>OX382239.1:22500-2622071 GCA_947507525.1 Apamea epomidion
GGAGAATCTCCTTTGGAGACGAGACTCCTCCCTCGGCGTCACAGGGGGGCCCTGCCACTCCGGGGACGCGCCGAGCTGCTATCGATGCCTCAAGACCGCTCATAAACCCTGAGGTGCGGCGCCGCAGTCGCACTGAGGAAGCGAGAGCTTGCCTGAATAAGGCCAAGCTTAATCTAGGCAACTCCCGCAACCTCAAGGCCGAGATAAAAACTGCGGTGCTGGAAGCCATAAACAGGCTTTATGAGCTGGTCAAAGAGGCGGAACGAGACAAGGCCCCTGTCGCACCCATCGCTGTGCCGGAAACCGCGCCCACTGCTGACCTCTGTCCCCGGTCCATTACCGAGAGTCTTGTTAGCCAGACTGAACTCGTCGCGACAATGAAGGAGCACATCTCCTTAATAAAGGAGAGCTCCGAAGAATTGACCAAGCTGCGAGACAGTCTGGCTAGCAGGGAATGTGTTGTGGGGAAAACTTACGCGGGTGTAGCGTCTGGAAGTAAGAGCCACACTGGGGCACAAGCCCCGGAGCGAACGACGCTGCACTCCGTGGTGGTCTCCTCAACGCAGGAGATGGATACTGGGGCCGAAATACTCGAAAGAGTTAGGAAGGCGGTGGACGCGAAGGAGGGCTGGGTGCGAGTAGAGAGGGTCCGAAAGGCCAAAGACCAGAAGGTCATCATGGGGTGCGCAACAAAGGAGGAGAGAGAAAAGCTGAAGAAGCGACTAGAATCGGCCGGAGAGAACCTCGTCGTCGAGGCGGTGAAAAATCGGGACCCGCTCCTGGTTCTTAAGGATGTGCTGTCAGTACACAGCGACGAGGAGGTCTTGAGAGCCCTTAAGAACCAGAACCGGGAGGTCTTTCACGGCCTCGGAAACGAGGAGCTGAAAATCTCCGTTAAATTTAGGAAGAAGAGTCGAAACCCGCACACGAATAGCATTGTGCTGAGTGTTACCCCAGCGATCTGGAAGAGGGCACTCGAAGGGGGCAAGCTTCGGATTGACCTCCAGAGAGTGCGCGTCGAAGACCAGACGCCTCTGGTGCAGTGCACCCGCTGCTTGGCATACGGGCACGGAAAACGTCTGTGCACGGAGCCAGCCGATCTGTGTAGCCACTGCGGCGGACCGCACCTCAAGGTGGACTGCCCACACAAGCAGATCGGCGAAGCAGCGGCGTGCGTAAACTGCACCAGAGCCAAGCTGGGGGAACACTCGCACAATGCGTTCAGCGATTTGTGCCCGATACGCAGGAAGTGGGACGCATTCGCAAGAGCATCGATAGCTTATTGCTAAAGTTGTCGATGCCCCCACTTCCTGGTATTATAGACAGAGGACCAGTTTGACACTGCCAGATTGCAGACGCATTGAGCGAACCACTGGAGTTGGCTCAATGGAGGATGCTAATTGGAGTCACTTTCGTGAGAAAGTGGCTGTAATTATACTAGACCGTGAGCCAACTCTAGTGGAACCGACAAGCGGTGTCAAGCTGGTTGAAAATCTGTCACAGTCATTTGTTTTTCCTTTACAATCATGATATACAATTATATAATAATTATATGATAATGATATCATAAAGATAAACTCATGTCTTAAGGGAAAGGAAAGTGACAGAATTACTTATAAGGCACACAATTATATGAGGGAAAATAACATTTGACAGTAAAAATCTTTAAAACATGAACAATTAGACAAAAGAAACAGAAACGGATTTAAATTTAGTCAGAACAATTAGCATTTTAAAAAATTTGTAACGAAAAAACAGAATAGAATTAAACCCAAGCTATTGTAGAAATAAAACGTATAGTATTTACAAGTATAACACATAACTACAGTCAATATTTAATCGCATAATAGAGCGTGGTCTCTTCGGCCTACAACAAAAAGTCGCCAAAAAGCACAACGATTGTGTGTAAGGTCTCTGATCCCCATGTCAGAGGGACACTGGCGGGGCAGGAGTGTGGTTTTAGCCGGTTCGAGTCCGGCACTACCTCGACTGTCTCACACACTGTGAGGCAGTCGAGGTGTCCGTGGGGATTTCCCACTCCTGCCAAAACAAAAAAAAAAAAAAAAAAAAAAAAAAACCTAACCTAACCTAACCTAACCTAACCTAACCTAACCTAACCTAACCTAACCTAACCTAACCTAACCTAACCTAACCTAACCTAACCTAACCTAACCTAACCTAACCTAACCTAACCTAACCTAACCTAACCTAACCTAACCTAACCTAACCTAACCTAACCTAACCTAACCTAACCTAACCTAACCTAACCTAACCTAACCTAACCTAACCTAACCTAACCTAACCTAACCTAACCTAACCTAACCTAACCTAACCTAACCTAACCTAACCTAACCTAACCTAACCTAACCTAACCTAACCTAACCTAACCTAACCTAACCTAACCTAACCTAACCTAACCTAACCTAACCTAACCTAACCTAACCTAACCTAACCTAACCTAACCTAACCTAACCTAACCTAACCTAACCTAACCTAACCTAACCTAACCTAACCTAACCTAACCTAACCTAACCTAACCTAACCTAACCTAACCTAACCTAACCTAACCTAACCTAACCTAACCTAACCTAACCTAACCTAACCTAACCTAACCTAACCTAACCTAACCTAACCTAACCTAACCTAACCTAACCTAACCTAACCTAACCTAACCTAACCTAACCTAACCTAACCTAACCTAACCTAACCTAACCTAACCTAACCTAACCTAACCTAACCTAACCTAACCTAACCTAACCTAACCTAACCTAACCTAACCTAACCTAACCTAACCTAACCTAACCTAACCTAACCTAACCTAACCTAACCTAACCTAACCTAACCTAACCTAACCTAACCTAACCTAACCTAACCTAACCTAACCTAACCTAACCTAACCTAACCTAACCTAACCTAACCTAACCTAACCTAACCTAACCTAACCTAACCTAACCTAACCTAACCTAACCTAACCTAACCTAACCTAACCTAACCTAACCTAACCTAACCTAACCTAACCTAACCTAACCTAACCTAACCTAACCTAACCTAACCTAACCTAACCTAACCTAACCTAACCTAACCTAACCTAACCTAACCTAACCTAACCTAACCTAACCTAACCTAACCTAACCTAACCTAACCTAACCTAACCTAACCTAACCTAACCTAACCTAACCTAACCTAACCTAACCTAACCTAACCTAACCTAACCTAACCTTTTTTTTTTTTTTTTTTTCTCGCTGAGAAATGCTTTATGCATCCCCTTCTCGTGGGGGACGAGCCGGGGTATGTGGGACTCCCTGTCAGAATGACAGTATACCCACTAAAACTCAGCGGTGTTCCCGCATCGCCGTGATGGGAGGGCCATGGGAAACCGGCTTGGCCTTTACTTCCACAGCCCTCCCGGCGCATGCCCGCCTAGCTGGCGGGCCCTGCATGCCCCCCGTGCTGGGGAGCTACGGGAATGGCCGGGAACACCTGGCCATTCCCGTCCGACACTGGTGGAGGCCTGTGCGATACAGGCAAGGGTGCCCCCGCACCCGTTGCCTGCTGGCCTCCACCTGGGAGGAGTCGGAGATGACTGTCAAATTGACGTCTTCTTCGACCCCTCCTCCGCCTTCTGAGCGCCGCCGCGTGAGGATCGTCCTCCCGCGCGCGCTCCGCCGCCTCCTTCTGGGACATGACGTGTTCGCAGAAGGAGGCGACTGCCGCCCAGGACCCCTCACCCCCCAGCATGGCGTTAACCAAACCGGGTAGTGAGAGGTCCCGTCCGATCGCCGCAATGAGACTGCGGCGAGGCTCGGACCACGACGGGCACACCTCGAGGGTGTGCTGCGCCGTGTCCTCCGCCGCGCCACAGTCGTGGCACGACGGCGTCTCCTCCCGTCCGATCCGGTGCAGGTACGATCCGAAACAACCGTGTCCGGACAGCACCTGCACCAGACGGAACGAGAGGAACCCATGCGACCGCTCGAGCCAGTCTCGCAGGACCGGCCCAAGCGCGTCGAGGGTTCGGCGGCCAAAGGCTGCGGTGGCGAGGTCCCGCGTCCAATGGACAACGATGGCGTCCCTCGCCTCCCGCCGGACGGCCTCCCGCTCTTCCGGGGCGGTGCGTTCTGCTCTCGCCCTCCGCCCCGCCATCCATTCGTACACTCTGGCGAGCACCCACGCCTCGAGTTCCCAAGGCGGGGTGCCGGCCAGAGCACACGCTGCCGCGAAGCCCACCGTGCGGTAGGCCCGCGCCACCCGCTGGGCTATGGCCCTCTGAGGTGCCCGCAAGGCGGCAGCGTTCTCCCTCCTATGGAGAGAGTCCTCCCAGATAGGGGCCCCGTAGAGGGCCATACTCTTAAGGATGCCGGCGTAGAGTTGCCGGCATCGTGCGCTGGGCCCCCCCAAGTTGGGAAGGAGCCACGATAGCGCCCCCGCGGCCTTCAGCAGGCGCGACGACAGCCCGCTGAAATGCGGGCCGAAGCGCCACCTGCTGTCGATCACAAGGCCCAGATATTTCATCTGGGCCTTGACCTCGATTCTGACGCCCTCCACGAAGATGTGGGCGTCAGGTGGGGGGCGCTGCCGAGGTCCGTGGAAGAACACGGCCTCGGTCTTGTGCAGCGCCACCTTTAGACCTAGGCGGCGGATCCTCGCTGTGACCAAGGATCCGCCCGCCGAGGCCAAATTGGCCGCCTCCCTGAAACTCCCCCCCCGGGCGGTGAGGAGAGTGTCGTCCGCGTAGCAGACGACGCTCGTGCCTCGGAGGAGAGTTCCCCGCAAGAGCCAATCGTAGCCGACGTTCCAGAGGAGTGGTCCTATGACTGACCCCTGTGGAACGCCGGCTTCGACGGCATACCGCCGGACTTGGCCAGTCCTATCTACCAGGAGGATTGCCCGATCCTCCAGGTAGCTGGCCAGCAGACTGCGCAGGTATCGAGGCACTCCGTGGAATCGGAGCGCCTCTAGGATGGTGGAGTGGGGAACGGAGTTGAAGGCGTTGGCTATGTCGAATGACACCGCCAGCAATCCGTCCCCCGCCTCCATCGCCTCCTTCACCTGCCCCTTAAGGCAGGACAGCGCGTCCACCGTGGAACGCTCAGCCCGAAACCCGAACTGAGCGTCCGACAAGTCCGGCCCGGTATCCCGCAGATGGCCCTTTAGGCGACCAGCGATTATCCCCTCGAACATTTTGCCGACCTCATCTAGAAGAACGATGGGTCGGTATGCCGAGGGGGAGTCTGCTGGGCGGCCCTCCTTTCGAAGGAGGCACAACTGCCCCTCCTTCCACGGTTTCGGGAACCTCCTAGACGCAAGGCATGCGCTGAAGAGGTCCCGAAACCTCCCCTCCATTCGAGTGGCGGCGATCGCCACCACTCTTGCGGGGACACCGTCGGGGCCTGGAGCCGTCTTCTTGGCGCGTATACGAAGGATCGCCGCGCCAAGTTCCGACTCCGTGACAGGAGGGGGGGCCTCCTCTTCCTCCTCGTCTACTAGCGGGGCTCCACACATCACTGGCGGGGTGAAGTTGTCCCTGCCCGGGAACAGAGACTGAACCACCCCGTCCAGAAATGAGGGTTCCAGGGTCTCGGCAACCGGGGGACCAAAGGGGCGCAATTTGTTGCGCGCCGCCTTATACGGTCTCCCGTAGGGGTCGTTGTCGAGACCCTCCAACAGCTCGGCTCTCGCCGAGTCTTTTGCGGCGGCGATGGCCCGATCGAGGACCTTTTTTGCCTCCACGTATACGTCGTAGAGGTGGTCCTCGTCGGCCCGGTCCCGTCGACGCCGCCGCCGACTCCGCGTGTAGGCCCTCCTTGCCTCCGCACAAGCTGCTCGAAGCCCCGCCAGCTCCGCCGACCACCAGTACACGGCGCGTTTGGGTGGTGGTCGGCGAGACCGAGGCATGCTAGAGTTGCATACCTCGGTCAGACACTCCCTCAGCTGCCCCGCTGCGGTGTCCACATCCAGGCCGGCGGTAGGCGGCGAAAGCCAGTCCTGGATGAACGCCGCCTCCGCCGCTGCCTCCCTGTCCAGGCGGGTGAAAGCCCACCGCGGGAACGGTGATCGCCCCGAGATGGGCCGCATCGCTCCGGGGCCCCTGGTGGAGATGTCGAACCGCACGTAGCGGTGGTCCGACATGGTCTCCACCAGGTCCACCCGCCAGTTCAGCACGCGTGCGGCTAACGCAGGGGTGGCGAAAGTGACGTCCACTATTGAGCCACCCTGCCGCCGCACGCATGTCTGGACGCTTCCTCTGTTCAGGAGGGAGAGTCCAGAGGAGGCTGCCCACATCTCCACCGCCCGCCCGCGTGCGTCGGTGGCCGGGTTGCCCCAGGTGACCGACTTGGCATTCAGGTCTCCCAGCAGGGAGACCTGCCGCGGCGCCGCCCTGCCGACCACGGCGGCCAGGACTCCAAGATAATTCTCAAAGTCCTGGAGAGGGCGGTTTGGGGAGAAATATACCCCCACAAGGGCTATGTCTCCCCACGCGGCGGCCACGTATCCCGGTCCTCTCTCTAATAGCGAGAGGGGAGGGGAGTCCGTGGAAGACCGCGCCGCTAGTGCCACCGAGTCGTCCTCGTCACCCAGCCAGCTGCTGGGGATCGAGTAGGGCTCGGCGACCACCGCTACGTTCACCAACCACTCGGCCATGACCTGCACTACCAGGTCCTGGGCCGCTTTGCAGTGGTTGGCGTTCGCCTGGAGGATGCGATAGTCGGAAAGCATTATTCCGACATCGCACCCCTCTCCTCAACTACCGCCGCTGGCGCTGCAGCGACGACGATGGCGGCGGCGGTGGTGGCAACAGGGCGAACCTGCGCCGGCACTATGCCCTTCCTCACGGGGGGCTTGCAGCTTCGGCCCGTCATCCTGTGGTCCGCAGGACGGCCACTGGCGGCACACGCCTTGCAGTGTGGCGTGGTGGCGCGGCAAGTGGCACTCTTGTGTCCCTCTTGCCCGCACTGGTAGCACGTGTCTCCCCAGTCGGACTTGGAGGGACACGTGGCTCGGGTGTGGCCGAACGCGAAGCACTTGAAGCACCGCGTAGGCTGGTCCTCAAGTGGCCTGACCACAGCCGAGCTGAGCCCCACGAGCAGCCGTCCCTTGGTCGCAGCAAGGACGGCCGCAGCCGCGGCGACTGGGCACTCGATGCGGATGATGCCCATGCCACGGCGGCCGAACCCGATGGCTCCACCCCTCACCGCGCCAGCGTCGCAGCCTCCAGCCGCCGCGACTGCCGCCACCACATCCTCCTTGGTGACCGAGTCATCCAGATCGGCCACCTCCAAGGCTGCGGTCTTGACAGGCTTTACGATGGTCGCCACGTCCGCGATGACCTCTTGCAACTTTTTTGCAAAGAGGTCCGCATTGGTGCCGCGCTCTTCCCCCGAGAACTCGAAAATTCGAGCCCCGGTTAGGGTTCGGCGGCACGTAATATTGCTGATCCCCAGCTGGGAGGGATCAGCATTGGTACGAGCCCGTCTTAGGACGGACTCGTATGTCTCGCCCCGCTCCACGGCCGCCGGGGTGAGGGTCACGACGACGGCCGCAGTTTTGGGAGGAACCAGCTTCCTCCCGCCGGCTGGGGCCCGTTTGCCTGCAGGAGCATTCGCGGCGGGCTTGGGGGCCGGCTTTTGCACTCCCTTGCCCTTCCCTCTCTTGACCACTTCCGTCCACGACTGGTTGGACGGGGTGGTGGAGGGAAGCAGGGCGTCTTCCTCCTGCGAGTCCTGGGTGGCTGCTGGAGTCGCCAACGACCCAGTCGCTCCCTCCGCGCTTGTGGTGGGGGCTTGGGGAGCCACCTTCGTCCTCTTGCCCTTCCCTTTGCCCTTGGAGGGCTTCGGAGCCTGGGGCTGCGCATCCGATGCCGGGCCTGCTAGAGGCGCCGGTTCCGGCTCCCTCGGTGGTGGCTTATCCGCCGCTAGCGGCGGGCGGAGCCGCCTTTCCGGCAGGAGCCGGTCCTCGATGCCTGCGAGGCAGGCCCGGGTGAAGGCCCTCTCCTCCATGACAACCTTGCGGATTATCTCCTCAAGGTTGGAAGGGGAGGAGGAGCCTCCTCCCACCGGGCCTGGGGCAGGCTGAGCAGGCCGAGCCGTGGCCTCAGCCAGCTTCAGGTGTAGCTGGCTGACCTCCGCCTGCAGGCGATCCACCTTCGCCTGCAGCTGCCGCGTCTCGTCCGTGGCCGTCCGCTTCACCAGCTCTGCGACTATGCCGTGCAAGCTGGCAGCCCGGCATTTGAGGGCCTTCTGGAAGGTCCCCTTCAGGTTGGAGGACTTTGAGGCGACCTCCAGGACCTCCTCTCTGTCCTCCTGCGCCATGCGCTCCAGTTCCGCCAGGGAGTGGTCAGCATACAGGACACTGGATGCCCCATAGCCGGCCCTCGACCTGGCGGTTTGCGTCTGGCGCTCCTTCGCAGCGACCCTCTCCTCCAGGTCCTCCTGGAGTTGCGCCCTCTTTGCCAGATTTAGCTGGCGCTCGGCGTCCACCAAACCCACGTCGTGGGTATCAGGCTCTTTAGAAGTCGAAGCCTTTTTAGGCTTCGACTTCTTCCCGGCCTTACCTTCGGCCGACTCCGAGGAGCCCTCGGACCCGTGCCTTAGGTAGGCCCTCTTCCGCTTGAGGCGGTCGTTTTCGGCCCCCGACGTCTCCAGGTTGGAGTCGTTGGAGTCCGAAAACTCGTCCGGCCTGCTGAACAAGCCGGCCGCAGACGGTGCGCGGTCAGCGTCCGACGCCAAAGCGTCACCGGCGTGGCCCTGAAAAGGGCCGTTGGATTGGCCCTGAGAAGGGCCGTTAGGTTGGCCCTGAGAAGGGCCGTTTGAATCGCCCTGGGAGGAGCGATTCGGGTTAAAATTTTGGTTAAAATTGGGATAAAAATTGGGGTTATAAATAGGGTTAAAATCAGGGTTAAAACTAGCAAAACGCCCAGAGGCGTCCCGCATCGGTTTCTTACTCATTATTCGTCGACAACCGCAGGAAAGTCAACGAATCACAGCGCACTTTAGCCGCCGGTCTGCCACTCCGTTACGGTGGTCAGACACGACGTTGCCCGGGGGAAACTGCGAGGAAGTATGCACTGTGGGGGATCCCCCAACCTAACCTAACCTAACCTAACCTAACCTAACCTTTTTTTTTTTTTTTTTTTTTTTTTTTTTTTTTTTTTTTTCTCGCTGAGAAATGCTTTATGCATCCCCTTCTCGTGGGGGACGAGCCGGGGTATGTGGGACTCCCTGTCAGAATGACAGTATACCCACTAAAACTCAGCGGTGTTCCCGCATCGCCGTGATGGGAGGGCCATGGGAAACCGGCTTAGCCTTTACTTCCACAGCCCTCCCGGCGCATGCCCGCCTAGCTGGCGGGCCCCGCATGCCCCCCGGGTTGGGGGGCTACGGGAATGGCCGGGAACACCTGGCCATTCCCGTCCGACACTGGTGGAGGCCTGTGCGATACAGGCAAGGGTGCCCCCGCACCCGTTGCCTGCTGGCCTCCACCTGGGAGGAGTCGGAGATGACTGTCAAATTGACGTCTCCTTCGACCCCTCCTCCGCCTTCTGAGCACCGCCGCGTGAGGATCGTCCTCCCGCGCGCGCTCCGCCGCCTCCTTCTGGGACATGACGTGTTCGCAGAAGGAGGCGACTGCCGCCCAGGACCCCTCATCCCCCAGCATGGCGTTAACCAAACCGGGCAGTGAGAGGTCCCGTCCGATCGCCGCAATGAGACTGCGACGAGGCTCGGACCACGACGGGCACACCTCGAGGGTGTGCTGCGCCGTGTCCTCCGCCGCGCCACAGTCGTGGCACGACGGCGTCTCCTCCCGTCCGATCCGGTGCAGGTACGATCCGAAACAACCGTGTCCGGACAGCACCTGCACCAGACGGAACGAGAGGAACCCATGCGACCGCTCGAGCCAGTCTCGCAGGACCGGCCCAAGCGCGTCGAGGGTTCGGCGGCCAAAGGCTGCGGTGGCGAGGTCCCGCGTCCAATGGACGACGATGGCGTCCCTCGCCTCCCGCCGGACGGCCTCCCGCTCTTCCGGGGCGGTGCGTTCTGCTCTCGCCCTCCGCCCCGCCATCCATTCGTACACTCTGGCGAGCACCCACGCCTCGAGTTCCCAAGGCGGGGTGCCGGCCAGAGCACACGCTGCCGCGAAGCCCACCGTGCGGTAGGCCCGCGCCACCCGCTGGGCTATGGCCCTCTGAGGTGCCCGCAAGGCGGCGGCGTTCTCCCTCCTATGGAGGGAGTCCTCCCAGATAGGGGCCCCGTAGAGGGCCATACTCTTAAGGATGCCGGCGTAGAGTTGCCGGCATCGTGCGCTGGGCCCCCCCAAGTTGGGAAGGAGCCACGATAGCGCCCCCGCGGCCTTCAGCAGGCGCGATGACAGCCCGCTGAAATGCGGGCCGAAGCGCCACCTGCTGTCGATCACAAGGCCCAGATATTTCATCTGGGCCTTGACCTCGATTCTGACGCCCTCCACGAAGATGTGGGCGTCAGGTGGGGGGCGCTGCCGAGGTCCGTGGAAGAACACGGCCTCGGTCTTGTGCAGTGCCACCTTTAGACCTAGGCGGCGGATCCTCGCCGTGACCAAGGATCCGCCCGCCGAGGCCAAATTGGCCGCCTCCCTGAAACTCCCCCCCCGGGCGGTGAGGAGAGTGTCGTCCGCGTAGCAGACGACGCTCGTGCCTCGGAGGAGAGTTCCCCGCAAGAGCCAATCGTAGCCGACGTTCCAGAGGAGTGGTCCTATGACTGACCCCTGTGGAACGCCGGCTTCGACGGCATACCGCCGGACTTGGCCAGTCCTATCTACCAGGAGGATTGCCCGATCCTCCAGGTAGCTGGCCAGCAGACTGCGCAGGTATCGAGGCACTCCGTGGAATCGGAGCGCCTCTAGGATGGTGGAGTGGGGAACGGAGTTGAAGGCGTTGGCTATGTCGAATGACACCGCCAGCAATCCGTCCCCCGCCTCCATCGCCTCCTTCACCTGCCCCTTAAGGCAGGACAGCGCGTCCACCGTGGAACGCTCAGCCCGAAACCCGAACTGAGCGTCCGACAAGTCCGGCCCGGTATCCCGCAGATGGCCCTTTAGGCGACCAGCGATTATCCCCTCGAACATTTTGCCGACCTCATCTAGAAGAACGATGGGTCGGTATGCCGAGGGGGAGTCTGCTGGGCGGCCCTCCTTTCGAAGGAGGCACAACTGCCCCTCCTTCCACGGTTTCGGGAACCTCCTAGACGCAAGGCATACGCTGAAGAGGTCCCGAAACCTCCCCTCCATTCGAGTGGCGGCGATCGCCACCACTCTTGCGGGGACACCGTCGGGGCCTGGAGCCGTCTTCTTGGCGCGTATACGAAGGATCGCCGCGCCAAGTTCCGACTCCGTGACAGGAGGGGGGGCCTCCTCTTCCTCCTCGTCTACTAGCGGGGCTCCACACATCACTGGCGGGGTGAAGTTGTCCCTGCCCGGGAACAGAGACTGAACCACCCCGTCCAGAAATGAGGGCTCCAGGGTCTCGGCAACCGGGGGACCAAAGGGGCGCAATTTGTTGCGCGCCGCCTTATACGGTCTCCCGTAGGGGTCGTTGTCGAGACCCTCCAGCAGCTCGGCTCTCGCCGAGTCTTTGGCGGCAGTGATGGCCCGATCGAGGACCTTTTTGGCCTCCACGTAGACGTCATAGAGGTGGTCCTCGTCGGCCTGGTCCCGTCGACGCCGCCGCCGACTCCGCGTGTAGGCCCTCCTTGCCTCCGCACAAGCTGCTCGAAGCCCCGCCAGCTCCGCCGACCACCAGTACACGGCGCGTTTGGGTGGTGGTCGGCGAGACCGAGGCATGCTAGAGTTGCATACCTCGGTCAGACACTCCCTCAGCTGCCCCGCTGCGGTGTCCACATCCAGGCCGGCGGTAGGCGGCGAAAGCCAGTCCTGGATGAACGCCGCCTCCGCCGCTGCCTCCCTGTCCAGGCGGGTGAAAGCCCACCGCGGGAACGGTGATCGCCCCGAGATGGGCCGCATCGCTCCGGGGCCCCTGGTGGAGATGTCGAACCGCACGTAGCGGTGGTCCGACATGGTCTCCACCAGGTCCACCCGCCAGTTCAGCACGCGTGCGGCTAACGCAGGGGTGGCGAAAGTGACGTCCACTATTGAGCCACCCTGCCGCCGCACGCATGTCTGGACGCTTCCTCTGTTCAGGAGGGAGAGTCCAGAGGAGGCTGCCCACATCTCCACCGCCCGCCCGCGTGCGTCGGTGGCCGGGTTGCCCCAGGTGACCGACTTGGCATTCAGGTCTCCCAGCAGGGAGACCTGCCGCGGCGCCGCCCTGCCGACCACGGCGGCCAGGACTCCGAGATAATTCTCAAAGTCCTGGAGAGGGCGGTTTGGGGAGAAATATACCCCCACAAGGGCTATGTCTCCCCACGCGGCGGCCACGTATCCCGGTCCTCTCTCTAATAGCGAGAGGGGAGGGGAGTCCGTGGAAGACCGCGCCGCTAGTGCCACCGAGTCGTCCTCGTCACCCAGCCAGCTGCTGGGGATCGAGTAGGGCTCGGCGACCACCGCTACGTTCACCAACCACTCGGCCATGACCTGCACTACCAGGTCCTGGGCCGCTTTGCAGTGGTTGGCGTTCGCCTGGAGGATGCGATAGTCGGAAAGCATTATTGCGACATCGCACCCCTCTCCTCAACTACCGCCGCTGGCGCTGCAGCGACGACGATGGCGGCGGCGGTGGTGGCAACAGGGCGAACCTGCGCCGGCACTATGCCCTTCCTCACGGGGGGCTTGC
This sequence comes from Apamea epomidion, assembly GCA_947507525.1. Taxonomy (NCBI): domain Eukaryota; kingdom Metazoa; phylum Arthropoda; class Insecta; order Lepidoptera; family Noctuidae; genus Apamea; species Apamea epomidion. The sequence continues at coordinate 35,261 of OX382239.1, forward strand.
AGCTTCGGCCCGTCATCCTGTGGTCCGCAGGACGGCCACTGGCGGCACACGCCTTGCAGTGTGGCGTGGTGGCGCGGCAAGTGGCACTCTTGTGTCCCTCTTGCCCGCACTGGTAGCACGTGTCTCCCCAGTCGGACTTGGAGGGACACGTGGCTCGGGTGTGGCCGAACGCGAAGCACTTGAAGCACCGCGTAGGCTGGTCCTCAAGTGGCCTGACCACAGCCGAGCTGAGCCCCACGAGCAGCCGTCCCTTGGTCGCAGCAAGGACGGCCGCAGCCGCGGCGACTGGGCACTCGATGCGGATGATGCCCATGCCACGGCGGCCGAACCCGATGGCTCCACCCCTCACCGCGCCAGCGTCGCAGCCTCCAGCCGCCGCGACTGCCGCCACCACATCCTCCTTGGTGACCGAGTCATCCAGATCGGCCACCTCCAAGGCTGCGGTCTTGACAGGCTTTACGATGGTCGCCACGTCCGCGATGACCTCTTGCAACTTTTTTGCAAAGAGGTCCGCATTGGTGCCGCGCTCTTCCCCCGAGAACTCGAAAATTCGAGCCCCGGTTAGGGTTCGGCGGCACGTAATATTGCTGATCCCCAGCTGGGAGGGATCAGCATTGGTACGAGCCCGTCTTAGGACGGACTCGTATGTCTCGCCCCGCTCCACGGCCGCCGGGGTGAGGGTCACGACGACGGCCGCAGTTTTGGGAGGAACCAGCTTCCTCCCGCCGGCTGGGGCCCGTTTGCCTGCAGGAGCATTCGCGGCGGGCTTGGGGGCCGGCTTTTGCACTCCCTTGCCCTTCCCTCTCTTGACCACTTCCGTCCACGACTGGTTGGACGGGGTGGTGGAGGGAAGCAGGGCGTCTTCCTCCTGCGAGTCCTGGGTGGCTGCTGGAGTCGCCAACGACCCAGTCGCTCCCTCCGCGCTTGTGGTGGGGGCTTGGGGAGCCACCTTCGTCCTCTTGCCCTTCCCTTTGCCCTTGGAGGGCTTCGGAGCCTGGGGCTGCGCATCCGATGCCGGGCCTGCTAGAGGCGCCGGTTCCGGCTCCCTCGGTGGTGGCTTATCCGCCGCTAGCGGCGGGCGGAGCCGCCTTTCCGGCAGGAGCCGGTCCTCGATGCCTGCGAGGCAGGCCCGGGTGAAGGCCCTCTCCTCCATGACAACCTTGCGGATTATCTCCTCAAGGTTGGAAGGGGAGGAGGAGCCTCCTCCCACCGGGCCTGGGGCAGGCTGAGCAGGCCGAGCCGTGGCCTCAGCCAGCTTCAGGTGTAGCTGGCTGACCTCCGCCTGCAGGCGATCCACCTTCGCCTGCAGCTGCCGCGTCTCGTCCGTGGCCGTCCGCTTCACCAGCTCTGCGACTATGCCGTGCAAGCTGGCAGCCCGGCATTTGAGGGCCTTCTGGAAGGTCCCCTTCAGGTTGGAGGACTTTGAGGCGACCTCCAGGACCTCCTCTCTGTCCTCCTGCGCCATGCGCTCCAGTTCCGCCAGGGAGTGGTCAGCATACAGGACACTGGATGCCCCATAGCCGGCCCTCGACCTGGCGGTTTGCGTCTGGCGCTCCTTCGCAGCGACCCTCTCCTCCAGGTCCTCCTGGAGTTGCGCCCTCTTTGCCAGATTTAGCTGGCGCTCGGCGTCCACCAAACCCACGTCGTGGGTATCAGGCTCTTTAGAAGTCGAAGCCTTTTTAGGCTTCGACTTCTTCCCGGCCTTACCTTCGGCCGACTCCGAGGAGCCCTCGGACCCGTGCCTTAGGTAGGCCCTCTTCCGCTTGAGGCGGTCGTTTTCGGCCCCCGACGTCTCCAGGTTGGAGTCGTTGGAGTCCGAAAACTCGTCCGGCCTGCTGAACAAGCCGGCCGCAGACGGTGCGCGGTCAGCGTCCGACGCCAAAGCGTCACCGGCGTGGCCCTGAAAAGGGCCGTTGGATTGGCCCTGAGAAGGGCCGTTAGGTTGGCCCTGAGAAGGGCCGTTTGAATCGCCCTGGGAGGAGCGATTCGGGTTAAAATTTTGGTTAAAATTGGGATAAAAATTGGGGTTATAAATAGGGTTAAAATCAGGGTTAAAACTAGCAAAACGCCCAGAGGCGTCCCGCATCGGTTTCTTACTCATTATTCGTCGACAACCGCAGGAAAGTCAACGAATCACAGCGCACTTTAGCCGCCGGTCTGCCACTCCGTTACGGTGGTCAGACACGACGTTGCCCGGGGGAAACTGCGAGGAAGTATGCACTGTGGGGGATCCCCCAACCTAAGTATGCACTGTGGGGGATCCCCCAACCTAACCTAACCTAACCTAACCTAACCTAACCTAACCTAACCTAACCTAACCTAACCTAACCTAACCTAACCTAACCTAACCTAACCTAACCTAACCTAACCTAACCTAACCTAACCTCACTGCCAGATTGCAGACGCATTGAGCGAACCACTGGAGTTGGCTCAATGGAGGATGCCAATTGGAGTCACTTTCGTGAGAAAGTGGCTGTAATTATACTGGACCGTGAGCCAACTCTAGTGGAACCGACAAGCGGTGTCAAGCTGGTTGAAAGTCCATGCCACAGACATTAATTGTTTTTTGATATACAGTCGTATAATAATTATATGATAACGATATCATAGAGATGAACTCGTGTCCTAAGGTAAGAGAAAGTGACAGAAGTAGTATAAGGCACAAAAGAATATGAGGGAAAATAACATCTGAAGTAATAACTTTAAAAATAAATAAATAATAAAGCATGAACAATTAGACAAAAGAAACAGAAACGGATTTAAATTTAGTCAGAACAACCAGCAATTTAAAAAATTTGTAACGTAAAAACAGAATAGAATTAAACCCAAGCTATTGTAGAAATAAAACGTAAAGTATTTACAAGTATAAAACACAATTACAGACAAAAATTAATCGCATAATAGAGCGTGGTCTCTTCGACCTACAACAAAAAGTCGCCAAAAAGCACAACAATTGTGTGTAAGGTCTCTGATCCCCATGTCAGAGGGACACTGGCGGGGCAGGAGTGTGGTTTTAGCCGGTTCGAGTCCGGCACTACCTCGACTGTCTCACACCCTGTGAGGTAGTCGAGGTGTCCGTGGGGATTTCCCACTCCTGCCAAAACAAAAAAAAAAAAAAAAAAAAAACCTAACCTAACCTAACCTAACCTAACCTTTTTTTTTTTTTTTTTTTTTTTTTTTTTTTTTTTTTTTTTTTTTTTTTTTTCTCGCTGAGAAATGCTTTATGCATCCCCATCTCGCGGGGGACGAGACGGGGTATGTGGGACTCCCTGTCGGAATGACAGTATACCCACTAAAACTCAGCGGTGTTCCCACATCGCCGTGATGGGAGGGCCATGGGAAACCGGCATAGCCTTTACTTCCACAGCCCTCCCGGCGCATGCCCGCCTAGATGATATGGCGGGCCCCGCATGCCCCCCAGGTTGGGGGGGCTACGGAAATGGCCGGAAACACCTGGCCATTCCCGTCCTACACTGGTGGAGGCCTGTGCGATACAGGCAACGGTGCCCCCGCACCCGTTGCCTGCTGACCTCCACGCCCGCCCAGCTGGCGGGCCCCGCATGTCCCCCGCGTTGGGGGGGCTACGGCCGCAGAGGATAGGGAGAGCGGCAACGTAACACCGACACTCCTCTTCCCCTGCGGCCCCACCGCGTCCGCCATCGAACGGTGGCGGCCCCGTTAAGGCCGCGGAAGGTAGGGAGAGCGGCAACGTCACACCGACACTCCTCTCCCGCCGCGGCCTCCAATCCTCAGCCGCGATGTCTCCCATACGAGGGACATCGCGGCCCGCCTCAGGTAGGTTGCGATGTCACGCAAGCGGCACCGCCACCTACCCGCTGGCCGCTACGTCGTCGGCTTAGCCGCAAAGCCCTGACGAGCGGCCCCCGCTGGGGTTCCTCTTAGCTTCACCGTGGTCCTCCGAGCCACGGCTACTGAGCCCCCCCGCCTCGTCAATGCGGGAACCCACCGGGGGGGAACCTAACCTAACCTTTTTTTTTTTTTTTTTTTCTCGCTGAGAAATGCTTTATGCATCCCCGTCTCGCGGGGGACGAGACGGGGTATGTGGGACTCCCTGTCGGAATGACAGTATACCCACTAAAACTCAGCGGTGTTCCCACATCGCCGTGATGGGAGGGCCATGGGAAACCGGCATAGCCTTTACTTCCACAGCCCTCCCGGCGCATGCCCGCCTAGATGGTATGGCGGGCCCCGCATGCCCCCCAGGTTGGGGGGCTACGGGAATGGCCGAGAACACCTGGCCATTCCCGTCCCACACTGGTGGAGGCCTGTGCGTTACAGGCAACGGTGCCCCCGCACCCGCTGCCTGCTGACCTCCACGCCCGCCTAGCTGGCGGGCCCCGCATGCCCCCCGCGTTGGGGGGGCTACGGCCGCAGAGGATAGGGAGAGCGGCAACGTAACACCGACACTCCTCTTCCCCTGCGGCCCCACCGCGTCCGCCATCTAACGGTGGCGGCCCCGTTATGGCCGCGGAAGGTAGGGAGAGCGGCAACGTAACACCGACACTCCTCTCCCGCCGCGGCCTCCAATCCTCAGCCGCGATGTCTCCCATACAAGGGACATCGCGGCCCGCCTCAGGTAGGTTGCGATGTCGCCCAAGCGGCACCGCCACCTACCCGCAGGCCGCTCGTCGTCGGCTAAGCCGCAAAGCCTTGACGAGCGGCCCCCGCTGGGGTTCCTCTTAGCTTCACCGTGGTCCTCCGAGCCACGGCTACTGAGCCCCCCCGCCTCGTCAATGCGGGAACCCACCGGGGGGGAACCTTTTTTTTTTTTTTTTTTTTTTTTTTTTTCTCGCTGAGAAATGCTTTATGCATCCCCTTCTCGCGGGGGACGAGACGGGGTATGTGGGACTCCCTGTCGGAATGACAGTATACCCACTAAAACTCAGCGGTGTTCCCACATCGCCGTGATGGGAGGGCCATGGGAAACCGGCGTAGCCTTTACTTCCACAGCCCTCCCGGCGCATGCCCGCCTACATGGTATGGCGGGCCCCGCATGCCCCCCAGGCTGGGGGGCTACGGGAATGGCCGAGAACACCTGGCCATTCCCGTCCCACATTGGTGGAGGCCTGTGCGATACAGGCAACGGTGCCCCCGCACCCGTTGCCTGCTGACCTCCACGCCCGCCTAGCTGGCGGGCCCCGCATGCCCCCCGCGTTGGGGGGGCTACGGCCGCAGAGGATAGGGAGAGCGGCAACGTAACACCGACACTCCTCTTCCCCTGCGGCCCCACCGCGTCCGCCATCTAACGGTGGCGGCCCCGTTAAGGCCGCGGAAGGTAGGGAGAGCGGCAACGTAACACCGACACTCCTCTCCCGCCGCGGCCTCGAATCCTCAGCCGCAATGTCTCCCATGGGAGGGACATCGCGGCCCGCCTCAGGTAGGTTGCGATGTCACCCAAGCGGCACCGCCACCTACCCGCAGGCCGCTCGTCGTCGGCTAAGCCGCAAAGCCTTAACGAGCGGCCCCCGCTGGGGTTCCTCTTAGCTTCACCGTGGTCGCCGGCCACGGCTACTGAGCCCCCCCGCCTCGTCAATGCGGGAACCCACCGGGGGGGGCGGGAACCCACCGGGGGGGCACCGGGGGGGAACCTAACCTTTTTTTTTTTTTTTTTTTTTTTTTTTTTTTTTTTTTTTTTTTTTTTTTTCTCGCTGAGAAATGCTTTATGCATCCCCGCCTCGTGGGGGACGAGACGGGGTATGTGGGACTCCCTGTCAGAATGACAGTATACCCACTAAAACTCAGCGGTGTTCCCGCATCGCCGTGATGGGAGGGCCATGGGAAACCGGCATAGCCTTTACTTCCACAGCCCTCCCGGCGCATGCCCGCCTAGATGGTATGGCGGGCCCCGCATGCCCCCCAGGTCGGGGGGCTACGGGAATGGCCGAGAACACCTGGCCATTCCCGTCCCACACTGGTGGAGGCCTGTGCGATACAGGCAACGGTGCCCCCGCACCCGTTGCCTGCTGACCTCCACGCCCGCCTAGCTGGCGGGCCCCGCATGCCCCCCGCGTTGGGGGGGCTACGGCCGCAGAGGATAGGGAGAGCGGCAACGTAACACCGACACTCCTCTTCCCCTGCGGCCCCACCGCGTCCGCCATCTAACGGTGGCGGCCCCGTTAAGGCCGCGGAAGGTAGGGAGAGCGGCAACGTAACACCGACACTCCTCTCCCGCCGCGGCCTCAAATCCTCAGCCGCGATGTCCCCCATACGAGGGACATCGCGGCCCGCCTCAGGTAGGTTGCGATGTCACCCAAGCGGCACCGCCACCTACCCGCAGGCCGCTCGTCGTTGGCTAAGCCGCAAAGCCTTGACGAGCGGCCCCCGCTGGGGTTCCTCTTAGCTTCACCGTGGTCCTCCGAGCCACGGCTACTGAGCCCCCCCGCCTCGTCAATGCGGGAACCCACCGGGGGGGAACCTAACCTTTTTTTTTTTTTTTTCTCGCTGAGAAATGCTTTATGCATCCCCGTCTCGCGGGGGACGAGACGGGGTATGTGGGACTCCCTGTCGGAATGACAGTATACCCACTAAAACTCAGCGGTGTTCCCACATCGCCGTGATGGGAGGGCCATGGGAAACCGGCGTAGCCTTTACTTCCACAGCCCTCCCGGCGCATGCCCGCCTAGATGGTATGGCGGGCCCCGCATGCCCCCCAGGTTGGGGGGCTACGGGAATGACCGAGAACACCTGGCCATTCCCGTCCCACACTGGTGGAGGCCTGTGCGATACAGGCAACGGTGCCCCCGCACCCGTTGCCTGCTGACCTCCACGCCCGCCTAGCTGGCGGGCCCCGCATGCCCCCCGCGTTGGGGGGGCTACGGCCGCAGAGGATAGGGAGAGCGGCAACGTAACACCGACACTCCTCTTCCCCTGCGGCCCCACCGCGTCCGCCATCTAACGGTGGCGGCTCCGTTAAGGCCGCGGAAGGTAGGGAGAGCGGCAACGTAACACCGACACTCCTCTCCCGCCGCGGCCTCCAATCCTCAGCCGCGATGTCTCCCATACGAGGGACATCGCGGCCCACCTCAGGTAGGTTGCGATGTCGCCCAAGCGGCACCGCCACCTACCCGCAGGCCGCTCGTCGTCGGCTAAGCCGCAAAGCCTTGACGAGCGGCCCCCGCTGGGGTTCCTCTTAGCTTCACCGTGGTCCTGCGAGGCCACGGCTACTGAGCCCCCCCGCCTCGTCAATGCGGGAACCCACCGGGGGGGAACCTAACCTAACCTAACCTTTTTTTTTTTTTTTTTTTTTTTTTTTTTTTTTTTTTTCTCGCTGAGAAATGCTTTATGCATCCCCATCTCGCGGGGGACGAGACGGGGTATGTGGGACTCCCTGTCGGAATGACAGTATACCCACTAAAACTCAGCGGTGTTCCCGCATCACCGTGATGGGAGGGCCATGGGAAACCGGCTTAGGCTTTACTTCCACAGCCCTCCCGGCGCATGCCCGCCTAGATGGTATGGCGGGCCCCGCATGCCCCCCAGGTCGGGGGGCTACGGGAATGGCCGAGAACACCTGGCCATTCCCGTCCCACACTGGTGGAGGCCTGTGCGATACAGGCAACGGTGCCCCCGCACCCGTTGCCTGCTGACCTCCACGCCCGCCTAGCTGGCGGGCCCCGCATGCCCCCCGCGTTGGGGGGGCTACGGCCGCAGAGGATAGGGAGAGCGGCAACGTAACACACACACTCCTCTTCCCCTGCGGCCCCACCGCGTCCGCCATCTAACGGTGGCGGCCCCGTTAAGGCCGCGGAAGGTAGGGAGAGCGGCAACGTAACACCGACACTCCTCTCCCGCCGCGGCCTCCAATCCTCAGCCGCGATATCTCCCATACGAGGGACATCGCGGCCCGCCTCAGGTAGGTTGCGGTGTCACCCAAGTGGCACCGCCACCTACCCGCAGGCCGCTCGTCGTCGGCTAAGCCGCAAAGCCTTGACGAGCGGCCCCCGCTGGGGTTCCTCTTAGCTTCACCGTGGTCCTGCGAGGCCACGGCTACTGAGCCCCCCCGCCTCGTCAATGCGGGAACCCATCGGGAGGGAACCTAACCTTTTTTTTTTTTTTTTTTTTTTTTTTTTTCTCGCTGAGAAATGCTTTATGCATCCCCGCCTCGTGGGGGACGAGACGGGGTATGTGGGACTCCCTGTCAGAATGACAGTATACCCACTAAAACTCAGCGGTGTTCCCACATCGCCGTGATGGGAGGGCCATGGGAAACCGGCATAGCCTTTACTTCCACAGCCCTCCCGGCGCATGCCCGCCTAGATGGTATGGCGGGCCCCGCATGCCCCCCAGGTTGGGGGGCTACGGGAATGACCGAGAACACCTGGCCATTCCCGTCCCACACTGGTGGAGGCCTGTGCGATACAGGCAACGGTGCCCCCGCACCCGTTGCCTGCTGACCTCCACGCCCGCCTAGCTGGCGGGCCCCGCATGCCCCCCGCGTTGGGGGGGCTACGGCCGCAGAGGATAGGGAGAGCGGCAACGTAACACCGACACTCCTCTTCCCCTGCGGCCCCACCGCGTCCGCCATCTAACGGTGGCGGCCCCGTTAAGGCCGCGGAAGGCAGGGAGAGCGGCAACGTAACACCGACACTCCTCTCCCGCCGCGGCCTCCAATCCTCAGCCGCGATGTCTCCCATACGAGGGACATCGCGGCCCGCCTCAGGTAGGCTGCGATGTCGACCAAGCGGCACCGCCACCTACCCGCAGGCCGCTCGTCGTCGGCTAAGCCGCAAAGCCTTGACGAGCGGCCCCCGCTGGGGTTCCTCTTAGCTTCACCGTGGTCCTCCGAGCCACGGCTACTGAGCCCCCCCGCCTCGTCAATGCGGGAACCCACCGGGGGGGGAGGGAACCTAACCTAACCTAACCTTTTTTTTTTTTTTTTTTTTTTTTCTTTTTTTTTTCTTTTTTTTTTTTTTTTTTTCTCGCTGAGAAATGCTTTATGCATCCCCGTCTCGCGGGGGACGAGACGGGGTATGTGGGACTCCCTGTCGGAATGACAGAATACCCACTAAAACTCAGCGGTGTTCCCACATCGCCGTGATGGGAGGGCCATGGGAAACCGGCATAGCCTTTACTTCCACAGCCCTCCCGGCGCATGCCCGCCTAGATGGTATGGCGGGCCCCGCATGCCCCCCAGGTTGGGGGGCTACGGGAATGGCCGAGAACGCCTGGCCATTCCCGTCCCACACTGGTGGAGGCCTGTGCGATACAGGCAACGGTGCCCCCGCACCCGTTGCCTGCTGACCTCCACGCCCGCCTAGCTGGCGGGCCCCGCATGCCCCCCGCGTTGGGGGGGCTACGGCCGCAGAGGATAGGGAGAGCGGCAACGTAACACCGACACTCCTCTTCCCCTGCGGCCCCACCGCGTCCGCCATCTAACGGTGGCGGCCCCGTTAAGGCCGCGGAAGGTAGGGAGAGCGGCAACGTAACACCGACACTCCTCTCCCGCCGCGGCCTCAAATCCTCAGCCGCGATGTCTCCCATAGGAGGGACATCGCGGCCCGCCTCAGGTAGGTTGCGATGTCACCCAAGCGGCACCGCCACCTACTCGCAGGCCGCTCGTCGTCGGCTAAGCCGCAAAGCCTTGACGAGCGGCCCCCGCTGGGGTTCCTCTTAGCTTCACCGTGGTCCTGCGAGGCCACGGCTACTGAGCCCCCCCGCCTCGTCAATGCGGGAACCCATCGGGGGGGAACCTAACCTAACCTTTTTTTTTTTTTTTTTTTTTTTTTTTTTTTTTTTTTTTTTTTTTTTTTTTTTTTTTTCTCGCTGAGAAATGCTTTATGCATCCCCTTCTCGTGGGGGACGAGCCGGGGTATGTGGGACTCCCTGTCAGAATGACAGTATACCCACTAAAACTCAGCGGTGTTCCCGCATCGCCGTGTTGGGAGGGCCATGGGAAACCGGCTTAGCCTTTACTTCCACAGCCCTCCCGGCGCATGCCCGCCTAGCTGGCGGGCCCCGCATGCCCCCCGAGCTGGGAGGCTACGGGAATGGCCGGGAACACCTGGCCATTCCCGTCCAACACTGGTGGAAGCCTGTGCGATGCAGGCAAGGGTGCCCCCGCACCCGTTGCCTGCTGGCCTCCACCTGGGAGGAGTCGGAGATGACTGTCAAATTGACGTCTTCTTCGACCCCTCCTCCGCCTTCTGAGCGCCGCCGCGTGAGGATCGTCCTCCCGCGCGCGCTCCGCCGCCTCCTTCTGGGACATGACGTGTTCGCAGAAGGAGGCGACTGCCGCCCAGGACCCCTCATCCCCCAGCATGGCGTTAACCAAACCGGGCAGTGAGAGGTCCCGTCCGATCGCCGCAATGAGACTGCGGCGAGGCTCGGACCACGACGGGCACACCTCGAGTGTGTGCTGCGCCGTGTCCTCCGCCGCGCCACAGTCGTGGCACGACGGCGTCTCCTCCCGTCCGATCCGGTGCAGGTACGATCCGAAACAACCGTGTCCGGACAGCACCTGCACCAGACGGAACGAGAGGAATCCATGCGACCGCTCGAGCCAGTCTCGCAGGACCGGCCCAAGCGCGTCGAGGGTTCGGCGGCCAAAGGCTGCGGTGGCGAGGTCCCCCGTCCAATGGACGACGATGGCGTCCCTCGCCTCCCGCCGGACGGCCTCCCGCTCTTCCGGGGCGGTGCGTTCTGCTCTCGCCCTCCGCCCCGCCCTCCATTCGTACACTCTGGCGAGCACCCACGCCTCGAGTTCCCAAGGCGGAGTGCCGGCCAGAGCACACGCTGCCGCGAAGCCCACCGTGCGGTAGGCCCGCGCCACCCGCTGGGCTATGGCCCTCTGAGGTGCCCGCAAGGCGGCGGCGTTCTCCCTCCTATGGAGGGAGTCCTCCCAGATAGGGGCCCCGTAGAGGGCCATACTCTTAAGGATGCCGGCGTAGAGTTGCCGGCATCGTGCGCTGGGCCCCCCCAAGTTGGGAAGGAGCCACGATAGCGCCCCCGCAGCCTTCAGCAGGCGCGACGACAGCCCGCTAAAATGCGGACCGAAGCGCCACCTGCTGTCGATCACAAGGCCCAGATATTTCATCTGGGCCTTGACCTCGATTCTGACGCCCTCCACGAAGATGTGGGCGTCAGGTGGGGGGCGCTGCCGAGGTCCGTGGAAGAACACGGCCTCGGTCTTGTGCAGCGCCACCTTTAGACCTAGGCGGCGGATCCTCGCTGCGACCAAGGATCCGCCTGCCGAGGCCAAGTTGGCCGCCTCCCTGAAACTCCCCCCCCGGGCGGTGAGGAGAGTGTCGTCCGCATAGCAGACGACGCTCGTGCCTCGGAGGAGAGTTCCCCGCAAGAGCCAATCGTAGCCGACGTTCCAGAGGAGTGGTCCTATGACTGACCCCTGTGGAACGCCGGCTTCGACGGTATACCGCCGGACTTGGCCAGTCCTATTTACCAGGAGGATCGCCCGATCCTCCAGGTAGCTGGCCAGCAGACTGCGCAGGTATCGAGGCACTCCGTGGAATCGGAGCGCCTCTAGGATGGTGGAGTGGGGAACGGAGTTGAAGGCGTTGGCTATGTCGAATGACACCGCCAGCAATCCGTCCCCCGCCTCCATCGCCTCCTTCACCTGCCCCTTAAGGCAGGACAGCGCGTCCACCGTGGAACGCTCAGCCCGAAACCCGAACTGAGCGTCCGACAAGTCCGGCCCGGTATCCCGCAGATGGCCCTTTAGGCGACCAGCGATTATCCCCTCGAACATTTTGCCGACCTCATCTAGAAGAACGATGGGTCGGTATGCCGAGGGGGAGTCTGCTGGGCGGCCCTCCTTTCGAAGGAGGCACAACTGCCCCTCCTTCCACGGTTTCGGGAACCTCCTAGACGCAAGGCATGCGCTGAAGAGGTCCCGAAACCTCCCCTCCATTCGAGTGGCGGCGATCGCCACCACTCTTGCGGGGACACCGTCGGGGCCTGGAGCCGTCTTCTTGGCGCGTATACGAAGGATCGCCGCGCCAAGTTCCGACTCCGTGACAGGAGGGGGGGCCTCCTCTTCCTCCTCGTCTACTAGCGGGGCTCCACACATCACTGGCGGGGTGAAATTGTCCCTGCCCGGGAACAGAGACTGAACCACCCCGTCCAGAAATGAGGGTTCCAGGGTCTCGGCAACCGGGGGACCAAAGGGGCGCAATTTGTTGCGCGCCGCCTTATACGGTCTCCCGTAGGGGTCGTTGTCGAGACCCTCCAACAGCTCGGCTCTCGCCGAGTCTTTTGCGGCGGCGATGGCCCGATCGAGGACCTTTTTTGCCTCCACGTATACGTCGTAGAGGTGGTCCTCGTCGGCCCGGTCCCGTCGATGCCGCCGCCGACTCCGCGTGTAGGCCCTCCTTGCCTCCGCACAAGCTGCTCGAAGCCCCGCCAGCTCCGCCGACCACCAGTACACGGCGCGTTTGGGTGGTGGTCGGCGAGACCGAGGCATGCTAGAGTTGCATACCTCGGTCAGACACTCCCTCAGCTGCCCCGCTGCGGTGTCCACATCCAGGCCGGCGGTAGGCGGCGAAAGCCAGTCCTGGATGAACGCCGCCTCCGCCGCTGCCTCCCTGTCCAGGCGGGTGAAAGCCCACCGCGGGAACGGTGATCGCCCCGAGATGGGCCGCATCGCTCCGGGGCCCCTGGTGGAGATGTCGAACCGCACGTAGCGGTGGTCCGACATGGTCTCCACCAGGTCCACCCGCCAGTTCAGCACGCGTGCGGCTAACGCAGGGGTGGCGAAAGTGACGTCCACTATTGAGCCACCCTGCCGCCGCACGCATGTCTGGACGCTTCCTCTGTTCAAGAGGGAGAGTCCAGAGGAGGCTGCCCACATCTCCACCGCCCGCCCGCGTGCGTCGGTGGCCGGGTTGCCCCAGGTCACCGACTTGGCATTCAGGTCTCCCAGCAGGGAGACCTGCCGCGGCGCCACCCTGCCGACCACGGCGGCCAGGACTCCGAGATAATTCTCAAAGTCCTGGAGAGGGCGGTTTGGGGAGAAATATACCCCCACAAGGGCTATGTCTCCCCACGCGGCGGCCACGTATCCCGGTCCTCTCTCTAATAGCGAGAGGGGAGGGGAGTCCGTGGAAGACCGCGCCGCTAGTGCCACCGAGTCGTCCTCGTCACCCAGCCAGCTGCTGGGGATCGAGTAGGGCTCGGCGACCACCGCTACGTTCACCAACCACTCGGCCATGACCTGCACTACCAGGTCCTGGGCCGCTTTGCAGTGGTTGGCGTTCGCCTGGAGGATGCGATAGTCGGAAAGCATTATTCCGACATCGCACCCCTCTCCTCAGCTACCGCCGCTGGCGCTGCAGCGACGGCGATGGCGGCGGCGGTGGTGGCAGCAGGGCAAACCTGCGCCGGCACTATGCCCTTCCTCACGGGGGGCTTGCAGCTCCTGCCCGTCATCCTGTGGTCCGCGGGACGGCCACTGGCGGCACACGCCTTGCAGTGTGGCGTGGTGGCGCGGCAAGTGGCACTCTTGTGTCCCTCTTGCCCGCACTGGTAGCACGTGTCTCCCCAGTCGGACTTGGAGGGACACGTGGCTCGGGTGTGGCCGAACGCGAAGCACTTGAAGCAGCGCGTAGGCTGGTCTTCAAGTGCCCGGACCACAGCCGAGCTGAGCCCCACGAGCAGCCGTCCCTTGGTCGCAGCAAGGACGGCCGCAGCCGCGGCGACTGGGCACTCGACGCGGATGATGCCCATGCCGCGGCGGCCGATCCCGATGGATCCACCCCTCACTGCGCCAGCGTCGCAGCCTCCAGCTGCGGCGACGGCCGCCACCACATCCTCCTTGGTGACCGAATCGTCCAGATCGGCCACCTCCAAGGCTGCGGTCTTGACGGGCTTGACGACCGTCGCCACATCCGCGATGACCTCTTGCAACTTTGTTGCGAAGAGGTCCGCATTGGTGCCGCGCTCTACCCCCGAGAACTCGAAAATTCGAGCCCCGGTTAGGGTTCGGCGGCACGTAATATGGCTGATCCCCAGCTGGGAGGGATCAGCATTGGTACGAGCCCGTCTTAGGACGGACTCGTATGTCTCGCCCCGCTCCACGGCCGCCGGGGTGAGGGTCACGACGACGGCCGCGGTTTTGGGAGGAACCAGCTTCCTCCCGCCGGCTGGAGCCCGTTTAGCTGCAGGAGCAGTCGCGGCGGGCTTGGGGGCCGACTTTTGCACTCCCTTGCCCTTCCCTCTCTTGACCACTTCCGTCCACGACTGGTTGGACGGGGTGGTGGAGGGAAGAAAGGCGTCTTCCTCCTGGGAGTCCTGGGTGGCTGCTGGCGTGGCAGATGACCCAGTCGATCTCTCCGCGCTTGTGGTGGGGGCTTGAGGAGCCGCCTTCGTCCTCTTGCCCTTCCCTTTGCCCTTGGAGGGCTTTGGGGCCTGGGGCTGCGCAACCGATGCCGGGCCTGCTAGAGTAGCAGCTTCCAGCTCCCGCTGTGGTGGCTTATCCGCCGCTAGTGGCGGGCGGAGCCGCCTTTCCGGCAGGAGCCGGTCCTCAATGCCTGCGAGGCAGGCCCTGGTGAAGGCCCTCTCCTCCATGACAACCTTGCGGATTATATCCTCAAGGTTGGAAGGGGAGGAGGAGCCTCCTACCACCGGACACGGGGCAGGCTGAGCAGGCCGAGCCGTGGCCTCAGCCAGCTTCAGGTGTAGCTGGCTGACCTCCGCCTGCAGGCGATCCACCTTCGCCTGCAGCTGCCGCGTCTCGTCCGTGGCCGTCCGCTTCACCAGCTCTGCGACGATGCCGTGCATGCTGGCAGCCCGGCATTTGAGGGCCTTTTGGAAGGTCCCCTTCAGGTTGGAGGACTTTGAGGCGACCTCCAGGACCTCCTCTCTGTCCTCCTGCGCCATGCGCTCCAGTTCCGCCAGGGAGTGGTCAGCATACAGGACATTGGATGCCCCATAGCCGGCCCTCGCCCTGGCGGTTTGCGCCTGGCGCTCCTTGGCGGCGACCCTCTCCTCCAGGTCTTCCTGGAGTTGCGCCCTCTTTGCCAGGTTAAGCTGGCGCTCGGCGTCCACCAAGCCCACATCGTGGGTATCGGCGGGTATCGGCTCTTTAGAAGTCGAAGCCTTTTTAGGCTTCGACTTTTTCCCGGCCTTACCTCCGGCCGACTCCGAGGAGCCCTCGGACCCGTGCCTTAGGTAGGCCCTCTTCCGCTTGAGGCGGTCGTTTTCGGCCCCCGACGTCTCCAGGTTGGAGTCGTTGGAGTCCGAAAACTCGTCCGGCCTGCTAAACAAGCTGGCCGCAGACGGTGCGCGTTCAGCGTCCGACGCCAAAGCGTCACCGGCGTGGCCCTGAAAAGGGCCGTTGGATTGGCCCTGAGAAGGGCCGTTGGGTTGACCCTGAAAAGGGCCGTTTGAATCGCCCTGGGAGGAGCGATTCGGGTTAAAATTTGGGTAAAAATCGGGATTAAAATTGTTAAAATTGGGATTAAAATTAGGGTTAAAAACAGGGTTAAAACAAAAGCGCCCGGAGGCGTCACGCATAGGTTTTTTCGACATTTTCGTAGACGACCGCGTAGATATCTACGAATTCACAGTGCACTTTAGCCGCCGGTCTGCCACTCCGTTACGGTGGTCAGACGCGACGTTGCCCAGGGGATACTACGTGGAAGTATGCACTGTGGGGGATCCCCCAACCTAACCTAACCTTTTTTTTTTTTTTTTTTTTTTTTTTTCTCGCTGAGAAATGCTTTATGCATCCCCTTCTCGTGGGGGACGAGCCGGGGTATGTGGGACTCCCTGTCAGAATGACAGTATACCCACTAAAACTCAGCGGTGTTCCCGCATCGCCGTGATGGGAGGGCCATGGGAAACCGGCTTAGCCTTTACTTCCACAGCCCTCCCGGCGCATGCCCGCCTAGCTGGCGGGCCCTGCATGCCCCCCGTGCTGGGGGGCTACGGGAATGGCCGGGAACACCTGGCCATTCCCGTCCGACACTGGTGGAGGCCTGTGCGATACAGGCAAGGGTGCCCCCGCACCCGTTGCCTGCTGGCCTCCACCTGGGAGGAGTCGGAGATGACTGTCAAATTGACGTCTTCTTCGACCCCTCCTCCGCCTTCTGAGCGCCGCCGCGTGAGGATCGTCCTCCCGCGCGCGCTCCGCCGCCTCCTTCTGGGACATGACGTGTTCGCAGAAGGAGGCGACTGCCGCCCAGGACCCCTCACCCCCCAGCATGGCGTTAACCAAACCGGGTAGTGAGAGGTCCCGTCCGATCGCCGCAATGAGACTGCGGCGAGGCTCGGACCACGACGGGCACACCTCGAGGGTGTGCTGCGCCGTGTCCTCCGCCGCGCCACAGTCGTGGCACGACGGCGTCTCCTCCCGTCCGATCCGGTGCAGGTACGATCCGAAACAACCGTGTCCGGACAGCACCTGCACCAGACGGAACGAGAGGAACCCATGCGACCGCTCGAGCCAGTCTCGCAGGACCGGCCCAAGCGCGTCGAGGGTTCGGCGCCCAAAGGCTGCAGTGGCGAGGTCCCCCGTCCAATGGACGACGATGGCGTCCCTCGCCTCCCGCCGGACGGCCTCCCGCTCTTCCGGGGCGGTGCGTTCTGCTCTCGCCCTCCGCCCCGCCGTCCATTCGTACACTCTGGCGAGCACCCACGCCTCGAGTTCCCAAGGCGGGGTGCCGGCCAGACCACACGCTGCCGCGAAGCCTACCGTGCGGTAGGCCCGCGCCACCCGCTGGGCTATGGCCCTCTGGGGTGCCCGTAAGGCAGCCGCGTTCTCCCTCCTTTGGAGGGAGTCCTCCCAGATAGGGGCCCCGTAAAGGGCCATACTCTTCAGGATGCCGGCGTAGAGTTGCCGGCATCGTGCGCTGGGCCCCCCCAAGTTGGGAAGGAGCCACGATAGCGCCCCCGCGGCCTTCAGCAGGCGCGACGACAGCCCGCTAAAATGCGGGCCGAAGCGCCACCTGCTGTCGATCACAAGGCCCAGATATTTCATCTGGGCCTTGACCTCGATTCTGACGCCCTCCACGAAGATGTGGGCGTCAGGTGGGGGGCGCTGCCGAGGTCCGTGGAAGAACACGGCCTCGGTCTTGTGCAGCGCCACCTTTAGACCTAGGCAGCGGATCCTCGCTGCGACCAAGGATCCGCCTGCCGAGCCCAAGTTGGCCGCCTCCCTGAAACTCCCCCCCCGGGCGGTGAGGAGAGTGTCGTCCGCATAGCAGACGACACTCGTGCCTCGGAGGAGAGTTCCCCGCAAGAGCCAATCGTAGCCGACGTTCCAGAGGAGTGGTCCTATGACTGACCCCTGTGGAACGCCGGCTTCGACGGCATACCGCCGGACTTGGCCAGTCCTATTTACCAGGAGGATCGCCCGATCCTCCAGGTAGCTGGCCAGCAGACTGCGCAGGTATCGAGGCACTCCGTGGAATCGGAGCGCCTCTAGGATGGTGGAGTGGGGAACGGAGTTGAAGGCGTTGGCTATGTCGAATGACACCGCCAGCAATCCGTCCCCCGCCTCCATCGCCTCCTTCACCTGCCCCTTAAGGCAGGCCAGCGCGTCTACCGTGGAACGCTCAGCCCGAAACCCGAACTGAGCGTCCGACAAGTCCGGCCCGGTATCCCGCAGGTGGCCCTTTAGGCGACCAGCGATTATCCCCTCGAACATTTTGCCGACCTCATCTAAAAGAACGATGGGTCGGTATGCCGAGGGGGAGTCTGCTGGGCGGCCTTCCTTTCGAAGAAGGCACAACTGCCCCTCCTTCCACGGTTTCGGGAACCTCCCAGACGCGAGGCATGCGCTGAAGAGGTCCCGAAACCTTCCCTCCATTTGAGTGGCGGCGATCGCCACCACTCTTGCCGGGACACCGTCGGGGCCTGGAGCCGTCTTCTTGGCGCGGATACGGAGGATCGCTGCGCCAAGTTCCGACTCCGTGACAGGAAGGGGAGCCTCCTCTTCCTCCTCGTCTGGCGAGGCTCCACACATTACTGGCGGGGTGAAGTTGTCCCTGCCCGGGAACAGAGACTGAACCACCCCGTCCAGAAATGAGGGTTCCAGGGTCTCGGCAACCGGGGGACCAAAGGGGCGCAATTTGTTGCGCGCCGCCTTATACGGTCTCCCGTAGGGGTCGTTGTCGAGACCCTCCAGCAGCTCGGCTCTCGCCGAGTCTTTGGCGGCGGCGATGGCCCGATCGAGGACCTTTTTTGCCTCCACGTATACGTCGTAGAGGTGGTCCTCGTCGGCCCGGTCCCGTCGACGCCGCCGCCGACTCCGCGTGTAGGCCCTCCTTGCCTCCGCACAAGCTGCTCGAAGCCCCACCAGCTCCGCCGACCACCAATACACGGCGCGTTTGGGTGGTGGTCGGCGAGACCGAGGCATGCTAGAGTTGCATACCTCGGTCAGACACTCCCTCAGCTGCCCAGCTGCGGTGTCCACATCCAGGCCGGTGGTAGGCGGCGAAAGCCAGTCCTGGATGAACGCCGCCTCCGCCGCTGCCTCCCTGTCCAGGCGGGTGAAAGCCCACCGCGGGAACGGTGATCGCCCCGAGATGGGCCGCATCGCTCGGGGGCCCCTGGTGGAGATGTCGAACCGCACGTAGCGGTGGTCCGACATGGTCTCCACCAGGTCCACCCGCCAGTTCAGCACGCGTGCGGCTAACGCAGGGGTGGCGAAAGTGACGTCCACTATTGAGCCACCCTGCCGCCGCACGCATGTCTGGACGCTTCCTCTGTTCAAGAGGGAGAGTCCAGAGGAGGCTGCCCACAACTCCACCGCCCGCCCGCGTGCGTCGGTGGCCGGGTTGCCCCAGGTCACCGACTTGGCATTCAGGTCTCCCAGCAGGGAGACCTGCCGCGGCGCCGCCCTGCCGACCACGGCGGCCAGGACTCCGAGATAATTCTCAAAGTCCTGGAGAGGGCGGTTTGGGGAGAAATATACCCCCACAAGGGCTATGTCTCCCCACGCGGCGGCCACGTATCCCGGTCCTCTCTCTAATAGCGAGAGGGGAGGGGAGTCCGTGGAAGACCGCGCCGCTAGTGCCACCGAGTCGTCCTCGTCACCCAGCCAGCTGCTGGGGATCGAGTAGGGCTCGGCGACCACCGCTACGTTCACCAACCACTCGGCCATGACCTGCACTACCAGGTCCTGGGCCGCTTTGCAGTGGTTGGCGTTCGCCTGGAGGATGCGATATTCGGAAAGCATTATTCCGACATCGCACCCCTCTCCTCAGCTACCGCCGCTGGCGCTGCAGCGACGACGATGGCGGCGGCGGTGGTGGCAACAGGGCGAACCTGCGCCGGCACTATGCCCTTCCTCACGGGGGGCTTGCAGCTCCTGCCCGTCATCCTGTGGTCCGCGGGACGGCCACTGGCGGCACACGCCTTGCAGTGTGGCGTGGTGGCGCGGCAAGTGGCACTCTTGTGTCCCTCTTGCCCGCACTGGTAGCACGTGTCTCCCCAGTCGGACTTGGAGGGACACGTGGCTCGGGTGTGGCCGAACGCGAAGCACTTGAAGCAGCGCGTAGGCTGGTCTTCAAGTGCCCGGACCACAGCCGAGCTGAGCCCCACGAGCAGCCGTCCCTTGGTCGCAGCAAGGACGGCCGCAGCCGCGGCGACTGGGCACTCGACGCGGATGATGCCCATGCCGCGGCGGCCGATCCCGATGGATCCACCCCTCACTGCGCCAGCGTCGCAGCTTCCAGCTGCGGCGACGGCCGCCACCACATCCTCCTTGGTGACCGAATCGTCCAGATCGGCCACCTCCAAGGCTGCGGTCTTGACGGGCTTGACGACCGTCGCCACATCCGCGATGACCTCTTGCAACTTTGTTGCGAAGAGGTCCGCATTGGTGCCGCGCTCTACCCCCGAGAACTCGAAAATTCGAGCCCCGGTTAGGGTTCGGCGGCACGTAATATGGCTGATCCCCAGCTGGGAGGGATCAGCATTGGTACGAGCCCGTCTTAGGACGGACTCGTACGTCTCGCCCCGCTCCACGGCCGCCGGGGTGAGGGTCACGACGACGGCCGCAGTTTTGGGAGGAACCAGCTTCCTCCCGCCGGCTGGGGCCCGTTTGGCTGCAGGAGCAGTCGCGGCGGGCTTGGGGGCCGGCTTTTGCACTCCCTTGCCCTTCCCTCTCTTGACCACTTCCGTCCACGACTGGTTGGACGGGGTGGTGGAGGGAAGCAGGGCGTCTTCCTCCTGCGAGTCCTGGGTGACTGCTGGAGTCGCCAACGACCCAGTCGCTCCCTCCGCGCTTGTGGTGGGGACTTGGGGAGCCACCTTCGTCCTCTTGCCCTTCCCTTTGCCCTTGGAGGGCTTCGGGGCCTGGGGCTGCGCACCCGATGCCGGGCCTGCTAGAGGCGCAGGTTCCAGCTCCCGCTGTGGTGGCTTATCCGCCGCTAGCGGCGGGCGGAGCCGCCTTTCCGGCAGGAGCCGGTCCTCAATGCCTGCGAGGCAGGCCCTGGTGAAGGCCCTCTCCTCCATGACAACCTTGCGGATTATATCCTCAAGGTTGGAAGGGGAGGAGGAGCCTCCTACCACCGGACCCGGGGCAGGCTGGGCAGGCCGAGCCGTGGCCTCAGCCAGCTTCAGGTGTAGCTGGCTGACCTCCGCCTGCAGGCGATCCACCTTCGCCTGCAGCTGCCGCGTCTCGTCCGTGGCCGTCCGCTTCACCAGCTCTGCGACGATGCCGTGCATGCTGGCAGCCCGGCATTTGAGGGCCTTTTGGAAGGTCCCCTTCAGATTGGAGGACTTTGATGCGACCTCCAAGACCTCCTCTCTGTCCTCCTGCGCCATGCGCTCCAGTTCCGCCAGGGAGTGGTCAGCATACAGGACATTGGATGCCCCATAGCCGGCCCTCGACCTGGCGGTTTGCGCCTGGCGCTCCTTCGCAGCGACCCTCTCCTCCAGGTCTTGTTCTAGTTGTGCCCTTTTTGCCAGATTTAGCTGGCGCTCGGCGTCCACCAAGCCCACATTGTGGGTATCGGCCTCTTTGGAAGTCGAAGCCTTTTTAGGCTTCGACTTCTTCCCGGCCTTGCCTCCGGCCGACTCCGAGGAGCCCTCGGACCCGTGCCTTAGGTAGGCCCTCTTCCGCTTGAGGCGGTCGTTTTCGGCCCCCGACGTCTCCAGGTTGGAGGCGTTGGAGTCCGAAAACTCGTCCGGCCTGCTAAACAAGCTGGCCGCAGACGGTGCGCGTTCAGCGTCCGACGCCAAAGCGTCACCGGCGTGGCCCTGAAAAGGGCCGTTGGATTGGCCCTGAGAAGGGCCGTTGGGTTGGCCCTGAGAAGGGCCGTTTGAATCGCCCTGGGAGGAGCGATTCGGGTTAAAATTGGGGTAAAAATCATTAAAATTTGTGTTAAAATCAAGGTTAAAATCTAAATCAGGGTTAAAACAGACAAAGCGCCCAGAGGCGTCACGCAATGGTTTCTTCGTCATATTCATAGACGGCCGCAAGAATGTCTATGAATCACAGCGCACTTTAGCCGCCGGTCTGCCACTCCGTTACGGTGGTCAGACACGACGTTGCCCGGGGGAAACTGCGAGGAAGTATGCACTGTGGGGGATCCCCCAACCTAACCTAACCTTTTTTTTTTTTTTTCTCGCTGAGAAATGCTTTATGCATCCCCGTCTCGCGGGGGACGAGACGGGGTATGTGGGACTCCCTGTCGGAATGACAGTATACCCACTAAAACTCAGCGGTGTTCCCACATCGCCGTGATGGGAGGGCCATGGGAAACCGGCGTAGCCTTTACTTCCACAGCCCTCCCGGCGCATGCCCGCCTAGATGGTATGGCGGGCCCCGCATGCCCCCCAGGTTGGGGGGCTACGGGAATGACCGAGAACACCTGGCCATTCCCGTCCCACACTGGTGGAGGCCTGTGCGATACAGGCAACGGTGCCCCCGCACCCGTTGCCTGCTGACCTCCACGCCCGCCTAGCTGGCGGGCCCCGCATGCCCCCCGCGTTGGGGGGGCTACGGCCGCAGAGGATAGGGAGAGCGGCAACGTAACACCGACACTCCTCTTCCCCTGCGGCCCCACCGCGTCCGCCATCTAACGGTGGCGGCCCCGTTAAGGCCGCGGAAGGTAGGGAGAGCGGCAACGTAACACCGACACTCCTCTCCCGCCGCGGCCTCCAATCCTCAGCCGCGATGTATCCCATACGAGGGACATCGCGGCCCACCTCAGGTAGGTTGCGATGTCGCCCAAGCGGCACCGCCACCTACCCGCAGGCCGCTCGTCGTCGGCTAAGCCGCAAAGCCTTGACGAGCGGCCCCCGCTGGGGTTCCTCTTAGCTTCACCGTGGTCCTGCGAGGCCACGGCTACTGAGCCCCCCCGCCTCGTCAATGCGGGAACCCACCGGGGGGGGAACCTAACCTAACCTTTTTTTTTTTTTTTTTTTTTTTTTTTTTTTCCTTTTTTTTTTTTTTTTTTTTTTTTTTTTTTTTTTTTTTTCTTTTTTTTTTTTTTTTTTTTTTTTTTTTTTTTCTTTTTTTTTTTTTTTTTTTTTCTCGCTGAGAAATGCTTTATGCATCCCCGTCTCGCGGGGGACGAGACGGGGTATGTGGGACTCCCTGTCGGAATGACAGTATACCCACTAAAACTCAGCGGTGTTCCCACATCGCCGTGATGGGAGGGCCATGGGAAACCGGCATAGCCTTTACTTCCACAGCCCTCCCGGCGCATGCCCGCCTAGATGATGTGGCGGGCCCCGCATGCCCCCCAGGTTGGGGGGGCTACGGGAATGGCCGAGAACACCTGGCCATTCCCGTCCCACACTGGTGGAGGCCTGTGCGATACAGGCAACGGTGCCCCCGCACCCGTTGCCTGCTGGCCTCCACGCCCGCCTAATGGGCAGGCCCCGCATGCCCCCCGCGTTGGGGGGGCTACGGCCGCAGAGGATAGGGAGAGCGGCAACGTAACACCGACACTCCTCTTCCCCTGCGGCCCCACCGCGTCCGCCATCTAACGGTGGCGGCCCCGCTAAGGCCGCGGAAGGTAGGGAGAGCGGCAACGTAACACCGACACTCCTCTCCCGCCGCGGCCTCCAATCCTCAGCCGCGATGTCTCCCATACGAGGGACATCGCGGCCCGCCTCAGGTAGGTTGCGATGTCGCCCAAGCGGCACCGCCACCTACCCGCAGGCCGCTCGTCGTCGGCTAAGCCGCAAAGCCTTGACGAACGGCCCCCGCTGGGGTTCCTCTTAGCTTCACCGTGGTCCTGCGAGGCCACGGCTACTGAGCCCCCCCGCCTCGTCAATGCGGGAACCCACCGGGGGGGAACCCACCGGGGGGGAACCTAACCTAACCTTTTTTTTTTTTTTTTTTTTTTTTTTTTTTTTTTTTTTTTTTTTTTTTTTTTTTTTTCTCGCTGAGAAATGCTTTATGCATCCCCTTCTCGCGGGGGACGAGACGGGGTATGTGGGACTCCCTGTCCGAATGACAGTATACCCACTAAAACTCAGCGGTGTTCCCGCATCGCCGTGATGGGAGGGCCATGGGAAACCGGCTTAGCCTTTACTTCCACAGCCCTCCCGGCGCATGCCCGCCTAGCTTGCGGGCCCCGCATGCCCCCCAGGTTGGGGGGCTACGGGAATGGCCGGGAACACCTGGCCATTCCCGTCCGACACTGGTGGAGGCCTGTGCGATACAGGCAAGGGTGCCCCCGCACCCGTTGCCTGCTGGCCTCCACCTGGGAGGAGTCGGAGATGACTGTCAAATTGACGTCTCCTTCGACCCCTCCTCCGCCTTCTGAGCGCCGCCGCGTGAGGATCGTCCTCCCGCGCGCGCTCCGCCGCCTCCTTCTGGGACATGACGTGTTCGCAGAAGGAGGCGACTGCCGCCCAGGACCCCTCATCCCCCAGCATGGCGTTAACCAAACCGGGCAGTGAGAGGTCCCGTCCGATGGCCGCAATGAGACTGCGACGAGGCTCGGACCACGACGGGCACACCTCGAGGGTGTGCTGCGCCGTGTCCTCCACCGCGCCACAGTCGCGGCACGACGGCGTCTCCTCCCGTCCGATCCGGTGCAGGTACGATCCGAAACAACCGTGTCCGGACAGCACCTGCACCAGACGGAACGAGAGGAACCCATGCGACCGCTCGAGCCAGTCTCGCAGGACCGGCCCAAGCGCGTCGAGGGCTCGGCGGCCAAAGGCTGCGGTGGCGAGGTCCCGCGTCCAATGGACGACGATGGCGTCCCTCGCCTCCCGCCGGACGGCCTCCCGCTCTTCCGGGGCGGTGCGTTCTGCTCTCGCCCTCCGCCCCGCCATCCATTCGTACACTCTGGCGAGCACCCACGCCTCGAGTTCCCAAGGCGGGGTGCCGGCCAGAGCACACGCTGCCGCGAAGCCCACCGTGCGGTAGGCCCGCGCCACCCGCTGGGCTATGGCCCTCTGAGGTGCCCGCAAGGCGGCGGCGTTCTCCCTCCTATGGAGGGAGTCCTCCCAGATAGGGGCCCCGTAGAGGGCCATACTCTTAAGGATGCCGGCGTAGAGTTGCCGGCATCGTGCGCTGGGCCCCCCCAAGTTGGGAAGGAGCCACGATAGCGCCCCCGCGGCCTTCAGCAGGCGCGACGACAGCCCGCTGAAATGCGGGCCGAAGCGCCACCTGCTGTCGATCACAAGGCCCAGATATTTCATCTGGGCCTTGACCTCGATTCTGACGCCCTCCACGAAGATGTGGGCGTCAGGTGGGGGGCGCTGCCGAGGTCCGTGGAAGAACACGGCCTCGGTCTTGTGCAGCGCCACCTTTAGACCTAGGCGGCGGATCCTCGCCGTGACCAAGGATCCGCCCGCCGAGGCCAAATTGGCCGCCTCCCTGAAACTCCCCCCCCGGGCGGTGAGGAGAGTGTCGTCCGCGTAGCAGACGACGCTCGTGCCTCGGAGGAGAGTTCCCCGCAAGAGCCAATCGTAGCCGACGTTCCAGAGGAGTGGTCCTATGACTGACCCCTGTGGAACGCCGGCTTCGACGGCATACCGCCGGACTTGGCCAGTCCTATCTACCAGGAGGATTGCCCGATCCTCCAGGTAGC
This sequence comes from Apamea epomidion, assembly GCA_947507525.1. NCBI lineage: Eukaryota > Metazoa > Arthropoda > Insecta > Lepidoptera > Noctuidae > Apamea > Apamea epomidion. The sequence continues at coordinate 60,241 of OX382239.1, forward strand.
TGGCCAGCAGACTGCGCAGGTATCGAGGCACTCCGTGGAATCGGAGCGCCTCTAGGATGGTGGAGTGGGGTACGGAGTTGAAGGCGTTGGCTATGTCGAATGACACCGCCAGCAATCCGTCCCCCGCCTCCATCGCCTCCTTCACCTGCCCCTTAAGGCAGGACAGCGCGTCCACCGTGGAACGCTCAGCCCGAAACCCGAACTGAGCGTCCGACAAGTCCGGCCCGGTATCCCGCAGATGGCCCTTTAGGCGACCAGCGATTATCCCCTCGAACATTTTGCCGACCTCATCTAGAAGAACGATGGGTCGGTATGCCGAGGGGGAGTCTGCTGGGCGGCCCTCCTTTCGAAGGAGGCACAACTGCCCCTCCTTCCACGGTTTCGGGAACCTCCTAGACGCAAGGCATGCGCTGAAGAGGTCCCGAAACCTCCCCTCCATTCGAGTGGCGGCGATCGCCACCACTCTTGCGGGGACACCGTCGGGGCCTGGAGCCGTCTTCTTGGCGCGTATACGAAGGATCGCCGCGCCAAGTTCCGACTCCGTGACAGGAGGGGGGGCCTCCTCTTCCTCCTCGTCTACTAGCGGGGCTCCACACATCACTGGCGGGGTGAAGTTGTCCTTGCCCGGGAACAGAGACTGAACCACCCCGTCCAGAAATGAGGGCTCCAGGGTCTCGGCAACCGGGGGACCAAAGGGGCGCAATTTGTTGCGCGCCGCCTTATACGGTCTCCCGTAGGGGTCGTTGTCGAGACCCTCCAGCAGCTCGGCTCTCGCCGAGTCTTTGGCGGCGGCGATGGCCCGATCGAGGGCCTTTTTTGCCTCCACGTATACGTCGTAGAGGTGGTCCTCGTCGGCCCGGTCCCGTCGACGCCGCCGCCGACTCCGCGTGTAGGCCCTCCTTGCCTCCGCACAAGCTGCTCGAAGCCCCGCCAGCTCCGCCGACCACCAATACACGGCGCGTTTGGGTGGTGGTCGGCGAGACCGAGGCATGCTAGAGTTGCATACCTCGGTCAGACACTCCCTCAGCTGCCCAGCTGCGGTGTCCACATCCAGGCCGGTGGTAGGCGGCGAAAGCCAGTCCTGGATGAACGCCGCCTCCGCCGCTGCCTCCCTGTCCAGGCGGGTGAAAGCCCACCGCGGGAACGGTGATCGCCCCGAGATGGGCCGCATCGCTCGGGGGCCCCTGGTGGAGATGTCGAACCGCACGTAGCGGTGGTCCGACATGGTCTCCACCAGGTCCACCCGCCAGTTCAGCACGCGTGCGGCTAACGCAGGGGTGGCGAAAGTGACGTCCACTATTGAGCCACCCTGCCGCCGCACGCATGTCTGGACGCTTCCTCTGTTCAAGAGGGAGAGTCCAGAGGAGGCTGCCCACAACTCCACCGCCCGCCCGCGTGCGTCGGTGGCCGGGTTGCCCCAGGTCACCGACTTGGCATTCAGGTCTCCCAGCAGGGAGACCTGCCGCGGCGCCGCCCTGCCGACCACGGCGGCCAGGACTCCGAGATAATTCTCAAAGTCCTGGAGAGGGCGGTTTGGGGAGAAATATACCCCCACAAGGGCTATGTCTCCCCACGCGGCGGCCACGTATCCCGGTCCTCTCTCTAATAGCGAGAGGGGAGGGGAGTCCGTGGAAGACCGCGCCGCTAGTGCCACCGAGTCGTCCTCGTCACCCAGCCAGCTGCTGGGGATCGAGTAGGGCTCGGCGACCACCGCTACGTTCACCAACCACTCGGCCATGACCTGCACTACCAGGTCCTGGGCCGCTTTGCAGTGGTTGGCGTTCGCCTGGAGGATGCGATATTCGGAAAGCATTATTCCGACATCGCACCCCTCTCCTCAGCTACCGCCGCTGGCGCTGCAGCGACGACGATGGCGGCGGCGGTGGTGGCAACAGGGCGAACCTGCGCCGGCACTATGCCCTTCCTCACGGGGGGCTTGCAGCTCCTGCCCGTCATCCTGTGGTCCGCGGGACGGCCACTGGCGGCACACGCCTTGCAGTGTGGCGTGGTGGCGCGGCAAGTGGCACTCTTGTGTCCCTCTTGCCCGCACTGGTAGCACGTGTCTCCCCAGTCGGACTTGGAGGGACACGTGGCTCGGGTGTGGCCGAACGCGAAGCACTTGAAGCAGCGCGTAGGCTGGTCTTCAAGTGCCCGGACCACAGCCGAGCTGAGCCCCACGAGCAGCCGTCCCTTGGTCGCAGCAAGGACGGCCGCAGCCGCGGCGACTGGGCACTCGACGCGGATGATGCCCATGCCGCGGCGGCCGATCCCGATGGATCCACCCCTCACTGCGCCAGCGTCGCAGCTTCCAGCTGCGGCGACGGCCGCCACCACATCCTCCTTGGTGACCGAATCGTCCAGATCGGCCACCTCCAAGGCTGCGGTCTTGACGGGCTTGACGACCGTCGCCACATCCGCGATGACCTCTTGCAACTTTGTTGCGAAGAGGTCCGCATTGGTGCCGCGCTCTACCCCCGAGAACTCGAAAATTCGAGCCCCGGTTAGGGTTCGGCGGCACGTAATATGGCTGATCCCCAGCTGGGAGGGATCAGCATTGGTACGAGCCCGTCTTAGGACGGACTCGTACGTCTCGCCCCGCTCCACGGCCGCCGGGGTGAGGGTCACGACGACGGCCGCAGTTTTGGGAGGAACCAGCTTCCTCCCGCCGGCTGGGGCCCGTTTGGCTGCAGGAGCAGTCGCGGCGGGCTTGGGGGCCGGCTTTTGCACTCCCTTGCCCTTCCCTCTCTTGACCACTTCCGTCCACGACTGGTTGGACGGGGTGGTGGAGGGAAGCAGGGCGTCTTCCTCCTGCGAGTCCTGGGTGACTGCTGAAGTCGCCAACGACCCAGTCGCTCCCTCCGCGCTTGTGGTGGGGGCTTGGGGAGCCACCTTCGTCCTCTTGCCCTTCCCTTTGCCCTTGGAGGGCTTCGGGGCCTGGGGCTGCGCACCCGATGCCGGGCCTGCTAGAGGCGCAGGTTCCAGCTCCCGCTGTGGTGGCTTATCCGCCGCTAGCGGCGGGCGGAGCCGCCTTTCCGGCAGGAGCCGGTCCTCAATGCCTGCGAGGCAGGCCCTGGTGAAGGCCCTCTCCTCCATGACAACCTTGCGGATTATATCCTCAAGGTTGGAAGGGGAGGAGGAGCCTCCTACCACCGGACCCGGGGCAGGCTGGGCAGGCCGAGCCGTGGCCTCAGCCAGCTTCAGGTGTAGCTGGCTGACCTCCGCCTGCAGGCGATCCACCTTCGCCTGCAGCTGCCGCGTCTCGTCCGTGGCCGTCCGCTTCACCAGCTCTGCGACGATGCCGTGCATGCTGGCAGCCCGGCATTTGAGGGCCTTTTGGAAGGTCCCCTTCAGATTGGAGGACTTTGAGGCGACCTCCAAGACCTCCTCTCTGTCCTCCTGCGCCATGCGCTCCAGTTCCGCCAGGGAGTGGTCAGCATACAGGACATTGGATGCCCCATAGCCGGCCCTCGACCTGGCGGTTTGCGCCTGGCGCTCCTTCGCAGCGACCCTCTCCTCCAGGTCTTGTTCTAGTTGTGCCCTTTTTGCCAGATTTAGCTGGCGCTCGGCGTCCACCAAGCCCACATTGTGGGTATCGGCCTCTTTGGAAGTCGAAGCCTTTTTAGGCTTCGACTTCTTCCCGGCCTTGCCTCCGGCCGACTCCGAGGAGCCCTCGGACCCGTGCCTTAGGTAGGCCCTCTTCCGCTTGAGGCGGTCGTTTTCGGCCCCCGACGTCTCCAGGTTGGAGGCGTTGGAGTCCGAAAACTCGTCCGGCCTGCTAAACAAGCTGGCCGCAGACGGTGCGCGTTCAGCGTCCGACGCCAAAGCGTCACCGGCGTGGCCCTGAAAAGGGCCGTTGGATTGGCCCTGAGAAGGGCCGTTTGAATCGCCCTGGGAGGAGCGATTCGGGTTAAAATTGGGGTAAAAATCATTAAAATTTGTGTTAAAATCAAGGTTAAAATCTAAATCAGGGTTAAAACAGACAAAGCGCCCAGAGGCGTCACGCAATGGTTTCTTCGTCATATTCATAGACGGCCGCAAGAATGTCTATGAATCACAGCGCACTTTAGCCGCCGGTCTGCCACTCCGTTACGGTGGTCAGACACGACGTTGCCCGGGGGAAACTGCGAGGAAGTATGCACTGTGGGGGATCCCCCAACCTAACCTAACCTAACCTAACCTAACCTAACCTAACCTAACCACCAGAGCCAAAATCCCCAACCGCGAACATAACGCATTTAGCAGCGAATGCCCGATGCGAAGGAAGTGGGACGCATTGGCCCGAGCCTCAGTAGCATATTGCTAAAGTTGTGCCTACGACCACCACCGAGTACAAAATTATCCAGGCCAACCTGCAACGGAGCCAGCTTGCAACAAGCGAGCTCTTGCTCGAAGCTGAAAAGCGTAAAGCCGCCGTAGCAATGCTCCAGGAGCCTTACGTGGGTGGAGTAAGAAGGATGAAGAGTTACCGGGGCGTAAGGGTCTTCCAGAGCTCTGAGGGAGGAGAAGGGACAGTAAAGGCGGCAATAGCCGTCTTTGACAAAGATCTGGACGTCTTACAGTACCCGCAACTCACCACAAACAACATCGTTGTGGTGGGAGTCCGAACCAGAGCCTGGACGATCACGCTGGTGTCCTTCTACTTCGAGCCGGACAATCCCATGGAGCCATACCTGGAGCATCTAAAGCGGATAGAGCAAGAGATGGGCACCAACAGGTTGGTTATTGGAGGAGACGCAAACGCGAAAAGTACTTGGTGGGGTAGCAGCAACGAAGACCTGAGAGGGGAGCAAATGTGTGGGGCACTGGGGGAATCGGGGCTGCAGATCCTCAACACGGGAGACATCCCAACTTTTGACACCGTAAGAGGTGGGATGAGGTATAGCAGCCACGTGGACGTGACGGCCTGTTCGGCGGACATGCTTAACCTGGTGGACGGCTGGCGGATCGAGGAGGGTCTCACGAGTTCCGACCATAACGGCATAGCCTTCTCAATACATCTACACAAATCGAAGGGTATGGCAATTGAACGGACCACTAGGGTGTACAATACCAGGAAAGCAAACTGGAGGCAGTTTCATGTGAAACTGTCCCAGGTTATGCGGGACAAAAGGTTAACCCTAGTGGATTTATCAAATACACACACTATAGACCAACTAGACACAACAATAAACACATACACACAAGCCATAACCGACACATGCAGAGACACAATACCACACAAACACAACACAGAAACACTCACTATGCCGTGGTGGTCCGAGGAACTCGCGGAGATGAAGAGGCTGGTCGCCACCAGGAAAGCCAGAGTCAGGAACGCAGCGCCGGTCCGAAGAGCGATGGTTGTTAGCCTGTACCTGAAGGCGAAAGGAGAGTACGAGGAAGCGGTCACGAAGGCTCAAGTTAAGAGTTGGAAGGAGTTTTGCGGGAAGCAGGACAGAGAAGGGGTTTGGGAAGGGATATATAGGGTAATGGGAAGGATAGCGAAGAGAGAGGAAGACCTGCCGCTGCAGATAGATGGGGAGACTCTGGACGCAAAGGGCTCTGTGAGGCTGTTGGCCGAGACGTTCTACCCCGAGGACCGAGAGGAAGACGACAGCATGGATCATCGCCAAACCCGACAACTGGCAGAGACGGTAAACGCGTGGAGCCATGATGAACGACATGACCCACCGTTTACCCATAGTGAACTTGGCCGGTCCGTGATGTCGTTCAACCCTAAAAAGGCCCCGGGAGCCGACGGCTTCACGGCCGATATCTGCTCTCAGGCCATAAAATGTGACCCCGACTACTTCCTGGCACTGTTGAACAAATGCCTGGCGCACCACCACTTCCCGAAGACCTGGAAGGAAGCTACGGTGGTTGTGCTCAGAAAGCCGGGCAAAGACTCGTACACCGTACCAAAGTCGTACAGGCCGATTGGGCTTTTGCCTGTCCTTGGGAAAGTGTACGAGAAGATGCTGGTTGCTCGTCTCAAATTCTACCTGCTACCTAGAATTAGTACTCGCCAATACGGCTTTATGCCCCAAAGGAGCACCGAAGACTCCCTCGTTACCCTCGTGCAGTACATCCGAGGAAAGCTGGCACAGAAGAAGATCGTCACGCTCGTGTCACTAGATATCGAGGGAGCCTTCGACAGCGCGTGGTGGCCTGCTATCAAAGTGCGATTGGCTGAGGAAAAGTGTCCTGTGAATCTGAGACGGGTAGTCAGTAGCTACCTCAGTGACAGGGTGGTCACCGTGAGGTATGCTGGGGAGGAGAGCAGAAGGCAAACCAGCAAAGGTTGCGTCCAGGGATCTATAGGGGGGCCCATTCTCTGGAATTTGCTGCTTGACCCGCTCCTGAAACAGCTGGAGAGTAGGGGCGACTACTGCCAAGCATTTGCCGACGATGTGGTGTTGGTATTTGACGGGGATACAGCACAAAAAATCGAGGGACAAGCCAATGCCGCTCTCGAACATGTTCGAGCGTGGGGTGTCAGAAATCGGCTGAAATTCGCGCCGCACAAAACCTGTGCGATGGTGCTAACGCGGAGGCTCAAGTATGACACGCCACGCTTGAGCATGGGAGGGATCGACATTGAAATGTCCCAAGATGTTAAAGTATTAGGGCTGATCATAGACGCCAAGTTGACCTTCAACAGGCATATAGCTGTCGTCTGTAAAAAGGCGATAGCTATATACAAGCAGCTGGCTAGGGCAGCCCGGGTCAGTTGGGGTCTGCACCCGGAGGTGATAAGGGCCATCTATACCGCAGCAGTGGAACCGACTGTGCTGTATGCCGCGAGTGCATGGGCGACGGCTGCTAACAGGTTGGGGATTAGGAAGCAGCTCAACATCGTCCAGAGAGGGTTTGCTCAGAAGCTGTGCAGAGCCTATCGCACAGTCTCCCTAAACTCGGCACTAGTTCTGGCTGGGATACTTCCGCTCGACCTCCGTATCCAGGAAGCGGCTGCGCTCTACGGAGCCAAGAGGGGAGAGCCCCAGCCCGCACTAGGAGACCGGGAAGTGGAACGTATGGCCCCTGCGCTAGAGGCCCCGCACCCCGCGGAACAAATGAGTCTGGAGTTTGAAAGCCTGGTAGACGAGGAACAATACTACAACCACAGCAACTTCGCTGTGCGGATTTTCACCGACGGCAGCAAGATTGAGGGCAAAGTTGGAGCGGCGCTATCCTTGTGGAATAGGACCGCCGAAACAAAGACCCTCAAGCTTGCTTTGCCGTCCTACTGCACCGTCTATCAGGCTGAACTCCTGGCCCTGCAAAGAGCGGCAGGGGAAGTGCTCAAGCGCAGTGAAGCAACGTTCGGCATCTTCAGCGACTCTATGGCGGCCCTTCAGTCGGTAATCAATGTAAGTTCCCCCCACCCCTTGGCCGTGGAAACAAGAGACACCTTACGACGCTGTAAGCTCCAGAACAAGAGTGTCTCCTTGTTCTGGATCAAGGCCCACGCAGGGTTGGAGGGAAACGAGAGAGCCGACCAGCTCGCGAAGGAAGCCGCCCTGGGGTCGAAGAAGAAGCCGGACTACGACCTGTGTCCCGTATCATTCGTCAAGCGGAAAATCCGGTCGGAAACGCTTGACGAATGGAACGGGAGGTATAGGTCGGGTGACACGGCTTCGGGCACAAAACTTTTCTTCCCTGATGCGGTGGAAGCATACAGTGTGGTGCGCAAGATGGCTCCGACGAGCATAACCACGCAAATCCTGACGGGGCACGGCGGGTTCTCCGCATATCTGAAACGCTTCAAGTGTAAAGAGAACCCATCGTGCGCCTGTGAGCCCGGCGTGGAGGAGACCGTCTTGCACATATTGCTGGAGTGCCCAATCACAGCAAAAATGCGGTACAACATGGAGCAGCAACTCGCCGTCTCGCTGGAACCCCAAAACCTACCTGGCCTGATAAAAGGAAAGCAAAGGGAAGCGTTTTTAAATTACTGTCATAAAATAGCAAAAATAGTATGTAATAGAAATAAGATAGCTTAAGTAAAATATGATATTAAGTGTATAATAAGTATATAATTAAATATCATAATAGATTAAATAGCATAAAAATTACAATAGGTTAGTTATAAGTATTTTTGATAAGAAATAATTATAAGGTCCACCTAGGGATAATATATTATTATTAGATAATATAGATATTATAACATAGTATAGATAGGAAACTTCTCGATAATAGGTTACTTTTGTTCTTAAAATTATGTCTGTTAGTTTTTTAATGATTGTCTGGAGAGCTAGTTGTTGGTCATGCCAGAGATACACCTCTTCTTGTTATTTGGGTTTAAGCTGTAGCATGCAAAATTTTTATTCTTAATAAAAATACTAAAATTCGCAGAACCAAGGGCTCTGATAATGTCAGAGGGCACAAGCAGGGCAGGAGTGGGTTTTAGCCGGTAAGAGTCCGGCACTGCCCAGACTGGCTCATAAGTGAGGCAGTCTGGGCGTCCATGAGGATTTCCCACTCCTGCCAAAACAAAAAAAAAAAAAAAAAAAAAAAAAAAAAACCTAACCTAACCTAACCTAACCTAACCTAACCTAACCTAACCAAATCGAGGAACACTCGAAGTTGCTACAAGAAAACAGTAGAAGGATGGAGGAGCTGAAAGCCGTAATAGAGAAGGGATCAACGTCAACGTATGCGAGTGTAACTGCGATACCCAGCGGAAAGTCAATTCCAGTGCGAAGTACGCTGCACTCTATCGTAGTTACCTCAAAAGACGACACAGAAACAGGTGACGAAGTACTCTGCAAGATACGGAAGGCGGTGGATGCAACGGAGGGCTGGGTTCAGGTCGAAAAGGTGAGAAAGGCAAAGGACAGAAAGGTCATAATGGGATTCCAGACCAAGGAGGAAAGGAACAAAATTAAAAACAAATTGGAAGGAGAAAGACAGGACCTCAATGTCGAGGAAATGAAAAACAAGGACCCTTTACTGATCCTCAAGAGCGTCCTCTCTGCTAACTCAGATGAGGATATTCTCAAGGCGATGAGGAATCAGAACAGGGATGTTTTTCATGACCTTGGCAAAGAGGAGGACAGAGTGGTAGTAAAGTTCAGGAGAAGGACAAGGAATCCACACACAAATCACGTTGTGATCAGCGTCTCACCGACCATCTGGAGAAGGGCTACAGAAGTCGGATGCCTGCACGTGGACCTCCAGCGCGTCAGGGTAGAAGACCAAACCCCGCTGGTCCAGTGCACGCGCTGTCTAGGCTACGGGCATGGCAGACGATTCTGCAAGGAACCAGCCGACCTGTGCAGTCACTGTGGCGGCCCGCATCTGAAGTCGACATGTGCCGACTGGCTCGCGGGTGCTCCACCCAAATGCCGGAACTGCACAAGAGCTAAGGTGGACGACGCTGACCACAACGCTTTTAGCCATGTCTGCCCAATACGCCGTAGATGGGACGAAATCGCCAGATCAACGGTGGCGTACTGCTAAGGGCACCCAAGGCAACCCAAACAAAGCGAACCTATACAAAGCGATGCAAGCCAACCTACAGCGGAAAAAACTCGCAACAGACGAGCTCCTATTGGAAGCCGCAAAGCGCGGAGTTGCGTTTGCTCTCCTCCAGGAACCTTACGTGGGAGGGGCTAAGGCTATGAGGAGCCACAGAGGAGTTCGGATTTTCCAGAGCACTGACATCGGAGATGGGACTGTTAAGGCCGCAATAGCTGTCTTCGACCAAGACCTTACAGTAATTCAGTACCCGAAACTCACCACGAACAACATCACCGTGGTGGGGATCCAGACCAGTGCCTGGAGGATCACGCTGGTCTCCTTTTATTTCGAGCCGGATCAGCCGATAGGACCTTACCTGGAGCACCTCAAACACATTGTGGAAGAAGTAGGTTCCAAAATGTGGATTGTTGGAGGAGATGCGAACGCAAAGAGCACCTGGTGGGGAAGCTTGTCCATCGACTGTAGGGGCGAAGAAGTTTCTGGAGTTCTCGACGAGCTGAGTCTCAACATACTCAACATAGGGGAAATTCCGACCTTCGACACGATCAGAGGGGGAAAACGGTACTGCAGCCACGTCGACATCACAGCGTGCTCGACGGATATTCTGGACCTGGTAGACGACTGGAGGGTAGACGAGGGCCTCACGAGCTCGGATCACAACGGCATTGTGTTTAACATTAAATTAAAAAAGTCCAAAGGCATAAAAATTAACAGAACCACAAGGATTTACAACACAAAAAAAGCAAATTGGTCTGTGTTTCATGAGAAACTCAGCCAATTAACGCAAGACTACAAAATAAATAAACCAGAAATAGATAAATTAAATACAGTCGAACAACTCAACACAATTATAAAACACTTCACACAGGCAATAACTGACGCATGCACCTCATCAATGCCAATGAGGAAGAGCAATGAAGTACTCACCTTGCCGTGGTGGTCCGAGAAACTCGAGAGGATGAAGAAGGAAGTCACAACCAGGAAACGCAGAATCAGGTGTGCTGCACCGGCCCGAAGATCGAAGGTCGTCGAAGAGTACCTGAAACAGAAAATTGAGTATGAAACAGAAGCAGCCAAAGATATCGTCGAGAGTTGGAAGAACTTTTGCGCCAAACAGGATAGAGAAGGGGTTTGGGAAGGAATTTACCGGGTGATAGGAAGGACCAAGGAAAGGGGAGAGGACCAACCGCTAATAAATGACGGGGAGGTGCTGAACACGAAAGGTTCAGTTGAATTACTGGCAAACACCTTTTACCCTGAAGACCATACGGACAGTGACAGCACATGCCACCGCCTTACCAGAGAAAAGGCCGACGTTGTGAATGCTGGAGGGCAAGATGACTCTTGCGATCCACCATTCACAATGGCCGAACTGATGTTGGCGTGCAGGTCCTTCAACGCCAAAAAGGCTCCAGGAGCGGATGGCTTCACCGCCGATATTTGTTGCCGAGCTATAGAAGGTGCCCCTGAGGCGGTACTTGCTCTTCTGAACGGCTGCCTGAAATGCCATCACTTCCCTGAAGTCTGGAAGGAGGCGATTGTGATCGTCCTGAAGAAACCGGGGAAGGACGACTACAGCACCCCAAAGGCGTACAGGCCAATCGGCCTTTTGCCAATACTAGGCAAAATATACGAGAAGATGTTGGTGGCCCGCCTTAAGTTCTATCTGATCCCAAGGATGAGTACTCGCCAGTACGGATTCATGCCCCAGAAGAGCACAGAGGACTCCCTCTATGTACTAATGCAGCACATACGCAGCAAGCTGGAGCTGAAAAAAGTAGTGGTTATGGCATCCCTGGACATAGAGGGGGCTTTCGACAGCGCCTGGTGGCCAGCCATAAGAGTCCGTCTGGCTGAGGAAAAGTGTCCAATTAACTTGAGGAGGGTCATCGACAGCTATCTCACAAACAGAAGGGTCAGGGTCAGGTACGCAGGTGAAGAATGTAGCAAGGCTACTGCTAAGGGTTGTGTCCAGGGTTCCATAGGAGGACCAATATTCTGGAACCTTTTGTTGGACCCGCTTTTAAAGAGCCTAGAAGCTAGGGGTGACTATTGCCAGGCCTTTGCTGACGACGTCGTGCTGATCTTCGATGGTGACACATCGCTGGAGATCCAGGGACGTGCCAATGCCGCTCTCGAACATGTCCGGGCGTGGGGTGTACAAAACAAATTAAAATTTGCCCCGCAAAAAACCAATGCGATGGTTATTACCCGCAAACTAAAATACGACACCCCACGCCTAAGCATGGGCGGGATCGACATTGCCATGTCCAAAGAGATCAAAATCCTAGGTGTCACCATCGACGAAAAGCTGACCTTTAACACACACGTCGCAAACGTATGCAGAAAGGCAATAGGAATCCACAAACAGCTAACTAGGGCGGCCAAGACCAGCTGGGGACTTCACCCCGAAGTCATAAGGACTATTTATGTGGCTGCGGTAGAACCGGTTATCCTGTACGCAGCCAGCGTATGGGCCCCGGCCGCTAGAAAGCTGGGCGTCATGAAGCAGCTGGGAGCAGTTCAGCGCGGAATTGTGCAAAAGCTGTGCAAGGCATACCGGACGGTCTCGCTAAACTCGGCGCTTGTGCTGGCTGGGTTGCTCCCGCTCGACCTCCGTATCCGGGAGGCGGCTGCGCTCTACGGAGCAAAGAGGGGGGAGCCCCAGCCCGCACTGGGAGACCGGGAAGTGGAGCGGGTGGCCTCAGCGCTAGAGGCCCCACACCCTGCGGAGCAAATGAGCCTGGAGTTCGCAAGTCTGGTAGACGAAGAACAATACCAGAACCACAGCAATTATGCTGTGAGGATCTTTACAGACGGCAGCAAGATTGAGGGCAGAGTCGGAGCGGCGCTATCCCTGTGGAAGGGCACCGCCGAGACAAAGGCCCTCAAGCTTGCTTTGCCGTCTTACTGTACCGTCTACCAGGCTGAACTCCTGGCCCTGCAAAGAGCTGCGGGGGAGGTGCTCAGGTCTCGTGAAACCTCATTCGGCATCTTCAGCGACTCCATGGCGGCCCTCCAGTCGGTGACCAACACAAGTTCCCTTCATCCCTTGGCAGTGGAAACGAGGGACACCTTGCGACGTAGCAAGCACCAGAACAAAAGTGTCTCTTTGTTCTGGATAAAGGCCCACGTAGGGTTGGAGGGAAACGAGAGAGCCGACCAGCTCGCGAAGGAGGCCGCCCTGGGGTCGAAGAAGAGGCCGGACTACGATCTGTGCCCCGTGTCATTCGTCAAGCGACAAATCCGGTCGGAAACGCTTGACGAATGGAACGGGAGATATCAGTCGGGTGACACGGCCTCGGGTACGAAAATCTTCTTCCCGAATGCGGTGTCAGCGTACGGTGTGGTGCGGAAGATGACTCATACGAGTATAACCACACAAATCTTGACGGGGCACGGTGGGTTCTCGGCATACTTGAAACGCTTCAAGTGTAAGGAGAACCCATCGTGCGCCTGTGAGCCTGGTGTCGAAGAGTCAGTTCCGCACATTCTGTTTGAGTGCCCCATAAGTGCGAAAAGTAGGTACGAGACGGAGCAGCAGCTAGGCATCGAACTGGTTGCCCAAAACGCACCAGAATTAATGAGTGGAAAGAAGCGAGACTCATTTTTAGAGTATTGTAACAACATAGCATCCCAAGTTGTAAAACGAAACAAGTCGGCATAAGTAAATATGCTATCACAATATAATAGATTATATTAGTGACTAGTATAAGACTAAAATAGCTGTAGAATAATCATAAGTAATAGGAAAATACAATACGTAGAAATAGAGATAAGCCTAGAATAGGAAAAGAAAAAAAAAAAAAAAAAAGAAAAAAAAATAATAATAATAATAATAATAATAATAAGAATTATGTTAGAGTTAGTTATAAATAAGAACTGTCCCCACTGTCTCTGTTAGAATATTTTGTATCTAGATAAGTTCAAACATAGCCCTTAAGTAGCAATAGGAAGAAACAATATGTAAGATAGACAAAAACCTAGAACATAAATAAACATATAAGTAGAAAGTAATTGAAGTACTTAAGATAGTCATTATAATGTAAAACATTTATTTATTTTTTTTTTTTATTATTTTATTATATCTTTAGTATTGATCCATTGTCGGTCAAGCCGGAGACACTCACCTCTCCGAGTTCCGTGTTTGTTTGATTTCTCAACGCAACAGGCATAAAAATTCAGACCTCGCAGTGCCATACGCTCTGATCATGTCAGAGGATACAAGCAGGGCAGGAGTGGGTTTTAGCCGGTAAGAGTCCGGCACTGCCGACTGGCTCATAAGTGAGGCAGTCTGGGCGTCCATGAGGATTTCCCACTCCTGCCAAAAAAAAAAAAAAAAAAAAAAAAAAAAAAAAAAAAAAAAAAAAAAAAAAAAAAAAAAAACCTAACCTAACCTAACCTTTTTTTTTTTTTTTTTTTTTTTTTTTTTCTCGCTGAGAAATGCTTTATGCATCCCCGTCTCGCGGGGGACGAGACGGGGTATGTGGGACTCCCTGTCGGAATGACAGTATACCCACTAAAACTCAGCGGTGTTCCCGCATCGCCGTGATGGGAGGGCCATGGGAAACCGGCATAGCCTTTACTTCCACAGCCCTCCCGGCGCATGCCCGCCTAGATGGTATGGCGGGCCCCGCATGCCCCCCAGGCTGGGGGGCTACGGGAATGACCGAGAACACCTGGCCATTCCCGTCCCACACTGGTGGAGGCCTGTGCGATACAGGCAGCGGTGCCCCCGCACCCGTTGCCTGCTGACCTCCACGCCCGCCTAGCTGGCGGGCCCCGCATGCCCCCCGCGTTGGGGGGCTACGGCCGCAGAGGATAGGGAGAGCGGCAACGTAACACCGACACTCCTCTTCCCCTGCGGCCCCACCGCGTCCGCCATCTAACGGTGGCGGCCCCGTTAAGGCCGCGGAAGGTAGGGAGAGCGGCAACGTAACACCGACACTCCTCTCCCGCCGCGGCCTCCAATCCTCAGCCGCGATATCTCCCATACGAGGGACATCGCGGCCCGCCTCAGGTAGGTTGCGGTGTCACCCAAGTAGCACCGCCACCTACCCGCAGGCCGCTCGTCGTCGGCTAAGCCGCAAAGCCTTGACGAGCGGCCCCCGCTGGGGTTCCTCTTAGCTTCACCGTGGTCCTGCGAGGCCACGGCTACTGAGCCCCCCCGCCTCGTCAATGCGGGAACCCACCGGGGGGGAAAACCTAACCTAACCTAACCTAACCTAACCTAACCACATAACTTTGCATCCCGGTGACGCAATTTCAAGCTGTTTTCAGCAAATTAAATCTTTTCTAGGCTCCCTGAAACGTTCCCACTGGGAAGAACTGACAATTTCGCGAAAAACATTTTTTCGTTTTGGACTTGTAAAAATTTCACAAAAACTCCTGTTATAAAAAACACTTTTTGACTTTTTCTTCAAAATTTCCAGATTATTCCAGGTTTTTTATAATTCAAATTGATACTTACCTGCCTTACCTGTACTCCCGTGCGCGTTCCGCGAACTCGAGTCCCGTTTTGGTAGTGTTATTCGAGGTTTCCACACATATTTTGGCCGTAAATTACGTTTTTTCAAGAAAATTCCCGTTTTTGGTTCTGGATAAACTCCAGAAACCCCATAGTTAGCTAGCCCGCGCGGAGACGCGTCTTTTGACACCTCGCCCGTGCGCCTAGCCCACATAGAACAGCTAAAATTCCAGAAATTTTTTACATTCAATAGTACCAACGATTGACGAAATCCACCTAAGGGAGACGTGTTTTTGCACAAATCTACATAACTTTGCATCCCGGTGACGCAATTTCAAGCTGTTTTCAGCAAATTAAATCTTTTCTAGGCTCCCTGAAACGTTCCCACTGGGAAGAACTGACAATTTCGCGAAAAACATTTTTTCGTTTTGGACTTGTAAAAATTTCACAAAAACTCCTGTTATAAAAAACACTTTTTGACTTTTTCTTCAAAATTTCCAGATTATTCCAGGTTTTTTATAATTCAAATTGATACTTACCTGCCTTACCTGTACTCCCGTGCGCGTTCCGCGAACTCGAGTCCCGTTTTGGTAGTGTTATTCGAGGTTTCCACACATATTTTGGCCGTAAATTACGTTTTTTCAAGAAAATTCCCGTTTTTGGTTCTGGATAAACTCCAGAAACCCCATAGTTAGCTAGCCCGCGCGGAGACGCGTCTTTTGACACCTCGCCCGTGCGCCTAGCCCACATAGAACAGCTAAAATTCCAGAAATTTTTTACATTCAATAGTACCAACGATTGACGAAATCCACCTAAGGGAGACGTGTTTTTGCACAAATCTACATAACTTTGCATCCCGGTGACGCAATTTCAAGCTGTTTTCAGCAAATTAAATCTTTTCTAGGCTCCCTGAAACGTTCCCACTGGGAAGAACTGACAATTTCGCGAAAAACATTTTTTCGTTTTGGACTTGTAAAAATTTCACAAAAACTCCTGTTATAAAAAACACTTTTTGACTTTTTCTTCAAAATTTCCAGATTATTCCAGGTTTTTTATAATTCAAATTGATACTTACCTGCCTTACCTGTACTCCCGTGCGCGTTCCGCGAACTCGAGTCCCGTTTTGGTAGTGTTATTCGAGGTTTCCACACATATTTTGGCCGTAAATTACGTTTTTTCAAGAAAATTCCCGTTTTTGGTTCTGGATAAACTCCAGAAACCCCATAGTTAGCTAGCCCGCGCGGAGACGCGTCTTTTGACACCTCGCCCGTGCGCCTAGCCCACATAGAACAGCTAAAATTCCAGAAATTTTTTACATTCAATAGTACCAACGATTGACGAAATCCACCTAAGGGAGACGTGTTTTGGGGTGCCAGGGCAGAAAACCTCCACGTGTGCCTGGGGACTGGAGTTCCCTTCTGGATACGTCCGGGGGGAAGACCAGTTTTCGGGCCGGTGCATCCTGGGGTGCGGGCAGCTATTTCTCAGTGGGATTATTTCCCAATGAGATATCGCTGCCCGCATGCTAATGTTCTGCCAAGAGGAACGCTCCACACAAGCCGCTATGAGGAGCAGAGCGGCTACTGTGTGGAGTAAGAGCGGGCCTGGTGTGCACTTACCCTGCCGCCGGGCAGGCAGGAGGGGGTACCCCCCCTTCTGCCACCGTTAATATCGTAGCCCCGAAGATTGTCAAGGTCATGTCTCTGACTTTTGACGGGGGTCGAGGGTCTTGGCTTAACCGCCCGGACCGCGAGGAAGATTAACCTCTATAAAAAATTCCCCAAACCTCCAAGCGGCGGCGCACCGTGAGGGAGGTAGTAAGCTTGGCTAATGGGTAGCTTGATTTAGTCACTAGTGCGAACCACATAATCTTGAGCAGGTACCTAAAGTTTAATACTCGTGGGAACAAAAATGGAAAAATTTTATAAACAAAAAACCACAAACGACGAAGAGAGGAGTGATGCGGGGTCGGAGTCCGACGCCGCGTCTGGAGGAGCGAGCACGGGAGGCTCAGTGAGCTCTCGCCGTGACCAGAAGACGGCCGCTGCCAAGAGAAAGGCACAGGGCAAGCGGCCAAGGTCAGTGGACGGCCAGGGGTCGTCCTCTGACTGGGAGCTGGCTTCGGCCAGGAAGATCCCCACCAGCAGGCGCGGAGGAGCCCGAGAGCGAGGCTTAGGGAGGGGGCTCACTGCTCGGGAGGCGGCTGAAAAAGCGAAGGAGCCCGCAAAAAAGGAGGGGGGGACCGGTCGCGTGGTCGAATCAGGGCCCTCAAGCGACGAGGCGGCTGAGGTAAGCGGTGGCCCTGAAGCGGACCGCATAAAGAGGTTTGCGGCGGTCGTGGAGGCCGCGATCCGGGACGTGGCCCTTAAGAAGTTGCAAACTTCGAAAAACAGGGCCATAGTCTCGGCAAAGGCCTCCATCTTGGCGGCAGCGGAGGCCATCCACTTCGGGCCTCCGCCGGACGGCATGTCCGAAATGCGGGCGGAGGTGGCCCGCTTGACGGCTGCCATGGAGCTCCTCCGAAAGGAGAACGAGGAGCTCCGAGCGGACCTGGCCGGGCTGCGAGCAGCCGGCCCCCGGGAAGTGCTGCAGGAGGGGCCGCAACAGGGGCGGCCAGTACCTGCTGAGGACCGGGTCCTGAACCTGGTGCGGCAGGAGCTGGCTGCCTTTCAGAGCCGGTTCTCCGCCCTGGAGGCCATCGTCCTGCGCCCCCCGCTGGCGGCGGACCGGCCGGCCTCGGGCCAGCGGAAGGCGGTGTCGTATGCTGCCGCCGCGGCTGTCACAGCCACGGCCACGGGGCAAGCAGCAAAACGGACCGCCCCGAAACCCGCTAAGGCCACAGCCCCAGCCCCAGCCCCAGCCCCAGCCCCTGCCCCTGCCCCGGTGGCGAAACGGCCGCCCCAACCGCCTGCTGTATCGCCTCCGGCCGACGCCGATTGGCAGGTGGCCGGGCAGAAAAGGAAGGCGAGCAAGGCTGCAAGGACGGCCAAAAGAAGAGAGAGGCGGCAACGGCGCAAGGAGCGAGGCGTCGCGGCTAGGCTTCGTGCCCCAAAGACCGCAGCTGTAGTGATCACACTACAGCCGGAAGCGGAGAAGAAGGGCATGTCCTACCGCGACGTGCTTGCCAAGGCTAGGGCGGCGGTGAACCTGCAGGAGCTCGGCGTTGCTGAGGGCATCCGGCTAAGGGTCACTGCGACTGGGGCCCGGATGCTGGAGGTCCCTGGTGCGGCTAGCGGCCCGACTGCTGACGCTCTGGCCGAAAGGCTTAGAGCGTCCTTAAATGCGGACGAGGCCCGAGTGTCCAGACCCACCAAGAGCGCTGACGTGCGCATTCTGGGTCTGGATGACTCTGCGACGGTGGAAGAGGTGGTGGCCGCCATCGTTAGGACTGGGGGATGCTCTGCCGAGCAGGTGAGGGCGGGCACTCTCCGTCCTGACTCCACGGGGATGCAAGCCATCACGGTGAGCTGCCCCGTGTCGGTGGCCCAAAAGCTAGCCGGGGAGGGCCGAAGGCTCCTGGTGGGCTGGGTTTCCGCGCAGGTGAAACTGCTGGAGCCCAGACCTCTGAGGTGCTTCCGCTGCCATGTGGGCAGCCACGTGGGGGCTAAATGCACCTCGGAGGTGGACCGCAGCAATCTATGTTTCCGCTGTGGTCAGCCCGGACACAAGGCCGGCTCGTGCAACGCCATGCCGCACTGCTATGCATGTGCGGCAGCCGGCAAGCCGGCCGATCACCGGGCTGGGAGCAAGGCGTGCGCTCCACCCGCCAAAGCCAGGGGCAGGGGCAAGCCCTCCACCACCGCCGTCGCCGCCGCAGCCGCCGCCACCACCGCCGTCGCCGCTGCCGCCTCCACCGTGACCGCCGCCGCATCTGCCGTGGCTGGGCCCTTACAGGGGGATCGGGAGGCTGATATGGAGTGCTAATATAGCACCATATCGCCTCCTCCAGGCGAACATCAACCACTGCGCCTCCGCTCAGGATCTGTTGCTCCAGAGCATGGCGCAGTGGTCGATTAACATCGCCGTGGTCGCTGAGCCGTACTTTGTCCCGCCCAGAGACGACTGGGTGGAGGACCTGAGCGGCTCAGTGACCCTAATTTCGTCGGCCGCCGCCGGTACCCCGTCCCTCGAGGCTGTCAAGAGAGGACAGGGTTGCGTGGCAGCACGGTTCGGGGAGATAGTCGTGGTTGGGGTATACTTCTCCCCGAGCCGAACTCTCGCCGAGTTCCACAACTCCCTCGCGGAGTTGAGAGTCGTCGTCGTCGGATTCCGTTCCCTCCCCGTGCTTGTCCTCGGGGACTTCAATGCCAAGAATGTGGCTTGGGGTTCCCGGCATACGGACACACGGGGCAGAATGGTGGAGGACTGGGCTCTGGAGACAGGCCTGGTCGTCCTAAACCGGAGTTCGGTCCCAACATGCGTGCGGATGCGGGGTGAATCAGTGGTGGACATCTCGTTCGCCAGCCCCGCCTTGTCGCCGCATGTCGTCAACTGGCGTGTCTTGGAGGAGGTGGAGACCTATTCCGACCACCGGTATATCCGGTTCGACGTCTCCGCCCAGACCTCGAGCGCGCCGGTCCGACCGACCCTGGGTGGTCCGCGGTGGGCGCTGAAGCAGCTGGACCGGGAGCTCCTCCTGGAAGCCTCGATCGTGCAGGCCTGGGTGTCACCACCGGACAGGCCTGCTGACATCAACGACGAGGCAGAGTGGTTCCGGGAGGCCATGTCCGAAATATGTGACGTGGCAATGCCCCGGGTCCGGCCCGGACGCGCCCGGCGCCAGGTGTACTGGTGGTCGCCGGAGTTGACGTCTCTGCGCGAGGCGTGCGTGGCTGCGCGACGCCGGTACACCAGGCACCGCAGGCTCCGTATCCGCCCTCCGGATACGGAAGCCGTGCAGGCGGAGCTGTACGAGGGGTACAGAGCGGCGAAGACCGCCCTCCGAGCGGAGATCTTGCGGGCCAGGGGGCTGGCCCGCGAGGAGTCGCTGGGGACTCTGAACAGAGACCCGTGGGGACGCCCCTACAAGATGGTGCGGGATAAACTCCGCCCATGGGCTCCCCCGCTGACGCAGAGTCTCCGGCCCCAGCTCGTGGAGGACGTGGTGAGCGCTCTGTTCCCTTCGCGTGGGGAACATACTCCCCCGTCCATGGCTCCGCCTCCTGCGATGCCAGATGCGGACCACACCGACGACGACGACGATGCTCCGGAGGTGACCGAGGTAGAGTTGAGAGTGGCGGTACGTAGGCTGAATGCCAGAAACACCGCCCCAGGACCCGACGGCTTACCTGGAAAAGCCTGGGTCCTGGCCTTGGAGGCTCTCGGGCCTCGACTAAGGGGGCTACTAAGCGCATGCTTGGAGAGGGGCCGGTTCCCACTTCGTTGGAAGACGGGGAAACTGGTCCTCATCAAGAAGCCGGGGCGCCCTGCGGACTCTCCGTCCGCTTACCGGCCCATCGTGCTGCTCGACGAGGTGGGCAAGCTCTTTGAAAGAGTAATTGCAGACCGCCTTGCCGGGCAGCTGGTGCGGGTGGGGCCGGATTTGGCGGACAGCCAGTTTGGTTTCCGCAGGGGGCGCTCTACGGTGGATGCCATCATGCGCGTGCGAGCCCTCACGACGGGGGATGCTGTGGCCCGGGGTGGGGTCGTCTTGGCGGTGTCTCTAGACATCGCCAATGCCTTCAATACCCTGCCCTGGAGTTGCATCAGGGAGGCACTCGGGTATCACCGGATGCCGACCTACCTCCGTCGCATTGTCGAGGCCTATTTGACGGACAGGGCCGTCATCTACCCCGGTCACCGGGGAGAGTGGAACCGGCGAGAGATGTCGTGCGGTGTCCCACAGGGATCGGTCCTAGGGCCGCATCTGTGGGATATCGGGTACGACTGGGTGCTGCGCGCCGACCTCCCTGATGGCGTCAGCGTAGTTTGCTACGCTGACGACACGCTGGTCCTGGCGCAGGGGAGGTCGCACCAGGCGGCGGCCGAAGCAGCGACACGCGGGGTTGCGACAATTGTCGAGAGGATCCGGCAATTGGGACTCGAGGTGGCATTGCACAAATCTGAGGCCATGTGTTTTCATGGTCCTCGGGACGCGCCACCGTCGGGTTCACAAATAACGGCGGGAGGGGTTCACATCGGCGTCGAGCTGACGATGAAGTACCTGGGACTCGTCCTCGACAGCCGGTGGAATTTCGTGGAGCACTTCCGACGTTTGGCTCCCAGACTGGAGCGGGCCGGGGCTGCCTTGAGGCGGCTCCTTCCCAATCTAGGGGGACCAAACGCCTCCTGCCGGAGGCTCTATGCGGGGGTCGTGCGGGCCATGGCCCTTTACGGGGCACCGATATGGGCGCGATCTTTGAGGCGGCGACCAGCCCGCCGGTTGATCGCGTCCCAAAGGGTCATGGCTGTCCGGCTCATTCGAGGATACCGCACGGTCTCCGCTGAGGCGGCGAGCCTCCTTGCCGGATTGCCGCCATGGGATCTGGAGGCCAAAGTCCTCGCCCACATATGGGAGTGGCGAGAGGAGGCAAAACGCCGGGGCGTTGCTCCGCTGCCGCGAGAAATCACGGCACAGCGGACAGAGCTCCGGCGGGATCTCATAGCGGCATGGAGAGTGCGATTGTCGCAACCCAGCGCTGGGCACGCCACAATTGCGGCGATAAGTCCCCTCTTTGAGGAGTGGCTAGAGAGGCGCCACGGCGCCCTCACCTTCCGCCTGACGCAGGTCCTCACCGGACACGGTTGTTTCGGGAGGTTCCTGTTCAGGATAAAGCGGGAGGAAACGCCAGGGTGTCACCACTGTGGGGATCGCCCGGAGGACACGGTGGAGCATACGGTGGAGGTCTGCCCGGCTTGGGCGGGACCCCGCCGTGTCCTCTTGGCGGCGATCGGCGGCGGCGACCTCTCGCGTCCGGCCCTCATACAGGCCATGGTCCGGAGCGAGAGTGAATGGGAGGCCGTCACCTCCTTCTGCGAAACAGTTATGCTCGCGAAGGAGGAGGCGGAGCGTGCGAGGGAGAGGCAATCGCTGCACCCTCGCGCTCCTAGCCGCCGCAGGAGACGCCCTGGACGGGAGTCAACAGCCGACTCCCGGCCACCGTAGGCGCGGGCTTGCGGGCGGCGAGCTATGGGCAGCTCGCCGCCCGGTAAGGACCAGGCCCGGGTCGACGGCGCGTTGTGTTCCACGCGCGCCTCAAAGAGCTGTCAGCACGAACTGACGGGGTCCGCTAGGGCCGATGCCGCCGGGGCTGCGGGTTGTTCGAAAGAGATACCGTGGCCCCTGGCACAGGCAACTGAAGGAACACGGGTGGGTTTTAGTCAGTAAAAGTCTGACACTCCCTTCTGCTCCGCCCAGAGCGGGAGGAGTCATTTGATGATTTCCCACCCAGAAAAAAAAAAAAAAAAAAAAAAAAAAAAGGGAGACGTGTTTTTGCACAAATCTACATAACTTTGCATCCCGGTGACGCAATTTCAAGCTGTTTTCAGCAAATTAAATCTTTTCTAGGCTCCCTGAAACGTTCCCACTGGGAAGAACTGACAATTTCGCGAAAAACATTTTTTCGTTTTGGACTTGTAAAAATTTCACAAAAACTCCTGTTATAAAAAACACTTTTTGACTTTTTCTTCAAAATTTCCAGATTATTCCAGGTTTTTTATAATTCAAATTGATACTTACCTGCCTTACCTGTACTCCCGTGCGCGTTCCGCGAACTCGAGTCCCGTTTTGGTAGTGTTATTCGAGGTTTCCACACATATTTTGGCCGTAAATTACGTTTTTTCAAGAAAATTCCCGTTTTTGGTTCTGGATAAACTCCAGAAACCCCATAGTTAGCTAGCCCGCGCGGAGACGCGTCTTTTGACACCTCGCCCGTGCGCCTAGCCCACATAGAACAGCTAAAATTCCAGAAATTTTTTACATTCAATAGTACCAACGATTGACGAAATCCACCTAAGGGAGACGTGTTTTTGCACAAATCTACATAACTTTGCATCCCGGTGACGCAATTTCAAGCTGTTTTCAGCAAATTAAATCTTTTCTAGGCTCCCTGAAACGTTCCCACTGGGAAGAACTGACAATTTCGCGAAAAACATTTTTTCGTTTTGGACTTGTAAAAATTTCACAAAAACTCCTGTTATAAAAAACACTTTTTGACTTTTTCTTCAAAATTTCCAGATTATTCCAGGTTTTTTATAATTCAAATTGATACTTACCTGCCTTACCTGTACTCCCGTGCGCGTTCCGCGAACTCGAGTCCCGTTTTGGTAGTGTTATTCGAGGTTTCCACACATATTTTGGCCGTAAATTACGTTTTTTCAAGAAAATTCCCGTTTTTGGTTCTGGATAAACTCCAGAAACCCCATAGTTAGCTAGCCCGCGCGGAGACGCGTCTTTTGACACCTCGCCCGTGCGCCTAGCCCACATAGAACAGCTAAAATTCCAGAAATTTTTTACATTCAATAGTACCAACGATTGACGAAATCCACCTAAGGGAGACGTGTTTTGGGGTGCCAGGGCAGAAAACCTCCACGTGTGCCTGGGGACTGGAGTTCCCTTCTGGATACGTCCGGGGGGAAGACCAGTTTTCGGGCCGGTGCATCCTGGGGTGCGGGCAGCTATTTCTCAGTGGGATTATTTCCCAATGAGATATCGCTGCCCGCATGCTAATGTTCTGCCAAGAGGAACGCTCCACACAAGCCGCTATGAGGAGCAGAGCGGCTACTGTGTGGAGTAAGAGCGGGCCTGGTGTGCACTTACCCTGCCGCCGGGCAGGCAGGAGGGGGTACCCCCCCTTCTGCCACCGTTAATATCGTAGCCCCGAAGATTGTCAAGGTCATGTCTCTGACTTTTGACGGGGGTCGAGGGTCTTGGCTTAACCGCCCGGACCGCGAGGAAGATTAACCTCTATAAAAAATTCCCCAAACCTCCAAGCGGCGGCGCACCGTGAGGGAGGTAGTAAGCTTGGCTAATGGGTAGCTTGATTTAGTCACTAGTGCGAACCACATAATCTTGAGCAGGTACCTAAAGTTTAATACTCGTGGGAACAAAAATGGAAAAATTTTATAAACAAAAAACCACAAACGACGAAGAGAGGAGTGATGCGGGGTCGGAGTCCGACGCCGCGTCTGGAGGAGCGAGCACGGGAGGCTCAGTGAGCTCTCGCCGTGACCAGAAGACGGCCGCTGCCAAGAGAAAGGCACAGGGCAAGCGGCCAAGGTCAGTGGACGGCCAGGGGTCGTCCTCTGACTGGGAGCTGGCTTCGGCCAGGAAGATCCCCACCAGCAGGCGCGGAGGAGCCCGAGAGCGAGGCTTAGGGAGGGGGCTCACTGCTCGGGAGGCGGCTGAAAAAGCGAAGGAGCCCGCAAAAAAGGAGGGGGGGACCGGTCGCGTGGTCGAATCAGGGCCCTCAAGCGACGAGGCGGCTGAGGTAAGCGGTGGCCCTGAAGCGGACCGCATAAAGAGGTTTGCGGCGGTCGTGGAGGCCGCGATCCGGGACGTGGCCCTTAAGAAGTTGCAAACTTCGAAAAACAGGGCCATAGTCTCGGCAAAGGCCTCCATCTTGGCGGCAGCGGAGGCCATCCACTTCGGGCCTCCGCCGGACGGCATGTCCGAAATGCGGGCGGAGGTGGCCCGCTTGACGGCTGCCATGGAGCTCCTCCGAAAGGAGAACGAGGAGCTCCGAGCGGACCTGGCCGGGCTGCGAGCAGCCGGCCCCCGGGAAGTGCTGCAGGAGGGGCCGCAACAGGGGCGGCCAGTACCTGCTGAGGACCGGGTCCTGAACCTGGTGCGGCAGGAGCTGGCTGCCTTTCAGAGCCGGTTCTCCGCCCTGGAGGCCATCGTCCTGCGCCCCCCGCTGGCGGCGGACCGGCCGGCCTCGGGCCAGCGGAAGGCGGTGTCGTATGCTGCCGCCGCGGCTGTCACAGCCACGGCCACGGGGCAAGCAGCAAAACGGACCGCCCCGAAACCCGCTAAGGCCACAGCCCCAGCCCCAGCCCCAGCCCCAGCCCCTGCCCCTGCCCCGGTGGCGAAACGGCCGCCCCAACCGCCTGCTGTATCGCCTCCGGCCGACGCCGATTGGCAGGTGGCCGGGCAGAAAAGGAAGGCGAGCAAGGCTGCAAGGACGGCCAAAAGAAGAGAGAGGCGGCAACGGCGCAAGGAGCGAGGCGTCGCGGCTAGGCTTCGTGCCCCAAAGACCGCAGCTGTAGTGATCACACTACAGCCGGAAGCGGAGAAGAAGGGCATGTCCTACCGCGACGTGCTTGCCAAGGCTAGGGCGGCGGTGAACCTGCAGGAGCTCGGCGTTGCTGAGGGCATCCGGCTAAGGGTCACTGCGACTGGGGCCCGGATGCTGGAGGTCCCTGGTGCGGCTAGCGGCCCGACTGCTGACGCTCTGGCCGAAAGGCTTAGAGCGTCCTTAAATGCGGACGAGGCCCGAGTGTCCAGACCCACCAAGAGCGCTGACGTGCGCATTCTGGGTCTGGATGACTCTGCGACGGTGGAAGAGGTGGTGGCCGCCATCGTTAGGACTGGGGGATGCTCTGCCGAGCAGGTGAGGGCGGGCACTCTCCGTCCTGACTCCACGGGGATGCAAGCCATCACGGTGAGCTGCCCCGTGTCGGTGGCCCAAAAGCTAGCCGGGGAGGGCCGAAGGCTCCTGGTGGGCTGGGTTTCCGCGCAGGTGAAACTGCTGGAGCCCAGACCTCTGAGGTGCTTCCGCTGCCATGTGGGCAGCCACGTGGGGGCTAAATGCACCTCGGAGGTGGACCGCAGCAATCTATGTTTCCGCTGTGGTCAGCCCGGACACAAGGCCGGCTCGTGCAACGCCATGCCGCACTGCTATGCATGTGCGGCAGCCGGCAAGCCGGCCGATCACCGGGCTGGGAGCAAGGCGTGCGCTCCACCCGCCAAAGCCAGGGGCAGGGGCAAGCCCTCCACCACCGCCGTCGCCGCCGCAGCCGCCGCCACCACCGCCGTCGCCGCTGCCGCCTCCACCGTGACCGCCGCCGCATCTGCCGTGGCTGGGCCCTTACAGGGGGATCGGGAGGCTGATATGGAGTGCTAATATAGCACCATATCGCCTCCTCCAGGCGAACATCAACCACTGCGCCTCCGCTCAGGATCTGTTGCTCCAGAGCATGGCGCAGTGGTCGATTAACATCGCCGTGGTCGCTGAGCCGTACTTTGTCCCGCCCAGAGACGACTGGGTGGAGGACCTGAGCGGCTCAGTGACCCTAATTTCGTCGGCCGCCGCCGGTACCCCGTCCCTCGAGGCTGTCAAGAGAGGACAGGGTTGCGTGGCAGCACGGTTCGGGGAGATAGTCGTGGTTGGGGTATACTTCTCCCCGAGCCGAACTCTCGCCGAGTTCCACAACTCCCTCGCGGAGTTGAGAGTCGTCGTCGTCGGATTCCGTTCCCTCCCCGTGCTTGTCCTCGGGGACTTCAATGCCAAGAATGTGGCTTGGGGTTCCCGGCATACGGACACACGGGGCAGAATGGTGGAGGACTGGGCTCTGGAGACAGGCCTGGTCGTCCTAAACCGGAGTTCGGTCCCAACATGCGTGCGGATGCGGGGTGAATCAGTGGTGGACATCTCGTTCGCCAGCCCCGCCTTGTCGCCGCATGTCGTCAACTGGCGTGTCTTGGAGGAGGTGGAGACCTATTCCGACCACCGGTATATCCGGTTCGACGTCTCCGCCCAGACCTCGAGCGCGCCGGTCCGACCGACCCTGGGTGGTCCGCGGTGGGCGCTGAAGCAGCTGGACCGGGAGCTCCTCCTGGAAGCCTCGATCGTGCAGGCCTGGGTGTCACCACCGGACAGGCCTGCTGACATCAACGACGAGGCAGAGTGGTTCCGGGAGGCCATGTCCGAAATATGTGACGTGGCAATGCCCCGGGTCCGGCCCGGACGCGCCCGGCGCCAGGTGTACTGGTGGTCGCCGGAGTTGACGTCTCTGCGCGAGGCGTGCGTGGCTGCGCGACGCCGGTACACCAGGCACCGCAGGCTCCGTATCCGCCCTCCGGATACGGAAGCCGTGCAGGCGGAGCTGTACGAGGGGTACAGAGCGGCGAAGACCGCCCTCCGAGCGGAGATCTTGCGGGCCAGGGGGCTGGCCCGCGAGGAGTCGCTGGGGACTCTGAACAGAGACCCGTGGGGACGCCCCTACAAGATGGTGCGGGATAAACTCCGCCCATGGGCTCCCCCGCTGACGCAGAGTCTCCGGCCCCAGCTCGTGGAGGACGTGGTGAGCGCTCTGTTCCCTTCGCGTGGGGAACATACTCCCCCGTCCATGGCTCCGCCTCCTGCGATGCCAGATGCGGACCACACCGACGACGACGACGATGCTCCGGAGGTGACCGAGGTAGAGTTGAGAGTGGCGGTACGTAGGCTGAATGCCAGAAACACCGCCCCAGGACCCGACGGCTTACCTGGAAAAGCCTGGGTCCTGGCCTTGGAGGCTCTCGGGCCTCGACTAAGGGGGCTACTAAGCGCATGCTTGGAGAGGGGCCGGTTCCCACTTCGTTGGAAGACGGGGAAACTGGTCCTCATCAAGAAGCCGGGGCGCCCTGCGGACTCTCCGTCCGCTTACCGGCCCATCGTGCTGCTCGACGAGGTGGGCAAGCTCTTTGAAAGAGTAATTGCAGACCGCCTTGCCGGGCAGCTGGTGCGGGTGGGGCCGGATTTGGCGGACAGCCAGTTTGGTTTCCGCAGGGGGCGCTCTACGGTGGATGCCATCATGCGCGTGCGAGCCCTCACGACGGGGGATGCTGTGGCCCGGGGTGGGGTCGTCTTGGCGGTGTCTCTAGACATCGCCAATGCCTTCAATACCCTGCCCTGGAGTTGCATCAGGGAGGCACTCGGGTATCACCGGATGCCGACCTACCTCCGTCGCATTGTCGAGGCCTATTTGACGGACAGGGCCGTCATCTACCCCGGTCACCGGGGAGAGTGGAACCGGCGAGAGATGTCGTGCGGTGTCCCACAGGGATCGGTCCTAGGGCCGCATCTGTGGGATATCGGGTACGACTGGGTGCTGCGCGCCGACCTCCCTGATGGCGTCAGCGTAGTTTGCTACGCTGACGACACGCTGGTCCTGGCGCAGGGGAGGTCGCACCAGGCGGCGGCCGAAGCAGCGACACGCGGGGTTGCGACAATTGTCGAGAGGATCCGGCAATTGGGACTCGAGGTGGCATTGCACAAATCTGAGGCCATGTGTTTTCATGGTCCTCGGGACGCGCCACCGTCGGGTTCACAAATAACGGCGGGAGGGGTTCACATCGGCGTCGAGCTGACGATGAAGTACCTGGGACTCGTCCTCGACAGCCGGTGGAATTTCGTGGAGCACTTCCGACGTTTGGCTCCCAGACTGGAGCGGGCCGGGGCTGCCTTGAGGCGGCTCCTTCCCAATCTAGGGGGACCAAACGCCTCCTGCCGGAGGCTCTATGCGGGGGTCGTGCGGGCCATGGCCCTTTACGGGGCACCGATATGGGCGCGATCTTTGAGGCGGCGACCAGCCCGCCGGTTGATCGCGTCCCAAAGGGTCATGGCTGTCCGGCTCATTCGAGGATACCGCACGGTCTCCGCTGAGGCGGCGAGCCTCCTTGCCGGATTGCCGCCATGGGATCTGGAGGCCAAAGTCCTCGCCCACATATGGGAGTGGCGAGAGGAGGCAAAACGCCGGGGCGTTGCTCCGCTGCCGCGAGAAATCACGGCACAGCGGACAGAGCTCCGGCGGGATCTCATAGCGGCATGGAGAGTGCGATTGTCGCAACCCAGCGCTGGGCACGCCACAATTGCGGCGATAAGTCCCCTCTTTGAGGAGTGGCTAGAGAGGCGCCACGGCGCCCTCACCTTCCGCCTGACGCAGGTCCTCACCGGACACGGTTGTTTCGGGAGGTTCCTGTTCAGGATAAAGCGGGAGGAAACGCCAGGGTGTCACCACTGTGGGGATCGCCCGGAGGACACGGTGGAGCATACGGTGGAGGTCTGCCCGGCTTGGGCGGGACCCCGCCGTGTCCTCTTGGCGGCGATCGGCGGCGGCGACCTCTCGCGTCCGGCCCTCATACAGGCCATGGTCCGGAGCGAGAGTGAATGGGAGGCCGTCACCTCCTTCTGCGAAACAGTTATGCTCGCGAAGGAGGAGGCGGAGCGTGCGAGGGAGAGGCAATCGCTGCACCCTCGCGCTCCTAGCCGCCGCAGGAGACGCCCTGGACGGGAGTCAACAGCCGACTCCCGGCCACCGTAGGCGCGGGCTTGCGGGCGGCGAGCTATGGGCAGCTCGCCGCCCGGTAAGGACCAGGCCCGGGTCGACGGCGCGTTGTGTTCCACGCGCGCCTCAAAGAGCTGTCAGCACGAACTGACGGGGTCCGCTAGGGCCGATGCCGCCGGGGCTGCGGGTTGTTCGAAAGAGATACCGTGGCCCCTGGCACAGGCAACTGAAGGAACACGGGTGGGTTTTAGTCAGTAAAAGTCTGACACTCCCTTCTGCTCCGCCCAGAGCGGGAGGAGTCATTTGATGATTTCCCACCCAGAAAAAAAAAAAAAAAAAAAAAAAAAAAAGGGAGACGTGTTTTTGCACAAATCTACATAACTTTGCATCCCGGTGACGCAATTTCAAGCTGTTTTCAGCAAATTAAATCTTTTCTAGGCTCCCTGAAACGTTCCCACTGGGAAGAACTGACAATTTCGCGAAAAACATTTTTTCGTTTTGGACTTGTAAAAATTTCACAAAAACTCCTGTTATAAAAAACACTTTTTGACTTTTTCTTCAAAATTTCCAGATTATTCCAGGTTTTTTATAATTCAAATTGATACTTACCTGCCTTACCTGTACTCCCGTGCGCGTTCCGCGAACTCGAGTCCCGTTTTGGTAGTGTTATTCGAGGTTTCCACACATATTTTGGCCGTAAATTACGTTTTTTCAAGAAAATTCCCGTTTTTGGTTCTGGATAAACTCCAGAAACCCCATAGTTAGCTAGCCCGCGCGGAGACGCGTCTTTTGACACCTCGCCCGTGCGCCTAGCCCACATAGAACAGCTAAAATTCCAGAAATTTTTTACATTCAATAGTACCAACGATTGACGAAATCCACCTAAGGGAGACGTGTTTTTGCACAAATCTACATAACTTTGCATCCCGGTGACGCAATTTCAAGCTGTTTTCAGCAAATTAAATCTTTTCTAGGCTCCCTGAAACGTTCCCACTGGGAAGAACTGACAATTTCGCGAAAAACATTTTTTCGTTTTGGACTTGTAAAAATTTCACAAAAACTCCTGTTATAAAAAACACTTTTTGACTTTTTCTTCAAAATTTCCAGATTATTCCAGGTTTTTTATAATTCAAATTGATACTTACCTGCCTTACCTGTACTCCCGTGCGCGTTCCGCGAACTCGAGTCCCGTTTTGGTAGTGTTATTCGAGGTTTCCACACATATTTTGGCCGTAAATTACGTTTTTTCAAGAAAATTCCCGTTTTTGGTTCTGGATAAACTCCAGAAACCCCATAGTTAGCTAGCCCGCGCGGAGACGCGTCTTTTGACACCTCGCCCGTGCGCCTAGCCCACATAGAACAGCTAAAATTCCAGAAATTTTTTACATTCAATAGTACCAACGATTGACGAAATCCACCTAAGGGAGACGTGTTGGGGTGCCAGGGCAGAAAACCTCCACGTGTGCCTGGGGACTGGAGTTCCCTTCTGGATACGTCCGGGGGGAAGACCAGTTTTCGGGCCGGTGCATCCTGGGGTGCGGGCAGCTATTTCTCAGTGGGATTTTTTCCCAATGAGATATCGCTGCCCGCATGCTAATGTTCTGCCAAGAGGAACGCTCCACACAAGCCGCTATGAGGAGCAGAGCGGCTACTGTGTGGAGTAAGAGCGGGCCTGGTGTGCACTTACCCTGCCGCCGGGCAGGCAGGAGGGGATAACCCCCCTCCTGCCACCGTTAATTTCGTAGCCCCGAAGATTGTCAAGGTCATGTCTCTGACTTTTGACGGGGGTCGAGGGTCTTGGCTTAACCGCCCGGACCGCGAGGAAGATTAACCTCTATAAAAAATTCCCCAAACCTCCAAGCGGCGGCGCA
Organism: Apamea epomidion; assembly: GCA_947507525.1. Lineage (NCBI taxonomy): Eukaryota > Metazoa > Arthropoda > Insecta > Lepidoptera > Noctuidae > Apamea > Apamea epomidion. The sequence goes on from OX382239.1 coordinate 91,249, forward strand.
CCGTGAGGGAGGTAGTAAGCTTGACTAATGGGTAGCTTGGTTTAGTCACTAGTGCGAACCACGTAATTTGAGCAAGTACAAGAAGTTTTTTACTCGTGGGAACAAATATGGATTCATTTTTTAAAAACAACCCCAAAACCACAACAGACGAAGATGCGGTGTCGGAGTCCGACGCTGCATCTGGAGGAGCGAGCACGGGAGGCTCAGTGAGCCCTCGCCGTGACCAAAAGACGGCCGCTGCCAAGAGAAAGGCACAGAGCAAGCGGCCAAGGTCAGTGGACGGCCAGGGGTCGTCCTCTGACGGGGAGCTGGCCTCGGCCAGAAAAATCCCCACCAGCAGGCGCGGAGGAGCCCGAGAGCGAGGCTTAGGGAGGGGGCTCACCGCTCGGGAGGCGGCGGAGAAAGCGGAGGAGCCCGCAAAGGTGGGGGGGTCTGGTCGCGCGGTCGCATCGGAGCCCTCGAGTGACGAGGCGGCGGAGGTAGGCGGCCCTGACCGCAAAGAGAGGTTTGCGGCGGTCGTGGAGGCCGCGATCCGGGACGTGGCCCTGAAGAAGTTACAGACTTCTAAAAACAGGGCCATAGTCTCGGCCAAGGCCTCCATCATGGCGGCGGCGGAAGCCATTCACTTCGGGCCCCCGCCGGACGTAACGTCCGATATGCGGGCGGAGGTGGCCCGCTTGACGGCTGCCATGGAGCTCCTCCGAAAGGAGAACGAGGAGCTCCGAGCAGACCTGGCCGGGCTGCGAGCAGCCGGCACAGCGCAGGTGACACCATCAAGCCAGCCCGTGCCGGTGGAGAACCAGGTCCTGAACCTGGTTCGGCAGGAGCTGGCGACCTTCCAGGCGCGGTTCGCCGTCCTGGAGGGTATAGTCCTGCGCCCCCCCTTGGCGGGTAGAACGGACCCAGGGCCGAAGAAGGCGGCCTCGTACGCGGCTGCTGCCGCCCCTAAGCCCGGGCCGTCTGGCCGAGCACAGGCGCCGGTTAAACCGGCGTCGGCTAGAGGAGCCCCGGCGCCGGCAAAACCGACGTCGGCTGGTGGAGCCTCGGCGCCGGCAAAATCGGCGCCTGCCGCCAAACCCGCGGTGCCGGCCCAGAGAAAGGGCAGAACGGCTGGGGAGGGGAAGGCCCCAGAGCCTACGCCTCCCCAAAACAAATCTCCCACGACCAACGCTGAGTGGCAGGTGGTCGGGGAGAAGAAGAAGGCGGCCAAGGCGGCAAGGAAGAAGGCGCAGAGGAAGCGGCGCAAGGAGCGAGCCGTTGCGGCTAGGCTTCGCTCCCCTAAGACCGCGGCTGTAGTTATCACGCTACAGCCGGACGCGGTTAAGAGGGGGGTGACCTACTGCGACGTGTTCACCAAGGCGAGAGCGACCGTGAATCTCCAGGAGTTGGGGATCACTGGAGGCCTCCGGCATAGGGTGACCGCCACTGGTGCCCGCATGCTGGAGATCCCCGGTGCGACGAGTGGCCCCACCGCTGACGCCCTGGCTGAAAAGCTAAGGGCGTCCCTCAATGCGGACGAGGCTCGAGTCTCCAGGCCCGTCAAGTGCGCGGATATGCGCATTGTGGGCCTGGATGACTCGGTGACGGGGGCAGAGGTGGTAGCCGCCGTCGTCAGGACTGGCAGGTGTCTGGCCGACCAGGTGAAGGCGGGCACCCTACGTCCTGACTTCACGGGTATGCGAACCATTACGGTAAGCTGTCCCGTGACGGCGGCGAGGAAAATTGTGGAGGGCGGAAGGCTCCTGGTGGGCTGGGTGTCAGCGCAGGTCAAGCTGCTGGAGCCCAGACCTCTAAGGTGCTATCGATGCCTCGTGGGGCACCACGTGGGCGTCCAGTGCACCTTAGAGGACCGCAGCACTCTGTGCTTCCGCTGCGGCAAGCCCGGACATACGGCCGGCTCGTGCAACGCCGCGCCGCACTGCGTCGCATGTGCGGCTGCTGGCAAGCCGGCCGATCACCGGGCGGGGAGCAAGTCCTGCGCTCCACCCGCCGAAGCCAGGAGGAAGGGCAGGCCCTCCGCCGTCGTCGCCACCACCACCGTCGCCGCCACTGTCGCCGCCACCGCCACCGCCGCCGCCGCCGCCGCCACCACCGCCGCCGCCACCGCCGCCGCCGCCGCCGCCACCACTGCCGATAGGGCCCGGGAGGGGGCTGAAATGGAGGAGTAATAACTCCTCCACTACGCCTTCTCCAGGCGAATATCAACCACTGCGCCTGCGCTCAGGACCTGTTGCTCCAGAGCATGGCGCAGTGGTCGATTAACATCGCCGTGGTCGCTGAGCCGTACTTTGTCCCGCCCAGGGATGACTGGGTGGAGGACCTGAACGGCTCAGTGGCCATAATTTCGTCGGCCGCCGCCGGTACCCCGTCCCTCGAAGGTGTCACGAGGGGACAGGGGTGCGTAGCAGCACGGTTCGGAGAGATTGTAGTAGTGGGAGTATACTTCTCTCCGAGCCGAACTCTCGCCGAGTTCCAGAACTCTTTAACAGAGTTGAGTGTCGTCGTCGCTAGAAACCATGCCTTCTCCGTGCTAGTGCTCGGGGACTTCAACGCCAAGAATTTGGCCTGGGGTTCCCGTTGCACGGATGTGCGGGGCAGGATGGTGGAGGACTGGGCTCTGGAAACAGGCCTGGTCGTCCTAAATCGGGGTTCTGTTCCTACGTGTGTGCGGATGCGGGGCGAGTCGGTGGTGGACATCTCGTTCGCCAGCCCCGCTCTGTCACAGCGTGTCATTGACTGGCGCGTCATGGAGGAGGTGGAGACCTACTCCGATCATCGGTATATCCGGTTTGAGGTCTCCACCCAGACCTCTAGCGCGCTGGTCCAACAGGCCCCGAGTGGTCCGCGGTGGGCGCTGAAGCAGCTGGACCGGGAGCTTCTCCTGGAAGCCTCGATCGTGCAGGCCTGGGTGTTTTCACCGGACAGGCCTGCTGATATTGACGATGAGGTGGAGTGGTTCCGGGAGGCCATGTCCGAGATTTGTGACGTGGCAATGCCCCGAGTCCGGCCAGGATGCGCCCGACGTCAGGTGTACTGGTGGTCGCAGGAGGTTGGGGCGCTACGCAAGGCGTGCGTCGACGCGCGACACCGGTACACCAGGCACCGCAGGCTCCGCATCCGCCCTCCGGATGCGGAAGCCACGGAGGTGGAGCTATACGAGGGGTACAGAGCGGCGAAGACCGCCCTCCAACAGGCTGTTCAGCGGGCCAAGGATATGGCCCGCGAGGAGATGCTGGAGACTCTGAACAGAGATCCATGGGGGCGCCCCTACAGAATGGTGCGGAATAAACTCCGCACATGGGCCCCCCCGCTGACGCAGAGTCTCCGCCCACAGCTGGTGGAGGAGGTGGTGAGCGCTCTGTTCCCTTCAAGGGGGGAGCATACTCCCCCGCCTATGGCTCCGCCACTTGCGGTGCCCGAAGCGGACCACGCGGACAACGACGACGACACCCCTGAAGTGACCGGGGTAGATCTGAGAGCGGCGGTAGGCAGGCTGAAGGCCAAAACTACCGCCCCGGGACCCGACGGCTTGCCGGGTAAAGCCTGGGTCCTGGCCTCGAGGGCTCTCGGGCCTCGACTGGAGGCGCTCTTAAGCGCATGCATGGAGAGAGGCCAGTTTCCACTCCGTTGGAAGACGGGGAAGCTGGTCCTCATTCAGAAGCCAGGGCGCCCTGCGGACTCTCCGTCCGCATACCGGCCCATAGTGCTGCTCGACGAGGTCGGCAAGCTCTTTGAGAGAGTGATTGCGGGCCGCCTCGTCGGGCACCTGGTGAGGACGGGGCCGGATCTTGCGGAGTGCCAGTTTGGCTTCCGCAAGGGGCGCTCGACGGTGGACGCCATCATGCGCGTGAGAGCCCTCACGACGGGGGACGCGGTGTCCCGGGGTGGGGTGGTCGTGGCGGTGTCACTCGACATCGCCAACGCGTTCAACACCCTGCCCTGGAGCTGCATAGGGGAGGCACTCCGGTATCACCGGGTGCCGACTTACCTCCGTCGAATAGTCGGGGCGTATTTGACGGACAGAGCCGTCATCTACCCCGGTCGCGACGGGAATTGGAACCGGCGAGAGATGTCGTGCGGTGTCCCGCAGGGATCGGTTCTGGGGCCGCTCCTGTGGGACATCGGTTACGACTGGGTGCTGCGGGCCGACCTCCCTGATGGCGTCAGCGTAGTTTGCTACGCTGACGACACGCTGGTCCTGGCGCAGGGGAGGTCGCATCAGGCGGCGGCCGACGCGATGACACGCGGGGTTGCGATAGTCGTGGAAAGGATCCGGCAGTTGGGTCTCGAGGTGGCATTGCACAAGTCCGAGGCCATGTCCTTTCATGGGCCCCGGTACGGGCCACCTTCGGGATCCCAACTGATGGTAGGAGGGGTTCACATCGGCGTCGAGACAACGATGAGATACCTGGGTCTCGTCCTCGACAGCCGGTGGAACTTCGTCGAGCATTTCCGACGTTTGGCCCCCAAACTGGAACGGGCCGGGGCCGCCTTAAAGCGGCTCCTGCCCAACCTTAGGGGGCCAAACGCCTCCTGCCGGAGGCTTTACGCGGGGGTCGTGCGGTCCATGGCCCTTTATGGGGCCCCGGTATGGGCGCGTTCACTGCGGCTTCGAGCCGCACACTACCTGAACGCGCCCCAAAAGGTGGTAGCCATAAGGCTTATCCGGGGATACCGCACGATCTCGGGCGAGGCAGCAAGCCTCCTTGCCGGACTGCCACCATGGGATCTGGAGGCGATAGTCCTCGCGCGCCTGTATGACTGGCGCGCGGAGGCACTACGTCGGGGGGAAACTCTGCACCCGCGGCAAATCGCTGCGGAGCGGACGGACCTCCGGCGCGGTCTCATGGTGGAATGGAAGGCGCGACTATCGCAACCCAGCGCAGGGCACGCCACGATAGCGGCGGTAAGACCCCTCTTTGAGGAGTGGCTAGAGAGGCGTCACGGCGCTCTCACCTACCGCCTGACGCAGGTCCTCTCCGGACACGGATGTTTCGGGAGGTTCCTGCACATCATCAGGCGGGAGGAGACGCCCGGGTGTCACCACTGCGAGGATCGCCCAGAGGACACGGTGGAGCATACGGTGGAGGTCTGCCCCGCTTGGGCAGAGCACCGCCGTGTCCTCGTAGAGGCGATCGGCAGCGGCGGCGACCTCTCGCGCCCGGCCCTGGTGCAAGCCATGGTCCGGGGCGAGAGGGAGTGGGAGGCGGTCACCTCCTTCTGCGAAGCAGTCATGCTAGCGAAGGAGGTGGCGGGATGGGCGAGGGAAAGATCCTCACGCCTCAGCCGCCGAGGGAGACGCTCCGGGCGTCGGGAGCCGCGTGACGACTCCCGGCCACCGTAGGCGCGGGCCTGCGGGCGGAGAGCAATGGGTAGCTCTCCGTCCGATCAGGACCAGGCCCGTGCCGGACGGCGTGTATGTGTTCCACGCGCGCCTCAAAGAGATGTCAGCGTAGTTGACGGGGCCCGACAGGGCCGAAGCCTGCCGGGGTAGCGGGATTGTCCGAAAGGGTTACCGCTGCCCTGGTATGTAAAGGGCTAAGGAAGGAACACGGGTGGGTTTTAGTCAGTAAGAGTCTGACACTCCCTTCTGCTCCACCCAGAGCGGGAGGAGTCATTTGATGATTTCCCATCCTGAAAAAAAAAAAAAAAAAAAAAAAAGGGAGACGTGTTTTTGCACAAATCTACATAACTTTGCATCCCGGTGACGCAATTTCAAGCTGTTTTCAGCAAATTAAATCTTTTCTAGGCTCCCTGAAACGTTCCCACTGGGAAGAACTGACAATTTCGCGAAAAACATTTTTTCGTTTTGGACTTGTAAAAATTTCACAAAAACTCCTGTTATAAAAAACACTTTTTGACTTTTTCTTCAAAATTTCCAGATTATTCCAGGTTTTTTATAATTCAAATTGATACTTACCTGCCTTACCTGTACTCCCGTGCGCGTTCCGCGAACTCGAGTCCCGTTTTGGTAGTGTTATTCGAGGTTTCCACACATATTTTGGCCGTAAATTACGTTTTTTCAAGAAAATTCCCGTTTTTGGTTCTGGATAAACTCCAGAAACCCCATAGTTAGCTAGCCCGCGCGGAGACGCGTCTTTTGACACCTCGCCCGTGCGCCTAGCCCACATAGAACAGCTAAAATTCCAGAAATTTTTTACATTCAATAGTACCAACGATTGACGAAATCCACCTAAGGGAGACGTGTTTTTGCACAAATCTACATAACTTTGCATCCCGGTGACGCAATTTCAAGCTGTTTTCAGCAAATTAAATCTTTTCTAGGCTCCCTGAAACGTTCCCACTGGGAAGAACTGACAATTTCGCGAAAAACATTTTTTCGTTTTGGACTTGTAAAAATTTCACAAAAACTCCTGTTATAAAAAACACTTTTTGACTTTTTCTTCAAAATTTCCAGATTATTCCAGGTTTTTTATAATTCAAATTGATACTTACCTGCCTTACCTGTACTCCCGTGCGCGTTCCGCGAACTCGAGTCCCGTTTTGGTAGTGTTATTCGAGGTTTCCACACATATTTTGGCCGTAAATTACGTTTTTTCAAGAAAATTCCCGTTTTTGGTTCTGGATAAACTCCAGAAACCCCATAGTTAGCTAGCCCGCGCGGAGACGCGTCTTTTGACACCTCGCCCGTGCGCCTAGCCCACATAGAACAGCTAAAATTCCAGAAATTTTTTACATTCAATAGTACCAACGATTGACGAAATCCACCTAAGGGAGACGTGTTTTTGCACAAATCTACATAACTTTGCATCCCGGTGACGCAATTTCAAGCTGTTTTCAGCAAATTAAATCTTTTCTAGGCTCCCTGAAACGTTCCCACTGGGAAGAACTGACAATTTCGCGAAAAACATTTTTTCGTTTTGGACTTGTAAAAATTTCACAAAAACTCCTGTTATAAAAAACACTTTTTGACTTTTTCTTCAAAATTTCCAGATTATTCCAGGTTTTTTATAATTCAAATTGATACTTACCTGCCTTACCTGTACTCCCGTGCGCGTTCCGCGAACTCGAGTCCCGTTTTGGTAGTGTTATTCGAGGTTTCCACATATATTTTGGCCGTAAAATACGTTTTTTTTTTTTCAGCAAAATTCCCGATTTTGGTTCTGGATAAACTCCAGAAACCCCATAGTCAGCTAGCCCGCGCGGAGACGCGTCTTTTGACACCTCGCCCGTGCGCCTAGCCCACATAGAACATCTAAAATTCCAGAAAATTTTTACATTCAATAGTACCAACGATTGACGAAATCCACCTAAGGGAGGCGTGTTTTTGCACAAATCTACATAACTTTGCATCCCGGTGACGCAATTTCAAGCTGTTTTCAGCAAATTAAATCTTTTCTAGGCTCCCTGAAACGTTCCCACTGGGAAGAACTGACAATTTCGCGAAAAACATTTTTTCGTTTTGGACTTGTAAAAATTTCACAAAAACTCCTGTTATAAAAAACACTTTTTGACTTTTTCTTCAAAATTTCCAGATTATTCCAGGTTTTTTATAATTCAAATTGATACTTACCTGCCTTACCTGTACTCCCGTGCGCGTTCCGCGAACTCGAGTCCCGTTTTGGTAGTGTTATTCGAGGTTTCCACATATATTTTGGCCGTAAAATACGTTTTTTTTTTTTCAGCAAAATTCCCGATTTTGGTTCTGGATAAACTCCAGAAACCCCATAGTCAGCTAGCCCGCGCGGAGACGCGTCTTTTGACACCTCGCCCGTGCGCCTAGCCCACATAGAACATCTAAAATTCCAGAAAATTTTTACATTCAATAGTACCAACGATTGACGAAATCCACCTAAGGGAGGCGTGTTTTTGCACAAATCTACATAACTTTGCATCCCGGTGACGCAATTTCAAGCTGTTTTCAGCAAATTAAATCTTTTCTAGGCTCCCTGAAACGTTCCCACTGGGAAGAACTGACAATTTCGCGAAAAACATTTTTTCGTTTTGGACTTGTAAAAATTTCACAAAAACTCCTGTTATAAAAAACACTTTTTGACTTTTTCTTCAAAATTTCCAGATTATTCCAGGTTTTTTATAATTCAAATTGATACTTACCTGCCTTACCTGTACTCCCGTGCGCGTTCCGCGAACTCGAGTCCCGTTTTGGTAGTGTTATTCGAGGTTTCCACACATATTTTGGCCGTAAATTACGTTTTTTCAAGAAAATTCCCGTTTTTGGTTCTGGATAAACTCCAGAAACCCCATAGTTAGCTAGCCCGCGCGGAGACGCGTCTTTTGACACCTCGCCCGTGCGCCTAGCCCACATAGAACAGCTAAAATTCCAGAAATTTTTTACATTCAATAGTACCAACGATTGACGAAATCCACCTAAGGGAGACGTGTTTCGGCAGGAGCTGGCGACCTTCCAGGCGCGGTTCGCCGTCCTGGAGGGTATTGTTCTGCGCCCTCCCTTGGCGGGTAGGACGGCCCCAGGGCCTAAGGCGGCCTCGTACGCGGCCGCTGCCGCCCCTAAACCCGGGCCGTCTGGCCGGGCCCAGGCGCCGGCCAAACCGGCGTCGGCTAGAGGAGCCCCGGCGCCGGCGAAACCGACGTCGGCTGGTGGAGCCTCGGCGCCGGCAAAATCGGCGCCGGCCGCGAAACCCGCGGCCCAGAAAAAGGGCAGAACGGCTGGGGAGGGGAAGGCCCCAGAGCCTACGCCTCCCCAGAACAAATCTCCCACGACCAACACCGAGTGGCAGGTGGTCGGGGAGAAAAAGAAGGCGGCCAAGGCGGCCAGAAAAAAGGCGCAGAGGAGGCGCCGCAAGGAGCGAGCCGTTGCGGCTAGGCTTCGCTCCCCCAAGACCGCGGCTGTAGTCATCACACTACAGCCGGACGCGGTCAAGAGGGGGGTGACCTACGGCGACGTGCTCGCCAAAGCGAGAGCGACGGTGGATCTCCAGGAGCTGGGGATCACCGGAGGCCTCCGGCATAGGGTGACCGCCACTGGTGCCCGCATGCTGGAGGTCCCCGGTGCGACGAGTGGCCCCACCGCTGACGCCCTGGCTGAAAAGCTAAGGGCGTCCCTCAATGCGGACGAGGCTCGAGTCTCCAGGCCCGTTAAGTGCGCGGATATGCGCATTATGGGCCTGGATGACTCGGTGACGGGGGCAGAGGTTGTAGCCGCCGTCGTCAGGACGGGCGGGTGTCTGGCCGACCAGGTGAAGGCGGGCACCATACGTCCTGACTTCACGGGTATGCGAACCGTAACGGTAAGCTGTCCCGTGACGGCGGCGAGGAAGGTAATGGAGGGCGGAAGGCTCCTGGTGGGCTGGGTGTCAGCGCAGGTCAAGCTGCTGGAGCCCAGACCTCTAAGGTGCTATCGATGCCTCGTGGGGCACCACGTGGGCGTCCAGTGCACCTTGGAGGACCGCAGCACTCTGTGCTTTCGCTGCGGTAAGCCCGGACATACGGCCGGCTCGTGCAACGCCGCGCCGCACTGCGTCGTATGTGCGGCTGCTGGCAAGCCGGCCGATCACCGGGCGGGGAGCAAGTCCTGCGCTCCACCCGCCGAAGCCAGGAGGAAAGGCAGGCCCTCCGTCGCCGTCGCCACCACCACCGTCGCCGCCACTGTCGCCGCCACCGCCACCGCCGCCGCCGCCGCCGCCACCACCGCCGCCGCCGCCGCCGCCGCCGCCGCCGCCACCACTGCCGATAGGGCCCGGGAGGGGGCTGAAATGGAGGAGTAATGACTCCTCCTCTACGCCTCCTCCAGGCGAACATCAACCACTGCGCCTGCGCTCAGGACCTGTTGCTCCAGAGCATGGCGCAGTGGTCGATTAACATCGCCGTGGTCGCTGAGCCGTACTTTGTCCCGCCCAGGGATGACTGGGTGGAGGACCTGAACGGCTCAGTGGCCATAATTTCGTCGGCCGCCGCCGGTACCCCGTCCCTCGAAGGTGTCACGAGGGGACAGGGGTGCGTAGCAGCACGGTTCGGAGAGATTGTAGTAGTGGGAGTATACTTCTCTCCGAGCCGGACTCTCGCCGAGTTCCAGAACTCTTTAACAGAGTTGAGTGTCGTCGTCGTTAGAAACCATGCCTTCTCCGTGCTAGTGCTTGGGGACTTCAACGCCAAGAATTTGGCCTGGGGTTCCCGTTGCACGGATGTGCGGGGCAGGATGGTGGAGGACTGGGCTCTGGAAACAGGCCTGGTCGTCCTAAATCGGGGTTCTGTTCCTACGTGTGTGCGGATGCGGGGCGAGTCGGTGGTGGACATCTCGTTCGCCAGCCCCGCTCTGTCACAGCGTGTCATTGACTGGCGCGTCATGGAGGAGGTGGAGACCTACTCCGATCATCGGTATATCCGGTTTGAGGTCTCCACCCAGACCTCTAGCGCGCTGGTCCAACAGGCCCCGAGTGGTCCGCGGTGGGCGCTGAAGCAGCTGGACCGGGAGCTTCTCCTGGAAGCCTCGATCGTGCAGGCCTGGGTGTTTTCACCGGACAGGCCTGCTGATATTGACGATGAGGTGGAGTGGTTCCGGGAGGCCATGTCCGAGATTTGTGACGTGGCTATGCCCCGAGTCCGGCCAGGATGCGCCCGACGTCAGGTGTACTGGTGGTCGCAGGAGGTTGGGGCGCTACGCAAGGCGTGCGTCGACGCGCGACACCGGTACACCAGGCACCGCAGGCTCCGCATCCGCCCTCCGGATGCGGAAGCCACGGAGGTGGAGCTATACGAGGGGTACAGAGCGGCGAAGACCGCCCTCCAACAGGCTGTTCAGCGGGCCAAGGATATGGCCCGCGAGGAGATGCTGGAGACTCTGAACAGAGATCCATGGGGGCGCCCCTACAGAATGGTGCGGAATAAACTCCGCACATGGGCCCCCCCGCTGACGCAGAGTCTCCGCCCACAGCTGGTGGAGGAGGTGGTGAGCGCTCTGTTCCCTTCAAGGTGGGAGCATACTCCCCCGCCTATGGCTCCGCCACTTGCGGTGCCCGAAGCGGGCCACGCGGACAACGACGACGACACCCCTGAAGTGACCGGGGTAGATCTGAGAGCGGCGGTAGGCAGGCTGAAGGCCAAAAATACCGCCCCGGGACCCGACGGCTTGCCGGGTAAAGCCTGGGTCCTGGCCTCGAGGGCTCTCGGGCCTCGACTGGAGGCGCTCTTAAGCGCATGCATGGAGAGAGGCCAGTTTCCACTCCGTTGGAAGACGGGGAAGCTGGTCCTCATTCAGAAGCCAGGGCGCCCTGCGGACTCTCCGTCCGCATACCGGCCCATAGTGCTGCTCGACGAGGTCGGCAAGCTCTTTGAGAGAGTGATTGCGGGCCGCCTCGTCGGGCACCTGGTGAGGACGGGGCCGGACCTTGCGGAGTGCCAGTTTGGCTTCCGCAAGGGGCGCTCGACGGTGGACGCCATCATGCGCGTGAGAGCCCTCACGACGGGGGACGCGGTGTCCCGGGGTGGGGTGGTCGTGGCGGTGTCACTCGACATCGCCAACGCGTTCAACACCCTGCCCTGGAGCTGCATAGGGGAGGCACTCCGGTATCACCGGGTGCCGACTTACCTCCGTCGAATAGTCGGGGCGTATTTGACGGACAGAGCCGTCATCTACCCCGGTCGCGACGGGAACTGGAACCGGCGAGAGATGTCGTGCGGTGTCCCACAGGGATCGGTTCTGGGGCCGCTCCTGTGGGACATCGGTTACGACTGGGTGCTGCGGGCCGACCTCCCTGATGGCGTCAGCGTAGTTTGCTACGCTGACGACACGCTGGTCCTGGCGCAGGGGAGGTCGCATCAGGCGGCGGCCGACGCGATGACACGCGGGGTTGCGATAGTCGTGGAAAGGATCCGGCAGTTGGGTCTCGAGGTGGCATTGCACAAGTCCGAGGCCATGTCTTTTCATGGGCCCCGGTACGGGCCACCTTCGGGATCCCAACTGATGGTAGGAGGGGTTCACATCGGCGTCGAGAAGACGATGAGATACCTGGGTCTCGTCCTCGACAGCCGGTGGAACTTCGTCGAGCACTTCCGACGTTTGGCCCCAAAACTGGAACGGACCGGGGCCGCCTTAAGGCGGCTCCTGCCCAACCTGAGGGGGCCAAACGCCTCCTGCCGGAGGCTTTACGCGGGGGTCGTGCGGTCCATGGCCCTATATGGGGCCCCGGTATGGGCGCGTTCACTGCGGCTTCGAGCCGCACACTACCTGAACGCGCCCCAAAAGGTGGTAGCCGTAAGGCTGATCCGGGGGTACCGCACGATCTCGCGCGAGGCAGCAAGCCTCCTTGCCGGACTGCCACCATGGGATCTGGAGGCGATAGTCCTCGCGCGCCTGTATGACTGGCGCGCGGAGGCACTACGTCGGGGGGAAACTCTGCACCCGCGGCAAATCGCTGCGGAGCGGACGGACCTCCGGCGCGGTCTCATGGTGGAATGGAAGGCGCGACTGTCGCAACCCAGCGCAGGGCACGCCACGATAGCGGCGGTAAGACCCCTCTTTGAGGAGTGGCTAGAGAGGCGTCACGGCGCTCTCACCTACCGCCTGACGCAGGTCCTCTCCGGACACGGATGTTTCGGGAGGTTCCTGCACATCATCAGGCGGGAGGAGACGCCCGGGTGTCACCACTGCGAGGATCGCCCAGAGGACACGGTGGAGCATACGGTGGAGGTCTGCCCCGCTTGGGCAGAGCACCGCCGTGTCCTCGTAGAGGCGATCGGCAGCGGCGGCGACCTCTCGCGCCCGGCCCTGGTGCAAGCCATGGTCCGGGGCGAGAGGGAGTGGGAGGCGGTCACCTCCTTCTGCGAAGCAGTCATGCTAGCGAAGGAGGTGGCGGGATGGGCGAGGGAAAGATCCTCACGCCTCAGCCGCCGAGGGAGACGCTCCGGGCGTCGGGAGCCGCGTGACGACTCCCGGCCACCGTAGGCGCGGGCCTGCGGGCGGAGAGCAATGGGTAGCTCTCCGTCCGATCAGGACCAGGCCCGTGCCGGACGGCGTGTATGTGTTCCACGCGCGCCTCAAAGAGATGTCAGCGTAGTTGACGGGGCCCGACAGGGCCGAAGCCTGCCGGGGTAGCGGGATTGTCCGAAAGGGTTACCGCTGCCCTGGTATGTAAAGGGCTAAGGAAGGAACACGGGTGGGTTTTAGTCAGTAAGAGTCTGACACTCCCTTCTGCTCCACCCAGAGCGGGAGGAGTCATTTGATGATTTCCCATCCTGAAAAAAAAAAAAAAAAAAAAAAAGGGAGACGTGTTTTTGCACAAATCTACATAACTTTGCATCCCGGTGACGCAATTTCAAGCTGTTTTCAGCAAATTAAATCTTTTCTAGGCTCCCTGAAACGTTCCCACTGGGAAGAACTGACAATTTCGCGAAAAACATTTTTTCGTTTTGGACTTGTAAAAATTTCACAAAAACTCCTGTTATAAAAAACACTTTTTGACTTTTTCTTCAAAATTTCCAGATTATTCCAGGTTTTTTATAATTCAAATTGATACTTACCTGCCTTACCTGTACTCCCGTGCGCGTTCCGCGAACTCGAGTCCCGTTTTGGTAGTGTTATTCGAGGTTTCCACATATATTTTGGCCGTAAAATACGTTTTTTTTTTTTCAGCAAAATTCCCGATTTTGGTTCTGGATAAACTCCAGAAACCCCATAGTCAGCTAGCCCGCGCGGAGACGCGTCTTTTGACACCTCGCCCGTGCGCCTAGCCCACATAGAACATCTAAAATTCCAGAAAATTTTTACATTCAATAGTACCAACGATTGACGAAATCCACCTAAGGGAGACGTGTTTTTGCACAAATCTACATAACTTTGCATCCCGGTGACGCAATTTCAAGCTGTTTTCAGCAAATTAAATCTTTTCTAGGCTCCCTGAAACGTTCCCACTGGGAAGAACTGACAATTTCGCGAAAAACATTTTTTCGTTTTGGACTTGTAAAAATTTCACAAAAACTCCTGTTATAAAAAACACTTTTTGACTTTTTCTTCAAAATTTCCAGATTATTCCAGGTTTTTTATAATTCAAATTGATACTTACCTGCCTTACCTGTACTCCCGTGCGCGTTCCGCGAACTCGAGTCCCGTTTTGGTAGTGTTATTCGAGGTTTCCACACATATTTTGGCCGTAAATTACGTTTTTTCAAGAAAATTCCCGTTTTTGGTTCTGGATAAACTCCAGAAACCCCATAGTTAGCTAGCCCGCGCGGAGACGCGTCTTTTGACACCTCGCCCGTGCGCCTAGCCCACATAGAACAGCTAAAATTCCAGAAATTTTTTACATTCAATAGTACCAACGATTGACGAAATCCACCTAAGGGAGACGTGTTTTTGCACAAATCTACATAACTTTGCATCCCGGTGACGCAATTTCAAGCTGTTTTCAGCAAATTAAATCTTTTCTAGGCTCCCTGAAACGTTCCCACTGGGAAGAACTGACAATTTCGCGAAAAACATTTTTTCGTTTTGGACTTGTAAAAATTTCACAAAAACTCCTGTTATAAAAAACACTTTTTGACTTTTTCTTCAAAATTTCCAGATTATTCCAGGTTTTTTATAATTCAAATTGATACTTACCTGCCTTACCTGTACTCCCGTGCGCGTTCCGCGAACTCGAGTCCCGTTTTGGTAGTGTTATTCGAGGTTTCCACACATATTTTGGCCGTAAATTACGTTTTTTCAAGAAAATTCCCGTTTTTGGTTCTGGATAAACTCCAGAAACCCCATAGTTAGCTAGCCCGCGCGGAGACGCGTCTTTTGACACCTCGCCCGTGCGCCTAGCCCACATAGAACAGCTAAAATTCCAGAAATTTTTTACATTCAATAGTACCAACGATTGACGAAATCCACCTAAGGGAGACGTGTTTTTGCACAAATCTACATAACTTTGCATCCCGGTGACGCAATTTCAAGCTGTTTTCAGCAAATTAAATCTTTTCTAGGCTCCCTGAAACGTTCCCACTGGGAAGAACTGACAATTTCGCGAAAAACATTTTTTCGTTTTGGACTTGTAAAAATTTCACAAAAACTCCTGTTATAAAAAACACTTTTTGACTTTTTCTTCAAAATTTCCAGATTATTCCAGGTTTTTTATAATTCAAATTGATACTTACCTGCCTTACCTGTACTCCCGTGCGCGTTCCGCGAACTCGAGTCCCGTTTTGGTAGTGTTATTCGAGGTTTCCACACATATTTTGGCCGTAAATTACGTTTTTTCAAGAAAATTCCCGTTTTTGGTTCTGGATAAACTCCAGAAACCCCATAGTTAGCTAGCCCGCGCGGAGACGCGTCTTTTGACACCTCGCCCGTGCGCCTAGCCCACATAGAACAGCTAAAATTCCAGAAATTTTTTACATTCAATAGTACCAACGATTGACGAAATCCACCTAAGGGAGACGTGTTTTTGCACAAATCTACATAACTTTGCATCCCGGTGACGCAATTTCAAGCTGTTTTCAGCAAATTAAATCTTTTCTAGGCTCCCTGAAACGTTCCCACTGGGAAGAACTGACAATTTCGCGAAAAACATTTTTTCGTTTTGGACTTGTAAAAATTTCACAAAAACTCCTGTTATAAAAAACACTTTTTGACTTTTTCTTCAAAATTTCCAGATTATTCCAGGTTTTTTATAATTCAAATTGATACTTACCTGCCTTACCTGTACTCCCGTGCGCGTTCCGCGAACTCGAGTCCCGTTTTGGTAGTGTTATTCGAGGTTTCCACATATATTTTGGCCGTAAAATACGTTTTTTTTTTTTCAGCAAAATTCCCGATTTTGGTTCTGGATAAACTCCAGAAACCCCATAGTCAGCTAGCCCGCGCGGAGACGCGTCTTTTGACACCTCGCCCGTGCGCCTAGCCCACATAGAACATCTAAAATTCCAGAAAATTTTTACATTCAATAGTACCAACGATTGACGAAATCCACCTAAGGGAGGCGTGTTTTTGCACAAATCTACATAACTTTGCATCCCGGTGACGCAATTTCAAGCTGTTTTCAGCAAATTAAATCTTTTCTAGGCTCCCTGAAACGTTCCCACTGGGAAGAACTGACAATTTCGCGAAAAACATTTTTTCGTTTTGGACTTGTAAAAATTTCACAAAAACTCCTGTTATAAAAAACACTTTTTGACTTTTTCTTCAAAATTTCCAGATTATTCCAGGTTTTTTATAATTCAAATTGATACTTACCTGCCTTACCTGTACTCCCGTGCGCGTTCCGCGAACTCGAGTCCCGTTTTGGTAGTGTTATTCGAGGTTTCCACATATATTTTGGCCGTAAAATACGTTTTTTTTTTTTCAGCAAAATTCCCGATTTTGGTTCTGGATAAACTCCAGAAACCCCATAGTCAGCTAGCCCGCGCGGAGACGCGTCTTTTGACACCTCGCCCGTGCGCCTAGCCCACATAGAACATCTAAAATTCCAGAAAATTTTTACATTCAATAGTACCAACGATTGACGAAATCCACCTAAGGGAGGCGTGTTTTTGCACAAATCTACATAACTTTGCATCCCGGTGACGCAATTTCAAGCTGTTTTCAGCAAATTAAATCTTTTCTAGGCTCCCTGAAACGTTCCCACTGGGAAGAACTGACAATTTCGCGAAAAACATTTTTTCGTTTTGGACTTGTAAAAATTTCACAAAAACTCCTGTTATAAAAAACACTTTTTGACTTTTTCTTCAAAATTTCCAGATTATTCCAGGTTTTTTATAATTCAAATTGATACTTACCTGCCTTACCTGTACTCCCGTGCGCGTTCCGCGAACTCGAGTCCCGTTTTGGTAGTGTTATTCGAGGTTTCCACATATATTTTGGCCGTAAAATACGTTTTTTTTTTTTCAGCAAAATTCCCGATTTTGGTTCTGGATAAACTCCAGAAACCCCATAGTCAGCTAGCCCGCGCGGAGACGCGTCTTTTGACACCTCGCCCGTGCGCCTAGCCCACATAGAACATCTAAAATTCCAGAAAATTTTTACATTCAATAGTACCAACGATTGACGAAATCCACCTAAGGGAGACGTGTTTTTGCACAAATCTACATAACTTTGCATCCCGGTGACGCAATTTCAAGCTGTTTTCAGCAAATTAAATCTTTTCTAGGCTCCCTGAAACGTTCCCACTGGGAAGAACTGACAATTTCGCGAAAAACATTTTTTCGTTTTGGACTTGTAAAAATTTCACAAAAACTCCTGTTATAAAAAACACTTTTTGACTTTTTCTTCAAAATTTCCAGATTATTCCAGGTTTTTTATAATTCAAATTGATACTTACCTGCCTTACCTGTACTCCCGTGCGCGTTCCGCGAACTCGAGTCCCGTTTTGGTAGTGTTATTCGAGGTTTCCACACATATTTTGGCCGTAAATTACGTTTTTTCAAGAAAATTCCCGTTTTTGGTTCTGGATAAACTCCAGAAACCCCATAGTTAGCTAGCCCGCGCGGAGACGCGTCTTTTGACACCTCGCCCGTGCGCCTAGCCCACATAGAACAGCTAAAATTCCAGAAATTTTTTACATTCAATAGTACCAACGATTGACGAAATCCACCTAAGGGAGACGTGTTTGGCTCCGCCACTTGCGGTGCCCGAAGCGGACCACACGGACGACGACGACGACACCCCTGAAGTGACCGGGGTAGATCTGAGAGCGGCGGTAGGCAGGCTGAAGGCCAAAAATACCGCCCCGGGACCCGACGGCTTGCCGGGTAAAGCCTGGGTCCTGGCCTCGAGGGCTCTCGGGCCTCGACTGGAGGCGCTCTTAAGCGCATGCATGGAGAGAGGCCAGTTTCCACTCCGTTGGAAGACGGGGAAGCTGGTCCTCATTCAGAAGCCAGGGCGCCCTGCGGACTCTCCGTCCGCATACCGGCCCATAGTGCTGCTCGACGAGGTCGGCAAGCTCTTTGAGAGAGTGATTGCGGGCCGCCTTGTCGGGCACATGGTGAGGACGGGGCCGGATCTTGCGGAGTGCCAGTTTGGCTTCCGCAAGGGGCGCTCGACGGTGGACGCCATCATGCGCGTGAGAGCCCTCACGACGGGGGACGCGGTGTCCCGGGGTGGGGTGGTCGTGGCGGTGTCACTCGACATCGCCAACGCGTTCAACACCCTGCCCTGGAGCTGCATAGGGGAGGCACTCCGGTATCACCGGGTGCCGACTTACCTCCGTCGAATAGTCGGGGCGTATTTGACGGACAGAGCCGTCATCTACCCCGGTCGCGACGGGAATTGGAACCGGCGAGAGATGTCGTGCGGTGTCCCACAGGGATCGGTTCTGGGGCCGCTCCTGTGGGACATCGGTTACGACTGGGTGCTGCGGGCCGACCTCCCTGATGGCGTCAGCGTAGTTTGCTACGCTGACGACACGCTGGTCCTGGCGCAGGGGAGGTCGCATCAGGCGGCGGCCGACGCGATGACACGCGGGGTTGCGATAGTCGTGGAAAGGATCCGGCAGTTGGGTCTCGAGGTGGCATTGCACAAGTCCGAGGCCATGTCCTTTCATGGGCCCCGGTACGGGCCACCTTCGGGATCCCAACTGATGGTAGGAGGGGTTCACATCGGCGTCGAGACAACGATGAGATACCTGGGTCTCGTCCTCGACAGCCGGTGGAACTTCGTCGAGCATTTCCGACGTTTGGCCCCCAAACTGGAACGGGCCGGGGCCGCCTTAAAGCGGCTCCTGCCCAACCTTAGGGGGCCAAACGCCTCCTGCCGGAGGCTTTACGCGGGGGTCGTGCGGTCCATGGCCCTTTATGGGGCCCCGGTATGGGCGCGTTCACTGCGGCTTCGAGCCGCACACTACCTGAACGCGCCCCAAAAGGTGGTAGCCATAAGGCTTATCCGGGGATACCGCACGATCTCGGGCGAGGCAGCAAGCCTCCTTGCCGGACTGCCACCATGGGATCTGGAGGCGATAGTCCTCGCGCGCCTGTATGACTGGCGCGCGGAGGCACTACGTCGGGGGGAAACTCTGCACCCGCGGCAAATCGCTGCGGAGCGGACGGACCTCCGGCGCGGTCTCATGGTGGAATGGAAGGCGCGACTATCGCAACCCAGCGCAGGGCACGCCACGATAGCGGCGGTAAGACCCCTCTTTGAGGAGTGGCTAGAGAGGCGTCACGGCGCTCTCACCTACCGCCTGACGCAGGTCCTCTCCGGACACGGATGTTTCGGGAGGTTCCTGCACATAATCAGGCGGGAGGAGACGCCCGGGTGTCATCACTGCGAGGATCGCCCAGAGGACACGGTGGAGCACACGGTGGAGGTCTGCCCCGCTTGGGCAGAGCACCGCCGTGTCCTCGTAGAGGCGATCGGCAGCGGCGGCGACCTCTCGCGCCCGGCCCTGGTGCAAGCCATGGTCCGGGGCGAGAGGGAGTGGGAGGCGGTCACCTCCTTCTGCGAAGCAGTCATGCTAGCGAAGGAGGTGGCGGGATGGGCGAGGGAAAGATCCTCACGCCTCAGCCGCCGAGGGAGACGCTCCGGGCGTCGGGAGCCGCGTGACGACTCCCGGCCACCGTAGGCGCGGGCCTGCGGGCGGAGAGCAATGGGTAGCTCTCCGTCCGATCAGGACCAGGCCCGTGCCGGACGGCGTGTATGTGTTCCACGCGCGCCTCAAAGAGATGTCAGCGTAGTTGACGGGGCCCGACAGGGCCGAAGCCTGCCGGGGTAGCGGGATCGTCCGAAAGGGTTACCGCTGCCCTGGTACGTAAAGGGCTAAGGAAGGAACACGGGTGGGTTTTAGTCAGTAAGAGTCTGACACTCCCTTCTGCTCCACCCAGAGCGGGAGGAGTCATTTGATGATTTCCCATCCTGAAAAAAAAAAAAAAAAAAAAAGGGAGACGTGTTTTTGCACAAATCTACATAACTTTGCATCCCGGTGACGCAATTTCAAGCTGTTTTCAGCAAATTAAATCTTTTCTAGGCTCCCTGAAACGTTCCCACTGGGAAGAACTGACAATTTCGCGAAAAACATTTTTTCGTTTTGGACTTGTAAAAATTTCACAAAAACTCCTGTTATAAAAAACACTTTTTGACTTTTTCTTCAAAATTTCCAGATTATTCCAGGTTTTTTATAATTCAAATTGATACTTACCTGCCTTACCTGTACTCCCGTGCGCGTTCCGCGAACTCGAGTCCCGTTTTGGTAGTGTTATTCGAGGTTTCCACACATATTTTGGCCGTAAATTACGTTTTTTCAAGAAAATTCCCGTTTTTGGTTCTGGATAAACTCCAGAAACCCCATAGTTAGCTAGCCCGCGCGGAGACGCGTCTTTTGACACCTCGCCCGTGCGCCTAGCCCACATAGAACAGCTAAAATTCCAGAAATTTTTTACATTCAATAGTACCAACGATTGACGAAATCCACCTAAGGGAGACGTGTTTTTGCACAAATCTACATAACTTTGCATCCCGGTGACGCAATTTCAAGCTGTTTTCAGCAAATTAAATCTTTTCTAGGCTCCCTGAAACGTTCCCACTGGGAAGAACTGACAATTTCGCGAAAAACATTTTTTCGTTTTGGACTTGTAAAAATTTCACAAAAACTCCTGTTATAAAAAACACTTTTTGACTTTTTCTTCAAAATTTCCAGATTATTCCAGGTTTTTTATAATTCAAATTGATACTTACCTGCCTTACCTGTACTCCCGTGCGCGTTCCGCGAACTCGAGTCCCGTTTTGGTAGTGTTATTCGAGGTTTCCACACATATTTTGGCCGTAAATTACGTTTTTTCAAGAAAATTCCCGTTTTTGGTTCTGGATAAACTCCAGAAACCCCATAGTTAGCTAGCCCGCGCGGAGACGCGTCTTTTGACACCTCGCCCGTGCGCCTAGCCCACATAGAACAGCTAAAATTCCAGAAATTTTTTACATTCAATAGTACCAACGATTGACGAAATCCACCTAAGGGAGACGTGTTTTTGCACAAATCTACATAACTTTGCATCCCGGTGACGCAATTTCAAGCTGTTTTCAGCAAATTAAATCTTTTCTAGGCTCCCTGAAACGTTCCCACTGGGAAGAACTGACAATTTCGCGAAAAACATTTTTTCGTTTTGGACTTGTAAAAATTTCACAAAAACTCCTGTTATAAAAAACACTTTTTGACTTTTTCTTCAAAATTTCCAGATTATTCCAGGTTTTTTATAATTCAAATTGATACTTACCTGCCTTACCTGTACTCCCGTGCGCGTTCCGCGAACTCGAGTCCCGTTTTGGTAGTGTTATTCGAGGTTTCCACATATATTTTGGCCGTAAAATACGTTTTTTTTTTTTCAGCAAAATTCCCGATTTTGGTTCTGGATAAACTCCAGAAACCCCATAGTCAGCTAGCCCGCGCGGAGACGCGTCTTTTGACACCTCGCCCGTGCGCCTAGCCCACATAGAACATCTAAAATTCCAGAAAATTTTTACATTCAATAGTACCAACGATTGACGAAATCCACCTAAGGGAGGCGTGTTTTTGCACAAATCTACATAACTTTGCATCCCGGTGACGCAATTTCAAGCTGTTTTCAGCAAATTAAATCTTTTCTAGGCTCCCTGAAACGTTCCCACTGGGAAGAACTGACAATTTCGCGAAAAACATTTTTTCGTTTTGGACTTGTAAAAATTTCACAAAAACTCCTGTTATAAAAAACACTTTTTGACTTTTTCTTCAAAATTTCCAGATTATTCCAGGTTTTTTATAATTCAAATTGATACTTACCTGCCTTACCTGTACTCCCGTGCGCGTTCCGCGAACTCGAGTCCCGTTTTGGTAGTGTTATTCGAGGTTTCCACATATATTTTGGCCGTAAAATACGTTTTTTTTTTTTCAGCAAAATTCCCGATTTTGGTTCTGGATAAACTCCAGAAACCCCATAGTCAGCTAGCCCGCGCGGAGACGCGTCTTTTGACACCTCGCCCGTGCGCCTAGCCCACATAGAACATCTAAAATTCCAGAAAATTTTTACATTCAATAGTACCAACGATTGACGAAATCCACCTAAGGGAGGCGTGTTCGGGGCCCGACAGGGCCGAAGCCTGCCGGGGTAGCGGGATCGTCCGAAAGGGTTACCGCTGCCCTGGTACATAAAGGGCTAAGGAAGGAACACGGGTGGGTTTTAGTCAGTAAGAGTCTGACACTCCCTTCTGCTCCACCCAGAGCGGGAGGAGTCATTTGATGATTTCCCATCCTGAAAAAAAAAAAAAAAAAAAAAAGGGAGGCGTGTTAGCGGACGGACCTCCGGCGCGGTCTCATGGTGGAATGGAAGGCGCGACTATCGCAACCCAGCGCAGGGCACGCCACGATAGCGGCGGTAAGACCCCTCTTTGAGGAGTGGCTAGAGAGGCGTCACGGCGCTCTCACCTACCGCCTGACGCAGGTCCTCTCCGGACATGGATGTTTCGGGAGGTTCCTGCACATAATCAGGCGGGAGGAGACGCCCGGGTGTCATCACTGCGAGGATCGCCCAGAGGACACGGTGGAGCACACGGTGGAGGTCTGCCCCGCTTGGGCAGAGCACCGCCGTGTCCTCGTAGAGGCGATCGGCAGCGGCGGCGACCTCTCGCGCCCGGCCCTGGTGCAAGCCATGGTCCGGGGCGAGAGGGAGTGGGAGGCGGTCACCTCCTTCTGCGAAGCAGTCATGCTAGCGAAGGAGGTGGCGGGATGGGCGAGGGAAAGATCCTCACGCCTCAGCCGCCGAGGAAGACGCTCCGGGCGTCGGGAGCCGCGTGACGACTCCCGGCCACCGTAGGCGCGGGCCTGCGGGCGGAGAGCAATGGGTAGCTCTCCGTCCGATCAGGACCAGGCCCGTGCCGGACGGCGTGTATGTGTTCCACGCGCGCCTCAAAGAGATGTCAGCGTAGTTGACGGGGCCCGACAGGGCCGAAGCCTGCCGGGGTAGCGGGATTGTCCGAAAGGGTTACCGCTGCCCTGGTATGTAAAGGGCTAAGGAAGGAACACGGGTGGGTTTTAGTCAGTAAGAGTCTGACACTCCCTTCTGCTCCACCCAGAGCGGGAGGAGTCATTTGATGATTTCCCATCCTGAAAAAAAAAAAAAAAAAAAAAAAAAAAGGGAGGCGTGTTTTTGCACAAATCTACATAACTTTGCATCCCGGTGACGCAATTTCAAGCTGTTTTCAGCAAATTAAATCTTTTCTAGGCTCCCTGAAACGTTCCCACTGGGAAGAACTGACAATTTCGCGAAAAACATTTTTTCGTTTTGGACTTGTAAAAATTTCACAAAAACTCCTGTTATAAAAAACACTTTTTGACTTTTTCTTCAAAATTTCCAGATTATTCCAGGTTTTTTATAATTCAAATTGATACTTACCTGCCTTACCTGTACTCCCGTGCGCGTTCCGCGAACTCGAGTCCCGTTTTGGTAGTGTTATTCGAGGTTTCCACATATATTTTGGCCGTAAAATACGTTTTTTTTTTTTCAGCAAAATTCCCGATTTTGGTTCTGGATAAACTCCAGAAACCCCATAGTCAGCTAGCCCGCGCGGAGACGCGTCTTTTGACACCTCGCCCGTGCGCCTAGCCCACATAGAACATCTAAAATTCCAGAAAATTTTTACATTCAATAGTACCAACGATTGACGAAATCCACCTAAGGGAGGCGTGTTTTTGCACAAATCTACATAACTTTGCATCCCGGTGACGCAATTTCAAGCTGTTTTCAGCAAATTAAATCTTTTCTAGGCTCCCTGAAACGTTCCCACTGGGAAGAACTGACAATTTCGCGAAAAACATTTTTTCGTTTTGGACTTGTAAAAATTTCACAAAAACTCCTGTTATAAAAAACACTTTTTGACTTTTTCTTCAAAATTTCCAGATTATTCCAGGTTTTTTATAATTCAAATTGATACTTACCTGCCTTACCTGTACTCCCGTGCGCGTTCCGCGAACTCGAGTCCCGTTTTGGTAGTGTTATTCGAGGTTTCCACATATATTTTGGCCGTAAAATACGTTTTTTTTTTTTCAGCAAAATTCCCGATTTTGGTTCTGGATAAACTCCAGAAACCCCATAGTCAGCTAGCCCGCGCGGAGACGCGTCTTTTGACACCTCGCCCGTGCGCCTAGCCCACATAGAACATCTAAAATTCCAGAAAATTTTTACATTCAATAGTACCAACGATTGACGAAATCCACCTAAGGGAGGCGTGTTTTTGCACAAATCTACATAACTTTGCATCCCGGTGACGCAATTTCAAGCTGTTTTCAGCAAATTAAATCTTTTCTAGGCTCCCTGAAACGTTCCCACTGGGAAGAACTGACAATTTCGCGAAAAACATTTTTTCGTTTTGGACTTGTAAAAATTTCACAAAAACTCCTGTTATAAAAAACACTTTTTGACTTTTTCTTCAAAATTTCCAGATTATTCCAGGTTTTTTATAATTCAAATTGATACTTACCTGCCTTACCTGTACTCCCGTGCGCGTTCCGCGAACTCGAGTCCCGTTTTGGTAGTGTTATTCGAGGTTTCCACATATATTTTGGCCGTAAAATACGTTTTTTTTTTTTCAGCAAAATTCCCGATTTTGGTTCTGGATAAACTCCAGAAACCCCATAGTCAGCTAGCCCGCGCGGAGACGCGTCTTTTGACACCTCGCCCGTGCGCCTAGCCCACATAGAACATCTAAAATTCCAGAAAATTTTTACATTCAATAGTACCAACGATTGACGAAATCCACCTAAGGGAGGCGTGTTTTTGCACAAATCTACATAACTTTGCATCCCGGTGACGCAATTTCAAGCTGTTTTCAGCAAATTAAATCTTTTCTAGGCTCCCTGAAACGTTCCCACTGGGAAGAACTGACAATTTCGCGAAAAACATTTTTTCGTTTTGGACTTGTAAAAATTTCACAAAAACTCCTGTTATAAAAAACACTTTTTGACTTTTTCTTCAAAATTTCCAGATTATTCCAGGTTTTTTATAATTCAAATTGATACTTACCTGCCTTACCTGTACTCCCGTGCGCGTTCCGCGAACTCGAGTCCCGTTTTGGTAGTGTTATTCGAGGTTTCCACATATATTTTGGCCGTAAAATACGTTTTTTTTTTTTCAGCAAAATTCCCGATTTTGGTTCTGGATAAACTCCAGAAACCCCATAGTCAGCTAGCCCGCGCGGAGACGCGTCTTTTGACACCTCGCCCGTGCGCCTAGCCCACATAGAACATCTAAAATTCCAGAAAATTTTTACATTCAATAGTACCAACGATTGACGAAATCCACCTAAGGGAGGCGTGTTTTTGCACAAATCTACATAACTTTGCATCCCGGTGACGCAATTTCAAGCTGTTTTCAGCAAATTAAATCTTTTCTAGGCTCCCTGAAACGTTCCCACTGGGAAGAACTGACAATTTCGCGAAAAACATTTTTTCGTTTTGGACTTGTAAAAATTTCACAAAAACTCCTGTTATAAAAAACACTTTTTGACTTTTTCTTCAAAATTTCCAGATTATTCCAGGTTTTTTATAATTCAAATTGATACTTACCTGCCTTACCTGTACTCCCGTGCGCGTTCCGCGAACTCGAGTCCCGTTTTGGTAGTGTTATTCGAGGTTTCCACATATATTTTGGCCGTAAAATACGTTTTTTTTTTTTCAGCAAAATTCCCGATTTTGGTTCTGGATAAACTCCAGAAACCCCATAGTCAGCTAGCCCGCGCGGAGACGCGTCTTTTGACACCTCGCCCGTGCGCCTAGCCCACATAGAACATCTAAAATTCCAGAAAATTTTTACATTCAATAGTACCAACGATTGACGAAATCCACCTAAGGGAGGCGTGTTTTTGCACAAATCTACATAACTTTGCATCCCGGTGACGCAATTTCAAGCTGTTTTCAGCAAATTAAATCTTTTCTAGGCTCCCTGAAACGTTCCCACTGGGAAGAACTGACAATTTCGCGAAAAACATTTTTTCGTTTTGGACTTGTAAAAATTTCACAAAAACTCCTGTTATAAAAAACACTTTTTGACTTTTTCTTCAAAATTTCCAGATTATTCCAGGTTTTTTATAATTCAAATTGATACTTACCTGCCTTACCTGTACTCCCGTGCGCGTTCCGCGAACTCGAGTCCCGTTTTGGTAGTGTTATTCGAGGTTTCCACATATATTTTGGCCGTAAAATACGTTTTTTTTTTTTCAGCAAAATTCCCGATTTTGGTTCTGGATAAACTCCAGAAACCCCATAGTCAGCTAGCCCGCGCGGAGACGCGTCTTTTGACACCTCGCCCGTGCGCCTAGCCCACATAGAACATCTAAAATTCCAGAAAATTTTTACATTCAATAGTACCAACGATTGACGAAATCCACCTAAGGGAGGCGTGTTTTTGCACAAATCTACATAACTTTGCATCCCGGTGACGCAATTTCAAGCTGTTTTCAGCAAATTAAATCTTTTCTAGGCTCCCTGAAACGTTCCCACTGGGAAGAACTGACAATTTCGCGAAAAACATTTTTTCGTTTTGGACTTGTAAAAATTTCACAAAAACTCCTGTTATAAAAAACACTTTTTGACTTTTTCTTCAAAATTTCCAGATTATTCCAGGTTTTTTATAATTCAAATTGATACTTACCTGCCTTACCTGTACTCCCGTGCGCGTTCCGCGAACTCGAGTCCCGTTTTGGTAGTGTTATTCGAGGTTTCCACATATATTTTGGCCGTAAAATACGTTTTTTTTTTTTCAGCAAAATTCCCGATTTTGGTTCTGGATAAACTCCAGAAACCCCATAGTCAGCTAGCCCGCGCGGAGACGCGTCTTTTGACACCTCGCCCGTGCGCCTAGCCCACATAGAACATCTAAAATTCCAGAAAATTTTTACATTCAATAGTACCAACGATTGACGAAATCCACCTAAGGGAGGCGTGTTTTTGCACAAATCTACATAACTTTGCATCCCGGTGACGCAATTTCAAGCTGTTTTCAGCAAATTAAATCTTTTCTAGGCTCCCTGAAACGTTCCCACTGGGAAGAACTGACAATTTCGCGAAAAACATTTTTTCGTTTTGGACTTGTAAAAATTTCACAAAAACTCCTGTTATAAAAAACACTTTTTGACTTTTTCTTCAAAATTTCCAGATTATTCCAGGTTTTTTATAATTCAAATTGATACTTACCTGCCTTACCTGTACTCCCGTGCGCGTTCCGCGAACTCGAGTCCCGTTTTGGTAGTGTTATTCGAGGTTTCCACATATATTTTGGCCGTAAAATACGTTTTTTTTTTTTCAGCAAAATTCCCGATTTTGGTTCTGGATAAACTCCAGAAACCCCATAGTCAGCTAGCCCGCGCGGAGACGCGTCTTTTGACACCTCGCCCGTGCGCCTAGCCCACATAGAACATCTAAAATTCCAGAAAATTTTTACATTCAATAGTACCAACGATTGACGAAATCCACCTAAGGGAGGCGTGTTTTTGCACAAATCTACATAACTTTGCATCCCGGTGACGCAATTTCAAGCTGTTTTCAGCAAATTAAATCTTTTCTAGGCTCCCTGAAACGTTCCCACTGGGAAGAACTGACAATTTCGCGAAAAACATTTTTTCGTTTTGGACTTGTAAAAATTTCACAAAAACTCCTGTTATAAAAAACACTTTTTGACTTTTTCTTCAAAATTTCCAGATTATTCCAGGTTTTTTATAATTCAAATTGATACTTACCTGCCTTACCTGTACTCCCGTGCGCGTTCCGCGAACTCGAGTCCCGTTTTGGTAGTGTTATTCGAGGTTTCCACATATATTTTGGCCGTAAAATACGTTTTTTTTTTTTCAGCAAAATTCCCGATTTTGGTTCTGGATAAACTCCAGAAACCCCATAGTCAGCTAGCCCGCGCGGAGACGCGTCTTTTGACACCTCGCCCGTGCGCCTAGCCCACATAGAACATCTAAAATTCCAGAAAATTTTTACATTCAATAGTACCAACGATTGACGAAATCCACCTAAGGGAGGCGTGTTTTTGCACAAATCTACATAACTTTGCATCCCGGTGACGCAATTTCAAGCTGTTTTCAGCAAATTAAATCTTTTCTAGGCTCCCTGAAACGTTCCCACTGGGAAGAACTGACAATTTCGCGAAAAACATTTTTTCGTTTTGGACTTGTAAAAATTTCACAAAAACTCCTGTTATAAAAAACACTTTTTGACTTTTTCTTCAAAATTTCCAGATTATTCCAGGTTTTTTATAATTCAAATTGATACTTACCTGCCTTACCTGTACTCCCGTGCGCGTTCCGCGAACTCGAGTCCCGTTTTGGTAGTGTTATTCGAGGTTTCCACATATATTTTGGCCGTAAAATACGTTTTTTTTTTTTCAGCAAAATTCCCGATTTTGGTTCTGGATAAACTCCAGAAACCCCATAGTCAGCTAGCCCGCGCGGAGACGCGTCTTTTGACACCTCGCCCGTGCGCCTAGCCCACATAGAACATCTAAAATTCCAGAAAATTTTTACATTCAATAGTACCAACGATTGACGAAATCCACCTAAGGGAGGCGTGTTTTTGCACAAATCTACATAACTTTGCATCCCGGTGACGCAATTTCAAGCTGTTTTCAGCAAATTAAATCTTTTCTAGGCTCCCTGAAACGTTCCCACTGGGAAGAACTGACAATTTCGCGAAAAACATTTTTTCGTTTTGGACTTGTAAAAATTTCACAAAAACTCCTGTTATAAAAAACACTTTTTGACTTTTTCTTCAAAATTTCCAGATTATTCCAGGTTTTTTATAATTCAAATTGATACTTACCTGCCTTACCTGTACTCCCGTGCGCGTTCCGCGAACTCGAGTCCCGTTTTGGTAGTGTTATTCGAGGTTTCCACATATATTTTGGCCGTAAAATACGTTTTTTTTTTTTCAGCAAAATTCCCGATTTTGGTTCTGGATAAACTCCAGAAACCCCATAGTCAGCTAGCCCGCGCGGAGACGCGTCTTTTGACACCTCGCCCGTGCGCCTAGCCCACATAGAACATCTAAAATTCCAGAAAATTTTTACATTCAATAGTACCAACGATTGACGAAATCCACCTAAGGGAGGCGTGTTTTTGCACAAATCTACATAACTTTGCATCCCGGTGACGCAATTTCAAGCTGTTTTCAGCAAATTAAATCTTTTCTAGGCTCCCTGAAACGTTCCCACTGGGAAGAACTGACAATTTCGCGAAAAACATTTTTTCGTTTTGGACTTGTAAAAATTTCACAAAAACTCCTGTTATAAAAAACACTTTTTGACTTTTTCTTCAAAATTTCCAGATTATTCCAGGTTTTTTATAATTCAAATTGATACTTACCTGCCTTACCTGTACTCCCGTGCGCGTTCCGCGAACTCGAGTCCCGTTTTGGTAGTGTTATTCGAGGTTTCCACATATATTTTGGCCGTAAAATACGTTTTTTTTTTTTCAGCAAAATTCCCGATTTTGGTTCTGGATAAACTCCAGAAACCCCATAGTCAGCTAGCCCGCGCGGAGACGCGTCTTTTGACACCTCGCCCGTGCGCCTAGCCCACATAGAACATCTAAAATTCCAGAAAATTTTTACATTCAATAGTACCAACGATTGACGAAATCCACCTAAGGGAGGCGTGTTTTTGCACAAATCTACATAACTTTGCATCCCGGTGACGCAATTTCAAGCTGTTTTCAGCAAATTAAATCTTTTCTAGGCTCCCTGAAACGTTCCCACTGGGAAGAACTGACAATTTCGCGAAAAACATTTTTTCGTTTTGGACTTGTAAAAATTTCACAAAAACTCCTGTTATAAAAAACACTTTTTGACTTTTTCTTCAAAATTTCCAGATTATTCCAGGTTTTTTATAATTCAAATTGATACTTACCTGCCTTACCTGTACTCCCGTGCGCGTTCCGCGAACTCGAGTCCCGTTTTGGTAGTGTTATTCGAGGTTTCCACATATATTTTGGCCGTAAAATACGTTTTTTTTTTTTCAGCAAAATTCCCGATTTTGGTTCTGGATAAACTCCAGAAACCCCATAGTCAGCTAGCCCGCGCGGAGACGCGTCTTTTGACACCTCGCCCGTGCGCCTAGCCCACATAGAACATCTAAAATTCCAGAAAATTTTTACATTCAATAGTACCAACGATTGACGAAATCCACCTAAGGGAGGCGTGTTTTTGCACAAATCTACATAACTTTGCATCCCGGTGACGCAATTTCAAGCTGTTTTCAGCAAATTAAATCTTTTCTAGGCTCCCTGAAACGTTCCCACTGGGAAGAACTGACAATTTCGCGAAAAACATTTTTTCGTTTTGGACTTGTAAAAATTTCACAAAAACTCCTGTTATAAAAAACACTTTTTGACTTTTTCTTCAAAATTTCCAGATTATTCCAGGTTTTTTATAATTCAAATTGATACTTACCTGCCTTACCTGTACTCCCGTGCGCGTTCCGCGAACTCGAGTCCCGTTTTGGTAGTGTTATTCGAGGTTTCCACATATATTTTGGCCGTAAAATACGTTTTTTTTTTTTCAGCAAAATTCCCGATTTTGGTTCTGGATAAACTCCAGAAACCCCATAGTCAGCTAGCCCGCGCGGAGACGCGTCTTTTGACACCTCGCCCGTGCGCCTAGCCCACATAGAACATCTAAAATTCCAGAAAATTTTTACATTCAATAGTACCAACGATTGACGAAATCCACCTAAGGGAGGCGTGTTTTTGCACAAATCTACATAACTTTGCATCCCGGTGACGCAATTTCAAGCTGTTTTCAGCAAATTAAATCTTTTCTAGGCTCCCTGAAACGTTCCCACTGGGAAGAACTGACAATTTCGCGAAAAACATTTTTTCGTTTTGGACTTGTAAAAATTTCACAAAAACTCCTGTTATAAAAAACACTTTTTGACTTTTTCTTCAAAATTTCCAGATTATTCCAGGTTTTTTATAATTCAAATTGATACTTACCTGCCTTACCTGTACTCCCGTGCGCGTTCCGCGAACTCGAGTCCCGTTTTGGTAGTGTTATTCGAGGTTTCCACATATATTTTGGCCGTAAAATACGTTTTTTTTTTTTCAGCAAAATTCCCGATTTTGGTTCTGGATAAACTCCAGAAACCCCATAGTCAGCTAGCCCGCGCGGAGACGCGTCTTTTGACACCTCGCCCGTGCGCCTAGCCCACATAGAACATCTAAAATTCCAGAAAATTTTTACATTCAATAGTACCAACGATTGACGAAATCCACCTAAGGGAGGCGTGTTTTTGCACAAATCTACATAACTTTGCATCCCGGTGACGCAATTTCAAGCTGTTTTCAGCAAATTAAATCTTTTCTAGGCTCCCTGAAACGTTCCCACTGGGAAGAACTGACAATTTCGCGAAAAACATTTTTTCGTTTTGGACTTGTAAAAATTTCACAAAAACTCCTGTTATAAAAAACACTTTTTGACTTTTTCTTCAAAATTTCCAGATTATTCCAGGTTTTTTATAATTCAAATTGATACTTACCTGCCTTACCTGTACTCCCGTGCGCGTTCCGCGAACTCGAGTCCCGTTTTGGTAGTGTTATTCGAGGTTTCCACATATATTTTGGCCGTAAAATACGTTTTTTTTTTTTCAGCAAAATTCCCGATTTTGGTTCTGGATAAACTCCAGAAACCCCATAGTCAGCTAGCCCGCGCGGAGACGCGTCTTTTGACACCTCGCCCGTGCGCCTAGCCCACATAGAACATCTAAAATTCCAGAAAATTTTTACATTCAATAGTACCAACGATTGACGAAATCCACCTAAGGGAGGCGTGTTTTTGCACAAATCTACATAACTTTGCATCCCGGTGACGCAATTTCAAGCTGTTTTCAGCAAATTAAATCTTTTCTAGGCTCCCTGAAACGTTCCCACTGGGAAGAACTGACAATTTCGCGAAAAACATTTTTTCGTTTTGGACTTGTAAAAATTTCACAAAAACTCCTGTTATAAAAAACACTTTTTGACTTTTTCTTCAAAATTTCCAGATTATTCCAGGTTTTTTATAATTCAAATTGATACTTACCTGCCTTACCTGTACTCCCGTGCGCGTTCCGCGAACTCGAGTCCCGTTTTGGTAGTGTTATTCGAGGTTTCCACATATATTTTGGCCGTAAAATACGTTTTTTTTTTTTCAGCAAAATTCCCGATTTTGGTTCTGGATAAACTCCAGAAACCCCATAGTCAGCTAGCCCGCGCGGAGACGCGTCTTTTGACACCTCGCCCGTGCGCCTAGCCCACATAGAACATCTAAAATTCCAGAAAATTTTTACATTCAATAGTACCAACGATTGACGAAATCCACCTAAGGGAGGCGTGTTTTTGCACAAATCTACATAACTTTGCATCCCGGTGACGCAATTTCAAGCTGTTTTCAGCAAATTAAATCTTTTCTAGGCTCCCTGAAACGTTCCCACTGGGAAGAACTGACAATTTCGCGAAAAACATTTTTTCGTTTTGGACTTGTAAAAATTTCACAAAAACTCCTGTTATAAAAAACACTTTTTGACTTTTTCTTCAAAATTTCCAGATTATTCCAGGTTTTTTATAATTCAAATTGATACTTACCTGCCTTACCTGTACTCCCGTGCGCGTTCCGCGAACTCGAGTCCCGTTTTGGTAGTGTTATTCGAGGTTTCCACATATATTTTGGCCGTAAAATACGTTTTTTTTTTTTCAGCAAAATTCCCGATTTTGGTTCTGGATAAACTCCAGAAACCCCATAGTCAGCTAGCCCGCGCGGAGACGCGTCTTTTGACACCTCGCCCGTGCGCCTAGCCCACATAGAACATCTAAAATTCCAGAAAATTTTTACATTCAATAGTACCAACGATTGACGAAATCCACCTAAGGGAGGCGTGTTTTTGCACAAATCTACATAACTTTGCATCCCGGTGACGCAATTTCAAGCTGTTTTCAGCAAATTAAATCTTTTCTAGGCTCCCTGAAACGTTCCCACTGGGAAGAACTGACAATTTCGCGAAAAACATTTTTTCGTTTTGGACTTGTAAAAATTTCACAAAAACTCCTGTTATAAAAAACACTTTTTGACTTTTTCTTCAAAATTTCCAGATTATTCCAGGTTTTTTATAATTCAAATTGATACTTACCTGCCTTACCTGTACTCCCGTGCGCGTTCCGCGAACTCGAGTCCCGTTTTGGTAGTGTTATTCGAGGTTTCCACATATATTTTGGCCGTAAAATACGTTTTTTTTTTTTCAGCAAAATTCCCGATTTTGGTTCTGGATAAACTCCAGAAACCCCATAGTCAGCTAGCCCGCGCGGAGACGCGTCTTTTGACACCTCGCCCGTGCGCCTAGCCCACATAGAACATCTAAAATTCCAGAAAATTTTTACATTCAATAGTACCAACGATTGACGAAATCCACCTAAGGGAGGCGTGTTTTTGCACAAATCTACATAACTTTGCATCCCGGTGACGCAATTTCAAGCTGTTTTCAGCAAATTAAATCTTTTCTAGGCTCCCTGAAACGTTCCCACTGGGAAGAACTGACAATTTCGCGAAAAACATTTTTTCGTTTTGGACTTGTAAAAATTTCACAAAAACTCCTGTTATAAAAAACACTTTTTGACTTTTTCTTCAAAATTTCCAGATTATTCCAGGTTTTTTATAATTCAAATTGATACTTACCTGCCTTACCTGTACTCCCGTGCGCGTTCCGCGAACTCGAGTCCCGTTTTGGTAGTGTTATTCGAGGTTTCCACATATATTTTGGCCGTAAAATACGTTTTTTTTTTTTCAGCAAAATTCCCGATTTTGGTTCTGGATAAACTCCAGAAACCCCATAGTCAGCTAGCCCGCGCGGAGACGCGTCTTTTGACACCTCGCCCGTGCGCCTAGCCCACATAGAACATCTAAAATTCCAGAAAATTTTTACATTCAATAGTACCAACGATTGACGAAATCCACCTAAGGGAGGCGTGTTTTTGCACAAATCTACATAACTTTGCATCCCGGTGACGCAATTTCAAGCTGTTTTCAGCAAATTAAATCTTTTCTAGGCTCCCTGAAACGTTCCCACTGGGAAGAACTGACAATTTCGCGAAAAACATTTTTTCGTTTTGGACTTGTAAAAATTTCACAAAAACTCCTGTTATAAAAAACACTTTTTGACTTTTTCTTCAAAATTTCCAGATTATTCCAGGTTTTTTATAATTCAAATTGATACTTACCTGCCTTACCTGTACTCCCGTGCGCGTTCCGCGAACTCGAGTCCCGTTTTGGTAGTGTTATTCGAGGTTTCCACATATATTTTGGCCGTAAAATACGTTTTTTTTTTTTCAGCAAAATTCCCGATTTTGGTTCTGGATAAACTCCAGAAACCCCATAGTCAGCTAGCCCGCGCGGAGACGCGTCTTTTGACACCTCGCCCGTGCGCCTAGCCCACATAGAACATCTAAAATTCCAGAAAATTTTTACATTCAATAGTACCAACGATTGACGAAATCCACCTAAGGGAGGCGTGTTTTTGCACAAATCTACATAACTTTGCATCCCGGTGACGCAATTTCAAGCTGTTTTCAGCAAATTAAATCTTTTCTAGGCTCCCTGAAACGTTCCCACTGGGAAGAACTGACAATTTCGCGAAAAACATTTTTTCGTTTTGGACTTGTAAAAATTTCACAAAAACTCCTGTTATAAAAAACACTTTTTGACTTTTTCTTCAAAATTTCCAGATTATTCCAGGTTTTTTATAATTCAAATTGATACTTACCTGCCTTACCTGTACTCCCGTGCGCGTTCCGCGAACTCGAGTCCCGTTTTGGTAGTGTTATTCGAGGTTTCCACATATATTTTGGCCGTAAAATACGTTTTTTTTTTTTCAGCAAAATTCCCGATTTTGGTTCTGGATAAACTCCAGAAACCCCATAGTCAGCTAGCCCGCGCGGAGACGCGTCTTTTGACACCTCGCCCGTGCGCCTAGCCCACATAGAACATCTAAAATTCCAGAAAATTTTTACATTCAATAGTACCAACGATTGACGAAATCCACCTAAGGGAGGCGTGTTTTTGCACAAATCTACATAACTTTGCATCCCGGTGACGCAATTTCAAGCTGTTTTCAGCAAATTAAATCTTTTCTAGGCTCCCTGAAACGTTCCCACTGGGAAGAACTGACAATTTCGCGAAAAACATTTTTTCGTTTTGGACTTGTAAAAATTTCACAAAAACTCCTGTTATAAAAAACACTTTTTGACTTTTTCTTCAAAATTTCCAGATTATTCCAGGTTTTTTATAATTCAAATTGATACTTACCTGCCTTACCTGTACTCCCGTGCGCGTTCCGCGAACTCGAGTCCCGTTTTGGTAGTGTTATTCGAGGTTTCCACATATATTTTGGCCGTAAAATACGTTTTTTTTTTTTCAGCAAAATTCCCGATTTTGGTTCTGGATAAACTCCAGAAACCCCATAGTCAGCTAGCCCGCGCGGAGACGCGTCTTTTGACACCTCGCCCGTGCGCCTAGCCCACATAGAACATCTAAAATTCCAGAAAATTTTTACATTCAATAGTACCAACGATTGACGAAATCCACCTAAGGGAGGCGTGTTTTTGCACAAATCTACATAACTTTGCATCCCGGTGACGCAATTTCAAGCTGTTTTCAGCAAATTAAATCTTTTCTAGGCTCCCTGAAACGTTCCCACTGGGAAGAACTGACAATTTCGCGAAAAACATTTTTTCGTTTTGGACTTGTAAAAATTTCACAAAAACTCCTGTTATAAAAAACACTTTTTGACTTTTTCTTCAAAATTTCCAGATTATTCCAGGTTTTTTATAATTCAAATTGATACTTACCTGCCTTACCTGTACTCCCGTGCGCGTTCCGCGAACTCGAGTCCCGTTTTGGTAGTGTTATTCGAGGTTTCCACATATATTTTGGCCGTAAAATACGTTTTTTTTTTTTCAGCAAAATTCCCGATTTTGGTTCTGGATAAACTCCAGAAACCCCATAGTCAGCTAGCCCGCGCGGAGACGCGTCTTTTGACACCTCGCCCGTGCGCCTAGCCCACATAGAACATCTAAAATTCCAGAAAATTTTTACATTCAATAGTACCAACGATTGACGAAATCCACCTAAGGGAGGCGTGTTTTTGCACAAATCTACATAACTTTGCATCCCGGTGACGCAATTTCAAGCTGTTTTCAGCAAATTAAATCTTTTCTAGGCTCCCTGAAACGTTCCCACTGGGAAGAACTGACAATTTCGCGAAAAACATTTTTTCGTTTTGGACTTGTAAAAATTTCACAAAAACTCCTGTTATAAAAAACACTTTTTGACTTTTTCTTCAAAATTTCCAGATTATTCCAGGTTTTTTATAATTCAAATTGATACTTACCTGCCTTACCTGTACTCCCGTGCGCGTTCCGCGAACTCGAGTCCCGTTTTGGTAGTGTTATTCGAGGTTTCCACATATATTTTGGCCGTAAAATACGTTTTTTTTTTTTCAGCAAAATTCCCGATTTTGGTTCTGGATAAACTCCAGAAACCCCATAGTCAGCTAGCCCGCGCGGAGACGCGTCTTTTGACACCTCGCCCGTGCGCCTAGCCCACATAGAACATCTAAAATTCCAGAAAATTTTTACATTCAATAGTACCAACGATTGACGAAATCCACCTAAGGGAGGCGTGTTTTTGCACAAATCTACATAACTTTGCATCCCGGTGACGCAATTTCAAGCTGTTTTCAGCAAATTAAATCTTTTCTAGGCTCCCTGAAACGTTCCCACTGGGAAGAACTGACAATTTCGCGAAAAACATTTTTTCGTTTTGGACTTGTAAAAATTTCACAAAAACTCCTGTTATAAAAAACACTTTTTGACTTTTTCTTCAAAATTTCCAGATTATTCCAGGTTTTTTATAATTCAAATTGATACTTACCTGCCTTACCTGTACTCCCGTGCGCGTTCCGCGAACTCGAGTCCCGTTTTGGTAGTGTTATTCGAGGTTTCCACATATATTTTGGCCGTAAAATACGTTTTTTTTTTTTCAGCAAAATTCCCGATTTTGGTTCTGGATAAACTCCAGAAACCCCATAGTCAGCTAGCCCGCGCGGAGACGCGTCTTTTGACACCTCGCCCGTGCGCCTAGCCCACATAGAACATCTAAAATTCCAGAAAATTTTTACATTCAATAGTACCAACGATTGACGAAATCCACCTAAGGGAGGCGTGTTTTTGCACAAATCTACATAACTTTGCATCCCGGTGACGCAATTTCAAGCTGTTTTCAGCAAATTAAATCTTTTCTAGGCTCCCTGAAACGTTCCCACTGGGAAGAACTGACAATTTCGCGAAAAACATTTTTTCGTTTTGGACTTGTAAAAATTTCACAAAAACTCCTGTTATAAAAAACACTTTTTGACTTTTTCTTCAAAATTTCCAGATTATTCCAGGTTTTTTATAATTCAAATTGATACTTACCTGCCTTACCTGTACTCCCGTGCGCGTTCCGCGAACTCGAGTCCCGTTTTGGTAGTGTTATTCGAGGTTTCCACATATATTTTGGCCGTAAAATACGTTTTTTTTTTTTCAGCAAAATTCCCGATTTTGGTTCTGGATAAACTCCAGAAACCCCATAGTCAGCTAGCCCGCGCGGAGACGCGTCTTTTGACACCTCGCCCGTGCGCCTAGCCCACATAGAACATCTAAAATTCCAGAAAATTTTTACATTCAATAGTACCAACGATTGACGAAATCCACCTAAGGGAGGCGTGTTTTTGCACAAATCTACATAACTTTGCATCCCGGTGACGCAATTTCAAGCTGTTTTCAGCAAATTAAATCTTTTCTAGGCTCCCTGAAACGTTCCCACTGGGAAGAACTGACAATCACGCGAAAAATTTTGCCCGCCCACCCGCCCTCTAGTCTATAGGAAGGTAGACGTGGGGTTTTGGCGAAAAATTTTTTGCCAACCTCTGATTGCTTTAGTCTTGGTGGGGCTCTTGGGGGTCTCAATACGAAGATTTCACATTTTTAACCTATTGACCGAGTCTGCAAAGGCTTATTATATAGACAGACATAATTATTTTATTATTTTATTTTATTTTATTATTGTAATTTTTTATTATTGAAATCTATTTTAGTATTGTTATTTATTTTTAAATTGATTTTTACATTTCTTTTACTTTCTGTGTTCCCCTCTTTACAGGGACACAGTAGAATCCAGTGTCCACCTTAAAACTCTCTCCTCCCGAGTGGATTTTGTTCTGACTCCCTCTTTACAGGAGTCGGTTCTGAGGATCTACTTGAATATGTTCCGCACCCCATCCAGCACTCTGTGGCTCTAGTGGCTCGCCGCGATCGGCGGAGAAGGCGGGGCCTTTACCTGATGCGAAGAGGAGAATCTCCTTTGGAGACGAGACTCCTCCCTCGGCGTCACAGGGGGGCCCTGCCACTCCGGGGACGCGCCGAGCTGCTATCGATGCCTCAAGACCGCTCATAAACCCTGAGGTGCGGCGCCGCAGTCGCACTGAGGAAGC
This sequence comes from Apamea epomidion, assembly GCA_947507525.1. Taxonomy (NCBI): domain Eukaryota; kingdom Metazoa; phylum Arthropoda; class Insecta; order Lepidoptera; family Noctuidae; genus Apamea; species Apamea epomidion. The sequence goes on from OX382239.1 coordinate 129,667, forward strand.
GAGAGCTTGCCTGAATAAGGCCAAGCTTAATCTAGGCAACTCCCGCAACCTCAAGGCCGAGATAAAAACTGCGGTGCTGGAAGCCATAAACAGGCTTTATGAGCTGGTCAAAGAGGCGGAACGAGACAAGGCCCCTGTCGCACCCATCGCTGTGCCGGAAACCGCGCCCACTGCTGACCTCTGTCCCCGGTCCATTACCGAGAGTCTTGTTAGCCAGACTGAACTCGTCGCGACAATGAAGGAGCACATCTCCTTAATAAAGGAGAGCTCCGAAGAATTGGCCAAGCTGCGAGACAGTCTGGCTAGCAGGGAATGTGTTGTGGGGAAAACTTACGCGGGTGTAGCGTCTGGAAGTAAGAGCCACACTGGGGCACAAGCCCCGGAGCGAACGACGCTGCACTCCGTGGTGGTCTCCTCAACGCAGGAGATGGATACTGGGGCCGAAATACTCGAAAGAGTTAGGAAGGCGGTGGACGCGAAGGAGGGCTGGGTGCGAGTAGAGGGGGTCCGAAAGGCCAAAGACCAGAAGGTCATCATGGGGTGCGCAACAAAGGAGGAGAGAGAAAAGCTGAAGAAGCGACTAGAATCGGCCGGAGAGAACCTCGTCGTCGAGGCGGTGAAAAATCGGGACCCGCTCCTGGTTCTTAGGGATGTGCTGTCAGTACACAGCGACGAGGAGGTTTTGAGAGCCCTTAAGAACCAGAACCGGGAGATCTTTCACGGCCTCGGAAGCGAGGAGCTCAAAATGACGGTCAAATTCCGGAAAAAGTGTCGAAACCCGCATACGAACAGCATTGTGCTGAGTGTAACCCCAGCAATCTGGAAGAGGGCACTCGAAGGGGGCAAGCTTCGAATTGACCTCCAGAGAGTGCGCGTCGAAGACCAGACGCCTCTGGTGCAGTGTACCCGCTGCTTGGCATACGGGCACGGAAAACGTCTGTGCACGGAGCCAGCTGATCTGTGTAGCCACTGCGGCGGACCGCACCTCAAGGTGGACTGCCCACGCAAGCAGATCGGCGAAGCAGCGGCGTGCGTAAACTGTACCAGAGCCAAGCTGGGGGAACACTCGCACAATGCGTTCAGCGATTTGTGCCCGATACGCAGGAAGTGGGACGCATTCGCAAGAGCATCGATAGCTTATTGCTAAAGTTGTCGATGCCCCCACTTCCTGGTATTATAGACAGAGGACCAGTTTGACACTGCCAGATTGCAGACGCATTGAGCGAACCACTGGAGTTGGCTCAATGGAGGATGCCAATTGGAGTCACTTTCGTGAGAAAGTGGCTGTAATTATACTGGACCGTGAGCCAACTCTAGTGGAACCGACAAGCGGTGTCAAGCTGGTTGAAAATCTGTCACAGTCATTTGTTTTTTCCTTTACAATCATGATATACAATTGTATAATAATTATATGATAATGATATCATAAAGATGAACTCATGTCTTAAGGGAAGGGAAAGTGACAGAATTAGTTAGAAGGCACACAATTATATGAGGGAAAATAACATTTGACAGTAAAAATCTTTAAAATAAATTATAAAGCATGAACAATTAAATAAAAGCAACAGAAACGGATTTAAATTTAGTCAGAGCATTCAGCATTTTAAAAAATTAGTTATTAAAAACAGAATAGAATTAAACTCGAGTTATTGTAGTAATAAAACGTAAAGTACCTATTTGAAAGTTTAGAACATAATTACAGTCAAAATTAATCGCACAATAGAGCGTGGTCTCTTCGGCCTCCAACTAAAAAGTCGCCAAAAAGCACAACAATTGTGACTAAGGTCTCTGACCCCCATGTCAGAGGGACACTGGTGGGGCAGGAGTGTGGTTTTAGCCGGTTCGAGTCCGGCACTACCTCGACTGTCTCACACCTTGTGAGGTAGTCGAGGTGTCCGTGGGGATTTGCCACTCCTGCCAAAAAAAAAAAAAAAAAAAAAAAACCTAACCTAACCTAACCTTTTTTTTTTTTTTTTTTTTTCTCGCTGAGAAATGCTTTATGCATCCCCGTCTCGCGGGGGACGAGACGGGGTATGTGGGACTCCCTGTCGGAATGACAGTATACCCACTAAAACTCAGCGGTGTTCCCGCATCGCCGTGATGGGAGGGCCATGGGAAACCGGCATAGCCTTTACTTCCACAGCCCTCCCGGCGCATGCCCGCCTAGATGGTATGGCGGGCCCCGCATGCCCCCCAGGCTGGGGGGCTACGGGAATGACCGAGAACACCTGGCCATTCCCGTCCCACACTGGTGGAGGCCTGTGCGATACAGGCAACGGTGCCCCCGCACCCGTTGCCTGCTGACCTCCACGCCCGCCTAGCTGGCGGGCCCCGCATGCCCCCCGCGTTGGGGGGCTACGGCCGCAGAGGATAGGGAGAGCGGCAACGTAACACCGACACTCCTCTTCCCCTGCGGCCCCACCGCGTCCGCCATCTAACGGTGGCGGCCCCGTTAAGGCCGCGGAAGGTAGGGAGAGCGGCAACGTAACACCGACACTCCTCTCCCGCCGCGGCCTCCAATCCTCAGCCGCGATGTCTCCCATACGAGGGACATCGCGGCCCGCCTCAGGTAGGTTGCGATGTCGCCCAAGCGGCACCGCCACCTACCCGCAGGCCGCTCGTCGTCGGCTAAGCCGCAAAGCCTTGACGAGCGGCCCCCGCTGGGGTTCCTCTTAGCTTCACCGTGGTCGCCGGCCACGGCTACTGAGCCCCCCCGCCTCGTCAATGCGGGAACCCACCGGGGGGGAACCTAACCTAACCTAACCTAACCTAACCTTTTTTTTTTTTTTTTTTTTTTTTTTTTTCTCGCTGAGAAATGCTTTATGCATCCCCGTCTCGCGGGGGACGAGACGGGGTATGTGGGACTCCCTGTCGGAATGACAGTATACCCACTAAAACTCAGCGGTGTTCCCACATCGCCGTGATGGGAGGGCCATGGAAAACCGGCATAGCCTTTACTTCCACAGCCCTCCCGGCGCATGCCCGCCTAGATGGTATGGCGGGCCCCGCATGCCCCCCAGGTTGGGGGGCTACGGGAATGGCCGTGAACACCTGGCCATTCCCGTCCCACACTGGTGGAGGCCTGTGCGATACAGGCAACGGTGCGCAGAGGAACCTAATTTAAACTTTATTTATTCTATGCCTATCCTAATATATTTACAATATGTTATTTAGTCATATTTTCTACTCTTTACTTACTACTTTATTTCTTATCCTAAAATTTACTTCTATAATTTGCTTACATTTATTGCCTATCCTACTTATATTTACTAGTACTTCCATACCTAAAATTTTAACTGTGGCGAGCTTGCTGGACCACAACGGTAAAATAAGCTTATTATTAGAATCAACATTTAATTGGGCTAATTTCTCATGAAGTTGGCTCCAATTTGCTACTTCTTTCTTGCGAAGTTTGAAGCGATTACCGCTGTGGTTCCCACTTCCAGGGAGCTTTGGCACCACCTCAGCAGTACGCCACCGACAAGCGCGCCAATGCGTCCCATTTGGTGCGCACCGGGCACTCACCGTCGAAGGCGTTGTGGTCGGTTTTCTCCAATTTGGCTGAGAGACAGTTGTGGCAACGCGGCGCCTCCGCTGCCATGCGTGACGGACAGTCAGCCCGCAGGTGGGGGTCGCCGCAGTGGATGCAGAGGTCAGCGGGCTGCGTGCACAGTTTTCGGCTGTGGCCGAAGCACAGACAGCGAGTGCACTGCACCAGTGGTGACTGATCCAGCACCCGCACCCGCTGTAGGTCAATGTGCATGCGACCCGCCGTCGTCAGCCTCTGCCACACAGTAGGGGACATCTGCAAGGTTTTTTTTTTTTTTTTTGTTTTGGCAGGAGTGGTAAATCCTCATGGACGCCCAGACTGCCTCACTTATGAGCCAGTCTGGGCAGTGCCGGACTCTTACCGGCTAAAACCCACTCCTGCCCTTGCTCAATGTCCCTCTGACATGATCAGAGACCTTGTTAGTCCGATGATATCTGATTCCTGTCATTATTTTTGTGGTCGTTTGATGGACAGTCCTTTATTAGGAAGATGGAAGTTCCTGGAAGCAGTCTTCACCTCACTACTTCTTATTTTCGCATAAATTTCGCTTTGCGTTATTTATGTGAAACGTGGTTTTTGGAAGCTATATTACATACTTTATACTATTATTTGTTATTATACTATTATCTTTATTCGCTATATTATTTTTGTAGTTTTGTGATTTTATTTGAGTCTACCTAATTAAAAATACGCACTAACTATAATAACAATAAAATACCTAGTAATAATTATTATAAGTAACTAATTTCTTTACATTCTTTTTTGAGTTTTTTCTATCTTTTTAGTTTCTTAAGTCTACCCATGCCAATTATAGTACTATTTCTAACTGTAAATTTTTTTTTTAACTTTATTTATTTTATGCCTATCCTAATATATTTACAATATATTATTTAGTCATATTTTCTTGAACTACATTATTTCTTATCCTGAAATTTACTACTACAATTTTCTTACATTTAATGCCTATCCTACTTATATATACTATTACTTCAATAACTAAAATTTTGTATGTGACGAGCTTGCTGGACCACAACGGTAAAGTAAGTTTATTTTTAAGATCTGCATTTAATTGGGCCAGTTTCGCATGCAGTTGCCTCCAATTTGCTACTTCTTTCTTGTGAAATTTGGGACTATTACCGCTGTGGTTCCCATTTCCAGGGAGCGTTGACACCACCTCAGCAGTACGCCACCGACAAGCGCGCCAATGCGTCCCATTTGCTGCGCACCGGGCACTCACCGTCGAAGGCGTTGTGGTCGGTTTTCCCCAATTTGGCTGAGAGGCAGTTGTGGCAACGCGGCGCCTCCGCTGCCATGCGTAACGGACAGTCAGCCCGCAGGTGGGGGTCGCCGCAGTGGATGCAGAGTTCAGCGGGCTGCGTGCACAGTTTTCGGCTGTGGCCGAAGCACAGACAGCGAGTGCACTGCACCAGTGGTGACTGATCCAGCACCCGCACTCGCTGTAGGTCGATGTGCACGCGACCCGCCGTCGTCAGCCTCTGCCACACAGTAGGGGGCACCTGCAAGATGACGTGGCACATGTGGAGGTTCCTCGTCCTTCACCGGTACTTCACCCACAACCTCACATCATCCGCAGGAATGTCCCCGACCAGGTGGGTGTTTTGCCGCCGCACGGATTGGAGGATCTCGGCATCCGTGTGGCAGGAGAGGACGTCCCTGATGATGAATAGAGGGTCCTTGTTCGTGACCTCTTCTACCACAAGATTGCCTGTCCTCCGAATCCTCCCAGTTAGGTACCCTCAACATTTCCTCCTTGGTCTTAAAACCGACCACCACCTTCTGGTCCCTCGCTTTGCGCAGCCGCTCCACCCTATAGCCCTCATTTCTGGCATCGACCACCGTCTTGAGCTTCTCAAGAACCTCTTTACCGGTGTCCTGGTCATTCACAGATGATACAATGCCTGAGTGAAGAGGTTCCTGGATGGTTTGCTTCGGGCCGGCGGCGATCTCCGCGAATGTTGGGCCTTGGCCTGCGACATAGCGAGGGGCCAGCTGAAGTTGCTCCGACAAAGCCTCGGTGCGCTGTTTGCACTCCTGCAGTGCCAATTTGTGCTGTTGAAGGCCTTCTATAAGGCTCTTCATCAGCTCCGTCGGTTGTTCCGTGGATGGTGTAAATGGCGCGGGCACCGGCGCGCCATCGTCGTCCATTGGACGGGGGACCTCGCCACCGCAGCCTTTGGCCGCCGAACCCTCGACGCGCTTGGGCCGGTCCTGCGAGACTGGCTCGAGCGGTCGCATGGGTTCCTCTCGTTCCGTCTGGTGCAGGTGCTGTCCGGACACGGTTGTTTCGGATCGTACCTGCACCGGATCGGACGGGAGGAGACGCCGTCGTGCCACGATTGTGGCGCGGCGGAGGACACGGCGGAGCACACCCTCGAGGTGTGCCCGTCGTGGTCCGAGCCTCGCCGCAGTCTCATTGCGGCGATCGGACGGGACCTCTCACTCCCCGGTTTGGTTAACGCCATGCTGGAGGATGAGGGGTCCTGGGCGGCAGTCGCCTCCTTCTGCGAACACGTCATGTCCCAGAAGGAGGCGGCGGAGCGCGCGCGGGAGGACGATCCTCACGCGGCGGCGCTCAGAAGGCGGAGGAGGGGTCGAAGAAGACGTCAATTTGACAGTCATCTCCGACTCCTCCGAGGTGGAGGCCAGCAGGCAGCGGGTGCGGGGGCACCCTTGCCTGTATCGCACAGGCCTCCACCAGTGTCGGACGGGAACGGCCAGGTGTTCCCGGCCATTCCCGTAGCCCCCCAGCCCGGGGGGCATGCGGGGCCCGCCAGCTAGGCGGGCATGCGCCGGGAGGGTTGTGGAAGTAAAGGCTAAGCCGGTTTCCCATGGCCCTCGGTTAGGTTAGGGGATCCCCCACAGTGCATACTTCCACGTAGTATCCCCCGGGCAACGACGCGTCTGACCACCGTAACGGAGTGGCAGACCGGCGGCTAAAGTGCACTGTGATTTCGTAGATATCAACGCGGTCGTCTACGAACATGTCGAAAAAACCGATGCGTGACGCCTCCGGGCGCTTTTGTTTTAACCCTGTTTTTAACCCCAATTTTAACAATTTTAATCCCGATTTTTACCCAATTTTTAACCCGAATCGCTCCTCCCAGGGCGATTCAAACGGCCCTTCTCAGGGTCAACCCAACGGCCCTTCTCAGGACCAATCCAACGGCCCTTTTCAGGGCCACGCCGGTGACGCTTTGGCGTCGGACGCTGACCGCGCACCGTCTGCGGCCAGCTTGTTTAGCAGGCCGGACGAGTGTTCGGACTCCAACGACTCCAACCTGGAGACGTCCCACTAAAACTCAGCGGTGTTCCCGCATCGCCGTGATGGGAGGGCTATGGGAAACCGGCTTAGCCTTTACTTCCACAGCCCTCCCGGCGCATGCCCGCCTAGCTGGCGGGCGCCGCATGCCCCCCGGACTGGGGGGCTACGGGAATGGCCGGGAACACCTGGCCATTCCCTTCCGACACTGGTGGAGGCCTATGCGATACAGGCAAGGTTGCCCCCGCACCCGTTGCCTGCTGGCCTCCACCTGGGAAGAGTCGGAGATGACTGTCAAATTGACGTCTTCTTCCACCCTTCCTCCGCCTTCTGAGCGCTGCCGCGTGAGGATCGTCCTCCCGCGCGCGCTCCGCCGCCTCCTTCTGGGACATGACGTGGAGACGTGGAGACGTGGAGGCGACTGCCGCCCAGGACCCCTCATCCCCCAGCATGGTGTTAACCAAACTGGGCAGTGAGAGGTCCCGTACGATCGCCGCAATGAGACTGCGGCGAGGCTCGGATCACGACGGGCACACCTCGAGGGTGTGCTGCGCTGTGTTCTCCGCCGCGCCACAGTCATGGCACGACGGCGTCTCCTCCCGTCCGATCCGGTGCAGGTACGATCCGAAACAACCGTGTCCGGACAGCACCTGCACCAGACGGAACGAGAGGAACCCATGCGACCGCTCGAGCCAGTCTCGCAGGACCGGCCCAAGCGCGTCGAGGGTTCGGTAGCCAAAGGCTGCGGTGGCGAGGTCTCCCGTCCAATGGACGACGATGGCGTCCCTCGCCTCTCGCCGGACGGCCTCCCGCTCTTCCGGGGCGGTGCGTTCTGCTCTCGCCCTCCGCCCCGCCGCCCATTCGTACACTCTGGCGAGCACCCACGCCTCGAGTTCCCAAGGCGGGGCACACGCTGCCGCGAAGCCCACCGTGCGGTAGGCCCGCGCCACCCGCTAGGCTATGGCCCTCTGGGGTGCCCGCAAGGCAGCCGCGTTCTCCCTCTTTTGGAGGGAGTCCTCCCAGATTGGGGCCCCGTAGAGGGCCATACTCTTCAGGATGCCAGCGTAGAGTTGCCGGCATCGTGCGCTGGTCCCCCCCAAGTTGGGAAGGAGCCACGATAGCGCCCCCGCGGCCTTCAGCAGGCGCGACGACAGCCCGCTAAAATGCGGGCCGAAGCGCCACCTGCTGTCGATCACAAGGCCCAGATATTTAGCCTTGCTATTGAGCCTTGACCTCGATTCTGACGCCCTCCACGAAGATGTGGGCGTCAGGTGGGGGGCGCTGCCGAGGTCCGTGGAAGAACACGGCCTCGGTCTTGTACAGCGCCACCTTTAGACCTAGGCGGCGGATCCTCGCCGCGACCAAGGATCCGCCTGCCGAGGCCAAGTTGGCCGCCTCCCTGAAACTCCCCCCCCGGGCGGTGAGGAGAGTGTCGTCCGCGTAGCAGACGACCCTCGTGCCTCGGAGGAGAGTTCCCCGCAAGAGCCAATCGTAGCCGACGTTCCAGAGGAGTGGTCCTATGACTGACCCCTGTGGAACGCCGGCTTCGACGGCATACCGCCGGACTTGGCCAGTCGGTGGTTGTTTACATAGACCTATTTTCGCCACGTAGTCGCAGGTCACCAGCATTCAGGGTCTTGTGCTTTTTTGCGGCAGCTACAAAATCGTTTTTCAGGTAGCTGTTATGCACCGAACAAATTTTGTTTTTATTTTTCTTGTCGTTGGGCATCGGCACCCTTGCCACGTAATTAATCTGTTCTTTTGGAATATGATAACCAATGACATCCCCGATCTTGGCTAAAGGACTAAAAAGTTAAAAATAATTTATACCTGATAAGAAATAAATAAAAGCGTGTTACATTTTTATGGAACATTAAAGAACATTTAGAACACAATGTAACACGCTTTTATTTATTTCTTATCAGGTTTAAATTATTTTTAGTTTTTTAATAATTTTGATTAATAAGTATCTAATAAAAGCTTGTTTTTAAAAAGTTTTTTTTTACTTTTAATTTTGTTTTTAATTCTAGTACCTACTGTTAACCACAGAGTAGGTACTTTTATCTGATAACATGTCGGTGAGATTATATTTCCCATAAGATTTTCCTTCATCAAAAATAGCTCAACTCGCCCAAAGAAGTTTTCACTTCATATTGTAAAACATTTTAAAAGAGTAACGGTGGAGTTTCTTGCCCATTCTTCTCCATACGAAAACTACCTTTTGGAAGGGGCGACTAGAATCAATTTTATTTTTGACGTTCAAAGGTGCCTTTTATGTGCCTATTTGAAATAAATGATTTGATTTTGACTTTTTGACTTTGACTTTGAAAGGGCCTGTTATAAAAATAAGGAATCTAGGATGCAAGAGCTACCGAAACAAACTCAGGAATTTGGGCACTCCGCTCGTACGTAAGGTTCGGAAGCTCATGTTATTTTATTTATTTATTTATATTGGTTCACCAATAACTGTTTACACTGGTAATATGCTTGGGGTAACAAATAAGGTAAAAAATGTAACAAATTAGTGTAACAATCACTTATAGGTGAACTCCGCATGCATACAAAATTTAGTTGTACAAGGAAAACAACAAGAGAAAACAATAAGAATTTAACTTAGAACTAAAGCTTAAACTACGTGACTAAAGTTAAATGAAAGTTATGTGTAAATTTAAGTTGTATGAAGACATAGGTCAAATGGAAACTTAAACTATTGGGGAGAAAAAAAAAATGTTAAGGACAGATTCCAAAACCTAAATGCTGTAAGACTAGTTTAACTCCATACCTCCGCAACCATAACTCCGCAATATATGTTATCTTTCTGTATAATGGTCAAGAATTCAAGATGGGGTGCTATAATTTTCATGCTCTTGATTCCCGAGCTTAAGCGCCTGAGAATTGCGCTTGGCAATCTGTTGCATAATGTGCGTGATGCGAACACAAAAGTTGCAGGCGCCAACAGATAGTTATTTATAATAAAAAATATATTTTAGAAGAATTCGATTAATAAACTTCATCAGTGCCAGCCTTAGTGGGAAAAAGTATATTTTAGAAGAATTCGATTAATAAACTTCATCAGTGCCAGCCTTAGTGGGAAAAAGTATATTTTAGAAGAATTCGATTAATAAACTTCATCAGTGCCAGCCTTAGTGGGAAAAAGTATATTTTAGAAGAATTCGATTAATAAACTTCATCAGTGCCAGCCTTAGTGGGAAAAAGAGAACTCAAAGTCTATGAGAGCTTAATTTGCTCCACCAAAATCAATTAGTGGGACACAGTGGACGACAACGTGGACAGATCAGTAGGGGAAACTGGAATAATCAATTAGTGGGACACAGTGGAAGACAACGTGGACAGATCAATAGGGGAAACTGGAATAATCAATTAGTGGGACACAGTGGACGACAACGTGGACAGATCAGTAGGGGAAACTGGAATAATCAATTAGTGGGACACAGTGGACGACAACGTGGACAGATCAGTAGGGGAAACTGGAATAATCAATTAGTGGGACACAGTGGACGACAACGTGGACAGATCAGTAGGGGAAACTGGAATAATCAATTAGTGGGACACAGTGGACGACAACGTGGACAGATCAGTAGGGGAAACTGGAATAATCAATTAGTGGGACACAGTGGACGACAACATGGACAGATCAGTAGGGGAAACTGGAATAATCAATTAGTGGGACACAGTGGACGACAACATGGATAGATCAGTAGGGGAAACTGGAATAATCCCCCGTCGCCGCGTGAACGATGGGACTGTCAAGTCAACCACAAAACAGCAAGTGGGCCTGTGGTGCAGGTAGATAACAAGTGTAGATAGCGGAAATGAAAGTGCACATATAATAACTAGATCATTTAATTGTATTATAATATTTATGTACAAAGTCATAACAGATAAATGCCGCCGCCGCTGTCCACCACTAATACTATTCATCCTCGTGCAACGAGAACAGCTTCGCCACCTCGAACAGGTCCTCGAACTCGCCCTGCGCCAGCACCTGCACACACAACCGCGTGAGCACTCGCTCGCAGAGCCACGTACACACACACACACACACTCGACGACACTGACCTGGCGCGCCACGTGCATGCGGTTGAACAGGTTCCACAGCAGCACGCCCACCACGCGCTTGTCGCGCAGGTAGAACACCACGCCGCGCTCGTAGCGCCGCGCCGCCGCGTCGTGCTCGTCCGGCGCGCCGGCCGGCTGCCGGTGCAGCGCGTCCGGCGCGCTGTCCGGCTGCGCGTCCGGCGCCGCGCCCTCGGCCGCCGCGGCCGGCGCGCTGGCGGCGCTGTCCGCGACCGCGTCCGCGGAGAACACGCCCACGGTGGGCAGCCGCGAGTCGATGATGCCGATGGCCTGCGGGCAGAGGGGCGTGAGGAGAGACGCGCGCGCCGGGCGGGTCCGGCCGGCGCGGCACTCACCTCGTAGCCGAGCTGCGGACCGAGGTCGCTCCAGAACATGCTCTGGTGCGTGTAGTGCTTGGGCGGCCCGACGGCGGCCATGTTCTCGCCCGCCAGGCGGCCCGACACCACGGCGTGGTCGTGGTGCTCCACGCGGCGCCGTCCCAGCACCACGTCGTAGAAGCACGCCACGTCGCCGGCCGCGTACAAGTCCGTGCGCGCCTGCGCACAAGACACACGCCCCCATCACTCTGATTGAATGCATAACATTCACATACCATCATCGAGTAAACCTAGCGCAGTGCACGACCAGCTCGGTACCACTCCAGCCGACTATCTCGGCAAGGATCGGCGCAGACTCTCGGGTACCTGCAGTTCCGCGTTGACGAGCAGGCCGCCGAGCTCGGGGTGCGTCTCGAGGCCGGAGGCGCGCGCCAGCTCGTCGTCGACCTCGCTGCCCACGCACTCCACCACCAGGTCGGCGCGCACGTCCTCGCCCGACGCCAGGCGCAGCAGCACGCCCGCGCCCTGCGCCGCGCCCGCCAGCACGTGCGCGCGCGGCAGCAGCGTCACGCCCGCCTCGCGCAGGCGCCGCGCCGCCTCGGCCGCCAGGTAGGGCGGCAGCACGCCACCCAGCGGGGCCGCCTCGCGGAACAGCTGCAGCACGGCGCGCCCGTCCGGCGCCAGGCGCTCGGCCAGCGCCGCGCTCAGCTCGGACGCCAGGAAGCCGCCGCCCAGCACGGCCACGCGCCGCACTTCGGGCCGCTCCAGCTCGCGCGCCAGCCGCGCCGCGTCGCGCACGCCGCGCAGCGCCAGCGCGCGCCCGGCCGCGGCCGCGTCGCGCAGCGCGTCGCTGCGGCGCGCGCGCACGCCCGTGGCCAGCAGCGCCTTGTCGTAGCTGACGGACACGGGCTCGCGGCCCGGCGCGCGCAGCTCGGCCACGTGCCGCACGGCGTCCAGGCGCACCACGCGCCAGCCGCGCGCCACGGCCGCGCCGCCCGCGCTGTCGGGCAGGCGCTCCACGGGCGTGTAGAAGGCGGAGGGCTCGTAGGCCACGGTGCGGCGGCGGCCGTTCCACTGGCGGAAGGACAACGCGTCCAGGTGCGGCGCGCGCGCGGCCAGGTCGGGCTCGCGCCACAGCTCCTTGCTGAGCGGCGGCCGCATGTAGGGCAGCTCGTGCTCCGCGCCCACCAGCAGCACGCGCGCGTCGGGCCGCGCCGAGCGGATGGCGCGCATGGCGGCGAAGGAGGCCGTGCCCGCGCCCACCAGCAGGAACTGCACGTGGCGCGGGATGTCGGCGCCGGCGCTGGGGATGGGCGCCTCCTCCGGTGCGCCCGCCTCCGCCGGCTCCAGCATGTTTACGACTTCGAGCTGGCGCTTCTTGTCATCGCTCAGTTTTCGATACACGTAAACCTGAAAACGACGTCGACACAATATGTAGGACCGATGAAGCTAGTCACTGTCGCGGCGTGTAGAGTACCGTGCTAGTGTACCGACCCCGCCGAGCGACGCGGTGACGGTGAGCGCGGTGGCCGCGAGCATCCAAGAGCGCGGCGGGCGCGGCGGCGGCGGCGGCGGCGGGGGCGCGCGCTCGGGGAGCGAGGGCGGGAGCGGGGAGGGAGGCGCGCCCGCATGCTCGCTGCCGTCTCTTGACGACGCTAACACCGTCTGGTAGGAACACATACATACATTATTATCTACTTTAAAAATGTATTAATTTACTTACAAACAATGCACAGCCAAGACCTCTGGGTCTAGAAGCATATAATTTTGTACAAGAGTTCCTTTTTTAACGAAGGTGAACACTAAGGAAGGATTTTTGAAAATTCATCCTCTAACAGGATTAATAAGATGTGGGATGGATGTTTATCATTTCAACCATGCGGCACATGGCTTCTGTTTATTAAAATATGGATGTCAAGTAAGCTCATAGATTAGAGCATCAGACTCAGATAGTATTACAATATAATAGAAATGTAAATTCTTAAGCAATCGCTCACTAAGGTTGCATTCTACCGAACTTTTATCCATAGAATAAGTCTTATAACAAGCTTTTATTTAACTTGACATGTATGTATGTTTGCTTGGGTGGTATCTTGCAACTCAATTTTGAATCAGATATCTTCAACCGATTGAGCTGAAATTTTGTATACACGTTCAGTTTGGATGACAATGCATCATTAACCGTGTGACGTCATTCTAAATCCAACATGGCGGCATACCCAAGATGGCGGACTAATTATTTTTAATGCATTCCTATAATATGGGTATCAAATGAAAGGGCTTGCTAAGAATAACTCGAAAAATAAAGTGATGTCACTCTAAATCCAAAATGGCGGACTTCTAAAGCTTAAAACTCAATTTTGAAGCAGATATCTTCAACCAATTGAGCTGAAATTTTGTATACCTACACGTTCAGTTTGGATGACAATGCATGGTTAACTGTGTGACGTCATTCTAAATCCAACATGGCGGCACACCCAAGATGGCGGACTAATTAGTTTTAATGCACTCCTACAATATGGGCATCAAATGAAAGGGCTTGCTAAGAATAACTTGAAAAATAAAGTGACGTCACTCTAAATCCAATTGGCGGACTTCTATAGTAACAACTAAAAACGCGAAGCCGACCGGCAAACGACCTTGCAACAATGATGCGTTGAATGAGATGAACAGACTGAGAAACCTGTCCAGCGATAACTAAAAAGTAAAAATAAATTAAAAGTAAAAACCCTTTTATAAAACAAGCTTTTATTTAAATGCGCTAAAAAGAAAAAAATAAACTTTTACTCTAAAACTTTTACTATTGTTACGAGCTTCGGGGTTCGTGACAATTAAAACTGCCGATTTAAATTACCAAAAGTTACACTTTAATTAAAAAACACTAATTACAACTCAAACACACTAGGTAATTATAAAACACAATTGCTCTTAAGTCGCACTTGAAGATCGCTTTCGATGTATTCGCATGTATCGCTGATCCAAATCTGACTGGTCGTGGCTAATCCCGGCCTTACATAGTGCCGCAGATAGTTCCAGAACCTTCTATTGTAGAAACATCTAGAAGGTTCGAGTACATACCGACCCCGATTGACTAGATGTCGATAGTTCTAGTATCGAAATTTCTAGGAGGATCTATTAGTTCTGCTACTACTGATGGCGCTAGTGGTAACAAATGTCACCATGTACCAGGCATTAATTGTGGCGCGCAACACTATCAACTTATAACGTCATTACACAATTTATATTAATATGATATTATATAAGCTTGTCGCGAAATTTAAGTTTTTTAATTAACTGCCAGCGATCTGTGGTTGACTGTAAAACTAACTAAGCTGTGTTAAAATAATTACTTACCGAAAAATGTATACAAAACTAACCGACAAAAACTGTTGTATTTAACAAACAAACATGAAGCTTATTCAAATTATAATTCTACGAAAAATAATCTATACTTTTAAATAATAAACTAAATTTCCAAAAAAATACTAAACTTCGGAAAAAAATACTAAGGTTCCGAAAAGTTATAGTTTAGTGAAATTTGCAACGTAACACGCATATATCTTTTTTAAATCGATACAGGTTAGAACTGTGACCACACAACGCACGAAGCGAGCGAGCGAAGCGACCGGTGCTGCGGCAGCGGCGGCCGGCGTGTGCCAGAAACATATTTTTGAATGTAAAACCAAACCACACAGCCACAGCGCCACAGTTATAAAATGTGTAAGATTGATTCTTTTATAACATAAAATAGGTAAGTTTCAGTAAAAATGACTACCTACCTGTAGATTTCGGTAAAACACAATTTAAGCTGGTGGAAAAATATTACGTCAGCAAATATTGTATTATTTTTTTCGGAATTTTCAGTATTTTATTCACTTATGACTTGTCGAACAGTTAGTATTTCAAGGAGTAAGTTTTGATTATGCTCTTATTTTATTTTATTTTTTCGGAGCTTCTATTACTACCCTTTATTTATAACATATTATAATATATAATTTTTATTATATTATATTATTTTATTTATAATATATTATTAGCATTTATTTTATTTATATCATACAAATTGTGTAATGAATGACGTTATAAGTTGATAGTAAAAGTTCATTTTTTTCTTTTTAGTGCATTTAAATAAAAGCTTGTTTTTAAAAAAGGTTTTTTACTTTTAATTTTACTGAGAATAAATTTTGAATTTTTGACAGATTTTTCAAACTACATAGAAATGTCAGATGTCAACTTTATTCCACGGATAAAAATTATCTGACTTTGGTAAAATCAGCCTTAATGGGAATTAGTAACACATTCATCTGTATAGGACATGGACGTTCCATGTCCTATACAGATGAATGTGCTCAGCTTTACATCTCACCACTTTCTCCAACAACGGATGTTTCAATAATAATAATAATAAATTGTCAAACCATTGTTATAGCATGCACTGCAGTTTGCAGTCCACACTTCAGGTACATTTAAAACTGGCCCATTCAATTGCATTTCTATTAAATTGTATTGAAACAGTGTGTTCAGCAATGAGGTGGATGTGCAAAAGTACATATCTCCAGAAGTATATTTACAAATGCTGACAGAACATCATGTCCAGGCTTTCAAATATGGTTATGGTTATAAAGACCTACCGTTCTATAAGGTTTTATTTTCCTTGGCAGCTTGAAAACAAAAAACCATTCAATAACCTGTTATGAAATGAGCAATAGACTTTCTAGTTATTGTTTTATCAAAACAACCAGGAAGTGGCTGATAGCTATCTTATTAGGTGAGTCATTAGAGTTGCCATTGCACTTGCAACAACAAGCAATGATAGCTGTTAGTTCTTGTTGTCTTGCATGAATTCAGTATTCTTTAGGGTTAGGTACATATTTTTTATAGAAATTGCAAATAATAATTATATTTATTTTATTT
Source organism: Apamea epomidion (assembly GCA_947507525.1). Taxonomy (NCBI): domain Eukaryota; kingdom Metazoa; phylum Arthropoda; class Insecta; order Lepidoptera; family Noctuidae; genus Apamea; species Apamea epomidion. The sequence continues at coordinate 145,826 of OX382239.1, forward strand.
ACATAAATATTATTGATCCACCTCTGCCTAACCCTTCGGGGAACACAGACCTGATGTAATATGCATTATTAATGTATTTTATTGCATGGTCACCCATCTGGTAAACAAGACAGTGAGCTACACTCAGCATTAGTTACCTGAGCTGAGGGCGCCTGGGTGTTCAGCGAGCTGGTGCCTGCAACAAGCCACAAGTATACAGGCGCTGCTGTGTTGGTGAGCCTGTCTGTACACACTAAATATCAATATTATACAAGTCAGGCACTTATGGTATTCAACTTAATCAGCTGGTTTATTTATCACAGTCATCTTCTATGAAGAACCTGCAAGAACTTCACGGTTACTAGCGAATGTACATGTAGAATTTAACGCGGAAGAAATATCATGACAATGTGTAGGTTATCTGCAACTAAGCATAAATGGTCAAATAAAAGTTTGAGAGTACAACAGATTATATGGAAAGTTGAATATAGAAAAGACTCACGAAACAGCTTGAACACATCTCTTCTAGCTGAAGAGAGTAGTTCGAGTGATTGACTCTCGATGTAAATCGCAGATACGGCTCTCACTCTAAGCATAACTAAACTATTTCTCACTTCCCACAGAGACACAAAATCTATTCTTCCTAGTAATTATACAACAGGTTTGATGGATGAATATTCAATTAAAACCATTAATCTCGTTCCCATACATCTTTGAAATATTTTAGAATTGTTGTGAAATTTGGTTCGCGGCTAGGTTATGAAGCTGGCTGCTGGGCCTGGCTGCTCTGCTACTGCTACTATTTTGACGTTGACAGTATTTTGACACCACTTGCTTTGACATCCGAGCAAAGACAAAATTATTATTTCATCTGTCACAAATTGAAAAACAGCCGGCCAAGTTCTGGGTCGGACCCATAGAGCAAAGTAAAATATATCGGGTCGGACCACGCATATTATTGTTCTATGAGGACCCCGTGCAAAGTCAAAGCATTTATTTCAAACGGGCAAATAAAAGGCACTTCTGAACGTCAAAAATTACAATAAAATAGAATTGATTCCTTTCGCCCCTTCCAAAAGGTAGTTTTCGTGGAGAAAAATAGGCAAGAAACTCCAACGTTATTCTTTTAAAAAGTTTTACAATATTTGGCATACATTTAATTATATAAATATATGTGAGGACGGTGCACCTAGAATAAAATTACTATAGGTATGTACCACACCACAATAGGTAAAATAATTAGAAATTAAACCATGACAGAAAAAATAATTATGTGATAGAAATAAAGATAATTATTATTATAATCTAGAGTAGGTATACGATTTTCATTAAAAAGTGTGTGGGTGACACCGGAGTCAGTGGTACAGACGCACGCCCCTTGGTGAATGAAACCGTACTTTTCATGAAAGATTTTCTTTTTTTTTTTATTGACAATGGGCTCACTCTTGACCTCAATCCAGCCCAGAGGCAGCGATGAGATCTACGGTGGAACGAGCTTGCCCAGAAGAAGCCTATTCACGCTCTAAGATGAAATTTTATTAACCCGTGTGGGACGAATGAGGTTTTTAAAAACTTAAAGCTCATCATTGGTGGCAGCACAGTTCAACGTCTACAAACCGCCATTCGATCACAAATTAAACAAAAACTACTTATATATGTTTGAGACTTTGAGTGTAGTGAGCACTGTTAAAAGATCTACTCACTTTTGTGAGTAGATCTTTTAGCAGTGCTAAATGAAACAGTGAAATAAACATTGATACGTAAAACATTTAATTTATTGATTGAACTCAGTATGTTTCTGTCAAAAATACCTAGTCCCTACATTTTTGACATTGATTGTTGCTGAGATGAGATAGCAACTAGATTTTGAACGTTTTTAATTACTGGAATTGGCCTTCAGCTTGAAAAATTTTTGTTGAACTTATCTGAACCATCTGAACGCACTCCTTGGAAGGTGTCACCTGTCACACAGTCATCTGTCTCACTGTGGTCTCAGTCTCTTGTCCTGTTGTGTCAAGTCAATTAATTGTCATCGAATAAGATTCCGGTGTGCCGTAAATTGTGAAAAAAACCCTTGAAAATCTTAAAGTTGTGCGTATTTATCGTCGCTAAAGGGTCAACTTATATCTAAAAAGTGTAATTCTAATGTAATTTTATTAAATTGACCGTGGTTGACTTAAAACAAATCAAAATTCCTCCTGCCTCAGTGAATCAGGGATCTTCTCTCCGAACTGCTGATTGGTACGTATCACGCATGCATGGAGATGTCTATCTGCGTAGTTATTACCCGAATGATATCGAGGGATTGCTCGATCGGATGATACGATTCTTGTAGGTGGATGAGCGGCGGGGCTATCCCTTTTGTAAAATATTGCTGTTGATGTAATATAATATTATTGTTTTTATAATATTATTATGTTAAATCAAATTATAATAAGACTCGTAAATAACAAGATAACACAAATGAAATCACCTAAAGTGAACCTACTGCTTGAACTACAGCCTCCTCTCTGTGAGAGTTGTGTCCTGACTGTGTCTGTTACCTTTCTGTTGCCATAACATAATATGTTGTTTAGCTCACAGGTAGAGCCAAACAACATCATGACCTGGGTTAGGTCATCGGATACTTTTTATCCTGGTAGGGGTTGGATCTAGTATCATTTGGCAGGAGTTAGGGGGTAAAAGGGGTTAAACCTGGTAGGGGTTCAGTCCCCGATTATAACCCTACCACTCTTATTAAAAGGTAATGCATATTTTTCGAGAAATAAATTTTAAAAAATCTACCCTTAAATCAGATAACAAGCAAAAACAAAACATTAAAATAGACGATTGACTACCAAATCTGCCCTAGTATATTGTCCGTGGTGTAAAATGTTATACAAGACATTTGAAACAAAACCTAAAAAAAACATTATAAATGTTTTGTTATTTTTATAATAACCTAGAAATTCTGCTCGAAAAAAACTAGTATACCCCCACTGATCGTATGTGTGTACTCAAACTCAAAGCATTTATTTCAAATAAACCAATTACAGGCACTTAAATTGTCAAGGGGTCGGTCAGTCAGAGAGATGAAGCTAGTTGCCCATTCCAAAGCGTAGTAGATGGAGGACCTATGGAGAAGAACGGGCTAGAAACTCTACGGACACTCTTTTAAATCATAAAATTGTTACAAAATATTGGTTACATAATTCATTTTAACTTTGATTTTGATTGCATGTGATTTTAATTATGATTATGATTTTAATTTGGAATTTGGTTGAAAAATTAACTATGTTCGGGGAGTAAATTAACTCACTCGATATCAATCGACAAATAAATAATGCATGATTTGCTTACCTATAAGGAATTGGTACACTATTCTATAAGTCTATTGGATGTATCTCATATCTTTGTATCAGTGTATTCAATTGTTGGTGAGCCAAATAAATAAAATAAATTTTGAAATTATACATATGAGAACCATGTACAAATAGGTGTACGTTAAAAGCATCTGTACTAAATAAGATAAAAATAAAAAAAGCAATTCAGAAATTAAAGTAAGCCATGGTGGTTAAGAGATGACCAGTCCCTACTGACGGCGCCCGTTCACGAACATAACGTATGGATCAGCACCATTCAGCTCAACCATTTTGAAGGGAACTTAATGATCCAACACACGCCACCACCAGCAAGACATTTGAGTGAGCATGAAATTTCATTTCATTTCATTTATTCATTCATTCATACTTTCATACTTTCAGCCGCCAGGGCACATTCAAGTCAATGAAAGACGTACCCAGTAAATGGCAGCTTTATAGTTTAATTACATAGTGCTCACACATGTGCTATGCAATAGTACAATACTAAACATTTGAATTTTATTCAATTTTCAATCTTCAGCAGCTCTAACTATATTTTCGAATGCTAATTAATTAATTTATGCGCTTTTGTGGAGCAAGGTACTACAAAAGGCAATGTTAATACTGTTACTAGGAGAACTTAGGATGCAAGAGTTAGCGAAGCGAGCTCGGGACTTGGGGCACCCCAACTCGGACAGGTTAGGTTTGCAGGGGATCAAGAATGGTGCATTACCTTCCTTCGTAGGAGTTTCCATGTTGCTTTATTGTTGCTGACGTCACTAAAGCTATTATAGGAGTAGATTTCTTATCATATTTCAATGTAATCGCAATGGGGTAATTCTCTTAATTTTAAGAATGTTCACGGTCTGATCTCAGTGTCAATCTATCAAAAAATACTTCTAATACATTTTGACGAGTTTTTGACATTTGTTTGTCGCTGAGATGAGACTGCAGCTAGATTTTGATCGTTTTAAATTACGAGAATTGGCCTTCTGATATTCGCAACAAACGCATAATAGATGGCACTACTAGTTTGTCGCTGTAGCATCTATCGCCTCTCCTGATTGCTTAATCTCTAGTGTAAAGGTCGTGACTGGCGAATGCAAATACCGAATCTACTAGCCAAATTTCAGGAAATAACACGGCCAGCAGGCGCACTATTCACACCTGAACACAACACAGCACACCACATTCGCACCACATCAGGCCCCCCAGTATCTTGTTGCCCTACTACTAGCGGATCAGTGGATGTGGAAACAGCATTCATAGTGCAAAATGTATTAGAGCCATGAGTGGAGCAGAATATTGTTACGAGCTTCGGGTTCGTGACAATAAAAACTGCCGATAAAAATTACTAAAAGTTACACTTGAATTAAACAACACTTGTTTAACCGCACAGAGATAATATCTGATAAAAACCACGATCGTAATATCAACTGTTTAAAATTTGTTTACTTGCTCGTCACTAGATGGCGTTGTACCATTTCGATCGATTTGTACATCGCGGTGTCAAGATTCTCCGCCGATAGTATAAGGTCTTAGGATAATAATATTTGTCAATCACTACAATTCTACGGTGTAATCACTACATCTGTGAATAAACTAGACTTGAGGTTAAGTGTCGGTATTACTGGTCCGCACTCCCAAGTATAAATTGAACATTGTTTCAGTCAAACCCCAGTTTACTAACCCCCACGAAGTCGAGGGTTATTCAACACTAATAACAACTCGAACACACTAATTATAAAACACAATCGCTCTTAAGTCGCACTTGAAGATCGCTTTCGATGTATTCGCTTCTATCGCAGAACCAAGTCTGATTGGTCGCGGCTAGTCCCGGCCTTATATAATGCCGCAGATAATTCCAGAACCTTCTATTGTAGAAACATCTAGAACGTTCGAACACATACCGGCCCCAACTGACCAGAGGTCGACAGTTCTAGTAAGTTCCAGCACCGACATCTCTACTCGCTAATAGATGGCGCCAGTGACTCTATTAGTTCAGCTATTCGACAATAGATGGCACAAGTGACTATTAGTTCAGCTACTCGAAACTAGATGGCGCTAGTGGTAACTAATGTCACCATGTATCAGGCATTAAGTGTGGCGCGCAACACTGCCCCCTCCTAAGACATGCTCGTCCCGAGCATTATCGGCTCCATAATAACGCGCCAATCGATCCACATGAACGATCTTAGGGGTACGTCTTGCACCTTTCTGTATCCGGCAGGTTACGTCATTGATCTTTGTCACAATCCGGTACGGTCCATCCCATTTCGCTTGAAGCTTAGGAGATTTCCCCTTGCTGCGGACTGGATTGTGCAACCACACTAGTGAACCTTCGTCGAACCCTTTACTGTTCATTTTGCGGTCATAACGGGTTTTCATCTTTTCAGACATTTGCTGGCCCGATTGTCTGACGTGCTCATAAATGTCGTTCATTTTGTTCCGCAAATTATTCGCATAATCGGTTATACTGCGTGGGGCATCAGGTGGTATCCCGGTGATCAGGTCTGCAGGCAGGCGTAATTCTCTTCCAAAGTTTGCGAAAGCTGGTGTCACCGATGTACTTTCGTGAACAGCGCTTCGATATGACAACAAAAACGGTTGTATGTGCTTGTCCCAATCTCGTTGCCGATTTTCCACAACTTTTGCTAGGTACCGCTCCAGTGTCTGATTAAATCGTTCCACCATTCCATCCGATTGTGGGTGGTAAGAAGTTGTTCTTGTTTTATGAGTACCCATAACTCGACAAGTTTCCTGGAATATTTGGGACTCAAAATTCCTTCCTTGATCACTGTGAATCTCTAAAGGTACTCCAAACCGACAGAAGACTTCATAAACTAATTTATCTGCCACTGTCGAAGCTTCTTGATTTGGGATGGCGAAGACTTCCGGCCACTTAGTGAAGTAATCCATCACAACCATGAAATACTTGTTACCACTCTCACTTTCCGGAAACGGCCCCGCAACGTCAAGGGCTATCCTCTCCCATGGTGCGCCAACATTGTACAATTTCAACGCACCTCTACTACGAGTCTGAGGTCCCTTTACAGCTGCACAACTTGTACATTTGCGACACCAGTCCTCGACATCGTACCGACAGTGGACCCAGTAAAACCATTCTCGTATCTTCAGTAGAGTCCGTTTTACTCCCAGATGACCTCCTGAACAACCGTTATGGTACAGCTGTAGGACATCCGGTACTTGAGCTTTAGGGACAACCATTTGCAAATGACAGCTGTCTCCCCGAGCATTTTCCCATTTACGGCACAGGACTCCATCCTGAATCACCAAGCTGTCCCATTGGGCCCAATAGCTTTTTGTGATCGAACTCATTGCTGAGACGTCGCTCCACCTGGGCTTAGGAGCTCTGGCCTTCATCCACTCGAGAATCGGCTTGATGTCCGAATCTTCCTGCTGTGCACGTTGTAGGCTTTCCTTCCACTCGTTGCTGAGGTCTGTCTTGAGCATCCTCACAGGTACGACTTCTTTACTTTCTTGCCTAGTACAATGCTTGCAGTCTTCAGGACAAGGTCTTCTCGACAATGCATCTGCGTTGCCATGAGATTTTCCGCTGCGATGTTCGACCACGAAGTCGTATTCCTGCAATAGTTTAATCCATCTCGCAACTTGACCTTCTGGATTTTTGACCTGCAATAGCCATTTCAGTGCAGCATGGTCAGTTCGTATGTGGAATTTCCGCCCCAGAAGATATTTGCTAAAGTGCTGCAATGACTTTACCACAGCAAGCAGTTCCCGTCTCGTAACACAATAGTTCCTTTCAGGTTTCGACAATGACTTGCTGAAGTACGCTATCACAAATTCTTGATCGCCATTCCGCTGGGACAACACACCGCCAAGTCCTATGTCGCTTGCGTCTGTATCAACTATAAATTCCTTGCCCGCATCAGGGTACCCCAAAATAGGTGTTTTGCATAGACGGTCCTTTAGCTCCTGGAATGCGATGTCACAATTTCCATCCCAGCAGAAATGTCGCTTCTCCTCGGTTAGCTTATGCAGGGGTTTGCCTATATCTGCAAAGTTCTTGACAAATCGCCGTTAATAGGAGCACAAACCCAGAAATGCCCTGACCTGCGTCTTGTCTTTTGGAATTGGCCAATCCTAAACAGCGGCGATTTTCTCTGGATCCGTGCGGATACCTTCTTCAGACACTACATATCCCAAAAAGCTAACTTGTCGTTTGAATAGTGAACACTTCTTCGGACTTAACTTGAGGTTGTGACTCTGGATCTTCATGAGCACGCGTTCCAGGTTTTGAAGATGTTCTTCAAACGTACGGCCTACGATGATGATGTCATCCAAGTAGACCAGGCAAGCATCGCCAATAAGCCCGGTAAGTACAAGTTCCATCAACCTTTCAAACGTTGCCGGAGCATTGCATAATCCAAACGGCATAACTTTAAATTGCCACAAACCCTTTCCTGTCGAGAATGCAGTTTTCTCTTTGTCCTTAGGATCAATTTCAACTTGCCAGTAGCCACTTTTCAGGTCCAGCGTGCTAAACCACTTTACTCCAGTAAGCATGTCCAGCGTGTCATCAATTCTTGGCAAAGGATAGCTGTCCTTCTTCATAACGTCGTTCAGACGACGATAGTCAACACAAAACCTCATGCTGCCGTCCTTCTTTCTTACCAGCACTACAGGTGAACACCATGGACTAGATGAAGGTTCAATAACACCATCTTTCACCATTCCCTCAATCATGGTTTCCACTTCCTTTTCGCGTGCTACCGGCAATCTCCTTGGCCGGTGACGAATAGGCAATTCTTCTCCTGTGTTTATTTTGTGTTGAACTAAGCCAGTCCTCCCGATGTCAGCATCGTTTGACGAGAAAACATCGGCATACTTAAGTAACATTTTCTTCGCCTTGACCGTTTCATTTTGGGACAGAGCGCTGCGGCAGTCTTCTAAAAGTGTGGTCACGCTCGTTTGTGCATCCTTGCTGAGGGTACCAGTCGATAGATATTGGCATCGACGCAACCAATCCACTTCCTCGCATGTACCAACTAGTGTGCCTTTTTCTATAACCTGTTCCTGATCACAAATGTTCAGCACACGTACCCCTGAGATGTCGGTGGCTCTGACCAAAGTTCGTGCAACTTTCCATGGAAGGTCATTGTCTACCCTTTCCACGAGTACACAACTATGAGTTTGCCCAGGATTCCGAGGAAGACTAACCGGCACAATCGTTTCCGATCTCGGCGGAAGGACAATCTTCTTAAGGCTGTACACGTTCCCTGGTAACGCTCCTTCGACGAAAAGTTCCTTTTGTCCACATTTCAAAACACCCTGCTTGACGTCAATTTCGCAACAATTCTTCCTCATAAAGTCAAGGCCCAGGATGCAATCGTCCATTATATCAGCCACGATGACATTATGCAGGTAGATTCTGTTGCCTAGCTTCAACTCCATCTTCTTCTCTCCAAGGACGGGTATGCGCTGACCGGTGGCTGTTACCAAATTAATGTGTTCTCGGTTGTATGCGGAGTCCCCAAGGGACCGTCTTATAAGTTGGGAGCTGACAACCGTGCGAGAGGCTCCAGTGTCTATGGTCAGCTTACACGGCGTTCCGTTGACCTCGCCCTTGATGATTAGGCTGTTTCCGTCTTGGGTTTGTGTGATCGAAACCCTTGGGGTTCTTTGAACATCAGCCAGCACCCGCCCCGTAGTCCTGGCTATTACTCGTTTCCCTGCTGCTGGTGCTGGGCGGTGCTGTTAGCTGCACTGCCCTCTGGAGATCGGCCGTCTTCTCTTTCTGCAGTTCGCTTAGGGCAACTGGATCGAAGGTGGCCCTTTTCCACACAGCCGTAGCACCTAGAGCTGTATCCTTTATTGCGGTCGCGAACTGTAGCCGCTGCAACCTCCCTGACGCGATGGGAACGATGATCCTGCCGCACAGCTTCCACCTCCAGTACATGGGCCAAGGCATCCTTAAGCGTCCTGTGGTGCCCGAACCTCACAGCAGCTCTAACTTTAAGGTCGCGGATGTCGATGAATGCCTGCACCAGGTTCCCATCAATAAGCGCAGGTACGGACTGGTAAGCTTTACGCACCAGCTTCTCCACTTCAAGGGCCCACTGCTGCAGGTTTTCGTTACTGCGTTGCACGCGATCCTTGAGCTGCGCACGAAACACGTGTTCCAGGTGAGCGTCGCCATACCGAGCCTCCAATGCCTCAAGGAGCTGCTCGTAAGTCACTTCCTTACCGAGAGCTTCCAGAACAGTTAAGGCCTGGTCGCGCAGGCCTAGGGTGAGGGCAGTCATGGCCTGACTGTTATTACAACCGTTCGCCTTCATGACAGCCTCAAACTGGATTTTGTAGGCCGACCAGGAAGAAGCTCCGTCGAACGGTGGCACTTTGAATCCACGTAGCGAAGGTATTGTAGCTACGGGAGCTGCGATTCCATCCCCAAGCTTAAGGTAATCCAGCGTTTTCTTTACATCAGCCATCACGGTTTTCTTTACGTCAGCCACCACGTTGTCAACCCGATTATTCACTTGGTCGATCCGGATTTCAGCTTCCGACAGGCGGTTGTCATGTTGAGCAACCTTATCCTTCACCTCCTTCATGTCTTTCCCGAAGGTAGCGTGAAGGTCCTTCATAAGGAGCATCTGCTCTTCCTGGCGGCGCGTTTGCTCCCCCTTATCACGTTGGAGATGTTCTTCCAACCGACGAGCTTGTTCCTCCTGTCGGCGAGCCTGTTCCTCCTGTCAGCGGGCCTGTTCCTCCTTGTCCCGCTGGAGCTGTTCTTCCAACCGACGAGCCTGTTCCTCCTGTCGGCGGGACTGCTCCTGCAGCATTATCATCAGGGCAGCAAAGTCTGGTGCTGCTGATGCTGGGGCTGCTGCGGACGGGTCGGCCTCCGTGGTTGGTAGCTGGCCCTCCGACCTCTGCGGCATAGCTCCACCAAAACGTCTCTGGTCCGTCTCCTGTTGGCGTTGACTCCGGGTACGGATACCCTCCGTGTCGTCTTTGGGTAAAATCGGCATGATTTTAATCCTTGCTTCTGACACCAATTGTTACGAGCTTCGGGTTCGTGACAATAAAAACTGCCGATAAAAGTTACCAAAAGTTACACTTTAATTAAACAACACTAATAACAACTCGAACACACTAATTATAAAACACAATCGCTCAAGTCGCACTTGAAGATCGCTTTCGATGTATTCGCTTCTATCGCAGAACCAAGTCTGATTGGTCGCGGCTAGTCCCGGCCTTATATAGTGCCGCAGATAATTCCAGAACCTTCTATTGTAGAAACATCTAGAACGTTCGAACACATACCGGCCCCAACTGACCAGAGGTCGACAGTTCTAGTAAGTTCCAGCACCGACATCTCTACTCGCTAATAGATGGCGCCAGTGACTCTATTAGTTCAGCTATTCGACAATAGATGGCACAAGTGACTATTAGTTCAGCTACTCGAAACTAGATGACGCTAGTGGTAACTAATGTCAGCATGTATCAGGCATTAAGTGAGGCGCGTAACAATATTTAGACGATTGCAGGCCATTATTTAAGGAATTAAAGTTTCTCCAACTCCCATGTCTGTATATTTTGGAAGTTTGTCTATTTATAAAAAAATACCCTCATTTATTTCTATTAAATGAACAAGTCTTCGAAAGATAGCAAAAAAATGCCGGGAAATGACTAGTACCTGCTCAGAAGTTGCAATTATACAGTAGAAATGCCACCAGCCCTGAGAATGTTACCAATGAATAAGTTTAAATGTAAAATGTTTGCTTAGCTCTTAGGCTGCCATCAGACGGACTGCACCGCAGCAACCGCGCGCAGTCGATATATTCAACTGCATGCAGTTGTACGTTCGACTTCGTTCAGTCATGATATCAACTTGCGGTCGGCTGCAGTCGTGTGAAGTCAATATTAACTGCATGCAGTCGTGACTTCATCTTTACGCGATCGGCTACAGTCGTGTAGTGTCGACGCACGCTGTCCATCGCTAACCGCATACAGTAAGAGAAATAACATCTGTGCTTCCATTTCGACGTCAAATCTTACACTGAGCTTCTAGGCTAGATGCGTGGCGTAAACTGCGCAAAGTCAGATCTGACTGCAGATAACTGCATGCAGTTGAATATATCGACTGCGCGCGGTTGCTGCGATGCAGTCCATCTGATGGCAGCCTTAGACATGTGTTTTTATTCCGTCAATGAATTTTTAAATCATACTTTTTGATAGTTTAAGTAATTAAGATTAATAATGACATTAGTACTTTGATATTATTATGAATTCTTGGACATTGTAATTTTTATTTTGACATTATGATTTATTCGTTGACATTATGATTTATATTTTCAACATTTTGACTTATAATTATTTTAAATTTAACTATTCATATTTTAACATTATAATAATGCATTTCTGATAAATCTTAACCAGTCCGCATATAGCTTTTAATATTTCTACACCAGCAATGGTAGTATGTGTGAAACAATGTTTAATAAGCTGCTTAACGCAAAGACAGTACCAGATAAGTACCCAATCAAGCACATACATGACTTTGCCCACAGTCTATCTGGTTGCAAGATCTTTTCCACTATCGACCTTGTTAAATCTTACAACCAGATACCAGTATTTGAGCAGGACATTCCAAAGACCGCCATCATTACACCCTTCGGACTTTTCAAGTTTCTTTTTATGACGTTCGGTCTGAGGAAGACCGGGCAGACTTTCCAAAGGTTTGTTGACGAAATGACTAGGCTATTGGGTTTAGGCATTGCAAGACCACTGCATACCACCCTCAGTGTAATGCTTTAGTCGAAAGATTCCACCGGCAGCGTAAAGCAGCAATCAAGTGCCATGCTGATAGCAGCTGGACCGCATATGTACTGCTTGGCACAAGAAGTTCCTTCAAAGAAGACCTTCAATCGTCTTCCGCCGAGTTTGTATACAGCGAACCTTGAAGGCCGCTGGGTGAATTCTTTGGCCACAACGTTGATAAATCTACGACTGATATAACGGACTTTAGAGCCCGTATCAGATCATTTGCCACCAATTTACAGCCACGTGGCACTACTCAAAAAAGAAAACGTCTTTGTTCACAAAGATCTGTCATCTTGTTTCCAGTGTTTCCATGTCTTTCTTCGGGACGATGCGTTAAGGCGTGCACTTCAACCAGCATATACACCAGTATATGCTGGTTGAAGTACCACCCTATGAGGTGATCGAAAGAGGTGCCAAAGTTTATAAAATTAAAGTCTAAATAAAATCTTTAGACCGTTTAAAACCAACCTACATACTGCCCGACATCAATGACACCCCTATTCCAAATAAACCTGTTCTCGAGCCACCACCTCCCATTTCAGCAGTTTAAACCACTCGTTCCGGCAGAAGAGTTCATTTTCCGGACTACTATCGCCCGTAGCACGGTCTCTGGAGGGGAGTGATGTAGGTGACTCACATTATATTTTACAATATGTACATAATACAATTGACGGAGAAGGTATGTCTGTCTCTCGGTAACATCAGGCATATTTTAATTACTGTGGGCGTACTATGGGTAGTGTTGGTTATAGCACGATAGAAAAACGGTTTACAGTTCAAATCAGGTTATAATTTACGAACAAGTTAGTCACACTAGCGAATCACACACACACAACTCAACGATACGGAACGCAATTGGCAGTTTCTATGCACATGTTGTTCATACGATGACCAATGTTTCGATTTTCCCGAGAGCTCTGCTCACACCGCTTTTTGTAGCCGTTGCTCTCGTCCCACCACGAACTCAGGCTAGACTCTGTCTAGCGCCACGAGATGGCGCTAACGTTCCGAATAGTCAAACGAATGACTCCGACACGGCCATCCTGCTATACACACGTCCTCGTGTGCTAATCTGTAAAGAAACATATCCGCAAAGTATCACATAGCTCGGTCATTCCTGACCACATTTGGTACAGGCAAAAACAGAATGAAAACTCGAACAAACTAACAATAGCAGAGTTCAGAGTATCACCCACTTTTTGATTCCCAAATCTCAAGATTACAATCAGAAGAATCAACTAAGATGCATGTGTCTCATACTATCTACTCGTAGTAACCTCCAGTTACCCAACTCGTCAAATTCATTTGCGCATCCCCATCGAATCGCCAAGTCACTTCTGGACTTTATGGTTTCTCACGAAACCCCATACAACACACACAACTTAATCTTTACTCTGTTTCATCAACAAAACTATCACTATCCTCAAATTCGTTAGTAATACTCTGATCCAAACTATCATCGATAACAAAAGATTCGTCTGAGCCTTAGTAATAACTGGTCAGGAACTGTATCAACTTACTGGTAGACACACCATTACTCTCATACTAACTGTAACTGTCTCAGAACAAAAGAAAGCGTGTGTCCTTTCGACCACTCATGGACCGGACGGCACCTTTCTCTAAACACACTCTAAACTCGACCAGCATGTCCTATCGACCAACCCTTAGGTCTGACCCGGACGATACCGTCGTGTTGCGATCAACTTTCCACACAATATGAACCTGGACCGGACGGGTGTTTCCTTTCGACCAGCTACTAGTACATGGCCCGGATGACACTGTCCCTTCGACCAGTAAATACTTATGGTTGGACCGGATGCATGTGTCCGCATGCTTGCACTTTGTTTTTCAAATGTCAACGGTCACTTTCACTTTAAGCGTTCTCATTTTGTGCATAAACCAACACGAATCCCACTTCTGATGACGGAGAAGGTATGTCTGTCTTTCGTTAACATTAGGCATATTTTAATTACTGTGGGCGTACTATGGGTAGTGTTGGTTATAGCACGATAGAAAAACGGTTTACAGTTCAAATCAGATTATAATTCACGAACAAGTTATTCACACTAGCGAATCACCCACTCACACAACTCAACGATACGGAACGCAATTGACAGTTTCTATGCACATGTTGTTCGTACGATGTCCAATGTTTCGATTTTTCCGAGAGCTCTGCTCACACCGCATTTTGTAGCCGCTGCTCTCGTCCCACCACGAACTCAGGCTAGACTCTGTCTAGCGCCACGAGATGGCGCTAACGTTCCGAATAGTCAAACGAATGACTCCGACAAATTTATACGTCCTACACTAATAAACACAAACACACAATATACCTTACATTTATAAACATGAAACACTAGACAATAATTATAGCATTTATCATATAATACATACACTATAACGTTTACCGTGCGGTCCATCCTTCATTAATATAATAGCAGTACACTGGACACGCGCGTCGCCTGCCGAGTCCTTTGGTCCAAGGCGCGTGAAGTTACATGCGCACGCATTCCTTTACCGCGCATTCGGAAGTTGCGGGTCTCCAGCACAAAATATATATACCCAGTCCCGATCTACCTGAGACATTGGACGCACGCGCGTTTGCACTAATTTCGCGATATCTATATACCCTCGCTAAATCACTGTAACTGTTTTTGAATTTGTATATGCTTACTGTTTGTACAAACACGCTCGCTATTTGCTGTGCCTTCTGAATAGAAAATCAAACATTGTTGTGTAGTGTGTGGAACAGTGGAACATTAAAGTGTTGGACTATCTTTTGTTTAGAACCAGTAAGTCTACCCCCCACACATCACGACATAACCAAATGTATTTTTATTTATTATAAAACTGAGTTGCTTTTCATGTTTGTCTGTGTGACTAGGTTGTTCTTCTAAATTATTAAATGGATTTTGATGAGATTGTCACCATCATTTAGAGAATTCCTTATTTATACAGGGTGATTTTTTAAAGACCAGCCAAATTTAAGGATGTGGTACAGACCATCAAACTGAACAACTTTCTCCATGGGACCAACATCGTAATCGCGAATAAAAATTCAGCCGTCCCATACATTTAGGTCGAGTAGGTATTGAAGTTTTCTATGGGACAGTTGATAAAATTTTCGCGATTACGCTATTTGTCCCATGGAGGACAAAAGTTGTTCAGTTTGATGGTCGTTAAGGATGTCGTACAGACATCCTTAAATTTGGCTGGTCTTTAAAAAATAACCCTGTATGTGTCGTATAATACATTAAAATCATACTAACATAGAATGAAGAAAAACAGGGTCAGGTTTATAGCCGAATTAAACAACTGTAATTTAGAAGAGAGCATCAAAGTATTGTCAAAGTTATCGATTGTCATTGACATACCAATGGCAAACTTTTTACATCTTGATCGTTACGATTTTGCAACCGAATTTGGTTGTAAAGAGATCACCATGTACTATCGCCGAAACCTATGTCTGACCATTTTGAAAACCAAATTCCGTGCACATGATGACCACAGCTGAGTACGTCCTTTTTGCGTCTGGGCGATAGTATGTTGAGACTGCATCTCTGAATAACTTTTAAAAGGTTTCCTTTGGCAGTTTGTTCATGTCAATCACCAGAAATTTAAATTGTGTACGTGTGGCAGGCGGTTGGAGATGTTAGCGGCGTGCGAGGCGGGCGAGGTGTTCGCGCTGCTGGAGGGCGGCGCGGCGGGCGCGCGCGACGCCACAGACGCGCTCGCCGCGCTCTACTGCGGCGTGCGCGAGCCCTGGCTCACGCGCGCGCTGCTGGCCTATCACGCGCGCACCGGCAGCGCGCGCGCCCTCGACCTGTTGGCGCGCGCACCCGAGCTGCACGCGCGTCACCTGCTGGACGCACTGCAGGAGCAGCTGCGCGGCGAGCGCGCCCAGCGACACCACGCACTTGCCGCCTTCGCACCGCTCGTGGCGCGGCGCCCGCCCTGGCTGCACCGCCTGCCCGCGCACCCGCTGGCGCGCGAGCTTCTGCGGGCCGCGCGCCACGAGCGCGACCCGGTACCGCTGCTGCACGCGCTGCTGGCGCTGGCGGCGCTGCTGCCGGCCGCTCCCGCGCTGGCCGCCACGCACCCCGCCGAGCTGTCGGACGCGCTGCTGCGGCCCGCCGCGCTGGAGCCGCCGCCCGCGCCCGCCACGCGTGCGCACCTGCAGCTGGCGCAGCTGGCTCTGTTCCACGCGCTCTACGCCACGCACCCCTGCACGCTGCTGGAGGCTTTGCGCGCGCAGGGCGCCGAGCTGCCCGCCAGCGCCGCGCGCGACGCCTGGGAGCGCGGCGTGGGCGCGCTGGCCGAGTCCGTGCGCCTGCACCCGGCGCTGGTGACCGGCAGCCGCCTGCGCGAGGCCGACCCGGGCCGCTGGGCGCGCCTGGAGCACCACGACGTGCTGGCCGAGTGCCGCCGCCTGTCGCTGCACTCGCGCGCCGAGGACGCCGCGCCGTCGCCGCTGCCCATAGCCGGTGCGGCCGCACCCGCCCCTCAGCCCGCGCGCGCGTCGCCGGCGCCGGGCTCGGGCGCGCACGCCGCGCGCTCGGCGTCCAGCCTGCGGCCGGGCGCCGAGCCCTGGTTCGCGCTGGGCGACCGCTGCGGCGCCGACTCCGCGCCGCACACGCCGCTGCCGTGCGACGCGGACGCGGCCGAGCCGCCCGAGGCCGCGGTGGAGGCCACGCCGGAGAACACGCCGGCGCGGGAGACGCGCGCCCAGTTCCGCTTCCCGGCCGAGTCGGGCGCCGTGCGCGCCATCGGGCGGCGCTCGCGGCCCGCGTCGCCGCCGCGCAAGGAGACGTCGCCGAGCGGGCCGGGCGCGCCGGGCGCGCCGGGCGACGCCTACACGTCGCGCCTGGCGCGCGTGGCGCTGGAGCGGCGCGCTGCGGACTCGCCGGTGCCGTTCGCCGGCGTGCCGCCGCCGGCCGGCGCCGTGGCGCGGCCGGAGCCGAGCCGGCCGGCGCCGCCCGCGGACGCGCCGTCTCTGGAGCCGTTCAACGTGGAGGACCGCGAGGTGCTGGAGCTGACGACGCGCGCGCGGCCGCACGAGGAGTGGGCGGACGCGGAGGGCGCGCCGGGCGGGCGCGAGCGCGCGCGCGCACTGGACCCGCGGCGCTCGCCCGCGCTGGCCGCGCGCCGCACCGCGCCGGCGCCGCGCCGCTCGGCGTCGTGCGGGCCGCGGCTGGCGAGCGCGGCGCGCGCCTCTGTGGCGGTGCAGACGGTGGACACGTGGCCGGAGCCCTACGAGTTCGTCATCGCTGACTTCTTCCGCGCCCTACCGGACGACACTCGTCGCCAAGTAAGTAGTGTGTAGTTTAAATTCTATATTTGTTTATATTAGAGGTTAAAATATGAAATTGTCGTTTGTACTGAAAAATTGAAATCCGTTTTTTTTTTATTTAACATATTTATTTAATCAAAATAATTACCATTATTATCTATACATTGTTGCCATCTAATAGGAAGGTCATTTATGCCTTTGCGATAGAACTCTCTTGATCTAGATTCGACAAACTGTGTGAAAGCATTTTGTACTGCCTCCTGAGAAGGAAACTTTTTATCACGTAGAAAATTGTCCAAATCACGAAAAAAATAGTAGTTCGTTGGAGCAAGGTCTGGCGAATACGGAGGGTGATGAATGGTTTCTAATTGCAGTTCCTGTAGAATTAAAACGGTTTCTCGTGCTGTATGAGGTCTCGCGTTATCATGGAGCAATAATGGTGAAGATCGATTCATGAGTTGGGGCTGCTTCACTGCTAGTTTTGCTATCATTGTTCAGAGTTCGGCACAGTAGACATCTGCCGTTATTGCTTGACCAGATCGGAGAAAGCTATAGTGAATAACACCATGCTGAGACCACCAAACAGTTACCCTTAACTTTTTATTGGTAAGCTTTGCTTTTCCATCACGAAAGCGTTTAAACCAAAATCGCACGGTGCGTTCATTAGCAGTCCCCTCTCCAAACGCAACATTGATATTGCAAGCTGTTTCTGGCGCGTTAGTTCCGCGTCGGAACTCGTATTAAAAAATAACTCGAATTTTCGAAGTATCCATCTTTCTTGTCTAAGCTGAATAAAAAAAAACAACTGAAAGTCGATAATCAAATGTTGCACATTTTTTAAAAGAAGAACTTCATAGGTACATAGGTAGGTGTGAAAAAAGTTTCACCCAAAAATCTCAAACCATGAGGGTTCTATGTCAATTCGAAGTACCTATTACAATGAAACGGCAATTTCATACTTTAACTCCTATTATTTATACAACGTGTCCCAGAAATCGACGTGAAGCCGAAGGCAATAGACCGAGTCGTGACTGTTATTAGAAAAACATTTTAAAAAATCTTGGTCATGTACTTTCAAATTGTATGGATTCAAAAATAAATCTCAAAAAGTGACACCCTGTGATGATCTTTCAAGTCCTGGAACTACAAATATTAACTTTTCGTCAGTTTTTTTTTCTGTGACGTAACCATGAATAACCCTTCTGTAAATTACAGTTAAAAGTTAAAACATAACTACCTCAGCTTTAAATAAAATGTTAGATTTTTGCCCAACATTGAATTCAAAATTATTACATCACCCAACTCTAACCGCGTGTAGTGTAAAAAAAATGTACTACACTATTTTGGCAAATAACTTTAAAAGGTGGCGCGTTTAGTCTGGATTCCAAAATGGTATGCCACTTACTAATTGCTACTTCTTAATTGCGGAAAAAAAAATATTTGTTAGTTTTAGATGCGTTTGAAATAAAATTCAGTTGTTGGATTTCTTTAGTTATAATTTTTATTAAATCAGATTTATGTACCGTTTTCGGCTTGACGTTGATTTCTGGGACACGTTGTATATTTGTAAATATTTATTTTCCTATGCATATTATCTCTATTGCGTACTCATGTCAATAGCCCGAGTGTAATCCACGGCTTGATCAATCTAAGTTTACATGGAAAGCATGTGCGAATAGTACTTATTCTTATACATGTATGGTTGATGACATCATTTCCAGTGATTAGTTAGTGGCGTCATTGGAATCAGTCAACGCAGTGATGTTGGAGAAATCATACCCTTCATTATCTTTAATAGCGTGCGGAAGATTGAGGCGAGATGTATTGAATTTGTGCGTAGCATTTGGGGGGTTGTTAGTGTCGACGTTAAGTATGACTGCCGAATGGTCGGTGATGGTAGCTTGCAGAACGAGTGATTGCACGAACGACCGTTTTTCAGAAGAATATAGTCTCTAAACAATTGTTTAATGATAAACATCTTTAGGTGCGTATTTGTAAGTTTCACTACAAGTTGGCACCCGTGGGGCCACGGGTGCGTATTTGTAAGTTTCACTACAAGTTGGCACCCACGGGGCCACGGGTGTGTTTCCGACCCATTTGTTACATTTTCATCAAATGTTGACAGCTGCGGTGGTTCTCGTTGGTGACTTAAACATAGATGCTAATCGCGCATCGAAAGACATGTTAAATGACTATTGTTATTGTTTTACTGTTTGGGGCCGGACTAAGACGAATGAGGTGGAGGTATGTGAGTGGAGGTAAGTTAGATGTGGTGCTGGTGGCAGATAGCATCCGCAGTGTTATTGTGTCCGAAATTGATGCGAGAGGAACTGGAATTTTTCTAAAGGTATTGTTACGAGCTTTGGGTTCGTGACAATAAAAACTGCCGATGTAAATTACCAAAAATTACACTTTAATTAAACAACACTAATAACAGCTCAAACACACTAATTATAAAACACAATTGCTCTTAAGTCCCACTTGAAGATCGCTTTCGATGTATTCGCATTTATTGCTTATCGAACACTGACTGGTCGCTTTTTTTTTTTTTTAATGGCATTCGTTCCTGAACCTTCTATTGTAGAAACATCTAGAATGTTCGAGTACATACCGGCCCCGACTGACCAGATTTCGATTCTTCAAGTATCGAAATTTCTAGAAGGATCTATTAGTTGGTTTACTCGATACTAGATGGCGCTAGTGGTAAATAATGTCACCATGTACCAGGCATTAATTGTGGCGCCCAACAGTATGTTTAAACTGATTTCAGAAGCATCACGGCAACACGTGTTCTTTGCTCGCGATACTGACACTGCTGTAGAATTTTTCTATGACATTATGTGTGGTATATTATTATATTTAATGATTTTGTACTCAAAAAACACTCATCGCGAAACAAAAATCTGGTGTTCCCTACATTTTGACGAGTTATACGAACATAAATGTAGGGAACAGCTGATTTTTTTTTCGCGCTTTCAGGTGTGATCCCATAGTAAAAGTTGTACATAATGATGATTTCAATGACCCCCTAGAGTTATGGGATATAAAAAAAAACACGTATAATATATTATATTTGATGAATGTGTACCCAAAAAACACAGGCCTAAGAAGCCATGTAGAAGGCGCTATCCAGTTTGGTTCACGGCAGAGTAAATTAACGACTTTCAATGTAAGGCTGGTCTGCACCGAAAGTGGAAAACTTCTCAGAATCGTGATTGCAACAACAAATTCTCTTTTCTTGGGGCTAGTATTGAAAAGAGTGTATCCCTTCTCTGCGACGAACACACGCATTCAAATTAAACTTACGTGATCCCCGTGCCTTGGAGCTAAGAGATGGCTTTGAGCCCAGGACGAAGTATGATGTTGTCGAGGACGCAGGCAGGGATACGGTACAGGCCTTTTCCGACTTCTTCGCAAGCGTTTTCTTGCCCAACGTTCCTTCTTTTTTCATTCGTTTCTTCTTGATTACAAAAATCGTAACAATCATTCAAACTTTATGCATATTGATGAAATAAAGTTGCCGGATGTAGAATCAGCTATTAAAACACAAACCGAATTCTGCTGTAGGCCCAGACAATATTCCCGCATACATCTTTAAAGGGATTTACATCCCTTTACAAATACATCAAAACAGCTTGGCCACTATCCACAGCGTTTAAAGGTTTCGCGAGACCCAGTGCGTGCATTGGTTTTTAGAACAGGTAGGCACCTCACTTTAAGTAAAAAGTAATTGATTTATTGGGTATATAAAAAAACTGTGTGTGGTTGGGGGACCCCTGGCTGGAAAGAAGTTCATAATGAAAATCCCAGATGGTGGCTGTAAAACTTTTAAAAATCTCGCAGCCATGAATACGACCCATGAAGAGAAATAAAAAAAATTTGCAGCCGCCATCTTGGATTTTCCCTTTGACCTCACTATTGGCCTCAGCACCCCCGAAAACCATGAAAACCACACCCATGACGAAAAATTTTCGCAGCCGCCATTTTGGATAAATAAAATTTCTATTCTATTTAATTCTAGTCTTATTTTTAATTAATGTGGATTCGGCAAAGTACAATTTTTTTACATGTTTTTTGAAAAACGTGATCATGACACTTTCAAAATTCAAGTTAATCATATCATTTGAAACGGAACGTCATGTAAAGGGAATACAACAAAATCAACACTTTTTTACTTTAAATTAAATTCCCTGTTCAAAAATCAAATCCCCGACGCGTAATGTCGTAAGTAAAACATTATGGATTGATATAATTAAATGAAAGAAGATTTAAAACTTATATTAAAATTACACATTGTAAGCAAGGATATTACAAATTAGAGGATTATATCCAAGATAAGAATGCTTGGAAACATGCTGGTCCTGCTCCATAGGACAATCTCTAGAGTTTAGACAAAATCAAACTGGTTGCTAATGTAATTGTATAATTTTTTTTTTTTTTTCTTTGACATTTATTTACCTACATTCTATAATTACTTAAAGTCACACCCGGACTTATTATTCCTTATTAATTTATGGAAATCGTCTACTTTTGGAATGTTTGTAAATATGTGAGCACTATGTATCTATCACATAGTTAATTTATATGTCATGGATTCATTAATCCATTTTAATTATTTTACTTATTGTGGTAAAGTAATTTTATTTTTAGGTGCATCGTCTTCACATATAATTATATAATTAATGTATGCAAAATATTGTAAAACATTTTAAAAGAGTAACGGTGGAGTTTCTTGCCCATTCAGAAGAATGGGCAAGAAACTCCACCGTTACTCTCCATACGCAAACTACCTTTTGGAAGGGGCGACTAGAATCAATTTTATTTTAATTTTATTTTTGACGTTCAAAAGTGCCTTTTTTGTGCCTATTTAAAATAAATGATTTGACTTTGACTATGAAAATAATTACTATAATATTTTGATCTTGATGCATGAGACTTTTTGGTACGACCTTTGTTCATTGTCCTTTATTGCATCCGCCATCTTGGATTTTCACTTTTACCTCACTATCGGCGACTTCATTATCCATCCTTTCTTCCTTCGCACGGCCAAATTACGAAGTATTATTTTTAATTTTAACATTCATACTCGGCGTGCATTGCATAAAGGCTTATAGTGCCTACCTCGATAAATCATCATAAGCCTCTCAAATCATCATCATGGGTGTCGTTTTTATGATTTCGAGGGTGCTAAAACAGATAGTGACGTCAAAATGAAAATCCAAGACGGCGGCTGTGAAAATTTTCAAATTTTTCGTCATGGGTGTCGTTTTCATGGTTGTCGTGCGTGCTGGTGCCGATAGTGAGTTCAAAAGGAAAATCCAAGATGGCGGCTGTAATTTTTTTTTAATTTTTCGTCATGGGTGTCGTTTTCATGGTTGTAGTGGTGCTGGAGCCGATAATGAAGTCAAAATGAAAATCCAAGATGACGGCTATAATTAGTTTTAAATTTATTTTTTAAATTTTTTATAAAGTTTATGTGTGTCGTTTTTATGGTTTTCAAGGGTGCTGAAGCCGATAGTTAGGTGAAAATAAAAATCCAAGATGGCGGCTGCGAAAATTTTCGGACCCGGCCTAGTGCCTGCCTATCTTTTCTGAAAACCAATGCACGCCACTGGTCTGGCTTTAGTCAAGGGACCATTTTAGGACCTTTATTTTTAGGGTTCCGTACCTCGAAAGGAAAAAACGGAACCCTTATAGGATCACTTTGTTGTTCGTCCGTCCGTCCGTCTGTTTGTCTGTCAAGACCCTTTTTCTCAGGAACGCGTGGAGGTATCAAGCTGGAATTTATATCAAATACTCAGGTCTACTGACCCTTGGAGCTGTGAAAAAATCAAACTTCTAAACCAACGCAATCAAAAGATACAGCCGTTTATGCCGCAAATTTTCGACACTCGCAAGGGACTCAAAACCTACAGGGTACTTCCTGTGCATTCAGAATCTTGAAATTTGGTACGAAGCAACATCTTATAGCACAGATAAAGGAAAAATTGCGAAAACCGTACATTTTTTGTTACATTATATATAATAAAAATATTTTTAATAATTTTAAACTTACTACCCCCTTCCTCATGAGCGCGTAGGGGTATTAAATTGAGATTCATATCAAATACTCAGGTCTATAATACCTTTAAGCTGTAAGAAAATTGTTGGGGAGGTTTGCAGAGCGAAAACACAGGAAATACTGTAAAGCATTTATTAGAAAGGTTTAAGAGGTTATCTACGAACAATGTGTAAAAATGGAGTATTGTGAAAAAGACTGTTGATATCGAAATCCAACAAAGGTTATGGGCCCAGAGCAGTAAAGTGTGTTGTGAAAATAATTCGAAATTGTGAAAATTTGTAATCTACATGTAGGAAGAAAAATGACTTCGAATGTACGTATAGAATTATTGACGATAGACAACTACGACAGTTGGAAGGTACAGGTGGAAGCATTGTTGATAAGGAATGACTTCTGGGAATATGTAAGTGGAGAAAAGCCGAAACCTACTACTGATGCTGCTATATCGACATGGAAGACGGCTGACAGAAAGGCAAAGTCTGAGTTAATATTGGCATTAGATCCGAGTGTAGTTCGTCATGTAAAAAGGGTGGAGACTGCACGAGAGGTATGGTTAAAATTAGAGAGCTTATTTGCATCAAGAGGACCTGCAAAGAAAGCGAATTTAATGAAAAGGCTCATGTTACAAAGGATGAGTGAAAACCAAAAGGTACATGAGCACCTTGATTCCTTCTTTGAAGCTGTCGACAAATTGGAAGAAATGGATATAAAAATCCATGATGATTTGCTAACGATCATGTTGCTGTATAGTCTTCCGGGAAGTTACGAAAACTTTAGATGTGCTATAGAGTCTAGAGATGAGCTTCCAAAGCCAGAGCAACTAAGAGTTAAAATCATCGAAGAGAATAGTTCAAGAGGAAATGCTCAAGTTGACAAAATGGAAGGCGCCATGTATTTGGACAAACATCCGAAGAAAATTACTGGAAAAATATTTAAGTTTAAATGTTTTAAATGTCACAATTTTGGCCATAAGGCATCGGACTGCACAAAGAAAAGGGTGAAGACTCAAGAAACTCGATGTGTGGAGTCATGCACTAGTCATGAAAGCTGTGAAGCTTTAACTATGTATCATGTTTCAGATGACTGCCGCATCGTTGTTGCTGCGAAGCGCCGTCAGGAATGGATTTTTGATAGTGGTTGCACTTCTCACATGTGCAATGACCCGCAAAGGTTTGCTGAGATACTCCCTGCGAGTCAAAAATTAAAATTAGCCACAGATTCTTTGACAACCGTGCAAGGTAAAGGTACAGTTGAGTTATTAGTATGCAATGATGATCGAACGCGAAAAATTAAATTTGAAAATACCCTATTCGTTCCCGATTTACGTAATAATTTAATTTCCATCGCCCAGCTTACCGAACGAGGTTGTGAAGTTACGTTCAAGCAAGACGTAGCCTATGCAGTTAAAAAGGGTGAGGTAAAGCTGATCGCTGATCGGCGTGGTGATTTATATTACTTGAGGGAGCTGGACGCTTCAGCGTCTGTGTTAAGTAGTGAAAGTGTTGATCTGTATAGATGGCATGAGCGTATGGGACATCTGAATGCTAGGGATCTTATGAAAGTACTAAAGAAATCAGGTATTGATCCGATAGGGATCGATAGTAACTTGCATGATTGTGATGTGTGCGCTAAGGGTAAAATGGTGTCGTTGCCATTTGTGAAATCTAGTACACGCTGCAACGAGAAGTTGCGAATAATATACTCTGATGTGGTAGGTCCAATGAGAGTTCAATCTAATGGCGGAAATAAATACTTTGTTACTTTTATTGACGACTGTACTCGTTGGTGTGAAGTCTTTATGCTGAAAAATAAAAGTGATGTTTTGTCAAAGTTTAAAATTTTCAAATGTCATGTCGAAAATTTGACAGGAAGAAAAATTAAATATTTACATACGGATAACGGAACTGAATACAAAAATACATTTTTCGATGAATTTTTAGAAAATGAAGGCATTAAGAGACGCTTTACGACGCCATACTCACCTCAAAGTAACGGCATCGCTGAACGCATGAACCGTACATTGATTGAGATGGCAAGGTGCATGATCTTATCGTCAGGTATTTCACCAAGTTTTTGGGCAGAAGCTGTAGCTACTGCATGCTATTTACGTAATAGGTGCCCAACTAGCAGTCTAAATGGTGAAATTCCATACGAAAAATGGTTTGAGAGACATGTGAATGTCAAATATTTAAAAACGTTTGGCACGAAAGTACATGTCTTGGAAAAGGAACCAGGTAAAGATAAGTTTGCAGCACGAAGTTCACTTGGTGTTTTTGTGGGTTATCCAGCTGACGCTAAGGGCTATAAAATATGGATACCTGAGAGTAGAAGAATCGTAGTGTCGAGAGATGTAAAAGTTCAGGAAGGTAAACTAACTGAAATTGAGTGTAAGGTCTCAAATGAATCACTAATTGAATCACAATGTGAAAAGAGTATTGTGAAAAAGACTGTTGATATCGAAATCCAACAAAAATCAAACTTCTATGTCAACGCAATCAAAAGAAACGCAAGGCTGCTGCAAGGCGCGGCATGGAGAGTGCGATTGTCGCAACCCAGCGCTGGGCACGCCACAATTGCGGCGATAAGTCCTCTCTTTGAGGAGTGGCTAGAGAGGCGCCACGGCGCCCTCACCTTCCGCCTGACGCAGGTCCTCACCGGACACGGTTGTTTCGGGAGGTTCCTGTTCAGGATAAAGCGGGAGGAAACGCCAGGGTGTCACCACTGTGGGGATCGCCCGGAGGACACGGTGGAGCATACGATGGAGGTCTGCCCGGCTTGGGCGGGGACCCGCCGTGTCCTCGAGGCGGCGATCGGCGGCGGCGACCTCTCGCGTCCGGCCCTCATACAGGCCATGGTACGGAGCGAGAGTGAATGGGAGGCCGTCACCTCCTTCTGCGAAGCAGTAATGCTCGCGAAGGAGGAGGCGGAGCGCGTGAGGGAGAGGCAATCGCTGCACGCTCGCGCGCCTAGCCGCCGCAGGAGACGCCCTGGACGGGAGTCAACAGCCGACTCCCGGCCACCGTAGGCGCGGGCTTGCGGGCGGCGAACTATGGGCAGCTCGCCGCCCGGTAAGGACCAGGCCCGGGTCGATGGCGCGTTGTGTTCCACGCGCGCCTCAAAGAGCTGTCAGCAAGAACTGACGGGGTCCGCTAGGGCCGATGCCGCCGGGGCTGCGGGTTGTTCGAAAGAGATACCGTGGCCCCTGGCACAGGCAACTGAAGGAACACGGGTGGGTTTTAGTCAGTAAAAGTCTGACACTCCCTTCTGCTCCGCCCAGAGCGGAAGGAGTCATTTGATGATTTCCCACCCAGAAAAAAAAAAGGCTGCTGCAAGGCTAGTGTAGGTATTTCAGTTATATTATAAAATAAATGATATGTGTTAATATAAAATAAAGGATTACTGAAACGATAAAGAGACCTTTGTCTTTAATTTATGCTCCTCCAGCTTTCCATATTGTAATGTTATGGATTTCTTCTATACATATAATAAAACGAAAGAAAAACTGTACATTGAGAATTTTCGAGAAAAAATAAGTGGCTTTTGTTAGAAAAACGTAACTGATGACAAAAAGTGAATTTTTAGAATTTTTGCCTGTTTGTCTGTGTGTATGGTACGGCTTCACACCAAAACTACTGGATAGATTGAATTGAAATTCAGCAAAAATGTTCTTTTCATGTTTTTATGTTTTCCAAGGAAGGCTTTAGGCTACATATTATCACGCCGTATGTTATGGGAGGTGAGCAATATTGATTTTAAAAGGTTTTTGTTCGTAATTGAATGCACAAAATGACATGTTATTTATTTAGTTAATAGTAATTTAACTCTGGGAACATAATAATTACGCTATTTTTATAAAGGAGCGGGGCAGTAATATTATAAATTGCAAGGGAACAGTTATTTCAACAATATGTCAACGGGGAATTTAGCGGTAAGGTCAGGCGACCGTTTACCGCACTAAATGGTGCAAGTTCAAATCCTATAATATTGTTTAAAAAAATCGTAAAATTCTTTTTTTAGTTTTTGCATTTTTTATGTGCATTATTAACGATTCTGTTATGAAATCTGAGAACTTTACATGTCCTATCTAATTGTATGGAAAGTTTCACACCAATATTACTAATCTATACATACTCGTATAATAAAACAGTAACGAAAGAAAAACTGTACATTGAGAATTTTCGAGAAAAAATAAGTGGCTTTTGTTAGAAAAACGTAACTGATGACAAAAAGTGAATTTTTAGAATTTTTGTCTGTTCGTCTGTGTGTATGGTAGGTACGGCTTCACGCCAAAACTACTGGATAGATTGAATTGAAATTCAGCAAAAATGTTCTTTGTAAACCAAGGAAGGCTTTAGGCTACATATTATCACGCCATATGTTATGGGAGGTAACCAATATTGATATTTAAAGGTTTTTGATCGTAATTGAATGCACAAAATGACATGTTATTTATTTAGTTAATAATAATTTAACTCTGGGAACATAATAATCACGCTATTTTTATAAAGGAGCGAGGCAGTAATATTATAAATTGCAAGGGAACAGTTATTTCAACAATATGTCAACGGGGAATTTAGCGGTAAGGTCAGGCGACCGTTTACCGCACTAAATGGTGCGAGTTCAAATCCTTTAATACTGTTTTAAAAATCGTAAAATTCTTTTTTTAGCTTTGTATTTTTATGTGCATTAGGAACGATACTGTTATGAAATCTGAGAACTTTACATGTCCTATCTAATTGTATGGAGAGTTTCACACCAATATTACTAAACAGATTGATTGGTGGTACAACAAACTACACTATCATGAAGTCAAGTCAAACTTTTGGTTCTAAGTTATATCTTACCAAGCACATTTATTGTAGGTAATTGATTCAAGAGCTATGAGTACCGTCGTCAATGACCATGTCTCTAAGTTTACCTCAGAGCAAAAGCAAATTTTCGACACCATCCTTGAAAACGTTGGGCTCGGCCAAGGTAAAATGTTTTTCTTGGATGCTCCTGGTGGAACAGGGAAAACATTTGTCACCGCTGGCATTCTCGCAGAGTTCAGGAGGCAAGCCAAGATTGCCATTACGGTAGCATCGTCAGGAATCGCCGCAACACTGCTTCCTGGTGGCAAAACATCGCACGCAATGTTTAAGATTCCCATAGATTTAGAGAGTAATGAAACACCTTTTTGTGGAGTGTCACGCAACAGTGACAAAGGGCGCGTGCTTAAAGATTGCTCTTTAATCGTGTGGGATGAATGCACTATGGCGAACAGAAAAGCAGTAGAGGCGGTAAACAAGACTTTGCAGGACGTCCGCAGGAACCAGCAAATGATGGGTGGCGTCACAGTTCTGTTTAGCGTCGATTTCCGACAAACGCTGCCTGTGGTGACGCGAGGAACTAGGGCTGATGAGCTGAATGCTTCGTTCAAATGCTCTTTCTTATGGCCACATATTCATAGGTTGCGCTTAACGATGAATATGAGAACACAGCTTGGCGGGAATGTACACGCCCAAGAATTTTCTGATGTTCTCTTAAAATTGGGTGAGGGAACGCTACCAGTAGACGGTGGCCAGGTGGTTCAACCTGAGATACTTGGGAGAGTGGTGTCCACCTTAGAAGATTTGATTCGCCTGGTGTACGGGGACATCAATAGGATACCGCACCAAGATAATTCTTGGGTGTGAGAACGAGCCATTTTAACGCCCAGAAACGACCAAGCTTCAGCGATCAATAAATGCATTCTCGCGGAAATTGAAAACGAAGTGATCTACACTTCAATAAACACTGTTGTCGACCAAGATGACGCCACACATTACCTCGTAGAATTTCTCAATTCCCTCAGTGCAAGTGGACTACCAGAGTACACCATTAAGCTAAAGGTCGGTGTCCCAATTATGCTTCTTCGGAATCTCAATCCGCCGAAACTGTGCAATGGGGAAATATCATTGAGGCGGAAATTCTAACGGGTTGTGGTGTCGGCGAGACAGTGTTTATACCACGTATTCAACTGATTCCCCACAATTACCCCTTTCAATTCAAGCGCGTGCAGTTTCATGTGAGCGTGTGCTTCGCCATGACAATAAATAAGTCGCAGCGGCAGACACTGAAGGCTGCGGGTGTCGACCTCAGGACGAGCTGCTTCTCACACGGACAACTGTACGTCGCTTGCTCCCGCGTCACCAGTCCTGACTCGCTGTACATATTGAATGAGACCGAGGGAAAAACAACGAACGTTGTTTACACAGAAGAGTTACAGTAAATTATAATAGTTCTGTTATTCGACGTCTCCTAAATTTCCTTATTAACCTGACGTCTCTTACCAGTAACTTAACTACATAACTTTCAAATTTTGAGTTTACTAAGCCAAATAGTTTTTGAGGGATCTAAGCTATAGTATAGTATGGGACGCATCTTTTGAGTGTTTCTGTAAATCAACAAACTATCACTAACTATTATTAAAATTAAAATAGAATTTAAAAAATACTTATGCGATACGTGGACAAAGCCACGGGTACAGCTTTAGTTTATAAAGATATTTTTTTTAAGTTATTTGCAATATTATTGTTAAATTAGTGATTGAGATATGAGACGTTTTGATGTCGACGATGAAGACGCGGATTGTTGGCCGTTCCGTTAGCACGCACAGTTTCGCATTCTTACTCGCCCTTGCAATGCTGAAAGCTCTACTGGCATCGACACAGGAGTGCGATTTGTTTGCCGCGAGATGGACAGACGTACGAGTGTGTGCGATGATGGACGGAAGATGACATTTTTGTGTGCCAATGTTGTTTGATTGTTAATTGTTAATTTTAGTTGCTTTGTTAGTTATTTTCATGTATTATTTATTATTGTTATTCCTTCCTTATTGTAGTCTGTAATGATGTTCATGTTTTTCTGTATATTGCTTAACAAAACACTAAATAACATAAATACACCTACAACAATACATGAAACAGATATGAACATGTTCAGACTTGATTCGATACAGATATTGTCTAATAGAACATTCATTACATTCTTGATAGCGCGGACAAATTATGTTGCGACTCAACGCCAACAGCGATGGTTTTTAGGGTTCCGTAGTCAACAAGGGATCCTTAGTTTCGCCATGTCCGTCGGTCCGTCTGTCCGTAGCTTCGCTCAGAGACTCTTAGTTCTAGAAAGCTATCATTTGGCATGGATATACGAGGGTGACACTGAAAGTTCTTAGAAAATCAAAAACTGAACAATCTAGCAAGTTATTAGTTTTTTATATCTTTTCAAAATAGTGTCCATTTACATCAATACATCGCTGCATTCGATGGAACCACTGAGAAAAGCACTTTGCCCACTCGTCCTTAGAGGTCTCTTCGACGGCATTTTGAAACGCAGCCACTGCTTCCTCGGCGTCCATAAAACGTTTTCATCGAAGTTTTTCTTTTATTTTCGGAAATAAATAAAAATCGCAAGGTCGGGGCTATAGGGCAGGTGACCCAGTAATTCCATGTCTGACGTCGGCAAGTAGTCAATTGTTTGCTTGGCGGTGTGCGACGAAGCGTTGTCGTGGTGAAGGAGGATCCTACTGTGAGGTCGTTTCTCCCGAACTTTTTCCAAGACAAGTGCCAAACAATTGTTAGTATATCACTCTGCAGTAACTGTTTTTCGATCCTCTAAAACAATTGTTGCGTAATGAAATGTCCTTCCGAAGAACGAGGCCACCATCTTTTTTCGCACGGTTCGACCTCTCTTCACTTTAGTTGGCAACTCCAAAGGAAGGAAGGAAACACCCAGACAGCAGATTGTCTTTTAGTTTCAGGATCATAACAATAAATCCAGCTTTCGTCACCTGTAAGTATGTCGAACACAGCATTTGAGTCACCACCGTTAAATCTTTGAACCATTTCACGACACCAATCAACACGATGGAGCTTTTGGGCCTCTGTCAAATTATGAGGTATCCACCGGGCACAAAGCTTCCTGACCGCTAAATGTTCATGGAGGATATTGTGCACTTGACTCATACCGATGCCTAAGCTTGTCCGAATCTGCTGATAAGTCACTCTTCTGTCAGTCTCTATCATACGCCGTACAGCACTGATGTTATCTTCAGTCGTCGCCGTAGAAGGCCGTCCCTCACGCAGATCATCGGTGAGATTAGTGCGACCACGTTTAAACTCATTAAACCAGTTGTAAACAGTGGGGATGGGGAGATGGGGCTTCACCGTGAATGGCCAATCGAAGTCTATCATAACTATCTTGTTAACTTAAATGTCATCGAAGTCATAAAAAATCATTGTACGAAAATTTTCTCGCGTTAAATTCATACTGACGTGGCACACAATTTTCAATTTGCCGCCAAATCGTAAACAAATGAAAAATGCATAAAGATAAGATAAGATAAGATAATGTTTATTTTGTAAAACATGAGTACAGTATGAAGGTCTTAATATAATTATTGTGACGTGGCTACATGTTTTGCCATTTATGGCATACAAAATTTGTTGCACTAGACAATAAAAATAAAAATAAGAAAGAGAGAAAAAAAAAATTAAATAAAATTACAAAGTCAAAATTAAAATGTCATTTTGTTGTCAATTAAATTGAAATTACAACGTCAAAATTTAAATCCAACTCAAAATACATGTCAACATTAAAATTTATTCTGAGTGAGACACAGAAATAAAAAACACAATCAGAATTCTATACAAGCGAAATATCATTTAAAAATTAATCTACGCTGTAATAGCACTTCTCTAGTAATAACCCCTGAAGGAACTTTTTAAATTTGTTTAGAGGCATAGATTTAACAATATCTGGTATTTTATTATAAATATTTGGAGCAATACCAAAGAAACTCTTTCTCAATAAAGCAGTTTTACACTTGTTTTGACATAACAAATTCTCATATTGGGCACGAACTGGGGTTCTCTTAACTGCTGAAAATTTTTTGAACAATTGTTGATTCGCTTTAACAAATAATGCAGTTTCCAATACAAACAAAGATGGAAAAGTTAGTATTTTAAATTTTTTTAAGTAAGGAACGCAACTATCCGTTGTTCTTAGACCACACATTGATCGTATACATCTTTTTTGCATCCTGAATCTGAGTTCTCTATTAGTTGACTGTCCCCAAAAAACAACACCATATCTTAAAATAGAAGCGACCAATCCATGATAGGCTGTTCGTAGTGTGTCAATATTCACTTTCTTGGATAATTGGAATAATAGATATGCAGATTTACTCAGACGCTTACAAATTTCCTCTACGTGAGGTTTCCAGTTCAGTTTATTATCTATAGTTATACCTAAGAATTTAGCATTTGTAACTTCTACTATACAGTTATTATAGGCAATGTTAACTGGTGGATACTTACGGCGCTGGTGGAAATGAATTACTTTAGTTTTATTTAAATTAATTACAAAATTATTTTTGTCAAGCCAATTTATAATGTCACTCAGAGAATTATTTATGTCATTATGATAATTATTAGGGTTAGTATATTCCACAATAGCCGTGCTGTCATCTGCAAATAGCACCATTTTATGATCTATAGTTTTTGGGAGATCATTAATGTATATTAAGAAAAGTGGTGGCCCCAGTACGCTACCTTGAGGTACACCATATTTTATATGCCTAGGTTCAGATACGTATTTTATCTCCAATTTAGTAATAGGACAAATTCTAGTGATTTCCGTACATTGAGTACGGTCTCTCAAATATGATTTTAGGAGTTCCAAGATGTTTCCTCTTATGCCATACGCGTGTAATTTTTGATCTTATGATCCACGAAATCGAACGCTTTTGTCATATCTGTTAGTATAGCACACACAGGATTACCTTTATCTACAGATGTCATTACACCAGATAGTAGGTCAAACAGAGCCATATTAATATTTGTATTTTTTCTGAAGCCTTTTTGTTCATTGCAAAAAAGTTTGAATTTTTCAAAATAAGAATATATTGAATTATAAATTACCTTCTCAATAATTTTTGAGAATACAGATATTTTTGCAATGGGTCTATAATTTTGAACATCACTTTTATCGTTTTTTTTATAAAGCGGTTTAATGATGACTTTTTTTAGGCTACTTGGGAATAAACCATCAGAAATGCAGAGATTAATTATATGTGATAGTAGAGGTGCTATAATTTCCTTTACGTGTTTTATAACTTTAGTTGATATGCCATCAAATCCTACCGTATTTGTATTATTTAGGCATTTATAAAATACATTCGCAATAATATTGGCAGTTCCATTTTCAAAATTTGAACTTATTTTTTTATTATATCGTTTACAAGTGGCCAGTTCTAAAAATTTTCAGTGCCGTTCTGGTACATAATAATAACGCCGACAGTGGTAAAAAATAATCTTGATAAAAAAAGCTTGAAACGTTTCGTTCAGGGCGATGTCGTCTCGCTTTGCGTAAGCCTTCAGGTCGGCTTTTAGTTTAACCAGATGCAGCTTAACACCAGGGTGGGTTTGATATTTTTCAATAAAAATCATTGGTTAAATCTAATATTGTTTTGATGATGAAGGATGTTTATTTCTGTTCGTAGGTATAAACAAACACTTAATAATACATATTTTATTTTCCTATCCTACCTATTACTCTGAGAAGCAACACCGGAAAAAATCCAGAGATTATTTTATTTTATAGTATCAAGTCAATTCAATATATTCCTTTCCTTTTTGAAGAAGAATTTTAAATTTTTTTTTTTAATCTGATAAGAAATAAATAAAAGCGTGTTACATTTTGATGGAACATTAAAGAACATTTAGAATATTACACCTTCATTATTTTTCTTTTGCAATTACAATGTAACACGCTTTTATTTATTTCTTAACAGGTTTAAATAATTTATTACTTTTTAGTTCTTTTTATTAAGAAGTAATAAAAGCTTGTTTTTAAAGCGTGTAACACCATCGTCGCGTAGCCATCGTGTACCTCTATCATCAGACCCTGGTTACCATCTAGCACCAAAGTACTCGTCAAGACGGATTAAACGAGTCCAAACTCGATGGGGTTGTGTCGTTTAACTACCGAGTTCCTATGGCCACCTTCCGGTTCCATCATCAGATCAGCTCCATGTCATAATAATTTTACATTGTCATCAGATTTACACATGCATGCAAAATGTCAGCTCAATCGGTAACCGGGAAGTGGATCAAATTTAACTTGCAAGATTTGATTACAGACAAACATCGGGATAGGGGAAACTAAATAAATAATAAAATAAAAGCTTGTAATAAATGATTGAACTGAACGATCGCTCGTAGTGTGGCGAGTCGAGTCAGCCGTGCGAGAGACTGGACGCGTACATGGCGGAGCTGTACGCGGGGCGGGCCACGCGCGGCGGAGCCGACCTGGCCGAGCAGCTGGCGCTCGCGCACGCGCAGCTCATGTACGAGCGCTGGCGCCGCGACGCGCACGCCGAGCGCAACCGGCGCCTGCTGGGCCGCTGTCGCCACATGCGCGCGCTCGAGCTGCAGAACGCGGCGCTGCACGAGCGCCTGCGCGCGGCCACGCGCGAGCGCGACGAGCTGCGTCAGCTGCCGCCCGCGCCGCCCGCGCCCGCGCCCGCGCCCGCCTGCGCCGCGCTCGAGGCCGAGCTGGCCGAAGAGCGCGCCGCGCGGCTGCGGGCCGAGGCCGCGCTGCGCGAGGCGGAGGCGCAGCGCGCGCTGGACGCGGCCGAGCTGCAGCGCACTCGCGGCGAGTCCTTCGAGGCGGCGCGCCACGTGGAGGCGCTGGCGCGCGCCGCGCTGGCGGCCGAGCGGCGCGCCGAGCACGTGCGGCGGCTGCGGCGCGAGCTGCTGGTGCTGGCCGAGCGCGAGGCGCGCCTGGGGGCCGCGGCGCGCGGCGCGGGCTCGGGCCCGGCCGCGCCGCCGCCGGACGACCGCGCGCTGCGGGCGGCGTGGGCGCGCGCCGAGGCGGAGGCGGAGGCCAGCACGGCGCGCGCGGAGGCGGCCACGGCGCGCGCGCACGAGCTGGAGATGGCGCTGGCCACGCGCGAGGCCACGGTGGCGGAGCTGAAGCGCGCCACGCGGCACGCGGCCGAGGAGGGTGCGGCGCGGCTGCGTGCGCTGCGCGACAAGTACTCAGCGCTGATGCGCGTGGTGCGCGCGGGCGAGGCGCGCCAGCTGGAGTGGCTGGCGGCGGGCGGCGCGGCGCGCGGCGGGGCGCGGGACGGGGGCGCGGCGCGCGGCGTGGCGCGGGATGGGGGCGCGGGGGGCGCGCGCAGCTAATCGCGTGCGGGGTGCGGGGGGCGCCTCGCAGGACTCGCCAGCGACAGTGAGGTGTCGCGAATGTTCGGGAGTGAGCCGAGGACGACGTCGCAGACGTGATTTGTAAGAGTATTGGTGAAGTAAAATATCTTGTGACAGTCGTGGCCGTGGCCGGTACTGGACTTGTGCGAGAATAAGACATCATTCATCATTGAATATATTATCGTTATCTTCTCTGTACACAAAAGGGAACATTCGCCTACTAGGAATCAGCCGGTGTAAGTGGTAATGCCGCACTGCGTGTGGCTCTGCGTCAGTGCGACGTGAGTGTGCGGGGCGCGGGAGTGACGCGAGCGCGACGTGTGTGTGTGCGCGAGGCACGGAAGTGACGCGGGCGTGACGTGCGATGTGTGTGCACGAGGCGCGAGTGACGCGCGACGTGTGTGTGCGGGAATAACGCGAGTGTGACGTGCGACATGTATGTGTGCGGGAGTAACGCGGGTGTGACGTGCGGCATGTGTGTGTGCACGAGGCGCGGGAGTAACACAGGCGTGACGTGCGACATGTGTGTGTGCACGAGGCGCGGTAGTAACGCGGGCGTGACGTGCGACGTGTGTGTGCACGAAGCGCGGGAGTAATGCGGGCGTGACGTGAGACGTGTGTGTGCACGAGGCGCGGGAGTAACGCGGGCGTGACGTGCGACATGTGTGTGTGCACGAGGCGCGGGCGTGACGTGCGAGGTGTATGTGCACGAGGCGCGGGAGTAATGCGGACGTGACGTGGGACGTGTGTGTGTACGAGGCGCGGGAGTGACGTGCGTGTGAGTGCGGGGCGCGGGAGGGACGCGCCTCGCTTGTGGGTAGTTTGTGTGAAGTTTCGTAATTATGTATCGCATACAGATGTAACGCTTGTCATATTTAGTTTTCAATGTACTCATCGACAACTATGATTCTTGATTCTATCTACTTGTAATGTTTACTGGGAATAAATGAATACAGATTTTCGTTCAAATTAGTCTTTATCTTTATCATTAAAATCCACGAGCGGATATCGCATAATAATACGTCATACATAGTATATTTGGTACAAAATTCACAACAAAGTATAATATAAATAGTTAAAATATCAACAAACTCTTATTTACAATGTACAAAATATACAAATACGTACAAAAGAATCAACAACATAAGACTACGATATGATATTTGGTGTGTGAGGGTGCGGTCGGGCGGTCGGCGGTCAGGGCAGCGGCTCCACGTAGTTCTCGGGCACGAGCCCGGTCTTGCCGTTGAGCGTGCCGCGCAGCCAGCCCGGCTCGCCCGACGCCGCCACGTTGGTGATGATCTGGTTGGGCTCGAACGACAGCTCGCCCTCGCTCTCGCCCAGGCACGCGTACAGCGTGCGCACGCGCGTGCAGCGGGCCGCGCCCGCGCCGCCCGGGCCGCCCAGGCCGCGCGGCGGCGGCGACGCGCTGTGCGACGACACCGACTCGGCCGACGAGCTGCTGGAGCGGCCCGCGCCGCCCACCGCGCCGAAGTGCTGCAGCAGCTGGTGGTGGTGCGGCGAGTAGCGCGCGCCCACGCCCAGCATGCGCTCGCAGCCGCCCACGCTCACGCCCAGGCGCTCCACCACTCCCTGCAACAGAGCGCACGTTCACTACGCTGCCCGATGTGAGAGCTCTCAGCTTCGGTATAAAAACAGCCGAGCGATGACCGAAAAGGAACAATTTAATAGCCAGCCGCAGCAAGATCGTTAATTTGCAAGAGAGCACTAATGATCGAAACAAAACAAACCGAGTTATACACAAGTAGATACCGACACTGAGCAGACGCGATGGGTATCGAATTCTACACATGATTAAACAAAAACCTAATTGATTTGATAATACTTGTCTTGGGTCAACATTATCTTTATCTCGTTTAGATCTTGATACACATTACGTCTGCGGAGTTTCGCCAGCTAATTTAATTTGACCCTGGTGTACATACGCAACGTAGAGTGATCGACTTGAGAGATAAGATATGACAACCACACCAAAATCTGCCGATACCATATAGACGAGTACTTACAATATCATTTCGCGCAGAGATCGGCACCGACGTGGGCGATGTTCTGCAACAAACGACAATAGTTCATGAGTCTACGTTACTGTTACAACACAACTTACATTATTATACCCGCGATCATCAATGTACACCAATCAATTTAATTGAGTGCCGCAGCTCGCAGCTACCTGCCACTACTAATTGACAGCTCCGCAAGAATTCATTGGAACGTGTCTGACGTGCGCCATCCAATCATTAGGTACAAATGTCTTGATTAGTCAAAACCAAGCACAATAGGTATGTCAAAAAGAGTAGAACTTATATTTTATGTCAATAATTATGTATTGTATTTATTTTTT
The DNA here is from genome assembly GCA_947507525.1 of Apamea epomidion. Taxonomy (NCBI): domain Eukaryota; kingdom Metazoa; phylum Arthropoda; class Insecta; order Lepidoptera; family Noctuidae; genus Apamea; species Apamea epomidion. Next base: position 183,903 of record OX382239.1, read on the forward strand.
ATTATAAACAGGTTAATCGAGGAATAAAATTGACGTTTAACAGTTTTTGTATGAAATAACTGTCAAAAATAAAAAAAATATTCCTCGAATAAAGTTATCAGATGATTGAAAAATCAACCCTTAAAGTTACAAAATTTATTTAGACTAGACGTGTAGTAGGCACTTTTGATAGTAAATAATTACAAATTAAACAGGTACTTGCACAAAATTAACAAAAGTAAACAAAATAATATTATAAACCAAGTTACTATTATTGTATATGAACATCGACTGCTGACTTAATGAAATGGTAATAATCAAATCGGAGGGATGTTGAACTACAAGTGTCAGAGCATCCTCAGGCTGTGTTTTCACCAGAAATGAGCGAGGATGCGCAGGGAAGTGATATGAGTGGAACTAACAAATAACATCTCTTATTTTCACAGTGTGAGCTAAGCTAGTGTTGTTATTAGTTAGTTTTACGCACATTCTTCTGCGCATCCTTGCACATCTCTGGTGGAAACGCACTCTTAAATGTAATCAGTACGAGTAGACGCGCACGTGACAGCTACACAGCTGATGGATGTGTTCGTCAGTCGGTCACCTCCGACACCCGCTCAAATACGAACAGTGGAACTAGTAAGAAGTAGTAAGCAAGAGACACCAACCCAGCAATCACGAACCCGGACAGGCAGATGATCATCTTGCACAGAGAATGGTAACAACACGGCACTAAGTATCAACTGTTGACAGCGCGAAGCCGAGTCACGTGCGCTGCCCAAGGCTGCGGACACTGCAATGAGCAATGCGAGCGCGCGCGCGCTATATACGCGGCCGGCGGCAGATGCGCGCCTGCGCAGTGCACACCTGCCGCATGCCCGACCACCTCACTGATTTCCAACCCTGCCTACCTACCACGCGGATCCTTACACTTTACGATCGAACTCCTTTTATTTTAATGAACAAAGGAGTAGCGCATCCTACCGCAATCTCATAGATTCTATTAATCTCGATGAAGTAATTAATTATACTATAATATAATAGAATTAGCAACGATCAACACAAATTGCCCGATGCTAATTCTAGTCCAGGCACTGTACACACAGTTGTGACCCGGCGAAACTCATCCGATATTGATGATTTTTCTGCAAAATGTGGTTTTCTAAAACCCCTACAATTCGAAAACTAGCGCTCTCATCAGAATTTGATCGGAAAGTATATTATTTAGGTACCTACTTAAGATTCTTCGTCAAATCTAAAAATACTGTGAAATTAACTTATGACATTTTTGGTTAACTAATTCGAAAAATCGAAAGAAAGAAAAATAACACAGACGGTCGAGTAACTTTTTTGCGATTACATACTTACATTTGCAGTTGGAATGTATGGAAGAACATGTTATTCAACTACAATGATCAGTTTGTTTTTGGGATAAATACAACCCGGATATAACCCTTCATTGTGCGTGGTCCGACACGCACTTGGCTGGTTTTTTTTTTTATGATGATGGGCGACTGATTATTCGCCCAAACCGATAAGCATAGAATGATGCAGGGTTAAAGTTAGTGTTTAGTAAGAACTAGTTACTGGTAGCTATGTGAAGTACAATGTTATAGTGGAAGAAACTGAGGAATTGGTGTAGTTTAGGTAAGTGTCGATGTTCGGTGTTCGAGCTAACAATGCGTTGTTTGTCACACAATCGACGAAACTGTACCTACTTTAGCTTAAAATAAATAGACTAGTTCCTTATATTTCAGTTAAAACTTAGGTGACGTGAGCTGTCAATAGTGTCAATCCCTAGCGTGAGGTAGAATGACAGCTGACTTCACCAGAGTTTACAAGTAGAGATTTTTACAGAATGTGCCTACAGGTATTGTAAAGTAGCAGCGATCGCGGGACACGGTCACCAAGCACCGGGCCCACTGTCAATATATCAAAGTGCTGCGCGGTGTACAGCGCGCGATGCAGCGCGGGGCGGCGCACGGAACGCACTCCGCGCAGGTGGCAGGTGAACATTCCGCGCACGCGCAGCTGCCGCGCGCCGCCGCCCTGCATTCTTATCTCTCGTAAGGTTTCGGACACCCCCCGCCCCGTGCACCGTGCGCTGCATCTTGTAAGTATGGAAGAGTGCAAATAATCGGGGTCACCGCTCAACGTTTTCGTTACGTTTCCAAATCATTCGGTTCTCGATACGTTTGACGTTAACTTGATTTACGTGATGGTTAAGTCATTCGAACAATGCTGTCAAACTCACACTAAGCATACTGTCAAGGGTGCTGGCTCGTCGTCTGCCGATCGACTCGTAGTGCGCCAAAGAACTTGTGAAACGGAGGATAAATTGTAAAAGTGAAAGATTCTAATCCGTATGTGTAGAATAGGACCGCCGCGCGCCGAGCGCGCATTGTATGCCAGCTGTATACATTTTTTGTGCGCCGTCGACATCTGCCAGCGCGATTACAATAAGGAACGTTGAAAAACATTACTTTACTGACAATACAATCTTATAGGGAAGCTGCCCTCAATACGAAATGCGTTATAACTTAAGGTTATAACTTGTCAATTAGGTATCCTGTACTCAATATAGCTAGCTAGTTAGATTGATTAACGCAACAAACTGATTTCATAAATAATTATGATGTCCATGTTGCAAGTTAAGCATTCTAATGTCCTATAAAATTGCCTAAAACAATGATCGGCGTGCAAATTACGCTTATACATATAAAACAGAGACAAGATATATGAATACTAATGAGTAGAATCTTTGAACGCCTCAAGCACGACGTGGACAGTCAGGTAGGCTGGGACCGGAAGAACGACACGCTGCTTTTCGTCCTGGATATTTGTAACAAAAAAGATAAAATGCATGCAGCTCGTGGCAACAGCTAGGACTTTAGAAGTAAACTTTACGGAATAATAAGGGATACGTTAACCCAGCAGAGGAAGACAACGCGGTCGCATTCCGAGGAGGCGAATGCAAGAACACGAATGTGCATATCGCATAAGTATGTGCCTATTCTGTGTATACGTGCAACATAGTCAAACAAATCGCAACTCGTCAATATACACACATTCAAACAAAACCCCGCACCGCACCCGCTGTCGGCCAAACAATATGTTGAGTGCCTGTACGAAGGAGAGCGCACAGGCGCACAGGTGATGCGCGCGGTGCGGTGCCAGGGGCGCGGGGCGGTGCCAGGGGCGCGGGGGGCGCGGGGCGGCATAATGAGGCGAAGTTTCTTTTTGTGCTTTTGTCGCGAACAGCTGTCGCGCGCAGCCTCCGCGTGCCGCGCCCCCGCGCCCCCGCCTAGGCAGGCAGTGTCTTTAGATAACGTAAGTGGCGAGCCGCGTGCCCACTACTTACCGAACTGCGCAATGCACAATACAATACAGTTCTGCCTACCCCTTGGGAACGAACAGGCGTGATTTTTTTCTTTTTCTTTTTGATAATTCGATGTTTTGCAGATGTTAACCTGACGGTCTCACTCGTTTCAGGTACAGTATGCAACAAAAATTGCATTATTGCTTTTTTGCGTAACCGTAAAATTCAAATCATGATCTATCTATAAATAGTATGCAACAAAGTCGCTGTTCGTGCCTGTATCGATTAGTTCTTGTAAGCTACACAATGAATTTTGATGCGGTTTTCACCATCATGTAGAGAATGGATTCCGGAAGGTTCATGAGTGTATTTTTTTTTTATAATAAAAAACATTGCCCTACACTATCACTCCTGTATCGTGGGTGCGTTTACAGACATTTAAACTCACATACACAAACAGCCAGACCCGGAATAAGTACTTGTAGGTCATACAAATATTTGTTCCGTGCGGGAATCGAACCCGCGATACGCAGCGCAGCCTGCAGTCAATCGCTTAACCACTGCGCCAACCGTGTCGTCAAGAGAGAGATCGAGATAGAGGCAGGAGATCGCTAGTATGGTATGAGTGAGAGGTTCTCCATCCGCCTTGCACAACTATTAAAGTACGCAGGCGCGTAATACTGAGATGATCCAAAAATATCTGCATGCCTAGTGCAGTCATAACAGAATAAGGCTGCTTGTTACGTGACGATCAACATTCGCACTCATACATAACGTACCCGTCTTCATTGGGAGCGGTTTATCTTCAGAATAAGCAGTGACAATGGTGGTACCACTGGATGAGCGACTCGGCAGTCGGCGAGCGTGCACGCTTCACAATGGAAGTTTTTTTTCCTCGCTAGAGAGTTAGCTTCATATTATTTAGTCTTTGATCGTTCTAATAACAAGGACGCGGTTTAGACTGTAATTAATTCTGGAAACAAGTAATAATATAAAAAATACCGACGCTGTTTTACGATTAGAGTATTTACTTGAGTTCTTTATTAGAGTACCTACAACTATTGGTTCTTTAAGGTGCCTATAGATTTGCAAAAGTTTTGACGAACGACAAGTGCAGTAACGGACATTAAAAAAAAATTAAGCAAATCTGACGCTGACAGATTTAATTGATCATCAAAACACAGCAAAAGTTGCGACCTCACTTAAAAAATTGGTCCGAGCGCGCGGCTCCGCCATCAGCCGTGGCTATCGTCAACGCCACGCGTACCTGTCCGGAACACACAAACCTATGTGCCCTTAATTAATTCCTAGGAGTTTGAAGTTACTATTATACTCGTTGTTAGCACATGCGTGTGTTTCAAATAGCTTGGAGATATTGAATCTGTCCAGTCGGCCCCTGACGCAGTGCGGTTAGCTGTCGCACACTCTGGGAGCTTATTCCATGCTGTTACAACTCGGTTCGGCAACAAGTATTTGTATATTTCTTTTTATTTAGGTCCTTACCTATGAAATGCCGATTTTTGAGACTACCTATTGTGAAGATCGATTTCTTGTATTCTATTTAGAATTCCCAATTAAAATTAGTTTTATAATATAGCATGACATTTTGTTTTTCAAAATCAGTTGTTCATTTGTTTTCCCGCCGTTCGATTTTTTTTTAATATCGCTGTTTCTGTGACCATGGAAAAATCGAAATTGCGCGCTATTTTCGAATACGTTCCGTTGCGGCACTAACGCAGTGCAGAGGGCACGCAATATTAACGACGTGTATAGACATGGCACCGCATGTGAACGCACGGTCCGTTTTTGGTTTGATCGCTTCCGTTCTGGAAATTTTGATCTCACATTGAGCCCCGTGGCCGACCGGAGACGAACGTCGATAACGATGAATTGAAAGCCATGGTGGAAACAGATTCATTTCAAACCACGTTGGAACTTGCAGCACTCTTCAACGTAAGTGATAAATCGATACTGATTCATTTACTTCAAATTCGAAAGATAAAAAAGCTCAGAAACTCACTGAACAACAACAACAAACTCGCGTCGAAGCCCCGCACAACGGACCGTCTCACAACTATAGTTACGAGCGGAAACTCTCCGTCACCCACCATACTCACCAGGCCTTGCTCCAACTAATTTCCATTTGATTCGGAATTTGGCTAACTTTCTACAGGGGAAAATTGCAAAGAGTTCATCGAATCCCGTCTCCAGGATTTTTATAGCAGAGCCATCAACGAACTTGCGAAATGGCCAAAACTTCGATTAAGGAAATATAAAATTTTCTTTAAAAAAAAATAATTAAACGCAAATATTTGTTGGCATCCAGTGTGCAAAGGTCTTGAAGGCTGGCACTGAGCACTTCGTAGTGTTCCGCCAAGGCCTTTGGTCTCTTTCGGTTTTAGCTCTTCCATACATTTTAACCGCGTAGGTATTGCACTTTACTATGAAACAGATAATTTTTCGGAGGTTTAACAACCGAGAGAGACCAAAGACCTTGGAGGAACACTACGAAGTGCTTAGTGCCAGCCTTCAGCACTACTACTAAACGACTACTAGTACTGAATCTAGGGTAATATGTTGCACGTCGGTGTCCCTGCCTCCCTGTATAACGAAACCTTTCGCAGCTAAGTAGGCTTTACAAGTTAACGGGGTAACAGTTGACAAACTTACATTTGCAGGTTGGAATGTTAGTTCTTGGGTTAAATTAATAACAACTACAGAACCCTTCATCGTGCGCGGTCCGACACGCACTTGGCCAGTTTTTTTTTAAATATCGGTCCTAGATGACATTAGCATACTCCAAGAGAGTTCTTGTGTAGCTTTTGTACAGCCTCACAATGTGCGAGGTGTCCGGCACTCGAGTGCCTTGAAAATACACATAATATTTGTGCCTCCCATCGTAGACTGTCGCATATAATAGCAGTTAGACCTCTCCTGTGTGTGAGAGGGCTACCCCTGCCGGTGCGCGCTTCCGGTTCAGCGCGTAGTGTTGCTCGCACACGGAAGCGGAAGTCCAGTGTGTAACCCACAATATGTTCCGAGTAGCGTCAGTAAAGCTGAATAGAGGCATTCAGCCTCACTGACGCAACCCGGGGCATACTGCGGTGCGGGAGGTACCGGCTGTACGACACTCGAGGAAGGGAAACTCACCTGATACGTCTACAAATAAAGAAGGCCATGAACTTATTTAAATTTCAGTACGTTTTCTTTTGTCATTGAGATAGACGATTGCATTGTTTATCATGAGTCCATGAGTATAAGACGACGAAGCTTACAGCGTGTTCTACATATAATCTGAAGAAAAAGAAAACCAGCGTTTCAGCGGATGAAAGCCACCCGCCCACCTGTACACAGTGCACACTCAGTGCACCCACCATGAGGGTCATACACCCGCTCCGAACACGACATCTCGACTGATCATTACTTACGCCAGGTGTTGCACTGAGATGGCTCGACAGGGACAAACCTGAACAACACGCAAGTTGCACACAAAAACAAGAATCAAAACAAATTGGCAATATTTAGGTTCAACATCGTATGAAACGTGCTTCGGCTAGCTGCCGGCTCGCAGCAGTCACGTCCACGTCGACTACCTTGTATTCGATGATATTGCAGTGGACCGCAGGCCGTCCAGTGCACGCAATAATGCCGTACTATGAAATTCGGTTGATAGGAGCATGCCGTGCAAGTCAAACATTTATGTTTTCAAATTGATTTTTATTCTTTTTTACAAGAAAAATCTATAATGTTATTACAGACGCCTTCATTAATAGATAACCCCTTTGAAACGTATTAGTGCGTGGGATGTTCAATGAATGCAAACGTCGGTACATACATGTTCGCAATAATTTACACATGTTTCGGCATGCACATCTACTACAAGTACAAAGGTTCAAACAATGTCATCAGAGCATCACTGTCCATTGGAAACTATAAAATAAAATAAGAATACTACACAATAAGTAATAGAGCCGACAGGCCGAGCGCTCGCGATACTGCGCTGTGACACTTCGCAATTCAAAGAGTGGACACACCCATGCCATCTGCACAATGACGCCACGCCATCCTCACACTGTGCCTCCACAGAGGGCAAGAAACCGTCTCAATGTCGTGTGTTGACGGAGCGAGGCTGGTTGCACCTCCATACACAATCGGAATTACAATCTCTTTCATTTTGACAGTATGTTTGAAAAGTTTGTCTGCTTGACTGCTAAACACGATAGGTATCGTTGAATTGTCAAAATGTAAGGCCAATAAGGCCAAGGGGATTGTGATTCAGAGTGCATTCGCGATAGGCTAGTTGACAGTAAGAAAAACACTACTAATTAATATTATTGAGAAATAATTGCGTAAAGATAGCTATTGGTCACGTGACCGTGAGTACTAATCAGAGCGCGACTCGTGAATTCTTGTAATTGACTGTTTTAAATCTTCTATATAATAATAATTTTCTATATAATAAAAATGAAACGATGTTCGTTGGTGAGCGCAAAGCGCATCACTTCAGACCGGCTGGAACAAATTGGCAAATTTTTGTTTTAAAATGTTCCTAATAGTCCGAATCAGGTTCTTACGGAAAGAAAAATTTGAAAAGTTGCCGAGAAAAGTCGAGAAAACCCAATTTATTTATTATGAATTATTAAAATTTTGACAAGACAACGTCTGTCGGGTCAGCTAACTGTAAATAGATTGCTGTCGCGGACCACACCTGGAGGCTGGCACAGGAGCGTAGGCATTGGCAAAGGAAAAGAGAGGCTTGTGCCTGTGCCTGTGCCCAGCACGGGGTGAAGTCGGGGTGGGGGTAATGATAATGATTCAGCTTCATTGCCATATTTTAAAAACTTGTTATTTAAGACTGTCGAATATTATAATATCCCGACAGAATCATTAGTAAAAAAATTAACAATTATAAATAAAGTTAGCAATGTCAAAGTCGCGCAGATAACACTAAAAAAGTGGATTCAACGGGAAAAAAGTATAAAGACACTCGAACAGCCATCCATGACAGTATTGAAAATAAAAACGTGTTATGTATCTAAGTATCAAATACAATCATTATACATTTCTCTCTTTTCTTAGTGTAATGTTTGTAAAAGTATCGATTTTGCAGATCATCGATTTTATTCGGTCAAGAATCGGCTTATAACGGTCTCATTTGTGTGGTTCTTGGACAGACATTGATCTACATGGTCTTCAAACAATCTGACCAAGATTAGGTCTGGATGTTAAAATAGACTGTCCTCTGAGTTTGTTTCGGTCTTTCTTCTCAGAGTAGTCAGATAGGAAACGCCGATCTCATCCTAGTTTTAAAATATGATTAACGTCTAAAAGTGTTTGTGCAAACCTACTTACTGAAATAAAATCATTTATCACAAAACTGCGATAACGGACCTAAAGACATGACATTGTAATAACGTCCTGTCGGAATATTAATCAACGATTACGTCGTGTTTTTGAGTGCAATTTTCCAATATAAAGTGAATCTTGGTGTTTACGAATTATACTCATTGTTGAAGGTGTATGGAGAACATAGTCATCATTAATTAGGATTATGAATTTGATTTTTGATTTCTTACGTAGACGTTCATAGTTATCGCGATGAGACGTCATATCCGACTGCTTAGATTGTCTAGTTTACTTCTATGATATTATTTCTAAAACCTCTTATTAAAGATTTTTATGATTGAAAAATAATCAGTAAAGCGAAAGTTTCGTGCAACTAATTTATAGACAGAACCATCTAGCGACATAATTATGAACTATTTATGTGCTGCAATCCTACTATAGTATATAATATAATATAATAATATTATAAACGTGAAACTTTGTATGGATGGATGGATGGATGGATGGATGGATGGATGGATGGATGGATGGATGGATGGATGGATGGATGGATGGATGGATGGATGGATGGATGGATGGATGGATGGATGGATGGATGGATGGATGGATGGATGGATGGATTGGTTACTCTTTCACGCAAAAACTACTGAACGGATTTGGATGAAATTTGGCACACAGATGGTTCATAACCAGGATTGACATAAGTACAGGATACTTTTTATCCCGATATTCCCTCGGGATCGAAACTTATGCGGGTGAAACCGCGGGGCGCAGCTAGTATTTATATAAAAAAATGTTTTATTGTGACCGACAAACAGAGTAAGTTGCATTACATTTTCATATTTAGCATAAATGAGATTATCGATTTATTGTTAACATCGCACGTCAAGATGAAGCAGTCGTCGCTAGAAGTCAGTGGTGTGCAGACGCACGGGCACGTACCTGAGCGCGCCGTTGTGCGGCGGCGCGGCCGGGGGCGCGGGCGGCGCGGGCGGCGCGGCCTCGAACACCTGGTCGTAGTGCTCCAGCAGCGTCTCCACCAGCACGTTGTAGAACTTGAGCTCCAGGATGGAGGCCACGGTCTCGCGCTCGGGCCGCAGCAGCGTGGGCCCGAAGCACACGGCCAGGTTGGACGTCGACATGAGGTTCTTGTCGCAGCGCGCCGCCACGCTGTACACACACGCACACGGGTCACATGGCCACACGCCGCGGAACGGTATTGACTCTCACATACCAAATAACTATGTTCGTCACGTTAGTGCGCATACACACGAGCGACATAATGCGTCGACCACAGAGGCAACTGCGCCCGTCGACACGCCGGCGGCTGCTGTTGCCGCTGTCGTCGACGCGTATAGCTCGCGCTCGTGTGCATGAGCACTTGAGGCTATTCATCATCTCTAGTGTCGCTACTCACTTGCGCAGGTGCGTCATGACGAGCGCCAGCATGTCCCTGTTGCGCGGCGGCAGCGCGCGCACCAGCGCCGCCACGCCCGCCGCGCGCTCCGAGCGCCGCTCGCACTCTGCGCACACGCGGGACCGTTCAACATTACATTACATCACGCCTGCACCCAAATTGTGTAACACACTATCGATCTCAATTTGAAAGATATCGCTAATCCATTGCTTCATATGATCGAAAATATGTCTGCTCAACAGCGTAAATAACAGAATGAACGTTATAGAACTGTCAAAATGAAACCCATTACTACCGAGTGTGTTACGCAATCACCCCACTGTATTCCCCGAAGGGTTAGTTATGTTAGGTCCTGTTGTTATGTTAGTTATGTTAGGTCCTGTTGTTATGTTAGATCCTGTTGTTATGTTAGTTATGTTAGGTCCTGTTGTCGGGGCGAGACTCCTGCCGTCACCGCACACTCCAGACTCCGGGCTGCTACTGACAAATTCAATACGGAAAGCCCAACAATACTTTGCCCGACCCGGGAATCGAACCCAGGAGCTCCTGCTCTGTAGTAGCGCTGGCGACCGGGCGACCACCAGAGCGACGAGGCACAATAAAAAGCCCCGACTGCTGAGTGTTATTCAGACACGATCTCGTCTGAGCCACAGCGACGAAACCGGTTCTGTGTACCTGTCATTGAACAAAATATTTAATGTCCACACACAAACACAGAAATAACATTTAATTTCAGTTTCCATCCAGCGAGGCTCATCGGCATGTAAGAGGGAGCACACAACAACCGGGCTCCCGACGTGAACCTCACCTGCGGTACACGCTGACCGACGAGGCGCTGGCGACCGACTACTGGCGGTATACCTATCCAACAAGCCAAACTAAAGTCTCCAGAGCGACGACGGGCAGCCGCGCCATCGTTGCGAAAGGATAGACTCCACCCGCATACCCAGCGTGGTCATTACGAGAATTCGGTTTAAAGATATTTATTCTCATAAAGAACACAAACAGTTAACTTAAAATATGAGATTACAAATAGATCATAACACTCACATTAAACCTCACATTGAAGAAAGTGCCAAAACAACGGCCCCCAGCGGTGGTCCCGCTATTCCTGCTCAAGGCAGCGGTCACGGTAACGGCGGCACAGGGGGTGCGAAGAATCTCCGGGTTACGGCAGTCTACCACCGATGACTAAATCTGGCGGACCATCACCTTGCCGAACTTGAGGTACAGTTAGTTTGCATTAGCTGGCATATACTGGGGTTAACTGAAGTCTGACGACAGGGGGACGATACCATTAAGCTGGAGTCAGGCCACCTACTCTACTTCGCGAAGGTGATCTCACGGGAGGTGAACTCACACAGAACAAACTCGGGTAGCGTACCATATACTGAAACTCACTGACAAGTACGACTTGAAAGTGATACAGGTATATGCGCCGACTTCGACTTACTGTGCCGAGACAGCCGAGGCCATGTACGGGGATGTTGCCAAGGCGATGTGCAGTACGCCAAAATAATTCAAACCAATGTGGGATTACAAGAACGCGACGCATCGTCTTGATGAATTCGTTCTTCGGAAAGAAACTTCAAAGGAAGCGCACGTGGCAGGGCCCGATAACGCAACAAGGAACGAGATACACTTCACCATGATGGATGAGAAGCACATTGTTACAGATGTCTCCGTGACCAGCAGGTTTTATAGGCAGCAGGCGATGAATGTGACTGCCAGTCTCAAGTGACGACCAACAACGTGTTCAATAACAAAATCAATATTTGTTCCAAAAGAATCCTGAGTGTTATTTGTTTTTAATTATTTACCTTTCCTGTAATGTCATTTTTTAAGGGTCCGTACGTCTTAATGAAAAAACGGAACCCTTAAAGGATCACTCGTGTGTCTGTCTGTCCGTCTGTCACAGCCAATTTGCTCCGAAATCCACTGCACTGATTCAGTTTGAATATGGTACACATGAATTTCTGTGACCCAAACACAGACGTAGTACGTAAATAAATACATTTTGAAAAGGGAGGAAAATTAAAAAACAAAAGTTTTGCAAACGGTACCGCGTGACATATGAAAGGGCTTGTTGTCTCAAATGTGTTTTATACCACTAGCTGAACTAAACCCGCACTTAATTCACGCTTTTCTGTGACTTAATTAATCCATTTTTACACAAGAAAGCGTGACTTAAGTACTTGTTTCGGTCACACGAGCCATACAATAGTGTACGATACTTGTGACTTAAGTAGTCTATTATGGCCTGCGTAAGTCACACGTATCGCAATGTACCATTTTGCATCAAACTACAAACCCTAATATTTTTAAGAAAATACAGAAATTAGTTGTTTACTTACATATTACAGGAAAACCTTCAAGAAGTCTTTGGTCTAAAATAACATGGTAAATCTTTCAATGTTGTGCGTAAGTGTACAAAGTACAAACCTACATTTGCATTGGAATGTATGGGAGAACAAGTTTTGCTATAATATCAAGTCTGTTCTTGGGAGCTGGGGCCACGGCAGCGCCCCCGCCAAGACGAGCCAGAAACAAAAAGCCTGCCTACCTATCTCGAAGCATTTCGTCGTACTTTCATACCTTCATAGCTTCGGCCTGGATAATGCTACAGAGCTTGCCAGGATAAAATGTAATTAGCAGACTTATATACTTTAGATTTTATTCGTCGATTTTGTCACTGACTGACTGACTCACTCACTCATCAAAACCTTTAGAGCACTTCCCGAAGTCCTAGAAAACTGTTTAAAAAATAAGAAAATCTGTAACTTTCACCCTCCCACTCCTGTACCGGAGCTGCACTCCTGCACCGGAGCTGTATCGGAGGTGCAACGTTCAGCTTTATTTAAGTCTTGGCAACCTACTTTACATGATTTTTGGTGGGTAACACATTCATCGTACGGAGCCCTCTGCGCGAGTTCAACTCGCACTTGTCCGGTTTTTTTACATTTTATTGAAGTGATTATTTTTAAATCATTAAGTTTGTTTTAATGCAAATCCTAATTCAACATGAATACCTTACGAAATGTTGAAACAATTTACGGAGAATTTAAGCTGTTAAATAATCTACCCCAGATTATTTTGTCGTCAACTTCGTAACACGTTCGAGACCAGAGATCTCATTTTTTAATTCGCGAAAATTCTCTTCCAAAAGAATATTGTCGAGAACTTAACAACTAAGTTCTCGCTTGGAGAATATCCTCGGGAGTTCACTTTCACTCTCCAGTCCAGTCTCGAAGCAATCGCTGGACGGAACTGACATTACGTTAAATACCACTTCTGTGTTTGTGGCGGAGGCACATTGGATATCGTGTTCGATCGGACGGTTACATTCAACAAGCTGACAGGCGAAACCGGTCGCCGCTGCGGCTCGCAACGTGCGGGAGCACCCAGCGGGCGACACGTACTGGCGACGGCGATGAACTGCGCGTGCAGCGCGCGCGTGAGCAGCGGGTCGGGCAGCGCGCGCAGGTAGCTCTTGAGCGCCGACGTCAGCGTCTTGGTCTCCCAGTCCAGCGGGTCCTGCAGCGCCGGCACGCGCCGGCCCGGCGCCGCGCACGCCACCAGGCGCGCCACCTTGCTGGCCACGCCCGCCACGCGGTACAGGCCCTGCTCCTCCAGGCCGCGCGCCTCGATAGCGCCCACCAGGCGCCGCACGAAGGCGAAGCCCGCGTCGTCCAGCGCGCACTCGGGCTCCGGGCCCGGGCGCGGCGCGGGCGCCAGCGCGGGCGCGTGCGCGGGCGCCGCGTCCACCGCGCGCAGCCAGGCGGCGCGGTCGCGCTCGCCCAGCGCCTGCAGCACGAGCGGCGCGCGCTCGCGCTCGGCCGGCACGCACTCCCAGCAGAAGCGCCGCTCCACGGGCTCGCTGCAGCCGCGCGCGCCGCACACGCACAGCGCCTCCGTGCCGCTCGCCTGCGACAGGGGCTGGGGTTCACTCGCCTACTCTATTCGCATGAGCGCACTTTATTATCTACGAAGCAATAGAGTGCGCTAAAATACTCTATAAACACACATCAAAAGTTTCTAGGGATCAAGGTGCTTAACATAGTAGATTGTACAACTAGTGCATAAAGAAGCCATTTTACCCCGAGACGTTTATATCTATGGATAGTTAAGTCGAGGGGTAAAATGGCTCGTTTAGGCCCGAGTTATACACTTTGCTTTTCACTTCAACTGCGAGAGAATGAAATTGGCATAAAGTATTTAACAGTATTTAATTAATCAAAAATTTTGCAAAATTTAAGAAGAGAATAGATAATTACCGACACGAAACTTAAAAAAAAATATATTTTAATTTTCAACACGTGTCATTCGACTTGGATACTTCATACTGCCAACAAACAAACCTTTCCCCTCTTCACCCGCGCGGGGAATGTTCTCGATGCAGCTCGGAAAACCAAAACATCGTGTTTGCGTACACAAATGTGTATGGCCACGCCTCTTTAATTCGATGTTTTTGTGTAAATATTTCGAGAAAACACGCGCAGGAGACAACGCTAATGGGTTACAAAATACATAATTAAAACACCAGATTTTTAGTATTTAGTAAAAACGTGCTTGATCCCTAGTCACTCTTAATGGGTGGATATTGACTGACTTTGAATTGAATAAAATGAATTCCTGCCACTACTATTCTACTACTCGCTCAGTGAGTGCTGAGCATGCACTGAGCGAGTGTTGTCGGTCATGAATGCGAAGGGGCGGGAAGAGAGAAACAGGACGACGCCGCGACGTTAGGAAATGACTCGCTCGTCTATTCGAACTTAGAATGTCTAGAGTAGCACAAGTTCCGCAAAAAGTACAAAAGAAATGCTTTAGACTAACTATAATTGATACTCTTTTGTAGGGGTGTACTGTTTTGTTACCCTAATTGAAATCAGAAGGCCAATTTCCGTATTTAAAACTTTCAAAATCTAGTTTTAATGTCATCGGGCAAAAAATGAAGGTAAAGTATTCGGTATTTTTGACCGATGAGACTGAGACTATAGAATGAGAACCTTCTTAAAAATACGGGAATTGCCGCTCAGATATACACTATTTCTGCTAAAAATAGTTGGCAGCCCCACGACGCCCGTACTGACCGTCTTCACGTTGATCTGGTTGTAGGGCGTGAGCGCCAGCTGCCGCGAGCTCTTCTCGTAGGTGCAGTAGTGCTTGCTCCACGTCGTCGTGCCGAACGCCTCTGCGCACACATCAATACCTTGTTATCTTACAAATATGAATATCGCAGTCGCACGCCTGTCAGTTTTCAAGGTTAAACTGAATCAACTAATTGAAACGACGTCACACCACGAACCAGCCGGCACAGTTAACAACATTCTCGGACTGCTAATAACAGTTCATGGGAAGAATCGCACTAAGTATTGACTGACTATCATGCCGTGTGCCCGATAGGACGTCCTATCGGTCAGAATGACAAACTTCCATACAAACTTTGATCGTCTATTTAACCCCCAGAAGCCTTAGGGGATAGGTAAACTCAAGTTCAAAACATTTATTTGAAACTAGCTGACCCGGCAACGTCGTACCGCTATATTTTTGAAGTGAAAACTTCTTTAGCGGCGTTGTGCACTTTTTTTGTGATGGGTAAAAAATGTTGAACTCGCGTCAGGACACGTGACCTGATCGAAAATTCGTAAGACGGAGGGAGAGTAGACCGCATTCCAAAATATCAAAAATTCTCAACGTTAATATTCAAGTTTTCACTTCTGCCGGCACTCCCGGAATGCAAACCGTTTTTTTTTCTATTTTTCTTTTAATTTTCTTCTATACAAACCTTGTCCTGACAATAACAAACACAAAAAAACGAATTATCCAATTTGGTGCGATCGATCGGAAGTTATGCGCGTATGTACATACATTTCGGTGATTCATTTTTATTTATACGTGGCGCTACAATGGTGACATTAATTTAACACACGCGTAGGGCTAGTGCTAGTGCCCATTAATCATATAAACTTTGATAGGATTAAATAATTCGTAAAATGAAAAAAAAAAATTCAAACAAACTAAATAATAAAAAGTAACTAAAATTGGGATCACCCTTGCAAAAATTCATTCATGAAATTACTTAACTAGCGCTAGCTGGCTTACGTTACAGCTGGCTCGGGGCGGCAACGCGTCGCTTCGCGCTCTGGCAACCGCGCAACGCGTCTTGTACCTACTCGTGATCGGTCAGATTCTTTGAAATTGAAATTGTTTATTGAAATAATTGATTTACAAAAATATTTACAAAATAGGACCTTAATACTAGGTGTAGGTAAAAATATTTGGATTCTACATGAACTAGGAATAAACCTGTATCTCAGGTATCTCACTCAAGTGCTTATTATACATAAGTATTATTTAAAATTCCTTAAACAAATAGTAAATAATTTATCTACTATAAAGAAACCGAGCAGCGCAAGTGGTACCTACAGCGGAGGTGCTTAGTCAAACCCTTATCATATCACCCTCTCTTGTTATAACTGTCATCACTAATCACTGCTTCTATTTGTCTTTAGTTTAATACATAGAGGATACAAAGAGCTAAACGGAGTTTCATGTTTTCCCGCACATTTGAAAATAAATTGTCACTTATAGCCATATGGCTCAATTTCTCAAACGCATTTACTATTCGATGGAGTAATTGTTCCACCGAATCCACGTTCTCCGCGTACACATCGTCTTTGATATTTGACATCACGATCACAAGTTTACACAAGCACTAATAACACAAATAAAAGCGTCCGTATCGTAAGAGATGTAAACGTACCTACTAGATTAGAAAACAAAGCAAAGCGTCTTTATCACAGTACCATAATCTAATTACTATCCTAATTACACAAAAATAAATAAATAAAACAATAGGTAAGGAAACATTCATAAAAATATTTGACGACGGAATTATGCGCACTAGTATGAAGAAGTGTGTCAAGGACACGAGTTCGGCTAGCACCAGAAAAGCAAAAAAAAAAACCGGCCAAGTGCGGGTCGGACTCGCACACGAAGGGTTCCGCCGTACCATTATCTATAAAAATCACGTCTGTTGTATGGGAGCACCCCTTAAATATTTATTTTATTTTAATTTTATTATTTATTATTAAAGAAAAATACAACTGAGTATTTTGTGAATATTTCAAGTGCCTACCTGTTGCCATTATTGATATCGAGCAAAAAAAAGCAAAAAAAATCGCGTTTGTTGTATGGGAGCCCCCCTTAAATATCTATATTATTTTGTTTTTAGTATTTGTTGTTATAGCGGCAACAAATAGATAATTTGTGAAATTTTCAACTGTCTAGCTATCGCGGTTCTTGAGATACAGCCTGGTGACAGACAGACGGACAGATAGCGAAGTCTTAGTAATAGGGTCCCGTTTTTACCCTTTGGGTACGGAACCCTAAAACAGAATTCTCTGTGCGGGCGGGTGTGCGGGTGGAAGGGAGGACGCGCGTCGCCTGCGCCGCTCGCCGACAAAGGGATGTCTCTTTTCTTTAATCGCCTACTCTTTCTAATGGTATTGCTTATTCGTTTTAATTTCATTGATGCGATGTTATGATCCGTGACCCCGGCAAATGACCGCTGCGCGACAGTTCTTTATGTACAGGTTGCTCTAAGCTGCTATTTTCTAAAATTTTAAAATAAATCTGTAAATGATAACGTTTAATGGAAATATAATTTCTTAATGAAATGAAAACGTATAATTATGTATGTTAAATTAATGTCACCATTGTAGCGCGACGTTGTATATATGTATAGATAGATAAATGCTTTACTAAAACATTTACTTTACTTTTCTAATAATCTTCCTTAGTGCTTGCTCACTTTCGCTATACATATAAGGATCTCTTTTGCAAAATTTTATGTTTAGAATTTTAGACTTTTATACCCAGAGGTTTAGGTTGGACGAGTATGTTGGCTGTCAGTCAATGACTTTAAGATACGTATTAAGTAGAGAAGATATTCAGTTTGCTATAATTGTTCGTAAACTTGCAACGTCGCGCGTCGTGTAATCGCCGAGCACTAGGATTATGGTAATGAGGCAACCACTCACTCTTTTCCATGAGGAACAGGTAGCCGGCGCGCGACACCCCGCCCCCCGCCTCCTCGGCGGCCGCCTCCTCCTCCTTGTTCTGCGCACACACACACACGTTACACACGCACAGACACAGTGCCGCCGGAGTCACACAGTGCCACACTCACCATCTGACGCACCTCCATCATCTTCTTCATGAGCGACTCGGTCTGCTTGCTCATCTCGTCGAAGTTGCTCCGCGTCTGCAAGCGCACACAGGTTAGTGAAGCGCCACACGCGCCACATGCGCCGCGCCACTCTCACTCACAACTCACTGACGCTCGTGCGTTCAATTGGTGCGTGTTCGCTCGGCAATAGCGTCCCCTTTCCCTAAAATGTGTTTGTAAGAATCCAAACAATAGATGTATCGACTTCAGCAGTAGTTCTGTACCCGTACTACAACCTGTACAGTGGACATCCCGCCGTGCTCGGTCACTGTTCTATCGACAATTATTGTTTTCATTTTTTGTCTTTATTTGATTGTACAGACACCAGCACCTCAAGCTACTACAATCTGTCAAATTTCTTTAATAGATTTTCAACTACATCCCTAATGCATTAAGGTTCAAGGTTGATCGGGATACACAACTTCCCCGGGCAAATAAAATATGTTAGCCACCCGATAGAGCGATGTGATAGTAGATATATTGTCATCATCTGCCTAGCCTTTTCCCAACTATGTTGGGGTCAGCCTCCAGTCTAACCGGATGCAGCTAGAATACCAGTATTGAGTTGAGTTGATTGTGTTGTTTTTTGGGTTTTGGTGTTTATCGTTTTGTAGAGATATCGCACTCAAAACATAACATAGGTATATAAAAATGCAATGCTTGCACCGCAGTTCTTGTACCGCTAATGTAAAACTAAGTCGGATCTCTTATTCAATACCTATGTATGGGGCCTAGCCAGCAAGTTTGTCATAAATGGTTACCGAATTAGTTAACAACATTTTAGAGTGGCCGTATCAATATTAGACATCTTTTTTTATATATTAATATTACAAAGAGGTAAAATTTGGTTGTTTGTTTGTATGTAGGGGGTAATCTCCGGAACTACCAGTCGGATTTGAAAAAATATTTTTTCCTTTGATAGCCCAATTCTTGAGGAGGATTATACAGGGTTATTGGCAAAACACTAAGAACCTTGCAGGACTGGATAACTAACATCATAAACAACTACTTTTTTCTATGACTGTTTACAAAATATAATACATTTAGGTACCAAAAACAAACCTTTAAGATTTCGTTGTTCTATCTGAACCCCGCTCAGCTGAATTTCGTTGTTCTATCTGACCCCCGCTCAGCTGAATTTCGTAGTTCTATCTGACCCCCGCTCAAATGAATTTTGTACTAGACACGGTAGTTTGTTTACCTAACTAGCGCTTTCTTTTGCTTCGCGTAAACTTCGTAGCAGAAAATCTAATTTTTCAATTGGTTGAATTGAAATATTTTAAGTTTGTATGAATGTTTGTTAATGTTTTACCAATAACCCTGTATATGGGCTATTTAATATCAAGCTACGACCATTAGGAACCGAGCAAAAGGAAAAAAAGTTAGAAAGAACGCTAAGCCAAAACGACGTTGTAGCACGCGCGGGAACCAAGGCTGCGACGCGATGGGTCGGAGGCCGAAATGTCACGCGGACCAAGTCGCGGGCAGAAGCTAGTCTTTAATAAATATACAACATAGATAAATAGACATTTTACAACGGTCACTTAAACTACAAGTTCAAATTGAATGTAATTTGGAAAAATATATAGTTATACTAGGCCCTCTTGGTCACTGAAAATTCAGGCTTTTAGTTCTATCCACAACGAATTTACAGGGGGGATCCAAATTGTCCTAAATGGCTTCGAAAAAAGGATAGTACGGCGCTGTCTTTATTTGTTTGTAGATGCTCGACTTGGCAGGGGCACTGCCGTGCCCACAGATTACTACTCGTGTTACCCTATAATCTGAAATACAAATCTTTGGCGCCGGAACTGGGTACATTTTGAACCGTTTCCTTTACAAGAGTCGAGGTCGCCATCGCCGTGCTAGCCCGCACCACGTACATGCCGTCAGCAGTAGAAACGCAACAGATAGTATGTACTGTGTGCGACAAGCTCACACGCGCTCACACGCACACACGCACACACGCACAACGCACCCCGGCACACTCACGCGGCGCGGGAACATGCACGCTGTCACACCCCGAGTGTTCGTACTACACGCCTCTATCACGTCTAATTATAAAACGATGATGCGCCGGGCCAGCAGCCTCCAGCCGGCCAGTGCCGCTCGGGCGCCGAGGTAGCCAGGGTAGCTAAGGTAGCCCACGAAATTCTTCTTTTCTTACGTTTTTAGCAATATGTAGGTCAGTACAACCTGATTGTATATTGATCAAAATATGATTCGCGACGGTAGCAAATATGTATTTATACAGGTGACAGGGATACTCAACGTATTCCTTGAAAGGCGTTATACTAAAGGTCATTAGCAACAAATGAAGTCCAGTGAACTAGGGTTCAAAACTGGATGGTTACCAAGCTGCGTTGGTTCTTCGATTTTTGAAATTTTCTGACTTCTTACAAAAAACAATGAATTATGAGAAAAAACTACTCCACTAAAATTGAGTGAACATTTAAAAGAAAATGTTTGCAAAACTTACATAATCTCAGAAATAAAAGGTCTTTAATAGCAAAATTTTATTTTTTAACCATCCAGTTTTGACCCCTAGTTGACTGGACTTAATTTGTTGCTAATGACCTCTTGTATAACCCCTTTCAAAGTCAAAGTCAAAGTCAAAGTCAAATCATTTATTTCAAATAGGCACATAAAAGGCACTTTTGAACGTCAAAAATAAAATTAAAATAAAATTGATTCTAGTCGCCCCTTCCAAAAGGTAGTTTTCGTATGGAGAAGAATGGGCGAGAAACTCCACCGTTACTCTTTTAAAATGTTTTACAATATTTTGCATATATTATTTATATAATTATATGTGAAGACGATGCACCCAAAAATAAAATTACTATACCACAATAGGTAAAAGAATTAAAATGGACAAATGTAACCATGACATATAGATCAACCATGTGATAGATACATGGTGCCCACATACTCACAAACATTCCAAACGTAGACGATTTTCATGAATAAATAAGGAGTAATAAGTCCGGGTGTGACCCAAGTAATTACAGAATGTAAATCAATGTCAAAGAAAAAAAAAAAAAGAATAAATTATACAATTACATTAGCAACCAGTTTGATTTTATCTAGACTCTAGAGATTGTCCTATGGAGCAGGACCAGCATGTTTCCAAGCATTTTTATCTTAGATATAATCCTCTAGTTTGTAATATCCTTGCTTACAAAGTGTAATTTTAATACAAGTTTTAAATTTTCTTTCATTTAATTGCAATATTTCACAAGGTATTTTGTTGTAACATTTAACACAGTACCCCATAAAAGATGTATTTACTTTAGATAATCTGAAAAAAAGTTGATCTAATTTATCTTTATTTCTAGTATTAAAATTATGTCTATCACTTATTTTATTAAAAAGATGTTGATTTTTTCTTACATACATAATATTTTCATAAATGAATTGGCAAGGTACCGTCATAATATTAACCCTTTTAAATAGTTCCCTAAGAGATTCGCGGCGACGTAGATTGTAAATGGCTCTGACAGCTCTCTTTTGCAAAATAAAAATGGATTCAATGTCAGCAGCCCGACCCCACAGTAAAATGCCATATGACATAATACTGTGGAAGTAACTAAAATAGACCAAGCGCGCGGTTTCTTCGTCTGTTAACTGTCTTATCTTTCTAACAGCATATGCGGCCGAGCTTAGCCGCCCCGTAATAGATGTTATATGAGGTCCCCATTGTAATTTCTCGTCTAGCGTGATTCCTAGGAAAACTGTCTGATTAACAAATTCTAGTTTTTGACCATTCAAAATGATGTCACATTCGCTACTTCTAACATTAGGTAATTTAAATCTAATGCATTTTGTTTTTTTTTTTCATTAAGTACTAAATTATTTACCGTAAACCAATCTTGGACCTGAAGAATAGAGTTATTCACGTCGTCAAGATTTTGTGACCGTCGGTCTATTTTAAAGATCAATGATGTGTCATCTGCAAATAACACCATCTTCGGTTGATTTTGAAGTAATTGGGGTAAATCATTAATATAAACTAAAAAGAGGAATGGACCCAATATCGAACCTTGAGGAACGCCCATTGTCATTTCAGAACCCAATGAGTTTACGCCATTTACTTGGACTTTAACCTTTCTATCTTTCAGGTATGATCTTAACAAGTCAAGTGCTGTTTTCCTAATCCCATAGTGCTCGAGGAATACGTCGAGTTTCCATCACCTGTAGAATTGTAATCACAAGAATCATCAATAGAACTCTTCAAGCTCAAATGACCCGCTGAATGAGTATTTCATGCGTGACATTTAAGGGCAATGCTAAATAGGCCGACGTGTTGGTGATTGTAATGATTCTGCAAATACATATTCGTTGGTGTCGCGAATCATATTTGAATGGATATACAATCGTGAGATTCAAATGTAGCGGGCTACTTTAGCGCATCCCCCTCATGAATGTAGTGTGAGAGGCAGATCATCAGTGAGACTCATCGGAAGCAAAACGGCGTTAGTGTTGTTTAGTTGGACACACACACGCGACACGCGGCACCTACGGACGTCGCGGGCGCGCGGCGGCAGCACGCGGCGCGGCCGGCGCGCATACAGTGCTCACAGCCGATGTATTCTGGAAAAACCTCGCTGTGAAAACTTAGGTTATGTGAGCCGTCCATAGTGTCTGTCCCTAGCTTCAGGTGGAATGCCAGGTCGCTGCACGTGAGTCTCCAGTGCAGTCGCCGTGCAATAGCCGGGCACGCGGCCCGCTACTCACCCGCTGGATGCGCAGCTGCAGGTCCTTGACGCGCGGCTCGGCGTCGGCGTGCACGTCGTGCGCCGTGTGGTGGAAGGTCCACCAGCCGAACACGAAGCCCAGCAGCGTCTCCACCAGTTCGAACTTCTTGCGCTCCTGCACCGCCTGCAGCTGGAACACGTACTCCAGCGACGCCTGGCAGAAGTCGCGCTCCGCCATGTCCATCGCCGCGTCGGCCTGCACACACCGCTGTACTGTATACTCACAGAACCATACTCTGTTCCAAAAGCATCTGATGAAATTGTAAACAAAACCTTTTCTTGCTCAGTCACTCACTCAGTGACACATGCATCTGTGCGTCTACCATGAGTTGTTATCAAAACCTTACTCGCTAGTGTATTAACTTGGATCGAATAGATTTCGATAATGCTAGCACCATGAGTTTTACGGAGTCTTACGCAGGCGCTAAGGTAAACTCGCTAGATCGTGTCTACAGTTTTATTTCTTTCTTTCTCAGTAATAAGAAGAGAGAACGGCATAATTATATGCTCAAAATGTAGTGTTATCGCCTATGCTAAAAATGTTTTGATAGTCAATAATCCGACTAAATAGAAAGTTTGGCGGTTAGTAAACTACTTAAGGTAATTTAGTGGTTGTTAATTTTTATTCCTTATATGTCACTGTTGTGTCATCGAGTAACGTTAGTGAGTATCGAATAGATTACGTCAGCGACTAGTTACGTTAGGTTTCTTACCTATCGAAACCCATAGTGCTCATGGTACGAATTGTAATTCTTTCTGTGACCGTTATGGGCGCTGTACAGTATTTCATATATATTATTTAACATCAAATCATTAACCTCAATTGCCAAATGAAAAACATCTCAAAAATGATTTAAAATTACAAACTCGGGTTTAAGTATTCAAATCCAAGCAGTCAAACAGTATTTGGCACTGCACATCGGCAACCACAGGTACATTTTTTCTGATCCCATTGTTTACAATTTCATCAGATACTTTTTGGATAAACTACTACTACTCTACTCTACTTTTCTCTACTTTTTGGCTGTATAGTTGGTACCCCAATAACGAGGCAATACCATGGTGGCGAGGTGGCGAGCTGGCACGGTGGTCATTGCCCTTAACCTAGTAACTCTTCCTACGGATCCCAATGACAACTAAGTATAATTTTCATTAGGAAACATTGTTGACTATGTGTATATTAAAGGACTTTTTGAAATGAAGACCTCTAGAATCTATAAGGGCTATAGCAGACGCCATGATGTTAGCATCTCATAGGCGACTGCACCAGTGATACGCTTCACGAGTCGATCGGTCGCGATCAGTTGCATCTGCACCCTAATTGAGTACACGCTATCAATATCAATCTGAATAATTTTGAAGGATATTGCTAATCCACGGTTTCATATGTTCGTAAAATGTGTTTGCTGGATTAGTGCCCGCAGCCTTAAGCCCGACTACATCGCGGCGAATGGCATCCCAATGCGATCGGCAGGTCATAAGCTACCTCTTGGAACACAGCCTCTGGTTTCTTGGTGGAGAGCGAGAGCGTGCGCTCCTGACTCTGGCAGAACTTGGCAGTCTTCTTGTCGAATTTCTTCTTCCCCTCCTGCAACATGGATGCGTCGGTTATAGTAGAGGCGTCTATGGTGACGTGCGCGTGGCACGTGTCGCTCACGCAGGCGGCACGTGCGCGCCTCTGAACGGATCCTACTATGACGAGCTGTTCTCGGCGACGCGATCTGTTGCAAGTAACGACGGGCCGCTCATTGATCACTAACATCAACTCTAATGCCCCGCGTCATGACCTCTCCGGGGGGTCTACTCCGAAGTAGTATCGGCCGAATGTTCGGCCGTTTCCTGCTACAAAGTTACTATTTGGTTCGGTCGGTTCCGATCCTACACTCCTACACTCTTTCGAATATTGACTATGGTCCCGACCCAACTGAGCCGATCCGAACTTTTTTCGCATTTTTCAATATTATTCGGTTCGGCCATGTGTCGGTCCGATCCGAACATTCGCACTTTGCACTTCGGAGTAGGCCCCCTGATCTTTTCCGCGCCGGTGCAATTGTTCTACGAAGCCGCGGGGATAGCCATACAAAGGAGATAATTATCAAACAGCTATCTTTTTGAAACGGGCGCTACCCGGAGCCGGTCTGTGTTAGTTATTAAGTAGGCTAAGTTATTTGGTTACTAACACCGTGGACCTCGTTGGAGTGTGATTTAATAAAGTTTAAATAAATAAATAATAAGGAAAGTGTTAAAAGTAATGAGACGGCGGTGGTGGGTTACCTTGACGGCGCCGATGTGCTCCTTGCGGAAGCGCTCGAGCGGCTGGATGATCTGCTCGTGCGCGCGCCCCAGCTGCAACACAAAGCCTGCGTGAGTGACCAGTGAGTACACTATCCTTTGAAAACGTCGTATAAATCATATATGTATGTTTATATGACCAATGCATGGTAATGTGCACATAGCTTTTGACGTTTCATAAGTGCCCATGTAGTTTTATGTGAAATAAAATAATTTGAATCAGCTGATTGTTGTATTAAAACTGGATAAAGATGCAGGACCCTCTGAATCTAACTGAGCTGGGTCTTATAGAGGCAGCATGTCACCTCTCTGGACATGTGCCCAACTGTATCTGCAGACTCTGCAGTCTCCGCAAGGGGTTCCGAAGATATAAAGGCTTGCCATTGGCGAAAATAGTGAATGTGGTTCTTTTGCAACAGTGTAAGTAGCTCAAGTCCTAAGTTGCTCAACAATTTGTAAGAGGCTCGTTAAAAGTTATAAACGTTGTACATACAGGTAGTAGGTACCAGCGAAGGAATAAGCGCCACGCCCGATGTACTAGTTCATTACACTTTGCAAATGGAGTTCAAAGTAGAGGTGTTGACTGTAAACAGTAATGTGTTTAATAGTAAACAGTACTTAGATAAACACTCGTCGATATGACATCTGTTGTAACGCACGGATGCCATGATGTAAGAGATGATCAGGAGCACTACGAGCGCGTTACGTTTGCGCGTGTGGGCGACGCGACTGTACACGTAAGGACGAGCGCGAGTGTGTACCTGCTTGTAAACTGAATGTGACATTCACTAGTCAGTCGGCGCCCGGCGCTAAGCGCGGTCAGCGGCCGCCTGCGGCTACACACTGCTCGCAATGATTCAGCAGCCAGCCTGTGGACACACAAGGCGCTCCGCAGACAGCGGTCATTTTGACCCCGAGAGACAAGGATGAGAGCGGGCGGTTTATACTCCGTGTGCGTTATTGCATACTTGTCCGTTCGTTCTATCATTTCGTTGCGGACGAACTGTCCGTCTTGCGCTCACGTGGGGACAGTCGCTGCGCCTGAGTCAGCGCGTGCAGGGCGTGCTTTGTTCGCCGCCGTGGATTGTCACTGTCGCCGCATTCTATTTGTGCACACCTATCTCGCCGGAACCCGACGCGAGTGTGATGTATGTGTCACATATCGGTTCGTAGCGATCAGTATTATAAGTTATTGCAGCATTCATCGAATACATGATACCCACCTACTTGTCTCATCATGTTAGACTAGAGCTTCTGTTTTGGTCTGTTTGCAAGCCAGCCGAGCCCGACTGTGACCTCTCCTGAAGTCCTGACCACAGAGAAAATATACAAAAATAGTATAAGTACCTATAGTACCTACCCCTGCTATCAAAAGATTTGTGAAATAAACGATGACGAAGACAACTTGTGGACTACCACATTAAAGATGAAAACAGATCATACCAGCTAGTACAGTCGAGCGCACGTCGGCGGAATCACTTTGACCTTGAGCTTTGACGTGAGGCCTACTGTACCGCTAGTACATTGCACAATCAGCCTATAATGTTCCCACTGCTGGGACACGGGCCTCTTCTCTGTGAGAGGGAGTGGGCCGTATTCCACCCGGCGGACCAAGTGCGGCTTGGTAGATGTCACGTCTTCAAATTTTTGGTTCTAGAACATGCCGGTTTCTTCACGATGTTTTCCTTCACTGTTTTGAGAGAGTGGTGACGAAATAGTTGGCAACACAAAGTGAAGCGCCTGTCGGGGTTCGAACCTGCGATCTATAATTCGTAAGTGGCGGCCGTTACCGCTGGGCCCCCGCACGTTACCGCTGGGCCCCCGCACGTTACCGCTGGGCCCCCGCCCGTTACCGCTGGGCCCCCGCACGTTACCGCTGGGCTCCCGCACGTTACCGCTGGGCCCCCGCACGTTACCGCTGGGCCCCCGCACGTTACCGCTGGGCCCCCGCACGTTACCGCTGGGCCCCCGCACGTTACCCGCTGCTCCATGCTCCGCACCGAAACGTTTATTGAAAACATTCGGTGCATGAACGACTAATAGCTATCACAAATAATAATATCGATAGAGAGCGGAGCCTAGAGCCAGAAGGAAGCTTGCGTTCGAGAGCGGCGCGGGTGACTCATGAAATGTAAGAGGCAGCGTTCTTCATAGTATGAATTATAATTTATCAGGGATTAAGTATTTTATTTTGAATTTTAATATTGATTATTCTGAATTAAACTGTTAGGTATGTATTATTTATTATCATTTAATTTAGTTATTATTGATTATTTTGAATGATTTTTTATTGTTTCTAGAATTGTGATTTATTGGATTTAGTTGACATTATTGATAGTTTTGAATTGTATTACGCTTTTTGCATACCCATGTGATGGTAAAATATGGAGAACTTTATTATAAGCAAAAATTTCTATGTATCTCTTACCCATGTTTGCAAATAAATGAATGATTTATGATTTATTTATGATTTATTAGAATGGTATACAATGCGACCAACCAGTATACTTTTAAGGATCCCACACATACTCTCGTACATACGTTACCTTTATTTAGAAAAGCCAAACGAAAGTGACAAATGATAACGAGATGCTAAAACATGCGATCGTATTCAACGTATCGGATCCCAGAAGTAGGAACGACGAAGACAAACCGGTCAAGTGCGAGTCGGCCAAATTGTAGGTATGTAAGAAAAAATGTACGGTTTTCGGATTTTTTCCTTTACTTGTGCTATGGAATTGCTTCTTGCTAAATTTCATGAGGCTATCAACGGTAAGTACCCTATAGGTTTTGATTTCATGAGGCTATCAACGGTAAGTACCCGATAGGTAAGTACCTATAGGTTTTGATTCCGGAACATAAACGCTCGTATCTTTTGGTATTGCGTTGACTTGGAAATTTGATTTTTTCACTGCTTCAAGGGATTGCAGTCCTGAGTATTTGATATTAATTTCAACTTGATAACTCCACGCGTTCCTGAGAAAAAGGGTCTTGACCTATGGACAGGCAGACGGACAACGAAGTGATCTTATAAGGGTTCCGTTGGTCTTTTTGAGGTACGGAACCCTAAAAAGGAAGACCTTCCAAACATACTTTCATGAATTTTCGACTCTTGTGCAAAACTTCATCTTTTTAGACCAAGCCGCTTAGGCTGTGCTTTGACGGTCGTGGAGAGTGGTGTTCTGTACTTGCCTGCCCCGTTGGGAAGCAGGCGCGAGTGAGTGGGAATGAATTTATTTAAGGTGTATATAGGGCTCGCTGACCTTGTGCATGTGGGCGGAGCTAAACGCTCTACCCCCGAATACGTAAAACGCGCGCGGTGGCGCGCTGCACTAAAACGACGATCAAAGAATATGCGGAGACGCAGACATACCGCACGCAGGTCGTCATTTTTGCCTACGATTCCAGAAGGGAATGGCGGAGGCAAGGCTGATATATTTTGTATAGATTGATACTTATGTTACGTATATTTTATGTTTTTACTGGACATTATTTATTAGAATTTTTTAATTTTTTTGATTTTGTTTAAAATCATACGTGAGAACGAACTTAGTTCCCGACGGTGGTAAAACTTTAAAAATGATATCGAGTATTTTCTTAGGAATGGAATAACATTTTATTTGCATAGACTGTAGGTCTTCTTAGGAGGACTTACATACAAATGAGATTTTATAAAAATGAGAACCTGTTTCATCAATTTGAATTATTATAAATCAGTAATAAACCTACCTAACTAGCACTGTACCTAACTTTCTTCCTGCTACATTACTACTTACATACATTTACATAGCAGGTAGTAGTATTCTAATTTGTGACCGGTAGGTGCCACAACTAAATGTGCAAAATAATTATTTTTTCCAAAAAAAAAAAATAACCGACTTCCATAAAAAAACTACAAAATGAAAAATAACTTTATTTCGGAAGTCTGTAGCAAAAAACGTAAATTCAAAACCAAAGACATCGACTTCCGAAATAAAGTCATTTTTCACTTTGAAGTGTTTTTTTTAAGTGTTTTTCATGTAAAAAGATTTTTTTTACTATTAATCGTACGTCAAAAGTAACAGTTGAACTACGAAAACTGTTACCACTGTTATAGTATAGTAAAGTAACAGTATCATGTCTCGTTAGTGACCTTGAAATAATCACCTACGGCCGCTCAGTAGATAAACCTTCCGCGTTCGTGCGTAACAGCCGCGCGCGAATACTCAAGAGTATATCAGTCAGTGGCGTGTATTGCATAAAGGCATATAAGCAGTGCCTACCTCGATAAATCACCATAGGCCTGTTAGTTACATTTTAGTGTGTGTGCCCAACTATGAAACTCACTAAATTATCATACCTAACAAAAAACAAAATCTTCATACAAATACGCGCGGCAGAAGGCAGTCGCAAGACTACTCGGCTCCCGGACTATTCGATTTTTATTTTAACCTCACTATCGGCTTTATCACCCTCGAAAAGTATGAAAACGACACCCATGATGAAATATTTGAAATTTTTTGCAGCCGCCATTTTGGATTTTTATTTTGACCCCACTATCGGTTTTATCACCCTCGAAAAGTATGAAAACGACACCCATGATGAAATATTTGAAAAATTTTGCAGCCGCCATTTTGGATGTTTTTTTGACCTCACTATCGGCTTTATCACCCTCGAAAAGTATGAAAACGACACCCATGATGAAAAACTTGAAAATTTTCGCAGCCGCCATCTTGGACTTTTATTTTGATCAAATTCAATATTTTCTCATTTTAATATTAGTAAAGATAAGCCTTACTACTTGTATACTATCGTAAGCGTCCTGACGCGCACAATAGAAATGGGCCATCTGCAGCGAGCTAGTCAATAAACGCACACTGATACAATTCGTTCGTAAATATTTGCACTAACACAGCAAACGCGCGTAGTCGGTCGATAGCCGGAGCGGAGCAGCGAGCGACACAGCCCTCCCGTCTCAGTGCTAACGCACGACTGCCGCCCGCGCCCGCGCAGAGCACCTCTGAAGCTCAATCTCAAAGTGGGGAAATTTTCTTTGCAAATGTTGATTGATTTACATAAGCTGTTTCATTTCTATAGTACCTCTAACCATCAATTTTTCAGTGTTAAAATATTTGCAAACATCAAAGCCGTTTAGAAGTAATATGGAATATTAGGAAAAAATAGCGTTTTGCTAAAAATTTTTTTAAGGGAAAAGTATTATCCATACGAGAAAATCCTGTTTCAGAAATGTTGTACATGAACCTATACCAACAATATATTTTTTTCAGATCTTCTATACAAGCCGTTAATGAGAAATATTCTTCATAAAGTGACCGTGTTACGGTACTAAACGAAAGTAAGGCCCTTAACATTCCTATTATGTAAGGACCAGTAGATTAGATGAAGCCACACTTTCAAAGTCAAAAGCAAATCATTTATTTTAATTAGGCACATTCCTTTCACATCTAGCTTACCAAATGTTATTTACGTGATAGATTTGATTTCTATGTAAAAGGCGGAGTCCTGGTGTCCTGAAACACAGGCTTGCAGCTTAGCTCAGGCACCAGTCTCCCACAATGTTAAAGTTATTATCATAACATCATAACATTTTAAATGATGTATTGTATAATATTGTGGTGAGAAATAAACATTTATTATTATTAAAAAAAAAATAACAAAAGCCA
Organism: Apamea epomidion; assembly: GCA_947507525.1. Taxonomy (NCBI): domain Eukaryota; kingdom Metazoa; phylum Arthropoda; class Insecta; order Lepidoptera; family Noctuidae; genus Apamea; species Apamea epomidion. The sequence goes on from OX382239.1 coordinate 214,906, forward strand.
TTTTTACGTCAAAATTTACGAGAAAATAGAATTGATTCTTGTTGCCCCGTGCAACAGATAGTTTCGTATGGAGAAGAACGGGCACGAAACTTCATGGTCTCCACTTCAATTGCATTATTCCACTTTAGATATTTTCGATATTGTTCTCAGCTTATTCAAAGCTTGCGGAAAGCCAGCACGACTCGCGAGGTGAACCATTACTCAATAGTCATACATTAGTCAGAGTGTATGTCGTACATGGTCGCGACAGCAGGACAAGGCCCAGGCGCCTCGCTACGGCGTGCAAGCAGCAGGAATCAGCAGGATCCAACCAAACACGGACGTTAGCCATACTAAATACAGAATTACTCAATTTCTAAAAACAAACGGAATCTTTCCAATTAACATACTTATGTGGCTGAAGTGGCTCTACACTCAATACAAGAAACTCAATATTTAAAACCGAGAGCAAAAATACAGGTTAGATAAGAACATAAAATGATATGAACACATCAAGTCATTGACAGCAGTTTCACTTTCGCCTGCGCCTGCTCGCGCGCGGCTCGGCGGCGGCGGCGGCGGCGGGACTCGGTGCACCACTCTACTAACTTCAGTATAAAAGGCCTAGAAGAAATTAGGCTGCAGCCGGTACGAGCTTCTCCACCATGAGATGGGACATGCCGCTACCCGCACTATCTAGCCAGCTATATTAACCGGTGTATGTGAAGGCATGCCGGCGACAACGACTCGAAGCTAATCAGGATGCGTTAGAAGCCGTCTTGGCGGCTCGTTACTGGCGCACTGTGCGGCGTGGCGCGTGACGTAGCGTCCGGCCGACGCGTTGCGTCGGTCACATAAAGTACTAATTATGTCAACGCCCTCATTAGCATGCACCCCGCGAGGCGCGTGAGGCGCGCGACGTGATCGTCGGCTAGCGGCATCGAAAGTGATTCCTGAAGGTCGGCGCTTGTTTACCAACAAGGCCGCGAGCTCGCCGCTCCCGCACCCGCCGCACACTGCTACGTACGCACGCATGACGATGCGTGTGCACGTGTCCTAACTCCCACCGACTCAACGTAGACGTGACGGGCACGCACTAGTTTTCCTTGACATTAAACGGAGTCGATCAACAGTAGCGCTAAATATATCTTCCGCTGATCTTAGAAACTCGTTCACGAATTCGCGATTTACACGAAGGCCACACGAGCGTAACCGCAGACTGGTGCTACTCGATATTAACCATAACAAGATACCTATTAAAGTTTGCATTACATTTATACGGAGGATCCTCTCCGGCACGACGCGGCGCTACCGACTGAAGGCTCTGTGACTACAGCGTGCGGTGACAGCGTGCGTGCGAGCTCGTCAACATGTGGGATGAAGACTCAGCGATCATTGTGCCGATAATCGTGACAGCAACTGGCATTAGGGACAGCCAAGAGCCTCGGCAAAGACTTGAGGGGCTTAGGTTGGAAAGCTGAATATACAGAAAGCGGCACTCCTGGATGTGGTGCTCGTTTGATACGATATATCTTAGCCCATTCAGAACCGCTTTTAACTTGATTTTTTTTCGATAAAAGGCGGTCGCATCCCATACTAACCCTCACGGTGGTCCCATACTAATGTGGTGGATGTGTGATGAAGATCTTCGGAGCTAGAGAATGGTTGGAGTTTTTTAATGAATTAGTAAAGCCCCCGCGATTGCTGCTATCGCTACTCGATGTATAGTTGAAGACAACATATCAACATCATCTGCATAGCCTTTTCCCAACTACGTTGGGATCAGCGTCCAGTCTAACCGGATGCCGCTTAAGCTGCAGTTGTAGTATTTAACAGGTAGTGCCTGCCAATCTGACCTCCACAACCCAGTTTCTGGGTAATACGATGAACATAAATATATCTAAGTACTTAAAATATGTAGGCGCCGATAAATGTTGTTCATGTGTTGATTATGTGTACGTGTGAGCGGTGGTACTGATCTACTGACCATGCGGTCCCGCTCGTCCTCGATGGTGCGGATGAGCGTAGCGAAGTGGTGCAGCGAGCGGCTGATGACGCGCTCGTCCTCCGTCATGGAGGCCCCGATGCACGCGAACTCGAACTGCTCCATGCTGGTCGCCAGCGCCATCTGCGCCGCGCCCAGACCTGCACAGAACACGCGCGTGAGACCGCTGCAGCTACTTCACACAGGCGACATACGAACTGTGTCCTGCGCAACACAACTGACGCCCGTTTTGTATGCGCAGGTGTTGAACTACCGTTGGCTGCGTACTACACTAGGTATGAACTGCGAGCTCGGTAAGCTCGATTGAGAATCTGTTATCCGGGTCGCAGGTCGCCATAGCATTTATAGAAGAAAGAACCGTTCTTGAACTTCATCGATATGAGGAACAAATACGACACTCGCCAGAAAATATTGTATCAAAAATATTATGTACCTACTTCAGACGGGTGAGAACTTTGTTGTGTTTAAGCGGGTTAAAACTACAATCATTAATGAAATCATATTATGTACATTATTAATTTATTTTAAAAGGTTCAAAGAGCGCCGGTTCATTGGTTCAACATCCGCCGCGCCCTCATCATTCTTGAGAGCCGCTGACCGCGGCCTAGCTCAAAAACGACTCGTCGTGCCGCTGTCGCAACTCATTGCCTCTAACACCACGATCGGTAGGCAGGTAGGGGCTCACTGCTCAGTACAAGCTACTCCTAAAATGAACAATCAGTCAGTGTAACATACGATGATGGATGACGCAGCCTCTTCTTCAAGACGCTTGTCAATCAAAGCACAAACGTTGTTTATATTATATAAACATTTCATTGTTTTTGTAGACATGGGTCGCTTTGTTTCGTACAGACTTTACTGCAGGTGCAACCGCATACGCAATGAACTGTATTTTAAGATTTACATATAAGGTAGGTTTAGTATCCGTTCATATCTGTAGCATGCATGTAGCAGGGCTGTTATCACAATTTCCTCAAAGGAGTTACAGGCTCATGATCACATCTAAATCCTAGTCCAGGGTCCGCTTCACCGTTAACATCCCGCCATTCGTGGTGACAGTTGGCATGAGTGACAACTACTCGTGTGTGTGTACATATAGTGAATAACAATTGATACATTATAGAGGACACGGCCCAGCCCGCCCCGTCCGCCTCGTCTGCCTAGCAGTCGCGATAACTCGCGTTCACCGCATTCATGTGAATATGATCATATTCATTACACATTGCAAGGTCACTTTTTGTGTCGAGCTCATTGTATAAACGTGTAACGGTGTAAACATCTCGCCCGTAGGCTGAGAGGCTGTGACCGTGAGTTGTGACTCATCCGTACATGTGATGACAATACCGGGTTCTTCCTTACTTACTTCACCAGAATTAAAAAAGTCTGTTAAGAAATCCACATGAGCTCATTACGTAAGATGTTAATGTTAATTACGTGGTTATCTCATGGAGCCACGAGCCGTACGAGCGCGCGAGCGCAGCGCCCGCCTGCCAAGGACGAGATTAAGAAACGTGCAGATAATAGGTGTAAGTTGTCCAATATCGCGATACGAGGCGATAGCGTCGCTCTCACTATCGGCGCACCTTATCGAGCGCGACAACCAACTTCTATGTATGTAACATGTCATGCGGGAAATGGCTGCGCTCGATCACTTTGTCAATTGTTACCTGTCGGCGGCTGCGCTCCGGCAGACGTGGCAAGCTAGCGAGCACGTCACACTATGTAACAGTTACGCGGAGATCGACGGCGGCAAATAAGGCTCAGGTGAAATTGAAGTGGGCGAGGCTGATAAGGCACTGGGCAGCGCGGCCCAGTCGCCTGACTCACGCGCCGTTGTGCCGAGTGCGACATATCGGACCCAGACAGATGTGCCTGCGTACGCCTCGCCGCGCTTACACATATTTATTGAAAGCTAAATATTACAACTTATTATGGGTGATATTTTCAATATTTGCTAGCTTTATTTAAGAATCAAGGGTCTTACGACCATTTTAATTACCAAGCAAAACCTGTCGAGCAGTTACAGTTGATATATGTAACAAACATATATGTACAATATGTCGTAAACTTTTGTTAATTTAACAGTTATGGTTTTACCACATTTTTCTGAATGAATCTCTTTTCAATGCTGTCACACCAAATAAAATGAGTCCAGATTAATGCTACTGCAAGATAAATGTTATGTAATATTTGGTTTAGATACACAACTGCTCTTTATCATATAGTCCTGATAGCAAAAACTTTAATGGAACTTAATCCCAGCATAGTCTACAACTTATGAAACTAGACACTAATGAGTGCATAGTATGTCCACTATATGAATATGTATATCTACGCATGTGTGTCCATCGCATATGAGCAGTGACTAGTCACACTAATTAACAAAGTCATTGACACACATACGGCGACACCAACATGAATCACTGCAGCCGGAGGGATGCACTTGTGTACCTTACCCACTGCACAAACACCTCTCAGTTGTACTGGTGATAGCATCCTATGATATAGGACAACATAGTACTCACAGGTAGAATGTACAGGATAGACATCCAAGTAGGTAGGCATGTAGAGACTAAGGAAAAAAATTAAACTATTGAGCTGCTGCTATGATTATGTTACCAGGTATAACATAATATAATGTAATACACTACTATAATAGGAGCACCTCACAGTAAACAAGTGGACGAACAAACACAACAGGTTTACTTAGTGACACACATGTATGCGCTGCGGGCACTCTCTTAAGTGTGTTTGTGTCCATGTCTCACACTGCACACAAGGACTGGCTCACTGTTATCAGCTACAGACAACTGAGTGCCTACAATAGAGAACAAGGTGCAGCCACTAACGCTTGACAACTAATCAATGTGTACATCTCTACAGCTCAGTCACAAACACTCACACATTTTGGAAGCAGTAACACAGCATTCTCCCTTCCTTGTGGGCATCTTCTTTGCCAAGCATGGAATAGATAATTCTACTTTCACACAACTGTGAGTTTAAGGAGCTTATTCTTGCAGTGAGTTATTGTTTACTGACATCACACAGCCCTCAGGACACCGAGAGCTCTGCTACAGCACTGTACTACCTATTGTTGGTTTCACTACACAGCACGAGTCCTGCTAAGACAGCGAGAGGTGCACTTACGCTTGGCGGCCTGCACCACATCCTTGACTTCTTTGATGAGCCGCTTAATCTGCTGGCTGGTGCGCTCCAACTCCTTCTCGTGTCTCTGCAGGTTCTCCCGGAACTGGGGGCTGTCCGCGAGGCACTCGGTGAACTCGAGCGGCTGCAGGCCCACGCCCATCGTCACCCACTCGCACTCGCGCTTCGCTCACTCACGGTCACAACACCATGCACTTTCACCGAACGCGGTCCGGCCCCAGCATCGCGACCAGCCGCCCCGCACTCGCCACTACTGGACGGACTCGCTTGAGATCAGAATAAACTGACCACTAGCCACTACTATCTAACACTACACTATTGAGCAAAACGAATAAAACGACGATATTAGTCCCTGAGACTGACGATTGCTGCGTAGCTGTCAAAATGTCAGACGAAACTGCAATGTTGCCATTTATAAAAAAAAAAAATAGTTAAAAAGATTTTTTTCTACAAAAAATATCTACAGTTTAACAAAAAGTGCAAGATTTTACCATTTATATTTTCATTAATAATTTATTCATTTATTTATCATAAGTATATTAATAATGGTATACAAAGATATTAAAGATTTCACGTGTGTTGTTATCATAGATTAATAAACAGACACTATACTTTGTGCAAGTTAGAGCAATTTAGGTAATTGAACATTGAAGTATCAGTCAAAATCTGTCGTCGAAGCGGACCAGACTACAGGACTGGAGTAGGCTTGACAGACGGAGCTTTTAGGCATCGAACTCTAAGACATGGACAGACAAGTGGACAGAGTAAATAATAATACCAGCCTATTACTGTCCCACTGCAGGGCAACGGCAAAGAACATACAGAGAAGGCACGAGCATTAATCACCACGCTTGCTCAAGACGGATTGGCGATTTCTGACTATTATTGATTATTATATAAGTGCAAGTTTCCTTACGATGTTTTCCTTCACTGATGGCCAAAATAAACTTGGAAAGTAAGTACCTACGCATTGAAAAAGACACATCGGTACTTGCCCGGATTTGAACTCACAGCCTCGTACATAAGAGGGGAGGTGTTAACCTCTTGGCCATCACGACATAGGTATATAACGAAAAAAGCTGCCTACCTACATGTTTTCGGCGAGGACAGGGAAATTAAATAAAAAACAGGATTTTATTCATTATTATTTACTCAATGTCTTCTCGTACAATCACATCTAAAAATGCCGCTGGAGCCACAATGTTGATTTCATGCAAGGCCCAACCTAAGTACCACACCAACGTCATAACATGCGCACAACAACATACAGTGCGACGTCTTACAATACAGTTGCAGCAATACTCTATAATGCCTTCTCGTCCATTAATACCTTTTGCTATCAAAATGTACATATTGTACTGTTTTCTTGAGATATGTCTCGATTTTAGCAGTCTGTATTATATTTTCTGAGCTAAAGATAAGATTAAACTGAAGAAAAATACCAATTGGTTATTTTGAACATTCATTAACCACATGACAAACGAACAAGTTTATCGTATTCTGTGAGACGGAACGTGAATAAAACGCGTTCCGTTTCCAAAAGTATATTGAGAATGATAAACATAACATTGTTTTTTCTTCTGGTTTTATTTTGAAATTCAATTAAGCAATACGAAATAAACAAAACAAAAATGCAATTTTTTAAGATATTTTACATCACTGGACGCGTTAGAAAATCAGGTCAAGAATGGACATGATTCTTTGGCGGGAAACCTCTCAAAGCTTTTCGTTGTAACACGTCCCACGCATGCTCGATAGGATTTAAGTCGGAAGACTATGCAGGCAAATCCAAAACTTGAATATGGTGGTCTCGGAGAGCGGCCGACATCAGCCGCGCCGTATGGGAAGGAGCATTATCGTGCATGAGTATAGAAAGCCTGGCCCATTTGGATTCTGTGTGGGACAATACCAGGCTCTACTACCTCTTCGTGGTATTTTAGTGCAGTCATGCTGCCTTGGATACAAACGAGCTGGGTTCGTCCGCCAAGACGAATTCCTGCCCACACCATGATTGTCCCGCCTTGGTATGAGTGGACCTCCTGAGGGTGCCGTAGACGGCTAACTCTCACTGGAGTTCTCCAAACGCATGTTCTTCGTGAATCCGGATAAAACCCAAACCAGGACTCATCGGTGAACAGTACCAAAGACCATTGTTCGTCACTCCATGGTAAATGCTCCCGACTTCATGCAACCTCCACCCCCAGTACTGGTCGCTAACCAGCAGCTGGACCACCAGCTGCTGGTTAGCGACCAGTACTGGGGATGTGGCTGACATGGCAAAGGCTCCAGGAGGACCACCTCCTGGAGCCTTTGTACTAGTTGCATCGCTGTGATATTGGGTTGTCTTCTGGCGGTCATTTAGAGAAATCGATCCTATCTCTGCGTAGTAACACGATATCGACCCCTGTGCAGTTCAGCCACATCCCCAGTACTGCTACAACGTAACCACAACCTAGATATCACGTTTTGGCTGGTGTGTAGGGCCTCAGCAACGACGCGTAGAATAGCACCATTTTCTAACATGCCCACGGCTCGTAACATTTCATCTCGACTCAAATGACGACGTGACATGACTTTTAAAGCTCACGCGGGCCGTTCAATTAAAAAAGAAAAACAATCAAATCCCTTTTCGTTAATTAATAATAGGGGTTAAAGTATGAAATTGCCGTTTTATTGTAATAGGTACTTCGAATTGACATAGAACCTTCATGGTTTGAGATTTTTGAGTAAAACTTTTTTTTTTAAATGTGCAACATTCGATTATCGACTTTCAGTTGTTTTTTTTATTCAGCTTAGACAAGAAAGATGGATACTTCGAAAATTCGAGTTATTATTAAATACTACTTCCGACGCGGAGCTAACGCGGCAGAAACAGCTCGCAATATCAATGTAGCGTTTGGAGAGGGGACTGCTAATGAACGCACCGTGCGATTTTGGTTTAAACGCTTTGGTAATGGAAACTTTGATTTGAAGAACGAACCACGTGGAAGACCGCCCACACAGGTGAATAACAATGAATTGAAAGAGATGGTGGAAGCCGATCCGAGCCAAACTACCCAGGAATTAGCGGCATGGTTTAACGTTACCTTACCAACAATATTGACTCATTTGCGTCAAATCAATAAAATAAAAAAATATGAGAATTGGGTGCCTCATGATTTGACTGATCTGCAGAAAGAAACGCGTGTTGAAACTTTGTTGCTTTGTTGAATCGATACAGAAATGAAGAAATATTGGATCGAATTGTGACATGTGATGAAAAGTGGATTCTTTACGATAACCGTAAGCGAAAAATGCAATGGCTGACCCCAGGTCAAACGCCGCAACAGTGTCCTAAAGCAAAGTTTACCAAAAAAAGGTAATGGTAACTGTTTGGTGGTCTCTGCATGGTGTTATTCACTATAGCTTTCTCCGATCTGGTCAAGCAATAAAGGCAGATACTGTGCCGAACTCCGAACAATGATAGCAAAACTAGCAGTGAAACAGCCCCGACTCATGAATCGATCTTCACCATTATTGCTCCATGATAACGCGAGACCTCATACAGCACGAGAAACCATTTTAACTCTACAGGAACTGCAATTAGAAACCATTCGTCACCCTCCGTATTCGCCAGACCTTGCTCCAACGGATTACCATTTTTTTCGTGATTTGGACAATTTTCTACGTGATAAAAAGTTTTCTTCTCAGGAGGCAGTACAAAATGCTTTCACACAGTTTGTCGAATCTAGATCACGGGAGTTCTATCGCAAATGCATAAATGACCTTCCTATTAGATGGCAGCAATGTATAGATAATAATGGTAATTATTTGATTAAATAAATATGTTAAATTAAAAAAAAACGAATTTCAATTTTTCAGTACAAATCGGCAATTTCATACTTTAACCCCTAATATTCATAAAACAATTTTAATTTTACTTAACGTAACGGATTATTAACAATTTTGTCGCCGTATTTTATTTCTCGTTTGTTTTTTTTTTAATTTACATTTTTAAATTTTGAAAATAGAATAAAAGAGGTTTCAATCTGTATATAAACTTTTAATGGAATCTAAAAAGATTTTAAACTATAAATTCGTCAATAATTTAGGATTAAGGTAGTCCTAGATTCTGTTGATGTGTGTATGCTCGTATTTGTATTTTTTTATTAGTCTAAAAAGCTTTAATAGATTAAATCTATCTTTTTGCATAAATCTCAAACCAAGGTGCATTACTATTATAACGGCTCAAGATTGTTTACTCCGTCTCGACACTCGCGCTGCACTGTTTGCGTTGGGTGTGTGTAAATAGCTACGCACACATACACAATTCTGCCATCTTTTACCTAAACTCGAGCGTTGAAATTTTGTGAAATGGCTTTAAATATTTTATATCCTCTCAATCTCTTTTTAATGTTAATAGAAATATTAGTGTAGTAGTAGTGGCATACCTAGCGCATGGGAAATGCGCTAGGTATCCCACGAAATTCAAATTTTCTTACAGTTTTCGCAATTTAATCCTATTGAATGACTATTTCTTGAAATATCAATGAATAGGATTATATGAAAGAAAATTTTAATTTCGCGGGCTACCCTGACGTTTCCCCCATTTAACGTTTTGCAATTTATTATTATATCACAATAAACTTTTTAGTTAGCAACAATTTTGTCATAATTATGCTTGGCTTGCTTGCGTTTCTTTACACTCAAGCCACTTTCTTCAACTACAGTCTGGCCGTCGAGAGAATGCGTTCCTGACACCTATCAGTGCGACAATTCTAGTAGCTAATAAAGATCAGATTCGCAAAACACGTATTCGATTGTATGAAACTGACAGGTGTCAAGAAGGCATTCTTTCATTGGCCGCACTGTAAGATATCAGAGTATTTCTTAAAATGGAAGCCCAGATTCCAGAGTTGAAAACTTCTTAATCCAGCTGAATGTTTAAGTAATTACCTTTATTGAGTGATTGTGTAAAAAAATAATCTGAACAGGGTTTGTTTACACTCATCAGATACTTTGGAAACAGACTAGAGGAGTAGTTACATTTACATGAACTTGTGCAATGTATTTCACCAGCACGGTTCTCACTCAAATGCCAAAATAAATGTCCTTTTAATTTATTGGTACTTGGTTAAAGTTACAACACGTTTCGGTAGGCAGCCGCAGGAAGTTACCTGTGCAGGAGCCTCAGCTTGCAGCATTCAGATCGGTTTGCGTTTCGATAAGTGAAATGCAATAGTTTAGTAAAGAGAAAGATTATAATGTGAACTAGCGAGTAAACAGTATCTGAGGGCTCGCTCGTAGACGCGCCGGTCACGCGTCCTTGGCGGGCGGCGCGGCGGGGCCGGCGGGGGCCGGGCCGGCGGGGGCTGGGCCGGCGGGGGCGGGGCCGGCGGGGGCGGGGCCGGCGGGGGGCCCGGCGTCCTCCTCCTCCTCCTCCTCCGAGGACTCGTCGTCGTCGTCCTCGTCGTCCGACTCCGAGTAGGACGAGTAGTCGCCGCCCTCGGCGCCCGCGTAGCCTGCAACACAGCACACGTATACATGAACATGGCTTCGTAACGTATAGTATCAGTAGAGTCAACTTATACCGCTGGGTCCCAAAAATTATACAAAATGAAATATGTTAATACAAAAAGAAAAATGGTAGAACTAAAAAACTGTAACAGAAGGAAGGATTTAAAAAAAAAATCCTCCTTTGTATACAAAGAAAAGTATATTTTTACTACTTTTTCTAGGACTATTATTTAATTATTATATATACTACTTATGTTAGCACTAGTAAAACTGCGGTCGGACGGTCCGCTTTCTAATAGGCCAGATCGCGCCAAGCCAGGCCGACCGACAGGCCGTGCGATACGTCGGTAGTCGGAGGAAGTTCAAATGCGCGGCGTGGCGCGCGGAGGTCGCCTGTCGCGGCCTGTTGAGACTGTTCCTAAATTACCCTAGGCTGATAAAATTTTCGTTTTTCCTAATTATGTGGAAATGTCAGGAAAATGGGTCAGGTTCCACGGACGCGTTTCTTTTACTTTGTTTATCAATTGTTGTCCACTGAATAAAACACAGCGGCTACACACGCAGCCTTGCGCTCTGTATCACTTGGCATGTTGCCGGTAATTACCGATGTGCAGACGGTTAATAACTTAAACTTTACTTTGCATTCGAATTCCTATTCTTGTATCCAATTATACAATCCGGCAGACGGAGATCGGCCGGGCCGTGCGCGGGGCAGGCGCAGCGCGGGCCGTGCGCGGGGCAGGCACAGCGCGGGCAGGGGGCCGGGCCGTGCGCGGGGCAGGCGCAGCGCGGGCCGTGCGCGGGGCAGGCACAGCGCGGGCAGGGGGCCGGGCCGTGCGCGGGGCAGGCACAGCGCGGGCAGGGGGCCGGGCCGTGCGCGGGGCAGGCACAGCGCGGGCAGGGGGCCGGGCCGTGCGCGGGGCAGGCACAGCGCGGGCAGGGGGCCGGGCCGTGCGCGGGGCAGGCGCAGCGCGGGCAGGGCGCCGCGCGACCGTGACAGCTGTGCTCACCTGCGTCTCCGTAGCTGGCGTCGGTGTCGGCGTAGTCGTCGTCGTCGGCGAGCGCGGCGCCCTGGCGGCCGTAGCGGTGCGAGCGCGTGGACATGCTGAGGTCGGCCGTGACGTGCGTGGGGTAGGCGCAGCGCGGGCAGGGCGGCGCCGCGCGTCGGTCGCAGCGCACGCCGCGCCGCCGCACGTGCTCCTCGCAGAAGCACGTCTTGCAGCGCAGGCACGAGTACTGCCCTAAGCGGTTGCACGACTGACCTGCGAGAGGAGACGAGACACGGTATCGCGATAACACAGGCAAGTAAAATGTATGGAAATATATGAAGACGATTTTAAAGGAGATAGGTTTTTTTGGGCCCACGTTTTGTAACGTCTATAAACGTATTACAGTTATAAAACGTTACCAATTTATCATTTAAAATGGTTGATTTTTTCAATAAAGTATAACCGGAATCACGAAATCGTAATGTAAAAAGAAAATGTTTTGATAAATCACTCAGTTAATTAAATTCCAGATATACCTACAGTGCGATTCTGTAACCATCTCACCGTGAAAACTTAGGTGAAGTGAGCGTAGAGTAAGCTGTCATTCCAAATAATGCTAAGGGATTGACACTATTGACAGCTCACTCTAAGCTCACTTCACCTAACTTTTCACGGTGAGATTTTTACACAATCGATGGGCTGGTCGTCCTAAAATGGGTAACTTTGCACCAAGTCGATCGGTTATCAGTTATCAGGTAGCGAGGCAACAATTTATATGACTGTTTTATAACCGATCGACTTGGTGCAAAGTTACCCATTTTAGGACGACCAGCCCATCGATTCTGTAAAAATCTCACCGTGAAAAGTTAGGTGAAGTGAGCTTAGAGTGAGCTTGGTGTGGACTTGGTTGGACGTCGCGTCAGCGTTACAATTTTATTCTTTAATCTAATAAGAATCGTGCTGTGTCCTTTATTAAGTATTTGTTTTCTGTTTTATCTATTATACAAAATTAAAACGTGTTAAAGTGAATATTTATTTTTATTTCGCTACAATATGGCGCCCGAACTTAAAGTAAGTAACTAGTACTTTTATTATTCCTAACTAATTATTTTAATATTTTTTTTCGTTATCTCGTGTGGGGTTGCTCTTCCGAGCAAATCATTTTAATTTTCCTTTCTTTGTTGACATTTTCAGGTTCTAGAATTTGACAAATGGTGGAATTTTTTCGTTCCGTCAAAGAAGATGGTAGTTTTTATTTCGCTACAATATACTATACTTAAGTAATAAAAATGCTTTGTTACATTTATGTGATTTTTGATTTCATGAATCGTTCAAAGCACCCCATGCCACTACTATTTATTACTAAGCAGTGCACTATTCTACTACATTATAATACCGATGAGGCCAACCTACTCACTAAACAATAGCATTTCTCAGTATTCCTCATATTTTAGACGAAGTATAATTTTACTACCACTGTAATCTAGAGGTCATAAGACACAAATTAACCTGCGTTTCAATTCTCAATTCTTTATTGCGTACCATAATGTATATACATAGTAGGAAATAATTAAATTAGTCACAATTATGGACCCTGTCGGGCACAGCATAGATCAAGTAGCAGAGAGGAGGAAGAACGCTGGGTTTTTTTAATGTGGTGAATTTTATTATTAGTTAAGTAGTTAGCAAGTGTTACTGTTTTATTAATACAGAATTGAATTTAATTATATACATTATTTATTTAGTAATATTGTAAATTTTTTATTCTTATTTTTATTTATTACGTAATTAATATTTATGATCCATAAGGTAAGTTCTTTATTGGACGCTTCTTTAGTAGACGCCACAATTTTTGGTGGGACTATTCGCCGAACAAAAACAACTATCTCCTTTCCGTTCACGAAAACGCAATAACGTATACGTATGTACTCAATACTTTATCAATTTATTTTTTTGTATTTACATTTTTTGGACGATAATATCGTCCGTTAGAAATGATAACGATTTGAACTTTTGAAAGTATGTCAATGAATAGGCCGACCCCAACATGGTTGGAAAGGTTCGGCAGATGATGACGTCAATGAATGATTTGCTCGCATACCATATCATATGCACACCTGTCTTACAGATAGACACATGCTTGTCGCGCTACAACAGACTAGTAAGGTGGTTGCTCACACAGTGATTGTGTCAACACTCAGCGTGTAGACGAGCCATTGGATGTTCGTAAACTAACAGTTGAGCAGTGTGCTGGTACTTACACTTGTAGGTCTCGGACTCCAACACCTGACAGGAGGCCTGGTGCTCGAACTGGTCGTCCTCGCACAGGAAGCCCTGGCAGAAGCAGCAGCGGAACACGCGGCCGCCGTGCTCCCACACGCCTGTGGAACACACGAGAGGAGGTCTGTACTGTAGCAGCTGTCACTCACGGAGCTCATGGGATGCTACTACTACTAATGCTAAACCTCATATTAAAAGCAAGTACACTTTATAAACCAGCATACTCCAGCATATTACGAATTATAAGATTATATCCATGATAAGAATGCTTGACAATCTAGAGTCAAAGTAAATTCAAACTGTTTGCATTTTTTTTCTTTTGTAATGTGTCACAATTGTTGACACTTTTATACACAATTATTTTTATGACATTAATTTTACTTTCTGTGATCACTTTAATTATTTGTTAATCTATCTAAATAAAAATACGACACAACGACAAGACGACACGGGACGACACGGCGCAGTGGCTGAGCGATCGACTGCTGCGCTGCGTGATGCGGGTTGTTGTAAACGTTTATACAACGTGTAACGGAATAAACGCAAGACCACACCCCAATTAGAATATTAAATTATAGAACGTAAACAACATCTGTAATTTAATTTACCTAAAAAACACCGAACAGTTTTTTTAAATAAAATAGTTGTCCTGACTGAACGTAAAACGTTCGAGCATACTACTCTATCCCTACGCACACACTCATAGTGTACACTCGTGAGCTTGCCTACGTAGTAGGTCCAAGCTACGCATTAGGTATGTATCTGTACTTCAATGACCGAACATTACGTAGTTTGATATTAATAATTTTCTTTCTTCCTTTTCTTTATATTACCGTATAACTATTATTGCTAGTTGCCTAACTAGTTAAATAATGATTCCATCTTTCCATCACAATTATACAGGCTTCGGACTGACAGCTTCGAATGATTTGGTTTAATTACGGATACGGAAGTATTTTTAAATTGAGCAACTTTTCACCCCACTGCGATCTATCAGTACGGCAATACCTAAAGGCGCCCGCGTCTTATCACCCGCCGGTGCCGCCGCCTGCCGCTTCGCGATATCACCACCTACCCTCTACTAAGTCGTGTTTACATTTTTATTAGGTACGTATAAAAAAATATTCAAAGTGTTTAAAAGATTTGAATCATAATATTTACAGTACCTAAGTACTTAAAATCGTATTATGAAGGTACATACCTGAGGTATTTACATTAAATACTTCTTCTACGTCCCCTTTTTAAAAGATTTTCAAAATGTGTTTCGCCTTGCTCGATACACATTATTGCACGTTTTCTTAAGTTAATTTTTAGTTTGTTAAGCACTTCAGTTTCACTTTTCACTTTAACAACCGCGAGTTCAATTTTATGTTTGAGGTCATCGACACTTGTTGCTTCGTTTACATACACGAGCGATTTTATTCGACCCCACAAAAAAAAGTCCAACGGTGTTAGATCAGCCGATCTGGGAGGCCACTGCATAGGTTCTCCACGACCTATCCAACGAGGGCCATATTCCGCATCAAGATGCCGTCGAACGTTCCACGTGAAATGCGCGATAGCTCCGTGGTGTTGGTAAAACACATCTCGTAACAACGAGAGAGGGACGTCCGCCAGTAACTGGGGCAATACCTCTTGCAAGAACTGTAGATAGGTATCTCCAGTCAACCTCGGTAAAAATACAGGGCCGAGTACGCGTGTACCTAGAACGCCCGCCCACACGTTCACGGAAAACCTGTGCTGGAATGAGTCCATACCGGCATGCATGTGGGTTTTCGTGCCTCCACAAATGCATGTTGTGCTGGTTGTAAATACCAACTCGTATGAAGGTGCTCTCGTCCGTCCAGATGATGTTTTGTTGCCAGTTTTCTAACAACCATCTACAAAATTGTAGTCGTGGCAAATAGTCAGTCGGCATCAGCTCCCGACAACGTCGTAGTTGGAAGGGGTGTTCGCCATCAGCACGTAATGTTCTCCACACGTACATGTGGCTACAGTTAATAATAATAATAATAAATAATAATTATTAAATAATTAGTTTATTTAATAGCTAGCAACACCAACGTCAACGTCAACGTCTCTTTTGTCATCTGTTCACAATTTCCTAATATATAATTTTTAGAAGCAGTTTTTATATTCATATATCCGTAAAACCATATCAGAAAATCCAATATTATCAAAACATAAACATAATTTTATATAAATACAATGAACAGAAACAAAAACTTGCATCGAAAACTGCCGATCCGGAGGTGACATCTGTCATATCACCTCCGATAAAAACCTGAAAATGAAATATTGAAAATGTTGACGAGATTAGCAGCTCGCCGTGCACGCCTACCACCTCCGGAGTCGTCGCTCAGCCCCGCCCTGCCGCCGCCGGAATCCAGCCCCATCGAGAGTGCTGTGACACCGACCGTAGCAGTTGCGTCGAGCTCGAGCGACGAATATTTTTCCCCGCCGACGTCGCCAACACCTGTACGTCGGCAGGGGAGAGGCCGGCCACCGAGGAGCTTGGGACTTAGGGGCCATCCGGCCCCGAGCCGGGTCCCCGCTGCCGGTGGTTGTGTGCAGCGCATGAGATGGACTCAGTCTATGAACGAGAACGTCATGCGCGCATACTACGGGTCTACAGAGGGGGGAACTAACCTCACTGCGTACCGTGATAGGTTGCTGTCTCTGTTCCAGGAACTGGAACCAACCGTCAACGTCTCGGCCCAACGACTGTCGGATCAGGTGCGGGTCATCCAACGCAATCACAGGTTGGACGACATAGCACTTGATAGGCTGCGCTCAGAGGTACTGAACAACCAAATCGTCTCGACTCTGGCACAAACCGCGGCACAAGCGTCAACTATTGATGCCATCCCGCCGCGGTCCAATCGTGTTGAAGAAGATGATGATAGGGTTGACACAGTAAGTAGCCAGTACAACGTCCGACTGAGGAGCGCACTGGAGGATGCGTTTCGCGAGTATAGGTCCACTCCAACCGAACTTAGGCCCCGAATACCACGGCTACCTATGCACAAAAAAAATAGGGCGCTAGTGTGTGCCTTGGACTCGCAGCTCAAGAATTTCTTCGAGAGCAGCGAGGATCTCGTTGATACACACTCGATCTTGTATTGCGCGGCTGTGGCGGCATGTCGTTTAGCTAACGTCAAGTTTCCAAATTGTGACGCAGCTACTCGACCAAAACCAGCCGTACCAGCCTGGCGATGCAGGATCGAGCGTCGTATCGATGGGGCCAGGGTACTCATCGGTAAACTATACTGCTTCAGGGAGGGCAACACACGACCACGAGTGATGCGCTTTGTAAGACAGGCATTTTCGGGGACTGGAATCAGCCCTCGGGAATACATGTCCAATGTCACAGAGCGCATCGACTTCCTGAAGCAGAAAGTTTGTGCATGGGCGAGTCGTATTCGGCGGTATAAGCGGCGGGTTGATCGGTACACGCAGAATCGCATGTTCCGGAGCGATGAGAGGTGGGTATATAGAACTTGGGAGCGACCTGAACAAAACGTGATGGACGTGTGCCGCCCGGATGATGCCACCACTAGTGCATTCTGGCGCAGCATCTGGTCGGTGCCTGTCTGTCACGCTGAGGGTGGCTGGATGCGCGATATCGAGAGAGTGTGTGGAACTATACCAGAAATGGAACCAGTCATAATTACGCCATTAGACGTAGCCAAAGCAGTCCGTCCATTACCGAATTGGAAATCACCGGGACCGGACGGACTGCATAACTTTTGGTTAAAATGGCTAATTAGTTCACACACTTGCCTGGCATCTCAGTTCCAGTCATCCTTAGAGTCTGGGTCACTACCACAGTTTCTAACAACAGGCGTTACCCACCTGCTCCATAAGTCAGGTAGTCCCGCGGAACCCAAAAATTATAGACCGATCACGTGTTTGTCGACGGTTTATAAACTTCTTACATCCATTTTGAGAGCGAAAATTAACACACACATTGACAGTTACTCGATTATGTCTGCCTCTCAAAATGGATGTAGGAATGGGTCCCGCGGTACTAAGGAGCTACTCCTCATAGACATGGCCATTAGCCAACAGGTTCGCCGATCCCGCAAGGATATGTCGACATGCTGGATAGATTATAAGAAGGCCTACGACTCGGTGCCACATACATGGCTCATGAGGGTGCTGGAGTTGTACAAGATAGATGCAACTCTACGCACCTTCCTTGAGTCGTGTATAAGACAGTGGAAGACGGTCCTTCGCTATCCAGGGTGTCGACAGATCCAGGGGAATGATGAGCCTGTATGGATTAAGCGGGGAATATTTCAGGGCGACAGTTTGAGTCCACTTTGGTTCTGCTTAGCCCTGAATCCTCTAAGCACACTGCTGGAGGACTCAGGTCTAGGCTATCGGTTGAAGAGAGGTGGTCAGGTCATATCTCACCTCCTCTACATGGATGATTTGAAACTCTTTGCCCCTAACAAATTGCATCTGATGGAGCTACTGAAGGTAACTGAAACTTTCAGTAGTGCCATCTGGATGGAATTTGGTGTGGACAAATGTGCAGTCATGCATGTAAAGGGGGGGGAGATTATGGAATCCGAGGGAATTCCACTTTCGGATTCCATACACCTTAGATCTCTCTCCTCACTCGAAAGCTATAAGTATTTGGGTATGTCGGAAGCGTTAGGCATCAACGATGCTGACATGAAGCAATCGTTGAAGGAGCGCTTCTTTTGTCGCCTGAAGAAGGTATTAATTAGTCTTCTTTCAGGTGGAAATAAGGTGCGCGCCTTCAATGGCTGGGTCATGCCGGTTTTGATGTACTCTTTCGGCATACTCAAATGGACTCAGACTGAACTCGATGCCCTAGATAGAAGAGTCCGTACACTGCTGACCGCAAACCGGATGCATCACCCACGATCATCGGTGATGAGACTGTATATCCCACGGAAGTGTGGGGGTCGAGGATTTTTAAATGCGAAGACCCTGCACAACCGCGAGGTGTGCAGTCTCAGGGAATATTTTGTAAAAGCCGAAGTGGGTATGCACCGTGATGTGGTCGCAATGGACAAGGGGCTCACCCCGCTCTCCATGGCGAAAGAGAACTGGCGCAAACCTGTAGTACTTACTACCGATGACCTCAAGAAGGTATGGCAAAGCAAGGAGCTTCACGGGCGCTTCTATCGGGCTCTTCATGAGCCCGGTGTAGATTTCTTAGCGTCCGTATCCTGGCTGCGTTTCAGTGACCTCTTCGGGGAAACTGAAGGTTTTGTCTGTGCAATTATGGACGAAGTTATCTTGACGAATAACTACCGGAGACATATTATGAGGGACGGGACGGCTGACGTGTGTCGGGCATGCCACCGTCCGGGTGAGTCCATCAGACATATTATCTCTGGTTGTTCTCGTCTGGCTAACAGCGAGTACTTGCACAGGCATAACCAAGTAGCCAGGATTATTCACCAGCAACTTGCTTTGAAATATAAACTTGTCGACTCTGAGGTACCATATTACAAGTATGTGCCCGACCCAGTTCTCGAAAATGACCATGTCACGTTGTACTGGGATCGGTCTATCATCACTGACAGGACTGTTGTCGCCAACAAACCTGATATAGTGGTGATAGATCGATTAGTGCGCCGCGCAATGATTGTTGATGTTACCATTCCACATGATGGGAACCTCGTGAAAGCTGAGAAAGATAAACAAATCAAATATCTTGACTTAGCACGCGAGGTTGTTGACATGTGGAATGTGAGCTCGATTGTCATTGTGCCGATTGTCGTATCGGCCAATGGGCTGATGGCCGAAAGCCTCGATCAACATCTATCGAGGCTCTCGTTAGGCGGTTGGATCAAGGGCCTGATTCAGAAGGCAGTACTCCTCGATACGGCTCGCATTGTGAGGAGGTTTCTATCTCTGGAGCCCTAACCACCGGTAGCTTGGACCCTGCTCCCGACACCGGTGGATCACTATTTTTTTATATTTTTAAATGTTTTTTTATTTTTATTTATTCATACTAATATTTAAAAATGTAATAAAATAAGACTACTAAATAAATAAACGACATAATAATAATAACCCGCAGGGCAGCATGTGGCGAGCTGTTGGGCAGTAGCGACCACACGGACCCTATCTCCCGGGAGAAGTATTGTTCCTCACCTCTGGCCTGCCTTTATTGGCCGGCTGTGGTGAACACTGACGAGGAACAGACCTCCCACCTCATTCTTGCCTTTATTGGCTGGCATGAGTGGAGATTCGCAAGAGCAAACGTGCTCGGAGGAAGGAAGTATTTCAGTAAGATGCTGGTAGGGATCTTGACCGTACTTCCGGGATTGTCCTGATAGCCGTGGAATACCTCTCCACTCCTCATAAGCACCTCAGGACACGTTGCCCCTTGTCGCTATGACACTATGTGCTAGCGACCTTATTCTGGGGCGAATTATTGAGAGTGCAAGTCACCCCCTGCCTTTTCATCTGTGAATATTATAATTATCATTGGTCAAGCAGGGGACATAGTCCTTCCATAGTTCAAGGTGACTGATCCACTATAGCCACCCAAATCCATAGCCCAGTATATTTTGTTACCATGTTCTGCAATAGTCCTGCACCAACGGGGGGTTGTCTTTGAGTGCACTTGCATGGTGCATACAGGGATAATCGTCGGTTGGTGCCTTCTCATCATTTAGAATTGTGTAAAGGGCATCTGCGAGTTGGCTTCGGCCCCTAGTACGCCTTTCAAATTTCCGGAACCCCAGGGTCCCGAGATATGTCAAAGATAATAATAATAATCATTTACATATTTATCCAGATCATACAATCCAATTTGTTAGTAATAACATGCTCATCTTAAACACTAGTGTTAGTACTTGGGTACATTTGGCAAATTATGGAAATAACTGCTAATAATTTCAAAATCATCAATAAAAATGTCAAAAAAAAAACATTAATAATGTCAAAACTATTAATAACGTCAAAACTACCATTAATTATGTCAACATCAAATATTTCCAATACAATATTAACAATACAATACCATAATCAAATACAATAAATACAACATCAATAGGCAAAAAACGCAATAGGTACAAGAACAACAATGCTATTTCAAGGCACCATTTGAAGGCAATACTTGTGTCCTGGTCCAGTGCCTGAGTATAAGGCCTTCCGCCCTATTAGCCACAGTGAGCTGTTGGCGCTGCCCCGTACCCGCCGCATCTGGGAGGCGACACACTTTCGCATGATTGCGTAAAAGTCGTTTATATGTGCCTCTGCGAACATCCCTGATGCGCTACAGTGTCGTAGCAACCCCAACAGCGCCCTGTATGCGTTGTTGTACTGGACCCGTAAGGCCCTGTAAGCCTTCTGCGTGTAGTCGACCCACAGACTGCAGGTGTAGAAAGATTGGCAGTATGCCCTAAACAGAGTGGCTTTTACACACCTCGAGCACTTCGCAAACCTACGGATCAACATGTTGCTTCTGACTGACAGCGCCCTACGCACGCTCCCTCTCCATGTCAACATTATCCGTCTGCGTTGCAGTGACCCAATGTCCCAGATATTTAAACGCTTTTACCCACTCCAACGCAAACCCACCGAGTGTGACAGGTGGCACTTCACGATAGTCTTTAGTGCCTGCCTTGAACAACATACACTCGCTCTTTTTTGCGTTATATCTGAGGCCATGGGCCTCCGCATATCGCTCACAAACAGACACGAGTTTCCTGAGGGCGCTGATCGATGGGGCCAGCAGCACCATTTCATCAGCGTAACTTATGTTGTTGACGAGTGTTCCGTGAATGGAACAGCCCACCATAGTGCCGCTGAGCTCACGAATCAGCAGATCCACAACAAACAAAAAAAACAAACAACGGCGCTGTTCCCTGGATTTTCATCGAAATAATCGAGAATGTTTTCCTGCAAACGACTAGAGCGCACATTCGTCCCTCAATCCATTGCCGTGTTAGGATGAAACGTTTCGGAATCTCACAGGCGCTGAGTTGCACCTAGCATTGTCCTGGCGCTCACTCTGGTACCACACGCTACCTCCACATTATCGTCGCAACGAGCCAGTGTCCTCACCATCTCCGTGTACTGGATATTACTATACCAGAAAGCCACCGCGTGCGTAAACAAGTAACAGCAACAACAACAAAATTACGAAATTCACTTGTCGCTGCCGGCGGATGACTAATTTCGTTTGATGTCGGGCGGACGGTGGTGGCGCGTGCGTCGGCGTCGGCGGCATATCAAACGTCAAAAGGCTAAGTCGGTAAATTATTGCGTCTCGCTCTTTCATATTGATTTTGCGTTTGCAAAAAACGTACCTTAGGTTTTCATATATTTTGTCATTTCTCAACAAAAGATTGGAAATGCGGAATTACAAATTCAGTCATGCATTTAAAAATGCTTTATTGCATTGAAATAAGGTTGAAATTTCCTTAAATTACGTACAATAATGTGTGTGTGTCAGTAAGGATAGATATGATTATTATTATGAGTGACCGAACTACAAAGTACAAATTCGGTTGTGCAGTTAAGTAAGACGTATTGCTTGGAATTAAGGATTAATCTTTCTTAAATTAAATATTTTATTTTTCGCACACTAACTTAAATCTAAAATATATTGATATCATTTACGCGTGTGTATGGATAGCTATTGAGTGATCTACAAATTCAGCAATACATTCATATGGGTTTTTATTGCTTTGAGATAAAGCTTTTTCCCTAAATAAAATATTTTATTACGTTGGTTTTACGCAGTGATCCTGATTTAGGTTAAATAAAGTATTTTTCCGGAGAAAATTAACACATATAAATAATGATGGAAATCGATTCAGAAGCCCATTCTGAGCAAACTACTTTCAGTTCTTGCGTTTATTCTGTTACACGTTGTTTATTAACGTTTATAGTAACGACTTAAATTTTAAACAATGTTGTATTGTGTACCGCGAAACGAACTACTTTAGGTTCATCTTATGATCATTTTTGTTTTTTTTAAAGGTTTTGTTTTTTATTTTTTACGGGTTCCTTAATCGATACTGAACTCACCCTGAAGCTATAGCGCGCAATTACTTTAACAGCCTGTATAGTTGTTTTTGACGTTAAAAAAAAAACACCGAAATGTATGTACGCGTATAACTTCCAATCGACTGCACCAAATTGGATAATTTTTTTTTTTGTGTGTTTGTTATTGTCAGAACAAAGTTTGTATAGAAGAAGATTAAAAGAAAAAAAGATGTTTTTAATCTGGACCCGGTCGGGCAGGACGTCGGCTGGGTCCGCTAGTATTTTATAAAAATCGTCTATGTTACAATATTTGTTAATACATCGTTAAATTTTGATCGTTTTTATCCTTTAAAGGGTTCATTGTACTCATCATTATGAACAACTTTTACTACGGGATCAACCCTAAAATCATGAGAAACAAATCAGTCGATCCATAGATTTATGTTCGCATAACTCGACATAATGTGTATGGGTCAACAGATTTTTTTTTTCACGATTTCAGGGTTGTGCCCGTAGTAAAGGTTGTTCATAATGATGAGTACAATGACCCCTTTTAAGGATTAAAACGATTAACATGTAAGGGCATATCCAGGGTGTCCCGAAACTCAACGATAACCTGGTACGGGGCGAGAGGGCAAGGTATACCAATTATGAAAAAAATAAGAAAAAAAATCCATATCACTTAGTCAAGCGATAATAGACATTTTTCGAAAAGGTTGAAAATTTGACACCCTTGGTCGTATTTTTAAGTACTGTGATCACAATTTTTTATAATTTTACAGTGATTTTTATAATAATGTCAAACATCTCAATAACAGTGCTATTAATCGCAACCACAAATCAAAGTAATAAACATTGTTAACTAAGTATAATAAATTAAGTTTTTTACCAGTTATGGTTTACAAAATTATCGCCAGTTAACTTTGACACTCCATGTTGGAAAAAAAATCGAAATCGTCAAATCTGCCGCCATAAGGAAAAAAGACGCATCTAACTTTTTTTTTTAAATTGAGTTACATACATATTCTAAATCAGTAAAAAAAATGGCATCTACCAGTATTTTTATATTTCGCATACTTTAAACGGAACCCCATAAATCTTACTGTTAAATAAGAGGCATCTGAAATATGAGTCAAATATTACTAAACAGAAAAGACATTTCTGACGTACACTAAGTTGAAAAAACGCATTTTAGTAGAAGCGTCCTATTTATTTACAAAATATTTAATTCATCTTAAAATGAAAAGGCACTTCTGCATGGTCATAAGAAGAAAAGACTAGTTAGTATTACGAAAAATAGGCAGGCGCAAATGGCAGTAGTGCCTTTTCTACTTAGTATTGCTAGTTGTGCGGGGTGAAGTGGGGCTCGCGGCTGGAATACTGCACTTCAGTTGCGTCCAGGAAGCCAGAGCGAACACGCGCGCGCGCGGCTCTCCGAGCTATAACTACTGAAAAATCGTAAGTCAAACTTCCTCGAATTATAATAAATATAAATAAATATAAATATATATTCCACAACTATCACACAACGCCATCTAGTCCCAAGCTAAGCAGAGCTTGTGTTATGGGTACTAGACAACTGATAAACATACTTATATATTTCTAAATATATAAATATTATAGATAAATTACACCCAGACACAGAACAAAGAATCGTGCTCATTACACAAACATTTGTCCTGGGTGGGAATCGAACCCACGACCTCCGGCATAGCAGTCAGGGTCACTAACCACTAGACCAACAGGCCTGTCAAATAATTGATGTATATTTAAGCAAGCATGGCACCCATGAGTAATTTAAGATTAAATAAACTGCAAACTTATCAGGTGACACTTACTAAATAAAGACACCTACTTTTATGTTAAAATATTAGAAAATTAAATATATCGGTTAGAAAAGACATCTTAATCTAGGAAAACGCTTATTTCTCGAATTTGTTTACACCGTTGAGTACCAATTATCATAATGAATAAGTTTGAAGTTTATACATTTAAACCTTGTTTTATTATTACCTTAATGAGTTTTGTAGGAAGCAAACTTACATCTTTTTGGTGTGCTCGCCTGGCTGGTGTATATTTTTGCCACTGTTAGGTTAGACGGAAGATATTTTCTATTTGGAGCATAACCCCGTGTGTAGTGGGTTAAGGGAGTTTGTATTTAGATAAAATCTTTCAGTTTTTTGTATTTCTTTCCTTTGCGCCGGTGATTTTTTTTAACAATTTTATTTTTTGTTTGTTTCAGTGTGGCAAAATGCGACATAATCGAAGCTCAAAAATTATTTCGTTGGTGCCACCAACAAGTTCTTCCCAGGAGTCAAACCTGAATACTGATAATTATGAGCTGCCTTTATCTACTACGAACGAAAATAACTCTTTGAATGATGCGGATGTTCATAACAGCGCAGACAGCATCCTGGATTTTGATTCAGATGATTCAGTTTTTGATAAAAAATATTTACCCTCAAGTTTAGATTCGTCAAAATGTTCAGAAGATTCAGATTCTTCTACAAATACCATCCCCCCATCACAGTTAATTAACGTTGTTGTCCCTGAGTCACCTGAAGTCTCAAGCGACGAAGACACGCCACAAACCCTCACAAAAAAGGGGACAATCAAAAAACGTAAGAAGTATGATGAATCACCGGCGCAGAGAAAAGAAATTAAAAAACTGAAATATATGGAATCTAAATACCAACTTAAGCCAGGGTGTAACGATCAATGTAAAAAAAAATGTCATACAGAAGAAGCAAGACAAAATCTAAACCATTCCTTTAGAAACATGTCTTGGAAAGAGCAACAGTATTTCATAATAAATAACACGTCCAAAGAAGAGCCTAAGAGGAAAATCGTTAAAGAAAACAGAAAACTGCCAAGAAACGTAAGCGTATTATATTTTCTGTCAAATGAAACGGGGGCAAAAGTGAATGTTTGCAAAGTATTTTTTCTAGAAACGCTGGGTTACAGTCGAAAAAATGATAAATCTGTAAGGAACGCCTTATGCAACATAACAAACAACATTCCAGTTGATAAGTGAGGAACCAATCCTAATCCAAAAAAGTTCGACGACACTAAAATTGTAGAACATATAAATTCTTTTAATCCTTCCATATCCCACTACAGACGAGAGCACGCTCCAAATAGAAAATATCTTCCGTCTGACCTACATAACAGTAACCACAATGTATCGAGATTTTTACGAACAACAAAATATGAAGGATTTTCCTGTTCACGAACAGATTTCTTATGACTACTACAGAAAAGTTGTAAAGAAGTTAAACATTTGTTTTACAAAACTAGGACATGAAGAGTGTGAGGTGTGTGAAAGGTTTTTTATCCACAATCCGAAGTACAAGGAGAAAGACACAGAAATTGTCAAGAATGCCGAGATTACGAACGACACCGGGAAAAATATACATCAGTCAGGGAAGCATACAAAAAAGATGTAGAAAAACAAAATATATATATATTAATATGGATAACTGTGCAGCCCAGAATAAAAATTGAACTTTGTATTCTTATTTGCTCCATCTTGTCAATTCAGTCGAAGTCAATTATGAAACGATTACATACATTACATTACATTTATTAGAGGTAGGCCACACGCACATGGCAGCAGACGAATTCCATTATCAAGAGGAGCAATCCATGAAGAGGAAGAAACACATCTATGATATCGAAGACTTTCACCAAGCAGTATCCAACACCAGAACAAAAATTATAGTTAAAGTAATGAACATGGATGATTTTTGTCAGTTTGAAGACTGTTCTTCAACTTACAAACTACAAAATTCTTCCCCTCGAGCTTATTTATCTGATATGTGTGAAGTAACATTCCTTAGAGGCACCCACGTCATTCGTTATAAGACTGCTTTCTATAATGAAGAAGAATACTCACTTGACTTTCTGAGATTAAAAAATATAAAATCTGGGATACCACCTCCAAAACCAAAGAATCAATGCAGAGGCATTACTCAGTCTTCAATCATACAAAAACTGACACCCTTAATGCCAGACAACAGAAAATCGTTTTGGTATAATCTACCTACTGATCAAAATAGTATTGATCTCACTCAAGCTGATGAAGCATAAAATATACAAAACTGTGATTATTTGAGTCTAATTCGTTCAAACTTAAGACAGTTTTTATATTTTTTGTTTTTAGAAGAGTTTTAAGAAGAGAAGAGTTTTTTTTAAAAACGACGAAAGCCTTAAATTCCTCACCGGACGTATCAATTGAGTTACTAAGAGCGAACGTTCCAGGCTGCCCGGTTGAGTTTCAATTTAGACATATAAACCCTATGGTAGTTATAAAAACTTTTCGACAAATCAAAATCAAATTAACCGAAGATCTATGGGGAATGTCTATCAAAGTTTGTACATCCATAATCGAGACTATATCGCCATACTTAGCTTTAGTGTTTAATTTGTGTGTAGATCAAGGACTCTTCCCAGATTTAATGAAATATAGTAAGGTTATTCCACTTTTTAAATCTGAGGACAGCAAAGACACCAATAATTATAGACCAGTATCCGTGTTGCCGGTATTCAGCAAAGTATTCGAAAAGGTAATGCTCAATCAAATGCTTAATCATTTTAACAACAACAAAATCTTCCACGATTAGCAATATGGCTTCACCAAAGGACGTTGTACGACTGACGCCGGTGTCACTTTATTAAAACACATATTTTCAGCGTGGGAGGAAGCCCAAGACGCCATAGGAATCTTTTGTGACCTCTCCAAGGCATTTGATTGTGTTAATCACAAAACCTTACTCTTGAAACTTGAGCATTACGGACTAGGTAAACTTGCGCTCAGTTTAGTAAAATCTTATTTACATGATAGACAACAAAAAGTTCAAATAAATGGGGTCAATTCACTTGGTTTACAAGTAAAAATGGGTGTTCCACAAGGCTCGATATTAGGTCCTTTCCTCTTTTTAGTATACATAAATGACCTGCCCCATTTATTAAAAAACTAACCACAAATGGTGTTATTTGCTGACGATACTTCCTTAATTTTTAAGATATATAGACGTGCATCGAATCTTGACGACGTAAATAACGCCCTACTGCAAGTGCAAAATTGGTTCACTGCTAATAATTTAGTATTAAATTGGAAAAAAAACTAAATGCATATGATTTGCTTTACCGAATGTTAAAAGTTGTGATTGTGACATAGTATTGAATAAAGAGAAACTAGAATTCGTCGATAAAACTGTTTTCCTGGGGATAACGCTCGACTCAAGGATGCAATGAGGTCCTCATATAACATCTCTTGCAGGACGGCTAAGTTCAGCAGCATATGCTGTAAGAACAATCCCTCAATTTACTAATGTAGATACCGCGAGGCTGGTTTGATTTTAGTTATTTTCATAGTATCATGTCTTACGGTATTTTACTATAGAGACGGGCTACAGATATCGAGTCTATTTTTATTCTGCAGAAAAGAGCCATCAGAGCAATATACAGTATGTTAAATAACAGAGGGCGTTCCCTTAAACTCGTTAATCTATATCATTAATAGATTAAAATAAAAATATCAGCTTAGAAAAATAAGCATAAAAAATCCGAATTAAAAAAAAAAAATTAATTGACGATACATTCGAAACCTCCTGTTTAAAATCAAAATAGTAGCGCGGAATAGTACCTAGCGTAGTAGCATTGCCGAAAACCGGCAACGTCGCAATGCGTACGATCCCGAGCGTCTCACGAATACTCACGAAGCCGAGCGAACTGGCCGCCGCCGCCGCCCGCGCCGCCGCGCCGGCGCCGCGCGCCGAAATGAATGGCGAGCGGCGACTTAGAAAGACACGTCACATGCTTAATGGACCATTGACCCGTTATTAGATAGGTCAGAAATTATTTCCGTTTTTGTTTTACCTAGATCTCATCAATAGTTAATCATAGACGTTCAAAATACAAGCATTCATGATTAATAAAATCAGTTTTATTTTTATGCATCAACAAGTAGGATAAGTCTTCATAGCAAGATCTTCTTTTGCGATTTCCCAAAAATAGTATTTTTTGAGTTAAGTCAGTATTCCATTAAGCATGCGACGTCGTCGGGTTGTTATCAGTAAAATTAAACATTTATGTAAGTATGTTTAGTTTTAGCAATAACATCTAGGTAACAACCCGTCTCAAATGCCCGGCTGACAAAGGAACGCCACTGAGACACCTTGGGCTTGGAAGGAAATAAAAAAAACATAAATTCATGTACCTACCTATTTATGCCACGTTTCAATAACATTAAAATTAAAATACAGAGTATTAGACAGTTATTCTGCACGCAACGGCGGAGTAATGAACGCGGGGTGGTGGCAGCGCTTCTGCCGACACGTCGTCGCTCGTCGCGGGCTCGTGGCCATAAAATAAACAGATACGAATACAGAAGGTCCATTCACGGAACAAGTACACGAATTTGTTTACCTAGCCACTCAGACCGGGCGGTGGTGTTAATATGAAAAATTAATTGTATCTAAAAAATAATGTACCGCTAATAAATAGTGTGCAGTTAAGTTTGGAGAAAGTTTCATTTATTTAAACCACAGTTTAGGCTAGGAATTAAATGATAATGACGGTATTACACGTTAGCAAGTGAATTTTTTCTCCAATACAGAAATTTAATTTACCTAAGTACTTGCGATTATTCATAGCAATCGTGTAACGTCACAGTAGTTACACGTTCGTTGAACGGGTACATCCTGAGTATAAAAGCAGTTTTAGGAAAGAGTGGGCCTTCTGAACTTATTAATTTTGTGGCACAGTCGTTTAGTGTTATTTTTTATTTTAATGTTTTCGAAATGTTTTAGGTAATAAGATACATTTAAATAATGTTAAAAACTTACCTAGATTTTGAACTGCTCAATATGCTGACCTCCTCTGTCTACACATTGTTGCAATCGCCGACGGTTATTTTGATGCACTCGTCGCATTAAAAGCGGGTCCTCGCGTATGCGGTTCCTGATAACACGGAATGCTGTGCGGATTCGCATTTCCATCTCCTCCTGCGAGTGGCTTTCTTTTTTATAAACGAGTTGTTTGACCCAACCCCAAAAAAAGAAGTCAAGTGGCGTTAAGTCAGGTGACCGTGGTGGCCACGCCTCGGGACCGTACCTCCCGATCCAGCGGCTATCAAACAACTCGTTTAACCGCGACCGCACTTCTGTTGAAATGTGAGGGGGTGCTCCGTCGTGTTGAAACCACACATTTCGGAGCTCGGCTAGCGGCAATCTGTAGAGGTAGCGCGCGACGGTGCCGTTGAGAAGAGCCAGATACCTCACACGGTTTAGAGTCCCTGGGATGAAGACAGGTCCTATTATTTGGTTTCCCTTTATCCCAGCCCACACATTTAGTGACCACCGTATTTGATGTGCTAACGGCCGAGTAGCACGCGGATTATGGCCTCTTTCTGCCCAGTGATGGCATACACGCCGATTCCACATGCCATTGCGCGTAAATAGGCTTTCGTCTGACCATATGACGTTTTCGATGAAGTGGGTGTCCTCCGCGCATCGCTGCAGTGCCCACTGGCAATAAGTTAACCGGCGCTCGAAGTCAGCTGGACCAAGCAAACCTTGTACTTTTTGAAGTGAGTACGCATGCTGCTTGTTTTTCTTTAAAATTTTAAAGACTGCGACGTGGCTCATGTTTAACAGGCGGCCGGCTCTTCTAGTGCTTGAACCGGGCTCCTCCTCAAAATGCCTTAGCACGTTCTCTTCCTGCCGCACAGAGATCACGGGTCGGGGGCCACCAGAACGACGCGGCACTACCGGTTCATTGTTACGAATACGCACTAGGGCACTCACAATAACACGAGAATTCCGCGGTTGATGTGCATTGGGGTACCTCTCAGCATACATCCTCAGAGCACGTGCACCATCATAATTGCACTCAGCATAAATGAGCACCATGTTCACATACTCCTGAGCACTGAACTGATAACGCGGCATTTTTCACTCAAGAATGACGCAAGATGTTGCAATGCGAAACTAATGCACGTCCGGTCAGCGCGTGAGATTAGTTCCGACTAAAATTAGGTGGACATTCGGGGGTAGGGGGCGGGGCTAGGCACATCAATAATATCGCCGCACGCGCGGCCCGTCATTCATAAATAAATTGCGACGTTGCCGTCCTTCAAGTACGCGTGTACAGAGTGTTTCTTTTACGTATCAATTTAAGATTTTTAGTGAATATTTTAATATAAAAAAATATAAAAACATTTTATTTTCGAATGGTAATATTTTTTTTAGCATGTATGTATGCTATACTATTGCGGGTTAACGGGAACGCCCTCTGTTAGTTAACATACTGTATGTATGGCCTCCGCAGGCGCGATTCTCTAAGGGAACTGTTTAAAAATATTATTATATCATGACGGTACCTTGTCAATATATCTATGAAAACATCATGTAAGTAAGGAAAAATTTAAATCTTTTCAGTAAAAGAGGTGACAGACACACCTATAGAACCAGAAATAGGGACCAATTAGTTCAACAAGGTTTCAGACTGGCTAAAGTAGACTCTTCCTTCATGGGGTACTGTTTAAAATGTTACAATAAAATACCTCCCCACATACTCCAACTCAATGAAACGAAATTCAAATCTTGCATAAAACGCACACTAAGCAGCCAAGCATATTATAAGTTGGGAGATTATCACTGACAAAAATGCTTGGCTAAACGCTGGTCCTGCTCCACAGGACGCATAAATAAATTGATTAGCATTTGAAAATACTTCACACACGCCTATCCTACCTACATACTGTTGGAGCTGCTGAAGATTTTAAAATATTATGTTTGCATTATATAAATTCAATTTCCTAGTATTGTATAATTGCATAGAACGTATGTGAGTACTATGTTACATACTATAAAGCTACCATTTATTGGGTACGTCTTTCATTGACTTGAATGTGCCTTGGCGGCTGAGAGTATGTCATGCTCACTCTAATGTCTCGCTGATGGTGGCACATGTGTTGGATCATTTAGCTCCCTTCAAAATGGTTGAGCTGAATGGTGCTAATCTATGCGTCATGTTCGTGAACGGGCGCCGTCAGTAGAGACTGGTCAACTCTTTGCTGCCATGGCGTATTTTGATTTAATTTCATATTTGAATTGTTTTTTTTTATCTTTTCTTTACGGACGCTTTTAACGTTCTGCATCGTTCGCACATGCATAATTTTGAACATGAATGATGTTACCAATACTTTGTAATAATATTATTATGATTTAAAAGAGTTTCCATAGAGTTTCTTGCCCGTTCTTCTCCATAGGTACCTACTACGCTTTGGAATGGGCAACTAGCTTCATCTTATTGACTGACCGACCTTGACAATTCAAAATTGCCTGTAATTGGTTTATTTTAAATAAATAGTTTGAGTTTACCAAAGTAATTTGTGACCTTAGGAACAACAAGTGTCTTCTTTTTAGATGAACGAGTTGGGTACATATGCCTACGTTCCTCCTTGTGATATTCATTATTAAATTGTTCAGTCAAGATATTTAGTTTACTTTTGATATGGACCGGAAGTATTTTATAAATATTAAATTGTCCTTCATCGTTATTATTTAAGTTTTTCTTCGTTTTTTTATCTACAAATAATTTAAGTAGCCGTATCTGCAAGATTTTGATTTTATTTAAATGTGTAGGGAACGTAAGGTCATATCCACCCAAGCCATATTCAATAACTGAGTCAGCCAGTGCATAGTATAAAGTATACAATACTTTCCTATTGACAGCATGTTTAAGAGTTTTTAATTTACCTAAAATGGCTCGTAGCTTATTGCAAACGTTGTTGACATGCAGATTCCAAGTGAATGTGTTATCTATGACTAATCCTAGGTACTTGTATGATGTAACTGTTTCTAAATATGAATATTGACAATTTAGTTTATTGTTATGCAGACATTCGTACGAATGACCCTTCACTCCCACTGTAAAAAAAATATTTTTATTTTTATGGTACGGAGAGTGAATAAGCATGCACTTAGTTTTATTGATGTTAATTATAATGCCATTATCATGTGCCCACTGAACTACCCTGTCAAAATCGTTTTGCATATCTCGCTGTATTGGATCAATATTATTATAGCTATAAACCAGGCAAGTATCATCAGCATACATAAATGCCTTACATTTCTTTAATACATTAGACATGCTGTTACCGTGCATAATATATCCTAATAGTCCATATACTGAACCAGTCGGAACTCCGAATTTAATGTCGCCCGTACGCTTTCAGTTTCACTGACACGTACTTTAAGTGATCTTTGGTTTAGGTATTTGCTAATCCATGCATTCATGGGACCCCTAATGCCGCACTCATTCATAGCCTGCAACAAGCCGCCGTGGTCTAATGTATCAAACGCTTTTTTGAAGTCTATAAATATAACCATAACTATATGTTTTTCGTTAAGATGACTATTGACTTCATCTGTAAATTTCTCTAGTGCAGTAGCAGTACTCCTATTGATCCTCAAACCGTGTTGGACCTCGTTTAAAATATTATTGTTTTCTAAAAAGTTGGTGAATTGTTTAACTATAATTTTTTCGACCATTTTGTTTACCGTATTGAATATTGCTATAGTCTATAATTGCTGTGATCCTGATGCGGTCCCTGTTTATATATAGGCCTTATAATAGACTTCTTAAGTTCCCCTGGGTATTGAGAGTTTTTAACACTAATATTAATAAAATAAGCTATTATTGGACTAATTTGTTTTAAATTTTTAATTCTAATACCATCTGACCTCGGCGACTTGTTGCAGTATAATTTTTCTATAACAGATTTTACATCTTGTGATAGGACTTTTTTAAAACGGAAACTTACATTACAGTCATCTACATAGCTCATCCTGTACAAAAAACTGTGTTGACATTTATGTTTAATCATATCAACTTCTTTCGTAAAGGTTTCACAGAAATTATTACAGATATTTTGCAATGTTTCATTTTTAAGTAAATGCTTCTCTATAACAGAATCTACTCCTAATTTAGACCCACCAAGGCAGCTATTTTTATAACTCCATATCTTTCTCATGTCTCCTTTACAATGAATTATGGTTTCACGCCTACTTTTATTTTTGGCCATATTTACAAGCATCTGTGCGTTTATTATTATTTTTAGGATCACTTTTCCACTGTCTAAATAGCATATATTTCTCTTCTATAAGCATGCGTAGCTTATCAGTAACCCACGACTGCGTTTGGCGTTTAAGGTACACCGAGTTATCTATTTTAGAGCTATTATAAATATCGCCAAAAATCGCTAACATTTTTGTGTACAATTCGTTTGGATCTTGTATTTGTAACAAAGATGACCATTCTACATTATTTAGTTTATCTCTTACAGCTTTGTTGTTGTATCTCGTTTTACTCACACATATTGTGTCTCTTTCCTTATCAATAACAGCTGAGATTCCCGTTAGATAGTGATCGGCTACCTGGCTCGTGAGCGTGTAAGCGTGGACGTCGCTCGCCCCGCCACTCACATTTCGCATAAAGACGTGATTGATGCATGACGCAACTCGCCTCTGTCCGACAACCGCCTCGCGCGTTATGTCTTGAATGCCGCAGTGAAGTCCCAAATCTGCTAAAATATTTAAATATCTGTTTGCCGATGAATCCAGTGCAATCTCTAACAAGTTAATGTTACAGTCCCCTACTAGTATAATATCGGTGTTAATAGCCAGCGGTCGAATTCGGCTCGCGCGTCGTTGATCACTGTCCCAACCTAACCTATAATGAATATCACTCAGGATGCTAGTTGAACTGCGCCGTTTATTAATGAAAAGCTAGGCCGTTAAATGAAAGGCTAATTAAGCTGTTAGAGCTTGCTGCAACATATCTACCACATACCCAATTTATTTATCTGTCATTACCTATTTTTTATTCTTTTTACCTATTGTAGTAGCGTCGTTTTCACATAATTATTATGAATATACACAAAATATTATAAAACATTTTAAAGAGTAACTATGGAGTTTCTTGGCCAAATTCTCCATACAAAACTACCTTTTGGAAGGGGCAACAATTAAATTTTCTTGTTATTTTTTTAATTTCTTATATGTGCCAATTCGAACTAAATCATTTGACTTTGACTGCTTGTAAAGTCAACTAAATCAAACCCGCTGTAGCTGAAAATACTAAAAAGTAAAGGATTCTTATATGATTATATTCGAATTGAGCTACTTAATCAAGTGTCACAGACATGCATTAAGAAGTGAGGTAGTTAGGTTAGGTGCAGATGTACCTCTCTCGCACTCCAGGCACACGGCGTCCATGAGCGGGCAGGTGCACGCGTGGGCCGTCAGGCACTTGCGGCCATGGCACACCCACGCCTCGCAGAAGTCGCAGATAGCACCCTGCACAAGTACACAGCAAATATCTCTATACTTTAATTATTATTGATAGACCAATGTCTGGTTATAAAATATAATAATAAATATTTATTGGAAGGAGGACATGCGGGCTCGCAAAAGATGGAAGGAGTGGAGCGAGGCCTTTGCCCATTAAAGTTAAATAATTAAGTAAGTGTATTACTAACAAATATTAGTAGGGGTGAACTACTGTTCTCCTAGCTAGGTAGCTGAGCAACGTTCTTTTCCATACGCAAAATACACACATTTATGTGGAGTTTCGGACACCAGCCTGTATTACCTATTAGACCGATGTTTAGTCTACCATTATGACTACACTTCTAAATGCTCGTCCTATTTTGAAAAAAAAAGTATTACATTTATGGGTAGAACAAGACGGTTATTTGATCTGACTAAGATCCTACAGACAGCTAGTGTTTGTGAGTTTGCACTCGAACAGACAGACATAAAAAACTCCTTTATTTTATACTCCTTTATGTTATCAACTTGCAATTTATTCCCCTGCAGGGCGCAAGTCTCTTCTCGTACAATTGTTAATTTAATAAAATTATGATATTAGTTTGTTGTTAGAATATTTAATTATTTTTATTTTGTGTATTGTTTGTATTCCTAACTAATTAGTTGCAATATTTTGTGCATATAGTGTTGATAGGTAAGATCAATCAATAACTACTATTAAATTGATTTATTAAGTAAATAAAACTAATTAACTTGGACATGTTCCCTTACTTGTGCTATGAATATAAGGTCTTATGTTAATTGACTTTGCCTATTATGTTTACCAGCCTAGCTTGTGTGTTGAGTAGTGGGTGTGCAGACTCACCACCATGGCTAGCCCCGTGGTGTAGACGCCGGGGTGGCGCACCACGCAGTCGCCGGACTTCAGCATGCACTTCACCTTGCCGCAGTGCGCGCACGTCGGCAGCCGCTGCACCGCCTGGCAGAAGTAGCAGAAAGCTCGGTTCTTCTGCTTCCTATGACAATAACAATCGTTAATTTCATCATTATCGTCATTGTCCAGCAAACCTATTGTATTGTAACTCCATAACTTAAAGGCGTAAGCTAGTTAGCTGGCAACTCCACGAGAAATCGACAGACTGACGTGACAATAAAGTAATGGGAGTATTTCCCAACGGAACAAGGTCGATGCCATCTCCTTGTGGTGTCTTTGGTGAATACAGAGGAACAGTTACTTCTGGCACTTGTCGCAATCCATGGGCACGTTGCACGGGTGCGCCGCCAGGTCCACGTTCTCTCGCGCATTGCGAATCTCTTTCTGCCGCAGCTTCTGTTTCTCGGCTTTCTTGCGCTGGCCTGTCTTCTTCTTCGGCATTGTAATTATATTACTGCTGTGGTTACATAAAAGTTAATTAAATATAGCTAGAAATATCAGCTGATTGTAATAAAATGAACGTTTCATTGACAAATTGACTGACACTAATGACAATTTTGCATTTGCCATGTCTCATTGTCACAAACAAAACGTCAAAACTGTCCCCATACATATTATAGTCTTTGGTCAAAACTGAGAGCTTTGCTTGTATTGCATGAACATACTAATTTAGGAGCCAGAACTGATTTTAGAATATTAGAAAATAACAATTAGTAACTAAAACACATGTTGCCGTAAAATCAAAATTTGGTAATAATATTAGAAACACATCATTTCATTTTTGGTAATGTAAGTATGTAATTGAATTGGAACGTAATTTCACGGTTTTTTTTCGTTCTAAAACAAGAAAAATACATGAAAAATTTTTGGGTGTTCAGAGGTAAAATCTCAAATGACACTGTTGTAGCAGTATTAATTTGTTTCGTGCACAGTAAAGAATGCGCAAAATTTCGAGTAGGTATTCGTGTACCGGCTTTCATATCCTCGGTCCACGGCACAGAAATTAATCAGGAAAATCCTAGCCTCCACACTGATTCATTTTGATGTGCCATGCACCTGCTTCACCGAGGCTATGGATGCCTGGAGACTTGCTTGCCCAAACTCAGATCTACCCGAAAATCCATTTTCCCAGAGACGGTGGTGGGATGAGCCGCTCTGCAGAATAGTACAGGACAATTTACTTAACACGTCTGTTACTACTGCGCAGCGTGCACGCCTGCTGGCTGTGGGTAAATGGGAGTCGGATTTGTGGCTTCATGCACTACCGTCGTCGAACATAGGCACTTTATTCGACGACAATACTTTCCGCCTCGCTGCTTTTCTACGACTACTACTTTCTTTTAGTTTAGTTAAGATATAATTATGTTATTTTAGTGTTAGCTTATTGTTGTGTTTTGCACAGTAAATGGAAAACGTTATTAAATTAATAGCCGAAGTAAACATGCCTTTCGTGGCAAAATTAATATCATTTTAGAAAATAGGCTATTTAAAAAAAATCTAATTAGTCCGTCAGTTAGATTATCAAAAAATATTGAACCCGTATTTTTTCTTTTGTCAATTATTTATAAAAAGTTGAAGATATCGCCCGTTAAATTTCCGCGTGACGTCACTTGCTTACGACACTTTTGCAAGCAAGTGACGTCACGACCCCCCACTCCCTTGACGCGCTTTATCTTTGTCATTTTTTGTTTGATTGACAAAAGAAAAAATACGTGTCCATTATTTTTCGATCTAACTGACGGACTAAATATAATTATTATTTTTTTACCCAGGCAACTACCCTATTATCTCGTTTCAGAACGATCATTATTATACTTCCAATCTAAGAAGGGCAGCACTAGTCATTGTTTAAGGAACGAAGCAATAGTATTTTAATTTTGTTATTGTTACAGCTGCGCACTTGTTCAGCTACTTGCTTTATCAAAACAAGAATCAAAACAAACAATTATATTTATTCTCGTGCAGTGCAGTCGTGAGTCGTGCGCTTCGCGGGGAGTCAAGCGTTGCTTGTTATTACTGTTCGTTAGTTCATGTCTTCACTTATTGGTGCGCAGTTTGTTTATGAGTTAAGAAGGAAGTACGCTTCGCAGATACTATGATATCTCCCATGGACCTGGTACGTACGTTGCTTATTGTTGAATACTATGTTTGCCTGTTCTGTAACAGATCAATAACTTCCTTGATGTTCTTTGTACGAGTTGCTATTCATTTTAGGTACCTACCTACTGAGTATTCTAAATAGTGAGAAGTAATATCGTGTGATTCTCGCTCTTTAAATCATTTTTTTCCCGGTAATGGTATTTTACAATTAGGTACTGAAATACTCATAATATTTTGTAATAAAAATTAAATAAACTTATATAATGTAATTTAATTGTTTTTGAACACATTAATCATTTGTATGTCAATATTCGCAAAGTATAGCGCATTACTAATTTTTTATTTAAGATCTTTCTATTACCTATGTTTTTCAAACAAAGACATTAAATTATTGTTTACAAATAAATTATTCTTATTCTATTAAGAAATAATTATTCGGATAAACCCTTTCTTCTCAGAGTAACTATAGGCTGTTGCCTGTGTAGGTAGTGTGTTGCCGATTGATTCTATCGGCGTTATTTTCGCCAGCAGCTAGCAGAGCTATGCAGCAGTGAGCAGACATAAGGTCATCATCACTCATTATAACAGCACCGCTGCAACACAGCAAATAAGTTGTCATTCAAGTTAGGATTTTAAATCAAATTTTACGATGACAATACAGAATAGTGGACAGCAGGCTCTTGGGCAGCACGCTGCACGCGAGCCGTCACGCGTCGCGTCGCGCCAACCGCGCGCTTCTAGCGAGACAAACAAGCCCCGCTCCCAGGTGAAGAAGCTCCTGCAAGCGGTACGCATACTGCCGTCACGCCGTCCGCACGGGGACCCCTCGGTGCAGCAGGATGCGCTCTGTTGGATTCCCAATGCTCGGCTCAACACCGAGAGTTGAAAATCCAGCGCGCGATAAAATCCCACCGCGATATTTTGAGGTCCGAGCGGACGTCGACTTCCCGCCCTCCCTAGAGCGGTGCGGTGAGGGATGACCTTAGGCTCCTGCTATACCTGCGTTCATGTAAATGTTAATTAACGTCTAAACCAGACTGTGCCTTATTTCGTTCAAACTTCGTCGCTAATCGCCATCACATTCATACTTCTGTTCAAAATGGGGACGTATGGAATATCATCCACATCTGCTAATGCGCATTCATTTACGCGTAACAACGCAGATGTGGCATAAGCTTATGTACCTAGTAGAATTTGCAACTGACTGGTTTTGCTATCGAGGCCGAATACCTTCTGGTGGTCAGGAATGCGCATTCCAATCCCAACCAAATCTACATTAATATTAGATGGCAACATATGGTTGCGCACCTATGTACGGTCGCGATCATTAATGCAGTATCACCTTAAGGACTGTATTGCTGGGAACGCGCGGTAAAGGCCGTACCTACGTCTGTGTGCATAAAGTGATGTATCAACACAGAACGCTTTTTTTTTTTTTTTTTTGAGGATGGGAAATCATCAAATGACCCCTCCCGCTCTGGGTGGAGCGGAAGGTAGTGTCAGACTCTTACTGACTAAAACCCACCCGTGTTCCTTCCTTAGCCCTTTATGTTCCAGGGCAGCGGTAACCCTTTCGGACGATCCCGCTACTCAGGCAGGCTTCGGCCCTGTCGGGCCCCGTCAACTATGCTGACATCTCTTTGAGGCGCGCGTGGAACACATACGCGCCTTCCGGCACGGGCCTGGTCCTGATCGGACGGAGAGCTACCCATTGCTCTCCGCCCGCAGGCCCGCGCCTACGGCCGGGAGTCGTCACGCGGCTCCCGACGCCCGGAGCGTCTCCCGCGGCGGCTGAGGCGTGAGGATCTCTCCCTCACCCATCCCGCCACCTCCTTCGCTAGCATGACTGCTTCGCAGAAGGAGGTGACCGCCTCCCACTCCCTCTCGCCCCGGACCATGGCTTGAACCAGGGCCGGACGCGAGAGGTCGCCGCCGCTGCCTCTACGAGGACACGGCGGTGCTCTGCCCAAGCGGGCCAGACCTCCACCGTATGCTCCACCGTGTCCTCTGGGCGATCCTCGCAGTGATGACACCCGGGCGTCTCCTCCCGCCTGATGATGTGCAGGAACCTCCCGAAATATCCGTGTCCGGAGAGGACTTGCGTCAGGCGATAGGTGAGAACGCCGTGACGCCTCTACAGAACGCTCACCTCATAATTCGCACACTGGCTGGCGTCGAACGAAACAAAAACATACCGTCGCTTTTGCACACAGGCTACGTAATTACGTATGACCTTGGTTGGTTCATACCATTGCTAAAATTGAAATCATTACATCAAGTTCCGATAGCTGGTAGTCTTACGTATTGGATTGTTGAGCGCATAGGTCTGGGTTCCAATCTCAAGTTGGGAGATTTATTTTTCTTTTCCAACAATAGTCTTTATCGATTATTTTGTTATTCGTTTTTTATAGATTAATAAACAAGAATCATAATGTAATAATTATTTTATTTTCATTATTATATTGCTATTGTAATATGGGGTTAAAATAAAAATGTTTTATAAGTGATTTCATGTCATGCTCCTCAGCAGAACCACTGTGACTATGGAGAGAAGTATGGAACAAAAAGACATGTTGCACCGACCACGAATAAATTGGGATAAGGGCAGGAGAGGGATGATGATGAATTAATTGGGATAAGGGAGGAGAATGATGATGATGAATTAATTTTTATTTTCGATACTTCTCTATACTTGCGCACAGACTGGCATAACAAAAATTATGAGGTTAATTAAACCAAAAGTCGACAAGAAAAATGTGCAAATATTATTAATTAAATGAAAATAAAAGTCACGCTAATGTGGATCACGTAGTTCTCCAGAATACATGTGCTTTCAATACTCAATACTCAATTCTTTATTGCATTCCACAATGTAGGCTTAGGTGGTAAACATTTATTTGGTAGGTAACAATCGTGGACCCTGTCGGGCACAGCAAAAGATATAATGAATAAATTTGGAGCGGACTTATCATTTAAGTATCTTATAATAATTCAACTTATTCTAAAAACATACACATAACTTTAACATTAGAATTAAAATTGCAAAAGACTTAATTTTCAAGTTTTAGAGATTTATCATTTAAATATTCGTCGACACTATAGTCAGATTTTTTTAGTAATAACTTTATTTACGAATAAATGGAGTTTTTTTTCTTTTCTTATCGTTTCTGGTAGCACGTTATATGTTTTTACTGACATTACCAGAGGAGTTGTAGAATGTATTTTTAAGCGGGATGATGGTAGGTTGAGTCGTGTTTTGTGTCTGAGTGTGTACCTTGTTTGTATGTCTTCTCGTTTAGTGTAAAAGTCTTGGTGTTTGTGAGCAAATTTGCATATTTCAAGTATGTACATACAAGGCAGACTTAAGACATTTTGTTCTATAAAATGGGGTTTGCAGTTATCTGTCTGTTGTATATTTACCAGGATACGGATAAGTTTCTTTTGAACGGCGAATAGTGTTGGGGCATCTGTACTGTATCCCCACATAATGATGCCGTAGCTAAGCCATGCATAGGCGTAGTACATAACCAGAGCACTCTGTAAATTTGTGGTTTTTTTAAATGCCCGGAAAGCAAATGAAAATTTCGATAGATTTATGTTTTGTATGTGTAACTTCCAATTTATATTTTTGTCTATGATTATGCCTAATAGTTTGAATTCAAGAACTGTTTCTATTATATGGTTATTGAAGGAAAAGAGTACATTTAGAGGAGTTTTTTAGTGGGGATGGAAAGTTATGAGTTTAGTCTTTTGGAAGTTTATTTCAAGGTTGTGTTCATTCCTCCAGGTTATTATTTTCCCGAGAATTTCATTAAGGGTACTGTTTAAGTTCGTATTGTTATGACATTGGGTGAGAATGGAGATGTCGTCCGCAAATAAAACGCAAGGTCCGGTTTCTGCAATAAATTTTGGGAGATCATTGATGTAAATGAGAAACAGAAGACATCCAATAACACTACCCTGTGGTATTGATGCGCTTATCGCCTTTAGGTCAGATCGAAACTTTTGAAGTTCGTTTATAGTGTTATTGAAGTATTCTATCTCTACTAGCTGTGCTCTATTTTCCAGATAAGATTTGAACCATTCGTATGCTTTACCGCGGATCCCTAATCTATATAATTTATTTAATAAAATATCATATTGCACTTTATCATAAGCTTTGGTCATGTCAAGCATTAACCCTACTGCGTATTTTTAATTATTTATTATGCTTAGGGCTCCCTGTATAAATTTATAAACTGCTAACGCTGTTGATTAGGGGTGGGTAACTCCGGAGGTACTGATACAAAGGTGCCGGTTCCGAACGCGGATACGTAAACCTTATTTATTCCTCACAATCCTTACCGGCACCGCGGTACCAAATGATTCCGAGAATGCTCTGCCGCCGCGCCGCCGGCGCCGCGCCGGAGCCGTGGAACGCGGGTTCACACTCGCTCACTCGGTGTGTAATATGTAGGTAAAGTTAGTAAAACAAAAATTGCTAGCTAGTT
This sequence comes from Apamea epomidion, assembly GCA_947507525.1. Lineage (NCBI taxonomy): Eukaryota > Metazoa > Arthropoda > Insecta > Lepidoptera > Noctuidae > Apamea > Apamea epomidion. Next base: position 257,670 of record OX382239.1, read on the forward strand.
AGATATTAAAAAGTAAGTACTGATTATAAATACATTTTTATTTAATTTCTTTCTTTCGTTATTATTTCTACTGTCCGAAATTTAAATCATATGAATAAAATTACCTACTATAAAGTCTGTAAACTGTTCAATTCAAAATGTGCCAAATGATCCAACGAACCGAATGAATAAAATGTTCTGGGGGAACCGGAGAACCAAAATGACTGAGTGAGTACCGGTGCCAAACGGTGCCAAAGGAATAACTAAGGTGAACCGGTACCGGACTCGGAGTCGGAATAAGTGAATCAATTAACTTTCCGGAATAAGGATTACCCACGCCTACGATGATGTGGCCCACGCATTCGCGGTCGCCTACAAGGAACACAGCAGTGTCCATGAATTATTGGAAGGAAAAAGTTCTGCATTTGCTACGCTGGTAAAAGCCACATCGAATCGAATCACGATGATGCTATCGATGTATTAGGATTGAGGACAGAAATTTTGTTAAACTCTTTCGAAAAAGTAATACGAGGCAATATTCAAGTTGTCAACTGCACGTGTAACGTTACTAAAATTTTTTAAAGTAATAATAATAACTGAATATTCTAGTGCGAAAAATGTTAAACAATGCTCCAGATGTGTCTGAACGAAATTGTCCAATTTTACCACTGGATATTGTTACATTGGCAGATAGGGTATAGCAACTGGCTTAGAAAAATCGGCAAACTCAATGTTATCTAGTAAGACTCGATTATGCCGTTAGTGTAACACAGAAAATGGTACGATTACAGACTCTTACGAGTTATCTGATATTATCATTTTTGAATATGATGATTATTTAAATATAACCGATGTACCAGAAACAATAGTTTTGAAACAAAGAACGTACTCTATCGTTTCAGTCGTGGAGTACATTTCAAGCTTACCTGGTGATGTACGATATTATAAGTCACACTGCAAAAGTGGTTCAGGCTGGTACTGTTATGATGACCAGATAAGCAAAGTAACCAAAAATAAATAGAAAATTACATTTACGCTAAAAATGATTGAATGTGTTGTTTTTTATGTTTCATAAAAATAAAACAAATTATATTTACATTTTTGTCTATTGTTGCTTAATCCTTATAGCTTATGAATCCATTTTCTTGATATAAAATTTATTAACTTATTTATCGTTGAGAAATATATTGTATGTATCTATTAATCTTTTTATTTGCTAAGTAATTTATGGCAGGCGCATTCTGATAAAACATTTACATGTTACTAAAATCAGTAAGTATTTATCTAAAATTGTAGATGTTATCTTGACATACAATAAATATATATTTGTTTATATTATGACCTGTGCATAATCAGCCTGAAATAACCGTTATTTTAAAGTGGTTCTGCTGGAGAGTATGCTCAGTAGCATGACCACTTTGAATTGATATTTTCCAAGAAACTAACAATATACAATTTTTTATATTAAGCTACAAAAATATAGACATTATCTACATTTTATCCTGTAATTTTTACATAATATAGTCACAGTGGTTCTGCTGCGGAGCATGACACGTGATTTCAAAATGTTTATTCGTTCCAATTTTATAAAGTATAAAAAAAAGCTTCTAGGCAAAATAGTTAATTTTCTCACAAAGAATAATTTGTTGAAGTAAAGCAGGTAATCAGTGAACTACGACCCTTAGGCTTAAAATATTGTATCTTAGTAATATAATGTGAACAAGGCGAACATGATACGGAACTATATTCAATAGCGTGATTAATCGAGTAGGTAATTATAAAAACATTTTTAAAAAATATCACAGCGCGTGAGATTCGAACCCACGGCTCGCTACGCATGAACGTGCTTACCGACGTATGATAACCGCTAGGCTATCATGCCATATAACCTAATGGTTAAATTTATGAACTACAATCAGTTGCAAACGAATGTGAGAGTGTGTGTTTATAGTATAGAAATTACTCATTAGAGGAAGGTCGTAAGTTAAACAGAAGTGTCAATCTATTGCTTCGTGACACTGTCACTCCACTTTTGGCCCTTACTGTACCTACGCAGCTCTCGTTCTATCTATCCTCCGAGGTTCCCCACTTTTGGAAGATAGTTTTTCTCCTTTCATCGAAGAAAAAAACAAAAAGTTTAACGACATTTCGGACAGACTCTCCAAAATTAATTTACATTCGGCATTCACCCTTCGGTTTCCGTAAAATTACCAGTATTAGCTTACCGGTGTTCCTGTCCTCTGTCCACAGCACCGAAAAGTTGACCGGGAAGATTTTAGCCCCCTCCCTGGTTGACCCTGAATTGCCATGCTTGGCCGACGCGGTGAACGCCTGGAAAATGGCTTGCCCGGATACAGATCGGCCCGTGAAGCCATCTTCCCAGAGGCAGTGGGATGAGCCGCTCTGCAGGTTGGTACGGAATAATCTTATTAATACGTCCACCAATACTGCTGAGCGTGGCCGCCTACTGGCTGTGGGTGAGTGGGAGTCGGGCCTCTGGCTTCCGGCGCTGCCGTCACCCAACATAGGCGCTTTGCTGGGTGACACCACCTTCTGGCTCGCTACTTGTCTGGTTCTGGGCGTCCCTTGCGTGGCTCCGCATCACTGCCAATGCGGTGTAGGTGTCGACTGCCTTGGACACCATGGCTTATCCTGCAGTAAAAGCGCAGGCCGGATAGCACGGCACGCCAGCATCAATGACCTCATGGGTCATGCTCTTGTCACCACCGGGGTGCCAGCTGTTTTAGAACCCAATGGCTTGGTACGCGACGATGGGAAGAGACCAGACGGAATGACCATAATGCCTTGGAAGGTAGGTAGGCCTTTGGTGTGGGATGCAACGTGTGTTGACACCCTTGCGACATCCCATCTTCCAAGCACTGTGCTGGGGCGGCTGCTGTAGGTGCGGAAAACCTCAAACGCGCCGTTTGAGGTTATAGTCCAATCTCTTTGGAACTTATATATTCGAGCCGTTTAGGGTTGAAACACGTGGCAATTCTGCCAGCCTTTTGGGCACGTTTCCAATTGACAGAGATGCGGAAGAATGTTTTGATGCCCTTTGATTATTTCCCCTTCTTTTTATATACTTGTACATTTATTATTATTTTATTTTTTTTAAATTATGTAAATATTTTGTTAATACATTAACCTATACATACCAACGTTTTCCTGTCTATCTAAAGTGTTGTATTCTCGAACGATAAGAGCACCATTCAAAATAAAAACAGATATGGATGTGGACTCGGCGATCATTGTGCCGATAGTCGTGACAGCCAATGGATTAATAGCGTTGGGCAGTTGGATCAGGCTTGATTCAGAAAACGGTACTTCTGGACACGGCCCGCATTGTTTGGAGGTTCCTCTATCTGGAGCTTTGTATTCTAGCTTACCATGTTGTGTTACTATTTTTATATATTTTTAAATCTAATATTTCAAAATATAATTCATATGTATATGTCGGAGAAGGTATGTCTGCCTCTCGTTAACATCAGTCATATTTTAATTACAGTGGGCGTACTATGGGTAGTGTTGGTTATAGCACAATAGAAAAACGGTTTGCAGTTCAAATCAGATTACAATTTACGAACAAGTTAGTCACACTAGCGAATCACACACTGTAGGTACCCAACTCAACGATACGGAACGCAGACGGTTTCTAACACATGTTGTCCGTACTATGTCCAATGTTTCGATGATTCCGAGAGCTCTGCTTACACCGTTCTTGTAGCTGTCGCTCTCTTCCACCTCCACGAACTCAGGCTAGACTCTGTCTAGCGCCACGAGATGGCCCTAGCGTTCCGAATAGTCAAACGAATGACTACGACACGGCCATCCTGCTATACACACGTCCTCGTGTGGTAATCTGTAAAGAAACATACCCGCAAAGTAGCACATAGCTCGGTCACTCCTAACCACATTTGGTACAAGCAAAAACACAATGAAAACTCGAACAAACTAACAATAGCAGAGTTCAGAGCATTACCCACTATTTGATTCCCAAATCTCAAGATTACAATCAAAAGAATCAATTAAGATGCATGTGTCTCATACTATCTAGTAACCTCCAGTTACTCAACTCGTCAAATTCATTTGCGCATCCCCATCGAATCGCCAAGTCACTCATGGACTTTATAGTTTCTCACGAAACCCCACACAACACACACAACTTAATCTCCACTCTGTTTCATCAACAAATTATTACCTCCATGGACATTCTTTTAAATCACAATAATATGGTTACAAAGTATTGGTTACATCATTCATGTTAAAAATTATGCATGTGAGAACGATGCAGAACGTTAAAAGCGCCCGTAATGAAAAGATAAAAAAAAACAATTCAAATATTAAATTAAATCAAAATAAGCCATGGCAGCAAAGAGTTGACCAGTCCCTACTGTCGGCGCCCGTTCACGAACATGACGTATAGATTAGCAGCATTCAGCTCAACCATTTTGAAGGGAGCTAAATGATCCAACACATCCGCCACCATCAGCAAGACATTAGAGTGAGCATGACATACTCTCAGCCGCCAAGGCACATTCAAGTCAATGAAAGACGTACTCAGTAAATAGTAGCTTTATAGTATGTATATAGTACTCACATAATATGTGCTATGCAATTATACAATACTACGAGATTGAATTTATATAATGCAAAAATAGTATTCTAAAATCTTCAGCAGCTCCAACAGTATGTAGGTAGGGTAGGCGTGTGTGAAGTATTTTCAAATGCTAATCAATTTATTTATGCGTCCTGTGGAGTAGGACCAGCGTTTAGGCAAGCATTTTTGTCAGCAATGTAATCCCCCAACTTATAATATGCTTGGCTGCATAGCGTGCGTTTTATGTAAGATTTGAATTTCGTTTTATTGAGTTGGAGTATGTGGGGAGGAAGAATATAGCTGCTATTTTTTAAAATATATTACTTGTTAAAACTTAATTTTCAACAAGTAATATATTTCAAAAAAATAGTATCTAAGTATTATAAATCACAAGAAATAAAATTACCATGCCATGTGTATTTCTGTCAAAATGCTCTGTAAAAACTGTCGTTGGGTCAAATGTGCTTTCATTCTCCTGTTTAAGAAAAAATATTATGTAATGAAATGTACCTATATTATTATGTGATAGCAGTAATATTAGTAGCGCATAAAGTAAATGATGTCGATAAAGTTGGGCAAAATTTACCTTTGTCAAATCAGAATCAATATTTTCATTTGGCGAATTTACTTGCTCCTGCTGTATTTCAGCTTTTTTTTTGCCTATAAATAGGAAACATGATTTTTTGATGAAATGGAATAAAAAAACGTACACTCGAAATATTTACATGCATAGAAGTATCCAAGAAACAGAACAGTCCTTTTTTGACCAGTCGTATAAAAATATAACAAGATATTCCTCGACATTGAGAAGTTTAGAAGGGTAGGTACATAAGCGTATGTTGTTATGTAAATATTTGTTAACTACAATATTTTGAGTATTTTACATTCATTAATTTATCAACTTATTTTAAAAAAATCTTACCGGTAAGCTTCCTTAGCGCGTTTCAAAATATCGGCCAAAACATTTTTTTATTTTGACAGCACCATATAAAACATGGTGCTGTCAAAATAAAAAAAAGGTTTTCTGGGATTTTTTCCTATTTTTCCCATTATTATGAATTATGTCTGAAAATAAATAATTAAATTTAAGTTGGAGATTAGATTAAATAAACAATTCAGGAAAAGAAGAAAACTAAAAACCATAACATTTACGCATAATAAGTTTCATTTTAACCAACATTAAAAAAAGAGGACACTAACTATAACATATTTGCATTCGAATATCATAGGATAATACTTATATATTTAAATTTCAACCAGATCATCATAACTAATAAATAAAATGAAAACTTACTTGTATCAAGAGTAGTTGCGCTATATATTCTTCGTGAACGTGGCGAGTTTACGTGGCGCACAAAGTGGCAACAGCGAGCGATACGTCCTCCCTCAGTAAGCGCTTGGCGCGGACTAAAGCTACCTACCTTTTTTTTATTTTTATAAATGGTATCTCGTAGTTGACCTGAGAGGTCGTGACTACTTAACCAGGCTATCCTGTGGTTGCCTTAAGAAATCTTAAAGCCTCCAGCCAGGGACTACACACCGCGCGTCACGAGATTTATATTGATTTACAGCATTACATACAACAATTGTTTAAAAATACTATTTTGATTCTAAATAGAATTTTTTTTTTTTCAAGTAATGTAATATAGTTACCTTAATTATTAAATTAAATACTTTTTGTTTGAATTTGGATTATATATTCATAGATAAAAAATATAATTTCGTACGGAAAATTATCAGTAACTCTCTGTTTTACGGAGTCATTTTCGGTGTATTACTGTATGAAACGTAATAAAGTGAATTAAGCATTCCCGAGTAGACGATACAGTTGTACCAAGGGCATTTTTATAAATGATTAAATTATTATATCTTCGGTGTAACAAAGCATCAAAAGATACCCAAAAGTAAAATTTTATGAAACATCCTTTGCAGAGACAAGGTTCTTACTGATTTATGTAAACAAATTGAAATATTAATTTAAAACACTCTCAAGAGAAATGATCAAACTTTCTCAGGCATATTTTTTTTTATTGTGGCTATATCTAGAGCATAATCATAATCACACATCAAAACTCGAGTGAAACGCTCAAATTCATGAAAAATTGTGATAGCCCTCTTAAGGAGCAGCCACTCTGTTACTTTAGATTTTAGTGCATGTGAGTTTAAATTTATAATATTGAGGTGGTTGTTAATGTTTTTATAAACATGACTACTTAGTATTTTTTATTGAGACACTGAAAGTAAGATGGTGGTCGAGGATAACACCTAAGAATTTAGCCGCTTCCGGCGAGTCGACGTGACTGCGAGAAGAGAACCGCCTGATTCCTATCGGGGTTGATCTCGATTCTCCATTTCGGGAACCAAGCGCCTAAGACGCTTGCGGAGGTCTGGAGAGTGCGAGCGATAGAGTCCTGACAGCGACCCGTATAGTAAATGGCAGTGTCGTCGGCGAATAGAGCCAACTGAGCCTTTTTACTTAAGGGATTTTTTTCGGACGTTCAGTAGACATTAGGGGATGATACTGTACCCTATTTTACGGTTGCGTACTGGGTGGCTGAATTTAAAAGAGGTAGATCAAGCTGTAAAGATGACCCGCGTTCTGGGCGGCCTTCAACCTCCGTTACGGAAGAAAATGTCAAAAAGGTTGAGAATCTGGTTTTGGAAGACAGAAGAATAACTGTAAAACATATAGCTGAGATCCTAAAGATATCATTTGGTAGCGTTCAATCCGTTTTAATTGATTCACTGGGGTTCAAAAAAGTGTAGGCAAAATGGGTGCCACGAATGTTAACCGACGAAACCAAAAAGTAACGTTTGGAAATTTCTAAGCGTAATCTCGAAATGTTCCAGCGTGATTCGGATAATTTTTGCCGTCGCCTTGTCACCATGGATGAAACGTGGGTCCACCATACCAAAACACTGCTCAAAGTTGTGCTCGCGAGAAAATAATTTTTAAAACTATCAAATATCACCTCTGGACTGTGTATTGTACGTAAAAGTGTAACTGGCCATACAAACTAACTGTGACGGTGATGTTTTCGATTAATAGTGTCGGGATACTAAATAAATACTGAATATCAAAATACATAAATAGTGACTTGAAACTCAAGAAACGAAGTGTTACGGTGCAACAAGTGACCCCTTGGCATAAGTCTGCAATTTAATATGCAATAGTTGAACACTATTGCATATTAAACTGCAGACTTCATTAATAACAACAATCATTGTAATCAACCACAAGAGATTCGTTTTTTATTCAAATGTTATCCCGCACTACAACACCATCTAGCACAAATCACATGAACTAATTTTAATTTGTGTTGCCACCGCTTCAATAGTGTTACCAGAGTAAGATATTATTAGTCTGCAATAAATATTGAAATAAGCGACATCTGCTGTGGTGAACACACATCGATAGCGAGCTATTAGATCGACAATTTCACGTTCTTCATAACAACTCGCCTGGTCCCGTGGTTGTAGGTGACGACTGAGCAACTCAATGAACGACGTGATCGTGCGTTCGAATCCAAACACTTGTTAATCTTTTTTAATTACTTTGAAATTTATACTCATAAAATTATCTACCTATATGAGTTTCTTAGAAAAGGTAGTGGATAATATTACGTTTCGGCGCACTTGCACCCAATGGGAACCTAACAATGATAGCAGTGACATTATCTCTCAAACATTGGAGTCTACTACAAACAGTTTGCCAGAAATGTCAGACGACGAGGATGAAACGCAAATAAACTTGTGTAGAAATGAGATAGAAAATCTTAAATCACAACTAAAAAGCGCGCACCAAGAAATAGAAGTTATTGTCTTTAGAAAATAGTAAATTGAAGGAAATTAATACAGATCTAGCAAAGAAAAATGACATTTACAGAAAAATTGCAAATAGCCCCGTCAAGCAGAAAGTCCAAACCCCGAAAAATAAGGTAACTCGTCGCACGAACACAAAACAGACACAAACATCAGAAACTATAAAATACCATTGCACAACTCAAGTTGGAACCGCTACTAGTACTAGTAGCACTCCAAACAACGGTAACCCAACGGTATTATTGAAAACAAACCTTTGTCACCGCTGGTAAAACATAAGATTTGTCTTCTGAGCAGTGAAACGTCTAACAGAATGTATACAATGAGCGAAAGAACTCATATATGTAATTATAATATGTGTCACTATCGTATGCCTAAATGTGGATTAAAACATATCTTAAACAATATTGAAACAAAAGTACGAAACTTCACACACTCTGATTACTGTATGATTCATATTGGCGAGGAGGATTTCAAGAAAACGCATAATTATATAGAACTAGTTACCTTTACTCGCGAAAAATTGCAAACTTTAAGTCACACTAATTTCATAATATGTCTACCAACTTTTAAATATATGGATAACAGTAATATTATGTTTAATAGCCGAATAGATACGTTCAATAACTTGATTTACATAATAATAATAATAATAATAATAATAATGGATTCCAATCTCAACCTTCCATATGCCTATGACACTTATAACCATCGGTATGGGAGTTTAAATAACAAAGGCTTAAATATTGTTATATCAGATTTGGAAGACCTTATCCTAAACCTAAACAACTTGAAGGCCCTTAGGCACTTAGAATTTGATTGTTCCCAGACAAACCAAACAGAGTTATTAAATGATATATTTATACAATCACAACAAGAAACTCAGTTTTTTCTATAGTAATTACCTTAATATTCTTCATCAAAATATAGTCGGACTATTTAATAAATCTGACGATCTCACTGTATGCCTAGAGGAGTTAACTGAGAAGAAGATACACATTGATGTAATCTGCATTACTGAACATTTTATAATGTCCGGCTATGAACAATATCTTTCAGTACCCAACTATGACCTAGCTGCATGCTACCAAGAGAGGTGAAGAGATACCAAGAGAGGTGGCACATGTATCTTGGTAAGAAAGGGACAACAGTGGAACGATATTCCTGATATCAACAAATTTTCAAAAATATGTAGTTTTTAATGTTGTGCAATTGAATTAGGACGGTCGTACACCATTGTGATATGTATATATAGAGTACCAAATTCAAATAACTTAACTTTATTTTTTGAACATTTGAATAAATTGTTACAATAATAATAATAATAATTCATTTATTTTTCAGACAAAGTCCATTACATTACTCATTACATTAAATTAAAACATAAAATTACACACACACACACATATATACTAAAATACTGAACATTGAAATCAAATAAAATATAAAATACATACACAAGTCAATATGTCATTCAAAAAAAAACAATTATAAAATATACATAAATATATGTCGGAGTTATTCGTTTATTCGGAACGCCAGCGCCATCTCGTGGCGCTAGACAGAGTCTAGCCTGAGTTCGTGGTGGGGTACGAAAGCTACAGCTACAAGAACGGTGTGAGCAGAGCTCTCAGGATCATCGAAACATTGGACATCGTACGAACAACATGTGCTTAGAAACTGTCTCGCGATTCCGTATCGTTGAATGTGTACCTACAGTGTGTGATTCGCTAGTGTGACCGACTTGTTCGTGAATTGTAATCTGATTTGAACTGTAAACCGTTTTTCTATCGTGTTATAACCAACACTACCCATAGTACGCCCACAGTAATTAAAATATGCCTGATGTTAACGAGAGACAGATATACCTTCTTCGTCATATACAAATGTCATTTAAATAAATAAAATTAAAATAAATAAACATGTCATCCAAAACTAATAAATTAAAACTATGTGTTTACAGAGGTAAATATTCAACAACTCGAGGGGAGGCGCTACTATTATTATTATTACCTACATGTGAAATGAAATTGAATCAGACACATTATGAAATTAATTAAAAGAATAACAATTAGATAAACATTACAAGTCATCAATAAAAACATTATGAATTACAATTTTACAATAAAAAAATAATAAATAAAAAGAAAGATTAAAATACACTTTTGATTTCATCTTAGTCTAAATTTACGTTTGGACCTGGAATGCTCAATATGCAGCCTGGTCCAGTACCGCATTATTGGGCAATCGAGATCCAGATCCATCCTCCATGCGAACAGCTGAAGGTAGCTGTTGGAACTGCCTCGTATGCGGCGCATCAGGGACACAACTCTCTTGCGAATAATCGCCGCAAATCCATCTATATTTGCGTCCGCAAACATACCCGATGCGCTACAGTAGCGAGGCAGGTTCACCAGCGCCCTGAAGGCGTTATTGTAGAGAACACGCAGGGTGCCGTACGATTTTTTCGTATGCTTGACCCATAGGCTGCACGTGTAAAACGATTGGCAAAATGCCCTAATTAACGTAACTTTTACGAAATACATGCAAAAGAAACGCAAACGAAATATTATAATATGCGGCGACTTTAATATTGCCATTTTGAAACGTAATAGTACACTTGTGTAATAGTACACTTGAAATTTAATGTCTTTTGCTTAATTTTAACCTAAAATTACAAATAAAGCAGCCTACTAGATAAAAAAGGAAGACGTGTATCGACAATTTTGCACATAATCTAAATAAAAAATGCAGAAAAAAAAAAAAAAAAAAAAAATAAATCAGACGTAATAGATTTTGCCTTGTCTGACCACACATGTCAAATATTAAGAAGTCCTATCAAACGTGTCTGTTTTCTGAATCACTGGTATATAAAACGACGTGATTATAGTAATGACAACATAAAGAAATTCAAAGACTGCTTACGTAACATTTCCTTTGCTGAAGTCTACGAAACTAACAACCCCGATGTAGCTTATAACTTTTTCATAGAGACCTTTACATTGTTTTACAACCTTTGCTTTCCACTTAGAAAAATTACAAATAAAAACATACAAAAAACCTCAGTGGGTATCGCGTGGCATCAGTGCATGTAGTAGAAAAAAGAGGCAATTGTTGTGGAGTTACTGGTTCATACCAAATGAGACTACAAAAAAAGAATAAAAAAATTATGCTACTAGATATAAGAAAATTATTACACTTACACAACGCGCGCAGAATGCATACAAAATTAAAACATCCATAAATAACTCAAAAACAACCTGGGGAATTATAAATCAAGATAAAGTAAATCTGCCAAAGAGTTCTATCAAAAGTATTAAGATTGAAAATAAAACAGAAACGCATCCGCGACATATATCAAAAGATCATGATTATTTGATTTTTTGATTATTTGATTTATTTTGATTTTATCATGATTTCTTCATTGATAAAATTAAGCTTATAACTCGTGATGACTTTCAAGTAACATCAAATATTCCAATATTAAATAATTCTATCTTTAGGGCACCAAGCACTTCCGATGATATTCAGAATATAATTAAATCCCTCAAAAATACCAATAGCGTAGGACACGATGGTATTTCGACAAAAATCATTAAATATGTTGCTGACTATGTTAGTGCCCAAATAAGTTATATTGTTAATTTGTGTATGACAACTGGTATTTATCCACACCATCTCAAAACAGCTGTAGTTAAACCACTTTAAAAAAAAAACAATAGGGAAAACATGAAGTGCTATAGACCGATTGCGCTCATACCAATATTTTCAAAAGTCTTTTGAGAAATATATGTATATACGAATAACATACAATTTTTTTGACAAATATAATATTTTAACCGAGCAACAAAACTGCTTCAGAAAAAATAAAACCATTAACATCGCTGTCTACGATTTCTTGAATAAAGTCATCACAAATGTTGATAGTAGAATACCCGTGTGTTCCGTATATTGCGATATGACCCAAGCCTTCGAATATGTGGACCATAAGATTTTGCTTGAGAAGTTAGAAGCTTATAGAATTCGAGGAACCATATTAAAATTGATAGAATCATATTTAATAAATAGGAATCAATATGTGGAAATTTCGAAGATAGATCCAAAGACTAAATCCGAATTAATATTTAGATCACATAAACGAACAATTAAGTATGGTGTACCACAGGGGAGCGTGCTAGGTCCCCTATTATTTTTAATTTATATTAATGATTTACCAAAGATAACCATTCATCATATGTCACTATTTGCCGACGACAGCACTGTAACTATTAATAACACTAACAAATTACAATTAGAAAATGAAATAAAAAACACTATGCAATATATATATATAATATATCTAGATAATAATAATCTTAGGATAAATATTGGCAAAACAAAATTAATGTTGTTCAGTCAACGGCCAAAGGCATCTAATTTGTTAATAGAACACGGTACCAAAATTATTGAAAACGTAGGTACTACCAAATTTTTAGGTTTAAATATAGATCAAAGGCTGGATTGGAAAGTACACACAGAGGAATTAAGCAAAATAATAAACAAATCTGCTTATGTTCTTTATAGACAGACTTCGATCTTAGGTACCGACATACACGGTTATTTTTTGGGGCAACTCGTGTAATAGAGAACGAATCTTTAAGTTACAGAAAAGGTGTCTACGAGCGATGTTTGGACTAATATGTACTGGTACGTGTAAGCCAAATTTCATCAAAAATAAAATATTAACACTTCCGTTTTACGAGGTTGCGGTCTTCGTTAAAACAAACCCAAAACTTTGCAAGAAGCTATCCCTATCAGATACTAATACCCGAAGTCGACGGGATTATACTGCAATGTGTGTAAGAAAGTCCAATACAGCACAGATGCATAAAAGTGTGTTCTGCATGGTGCCAAAGATATTTAATCACATTCCGGCCCACATCAAGGAATTGAATGTTCATTTATTTAAGAAAAAAATAAAGAACTTTCTAATTCATAAAGCCTATTATAATAATTACATAAAAATTAATTTTTATTGCCATTTTTGTTTTTTTTTTTTTTGGTTCATTATTGATGGTGTGCTTAGTATTTATGTAAATTAATCTAACTCGTGTGACATAAATAATGTAGATTTATATTCCTAATTGCTGTGATTTTTGACTGGCTAATTTTTATTTTATTATACATTTCGATGACGAGTTTTTGACAATAATCTATTGTATATTTATTATAATTTGATTGATTCAGTTTTAATTTGATATGTTAATTGCTTTGTATAATGGACAAACCTACTAATAAAAATAACCTACCTGTTTATATTTGTACGCCGTTAAGGCAAAACATGACTGTGCTATAATTTTATGTAACATCTTGCATGCCATGTGTGTGCATACTTATGTTTTGAACAAATAAATGATCTATCTATCTATCTACCATTTCGATCCTGAAACTAAGAGACAAAGCATGTCTTGGAAACGACCATCCTCTCCATCCATTAAGAAATATCGAGTTGCTCTTACCGCTGGAAAAGTTATGGCCTCAGTGTTCTGGGATAGTGCAGGAATCCTTTTTATTGATTACATGTCAAAAGGCCAGACGATTACTGGACCCTATTATGCAAATTTAATCCCGAAAGTGCGTGAAGCGATTAAAGAAAAACGTCGTGGAAAACTATCTTTGGGCGTGTTGTTTCTTCAAGATAACGCTCCTGCTCATTGATCGGAAGTTGCGCTCAACGCAATCCGCTGTGCTGGCTTCAATCTCCTTGACCACCCACCATATTGTCCCGGCTTAGCCCCAAGTGATTTTCACTTATTCCCAAAATTAAAAGAGGACATTCGTGAAACAAATTTTTACGATAATGACGCAGTTATGGCTGCCGTAGAGGAGTTTTTCGAGAGTCAAGAAAAACATTTTTTTCACAAGGAATAAGGAAGTTAGAAACGCGTTATTCTAAAAGCATTGCATTGGAGGGAAATTATGTAGAAAAATAAAATATTTTTGTTTAAATCTTTGCCTTTTTTTTATATTGATTCCAAGAATTTTTTGATTCACCCTCGTATATATAACCTTAGGGCTGATTTGTCCAACGCCAGATAACTTTATCGGAGGAATAATTTTGAATTTTTGACAGTTCTTCCATACGGAAACTGTCAGACGTCAATTTTATTCCACGAATAAAAAATATTTGTCGATTGTCCTAAACCATATTAAACAATATACAGGCAATTTTTTAAAGACCAGCCAAATTTAAGGATGTGGTACAGACCATCAAACTGAACAACTTTCTCCATGGGACCAACATCGTAATCGCGAATAAAAATTCAGCCGTCCCATACATTTAGGTCGAGTAGGTATTGAAGTTTTCTATGGGACAGTTGATAAAATTTTCGCGATTACGCTATTTGTCCCATGGAGAAAGTTGTTCAGTTTGATGGTCTGTACCACATCCTTAAATTTGGCTGGTCTTTAAAAAATCAGCCTGTATAGCCTATAGCCTTCTTCGATAAATGGACTATCCAACACAAAAATAATTTTTAAATTCGAACCTGTGGTTCCTGAGATTAGCGCGTTCAACGAAACAAACAAACAAACTCTTCAGCTTTATAATATTAGTTTAAATACACAGTTTACATGTACAATAGTTGGGAGTTTCCTTTGTGTAAAGTACCCTGACTATAATATCTACATTATCTACGACTGTTGGCGTACCTACTTTAAATAAATACAGTCATAGGGTTAAACTTCATTTACATTGCTGCGGAACAGAAAAAAAAATGATTTTTTGTAACTTTAATTAAGTGATAATTTTTGTACATAGCATAGATACTGGCCTTAGCTGCGGTCACCAGAATGCGCTAGAAATGTCCCAAAGACGCTCGCTACAATTGACATAAAGTTCGTTATGCTTTGTACAATTCCCCTGCCAGGGCATTCGAAACGAGCGGATAGAATATTTCGCGCCCGCTTTGGCATCCGCGGAAGCTCCTAAGCCTGGATGAGGCTTTAGAGCGGTTCTGCAGTGCATCCGATTTCAATCGAATCGAATTAAATCTGAATTATGAATGTTTTAAATTCGGACGGACAGAGTTTGAATCTAGCGCGCAACCCCTCATACAAATAGCAAGTTGGCTACTTCGGACCGACATTTCCCGGATTCGGATCAGATGCAGTGCAGAACCGCTCTTATTGTACACACGGCTACACATCAAGTCGGACACCCTATATACGCATAACTACGCTACCAGCAATACAGATTGCGTATCGTGGCATCGGCCAATCACAGCATTTGCCGCGTTGCGCCTACGCACACAGATGCAATTTTTTTTGGCAAAAACATTCGCTAGTTTCACTCGTATTCAATTCAGTGTTCTATACCTTAAACGTCGCCCAGGATTCACGACTATTATGTTACGTTAAGTTAGGCAAACTAATTAGATTAATTGTTAATATTGTTTCCAAATTTTTGTTTTTTTATCTATGTTGATTTCTATAATTCTATTACTCATTTAGGAGTTTACATTTTAAACTATTTTAATTGTTTTTTTTTTGTCTCCCGAAGTAACTCGAAGCTATTAAATTTGATAGTAGTCTGTTATCTAAGAATAATATTTTATTGTTTTAAATGTTAATAGTTTACAATTTTTTTATGTGGATTCAGCTTCTTTTCAAGTCATAAACATAATTTATCTAACTACTAGCTGCGCCCCGTGGTTTCACCCGCATAAGTTTCGATGCTGTGGGAATTTCAGAATGAAAAGTATCGTATGTTTTAATCCTGGTTATAAACCATCGGTGTGCCAAATTTCATACAAATCCGTTCAATAGTTTTTGCGTGAAAGAGTAACAAACATCCATTCATCCATCCATCCATCCATACAAACTTTCGCGTTTATAATATTGGTAGGATTTACATAATGATTACTCTAGTGTGAGGATATTTCTCATATCTATTAGTAGCAGTATGATATTAATCTTTATCCAAATAAATACGTTATTCATCACAAGTATTTCATTGTGAATAAAATTGCCCTTGACATCACTTGATTTCCATCAACATCTTAGGAGATAACATAATTTTAAAATAACTCCGCAACAAAATAGGTATGATAACGTTCGGCTCGGTTCAACATCACGCTAGGTCAAAATCAATTCAGTCAGAAAGAGAACTAAGCGAGAACGAGAAGCGAGCGATGCGATGCGACGGGGTGGGGCGGGGGAACAAGAATTTCACGCGGACGAAGTCGCGGCCAGAAGCTAGTATTATAATACTAGCAAAATAATATACATGATACGAATCTATCTATACGCGTTGATGTTGGTGACACATTCCCGCGCAGTCCTGGGACGTGCGTGAGTGAGACGAAATAACAAAAACATATCGCACCCTCTCGCACGATTCGCAGCGTTCAACTTCTAGTAGTCCAAGGTCCAAACAGTCTAACTTGATGTGTAGCCGTGTGTACAATGCCATGCGTCGACACGTTCGTCGTAAGGTTAATTATGTTTCGCGCTTGCTCATTAGTGCTATATTATTTTTGTGTGCAGAACAATCATCTAAGGTGGTGGTTGCGTGTTTTGTGCAGGTGAAGCGAATAGGCGTGGGCGGGCAGCTGGTGCCGTTTTTCAAGTGTGTGTGCGTGTACTTCGTGGCGCTGGGCGGCGGCACGGGCGGCGCGGGGCCCTCCCCGGGGGCCGTGGCCGCCAAGTGCGCGCCCGTGCTGTGCCTACTGCTAGTCGTGCTGCTGCACCACTCCGCGCTGCCGCATCACAAGTACGCGACAATGATGAACAGTTCACGACAATGACGAACAGTTCACTGATACTGGCCCTGACCGATTAGATAACGCGAGAATCGCCATTTAAAAATAATATAGATAAATGTTGACGCTTTTGTATTGTTGTTCTTTTCGTAGGACATTCATGTTACTTTGTTATTGTAGGTACATAACTAATCAAAGATAGCCAAATGAAAGCATTTATGTACGTGACTTAATTTAGCTAATTAATCAAATCTAAAACTTCAACACTTACCTATTATAGGTACCAAGACTAACAGAGTACCAATTAAGCTCCCAGTGGGACAGTCTATATCGTGTCCGCTGTCCACATCGTGGTTTATATGTGTATTTTATTTTATTAATTTTAAGAAAACTTACAGCTAATACATTCGAGTAGTCCAAAGTAATGTGTAGAAGAAAGCCAATTACAAGTTTCTACTTATAAAAACTTATGTATAAAATTGACAAAATGGTATAAACAGCGTGAGAGCTAAACACAGAATGTTTCCTACATTCTAAAATTGAACAAGAGGCGATGTCATTTACAAATATATTGAATAAAAGAGGTCCCAATAAGGATCCCTGGGGAACCCCCGACAGAATGTACATCGCTCTCGAGGAATAACCGTTGAGGACTGTAGTCCTCAACGGTTATTCCTCGAGACTGTAGTCTGGCATCTATTTTCAACATATGATACAAACCATCTGTACAAGCTGCCCCTTACACCAGTCCCTAGCAATTTGCGTATTAGAAGCGCATGATCTATTCGATCAAAACATTTGCTGTAGTCAGTGTATATAACGTCGAAACCTCCTGGACATATGCTCTGAAATATAGTCACTACAGACCACGAGATTGGCTTTTAAAAATCCATGTTGGTGTTCGGAGAAACTTAATTTAAGTGAAGAAGAAAGCTGAGCGGGTACGATTTTCTTCATAATTTTAGCGAACACGCAGAGTTTGGAGATCGGTCTATAGTTTTCATCGTTGTCCTTAGGTCCTTTTTTATGAATCGGCGTTATATACGCCGACTTCCAGATTGTAGGCACCACTCCCAAGTCGAATGACCGTATGAATAATAGTGTCAATGGAATGGATAGACATCTGGCACATTTGGTTGTAAAAATTGGTGAAATATTATCCGGACCAGCGGATTTGTTAATATCCACTTGCTTTAGCAAGCGAAATACCTCCTCCTCCCGCACATCAATAGAGCAGATGTCTGATATGAGACCAGTAGACTGATCCATTCTCGCAGAGGCTAAGAATTCATTTGCGTCGCGTCGCTCTTGGAAATTCGAAAAGAAATAGTCTCCAAACAAATTGCAGATTTCCCCCGTGACCAGACGACACTTCACCAAATTTTAATACAGATGGGTAACCATTAGTTTGTTGTTTAGACTTAACATATTGCCAAACAGCCCTAGGATTTTAAGATGAGCCTTGTCCGCGGCAGCGTGCCTTTCAATGTTCGGTTGGTTAAAATCACCGAGCACTAAAAACTTATCTGCGGGATGTTTAAGAATATCAGTTAAATTACTAGAAAAAGTATTAAATGATAAATGATTTTATTTTGTAAGTAGGTTTTTACAAACACTTTTACACGTCAATCATATTTTAAAACTAGATGAAGTCGGCGTTTCCTATCTGACTAGTCTGAGAAGAAAGGCCGAAACAAACTCAGAGGTCACAGTCGTTTTTAAAGTCCAGACATAATCTTGGTCAGATCATATGAAGACCATGTAGAATGATGTCTGAGATGGTTTTTTGAAGAAAGAAACAAAACAGTTTGAGAGGACCTGTCCAGTCAGTGCACGCATTTGTCAGAAGTCGTGCAGCTCAACACAACACTTAAAGAGCTCGACGATTCGACGAACAATACCAAAGAAAGGACATTTGGGTAGGCCACATTAATTACTCAAACTGCCAGACCATGACAAAACTAACAGAACAGAGAGAAAAATAAAATGACCCTCATAGTCTTCACTTTCACAATAATTAAAATAATAGAATACTTTACAAAGTAAGCAAATGTCATAGTATATATCAAATTCATTAGTGTCAAAGTGTATATTAAAAAAAAATAACAACAAAACAAAAAAATAAAAACATTCAATATGTAAAAATTGGAAGCAGCTTAATCCCAAGCCTTTTTGTCCTCGATATAAGCCTTAACGGTATAAAAGGCTTTCTGGCACAACTTACGTTTAATGAATGATTTGAATTTATTAAGTCTTAGATCTTGAACGGGGCTTGGAACTTTATTGTAGAAGCGTATACATTGGCATCTGAACGAGCCACCTATTTTCTTGAGCCTTGTTGTAGGTACAACAAATTTGTGTTTGTTCCTAGTATTTATATCATGGATATCACTGTATTTTTTAAACAATTGTATATTTTTATGAGCATATAAAAGATTTTCATAAATATACTGAGAAGGCATAGTCATAACATTAATTTCTTTAAATTTGTCTCTGAGCGTCTCGGATTTATAAATTGATCGAACAGCTCGCTTCTGCAAAACAAAGATAGTCTGAATGTCAGCGGCATTTCCCCACAATAGAATACCGTACGACATTACACTATGAAAATAGCTAAAGTACACTAAACGGGCTGTCTCTATATCAGTTAAATTACGAATTTTTCTAACAGCGCATGCTGCGGAACTTAGCTTTTTTGACAATTTGTCTATATGTGGACCCCCATGAAGCTTAGCATCCAAAGTTATGCCCAAGAATACTGTGCTGTCTTCAGGATTCAATTCTTCGCCCTTTATCAACACGTTAGTTTTCACCTATCTAACGTGAGCTAACGTAAACTTAATGCATTTGGTTTTTTTCTCGTTTAGAAGTAAATTATTAACATTGAACCAGTGGACTACTTTAGAGATCGCGCTATTTACATCGTCAGTAGTCTGCTGCTGACGTTTATGTTTAAACAAAAGTGAAGTGCCATCTGCAAACAACACTATATCATGATTATCCTTTATGAGGTACGGCAAGTCATTAATATAAATAAGAAACAAGAAAGGACCAAGAATTGAGCCCTGTGGGACTCCCATTGTTACTATAGATCCGGGAGATCTTTTCCATTAACATAAACGCTCTGAATCCTCTTACTCAAGTATGAAGTAAGAAGATCCAGAGCAGCGTCCCGGGTCCCGTAGTGGCGGAGTTACCTGATTAAAGTTTCGTGAAGAACGCAATCGAATGCCTTGGACAAATCACAAAAGATGCCCAAGGCATTTGTCTTCCCATGCATTATAAATATGTCCTATAAGTTCAACACCGGCATCAGTAGTTGAACGACCCCTTGTAAAACCGAACTGTTTGCTACGTAATAATTTGTTTATTAAAAAATCTTTGCATTTGTTCTAAAATTAATTTCTCAAAAATTTTACTAAAGGTAGGTAGTACAGAAATAGGTCTATAATTTGTAGGGTCTGATGTACTACCCGATTTAAACAAAGGTATTATTTTACTATTTTTCATGAGGTCAGGAAACTCCCCACCTTCAATACAACTATTAAAGATAAGCGCTAGAGTAGGTGCTACAATGTCAATAACAGACTTAGCAACTTCTACAGAATTCCCCACAGATCTGCAGTCTTTTTTGCATTTAAAGTGTGAAAGGTTTTAATTATATCTCTACAGGCAACATGTTCAAAATAAAATTCCGAATCGCAACCATTAACATTTTCCATAAGCAAAGACTCAGCAACAAAAGGTGATGAGTTTAGGGATTTAGTAGTTGAAACGGGAATATCTGAAAAGAAATTTTCAAATGCCTCGGCGACTTGTGAGTCTGATTTTATTATGTTGTCATTAATCGACAGGCTGTAGTCAGTATTTCAATTACTAGACCTTCCCGTTTCACTATTAATAATATTCCAAGCTGTTTTAATTACATTACTGCTGTTTTTAATCTTTGAACCCAAATAACGTGACTTGGCCATATAACAAACGTTTTAAAATAATTTTGAATAATTTCTAACATACAAATTAAATTCATCAGTGTTAATAAAGGTTGAATTAAATTGTTTACAGTATATATTAAAAAAAGATCATATACATAGATGATTAGGATCCGCATGAATTGACAAAAATCACTATTTTGTTTTGATTTTGAATAGTAATCCTTTGCCCGCAATGATCAGAATCTAGTACCTAAATTTATAATTTCTTTGTAGCTTGGTATAATATCTGTATAAATATTATCTAGGCATGTGGCACTAGTAGGGGTTATTCTTGTGGGCTCCAAAAATAGGTTTACAAGATTGTAGGACTGAAAGAAACTTATAATTTTAGTAGGTACAAGAACTTGAGTTTTCTAATAAACATCACCGCAAATGATAACGGACTTGTTTGAGTTACAAATCCTGTCTGACACTTCATCCATTACCTTTTCAAAGCAGTCATACAATCCTAATGGGGGTCTGTACACACTTAATACAACAAAATGCTCCAATTCTATACAGGCAATTTCAACTGTACGCTCAACAGTTAGGCTCACAATATCGTTACGATCTTTAAATTTGAGCTGTTTACTTACTAAAATTAATGAGCCTCCATGTAGGTATAGCATTTATTCTGCTGCACGAACTACCAAACTGGTGATTATTAAAATTGAACAAGAACTGGTGGCTTTTCGGCCAATGTTCTGTTATACAAAGAATATCAATACTATTAAAATTCATAAATAATTCTACTTCTAAATCGTTGTTCATAAATCCTTGAATATTTTGATGCACCAGGTTGATACTATTTACTGATTTTAAAGCCTTTTTTGAGTTGCTTTTGCAATTCTGTACAATATAGCTAGAGGTTGCCTCTATTGTCTTACTTTCTAATTTAAATTATTAGCAATGTCATTAACTGTGACCAAATGTGTGGCAGAATTATTTATAATGTCATTGCATTGCTCAAAAGAAGCAAGTTGTTTAGCCAAATTTAAGCTGTAATTGAAAAAAATATGATAGCGACACAGCTATCTGTCTTTTATAATAGACAGATAGTACATAACAATGTTATATCTATCTTTTGTCAAATAGAAATTATTACTAACATAATTGTTAATATCAATCAAATGGAACATGTTATTATTAAATGTCAAGTTATGCATTGTCATATTTAGTTCAAATTTTAAGCTATTTTCTTCCTGTGGCAAACTGTTACAAGGGAATGTAAACGACACAACTTGTCTTAACTAAGATTGCATAATGTTTTATAATACTGGAGCAGTTCTCCTTTGTTTACATTTCCCCTATTACCCACAAAATTTAATAAAGTTGTATCCTGGGTAAAGTTACATTTAATTTTTTTTTTCATAATATGAAACAAAGAACAACCAGGCATACAGTAATTTAATATTGCGTGTCCCGGATATTTATCTGTCAACAAGTGACCTAAGTCCTTGCCAATCTCATCACAAAATAATACATTATCATTATTTAAAGTTTGTTTACAAGGTTTATTGGAACTATTAGTAGGTAGAAGGAATGATAAAATCAACACAGGGTTGCAGTAAGGAGGTATTGCATGTTGACAATGAATGGTCCGGTGTAAGCACATTGGATGGTGTTAGACAATGATCACAGTTGTTTTTTTGTGAGTTTACCAGCTCATTCATTGCCAACACATATTCCCTCATTAGGTCTTCAGAGATATTATATTTGTTGGTCATTGAACAAAGTTTCTCCTGTAGATGTTCAAGTTCAGATTGTAAGGTTTCTGTGTCAATGTTGTACTTCCTAGTACTTTGCTCCAAATTAAAAGAATACATATCTAATTGTTTTAGCAAATTCAACCTTTCTCTATTCAATTTAACATTTTTGATAAAGAACCTTTGTCTCTTTACCATTTTTTGTGTTTTAACAATGTATTTATTGATTTTAATGTATTTTTTAAGTTTTTTTTTACTGTTTACTACCCTCACTGAATTACATGATTGTGGTTTATTATCACCTGTCAAGTCAATAGTGGGGTTTATGGCAGAAACCGTTGACGGGGCAATAGACTCCAGCTCATTGAACAGACTTTGATTCAGCGAGGCGGTGATGTTAAGAATTTAAGTTGTGTGATCTGACTTTGAGCCTCATGTAGCTGCTGTTGTAATAAGTGTTTGTGACTAAGAGGTTGTTCATACTCTATGCTACACTGGCTGAACCCGTCCACAATAACCTGGAGCCTATCCCGGGCTTCTATGGCATCAGTGCATTGAATATATAACTGAGCCATTTTATTTTTCAACTTCCCATTCATTTCATTGGCATCAAAAAGCACTCTTTCATTGTCATCTATTTCCTTAATTAGTTGGTCACAGGACTCCTTTGAAGCCTTTAATTGGCTCAAATCTTCACTGAGTTTGGACTCTTCGAGGCGAGCACGGGCACTGCGAGTCATAATCATGACGAAGGAAGAGAAGACAATTTATAAGAGCGAGTAGGTAGCTAGTTGAGACAGCAGTTTGAAAAGAGAGTAGCTAGCTAGTTGAGTTATATTACTAAAGAGTTGCCAGATTTCTGGCTACATATATACACAACACATAAATGTAATTCATAGGTTACTTTAGGGCCGGCGCCCACTGACAGCACGGCACGGCAAGGGATTTTTATGCGATTAATAGAAAATAGAACTGAACAGTATGAAAATAAAATTGAAATTTCATCGGCAGCAATGATGCCGCGGTATCCTTAGGCATGCCGCGACGTCCTTTGGCATCATCATTGAAATTTCAATTTTACTGTAATACATTTAAGTTATATTTCTATCCGTCGCATAAAAATCCCTTGCCACGCCGTGCCGCCAGTGGGCGCCGGCCCTTAGGTTTCTTTTGGTGTAAAGTTAGGGTAACCCACAGATCTTCGGCAGACGAGCACCATTCGTTGCGGACATCAGCAACTAGTTCTCGACGTATGGCTATTAAAACCCCATCACCCATAACTTTATTAGTTTGCGAGTAACTTCGATCCCGCCTCCATACACAATACATAACTATCATCGAACAATTCGCTATCGGATATACCATCGATATGCCATGTTTCCGTCAGACAAATGACATCAAAAGAATTCATACAAACATTTCTGTAGAAAACAGATGTTTTCGTCCGCAACCCTCGAACATTTTGATAGAAAATACTATTAGGTGCCATAATAATTCAAAAGTAACACCAAAAAATGATTGAAAAGATATAAGGTACACTCAGACTTAGTGCCAAGTAAAAGCTATAGGTAATAAAAGTTGGCTTAAATAGCAAGTGGTGGCAAAATAAAGCGAAAATGATATTAAATAAATCAGATTCGATAGAATAAACGCAAGAAATCGTATTCTAATTGTAGAAACATTTAGTTTTAAAATTGTGGTATAAGTAAGTTTCGAGCGTAAGCAGATCTACTCACTAATCACAGACACATAGAATATAAAATGTTATTAAACAAAGCCTAATGAGTTGAATGAATAAGCGACACCAAGCGATAAGAGAAAAAAAAGCAGACGAGGATGGAATGCGTGCAAAAAATACGTAGTTACCAATGTTTGTCAAACGAGTTCACTATTAACAATAATGTGTCCACAATAATAAATAAACAAACTTTTTTAAAAAGAGCAAACAACTCGCAGGTAGATGAGACGTTTTAATTAACAAACAAACTTTTTTAAATCTTGCTCTGTTTTGGAAACGTGGTGTATTTTCTTACAAGTATTTTGCATCCTCTAACCCACACATGTTCAAAGCCACGCTCTTTGGCTAGAGCTTCAGTTCTATTAAGTAGGAGTTTATTTTCCAGGGTCAGGTGGTCGTTGATGCCCCGCCCTGCCCTGTTATTACCCTGTAAGCCCAGATCTCCAGCATTCAGTTTTTTATATTTACTCGATGCCGCTATAAAATCGTTCTTATGGTAGCTGTTGTGTACAGAGCAAATAATGTTTTTATTTAATTTGTCATTACGTGTCGGCACCCTTGCTATGTAGTTAATCTGTTCTTTCTGTACATGAAAATCAATTGCTTTACAAATCTTGGTCATTACTGCGAATAGGTCTTCATCCTCAGATATTGACACTCCTTTGATCTCAACATTGTTCATGCGAGACCTCTGTTCACTCTCAGACTACCGATTCTCCAGCTGGGTAATTCTATCCTGCAAATTGAATATCACTTCTCTGGTTTTCTTCATTGTTCCGATCTCATCTTCCAGAACTGACACTTTACTTGCCAAAGCTTTTATTTCCTGATTCAAAGAACGATTTCAGGTCCCAGGCTTCTTGCAGTATGTTTTTTATTTATTTATTTAATTTAAACGAATAAATAAAAACCATACGGCAAGAAGTCATTAATTCCGCCAGCTCACTCTGGATAGCCTTCACACTCTCTATCAACGCAGGCAATGCTTCCATTTTAGCTGACAGACGTTGAAGCTCAATCATGATGATCTCCGAGTTCCCTGGTGATGCCTTCAAACAACCAGTTTGAGGACTGGCAACCGGGGTAGCCTTGCAGGTTTGACATTTCCATGTTGATTTACGCTCGCCAAGCTTCCTCCATCCTGCCTCTGTTATCCCAGCACAGGGAATGTCGAATTTCGCCTTACAGGCAACACACGTAGCACCATCCCTAGATTCAGTGTCACAACGTTTACAGGTAAACATTACGACCGACTTTGATAGAAAGTTCGAGAAACACTGCCAGCGGCCGTTTTAGAGAAATAATAATTAAGTATGTAATTAGCAACGCCGTGTACTCGTGCGATCGGTACGCCGACTACCGTCGAACTGTTTGTTTAGTCTGCACCTGCAGTCGATTAATAAATGTACCGAAATGATGAAGGGGCGGGTACGCGCGGCGCGTGGCGGCGGGGCTGGCGCTGTCGGCGCTGGGCGACGCGCTGCTGGTGTGGCCGCAGCACTTCGTGGCCGGCATGGCGGCGTTCGCGGCCGCGCACGTGGCCTACATCGCGGCGCTGGGCTGGGCGCGGCGCGCGGCGGTGCTGGGCGTCGCGCTGTACGCGGCCACGGGCTGCTTCCTGGCGCTGGTGTCGCCGCCCGCAGGCCTGCGCGCGCTGGTGCCGGCGTACGCGCTGCTGCTGGCCACGATGGCGTGGCGCGGCGCGGCGCGCGGCGGCGCGGCGGCGCCCGGCGCGCTGCTGTTCCTGATGTCGGACGCCATCCTCGGCTACAGCCTGTTCGGTGGCCCCGTGCCTTACCAGCAGGTGGGTGTGGCTCCGTGTCGCGCCGCCGTGCGTGACTGGTGTCTGACGAGCGTTGTGTCCCCAGGTGCTGGTAATGTCCACGTACTACCTGGCGCAGCTGGGCATCACGCTGAGTGCGCTGTGGGCGGCGGAGGAAGCGCGGCCGTGAGCGCCTGTGAGCCTGCTCACATGTGCCGTAGACTCATCACGCGAACCTACAAGAACGTAATGAAATAACTGGTACCTCTTAGGGTCATTGCACGTACAAACAACTTCTACTGAAATTGCGGAAAATAAACTTCACATTATGTTCGCAAACTCGAGGAAATGTAGGGACCAGCTGCTTTAGAGGAGGTTTCAGTTACTTCATATACTCTTCGTCCGTGCAAGTAGTACGTAGCATGTAATGTGCGCACCTAGCTCCAGGGGCATGATACATATATTATGCTCCGAGACCGTGCGCCGCGAATTCTTCCTTTATTTCGTAAGCTGATATATATTTGGGATATTGATCCTGTAGTTGAAGGAACCTAGATTGTTTTAATCGTAGTTAGTTTATATTTTATAAGACCGTTTACACGAGCCGCGCACCCCGACCGCGCCCGCACGAACATCCAACGAGCTTGGGTGACCAGTCTGTGATGTGATCCATTACTGTCTACATATTTATAAAAAGTTTTACAACTACGTGTCTCTTCCTATTCGTTTAAAGACTTAGTATGACTCAATCTTTATCGGCTGCATTATTTATATTGGAGGGAGGAATGGTAGCCGCTAGTGGTATGTGTGCCAAACTCCACAGTGCTAGTTACAACATCACGTTACACAACAAAGCAGTTTATGAACGTGCATGTAGCTGTGAACGTGTCGCTCGGCGCGGCCGCGTCCGGTACTCCGGCACTGCGGCACCGCGGTCGGGTGAAAGCTTGTCTTATTTATGGCCGCGTCGCGTTATTTCTATGTATGTATACATTATTAATGTCGAACGTCGAAAATGCACCTAGATTGAAGCTAGGTTGAGCCCGCAGGCGCGGGGCGGGCGCGCGGTGCGGGGCGGCGGGGAGCGCTCGCTCCGCTTGTCTCCAACAATCAAGTGTTCGCTAGTACCAAGACTGATGTTTTACTCCCTAAGTATATATTTTCGTATTGTGTCTGTGCGCTACCACACCTCGCGGGGCGTATTCGCAGCTCGGTGTGCGGTGCACCCTGTGTGCTGGTGCACCTAGTGGTAGCTAGTGGCCGCGGCAGGCGACTGCAAACCGCGAGAGTCTACCCTTTGTACTGTTATATACATTCCAATACTGTTTGTTTCTTGGTATTGATTAGTTATAGCGGTATTATATTGTGTAGCTCATCAGTAGTAAGTGCAGCGATAGGTATAAAGTTGATATAATAAGTAAGACAGGGACATTGTCTATCAATTGACTAGGTAGGTACCACTTTGAATTGTCCGTATATATTCAAATCACAACTGTCATTGAAATGAAATAAATGGCTTTATCACGCCAAACTAACGTTATGTCAATTTGATAAACAATTTATTCGCTGATTGTACATTCGCCGAGCAAATAGAATCTGCTAAATGTGCTGACAGATTACAGCACATTATGATCATCTTTAATGCAATAGTGAGGCTAGGCAATGGGGTAGGAGGACCATGATGTATGTCTTAGCATCACTTAGGTAGCAACCAGACATATCTCCGTAGAGTATTAGCGGGTAGTGGCGGAACATACTCCCCAGGGGCCGCAGTGCGCTCCCTCCGAGCTGTGACACGTCGGGGTGGGAGGGGCGAGGGCCAAGGGCTGCGAGGGCACTGAAGGGGCGAAGGCCGAGGGCACTGAGGGGGCGAGGGCCAAGGGCTGCGAGGGCACTGAAGGGGCGAGGGCCGAGGGCACTGAGGGGGCGAGGACCGAGGGCCGCGAGGGCACTGAAGGGCGAGGGCCGAGGGCACTGAGGGGGCGAGGGCCGAGAGCCACGAGTGCACTGAGGGGGCGAGGGCTGAGGGCCGCGAGGGCACTGAGGGGCGAGGGCCGAGGGCCACGAGGGCACTGAGGGGCTGAGAGCCGAGGGCACTAAGGGGGCGAGGGCCGAGGGCCGCGAGATCACGCGCGCTGCCGACTGTTCGGGAGTGTTAACGTTAACGTTATTATAAAGCGCGTGACTGCGTGTGACGTCACGCGCGCTTTACCTATTATAGATGTGATTATTTAATGTGATTTATATAATGAATCAATATTTTATTAAACGTTATATCGTTGTAGTTAGTTTTCATAATAAGAATCAATCATTATGTGCATAATAAACGATTGAAATTGACACTTGTGTTTTTAAGTAATTTTATAATAATAGGCGTTTTATTTTACAAAAATATTTATTGTAATATTCTTAGATAAACTTAATTTGTATAACTTAACAACAATGTGTACAAGTGGGTGTTGAGTGGCGCAGCGACCGGCCACGCTCCTAACATACATATTATTACATTTATACAGATCATGTCCGACAGCGCGTGTCGTGTGTCTGAGCACGAGTGCTTATGAAGTTGAAACGCGTAAGATGCACTTGTTGCTTTGTAAAAATATATCAACTCAATAATCACTCGTGTTTCCGTTATAAAACAGTGAGTCCTGTCGCTACTCCACGGCGTGAGGTTTAGCGATATCACTTCTAATATAGTTACATGAAAGTGGAGCGAGGCCTAGTTTAGAGGCACGAAACGAGGCGATACAACGAAAGTAAGTTGTCGGTCGACGCAGCGACGAGGCCGCTGCGCTGCGCTACTCGCGGCGCAGGTTGTCGAGCCGCGCCTGCAGCTCGGCGTCGGCGTCGCTGCGCTGCGCTACTCGCGGCGCAGGTTGTCGAGCCGCGCCTGCAGCTCGGCGTCGGCGTCGCTGCGCTGCGCTACTCGCGGCGCAGGTTGTCGAGCCGCGCCTGCAGCTCGGCGTCGGCGTCGCTGCGCTGCGCTACTCGCGGCGCAGGTTGTCGAGCCGCGCCTGCAGCTCGGCGTCGGCGTCGCTGCGCTGCGCTACTCGCGGCGCAGGTTGTCGAGCCGCGCCTGCAGCTCGGCGTCGGCGTCGCTGAGCGCGGCGCCTGCGCCCGCGCCGCCCGCCGGGCCGCCCGGCAGCGCCACCGCCGCAGCCGCCGCCGGGTTTTTCGCTGTACACGACAGAAAGGGTTATATCTTGAAAAAAATAAATTTTTGTAGCGTGAATGTGTGGTACCGAAATAAGTCTCGTAGAAACGATTCCAAAAATATAACGCGCAAAATGAGTGAAAAAAAATATTAATAAGCCCGACTGCTTCTAAAAAGTTCAAAACAAGCTCACTGTTGCAGTCTGGTGCAGTTCGCGGCAGTTATAATAGTTCAATCTAGCTGGTTTCAGACCTATCAAGTCTTGCTGCAACCAGACCCTCAAACTTGTTCAACACATTCAGCATGGTTTCGAGACAGGAATGGTCACAGGCGCTGTTTTTGTGGACCTGTCAGCTGCCTACGATACAGTCAACCTCAAACGGTTGCTGTGGAAGGTTGAGACATTAATCAGCGACCAGAACTTTGTCCGAATACTCCGAGAACTCCTCCATAATCGTCGGTTTCAGGTACACCTTCTCTCGGAAAGAAGTCGTTGGAGAGCGCAGAAAAACTGCCTACCTCAAGGTAGTGTCCTGGCACCGCTCCTTTTTAATGTCTACACCAACGACCAACCGTCTAGCCCAAACACTTCCCGCTTCCTCTATGCAGACGACCTTGCCCTCACGTCGCAAGCCACCACTTTTGAGGAGGTTGAGGCCCATCTGCCAGACGCTCTTGGTGACTTAGCCACTTATTACTCCTCAAGCTCACTCAAACCTAATCCGAGCAAAACCCAGACTTGCATATTTCATCTCCGCAATAGAGAGGCGGGTCGCAAACATGACATCGTTTGGGGTGAGGAGTCCATCGAGCACAGCAACTCCCTTAAATATCTTGGTGTTACTCTGGACAGGTCTTTAACAGCCAAAAACTGCAAGAACGGCAAGCAGAAGGTGCACACTCGCAACAGTCATCTCCGTCGACTAGTCTCATCGAAGTGGGATGCTTCGCCTGACGTTATGCGGACTACTAGACTGACGCTATCTTTTTCTGCGGGTGAATTCGCGAGCCCCGTGTGGAGTCGTTCCGCCCATGCAAAGATAGTGGATACAGCTTTGAATGAAACGTGCCGGATCATCACTGGTTGCCTAAAACCGACCCCGGTACAAATGCTGTATCCACTGGCAGGAATAGCGCCACCAGTGGTTCGTAGAGCGGTGGCAAGCTCCAGTGAAAGAGCCAAAATGGTTTCCGACACACGACACCCTTTGCACGACAACTTCCATGTGCCACAAATGCTTAAAATTTTAAACAGCTTTTTAAAGTGTGTCGTCCCACTCACTGGCGAACTTTCGCAAGAAAGACTGAAGCTGTGGCGAGACTGTGCTTCCTTTCGTCCCACCCGCTGAAAAACTCCCACCTGGACATGAGTTACCTCGGGTAACCTGGAAGTCTTTAGACTCCGGACCCAGGTTGGCCGAAGCAAGGAAAACCTGTTCAGGTGGAGATTCATAGACGACTTCGCCTTGGAGTGTAAATGTGGTGATGTTCCACAAACGATGGAATACTAGTGTGCCCAAATTAAAGAAGGCTCTTTGCAATCACTTCTTCGACAAGATAACATAGCCCTTGCATTATATACGAATATGAAGTATGCGAAAGTAACACTGTCTGCTACCTAGTACATAGTTGTTATTCTATGTGTGTAAACTTGTAAAGTGCCATCATCATGTTAAAACTGAACTGTTGAACTATTGTGTCTGATTAGCTGTAACTTTTCCAAAAACAATAAAATAAAATAAATGGGACACTTAATATCGTGCCCTGCGTGTCCTGCCAGCTGCACGTTACAGGCACTGATGGACGCTGGTGATGGTGCCGAACAAGTGGCCGAATTCTGGGCCGAGTCCATTTAGATTGCTATCGACACGCTAAGAAGAAGAAGAGAATATCAGATTTGATGCTCAAAGTAGTCACGACGTCACAACTAACTTGAGAACAATGCTGCTCAGTTACATTATAATAATAATCTTCATTGCATCAAATGTGATACACTCATCCAATGCATTTAGTTTTTAAGAAGGGTGTTATGTGCGATACAATATTTTATTTTAATCGGTAAACTATTAGCGTATAGCAAAGAATGGTTACAGTTTTCAATAGAACTTACAAGTTCTATAACTTGTAAGTTCGTTAACTTGTTTTTTTTGTGTGTTTATGTCCTTTTTTCACGTGTCATGTTAGCCGCAAATAAATGCATTTTCTTTCTTCAAAATAAAATTACAAGTTTCAAAATAAAATGAATAACAATATTCTAGCTAGACGCTGGTTAGATGCTGTCGATGCGTCGCTTACGAAATGTCAGCTAAACAATGATTGCAGAATGTTCCTATCAATTTAATGATTTTAACATTTCTTATGGTTTTTTTTTTGTCAGTGTGTTCAATAAAATGAAAGATATATATTTTTAAAGTGACATTAGTAACTATAACGTTTGGCAATGGTTGAGTGGCATCGCTAGACAACACGCGCGCGCACTGACCGGCGACGGAGAGCGAGCCGGTGGCCTGCGGCAGGCCCGACAGCGTGTCGTTGAGCTGCAGGCCCAGCTCGTCCAGGATCTGCGACACCACCTGGTCGCTGTAACAGACAGTACACCTTCATATAGTTTGCATTATGGAGTACGATAAGGTGGCCCGCGAAATTTTAAGGGCTTTGAAGATCCGTGGCATACATACCGTCCGCAATTTTTTTTTTTTTTTCAAAATTACGGCCACGCGTAAAATCTGTATAACTCGACAGCTGACAATAATGCAAACAGAAAACACAATAAGACCAAACCCCATATACCCTGTCCATTCGGTAAACCGGTTTTTGACGGATGCAATACGCATAACAATTATATATTTTTTTTGTCAAAACTGATACACGTAGGGTATTATAATGTCTGTAAGAAGTCATAAATAAGATAAAGCAGTTTATATAATTATTTTATTACGCATTTTAAAGTTAAGGAATAGTTATGTTCTAAGGCAGCTGCCAAAAAAACTGTTCACCTACTGGACAGGGTATAAAGTTTCGCGTTTCCTAGATATTATCGTCATCAATTAAGACCTATTCTTACTGCCTAGCACAATTAAATTTCATTAAACGAAATTACAAATAGTTTTCCAAAGTTTATGGATAACGTGAAGAACTCTGTAAATAGGACACATGCGTGGCCGCCATTTTGAAAAAGAAAGAAAATTGCACGACAGTAGGTATGCCAGGCTCCATATAAAAACCTTCAAACCCCTTTGCTTATGTTTTTTGCAATTTGCAGAGTAGTGTGAGGTTGAATGTTGATTTAATAAAATTATCGATACACCTGTATTAGTTAGAATTGTCCTCAAACATCAAGATTTCATGAAAGATATTCAAGGTCATTTAGACGAGAGTTGTATTGATGATATTATTATTATAATCCTGTCAATATATAACAGCCGATCTATTCTATTTATAAAAATCTCACGGTGAAAAGATAGGTGAGGTGAGCTTAGAGTGTGCTGTCAATAGTGTCAATCCCTAGCATTAGTTTGAATGACAGCTCACTCCACGCTCACTTCACTTAAGTTTTCACGGTGAGATGGTTACAGAATCGCACTGCTGTTATGATTGGGAATCGTATATTGGTGAACATGCAACCTGAGAGGCAATTCACGTAATTTTAAGAACGTTTACAATCTGATCTCAGGATCACTCTCTAAAATACCTGTTAATTTCCTTACATTTTTGACATTGATTGTCGCTGAGATGAGATTGCGACTAGATTTTGAACGATTTTAATTACGGGAATTGGCCTTCTGATACTGATTTGGAAATTTAAGAAAACTTGAGAAAATGTCAATTTCGCGGGCCCTGGCGCTTTCGTTGTAGCACGTTCGTCGCCAACAAGCGATGCCACGATCGATGTAGGTGGAGGAACTAACCTCTCCTCCTCGTCGTCATCGGCCGCCATGGCCTCGTCGATGGAGTCGCTCATCATCTCCTCCTTCATGTCCATGATCTCCGACTGCTTCTCAAACTCCTGCAGAAAAACAGTACAGTTTATGACAACATTACCTACGTTGTGATATTGAGTCGCAACAAATATTTTTTATTTACCATGAAAAGAAAAGGTCTCTAGTTATAGTATGTTGGACTTATTCAGTTTTTTCACCCAACTGCGCGACAGCAAACACGGTTGTGTGTTCTATGCGCATCTTTGTATGTGGGATTCTTTATAACCGCGAAACATCCTAACGACTGGATAGATTTTAATACGTGAGGTGACTGGCCGACTCGTCTAGGTCGCGCGATGGCTAGGTTGTGTTTTTACAAAATCAGAACGGCGGATTACACGTCAATAATAAGAAGTCTTGAAAAAGAAAATAGTACCACTGTGGGGTAAATAAAGGGCTTGAGGAGACGATTCCACAAAGGGTATTGTGTGTCTTTTTGTCTGTGCTCAATAAATGTATTTTCATTCTTTCTAAATAAGAAAATGAATCAAAGTAAAAAAAAAGCAACCGACTTCCAAAAAAAAAACACTAAAAAGTGAAATAATAACTTTAATTTCGGATGTCTGTGTCGTTGGTTCCGCAGTTAGTTTTTTGAGCCGATTCCGTTTTTTTTTTCACTTTTTAGTTGTACCTACCCCACACAAATTCACTTATACTTGCAAGATTAGAAGTACTCCAAATAACAAAAACAAATGACAGAAATAGGTAGGTGTGTCGATACGGTGCTAGTACTGCCACAGAATACATAACAGTACCAATACAGAAGATTCACTCGGCAAAATCATTTAAATAAATATAAAAAAAAAAAATAGAAAGCGCAATTCAGTGGGGTGATTGCGTAATACAGTAACAGTAGCAATGGCTTTCATTTTAACAGTTCAATTAGATTATTCAATATCCTTCAAAACGATTCAAATTATGATCGATAATGTGTTACGCAATTAGGGTGCTGGTCACCGCGCTGGCACAGCGCTAATTGACCACAGTTCTATTTACCTACAAGTTGCCTCTCTTTCTCTCGTGTAACTCTTATCTCTTCTGACTGTGTTTTAATCTGAATATTATGTGCCTATTACATACTACTCTTACTTTTGCGAACAAATGACGTTTCAAATAAACCCAGGCTAGGTAGTTAAGTACGTAATTCGGCGAATAAGTAAGGATGTAAGAGTACCCTGTTGTCTACATAATCAAAGCCTTACTACATAATATTTAGTTATAGTTAGTCCATGGTAGATACCCACTAAAACAAAAATACTTACTAAAATAAAATTAAAATAGGTAATTTCCCAGGGCCTCCAATAGGTTATACGGAGGCCCTGGGTAATAAGGATCACGAGGCGCCTGTGTAGATAAGCAGATTTCGTGAGTGTTGACCAGGGTCCGTCGCGTTCAGTTTTTAAAAATGATTGCAACAAACTTCAACCTAGGAGAATGCCCATGGACAGGCTTAGTCTTTGTGTGTGTAGAGTAAGAGTGTATAAAAAATTTAGTTTTCAGATTTTTCGGTCACGAAATACAAAATATTAGCATTTAGTTTACCCTAAATAAGTTTTTCGACTTAATTAGTATGCCAATTAGATGATTATTAAATGTCATTGCAGCATTTGGTGCCATTTTACGTATTTTGATAGTTGGCAAATTTAAATTCTTCTTCAAAAAAATTAGAAATTGAGCTATTTTTAGAAAAAAACTATTTTTGAAATTATTTGTTTAACTGAACATTGGTTGAAAGATTATGAAATGCTAATTAATTATGAAAATTATAGTGTGGGCAGTTGTTTTAACCGAAAATCTATGCTGCGTGGGGTTCACTAATCTTAGTTTAAAAAAATATTAAATCTAAGACTCGTACAGATATAGTTGATCTTTCAGTTGAACATAACATTGAACTGTCCTGTGTTGAGCTAGATAAGCATGTTATAGTGTGCGTTTACAGACCCGGTAATTATCAAAACTACTCCATATTTGAATCAGTAATGGAAGATTTTCTAGCAAAACTTGGAACTGGTAAAAAATCGCTACATATCTACGGTGACTTCAATATTAATATCTTAGAGAATAGTTCAAATAGCAGTTGATTATTCAGTCTCTTTAAATCATTCAATTTGTCAAATGTGTTTTCAGAACCAACCCGCATAACTATAAATTCTGCTACATGTTTTGATAATGTTTTTTGTTGCTGCGAATACTTAGATAAAACCTTAGTAAACTATCTCCCTTCTGATCACAGCGGTCAATCTGTCGTGTTCAAATCTAATACACCAGTACAAAAAATTCTGTTACAAACTAGACAAGTAACACCAAGCAATCTAAATAGATTTAATAATAACTTAATTAGTAAGTTAAGTGTACCAGGCCATATTAAAAACAATGTAAATTAATTATAATTATGAGAGGTTATTTTCGGTAGTACGCACAGAGTTCAATAATACTTTAAAAAAGTAAACTAAAACTATTTGCCCAAGTTTTTTGTTCAGTGACTGGGCAACTAAGGGTATTAGGAAAAGTAGGGAAAAATTGTTTGAGCTGTATGGCCTTAAGCCTTATATTAACTCTGAAACTTTTAATAAACACGTTGCTACCTACTCTAAAACTTTTAAAAATATCTGCATGGTAGCTAAAGCCTTGTATATAAGCAACAAGATCAAATAAGCCGATAATAAAATAAAGATGGTTTGGAAAATTATCAATAACGAAACTAACCGTAATAAAAGACATAATAATTATTTCACAATAGAGACTTCGCGTGGTCTCATAAGCACTAACAAAGAATTTGCTCATGAATTTGTAAATTTCTTTACCAGTATACCACATACAACCACTGAAATCTTAAATTCCTCGCCCTTACGTTCTATTGATGTATTAAGAGCAAACGTCTCATCCTGCTAGATTGAATTTAAATTCAAGCATATAAACACCACAATAGTAATAAAAGCTTTCAAGCAAATCAAGATCAAACTAACCGAAGATCTATGGGGAATGTCTATCAAAGTTTGTACCTCCATTATTGAGACTATGTATAGCGCCGTACTTAGCCTTAATATTTAATTTATGTGTGGATCAAGGAGTCTTCCCGGAGCTTATGAAATACAGCAAGGTGATACCACTTTTCAAATCGGGGGACAGTAAAGTTATCAATAATTATAGACCCGTATCCGTGTTACCGGTTTTCAGTGTTTGAAAAGGTGATGCTGAACCAAATGCTCAATCATTTTAACACCAATAAAATATTGCACGACCAACAGTATAGTTTGACCCAGGGACGTTGTACGACTGATGCCCGTGTCACTTTATTAGCCATAGGATTTTTTTGTGACCTCTCCAAGGCTTTTGATTTTAAAACTTGAGCATTACGGACTTGGAAAACTTGCGCTCAGTTTAGTAAAATCATATTTAAATGATAGACAACAGCAAGTTCAAATAACTGGTGTCAATTCACTCGGTTTAAAAGTAAAAATGGGTGTACCACAGGGCTCGATATTAGGTCCTTTCCCCTTTTTAGTATATATTAATGGTCTACCCCATTTTTTAAAAACCCAACCACAGATGGTGTTATTTGCTGACGATACTTCCTTGATTTTTTAAATTAATAGACGTGCATCAAATCTTGACGACGTAAATAACGCCCTACTGCAGATCCAAAATTGGTTCACTGCTAATAATTTAGTATTAAATGGGAAAAAAACGAAGTGCATAAAATTTTCTTTACCAAATGTCAAAAATAGTCATTGTGAGTTAGAAATGAATCAAGAGAAACTAGAATTCGTCGATAAAACTGTTTTCCTGGGGATCACGGTCGACTCAAGGCTTCAATGGGGTCCTCATTTAACATCCCTTGCAGGACGACTAAGTTCAGCAGCGTATGCTGTGAGAAAAATCCGTCAATTTACTGATGTTGATACCGCGAGACTAGTCTATTTTAATTACATTCATAGTATTATGTCGGATGGTATTTTACTATGGGGACGGGCTGCAGACAGCGAGTCTAGTTTTATTCTGCAGAAATGAGCCATCAGACCCATATATAGCCTCCGCAGGCGTGACTCTCTAAGGGAATTGTTTAAAGATATTAACATCATGACGGTACGTTGTCAATATATCTATGAAAACATTATGTACGTAAGGAAAAATCTACATCTTTTTAGTAAAAGAGGTGAAAGACACAATTATATCACTAGAAATAGGGAGCAATTAGTTCAACCAAGTTTCAGACTGGCTAAAGTAGACTCATCTTTCATGGGGTACTGTTTAAAATGTTACAATAAAATACCTCCCCACATAATAGAACAGAATAAAAATGAAATTTAAATCTTGTATAAAACGTACACTATGCAGCCAGACATATTATAAATTGGGGAATTACATCGCTGATAATAATGCTTGGTCAACGCTGGTCCTGCTCCATAAGGACGCATAAATAAATTGATTAGCATTTGAAAATACTGTTGGAGCTGCTGAAGATTTTAAAATACTTTTTTTTGCATTATATAAATTCAATCTCCTAGTATTGTATAGCACATGTGTGGGTACTATGTACATACTATAAAGCTACCATTTACTGGGTACGTCTTTCATTGACTGGAATGTACCCTGGCAGCAGAGAGTATGTCATGCTCACTCAAATGTCTCGCTGATGGTGGCGCGTGTGTTGGATCATTTGGCTCCCTTCAAAATGGTTGAGCTGAATGGTGCTAAATCCATGCGTCATGTTCGTGATTTTTTGCTGCCCATGGCTTATTTTGATTTAATTTAATATTTGAAATTTTTTTTTAATCTTTTCATTACGGACGCTTTTAAGGTTCTGCATCGTTCTCACATGCATAATTTTTAACATGAATGATGTAACCAATACTTTGTAACCATATTATATTGATTTAAAAGAGTGTCCATGGAGTTTCTTGCCCATTCTTCTCCATACGCTTTGGAATGGGCAACTACCTTCATTTTTCTGACTGACTGACCCCTTGACAATTCAAAAGTGCCTGTAATTGGTTTAATTGAAATAAATACTTTGAGTTTGAGTTTGAGCTTGAAAAATTCTTTGAATGTTAAATTGACCCTAATTCAATGTATATATTTTAATGATGGTCAATTGAACATCATCAATTGTGGGCTAGAAACTATTGTGTAAAGCCGATGTTGGGAACCGAACCCAACACAACACCTTGCGCGCGGCGTGCGGCTTGCACACGCAGGCATCGTGATCAGCACGTCATCGGCGAGTTGAGACGTGGCGCGGCGTTGTGCACTTTTTTTGTGATGGGTAAAAAATGTTAAACTCGCGTCAGGACACGTGACCTGATCGAAAATTTGTAAGACGGAGCTCGCGTCAGGACACGTCACCTGATCCAAATTTTGTAAGACGGAGGGAGTTTTTTGTGATGAGTAAAAAATGTTAAGCTCGCGTCAGGGCACGTGACCTGATCGAAAATTCGTAAGACGGAGCTCACGTCAGGACACGTGACCTGATCGAAAATTCGTAAGACGGAAGGAGAGTAGACCGCATTCCAAAATATCAAAAATGCACAACGTTAATATTCAAGTTTTCACTTTTGCCGGCACTCCCGGAGTGCAACCCGTTTTTTTTTTAGAAAAAACGTTGCCCCACACTAGGAATTACTCCTGTATCGTGGGTGCGTTCACAAACATTTAAACTACACATACTACACAAACAGCCAGACCCGAATGCGAGAATCGAACCCGCGACACGCAGCGCAGCAGTCGATCGCTCAGCCACTGCGCCGTGTCGTCTAAATAAGAACGGCAATAAACCATTGACACTCTTTATTTGCCCACGCGTTTACAGCCGACTTAATTACTAATTACTTATAGACGTGCATTTCTTTACCTTTCGATGTCCTTTGGAACTGTGAAAAACGTGAAGTTCGGATTCTTGTTATTATTTCTGCAGCCCAATGCGATGCAATATGCTTTTTCCTTCATTTTAGTTAATATTTTAAGCGACGAACGGACGAGGCGATGCGGCGCTAAACTGAGTATCGAACTAACGTGCAACCCGGCCGGCGCGCGGCAGCCCACTGATTTAGCCCGACAAATCGAACCCGCCGCGTACTTGTAGCTTCATACCTAAAATGCGGAGTGCGCCTAGCCTGGTACTGCCCAGACGAGTTCCTTCACGAAGAGCTGCTACTGTGGTGCAGCTTTATCGGATTTGAAGTTGCGTCTCTTGCTGGGGCGCCTAGTTGATGAAGCCGTGTGTACCTGCAGTATCTTCTGTATCTGCGGCATGTTGAGCTGGCGGTT
Source organism: Apamea epomidion (assembly GCA_947507525.1). NCBI lineage: Eukaryota > Metazoa > Arthropoda > Insecta > Lepidoptera > Noctuidae > Apamea > Apamea epomidion. Next base: position 297,396 of record OX382239.1, read on the forward strand.
CATGGTGGCCATGGCGCGCGTGACGCCGCGCATGGCCTGCGCCATGGTGTTCTGCGACTTCAGCGTCTGGATCTTGAGCGACACGGCCTGGATGTTGGCCTTCATCAGCATGAACTTGCGCACGTACCGCCGCGTGCGCACCAGATCTTTCGCCATTATTTTCACAGCATCCTGGCGATGGAACATTAATCAGTTGAAGGACACTGAACCAAACACAATACAAGTTGTATTGTTACTTCTGGGAGCATTTAGTGCCCACAATGTGTCAAGCAATCATAATAACCAGTAATATTTTATAAAAGTCCCTAAATTAAATAAAGAGAAAAAAAAAACCACAAGTATTTATTTTGATTAATGAAAACAGTTTAAAACTAATTACAATAATTAATTAATGCAGATAAAAGGGAAAACAATAGCGTAACACATTACTTAGTGGGGTACAGTGAGTGATCATGATCACATTCATACAGTTTATGCTCTGCTAGGCTAACTATACAAGTGAAGTCAGCCACAAGAGTCATGTCAAGAAATAAATTGTATGAACATGGGACTTTGTTGATAAATTGGTTTTTGAGGTATTTATTTGTTCACAAGCTGTCAAAAAAGTATCCATCTAACTCCAAAACAGGAAATTTCTCACAATTAGCAATTTGTGGTTGAGATGTGGGAAGTTTTCAAACAAACTTAAAAAGTTTGATGTCACTATCAGCATAACCCATTTTGGACCCGTTACCAGGGCCAGAAATGTTGCAAATTAGCTTGAGTGTCACCTGTTTCTAGGAATGCACCCAATGACCAATCAACCTTACCAACTAACAATACTTACCAACAACAAACCAATACATTTACACAAAATATTTTACACACTTTGAAATAAGAAAATGTATGATATGTATCAAAGAATTTTGTGTCTATTTAGAACTTTGGATGATTTTGTGTGAGTCACAGTGTCTTGTATATATAGCCATGAAATATATTATTACATACTTACAAAGTTTAGAAAGATAAATAAAACAGGAGCCAAAATAGGAGTTGAGTCACTGACAGAGCTCAGAGCTGGTACTGACCATCTGTCCTTCCTTGGCGAGCTTCTTGATGTCATTGATGACTTTCTTCTCCTGCTGCTCCATCTTCATGCGCTCCCGGTCCAGGTCCCGCATGGCCTTGTTCAGCGCGCGCTGGTTCTTGCGCAGCATCTCCTCCGGCGACATCCGGTGCCCAAATAACCACTCCATTGTTACAATCAGTATGCTTACTGCTGAAATGACAATGTGTGTTACATCACTGTGGAGATCAGGTTTGTTTTGGAATTTAATAATGCCTTGAAACAGGTATATTGAAGTGCATGCTCAGGTACTACTGCAAACCAAATGCTACTTAGAATAAGTATGCAACAGTCTTAGCACAAAGGCACAAAATTCATATTTTGAGAAAATATTATCAGTAAATGTGTGGCTACTTTTGTATAGTAATATAAAGTATTGTATGATGAATGAAGATAAGATGGAGTACTCAAAAACAAAGGTTACCCCAACATTGTGTGCATTATCAGGGTCATTCCATCAGTAACACAAAAGACGGTTGTGGTGCCAGCTTTTCAGACATTAGTCTTTATAGTGTAAAATCGTTTTGAATTCAATCAGACATCGTAATTTCTAGTGTACTACTAGATTAGTGGAACAATGTGCTACCAAGTAGTACCTAATTCATGATTTTCCTTATGATCCAGCGTTTGATCAGAGGGTCACATTAGGGGACTGTTTCCTTGTTCTAGCGCAATAAATACAGAAAGAAGTTAATTACCTGATAAAACAGTAGTCTCAATCTAAATAACAACAACGTCCAGATATTTGGAGTGATGATTCACCATCCCCAGGTTGAGGTCACCGACTTATCAATTAACTACCGTACTTTTCATAAATCGATCGAGCTTGAACTAGCACGGGTTGTGCAACTTAAATATCATACTTAGTTAGAAACGAATTATGTGGGAATTAATTAAAATATTATTTACACGAATTATACGAGATTTTCAGATATTTACCTGCTCTAAATGTCACTTTACGGAAATGTCAATGTCAATTTTTTTTTATTTCGCCATAAATGGGCAGGCTAAAGTCTTTCAACCATACCGCCTAGACTTCCGTGTAGAATTTCTTACGTGGTAAGTTTAAAAACAATAATGTCTTTCGTTTATATACCCATTCAATTATTTATTTTATTTATTATGTTTTCGTAGTTATTCCAATTTATAATAGTTAGATTTTATTTTTGTCTTTACGTCTAATCCATTTTTTTACTGTCAATGTCAATAGGTATGTACTTGAAGTTCAAGCAAAGAGTAATTAGAAAGCGCGGGAAACTTCAACTTTGCGGACGCGTCCTTTTTGATCTTTTCTTAAATAATTTAGTAAAATTGTAATATAGTATCAGTAGTCGTAGTTTTAGTGTCGTAGTTTCTTTATTGTTTAATTATTTTTAGTTTGTGTGTATATTCTTCGGTAGGGGTAAGTTTTTTACTATTTTACTTGGCTGATAATGAATGATCCGCCTGATCCGGGGGGCTTTGTCTCCCCGGCAGGCAGTTATGTTACAATACATAACAATTCAAATTATTGGAATTTATTTTGGAATTTGCAGCTGCTGTGCGTAAAATAGTACAAAATTGGAAATATGAATAAAGAAGACTTTTATTATCTATTTGAAAATCAAGTAACAATTCTTCCTCACAATTGCTATACTTTTGCCAATCCACGAGTTTATAATTTGGGTAGGTGGGCAAATGTTTAGCATTCAAACAATTCCCATATAAAACATTATTTTTGTTTCTGCTAACCATAACTTTTATGATTATAGGGATGTGATAACTACTACCGAGAGGACTATCATGTACAGACCATTCACAATTAAGTGCCAACGATGATGAGACAAAGGATAAATCCAGTGTATTGGGACGCCATGGTAAAGAACCAACTGTTGTTGCTATCATTAAGCAGAACCAAATTATTTTCGTCAATGACTTCTAAGATTTCTCTACCTCTTGGAGAGTCAGAAACACATCCCCAGGAGGTATGGGCATTAAAGTCCCCAGCAAATATAAGAGGACCTGGAATAGACTTCACCAATGAATCAAAATCACCTTTATTGAAAGCTGGATTAGAGTTTAAAGGACTATATAAAAACTGACTAAACTTATTTCTTTATTATTAACTGTAATCTTTACACAAATGTTTTGTAACGAATTATCAAAGTAGGTGTTAATTTTAGTACATGTAATGCTTTCATGAATTATAATTGCAACTCCATTGTGTTTGTTACCACAATCATTCCTTTCAATATTGTAATTTTTTACTATAAAAGATTGATCTGAACCATGTATCAGAAATGATTGCTATATGTATATTTTTTGTGCATAGAGCAAATTAATAAATATATGTTTATTGCTATTAAGACTTTGTGCATTCCATTGAACTATATTTAAGTTTGACATATCCATTAAGAGAGTGAAGGAAATTTCCTACTTAGAGTTGTTTTTAAAGCCTCTTTAATTGATGATGAGTTAATAAGTACATCTTTAGTGGTAACTATTTTTGTAATCGTTTCTACTAAAGTACCTACTTATAAATTTATCGGATTTCGTTAGATTATTAATTTGTACATCTAAAGTTCGAGCAGTTAGAGCTGGGAATGCGTTAATGTCGAACAGATCAGGATATGTGACAGTTCGTGACTTGTTTTTATTTTCTTCAACTTTTTGTTTTTTAATTGGGCAAGATGAGGAGATAGCTATGTGATTATCTTTGCAGTTTGCGCATTTAGCATCCTTGAGGTCAACCTGACAATTCTTAAAATTATGGTTTAATGTACAAATTGAACATACCTCAGTATTGCGACAGAATTTGGCAATATGTCCATATCGCAGACACTTAAGGCATTGTTTTACTGGTGGTATGTATTTACTCACTTCGTGACGACATGAGTCCAAGTTAATGTACTGAGGAAGAATAGTGGAGGCGAAGGTTACCGCAACAGCCTGTGTAGGGACGAAAGCTACGCCAGTGTCACTCCTAATCCTGCGCATGAAGCGCCTAACTTGAATTACATTTTTGGAACTACCAATCAATGAGAAAATTTGTTTATTGGACATTTCTACGGGAACCGAAGTAAGGACTCCCGTTATTTCGGTATCTCCAGCCGGTATAGTTGCCCTAAGAGACAACTGATCCAACCCAACTGATCTAAGAACTTTTGATTCTGTAAAAACATATTAGCATTATTTGGTAGGTCAAATGTTATGCCGACTTTATATTTATTAATGGTACGTAGATGCATGACGCCTGAAACGCCATGCTCCCGTAAACCTTTTGAAAGAACATACGATCCCTATCGCTAAATGGCAAATTTCTTCATTGTGAGTTAAAAATACAATGAGGTCCGTTTGTTTCGTTTCCTCGGGATATTTACGTGTGTACCCTTTCACCTTGTATATAGCGTACTTATCCTTTGCATCATTATGTTTGGAGGTTACTACAGTCTGTTCAGACTCCGCTGAATCAGAGTCCGAAGACTCGACCAACTGCTGTTGTTGCACGTTAGGATAGGACATTTCGTCCTTCCTCCGCCTTTTTTTCCCATTTCGGGGTGCTAATGGATTATGTACACTATGAACAAACTATTTAATGTGAATATTTACAAAGAAAAATACAAATAAATGAATTTTTTAGTAAATTTGTTTGAAAAAACGCGCCGTTACACTTTTACAGTTTCCCGCCTTTCTCTGTCAATGTCAAATTTTGGCCACTAGTGTACCTAGGCCTTTTCATAAAAAATAAATTTAAAAAACCTCCGACACAAAATAATAATAAAAATAGTATGAATGTAAAAAGCATAAACCAATTTAAAAAAAAATAGCCACAAATAGAACAAAAAAGGTATAAACGTGACACTCTCTAAACAGAAAAAAATAACCTTGAAATTATGACCCTACGTTACTTACGTAGGGTAGTATGAAATTTTTTTATTAAATGTTGTCCCGTCGGGGGACCGCTCTAATTATTAGCCTAACGTTCTGTTAAAGTTTAAAATAGCAGCGGTCACCCGTACAACTTACAAGGCGTGTGGCCGATGGGGTTTCACGTCGGCAAAAATTACCTTAACTTTCATACAAACGTTCGCACAATTTAACCGCATTAGTAATCCTACTAATAATTTAAACGTGAAAGTTTGTATGGATGGATGGATGGATGGATGTTTGTTACTCTTTCACGCAAAAACTACTGAACGGATTTGGATGAAATTTGGCAAACATATGGTTTATAACCAGGATTACATATAGGATACTTTTCATCCCGATATTCCCACGGGATCGATACTTATGCGGGTTAAACCGCTGGGCGCAGCTAGTTTTAAATGATTGCAAAAATACTTACCTTTGATAGAAAGAACCTCGTGTGATAATTTTTATATTTTTAGAGCCAGCACCTAGCGAAATAAGCTGTGTATTTTTACCGACTTCACAAAAAGGAGGAGGTACTATGTTCGGATGTTTGTATGTCTTTTTTTTTTGTATGTTTGTTCATCGAATACTCCGCCAGTTGCCGACGGATTTTCAAAATTCTTTTTTTGTTCGAAAGTAGATAGTTCCGAGGTAGTCCCACTGTCACCAAATTAGGATCTGATGATGGAATCTTAGAGAAATCGAGGGCAACCCTCAAATTTTATAGGCTTTTTTTTTTTTTTGAGGATGGGAAAGCATCAAATGACCGCCTCACGCTCTGGGTGGAGCAGAAGGGAGTGTCAGACTCTTACTGACGAAAACCCACCCGTGTTCCTTCCTTAGCCCTTTATGTACCAGGGCAGCGGTAACCCTTTCGGACGATCCCGCTACCCCGGCAGGCTTCGGCCCTGTCGGGCCCCGTCAACTACGCTGACATCTCTCTGAGGCGCACGTGGAACACATACGCGCCGTCCAGCACGGGCCTGGTCCTGATCGGACGGAGAGCTACCCATTGCTCTCCGCCCGCAGGCCCGCGCCTAGGGCCGGGAGTCGTCACGCGGCTCCCGACGCCCGGAGCGTCTCCCGCGGCGGCTGAGGCGTGAGGATCTCTCCCTCGCCCATCCCGCCACCTCCTTCGCTAGCATGACTGCTTCGCAGAAGGAGGTGACCGCCTCCCACTCCCTCTCGCCCCAGACCATGGCTTGCACCAGGGCCGGACGCGAGAGGTCGCCGCCGCTGCTGATCGCCTCTACGAGGACACGGCGGTGCTCTGCCCAAGCGGGGCACATCTCCACCGTATGCTCCACCGTGTCCTCTGGGCGATCCTCGCAGTGGTGACACCCGGGCGTCTCCTCCCGCCTGATGATATGCAGGAAATTTTATAGGCTTACTTATTGTTTTTCGCTTATTTTATGAAGCATCTTGTGTATTTGCGTATGGTTGTCACCATCTCAGGTAGCTGGGCTGATGATGGAAGGTACAACTCCTTAACAGTAAGAAGTTACTCGAACAGGCAAGGACTGTTTTAGTAAATTGTTTTGATGTTTGATAGGGCATTTGCCACATTTGGTCTCATGATCATCAAGTCATGGCCTGATGCTGCAGTCAGGATAGTCTGCAGAGTACCTAACTCCTCGACAACTAACAGCAGATATTTCGTGTTTAGGCTCATTGAAAAGGGCTCGATGTGTGGATAAACATACTGTTAATGAGGAACACCGAATTACATAGAGACCTGATGCTGAAGCCAGGAGCATCAGAAAAAGTACAAACCTTGAAATTACAGCACCGTAGTCGTGTTTGGGCTCATTTTAAACAGGACTAAATTTTAAGTTCAATACAATGTTGACATAATTCTGGCCTGATGCTGCAGCCAGAATTATCAGCATCTAGTCTAAAAACTAATAAATACTTCTTAAGTGAAATAAATAAATTTTCAGATTGGTTAAGCATCTATAGAATAGAATAGAATAGAATATTTATTTGCGTAAAACATGGTATACAAGGGAGTTAAATATACAAATTGAGGCACAAGCATGTTTTGCTAGGTTATAACATAGCATGCAAAATTTTAAAGAAAAGAAAAGTTAAGGCAACAATAATGAGGGAGAGATCCTCACGCCTCAGCCGCCGAGGGAGACGCTCCGGGCGTCGGGAGCCGCGTGACGACTCCCGGCCACCGTAGGCGCGGGCCTGCGGGCGGAGAGCAATGGGTAGCTCTCCGTCCGATCAGGACCAGGCCCGTGCCGGACGGCGCGTAAGTGTTCCACGTGCGCCTCAAAGAGATGTCAGCATAGATGACGGGGCCCGATAGGGCCGAAGCCTGCCGGGGTAGCGGGATCGTCCGAAAGGGTTACCGCTGCCCTGGTACATAAAGGGCTAAGGAAGGAACACGGGTGGGTTTTAGTCAGTAAGAGTCTGACACTCCCTTCTGCTCCACCCAGAGCGGGAGGAGTCATTTGATGATTTCCCATCCTGAAAAAAAAAAAAAAAAAAAGGCAACAATAATCGGTATTTTTTTTTAAAACATCAACATTTTTTATCTCTTTTTTTTTTTAGAACATGTAACAATTTTTATGCATTTCTATCAATTCATTGGGTAGTAAATCTCGACTACACGCAGTTTCTAGATTGCACCTTTGCATAGGGTACAATAATTTTTTACAGATGGTACATGCTACATCTGCAAAAACATTGATGGCCGATTGAAAAGAATCCAATAAAGCGATTTCTACGACAGACATCCCTCTGTCTCTCCAAGCGATTACGTCTATGTTCCTCATTTTCAATTCGCATTGATTCACAGTTACGCTCTCTCATTGCCGTCAGTCTTCGGATTCGTTGATCGGCTGGTTCAGTTCTTCGTCGTTGATGGATAACGTCGAGTCGGTGTTCACGTTGTTCGGGAGTCTCATTACTCAACCGATCGTATAACACCCGAGTCGGTGATCACGTTGATCGGGAGTCTCATTGCTCAACCGTTCTCGTATAACACCGAGTCGGTGATCACGTTGATCGGGAGTCTCATTGCTCAACCGTTCTCGTATAACACCGAGTCGATGTTCACGCTGTTCAGACGACTCGTCACTCAATCGTTCTAGAATACGATAGAGTCGACAGCTCCTATCATTTGGCGACTCTTGTGATAATTAAGAACGCCTGTAATTTCTCATCTGAGATAACCTAGCGTGACGAGCTAACTCTGATTCTTGGGAACGGGACATAGCGCTCCGTTTGCGACACTTAGTTAATCATTCCTTATTTGCAGTATTAGTTTCTTTAATTCTGTTTGCCCTCACGCGGGCGGCCCCTTTAGTTGGTCTGCCCATAGTGATTCTTAACAAAGGCAAAAATTCTAATTACACAAAAAATGGAAAAATAAAAAAACTTTTTAAGAAAAAAAATTAACCGACTTCAAAAAAAAGCAGAGTACTACTGTACTAAAAACCAAACCAAAAAACACTTGAAAATTCAAAAGTAAAAATAAAGCACTACTGCACTAAAAAGCAAAAAATAAACTGAACTAGATATTTAATCCAAAAGAATGCTCAGAAAAGTATTATAATGGATGTCTAATTTTTTACACTATATTCGTTTTTCAAATCAATGCTAGCTATTAACTTATATAAATAAAATACTATTATAATTATGGGCTAAGTACCTACTCATCTCTTTGAAGTCGGTGCCAAGCCCAAAAATAATAAGAAGCAACAAAAACTACAACACTTCCTTAATTATAAAAGAAAGACAAGACAAGACAAAATAAAAGAACAAATAAAAACAACACAAAACTATCAAAAAGACAAGATAAAATTAACGACGAAAAAATAAACTCTAGTGAAACTAAATACTTTTAATATTTTACAAAAACCAAGTTATGTACAATCCCGTGTGAATCTGACCAAAATGAATTAAATCTGTTACAAAAATTTTGCGCATCAAAAATTTAATTACATTTGAGACGACCGCCAATGTCGTCTGCCCGCATGTGTCTGCCCGTTTGGGTTAGTTCCTCCACGTTTCACATTCCGCGGCGACCTCGGCGTTAGAGTTTCGCGGTACGCACGCAGTCTATCAATTACTTGGCTTGGCACCGACTTCAAACAGATGAGTAGGTACTTAGCCCATAATTATAATAGTATTTTATTTATTTCAGTTAATAGCTAGCATTGATTTGAAAAACGAATATAGTGTAAAAAATTAGACATCCATTGTAATACTTTTCTGAGCATTATTTTGGATTAAATATCTAGTTCAGTTTATTTTTTGGTTTTTAGTGCACTAGTGCTTTATTTTTACTTTTGAATTTTCACTTTTTATTGCAGAAGTGTTTTTTGGTTTGGTTTTTACTCCAGTAGTACTCTGCTTTTTTTTGAAGTCGGTTAATTTTTTTTCTTAAAAAGTTTTGTTTTAAGTATTCTGTGGTGTTGTCTGACTGTATCTGTCACAAGGAACTTATATCGTCAGTAGCAAAGAGTAATGTCAGTACTTCAGTAGTGTCAGTGAGTGAGTGAATGAATGACGTTTCGTTCTGGGAAATAATACTTTCGCGCAAAATTTTCTTTTTAATGCTTTATTGATGAAAATTTAAATAATAACTATATTACTGTATTCTTAACAGCTTCAAAATGAGTGATGACGATGTTACAATTATGGAGGTGGATGAAGTTGTGCCAATACCCTCCAAATCACAAGCCGGCACCAGCAGTTCCAAGCCTACTTCTCATTTACCATGGATAGAGAAGTACCGGCCGATAACATTCAGCGACATCGTGGGCAACGAAGACACAGTGTCGCGGCTGGCGGTGTTCGCGCGCACGGGCAACGCTCCGAACATAATAATCGCGGGCCCGCCCGGCGTGGGCAAGACCACGACGATCCTGTGTCTGGCGCGCGCGCTGCTGGGTGCCGCCTTCAAGGACGCCGTGCTCGAGCTCAACGCGTCCAACGACCGCGGCATTGACGTCGTCCGCAACAAGATAAAGATGTTCGCACAGCAAAAAGTATGACTTTTACTTGTATCAGAGACAACCCTTCCCAAGCCTCAACTGATGGGGAAAGTAGCGGTAGATATCTGGGTGCAGGAGAATGTATAAATTTTGTCTGAGATAATGGTTTGAAATTTAAAGCAACTGCATGCAATTTATTGTAACTGATAAAAGAGCCTATTACCTGTCTCGTGGATCTTTGGTTGCAAGCACTACTGCTGAGCATGAAGTTCTGGTTCGCGTTCCAGGTCGGGCCAAGTGTTTTTGGTGTTTTTCGAACAGGAATTTTTCTGTTTCAGTCCGGTGTCTGGATTTGTGCCCAGTTGATGGCAATGGCACGCCCCCTATTATTTATGACTTAAACACACCTAGCAATACGTGGGTGTGCTATAGGTACACCTCTGTCAAACCCTTCAGTGATGACAGGCTTGATGTTATGTTTATGATATGTGCACCCTTTCTCTGGCTTCATGAGGTTCATAACACATTTGTTGGGCTTGGTATAACCTTTTATAACAAGATACCCTCTTCGTTGCTAGACTTAGCTTTTAATGCGTTTAAAGCTCAAGAAAAATCAAACCTTTGTTCAAAAGCTTACTATTCCATCAACAACTACTTACTCGATAAGAATAGATGGTCACCCTAATAAAGACAATGTTCACGTTCTTTCTCCAGAATTAGCTTACTGACAGGTTATTGTTATTAGTATTATCTTATTTATTTATTTTACTTCGATGGATAGCTTATCATCTGTGACTTCAAGTGACAGCTAAGTGACCAGAACCCAGCAATGCATAAATATGTAAGCTGTCACACCCTTTATGCCTGGAGGCTTTTATTTAGATAGTAAATTTTTATTTACATCTTAATTTTAATTAATTATTTTTTCGCTTGAGTATGGTATAGTTTTTATTATATTTGTTGGCATATTGGCTTGGCTAACTGACATATGGCAAATAATTTAATTTTATGTTCTGTGCCTTGTAATGTTAATTACTTAACACCTAGTATTGTATACAATCAAGTATCAAGTGTTTTCTAACTGAACAGACGGCTGTGCTGCTGGGGAGTTTGTTGCGCCACTTCTTCCCAGCGACAGCACTAGGAAGTGGTGAAGGTCGGGCGTTTTTGGGGGACTGTCTTTTGTAATTTTGACGTTCTACTGAGTCAGTAGTACTGACGACCCGTAACAACTGTCAAAGCTCCGCGAATGACAGCCGGGAGCTCGAGACCAACGGCATAACGTGCTTTCCGTGACACGAAGGGGTCTTGCTGTGTGAAGATGGTCACCCATCCACAGACCAACCGCGGCAAGCGTAGCTGGCGTAGCGTGATCGACCCGTGCGGCTGTTGTACGTAGCCACAATCACTGAAAGTGTTAAAACAGATAATAGGTAATACGAGCTGGTCTCCACAACTCTACGTCAATTTGCGTATGTCTGGAAAATCGATTATTCGAGCAACCCTAGCTCCTCAAGGAAGGCCAGCAACGCCTTGGTGTTAGTAACCATCTTACGAAGGGTACCTGGGTTACCGAAGTACACAGCCCTGTACGTGGCGAGCACCGGGTTTTGTAGATTAAGCGCATTTAGACGTACGTAATAGCGGTTGGCGTTGAGCTTGGTTGTGAGGTCATTAACCACCAGATTCCATACGCGGGGAACAGCACAGCTCCTTGGGGGCACCCTCTGGCTATCATGGCCAACTGCTACTGATCCTCAAGGCGAACCATTCGTTTGCTTAACATGTTTGTTAAAACAGTTGTCAATAGATCTTTGAACTACCAAAAAGACTAAGAAGTTGTGTTGTGGCTGCAGAGCAGAGAGCTACAAGCGAGTGTGTGCGTAGGTGACGCTGCCGGCGGGGCGGCACAAGATGGTGATCCTGGACGAGGCGGACAGCATGACGGAAGGCGCGCAGCAGGCGCTGCGCCGCACCATGGAGCTGTACTCGCACACCACGCGCTTCGCGCTCGCCGCCAACAACTCCGAGAAGATCATCGAGCCCATCCAGTCGCGCTGCGCCGTGCTGCGCTACTCGCGCCTCACCGACGCGCAGATACTCGCTAAGGTAACGACAGTGTGCCAGTGCCCCACCCCTACCATCTTATATTAGGTACCTTAAAGTCTGATCTTTCTATCTGGTCTGATAAGAGGTATATTAAGATGGCGAAATCAGTAGTTTTTTTATTGTCGGTAGGGATGCCGCACTTAATTAAGCGAAATGCAAATGAGCAATTTAATGAGTAGTTTGTTATGTTGCGCAGCCACGTAAGTTATGACAAGAGTGGCTGATGGCTCATGCTCTGGTCGTCTGCCCCAGGTGCTCGAGGTGTGCGACAAGGAGCAGCTGTCGTACACAGAGGAGGGCGTGAGCGCGGTGGTGTTCACGGCGCAGGGCGACCTGCGCGCCGCGCTCAACAACCTGCAGGCCACGGCGCAGGGCTTCGCGCACGTGTCGGCCGAGCACGTGTTCAAGGTGTGCGACGAGCCGCACCCCATGCTGGTGCGCGCCATGCTGGAGGCCTGTGTGCGCCAGGACATCCACGAGGCCTACAAGGTACCGGCGAGCTGCGGCCGGGCACGCAGTGCTCCCGAGAGCAACGCAGTTACGCTTGATGGTTGATTATCAAGGTGGTGATTCCAAGCAACTTCTTGTGATGAAGAAGAGCGTTTATTTATGTGTACCTTTTATACATATAATTGAATTCTGAAACGTCGCAGGCAGTGGCACCCTGCCACTGTTGGAGTGGACAGACGAGACACGAATGTGCGTAATATGCGGACAGTCGCGTGTGCAGGTGATCGCGAAGCTGTGCAAACTGGGCTACGCGGCCGAGGACATCGTGAGCAACATCTTCCGCGTGTGCAAGACGCTGGACGCGGGCGAGGCCACGCGGCTGGCCTTCATCCGCGAGGTAAAAGAATAACCATGAAGTTTCTTCTCCAAAGGAAACGACCAATGTGAACCGTGCATCTAGCATCTGACATTTCATAAGTGTCCATGTAGGTTAATGTGAACTAAAAGATTTTGATTTTTAGGTGGGGCTGACGCACATGCGCGTGGCGGACGGGCTGTCGTCGCCGCTGCAGCTGGCCGGCCTGCTGGCGCGCTGCTGCCGCGCCGCGCAGCGAGTCTGAGCAGCCGCGCGTGTGCGCCAGGCAGTGCTGCAGGCGTTTCTCCATAGTAAATGTGTAATATAACTATTACTAGCAGACCTGACACACATTGTCCTGTCCAAATTTTAATTAATAGAACAGAGCACTTTCAGTTTTTCCCGAGTTATCCAATTTTCCGAACTCCTTTTCAAATTGTTCTTACCCTAAAAACCTTATTGGAAATATAACGAACTTTTCAAAACTAAAATGATTTGTTCTTTGTTCTCAAGTGATGCGCTTCCCAGCGAACAGCATTTGTATAGATAGGTGAGTTAGTTATAAGTTGTTCATGTTAGGATAATATTTTTACCCGACTGCGCCACGGAAAGGAGGCAAAGTGTTTATCAGCCTATATATATGCATGTACGTGTTTGTCCCTTTGTGACGCTCTAAGACCAAGCGCGTAGGCCGATTTTGATGATTCTTACGTCAATCGATTTGTCTTAATGTTGTATGTCACTAAATACATTGACAAGATATATATCAGATGCCACATTGAAAAAGAGTCGACGAACCGTGTCAACTCGGGGAACCATCTTTAGGTTTCTCTAATCATTTTCAATGACAATTTAGGATCTACATAATAATGATTTAAAGTTGTTCACCAACCATTCTCACTTAAATTTTCAAAACTAAAGCTAAAGCTGTGATAAAGTTCTACAAGAACTTTAATCGTATCGTCATTATTCTTCGTCTTTTATCGTAGGTTTTATTAACATGAAAAATAATTATTATAATTCTTAAAATCCAGTGATAAACCCAGAATTATACTGCTTTTATGAAACACCGTGACCTAAAGCGTTCCTTTATACAGTGAGAGAAACATAACCTAATTAAGAATAAATAAATAATAATAACTACAAAGTGGAAAATAAAAATGTATAAAAACAAAAGTCAATTGTGTTTATTGTTAAATTTAAGAAGATGCCTCCGACTGCATGAGGTTGTGCAGCCTACACACGTGGGTGGAATTGGAGACAGCAATAGGTCATCTTGTTTCCAGCTGTTATTTACCTTTTTCATTCAATTTGCCTTTATGGGTAAATTCGTGTATAATGAGCGAAATGTGTAATTTAAAGTGTTAATAAAAGAAATTAAACCAATTGATGTGCTATAAAAATTTATTCCTCGATCAGATTACACTTTAATATAATATAAAATTCTTAACAATGTATAAAAATAGGGGCCGTTGGATCAGATCGCGCGCCCCAAGCTAAGCTCTGTCCGCGAGCGTGGCCTCATCGCGCGGCCTCACCGCGCGGCCTCACCGCGCGGCCTCACCGCGCGGCCTCACCGCGCGTCACCTCGAGCAGCTTGTTGTGCTCCGCCATGAGACTCTGCAACACAACCGTCGGACGGCGCGATCAGTCGCTCACACCTCAAACTTACAAGTAGTAACACAGACACTGGTAATATCCAGCAACACCATTATCCTACGGTCTGGAATGTCATTCGTATCCACGATATCTTTGTACCGAGTAGGTACTACACGCATTGTTCTAGGCAAAAATACGTTTTTTTATTTTATTTTTATATCGAAGGGCACGTTTATTAGTATTGTATAAATATTCTCTGTTTGTAGCGAGTACTATAATAGATATCATCGTTCAGTCAGCGTAGCGGAGGGAGGGCGTGCGGTGCGTGACGTCAGAGGCTCGTGACGTCACGGTGCGGGTCGCGGCTCAGTGCAACACGCGCTGCTCCTCCACGGGCACGCCGTCGATCATCCGCTGGTGCTCCTCGCTCAGCGCCTGCACACACACACACACACTCGCACAGTCGATCATCCGCGGGCGCTCCTCGCTCGGCGCCTGCACACACACGCGCACGCGACCGCTCGAGCCGCCTCCCCATGTCTGTACACACTGCAGTGCACGAGAACCCCTCCGCACGAGCCGAGCTAATTACAGATCGTTCTATGACCAGACAGTTGAATGCGTTTAAGTTTCTAAGGAGTATAGCAGCTAGGTTAGTTAGCAACTTTAGAGTATTGACATAAGTGTGTCTGGCACCTCACAATCGAGCGGCGGCGGCTGGAAGTGATCGTGCATTGTGTTGTGCTCACCTTGAAGTACTTGACGGTCTTGACGCGCAGCTCGAGCGTGGCGTCCTCGTCGCACACGAACAGCGCCTGCGCATGCTGCTGGAAGGCCGACACCGTCCACATGTGGTTCACGCCCTCCTCCACCGCCTTGGCCAGCGCCAGCGACTTGTGCACGCCCGTGATCAAGATCATCACCTGCGCAAAGAGTTACTAGTGCAGGCACGAGTCTTATGATGGTACGAAGTGACTGATAGTAACTACAGCCACATGCAAAATATGTTCTTCATCTTATATTTTTGTGCATATTGCAGGATGTAATCTGCTTTACCGTCTCGGCATTATTTATATTGCGTCGTAATTTCATTGCCACAGAATGAAACAATCTGCCATCTTCTTTACATGCTAGACTGTTTTAAAATGTGACACTGACAGATTCTGACAGTTAAATAAAAATATATATTTCCTAAATAGGCCATTTATAATGGGTCTATGTTGCTGTCCACCCGACGTTATTCAGCTATTTTACGGTTTAAGACAATTGTTTCTTAAAATAATACATTTTGACTTTTGTTATTAAGTATTGAAATATAATATTCTACGCAATAGACTGTTCAGTGCCTTCAAAAGGTACCATGTGTCCCGACTTGATAAAGGAAAGAATTTGAAAACTGACGAAGATATAAAAGAGTCGAGTGTACACACCTCCTTAGCGTCCATGACGGTCCCGACGCCGACGGTGAGCGCCTGGCGCGGCACCTTGCTGATGTCGTTGCCGAAGAAGCGCTTGTTGGCCTCCAGCGTGTCGTAGGCCAGCGTCTTGACGCGCGTGCGCGACACCAGCGACGAGCCCGGCTCGTTGAACGCGATGTGCCCGTCCGGCCCGATGCCTGCGCACACCGGGCATACCGCACGTCAGCGGACACACTACTTCGCATTTACACTGACAGCAGGTCGATATGACCAGCGGTTATGCAAAAATACTCAAGAATGTAGAATGTTAAGAGTGAGCGAAGCAAGCTCGAAGATTAAAGCACCCCGCCATGTTTTCTTTTGACCAGTCATACAGAAATAGGAAAACTTATTTTGTCGACTTATGCAGAAAAGCTGAACCCCATTGTACAGCACCTAAGTATTATGAAAGGTTTTGGATTCAGCCTTAACCTTTTCTCCGGCTTGGAAACCATGCATGATATAGACGAAAAGTGAAGTTGAAACATGTGCGGTGCAACGCATCAACACCTCGACCGGACAGGTACTACCTCCGATGAAGAGATGCACGCCCCCCGCGGCGGCGATGAGTCCCTCGAAGCGGCGGCACTCGGCCACCAGGTCGGGCGCGTTGCCGTCCAGCACGTGCGCGCAGCCCGGGTCGATGTCCACGTGCTTGAAGAACTCGTTCCACATGTAGTAGTGGTACGACTCCGGGTGGTCGCGCGGCAGACCTGTCCACGACAAACCATTATTTATTTATTCACAAGGCAACTACTACAGGTAACAATTACATTATACAACGTGGCGCTACAATGGTGACATTAATTTAACACACGTATACGTTTTCACATTTTCGTTTCATTAAGAAATTATATTTCCATTAAACGTTATTATTTACCGATTTATTTAAAATTTTAGAAAATAGCATCTTAGAGCAACCTGTACATAAAGAACTGTCGCGCAGCGGTCATTTGCTTGGGTCACGGATCATAACATCGCATCAATAAAATTAAAACGAATAAGCAATACTAGGAAGGAAAGAGACTCAAAATTACTTCCGTTACCGAGATTGAGAGACCAGCGAAAAGTGATTTTTCAAGCTGACTGGACACGTTTTCGATCGATTATCTAAGATTCTGTAGCGTTACAAATTCTGAAATAAGGGTGTTTAGCCGTCACATAAAGTGCCCTATTGACCTAGTTAAATGAGAGCTATTTTGAAGATTTGTCCAGCCACCCTGAGTCACATTCTTCATACTAGTGCGAATAATTACGTCGTCAAATATTTTTGTGAATGTTTCCGAGAAAAAGACGCTTGCCTATTGTTTTATTTATTTATTTTTGTGTTATTAGGATAGTAATTAGATTATGGTACTGTGTTAAAGACGCTTTGCTTTGTGTTCTAATATAGTAGGTACGCTTCCATCTCTTACGATACGGACGCTTTTATTTGTGTTATTAGTGCTTGTGTAAACTTGTGATTGTGATTGCAAATATCAAAGACGATGTGTACGATGAGAACGTGGATTCGGTGGAACAATTACGCTATCGAATAATAATACGTTTGTGAAATTGAGGCTAATGGCTATAAGTGACAATTTATTTTCAAATGTGCGAGAAAACATGAAACGCCGTTTAGCTCTTTGTATCCGCGAACACGGTGGTCTTATTGAAAATAAGAGAAATAAAATAAAGACAAATAAAATCAGTGATTAGTGATGACAGTTATAACTAATATTAACAAGAGAGGGTGATATGACAAGTGCTTGATTAAGCACCTCCGCTGTAGGTACCACTTGCACCGCTCGGTTTCTTTGATAACATAAAAGAATCGGTCCGATCACGAGTAAGTACAAGACGCGTTGCGCGGTTGCCAGCGCGCGAAGCGACACGTTGCCGCTCTGAGATAATGTAAGCCAGCTAGCGCTACGTAAATAATTTCATGAATGAATTTTTGCAATGGTGATCCCAATTTTAGTTACTTTTTTATTATTTAGTTTGTTTGAAAATTTTTATTTTCAGTTTACGAATTATTTTAACCTATCGAAGTTTATATGATTAATGGGCACGAGCCCTATCCGTGTGTTAAATTAATGTCACTATTGTAGCGCCACGTTGTATATTGTGGCTCACATTATAGGTACCTATGGCCTGATTATGACCAATAGGGAAGCGACAGCAATAATATTGTAATGATGATAACTACAGTAAAAAGGTTAGTTCACAAAATTATAGCTGCAAGGTCTGCGCGCCTGCCCTCCGGCACACTTCCTTATGTAGGTAGGGAATGTGTAGGAGACCAATCACGCCAGGTAAAGTGCCTACATATTTGACACAAAGTAACATTATGTAAAGATCTATAAGTAACAGTATTTAAAAGTTAACAATCCTTCATAATAACTGGATATATACGAAGATGTAGTGTAGTAACTGTGTGCAATGTACACCGTCGTCACGTGCTAGCGCAGCCTACGTTGTTCCGCGACTCCCAAACCGCATGCCTCCAAGTGACTTGGAACACGACTATCTCATCTATCTCTGCTCCACATGCTAATTGTCGAGTTAACGCATGTTATCACGGACGGTGAAATGAAGTTGTTTATCTATGTAAGTAGATCTTGTAAGACACTAGTAAATTTTTCGGTCAATATTTTAAAACTAGATGGCGCCGGCATTTGCTGACTGATCCCTGACGAGAAAACCGAAACAACCTCGAAGGTCATGGTCCAAACAAGATGTCGGTACCTGCTAACCTGCCAGGTGTACCTCGGACAGTTTCCATCCAATAAGTACCTGTATGAGATGAGCCTGGTAACGTGTACTAACCGACGTACTCGTCCATGTTGAAGGTGGTGACGTACTTGAAGGAGAGCCGGCCCTCCTTGTAGAAGTCGATGAGGCGGCGATACATGCCGAGCGGCGTGCCGCCCGTGGGCAGGCCCAGCACGAAGCGGCGGCCCGGGCCCGGCGCGAACTGCGTGATGCGCTGCAGCACGAAGCGCGCCGCCCAGTCTGCCACCACGTCAGCGTCCTCCAAGATTATCAGACGCATGTTTCTGTCTGTGTCTCTGAAATGTTCACTTGTCACTAAATGCAAACATCGTTTTATTTCTGTGAATCGTTTCAAGATGACGGAGACAGAATGGTGACGCATTTAGTGATTAGCGGTGCTAGTACCTGGGCCTAAGTAACCGGAAGTCTTCATGTGCTGCATGGGTCAGTTCAATTCAAAGGCTGTGCAGATTTTTAACTGCGCCTTTTTTGTTACGAAAGAGTAGAAATAAACAAAATAACCGGGAATATTGAATTGTTATGAGTTTTGTTATAATTACGTATGTAGGTACATAAAAGAAAATACCATTAACATTTTAATTGAATCATGATGCAGTTGCAGTGTGAGCGTTTGAAATGCAAGGACCTCTATAAGTCGGACGAAGCTTTGCATCATTTCAAGTGTCAAGACTATTTGTTTATAATAAACAAATTACTAACGATAAAAGTAGCATTGGCACAAGAGATAAAGTGTCGTCGTCCTAAATATCGATAAAAACAACACTCGACTCAGGCCGATGATCGTTCGAATAATACCTACCGCACGTTATCTACATCGACGGTGCCCATTGCGGAACAATACTATAGTTGATTGAACTTATTTATTTGCAGATATAGACAAAGAAATTAACTTTGACGAAAATCTGTTACGAGCTAGGTACAAAAACACGAAAAAGAACTAGGTGCAGTTGGCTTATTTTATCAGTGTGTTACCTCAGATTAGTATGTAATCGAAAGTAGCAAAGAAAATATATTGATCTTATAGCTAAAATAGACATCAGCTAATTTTGAACAAAACACAACTGCAGCTTGCAGTTTTTTTTATTCTGTAGAGCTTGCGAAATACAACTCCTGGCATAAGTACCGTACCCAGTAGGTTAAACTAAGAATAGTTAATAAATTATATTTGTTAGTGCCTATGTCTTGTTTTTGTGTTTCGTGCAGGCACCTAGTAAAAGTGCGATATTGAAGATTGCCTGATCTAGTCTTTCAAACTGGGCAAAAATACTAGACCGGTTTGGTAGTTACCTAGATCAAGAAGTTTTAACACTTATTATGAAGGTTAAGTATTACAATTTTTTCTTCTACGTCCGCAGTAATGTTTTAATGATTGAACTATGGACATCTAATCAATAGAAATAGCTGACCAAAAGTGAGTATAAGCAGTAGATTACGGTACATAGTTTAATTTAAATATTTTTGGCAACGCGAAAAGTGTCAACAACCTTCAGAGGGGTCACTTACCTTTAGCGTGTGAAGGTCACAGGGCGCACTCTGCGTGGCACTCCTCGCTCTCAGATATTAAATTGTTTTAGTTGATGAGCAGCGTGTGCGCCAACAATAACAAAACGCCTGGCTTGTTTAGGACGCCACTAGCGAGTGATAACGATGATAGTGCACGCTCGCTGACGCAGCCACTGACATGTGTAAACGTCAGACGCGCTGACAACTGACAATCGGCGACCAGTGTTGATACCTAAGAAAAATGTTCCAGTACGGGAGAGAAATATAAAACGCTAGTTCCAATAAATGTGTTTTATTTCTAGTACAATAATACTTATCTGGAGATTATCAATAACTTAGAGACGCTAAGCCCTCGCCGTATCAACTAGCTCTTAGAACTTTAGCAACAATAATATTGTGAAGATGTCTAGGACTTAATCCGTCTGCGTGAGGCGCGTTATAACACGGTCTAACTAAAACAACAGAACTACTACTTTTTTGTAGGTGATACTTTTTGGAGCAAATCTTCCTTTTACAACAATCTTTTAAACCGGTAACTCAGAAAACATTATTTAAAGTTACATAATATTACAAAAATATAAAATCACATTCAGAGAGCGAATTGTGTACTATGTATTCACAGTTTCAAACAATTTTATTAGAAAGTGTACCGTAACCACACGACCGAGAATGTTACCTCTTCATGCTGAAGTTTATTTATTTAACATTTCCAGCACATAAATGTACAGAGGCGGACTTATTGCCATAGGCAGAAAGAAGGAAGGAGGAAGGGAAGTCCAGTGTACAATGTATTTCATCAAGTAGACAGTAATTTCGACCAAGTTGAAATAATTGTTTGAGATGTTTTAGCCTATTTTACGCGATAAATCGTTACATATTTTATTAAACTATTGTATCTAATTATAAAAATACTTATGTCGTAATATTAACGTAACGTAATGGTACCTTATCGATATCTATACAATGTGTCAGGTGTGATTCAAGATATACAATAAATTAAAACGACGGAGGTCGTCCCACTGACGATCAGTTTTGTAAAGTAATTTACTAACGAATAAAGAACACACGAAACGTCAGCCACCGCCCCATAGCACAGAGCTCGATCAACTGCAGACAGTGCGATCAATGACATCTGCGACGTCCGAAGAATGCGCTACGTATGCTATAATCGTAAAGTTATACATTTGAACAAGTGCGAACGCAATAGATCATTCTTTAACTTCCAAATTGCTGTAAGTTATAATTCATATAACTTTATTTAAGATATTGTGATATAAATATTATTATAGTCTAGAATAAAATAAGAATATAATGCGGCTCGTGAGGCCGCATCGTAACGTAAATACTACTAGACAATAACATAATATTAATAGTTCAGTCGAGTCAGGCGCCTCGGAACAAAGAAAAGGAGCCATAACGTTACTTATAGTATTATGCACTAAATAATCAACAACTGCGAGTGACGCCGCCGCGCCGGCGTCTGCACTTGTGGCTCTAGTGTAGGGACACTAAAAAGGAACTTTCAAGATAAGAAAACAACGTATCTAATAATATCAATAAAATATTTACATTTCGCAGTCACTTCCGTCGTGACGACGCGCTTTAATATTACACAGTTATCTCGTAAGGTTGAAATATGTCCAGTTCAGTTCTCGGTAGTAAACGGAAGAGTAAGTGTTGTTACACTGTATCATTATAGTCCGCGGTGCAGGGTGTGCGCGCCTGCGCCAGTGCGGCGGGCGCGCGGGCGGCGCGGGCGCGTCAGGCGGTGCGCGCGCGCTTGCTGGGCGGCTCGCCCTCGCCGCTCCAGTAGGCGTACTCGGGCAGCCACTTCACCAGCTGCGCGTCGAAGAACTCCTCCAGCCGCTTGGCGTCCTTGTAGATGATGCTGTCCGGCTGAACACACACCACACGTTACGACACATACAAGAAAACGATATTTATTTGCTACAGATCATTACCATACACATGAATATTTATTCTGTAAAGTATTATATTATTATTTTAGTTCTTGTGAATGTGAGGACTACGTGGGTCATGTTTCTGTCTCAGTTAGTTTTAACGATCATCAGTCAGTTTGAGTACTTTATTTGGCCTACCCAAATGTCCTTTCTTTGGTACCTATTATGCGTCGAGTTGTTGAGCTCGTTCAGTTCTGAGATGGGCTACTGGGCTACACGATTACTGACAAATGCGTGCACTGACTGGACAGGTCCACTCAAGTCTGTGTGGTTCTTTACCCTAAAGACTATCTCAGAAATACCGAACTCATCTCGGACAGTTATCCATTTTAATTCATTTACCTATTGTGGTATACTAATTTTATTTTTAGGTGCATCGTCTTCACATATAATTATATAAATAATGTATGCAAATTATTTTAAAACATTTTAAAAGAGTAACGGTGGAGTTTCTTGCCCATTCTTCTCCATACGAAAACTACCTTTTGGAAGGGGCGACTAGAGTCAATTTTATTTTAATTTTATTTTTGACGTTCAAAATTGCCTTTATGTGCCTATTTGAAATAAATGATTAGACTTGGACAGTAACAAGTGATAATAAGCTTACTTCTCACAATCACAAGCTTATTCTAGGTTTCACATAATATTTGTTTTTATTTTCTTTAGCAACGTGAGGAGCTGGTGTCTGAGTTAACTGCTTGCAAAATGCTAAAATGCTTGCAAAACTTACAGAATCTCAAAAAGAAGAGGTCTTTAATAGCAAAATTTTAATTTTTTACCATCCAGTTTTGACCCCTAGTTGACTGGACTACATTTGTTGCTAATGACCTCTAGTATAACCCCTTTCAAGGAATGCGTCGAGTTTCCCTGTCACCCTGTATATTAAAGTTTTGTTTGAATTTGAATCTTTTGTAGTACGAGGGGAGGTCCAAAAGTTCGTGGAATGGAGTGGGGATAGGGACGCTCGCTTAGTGTCATACTAATTGGGGACTCATAATTTGCACGTTACGCGGCGAATACAGACACCCACTACTACACAGACGCCTAAACTCACACGTGTAGACGCAGCGCGGGCCGCGGCACACGTAGACACTGAGCGGTGTCACACAAAACAATACCGCTCACACACACACGACTGCTCTTTAGCCCCGAACGTGACCGAATAGCTCTGGAAGCGGGACGGGCGGGAGCAAAACACCTTTACTCTGTAGGAACGTCGAGTCGGCACCTTCGTCGCTGGTCGTCCTCCGCCGGGCCTCCCCCAGGTAACTGGGGGTCTCACCTGGCGGGGACAGACCGCCGAGGTGTCGTGAAGAAAGCGACGCTGTGAGTCGACGTCGTGACACGCCTACAGAAATACACATTGCAACCAGTCACATAGACGCGCGCAACTTACGCGCGTCAAACATTAACAAGAGCCTATTGAGCCAACACAGTGAGGGGTCCGCATTAGCGGGCCACCATATGGCTATCTGCGGCCAGGGAGCGAAGCCCTGGCGTCGCACGCCACGCCCCCTGACGGGGGAGTCGCGACTTCCAACGATGCTTCATTCATTTACGAACACTCGCTTGCTAAACAAGTCAATCGGGAAGAAAACTGAAACTAAGGAGAAAATTGAACACCGTGCTGTGATAAAATTCCTTACCAAGCAAGGAAAGAACGCTCAGACCATTTTGAATGAAATGGAAACCGTTTATGGGGAACAGTGCCCTAGTAAATCAAAGATTTACAAGTGGCATGGTCTTTTTAAAGATGGTCGGGAGTCAATTGAAGACGACCCCAGCTCAGGAAGGCCAGTTGAGGCCACCACATCAGACATCGTCGAAAAAGTGGAAAAAAATGTACTGGAGGACACCCGTTTGAAGAAAAAACAGTTATCTGCATTAGTTGGAGTATCAGATACGACCATTTTGCGAATCCTACATGACGACCTGGGTATGACAAAAGTCAGTGCAAGATGGGTACCGAGAATGCTCACGCCGCTTCAGAAACAGCAGCGCGTCGATGCGTGAAAACAATTTTTGGAGTTGCGTGGAGACGAACCTACACAGATTTTGGAGCGGATTGTTACCGGAGATGAAACATGGGTTCATCACTTTGAGCCTGAGTCCAAACAAGAGTCCATGCAATGGCATAAAAAGGGGACACCACCGCCAAAGAAATTCAAAGTGTCGGAGTCGGCTGGAAAGTTGATGGCTACTGTTTTTTGGGATTACAAAGAATAGGGAAGGACCATAACCGGTAAATACTTCGTAACGATACCAAAAAAATTAGAGGAGGCCATCAAGGAAAAACGTCAAAGAAATTTGACCAAGGGTGTGTTGCTCTTGCAAGACAACGCGCCGGTTCACAAGAACAGAGTTGCAATGGCTGCTCTGCACACGCATGGCTTTGAAACACTAGTCCATCCACCCTACAGTCCAGATCTGGCCCCAAGTTAGTTTTATTTGTTCCCCAATTTAAAAAAAGGCTTAAGGGGAAGGAACTTTTCCGACGACAATGAGGTAAAGGAAGCAATTTTGGCTCATTTTGAGGCAAAACATAAAAAATATTTTTACGATGGTTTAGAAAAATTAATTCATAGATCTTATTAATGTATTCAGCTTAAGAGGGCTATCACAATTTTTCATGAATTTGAGCGTTTCACTCGAGTTTTGATGTGTGATTATGATTATGCTCTAGATATAGCCACAATAAAAAAAAATATGCCTGAGAAAGTTTGATCATTTCTCTTGAGAGTGTTTTAAATAAATATTTCAATTTGTTTACATAAATCAGTAAAAACCTTGTCTCTGCAAAGGATGTTTCATAAAATTTTACTTTTGGGTATCTTTTGATGCTTTGTTAACCGAAGATATAATAATTTAATCATTTATAAAAATGCCCTTGGTACAACTGTATCGTCTACTCGGGAATGCTTAATTCACTTTATTACGTTTCATACAGTAATACACCGAAAATAACTCCATAACACAGAGAGTTACTGATAATTTTCCGTACGAAATTATATTTTTTATCTATGAATATATAATCCAAATTCAAACGAAAAGTATTGAATAATTAAGGTAACTATATTACATTACTTGAAAAAATAATCTTTCTATTTAAAAGCAAAATAGTATTTTTAAACAATTGTTGTACGTAATGCTAATGAATATATAGCGCAACTACTCTTGATACAAGTGAGTTTTTATTTTATTTATTAGTTATGATGATCTGGTTGAAATGTAAATATGTAAGTATTATCCTATGATATTCGAATGCAAATATGTTATAGATAACGTCCTCTTTTTTAATGTTGGTTAAAAAGAAACATATACGTAAATGTTATGGTTTTTAGTTTTCTTCTTTTTCTGAATTGTTTATTTAATCTAATCTCCAACTTAAATTAAATTAATTATTTTCAGACATAATTCATAATAATGGGAAAAATAGGAAAAAATAAAACATATGGTGCTGTCAAAATTAAAAAAAAGAGTTTTGGCCGGTAATTTGAAACGCGCTAAAGAAGCTTACCGGTAAGATTTTTTTTTAAAATAAATTGATAAATGAGTGAATTAATATACATTAATAACAAAAATGAAAAAATGATTATGATGATGCGAATGGAAAATACTCAAAATATTGTAGTTAACAAATATTTACATAACAACATACGCTTATGTACCTACCCTTCTAAACTTCTCAATGTCGAGGAATATCTTGTCATATTTTTATACGACTGGTCAAAAAAAGACTGTTCTGTTTCTTGGATACTTCTATGCATGTAAATATTTCGAGTGTACGTTTTTTTATTCCATTTCATCAAAAAATCATGTTTCCTATTTATAGGCAAAAAAAAAGCTGAAATGCAGCAGGAGCAAGTAAATTCGCCAAATGAAAATATTGATTCTGATTTGACAAAGGTAAATTTTGCCCAACTTTATCGACATCATTTACTTTATGCGCTACTAATATTACTGCTATCACATAATAATATAGGTACATTTCATTACATAATAATTTTCTTTTACAGGAGAATGAAAGCACATTTGACCCAACGACAGTTTTTACAGAGCATTTTGACAGAAATACACATGGCATGGTAATTTTATTTCTTGTGATTTATAATACTTAGATACTATTTTTTTTTAAATATATTACTTGTTGAAAATTAAGTTTTAACAAGTAATATATTTAAAAAAATAGCAGCTATATTCTTCCTCCCCACATACTCCAACTCAATAAAACGAAATTCAAATCTTACATAAAAAAAACTATGCAGCCAAGTTGGGGGATTACATTGTCGACAAAAACGCTTGCCTAAACGCTGGTCCTGCTCCACAGGACGCATAAATAAATTGATTAGCATTTGGAAATACTTCACACACGCCTACCCTACCTACATACTGTTGGAGCTGCTGAAGATTTTAGAATACTATTTTTGCATTATATAAATTCAATCTCGTATTATTGTATAATTTCATAGCACATATTATGTGAGTACTATGTACATACTATAAAGCTACTATTTACTGGGTACGTCTTTCATTGACTTGAATGTGCCTTGGCGGCTGAGAGTATGTCATGCTCACTCTAATGTCTCGCTGATGGTGGCGCATGTGTTGGATCATTTAGCTCCCTTCAAAATGGTTGAGTTGAATGGTGCTAATCTATACATCATGTTCGTGAACGGGCACCGTCAGTAGGGACTGGTCAACTCTTTGCTGCCATGGCTTATTTTGATTTAATTTAATATTTGGATTGTTTTTTTTTTATCTTTTCATTACGGGCGCTTTTAACGTTTTGCATCGTTCTCACATGCATAATTTTTAACATGAATGATGTAACCAATACTTTGTAACCATATTATTGTGATTTAAAAGAGTGTCCATTGAGTTTCATGCCCGTTCTTCTCCATATGTACCTACTAAGCTTTGGAATGGGCAACTAGCTTCATCTTTTTGACTGACCGACCCTTGACAATTCAAAAGTCCCTGTATTTGATTTACTTGAAATAAATCGTTTGAGTTTGAGTTGAGTTTCTATTTAGTCTTTTTTATTTGCTAGTTATACCCACCCATAAAATAGTAAGTTATCCCGAACGATACTCATTTAAGGATTGCATCACTATAAACTATAAATAGTGAAGAAATCTTTAAATGTGACTATTTGATATAACTACCTACTGACCTACTCTTTTTTTTAAGTAGTATAAAATACTACTATCTAAACTGTATAATAACATTATTCACACTGTAGAAACAGCATCACATTGCATTCATTATTTTTTATAAATAAGTACTAAAACGTCAACCTACCTGCTGAAAAAATTAGGTACCTTTAAAGAAATTTCGTAAAAAAAATCAGATATATATTTACAAAACATATTTTTATAAGTAGCAGTACTATTCCTGTCTTAGAGGCTGGCAACACGTAATTGATGCTTCTGGCATTGCGAGCGTCTATAAGCTGCGATAACTGCTACCATCAGGGAAGCTGCTAGCCAGTTTGTCACTTAGTTGTATTAATTTATAAAAAAAAAAAAAACAAGTAAATTTGTATGACCCTATTGTAGCTTTATAGAGCCGTTCTAGGTGATAACATTCATCGGTACAAATAATATTACACGAACTATAATAACAATAATTTATTTCGAAAACAAAGTGGCAAAGTCTCATGTTGGTTTGTTCCGCATAGCGGTTTGCGTGTGTGCGTAGCTTACTTCACTAGACGCAGACGCGCGCGACCGCTGGCGCGCGCCGTCTTTACCTAAATCTGAACATTTCTATTTTGTAAAAGCGCTCTTAAGGGTGATTATATTGAAAAGGAAAAATAGATTTATTGTTTCACTTTATTTATTTAATATATTGTGTTAATAATGTAATAATGTTTTACTAACACTAGTTTCTTAAGTTTTGTCTTGTAATTAACTAACAAAAATATGGATATCCACTGTTCCGAATTAAAAAGTTTTATTATTAAGTATTATGTCATTTATTTTATTGGATTTTAAACATTTTTTTAAATATAAAAATTAAGTAAAAAAAATGTGTTGTGGTGGTTAGGGCACCACAGACAGGAACCTCCTCACAATGCGAGCCGGATCGAGGAGTACTGCCTTTTGAATCAGGCCCTTAATCCAACCGCCTAACGAGAGCCTCGATAGATGTTGATCGAGCCTTTCGGCCATCAGGCCATTGGCTGATACGACAATCGGCACAATGATAGCCGAGCTCACATTCCACATGTCAACAACCGCGTGTGCTAAGTCGAGATATTTAATTTGTTTCTCTTTCTCAGCTTTCACGAAGTTTCCGTCATGTGGAATGGTAACGTCGACAATCATTGTGCGGCACGCTTATCGATCTATCACCACTATATCAGGCTTATTGGCGACAATAGTCCTGTCAGTAATGATAGACCGATCCCAGTACAACGTGACATTGTCATTTTTATGAACTGGGTCGGGCACATACTTGTAATACGGTACCTCAGAATAGAATCCACAAGTTTATATTTCAAAGCAAGTTGCTCGTGAATAATCCTGGCTACTTGATTATGCCTGTGCAAGTACTTGCCGTTATCCAAACGTGAACAACCACAGATAATATGTCTGATGGACTCACCCGGACGGTGGCATGCCCGACATACGTCAACTGTCCCGTTCTTCATAATATGTCTCCGGTAGTTATTCGTCAAGATAACTTCGTCCATAATTGCACAGACGAAACCTTCAGTTTCCCCGAAGAGGTCACCAAAACGTAGCCAGGATACAGACGCTAAGAAATCTACACCGGGCTCATGAAGAGCCCGTGAAGCTCTTTGCTTTGCCATACCTTATTATTATTATTTAAACCCCTTTCATGCCACGAACTTTTGGACCTCCCCCCTAAGTATACGCAGTGGCGTGCATTGCATAAATGCATATAAGCAGTGCCTACCTCGATAAATCACCATAAGCCTGTCAATTACAATTTAGCGTGTGTGCCCTACAATTAAGAAACTCACTAAATTATCATACCTAACAAAAAACAAAATCGTCATACAAACACGCGCGGCAGTAGGCAGTCGCCGGACGGCCTACTCGGCTCCCGCACTATTCGCACATTGTTATTGGTAAAGACTCTCGTTCATACGAAATTAAAAATACATACGTCTCACGCGTAATACTATGACGTTCGATCTTCGCAATTTATCACCCATAAGTAGGCATGCCTACTCATAACCATCCGAGTGTGAATGTTAAAATTAAAAATATACTTCGTAATTTGGCCGTGCGAAGGAAGAAGAAGAATGATGAGGTCGCCGGTTTTCAAAGGTGCTGAAGCCGATAGTGAGGTCATAATAAAAATCCAAGTTGGCGGCTGCAATTTTTTAAAATTTCTAGTCATGGTTTTCGAGGGTGCTAAAGCCGATAGTGAGGTAAAACTGAAAATCCAAAACAGCGGCTGCAAATTTTTTTAAATTTCGTCATTTTAAAAGTTTGGTTTGGTTTGGTTTGTTGGTTGATTTTCATTTTAATCTTCGTTCCTGCCGTAGACGTTTTTTTTTATATCCAGTAAATCAATTACTTTTTACTTAAAGTGCCTGACTACCTGTTCTGAAAGCTAATGCACGCCACTGAGTATACGCAAAATAATCAAATGAAACAGCTCTATTCCTGTACCTTTGTACCTAAGTATGATCGCTGTACCTAAGTATTCCTATGTACTTACCTAAGTATGATCGCTGTGTTAGTAGGTATATTATTCAATATTATTGTATGTCCGTGAATCTGTTCCGATGCTGGTAACAGATTCACGGACATACAAGTAATACAGCCTATGAATTTCCAATTCCGGATTGAAGGACAAACTTTATTAAGCAGTAAATAAATATTTTGTTAGATTGGAGAGTAAACCGAGTTGAATGAACTAAATTCAAGATAGGGCCTATAAATTTTCGATTTCGAATAAACTTACAAAAGAACTATTTTCGGATATTTTCCTGTACCTATTTGTACTGTGACACCTTGCTTCTTGCCAAATTTCATGGTTTTTTTTTTTTCGCCAGTGTTGAAATATGCGACATGAATGGGAATTTATGCCAGCTTCTAAGTCAACGTCTTCTTGATATTTCTACAGCTCCAAGAAACCGTAGATCTAAGTATTTGATATCAATTTCAACCCCCACGCATTCCTGAGAAAAAGGGTCAGATAGATAGACAATGAAATTAATTATCCTGTATAAAGTATAAAAATCGAAACCCTTCGATTTTTATACTACATCATTAAACATGATCAAAACAAACTCAATTTGGTTATTTTAACGACATGAAGACTAATATAATCGCATGAGTTATCTTAAACTTTTTTACTTTGAGCTGATGAAATTAAGCCTTTTTAGAAAGACGTCGTCATAAGGGTCATAATACGGACGAAGTCTATCCAAAATCATAGAATATTTGTTGCACCGCAGTGATCAGCCACCCTATTTCTCGTAATGGTTTCTCAATTACAATATTTAAACGGAATTATATGATCATTGGCCATTCCCTTTATTTTCTATGAAATTCCTCAGTACGTAAAAACATCTGTTAATTTAGCACATACTTACTATACGCTAAGCTTGAATTCAGAATTTTAGAATGTTATGTCGAGAGAGAGAGAGAGAGAGATTTCTTTATTTGTTTAAACATTGTATACATACAAATCCATGCAAGATATTACGTCGTGTTAACCAAGTAAAAAAACATAATGGTATATCGTGGATTTTGCTTTGCAGGATCGTGCAGAGTCAATAAATTAGCAACAGTGATACCCAAGTAAAAAATAATATTGCCATGGTGGATTTTGTACACACTGTATTGTGCAAAGACAAATATCATGTAAACCTTTCCTGCGCGAAGTGAGAGTAGGAAAAAACATTTGTGAAAAAGAGGCCAAGTTTGGTACAAAAGAAGTACAGGATATACTATGTAAGTGAGTGCAAAGTAAGTCGAAAGTTCCCTAAGTGCCCCCGCGCATTACGCGGCCAGGTCGTCGCGGCCTGGCCGCGCAGCTATCAATTTATCTGCGGCCACGTAGCGACCACATTTGTCAGTTGAATTCACATCGTGCTCCAAAATGGACGTCGAAAAAGGAGCAAACGATACGGAGCGTTTCAAATATTTTTTCGTACACAAAACACGTGTGGCCGCTGCGGCAAGTGAGCGCACACTGATCTCTTTCATACGAAATGGTGGATCTCGTTGGTCGCGGCGCCCAACTGGGCACGTGCAGGTCGCGATGATCCTGCTGGCCGCGCGGCCATTTACGTGGTCGCTGGCCGTTAGCCGCCTAGTGCGCGCACTTGCATATGTCACGGAAGAATTAGTTGGCAGCGGCGACCTGGCCGCGTAATGCGCGGGGGCACCAAATCAAGTTGAAACTCGAAATTTATACCCTGTCCATTAGGTTAACCGTTTTTGACAGCTGCCTTAGAACGTAACTATTCCAAATTCCGTAAAAGTTAACTTTTTAATGCGTAATAATATAAATATACAGGGTTACAGGAAAAGTCGTACTAGATCCGTTAAGGGCGTGGAGTACCCATCATTTCTGACTTATTTCACTATGAAACACCCTACCCTAAACTTAACCCTTTTCGAGATATTCGACTTTTAATTTTTTATTGAAAATTGCCGATTTTTAGGCTACTAAATTTAATTTTGTTTATTTTGTGTGTCTTATTATTATTATAATTGCATTTTTACATGTGTAATAAGATGTTTTAGGACGTCAATCATTAAAATAGTGCATAAGTTAATTGAATAGGCCGTAGTAAACAAGTGAAAGTTAAGAAATTAAAAAAAATATTAGAAAGTTTATTTTTCTCTAAGGGATATCTAAAAAAAATATTATGTCAGTTGTTCGGCAGATGTGTTTTAAAATATCTACGTTTCATCAGCTATCTAACGAGGTATAACATTCTAGGATCCGTATTACATTTCGTGGAAAAAAAGTAGTTGGGACGCTCCAGGTAGCTGTTCTTACGGTCCCGCGCCTATTGTCCTTTTTTTTTTCGGTGGGAAATCATCAAATGACCCCTCCCGCTCTGGGCGGAGCAGAAGGGAGTGTCAGACTTTTACTGACTAAAACCCACCCGTGTTCCTTCAGTTGCCTGTGCCAGGGGCCACGGTATCTCTTTCGAACAACCCGCAGCCCCGGCGGCATCGGCCCTAGCGGACCCCGTCAGTTCGTGCTGACAGCTCTTTGAGGCGCGCGTGGAACACAACGCCCCGTCGACCCGGGCCTGGTCCTTACCGGGCGGCGAGCTGCCCAAAGCTCGCCGCAAGCCCGCGCCTACGGTGGCCGGGAGTCGGCTGTTGACTCCCGTCCAGGGCGTCTCCTGCGGCGGCTAGGAGCGCGAGGGTGCAGAGATTGCCTCTCCCTCACGCGCTCCGCCTCCTCCTTCGCGAGCATTACTGCTTCGCAGAAGGGGGTGACGGCCTCCCATTCACTCTCGCTCCGTACCATGGCCTGTATGAGGGCCGGACGCGAGAGGTCGCCGCCGCCGATCGCCGCCACAAGGACACGGCGGGTCCCCGCCCAAGCCGGGCAGACCTCCACCGTATGCTCCACCGTGTCCTCCGGGCGATCCCCACAGTGGTGACACCCTGGCGTTTCCTGCCGCTTTATCCTGAACAGGAACCTCCCGAAACAACCGTGTCCGGTGAGGACCTGCGTCAGGCGGAAGGTGAGGGCGCCGTGGCGCCTCTCTAGCCACTCCTCAAAGAGGGGACTTATCGCCGCAATTGTGGCGTGCCCAGCGCTGGGTTGCGACAATCGTACTCTCCATGCCGCCATGAGATCCCGCCGGAGCTCTGTCCGCTGTGCCGTGATTTCTCACGGCAGCGTAGTAACGCCCCGGTGTTTTGCCTCCTCTCGCCACTCCCATATGTGGGCGCCTATTGTCCTTCAAGTTAAGACGCACCGTGCGAGCGAGAAAAGTGACGATTTATGTAGGTGCCAATGAAAGAAAAAATACTGTAGAGACCGGTTAGGGCTGGGAATACAACACGGGAAATTGTTTTGGTTGTCAGTCTGCTTTTGTGCTTCGTACATAGTAGATGTGATATCGTTTTGCTCTTTTTCTCGACTTGGCTATGATTCTGGACTATTTCTTCTGATTTGTGACTACTGCGCTTGTTAACCGGACTCTGATTTGTACTTGTGATACGGAAGTGTTGAGGATACCCTAAAAATCGGCAATTTTCAATAAAAAAATTAAAAGTCGAATATCTCGAAAAGGGTTAAGTTTAGGGTAGGGTGTTTCATAGTGAAATAACTCAGAAATTATGGGTACTCCACGCCCTTAACGGATCTAGCACGACTTTTCCTGTAACCCTGTATAAACTGCCTTATTATTTATTTATGACCAAGTAACATAAAAGACTCATTATTTGGTAAAAAGTTTCAAAAACAACACAAACATACAAGATATGCAATTGACTGTCTTATTTATGACTTTTTACAGACATAATAATACCGAACATGTATCAGTTTTGATGACAAAACAATATATAATTGTTATGCGTATTAAATTACATTCTATCGTACTAGGTGATGGGATCGAATGTAATCGCTTCAAATGAATATATCGAAAATAATAATTTTATATTATAGGCAAATCAGTATAGAAAAACCTTGCATCCATCCATCCGCTCCAATATCAATGAAATGTTTACATTATTTGCCAGGATACGGATTTGCAATATGTTAATGTTTTATTTCGATTTTATAACTTTCATAAAATTTTATGCATATAAACGTTGTGTTTTACTATGTAGTAAACCCCATATTTATGTCTATGCACTACAACACAATTGATACGGCAAACTAGTGCATGCTTTATTTTTAAGCTGATTTCCGCTATGAAACCTGCAAAATCGAAATTAAAGTAAACAAAAAAAACTTTATTCCTCGAATAAAAGTTATCTGGCGATGGAACAATCAGCCCTTAAACGAACAGTCGGCGAGGGGCTGCCCACTGCCACGTGCTGCGGCCTGCGACACTCACCGGGTTGTACCTGTAGGCGTTGCGGAACAGCAGCCGCACGTCGGCCACGAACTGCGCCACGTGCGTGTAGCGCTGCGGGCTCTGCGGCTGCAGCTTCAGGCGGATCATGTCCAGGCACATCGGCCGCGAGATCTGCGCACAAATACTTCCTTACTCGCCAGTAGCTAACTCGCACACATTACAGAAAAGGGGGTAACCAATTAATATATATTTTTTTACTATACTGGTACTTGTGAGAAGCGCGCTGTTGTATTTTCAACGTTTGGCTTAGCGCCGAAAATTGAAACTCCTAGGCTTCGTTTTTATTTAAGCGTTCATTTAGATGTCGCCTAGTGTTAGCGGTAATAGCGGTCATTGCTGTTTTCCTCATATCTCTTCTACTAAAGACAAATTTGTTTTTCATTCGTGCAAATGTTGACAATAACAGTAGGACAACGACCAGCCCATCCATTCTGTAAAAACTTAGGTGAAGTGAGCTAATAATAGTCTCAATCTCTAGCATAAGGTAGTGCGACAGCTCACTTCAAGCTCACATCACCGACGTTGTTACGGTAACATATTTACGGAATGGATCGGCAGCACATTAACGAAGTTGATGTATTTACTTTACTTTATTGTATCCTAGAAAATTAGATTACGAAAAAGAAAGCCCAAATCGCTAGGTAACCATGAAATTCTTCAGAAGAGGTCCTCGTGTGACGAAAGTGAAGGGTTTCAATAGGGATAGGACGAAAGTTGGTCGTTTTCGACGATGAGAAATCCCACCGGGCGTACCTTGGAGTGGTAGTGCAGGTTCTCGGGCGGCACGGGCTCGCGGAAGGGCAGGCTGGGCTCGTACTGGCAGTACAGCTCCAGCGTCACGCGCTCCACCAGCTTCTGCGCGCGCGCCGCCAGCCCGCCGCCCGGCGCCGCCAGCTCGGCGCCCGCGCCCCACGCCAGCTCCGCGAAGTTCACGCACAGCAGGCACTGCCACGTCTCCGTCTCGCTGCCGACAGACTGTGGTCAGTACCTTCCCAGATTGTTCTGTACCGCCTGGCTTAGTTACTGCGACCGATTCTGCTCGCGCGTGGTTGATCGCACACAGTTCCAGCCTAACCTATGAACTGCTGAACTATTGACCTGACTGCCCATTCCAATATTTTGACTGGCCATTCATTTACTAAGCTACTTACTTGAATATTTTTTGTACTGACATTGTAGGATTAAATAACCGACCAACTTTCTTTTTATTACTGTTCATGTTTTAATTTGCCGTTTAACTAAACGTGTGCCATTCCACTAGCGGCTGAATATCATTCGGGCCGCTAGTTGAAGGCAGTGGGCAGTTAACTGAATGGCTAATTAAGCTAGTCGGCGGCGACATTTATACCGAACGCACGCCGCGACACAGGTTGCCTATCAATTTGCTTAAAATTGTAAGACCTAATATAACTTGGCATACTTTTGTTTCTCCTAATTATATTTTCGCATAACAGCTTACGCATAATTTTTTTTAATCATAATTTCTCTAATCATAATAATTATTAAGCATAATATTCTAAAGCACAAATTTATTTACGCATAATGATATTAAAACATATTTTTTATAGGCATAACAAATAAGCATAATAATAAAAAAAATGAACTCCTAAAATGTTAGACACTAATACACATTTTTATACAATATTGCTCTAATAAAATTTGTAGGCGCTTTACATTGTAGGTAGAATAAATCATTTTTTATTTTTCTAAGTGGACGGTGGTGTTATAAAACTATTGTGTCACTAAGTAAGTGTTTTATTGCAAAGTTGTAATGTAATCCTTAAAAAAAACAAATTTCTGTAATGAATAAGTAAATATCAGGAAACATCAAACTGTAATAACCTCATCTAACCCAAATGATTCACCAACAATAGAGGGAATCTGGGCGTCGGGGGCCGCTGCCGCGGCACGCTCGCTTCGCTCGCTCGCCTTCGCGCGTTAATGGTCACTGTTCTAACCTAACCTAACCCATATGATTCGATAACAGTAGTAAATATCAGGAACCATCATACTGTAATAACCTCATCTAACCCAAATGATTCACCAACAATAGAGGGGATCTGGGCCTCGGCGGCCGCTGGCGCGACACGCTCGCTTCGCTCACTCGCCTTCGCGCGTTAATGGTCACTGTTCTAACCTAACCTAACCCATAGGATTCAGTAACTGTAGTAAATATCAGGAAACATTATACCTAATGTATGCCTAAATACTATTATGCTAATAGTCTTTAGGCCTATACTGGAAGTGGCGGCATTTCGCCAAAGGCAATGGCATTGAACGCGATATCTACGCCTCACTGATTAAATACGTACTTAATAGGATACACGTATTATCACACTCACTTTTACACCCTGTGCGTGTTTCTAAACTTTTAAATATACTATTATATTTATCAATAAAAGCGAAATCTGGGACGGATTTTGACATTATTTTTTCACATTATTTTTTGTGTCGTCTAAATTTATCTTGTCATTGAAATGCTAGTGAATGACATAAAAAATATCGACTATTTGTACAAGGAGTATTTAATACTCCTTTATTGAAAAAAAAATACAATTTAATGAATTTCTATTTGTTATACTGACAATAATCGTGTTCCGCCGCGTTCTACTTACATAATAAAGATGCGGTCTTTTTTCCTCATTAACTAACGTCGTAGGTCTATTGGTAATATGGGGACTCCTCAAGTTTTAAAATATTATACTACTATAACATTGAATTTGTTACGACTTATAACAAATACTTTAAAAAAGAGCACGGGTTGCCGTGGATTCGAACCAACGTATTGCCCAATGTCGCCTTTCGGGTTCGAATGTGGAAAAACTGTTTCTGGGAATTGAAACTCTCAATCATAGCCGCTTCAAGCGATCTTTAAACTCCCGAGCTAACTGGACTTCTAGTGTATCGTTATACTTATATGTGCATAGGGGTGAAGCTGTGACGAATAACCGGCAATATATTGTGCAGGACGGTTTGTTTGACATCTGAGGTAATATTCATCAATTTATTTCGATTACAGTTTGTAACTACGCGTTTTGCAACCAGTGCAAAATATAATTGTATTAATATCTTGTTCGTTTTCACGATTTTCAAATCAAATCAAACTTAACTTATGAAGATATCTCAATATAAAAAATACTGATGAAACACTACTAAAAAAAATCGTAACATCGGTAGCAACAAAACTCAAAATTCATACCACCACATGACTAATCATAAACAATTTCGAGCGGCCATTGTTGTTTACATCTTTGGTGAATTTTGAAACGCCGAACTTTAGTAACATTATGCGAATTAAATTTATGCCAAAACAAATTAGCCTTCAAGATAATTATGCCAACATAAACTGTATGCAAAAAAAAATACGGCAAAGTATTATTATGACAAAACAAATTATACCAAAATCGTTATGCCAAAGTATATCAGGAAAAAAAAAAATATGCGAAAGGAAGGGATCCCCGCGGTACACTAGAGTCTTTTGTATCTCCGTCAGATGTCAAATCTTTCCTTGATTAAGTTAGGACACATCATACTTTTCGAAGCTATAGCAGACTCGCATCGAAAACTGCTCGATATAAAAAATAAATAGAAGACATTCGGGCCGCGACCGTATCCACGGCGGGCAGCACTCACTCCGGCAGCTTCTCGATGGTGGGGATGTGGCAGTACTGGTGGAACACCTTAGGGCACTTGTCGCAGCACATGAGCTCGCCGCCGTCCATGCACACAGCGCACCAGTCCTCGTTGGGGTCGCCGGCCTTGGGCTCGTCCGTGGAGCTGTGCACGTGCGGCGCGGGCGACGGCGCCGGCTCGCCCGCCTCCGCCACCACCTGCACGCCGTTGGAGTCCAGCTTGGCGATGGTGGCCATGAGGTCCTGCACCGAGGCCGCGCACACCTTGTCCAGCTCGCTCGGCACGCCGCCCTGCAACACGCTCGCGGCTACCGGGAGATCCATCGGCGAGGGGCCAGGTTCGATAGATGCAATCAAATTAATATCGAACGAAAATTATAAATCATGCCACCGATCACAGTTTATGCGCGTTTGACAATTTGTCACTTGAGTTAAGCGATAATTTTCGTTCGAGAAACTGGCCCTTAATGCCGCTTTAGACAAACCGCTCAATTGAGTCATCGCCTGCGCGGTGCGGGCGCGGGCGGCGCGAGCGCGGGCCGGGGAGGGGCGGGGCGTGAGGAGCGCGCTACACGAGAGGCGAAATGTGCACTGGACAGTTCTTAAGATATGTGACGTCACAGTGGTTAACGGTGAACAGTTGGTGATTTTTAGGGTTGGTCGAATTTTATTTCAATTTAGTCAAAATTCTTAATATTAAAATGACAACTTAGCACTGAACTAAGCTGTCATTTTCAAAGTCAAAGTCAAATCATTTATTTCAAATAGGCACATAAACGGCACTTTTGAACGTCAGTTTTAGTTTAAAGAACTGCATTTCTATAACAATTAGGTTCTTATTTCAATAACTGGCTCGGTGGTGTAAACCTGATCTAAAGAAAAACCTTGTTTTGTAATAAGGGGGACAAAGCAGTGTCATGTAGCACAAGTAATGGAAAACATCCGAAAACCGTAAAGCAGTTACACTAAATATATTTTTTGTGATTACAAATTTATTTGCAGTTGGTAAACTAACTGCGACTATACTCTAAAGGTTTAGGTAGTTAAAAAAGTGTAAACAAATCGTAAAAATGGTTTTTTTATAGTTAACACTATCTTGTTTAAAAATACGTTCTAACAAAATTAAATTTATTTTCGATCACACGATAGTTTCCTCTTTTATTATAGTATGTTCAACTTTATCATTTATTCTTAAGCTAATCTTCGTAGATGTAACTGCTTTAGCACAATTTTTTAGTAAGATTTATTATAATAATATAAAATTTTGTAATCTGTCTTTTGTAAAAAGCCCAAAAAGACAGGTTCCCCAAACCTTTTAGAAAATACAACGAATTATATAACGTTGCTAAATTGAAGAGTACAACTGTGACGTAGTCTGGCAACTGAAGTGGCAGGTATTACGTTTAGTCGGTTAACCAGACGGACAGCGCTCTCGCTCGACATTTGCGTATTTATGCGTGTGTTTCGAATCGATTTTGTTGAATTGTGATATTATTAGCTTGTTTCTTTGTTTTGTTATTTAGTTATTGTTCGTTTTTGTTATTTATCGTTATTGGTTTTAAAATTCGTATCGTGGACAAATGAATGAACCTGAGGCTGGTACTAGCCAGACCAACTTCGTACACACATTTCCATCACCGAAGAAGAAACGCATCAAAACCGGACCTCTTTCATCATCTGAGAAACAGACATTGATAAATGTGTTTAAATATGTAGAAGAAACATGGCCCAAAGAGTGTTTTCCGTCAAAAGCAGACATAGTGCAAAAAACTGGTGAAATAATGGGTATATCTGTACCAACTGGGTACAGGGTTATTAACCAATACAAAATATCGCATAGAGTGGCGTCTCCTCCTCCATCGGCCTATTAATATGTGACTATAAATAATATGATTTTAACATTTCAAATAAAAGGTTTTGCATCTATGAGTCACGTGGTTTTTTTTGTTTACCGTTTTTTAACTGCCTAAACCTATGGAGTATATGTCGATATATGGGACAATAGTTTACGCACGGTAAAGTTAAGTTTGTCCCTCAATCTAGTTTATGTTTTCGTTACAGCAATATTCAGTGCTTTCATAGTTTATGAACTTCAGTAATGTTACCTAATTATTTTAGTGAATGTAGCTGTACATTACCTAACTGCTTACACTGTTATACGTACTAATGAATATATAAGTACATAGATTTGTCTCTAAATCAATGTATAAATAGATAAATATTATTGTCGTTTTGGGGACTGACTTTGGGGGGAAATTTAGAACATTATCGGTAAAAACGGGAAAAATGTTCGAGACACGATTCCCGTGATAAACTATTTACCCACAAAGGACGATGGAACTTAGCGTTCCCAAAATTGAAACTTAGCCAATAGACTTGAGACAGAACTCATTTAAAAGGTCTAGGCTTACTGATAATTCATTATTATGGCAGCGACCGTCAAAGTATGAAAGAAGGAAATGTAACGGTAAAACTGTAATACGAAATATGTTTGATTATTAAAAAATAAGTGAAAATCGTATTGGTTTTTACTTAACGTTCTTCATATTATATTTAATTTTCCATGGAATGTAATATTCACGCTTGTATACCCTGTAGGTGTAGGTAGAGTTTGTGTACTTACAACCCGGATTCAAAACTTAGCCAACAGACTTGAGACATATCTCATTTAAAAGGTCTTGGGTTACTGATCATTCTTTACTATGGCGACCGCCGCCAAAAGTAATGGGTTTTCTGGGAAAAGAAGCAAATGTAATGGTAAAACAACTGTAGTACGAAATATATTTGATTATTAAAAAATAAGTAAAAATCGTATGTACGTAAAATGAATAGAATAGATTATATCGCGAAATATAATGTGAATGTTCCACACTTGTACCTACCTCTCTCTCCTTCGTGGGATATAGGCGTGATGTTGTATGTTCAATATTATATGTATAAGTCGGCGGTTATTAAGTTTTATCTCTTTTATTGTGACGAAAAATAGAACACCCATCCATATTTAGGTTAGATAAGTGAAACTGAAAAGTGTTTTTTTCAGAAAACCACATATATTTAAGACTTGAAACAGACGGTTTGTTGTTTTGTCGCCGGTAGCGAAAAATATAAGACATAAATAATGACTTTTGGATCAGAAAAAAATTGGGGATGGGGTTTATAGTAGTTTGCCCATTGGTGCGCGAGTCTGACTCACACTTGACCGGTTTTATATTATTTTCTCTGTTATTTAAGGCATATAATTGCTAAATAAGTATTTATATTGCTTCATACTTCAATTTAGACGATGTGTTTTTTGTTTTGTGCTCACACCATAAATTATTATTATAAGTCTATACGTGAGGATTTGTAATTGGCTTTCGGGTGACTATGATTTCCTTTTGTGTTTGTTTTTATTAGCTGTAAGTCCTCCATGTACTAAAATAAAAATAAATAAAATAAAAATAAAATAAATAAAAATTAATAGATGACTACAAAATTATGTGAAACAACTATGTACAGGTTACAAAATAAAATATTAAATTATTCGTATATATTAAAAGCCATTTGCTCGCACTGACTATTAATTTTATGTCCGAAGATATTTCGACTCATCTTGATAATGTAATCTCATGTATAACTCTCACAAAGCGTCCGCAACTGTCAACACGTGCGATCGCTAACCGCGCAGCGAGTGAACTGGGTTTCGACAAGAACGCGCCCGCCGCCCTCTCCCGCCCCCACGCCGCGCCGGCGCACGTGGCGCTACTCACGTGCAGGCTGGGGCTGGGCGTCTTGGGGTTGGTGGACGTGACGGCGGCGGGCGCGGGCGGCGCGCGCGGCGCTCGGCCCAGCGTGATCTTGAAGTCTGCGCCTGCGCCGCCCGCGCCCGCGCCGGCGCACGTGGCGCTACTCACGTGCAGGCTGGGGCTGGGCGTCTTGGGGTTGGTGGACGTGACGGCGGCGGGCGCGGGCGGCGCGCGCGGCGCTCGGCCCAGCGTGATCTTGAAGTCTGCGCCTGCGCCGCCCGCGCCCGCGCCCGGCGACACGGCGCTGGCTTCCAGCACGCCTGCGAGGGACACTCGTTTTAGGAACTTTTAACGGAGCTTGCGGTAGGAGTAAGCTTGGAGAAATCGTCACGTATCGAAAAAGCGTTACTCCCCCTCGATGCGACTTTCTTTACACAATATAGAAAGAGAGATCGTTTTTATGGTTTTCGAGGGTGCCGATGGCAATAGTGAGGAAAAATTAAAATCCAAGATGGCGGCTGCGAAAATGATCATATCCTGCCGGGGGTCCCCCGACCCCACACGTTTTTTATATTTTGCATGTTACAAACGTTTCCCATGAAGGTGATACGTTAAAAAAATTATTAAAAAATAGCTAGTGCCTTTACGCACCGTTGGACAGTCCTTGCTGCGGGATGTGCCACTTTGCGGCGGCAGGCTGGTGCGGCTGGTGTTGCTGGTGCGGCTGCTGCGGCTGGTGCGGCTGCTGCGGCTGGTGCGGCTGGTGCGGCTGCTGCGCCTGCTGGTGCGCGTGGTAGGCGGGCGGCTGCGCGGGCGGCGCGGGCGAGGGCGTGCGCGGCCCGCCGCTGCGCCGCCCCGAGCCCGCGCCGCCGCCGTACGCGTTGGATGCGTACGCGCCGATCACTGCGGATGATACGGCGTTCCACTCAACTGATTGTTGTCGATTTGTACAATTGATATGATTGTTATTGTCGAATGGATCGCATTGGAAAATATATACTTAGTCACAGTACAGCTTTCCAAAAAAAACTATGCGTTTCGGGATCGGAATATCGTCTTTCTTCGGAAATACGAATGTGCGACGATGAGAACTAATATAGAGCTGTTACAACCGTGGAATTTGCCCGTTGTCGTATAACATGTTTACAGAACTCTATGCAATTCCAAAACCTTTTGAGTGCCAATGACGATCTGAGACAGGAGTAGGTAGCCCGACAGAGAAAATCTCATATCTTCATCGTACATTTACACAATGATAGGTGCAATACTACAAAGCTCGGTAGCACAAAACTTGAATTGCCTGTGCGTGCGAAGTTACTGCGTGGCGCGATGTTCGTGCTAATTCGGAAATATGAAGATTAGCAAAGCGCATAGTTTCGATCACAACAGTGCCTGCCGGCGCGCGGTACTCACTCTGGTGGTAGGCGTGGTGCATGGCCAGCTGCGCCGGGTGCTGCGGGTGCGCGGGCGGCAGGCCGCGCGCCGCGCCGCGCGCAGACTGCGCGTTCAGCAGCCCGCGCAGGTTCATCTCGTTCACACCTGCGCCACACGCAATGTCAGAGGGCCGAATGACGTGACGACACCCATCGCATAGGCGTATTATCTACGCATAGTATTATAGTATATTGTATGTTCGCAAAACTTAGGACTTTTCAAAATAAGAAGCGATTTCCATAATATAAATACACGCAGTAAAAATGAAATTGTGATATCTTTTAGATTAATTAAAACTAGCAAGTCATTTCTTACAAACAGCATCCGCTTTTATAACAAGTTGCCAATGCCGGTTTCAGAACTTAGCGATGGAAAGTTCAAAATGTTTGCATTTGATAGCCCAATTCTTGAGGAAGGCTATAGGCTAAGCCTTCCTCAAGAATTGGACTATCAAATGCAAACATATATTTTCAATTCCGGTGCGGTTTGCGGTTTGCGGTTCCAAAGATTAGCGCGTTCAAACAAAGAAACAAACACTTCAGCTTCATTATTAGTATAGCAGACGCTCTTGACTTATAAAATTAACAACCGATCGAGTGGAAATGCATTCAACACAAACCTGAGTTAAGGTAACCCAGTAGGTCCCGCACCTTCGTTACTTCCGGTCAAAATGTTTCTTAGGGAAATGGGTGTAAGTATACCATATACTTACACACATTCTAATAACATCTGATGAAAATATATCAGAGGGGCAATTCTCGTAATTTTAAGAACGTTCATAGTCTGATCTCAAACTCAATCTGTCAAAAATACCTCAAATTTCCCTACATGTACAAGTTTTTGACATTTGTTTGTCGCCGAGATGACACTGCGACTAGATTTTGAACGTTTTAAATTACGAGAATTGGCCTTCTAAACTTACGTACGTATATTTTATAACCTCAATTTTCGTCGATGATATTTCAATGACGTACTTTTTAAACAGAATTGAAACCTACTAAATACAGATGAATGTGTTACTAATACCCTTTAGTGAGTGATTGCGTAAGAATTTAACCCGAACAGAGTTTGTTTACAATTTCATCAGAGACTTACAACAGTTACTTCGA
The DNA here is from genome assembly GCA_947507525.1 of Apamea epomidion. Classification (NCBI taxonomy): domain Eukaryota; kingdom Metazoa; phylum Arthropoda; class Insecta; order Lepidoptera; family Noctuidae; genus Apamea; species Apamea epomidion. Next base: position 341,493 of record OX382239.1, read on the forward strand.
GCAGACTACCTAGTCTTGCCATAAATATTGTCACGAAGAAAATTTTTTTTTTTTATTTCAAATAATATTTATTACTTTTACAGTGTGTTAGTTTAATACATAAATATAAAACAATTTAAAATATAAAAAGCTTATTCGAAGTGGTCTCCATTGGCTGCAATACAGTCCTTTAAACGTTGAGGCCAGTTATCAGTAGAAGCACGCACTCTTTCCATGGGAAAATTCTTCACTGCCAACTACCTGTATGGATTGTTTTAGGGACTCCAAATTATCATGGCGTTTAGAGCAAGCCGTACTCTCTAAAACTGACCATAAATCATAATCCAGCGGATTAAGATCGGGACTAGACGACGGCCAGTCTTCAGCTCTGATGAAGTCCGAAATGTTCACTTGCAACCAAGACTGCGTGGACCGAGCTTTATGACCCGGCGCCGAGTCTAGTTGGAAGGACCATACTTGGTTATTGAACATGGTGTTGTTAAGGGGCTTAACTACCTTCTCAGGAATGGTATCTTGATACAGTTGTGCCGATGTTTTGATACCTTTTTCACAAAAATATGGCTGAGTCACTCCTTCATAGCTAACACCCCACCAAACCATCACTGAAGTCGGATAATGCCAACGTTGCACTCTGTGGACTAATTGGGAAGCTTCCTTAGAGCTTTGAGCATAAATACGGTCATTTTGTTTGTTAAAATGTTGCTCAATTGTAAAGATTTTCTCATCAGTAAACAAAATTTTTCTGTGACCTCCCTTTGCGTACCGCTTCAGTAGTTGTTTCGATTTTACCACCCTATTCTTTTTTAAATTATCAGTTAAAAAATGACCAGTGCGTCTCTTATAGGCTGCAAGTCCTATGTCATCTTTTAAAATACGCGACATGGTTCTGGGTGCTATCTTCATCTCCCGAGATAAAATCTTTTCCTTTCGGACAGGATTTCATCGAATTCTTTCCCTTACTGCTTTGACCACCTTTTTCGTACGAACACTACGTGGACGGCCAGATCTTTTTCTGTCACAAACAGAGGAGGTCTCATTGTACCTATTAATAGCCCGGTACACAAACATTTGACTAATACCAAGCGTATGGAGAGTTTTAAAAATTGCATTTGGCTCCATACCAACTTTGTGTAATGCAATCACAGCGATTCGGTTCTCTTTATCACCCCACTCCATTTTAATATCCCAAAATATTGTACAATGTATTGGCGCCAAAATTAGAAAACTCAATGAACAATCGTACAAAAATGACAGATTCCAAATTCAAATGTAATATCTTTCTTATTTTCAATTGTAACAGTATTTATGACCAGACTGTGTAATGTAGTGTGTACTGTGTGTTGTGCTGTGTGTAGCAGTAGGAGTGTGTGGACGTACCGTGCAGGTGGTGCGGGTGCGTGGTGGAGGTGACGTGCGGGTGGCGCAGCGGCGTGGTGCGCGTGCGCAGGCCGTGCTGCAGCGGCAGGAAGGCGCCGGCCGCGCCTCCTGCGCCTGCGCCTGCGCCCGCGCCTCCTGCCTGCACGTACGACTGCACACACGGACAATCCATTAGTACGGCAACTTGTGCGCCACGTTACGGTACGGTAAATCGCACGTCACTTGTAGTAGAGTGATACAAGGATATTTTGGCGCCTAAATAATATTGACAGGGGGGCATTGTTGGTAAACATTTGTGAAATTGATACAGAAATGTTATTGACAAAATGAAATGGAAACGTTAGTTCGGAATTTGGCCACGCGCCAAAATAAGCTGTTAGCGTTGTAACTCATAACAGCTACGAAATAAACGCGCTGTCTAAGTCAAACCGTGCGGTCGACTGTACAGCGAGCGAACGTGACGCCGACGCGGCACCTGACAGCTAGTCAACTATAGGCCTACCGCTTAACTGATCAGGGGGTGACGTGATGCGAGAGCTCAGTGGTTCGGCAATTTGTGACAACTATCACCCCTCCCGCACAGCGCAGCTACCTCAGGCAACGCGAGAGTTAAGCGGGCGGCCTATAACGGACAACATTGATCTACTACGTGACATATTACTGTCTCGTATGCGGCCGACACGTCCATTAAACATACATAGCTATATCTATCTATAACATAAAAAATCTAAAAAAAAACAACTTTCACCGCGACGTTTATTATTTCAAGTTATTGTAGAACTGCTTTGGACAGTTATACCACAGTCTAGCTACCTTACGGCCGGTCAACGCGAGCGATTTCTGATAAGATGGCTATTTTAAAATTGTGAATTTTTCTTCACGAGTGTCATTTTCCAAGTCATCATGCATAGGTTTATCGTTTCCGTATATTTTTGTGAGGATTCTGAATAGCAAGATGGCGTTCATTTAAAGTTGTGAATTAATTGGTATAGGCAAAATCTCACTCAATACTCAATACTCAATACTCAATACTCAATTCTTTATTGCATTCCATAATGTATACAAGGCTGGTAGGTAAATTATAGAGAAACAATTATGGACCCTGTCGGGCACAGCAAGTTAGTTTTTAGAGGAGAGGATGAAGCGCTTTTTGTTTAAAAACATAATAATATTGAAATTAAGGAGTAAATCTTATTTTTAGATATTTAAGTAGATATTATTTATGAGTAGATTTATATTAATTTTGTTTATTATTAATATTTCTATTTTTATTTATTTATTTATATATTTATTATTAATAGATATTTTCTAAATTATAAATTAGGTAATTATTTTATATATTTATTTATATATTAGCTGTAATTTATTATTAACTAAATAGTAAGTAATTAAAGATATTGCACGGTAGATAAGGTAAATAGATGTATTAGGTACTACTTGGTTATTCTAATTATCTTCGTTTCTCTAGGAGGAATTTATCTTTGAAGTATTCGTCAATTGTGTAGTAGGTTTTATCTAAGAGAAATCGTTTTAGTTTATTTATAAATATATTGTGTGTTTCTGTGTTTTTTATGTGTTCAGGTAATTTATTGTAGATTTTTATTGACGTGACAAACGCACTAGAGGAGTGCATCTTTAATCGTGAAGTTGGCAGGTTGAGTCTATTTCCATGTCTAAGTTTGATTTCTGTTTGTATGTCTTCTCTTTTGCTCTTTATACTAAACACATTATTTTGATAGTATGGTACCTTAGTCAAAGTCAATTCATTTATTTCAAGTTGGTCATATTAAAAGGCACGTTTGAACCTCAACATTTCCAAGTAAATGTAATTTATTATATTTTATAGTAATTTCATAAATTTGGGCATTTATTTTGCTCTGTCTCATCATTTATGTGTTATGAACCGCAAGAATAGTTACACTGTGGTTATACAAAATAAAACGTCATAAGTTCATGCAGAAGATAAACACCAATGGAACGTAAAGAGCTAACAAGCGAATACAAAATAAAGTGTACATGACAGTAAGTCGGCCACACTACTCGTAAGTAATAGAAAGAGAGCGAAAGCGCCGTGGGCGTGGGTAGCTCGCTCGGCGGCGGATGCGACAACATACAGACAGAAGTCATTCGCTAACGACGAGATGAGCACTGACCTGGTAGCGAGCCAACGTCTGAGACATGGAACAACGTCGCACATCAGCCGGGCTATTCTGTAAAAATCACCGTGGAACCTTGGGTGAAGTGAGCTGTCGACAGTGTCAATCACTTGTATCAGGTGGACTGACAGCGCACTTCACCTACGTTGTCACGGTGAGACTTTTTACAGAATAGACTGGTCGTTATCACAGTGAACGGTCACCCGCACGTCACTAGTAACACTTCAACTACGAAAACCGCCCTTACTGCTACGAAATAAAGAGGGAGGCAATGGCGCCGATTCCCTTGTTCACAAACTAAATTAAATTTAAGTTCAGTGCATCTTTTTCTTTCTATTACATTAAGAAAAGAACAGAAGATAAATGTTAGTTTAGTCCTTCCAAATTAAGATACTCCATAGCAAGTTTAGACGTGATTAAAAACATGGCTACTAAAAATACGACAATTTACGTCAGGCGCTGACTAATTTGACAGGACTGAACTAATATTTATCTTCTGTCCTTTTTTTAATGAAATAAAAAGAAAAAGATGCACTGAACTTAAATTTAGTTTAGTTTGCGAAAAAGGGAATCGGCGGCATTGTCAAATTGTAACCGTGAACGTGCGGATGACTGGTTCTCGGTGGCCCGACATCGAGAACATCCAGTCACCGAAAGTTTGTTTTTGCCCTATTGACAATACTGAATTTGAGTGTCGTCAGTAGGGCGAAAACAAATAAATGTTTTAACATTGAGTATTGATCATCGCCCTTATTCTCTCTTATCCCAATCTATTCGTCGGCGCAACGTCTTTTTCTTCCATAATTCTCTATCAGTCGTCATCTCGGCGGTCACCTCCTTTCTAGCCATATCATCTTTCACACAGTCCGCCCGTCGATCGTTCGGTCTTCCGCTACTGTGGTAGGGTCGCGTCGTCGCGCGGCGCGCACAGTACCTGGTGCATGGCGACGTGCTGCAGCGCCACGACGGCCGAGTGCGCGTGCGGCGCGTGCGCAGGCGGGTGGTAGGGTCGCGTCGTCGCGCGGCGCGCACAGTACCTGGTGCATGGCGACGTGCTGCAGCGCCACGACGGCCGAGTGCGCGTGCGGCGCGTGCGCAGGCGGGTGGTAGGGTCGCGTCGTCGCGCGGCGCGCACAGTACCTGGTGCATGGCGACGTGCTGCAGCGCCACGACGGCCGAGTGCGCGTGCGGCGCGTGCGCAGGCGGGTGGTAGGGTCGCGTCGTCGCGCGGCGCGCACAGTACCTGGTGCATGGCGACGTGCTGCAGCGCCACGACGGCCGAGTGCGCGTGCGGCGCGTGCGCAGGCGGGTGGTAGGGGCCCTGCGCGGCGGGCGCGCCGTCGGGCTTGCCGTCCACCACGATGCTGCCCAGGCCGGCCAGCACGCGCACCAGCTCGGGCAGCTTGTCCAGCGCCAGCGCGATGCGCACGGGGATCTCGGGGTTGGGGATGTCGGCCCGGCGCGACTTGATGCGCTGCAGGTGCGCGCACACGGCGTGCTTGGCGTGCAGCACGGCCGTGTCCGAGCCGTCCAGCGCCTGCGGCGAGGCGAGTCGCAGCATTTATTTCGAGTAGGCCGTTGGAAGGCCAAATTTACAAGAAAATTTCATCGATTCTAGGTACTCCTTCCGAAAGGTAGTCTCTTTTGGAGAACGATGGGCGAGAAATTCTTTTTAAATTCATTTCCATTTTAATAGTTACTCTTTTTGAATGTTTTACAATATTTTGTAAACAATAGGTACAAACTACATATTAAAATTAAGCAATGACAGATCAATATTTATGTTCATAGATACACCGGGCTCATATTTTAAATATTGCAACCATAGAAATTTTTTCATATAATTTTAACGCATACTGGATCAGTGTGTGAGCTAAGATACTAACAGAGTGTATTAGTAATTAAATTAGCAACCAGTTTGATTGAGTGTACAATCAAGCTTGTCGTGACTGACCTGGTTGACGAAGGCCACACAGTGGTCGGTGATGGCTGCCAGCTGCTCCAGCGCCTCCTTCTTCTCGTTGAGCGTGCGCTGCTTGGCGTCGCATACCTCGTTCAGCCGCAGCACCAGCTGCTTGCCGCGCGTGTTGATGGCGTTCGTTAATCTGGTGCGATTCATTCAATAAGCATTAGTGACACATACTTGTGCGAAATGCTAAGTAATGACAGGCGCACGCGTCAATCGATCAGGTTAAGCTACTTGCCGAGGCCGGTCCGCGGATTGGTGACCATCTTTACATACCCAGACCCCTCCGTGCCTCGGAAAATACGTTAAGCAGTTGGTACCGGCTGTCATTTGTAGATCGTTACGGGTCGTCAGAATGCCGAAAGTCTACCAGCCAGTCTTACCAAAAGAGGAATGTTGTTACCCAGCAACTGGGTTGTGGGCGGTCACCGAGGCAGTCGCTCCATGTAAAATATTGGTATACAGCTGCATCCGGACTGGAAGCCGAAAAGGCTAGGCACATGATGACTTGAGCGAAATGTTTGCTTGTTGGTGTGTACTAACTTGACGACGGTCTGCGTGATCTCGTGCACGAGCGCCTTCTTCTTGTCGGCGATGAGCTGCTGGCGGTCGCGGATGACCTTCATGGCCGAGCCCAGCAGCACGCGCTTGTAGCTCACCTCCGATAGCAGCGAGCTGATGTTCGCACGCGCCTGCACGCAAACACAAACCATTTACTTCAATTAAACCAATTACAGGCACTTTTGAACGGTCAAAAAGTCGGTCAGTCAGAACAATAAAGCTAGTTGCCCATTTCAAAGCGTAGTAGGTGCCTATGGAGAAGAACGCGCAAACTCCGTGGACACTCTTTTAAATCAAAATTTTGTTACAAAATACTGATAACATCATTCAAGTTGAAATTATACGTGTAAGAACGATGTAGAACGACGTGCACGTTAAAAGCGTTCAGAGTCAACAATTACAAAATGAAAATAAGCTGTGGCAGCTAAGAGATAACCAGCCCCTACTGACAGCGTTCACGAACATGACGCATGGATGCTTGCGCACTTACACACACATACACACATCACACCATTTGTCATTGATCCCAGTGCTGCACTGATAATAAAACATTACCAACCCACTCTCGATCTCCAACAATATTTACTCAGTAAATTACTATCCAGCAAACACATTCCAATATACATCCAAAAGTCATGCTTAAAATTAATTTAAAGTTCTCCATCTTATTACAGAACGGGTTTTGACTTTTGTCCAAGACGAACCTTCAAACAGATTTAGTATTTTGATCTTTATTTCGACTCATGGTAAAGTTCTTATACAAAAGCTAAGTATAGAATCGAGTTATTAAGAGCCTCAGCCTGACAGTGTGTAGGTAGGTAAACCATACACTTTTCATAATGAGTCAGAATAAGTTTTATTCTAACTACTAGCAGCGCCCCGCGGTTTCACCCGTATAAGGTCGATCCCGTGGTAATATCGGGATAAAATGTATCCTATGTGTTAATCCTGGTTATAAACTAGCTGTGTGCCAAATTTCATCCAAATCAGTTCAGTAGTTTTGGCGTGAAAGAGTAACAAACATCCATCCATCCGGATCATCCATACAAACTTTCGCGTTTATAATATTACTAGCTGCGCCTCGCGGTTTCACCCGCATAAGTTTCAATCCCGTGGGAATATCGGGATAAAAAGTATCCTATATGTTGTGGGAACGTTAAAGGCTGATTATGCTAATTTCAACTGATGTGGGTTTGGATTTGTGTGTATACGTCGCAGAGGGATTGTAAGATCCGCTGTTTTAAAAAACCGCTAGTTGTTTTACAAAACAGCTCCGTTATGTAAAACAACTGAACAACGTGCAGCTGGATTGTCATGGCGCTACGTTTTACAAAACTGCTACCGACGGACGTTTAGACGTAATGCAGAATGGCTTCGTCGCAATGAGCGCGCTATTTTTTTAAATTGGTTTTGTGACCTGTCTTCACTGGCCCCAGATGCCCTTTCCAGATGCCCGATTCATCTGTTTGAGTGTGCACCATTTAGTTTTGTGACCTGTCTTCACTGGCCCCAGATGGCCGATTCATCTGTTTGAGTGTGCACCATTTAGTTTTGTGACCTGTCTTCACTGGCCCCAGATGCCCGATTCATCTGTTTGAGTGTGCACCATTTAGTTTTGTGACCTGTCTTCACTGGCCCCAGATGCCCGATTCATCTGTTTGAGTGTGCACCATTTAGTTTTGTGACCTGTCTTCACTGGCCCCAGATGCCCGATTCATCTGTTTGAGTGTGCACCATTTAGTAGGGTTTGGGATTTTTTTTTTTTTTAAAAAGCTTACCTTAGTAAAGCAAACCAAATTCTAGCAAAGATTGAAGAAGACCCGAAGTTTTTGAATAAAATTCTGCGGAGCGATCAGTCAGCACTCTAAAGAGATGGCTTTTTGAACCTGCACACGCTGCATAGTTGGCAATTAGAAAATCCTCAGCTTATGCGTGAAGACAGCTAACATTACCAACTTAAAATAAATTATTGAACTGGAATATAAAATGGAAAAATAATAGGCCCATTTGAATTACCGGGGAATCTAACTGGCCAAAGTAATTTGGAGTTTCTACAAAATGAGCTTCCTAATTTATTAGAAGAGGTTCCTGAGGATCTGAGGGAACCTTATTGGTAACAAAATTATGCTGTACCTGTTCGTGCATATTTAAATGGTGCATAACCAAACAGATGGATCGGGCGTCTGGGCCAATTTTGTGGCCTCCACGTTCTCCTGACCGAAATCCACTGCATTTCTTTTTATTGGGGCTGCCTCAAAGAAGAGGTGTACTCTTAAGCCAATCGGGTCTTTAGAAGATTTACGTAGCCGTGTCAGGGCAGCCGCATCAAAGATAGTAAGTGAACGACGCTATACGAGCCGCTAGAAGAGTGGATGGCAAACAATTTGAACATTTATTATGAATTAATATCAAATAAAGTATTATTAATGTCAAATGTTGTTTTTTTATTAAACCCCAACGGTCAGTTGCAATTGAAGGTAAACAATGTTCCAATATTGCAAAGTTTGTTGTTTAGTCAGGCTTCCTCCTTTTCTACATTAATAGCAATAATTCTCTATTTACATTCGATACACTATACTAACCTTAAAAACGTTAACATTGAAGTTCATTCTTGTAATTATCCTAATAGTAATAGCTGTTCTTGAATTTCTATTAATAAAGCTACACAGGTCGAAAACTTAGGTGTTATCTTAGATGAGAGGCTAAGTTGGGAACCCCATATAAGTCTTGTTACGGGTCGCACTAGGATAGTAATCTGGGTTTTCAAAAAACTTAGGCACGCCGCGGAATTTCCTCTTCTTCGTAATATATTATGCTTTAGCTCAATCCATACTTAGATACTGTGTAGGGGTCTGGGATGGTGCCTGTAAAACCCACATGATGCAATTAGAAAAGGCTCAAAGGTCATTATTGAAAGTAATGACCCTTCAGATATCCGACTAAACAATTGTATGAAAATTGCGAATTGTTAACAATTAGACAATTATATATATCCCAAATTATTTTAAAAAAACACAAGCAAACTCCATGTGATGTAAATGTGTATAAGAGAAAACGTGTTACTACTAATGTATGCTTACCTGTCAAATGTCGGACAGCTACGGCTAGACGACAGCAATCTCATCATACATCATCCTACATCCATCTTCCTCATCATCATCATCATCTACTTATACAATAAAATAAATAAAATAATAAACATTCATCCACTTACTGTTCGAGAAACAAAAATGAAAATTAGGAACTGGCTACTTCAATTAAACTACGACCAAACAGAAATGTTATTGCTCACAGATTAATATTCCCTACTACCACATACCTCACCTACATCTAACATCCATCCCACACACACGCACACACACGTAAACACAAATACGTTATCTACATGCATGAACACAACATGAGTGAACCTAACGCATCACTTATTTGATTTAGTTCATCTTATTATTATATTTTTTATACGTTTTATTCTCAATTTGTATCAAGTAGAACGTGGGAGAGGGCACTGACTTCTGTAAAACAGATTTTTACCTAGCTCAGAAGTCAGGATTTTCATAGGATTCTTGTAAAAAAGTTTGTGAATAAATTTATTATTATTATATTATTATTTCCTTTATTTCATTTAAATACTTACAAATTTGTGTAGTGTTTGGGTCACCAAGATACAGGCTGTGCCTACTTTGGGACCCGCTGTTAAATCAGTCTAAGCTTTCTGTTGGTTAGAACTTCATGCTAATACTTGTATGTTTGTGAACTATGTGTAAGTTTTTAATAAATGAATTATGAAATTATGAAATTACATTTTTAAATATTTTTTATAAACAAAAGGATAAAAAATACATTTAAAAATATAAAATATAGTAGCCCACCGGTATCGGGAACAGGGTCCAAGCTACCGGCGCGGTCAGGGCTCCAGAGAGAGGAACCTCCTGACAATGCGAGCCGTGTCCAGAAGTACCGCTTTCCGAATCAAGCCCTTGATCCAGCTGCCCAACGAGAGCCTCCTCAGGTGTTGGTCGAGGCTCTTGGCTATTAAGCCATTGGCTGTCACGACTATCGGCACAATGATCGCTGAGTCCACATCCCACATGTCGACAACCTCGCGAGCCAAGTCAAGATACTTGATTTGTTTATCTTTCTCGGCTTTCACGAGGTTCTCATCATGCGGGACGGTTATGTCAATAATCATTGCACGCCGCTCTGATCGATCCACCACCACTATATCAGGCTTATTGGCAACAATAGTCCTGTCAGTGATGATGGATCGATCCCAGTACAATGTGATATTTCCATTTTCGAGAACTGTGTCGGGCACATACCTGTAGTACGGCACCTCAGATTCCACAAGGCTGTATTTCAGAGCAAGTTGCTGATGGATTATCCTGGCTACCAGGTTGTGTCTATGCAAGTACTCTCCGTTAGCTAGACGAGAAGACCAGGAGATAATATGCCTGATTGATTCTCCCGGCCGGTGGCATGCCCGACAGATGTCAACCGTGCCGTCTTTCACAATAAGTCTCCGGTAATTGTTCGTCATCATAACTTCGTCCATAATTGCACAGACAAAACCTTCGGTTTCTCCAAAGAGGTCACCGAAACGCAGCCAGGTTACGGACGCTAGTAGATCTACATCGGGTAGTACATGTATACAGCCTTATTACCGATGACCGTGAGTGATGCATTCGATTTGTAGTCAGCAGCGTACGGACCCTCCTATCCAGGGTCTCGAGTTCGGTCTGAGTCCATTTGAGTATGCTGAAGGTACATCAAAACCGGCATGACCCAACTATTGAAGGCGCGCACCTTGTTTCCGCCTGATAAAAGACTATTAAATACTTTTTTCAGGCGGCCAAAGAAGCGCTCCTTCAACGATTGCTTCATGTCAGTAACATTGATGCCCAACGCTTTCGACATACCCAAATACTTATAGGTTTCGGCTGCGGAGAGGGTTCTAAGGTTTGTGGAATCCAAGAGTTGGGTTCCCACAGATTCCACAATCTCCCCTCGCTTTACATGCATGACCGTACATTTGTCCACACCAAATTCCATCCTGATGGCGCTACTGAAAGTTTCAGTAATTTTCAGTAGCTTCATCAGTTACAAATTGTTGTTGTTTGTTGGGGGCAAAGAGTTTATATATATTATTTATATCCTTTATTTTAATGTAATCATACAAATTATATTTTTAAATATTAAAATAAAAGCATTTAAAAATATAAAAAATAGTAGCCAATCGGTATCAGGAACAGGGTCCAAGCTACCGGTGGTCAGGGCTCCAGAGACAGAAACCTCCTCACAATGCGAGCCGTATCGAGGAGTACTGCCTTCTGAATCAGGCCCTTGATCCAACCGCCTAACGAATGGCATGGGCCGCTTGTATTATACCCAGTTATATACAGGGTGTCCGGTAATTAATGGATAGCTTTGAAATGGCTTACAGCAGCTTATGGCCGTTCAGAAAAAAATATATCCTAAGTAGTACCTAAGATTTTTCAAATTTAATTACATTGTTGTACGCTGTGACCACAAATTGCCGCGTGGCCCACTATTTATTTAGATTACGGCCCACTCCCTCTCACCGAGAGGGGTCTCCTATCGGTGAGAGGGAGTGGGCCGTGTCCCAGCAGTGGGAACATTATAGGCTGATTATGTTATATTATGGTTATGCTATAAATTGAATCATGTATCAGGCATCATTTGTGTCACTTCAAATACTTTTATTTGATAAAATTAATTAGTGTAAGGTAATAAATTAAAACTATCTTATCGTTTTGGGGGACTGTCTTATTGTAATTTTGACATTCGGAAAGTGGTGATTCTCCGCCTAGTTTAAATAAATGACATGATTTTATATAAATATACCTTTTATTATCCTATCATCATACTCACGCCTTCATGGGGTAGGCAGAAACTACGGAACGCCACTTGCTACGATCCTTACATACTCCTTTCGTCTGGTTTACGCTCATAAATCTGGTCATACACGCACGCTGGTTACGAGTACTACGCACAATATTCACACCCCACATGCTGCGCAAGGAACGCATTTCATTTTTAATTTTTTACCTATCATAATCGTAATTCATAAATGACGACACGGTTGGCGCAGTGGCTGAGCGATCGACTGCTGCGCTACGTGTCGCGGGTTCGATTCCCGCACGGAACAAATATTTGTATTGCCTACAGGTAGTTGTTCCGGGTCTTGCTGTTTGTGTATGTGAGTTTAAATGTTTGTAAACGCACCCACGATACAGGAGTAATTCCTAGTGTGAGGCAACGTTTAAAAAAAATAAAAAATATCGCAGCAGGCGGCGCATTTTTTTAAATACACGCCACCTAGTGGTCATTCTTGTAAATGTTTGGCTTATGTCTGCGTGTGTAAACGACCTGTATTCAATGGCAGATTTACAGTCTGTCTATAAAGTCATGAAAAAAAATGAGGGCGCTGCGGTCGAGTACGTAGCAACCCTGTATAGTGTCACTAAATTGATTTTGATACTAGCACATTATTTTGTACTAGAAGCATACCTGGTTTTAATGAAAACGACAAGACGCTTTTTTTAACTGGATAGAAAAGGCTGTCGTAAAATCCGTAATCTTATTAAAAAAAAAATACAGAACCCATAGACAAAGATGCGACCTTCATTATAAATAATAATATCAGCCTATTACTGGCCCACTGCTGGGCAAAGGCCTCTTCTCAACAGAGAAGGCACGAGCATTGATCACCGCGCTTGCTCAAGACGGGTTGGCGATTTCAGACTTACTTATATTAATTATAAGTCCAGCACCCCAATTGCGCAACACACGATCAATCGGAATCGGTTTCATTTTGACAGTTCAACAACATTCATTGCGTTATTTACGTGTTGAGCAGACAATTTTTTCGAACTTATGAAGCAATGGATTAGCAATTTGCTTCAAAATGATTCAGGTTACGATTGATCGTGTTACGCAATTAGGGTGCAGGTTTCCTTACAATGTTTTCCTTCCGACCTTCATTAGTTTGCATAAACGATCAGATAGCACAAATCTATGGTCTCTGTCATTCAAATAAAATTAATAAATAAAAGAAAAATGTTCATATATATTTTTTATTATTGTTTACCGAGTAAAAGAATTGAATCTTTTGTCGAAGTGCACATATGTTGAAGTCATCCATTTCTTTCTTAGGACGGCCTGATCTGTGTTTGCCAGGGGTTCTAAAAATGCCATCATTTTTATAGCCTTCATCTACAATACGCCTCACTGTACTCTCAGATTTTCCTGAAAGAAAGATTTAAAAAAATGTAATATCTAACAGAAAATAAATAGCACTATTTTTTATTTCAAACATGTTAAAACTTATTCATATTTAAAATCAGCGGTAAATTTGATCACCCAAAAGTATCAAAAGTTCTGGTCGCACTACAATATGACCTACTTATATTTGCAATCTAACCTATTAATGCGCAATGTAAACAATCCTTATTTTAGTTTTAAAATCGTATATTTAGTAAATTTGTAACTTCTGGTAGATAAAGAACAATCAGTAAAACGATTACATACCTGTCATAGCTGCTGTTCGAGTATAAATATCATCCAAATTTGATAAAATTTGTCCAGCTTGGTGTTCTAACGAACATCGCTGATACACTTTAAAAATAATTTCCCGAGCTCCACTCCTAATTGTTTTCCTCATATTTAACACGTTTCTTCGAAGTTTTATCCACGTAGATTCGAAAAGCATTAAAAAATGCAATAGATATCGAGTTACAAAACAAGTCGATGACAGCCGATGACATTCGATGTACTGTGATTTAGTGTTGCCCTACTTCTGAATAATGTTAGTTCCTCAAACATTATTTTCATGACTTTATAGACAGACTATACTTCAGGATTATGTGTCGAATTGCGTGGATTTTGAGGCAATGTTATGACCAAATTCAATAGAGTGTAATGTCGATAACCGCGTCCACTACTCTTACGACTTACTAATGTGCCAATTACACATAAAAAATAAAAATAAACTAATATTGTTGATATCAGCACCATCTAGCGGGAAAACGGTCAAGAGCTTATCGTATGATCCACCTTAAAGAGGGGACTTATCGCCGCTATTGTGGCGTGCCCAGCACTGGTTGGCGATAGTCGCACTCTTCATGTCGCCATGAGATCCCGCCGGAGCTGTCCGCTGTACCGTGATTTCTCGCGGCAGCGGAGTTACGGCGTTTTGCCTCCTCGCGCATCTCCCATATGTGGGCGAGGACTTTTGACTTCAGATCCCATGGCGGTAATCCGGCAAGAAGGCTCGCCGCATTTTTGGTATCGCCCTAATCACCACATTGCATAGTATATGTATACTAAATCTAAGAGTTTAAGTAATTATGAAATCAACTTAATTGACTCTAGCCAATTAGGTATATTTTGATATTTTTTAAAGTGGAAATAACATCAATTGGAAAAAGATTGACGATTGATTGAAAGATTCAAACTTTTGCTTATGAGATGAACTCAGATGTGACTGCCGCAGGATCGCGGACGGTGGCAGCAGTGGATGGAGCGGATGATGATGATGATGCGTGTTGCTGTATAGTAGAAATATTTAGTAAATTATCTACTGAGTTAACAAGCATCAGCGTTCACAGGCTCATTCATAGCAAGGCTCAAGGCATTCCTGTTGGAGAGCTGTGTCTACTCAATAAATCTAAATCAAAATGCAATGCATGACATTGTATTATTTTTAATCTTTTTTATTTCCTTTCAAACCAAACATTCATTGTTTTAAAAAAGAATGAAGAAAGATTGGAAAATTGCAAGTGTTTTTTTAATGTAAATAATATTTTCTAATTTAATTTTTCATGTATGCTTTTATATATTTGTACATATTACATGTACAAAATAAAAGCATACATGAAAATTTGGGACACTCTAAAACAAAAGGTTAGAGCCCGTAATCCAGCCCCTAGATCCTTAGGAGACCTGGAAACCGCTATCAGGGAATAATGGAACCGAATCCCTCAAAAGACCATCAAAACCTTGATTAGGTCACTAAAACGTCGAATGCAGGCCGTCATTTGAGCAAGAGCGAGGAACACTCAATGTTAAACTGAACAAAAATGTGTTCATAACGCTTAAGACTGAAAAATTAAAGCGTGTTTAAGAATAATCAAAAACAGTGTAAAATTATTCTTTTTATTTTTATAATCAAACATTTATTTTTATGTTGTGCTAAAGTTGGTGTAAATAAACAAGTTAAATTAAACATATGAGTACTAAACCCATTTTGTTTTGTTTCGCTAAAGAAAAAACGTGATTTGCGGTAAAACTGCAGGTGGGTCGATTTGTGTGATGACCAGTGTACTTTGTTTCAAGCTGGATTGTATTAGAACATAATGTGAATAAATGAAAAAATAGAAGTGTGGGTGGGTACCTGCGCGGCCATCTCGGTGCTGAACTGGTACTTGTGGTCGCGGTGGTGCTGCAACTGGCAGTCGCGGCACGTCAGCCGGTCGCACGTCTCGCAGAACAGCGACAGCCGCTCCTGTCACACAACACGTTCATAACTATACTCCATTTATTACAACACACACAAATGGGCCCAAATACAAATATGCTTTGACCCATTTCTTCAAATTCATGCGGATGAATTTTTAGACGCTATATTTTAGTTTGTGAATAGTTTTAGCTAAGTTAGGATACAATACATAATAATAAAATTAAAAAAAAAACATTTTATTTCGGACAACTATGAGATCCATAAATTGTTAGTAATCATTTTGCACTTAAAATACTATTGTTAGTAACATAAACTAAAGACGAATGAATGCGAAGACAACCCAACAACTAGGCACCTAGAACCTATGATACAAGTTCAATAAAATAATAATAATGTAAGTTTTATATTTAAATATTAGAAAACCATTTTGGTTTGCAACAGGTGTTAGCAGCACTTAATACTATGTTATTCTATACGTAAATGTGGATTGAAAATACAGTTATAAAGTAGACTTTTAGATTATCTTGATTGAGAGTTAACTTTCATAAAAGTCCATATTCAATTAAAATTGAGACCGTGCTGGAGACTCGTGGTTTATGCATTGGTGAATATAAGCACTGATGTAACTGAAAATACTGTAATGCCCACACATAAAATAACTGTAATGCCTACACATAAAAATTTGTTTCCACTTCAACTTCTAGTACTAGTCATTGTGGAATCAACTTTCACATTCATATCTTTATTTGCATTCCATGATGTTAATAAGATGTTACAAGGTGGTAATGGATCCCGTGTCCACAGCAAAATATTAAAAGTTTAAGGAAACAATAAATTTAAGAAACAATTAAACTTTAAATTGTTTTTATTATTAAATAATAGTTATTATCATTAATTATGTGAATCATTATAACATTGAATCAAGTCGTGTAGTACTGTAAAGTCGATATGAGCGTGTACCTGCACGTGCTCGCTGCAGAACATGTCGTGCGCGTTGCGCGCGCCGGCCTGCGCCTGCAGCTCCGCCAGCGCCTCCTCTTTCGACTTGATGGTGTGCTCCTTCGTTATCTTCAGCCTGCACACATGAGACACGCTTCAGCAACGAATCAGTGCGAACATTAACATCAAACATTCATACTTTAAAACTAGTCGTGATATGCCGCACTCCTGAAACAGTTTGTTTGGTCTACTCCGCACCACGACACAGTAATGTGCTGCTGCCCTTAATGATTAAGTCTAGCTTCCGTCTACGGAAAATGTGCGAAGGTAGAACGAAGTGCACGCCTACAATGGCTAATGGTAATTGTAAACATAGGTCGGGCGAAAGTTCGGCAACAACAAACAACAATTTTTGACATGGTATCGAATACGGCGAAACGAATATTTAGCTGCCTGGTGTAGGCACGTGTGTTGATTGACTTGTCGTGTTTTGGGCTCTTTTTATGTAGTCGCGCAATGTTGAGGTGGAGTTGGGAGGTCGCGAGGCAGTGCACGGTGCCGGAGTGTGTGTTACCTCTGGTGCGCGTGCACACAGTTGTCGCAGATGAACTCGGCGCAGTCCACGCAGTAGCTGGTGGCCGGCTCCGTGTCGTCGCAGCTGTTGCACTGCTGCTCGCCGCTCATGCCGCCTGCGGACAGCATGAGAGCTCTCAGTCACGGCAGAAACCACCACGAACCATGTGGTTCATGTATGTGTGGTGTCTGGTGTAGTCACAAAATGAATGCTTCCCACACATGTGGGAAGCATTATTTAAAACAATTTTATTAGGGGGATTATATTAGGATAGGATTCTATGGTTACAATTAAGTAACATAATTAATTTATCTGTCATTGCTTCGTTTCGAATTCTTCACATATAAAATATTGTGAAACATTTAAAAACAACTAACTATGGAGTTACTTCCCTATTATTCGAAAGTACCTTTTAAAAGGGGCTAATAGAATCAATTCTATTTTATGTGCCTAATTGAAATAAATGATTTGACTTATGACTAACCGTTGGAGCCGGCCTGCTCGAGCGCCATCTTCTCCAGCACGAAGCGCTGGTCGATCATGTTGGCGACCTGGCACTGCAGGCGGCACGCTGGGCACGTCACCGTCACGCGCTCTGCACCTGCACATGTAGAGGTTACACGTTCCTTATAATTAAGTAATAATTAGCAACTGTTAAAACATAAATTTCCCATACGCTTATAATTATAACCATACGTTTATAATTATAGGGGGTAAATAAATTATTACTCGCTTTGATGAAATGAGATGCCATAATTTCATTTCAAATTATTTTGTACTTAATAAAAATCTTATATTCATTCACTGACAACCAAAGCACAGCCTAAGCCGCTAGGTCCAGAAACATGGAAATTTGCACGCTAGAATTTTTGAAAAATCATCCCCTAACGGACTTAAGGTGGCACTAGTCGATATTTTTTCCATAAACATTTCGGGAGGGTGTTACTATTACGTTTGTCTTGCTTTCAACGTAACTTTGGGTGTAAATAAGTAATAAAAGAATTGTAAAATCTTCAAATCAAAGGCGGTACCAACGAGCTCAATAATCTCAAGAAAGCTCAATAATCGAAGTGTTCAATAAACTTTATTTATAATTGATTTATGCAGTGCGCTTTACAAAAAAATTAAACCCCCGATAAAACTGAAAAGCAAAAAATAATAAACCTTTTTTATTTAACCTTAATAAACTAATGTAAGTATACCTAAGTAATTTTGAGTCGGCGCCAAACAATCAATAAACAAAGATCACTAAATTGCCTTTTTAAACGGCGGCGGCGCCGACTCATAATTATTTAGGTACTGACATTAGTTTAGATACTTACATTAGTTTAAGAACTTATTATTAAGGTTAAATAAAATAAAAAAGGTTTATTATTTTTTGCTTTTCAGTTTTTTCGGTGGTTTAATTTTTTTGTTAAAAAGTTTTTATTTTATAATTTTTTGTGGCTATAATCTACTAATTGTTTGCCAAAGGGCATGGCACTGTAGAGTAATAATACACAACTCAGCATTCAAATCTGTGAGTGAACAATTAATCACCCCTATTTTCCCACCCTTTTTTTTTTTTTTTTTTTTTCTGTGTGGGAAATCATCAAATGACTCCTCCCGCTCTGGGCGGAGCAGAAGGGAGTGTCAGACTTTTACTGACTAAAACCCACCCGTGTTCCTTCAGTTGCCTGTGCCAGGGGCCACGGTATCTCTTTCGAACAACCCGCAGCCCCGGCGGCATCGGCCCTAGCGGACCCCGTCAGTTCGTGCTGACAGCTCTTTGAGGCGCGCGTGGAACACAACGCCCCGTCGACCCGGGCCTGGTCCTTACCGGGCGGCGAGCTGCCCATAGCTCGCCACCCGCAAGCCCGCGCCTACGGTGGCCGGGAGTCGGCTGTTGACTCCCGTCCAGGGCGTCTCCTGCGGCGGCTAGGAGCGCGAGGGTGCAGCGATTGCCTCTCCCTCGCACGCTCCGCCTCCTCCTTCGCGAGCATAACTGCTTCGCAGTAGGAGGTGACGGCCTCCCATTCACTCTCGCTCCGGACCATGGCCTGTATGAGGGCCGGACGCGAGAGGTCGCCGCCGCCGATCGCCGCCAAGAGGACACGGCGGGGTCCCGCCCAAGCCGGGCAGACCTCCACCGTATGCTCCACCGTGTCCTCCGGGCGATCCCCACAGTGGTGACACCCTGGCGTTTCCTCCCGCTTTATCCTGAACAGGAACCTCCCGAAACAACCGTGTCCGGTGAGGACCTGCGTCAGGCGGAAGGTGAGGGCGCCGTGGCGCCTCTCTAGCCACTCCTCAAAGAGGGGACTTATCGCCGCAATTGTGGCGTGCCCATATTTTCCCACCCTTAGGGTTGGATTTTTTTTTTTCCAAATGTATATGGGACCAACTTTGAGGTATACCCTTTCCAATAAAAAAGGAATTATCAAAATCGGACTACTCTGTAAACAGTTATGCGTGGCTATACATAAAAAAAATACACGCGTCGACTTGAGAACCTCCTCCGTTTTTATCCGTCAGTTAATAAAACTCGATTTTCCAAAGGACTTTTCGTATCTTTTTTTCGCGCGTCTTATGTCGGAACGGTGTGCATGTGAACTAGTCGTTATGCGTGTAGACTAACGACGTCTAACTGCTCATCACTGATACTAGCTCGGGCGGACACGATGCCAGGTGACACAGCGTGCATTGTAGCCATGCCCACCAGTGAGTACGAGTTCGCGACTAGTTCCACCTTAAATAGGGGATAAGAGTTTGTGTAGAAGTTTGTCATTTTCGTTGATAGGAAATGCCATAGGGCACACTGCTTGCCACACAAGAACTAAGTAAGAACATTACGCGATACATACCCAAGAAGTCTCTAGAGCTGGCTTGTTTCTCCTCCAGCTTTGCGCGGATGCAGGGCTCACAGGCGGAGTGCAGGCACTCCATGAGCTTGGGCGTGCCGTCAGCCAGCGCCAGCGCCGTATTGCACAGCACGCAGCGGGTGCCGGACAGCGGAGCGCGCGCGCCGGGCGACGCCAGCGAGTCGGCCGAGCCCTTGCCCGCGTCCGCCGCGCCACCTGGAGAGCCCCCGCCCGCCTCGCCCACGCCCCCGCCGCCCTCTGCGCCCAGTCCACCGTCAGGCGTACTGCTCACCTGTATACATCAAACATTACATTCTCCATCGTACACAATCATATTATTTCTATGGATTTACTAATCATGTGGTAGCACAACCTATTGAAAATGCGAGAAAAGGTTCATGTAGCATCCAATTTAAACTAGCTTCTGCTCATAAGAATCATAGCGTGATGTGAAATAGCCTAAAACCTTACTTATACATTGACTGACGTTCCTGAATTTAGTGTGTTCAAACATGTGATATGCCATTTTCTTTTGTTTTCAAAATTAAATTAAATATATATTGTATATTGTTGGTAACTTTAGTACATAGGTTACTTTTAATGCTGCTGCTGTTGATTGTGTGCATGGTCAGCAGTTCAAAAGTATTGCATGCCGCAATTGGGAAACTATTACACGATGGAATCATGTGTTTCTGGCCCAGATTATTTCAGGTCAAGAGCTGGCCCATTGCGCAACATAATAAAAAATTCTTTGAGTAGGTACATAGATCTCAACATTTATTTAAATATGTTTGGTTTATAATTTCATTAGTCTTCTTTATTATAATTAATTTGTCAAGTACAAAATCAAAGACAGTTTATGATGAATTCAACTCAACTCTTCATTAATGGCTTTTGTGGTAGACACCTGTTTCACTGATTGATACCTAGTTGTAAATGTCAATCACGACAGACACAATACAGCAAGACAATAACTATCCAATCAATTACATTCAAAACAAAGAATATTGTTTGCAGGCTGGTGACAATAGTGCTATCAGCAGTCTTGTGAAACTAGTAAAAATACCACAAAACTTGTGAAAAAAGATGCAGTATTTACTAAACTATCACAATGTAACTTGTTTCTATATTTTGTGCCAGCACCCTTATGCTCACCCTGCCCTGTACTACAGTACTGCCTTACAGGAAATACCTCAAGATAAGCCAACTATATTATCAGTCCCATAATGAGCTTCTAGCATCCTGTTGACATGTTAGAGTGCTTATCAACAAGTCCTACTCTGTACAATTGTCTTACCACTAATCTGATGACACACATCATAGAGGCTCTTTAATGACTTATGAGTTTGTAAATATTATTTAATTCAATGAGCATAAATGTATCCTTAACTGAACATTTAGTGCACATGTCAGGTCATACAATATTGAAATATGTTGTCATCTTACCCTGGTCCATGATAGTTGCCAGATTGAGCTCGTTTCAGATTCTTCTCAGAAATAGGCAAATCTCATAAAATAATTTCAATCAAATAAAAGTTCTCATCAAAGTATGACACAAAGAGCACAGCAATATGAACATTGGACCTGATCTAATAAAAAAAAAAATCTGATTTGTTGAGATAAATTTCTGATATATTTTGAAAAGTAAGAAACATCTATAAATTATTTGAATAAATGAATAAAGGGCTGAAACTAATCGGGAAGGTTGCATTATTTACAAATACATGATGTTGTTGCGAAGTGTATGCAGTGCGTACATTGAGCGCGGTCGCGGGCGCCGCTCCGGCGTCTCCCAGCTCATCCTGTACCTCCTCCTTGATGGTGACGCCGAGCAGGGGGCCCAGGTCCATCAAGGCCCGCTCGATCTCATCCCCGCTCGGCTGAAAGTTTACGTTTTCCATTCCACTGCCTGTCCCGTCCACTTGTCACTCATTTCACCAGCTGCTCCGACATGGTCAGTCGCTAGTTTGTCGCACTTTCACTCGTCAGCCCGGGGACACTGGCACGTACACATAGCTAATTGAGCACTTCGATTGCGAGATGCCGCCGCACAGCAGCGTCCTTCTACTCACACTATCTGTATAGCGATAATAGTTTGCACAGCAATTTTTCAACTTTGAAGCCTGTCTAGGTCTTCACTATACGTTTTTGCTACCGTGTCGTAAATAAGTTTATCAACAAAATTATCTCTAGAAATTTTTAACATGCGTCCGCTCGACAACCATCGGCGACCATAGACGAAGAAGCAGTGTTGCCAGTGCCCCTTTGTCAAAAGTAACATAACTTAGTCAAAAAGTAACATTTTGATGACAAAAGTAACATTTTATTTTTTAGGGAATATTTGTTTACATAGCTCAAAAAACAGGTTTTTGTTTTTATATGTACCAAAATTTTGGATCGCCCGATTAGTCGAAAACCGAAATAAAAAAAACACATTTTAAAATAAAATATGTACCATAATACTATTACTACACATCAAGCTATACATAACCAGTGTAATCTGACATCTGATTGTACGGAAAACCTATACAATGCGAGTTCTGTCAAAACTGGATTTGTATAGCTCGATGCGTCGCCGTGGTCCTGTGCAGGGCCGTCTTTCACCTATTAGACGCCCTGGGCACATTAGGATAATGGAGCCCAAATGACCAAAATAAAGCATTATTTTGTTGATTGACTGATGATTCTTTTAAAACAGTTAATTTTAAAGGAATACAATTATATTATAAGTATAGGTACAATTTTTATATATTGATAAACATGCTGCATTCTGTAAGCCTGATTTTCAGGCGAGAGTAGAGTAACTATCGGTTATCGTTTGATAATGGAGTAGGGAGGGACTAAGGGGCCCCAATCCATCGCGGGGCCCTGGCATGCGATAGGGCTGCCCGCCCCCAGCATTTTAATTATATTTGCCTACTTTGTGTTTCCATTTAGTTTTGTGATTATAAATATATTGTACTTGTATATTTTATGTAAACAAATAAAATTGTGAATTGAATACGAGTGTTCAATAAAAAGGAGTGTTGTTTTTTGATTGGTAGATTTAATTAAAAAACCATGTTTATGTTTGAATAAAAAATCAGTCTTATAAATTTGCGACCGAAAAATATTTGCGCCTCGACGTACGAAATGCTTTACTTATTTATAAAGGATGTCACCAAAATCTGCCCAAACGAAGTACCGAGGTACACTTAGTGGCATAAAATATACTAGATTACACTGAATAATATTGCATTTAAATATTTTTCTTATGGCAGGCCTGTTGGTCCAGTGGTTAGTGACCCTGACTGCTATGCCGGAGGTCGTGGGTTCGATTCCCACCCAGGACAAATGTTTGTGTAATGAGCACGATCATTTGTTCTGTGTCTGGGTGTAATTTATCTATAATATTTATGTATTTAGAAATATATAAGTATGTTTATCAGTTGTCTAGTACCCATAACACAAGCTCTGCTTAGCTTGGGACTAGATGGCGTTATGTGATAGTTGTGGAATATTTATTTATTTATGTTTACCCGGAGACGAGAATAAAATAACTTTTAACGTAATAAAAAGCTCGCCATTTTGGGCAGAATTATACTACCTTGGTCCATTACCTTACCTAGTAAAAAAAAAAACTGTCAAGTTGACAGTTGTCTGCTGTTGGCTTCAGCTGCCGTTGTTTTTGTTTCATTTCAAATATTTTTATAGTTTATTTCAATCTGAATTCAATAATAACTCTCATTGTATAATCGATTTTCGTTAGGCAAAGTTATGTATCTACCTAACATAAGAAAAGATGCATAAACCCAAAAGTAGCTGAATACAAGGTGTGTATGTTGATGAACAGTACCTACTTAATAATTATATTAGAAGCAGTGTTAGAAGTCTATCAGAGCGATTAACAAACTCGATAAATAAATGCGTTCCTTAGCGTCGACATCCAAGGGTTCCAACATAACATTATATCAAGCCTGAACGAACGGAATGACATTTACCCACGAAATAATGTCCACAGAACACATATACTCCTAATGTCAACCCGTACATGCAAAGTTGCCACATGATTTAATTGTGTTACAGGTTATTAAAACTTTAAATAATTTATTTTGTAGTTTTAAATGATTTATGGATAAAAACACAATTATTTTCGAATTCCTCTATTTTTTCTCTACGATTTGGTGCACGTGTACCTCGAGGTACATGATTGGGCAAAGTTGTATGGGATTTTGCTGACCTCCTTTTAAAGTATAAAAAATCCGCACTCTAATATAATAACAATAATATTTTTTTTTATTTTTTTTCCCATCACAAAAGTTTTATTAAGCTATTTTTATACTTAATAACTAAAAATATTAAGCTTAATTAAAAATTGTTTTGGGAAACATGGATAAGAATATTTTTTACTTGGATAAAGATACCTGCAGCTACTTGATGAATTCATGCAACCAAAAACAGCAAAATATATCCTACTCGTCATATTAAATATGTACTTGAACTTATTTTTAGTGAAAAAATCGCACGGTTATTGTTAAAAAAACAACACACCGTCCGTTCGTCACTGCGGCACAGTCGCGACGTCGCGACTGTCTGCATGCCGAGCGCATGCCGAGATAAAGGCGCGTAGGCATAGCTCGCGCTTCGTCCCATTTGTATGATTTATTTATTTTTTATAATTGGCATCTCGTAGTTGACCTTGAGAGGTCGTGACTACTTAACCGGACTATCCTGTGGTTGCCTTAAGAAATCTTAAAGCCTCCAATCAGGGCTTAAAACTAAGCGACTGCACGCTAAGGGCACCCCCTGTGGGGTACGAACCTCGGCTTAGGGCGTCGCTGGGAAAGGGGAGCAAAGGGGCAGGCTGGATCGAATCGGCATTATTATTGCTTTGATGAGCACGGCGTTTCCTAGGACTATCTCTGAGAAGAAAGTCCGAAACAAACTCAGAGGTCGGGGGTTCGAGTCTAAGTTTCGAATAGAGGACCGCTGGACTCTTATCGGGATCGACTTCGATTCGTCATTTCCTAAACCAAGCAGCCAGCTTATTGACTGCGGTTTGGAGACGAAGCCGTAGTTGGAAATGGCTGCGGCCAGTGTAATAGGTGGCTGTGTCGTCTGCGAACAGAGCCCATTGGGAGCTAGCATCTTTAGGGATGTCGCTAGTGAACAGCGTAAATAAGAGTGGGGCGAGTACAGAGCCCTGGGGGACTCCTTGTCTGATGGGGTGAGGGGACGAGAGCGCTCCTTTTGTAGCGGAAGGTGCGATTCGACAGAAAGTCTCGTAGGATGAGCACGAGCCGGTCTGGCAGGCCGAGTTGGTACAGCTTGTATAATAAGCCGTTTTGCCAGACTTTGTCGAAGGCTTTCGCTAAGTCGAAGTAAATAACACCTGTCATCATACCGCGCAAGAATCCTGTGTGGATTTGTTCGGTTATGCGGTGGACTTGTTGAACACAAGAGTGTTGGGTTCGAAAACCGAATTGCTCATCGGGTATGAGGCCCTTTGTTTCGGAATAGACCCTAAGACGCTTATAAATAAGCCTCTAGTAGATCTTACCGAGGACTTTGAGCAGACTGATGGGTCGGTAACTCGTCGGTTCAGACCTGGGCTTTCCGGGCTTATGGATGCCAATGACGGTGGCTTCTTTCCACAATTGTGGGAAAATGTTGTTGCCCATGGCGTTATTGAAGATGGTGACCAGTAGCAATATTAGAGGGGCAGGAAGGAGCTGGATCACATTGTTGGTGATCCCGTCTTATCCGGGGGCCTTTCTGGGTATGAGACCTTTGATGATATACTGCACTTCGTCTGGAGTGACGGGAGGCAGAGGATTATCGGGGTCTTCGACGGGCTGGAGGGAGGCTCTACGTTCGACTTCCGCGTCGACCTCCAAGAGGTGAGCTTGGTCTACTGGGTGAGTGCTGGGTGAGCATTGACCTTCGAGGCTGATGGCCAGGCACTCGGCCTTTTCGTCATCGTCGGAAGCGATGGTTTTGTCTGGGCGGACCAGGGGTGGTATGGTGACTACTTCGCGGGATTTGAGTTTCCTTTGAAGGTCCCAGAGGCCTGGTGGGTGGGCTCTAGTTCGCTCAGCAGCTTGTTCCAGCTGGCTTCACGCCACTCCGGTAATCATAATAATAACGTTTATTGTGTCCAAAAGTTTTACACGAAGAATTTTTGGAGTCTTCATTTAAGCAAACAGTGCCTGTATTAAAGGACTCCGCTCCTTCACAACAGTAGGTACTTACTTAAACACACAATAAAAACAGTACATGGGTGTATCAAGAGGAGTAACTCCGGTAAACGTGACTTTACAGAACGCTGTAAGTAACGCATATGGGCTTTGTTAGCGTCACAGGGAAAGCTGCTGTAGGCACGGACAGCCGCGTTCTTCTCATTCAGCAGATCACGGACGTCATCTGGCAACTTTCAGCAACGGTCGTCCGTCGCTGTAACTTCCCTAGAACAATCGTTCATGACTGACTGTACATGTTCCGTGAATAAGTCGATTGTGGACGTCGTGTCTGCGATAGAGCTGAAATGACCGGGGATGGTGTCTAAATGTGGTGGATTTCAGGCATTTCCTCACTTTCCTCAAGTCCGTTACCACTTTTGTCTGGGGAGGTAGGTTGGGGTCGGTGAGCCCAGTACGAGGGGCCAATCGAATGATGATTGGTCGGTGGTCTGAGGAGAGCTCTTGTACCACTTCTAAAGTGTCTAACCGTAGGTTGACATTCTTCAGAAGCGCCACGTCCAGGACATCAGGGGCGCGGCTGGGGTCGTGGGGAAAGTGGGTGGGAGTCATGGGACCTATGACATCGAAGTTGAGCAGTGGGCAGAGATTGAAGATTTGACTGCCTCGGGTGTTGATCTTGGCACTGTTCCAAGCAGTGTGTTTGGCGTTGAGGTCACCCGCTTTGAAAACGGAGTCACTCAGGCCAAGAAGGATAGAGAGGTCATCGGACAGAAGCTGTGGGTCTTCTGGACCGGTTGAGGGAGGAAGGTAGACCGAAACTAGGGTGATCGGCTGGTGGCCTGTCATGCCTAGTCGACAGATAGACACTTCGAGTCGTGAGAGGGGGGGGTCCATAGGGATGCAGTACAGAGCCTTTTTATAATAGATTAGTGTGCCACCCTTGTGACATCTCGACCTGTCATTGCGAACAAGACGATAGTTCGCAATTGCAGGTCTACGGAGGGCTTAAGGAAAGCCTTTTGGACGAGGAAGATGTCGATTTGATGATCACGGAGGAAGGTGGCAATCTCGGCTTTCTGTGGCTGGAGGCCTGTGGCATTGAAGGATGCCAACTTGAGGGATCGGGGTTTCGTTCGCGTAATGATGGCTTTATCCATTACGGTTTTGTAATAAAGACAGTTAGAGCTTGCGTAATCTCTGGATATGCGTTGTAGATCGCCTGGATGCGGAAGAGATCGCCGGAGGCCTTAGCGGCGGTGATCTCTTGTGCCATTTGCTTGGCACGGGGAGTAAGGAATATCAGAAAGGTGCTGCTGATCACGTTGAAGGGTTCAGAATCAGCTGGTGGGTTAGAGGCGGTGGGAGGGGGGGTAGTTAAAGCGGTGGGGGCAGCTTTAGGAGCGGGGTTGGGGGCCTTAGCGGCCACAGATTTCGTTGACACTGTAAGGTTTCAGCCGAGGACCGCGAAACTGTGGTTTTAACCTAGAAGGGGCCTAGTGAATTTATAACGAACTATATGTTAAAGAAACAGTATAAGCCTTGAAATAGGCCGTTGGTGAGATCTTATATTCAGAAGAAATTAATCAACTGAAAGATCGGGTGTAGTCGGGGCGACTACGAGAGCGCCGTTATGTAAACGCAACGAGAGCGACAACGAGGGGCAGTAAACCGGGAGCGGAGCGCTTTGGGCACGACCGCTAGCGGCGAGTGTCAAACGGAGTCCGAATGAATGGTCAATGGCGTTTGTATGAATGATAAATAAATGATAAATGATTTTATTTTGTAAGTAGGTTTGTACAAACACTTTTACACATCAATCATTTTTTAAAACTAGATGAGGTCGGCGTTTCCTATCTGACTACTCTGAGAAGAAAGGCCGAAACAAAATCAGAGGTCACAGTCTCTTTTAAAGTCCAGACATAACCTTGGTCAGATCATATGAAGACCATGTAGATTGATGTCTGAGATGGATTTTTGAAGAAAGAACCAAACAGTTTGAGAGGACCTGTCCAGTCAGTGCACGCATTTGTCAGAAATCGTGCAGCTCAACACAACACTTAAAGAGCTCGACGATTCGACGAACAATACCAAAGAAAGGACATTTGGGTAAACCACATTAATTACTGAAACTGCCAGACCATGACAGAAACTAACAAAACACAGAGAAAAATAAAAAAATAAAATGACCCACATAGTCTTCACATTCACAATAATTAAAATAATAGAATACTTTACAAAGTAAGCAAATGTCATAGTATATATCAAATTCATTAATGTCAAAGTGTATATAAAAAAAAAAAACAACAACAAAATAAAAACATTCAATATGTAAAAATTGGAAGCAGCTTAATCCCAAGCCTTTTTGTCCTCGATATAAGCCTTAACGGTATAAAAGGTTTTCTGGCACAACTTACGTTTAATGAATGATTTGAATTTATTAAGGCTTAGATCTTGAACTGGGCTTGGAACTTTATTGTATTTAGAAGCGTATACATTGGCATCTGAACGAGCCACATATTTTCTTGAGCCTTGTTGTAGGTACAATAAATTTGTGTTTCTTCCTAGTATTTATATTAGGGATATCACTGTTTTTAGAAGGCACAGTCATAAAATTAATTTCTTTAAATTGGTCTCTGAGCGAGTGTCTCGGACTTAATTTATAAATTGAACGAACAGCTCGCTTCTGCAAAACAAAGATAGTCTGAATATCAACAGCATTTCCCCACAATAGAATACCGTACGACATTACACTATGAAAATAGCTAAAAACGGGCTGTCTCTATGTCAGTTAAATTACGAATTTTTCTAACAGCGTATGCTGCGGAACTTAGCTTTTTTGACAATTTGTCTATATGTGGACCCCACTGAAGCTTAGCATCCAAAGTTATGCCCAAGAATACTGTGCTGTCTTCAGGATTGAAGTTGGAATACTGTATATATAATATTACCGTGGCTCTGGGCACGTGCCCAGGATGCTCAGTAGGGAAGAGGGGGTCGTGTGTACATGTAGCGATATTTTCATTTGATCTGTTAAACAAAGTTTGCCAACATTAAGTCTGCTATTGTCGTTCTTAACATTTGAAATATTTTTCAAGTATGAAATGTAACGTAAAAGTAACATCTTGCGTCATGTAACATGGAAGTAACATAACAAGGCCAAAAGTAACGTAAAATGTTACAAAAGTAACATTCTAGCAACACTGCAAGGTAGATTTTTATTCGAAAATTATAGATTTACAATTAAATCAAATAATTACCTTTTTGTCACAACATATCGACTGAAATATTGTAAAAAATAAACATTTGTCGGGGTTAAGTCAGGATCGGACATTTTTAAAGTAGAAAGTCGGTAGTTTTACTTATTAATCACTTTTATTTGATTGACTCACTTAGTTAATTAATTATAATTGTGACTTAATTAATTATAATAATTGCTAATTGAAAGATTATAACACAATAATTAACAACTCTAGGCGCTATGACAACATGTGCATCGGACCGAAGTCAAGAATAGAATGCCTCGATCGAGAGATCGCGCGTCGCCCCCGCAAGGGGGCGAGGCGAGCGGTACCGGGGCTATGCCCCCCGGCCGCAGAGCGCTATGCGGTGGCCCGTAAATACGGGCCCCTCGTGCTGTTCGCTCAAAGGCTTTTTGGCCTGTCGGGCGCGCGTGAGTTGCGCGCGCCCGTATGAGTAGTTGCTATTTGTATTTCTGTAGGCGCGCCGCGGCGCCGACTCACGGCGCCGCTTTCTTCACGACACCTCGGCGGTCAGTCCCCGCCAGGTGAGACCCCCAGTTACCCGGGGGAGGCCCAGCGGGGGACGACCAGCGACAGAGGTGCCGACTCGACGCTCCTACAGAATATAGGTGTATTGCTCCCGCCCGTCCCGTATCCAGAGCCAGCCGGTTACGTTCCGAGCTAAGGAGCAGTCGTGTGTGTGTGGGCGGTATTGTTTTGTGTAACACCGCCCAGTGTCTACGCGTGTCGCGGCCCGCGCTACGCCTACGCGTGTGAGTTAGGTGTCTGTGTAGTAAAGGTTGTCTGCGTTCGCTGCGCAACATGCCTATATTAACTTAGAACACGCTACGCAGCGAGTGTATGTTATGTGTGTAGAGTTCAGTTGAGTCTAGTGAGCCGCGTGTTGCCTGGATGCGGCTCACTAGAGGCGTCAGTCCGATGCCTCGATCGCTCCGCCCGGCCTCGTTTTATATCCGAGCACAAACAAGTTGAGTAGTGGGGGAGGTGGGGATGGCGACATCGCCTGATCGGTCCGGTGCACGTGCTGTTTACAACGGTACGATGACGTACCGCCGTCACATTCTATACTTTGTTTATTTGCACAACCAACAGCAGATAAAAATAAAGTCAGTGATTCTGTCATTATACAAAATAAAACACATTTTCGAAAAAGGCACGTAGTTTACTCTTTTATATTAATTTTATAGTAAAGGATTAGATAAAATACAATGACGCCAACAAATTGCAAATTGGAATCCATTTTTACAATAGAACACTTTTACGTTACACGAAATGTGCCTTTATGTGCCTATTTGAAATAAATGATTTGACTTTGAAACGGCCCCGGAGTGAAACCTCGTCCTAGGGTGCGTTCCGAGTGGCGCTGTAATTGATTTGAGCGTGCTTATTTCCGTTTCGAATTAATGTGAGCGCGATAACGATGTCCCGTGAATCGTCATAGATAACGACCTGACTTGCGCCATCTTGCGATAACGCCGGCCATGCCATAAAATAATATCACCGTGAGCACTGTCGAAAATGACAGTGTGTGAGGGTGTGTATGTGTGTGTGTCAGTGTGTGTTTTGTTTTGAGTTGCATTATATCCATATACTAACGTGGCATTTGTGAAATTGTGCTTCTGACTGACAGTCACCACCTAACCAAAGAAGAAGAAATGTGGTGTATACACAAAGAAATGCTGTAATCCAACCATGAGCGTTCCGAATTGTTGACAGCTCTCAGCTGTCATAGTCGTGATACCGGCTGCATTCCGAATTATCATAATTGCTTACAACGCTCACGTCAATAATTTGCGTTCCGATTTAGATATCACGATTATGACAGCTGAGAGTTGTCAACAATTCGGAACGCTCATGAATGCGCTCACGGTGCTCACTCAATGTCAAAACTTTATTCACATGAATACTCATGGTTGGATTACAGTATTTCTTTGTGTATACACCACCATCTTCTTCTTCTTAGGTTAGGAAGTGAATGTCAGCCAGAAGCCCAATTTTGAAAATGCCACGTTTGTTTATAGATATTATGCAACTCAAAACAAAATACACACTGACACATACACACTGTCATTTTTGACAGCGCTCTCAGTGATATTATTTTATGGCGTTATCGCAAGATGGTGCATGTCATGACGTCATCTATGACGATTCACGGGACATTGTTATCGTACTCACGTTAATTCGGAACGGGAATAAGCACGCTCAAATCAACATAAATCGGAACGCAAATTACTGATGTGAGTAGTGCTGTGAGCGATTATGACATAATTTGGAATGCAGCCCTAATCGGCTCTGTGTGTAAAACGTTGACTTGACATGACATTTACGTGACAGATAGATAGTGACAACACACACGTTGAAAATGGCTGACTCTGGGCCAAGTAAAACCGATATTGAAGCAGTTTTCCAAAGATTACGCTCTATTTCATCGAATAAAGTGCGTAGATTTCAATAGCTACGTAATTATAGAATAAAACTTCAGTGATAATAATGTATGTTGTGTGGTGTGCAGGTATGTTTCGACTGCAACGCGAAGAACCCTACGTGGTCGTCGGTGACGTACGGAGTGTTCATCTGCCTCGACTGCTCCGCGGTGCACCGCAGCCTCGGCGTGCACCTCACGTTCGTGCGCTCCACGCAGCTCGACACCAACTGGACATGGAAGCAGCTCAGAAACATGCAGCTTGGCGGGAACTCGAACGCTGTATGTTCAACATTTAGCGTCATATTTCTCTAGTTTCTCGACTCCTGCCCTTATTTTTGGCTCCTCTTGCCAAGCTATTATGAAGATAACTTTGTTACTGAATTTCAAGGCCAACCGTGTCGTGTTGATACACTCCTGAAAAGCAATGGTGTAGCACTGTATTAATGTATGATTAACTAGTACTAGTATTATTAGCGATGTAAAGTAACATTTGTTATTTATAAGTTACAAAAGATTAGGCATAGCTAACATTATGTTTGTCCACTTGTCAGATCCAGTTCTTCCGCACGCATGGTCTGTCAACAGAGGATGCTCGACAAAAATACAGCTCTCGTGTGGCCCAGATGTACCGTGACAAGCTGAGTGCCCAGTCCGAGCAGGCCATGAAGACATATGGGACCAAGGTCAGTCCACCACAGTTGTGTTATTGAAGTTGATTCACTTGTCAGTTTTGCGAAACTAATACAATATGACAATTTAAGACTGAGCTTATGAGTTCTTAGCTCATATAAAGATAGATGCATGTATTTGAAGTTGGCCAAAATGATGTCAACATATAAATTGAAATCAACTATATGTATAAAACTGAATGTGTATCTCAATGAATGTAAAATTATGACATGAACAAGTCCAACAGGTTTGTTTGTTCATACTTAGGATGTAAAGGTTGCATCACTTGACATGTTTTCATTTTGGTTCTTGCTTTTATTCACAAATTTGGGTAAGTATTTAATAAGTATTTAATGTAAGTTATCAATTTAACTTTCTGGTTATTATCATCATCTGCCTGCCTGTTCCCAACTATGTTGGGGTGGGCTTCCAGTCTAATCAGATGCAGCTATATACCAGTATTGTACGTGGAGCGACTGCCTAGTTTCACTTTCTGGTTATCATCATCATCTGCCTGCCTGTTCCCAACTATGTTGGGGTGGGCTTCCAGTCTAATCAGATGCAGCTATATACCAGTATTGTACGTGGAGCGACTGCCTAGTTTCACTTTCTGGTTATCATCATCATCTGCCTGCCTGTTCCCAACTATGTTGGGGTGGGCTTCCAGTCTAATCAGATGCAGCTATATACCAGTATTGTACGTGGAGCGACTGCCTAGTTTCACTTTCTGGTTATCATCATCATCTGCCTGCCTGTTCCCAACTATGTTGGGGTGGGCTTCCAGTCTAATCAGATGCAGCTATATACCAGTATTGTACGTGGAGCGACTGCCTAGTTTCACTTTCTGGTTATCATCATCATCTGCCTGCCTGTTCCCAACTATGTTGGGGTGGGCTTCCAGTCTAATCAGATGCAGCTATATACCAGTATTGTACGTGGAGCGACTGCCTAGTTTCACTTTCTGGTTATCATCATCATCTGCCTGCCTGTTCCCAACTATGTTGGGGTGGGCTTCCAGTCTAATCAGATGCAGCTATATACCAGTATTGTACGTGGAGCGACTGCCTAGTTTCACTTTCTGGTTATCATCATCATCTGCCTGCCTGTTCCCAACTATGTTGGGGTGGGCTTCCAGTCTAATCAGATGCAGCTATATACCAGTATTGTACGTGGAGCGACTGCCTAGTTTCACTTTCTGGTTATCATCATCATCTGCCTGCCTGTTCCCAACTATGTTGGGGTGGGCTTCCAGTCTAATCAGATGCAGCTATATACCAGTATTGTACGTGGAGCGACTGCCTAGTTTCACTTTCTGGTTATCATCATCATCTGCCTGCCTGTTCCCAACTATGTTGGGGTGGGCTTCCAGTCTAATCAGATGCAGCTATATACCAGTATTGTACGTGGAGCGACTGCCTAGTTTCACTTTCTGGTTATGACTGTATTCAAATATGCAATTTAGACGTCTGTTGAGCATATTTATTTATCTATTTGAGAGTTGGTGCCAATTAATTGTACCCTAAAGGCAGCATAACAGCTATTAACATGATTTAAGAACAAGTTAAGTAAATTGATATGATTATCCACATAACAGTTATACAGAAGTAACTGTAACATTATTATGAACATAAACACATTGATATGATATATTATAGAAAGTTATAACATTAACTACTGAGGTGCTATGAAGACTTGGAAAAATAAATAAAATAAGTTTCTAAAAATTTATGTCACTTACAAATGTCTGCTTGGATTGTAAATACTTACAAATGATGAAGATAGGATGAGGGAAACTTATGAATTTTCATGCTTTTATAATGTCAGTGCAATAATACTGGGCTAACTTTTAATAAAAGTATAATAAATGCATTTTAGTTTTATCCAAAAGCTCATGGTTGCTTTGCCAACTTTGCTCAAAAGTATCAGTTTAGTTGTTGCTGTTCCTCCTTGCATTTTATGTCCACGTGAGAGTTTAACCAATGCCTTGTGTACAGCTGCACCTGGAGGCGGCGGCGCCCGAGCCCAAGGAGGTCAAGGAGCGCGAGGTAGACTGGTTTGCGGAGCACGGCGACTCCGCCCCCACTAACACTAGCGCGTTTGACTTCACTGCACAGGTAACACAAACATCTCACCTCACACCTCATACGCCACATACTGAGTGCTGGTGGCTTGTCGGCTCCTTACATAGCACTTGCTAATGTTTGAGAGGAGTAGGATGTTGTTGAGCATATTCAGCCTTAAAGTTCTCCACAAAAATGTTCTTTAGTATTTTAAACATACAGGAAATTATGTTGATTTATATTTATGAATGTGACATTCACAGTATGATGTAGAAGTGAATGTGCGCGCGTGTCCGACAGCGCTGGTACTCTGACTATGTTGATTTATATTTATGAATGTGACATTCACAGTATGATGTAGAAGTGAATGTGCCGCGCGTGTCCGACAGCGCTGGTACTCTGACTATGTTGATTTATATTTATGAATGTGACATTCACAGTATGATGTAGAAGTGAATGTGCGCGCGTGTCCGACAGCGCTGGTACTCTGACTATGTTGATTTATATTTATGAATGTGACATTCACAGTATGATGTAGAAGTGAATGTGCCGCGCGTGTCCGACAGCGCTGGTACTCTGACTATGTTGATTTATATTTATGAATGTGACATTCACAGTATGATGTAGAAGTGAATGTGCCGCGCGTGTCCGACAGCGCTGGTACTCTGACTATGTTGATTTATATTTATGAATGTGACATTCACAGTATGATGTAGAAGTGAATGTGCCGCGCGTGTCCGACAGCGCTGGTACTCTGACTATGTTGATTTATATTTATGAATGTGACATTCACAGTATGATGTAGAAGTGAATGTGCCGCGCGTGTCCGACAGCGCTGGTACTCTGACTATGTTGATTTATATTTATGAATGTGACATTCACAGTATGATGTAGAAGTGAATGTGCCGCGCGTGTCCGACAGCGCTGGTACTCTGACTATGTTGATTTATATTTATGAATGTGACATTCACAGTATGATGTAGAAGTGAATGTGCCGCGCGTGTCCGACAGCGCTGGTACTCTGACTATGTTGATTTATATTTATGAATGTGACATTCACAGTATGATGTAGAAGTGAATGTGCCGCGCGTGTCCGACAGCGCTGGTACTCTGACTATGTTGATTTATATTTATGAATGTGACATTCACAGTATGATGTAGAAGTGAATGTGCCGCGCGTGTCCGACAGGTACTGGCTGGTACTCTGACTATGTTGATTTATATTTATGAATGTGACATTCACAGTATGATGTAGAAGTGAATGTCCCGCGCGTGTCCGACAGCGCTGGTACTCTGACTATGTTGATTTATATTTATGAATGTGACATTCACAGTATGATGTAGAAGTGAATGTGCCGCGCGTGTCCGACAGCGCTGGTACTCTGACTATGTTGATTTATATTTATGAATGTGACATTCACAGTATGATGTAGAAGTGAATGTGCGCGCGTGTCCGACAGCGCTGGTACTCTGACTATGTTGATTTATATTTATGAATGTGACATTCACAGTATGATGTAGAAGTGAATGTGCCGCGCGTGTCCGACAGCGCTGGTACTCTGACTATGTTGATTTATATTTATGAATGTGACATTCACAGTATGATGTAGAAGTGAATGTGCCGCGCGTGTCCGACAGCGCTGGTACTCTGACTATGTTGATTTATATTTATGAATGTGACATTCACAGTATGATGTAGAAGTGAATGTGCCGCGCGTGTCCGACAGGTACTGGCTGGTACTCTGACTATGTTGATTTATATTTATGAATGTGACATTCACAGTATGATGTAGAAGTGAATGTGCCGCGTGTCCGACAGGTACTGGCTGGTACTCTGACTATGTTGATTTATATTTATGAATGTGACATTCACAGTATGATGTAGAAGTGAATGTGCGCGCGTGTCCGACAGCGCTGGTACTCTGACTATGTTGATTTATATTTATGAATGTGACATTCACAGTATGATGTAGAAGTGAATGTGCCGCGCGTGTCCGACAGCGCTGGTACTCTGACTATGTTGATTTATATTTATGAATGTGACATTCACAGTATGATGTAGAAGTGAATGTGCCGCGCGTGTCCGACAGCGCTGGTACTCTGACTATGTTGATTTATATTTATGAATGTGACATTCACAGTATGATGTAGAAGTGAATGTGCGCGCGTGTCCGACAGCGCTGGTACTCTGACTATGTTGATTTATATTTATGAATGTGACATTCACAGTATGATGTAGAAGTGAATGTGCGCGCGTGTCCGACAGGTACTGGCTGGTACTCTGACTATGTTGATTTATATTTATGAATGTGACATTCACAGTATGATGTAGAAGTGAATGTGCCGCGCGTGTCCGACAGCGCTGGTACTCTGACTATGTTGATTTATATTTATGAATGTGACATTCACAGTATGATGTAGAAGTGAATGTGCCGCGCGTGTCCGACAGCGCTGGTACTCTGACTATGTTGATTTATATTTATGAATGTGACATTCACAGTATGATGTAGAAGTGAATGTGCGCGCGTGTCCGACAGGTACTGGCTGGTACTCTGACTATGTTGATTTATATTTATGAATGTGACATTCACAGTATGATGTAGAAGTGAATGTGCGCGCGTGTCCGACAGGTACTGGCTGGTACTCTGACTATGTTGATTTATATTTATGAATGTGACATTCACAGTATGATGTAGAAGTGAATGTGCGCGCGTGTCCGACAGGTACTGGCTGGTACTCTGACTATGTTGATTTATATTTATGAATGTGACATTCACAGTATGATGTAGAAGTGAATGTGCGCGCGTGTCCGACAGGTACTGGCTGGTACTCTGACTATGTTGATTTATATTTATGAATGTGACATTCACAGTATGATGTAGAAGTGAATGTGCGCGCGTGTCCGACAGGTACTGGCTGGTACTCTGACTATGTTGATTTATATTTATGAATGTGACATTCACAGTATGATGTAGAAGTGAATGTGCGCGCGTGTCCGACAGGTACTGGCTGGTACTCTGACTATGTTGATTTATATTTATGAATGTGACATTCACAGTATGATGTAGAAGTGAATGTGCGCGCGTGTCCGACAGGTACTGGCTGGTACTCTGACTATGTTGATTTATATTTATGAATGTGACATTCACAGTATGATGTAGAAGTGAATGTGCGCGCGTGTCCGACAGGTACTGGCTGGTACTCTAACTATGTTGATTTATATTTATGAATGTGACATTCACAGTATGATGTAGAAGTGAATGTGCGCGCGTGTCCGACAGGTACTGGCTGGTACTCTGACTATGTTGATTTATATTTATGAATGTGACATTCACAGTATGATGTAGAAGTGAATGTGCGCGCGTGTCC
This sequence comes from Apamea epomidion, assembly GCA_947507525.1. NCBI lineage: Eukaryota > Metazoa > Arthropoda > Insecta > Lepidoptera > Noctuidae > Apamea > Apamea epomidion. Next base: position 379,346 of record OX382239.1, read on the forward strand.
GACAGGTACTGGCTGGTACTCTGACTATGTTGATTTATATTTATGAATGTGACATTCACAGTATGATGTAGAAGTGAATGTGCGCGCGTGTCCGACAGGTACTGGCTGGTACTCTAACTATGTTGATTTATATTTATGAATGTGACATTCACAGTATGATGTAGAAGTGAATGTGCGCGCGTGTCCGACAGGTACTGGCTGGTACTCTGACTATGTTGATTTATATTTATGAATGTGACATTCACAGTATGATGTAGAAGTGAATGTGCGCGCGTGTCCGACAGGTACTGGCTGGTACTCTGACTATGTTGATTTATATTTATGAATGTGACATTCACAGTATGATGTAGAAGTGAATGTGCGCGCGTGTCCGACAGGTACTGGCTGGTACTCTGACTATGTTGATTTATATTTATGAATGTGACATTCACAGTATGATGTAGAAGTGAATGTGCGCGCGTGTCCGACAGGTACTGGCTGGTACTCTGACTATGTTGATTTATATTTATGAATGTGACATTCACAGTATGATGTAGAAGTGAATGTGCGCGCGTGTCCGACAGGTACTGGCTGGTACTCTGACTATGTTGATTTATATTTATGAATGTGACATTCACAGTATGATGTAGAAGTGAATGTGCGCGCGTGTCCGACAGGTACTGGCTGGTACTCTGACTATGTTGATTTATATTTATGAATGTGACATTCACAGTATGATGTAGAAGTGAATGTGCGCGCGTGTCCGACAGGTACTGGCTGGTACTCTGACTATGTTGATTTATATTTATGAATGTGACATTCACAGTATGATGTAGAAGTGAATGTGCGCGCGTGTCCGACAGGTACTGGCTGGTACTCTGACTATGTTGATTTATATTTATGAATGTGACATTCACAGTATGATGTAGAAGTGAATGTGCGCGCGTGTCCGACAGGTACTGGCTGGTACTCTGACTATGTTGATTTATATTTATGAATGTGACATTCACAGTATGATGTAGAAGTGAATGTGCGCGCGTGTCCGACAGGTACTGGCTGGTACTCTGACTATGTTGATTTATATTTATGAATGTGACATTCACAGTATGATGTAGAAGTGAATGTGCGCGCGTGTCCGACAGGTACTGGCTGGTACTCTGACTATGCTTACTGGATACATTGCACTATACATTTATGTTCTGTCCTCAGGTATGTCTCGTACTAAGAGCTTGTTTTCTTTGCCGTGCTTGGTTTGAAACTGTTTTTACATCAACCATTATGTTAGAAACACTCCCGCATATTATTCAGTTTGGCAAGTTCGCTGTATGCTGGTGTTTTTTTTTTTACTAGAAAATATGTATATTGAATGGTTTTTTTTAATAACTTAACATAGTCTTCATTCCAAATGTAAAGTTAAATCTTTTATATGACTAGCATTTGCCTTATGTGTGTATTTGCTGCAAATGTCCGATCACTAAGTCGCTGTGCATAGTTTACTGTGTGCCTTCTTAGTGAGTCATACATTACTGTCACATAAAAGTTAATGCCATTTCCATGTAAATTTCTTATCTTGAGAATCAGTTTCATATACAACATAAGCAAAATGATAAAAAGTCATATCTTACTTCCGTTTTCTTACAACAAATCTGTTCAGTACAGTTATTAAGCTGAAAATCTGCTAAAACTCAAATGTGAACTTGCTCTTCACTGCCTCTCAAAAAACATAAATAGATATAAAGTAATCAGGGGCCACTCGGACACAAGCGTGTTCTAGTTGCGTGTGGAGTGTCCCGGGAGCACCCGCACATGTGCGGCGCGGGCCTGGGACGACACATGCCACGCAGGCCCGCGCCCCCCCGTGCGCTCTTATCAGCGCAACACCACAGCGATAACAGTTGTACTTCACGCGTTTTAAACTAAATTCATTAGCATATTGTAACACATAATCCAGTCATCTGTGTTAACTGATTGTTGATATCGTGGCGTTCATACATTTTGTATTTAGGGAAAACGTGAACCAACATCAAATAAATTATAATTGATTTGGAATGACAGATGACACCATACACGTTTTCTTTGTTCAGATGCACAGTTATCTCGCCCAATTGGTTGTGTTAATAAGTCCGGAAGGTCTCTTTTTCGATACAACATAACACTTTGTACCTTTGTTCATAAACAACATTAAACTTGTCGAATGTCCTTTCTGAATGTAGTACAAGTATTAGGTCTTTACCTATGAAATTGGAGATTTGTATGATAATTTTAAAATATAAAAGTTTTGGTTTTTTTTTATTTCAGCTAATCAAAGTACTGGCCCAAATTATCTATACAATTTTGCCATTTTGATGGCAGTTTGTTTATCCCTTTACTGTAGAAGTCTGCCGGACGGGAGGCGATGAAGTCAGCGAAAGCGTTTTGTACTGCATCTCGGGTGTTGAATTTTTTCCCACTTAAAAAATTGTCTAAATTTCGAAAAAAGAAGAAATCTGTTGGGGCAAGGTCCGGTGACTACGGTGGGTGACGGAGAGCCCAGCTGTAACTCTTGTAGCTTTGCGATGGTCTGTCGTGAAGTGTGAGCTCGCGCGTTGTCGTGGAGAAGCAATGGGGAAGAGCGATTGACTAGTCTTGGTTGTTGAATTGCAAGCTTCTCCATCATTGTTTGCAATTCTTGGCAATACACATCTGCCGTCACTGTTGTGCCATTTGGTAAGAAGCTGTGATGTACAAGTCCGGTAGTGGTCCACCAGACAGTCACCATCATCTTCCTATGAGTAATCTTTTTTTTAGCGCACTGATTAAGTGCTGTACCCGGGTCCACCCACTGAGACGAACGCTTACGGTTGTCGTACAGGATCCATTTTTCATCGCAGGTAACAATTCGATTAAGAATTCCCTCGTTTCTATGCCGATCCAGTAGTGCTATGCATGCTTCGACGCATAAATCTCGCTGTTGGTCGCTTAGTTCGTGTGGCACCCACTTATCTAGCTTTTTTATCTTTCCGATTTGACGCAAGTGCTTCAATGTTGTTTTGACACTAACTCCAAGGCCCGCAGCAAGCTCAGCCGTAGATTGAGTTGGATCCGCTTCCACTATCGCCTTCAATTCGTCGTTGTCGACAATGGTTAGGTATCGGCCGACGGCGAGGCTCGTTCTTCAACACAAAATTTCTAGATTTAAAACGATTGAACCAATAATGGACCGTGTTTATGCAAGCAGTGTTAGGCCCGTACACGTCGTCAATGTTTCGTGTTGTTTGCGCAGCGGTATTTCCACGTAGGAACTCATATTCCAAAATTGTACGAATTTTCAGTTTATCCATGGCGCCAAAAAATACCACAATGTCACAAAAACAAAAAACTATCTAAAAACAAATGACTGAATTTGAAATTAAATAAACACGTCTTTCGAATAAAATTTATTTGAATTTCGAATTGCGCGGCAATCCACAGATAATTAAATCTGAAAATGCTGGTTATAGAATCTCCAATTACATAGGTAAAGATCTATTATTAATACTTCATAAAGCTTTCCCTACATGCAGATCAGACTGTACGACTAGCCCGTCGCCTGCCGACGTAAGGTCGCGACATGACGTGGTATTCGTATACATGGCCGTTAATATGGCACGCCGAGTTAGAACAAGATTGTCACACAAGTATTCGCGGCAAAGGACGTTCTACAAAGTCTAACTTTAAAAAAACTTGGTATGCCATTTCAACAGCCGGGTAAGTACTGTACTGTAAGGGTGCAACCAGAGCGCGGCCGAATATTTTAATATTTATTATGAACATAGTTCGAAGCGACGGTGGACGTCCGTCGAGCTCTGTCTGGTCGCTCCGTGACGCGCGCAGCGATGCTCGGCCGATCTATTCTGTAAAAAACCCACCGTGAAAACTTGGCGAAGTGAGCTCGAAGAGAGCTTTTAATAGTGTCAGTCCCTCGCATCAGGCGGAACGACAGCTTCACGCGAGGTTTCACGGTGAGATGTTTGCAGAATATTCCGGCAGGTCTAGTGCGCACTCACACGTGGCGACGTGCCTCGCGGCCGCTAACAGCGAGCGCTGTGTCCGCAGGCCGCGCGCGCGCAGCCGGCGCTGACGTCGGCGGCGCGCCTGTGGGACGCGGGCCCGGGCGCGGCGCGCGGCGACATGTGCGCGGGCGCCGCGCGCGCCTGCACCATCGGCGCGCGCAAGCAGCCCGCCAAGCGCGGCGGGGTAATACAACATCGTCGTCACTTCAATAACGATTCATTTATTTCAGACTAGCTCACCCGACTGTCGTTGTCCGGTGTCCTGTCCAAATTTGTTCTTGAGTTCATACAACAATTCCATAAAAAAGCACCTTCAGTTTTTTTAAATGCGGTAGTAGTTTCTTTAAATACCTTACTGTGTTTCAAAAAATCGTTAACGAATTATGTATCGGAAATATTCGTTCGATCGTATGATGATATTTATAATATTTATTTTAATCGAAGCTTTCATATATTAGTCATATATACTTTTTTATATTATATATATTTGATACGGCTCGCACGCGTCGCATTCATTGTTAATTCGTCGTTCGACTAAGGAGACGTCCAAGTATTAAAGCAATCGTTTCGCCGTACAGTTGGGCGCACGCAAGGGAGGGCTGGGCGCGACGAAGGTGGCCGCGAACTTCGAGGACATCGAGCGCGAGGCCATGTTGGCCGAGAAGCTCAAGCTGGAGACGGGCGCGGCGTCCGACAGCGCGGCGACGCTGGAGCACGTGCAGGCCGAGGTGGCGTCGCTGCGCCTGGCCTACCGCGCGCCCGCCGCGCCGCGCGCGCACGCCGAGCGGCTCGGCATCGCGCAGGCCAGCTCCGCCAGCCGCTCGTGAGTACTGCTGCCCGCACGAGTTTCTACGTCGGCCACCGACGCGTCTCTCCCGAATCACTTCTATGTGCACGACGAACACATGAAAAGCTTGCCTGTTTAGACCACCTTATAATTCGGTCTCAGCGTTAATCTTTGACACTTGTCTATGATTCAACTGTAACGGATCATTACTCTTCTCTGTTTCGCCTTAACGAAATTACTTTTAAATCAAATTCCATAAAATATATAAATAAAATAAACTACGACGCTCTTGACACAGTTATGGCAGATTTAGACTTCGCACCCATTCTGTCTATGATAGATCCAAATGATGCTGCAGATACCTTTATCAGGCTAACTAAAACAGCTATAGAAGACTGCACTACTATAATAAAGGTATCTGCAAAGAAACAAACTGTAAAACCGTGGATAACGCAAGGTTTGCTGAGGTGTATACGTAACCGTGACTCTCTACATAAAAAAGTAAAGCAATCGCCTGACAACATCATAATCAGTACCACCTATAAACGATACAGACATTTTTGTACAGCATTGTTAAAAAAAGCGAGGAGAAAATACGATTCTCTAAAATTAAATAAGGCTATGAATAACCCTAAAAAATTCTGGGATACTATTAAAAATATCACAAATACTACCATAACTCTTACACACAGTTGTTAACAGCTTCATCATCTCCGATACAGTCTTGCAATGACGTAAACCAATTTTTTGCAAGTATAGGAAAAAATCTTGCAGATAGTATAAACCAATGACTTACCCGCATTTCACTTCCCCACTCATCTAACTTCGAAAAATAATTTGTGTTGGAAAAGACAGATCCTGACGAAATTAAATCAACCATAATTAATATGCTACGAACAAATACGGCTACCGGCTGGGATGGTATCTCCACCTTGTTCTTAAAACGTTACGCCACATCCCTCGCACCTATACTATGCAACATTTTCAACCTTTGCTTTGACTTAGCCATTTTTCCTACTTCATTCAAAAAGGCAGCCATTCATCCCATTCTCAAGGGCGGCGATGGGTGCCTAGTAAATAACTACCGCCCCATAGCGGTACTTAGCACTTTATCAAAAATACTCGAACGTTTAATGAATAAAAGACTCATTTACTATCTTGAGCACTATAATATTTTGTCACCACAGCAATTTGGCTTTCGTAAAAACATATCCACAAAAGACGCAATACACAAATTGATTCATCACATAGTAAAGAATTTAGACAATAATAAAAAGGTATTGACAGTTTTCTTAGACCTCACAAAAGCCTTTGACACTGTACCCATTCCGACCCTTTTACTCAAACTACAATGTATAGGTGTAAGGGGCCCACCACTTAATTTATTTAAAAGCTACCTAACAAACCGTTCACAACTTGTGACTATGAACAATTACCATAGCGATACAGTTGCTATCGAATACGGTGTGCCGCAGGGAAGTATTTTGGGGCCCACCTTGCTCCTTGTATTCATTAACGACCTCTGCAACCTAGATATACCAAATGCCCAAATAGTTTCTTATGCAGATGACACTGCAATAACTTTCACCGCTAACTCATGGTTGGAACTACAGTCAATTGCACAAAAAGGATTTAACTCCACACTAAGATGGCTTTACACACACTCTTTGACTCTAAATACCACTAAAACTAATTTTATTACCTGCTCAATAAACTCAAATTCCCAACCAAATCCTTCTATGTCCCTAAAAGATCACTGGTGTGGTTGTATGTCGCAGCAGGCCTGCCAGTGCCCTTCACTTACTCCAGTAGATCAAACAAAGTATCTTGGTATCTTCATTGACCAACACTTAAATTTCAAATCACATATTAATACCCCATCTGGCCGCGTACGGAAACTTATTTACATTTTTAAAACACTGCGACATGTAGCACACGCTTCAGTGATCCGGAATGTATACTTCGCTCTTTGCCAGTCACTAGTAACCTATTGTATTTCCTGCTGGGGTGGAGCTGCAAAGACAGTGATGAAGCCTTTCGAAATCGCTCACAGAGCCATACTTAAAGTTGCCACCTTTCGCCCTATCTTATTTCCTACGACCGAACTTTATAAATCCTGGAACGTTTTAAATGTTCGACAATAGTACATTTTACATATAGTTTTACTCCAACATTCCAGAACACTATTCCACCTCCACGTACCTCTTTCGTAAAACGATTCTCTCTATATATCTTGCTCCTTCTCTCTATAATAAAATTAATGCAAAATGCCCAATCTTTAAACTTCCATTCTACAATTGAAAAAAAAAAACTGCATGGAGTGTCCATGCAGTTTTTTTTCAATTGTTTTTCCTTTTGGACCTCAATTATGGTGACACTGAATTATACCTCACAAAGTAATCATGTTAACCCACCCAAATACACAAGCACACACTCACATGCACACCCTTACACACTTAACACAATGCACCTACACAGACGCACACACGCATACCCACACACTCTAAATATGTCTTGTATAAATAATAATAAAATTTAAAATTTGATTTTCATATTGATTTTGATTTTAATTTTGGTTTGATTTTAATTTGGTTTTTGATTCTATTTTGATTTTATTCTTAATTTTGATATTCATTGTGAATTTGTTTGTGATTATGATTTTAATTTTGGTGGAATTTATTGTCTTTTATCACATTAATGTATTTTTGCTGTAAATTGTTGTTTACATAAGTGGATGAAATGAAACTTATTTATTTATTATGGATAACTATTGTACAGTAACTACACTTATGTCCAGATGCTGTTTCAAACTTTACGTTTTAAACACACAATATTTATATAATAATCCGCCAACCAGGGGACCGGCATTGTCTCTCCTTAACACAGGCTAAATTCTAGCCTATCTAGGAGAACAGAAATAAACCATTAGTATTATTATTAAATATACAGCTTCGAAATATTGAGGGAAGCACCTTTTGGGTAGAAAAATAAGGTGAATTTTGCTTTACGTTATTTTCCTGGACTATTAGGTACTGACGGACTTCTGGACAGTTTCAAAGTGGCTGTAATTGTTGTTGTAAATGCTGTGTTGATATTGCAGCGGCGTGTCGCACTCGGCCACGTCGGACATGACGATGATCGAGCAGGAGGACGCGCCGGCCGCGCGCGCGCAGCTCGACGACATCGACGACTTCAGCTCCTCCTTCACCATGATCAGGTTACATACGTTATAGCGAGCGATTGTATTATACCGCATGTTCATAAGAAATGATAAGAGTCGTGTTAAGGTGAAAAAGTCGGGACAGCCCGTGGAATTTAAATTATCTTCGTTCTTTGCAACTTGCAGAGTTGTTGAACTCCTAAGTTCTGAGTTGAGCCACACGATTACTGACAAATGCTTGCACTGACTGGACAGGTCAACTCAAATCTGTGTGGTTCTTTCCTCATTTCAGACTAGTGTCTCAAATGGTCTTTCAGACACAGTTTTCGACATGGTCCTCACTCTGACCAAGATTATGTCTGAACTTTAAACTTTTGTGTTTGTTTCGCCATTTATTCTTAGAGATAGTCAGATAACAAATGTCGACGCCATCTAGCTTATTTTTAAAATAACGTACTGTGTGTGGCCTCTAAAAGTTAGTTGTCATTTTTCCTCTTGAGTTGTGATGCCACATTAGGATTTAAAAAAAAAAACAGGTACTCCTAAGGGATTACTCGATTATGTTTTATGATGAGTCAAAGGTAGTTGAAGTAGTCAATAAAACGTTATAGCAGTTCAAACATTTGGATCACTACAATTTTAAATCATTTTTCAATGTTACCTTCGGACATTGATTCAGCATTCGGCCCGGCTGACGCGCGGCCCAGTTAAAATACTGTTTAAGTTGCGTCTTACACGTATAGAACACACTCAAATTTGAGTAATAGTGTGTATTAAAACAAATTAGTATATAAGCTGTAAATATTCGATAATAAATCAGATTTGAATTTTATATTCTTGTCTCATTACCCCTCACTGTGGCCAAGACACCTTTAGCCATCTCTGATCAGTCTCGTCAGTCTGCGTGACTGGCAGTGAGTGTACCCTTCCCGAACCTGGAATTCCTGCCCACTATCCGTCTGTAACCTTAGGTCGCATGTTGCAGACATCCTGAACTTATATATTTATATATCACACACTAGGTATATGTTAGGTTAGGGTTGTAGGGCTGATAGGTCTTAGGGTCGTAGGGACTGTTAGGCTGCTAGGTCTGAGTAGATCCTGTAACTAAGCATATATTTTCATGTACAGTCACGCCCGTAACATTACTGCGGCCGTAATTAACGTTTGTTAGGGTGGGCTTACAATCCTATTGTGGTGTGTCACAGCTGAGTTGTAAAAATGTCAACTAACTTTTAGAGGCCACTTCAAAGTAGCCCGTCTGCAAATTAGAATTTGGCTCAAATGCAATAATGATTATAATAGGGTAGCTGCCTGGGTAAAAAAATAATAATTATATTTAGTCCGTCAGTTAGATTATCGAAAAATAATGGACACGTATTTTTTCTTTTGTCAATTAAACAAAAAATGACAAAGATAAAGCGCGTCAAAACTTGGGTCGTGACGTCACTTGTTTGCAAAAATGTCGCAAGCAAGTGACGTCACGCGGAACTTTAACGGGTGATATCTTCATATTTTTTTATATAATTGTCAAAAGAAAAAATACGGGTTCAATATTTTTTGATAATCTAACTGACGGACTAATTAGATTTTTTTAGGAAAATAGCCTATTCTGTAAATACATGTTAGTTTCAGTTGAATAAAAAAAATGAATTTCGCGGTCCATCCTAGTACATCCCCCTGATGTACAACAAGCGCATCCCCCTGATGTACAACAAGCGCATCCCCCTGATGTACAACTAGCGCGACTGACGTCGGCCGGGATCTATGTTGTTGCGCTCACACAAAGCGTCATTCAGTGCACGATTCAGGCAGTTCTTCAATAATAAATATTATAAAACTAATTTGTAATGTTGTTAATCAGAAACGAGCCGTACGGCAACAGTCGCAACCTAGACAAGCTGTTCGGCGACAGCGACCGCAAGTCGGCCTCGTTCGACAACATCTCCAGCATGGCGGGCGCGGGCCGCATCTCGCCCGAGCCGGCGCGGCCCGTGCACAGCATGTTCAGCGCCGCGCCCGCACGCGCGCCCGCAGCCGCGCCCGCACGCGCGCCCGCAGCCGCGCCCGCACGCCCGCGCCCGCGCCGCGCCGACAGTGCGGACGATGACTCCGCCGTCAAGAAGTTCGGCTCCGCTAAGGCCATCAGCTCGGCGCAGTTCTTCGGTGAACAGGTCGGTTCGCACACGCATGTTTCAAATAAATAAAATAATATATTTTTATTTCGGAGAATTAGTAGAATGGACTTTTGCAATGACTACCAAACACAAAACAGCAATACATATAGAGTTTTTTTAAGGGAAATATTTAATAAAAGCGCGTCAAACAAATGTCTGAACCTAAAAGGATGAGGATTTTTTAAAATGATTGTCTTTTTAACTTTTGTCCTTTTTAAACTACCTGGACTTTAAAAAAAAAAAAGTCTGACAGTTTTAGTATGGAAGAACTGTCAAAATTTCAAAATTATTCCTCTGCCAAAATCATCTGGTGTTGGAAAAATCAGCCCTAAATTTAATTTAATTTAACATAAACCTATACTTATTTAAGGCTACTTTCTAGGCTTTTTTAAGGCTGGTCAGCGGAAAATTCGCGTTCGGAAAGTGATTCATAAAGGTTTAGGTGTACAGTTCAAGATTTTTAACTGAAATATAATGACGATTGTTGAAGATGTCGGAATTTGTATGGTTTAACCTTTATAAGATCACTTCGTTGTCCGTCTGTCAAGATCCTTTTTCTCAGGAACGCGTGGAGTTATCAAGTTGAAATTAATATCAAATACTCAGGGCTGCAATCCCTTGTAGCAGTGAAAAAATCAAACTTCTAAGTTAACGCAATCAAAAGATACGAGCGTTTATGTTCCCTTTATGCCGCATATTTTGACACTCGCGAGGGGATCAAAACCTATAGGGTACTTCCCGTTGACCTACAAACATGAAATTTGGCAAGAAGCAATGTCATGTAGCACGAGTATAGGAAAAAATCCGAAAACTTGACCAGTTTATTTTTGACATTACGACCTCATCGTCATGTCAAAATAACTGAATTTTTTTTTAACAATTTTCTCGTTTACATTTTTTCATGGATTATTAATTTTTTATAGATTTAAAACGGTGACATGTTACAGACAAAGTATATTGGTCATTTCATGTTTCTCGTGGACCAAAATGGCTTTCGAGGTTACCAAGTTCCATTTAATGGCAGATCGCTTCTGATGTTGTAAAAGCTTCACCTGTAGACGACCGGGTTTTTTTTTCTGACGCACAAGTCTATCAAACAGTTGATCAAATGTGATTAAAATAAATATGACTTTGGTGGCGTTCACAAAAAGAAGCGCAAATATTATATTAGAGAGTTTAATCATATTTTAGGATCGAAAAATGGGAATAGTTAGAGGTTCGATTAAATATATTCCTTTTTCGTTTCTGTGATTTGTAACCGGTGTGGCTCGGCAGGACTCCGCGTGGGAGCGCGACGGCAACCTGTCGCGCTTCCAGGGCAGCACCAGCATCTCGTCGGCGGACTACTTCGGGCCCGACGCGCCGCGCCACCCGCGCAACTCCGCCTTCAGCGTGTCCGCGCCCGACCTGGACGAGGTGAGCAGCTGCACTTTACCAAAGAGTTGTCAAGTTTCTTGTAAAACTAATCAGTGATTATATCAGCGGTATTCATGTAATTGGTGTAAAAATATACTCAATGAAGCCGAGATCCACTTGTTATTCCCGTCATTGTGATCGTTGTCTGTACTTTCTTTATGGTTTTTACGAAAGCAAGTTTTTTTTAATATGTATAACTTAATTTGATGTTCACAATGCATAGGTAAGGGCTATGTGACAAGTCTGTCTCCGCACTGTATACAGGACGAATTTTTCAAGTGGGCGTGGATGGCCAGATCCGAAACTATGAGGAATAGCGAGAAGTACTCAAAGAAGTCTCGGGCTCGATTTTGATGAAATTTAAAACTACATTATTGGATTTTTGAAAAATCAATATTTCTAGCCAGGAATCGAACCCGTTGATTTTGATAAAAAAAACCACACACTGTATTATTATACCATTCGATAGTGTCTATAATAAGGACCAAATTCTGGGAAGTAATAACATATGGCAAACTAAAGAAAAGAGCAAATTTTTTTTTCTTATTAGCTTTGGCCCGCGACTCCGTCGCTCGGAATCAAAATTTACTAATATATCTTCTCTACTTAGTTTTGGTCTCAGTAGCCAAAGAAGAGAGTCAAGACTGGTGAAACCGCGCCGGATCCCGCGCCGCACAGTTATCCGCGTGAGAAGCCTCGTCTTGAGGTTGACACCCGCAGCCTTTAGTAGTAATTTCCGCTTGCGATGTTTTTCTTTTTTATACCCTGTTCATTACGTTAACCGTTTTTTGACAGCTGTCTTAGAACGTACATATTCCAGATGTGGTCATTCATCCTAGTTGGAACCACGACTGGGGTTGCTTAACATGAGTTAGCGCTACGACCACAAAGCCATCGAGCTTTTCACTCATTTCTCATTGTATATATATATTATATATATATCTTATATACTTCAATAATTAGGTAATATCTACGTAAAGTTTCAGCCAATTCAACTGATCGGTTATTATATAGCATTTTATATGTTATTCTTTAGATTGATAACTTTTTTTATTTATGAACCGATTGAAATGAAGCAAACACTAATCGGTTAAGCCGTTTATTAGCGTGCAAAAACGTACAGGCAAACATATAAAAATTCTAAAATCACTGTTTTGGGTTCTATTTCGTTCATAAAGCCAAACTATTATGGGGGGATAAAGAGAAACTATTATGGGGGGGGGGGATAATAGTTTTTCTTAAATATCTTCCATGTACAGATAGCGACCAGTTACGATTTTATTATATGTATTGATGTTACCTACCTATTAAACCTTAACTGATTAATTGTTTAAAATGATCACCATTCTTTCAATACATAGCTGAATTCGACGTCTCAAGGATTATACTGCCTTCAGCATTACAATATTATTGATTCCATTTAAAATATTTTCCAAAGATCGTTTCAAGTCATCAATTGCGTTATACGTGTTTTTGTAGATTTAATTTTTCACGTAAATAGAGAAAATAATCTAAGGGGGAAGATCCGGTGACCTCGCTGGCCACGGCACACGACCGTACGTTCATTTTCCATAAGTTTTCCGTATGTCATTACTTCCCAGAATTTGATCCTTATTAGGGATACTTTCGAATGGTGTAAAAATACAGTTTAAAAAAAAAATCAAAATCAACGGGTTCGATTCCTGGCTAGAAATATTGGTTTTCCAAAAATCCAACAATGCTGTTTTAGATTCTTCAAAATCGAGCTCGAGCTCGACTTCTTTGAGTACTTTTCGCTATTCCTCATAGTTTCGGATTTGGCCAGCCGTGCCCACTTGAAAAATTCACCCTGTATATGTATTTATGCGATGAGAGCTGTCGAAGCGTCCAGTCCCAGACCCGCGCCTGTCCGCAGGTGCGCGAGTCGGTGCGCGCCGGCGTCACGCGCGTGGCGGGGCGCCTGTCGTCGCTGGCCAACGGCGTGGTGTCGTCCATCCAGGAGCGCTACGGGTACTAGCGCTACGGGTACTAGCGCTACGGGTACTAGCGCTACGGGTACTAGCGCTACGGGTACTAGCGCTACGGGTACTAGCGCTACGGGTACTAGCCGCTGGCTGTCGAGGGCGCGGCCTCGCGGCGGCCTCGCTAGTGGCTTGACAATAATAATAAACATGCCAGATTTCCAAATTTATAAGTTTTCTAAACCTTTACAGATAAGTTTCCGATTGCTAATTACGATTCCACCAGCCTTAAAATACGTGTTGACAGAACGTAGGCCGCAGCCCCGCGGAGCGGCGCAGTGTACCGGTGCGTCCTACTGACGAGATCCTGTACCTCGCCGGATTATGTTACGAATGACCTCATACTACAAGTCGAGCTCCGCCTCGTCATCACGAAAATAATCGTATTCCTTTATAAGATGATTTACATAACTCTAGTGAGCGCCGGACAATTGTCACCACTTTGTTCAATAAGGGTTGCTTTATTCTTGAAATTCTCTACGAAACAGGTTTGCACATGTTTTTGATATTGATTTAACATGCACGACGTGAACTCTCGGGCCGGGGCAGGCGACTGACTTTGAGGCGTTTATTATAATGTTTATTTTGTGTAAAAAGCTATGTGCCTGCTGCAAGTTAAAATGTATGACGCAAACATTTATATAAATATTGTTATTTGTGTAAAGTATTAGAGAAACCTGTACGGGACGGGGTGAGCATACCTTGACGATATCTTCATGGAGTGTACATGTTCACGCTCGTCACGCAATCGTAGAGTAAGACTAGTAGGTGCATGTGGCGTCATCTCTTGTACAACGATCATTATTACGACTATCATTAATGACAGCTTTCGCTTCATGAATGAGCGAGGCGAGAAGCGTTGTGTCGGCGGCCGCGACCACTTCCAAGCTTCCTCTCGTGTACTCGAATCATTGTGCACTCTCAGTTATCTGAAGTGAAGTATACGCGTCATCGCTGGCAGCACGTACCGCTCTCCCGCTCGCGGACGAACTAACTGCACACACGCGTGCATGTAAATATTGTAAAATATAGTGAATTGTATAGTATATAGTGGCGGAGGGTCCACTCGTACATATTACTAGAGTACCTAACTAGCAGCATTTAGACGCTTAGCGCTATCTGCCTCACGCAAGCATTAGAACGTTTTATATGAAAGTTATTGTATTCTCACTTCTATTCTGTCCACTACGTTCATTTACGTTATTTCTTAACAATATAAAGTATTTAGAGAATGTATATTGTTACCATAATAACATATTTATGGAACTCTGAACATTGTTACCTGCTACTTCGCTGTCGCATTCCAAATTCGAATATATTATCTGTTTTTCTTTTGTTCTACTATTGAACGTACATTGAATGTTGCATTATTACAAAGTTAACCATCGGCAAGCGCCCGTCAGACTGCCGAAGACGTTACATCAAACATGCAGATTGCCAATAGCGTCGAGCGCACTCCGACCAGCGCGCGGAGTAGTCTGCCAGTAACTGAGCATTTATCATTTATTTATTTTTATGTAATCGTTTTGGTGATAGATCATTTTTAATTTTGTAGTAACTTGGTTAAGTTGATGTTAGTACGAAACTGGAGACAGCCGTGCCCGTCGCGTAGGCGCGCGCACCGGGCGCGGGCTGTGCGCCTGCGCACTGGACGTGTGCGCACCGCGCTCCGGTGCGCGACGAGCCTGAGTGTATGTAAGCATGTTTATTTTTAGAACAGAACTTATTTTTATCATCGACGCGTAAGTTTGTTGCGAATTATTAAGATAACCAGGCATACAAGCCTAAGTATAATATGTATTGTGAAGTTCAATCCAAATGATATGAAACAGATAGTTTGCGTCCACATGACGTTCTGACTGGTGGCGCAGTGCGCTCGCGCACGTGTGCAGTGCTGCGAGGATCTTTTGGCGCCTCGGGCGTTGTTGGTAAACATTAGTGAATCTGTATGTAAAGATAACTAGATTGTGGCGTTAGTTTGTATTGTTGCCACGCGCCAAAAGAACCTTGTACGGTTGTATGTAATGTTGATATTCCGCTTCTAGCAGCGACGCGGCCACGCAGCCGCTCCTGGGTTCATTGAACATTTGTATAGTAATATAATTTTGTTTTTAGATAATAATTATTGATATAAATATACAAAATTATATTTGCTACTGTTTTATTTTATTTCAATCCATCTCCTTTATGATCAACTTACTCCGAGTAAACACTTGCGTGATACAATTATATATTGAGTTCAAAGTTTAAATAAATAACATTGAAGAGAAGTGAATGAAGACCGCCGTGATGTGAAGTGAATGAAGACCGCCGTGATGTGAAGTGAATGAAGACCGCCGTGATGTGAAGTGATTGTACACTATTGTTTATCTGTTTTTGCTTGTTTTTTATGCCTATAACTGGTGTAAACAATCGTTGGTAGACCAATAAATAAATAAATACATTAAAAATAACAATGAATTATAATGTTAATAAAATACTCTGTTCATTCAATAATAATAAAACAATATCATCAACTTCACGCAGAACACCGCAACCGTCAGAAGGTGACAGATCAACAACAACGTGACGTGATTGTTTTGTTAACACAATTCTCGGTTTAACGTGTGTCATAACAATAATAGCGTCCGAAACAGAAATAAATAAAACGAGAAATATGATGTGGTGAAAGAAATTACCCTAACTCAAGTGAAAACAGTTATTTAAGGATAATTTTAATATGAAGTTTTCAGAGTTATGAAAGTCGGTCCTAAAAATACTAAATAGCCAAGTAACTGTGACCAACTTGGAAGTAGCGCTCGCCAGCCGCCGCCGCGGCACCGCTCGGCACGGTCGCGGTTGGTCAAAGTTCACATCTAACCTAAACCAATTGGTCAGTCTAGCTTAGTTACTGTGACCGATTTGGTATTAGAAGCCACAGCAAACGTTATTAGTGACTGCAGATAAGCATTATTCTGCATTACGTATAAAGGTGGGTAGCAGTTTAGTAAAACGTAACGCAATGGCAATCCATATTATATACACGTAACAGAGCTATTTTGTAAAACGGCTAAAACAGCGGACTCGGCAATCTATCTTCGACTTATATGCAAGGTGGAGAGGACAATACGACAATAATTTAAACTGCGTATGTCAGCCAGCCTGAATACGATAAAATTCAATCAAATATATCAATAGTTTAGTCAAAAGTTTAGTTGACAAAACCCGAACGCGGCCCATCACTACTATTTAGTTAGCTAAAAAAAAACCCTTTTTCTAAATTTCCATAAAAAAAAAATTTGATGGTTTTAAAATACTCTTATGCATTAGTATTGCTAGTGTTTTCATTTACTATCTGTTACTGACACGGGACCTACAATCTTTTGTACGTTTCTTGAGCGAGAAAACAGTCGACAGCTAGTCGCTTCCTCGTCGGCGCGGCGGTGGGACAGTTGATATAGCATCAGCTGCGCTTCTTAGCGACGATGCACGCGTTCTCTAGAGACACGGCGGTGGGCACAAAGTAGCACAGGCGGGCATCGAACCCGCAGCTGCGCAGGTGCAGCACGCGCGCCCAGTCCAGCAACTGCTTGGCGCGTCGCCCCACGCGCTCGCGCTGCTGCTGCGGCAACACGACACGGTCTATTGGCTCTTCCACGCGAGACTCTCCATTGGCTGGTTCATTGCCCTGAATGCTTGGCTGTTGATTGTGATTGGTCACATCTCCTGGCTGGTCGTTAAGTTTGCTCGGCTCGCGGTGCTCTTGCGGCAACACAACACTGTCTACTGGCTCTTCATGAGACTCTCCATTACTATAGGCTGGTTCATGGCCCTGACTGCTTGGCTGTCGATTCTCATTGGGCAATTCTCCTGGCCGGTCATTCAGCCTGCGCGAGTCACGGCTGCGTCCGTCGCCGCACGTCGCCCACGACACGATGCCCAACATCACGTTGAACTCCTCAGTGCTTATGCCCAGCTCCTGGAAATATACACACAACTTGAGGACTTGGTGTTACGAATGGTCAAATTATAGGTACTCCTAAGAGCGGGCATATAATTTACAATTTTGTAAGTAAGTTTGCCATTTTCATCGTTATTCTATTATGTAATCGTTGACAAAGAAGCCGCCCCCCATACATATGTACATAAACTCAAGCCTTCTGCCCATGGGGGTCGGCAGAAACTACAGAACCGGCTTCGATCCTTACATACCTACTCCTTCATGGGCATTAGTCGCAGGTGAGTTGCCATCGCTGAGACAAAGCTGAAATGTGTCCCGTGACACGTGCCTGTTGCAGAACAACTACGCTGAAATGTGTCACGTGACACGTGCCTGTTGCAGAACAACAACGCTGAAATGTGTCACGTGACACGTGGCTGTTGCCGAACAACAACGCTGAAATGTGTCACGTGACATGTGCCTGTTGCAAAACAACAACGCTGCTTGGCGGCAGAAGGCAGACATAGCTAGTAAGCTAGTTCTCCAGATGAGCTCTATTACTAATACGTGGCCGTATAAAGGAATGCAGCCCGGATTCACTACAAGGCCCAGCGTAAGGGCCCCAAAGCTAACCCGATTCAAGTAGCTTGCCTGCCTAACGGCAGGTGGATAAGGCTGCATAGCAAATGCTTCAGGCCCCGCGACTATATCATAGTACGGTGTACCTATACGACGCGTAAGAATGAAAAAGAAATATGATATCTCCGAGGCAGGATGCTGAACGTTTTCAATCTTAATCTCTCCAAGGCGGAGTGCTAAAAATCTTCGAGCCCGTGTCGCTCGCCATTGCATCTTAGTTACTCTTAAACTTTCTTGTATAAGTCGACAAATTAAGTCCTATTACTATATGAATAGTCAAAAGAACCTAAACTATCAGAGGTGCTAAAATTTTCTAGCTCGCTCTTTCATCATAATGTCTCTTAGAAAAATCACCGTTCAACCACTGCCGGCACCAGCTATGCGAAAAAGTAATGGCTTCATTACTGTGCACAGTGGCGTAACTATACCGTTTGGGGCCCGTGGATTTGCCAAAGGATGGGGCCCTCCCTCAATGTTAAGAAGCTCAACCAACGTTGATAGCTTTTTTTACTAGCCCTTCGCCCGCGGCTTGTTCCGCGTAAATTTCATATTTTCTCCTAATTTTTTTTACACCTGACTGCTTTGTTTGTCTAGTGGTCGCAAGCGCTACTGCTGAGCATGAGGTCCTGCCCAAAAAATTAGACAAACAATGAGAAAACATAAACGTTATGACGATACTGCCGTCTTCTTACGAATGTGCTCGTGAACTTTTAGTGAGTATAATTGATTGCCATCCCGATTTCATTGAAAGCGATTATTTGATGAACGGAGATTTTTATTGTAGTTGGCACAAATGTGCTGAAAGTAGGGGGGCAGATAAGTAAGAGAAGTGGGAGAGTCAAGAAATGAAAGCAAGGTGGTCAATGCCCTTTGCTCTCTGCTCTGGCGTATGGTAACCACATTAGAATCGACCGATGCGCAGAGATCAGATGATCATACTTACGCAGATTGAAAACAAATTGTATGCAGTCATTGAGGAGACGTTCAAGTTTGTCGAGGATATCTGCATTCAGGTCATAGTAATAATTGACGACATGGTTGGCGCAGTGGCTGAGCGATCGACTGCTGCGCTGCGTGTCGCGGGTTCGATTCCCGCACGGAACAAATATTTGTATTGCCTACAGGTAGTTGTTCCGGGTCTGGCTGTTTGTGTATGTCAGTTTAAATGTTTGTAAACGCACCCACGATACAGGTGCAATTCCTAGTGTGAGGAAAGGTTGTGAAAAAAAAAAAAAAAAAAAAAATAGTAGCGCACATCATTTTGATCGATGTGAGGGAAAATTAAGGACTGCACATGAATTGTTTTCGTACTCATTGGTAATAAATTTTTCAGTCGGTACAGAGCCGGCAGCGTTCCAGTAACCAGTAACAGTACTAAATGGAACGATCGTACTATTGAAGAGAACTGGTGGCAAGGTTGTATCATCCATCCACCATACTCATACTCCGAGAATTACCGATGATCGCCTGACACTTATTATGGTTTTCTGTTACTCCAAATCTATCGCACCAGGTTTTAATTACCATCAAGTCCCTATTTCATTTGTGATAGCTTCAGGTATTTCTTCAACCCTCCCTTGATAGTGCAATTGCAAGTCATCACATACAGATGATATGTACACTAAAGTTCGGAAGTTATAACATTAATAAAAATTTAAAACAGAAGAGGAGAAAGAATACCGCCTTGAGGAACTCTAGTTTCCAAATGAGACCAGCATGATGAAGAATCCTCAACATGAACGGACTGCTGACGTTTCAAATTCAAACTAAAACTATTTATTTCAACTAAACCATTTACAGGCACTTTTGAATTGTCAAGGGTCGGTCAGTCAAAAAGATGAAGCTAGTTGCCCATTCCAAAGCGTAGTAGGTACCTATGGAGAAGAACGGGCATGAAACTCCATGGACACTCTTTTAAATCACAATAATGTGGTTACAAAGTATTGGTTACATCATTAATGTTAAAAATTATGCATGTGAGAACGATGCAGAACGTTAAAAGCGTCCGTAATTAAAAGATTAAAAAAAACATGCAAATATTAACTTAAATTAAAATAAGCCATGGCAGCAAAGAGTTAACCAGTCCCAATTTTGAAGGGAGCTAAATGATCCAACTACCATCAGCGATACATTAGAGTGAACATGACATACCCTCAGGCGCCAAGGCACATTCAAGTCAATGAAAGACGTAGCCAGTAAATGGTAGCATTATACGTGTAGTATGTACATGGGATCCTGCCGTTTTGCCGAAAAAATTTTGCCAAAATTCACTACCCAAACAAATTTAACCAACCTTTTTTCAAAAGCAATGCAATGTTTGGAATAATTTTAGTACGCACATTTTCATTTGGTCAAATTTTTACTTGGCAGAATATTATCAAGGATAATGTAATTAGGGAATTTGGTCTTTAAGCAAATTATTTATTACAGCAAGCAATCTTTAGAAAATAAACGTTTCGTGAAATTATTTGTTATGGCAAAAAATATAAAGGCAAAAATAAGATTTTTTGGGAATTATATAATTTAAAAAATGCAATTTTATTTTAATATAATCATTTATTTAATACAAATAAAGAAAAAAAGTGGTTATTGTTAGCAGACTATCAAGAACCAAACTAGTTACGACGAGGTTAATTTAAAAAAAAATGGTTAGGTTAGCATAGGTTAAAACTGTGATCTCCTACGCACGAGCCGAGCGAGCGAAGCGAGCGGTGCCGCGGCAGTGGCCGGCGAGTGCCAGAAACGACTAGATTATATAGAAAAAAAATATGGAAAAAAAGAGATTAATTTTAGCAGGCTGTTGACAACCGAACTAGTTAGACGAGGTTAATTATTTTTAAAAAAATGCTTAGGTTAGGTTAAAACTTTGACCTCCTACGCACGAGCTGAGCGAGCGAAGCGAGCGGTGCCGCGGCAGCGGCCGGCGAGTGCCAGAAACGACTAGATTATATAGAAAAAAAAATATGGAAAAAAACAGGCTACCCGAGACTGAACTAGTTAGCCTATAACAATTGACTGAATAGAAATGGTAAATTAAAAACTGACGATACAAAATATTTGGCAAATTTTATTTTGCGTAAAATGAGTTATTCCAACTGAAATATTTGACTACATACAAATTGGTAAAAGTACTAGTTGGTAAACAAGTCATTGTTTAAACGTTGACTTGCCAAATATTAGGTTTGCGTTACGATTATTTGTGAATAGATTTTTTGCTAAGTAATAATTTGGCAAATGAAATTATGCGGAAATTTTTTTGGGAAGTGATAATTTGGCAATTTCTTTTCGATGAAACAAGGGAGACCCATGTACATACATAGTACTCACATATGTGCTATGCAATTATACAATACTAGGAGATTGAATTTATATAATGCAAAACTAGTATTTTAAAATCTTCAGCAGCTCCAACAGTATGTAGGTAGGATAGGCGTGTGTGAAGTATTATCAAATGCCAATCAATTCATTTATGCGTCCTGTGGAGCAGGACCAGCGTTTAGCCAAGCATTTTTGTCAGCGACGTAATCCCCAAACTTATAATATGCTTGGCTGCATAGTGTGCGATATATGTAAGATTTGAATTTCGTTTCATTGAGTTGGAGT
Source organism: Apamea epomidion (assembly GCA_947507525.1). Taxonomy (NCBI): domain Eukaryota; kingdom Metazoa; phylum Arthropoda; class Insecta; order Lepidoptera; family Noctuidae; genus Apamea; species Apamea epomidion. The sequence continues at coordinate 401,057 of OX382239.1, forward strand.
ATGTGGGGAGGTATTTTATTGTAACATTTTAAACAGTACCCCATGAAGGCAGAGTCTATCTTAGCCAGTCTGGAACCTTTGCTGGGGAGTTTGTTGCGCCACTTCTTCCCAACGATAGTACTAGGAAGTGATGACTGGCGGTCGTTTTTGGGGGACTGTCTTTTGTAATTTTGACGTTCGAAAAGTGCTGATTTGAATAAATGACTTTTGATTTTGACCTAGTTGAACTAATTGGTCCCTAGTTCTAGTTCTATAGATGTGTCTGTCACCTCTATTACTGAAAAGATTTAAATTTTTCCTTACGTACATGATGTTTTCATAGATATATTGACAAGGTACCGTCATGATATTTTTATCTTTAAACAGTTCCCTTAGAGAATCGCGCCCGTGGAGGCCATATATTGCTGTGATGGCTCTTTTCTGCAGAATAAAAATAGACTCCATAATAATATCTGCAGCTCGTGCCCATAGTAAAATACCGTAAAACATGATATGTACTATGAAAGTATCTGAAATAGACTAGCCTCGCGGTATCTACATTAGTAAATTGACGGATTGTTCTTACAGCATAAACTGCTGAACTTAGCCGGCCTGCAAGAGATGTTAAATGAGGACCCCATTGCAGCCTTGAGTCGAGCGTTATCCCCAGGAAAACAGTTTTATCGACTAATTCTTGTTTCTTTTTATTCAATACTATGTGCCAATACACGTTTATACTATTTACTATATACGTTTCTGTAGGTAAGAGGAGAACCATTCCAGTGCCTCGGGAGAGATCATAACATAGGCCAGAATGGCTAACAGGATGTCGTGACATAGTATTAAAAGCTTTCGTGAAATCGATCAACACTAGTGAAATAACTTATGTGTCTTCCAGTCCTGCCTAACTTTAAGGAAGGCGGAAACAGTACCGTGCACGGGCCTGAACCCAAATTGAAGAGCCCTCTTCCCTATGAGTGAGTTACGATGAAGAAAATTTGAGAATTGTTTGTGGACGCAGGCCTTGAGCACTTTGGATAGGAATGGAAGGATATAAATTGGGTGGAAGTGGGTAGGAAGAGATGCCATTGTATACGCTTTTACAATAAAGTTCCAAGCCCCATTCAAGATTTAAGCCTTAATAAATTCAAATCATTCATTAAACGTAAGTTGTGCCAGAAAGCCTTTTATACCGTTAAGGATAATATCGAGGACAAAAAGGCTTGGGATTAAGCTGCTTCCAATTTTTACATATTTAATGTTTTTATTTTTGTCTGTTGTTGTTGTTTTTTTTTATACACTTTGAAATTAATGAATTTTATATATACTGTGACATTTGCTTACTTTGTAAAGTATTATATTATTTTAATTTATTGTGAATGTGAAGACTATGTGGGTCATTTTATTTATATTATTTTTCTCTCTGTTCTGTTAGTTTTTGTCATGGTCTGGCAGTTTGAGTAATTAATGCGGCCTACCCAAATGTCCTTACTTTGGTATTGTTCGTCGAATTGTCGAGCTCCTTAAGTTTTGAGTTGAGCTGCACGATTTCTGACAAATGCGTGCACTGACTGGACAGGTCCTCTCAATCTGTGTGGTTCTTTCCTCAAAAAACCATCTCAGACATCGATCTACATGGTCTTCATATGATCTGACCAAGATTATGTCTGCACTTTAAAAGAGACTGTGACCCCTGAGTTTGTTTCGGCCTTTCTTCTCAGACTAGTCAGATAGGAAACGCCGACCTCATCTAGTTTTAAAATATGATTGACGTGTAAAAGTGTTTGTACAAACCTATTTACAAAATAAAATCATTTATCATTTATCATTAGAGAGGGATTAGAAACCTTAGTTAGTGGACGAACATAGGGAAGGGAATATTCCGGTTTATAGGGATTTTTTTACAATGTGAGTAATAGCGGGTGGCAGATGACCCAGAATAGTTATGATCATTAATTGACCACGTTGACCAAGGGTGATATTGTAAATCTAATAGGGTAGGGAGGGTAGGCGTTACTGTTGTCATGTAAACATCGCGCTCCTCTAATTTTTGTATTTAAAATTAAAATATCAGTCATGTATCCCTAACTCTATTATGGTAGTCATGCTTCTACTGTAAATAACCAGAGTTACTGTCATCTCAATTAAAATATCGCAAATAACAAATTTACTAGTGTTAATTACTGGAGTGATATGTGAACTAAAACTTGACTATGTTGTGTGTCAAAGTACTTTAAAAACATTAGTAAACTACTGAGAACGAGTTATCAGTGTCATGTTATCAAGTGTCTCATCAAATAAAAAATAAAAAGACATAAGTGTTAAATCAAAAAGTGCTGTGACCAAAGTCCAAGCATATTCAAATTCCATAACGAACTTTTTGAAAATCAATTAGTACTGACTAATATTTTCGGAAGACATATTGACTACAGATTGGCCGAGTGGAACAAGCGCCGACTGCCATGCACCGGTCACTGAGTTCGAGCCCACTGCCAGCAAGTTCTTTTTTGTGATTATTAAAATTGTAATATAAACATTGCGTATCGACACCGCGTCGGGAGCCCCCCGAACCTCAATCCGCTAGAAAGAGAGCTGCTCAAAAATTGCCACCCCGTTCTCGCGCCGCTGATACGCACGGCACACGCGTCAGGGACACAGCTGAGCCTTGGTGTCCTGCGCCTACTACGACGAGCGAAGTACTTACAAGTAACTTCGTGCACTTAATTATCGCTTCGCGCCACCTCCGTTAGATTTTTACGTTATATACAATACCTACTATCATCAGTATGGAAACAATTGGAAACATCGATTACGTTAATACACAAAAAAGACCAAGGCAACATTTGAGTTTTAATGATAGCGAGTTTGAGATGGATGTATCATACCAAAGTCAACCAAATGTCGCACTAATTAAGGATGACATTATAGAAGAACTAAAAGATACAATAAACAAGCTAAATATTGAGTTAGAGATTGCCAATACAGAGGTTGAAAACATAAATTTGGAAAATACATCCCTAAAAAAAGAGGTACAGATGTTCCAAAACAAAATAAAACTTTATAAATCCGTTGGAATTGGAGAATTAAAATATAAGACGAATGCAGAATACTACTCTCCATTGAAGTTCTATTCACCTCAATATAAAAGGCGTTTCAAGCATTGTAGTAATGTTGAAAACGGTCAGTCAAACTCTTCATCAATGTACCAAGATCTCAAATCTACCAGACCTACGTCACCATTTACAAAGGACCTCTCTAATAATTTAAATATCGAGGGTACGTTAAGAAAAAAATGTGATCTTGGTATTAAAAATACTACGCACCAAGTTAGCTCACTCAGTCCTAACGCAGTTAACAACACTGATATGGCTACAGTCGTAGAGGATGTATACATTGGCCAGAATGTGCTTTCAAATATCAAAACTACCCCCAAAATGCCCTCATGTACAAGTAAATATGCAGCAAGTAAATTACGCACGACAACCAAGCACCGGGTGATTATATTTGCCGATCAGACCGGATATGACATGAGAGATATACTTCAGAAACTACTCGGAAATACTTTCACATTGACGTCTATTATAAAACCCAATGCACCTATGTCTGAAATATTAAGTTCGAGCATTGAAATGTGTCAAAGTTTCACCAAGTCAGACTACGTGATAATATTGGGAGGCTTAAATGATCACAACCCATTGCAATTTCAATCTTTTCTGTACTATATTGTTAATCAGATTAAAAGTACAAACATTCTAATTGGTGAAATTTTAAGGAATAGATATTTGAATGTATGTATGCTAAATAATGTGCTCAAGATTATAAGTCGTAACTGTACAAATATATCTCTTTTACCACTGGATATATCTCAGGGTAGAACGTACTATTCCAGGTATCTTAACAAACTAAATGTCAGTAGGTTACTACATAGAGAAATTCTGCGCTTAAATTATAAGCATGAATACCTCACTTATACAGCTAAGTTAGACGAGGGACAGTCCACACATAAATGTCTTAAAAATGTATTCACCCAGACTAGTGACATATTGTCGTCAAATACGACGTTTATGGACGCTACAACCCAAACTGACAGTATTGACTTAAATGTGAATTTTTTTCGAGCCTGATAATGTGCGAAACACTAAAAATAGTAAAAGAATAACGAATGATATATTAAGTTTATCTATTTTTCATCAGAATGTATGTGGCATTAGCAATAAGAAAGACGAACTAGAACTTTATGTAGAAAAAATATTACCTAAATTGGACTTCATCTGTGTTACTGAACATTTCCTAAACAAATTAAATGCACCTATTTTTGCACTGACTTCCCACAAAATGGTTTCTTATAACACTAGAGTTAACAAAAAAAGAGGTGGTAGTCTTATTTTAGGAGAGAAAAATAGACAAGTCTTAGATTGTACGCAAATAAATAAATTGTATAAATCTGAAGCATTCGAAATATGTTGTACGAAAGATATTGACACCGGGCTATACATATGCTGCTGTTATCGTAGTCCCGATGAAAAGAACTTTAAAATATTTATGGAAAAGTTAGAAAAATTGTTGGAATATTGTTTCAATAAGAAATGTGTCATATGTGGTGATTTTAACATCGATCTCCTCTGTCAAAATAAAAAGGGTATAGAGTTTGTGAGTCTTTTAAGATGTTATAATTTTAAAACTCTTATTCATTCGGCAACTTTTACTCGAAATCAGTCATCTTCCTGCATAGATAATTTTGTTACTAACTTAGATGACACTTACATTCAGAAAGTTTTCGTAGACCACAATGGCTTAGCAGATGGTCATGCAGGACTTTTTTGTGAGTTAAAGCTTCAGGTGGTTATGAAAAAGGAAACAAACAATAACCATAATATTATAATTGAAAAACGAATATTCTCAAAAAACAACCACGATATCTTTCATGGAAAAATATTAAGTATCGACTGGATCTCCATGGGGATTAACACGTTTTTAAATAAATTTCAGGATTCATTTCAGTGTAGCTTCAAAAAGCGAAAAAAACACATAGTTTTAAATAACAACGGTGCTGGTATAAAATGGGCCTCAAAGGGCATTAGGGTGTCGAGTAAAATGAAAAGATTTTTGTGTGTAAATAACGGAAGCAGTCATAACACCATACTCACTTATAAAAAAAATTATATTCGCATCTTTAGGACAGCTGTGAAAAGCGCTAAAAGTATTACTGTGAGGGGTCAAATACAAAATGCTAAAAATAAAAGTAAAGAAATCTGGCAAGTAGTAAATCGCCATAGAAACAAAGACAAACAAAAACTATTGACGAAGCTTATGGTGAAATTAGATGATAACATTATTGATGACCCCAAGGAAGTAGCTAATGTATTCGCTGAACAATTTAATAATTTTAACCACTCCTTGGGTAAGGCGGAAGAATACAATTCACTTTTCTATTTAAATGAGTCTACTGATAGGGTAATTAATGAAATGAGTTTGACCTCCGTGACTCCTGAAGAAATAATAAAATTGGTAGGATCAATGCCAAATAAGCCTTCAAGTGGATATGCCCTCAGGAGCCTACGGGATGAACTTAGTTTAACTATTTTAAAATCTGTGTACTATGCACTAGTGGAGTCACGATTGAGATATAGTATTCAACTATGGGGAAACAGCTACAAATATAACTCTAATAGAGCATTTATATTACAGAAGAGGGCAATCAGAACAATAGTTCGCATTCCCCAAACCGAGTCTTGTCGGAAATTTTTCCAAGATCTATCGATACTTACAGTACCAAGCCTATACATTTTAACAATTTTGACGAGCTTGGCAAAACACGTAAATGATTATGAAACAAATAACGAAAGACACCAAAGGGAAAGCACACGGAACAAATACTTAAAGCATAAAATGAATGCTAAATTAAATATCGTGAACCATTGTGTGCAATATCAAGCGGTCAAATTATTTAATTGCCTACCTAAAGACCTCAAAGAGTTACTATACAAAACCACCCTATTTAAACATAAACTTAAAGACTTCTTATTGGAAAAATGCTACTATTCAGTTGATGAATATATGACTCAGAAATAATATAAGTGTGGTAAAATCATTATTGAACATTATATGAATTTGGTTGACATTTTTGGATTATGTAATGTTTTTTTTTTTTTTTCTCTCTTTTTTTTGACGATAGATGTTTATTTTAATTTTAGTTGTTTTTTTATTATAAATTATTATTGGACATTGTTATTATTATTATTATTTTTTTACATTTTATTGGCCGTAAAAAATATTATTAAAATTATTATTCCATTTTATTCATATTATTGAACTACAGATATTATTATTGGTGAATTTGTTATTATTATGTTATGATATTATATCTATTGTGTTGACATTTTTGATGATAGATGATTTCTTATTTATGTTGTTTTTATGAATTCGTTATTATGGACATTTTTTAATTACCTATTGTGTTAAGATCAATTTGGCTTTATTTTTTATTTTAAACTTTTTTAAAAAATTTTTATTTGTAAACATTCAGATACAATATGTGTTGTTATTGAATAAATGAAATGAAATGAAATGAAATAATAATTAGATAAAATCATCTAATATCATCATCATCATTTAATAGACAGAATCATCTTTTTGATCTCTCCCGTTTCAACTGGTACGAAACTGAAAGGATTAATATGAGGACGCGTTAAACCAGAAATTAGGGACAAAGTTTGTTGCTTGGATAGACTATCCATGGTAGAAACAGTGGAAATATGACGGTTGAGACGGACCAAGTCAATTAAATTATGAAGGTCTGAATGTCGTTTTGGTTTGCCGATACCAAGAAATTTCCAAATATCAGCAGAAGAGGAGAAATTGATAGTATCTAGAATGTGGCGGCATTTAGCATTGCCTATCGTCTGATTACACCGATTCCTTGCAGCTTTAAATGTTGTCCAATTTTCATCTGTACGATCCCTTTTAAATTTACGGACCGCGCGGTCCCTACGTCGTATTGCTATCTGTGTTCTTCTTGTCATCAATGGTGCAAATGGGCGTTTTAACTTAATTTTTTTTTGACGGGAGCATAGATGACAAAAAGGGACCAAAACATTACATTATTTACTTCAAGTGATAATACAACATCATAAAATATCGCAACCTTGACGGCAGCGGAAATGGGTAATTAAATTTTTGGGTAGGTACTAAATGGTCGAAACCTGAATGATGTCCTTTGTTGCACATTTTCAAAAAAAGTTTGAATTTCTCTACTTATGTTAGAATCCTCCAGTGCTCATGGCCCTCTCGGGCCGGGGGCCCCTTCCGGCTGGGGGCCCGTGGTATTTTGCCCCTTAAGGTCTATCCACACATATCAGGGCCATGTCAAGGACGTGGATGGACCGTACTCCGTCAGGGGTTCAAAAAAATATCGCGTACATTAATTTATATACATTCCATGCCGATTTCGGCTAGGGCTACTGTTTTCGACAACTATAGGTTACGGGCATGTGGCCAACGTAACCTATCTTCACTGTAAAGGTACGTGCACAATTCGGACATGTGAGAATGTCATTGTGGTAATTGTATACAATGTTGGAGGTTGGTTTCCCATACATTTTATATGAACTCGTTCACACACGTCCGGAGCTTCAGTACCTGCCTTGTGTGTGCCACGGCCCAGTCAGGTCCCGGACCCGGCCCTGAAATGAGTGGATAGACCTTAATGCCACCCTATTAGTCCGCTCAACGAATAACCCAAAAGGACGTGTAGAGTGCGTGATCTGGGACCTATGCGATTTCTTCAGAAAGTTGTTCAGGCTGCTTCGGGAGTAAACATACTAAAAGTCCCCGCGTCTAGGAGGTGAGCCAGAGTGGAGGGGTAGGTTAAAGGTCCCACTTTTGAGTTTTTTGCTAATATATTTTAAATGGTGCGTCGTAGAGAAAAAATATCTTTTATGTAATGAAAGCGCATAAAATTTTCTACAACATTTATCTTATTCACTTTTTTCAAATTCCTGCCCATTTTCAAACAACACGTTCCGTAAAAGTGAAAATTTTCCTAAAAGAAAACTTTTATCAAACACTAGCTGTTGCCTGCTACTTCGTTCGCGTTATTTCGGGATAAAAAGTAGCCTATATGTTAATCCAGGTCCTAATCTATCTACCTACCTTTCATCCAAATCCGTTCAGCCGTTGAGATGAATAGTTGCATTTGACCCAACACTGAGTTCAGTTCTTACTGTTCGCTTGCTGTGAGCAGACGTGCTGTTGATCTGCATGGTCGTGTCGGGGCTATTTTAAAGTATTTTTGTTGCACTCTCGTTTGATATATTCGGTTCCTCGCTTACTATCTTGCGGGGTGTGCCATATAGTGTCTGCACCATCTTGGAACTTGTAGCGCGGTGTCTCTCTCGTCCAGTGACTGCACAAACTAAATTCTAATATTTGGAAAAAGAGGCGCGTGCGGTGGGGCTCGAAGTCGGGGTCGGCCGTTTCGAGGCGACGAGTGTAGCGGGTTATACAACTAAGCCATCCCTGCGTGATCACCTGACAGTGAAATTCTGTACTTCAATCTACGGCCGTAACGTCGTTTGCAACGCGTCATACCTGTATCGTCGTGTTTGTGTATACCTGTTTAACATCTAGTTGTTATAGTCTCGTCTGGGTACGTTGTTAACATTATATATACATTATAATGTTTCACTCACCGAATAAAAGCTAGTCGACTCCGGATCTGCACACGGAATAGGATTCTTGTACCGTTGCTAATGTCACGCAAAGAAAACGGAAACAACCTGACGGCGAGCTGACGCTAGCTATTGCTGATTTATCTGCCGAGTTAAAAAAAAAACTATAGGCGACCTGCGCGCTATCATAAAGTTTTCGAATATAAATGTGAATATTAGAAATCTAAGAGATGAGTTTAATAGATACTCTATCAACAACTTCTTCACAAATACAAACTAAACTGAAGGAACTACGAATAGAACATGCTACGGCAAAATTAGAAATATCGAGCCTAAGTGCAAAACATGATGATCTGTCTCAGGTTGTGACGGAGCTAAAGTCAATAGTAAACTCTGCAAACTGTGTCGGCAGTGCGAAGCGTATTGCTGATCTGGAGATGAGTGTCGGGAACTCTGCGGCTACGTCGGTCTGCTGGAAAGTAAAGTAGATGTGCTGGAACAGCAGGCGAGGCAGTGTAACATTGAGCTGGGGAACATTCCTGAAAAACGAGGTGAAAACCTAATTGCTGTGCTGGAGTCAATTGCGTCAGCAATTAATATACCGTTAGCAAAGAATGATGTAGTGGCGATTCACCGTGTTCCTCATGCACACGCGCAGAATAATCGTCCCAAGAACATCATAGTGAAGTTTGCGTCCCGTTTGCTTCGAGATAATCTACTAAACGCATACCGTCTATTCAAGGGGCTGACATCCGATCGCATTGGCCTCTCCGGAACGCCATGTCGTATGTACATAAATGAACACCTAACACTTCGAAATAAGGATTTGTTTCGCAATTGTTCTGAAGCAGCCAAAGCAAATTTTAGATACGCATGGATCAGTAATGCGATCGTCTTGGTCAAGGAAGCGAATGATTCGGCCACTTTTGGTATTCGTACTGAGGCCGACATATCTAACAAAATCACACCAAAAAACCACTCCGAGAACATCGCTGATAATTAAACCTCTCTTAGATGGTACACACGGCTACACATAAAGTTAAACTGTTTGGACTTTGGACTATTAGAAGTTGAACGCTGCGAATCGTGCGAGAGGGTGCGATATGTTTTTGTTATTTCGTCTCACTCACGCACGTCGCAGGACTGCGCGGGACGCACCAACTTCAACGCGTATATGTAGATAGATGCGTATCATGTATATTATTTTGTAAACAAGTTGAGCTCGTATTATAATACTAGCTTCTGGCCACGACTTCGTCCGCGTGAAATTCTTATTCCCCCGCCCTAACCCGTCGTATCGCATCGCTCGCTTCTCGTTCTCGCTTAGTTCTCTTTCTGACTGTATTCATTTTGACCTAGCGTGATGTTGAACCGACCCGAACGTTATCATACCTATTTAGTTGCGGAGTTATTTTAAAATTATGTTATCTCCTAAGATGTTGATTGAAATCAATTGATATCAAGGGCAATTTTGTTCACAATTAAATACTTGTGATGAATAACGTATTTATTTGGATAAAGATTAATAACATATTGATAAAACACCTTCGCAGATAATGCATTAATTTCGAACAAATTTGATTACCATAAAAAAGGCTATAGTGAGTCAATGTTAAAAGATAGACATATGCTGTCGCGGACTTTTTTTTAGAAATTTTAAAGAGGAATAATTCCTTCATAGATTATTTTTGCGTAACTTAAACCGTTTACGCAGCGCACGCAACGGAAGCTCTCAAGAAGGAATCATTTTTCCCGTTTTTGCAATATTGTCCATTGATGCTCCGTTCCTATTGGTCGCAGCGTGATGTTATATAGTCTAAAGCGTTCCTCGATAAATGGACTGTCCAACACAAAAATAATTTTCCAATTCGAACCAGCACCCTAATTTATAACACACAATCAATCAGAATCGGTTTCATTTTGACAGTTCAACAACATTCATTGCGTTATATACGTGTTGAGCAGACTTTATGAAGGTAACCTTTTTCGAACTTATGAAGCAATGGATTAGCAATATCCTTCAAAATGATTCAGATTGAGATTGATTGTGTGTTTCGCAATTAGGGTGCAGTACTTCCTAAGGTTAGCGCGTTCAACCAAACAAACAAACAAACTCTTCAGCTTTATAATATTAGTTTAGATGAGTTTGCACTAATAAATTTATTACCATTAGGTATTTATTATTATCATTTAAGTATATTATTATATTATATTTCGAGCTTGCATACGTGTAATTCGAAAATCTACATCCTGTCGGATTTTCATACAAACTTTCAACCAACATCGTCATCCAATCACCCATTCCATTTTATAACAAAAACACTGAAACACGTATTACTTTATTGTCAACCGAAATTATAAATACGAATTTTTATAGATCTAACTTCAAAACGACGGATTTTCATACAAACTTTCAACCCCCATAGGATTTTTATCAAATGGGTTCTTATATTACATAATATCTACTTATGGCAAATAAAACTTAATTACTAAAATCATTAAAGTCCAATTCTATTCAGATACCTATAAGCGATATTCGATAGATACGGTTGTGGGTAACAACGAAATACGAGTGGTATATTCCGCCGGGTAGGTAGGTATATTTTGTATTCTGGTTTCGCGCTAGCTAGAGGTTACACAAATATAAATAGATTTGAATAGGCCTTTATACATGTTGCCTAAGCTAGCATCACATGCATTGCATAGGTATATCATCAATGTGTCGAAGAAATCCTTAAATGAATTAACAATTTAAATATACTTCAATTCACAAAGCTCCGTGCGGGGCGTCCGCGTCGGCTGACCGGGTAACAATAGTTAATACTTAATGTAATGATTCATTATAAATGTTGACTAATTATATAACGCTTGAACGGCGTGAAATAACAATCATAATCTAAACATAACTACAAGTTACCTCAGGAGCCAACAATAGCTACAAATTAAAATAAAAAATGAACATTTAAACAACGCAGTTGAAAAAAAAAATATTCATCCAGTGACAACCCTCTATATTGAATATGGAAAATAAAAGTTGATATGGTTTATTGGTCTATGCTACTAATAGATATGAGAAATATCCTCACACTAGAGTAATTATTATGTAAATCCTACTAATATTATAAACGCGAAAGTTTGTATGGATGGATGGATGTTTATTACTCTTTCACGCAAAAACTATTGAACGGATTTGGATGAAATTTGGCACACCGATGGTTTATAACCAGGATTAACACATACGATACTTTTCATTCTGAAATTACCACGGAATCGAAACTTATGCGGGTGAAACCGCGGGGCGCAGCTAGTAGTTAGATAAATTATGTTTATGACTTGAAAAGGAGCTGAATCCACTTAAAAAAATTGTAAACCATTAACATTTATAACAATAAAATATTATTCTTAGATAACAGACTACCATCAAATTTAACAGCTTCGAGTTACTTCGGGAGCCATTATCAATTAAAATAGTTTAAAATTTAAACTCCTAAATGAGTAATAGAATTATAGAAATCAATATAGATAAAAAAACAAACAATGAATCTAATTAGTTTGCCTAACTTAACGTAACATAATAGTCGTGAATCCTGGGCGACGTTTAGGAACTGACCGGCATAGAACGTGCATAGAACACTGAATTGAATACGAGTGAAACTAGCGAATATTTGCCAAAAAAAGTGCATCTGTGTGCGTAGGCGCAACGCGGCAAATGCTGTCATTGGCCGATGCCACGATACGCAGTCCCTTTCCTACAATTCTCTGTATTGCTGGTAGCGTAGTTATACGTATATAGGGTGTCCGACTTGATGTGTTGCCGTGTGTACACACGGCTACACATCCAGTTAGACTGTTTGGACTTTGGACTACTAGAAGTTGAACGCTGCGAATCGTGCGAGAGGGTGCGATATTTTTTCGTTGTTTAGTCTCACTCACACACGTCGCAGAACTGCGCGGGAGCGCGGGGCACCAACACAAGGAACTTATATCCAACCTGGAATGCGCACAGGCTGCCGATGCGCGGTCCGAGCGAGATAGCTTCGCGAGAGCCCTCTGTCCCTTTCATTAGGGTGACCAAACAATATGATGTAGGTAGATACGAATATACGAATTATGTACAAAAATTTATTTATTTACATTATATAAGCTATGTACATGTAGATACTAATATAATAGGATATAATATATTAACCAATAATTTGATTTAAAAAATAATAATAATTATGCTTTATGGATGGTAAAACGCATTATGGGGAATTTATAAATATTTATTTGGTAGATATTTACAGTCAGGTTCACACATTACTAAATAAAACAGTTTATGGAATTTCTGTCTTAAAGTTCATATTTTCTCACCAATTAAACCTTCCCTGGACTACGACAAACATTTCAAAACCAAATCAGCTAAATCGGCCCAGCCGTTCTCGAGTTTTAGCGAGACAAACGAACAGCAATTAATATGGGAAGTTGAAAGTTTTTTGCCATTTCCCTACAATGTTCCTTGGGAAATGTGAAATTTCATGATCACGTCTATTAAGTATTCGGTACACCATTCCTTATAAAATTATCGTGGCGTGTACTACAGAACAGTCTCAACACACATATTACCTACTGAAATAAATGTTAAAATCAGCCCAGTATAAACATAAAATACCTATATCAGACATGCGTAATTATGCTAACGTTAAAGACTACCTTCTATTTATATGCTGCATTGTGTAAATAATCTTATAATTTCGTTCATTATGGGCACCCTACTTCAAGAATTTAAATATACTTACTTGAAGAAAGAAGCACCGCATCCTGCATAGGATTCGCTTTTGCAACCTTGAATCGCACACTTTTTAACCATCTTTATTACGTCCGAATAAAGAAATTGATTGTTTTATCGTCGAATTGCGGTTAAATTCAAATCAACATAATTACAACAAATTAATGTGGCTGACGGCCTGCCAGTCTAACTTATATATATATTCTACTAATTATTTTTTCTTTTTTAATTACATTTCAATACAGTGCCAAATTATTGCAAAAAAAATGTTCTCATTCTAACAGATAATTGAAAAATATTAGAAATATATCAGAACGAAAATTAATATTTTTTTAATAAGACATGACAATATTATTTTTTCCTACCATTCCTACTAAATTCGGGAATAATCCTGCTGGCAACACTTTAGAAAGGGACACAGGGCTCTCGAAGCGCTTTCTCTCTCGGACCGTATTTCTCTTTGGCCAAGTGATTGTCTGTAATAGAACTTAGCTTCATATACATAAGGTTTATTTTTATATTGGTGTCAAATTGAAATGCACATTTTAGGTTGGATATAAGTTCCTTGCACCAACATCAATGCGCATAGATAGATGCGTATCATGTATATTATTTTGTAAACGAGTTGAGCTCGTTTATAATACTAGCTTCTGGCCGCGACTTGTTCCCCCGCCCTACCCCGTCGCATCGCATCGCTAGCTTCTCGTTCTCGCTTAGTTCTCTTTCTGACTGTATTCATTTTGACCTAGCGTGATGTTTAACCGACCCGAACGTTATCATACCTATTTTGTTGCGGAGTTATTTTAAAATTATGATATCTCCTAGGATGTTGATTGAAATCAAGTGATCTCAAGGGCAATTTTGTTTACAATTAAATACTTGTGATGCATAACGTATTTATTTGGATAAAGATTAACATCATGTTGATAAAACACCTTCGCAGATAATGCATTAATTTCGAACAAATATGATTACAATAAAAATGGCTATATAGTGAGACTATCTTAAAAGATAGACATATGCTGTCGCGGACTTTTGTTTAGAACTTTTAAAGAGACACAATTCCTTCATACATGATTTTTGCGTAACTTAAACCGTTCACGCAGCGCACGCAACGGAAGCTCTCATAAAGGAATCATTTTTCCCGTTTTTGCAACATTGTCCATTGATGCGCCGCTCCTATTAGTCGCAGATTCGCCTTTTAGTCGTGATGTTATATAGTCTAAAGCCTTCCTCGGTAAATGGACTATCCAACACAAAAATATTTTTTCAATTCGAACCAGTACTTCCTGAGATTAGCGCGTTCAACCAAACAAACAAACAAACTCTTCAGCTTTATAATATTAGTTTAGATGAGTTTGCACTAATACATCCATTACCATTAGGTATTTATTATTACCTATCATTTAAGTACCTATAATATTATATTTCGAGCTTGCGTTCCGCATACGTGTAGGTAATTCGGAAATCTACATCCTGTCGGATTTTCATACAAACTTTCAACCAACACCGCCATCCAGACACCCAATCCATTTCATTGCATTTTTAGGGTTCCGTAGTCAACAAGGAACCCTTATAGTTTCGCCATGTCGTCTGTCTGTCTGTCTGTCTGTCAGCGGTTTAGCTTAAAAACTATTGGTACTAGAAAGTTGTAATTGGCATGAGTATACACGTTAATGACGCCGAAAAAGAGGTAAAATAAAATTTTGAAAAATAATATACACACATCAACACCGTCTAGGGATATTTTGTATAAAGTTCTTTACCTCAAAAAATACTGGCCAGTTTTAAATTCTTTTGAAGAAAGCTTATTTTGTAAACCTTTTTGAACGACTCTAAATTTGAATTTGAAAAAATAAATTAAAAACAAAAGATTTACGCGGCATAATGCTAGCGAAGTCCGAAGGCTTCATTTACCTACAGTAGTTTTTGGCTATTTTTTTGTGTCAAATTTAAGTTTTATAACAAGTTATCGGTTAATTTCGAATTAATGTTATTGTGTGCATCATGCAGCGGCGCCATTTAACGAGAGAGGAAATGTTAAGGGCAGTAGGCATGCTCCAAGCTGGGGCTACTCAACGGAGTATTGCTGAGGAAATTGGAACAAGACAAATTGTGATATCAAGGTTATGGTCACGTTATCGTGCTACTGGTGATGTGGCTGAAAGACACCCAGGCGGGAAGCGCATAACCACTCAACGACAAGACCGATTTTTGCAAGTTGCCGCGAGAAGACAACCAAATGTTACGGCGATGCAGTTGGTTCAGAGGCTCCAGTCAGAGCACCAGTTGCTTGTGAGTGATCAAACTGTAAGGAGAAGATTGCATGAAGCTAACCTTCATGCGCGCAGACCGCTTTGTACTCCAGCACTACGCCGAGGAAATCGTGGACGACGACTAGAGTGGGCTCGTGAAAATTTGCTCTGGGAAGATAACCAGTGGTCTGTAGTGCTGTTTACCGATGAGTCCCGGTTCGGTTTCGATCCCGATACACGTAGAGTACGTGTTTGGCGAGTTCCTGGTCGTAAGAGCCGTCTGCAACATCCTCAGGAAGTCAATTCATACCACGGCGGGACAATTATGGTTTGGGCGGGAATTCGTGTTGGTGGAAGAACCGACCTCGTTTGGATCAGAAACACCATGACGGCTGAAAAATACCGTACGAAGGTGCTAGTACCAATAATCTACCCCCATCGACTACAAATGGGCCAAGAATTCACGCTCATGCACGATAACGCCCGTCCGCACACAGCGAGAGTGGTGACGAGCTGGTTGCAGGAGCACGACATATTGGTCTTAGGCTGGCCCGCTCAATCGCCTGACCTAAAACCCCATAGAACACGCGTGGGACATACTCCAAAGAAGGGCTTTGAGGAATTTCCCTGCAAACATTGCGACGGAAGAGCAACTTTTTTTGCATCTTAACCGGACCTGGGACAATATACCGCAGCAAGACTTGGATAACTTAATCCAAAGAATGAAAAACCGTTGCAGGACCGTTATTAACGTCATGGGGTGTTTTACTGACTACTGATTTTTCACATAACTGTTAAAAACAGATTCATTTTTCCTTATTTTTCCCTTTTTCTTGAGAAACACATTCATTGTTAGTTTTACCATTATTTCACGTTTTTTCTTTATTTGAATAAAAATTTGATTACGCAAAAAAAATAGTTTTCTTTTATTCTGGAGTATAGTCTGGTAAATGGGCCTTATAAAAATATATGCATGCTGTATGTTATTTTTAATAAATTTTGAGTAAATTGAGTAAATCCAAAATATCCCTAGATGTTGATGTGTGTATATAGGGTACCTTCCCTACATCTAAAGTGGCGATGATAATTTTTTTTTTCGTCCTTCCCGTAGTGTGGGATATCGTTTGATAGGTATTTCAAAAATATTAGAGGTTTGGGTAGACCGTTTTTTGATTACGTAAACCGTTCGTGACTTATCAAGCTTTAAAGTACCAATTTTCGTTAGTCAAATTCAAATGTCACGGCAGTAGTACCTATACAGGCTGATTTTTTAAAGACCAGCCAAATTTAAGGATGTGTTACAGACCATCAAACTGAACAACTTTCTCCATGGGACAAATAGCGTAATCGCGAAAATTTTATCAACTGTCCCATAGAAAACTTCAATACCTACTCGACCTAAATGTTTGGGACGGTTGAATTTTTATTCGCGATTACGATGTTGGTCCCATGGACTTTCTCCATGGGACCAACTTCGTATTTTTGTTCAATTGTTCAGTTTGATAGTCTGTACCACATCCTTAAATTTGGCTGGTCTTTATAAAATCAGCCTGTATATAACGAAGTTTAAAGGAAAACTATCACACTTAAGTGGACTTTACAGGTTTACGAGTAATAGTCGACCAATTGTATTAGACTCGAAAATTTCGAACAACTCCATAAAAATGTCGATAGATTGCGCTGAGCGTCAGCTGTATCGCGCTATTGTTTCATTCTTAAATAAGTTTAATAAAAAAAAAACAATTGCTACACCGGCTATGACAAGTCTTATCCAAATCTCAAAAAAAATAATTAAAGCTTTCCGTGCAAAATTGTCGGATCAGGTGAGGATTTGTACAGGAAGTCAAATTAGGTAGGTACCTAAAAAAGCATGCGAGCATGCGATGAGTTAGAGCATGGTACGAAACTATCAGTCAGCGAATACGACCCGCACTTGGCTGTTATAAAAACTACGGAACCCTACATTGCGCGTGGCCCGACACGCACTTGACCGGTTTTTTTAATAACAAAAACACTGAAACACGTATTACTTTATTGTCAACCAAAAAAACAAACACTAATTTTGATATTTTTATTTAATTATTTATTCTTTTTTTTATTATTTATTCTAACTTCGAAACGACGGATTTTCATACAAACTTTCAACCCCTTTTTTACCACCACTGCTGCAATGCTTTTATAAAATCACTGAAACACTTCTAAATAATCATAACATTTATCATACATTTTAAACTGTTTGCCCCTTCTTTACGACACAACAAAGCAATCAATACATCGACGTGATTCTGCACAGACTAGTTGGAAGCCTGGAAAATATTAAAGTGTGTGTTTGTTTGCCTGTAAGCCCACGTTCGCACAGACGACGTAACATATCGCGCAATGGTTTTCAAAAATTTAACAGAGTGCATCCAGCGCGTCGAAAAAACAGACTGTTTGATTTTCGACTCTACGCGCTAATGTTGAAAATCGCAGTGTTGAAAATACAGAACGCGAAAAAGAATCACCGGGATATTTTTACGTCCGTGCGAACGTAGGCTGAGTATAAAGTGTGCGAGGCTCTTTCCCAGCAAAACTACAGAATCGATTAGGGTTAGCTTGAACCCCTAGGATTTTTATCAAATAGGCTCTTATATTATATCTTCTTATGGCAAATAAAACTTAATTACTAAAATCATTAGTTAAAGGCCTATTCTATTCAGATAACTATAAGCGATATTCGATAGATACGGTTGTGGGTAACAACGAAATACGAGCAGTATTCCGCCGGGCAGGTATATTTTGTATTCTGGTTTCGCGGTAGCCACGGGAGGTATACAAATACCTACTGCTTATATTTGAATAGGCCTTTATACATGTTGTCTAAGCTAGCATTACATGCATTGCATAGGTATATCATCAATGTGTCGAGGAAAGCCTAAAATGAATTAACAATTTAAATATATTTCAATTCACAAAGCTCCGGCGTCCGCGTCGGTTCACCGCGTAACAATAGTTATTTAATTATTAATTTAGTTAATACTTAATGTAATGATTCATTATTAATTTTGTCTAATTATTTAACGCTTGAAAGGCGCGAAATAAATATCATAATCTAAACAAGTTACCTCAGGAGCCAACAATAGTTAAAAATCTAAATCAACAATGAACATAAAAACAACATAGTTGAAAAAAAAAATATTCATCCAGTGACAACCCTCTATAATGAACTATGGCAAATAAAACTTGGTATGGTTTATTGGTCTACGCTACTAATAGGTATGAGAAATATCCTCACACTAGAGTAATTATTATGTAAATCCTACTAATATTATAAACGCGAAAGTTTGTATGGATGGATGGATGGATGGATGGATGTTTGTTACTCTTTCACGCAAAAACGATAGAACAGATCTGGATGAAATATGGCACACAGATGGTTTCTAACCAGTATTAACACATAGGATACTTTTCCGTATCGTATAGGATACTTGACCATTGCTGGAAGTTGCCAAATGACGTGCGTGAACTGCTGAATGAGAAGAACGCAGCTGTCCGTGCCTACAGCAGCTTTCCCTGCGACGCTAACAAAGCCCATATGCGTTACTTACAGCGTTCTGTAAAGTCACGTTTACCGGAGTGGCGTGAAGCCAGCTGGAACAAGCTGCTGAGCGAACTAGAGCCCACCCACCAGGCCTTCTAGGTTCTTCAAAGGAAACTCAAATCCCGCGAAGTAGTCACCGTACCACTCCTGGTCCGCCCTGACAAAACCATCGCTTTCGATGACGACGAAAAGGCCGAGTGGCTGGCCATCAGCCTCGAAGCACAATGTTCACCCAGCACTTAACCAGTAGACCAAGCTCACCTCTTGGAGGTCGAGGCGGAAGTCGAACGTAGAGCCTCCCTCCTGCCGTCAAAGACCCTGATAATCCTCTGCTCCCCGTCACTCCAGACGGAGTTCAGGATATCATCAAAGGTCTCATACCCAGAAAGGCCCCCGGTTCGGACGGGATCACCAACAAAGTGATCCAGCTCCATCCTGCCCCTCTAATATTGCTACTGGTCACCATTTTCAATGGCGCCATGGTCAACAACATTTTCCCACAATCGTGGAAAGAAGCCACCGTCATTGGCATCCATAAGCCCGGAAAGCCCAGGTCTAAACCGACGAGTTACCGTCCCATCAGTCTGCCCAAAGTCCTCGGTAAGATCTACGAGAGGCTTATTTATAAGCGTCTCAGGGTCTATGCCGAAACAAAGGGCCTCATTGCTGATGTCCAATTCGGTTTTCGAACCCAACACTCTTGCGTTCAGCAACTCCACCGCATCACCGAACAAATCCACACAGGATTCTTGCGCGGTATGATGACAGGTGTTATTTACTTCGACATAGCGAAAGCTTTCGACAAAGTCTGGCAAAACGGCTTACTATACAAGCTATACCAACTCGGTGTGCCGGACTGGCTCGTTCTCATCCTACGAGACTTTCCGTCGAACCGCACCTTCCGCTACAAAATCGAAGGAGCGCTCTCGTCCCCTCACCCCATCAGAGCAGGAGTCCCCCAGGGCTCTGTACTTGCCCCACTCTTATTTACGCTGTTCACTAGCGACATCCCTAAAGATGCTAGGTCCCAATTGGGCCTGTTCGCAGGCGACACAGCCATCTATTACACTGGCCGCAGCCATATCCAACTACGGCTTCGTCTCCAAACCGCAGTCAATAAGCTGGCTGCTTGGTTTAGGAAATGACGAATCGAAGTCAATCCCGATAAGAATCAAGCGGTTCTCTATTCGAAACCTAGACTCGAACCCACCTCCCCTCCACCTATCACCATGTTGGGCAAGCCGATCCCTTGGGAAAAGCGAGCCAAATACCTAGGTGTTATTCTCGACCAAAACTTCACCTTCTCAGAGCACATAAGGACGGTCCGTTCGTGCGCCGCTTTCGCTCTCGGCTGTCTCCACTCCGTCCTCAATGAACGCAGTAAGCTGTCACTTAATTGCTAAATGCGCTTGTACACAGCGTGCATCCGTCCTATAATGACTTACGCTTGCGTAGTATTCGCACATGCAAAGCCCCGCTATATCCATAGGATGCAGACCCTTCAAAACCGCTTCCTCCGCAAAGCCACAATTTCCCCTTGGTTCGTTCGAAATGAGATCCTCCATGTGGACCTCAAAATCCTCACTATCCAGCAGTTCATGAAACGCCTTTCCAAGCGTTTCTTCGACACAGCCGCTAACCATCATAACCCTCTGGTTGTCGCGGCTGCTAGTTACACCCCTCTAAAATCAGTAAACTTCGCCGTCCGAGGCACGTTCTCACTGACTCCGATGACCCCATAATCCTCCTCCAAGAGAGCAATAGGGCCCCCAGTACAGTACACAAACACAAAAGACCGACATTCCGACCTCGCCGCCGAGGTCCATCGCGACGCCCCCAAGTAAATTCCTCCTCCCCTCCGACCTTTGCTCGTTGAAGTGCCAGCCCGCGCCGTAGCTGAGCCTGTAGCTTTAAACTCCTCGACTGAGACCTCTGTGTTTGTTTCGGCCTTTCTTCTCAGAGATAGTCCTAGGAAACGCCGCGCTCATCAAAGCACTAATATCATTCTTTCGATCCAGCCTGCCCCTTTGCTGCCCTCTCCCAGCGACGCCCCAAGCCGAGGTTCGTACCCCACAGGGGGTGCCCTTAGCGTGCAGTCGCTTAGTTTTAATTAGTTTTAAGCCCTGCCTTTAAGATTTCTGAAGGCAACCACAGGATAGTCCGGTTAAGTAGTCACGACCAACAACGAGACGAGGTCAACTACGAGATGCCATTTATAAAAAAAGGTACGTCTTTCTTCTTTCTTTCTTTCTTCTTTCATGCTCACTCTAATGTCTCGCTGATGGTGGCGCAGGTGTTGGATCATTTAGCTCCCTTCAAAATGGTTGAGCTGAATGGTGGTAATCTATGCGTCATGTTCGTGAAGGGGCGCCGTCAGTAGGGACTGGTCAACTCTTTGCTGCCATGGCTTATTTTAATTTAAATTAATTGTTTTTTTTTTATCTTTTGATTACGGACGCTTTTAACGTTCTGCATCGTTCTCACATGCATAATTTTGAACATGAATGATGTAACCAATACTTTGTAACAATATTATTATGTTTAAAAGAGTGTCCATGGAGTTTCTTCCCCGTTCTTCTCTATAGGTACCTACTACGCTTTGGAATGGGCAACTAGCTTCATCTTTTTGACTGACCGACCTTGACAATTCAAAAGTGCCTGTAATTGGTTTATTTGAAATAAATAGTTTGAGTTTTTGAGTTTGAGTCTGGCTGACACCTGATATCTCAGATAACGAATTTAATGACCAACGTTACCTTGTGATCGTGAGATGTGATCGTGATCGTATTGTTACCCAGAAAAAAAGACGGTGGTGGTGTCCTTATAGCAATTTTTACTTAGCATATCATACAGTGAAACAGAGGATTTACTCGTTGTCTGTAAATAAAACATGTTAGTTTTTTAAGGTAATATTCGTTTTAAATTAGTCTTCTCATTTGTTAATAATATATTTTAAAATTCTAAGCACCTTTCTAGCCTGAAACACAGGTCTCTACCTAGTTCAGGCAAATGAGCAACTGTGTCATCTATAATTTTTAAGATAAGTTATTGTAAATCTGCACCATTTTTATAAATAAACATTATTATTTTTATAGCTGTCTCTCGAGCATTAAAACCGTCTTGCCTCGCATTATCGCCCCCTTTAACTTTACCTGAGCATAAAATAATTAAATTCCCTTCCGGCTGTGATAACTATAATTTAATATGTGCTACTTACATACCGCCGAACACGACGAAAGAAATATATATACATTTTCTTAACTCTCTCTCGGCTCTGCTTGATGATCCTCGTGTGGACAATGTTATTTTAACAGGCGACTTCAACATGCCACAACTTGACTGGCTTAAAAGAACCTCATTCATGGAATGTGCTACAAATGCTCCCTCTAACGTAACTCGTCAACTCCTAAACATTTGCTCGCAACTTAATATTAAACAAGATAATCATTTAACCAATTGTAACGGTCGTATATTGGATTTGTTTTTCAGTAATGCACATTCTTTAACTTCTGATGTTCCTCTCTTGCCCATCGTTACTTATCATCCAGCCTTTTACATCTCGAAATGCAAAATTCCGAATCCGCTCAATTATTACAAAGCTGACTACTGCGAGATAAATAAGGATATTAGTAATGTGGACTGGAGTGGTTTACTTAAAGGGTTGAAACCTGAGAAAGCCGTGTCTGCTTTCTACGAAAAAACGTTCGGAACAATTAGATCACATACACCCACATGCAGGCAGAGGAATTTTAATTTTCCTCTGGTTCACACGTTCACTCATATAGTACCTACTTTCCCATCTGGTTCACACGTTCACTCATATGTACCTACTTTAATTTTCCCATCTGGTTCACACGTTCACTCATATGTTAGGTACATACTTTCAAAAATAAAACTTATGCATGGGTAAAGTGGAAGAAACGCGGCAATATAAGTGACTATGAAAAGTTTTCTGCTATTAGAACAAGGTTTAAAAGGGAAGTTGATAGATGCTATAAAAGATACATGACGTCAGTTGATGATAATATTGCCACCAATATCAACGCTTTCTGGTCATACATCTCCAATCGTAAAACTGCAAATAGAATTCCTGGCACGATACACTACAAACAATATTTAACCAGTGATCCTATTACAATGTGTAATTTATTCTCTTCCTTTTTCCATTCTGTGTACGAACCCACCACTTTCAACTCTGATTCATGGGTGCCTCCCCCTACAAGTGCTGATCATGATGTTAACTTATCTAAATTGTACTTCCCCTTAGAAAATATTCGTAGATAACTAAAAATGTTGGATTCGACTAAAGGACACCAGGTCCTTTAGTCGAATCCAAGATTTTCATCCAGACGGTAAACCTGCGTTATTTTTTAAAATACCTACAGTACATATTGTACATGCTATCCCGTATTTATACTATTTAACAAATGTATTTCGTGTGTAGTCTTTCCGGATGTATGGAAACGCGCAAAATTGTACCAGTACACAAAAGTGGTTCTAAAAATAATGTAGAGATGTATCGTCCAATTTCCATATTATCAGCATTGTCTGAACTCTTTGAAAGGCTTGTCCATGCTGAGATTTATCCAATTATTCGTCATGTTCTAATAAAGGAACAACAGGGCTTCGTCAAAGAGCTCTTGCATAAGCAATCTCTTAATATTCACAACGCAAATTTTTCAGAATATTGATAACAGACAACAAACAGACGCGGTGTACACTGATTTTCAAAAGGCATTCGATAAAGTGGATCATAAATTGCTGCTCAATAAAATTGCGTACAATGGTATCAGAGGGGATCCTAGTACCTCGGAGTCATACTAGACAGTAAGTTAAACTGGAGTAGTCATCTGGACAACAAACTAAACAGGGCCTGCTTGACCTTTTGGCAGTGCAGGAGAATGATAGGTAAGAGGTGGGGCCTATCCATGGTCTTCTACGAGGCTGTGGTCTGGTGGCCGCGCACCAAGCTGGTAAAAGCCTTCAACAAACTACAACGCATGCAAAGACTAGCCTGCATGGCGACTACGGGCTGCATGAGGACTACTCCTCCGACTGTAGCAGTTGAAGCCATCCTAGGACTACTACCACTCCACCTGTTCATACAACAGGAAGCGACAATGGCGGCGGTACGTCTTAACACACTTTATCTCTGGGGTAAGAGTGTAACACCACACGCCGCGTTGCTCGAGGGACTCCACAAGGAATTTCCCATTACGAAAGCCATAAACGATCGGGTGCCCAAACAATTTATCTTTGATAAAAAATACAAAATCGAGGGGTTGTGCCTTGCAGAGCTGCGTATTTTCACAGATGGATCCAAAACAGGTAGTGGTACGGGTGCTGGAATCTTCTCGGAGGACTTATAGCCACACCATTGGGGTTCCACAACTGTGTTCCAGGCCGAATGCATGGGCATTTCCCTAGCCGCTTCAGCCATTATGGCCAGGGAGGTAAAGGAACACTCGATCCGCATACTCTCAAACAGCATGGCTGTTCTGCAAGCGCTGAACAGCTATACAGTTGATTCTGGGCTAATATACGACTGCCACCGGCGCCTCAACCAGGTGGGTAGCCTCAATAACATAACAATTCAATGGATCAAAGGATACAGCGGTTCGCTAGGTAACGATGCAGCCGATGAACTTGCCGGGTTTTAGTCAGTAAAAAAAGACCAACACGATACTTTGGACGGAGCTGGGCGAATGTAGGCAGGCCAAGGAAGCACTTCCCAAAATTGATGGCCGCCTCACGAAACAGGTTCTCCGTCTAAATAAACTAAAGCTGCGTACAGTTACTGCAGCTCTAACTGGCCATGGGTCATTTAACAAACACCTCTATGTCATAGGAGTAACAGACAGTCCGCTGTGCAGGCCTGCATGGAGGATGAGGAGACAGCGGCGCATGTGCTGCTAAACTGCCTGGTGGTCGCCACGTACAGGGCAAAGTACTTCGGTAACCCAGGTACCCTACGTGAGACGGTCAGTAACATCAAGGCGTTGCTGGCCTTCCTTGAGGAGCTGGGGTGGATTGAATGATCGATTTTCCCACCCGTATGCAAAATACGCGCATTGTCGTGGAGTTGCGGACACCAGCCCGTATTACCTATTACCTATCAGAGGGTCTCCTATATAACCAATAGGACCCAAAAGGTTGTGATGGTGTGATTCAAGTTACATCGGGGGTCCCTCAAGGCGCAATTTTAGGACCGTTATTATTTATACTGTTCATAAATGACATAAAAAATTGCTTTCAAAATTCAAATGTTCTCTTATACCTACGCTGACGATTTAATTTTTTAAAAACAAATTTCAAATAAACAAGACTGTTGAATTCCAACGTGATCTTGATCGTTTCACAGACTATTGCTCTTATAATAAACTCTACCTTAGCTTGCGTAAGTGTCATAGCATAACGTTCACTAAAAAGAAAAATATCATACATTATAATTATCAACTTGCTAATAGTGTTATTAACAAAGTTAGCAATCTTCGTGATCTTGGTGTGCAGCTGGACTCGAAACTTCATCTTGATATTCATGTAGAAAACATTGTCAATAAGGCATTTCAGATGTTTGGCTTTGTAATGAGAGCATCCAGAGATTTCCACCGACCCTCCACCTTCTTGCACTTGTAAAAGTCAATAATTAGGCCACAATTAGAATACGCAGATCCGATCTGGAATCCTTACTATGCGAAATATATTGAAATTATAGAATTAGTCCAACGCAAGTACCTTCGTGCTATGCAATTTAGATGTTTTCGTAAGAAAACATTATACCAATCGCTTCCTAAAGAATACGACCTGCTTACATTACAGTCAAGACGCGTCCTCCTTGAGACAATGACGTTATTCAGTGTATGCCGAAACAAGTTTGATGCCCTGACTTGGTGACTGGTTTGTGTTACTTGGTTCCTCGAACAGTACATGGACGGGAGGTACGCAACAGGCGGCTGTTCGCTACCAGCTTTTGTAGATCCAATGCTGGTATGCGCTCACCGCTATACCGCTTAGTCGACACATACAATACGCGTTTTGGTGTAATAGACATACTATTCCTAAACAGGTATAGATTTAAAAACGATATAATTAAAATTCTAAAGGACCTACAGTAGGCTCCATAGGTTTTATGCAATGTACGTATCATTATTGATAGGCTAGGGAACTGCATGATACACATATAGTATATATAATTTTTTTTTTATCTTTTAACGAATATTGTTTATTTTGTTTCTTTTAACTTCTATTTCATTGAGTTAGCCCTGCTACAGTTAAAGTCAAAGTCAAAGTCAAATCATTTATTTCAAATAGGCACATAAAAGGCACTTTTGAACGTCAAATATAAAATTAAAATAAAATTGATTCTAGTCGCCCCTTCCAATAGTTTGCTAACAGCTTGTTTTTTATTATATAATATAGTAATTTGTGGAAAATGTTGTGGGTAGTATATTTGTTAAGTTTAATTATAAGACAACACTGTTTATGCTTAATATACTGGTGTTTGTTTTCCCAAATGTAATAAATAAATAAACACTCCCCCCCCTCCACCTCCACCCCTCCTACTTCATATGCGAACACAGGTAGATATCTTTTGTAAATGACATAAATAGTTTTCATAACATCTTTAGTCTGCCTAAGAAAGAGCCAGCGTCTTCTAACACAGGCATTATCTGCTTAAAAGGAGGCGCCATTCACCAACAAAATGTAAACAACTAATAGTTATGAAATAAACATTTTTGTATTTTGTATACCTGCAGGAGCAACATACCTGCAGCTGCTGGTTGGCAACGAAGGCGGCTCGCTCGCAGCGGTGGTGGCAGCACGTGGCCAGCACCACGCCGCGCGTCTTGTGCAGGACACCCGGAGCCGTGATGCAGCGCAGAGCGTAGTCTGAACACAGCATGTCATCAAGTTTAAAGGTCAGGTTTTAAATACTTAGGACCGCACTGCCAATCACTAAATAGTTAAATACATTTAACGTTAAACACATTTAAAACATCACTCGTTTATCTTCAAACGATTGTCAAAATACAAAGACGTTTTAAATTCGTTGAGCGTTAAACATGTTACCGATTTGTGGCATGTTGGCGAATGTTCGCGAAGCAGTCAAATAGCCTGAACCATGAGGTTCAGGCTATTTTGGTTCAGGCTATTTGACTGCTGGTTAGCGACCTTTCCCCTGCCTCCGCGCAAGTATCAGTCACAACTAGCGTCAGTGTCTCACCTCTAACTAACGTCAACTATTCAGTAATCTGTGCTAACGTCAAGTGGCAGTCAGTGACTAGTATGGTCTCTTCCAAAACAATCTGATGAAAATGTAAACAATTGGATCAGAAAACGTACCTGTGAAAGCCAATTTGTGTATTTGAATACATAAACACACAATTTAAATTTTAAATCTACGTAAAGCTGTTTTTCATTTGACAATTTGTGGTTAGTATTATAAACGCTACTTTCTCCGATGATGTTTTAAATACAATGCGATACATAATGGAATTCAAACAATAATTATTGGAAAAAGTGTAGAGATATAAAGTTGTTACTAATTCCCTACAGTGAGTGATTTAATAAGAATTTAACCAGAACAGGGTTTGTGTACACTTTTATCAGATACTTTTGGAACAGACCATAAATACAAGTAGCATAGTCACCGGTGGCCACGCCGCAGAGATGCTTGGCGAGCCCGACGACGGCGTCGCACTGCGCCACCGCGGGCACGCGCTGCAGCGCCAGGTGCGCCAGGTCGGCCCGCAGGCGCACGGAGCGCCCGCGCAGCGCGTTGTCGCGCTTGTGGCGCAGCGATGCGCGGTCCACCAGGAGCGCGCTGCCGCCGCCCGCGCCGCACCACGCACTGCACGCGTAGTACGACACGTGACCTGCACGGAATTACATAATAATATGGATTATATTATTATAAACTTTGTCTTAGCTTTGTTGCTAAAAAAATGTAGTAAAAAAAAAAAACTAAAAAACACGCTTTTATCACGCACTAAAAATAATTAAATTTACTTAAATTTAATTCTTAATGCGTGGAGCGCACTTAATTTATAACTAGCTTCTGCCCGCGGCTTCGCCTGTGTGGATGTCAGATGTCATCCCATGGGAACATACTACTTAGACAAAAAGTAGCCTATAAAGCCTATTAAGGCATTAATTAAATCAGCCTTTGTACCTTTTTTGCGCCGAATAGTTCAAATAATTACAATAAAAACAATACCCAATAGAAAACTACTACAAAATCAAAGTGTAACTTATTGTTGCGCGCCACAATTAATGCCTGATACATGGTGACATTAGTTACCACTAGCGCCATCTAGTGTCGAATAGCAGAACTAATAGTCCTTAGCGCCATTTATTATTGAATGGCTGAACTAATAGAGTCACTGGCGCCATCTATTATCGAGCAGAGATGTCGGTGCTGGAACTTACTAGAACTGTCAACATCTGGACGTCAGTTGGGGCCGGTATGTGTCGAACATTCTAGATGTTTCTACAATAGAAGGTTCTGGAATTATCTGCGGCACAATATAAGGCCGGGACTAGCCGCGACCAATCAGGAGACACCGTTTGACACTCGCCGCTAGCGGTCGTGCCCAAAGCGCTCCGCTCCCGGTTTAGTGCCCCTCGCTGTCGCTCTCGTTGCGTTATCGTAACGGCTTTCTGTCGGTGAATTTATTCTCCGAAATATAAGATCACTCAAACTGCCTTTTTTAAGGCTAATACTGTTTATTTGACGTATAGTTCGTCGTAGATTCACTAGGCCCCTTCTGGGCTAAAATCACAGTTTCGTGGTCCTCGGACGAAACCATACGGTGCCAACGAATCCGAGTGGGGTGTTGACCCAATCACACCCGGCGAACCCCTTCAGGGCTAGGCAGTCAATTGGACGGGTCCCAGTTCCCGGCCTTGGGGGGTCTCCTAGTCGGTGCTGGTGACAGTTTTTGTCCACAGCTACACACCTAGTGTCTTTAGGGTGTCTCTACACCCTTCGCGCTAGACTGGCTAGGGCCCCGTTCGCACATTAAGAATGGCGACGGGTTACAAGCTTAGGGCTCACCATTAGGCACTCACCTCAGCGCTGACGTCACTCCCTCCGCCCCTCGGAAATCTCCCCCGCCACCCCCTGTGTTCATTCAGGACAAAGGGAAGTGGACGGACATTTCCAAGTGGTGCACTGATCTCAAGATCGGTTTCACCAACGCCAAGTCTACCCAACAGGGTATAAAAGTCATAGTCGCTACGTCGAAAGACTACAGGGATCTTACCCGTCTACTCCGGCAGAGAGGTGTGTCATTTCACACCTACTCCCTCCCGGAAGAACGCCAGACCAGAGTGGTGATCCGCAGGGTCCCTAAAGAAATCCCCGTCACGGACATCAAGGCGGATCTCGAGGCACAGAGCATCCCTGTGTCCGACGTCCACCGGATGCACCGAGCCAGAGGTCAAGTCGCATACGACATGATCCTCGTGGTCTGTCCTCCTGCAGAGGGACAATCTTACCACCCGATATTCCAAATTAAGGCGATCTGTGGTCTCACAGGCCTTATAATAGAAAAATCCCGCAAGAGCGGCATCGTCGGGCAATGCCACCGCTGCCAGCTCTACGGTCACTCCCAGGCACATGCCATGCCAAACCCAGGTGCGTCAAGTGCCTGGGTGAGCATGGCACGCCTGACTGCCCCCGTCCCAAGGACCGTTCCCTATGTAAGGAACCCCCCAGCTGCGTACTGTGCGGCGAAACAGGGCACCCAGCCAACTACCGTGGCTGCCCTAAGGCCCCCAAATCGTCCTCCCCTAAGTTTGCCAAGCGTGCGGACGCCCGCAAACAGAGGGAATCTCCGCCCCAAAACCCCCCCACCCAGCTCTCCGAGCGACTAAGCCCCCACAGGCCTAGTCCCTGGAATATGCTTAATCACCAGAGTGCTTTCCCCGCTCTCGTGACAACCTCACAGCCTTCTCCCTCATCCACCCCTGCAAGGGCGGATCCCCGACTCTGCCCCCCCTCGCTACAATCATATTTAGCGACTAAGACTTAGCCCCCCACCCCCGCTCCTAAAGCCGCTCCTGCCGCTTTAGCTACCCCCCCTCCCACCACCTCTACCCAGTCAGCAGGTCTCGATCCCTTTAATGTGATCAGCAGCACCTTCCTGACCTTCCTTACTCCCCGTGCCAAGCAAATGGCACAAGAGATCATTGCCGCTAAGGCCTCCGGCGATCTCTATCGCATCCAAGCGATATACAACGCGTATCCAGAGATTACGCAAGCCCTCACTTCCTTCATTACAAAACCGTAATGGATAAAGCCATAATTACGCGAACGAAACCCCGATCCCTCAAATTGGCATCCTTCAATGCTAACGGCCTCCGGCCACAGCGAGACGAGATCGCCACCTTCCTCCGCGATCAACAAATCAACATTTTCCTCGTAGAAGAGACCTTCCTCAAGCCCAACCACCGCAGCCCTGCAATTGCAAACTATCGTCTAGTTCGCAATGACAGGACGAGGTGTCACAAGGGCAGTACCCTAATTTACTACAAAAAGGCTCTGTATTGCATCCCTATGGACCCTCCCTCCTCTCACGACTCGAAGTGTCTATCTGCCGACTAGGCATGACAGGCCACCAGCCGATCACGCTAGTCTCGGCCTACCTTCCTCCCTCAACCGCTCCAGAGAACCCACAGCTTCTGTCTGATGACCTCTCTACCCTTCTTGGCTTGAGTGACTCCGTTATCAAAGCGGGCGACCTCAACGCCAAACACACTGCTTGGAACAGTGTCACGATCAACGCCCGGGGCAGACAACTCTTCGACCTCTGCCCATTGCTCAATTTCGATGTCATAGGCCCCATGACTCCCACTCACTTTCCCCACGACCCCTCCCACACCCCTGATATTCTGGACGTGGTGCTTCTGAAGAAAGTCAACCTACGGTTAGACTCTCTAGAAGTAGTACAAGAGCTCACATCAGATCATCGGCCAATCATCATTCGGTTGGCCCCTCGTACTGGACTCACCGACTCTGACCTACCTCCCCTGACAAAAGTGGTAACGGACTGGAGGAAAGTAAGGGAATGCCTGAAATCCACCACATCCCTCCACTTAGACACCATCCCCGGTCATTTCAGCTCTATCGCAAACACGACGGCCGCGATCGATTCATTCACGGAACACGTACAGTCAGTCATGAACGATTGTTCTAGGGAAGTTCTAGTGACGGACGACCGTCGCTGGAAGTTGCCTGACGACGTGCGTGAACTGCTGAATGTGAAGAACGCGGCTGTCCCGCGAAGTAGTCACCATACCACCCCTGGCCGCCCAGAAAAAACCATCGCTTTCGATGATGACGAAAATGCCGAGTGCCTGGCCATCAGCCTCGATGCTCAATGCTCACCCAGCACTCAACCAGTAGACCAAGCTCACCTCTTAGAGGTCGACGCGGAAGTCGAACGTCGAGCCCCCTCCCGCCCGTCGAAGACCCTGATAATCCTCTGCCTCCCGTCACTCCAGACGAAGTGCAGGATATCATCAAAGGTCTCATACCCAGAAAGGCCCCCAGTTCGGACGGGATCACCAACAAAGTGATCCAGCTCCTCCCAGCCCCTCTAATATTGCTACTGGTCACCATCTTCAATGGCGCCATGGGCAACAACATTTTCCCACAATTGTGGAAAGAAGCCACCGTCATTGGCATCCATAAGCCCGGAAAGCCCAGGTCTGAACCGACGAATTACCGTCCCATCAGTCTGCTCAAAGTCCTCGGAAAGATCTACGAGAGGCTTATTTACAAGCGTCTCAGGGTCTATGCCGAAACAAAAGGCCTCTTTCCTGATGAGCAATTTGGTTTTCGAACCCAACACTCTTGTGTTCAACAAGTCCACCGCATCACCGAACATATCCACTCAGGATTCCTGCGCGGTATGATGACAGGTGTTATTTACTTCGACATAGCGAAAGCATTCGACAAAGTCTGGCACAATGGCTTATTATTCAAGCTGTACCAACTCGGTGTGCCAGACCGGCTCGTTCTCATCCTACGAGACTTCCTGTCAAACCGCACCTTCCGCTACAAGATCGAAGGAGCGCTCTCATCCCCCCACCCCATCAGAGCAGGAGTCCCCCAGGGCTCTGTACTCGCCCCACTCCTATTCACGCTGTTCACTAGCGATATCCCAAAAGACGCTAAGACCCATCTGGCTCTGTTCGCAGACGACACAGCCATTTATTACACTGGTCGCAGCCACATCCCGGCTTCGCCTCCAAACCGCAGTCAACAAGTTGGCTGCTTGGTTCAGGAAATGGCGTATCGAAGTCAACCCCGATAAGAGTCAAGCGGTTCTCTATTTGAAACCCAGACTCCAACCCACCCCCCCTCCACCCATCACCATGTTCGGCAAGCCAATCCCTTGGGAAAAGCGAGCCAAATACCTTGGTGTTATCCTAGATCAACACCTCACCTTCTCAGAGCACATAAAGACGGTCCGTTAGCGCGCCGCTTTTGCTCTCGGTTGTCTCCACTCCGTCCTCAATGAAGGCAGCAAGCTGTCACTCAAGTGCAAAATGCGCTTGTATACAGCGTGCATCCGTCCCATAATGACTTACGCTTGCGTAGTCTTCGCTCACACCAAGCCCCGCCACATCCATAGGATGCAAACCCTTCAGAACCGATTCCTCCGCAAGGCCACAAACTCCCCTTGGTTCGTTCTATGATAACGAGATCCTCCATATCGATCTCAAGATCCCTCTATCCAGCAGTTCATGAAACGCCTCTCCAAGCGTTTCTTTGACACAGCCGCCAATCATCGCAACCCTCTGGTTGTCGCGGCCGCCAAATACACCCCCTCCAAAATTAGTAAGCTTCGCCGTCCAAGGCATGTTCTCGTTGACCCCGATGACCCCATAACCCTCCTCCAGGAGAGCGATAGGGCAACCAGCACATTACACAAATACAAATTACCGATATTCCGACCTCGCCGCCGAGGTCCCTCGCGATGCCCCCAAGTAAACTCTTCCCCCCGACCCTTGCCCGCTGAAGTGCCACCCCGCGCCGTAGCTGAGCCAGTAGCTTTAAATCCCCTGACTGTGACCTCTGAGTTTCTTTCAGCCTTTCTTCTCAGAGATAGTCCTAGCAAACGTCGTGCTCATCAAAGCACTAATAATATAAATTCGATCCAGCCTGTCCCTTTGCTGCCCTCTCCCAGCGACGCCCTAAGCCGAGGTTCGTACCCCACAGAGGGTGCCCTTAGCGTGCAATCGCCAGTCGCCTAGTTTTAATTAGTTTTAGCCCTGGCTTTAAGATTTCTTAAGGCAACCACAGGATAGTCCGGTTAAGCAGTCACGACCTCTCAAGGTCAACTACGAGATGCCATTTATATTTAAAAAAAAAAAGCGACCGATCAGACTTGGTTCTGCGATAGAAGCGAATACATCGAAAGCGATCTTCAAGTGCGACTTAAGAGCGATTGTGTTTTATAATTAGTGTGTTTGAGTTGTTATTAGTGTTGTTTAAATAAAGTGTAACTTTTGGTAATTTTTATCGGCAGTTTTTATTGTCACGAACCCGAAGCTCGTAACATTATTTAATTAAAAAGTATTATTATACGATGAGATATTGCAAAAACAAATTTAAAAAATCAGTTCGCTGTGTACAACCGTTCCGTAGGGAGCCGAGCACGCATCTGAGCCGCCCGGCATGGTACACACGGCTACACATCAAGTTAGACTGTTTGGACTTTGGAATACTAGAAGTTGAACGCTGCGAATCGTGCGAGAGGGTGCGATGTTTTTGTTATTTCGTCTCACTCACGCACGTCGCAGGACTGCGCGGGAGCGCCTGGGCACCAACATCAACGCGTATAGATGCGTATCATGTATATTATTTTGTAAACAAGTTGAGCTCGTATTATAATACCAGCTTCTGGCCGCGACTTCGTCCGCGTGAAATTCTTGTTCCCCCGCCCCACCCCGTCGCATCGCATCGCTCGCTTCTCGTTCTCGCTTAGTTCTCTTTCTGACTGTATTCATTTTAATCTAGCGTGATGTTGAACAGACCAGAACGTTATCATACCTATTTTGTTGCGGAGTTATTTTAAAATTATGTTATCTCCTAAGATGTTGAACTCAAGTGATGTCAAAGGCAATTTTTTATTTTATTTTTGTATTTATTTGGATAAAGATTAATATCATGTTGATAAAACACCTTCGCTGATAATGCATTAATTTGATAACCATAAAAAAGGCTATAGTGAGTCAATCTTAAAAGATAGACATATGCTGTCGTGAACTTTTTTTTAGAATTTTTAAAGAGGAATAATTCCTTCATACATGATTTTTACGTAACTTAAACCGTTTACGCAGCGCACGCAACGGAAGCTCTCAAAAACGAATAATTTTACCCGTTTTTGCAACATTTTCCATTGATGCTCCGCTCCGATTGGTCGCAGCGTGATGTTATATAGCCTAAAGCCTTCCTCGATAAATGCACTATCCACCACAAAAATATTTTTTTCAGTAGTTCCTGAGATTAGCACGTTCAACCAAACAAACAAACTCTTCAGCGTTATAATTTTAGTTTAGATTCAAAAAGCGCTTTTTTTAAACTACTTTGCAACTACTGCTGATTTTTTACTTTTGCGTCTAGTATATTCTTTACTAGGTCAATAAGTATAAAGTCAACGAAGTTATGACGATTAGGGGCTACTAGCAAACTCGAGGGGTTTACTAGTAGCCACTGAAAAATTCCACTATCCACCTCCTGGCTCCATTATCAAATCAGCTCCAAGATACCGAATCCGTCTTCCGAACTACAAATACATACAAAGTATAATTTCGATACGACAGTTAGAAGTAGGTTAAAATTGACTTCTAAGATTTTGTTACATTGTTAGTTAGTTACAAGTGAAGCTATTAAAATCGTGTTAAAATCAGCTCAACATCAAATACCTTACTACCCCAAGTACAGTTTTTACTTTTGAACACACATCAACTTCAAAGTAACTGGATTAGTGACCAGTGGGATCAATTAGCTTAGTTCTGCCAAAATGTACCTACCTATGTATGTTTAGATGTCTTTGGTCATAATAAAAGGAAACAATCAAATAGAAATTGTAAATGGGGAAATTCTAGACCACAAATTAGTGTCCAACCGAAGGTTCGGTTTCGCCCAGTTTCGGCCATAAAATCAGGTTTTGGCTAAAAAGTAGCATAATCTTCGGCCCTACCGAAACTGGCGTTATTGAGATAGATAGATAGATCATTTATATGTTCAAAACATAAGTATACAGACACATGGCATGCAAGATGTTACATAAAATTATAGCACAGTCATGTTTTGCCTTAACGGCGTACAAATAATAGGGGTTAAAGTATGAAACTGCCGTTTTATTGTAATAGGTACTTCAAATTGACATAGAGCCTTCATGGTTTGAGATTTTTGAGTGAAACTTTTTTCACATGGTACCAATGAACTTCTTCTTTTAAAAAATGTGCAACATTCGATTATAGACTTTCAGTTGTTTTCTTTATTTAGCTTAGACAAGAAAGATGGATACTTCGCAAATTAGAGTTATTTTTGAATACGAGTTCCAACGCGGAACTAACGCGGCAGAAACAGCTCGCAATATCAATGTTGCGTTTGGAGAGGGGACTGCTAATGAACGCACCGTGCGATTTTGGTTTAAACGCTTTCGTGATGGAAACTTTGGTTTGAAGAACGAGCCACGTGGAAGACCGCCCACACAGGTGAATAACAATGAATTGAAAGAGATGGTGGAAGCCGATCCGAGCCAAACTACCCAGGAATTAGCGGCATGGTTTAACGTTACCTTACCAACAATATTGACTCATTTGCGTCAAATCAATAAAATAAAAAAATATGAGAAATGGTTGCCTCACGATTTGACTGATCTGCAGATAGAAACGCGTGTTGAAACTTGTGTTGCCTTGTTGAATCGATACAGAAATGAAGGAATATTAGATCGAATTGTGACTTGTGATGAAAAGTGGATTCTTTACGATAACCGTAAGCGAAAAATGCAATGGCTGACCCCAGGTCAAACCCCGCAACAGTGTCCTAAAGCAAAGCTTACCAATAAAAAGGTAATGGTACCTGTTTGGTGGTCTCAGCATGGTGTTATTCACTATAGCTTTCTCCGATCTGGTCAAGCAATAACGGCAGATGTCTACTGTGCCGAACTCCGAACAATGATAGCAAAACTAGCAGTGAAACAGCTCCGACTCATGAATCGATCTTCACCATTATTGCTCCATGATAACGCGGGACCTCATACAGCACGAGAAACAGTTTTAACTCTACAGGAACTCCAATTAGAAACCATTCGTCACCCTCCGTATTCACCAGACCTTGCTCCAACGGACTACCATTTTTTCGTGATTTGGACAATATTCTACGTGACAAAAAGTTTTCTTCTCAGGAGGCAGTTTGTCGAATCTAGATCACGAGAGTTCTAACGCAAAGGCATAAATGACCTTCCTATTAGATAGCAGCAATGTATACATAATAATGGTAATTATTTTGATTAAATAAATATGTTAATTTAAAAAAAAAAAATTAAAATTTTCAGTACAAATCGGCAATTTCATACTTTAACCCCTAATATAAACAGGTAGGTTATTTTTATTAGTAGGTTTGTCCATTATACAAAGCAATAAACATATCAAATTAAAACTGAATCAATCTAATTATAATAAATATACAATAGATTAGTGTCAAAAACTCGTCATCGAAATGTACCTAGTCTTGCCATAAATATTGTCACGAAGAAAAAAATTTTTTTTTTATAGAAAATTATATTTATTACTTTTACAGTATGTTAGTTTAATACATAAACATAAAACAATTTAAAATATAAAAAGCTTATTCGAAGTGGTCTCGATTGGCTGCAATACAGTCCTATAAATGTTGAGGCCAGTTATCAATAGAAGCACGCACTCTTTCCATGGGAAAATTCTTCACTGCCAATCGTATGTATTGTTTTAGAGACTCCAAATTATCATGGCGTTTAGAGCAAGCCGTACTCTCTAAAACTGACCATAAATCATAATCCAGCGGATTAAGATCGGGACTAGACTACGGCCAGTCTTCAGCTCTGATGAAGTCCGAAACGTTCACTTCCAAGCAAGACTGCGTGGACCGAGCTTTATGACCCGGCGCCGAGTCTTGTTGGAAGAACCATACTTGTTATTGAACATGGTGTTTTTAAGGGACTTAACTACCTTCTCAAGGATGGTATCTTGATACACTTGTGCCGATGTTTTGATACCTTTTTCACAAAAATATGGCTCAGTCACTCCTTCATAGCTAACACCCCACCAAACCATCACTGAAGTCGGATAATGCCCACGTTGCACTCTGTCAACTAATTGGGAAGATTCCTTAGAGCTTTGAGCATAAATACGGTCATTTTGTTTGTTAAAATGTTGCTCAATTGTAAAGATTTTCTCATCCGTAAACAAAATTTTTCGATTTTACCACCCTATTCTTTTTAAATTATCAGTTAAAAAATGACCAGTGCGTCTCTTATAGGCTGCAAGTCCTAAGTCATCTTTTAAAATACGCGACATGGTTCTGGGTGCTATCTTCGTCTCCCGAGATAAAATCTTTTGCTTTCGGACAGGATTTCTTCGAATTCTTTCCCTTACTGCTTTGACCACCTTTTTCGTACGAACACTACGTGGACGGCCAGATCTTTTTCTGTTACCAGTTTCTGTTAACAGAGGAGGTCTCATTGTACCTATTAATAACCCGGTACACAAATATTTGACTAATACCAAGCGTATGGAGTGTTTTAAAAATTTGCATTTGGCTCCATACCAACTTTGTGTAATGCAATCACAGCGATTCGGTTCTCTTTATCACCCCACTCAATTTTAATATCGCAAAATATTGTACAATGTATTGGCGCCAAAATTAGAAAACTCAATGAACAATCGTATAAAAATGACAGATTCCAAATTCAAATGTAATATCTTTCTTATTTTTAATTGTAAAAGTATTTATGGCCAGACTGTGTAAGATAAAATAAAAATTTGCCAGTCAAAAATCACAGTAATTAAGAATAAAAATCTACATGATTTATGTCATACGATTCAGATTAATTACACCACATCAATAATGAACGAAAAAAAAAAACATAAACAAATGCTAAAACAAAATGTAAATACAAAATAAAACTATATCAATACTTTGTCAGTTATAAACTCGGAAATATTATGATAGGCTTTTTGAATTAGAAAATCATTAATTTTTTTCTTAAATAAGTGAACATTCAATTCCTTAATTTGGGCCGGAATGTGATTAAATATTTTTGACACCATGCAGAACACACTTCTATGCATCAGTGCTGTATTGGACTTTCTTTATGTGCTCTGAGAAGGTGAGGTGTTGGTCAAGGATAACACCAAGGTATTTGGCTCGCTTTTCCCACGGGATTGGCTTGCCGATCATGGTGATGGGCGGAGGGGGGGTGGGTTGGAGTCTGGGTTTCAAATAGAGAACCGGCCTGACTCTTATCGGGGTTGACTTCGATACGCCATTTCCTGAACCAAGCAGCCAACTTGTTGACTGCGGTTTGGAGACGAAGCCGTATTTGGGTGTGGCTGCGACCAGTGTAATAAATGGCTGTGTCGTCTGCGAACAGAGCCAGATGGGTCTTAGCGTCCTTTGGGATATCGCTAGTGAACAGCGTGAATAGGAGTGGGGCGAGTACAGAGCCCTGGGGGACTCCTGCTCTGATGGGGTGGGGGGATGAGAGCGCTCCTTCGATCTTGTAGCGGAAGGAGCGGTTCGACAGAAAGTTTCGCAGGATGAGAACGAGCCGGTCTGGCACACCGAGTTGGTACAGCTTGAATAATAAGCCATTGTGCCAGACTTTGTCGAATGCTTTCGCTATGTCGAAGTAAATAACACCTGTCATCATGCCGCGCAGGAATCCTGAGTGGATATGTTCGGTAATGCGGTGGACTTGTTGAACACAAGAGTGTTGGGTTCGAAAACCAAATTGCTCGTCTGGAAAGAGGCCCTTTGATTCGGCATAGACCCTGAGACGCTTGTAAATAAGCCTCTCGTAGATCTTTCCGAGGACTTTGAGCAGACTGATGGGACGGTAGCTTGTCGGTTCAGACCTGGGCTTTCCGGGCTTATGGATGCCAATGACTGTGGCTTCTTTCCACGATTGTGGGAAAATGTTATTACCCATGGCGCCATTGAAGATGGTGGCCAGTAGCAATATAAGGGGGGCTGGGAGGAGCTGGATCACTTTGTTGGTGATCCCGTCCGAACCGGGGGCCTTTCTGGGTATGAGACCTTTGATGATATCCTGCACTTCGTCTGGAGTGACGGGAGGCAGAGGATTTTCAGGGTCTTCGACGGGCGGGAGGGAGGCTCGACGTTCGACTTCCGCGTCGACCTCTGAGAGGTGAGCTTGGTCTACTGGTTGAGTGCTGGGTGAGCATTGAGCTTCGAGGCTGATGGCCAGGCACTCGGCCTTTTCATCATCATCGAAAGCGATGGTTTGTCAGGGCGGACCAGGGGTGGTACGGTGACTACTTCGCGGGATTTGAGTCTCCTTTGAAGCTCCCAGAAGGCCTGATGGGTGGGCTCTAATTCGCTTACTGCATCTTATTCCAGCTAGCTTCACGCCACTCCGATAAACGAGACTTTACAGCACGCTGCAAGTAACGCATATGGGCTTTGTTAGCGTCGCAGGGAAAGCTACTGTAGGCACGAACTGCCGCGTTCTTCTCATTCAGCAGTTCACGCACGTCTTCAGGCAACTTCCAGCGACGGTCGTCCGTCAATGTATTTCTCTGTCGCGGTGAAGGAAAAGGGAGGAAATGGTAGTTAAAGTTGTTATTGTACATTATATCAGTACCTACTACTAACCACCTTCATTGATAGTGGTTAGAAAGGTGATAATGACACTAGATAATAATATTTTTTCACAAGAAATTTTAGTATAAAAGTTATTGATTTACGTTGTCATTTACCAGTACTTTAGTGTGCTTTGACATAATATAGTCTTCACCAACCTCAGTAAAAAAAGTAGTAGTTAGAAATAAAAACAAAATGAGTGAATTTGTTGTGCCTCGACGAGTATTATGCGAATTTTTCATTGATCATGGAACAAAATCAGAAGATATTCAAAAGTACTTAGAAGAACACCATCATTTGTCGTCTGAAAAAAGTGAATTAGTTGTGAAACGTATTAAAAATGGCTTATAACAGCGTTTAACGATCGGTGGACTAAATCTAACCGA
Organism: Apamea epomidion; assembly: GCA_947507525.1. Lineage (NCBI taxonomy): Eukaryota > Metazoa > Arthropoda > Insecta > Lepidoptera > Noctuidae > Apamea > Apamea epomidion. Next base: position 441,581 of record OX382239.1, read on the forward strand.
ACTAAAGAACGTTTCTTTAATAAAAATACATCGTGGTTAGACAGTGAATTTAAGGTACAATTCGAAGAAGCACGATGGATGGATATTACACTCTGAGGAACGTGGACGTCCGCCAAAGTCTAAGATCTATCAGAGAAATCGAAACAAAGTAAGAATATGAAGTTGGTACAAGAATATGGACTCGAGTATATACATAATGCATACACGTTCAAGGATTGCGGTCTGAAGGAGAATTCGAAGAAACTACTGTTGTTTCAATGATGCGGAATTGTGATGGAAATGAAAAAAGGATCATGAAGGAAAAATTATTGCATGAAAGTCGCAATGCAACAGATTTTACGGTGGATGAAGCTATAAGTATATTTGCAGATTTAGATCTTTCGAAATCACAATAAGGATTACTTCGAGCAAGTCTGATCAACAAAAACTTTGACATATTGTCATCATATAATATATTGACGAACGCCAAAAAACTGTGTTATCCTCCACCATCCAGCATTCAAATAACCGATATAAGTGCTAAAGTAAATCTACAAGATTTGCTGGATCACACTTCTGCTCGCATCTTAAAGATTGAAAATGTTTACAACCCAACAAGAAAAACTCTTAGATTGTTTACCAAGTGGGGATGTGATGGTTCATCGGGGCAAAGCTAATATAAACAAGTTTTAACAGATGAGAGTGACTAAGTCTCAGATGCAAACTTATTTATAACGTCTTTGGTACCAATAAAGCTGACTGACACAGAAACAAATGAGGTAATTTGGCAAAATCCGGCTTGTTCTTCTATTCGTTATTGCTAACCAATCCTGATGGAACTTGAAAAAGAAACGCCCGAGAAAACCCGATCAGTGGTTGGTGATATTTGGGGTCAAATTAATAATTTGCAAACTTCAAAGATACACAAGGAGGAGCAGGTAATTGAAATAAGTCACGACCTATTCCTAACTATGGTGAATGGAAAAGTTACACAAGTTCTAACTGACACAAGTTCTGGAGCTGCGTACAGTGTGTGGGGCTAAACCAAGCGAAATGAATAAATTAGAAAAGATTGAATCAAAGCCAGATTATATAAATGCTTACGAATACGGTTTGTCTACGTAGCACGCGTGGATCAGGTGCATGGAGTTAATTTTACATATTTCATATAACTTTTCATTTAAAAAATGGGCTGCGAGAACTCCGGAAGATAAACAAAGTAAAGAAAACAAGAAAAAGCTTGTAGAAAGTTTGTTTCGAAGCCGAATGGGATTACACGTTGATAAGCCCCGACAAGCAAGTGGAAACAGCAATGACGGCAATACAGTTCGGTGTTTTTTTGAGAACTACTATTGTGCTTCAGAAATCACAGGAGTTGGCGAGGAACTTATTAAAAGGTTCTATGTTATTCTTCAAACTTTGGCATCCGGTTTTGCTGTAAATCCAGAAAAAAATGTTGAATATACTCGCGCACAACTGTACGTAACAAAATATATGTGGTACAATATGCCTTCTTCAGTACTTAAAATCATAATACATGGGGAAAGTATAATGAGACATTTTGCTGTTCTGCCCATTGGTAATTTATCTGAGGATGCCCAAGAATCTCGTAATAAAGATTACAAAAAATTCAGACTACATCACGCTAGAAAATGCTCTAGGTCCGCAACGAATCAAGACGTATTTCATGGTCTTCTGTTAACGTCAGATCCTTATATATCAAGTATCAGAAAACCATCAGTCACTATTTCCAAGGAATTGTTAGACGATGCTAAGAACCTCTTAGATATTAAAATAGAAGTAATTACGTACATTAATAGTAAAATATATTTTTGGAGTGGATTATTATAATATTAGGGGTTAAAGTATGAAATTGCCGATTTTTACTGAAAAATTGAAATTCGTTTTTTTTTTAATTTAACATATTTATTTAATCAAAATAATTACCATTATTATCTATACATTGCTGCCATCTAATAGGAAGGTCATTTATGCCTTTGCGATAGAACTCTCGTGATCTAGATTCAACAAACTGTGTGAAAGCATTTTGTACTGCCTCCTGAGAAGAAAACTTTTTATCACGTAGAAAATTGTCCAAATCACGAAAAAAATGGTACTCCGTTGGAGCAAGGTCTGGCGAATACGGAGGATGACGAATGTTTTCTAATTGCAGTTCCTGTAGAGTTAAAACTGTTTCTCGTGCTGTATGAGGTCTCACGTTATCATGGAGCAATAATGGTGAAGATCGATTAATGAGTCGGGGCTGTTTCACTGCTAGTTTTGCTATCATTGTTCGGAGTTCGGCACAGTAGACATCTGCCGTTATTGCTTGACCAGATCGGAGAAAGCTATAGTGAATAACACCATGCTGAGACCACCAAACAGGTACCATTACCTTTTTATTGGTAAGCTTTGCTTTAGGACACTGTTGCGGCGTTTGACCTGGGGTCAGCCATTGCATTTTTCGCTTACGGTTATCGTAAAGAATCCACTTTTCATCACATGTCACAATTCGAACCAATATTCCTTAATTTCTGTATCGATTCAACAAGGCAACACAAGTTTCAACACGCGTTTCTTTCTGCAGATCAGTCAAATCATGAGGCACCCATTTCTCATATTTTTTTATTTTATTGATTTAACGCAAATGGAGTCAATATTGTTGGTAAGGTAACGTTAAACCATGCTGCTAATTATTGGGTAGTTTGGCTCGGATCTGCTTCCACCATCTCTTTCAATTCATTGTTATTCACCTGTGTGGGCGGTCTTCCACGTGGTTCGTTCTTCAAATCAAAGTTTCCATCACCAAAGCGTTTAAACCAAAATCGCTCGGTGCGTTCATTAGCAGTCCCCTCTCAAAACGGAACATTGATATTGCGAGCTGTTTTTGCCGCGTTAGTTCCGCGTCGGACCTCGTATTCAAAAATAACTCGAATTTTCGAAGTATCCATCTTTCTTGTCTAAGCTGAATAAAAAAAACAACTGAATGTCGATAATCGAATGTTGCACATTTTTAAAAAGAAGAACTTCATAGGTACCATGTGAAAAAAGTTTCACTCAAAAATCTCAAACCATGAAGGTTCTGTCAATTCGAAGTACCTATTACAATAAAACGGCAATTTCATACTTTAACCTCTATTATATCATATTTGTCATTTATTTAAATGTAAGATTTTTATATGTAACTAGCTGACCCGGCAAACGTTGTTTTGCCATATAAATTATTTCTAGCTGCCCGGTGCTACTTCGTTCGCGTGGTGTCCTACCCCTTACCCTAATCCTACCCTACTCCTATACTACTCCTACCCTACTCCTACTACTCCTACCCTACTTCTACCCTACTCCTACTCTACTCACCGACTTCTACCCTACTCCTAACCTACTCCTACACTATTCAAAATCCTTAATTTAATACGTGCTTCAATTCGAGTGGACCCGAGTCTACTGTACCGAAGGGACGATCGTCAAATGTTTGTCAGGAAAGTACATAGATAGAACAGTTTATATGGGAAAATGAAATTGTTGTTTTTACTATCTTCCTCGCAATTTTTCCATATTTTCTCATCGTTTAAACCTTCCCTGGACTACGAAAAATATTTCAAAACCAAAATCAGGTAAATTGGCCTAGCCGTTCTCGAGTTTTAGCGACTCAAACGAACAGCAATGGATTTTTATAAGTTTTATGATATTAAACATATTTTATGTTATTAAATATCTATATATATAGAAAAAAAAAAATATAATTCAATAAGTTAAAAAAACTATAGCTTAATTTTTTTTTATATATTATATATATTATAAATTAAACATTGGACAATAAACGTGCCATTATGGGATTGTATATACTCTGGAGATACTACGTGCTAAATTTCAGCTATTTACTTCAATCAACAAAAAAGTTACAAATTTTTGAGACGGTACGCACGGTTCTGTCCCATAGTGCGACGACGGCGCAGGCAGCGCGGTTAGCGCTTGGCGGAGCGGCAACAGTGCATCTAATCCAATGCTAAGCGTGGCGCCCGCGCGAAGCCACAAAATTGTACACAGACGGAACGGCAACGTAGCTAAATTAACGGTAAAAATAACGTTACTGATGTATTTTGCGTTAATGTTATTTAACGTTACTTTACTGGTAATGTGATCAAGTAACGTTACATTTTTGTGAACGTTATTAAGGTATCAAATTGAAATTAACGTTACTTAACGGTTTTTATTATGTTATTTGGTAACATTAACAAGCCCTGTTTATAAGTAAATAAATGGAAGTGATTTAGTTCTCTCTAGGCCGCTATGTAATTACAACCGCAATGTTAAAAATTTACAGTTTTTTACACAAAATCTGCCAAAAGTCAATTTTATGTTCCAGTAACTTATGGTTCGGTTTCGGTTTTGGCAGAAACCTAAAAGGGGAGCCGAAAATTCGGTTTCAGTTAAAATCATAATATTTCGGTTGGACAGTACTATAAATAATACAGTTTCCTAAGAAAACAAAAATATAGATAGACTTTACCTTTTCCAGCTCCCAGCTCCACATAGCAGGTGTTGGCACCAATCAGCCCCTCCTCCTCAGCCAGCCACAGCAGACTGGACACCTGGCGCAGGTGCCGCAAGGAGCTCTCGGCGCGGTCACTCTCCGTGAACTCCTCCATCACGGTCCTGTGGATGGGGTACTCAGGAGCAGTTGTTATGTTGTCTTTCACATGCTCTGTGGAATCACAGGATCTGTGGTTAGTCCTTTCATTTGGTTCATTATAATTCAAGAGAAGCCATCATACTGAAACTAAACTTTCCAAATAAATTACTTACTATCATATAAATAGTTAACTTTGTCTATGACTTTCATAACTATTTCCCGAGATAGTTGACTGAGCGGTTTCCGAAGGCATGTCTCTATCGCTGTGGGTGCGTTGATGTTTGGTACAATGTAAGGCGGCTGCTCCATCGCCCGAGCGTTGCAGATCGAAAGGTGCTTCTCCAGTTTGCTGATGTAAACAGTGCTACAACACATACAACCTCATGGTGAGTCATCATCATCATCCGCAGCCTGACTTCGCAATGCTGGGCATAAGCTATACTATAATACTACAAATAAAATGAAATAGAATTCTATATATTTATTATACTTACTGTTTGGGATCATTTGGGCAAGGGATTCGTGTGTCGTCCTAAAACAAAAAAGGCCAATGATGACACTGCTGTAGCTCTTCCATAAGGAACAGTTTTCATGATTTCTTTTTCCATAATAATTATAATTAATATGTATATAATAGATCTTATACAATTTTAAAGAACGTGTAGTTGTTATAGTTATGGCGTGTGGCAATTGTTCTAAAGGTTGAAGCTGGTGGTCCTACCTGACCATTAGTGGTCTTCGGCTGAGGTTCATGCTCGCCGCAGTACTGCCGACCTGGCCGGACGGTCATCCGGCACAGCCGCTTTTTCCGTAATACAAAGTATTGGCATTGAGGCTCAATTATGCCGCTTAAAGCCGCTTGTGAGAAGGAATCCGTCATTTCTATTTTGTTTACAAATAAATATTTGAAACTTTTGATTGAGGTTATGTGACGTCAGTCGTGACGTTGACGTTGACTGACATAACTATTCAAACATTGCCATTTAATTTGTAACATGAGTTTAGATTTGATGAGATTACGAAGCGATTCAGCAAATGTAGATGACATAGCAAAAGATTGGCGGATTTTTTAGAATGCAAAATAAAAATGAAGTGGTTGACTACAATAAATAGTAAAATAGTTACGTAGTTATATATAATTTAAACAAAAGTTTATGCGAAGCGTAACAAAAACCTTACGATTTTTTTTTATTTTTCAATATGGCCATTGTAATGGTTTGGACGTCAACAAAATTTTAGGTTAGGCGTCGCATCGTATTGGTTTCGTTTTGTTTTTCTTTCACGTATTATGTAGTGCTGGTGGTGCAAAATGAGTTCGCCCAGTAGAGACAACGAGGAACCGTCATCGAGCACGGTGCCGGCGGACGAGGGCACGGGCGCGAGCAGCGGCGCCGCCGCGGTTCCCCGGCCGCCCGCCAAGCGCAGGCTCTCCAGCACAGTGATCGAGATCTCGGACACGGAAAGCGATGACTCAGACGTATGCGCCGTCAACTCCTACCAGGCCTCTGCTGACGAGGTCAAGAGGATCCGTGGAGGTCAGTACTCATACATTTTTAGTTTGCACCAGTTTGCGCGGGAAACTTGAATTCTTAATAGGAATGCAACTATGTGATGCATGTTTGTAAACTTTGTTGTGGACTCTGTATAAGTGCCGTACGCGAAAGTGGTTCCGATCTCGTTATTCTATCAAACATCTTCTGATGCATAAAAGTACCCATATTGTTGACTTCAATGTTTATTTTATATATAATCATTGTGTATTGCTGGACACATAAATTTCACTAACAGATCCTATTGGATCTCTTGTTTGATAGCTGAAGTAAACCAAGCAGCAGTTTGTTAAGTGTTATACAACAAGTAAGGTAGGTAACAAGTGAATTTTCACAACAACTTTCTCATTTGCCTTTGATACGCTAAAAAGAACCAACCATTACAAAAACCAGCTATTAGATTTCTTTACAATGATTTTCTGAAATTGATATTTTTACAGCTTCATTTGGCTTCATCTACTCTAATGTTACATGGTAAATAACAGTGTGTTTTGTTTTCAGAGGACTACTCCTCATCATCCTCGTCGTCAGACTACAGCTCTGACTCAGAGGCATCCTGGGAGGATGACTCCATCTTGGTGGAGGATGACAAGAGCCATGTAAAAGCAGTGAAGGCGCAGCTCAACCCTCGCGCCAACAGAATGGATGACCCACAGTTTAACCCTAGGATTAAGGTCATTTGACAACACTACAGTGTACCTTTTTTTATATAAACAGCAAGTTCTGCGATGCTCTCATGAAAGGTTGAATACTTTTCTAATTTAAGATGTTTCCATGTTACACTTCAATAACAAAACATTTTCTTTGCAGTCTGAAGAATTAATAGAGAGACTACAAACACACTGGTCAGAACAGAAAGACTTGAAGACTCCCGAAGTGTCCCTGACGTGTGAGCCGTTCAGACTGTGCCTCCTGCATGACTTCCTGGCTAACCCCGAGATGATTAACAACATTGTGGATGATATGAACACACTGGACTGGTCACGCAAGAAGATGGACCTGTACGAGTTCCACCAGACGGCTGACCTGGCCAGCTTAACCTGGCAGCGCAGTATTAGAGGCATCTATGAGCTGCTAAAGACTGAAGTTATGAGTTGGGTGAGCTGCATAGAACTTCTACCTATACCTTATCTATTGAGAAATGAGGCTGTTAATGAATGAATGAATGTTATCATTAACTAGCTGACCCAACAGACATTGTCCTGTCCAATTTTCAATAATTCATACAAATATCATAAAAAGTTAAAAAAAAAATTCTTACTATTGAGACCTAGTTTGGGCTATTACAAACATTCAAAAACAGGAAATAGTCAAAATCGGTCCAGCCTTTCTCAAGTGATGCGCTTACCAAAACATGAACAATGAAATCTAGGAAAGCAAGAGACATCATACAGTATGCTAGTTGTGTTTAAAAAAAACCCATCAATGTAGAGCAAAGCTATGTCACATGATTATCAGTAATTTTAGTTATAACTCAACAATTTGCAATTTTGACTTTTTAAAAGCAGCTAAGGGTAAGATAGCAGGTTTTCTTCTGATGACGCAAAAGGTCTTTCAAGACTGTCCTGCCCCGCCGCGGACAGGTTGTGGTACCATCTTAGTACATTCAGTGGCCACTCGGGTTTCGACAACTGTAACTTGTCTAAAGTGTGTTTATGAACTTTGACTTGCTACATATTGCTGATCGATTTTATAAATAATCATTTCAAGTTAATCTGTTCTGAATGCTTTTTGGAGCTGATGAAGTATTATAATATATATTTGAGCAAGCAATAAAGTGCCAACTCAGTGATGGTAGACAATCTTTTCAAATCTTTAAAACGCAATATCTCGAAACAGCGTTTTTTTGAGATAAAACGGTGTCGAAAATCATGTGCGATTTGTGAAATGGTCTATCTGAAACTCGTCGTGTCATGAACGCCTGGCTAATGGGTGCCGTACGTGCGACGCACAGGTGTCGGCGGTGACGGGCCTGGCGCTGCGCTCCGTGTCGGCGTCGTGCTCGCTGTACGGGCCCGGCGACCACCTGCTGGTGCACGACGACCTGCTGGCCGACCGGCGCGTGGCCTTCATCCTGTACCTGGCGCCGTGGCGGCCGCGCCCGCCGCGCGCCAGCTCCGCCGAGCGCGCCAAGCCCGTGGAGAACGGCGACGGAGACCATCATGAGGTAACGATTATGATTCTTGAACAACGACAAAATGAAGGAGGTTCTCAAGTCTAGAGCACATATAATTACAGCATTGTCCTACTGTCCCTAGGGGATGAAAAATAGGGGTTGATTGACGCCCTGGCCGTCTCAAAATAAACAATTGTAATAAAAAAAGGTTTATGTCTGTAATTAGATCATTTTAGAAACATTTTAACGTAAATATTTGGTCAATAGTTTAAAACTAGATGGCGCAGGTATTTCGTAGCTGACTGATCACTGAGAAGAAACATTGATTTTGGAACTTAGACAAAATTGTGATTTTCACTTTTGAATTTCTTTTTCATTGGTTTTTTTGGTAATAGGTTTATTTTTGTGTTCTTAAGTAAAAAAATTAATAGAAAATAGCCGATCGATCGATAGATCGCAGTGCCGGTACTAGGGATGTCCATAGAGGTGATGGTGACGATTTAAGATCAGGCGGGCATTGGTTTGTTTACCATACTCCTTTGTACTAGCAACACAAAAGATGCTGAATGTCTCTGTCAATTCAAACACTTGAAGCAAATACAATGATGTTTTATATTTGTTTAGCGCTAAATGTAATAATAGTGTACAATCTAAAAGTTGGCAACGTTACAAATAACTGTCAAATATTTCGCTGTTTTGATTAATTACAATCCGTTAGCGCTAAGTTTGCCGCTTTCCGTCAGCGAAACTTAACAAACATCGAGAAAACTGAAGAATATTTAGATGCCGAATAAGTAGTTATCGCACGCGCTTGCGATGACGTTGCTAACGGCACCGAGAGGGCGGCGCAGCGGTGCGGCAGGCGCTCGGGGAGATGGGACGCGCTTGCGATGACGTTGCTAACGGCACCGAGAGGGCGGCGCAGCGGTGCGGCAGGCGCTCGGGGAGATGGGACGCGCTTGCGATGACGTTGCTAACGGCACCGAGAGGGCGGCGCAGCGGTGCGGCAGGCGCTCGGGGAGATGGGACGCGCTTGCGATGACGTTGCTAACGGCACCGAGAGGGCGGCGCAGCGGTGCGGCAGGCGCTCGGGGAGATGGGACGCGCTTGCGATGACGTTGCTAACGGCACCGAGAGGGCGGCGCAGCGGTGCGGCAGGCGCTCGGGGTGATGGGACGCGCTTGCGATGACGTTGCTAACGGCACCGAGAGGGCGGCGCAGCGGTGCGGCAGGCGCTCGGGGAGATGGGACGCGCTTGCGATGACGTTGCTAACGGCACCGAGAGGGCGGCGCAGCGGTGCGGCAGGCGCTCGGGGAGATGGGACGCGCTTGCGATGACGTTGCTAACGGCACCGAGAGGGCGGCGCAGCGGTGCGGCAGGCGCTCGGGGAGATGGGACGCGCTTGCGATGACGTTGCTAACGGCACCGAGAGGGCGGCGCAGCGGTGCGGCAGGCGCTCGGGGAGATGGGACGCGCTTGCGATGACGTTGCTAACGGCACCGAGAGGGCGGCGCAGCGGTGCGGCAGGCGCTCGGGGTGATGGGACGCGCTTGCGATGACGTTGCTAACGGCACCGAGAGGGCGGCGCAGCGGTGCGGCAGGCGCTCGGGGAGATGGGACGCGCTTGCGATGACGTTGCTAACGGCACCGAGAGGGCGGCGCAGCGGTGCGGCAGGCGCTCGGGGAGATGGGACGCGCTTGCGATGACGTTGCTAACGGCACCGAGAGGGCGGCGCAGCGGTGCGGCAGGCGCTCGGGGAGATGGGACGCGCTTGCGATGACGTTGCTAACGGCACCGAGAGGGCGGCGCAGCGGTGCGGCAGGCGCTCGGGGAGATGGGACGCGCTTGCGATGACGTTGCTAACGGCACCGAGAGGGCGGCGCAGCGGTGCGGCAGGCGCTCGGGGAGATGGGACGCGCTTGCGATGACGTTGCTAACGGCACCGAGAGGGCGGCGCAGCGGTGCGGCAGGCGCTCGGGGAGATGGGACGCGCTTGCGATGACGTTGCTAACGGCACCGAGAGGGCGGCGCAGCGGTGCGGCAGGCGCTCGGGGAGATGGGACGCGCTTGCGATGACGTTGCTAACGGCACCGAGAGGGCGGCGCAGCGGTGCGGCAGGCGCTCGGGGAGATGGGACGCGCTTGCGATGACGTTGCTAACGGCACCGAGAGGGCGGCGCAGCGGTGCGGCAGGCGCTCGGGGAGATGGGACGCGCTTGCGATGACGTTGCTAACGGCACCGAGAGGGCGGCGCAGCGGTGCGGCAGGCGCTCGGGGAGATGGGACGCGCTTGCGATGACGTTGCTAACGGCACCGAGAGGGCGGCGCAGCGGTGCGGCAGGCGCTCGGGGAGATGGGACGCGCTTGCGATGACGTTGCTAACGGCACCGAGAGGGCGGCGCAGCGGTGCGGCAGGCGCTCGGGGAGATGGGACGCGCTTGCGATGACGTTGCTAACGGCACCGAGAGGGCGGCGCAGCGGTGCGGCAGGCGCTCGGGGAGATGGGACGCGCTTGCGATGACGTTGCTAACGGCACCGAGAGGGCGGCGCAGCGGTGCGGCAGGCGCTCGGGGAGATGGGACGCGCTTGCGATGACGTTGCTAACGGCACCGAGAGGGCGGCGCAGCGGTGCGGCAGGCGCTCGGGGAGATGGGACGCGCTTGCGATGACGTTGCTAACGGCACCGAGAGGGCGGCGCAGCGGTGCGGCAGGCGCTCGGGGAGATGGGACGCGCTTGCGATGACGTTGCTAACGGCACCGAGAGGGCGGCGCAGCGGTGCGGCAGGCGCTCGGGGAGATGGGACGCGCTTGCGATGACGTTGCTAACGGCACCGAGAGGGCGGCGCAGCGGTGCGGCAGGCGCTCGGGGAGATGGGACGCGCTTGCGATGACGTTGCTAACGGCACCGAGAGGGCGGCGCAGCGGTGCGGCAGGCGCTCGGGGAGATGGGACGCGCTTGCGATGACGTTGCTAACGGCACCGAGAGGGCGGCGCAGCGGTGCGGCAGGCGCTCGGGGTGATGGGACGCGCTTGCGATGACGTTGCTAACGGCACCGAGAGGGCGGCGCAGCGGTGCGGCAGGCGCTCGGGGAGATGGGACGCGCTTGCGATGACGTTGCTAACGGCACCGAGAGGGCGGCGCAGCGGTGCGGCAGGCGCTCGGGGAGATGGGACGCGCTTGCGATGACGTTGCTAACGGCACCGAGAGGGCGGCGCAGCGGTGCGGCAGGCGCTCGGGGAGATGGGACGCGCTTGCGATGACGTTGCTAACGGCACCGAGAGGGCGGCGCAGCGGTGCGGCAGGCGCTCGGGGAGATGGGACGCGCTTGCGATGACGTTGCTAACGGCACCGAGAGGGCGGCGCAGCGGTGCGGCAGGCGCTCGGGGAGATGGGACGCGCTTGCGATGACGTTGCTAACGGCACCGAGAGGGCGGCGCAGCGGTGCGGCAGGCGCTCGGGGAGATGGGACGCGCTTGCGATGACGTTGCTAACGGCACCGAGAGGGCGGCGCAGCGGTGCGGCAGGCGCTCGGGGAGATGGGACGCGCTTGCGATGACGTTGCTAACGCGCAGTCCTCGGGCCGGCAAACTTTGCGCAAACGGGTAGTAATCAATATTACTAAACGAAATTATGTAATATGGCTGTGTTTTTTTTGCAATAAAAATACTAGTGTGGCAACGGTTTTAGGTATAAAAAAAGCATTTGGAAAGTGCTTTTTTACACCTAAATCTAAATATTCAGCGTCATGAATATGATATAAGAAATTGAAATTCATAATAAATATTTGAGTACAACACAGAGCAATATTTCATAATTTCGTTTTGTGATGCATTCATGAAACCAGCGAAATATTTGACAACTATTTGCGACGTTGCCAACTTTCAGGATGCAGCCTCTTAAATCACTATTGGTGCGAGCTGGCCTACGTATGTTATAGTGGGCGTGTTGTACTCTCATACTCATCGCTCAATATTTTATTGCAATCCACAATTTGTGATTGGGTGGTAACTTTTTAATGAAATCATCATGGTCACTCTGTCGGGCACATAAAAAATGGTGGGAGAAAGGAAGCTTGGAAACTGAAATTATTTCGCGTCAGCAGAGCGCGTGGGGCGGCTGGGCAGACGGCATGGGCGGCGCGCTGCAGCTGCTGGGCCGCGACGCGCGCGGGCCCACGTGCGTGCAGCGCTCCGTGAGGCCCAGGAACAACATGCTGGCTTTCTTCAAGGTCGGCGCCGACTCCTTCCACCAGGTGAGGGTCTAGCTCTACCACTCATATCATGACGAAACTCATTTTTTTTTCTTAAACCCATATTGCCACACCGGTGGGCAATGCTAGGAGAGTTTGGCCCGTGTCCATTATTGTATACATGGAGTTTTAGATTGAATTTCACCAAGCACAAATCTAAACCGCGTTCAAAAGCTTTCAGCGTCTCCTTGCTGTGAAATATTTGACACTGACAGCAGCTCTCGAACGCGGTTTAGATGTGACGATTGCGTTCACGTGCATTGATGAAATTAGCACTTGATTTATGTTCAGTTTCTGACAAAAAAGGTAGTGGCAGTGAGGTGAAAAAACGATTAAGCGAAATTGACTGAACCTTACAATGTAGTCAGTACGTACACCTCTGCCTTCCCCATCGTTGAATACAGGCGTTATGTTATGTCGTGATCTGCCGGTCTATTCTGTAAAAATCTCACCATGACAATTTACAAGCGAGCTGTCATTCCACTCGATGTTAGCGATCGACACTATGGACAGCTCGCTCGGAACTCACTTCACCCAACTTTTCACATCGACAGCTTTCTAGAATAGGTCGACTGACGCGTGTGTGTGGCAGGTGGAGGAGGTGCTGTCCCTGGAGCTGCCGCGGCTGTCCATCAACGGCTGGTTCCACGGGCCCGCGTCGCCCGAGCCCGCGCCCGAGCCCGCGCCCGAGCCCGCGCCCGAGCCCGAGCCCGAGCCCGCGCCGCCCTGCAAGCCGCACTCCGACATCGTACGTATGCGCGCCCGCTCACACGCACCTCTCGCGTGGTTTGCATCTCTCGGCGATAGTAGTTATGGAGCGCGCGTTAGTGACGCGGGACCATGTGAGTGATCGCTAGTTGTGTGTCTGTCGACGCAACGCAACGCGACGCTGCTTCACAGCGCCGCTTTCTTCACGACGCCTCGGCGGTCCGTCCCGCCAGGTGAGACCCCGGCTCCGTGGGGCCCGGCGAGGTGAGGCCGCGACAGGTGCCGAATCGACGCTCACATAAGTTTGTTGCTCCCGCCCGCCCCGCTTGCAGGGCTAGCCGGTCACGGTCCGGGCTAAGGAGCAGTCGTGTGTGCGAGCAGTATTATAGTGTGTGACACGGCTCAGTGTCGACGTGACCGCGGCCCGCGCTTCGCGGACACGTTTGAGTTTAGGCGTCTGTTTAGTAGTGGATGTCTGTACTCGTCACGTAACGTGCCTGTATTAACTTAGCACATGCTACGTAATAAATAAATACATAAATAAATAAAATTCATTTATTTCAGATAACTAATTGATCCATAATTCCATTCAGTCCGACTTAAAATAAAATAAATAAATATAAGATTAAATTAAATAAAAAATTACAAATAAAAGATTAAAAATTAAAAATAAAAGAGATTAAAAATTAAACAAATTAAATAAAAAACTACAAAATTAAATTAAAAATATAAATTAAATTAAAATACATTTAAATTACTCGCTTAATAAAGGATCTCCATATCGGCGAAGAGATCCTATCAGCTAGTCTTCAGAATTCCGTTGCAGCTGCCACGCATTCTGCAAATCAGGGATCCGGTTTTCTTGCGGATGACTGCATGAAAGCCATCCGTGCGATACAGCGCAAACATCCCCGATGCACTACAGAAGCGAGGCAGCCCCAACATCATCCTAAATATGTTATTATACTGGATGCGCAGGACATCCAGCGACCTTTTAGTGTGGCTGACCCACAGATTTCCCGTATAAAAGCTTTGACAATACGCCTTGAACAAGGTTATCTTTACTAGTTCAGAGCAGCGGCAAAATCTGCGGGCCAGCATGTTACCTCTGATCGCCAAAGCCCTGCGCTCCCTCTCTATAACCAGGTCGTCTTGAAGACCTTCGGTAATTAAGTGCCCCAAGTATTTAAATTTCGTGACACGATTTATGCACAAGCCATTTAGGGTTATATTATGTGAATACTCGGGGCATCCACCGGTGGCCCTAAAGATCATAAACTCCGTTTTTTGGACATTGTATACAAGGCCATGTGCACCAGCATATGCCTCACATACTCGTAACAACTCTCTGAGACCTCTGACCGTCGGGCCCAGCAACACCATGTCGTCCGCGTAGCTGATGTTGTTGACGCAGACGCCATCTATTGAACAACCGACACGCTTGCTACTGAGCTCGACGATGAGGTCATTTATGTATAGGTTGAAAAGCTTGGGTGACGTCAATCCTCCCTGTCTCACCCCGCTTTCCAACGTATAAGCCTCAGAGAGTGTATTATTCCACCTCACAAAATTTGTTTGGTGAAAATACCAGTACTTAAACATGTTCAGCACCCCCACCGGTACACCCGCGTTCCCCAACTTTCTCCAGAGCACATCGTAAGAAACAAGGTCAAAGGCTTTGGAGAGGTCAAGGAAACACGCATATATCGGTGTCCTGCGGTCCATGTAGTTATTGGACAGTATGCTTGAGACCTACGATGGCAGCTTCCGTGGATAGCCCGGGTCTAAACCCAAACTGCGCGTCATGTAGATTAATGTATTTATCCAGGCAGGAATCAAGCATACCGTCCAGCACTTTAGCAACTATCGTTGCTAGAGATATGGGCCGGCAGTTCGACCTGTCCGAGATATCCCCAGTCCTGTTCTTCACAATAGCTACTACGATGGTTTTCATTAAGTCATTTGGTAAGTATGAGTGACTCATGCACATCGTGAAAAACATGGCCTGGCCCCTCGGCAGGTGAACCCCCGCATGCCGCAGATGCTCCACACTAAGCCCATCGTGAGCGGGAGAATTACCGCCTGTCATTCTCTTTAAAACGCATCTTACATGACTAGCCGTAAAATGTACAGTCGGCTCCTCCCCCTCATATCCGGGTTCAGACCTAACAAATGACGCTGAAGGGCCCAACGGGGAGCGCACCTTAAAATGTTCCCTGAACATATTCGCAATATGGACTGGATCGCTTTTTCCATTTACACTTACCGGGAGGCCAGGCTTAACTTCGTGCTTTCCAGTAGCTTTCCAGAAATTAGAGAAGTCCTTTGCCGACCTGTGTTTAGCCAGGATGTCCATCTTTAGCTGCTCTTGATTATTCCGGCACCACTTCAAGCTACTTTTGAACACTTTACGCGACTCGAACATTTCGTCATAAATAATGCCTGAAGTGGGCCGGTTGCATGCTATCCACGTTTCGAACTTAAGTCTGGCCACTCTATGTGCTTCACGGACATGTTTATTCGAGCCACATAGGTGCCTACCTTTATTTAATTTTATGTCACGCCTCCCGCTAGACCCAACAGCGGCATTTCTCAGGGTTTCCACAATATTGTTATACAACCTATCCAATACAATTTTGTGGCCACCCAAGCTGCATGACCCACGACTGCATTCCGTGAATTCGGTGGGAAAATCAATGGCTCGAAAAGCGTTGTTACATAGTTTATGGTAAGTTTTTATCTGTGTTTCATCTCTCCCACCCCATACAACCGAGTCACGTCCCACGTCACTCGTCACCAACTTAGGCCTTACCACAGTTATGTCACAACTAATAAGTAAAGGTAAATGATCCGACAAGTAAACATCTTCTATAACACGTACTCCGACTACAGTTTGCCCGGCCGATAATGACACGACACAGTGGTCCAGCCATCGCCTGCAACCATGAGCCTCGCTAACAAACGTGTAAGTATTAGTCTCTGTGCCTAACTTTTCCAAGTCAACACAGATCCAGGATTGATCCGAACAAAAATTAATCATTTCATTACAAAATAATTCGTGAGGGTGAGCATTAAAATCACCTAAAATAAACAAGGTTTCAATATTCTCACTAGCTACTATTGCACCTATTTCACCCAAAACCTCCGTCATAATTGGTAGGTTATCCGGTGAGTCAGTCGGCATATACACGGAAAAAACAATAATGGAGCGGCCGTCAACATCTGCTCGTATAGCTATCAGTCGAGTGCTGGCACACGGCACCACAGTAACACTATCAAACATACCTTTTCTCCAGAGTATAGCTACTCCCCCATGAGGTCTCCCCTTCAGTAAGCCTACAGAAGTATCATCAGCAGACTTACCTATGTATTCAAAATTATTAGAAATAGTTCCCAATAATGGTATGGCATGGGGAAGCAACCACGTCTCCTGGAGTGCTTCCAAATCAGCCATTTCACAAATGTCTCTTATATTGTCAATAGACCTCTTGACCGATTTGCAATTAAAGCTAATATGAATAATATGAATAATAATAATAAATGAAATATAATAATATGAATGCTAATATGAATTTATGTTGTATTTTGGTGGAGTACTATTGTTTCGAGTGAGCCACGTGTAACCTGGGTGCAGCTCACTCGAGGCGTCAGTTCGGTGTGATGTCATCGTCCGCTACCAGGTCGCGGGGCCAGGGTCTCGCGTCAGGAGGGCGAACATTCCTTTCGCAAGGCGCCGCACAAACTCATCCAGGCTCTCAATCCTGAGGTCCCTCTGGATGACATCGTTCCTCACAAAGCGAGGAACGTCAACGATAGACACAGCGCAAGACTATTGCGCGCGGAGCAGCTGGCAGTTGGTCTCGCCTGTGAGAGCAAACCATGCCGGAGCGGCGTAAGTCGAGATTGGGCCCACGTACAAGTTGTACGCCGGGTGTGGGGCGAGGCAATGGCGGCGGGCTGCGGGCGAGCCAGCTGCGGGCGTGTGGGTCGCGGGATGTCTCCGTGTGTCGTGAGCAGCTCGCCGGGTGTGGGGCGAGGCACTGGCGGCGGGCTGCGGGCGAGCCAGCTGCGGGCGTGTGGGTCGCGGGATGTCTCCGTGTGTCGTGAGCAGCTCGCCGGGTGTGGGGCGAGGCACTGGCGGCGGGCTGCGGGCGAGCCAGCTGCGGGCGTGTGGGTCGCGGGATGTCTCCGTGTGTCGTGAGCAGCTCGCCGGGTGTGGGGCGAGGCACTGGCGGCGGGCTGCGGGCGAGCCAGCTGCGGGCGTGTGGGTCGCGGGATGTCTCCGTGTGTCGTGAGCAGCTCGCCGGGTGTGGGGCGAGGCACTGGCGGCGGGCTGCGGGCGAGCCAGCTGCGGGCGTGTGGGTCGCGGGATGTCTCCGTGTGTCGTGAGCAGCTCGCCGGGTGTGGGGCGAGGCACTGGCGGCGGGCTGCGGGCGAGCCAGCTGCGGGCGTGTGGGTCGCGGGATGTCTCCGTGTGTCGTGAGCAGCTCGCCGGGTGTGGGGCGAGGCACTGGCGGCGGGCTGCGGGCGAGCCAGCTGCGGGCGTGTGGGTCGCGGGATGTCTCCGTGTGTCGTGAGCAGCTCGCCGGGTGTGGGGCGAGGCACTGGCGGCGGGCTGCGGGCGAGCCAGCTGCGGGCGTGTGGGTCGCGGGATGTCTCCGTGTGTCGTGAGCAGCTCGCCGGGTGTGGGGCGAGGCACTGGCGGCGGGCTGCGGGCGAGCCAGCTGCGGGCGTGTGGGTCGCGGGATGTCTCCGTGTGTCGTGAGCAGCTCGCCGGGTGTGGGGCGAGGCACTGGCGGCGGGCTGCGGGCGAGCCAGCTGCGGGCGTGTGGGTCGCGGGATGTCTCCGTGTGTCGTGAGCAGCTCGCCGGGTGTGGGGCGAGGCACTGGCGGCGGGCTGCGGGCGAGCCAGCTGCGGGCGTGTGGGTCGCGGGATGTCTCCGTGTGTCGTGAGCAGCTCGCCGGGTGTGGGGCGAGGCACTGGCGGCGGGCTGCGGGCGAGCCAGCTGCGGGCGTGTGGGTCGCGGGATGTCTCCGTGTGTCGTGAGCAGCTCGCCGGGTGTGGGGCGAGGCACTGGCGGCGGGCTGCGGGCGAGCCAGCTGCGGGCGTGTGGGTCGCGGGATGTCTCCGTGTGTCGTGAGCAGCTCGCCGGGTGTGGGGCGAGGCACTGGCGGCGGGCTGCGGGCGAGCCAGCTGCGGGCGTGTGGGTCGCGGGATGTCTCCGTGTGTCGTGAGCAGCTCGCCGGGTGTGGGGCGAGGCACTGGCGGCGGGCTGCGGGCGAGCCAGCTGCGGGCGTGTGGGTCGCGGGATGTCTCCGTGTGTCGTGAGCAGCTCGCCGGGTGTGGGGCGAGGCACTGGCGGCGGGCTGCGGGCGAGCCAGCTGCGGGCGTGTGGGTCGCGGGATGTCTCCGTGTGTCGTGAGCAGCTCGCCGGGTGTCAAGCTACTACAATCCGTCAAATTTCTTTAATAGATTTTCAACTTTATCGCTATAGTATTAAGGTTCAAGGTTTATTGGGAAAATTTGACAGTTTCGGGTAGCTTGACCTGCTGGCGTCTGTACATGGAGTGATTTATCTGTTAGTAAGTAATCAGTGCCCGGGGCCTGGGCTCCGCGCTGACTGGCCGAGCAGCACGGTGGGGCTCCCCCTTGTGTTTGCCCGAGTGCTCACTGTGGAACTCGTGCAAACACAAGTAGAACGCTTAAAATTTGCGTTCCGCGCAGTGACAAACTAGTTGCGTAATTTGAACCAATTTACGGTCAGACCACAAGCTGATCCTCGTACGTTACCGCGGACCCTAACTATTTATACCGATTCGATTCGACTTAATCGAAGTGATGAGTTTCAGGTCCTCCCAAAAAAAAAAAATATCCCTTTCCATCTTATTCGAGAAATACAAAAACACATAAATACAATTTTTCGATTTCAAGATTCTCGCGTTAAGATACAACTAAAAGCACCACGTTATATTTTATTAGAAAAACTTACTTTATAACAAAAATTGGTTTAAGTACAATTAAGGCCAATAAGTGTAAGTGAGGGAGTGGTTTCGTTTTATAATTCGAGTGAGTTATAGATGCATCAGTTGCTTATGAAATTTGAACGAGTTACCGCGGTACCCACAGGTGATGTAAGAGGCATGTATTTATGACAGTTTGTTCATGATTGTGTTGTGCAGGTGGTGCTGAACCAGTGGGTGGAGGCGACGTACATGTCGCCGCGCTCGCGCATGCAGATACAGACGCAGATGGAGCGCGAGAGCGAGGTGTGCCTCGTGGACCTGCTGCTGCACGACAAGCTGGCCGAGCTCATGCAGGCGCTCGACGAGCCAGGTACCGTGCATTATAGTACTACAAGCGACTTCCAAATGTTTTTGTATTTTCGTTTTTGCCGCAAATTATGCCTTGAAGAACTGCCGAGTGTTTCAAGGCAGAATTTTAATAGTTTTAAGGGTATATATTCCCAGTTGCCCCTACATGGATTGCCACCAGGCGGCAATCGGGAATCAAGTGCCCAGTTGCCACCGGGTGGCGGCTGGGAAGGTATTGCCCCCACTTCAAATCGCTTTACACTGCGGCGTGGACCGCCAACCCAGATTTTTTTTACTATATACATTTTTAAGCGTTTTAGATACAATATTTTAAGAACAAGTAGGTAAAGGTCATTTTATTGTTAAAACATGATTATTGAAAATATGTCATTTTAATATCTGTGACGATGATTAGCTTTTGTTAGGTAGTTTAATTATTGTAAATACCTACTTTGATTGTCTGTGATACGAATTTACACCAAGTTTTTATGATTAAAAGCAACTACGATGAAGAAATTGTTTTTGTATGTCCCTAATAATATCACTTATCTACTAATAGAACCACTTTGGGAAACCTGACCGCCAACCCGCTCATCGCGGCCGTAAGACAGACAACGATGAGGGGAATCGCGATCCTCGCCGCAGTGTACAGCGCTTTGAAGTGGGGGCAATAACTTCCTAGTCGCCCGGTGGCAACTGAGGATTTTATTCCCGATTCCCACCTGGTGGCAAACCATGTGGTGGCGACTGGGAATATACCGTTTTAAGTACCTCTTTATCTAAGACGATGTTGAGGCATATATTTCTAACATTCGGGAAACGATATTTATATATTTTGTTTTCTTGGCATTGAGAACTAGGTTATTTGTCTCCCTTTTGAGTGCACTGTTTGGTCGTCAAAATGAAAACCATGGAAACGACATCCATGACGAAACTTTTCACATTGCAAAAAAAACTTATAAGAATCCTAGTAAATATAGATGACACCGACATTCGTTCGAAATTACCCACATTTTTACACAACAAGAGAAAATATACAGTCAAAATATACATTGCGCCATAAAAATAGGTTAAACTTACCAAGCTCTAAGTTAAAAATGCACTCAACAAGTACACTAGTCATGTCAATTAAAATATATAATAAATTACCAGAAATAATTAAAGAACAAAAAAATTTAATACATTCACAAATAAATTAAAACAATTTCTATTATATAAATTTCTATAATATCAATGAATACTTAAATGACAAATTTTAAATTACTTACAAGTTTTTTTATAAAATAACTACAATATCTATTATATAACAACAAAGTAGTCAAATAAAAGCCTTCTTCCTCTCTCCTACTTTTGCTGTGCCCGAGAGGGTCCACAATGATCAATGATATTCTGTAAAATCGACCACCTAAGTTCACATGTGGAAGCAATAAATATATTGAGTATTGAAACTGCAAAAAAGTTGCCGCCATTTTAGATTTTAATTTTGATCTTGCTATCGGCTTCGGCATCCTCAAAAATCATGAAAATTAAGAGAGAGATAGTTTTCATGGTAATTGAGCAAGTCGCATGAAGGGGGCATACCGCTTTTTCGTTACTTGATGATTTCTGCCAGTTAGTCCAGACCAGTTAGAACTTTGTTCCAATAAAAAAAAGATAATCTCCCCCTACACACTCAAGTGTCTAGGGATCAAGTACATTTTTAACTATAAAAAATTATCCAATTAATATTTACCAAATCTAGTCTTCCAGACTTATATGTTTAAGTTAACTTATCCCTATATTTAAAAAAAATAAGAAAAATTGCAATTTTTGCAAATTGTGGGAAATTAACCAAGTTAATATCGTCAAATAAATGGCAAAAATGGGGATCTTTTACATTTTTATTGTGATGATAAAAAAATAATAATCTGTGTATCCACCATTGACACGAATCACACAATCACAGCAATTTGGCATGCTTAAAATCAGTACATCAAAATTACTTTGAGGAAAGGCCGACCACGTTCTTTGTAACAAATCAAAAAGTTGTTGTGGGGTTTGCACGGCATCCATAATCGGCAGTGCTCTTTTTTGGAGCATATCCCATGCGTGCTCAAATGGGTTGAGGTCTGGCGATTGAGCATTGCCAGGCCAGGCTGAACGTTGATGCGAGCATCGGCAAGAGTACGTGTTACGACTCTAATCGTGTGAGGACGTGCATTATCGTGCATTAGTCGAAACGAATCACCCAACCGGCTTCATAAAGGGATGACACGGCTGAAACAATCCTCTCCGCATAAATCTGAGCATTGAGGTTGCCCCTGATCCAAATGAGATCGATTCTTCCACCGATCCAAATACCGGCCTAAACCATTATTGTTCCCCTCCATATAAAATGAACTTCCTGACAAAATTTCAAACGTTCTTGACGTTCAGAGGTCCTCCAAACTCGAGTACGTCTTGTATCCGGCTTCATACTGAAACGTGATTCATCGGAAAAGCAAACACAACGCCAATCTTCCTCCCAATTTCTGTGTTCGCGAGCCGATTGTAAACGGGCCCTATTATTGCGGGGTGCTATAGGTGCAACTCTCAGCGGCCTTCGGGAACACAGACCTACTTCACGTAAACGATTTTGGATGGTTTGTTCGCATATCAGCAAGCCTGAAGAGCTGTGGAGCCTCGTATTCAACATCATGGCGGTCATGGTACGATTCCGTCGAGCAGTATTTTGGATGTACCGGTCCAGTCTGCGAGTGGTGATGCGAGATCGTCCTTCATGTCGCTCGGCCACGCTACGCGTGATGCGATAGCGTGTCCAGAGGCGGGTTATGATGCTCTGTGTAGTGCCAAGAGCGACAGCCACAGTACGTTGCCTGGAACCAGCTTGCAACATTCCGATGGCGCTCATCATTGCTTCTCCTGTCAAATGATGTCGCTCCATATCAATACATTTTTTTTTAGTTCCGATGCAGAAATTGTAATGGTTTTGTAAAAACGCTATTATACACTTTTATAGGAATCCTGATTGACAGTTGATTTTCTATTTTTATTGAAAATTTAAGGAAATTCTTTATTCAAATAGTTAAATTAACCAAAGAGAATCAATAACGATCCAAAAAAGTTAAAATAATAATCCTCGATTGCGGCGATACTCTAAAACGTACTCGATCCCTAGACACTTTCGACGTGTGTATTTTTGAAGTCCGTAAAAAACGTACCTGGGATATGCAATAATATTATCTCGGTTCACGAACGCGTCGCTCCGTTCCCCGCAGAGCTCCCGTGGGAGGACGTGGGCCCGGCCAACCGGCGCCACTACCGGCGCGTGTGCCCGGCCTGGCTGGCGCGCGCGCCCGCCGGCCACGCCGTGCGCGACGCGCTGGGCCTGTTCGCCAGCGCCGCCTTCGTGCGCCTGCTGGGCGACTGCACGGACCTGGCGCTGGCCGGCTACTCGGCGCTGGAGCTGCAGCGCTGGGCGCCCGGCGACTACTCGCTGCTGCCGCCGCGCGCCGCCTACGCGCGCGCGCGCCTGCTGGCGCAGCTGGCGCTGGGCGGGCGCGGCGCGGCGGGCGGCCGCACGCTGGTGGTGGCGCCCGAGGACGCGGCGGCCGCGGCGGCGCTGGTGGAGCTGCCGCCCGCGCACAACGCGCTGTCGCTGGTGTACTGCGACGCGGGCGCGGCCGCCTTCACGAAGTACGTGAGCCGCCTGGCGCACCGGCCCGAGCGGCGCTTCTACGTGCTGGCCGCGACCTACCACGAGTGAGGCGCGCGGCTCCGTCCGCGTCGACCTTCATACTTTCTCACGGAACCCTCGAGCCGCGTCCGGCCGCCGTCCGATTGTTACGAAGTGAAGTGAACTGCGCCCCGTCGCGTCGAAGCTTCTCGCGGTGCGGCATCGGCACGGTGTAGCCTTAGATGATTTTACAAAGAAATAGCAGTCACCGTGCTAAACCCGAATGTTATGTGGATTTCCCTTCACTATTTACATATTGTTTCGAGTAAACACGAATGTATAGAATGAATCTGACGACGAAAAATATTTTTAGAAGCCACGTTTGGTTAGCCATTATCATTATGAGCCTGTGTTGTCCCCCTGCACAGCAAAGGACCCCTTCCCTCTTGCCACTTTTCCCGGTCTACTGCGATTGTGGGCCAATCCTTTATATAATATCTATATATCAATCCTATATATAATAATAATTTCTATACGTGGGCGTGCCACGACTGTTTTTTACTTAATTTGAATTAACATCGAGATTTATGGAATGTACATATTATTAATATTTTATATCAAATTGTGAAACTAAATCGAGTGTTGTGTGTACGGAGCAGAGCAATAACACCATTATTAATTTATCATCATAAAGTTGTATGTAGAGAATTTTTGCGCGTGAACAGTGTGCCGACGTGCGCGTGAGCAGTGTGCCGACGTGCGTACGGCAGGCGATCACGTGCGCGGCCATCTTGAACTATGTCAACGAATTCCCGGCCGAGTGCTCGCGCACTCTCAGTACGTGCGCGCCAGTAGAAGTAGACGCACGCCCACTAGTCGTGTGCGGCAGTGGAGCCGACCTTCGTGCCTCTCTGTTCGGTGACAACGTGCCGTGGCCGCCACCGGTTGAGTTGGTTGCATGCGAGTACTTAGTAATAGATGATAATATATTTTTGTAATTCATTCGTCACATGTTCGTACGCGAATCAATGAAATATTCACGACGCTAGACTTGTAACAAATAATTAAATGTGTGCGTGTATGAGATGTGTTCATGTTCAGTTGATGTAAGGTTACAATTATTTGAGTAATTTTTAAGTGATAAGGTGTGTTATATATATATAGCATCGTATATATATATACACCATCGTATATATATATATATAACATCGTATTACTTACTTTTTGTACATAATAGACATATTGATTAAAATGTAAGAGTTCCAAAGCATGTTTTTGTTGTCCTCGCCACTTATTCTTTTTCCAAACCATAGATAGAGCCTCGAAGTGACTTCACTCAATAATCATCAGATCATAGTATTCACGTCGGACAGGCCAGGAATGTGGCAGGATGCTCGGGAATGATCCAAACGCAATGAACGTCATGGCCAACTAGACATATTAGGTGCTGAACGTCAAGATGACTGCGCGTCGCACAGCAAGGGACGACTTAAATGTTGTTCCCTAACGGATCTATGGTGCGGTGGTGCAGTGGATCTAGTCCTAGTAAGTTAGGCCGCTGTTGAGCTGCTTATCTTACTAAGACTAGATCAAAGTCAGCATCAAGTTTGCATGAAACTGACTTCTACCGCAGTAGAACTTTAACCAATCTATTTTAATCTTCTGCTGCAAAATAAAATAGTGTAAGTACAGCATCTTCTAATACCTGTTTGTATGTACCTACTTATTTATGTATGTTATGTCGAGCTAGTGGCTAGTGTGCGTCGCAATGCATGGCGAGCGCGCGTCAATAGCGCTGATCCGCGGATATTGAAGTTCAACTAATACGGACAGCTTTCAGGCGAGCTCACCTCCGCCTCCCGACGCCGCGACGTAATCCGATATTAGATACGCGCCGAAGGCTACTTCCTGCCTCACTTCATATTAGATACGCGCCGAAGGCTACTTCCTGCCTCACTTCATATTTCTTATTAATTATTTATTACACACATGGTCTGCGAGCCCAAATTAACGGGAATTTATGATCCGTGTAACTCGTGTAAGAGGCAGGGGATACCTGCGGCGACCGGACACTTCCCCGGGGAATAGGTACGTTTGTTTTAGAACGTGATTTTATGAGGTAGGTACCTAATTAATTTTTCGGCCATAGTTTGATGTCAGTCTTAACTCTAGTTTTTGTGAAATATCTTCAGAATATGGAGTCTTGGTACCTATATGTATATGCGCGCGAGAGGATTAACGCGCAAAACAGAGAACGGGTGCTGGTCGAAACGGCACACGCAACGGGCTCGATCCGCATAGTTTAGCTTTGTGTTTTGAGCTATGTCTATGTCTACCTACCAACCAGCGTTGCTAGATTTTTTTTCGGGCAAAGCGGTATTTTGAAGCCCTTTTAGTATAAAAAGCGGGATACTTTCGTCGAAAGCGGGACAAAAGAAAAAAAAAAACGTAATTAATTGTCCGTTAAGAGAATGCGTTCCTTACACCTATCATTGCGACAATTCTAGTAGCTAATAAAGATCAATTTCGGAAAACACGTATTCGTTTGTATGAAACTGACAGCCGTCAAGAACGATTCTCTCGACGGCCGCACTGTAGATTTTTTACTACTTATTATTTTATTTGAGTTTCTAATTAAGTTTAGGTACAATGATGATAGATAGTCGTAGAAAATGTATTTTAATAAAAATATGTTACTTTACTATTCAAATAACAATATCTGTTTGGTTTCCCTGTAAGGCAGTTAAGAATATTATGATAATAAGTAATACAAAAGGGAATGGGTCTGATTACCAAGATGACGACTAATAGAGAAGTATGGAAGAAAAAGACATGTTGCACCGACCGGGAATACATTGGGATAAGGACAGAAGAATGATGATAAACACGGATATCGAGGGATATGAGATAGAATTGAATCAAGAGAAACTACAATTCGTCGATAAAACTGTTTTCCTGGGGATCGCGCTCGACTCAAGGCTTCAATGGGGTCCTCATTTAACATCCCTTGCAGGACGACTAAGTTCAGCAGCGTATGCTGTGAGAAAAATCCGTCAATTTACTGATGTTGATACCGCGAGACTAGTCTATATTTTAGTTACTTTCATAGTATTATGTCGTATGGTATTTTACTATGGGGACGGGCTGCAGACATCGAGTCTATTTTTATTCTGTAGAAAAGGGCCATCAAAGCCATATATAGCCTCCGCAGGCGTGACTCTCTAAGGGAATTGTTTAAAGATATTAACATCATGACGGTACCTACCTTGTCAATATATCTATGAAAACATTATGTACGTAAGGATCTACATCTTTTTAGTAAAAGAGGTGAAAGACACAAGTATATCACTAGAAATAGGGAGCAATTAGTTCAACCTGGTTTCAGACTGGCTAAAGTAGACTCCTCTTTCATGGGGTACTGTTTAAAATGTTACAATAAAATACCTCCCCACATAATAGAACAGAATGAAGCGAAATTTAAATCTTGTATAAAACGCACACTATGCAGTCAGGCATGTTATTACTATTTTTTATTATTATGTCGTTTATTCGTTTAATTGTCTTATTTTATTATATTTTTAAATATTAGTATAAAAACAAAAAAAAAATATAAAAAAATAGTGATCCACCGGTGTCGGGAGCAGGGTCCAAGCTACCGGTGGTTAGGGCTCCAGAGATAGAAACCTCCTCAAAATGCGAACCGTATCGAGGAGTACTGCCTTCTGAATCAGGCCCTTGATCCAACCGCCTAACGAGAGCCTCGATAGATGTTGATCGAGGCTTTTGGCCATCAGGCCATTGGCCGATACGACAATCGGCACAATGACAGTCGAGCTCACATTCCACATGTCAACAACCTCGTGTGCTAAGTCAAGATATTTGATTTGTTTATCTTTCTCAGCTTTCACGAGGTTCCTGTCATGTGGAATGGTAACATCAACAATCATTGCGCGGCGCACTAATCGATCTATCACCACTATATCAGGTTTGTTGGCGACAACAGTCCTGTCAGTGATGATAGACCGATCCCAGTACAACGTGACATGTCATTTTCGAGAACTGGGTCGGGCACATACTTGTAATAAGGTACCTAAGAGTCGACAAGTTTATATTTCAAAGCAAGTTGCTGGTGAATAATCCTGGCTACTTGGTTATGCCTGTGCAAGTACTCGCTGTTAGCAAGACGAGAACAACCAGAGATAATATGTCTGATGGACTCACCCGGACGGTGGCATGCCCGACACACGTCAGCCGTCCCGTCCTTCATAATATGTCTCCGGTAGTTATTCGTCAAGATAACTTCGTCCATAATTGCACAGACAAAACCTTCAGTTTCCCCGAAGAGGTCACTGAAACGCAGCCAGGATACGGACGCTAAGAAATCTACACCGGGCTCATGAAGAGCCCAATAGAAGCGCCCGTGAAGCTCCTTGCTTTGCCATACCTTCTTGCGGTCATCGGTAGTAAGTACTACAGGTTTGCGCCAGTTCTCTTTCGCCATGGAGAGCGGGGTGAGCCCCTTGTCCATTGCGACCACATCACGGTGCATACCCACTTCGGCTTTTAAAAAATATTCCCTGAGACTGCACACCTCGCGGTTGTGGAGGGTCTTCGCATTTAAAAATCCTCGACCCCCACACTTCCGTGGGATATACAGTCTCATCACCGATGATCGTGGGTGATGCATCCGGTTTGCGGTCAGCAGTGTACGGACCCTTCTATCTAGGGCGTCGAGTTCAGTCTGAGTCCATTTGAGTATGCCGAAAGAGTACATCAAAACCGGTATGACCCAACCATTGAAGGCGCGCACCTTATTTCCGCCTGAAAGAAGACTAATTAATACCTTCTTCAGGCGACAAAAGAAGCGCTCCTTCAACGAGTGCTTCATGTCAGCATCGTTGATGCCTAACGCTTCCGACATAGGTACCCAAATACTTATAGCTTTCGGACGAGGAGAGGGATCTAAGGTGTATGGAATCCGAAAGTGGAATTCCCTCGGATTCCATAATCTCCCCCACCTTTACATGCATGACTGCACATTTGTCCACACCAAATTCCATCCTGATGGCACTACTGAAAGTTTATTATTATCTCCTTTATTTTAATGTAATCATATAAATTATATTTTTAAATAGTAGAATATAAAAAGTATAAAAACATTTAAAAATATAAAAAATAGTAGCCCATCGGTATCAGGAACAGGGTCCAAGCTACCGGTGGTCAGGGCTCCAGAGAGAGGAACCTCCTGACAATGCGAGCCGTGTCCAGAAGTACCGCTTTCTGAATCAAGCCCTTGATCCAGCTGCCCAACGAGAGCCTCCTCAGGTGTTGGTCGAGGCTCTTGGCTATTAAGCCATTGGCTGTCACGACTATCGGCACAATGATCGCTGAGTCCACATCCCACATGTCAACAACCTCGCGAGCCAAGTCAAGATATTTGATTTGTTTATCTTTCTCGGCTTTCACGAGGTTCTCATCATGCGGGACGGTTATGTCAATAATCATTGCACGTCGCTCTGATCGATCCACCACCACTATATCAGGCTTATTGGCAACAATAGTCCTGTCAGTGATGATGGATCGATCCCAGTACAATGTGATATTACCATTTTCGAGAACTGGGTCGGGCACATACCTGTAGTACGGCACCTCCGATTCCACAAGGTTGTATTTCAGAGCAAGTTGTTGATGGATTATCCTAGCTACAAGGTTGTGTCTATGCAAGTACTCTCCATTAGCTAGACGAGAACACCCAGAGATAATATGCCTGATTGATTCCCCCGGCCGGTGGCATGCCCGACAGACGTCAACCGTGCCGTCTTTCACAATAAATCTCCGGTAGTTGTTCGTCATCATAACTTCGTCCATAATTGCACAGACAAAACCTTCGGTTTCTCCAAAGAGGTCACCACAACGTAGCCAGGCTACGGACGCTAGTAGATCTACATCGGGCCCATGTGGGGCCCGAAAGAAGCGCCCGTGAAGCTCCTTACTCTGCCATACCTCCATGCGTTCATTAGTGTCAAGCACTACTGGCTTGCGCCAGTTCTCTTTACCCAAGGAGAGCGGTGTGAGGCCCTTGTCCATCGCGACTACATCTCGATGCATCCCCACGTCGGTTTTTAGGAAATATTCCCTGAGACTGCATATCTCGCGATTGTGGAGGTTCTTAGCGTTTAAAAAGCCTCGACCTCCACACTTTCGCGGGATATACAGCCTCATTACCGATGACCGTGAGTGATGCATTCGATTTGCAGTTAGCAGCGTACGGACCCTCCTATCCAGGGCGTCGAGTTCGGTCTGAGTCCATTTGAGTATGCCGAAAGAGTACATCAAAACCGGCATGACCCAACCGTTGAAGGCGCGCACCTTGTTCCCGCCTGATAAAAGACTATTAAATACTTTTTTCAGGCGGCCAAAGAAGCGCTCCTTCAACGATTGCTTCATGTCAGTAACATTGATGCCTACCGCTTCCGACATACCCAAATACTTATAGGTTTCGGATGCGGAGAGGGCTCTAAGATTTGTGGAATCCGAGAGTTGGGTTCCCACGGTTTCCACGATCTCCCCTCGGTTTACATGCATGACCGCACATTTGTCCACACCAAATTCCATCCTGATGGGCCATCAGGATGAAATTTGGTGTTGTTTGGAATTTGTACTGAAAGTTTCAGTAATTTTCAGTAGCTCCATCAGTTGCAAATTGTTGGGGGCAAAGAGTTTTAGGTCATCCATGTAGAGGAGGTGAGATATAACCTGACCACCTCTCCTCAGCCGATAGCCTAGACCTGAATCTTCCAGCAGCGTGCTTAGAGGATTCAAGGCTAAGCAGAACCAAAGCGGACTCAAACTGTCGCCCTGGAATATGCCTCGCTCGATCCTTATCGGCTCGCTATTCCTCTGGATATTTCGACATCCTGGATAGCGAAGGACCGTCCTCCATTGCCCCATACACGTCATCAGGAAGGTGCGCAGAGTTGTATCTACTTTATACAATTCCAGCACCCTCATGAGCCATGTATGTGGCACCGAGTCATAGGCCTTCTTATAATCTATCCAACATGTCGACAGATCCTTTCGGGAACGACGAACCTGTTGGCTAATGGCCATATCAATGAGAAGTAGCTCCTTAGTATCGCGGGACCTGTTCTTACATCCATTTTGAGAGACAGACTTGATGGAGTTGCTGTCTATATGTTTATTAATTTTAGCTCTCAAAATGGATGTAAGAACTTTATAGAACGTCGGTAGACAAGTGATCGGTCTATAATTTCTGGGATCCGCGGTACTACCTGATTTATGGAGCAGGTGGGTTATTCCTGTCGTTAGGAACTGGGGCAGCGACCCTGACTCTAAGGCTGACTGGAAATGGGATGCCAAGGGGGCGTGCGATCTTTGGAACCACTTTATCCAAAAGTTGTGCAGCCCGTCCGGCCCTGGAGATTTCCAGTTAGGCAACGGACGGACTGCACGAGCAATATCTGGAGGGCTGATGATAAGTGGCTCCATTTCTGGTATTAGTTCGCACGCTCGCTCGATCTTCCCAGTCCAATCTCCTTCGGTGTGACTGACAGGCACCGACCAGATGTTTTGCCAGAACGAACACATGGCGTCATCATCTGGTAGGTGCGTGTCAGTCACACATGGGTCCTGTCGTTCCCAATCCCTGTAAACCCACCTTTCGTCGCTCTGGAATGTGCGATTCTGAGTGTACCGCTCCACTCTCCGCCTGTACCGACGAATACGGTTTGCCCATGCACAGATCTTCTGCTTCAGGTAGTCGATACGTTCTGTGACGCGGGACAAATAATCTCGAGAACTAATATCAGTCCCCGAGAACGCCCGCCTCACAAAACGCATCACTCTAGGGCGAGTATTGCCCTCCCTGAAGCAGATTAGCTTGCCGATGAGTGCTCTAGTCTCCCCGATACTACGCTCAATACTGCACTGCCAAGCTGGTAGAGCTGGTTTTGGTCGTGTGGCTCTGTCACTGTTCGGGAATTTGACATGAGCCACACGACATGCCGCAACAGCCACACAGTACAAGATTGAATGGGTATCGGTGAGGTCTTTGCTGTCGTTAAAGTAATTTGACAGCTGCGAGTCTAGAGCACACACCAGCGCCTTGTTTTTCTTGTGCATGGGCAAACGAAGTAAACGTGGTCTGAGTCCAGGCGGAACAGATCGGTACTCACGGAAAGCATCGTCCAAAGCGCTCCTCAATCTTACATTGCACTGGGAACTCACGGATATAGCCTCATCATCATCCTCTTTATCAACGCGGTTGGGTCGCGATGAAAAACTGGGTAAATTTTGCAGTTGCACCGCGACCAATGACGAAGCAGGCGCAACGTGGCTATTCCGTGATTCGAGGCGTAGTCGATCAAGTACAACGTCATCCAGCATATGGTTACGCTGGATAACCCGCACCTGATCCGACAGTCGTTGCGTTGACACGTTGACAGCTGGCTCGAGCACCTGAAACAGAGAGAGCATCCGACCACGGTACGCAGTCAAGTTACTTCCCCCCTCTGTAGCCCCAAAGTATGCGCGCATGACATTTTCATTGACAGTTTGTGTCCATCTCATGCGCTGCACACTTCCACCGGCAGCGGGGACCCCATCAGAGGCCGGTGGTCGGCCTCTTCCGCGTCGACGTACTGGTGGTGGTGTCGTCGGCGGTGAAAAGTATTCGTCGCTCGAACTCGACGCAACTGCAGCGGCCGAAGTCACTGGACTCACGTCTGGAGCAGGTTCCGGCAGCTGCGAGGCGGAGCTGAGCGACGAGTCCGAAGGTGTTGGGAGTGTTGTTTGAAGTTGTCGTACCCGACTTCGTGTCAACATCTTTGTGTCATCTGCGTATTTTATTTTCATGCATCCTGGTATAGTACCAATGTAAATGTTATGATGCTAATATTGGTCTTCAAAAATGGTATAGAGTAGATTTAAAAACATTATTTCTTAATTATTAATGTTTGAAAAATATTAGAAAATATACGGAGTAAAATTTTTGTCACCGTCAACTTGACAGCCGGGCCACAGATCTTATTATTATTATAAATTGGGGGATTACATCGCTGATAATAATGCTTGGCTAAACGCTGGTCCTGCTCCATAAGGACGCATAAATAAATTGATTAGCATTTGAAAATACTGTTGGAGCTGCTGAAGATTAAAAATTTTTTTTTTTTGCATTATATAAATTCAAAGACATTAAATTATTTACTTGACAATAGACAGGACATTACGAACAAAATCGTAATCCAATACATTTTTCCTAGTGGTCAAAAGTCGCTCAGTCTAGTGTCGTATGCCTGCGTGTCAAGACGCATTCGTGTCCACCAAAAGAAAAATATTTTCTAAGGAAATATGCTGAGTTGCGCATTACGATATTGCCAATCTTGTTATGGTTAAACAACTGGACCTAAATTTGGTTTATTTACGCATAAGTTATTTATATTTACTCAGTAATTAGAATGAAATAATTTTCATAAAGAGATTTAGAAAATTTGTTAATTTTGTAATAACGCCCTCTATTGCTGAGTAGTTTTACTACTGCCTTGTTGAGATTTGATGTTGTTTATCGATTTTAGTATCGATAATATTTATTATGGTAAATAATAAATGACACTTAAAATATAATACTGTTTGAAAATAATACCGTATGACCGAACTAAAATATAGTGAACGGGCTATCTCTAAATCAGTTAAATCATGATTTTTTCTAACGGCGTATGCTGCAGAGCTAAACTTTTTTTGACAGTCTGTACTAATACTAAATCTGAAGAGTTTGTTTGCTTGTTTGTTTGAACGCGCTAATCTCTGGAACTACCTGGTGGATTTGGAAATTTCTTTTTGCATTTTAAAGCCCAATTCTCGAAAAATGCTATAGGTTATTTAACATTACGATAGGACTATTAGAAGCCGAGCAAAAGGAAAAAAAATAAGAAAGAACGCGATGTAAACCGGTTAAAATTTATTTTATTGATCCTTTATTAAGTGGGAGTTTGTTAACAACTTTTAAAAGTTCGTCAATGGATGGTAGGTCTGACGTTGGGGACATAGGTCGCATAGCAGCCCATGCTCTGATCTGTTGGTAGTAGTCGCTATCATTATTTGATCGACCGTCATGTATGAGATTTTTAAGTAGAACGCCCGTAATTTCCTCAATATAAGTGTTTTGACTTTTATATTTTGTACGTACGCAAGGTCGACTGATCTGTTTGCTTCAAAGAGCAGAGCTTGTACTATGGGTACTAAACAATGGATGTAATACTTTCTTTTGTAAATAAATACTTATAATACATTTAATAAGACACACCCGGACCAAAACATACAATTATATTCATCACATAAATATTTGTGTCCTGTGGGAATCGAACCCATGTCCTCGTGATTAGCAGCCTGACACGTGGATCACTGTACCATAATAACGATAATTTATTAATTTTTATGTAAAAATAATTTTATAGATAAATAACTTGTAAATATTAGACAGTTGCATGCCGTATTTAAAAAAATACAATATTTTAAGTTTACCTGCTTTGTACATCTTGGAAACTTCTTTGTTTGTAAAAAATAATCCCCACTTACTTAAAAAAATGACCTCAGTCAAGAAATTACCCATACGTGCTCAATATGTGAACACTTTATGCCATGTAAAAAGTAAAACTGCACTGATGAAGAAAAGTTTCTTTGTATTGCTCCCCCAGTTTTTAATAAAGTTCCCGATGCAATTAAATGTATGCCATTACAAAAATTCAGAAACACTCTACAGAAGCTGCTACTTGAAAACTGCTATTACTCATTAGATCAGTTTCTGAATGAAAATTTTTATTAATCATAATTTTGGAATTATTATTATGTTATTATTTAATTTTACTTTATTATAATGCAATTGTAATTTTTGATAATTTTAATATCTGCTGACATTGGATTTTTTTTTGGACATTTAGACTTTTAATTAAATTAATTTTGACGACTGTAATATTGCTGACATTGTTTTATCTTTCTGTACTATTTTATTAAACTTTTGACAATTCTTATTTGTTCACATTGTGAGTTTAAGAGATTTTTTTTACAATTAATTTAATTTTGATCATAGCATCACTATTTTGTATGTCTGTCGGCGGAACATAGGTTTAACCAAACACTATATATACATAAGATCATTGTACCCTGTGTTCACAAAAATAAATAAATTTTGAAATTTTTTGAATTTTGAAATATTGAAACTAATAATCAATTTATTGCTTTCCAAATTGTTTGGCACTTGTTTAAACCTATTCAAATGCGAAAAAATAGTCTAATAATTATTTTCAATATTATCGATACCTTTATATCTAAATGATAAACCCTACCACAGGTTTCATAGTTTAGTGTCACCCCGCATTGCCAGACTTACGAATTTAGTAGTTCTGCGGATTTCTGGACCTCGCCTCGAATATGCGTATATCGATATAATAAGATTTACAATTATTTGCAAACAAAAGTGTAAAAATAATTATTTTTGTAAAAACGAAATGCAACAGACAATTGCAAAAAAATGCGCTTTGTGACATAATAGGTCTACTTTACACAAAAATCGTAATAAACTAAGTGCTATAATAATTCGGAGGCAAAGCACGTTTAAAATTATTTTATTTTAATATTTACATAGAAGACACACACTTGAAACTGATACCTAGCGCGTAATAAAAGTAGCGAATAAAATTCTAAAATAGTTGTTACTGTCTGAGACAAGTTTTGTTTAATTTGTTTAGTTTTCAAAATTTATTTACCTGATTGATTAAATGTATATTAGGTTTTTTCAAGCTTAATCCACGGATTGAAAACCGG
The DNA here is from genome assembly GCA_947507525.1 of Apamea epomidion. Taxonomy (NCBI): domain Eukaryota; kingdom Metazoa; phylum Arthropoda; class Insecta; order Lepidoptera; family Noctuidae; genus Apamea; species Apamea epomidion. Next base: position 476,623 of record OX382239.1, read on the forward strand.
ATCTGGCAACACAGACGACACTGGCCACCTACCGAGCGATAGCTGAATATATTTTAATAAATTTAATTCATTTTTACTGTTTGATGTTCCCAATTGCCGCTCTAATTTTGCTATATTATGCTAGATGGCGTCACTGAGACATGGGATTACAGTTTTTCAATGACATTTCATTGCATAGCCTCTCTATTGTACCTATGTTATCTCTTTGTATAAATTCAATCTCCTAGTATTGTATAATTGTATAGCACATGTGTGAGTACTATGTACATACTATAAAGCTACCATTTACTGGGTACGTCTTTCATTGACTTGAATGTGCCCTGGCAGCAGGGAGTATGTCATGCTCACTCAAATGTCTCGCTGATGGTGGCGCGTGTGTTGGATCATTTGGCTCCCTTCATAATGGTTGAGCTGAATGGTGCTAATCCATGCGTCATTTTCGTGAACGGGCGCCGTCAGTAGGGACTGGTCATCTCTTTGCTGCCATGGCTCATTTTAATTTAATTTAATATTTGATGTGTTCTTATTTTTATTTTTTTTAAAATTTTTCGTTACGGACGCTTTTACGTTCTGCATCGTTCTCACATGCATGGTTTCTAACATGAATGATGTAACCAATGCGTTGTAACCATATTATATTGATTTAAAAGAGTGTCCACGGAGTTTCTTGCCCGTTCTTCTCCATAGGTACCTACGCTATGGAATGGGCAACTAGCTTAATTTTTCTGACTGACCGACTCCTTGACAATTCAAAAGTGCCTGTAAAATCACCGTGTCTAATTTTACTATTATAGGTATATACCGTTCTCCCTCTATTGCCTGTGCTGACAACTTCATTAGCTCATTAAACAATCATCTTGAATCTTGTAGTACGCAAAAAAATATTATTATCATGGGGGACATTAATATTAATTTGTTACATAAATCCACAGAAATATCACAACAAAGATCAAATAGGCTAAATTACCTAAATATGCTATCTGTTCATGGCCTCCTTCCAGGACATGGCCTACCCACTAGAGAACAGAATTGCCTTGATCATACCTTCCTGAAGCTTATAAAACTAAAACCTCTGCATTTGTGGCAGTGCTTAATACAACAATTACGGATCATGCTATGGTTCTCTTACATATAACTAGCTCAAATAAAGCACAAAAAACTTGCTCAAAAACCACAACCGTCATAGATTATGAAATGCTTACAAATGCCTTAGTAGTATAGATATATCAATTTTTGATAGCTATACGCTCCCTGATAGCTTTGCTACTAAACTGGTGGAGGTAATCAGGTCGTCCCTTCTATGCAACTCAAAAATGAAATCCGTTTCCTGTGGTAAAAGAGCTTTAAAGCCCTGGATTTCTACGGGAGCACTACGTTACATAAGGCTTCGAAACAAAATGCAGCGACAAACTAGATTAGAACCCTTTAACATAATTTTATCAATAACTTTTAACGCTTCCGTAACTTTTGTTCCAACTTGATAAAAAAAAGAAAAAGACAATACCATAGAAAACAAATAGAAGATTCAACCAAAAATCCGAGACATCTTTGGTCAACAATAAATGAAATCACACAGTTTAAAAACCCTAAAACATCAAATACCCACCTTCTTAATATTACCGCACATCCCCTAAACTCACTAAATAGAGTCAACTTGTTCTTTATCACCGTGGGTAAATCTCTAGCGGAAAGTATCGTTACTCATACTGGGATGCCGGTAGTAAACAGCTCCTGTAGTAACTCCTGGGCTTCATCGTTGGTATTGTTGGAGACTGATCCACTGGAAGTGGACGGTATTCTAATGAGTCTTGACTCTGAAAGTGCACCAGGTTGGGACGGTATACCGACAAAATATTTAAAAATGTCCAGACATTTTGTGGTTCCCCTGATAAGCCAGCTAGCTAATTTATGTCTCAGAACGGGAATTTTCCCGAAAGATTTAAAGCGTTCCGTGGTCACCCCTGTGCACAAGAGCGGGGACGTTAACGATGTTGACAATTATCGTCCCATATCTGTGCTGACATCAATTTCAAAAATTTTAGAAAAAATAATAAATAATAGACTAATTAACTACTTAGAAAAATACAGTATTCTATCAAATGCACAGTATGGGTTTAGGAGAGGACGTTCAACTCAAGACGCTATCACGGCTTTGACATCTGACATTGTTAATAAAGTGGATAAGGGTCATAAATGCTTAACAGTGTTCTTAGATCTTAAGAAAGCTTTTGATACCGTCTCCGTCCCGATACTTCTGCATAGGCTAGAAAGCATAGGTTTAAGAGGTACGGCTCTCTCCCTTTTTGAAAGTTACCTCGAAGATAGAAAGCAAATGGTTAAACTAAATAGCTTATGCAGTGCCGAGGAGGACGTCTACTACGGAGTCCCACAAGGGAGTGTCTTGGGTCCGCCGCTCTTTTTGATTTATATTAACAGCCTATGCAATATGCAAATCAATGGAGGGCAAATTTTCTCATACGCAGACGACACTGCAATTGTTTTCTCAGGAACATCATGGCAACATGTAAAAGCTGTCGCTGAAGAGGGTCTGACTGAGATAGCTGGCTGGCTTAAAGCGAACCTATTAACCCTTAATACCATCAAAACTAATTTCATCTGCTTTTCCCCAGACCAGAGGTCACAGCCCGGACTTGATTTTGGCATTGCGATTCATGTTTGCCAAAATAATGCAATCCATAACGATAATTGTACCTGCCAAACCATTCAACAAGTCAGCTCCACTAAATACTTGGGCATAGTTTTTGATCGAAGACTGTCATGGCACCCTCACATCGAGATCCTTATGAAAAGGATCAGGAAGCTTACTGCATACCAATTTGGGGTGAAGCAGAAACTTACTGCATACCAATTTGGGGTGGAGCTACCAAAATTAAATTCCTTGACCTGGAAAGAGCTCAGCGATCACTTATAAAGGTGATGTACTTCAAACCATTTAGGTACCCTACAACTGAACTCTATAGAGTTAGCAACTTGCTCTCAATTAGAAAACTGTATATTCTTTACGTGTCCTTAACCCTGCATAAGTGTCTTCCTTTTGACTCAGCATCTCAAAGCAGAAGGCGCAGAGATATAGTAGCCTACTCTCCAGGGATTCGAACCGCCTTTGCTAGACGTCAATATGTTACACAATCCACCTACATCTATAATCAACTGAACCGCAAATTAGATATATATTCTCTGTTGTTATACGATTGTAAAAAAACAATAATTAAATGGTTGAAATCCCTAAAGTATGACGAAACAGAAAATATTCTGACCAGGGTTAGCTAAAAAAAAAAAAAAAAACTAAAAAAAAAAAAAAAATGGGTACACTCAAGCACGTATATACACCCCGACGCACCCCCACACACACACACTCAACACTCACACACTTACATACATACCTACACAAACACACACACAGAGCTGCTATATTAATGTTTTATTTTATTTTTACATTCTTTTTTTTTTTTTTTTAAAAACCTTTTACGCCTCATCATTGTTAAGATTCCACTTATGGGAAGAGCGAGACAGCTCCGACACAAGTACATTTGTAACTTACTGGGGCTGCCTCAATTTATGTATGACACAACGTTTAAGTTGAAATAAATATTATTATTAAATATTATTATAAATATTATTATTATTATTAATTGGTTTAATTGAAATAAATACTTTGAGTTTGAGTTTATGTCTTTGGGGGCGTGGCACGTGCCGCCTCGATATTATAATAAAACACAATCGCTCTTAAGTCGCACTTGAAGATCGCTTTCGATGTATTCGCCTGTGTCGCAGATCCAAGTCTGCTTGGTCGCTTTTTTATTTTATTTTTATAAATGGCATCTCGTAGTTGACTCTGAGAGGTCGTGACTACTTAACCGGACTATCTTGTGGTTGCCTTAAGAAGAAATCTTAAAGCCTCCAGCCAGGGCTTAAAACTAAGTTAAACTAAGCGACTGCACGCTAAGGGCACCCACTGTGGGGTACGAACCTCGGCTTAGGGCGTCGCTGGGAGAGGGCAGCAAGGGGACAGGCTGGATCGAATTAATATTATTATTGCTTTGATGAGCACGGCGTTTCATAGGACTATCTCTGAGAAGAAAGGCCGATACAAACTCCGAGGTCTCAGTCGGGGGATTTAAAGCTACAGGCTCAGCTACAGTGCGGGCTGGCACTTCAGCGGGTAAGGGTCGGGGGGGAGAATTTACTTGGGGGCATCGCGAGGGACCTCGGCAGTGAGGTCGGAATGTCGGTAATTTGTATTTGTGTACTGTACTGGTTGCCCTATCGCTCTCCTGGAGGAGGGTTAAGGGGTCATCGGTGTCATCGAGAGCATGCCTTGGACGGCGAAGTTTGCTAATTTTAGAGGGGGTGTATTTGGCGGCCGCGACAACCAGAGGGTTGCGATGATTGGCGGCTGTGTCAAAGAAACGCTTGGAGAGGCGTTTTATAAACTGCTGGATAGTGGGGATCTTGAGATCAATATGGAGGATCTCGTTGCGAACGAACCAAGGGGAGTTTGTGGCCTTGCGGAGGAAGCGGTACTGAAGGGTTTGCATCCTATGGATGTAGCGGGGCTTTGCATGAGCGAAGACTACGCAAGCGCAAGTCATTATGGGACGGATGCACGCTGTATACAAGCACATTTTGCACTTGAGTGACAGCTTGCTGCCTTCATTGAGGACGGAGCCGAGAGCGAAAGCGGCGCGCGAACGGACCGTCTTTTATGTGCTCTGAGAAGGTGAGGTGTTGGTCAAGGATAACACCTAGGTATTTGGCTCGCTTTTCCAAGGCATCGGCTTGCCGAACATGGTGATGGGTGGAGGGGGGGTGGGTTGGAGTCTGGGTTTCGAATAGACAACCGCTTGACTCTTATCTTATGGGTTGACTTCGATTCGCCATTTCTTGAACCAAGCAGCCAACTTATTGACTGCGGTTTGGAGACGAAGCCGTAGTTGGATATGGCTGCGGCCAGTGTAATAGATGACTGTGTCGTCTGCGAACAGAGCCAATTGGGACTTAGCATCTTTAGGGATGTCGCTAGTGAACAGCGTGAATAAGAGTGGGGCGAGTACAGAGCCCTGGGGGACTCCTGCTCTGATGGGGTGGGGGGATGAGAGCGCTCCTTCGATCTTGTAGCGGAAGGTGCGGTTCGACAGAAAGTAAGTGCTGCTTGATAGCGGCTAGTTCCGGTCTTATACAGGCTGATTTTTTAAAGACCAGCCAAATTTAAGGATATGGTACAGACCATCAAACTGAACAACTTTCTCCATGGGACAAATAGCGTAATCGCGAAAATTTTATCAACTGTCCCATAGAAAACTTCAATACCTACTCGACCTAAATGTATGTATAAATGTATGTAGACGGCTGAATTTTTATTCGCGATTACGATGTTGGTCCCATGGAGAAAGTTGTTCAGTTTGATGGTCTGTACCCAAAGAGATTTAAGATAGGTACAATAGAGAGGCTATGCAATGAAATGTCATAGAAAAACTGTGATCCCATGTCTCAGTGACGCCATCTAGCGTAATATAGCAAAATTAGAGCGGCAATTGGGAACATCAAAGAGTCAAAATGAATTAAATTTATTAAAATATATTCAGCTATCGCTCGGTAGGTGGCCAGTGTCGTCAGTGTTGCCAGATCTGATTTTCAATCCGTGGATTAAGCTTGAAAGCCTAATATATATTTAATCAATCAGGTAAATACATTTTGAAAACTAAACAAATTAAGCAAAACTTGTCTCAGATAGTAAAAACTATTTTAGAATTTTATTCGCTACTATTATTATGCGCTAGGTATCAGTTTCAAGTGTGTGTTTTCTATGTACATGTTAAAATAAAATAATTTTAAACGTACTTTGCCTCCGAATTATTATAGCACTTAGTTTATTACGATTTTTGTGTAAAGTAGACCTATTATGTTACAAAGCGCATTTTTTTGCAATTGTCTGTTGCATTTCGTTTTTACAAAAATAATTATTTTTACACTTTTGTTTGCAAATAATTGTAAATCTTATTATATCGATATACGCATATTCGGGGCGAGGTCCAAAAATCCGTAGAACTACTAAATTCGTAAGTCTGGCAATGCGGGGTGACACTAAGTAGAAACTATAAAACCTGTGGTAGGAGTTTTATCATTTAGATATAAAGGTATCGATAATATTGAAAAAGTTATAAGACTATTTTTTCGCATTTGAATAGATTTGAACAAGTGCCAAAAAATTAGGAAAGCAATAAATTGATTAGTAGTTTCAATGTTTACAAGTTTTTTATCTATAAAATTCTTTTTACATACAAATTAATAAATTATCGTTATTATGGTATAGTGATCCAAATGTCAGACTGCTAATCACGAGGACATGGCTTCGATTCCCACAGGACACCAATATTTATGTGATGAATATAAGTTGTGTTGGTCCGGTCCGTGTCTTATGTATGTTTTATAAGTATTTATTTACAAAAGAAAGTATTATATCCATTGTTTAGTACTCACAGTACAAGCTCTGCTCTTTGAACCAAACAGATCAGTCGACCTTGCGTACGTACAAAATATAAAAGTCAAAACACTTATATTGAGGAAATTACGGGCGTTCTACTTAAAAATCTCATACATGACGGTTGACCAAATAATGATAGCGACTACTACCAATAGATCAGAGCATGGGCTGCCATGGTACATATGTCCCCAACGTCAGACCTACCACCCATTGATGAACTTTTAAAAGTTGTTAACAAACTCCCACTCAATAAAGGATCAATAAAATAAAATTTAACCGGCTTACATCGCGTTCTTTCTTATTTTTTTTTCTTTTTGCTCGGCTTCTAATAGTCCTAGCGTAATGTTAAATAACCTATAGCCTTTTTCAAGAACTGGGCTTTAAAATGTAAAAAGAAATTTCCAAATCCAACTGGCAGTACCAAATATTAGCGCGTTCAAACAAACAAACAAACAAACTCTTCAGCTTTAGTATTAGTATAGATTGTCATAAAGGTTTAACTCTGTAGTATATGCCGTTAGAAAAATCGTGATTTAGAGACCGTTGATTTAGATACTTTAGTTCGATCATACGGTATTATTTTCAAACAGTATTATATTTTAAGTGTTATTTATTATTTACCTTAATAAATATTATCGATAACAAAATCGATAAACAATATTACATCTCAACAAGGCAGTAGTAAAACTACTCAGCAATACAGGGCGTTTATTACAAAATTAGCAAATTTTCTAAATCTATTTATTTAAATTATTAATTCTAATTACTGAGTAAATATAAATAATTCATGCCTAAATAAACCGAAGTTAGTTCCAGTTGTTTTACCATAACAAGATTTACAATATCGTAATGCACAACTCGGCATGTTTCCTTAGAAAATATTTTTCTTTTGGTGGACACGAATGCGTCTTGACACGCAGGCGTACGACACTAGACTGAGCGACTTTTGACCACTAGGACAAAAGTATTGGATTACGATTTTGTTCGTAATGTCCTGTCTATTGTCAAGTAAATAATTTAATGTCTTTGTCTGTACCACATCCTTAAATTTGGCTGGTCTTTAAAAAATCAGGCTGTATAGTGCCGCAGATAGTACCAGAACCTTCTATTGTAGAAACATCTAGAATGTTCGAGTACATACCGGCCCCGACTGACCAGATGTCGATAGTTCTAGTAAGTTCTAGCATCGAAATTTCTACTCGAAAATAGATGGCGCTAGTGACTATTAGTTCTGTTACTCGAAACTAGATGGCGCTAGTGGTAACTAATGTCACCATGTATCAGGCATTAATTGTGGCGCGCAACAGTATTATTGCAGTTGAATATTTTTTTACAGAACCCAATGGATATTTTTGTATTACATGTATAGTAAACGAGTTAAATTAGTTATTAATTTAATGTTGTTTGAACCAAATTAAGACATTGTTATTTCAATACAGTTACTCGTGAAGTGTGAAAACTTTAATTAATATTATGCCTAAAGACTTTGAAAAATTAAGTTTTTAATTTGTAGTATAAATTAAAAACTGTTAATTTTTCAGTCTGAATATGATAAGTAATATGATATATACATATTATATTTCATACAATTATTTATTTATGGTCAAAAAGTTACAATAATTTGTGTTCGATATGCAAAAACATTCAATTTTTTTTTTAAATCTTGCTATTTCACGGTTTCGTAAGGTGGGCCCTAGACGATTAATAATATTGCGCAATATTATTGACCTCGATTGCGATGGTTAAATATTGTTAAAAATAAAATAAAAAATTGCGCAACATTATTGTATTGATCACTAAATCGCAAGCCCACCTTATTCAATCATAAGGCCGAGCAGCCGTCAAGGTTCAAAGTTTGAATTAGAAAATTCGCGGTCCGTCGCTATTTTGTTAAATCTTTGTCTATAATTATTACTGTATTATTACGCTCGAACATTGTATTATTACGCTCTCGGCTCCAATCCGGCCTCAGACGTAGTAACGAACTTAGCTCACATATAACATAACCTATTATATTAAAATAATTTTAGTAAAAATAATTTAGTATAATAGTAATACCCACCATATAATTACAAATTCATTTTCAGTTTGAAAGAATGTGCTAAAATTAAAGGTCGATAGAAATTATCGACCATCGCTTTCGACTCCCTAATTGCATGCGTGTGCATTGAATGTTCGCAAATAGCAAATGTTTACAAGTGAATGCCCCGCCCATTCTATGTATGTGTGCTATTAGGAATTGATTTAGTGTGGCTGCTTTCTTCTTAGTGTGCGTGTTCAATTTTGAGTGAGTGTCGTAAGTACACTATTTGTTAACGTTGTAATTATTTGGGTGGGAGCTAAGCGGCATCACTAGGACTCCTTACTATTCCGCAATGAAGGCATATCTCCGGATATCTATGATGATAAATAAGTAATTAATACACTCACGAATAACTTATTTATTTTTCTATCCCCGAAAAGCGGGACTGAGCGTGTCCTGCGCGGGACATTTCATTTTAGGCAAAAATCGGGACGTCCCGCCAAAATCGGGACGTCTGGCAACGCTGCTACCAACCTAGTAAATATTCTAACGAGAGGAAAATAGGAAAAATTATAAAGTATTTCAGCGTGTGTTGAAGATGTTTCAAGTGCGGTTGTATTGCGTCACGTCCGGGGTCCCGGAGGAGGCAATCAGCGCTCAGATGACAGCGACGCCCGACGTGACGCGTCGACTGCGCCGCGGGCACGTGGCGAGCACGCGGGACCGCTGAGCGCCGCAGAATTACAGTCAAGTTTTTGATTATTGGACCCATATTGTATTGCAGAGGGTTTTAAAGCGGTATATTTATTTATTTAAAAAAGTAAAAATAGTAATTAATCTGTGTAACTATGTTAAATTAATTAATTGTTCACTATTTAAATATTAGGCTAATAAAATACTTTAAAATATGCACAAGTAGAAAAAACTGCAAAAGTGAACATAATGTCTGAGGCATTTTCTACCAGTCGACCGATAGTTATGAATCGATTATGTTTGGAACAAATGCCAATTTATTATTTAAGCATAAGGAAAAAACAAAAAACTTTAATTAATTACAAAGTTTTATTACTTATGCTGTAAAACGTCGAGGTCTTGTATGAATTCGTGTTAGTTCGCCAGAGATACTTATTTAATTTAAAATGCGGCGTGATCTCATCAGCGCCAGGAGGCGCGGCAGCGGCGGCTCTCAAAGAACGAGCTTCTAATAGAGCGTTACGACGGTCCGGCCAGCCGCCGCCGGGCCGCGGAGACAGCGGGCGGTACTCATGATTGCATTTGCATGTGAGCTCAAGACAGAGTTGTCGCGTGAATCATTTAATTATTTTTATTTATTTATTTAAAAAAAGACGAAAAAAAACAGAACAGAAGAATATGTACAGTGAACTGCGATTAGTCAGAAAACCATGAAAAATCACCTTTTTTCATGGTTTTCTGACTAATCGTAGTTTTATGATTAGGTACTGCAGGATGATTCGGATAATTCCACATGGAATACCTCTATAACTATGGTAGGTGACTATGTAAGTAGGTACTGTAGAGGGCTAGAAGAGCCCTCTGAGGTAACGGGTGGAATTGAACACTATTAATTCCATTAACTTTATATTGGGAGAACGGCTTTTACATTTGTCTATATAAAATGTCACTCCCGGTTCTAAAACCAAAAACCTAATTAATATATTTGACACAAGCTTGAGCGTTCCAATGTCATCCGCGCTAAATTATATCCGGCCTGCAACATATGAGGTTGCCTTCGGCAGACAAGCCTCTACATGAGCTACGCCCATCCTTGAATAAAAGGATTCGTATACTCCCGCTTCCAAACAAGACTTTTATTCACAATATTCGAACACTCAGGCCCTTCCTACCTATCCCTATGATAAAAATTACCTAACGCCAGATAATATACAGTGTTAGGTCCAACTCTTACAAGAGTAGGCTTAAGTCAGGACGAACGAATCGCGAGTCCGACACTATAACAAGTGTTGGGTAAATTTATATTTACATTTGCCACTGTGCACCAACATGAACCAACGCAGTCCTGCTTAAACCTCGTCGCGCCAAAACTGGCGTAAAAGATGCGACGCGGCCTCCTAAATATAAACAAATTGACGTGACAATTCACGTCAGCCTAGATGAGGCTTAAAAAATAACTGTTCTTAACTTCAAACTCTTTTACCCCATCGGACGGTATTGAGCCAGAGGGAGGGATAAGACTAAGAGGTCAGTCTCCATCGAAAAATGCCTAACTTATGCCCATACTCCAGAGGAAACATCTCCAAAAATCTATTCCGTTCTCATTAAACTCAAACTCCATATAACATCAGTCAATACTGATAGAACTGTGGGTCCTCCACTATAAGTTGAACCAATTGTGTCAACCAAACACATTTTGCGAAGGCTATGCCCCGTAAGCAAAGTTGGTTCCAGCTTAGGTGAGTGTCACCCCCCCTGTACGAGTGACCAAAGTTAACAAATGTAAATACCTCTCCTAACTCGCGTTATTAAAATTCTGGAGTACGTTCATGCTATCTCAGCCTATCAACACTCGAATGATGAAGACGACGATATATTCACTACCTCAAACTCCTTGAAGCTGTGAGGTGTGGCACCTCACTCGCTCCCAGCCGCGTCCGGTATTTTGTCCCAGCATATGCAAAAATACAAATGTTAACATGTTAATATACTATATCATAACAATCGAACTAAAATAATGTACTAAAAGTAATGTTTACATCTAACTGACGTTGACATGACAATGAATAACAACTAAAGATAACAAATATTTACATCATAATATGAAAAGGATTTTATCAAAACATTTTTATCTCTGAACTTACATTTTATAAACTTGTATTTTAAAATTAATAACTTCTTAATAAAATGTAGATAATTTTTATAAAATGTTTTTATAAAGTTATTAATCATTGGAAAACTTTTTGAAACGAAGCTCTTAGTTTTAGCTTTTCTACCAAATGAGATTTTGTCCTTCACCCGTGCTTTTCTTATATTGCTTAAAGCACATTGTGGATGAACAATATTAATTATTGACATTATTAACACCAATAATGATTTTAATTTATCTGTAATGAACGAATTGAATTGAATCGAAAATAAATTATTTAACTTTGGGTTATCTATTCGATGTATGATAAAATCACTACGATTAAAGTCTGCACCCTCATCCGTAGGAACATTAAATAAATCTTTCAATTGCATAGAATTGTTCATAACCTCTGTGTATTCATCTCTGATGACACTCAACTCTACATCACCTTTGACTAAGTCAATTTGATAATCCACCTTACTGTCGTCATATGACCCTACGACGCTTTGAGCATCCTCCTTTATTTCCGTGGACAACTCGACATGACCAATCTCCTTTGTCTTGGAATCAATAATCAAAAAATTATCCTCAACAACTTGATCACCCACGATGTTATTTTTAGTGGATTCCACATCGTGATCATGATGCTCATCCTGGTGCTCTGAAACATAGCTATATACGTTAATAGATGGACTGGACTGACCCGATGCGTCAATTTCTTCCTCGTGTTCATTCTCGAACACTTCCATCAGCTCCTTCTCATCCTCTGCCGGGCTGCAACCCTGGCTGCTGCACTCGTCATCATCTTCTCCATCAGCATCTATTTCCACGCTGCTTTCTGGGCAGCTTTGCTCATCTTGAAGTGGGTCATCTTGTCTTCCACTAAATGATAAAGAAGCATCATCATCTAAATTTATCACATTTTCCTGTCCACTTTCTTTAGACAGATCTTGTGAAATCTCCTCTCTTTGCACTTTATAGAATGCTCTGTGACATCGGCACGGGAGCTCTGCTCTTAATACATCACACAACTCATTGAAACTCATACCATCACGGTACATAAATTTAAAAACACACCCTCAAGATATACGCCCAATATCAGCGCCCAATCGCTCTCACGCTATGTATTGTATTTGGCAACTACCTTGAACGCCTCAATAAACTCCTCCAGGCATACGTTGTTGCCCGTATAAAATTGAGCCATCTCACTCTCTTTAGTAAAAAAACATTAAACCACTTAGCTGCATATAGGTAATCTCCAGGCGGCTTTTCTGCGCCTGTTATATCCTCTGTATGCGAGTCTTCTCGCTTCTTCAAAATATACTTGTATAAACGTAACGGGTAACGTTTCTTCACGCTCCGCGCAACTTTGGCGCAAACTCGTCGCAAATATGGCGACAATTCAGCCCTTACCCGGCGACTCCACCATTTGTAGAGGGCTAGAAGAGCCCTCTGAGGTAACGGGTGGAATTAAACACTATTAATCCCATTAACTTTATATTGGGAGAACGGCTTTTACATTTGTCTATATAAAATGTCACTCCCGGTTCTAAAACCAAAAACCTAATTAATATATTTGACACAAGCTTGAGCGTTCCAATGTCATTCGCGCTAAATTATATCCGGCCTGCAACATATGAGGTTGCCTTCGGCAGACAAGCCTCTACAGTACAATCAGGTACATACCTAATGATTTTTTTAAAATTTTATTTATTCAGGGACAATAAACAGCTACAATATGTGTTGGTACAGAGGAAAGATAATACATAATATTAACAATATTGCAGCCCACTACATTATGCGCATATTAACAAGAGAAAATATGATAATGAGTGCCACTAGATAGGTAATAAATAATTACATCACATTAATAATAAATAATTATAGAAATATCAATTAGCAATCATTAAATAAACGAAGTATTAATTACAACATGCAAAATAGAGATTCCAATTAATTTGATTGCTTGGCAACTGAGAAATAATTAACACTAATAATAAATAAATAAATAATAACATTTAGATTAGCTTACATTCCTAATAACATTATTGGTTAATAAACATTTTCATAACGTTAGATTTAAAATTGGATTTTGAGCATACAAAAATATCAATATTAACAAAATTACAATTATAAGATTCAACCATTCGACGGATAGGGCAGCGCAAACCAGAATTAGTTCGACAGGTATTGACAGAAAATAGGGTACCTGCTCGGGTACTACGCATGTTAACGGTGCGTGGGACTACATAACATAGTTTGCTCGTGAGATCGATGCAATCAAAATCATCATGAACAATACCATCCAGTACAGAAGCTTCTAGATATTTACGTCTAGATTCTAGGTTGACCTCCCCATATTTATGTAGCAATTGTGAGTACGACAAATACGTTTTCTGGCATCTATAATGCATGGCTCGTAGAAACGTACGCTGGACTTTTTCGATGTCTTCTATGTATTTCTGGTAAAACGGGTTCCAGATAGGGACGGCATATTCTAATTGTGTTCGTACAATGGTCTTATATAAGTAAAGATATGTGGAAACCCGCCTGAACTCAGTGGACGATCTCATTACAAAACCATACATCCTAAATGCTTTATATACTACTTTTTCTACATGTTGGTTTAGGGACAACTTATCATCAATCAACACACCAAGATCTTTAACAGTATATACATTACTGAGTGCTGTGTCGTGCAATGAGTATTTAAAGTTAATAACTGTTTTATTTTTTGTAAAATTGATGCAATTGCACTTGGAGAGACTAAGATGTAGTTTATTTTTTAGACAGTAGTCAGCTAGTCTGTCAAGATCTTGTTGGAACAGCCGACAATCCTTTACAGTTTGTATAGACCTATAAGCTTTTAGGTCAAGAGCGTATAAAAGAAACTTAGTATTTTAAAAACATTTGTCTATGTCATTAATATATAAAATAAACAATAGTGGTGTATTTAGTAGTGGTGTTTTATTAATATATAAAATAATCAATAATGATCGATACAATATAGCGAATTATTGCACACAATGACAAATTGTATCGCAGTTATTAGACGGATAAAGTAAGTAGGTACTAATTGTCGTGTGCATTATCCATGAGGAGCAATTTGTTTACTAATAGCAAAATTTGTGTGAATTATAGTTTTAAAGTTATTTGAGAAAAACACATTTTGTTGGAGTAACGTTAGAAACGTTATCCTGGCAAATCGATTTTCAAAATTTCGTTCAGCCCGGAACCAAATACCATGAATAGATAGCTGTTGTTGCGTAGTAAATATTTGTAAATTGCAAAATTTGTTGTGTAATATGGTTCTTGAGTTATTTAAGATTTTGCTGCGGTAACGTTTTGGGATTTCCCAGATCTCGAAAACGGCACAACGCAGAAGATTGAAAAAAATACCAATTCAGATAAAAACTGATTTGGAAGTAAACCAAAACACTTATAACCAAATAAATAGCTGTAAAAAATACCCATGGTAGACGCTTATAACGTCAAAAATATTAAATTTTGTATATTTACACGATAAGAAGAAAAAAAACAAATTTGATTAATTTTCGGTGGTTCTTTGTTGGGACGTCATAACCTGTGTTTTTTTTAAGTTTATTCTTACGTAACCAGTTTATAATGCAATGGATGGAATTATTTATTTAATTTTCATATGATTCTAAGTCTTTACACGGTATAATAATTGTACTATCATTAGCAAACAGGACGGTCTGATAGTCGGTACATTTTGGCAAATCATTTATAAAAATGAGGAAAAGCAAGGGCCCAAGGACACTCCCTTGGGGTACACCGCAAGTTGTATACCTAATGGACGACTTGTGAGCAACTTTTCTCTTAGAATTGGGACAAATTCTATTTAAAACCGTGATTTGTTTTCTTCCATTTAGATAAGATTCGATTATGCTCAATATATTTCCTCGGACACCATAACGCTCTAATTTTCCCAGTAATATTGTATGATCAACGTGATCGAATGCCTTAGACATGTCCATGAGTACTGCGACAATAGGATATTTTTTGTCAAAATTGCGAACAATTTTTGCAACTAACTCATAGACTGCGTTCTGCGTTATTTCTATTTCTCCGAAAACCATACTGTTCTTTAGCGAGTATGTCATTTGTTTCGAAGAACGAGAAGAGAGAGATTTTCGATAGTACCGGTATTAAAGCTATTGGTAGATAATTTGAAATGGTTGCTTTGTCACCTTTCTTATGAAGTGGCTTAATTATAGTCGTTTTTAATAAGCTTGGATAGTGACCATGCTCTATGCATAGGTTAATTATAAAACTTAGTACAGGCGCAATTATATGCGACACTAATTTTTTTTTTTTTGTAGAAATTTCATCAAATCCCGTGCTATTGGTATTTTTTTGCAGATTAATGATTTTGAAAATGTCCATATCATCTGTCGGTGCCATAAATAGTGTTTTTTGGAAGTGATTTACAAGACATATAGCATTATCGTTTGCACAACTCAACAAAAAATGCACAACATTTTGCCAGGGGTTACCCTGGCAAAATGTTGTGCATATTTCTGTCTGAGTCGTGCGATGTGGTGATCTCCTTCTGTGAAACCGTCATTACATAGAAGGAGGCTGCGGAAAAGTTCTGGGGGGTCGAGACCACTCTTCCAACTCGCAGCAGATGTACCGGGTTTCGGCGGAGGGCAGACAACGTCCTCTTCCAGCCATAAACTGGTCTTGAGGGACGACGGACTTAGGGACGTCCGCCGCCCCCGATCTAGCAAGACACGAGGCGGCGGCACGTAGTGTTCCACGCGCGCCCCTATAGGACGTCGTGAGGGGAGTTTTACACCTCACTCCCCCCGCGGACTTGAGGTAGCCGCAAAGGCGGGCCGGCACCAGCCGGGGATCGCGGAAGGCGCACATGTTCCTATGATCCCCGGTCCAAGTGTGGGAAGGGAACACCGGGGTAGAAATTAGTCAGTAAGGTTCTGACAGACCCCGCCGCCCACACCAAGGCGGTGTTTTCCAAATCGGAACAAAAAAAAAGAGGCAGGAAGATGATGATGATTTTAACCTGGATCTTAAGATCGTCAGTTGAGCGTCTGATTGTCCACTCGGACACTCGTCTGCCCCTGCGCTGCTCGTCATGAGTTTGGTTGGGTTGAAGGTCTCCGGCAGCCGGAAAGCTTCATGGCCGCACACTGCAACGCAACATAGTTGATAGTAAATTGTTTAGCCGGACATTAATCAACCTTCTCGTCTTCTCCAGCTTCTTCAAGGACTGAAAACTTTTAATTTTTTTGGTTTTGGATAAGTGCACGAAAATGCTCACCCATTTTGTGGGAAATTCATTATGTTTAAAGTAATCTTACTTTCCGGATAATTATTTTATTTACCGTAAAAAGTCACACTTGTTAATTTTTTCCGCATTCCTGGTCTGGCTGGTCTTATATTTCTTCAAATAATTTCCAATTGTTCTGTTTCAGAAAGTTTTTTGGAAAGGCGAGAGAACATTCCCGACATAATTGAAATATAAATAATAATTGGTTCGTCTCGACTTTAATGGCTTCTAATAGTTTATAATCGTAGTCAAAACCACCAAAGTCTTTAATTAGTAATAAAGAAATCTCTTCCAATGTAAAGTTTGGATTTTGGTTTAATTTGAATCTAAACCAATGGCATTCTCAGTAAAAATTTCGTAAGCTTGAGTGATTAATAAATGTTTAGGTACACTCCGAGCTAGGCAGTATTCGTTTCATCGACTCTATCGATTCAATTTTGGCTACTTGCCAAAATTATGAAAGATTCTTGGACCGAGATAATCAATTTAAAGAACCAAATTCTCAACAAAATCCCCTTACTGCGGAATTTAATTACAAACAAGTACATTCAACTTCCTCTGAACCTTCTACCTCAATTTCTACTCCCAAGACCCTGTTGTACCTATTGGGCCGCGCCTCATCCGAGGGCCGCCTCAGAAGACCTTTCTGTACCTATTGGGCCGCGCCTCATCCGAGGGCCGCCTCAGAAGACCCTCCTGTACCTATTGGCCCGCGACTCGACCGAGGTCCGCCTCACCTGGCGGGCTGACAGCGTCCCCGCCGTGCCAGCTCCCTCCTGCTGCCGTGCTGCGTCCTGCTCCTGCTGCGTGGGCCCGCCTTCGGGTATCCTCCGGGCCGCACACGCACCAGCACTTGCCCTCACCTGCACCTGTCACCGGCACCTGTCTCGCGTCGGTCTACCTCTTCAGCTCCATCTTCAGCTCCGCCTCAGTTACCTATCACGCATCTTGATCCTTCCTCACCCACACTATCACACATCACTCTTCAGTCCATCTCCATCTTTTGTCTATCTTGTAAACATATCTTTAATTGATTTCTACTTCCCTTTCTTTAATTTAATTAGGTACCTTTAACTTTTAACTTTAATTTAATTTAAAGTGAAAGTTAAGCTTTTCTTGTTACACGACATTTTGGCGCCCAAATGTCGGCAATGTCATTATTAAGAAGACCGCATAAGTCGATTAGATTAGGTTAGAAGATACATACATCGCTGGACATTTGCTTCCCGCTACGACTGATACCAACTACGTAGCACCTCTTAGTCCTAGACTCCTAGTTACTACATATGTAGCATTTCCTAGTTACTACGTAGCACCTCGTAGTTACTACGCAGCACCTCGTAGCCCATGACTTCGAGATAATGCTTCATACTTAATCATCTAAAATACACGGTGATTTTATTTTGTGCTTCAATGGCACTGCAAAAACCGTTATTTTTGTTTCTCATCGTCACATCTTTTCACGAATTATCGCAAAAGAACACTTGTTAGGAATCATAACTTATTTTTAAGTGCATAAATTGATTTTATTCACGAGTGCATTCAAATTAATGCAAAATGCGATGCAAGTCAACTGTGTCTGTGTTATAACGTCATTCCAAAGTTCCTCGCAAAGGCACCTGTCCCACCGACGGCGATTAACGAGAAGCCAGCAGAGCTAGCAACTAAACGACTTGGCAAGCAACGAGCTCGATGCTCGTTGCTTGCCAACTGCGGCGCAGGCGGGGGATTTCAAATTACGAATTATTTAATGTTGTTATTATAATTTTTATGATTACTGGCCACTAGCCCTACCCGTGTGTTAAAGTATGGTCGCCATTGTAGCGGCACGTAACGGCACGTTGTATACATAGTATCTATTTGACTTACTTACTATCTTTTGTACCATTCTTGAGTGAGAAAATCGTGTATAGTTAGTCGCTTCCTCGTCGGAGCTGGACAGGTGCCTTATTGAGCACGCGCGAGTCCCTCCAACGACTAGCGCGCGACATCGCGCGCTCCGCTGTACCGGACCTGCACTGCACGTCGCAGGCACAGTCTGAACATAGTGTGAACTTACTAATTCTTTATTTCCGTCCACATTTTGTACATGAAATATTTCTATACCTACTTACGAGTATGTTATGTAACAACGGATGAGCAATTTACAACAATTGCTTGAGGTAATGCAGTATGTATCTAGGTACTTAAGATATAATGGTTAGTAGTACTAGGACCTAGTAGGTAGATAGTAGCGCGACAATACTAGAAAATAAATATTTAGCATGTAGTTATTGGTTGCAATAGACTTCAGCAGCTAAAATCATAGATGTTGAAGAGCACCACTAGTTGCAGCTCTTGCAACGAACAGCGCAACAGCACATAATAAATAATAGTAGTTTCCGCAAGTGTCCTAGCGTGTGACGTGTTCGCGACATGTTGGTCGATAATAAAGTAGAGAGTGCCGTCCAGCGCCGCGTTCATGCGAGTGAGCGACGACGCCGCGCCGCGTCACTCGCACAAGACGCGGCGAGGCGCGGCTCGACCTGCCGAACCATACAATATCACTCCATTTCTGCAACAGTTTCTTTTGAACTTTGCCTGAAGCTGCCAACTTCAACGTAGGTATTAAGGAGATATTTTCTGTATTATTTTCTATTTGCTTCGAAAATGTTTTAAAGGAATTTGTCTTCGTTATGAGGTCGTTCGTCAAGATTTAGTGTTTAATTGATTTTGTAAAAGTAGTTAGATGGCGATAGTTGATGAAGTTTTCGCTGTATATTGTAGCAGTCTGTCACACACAGACACCACGTCACATCGGAGATTGAACATTCTTTGACCGAAGCTTTCAGAATGAAAATAAACTCAGTGGAAATTTGAATAGATTTGAAATGGTCGCAGCCTTTTATATGTTGACTGTCTCTCCACTGTCCATAAAAGTAGTAGCACATGACACTCACGCCCACGCGAATATAATAACTATACCTATATCAAGAATCTATATCAGAAATCTACTGAGTAGGTACGTATTGTCAGCGCCTCAACTCCAGATAGTTCCAAAGTTTACCCAACCTGTCGCGGCTGCGGTACGGCGGCGGCGCGAACTCGTGGCTCGCGCGCGGCTGCGGCTGCCGGCGGCTGCTCGTGCCACCTCTGCTTACCTATTTACTATAACTGCAGACTATCTGCTAAGTAATCTTAGCGACAGTTATTAAGTTTCAAAAGGGATGCCTACTATAAGAGTTATTACATCGAAAATGCAGTGAATGTAAATGTAGTATCTAAATGTTATATTTTTAGGGAGAGCAGACAGATCAAATGTTCATGTCAGAGTTTGAGTTCTTCCTACTAAAAAGTCTAAAGAAAAAGATGTTCTTAGATCTCCTTTGTCAAGTACTTACCTAGCTGCGAACCTACCTATTTGAGTTTTAAACTGCCAACTTCTTAGGCAATTATAATTTTGTTAGAAATTAAATAGTAAGTGTACCTAAGCACAATACTTAGTACGAATCTATCAAGTTCCACAGTACTCAGTACTCAGTCCAGTCTAGCCGTGCTCTGGCTGAGTTATGCGCAGCAACTGTAGGTACCAATGCAGTAGTTCCATACTTAGAGTAGTTCGCAACTGGCAACTGTAGCAAGTTTGATTATTACCGCTGACGGCTCACTAATGTACTATAAGCCACAATGGCCTGGCGATGGTAAACTGAATTGTATTCGAGACAGCGAACTCTTGACAATAGAAAAGCAGATCTTGAGGTGTTGGAGTTTATCAGGGACATCAAACTGATTAATAATTTAGCATTTTTCCATTGTTCGATCTACTGTCTACCAGCACGAGCCCCATTAACAAAGAGAGTCATTAGAAACTTAAAGCAATTTATTGTTTGTTTCTAGTGTTGATCTCGAGGTCAATCCACTTAGCACGATAAGTAATTAGTACACACAGTACCTTCCCAAATCACTGGCATGTATCCTAATTAGTACACACAGTACCTTCCCAAATCACTGGCATGTATCCTAATTAGTACACACAGTACCTTCCCAAATCACTGGCATGTATCCTAATTAGTACACACAGTACCTTCCCAAATCACTGGCATGTATCCTAATTAGTACACACAGTACCTTCCCAAATCACTGGCATGTATCCTAATTAGTACACACAGTACCTTCCCAAATCACTGGCATGTATCCTAATTAGTACACACAGTACCTTCCCAGTTCACTGGCATGTATCCTAATTAGTACACACAGTACCTTCCCAAATCACTGGCATGTATCCTAATTAGTACACACAGTACCTTTCCAAATCACTGGCATGTATCCTAATTAGTACACACAGTACCTTCCCAGATCACTGGCATGTATCCTAATTAGTACACACAGTACCTTCCCAAATCACTGGCATGTATCCTAATTAGTACACACAGTACCTTCCCAAATCACTGGCATGTATCCTAATTAGTACACACAGTACGTTCCCAAATCACTGGCATGTATCCTAAATAGTACACACAGTACCTTCCCAGATCACTGGCATGTATCCTAATTAGTACACACAGTACCTTCCCAAATCACTGGCATGTATCCTAATTAGTACACACAGTACCTTCCCAAATCACTGGCATGTATCCTAATTAGTACACACAGTACCTTCCCAAATCACTGGCATGTATCCTAATTAGTACACACAGTACCTTCCCAGATCACTGGCATGTATCCTAATTAGTACACACAGTACCTTCCCAAATCACTGGCATGTATCCTAATTAGTACACACAGTACCTTCCCAAATCACTGGCATGTATCCTAATTAGTACACACAGTACCTTCCCAGTTCACTGGCATGTATCCTAATTAGTACACACAGTACCTTCCCAAATCACTGGCATGTATCCTAATTAGTACACACAGTACCTTTCCAAATCACTGGCATGTATCCTAATTAGTACACACAGTACCTTCCCAGATCACTGGCATGTATCCTAATTAGTACACACAGTACCTTCCCAAATCACTGGCATGTATCCTAATTAGTACACACAGTACGTTCCCAAATCACTGGCATGTATCCTAAATAGTACACACAGTACCTTCCCAGATCACTGGCATGTATCCTAATTAGTACACACAGTACCTTCCCAAATCACTGGCATGTATCCTAATTAGTACACACAGTACCTTCCCAGATCACTGGCATGTATCCTAATTAGTACACACAGTACCTTCCCAAATCACTGGCATGTATCCTAATTAGTACACACAGTACCTTCCCAGATCACTGGCATGTATCCTAATTAGTACACACAGTACCTTCCCAAATCACTGGCATGTATCCTAATTAGTACACACAGTACCTTCCCAAATCACTGGCATGTATCCTAATTAGTACACACAGTACCTTCCCAAATCACTGGCATGTATCCTAATTAGTACACACAGTACCTTCCCAAATCACTGGCATGTATCCTAATTAGTACACACAGTACCTTCCCAAATCACTGGCATGTATCCTAATTAGTACACACAGTACCTTCCCAAATCACTGGCATGTATCCTAATTAGTACACACAGTACCTTCCCAAATCACTGGCATGTATCCTAATTAGTACACACAGTACCTTCCCAGATCACTGGCATGTATCCTATTCCCGTGTTTTTTAATTTTTCTCACTGCCATCTGCTTTGCTTAGTAGGTATAAATGAATCCTCTTCTCACATTGAACAGCTTCTGAAGGAACTTACTTTTTATTGCGGCTTTTATTTGGTCCAAAAAAGGTTTGGACAGTGAATATTATACGATTGTCTCAGCGAGATAAACTGATTTTGAATGTAGGGCTAACCAATATTCATGTCCATGGCAAGGTCCCAGAATCACTGTGGTTAATCGCAGTTCGTTGTTTCAGCAGACACTCGATGCTGCAGCCTACGCCACGTCATATCTTACTCATCCTTTCAAAATAACCAAGATAGGTACGTTCAAAAATTCTCAAGAAATTGAAAGTTCAAAAGGCTGATGTTAACATTTACATAATGTTCCTACTACGTGTGCGTTACCCTGGCACAATGTTGTGCATTTGACAGGTGAGACCATAACAAATAATTAGTGTATCATGAGGAGCAATCTGTTTACTAATAGCAAAATTTGTGTGAATTGTAGTTTTAAAGTTATTTGAGAAAAACACATTTTGCTGGAGCAACGTTTGAAACGATATCCTGGCAAAATCGATTTTCAAAAATTCATTCAGGCAGCCCGGGACCAAATACATGAATAGATAGCTTTTGTTGCGTAGTCAATGTTTGCAAATAGCAAAATTTGTGTGTGATATGGTTCTTGAGTTATTTAAGATTTTGCTGCGGTAACGTTTTGGGATTTCCCAGATCTCGAAAACGGCTCAACGCAGAAGTTTGAAAAAAATACCAATAAGAGACCTTAGTTTGTTTAAATTTGTTTAAACATTCGTTTTTGATTTGGTTGTCGTAAACCAATGGAATTAAATGGTTTAAAAAATCAGATAAAAACGGATTTGCAAGTAAACCAAAACACTTTTTTTTTTTTTTTTTTTTTTTTTTCAAATAATCGGATAACAGTGATCCATATTGTTAATAAAATACCTTATACCTAGTGTTAGTATACACATAAATTAGGACAAGCATTTGGGTATGAGCCACTCTGTAAAGAAAACGAAACCAGTTTCTCAACCGGTCATCTTCTCCACAAAATGCCTCATAAAAGGGGAAAACACATTTTCATTTACAGTTTTTAGAATGCTGTTGCCACTGGCCCGAGTTCTAGCTGCCACAGACGCTATTTTCTTCTGCACAGTTGCGTGGAAGCCGTCAGTACGGTTCTGCGTAAACATCTCTGACGCACTACAGAACCGGGGCAGCCTCAAGAGCATTCTAAAAACATTGTTGTATTGGACGCGCAGGACATCCAGCGATCTTTTGGTGTAGCTGATCCACAGACCACCCGTGTACAGACCCTGACAATATGCTTTGAAAAGCGTTATTTTTACCTGGTCCGTGCAGCGGGCGAATCTGCGAGCCAACATATTACCGCGGACCGCCAAAGCCCTGCGCTCCCTCTCAATATCCACATTATCTTTGAGGTCATCGGTAAGCATATGTCCCAGATATTTGAATTGTTTTACTCTTCTTATGCTCAAGCCATTTAGGGTAAAGTTAGGTGAGTAAGTTGTACACTTACCGGCGACCCCAAAGACCATGTACTCACATTTCTTCACGTTATACACGAGCCCATGCCTAGCCGCGTAGCCCTCGCAAACTCTCAACATCTCTCCAATAGAACCTGCAGTCGGGCCCAGCAGCACCATGTCGTCCGCATAGCTGATGCTGTTAATATTAACACCACCCACCCGACAGCCGACACGCATACTGCTGAGCTCGACTATGAGGTCATTCACATATAAGTTGAAGAGCCTGGGTGAGGTCAACCCTCCCTGCCTCACACCGCACTCCAACCCATAAGCCTCAGAGAGAATGTTGGACCACTTTACATGGTTCATTTGGTTAGAATACCAAAATTGCAAAACCTTAAGGACTTCCGCCGGTACATTCCTGTCCCCCAACTTCCTCCAGAGCACATCATATGACACAAGGTCAAAAGCCCTGGAAAAATCCAGGAAACAGGCATACACCGGCGTTTTACGATCTGTATAATATTGGACAGTATTCTTGAGACTTAGGATTGCACTTTCAGTGGACAGCCCAGGTTGAAACCCAAACTGTGAGTCGTGCAGGTCCAGATATTTGTCCAAGCACGAATCAAGCATACTGTCCAATATCTTAGCAATGGTAGTTGCAAGTGAGATTGGCCGGTAGTTTCCCCTGTCCGAGATATCCCCTGTCCCGTTTTTAACAATCGGTACCACAATCGTTCTCATTAGCTCTGCCGGTAGGTACGAGTGACTAATGCACATTGAATAAAACAGAGACAGGACCCTCGGCAGGTGAATACCAGCATACTTAAAATGCTCGATGCTGAGTCCATCGTGTCCGGGTGATTTACCTCTACACATGTTTTTAACTACCGCCCTGACCTCTTTCGTCGAGAAATACGTTACCGGTTTCACTCCCTCACGGAAGGACTCAGCACCGGTCATCATACCTGAGGGGCCAAGGGGTGATCGCATTTTGAAATGTTCCATGAACATATTTGCAATATGCTTTGGGTCATTCATTCCACCGACGCTCACCGGCAGCCCAGGCTTGGTATCCAGCTTACCTGTGGCTTTCCAAAACTTATTAAAGTTGTTTGCGGCTCTTTGCTCGGCTAGAAAATCCATTTTTAGTTGTTCACTATTACTTTGGCACCATTTATGACGACCCTTAAATATTTTCCGGGTCTCACACATTTCTTCATAAATTACTCCAGAGGTCGGTCTATTATGTACTACCCACTCTCTGAATTTAAGCCTGGCCTCTCGGTAAGCGTCCCGTACATGCTTGTTCCAGCCACACAACACTCTGCCCCTCCTTGGCTTAGGCCTAACCTTCTCTCTCGTCACTACAGCTGCGTCACTCAAGATATCTACAATAGTTTTATATAAATTGTCCAAGATACCTTTATGTTCGACCACATTGCTTATAACCAAATAAACAGCTGTAAAAAATACCCATGGTAGACGCTTATAGCGTCAAAAATATTAAATTTTGTATCTTTACACGATAAGAAGAAAAAAACAAATTTGATTAATTTTAGACTGGTCGTAAGTACTTTAGCGATGAAATACGCAGTTCCCAAAACATCAAGAAACGTGGCATACTTTAAACAAACTAAAATGATTCATGAACATTCGTTCCTGTTAATTTCAGCTTTCAATTACGGCTGTAATGAAAGCTATATAAAAATCAAGAATATGTCAGAAATTCTCTAATACTCGTAAGCCGACCAAATTAAAAAGGTCACGTAAAAGCGGCCGCACCGTACTTCAAGACGTTAGCGCGGACATCAAGTGTGTCATGTGCGGGCTCCATTAGATGCGTTAGTCTGCCTGTTTGCTAAATATAGGATAAATAAACTAAGTATGTAGGTAAGTATGGATGAAGAAAACACGTTTCTTGTTGTTTTAATTTCATTATTTAGTAGTACACACTTCGCCACGTATGTAGTGTCTACCTATTACGGTTCAAAAGATGCAGCCCTGTCACAGACGGACGGACAGCGGAGCCTTATTAAAGTGGCCCGTTGGCACCCCTTGGGTACCGTGAGTACGTACTGAACCCTAAAAAGTGGTTTAACTGCGCCAACTTAACCATACACGCAAACATAAATTTACCATAACAAATTAACAACAGAGTTATCCAAGTTAATGAACTCTGCCTGCCTGTCTGCTGTGCAGACTTGCTTCGACAGTTGTCACCCAAAACCAACTCAGTTTCAGATTGAATAGACTAGAGTAGTCATTGAACCATTGAGAACCATTAACTACTAGTCATTGTATTGAGTTGAACGTATAAATTTGGTAATTCATATTTTTGTTTTATAATGAAAGCGACTATCGAAGTCGTCCCACGTCTCCACCGAACTGTTCGTCTCCTCGCCTTCGCCACGGATTAACATTCAGATTAACTCCGAGCTCAGATTTGAAGAAGCGATCATTTTAATTTTTGCGCCAGAACACTGCATCATTTGGTGGAACGGCATAAAAGTTCTGATAAACTTGTTCTGAAAGGAATCAGCTTAAATACGTTGGATTAAACTGCTTCACTTCAATAATTCCTCCGTCTGCACATGTGGCTTCCCTGGCACCTGCACTGCACCAGCACCTGCTCTCAAATTACGATGTTTACTTATTTTTTATATACTTCTTTGACATAATATTTTATTATCTGACATTATACTCGTACATATACAGACAATATTCTAATTTCAACTGTTTATTATTGGTTGTATTGGCAACCATATCACCTCTAATAGGTTTTTATATTTTATTTTTTATTTATCTTATATTTTGTAAATGGACTTTGTAGGCCTTGTAGACTTTAGATCTATAGACCATTTCTTATTTTATCAAGTACCTGGTAGTTGTTGACAGGCCTACGCTGTCCTCTATTTTTAAAAGAGTAACCGTGGAGTTTGTTGTCGGATCTTCTCCTTAGGAAACGACCAATCGGTCAGAAGCTAGCTTCTGACGTTTCATAAGTACCCATGTAGGTTTATGTGAAATAAAATATATTGCCTAATTGCAAAACCTGCATAATTTATGTAGATAGATAGTGCGCTGTGCGATTTGGGTTCGCTAGGTAGGTAACCATGTTGTTCCGCCGCTTTCGTACACTTGTTACATTCACAAGTTGTGGCTCACCTGCAGCATGTTGTACGAAGGTTCGACTCCTAAAATCATATTTGTATTTTCCGTAACATCAGATACACAACCTCGCGTGTCCGGTGTCCGGTCCCACAACGGGGAGTTATAACTCATCCACTGTGTTATGAAATCCGTTTTGTTGCGCGTGTAAGTCAATATGTCGGCGGTATAACGTGCAGGGAGTCTGCGATATAAATCAGTCACATTTGAGGGCGTCCCGCGGTGCCTGACTGCCTGATTCCACACTCGCCACTCACCGAACGATCACAATTTGTAACCTGTTGGTGGACTAAGGGAGAAAACACATCGGCACAAGTAGCACAACGTAACAACGCGGCTCACAGCACATTACATTTTTTCGGAAGTACCTAACCTAGGCATCTACTTGGTGGAATTGCATTCGATGAAAATAAACCTAAGGTCCGTATTTCAGAACGATTCTCAAGTCCAGTTGGCTCTTCAATCAGACGATCACAATTTAAGTATAGAATCAATACTTGAGCATCGGTCTTCTTCCAGAACGGTAATCATCCATACTCGGCTGAATCGAGACTCACATCGAGCCTCAAGCAGAGATGTGTATTGTTTCTGCATCAGCCTGTTTTCGATTATTTTATTTATCAATTTTGTTCTGATCTCCACAGGATTAGAAATATAAAATATACCAGTAGAGCCCAATTATTTAAGAAATCAGCGTTTCGATGCCGAATAGTACAAGCCCCCCAAATTTATTGAAGTAAAGCTCTGAAGTAGAGTAAGTATCATCGTAATTTTCTCAGCAAAATTGTCTTGTAATCTGCACTTCTTTTTATAGTTTTCACAATGTTCTGGGTCCCATCATCCCGCGTGAGGAACGCTAATGAAGTATGATCAATGAATCGATACTTGATTCGAGGATTGTTCTGAAATTAAAACTTGACTAAAAACTAGTTTTAAACAGAGATCAATGCTTGATGTACTTTCTGTAGGGATACGGACCTTAGTCTGATGAGCGGGAGAAAGTATATTAGGAGTAAAAGGAAATAATAAAATATTATTTATAAATGTACAGAACTACAACTCAACTATCCTAAAACCAAAACAGTTGAAGTACACAACACAACAGTTGTGCGCCATGAACATAACGTCACATAGGTGTGAGGTAGTACTGCCCCGCGGGGTTGCTAATTGCGTAACGCACAAAAATTACAAGTAACCGCATTTTCTTTCATCTTGACAGTTCAGCCAAGTTCATTGCATTATTTACGTTGCTGAGCAGACGAATTTATTAAATCTACGAAGCAATGCTTTAGAAATATCCTTCAAAACCCTGGCACTGCGATTGGAACTGTGTTAAGTACGCAATTAGGGTGTTGAATTGCAAAGTTTTTATAAGGTAGTATACCCAGTGAAACTTCGGCCGGATAACGCGTTCAGGCGGTACTCTTTTTATTAAGTAGGGATAAGAATAATTCACATAGTTCGCTTGTACAAGGGACCTTTTTTTACCTAGCGTGGTAGGAACAGTGGGTACCTACAGGAATCCCTAATCCTGATACAGGATGCTTGTGGAGGACGGCATGGAATTATCCTTCGACATGTATACGGTAGTTAGATAGGTACAAACGTGCCTATGGAGTTAAATCCTACGCGTACACAACAAGCTTGATGCTGGTTCTATATTTTTTGTAAATTATCGCAAAATGTTAACATTGTGAACCCCTAGAACATCACAAGCTACGACACAAAAAAGGCAGCATTTGACAAACACCTCAATTTTTATTATAACGTTTGTTATAGCTTAACATGTTTCAGGCTTCGTAACGAAACATATCGGGACAAAAGAGTTATATTTTGAAAAAAAGTCGCGCAACCGCCCACGGCCCAACTCGGTGTTAACTTCAAAGGAAATTGAGTATAACTAGCACTCCAGAGATGGCGCTAGGTGTTCACGAGGAACATTCACGTTCAAGTTTATTGTTTGTGAACGACAAAAGGGTTCGGATTTTCTTATTTACATTCATTTTACATTTTGTGAGCGGATTCCCGCGTCTTATCCGGTCGGAGGCTAGAGCCGAGCCGCGGTATCATACTAATAAATAGCCAATAATGTCGCCATTGAGCCTACCGTATTGACACAGGTCTTTTAAAAGAAAAGGGTTTCCTAATATATTTAGCTATTAGCCCAGTTAGGTTTTTAATAAGTTGCTTCGTTGTAGAAATGTCGCAAAATAAACTATTGACAGAAAGTTCTTCTCTGACGATTTAAGGCTTCGAACTTATTAAAAAATGTGCACGTAAAAGTTTGCTTCATCGGACAGCGAATTAATTTTTATATATAAGAATATCCGTGAAGATGTCTCAACTCGATAAGCATTCTGAAGTGAAAGTATTTTTGTGTGAAGGTGAGTCGCCCGGCGCCGGCGGACTCAAACGTGGCCGGATATTGAAAAATAAGCGGGGAGGCGCGGCGCGGTACGGCCAGGTGCGGCGAGACACGGCGAGGGAACATGGTGAATAGTGCATAAAAAGACACAGAAGTACAGAACCCCCACTCGACAAATATATCGGCAACTTCATTTAAAATGAATAATCAAATTAGATTTCCATCTCATATCTTATTTACTCATGTGCACGATAGTTCAGTTAACTGTTCATTCATGTTAGAATATGATTTTGATTTATTTCCTTATTATTGTTCACCCTAGACTCCTAGTCCTGTTTGTGTGTGTACTGTGGTAGAGACATTTTTTTAAATTTTGATCCGCTTTTTTGTTACCCAATAATAATATTAATTAATAATACCAAATAATAAATACTACTACTATTAATAATACTATTCTACAATATTAAGAACTTACATTTATTGAAGTAGGCAAGTACCTACGCGCGTAAGTAGGTACCTATAGGTCTTTAAAATCAGATAAGGCGCCAACTTAAAGTAGAACCAGTTGCCAAAGTAAGTACGTTAAGTAGTTATCTACTTATTAATGTAATAAGTTTTGAATCTGTATTTAAGGGGCCGGAGACTCGTGGGCTTTGGTTAGTCTCCATTATCATTTTCAAGTGGTTGTTGTTGTTCTTCTGTCGGCTGACTGCAGTGTGCCCACACTGCCCACAATGGATCGTGTGTAGCGTCTCAAGCACGAAGCCTGTAATAGAGACGTCGGAGCTAGCTCGATGAACTCATGTTTTTGTGATCCTCTTTTGTTTAATCTTGGCGGTGGTTCAGGTGATCCTATTCGTCCTGGAGGTGGAGGAAGTGATCAAGGAAGGACATAGGATACTTTTTATCCCGGTAGTACGTCCCTGTGGGATAACTTCCGACCTCTACGAGGGTGAAGCCGCGGGCAAAAGCTAGTAGATAAGCAATAAAAAGCTCGAATCGGCATTCATAAGTAAGCGATCTCAGGGGCTCGCTTGTTCTTGCTAGTTAAAATAGCGGCGTGCCATTAGTCTGGCGCGACGTTATCAGTCCTTATCAGTGGCCGCCGCCGCTGTCTGCTGACCGCTGTCGGGAGCTCAGCTTGGATTACACCGTACACTTAACCGCGCGTCCAAGGTAACAGTTTCACTTTGACAGCGCCTTTATGTTGTAGCAGTAAGATTGCAGCTCAAGTGTACCTACTGACGTGTGGCTGACCGTACAATCGTGTGGAGGGTTATCAGGGGAGTGAAAGTCTCCTCACCCGTAGTTTAAACAATTCGATCTGGGGGTCACAAGGCCAATGACAAAGGATTTTCCCCTCAGAAGAAATTTCGCGGTGGTCTGCGATGCTAGAGATATGATTGTAGGTGTTTGAGTTAAACTTAATCCAGAACGCGTGATCGTTGTATGATTTTCGATACGAACATAAATTGTTAGTTATCAATAACGCAAGTCGATCAGTAACCATGTTTTACGTTCATCACCAATTTGTTGATGTTGCTATAAATGTAATGGGTCATAAACGTAAACATGTACATATGTCTAACGTTCGGCCGACGCGACGGCGCGCGGTGCGGTGCTGTGCGGAGCGGTGCGGCGCAAGGAAATGCGACTCAAATATTACTTACTTAATTTATGACAAGTTTACGACTTCCCTCAGGATCGCCAGTGTTGCCACTCAAATGTATTGCCTTCGTACCCGATCTCTAGAGCGAGCTTACCGAGGTAGCAGAAAGCGCTTTTTTGTATTAAAATCATCAATATTCACGAAAACAAAGACATTTTAAATACGTCAACAGGTATTAGCTGGGGTGTTACAATTATAAAACAAAATATTTGTGAGGCGGACAGCGGAGGGGGTGATTTCATTTAAATGATGCTGAATGTATAATAAATATGCCTGTGGAGCTCCACCGACCTGAACATTGATGCTGACAGTGTTGCCAGACTACAAGTTCAGAGATTGGACACTTTGCAGGTTCTGGAAGACCACAAGAACAGTTCCAGCATTTTTTGCGTGCAAAGCAAATGCCAGAGGGGTAACGATCAGACACTGTCAGATTCACTACTAGGATCGAAGATCAGCAGGCCATCACCATTCTCCTGCCCTTATCTCATTTTATTTGGGGTCGGCACCACATGTCTTTTCTTCCATTGAAGATTAACAGGCCATACATTATTTATGTTTTAATATGAAAAAAAAAAAAGTTTTAACGCAAGAATTTCCTGCTTAAGATTTTGCAAAATTTATTAATTTCCTTGTTCCTGGCACTGAAATAGGTTAGAAATCACAAAATATGCCATTTTGGCAACGTACAGTTTATTAACTGGCAACACCAACCTCACAGGATGGTCGCGGACTCGCGGCGACCTCATGAATTGCAAAACTGTAATTATGCCGCAATGAACGACATCCGGCTGTATCGCAAAACCACGGAATAACATTTTGTGACAAAATATTTTGATTTAAATAAACGAATGGTTTATGGTGCCCCCCGAGATGTGATGCCCTAAGCAATTGCTTAATTTGCAGGGCTTATCCGGAACTGACATTACCCTATATATATTTTTATTGTTAATTTTTTTTTTGGTTAATTAATTTAAAAAGGCTGTTTTTTTCCCGTTCGTCAATAAATAATTGGTCTAGAGTTTGAAAATTGACCACTGTAATGTTAATTAGCTTTAATTCGGGTTGAGAGCGAGGTGATCCGTCGCACAGGGTAACCTAGCATGGACGCCAGGCTCTCACTAAGGATAGGATGGTCATATTTTTTGCATTATTGTCAAAACACTGTAATTCTTGTCTCTAGGTACCTATAACTATGTGACCCCATGTGAAGAGAGAGAAATAAAGATATATTATTATTCTTATTATTTGTTACTATAGCGGCAATCGCGGCAATAGAAATATTTACACACTCTGTGAAAATTTCAACTGTCTACCTATTACAGTTCATGAGATACAGCCCGCTGACAGACGGACGGACGGACGGACAGCGCCGGCTTAGCAATAGGGTTCCGTTGGCACCCTTTGGGTACGGGACTCTACAAACTACAAACGCTGTTCATAGTTTCTGCGAACACTTAGCATGAAGTACAGCAGCCCGCAACCATTCCAGTTAAACATTAAAATACGTAAACAGACCCTGCACGCTAATTGCGTAACACACGATCAATCGGAATCGGTTTAATTTTGACAGTTCAACAACATTCATTGCGTTATTTACGTGTTGAGCAGACAAATTTTTCGAACTTATGAAGCAAAGGATTAGCAATTTGCTTCAAAAGGATTTAGATTCCGATTGATCGTGTGTTACGCTAGGGTGCAGTTTCTGCAACACATAGATGCACCCTCTGATGTCTCCTTTGCTCTATCACACGCTGTCTACATCTCTGTATCTATTGTCCTATCTCAGGTATGCTGGAAGAGATTTCTTATGAAATAAGCATCACCTCTGTACCTATTTTTTCTGTTCTGTTTTTCATTGTCTGTTTATATATGTGTGTACATAAATGGTAAAATAAATAAATAAAATGGTAAATGCACTGTTTGCCCAGTTTATTTTCATTTACATAAACACGCTCTACACGCTACACTTTTTTCAACATCTCCAAATTCATAATTTCGAACCGCGAGCGTTTGCATGTTTACACCTTTTCTTTTCACAATGTGACAACAAGATGCAGGAAAATGTACTTATGATCACAGATCTGCATAATATTTTTACAGTATCATGCTGCTGTAACGCTTTCTAAGTTTTTAATACGAATATTGTAAACAGTTAACGTATTGCTCTCAACATATTGCTTGTTACAATTCGCTGAATCTCTGCAATATCATAAGTGCTTAGTTATATCTGACATAATATCGACAGGGGAGCGAATATATCGTCATTGATGAGCGGTCGTGTAAAATATTCTCGTGAACAATGCTTCTGTCTCCGTCCGATGTTGGGCTTACTATGTTCCTATGGCCCATGTACCTACGGCTAAGTATAATATTTAGCCTTGTATAAATCGATATTAGGATATTCAAGGGAATTGAAAGCTTTTAATATCGAAATATACAATATTAAATAATTATGATTACACATACTAGAGCGCACTATTTCACATTCAAGGCATTCCTTTCAATTGAACCGTTTGCAGGCATTTTATTAATTGTCTAGGAGTCTGTCAGTAAGATAAAGTTGCCCGTCCCAAAGTATTGTAGGTTTGAAACGACATGGAAAATCTTGACGAATAATTTCGGCATTTCAACTATGAAGCGTAGTATAGTAAGTGGCTACAAGCGCTACGACACGGCCTCGCGGGCGGGCTTTCGTAGTATAGTAAGTGGCTACAAGCGCTACGACACGGCCTCGCGGGCGGGCTTTCGTAGTATAGTAAGTGGCTACAAGCGCTACGACACGGACTCGCGGGCGGGCTTTCGTAGTATAGTAAGTGGCTACAAGCGCTACGACACGGCCTCGCGGGCGGGCTTTCGTAGTATAGTAAGTGGCTACAAGCGCTACGACACGGCCTCGCGGGCGGGCTTTCGTAGTATAGTAAGTGGCTACAAGCGCTACGACACGGCCTCGCGGGCGGGCTTTCGTAGTATAGTAAGTGGCTACAAGCGCTACGACACGGCCTCGCGGGCGGGCTTTCGTAGTATAGTAAGTGGCTACAAGCGCTACGACACGGCCTCGCGGGCGGGCTTTCGTAGTATAGTAAGTGGCTACAAGCGCTACGACACGGCCTCGCGGGCGGGCTTTCGTAGTATAGTAAGTGGCTACAAGCGCTACGACACGGCCTCGCGGGCGGGCTTTCGTAGTATAGTAAGTGGCTACAAGCGCTACGACACGGCCTCGCGGGCGGGCTTTCGTAGTATAGTAAGTGGCTACAAGCGCTACGACACGGCCTCGCGGGCGGGCTTTCGTAGTATAGTAAGTGGCTACAAGCGCTACGACACGGCCTCGCGGGCGGGCTTTCGTAGTATAGTAAGTGGCTACGAGTGCTACGACACGGCCTCGCGGGCGGGCTTTCGTAGTATAGTAAGTGGCTACAAGCGCTACGACACGGCCTCGCGGGCGGGCTTTCGTAGTATAGTAAGTGGCTACAAGCGCTACGACACGGCCTCGCGGGCGGGCTTTCGTAGTATAGTAAGTGGCTACAAGCGCTACGACACGGCCTCGCGGGCGGGCTTTCGTAGTATAGTAAGTGGCTACAAGCGCTACGACACGGCCTCGCGGGCGGGCTTTCGTAGTATAGTAAGTGGCTACAAGCGCTACGACACGGCCTCGCGGGCGGGCTTTCGTAGTATAGTAAGTGGCTACAAGCGCTACGACACGGCCTCGCGGGCGGGCTTTCGTAGTATAGTAAGTGGCTACAAGCGCTACGACACGGCCTCGCGGGCGGGCTTTCGTAGTATAGTAAGTGGCTACAAGCGCTACGACACGGCCTCGCGGGCGGGCTTTCGTAGTATAGTAAGTGGCTACGAGTGCTACGACACGGCCTCGCGGGCGGGCTTTCGTAGTATAGTAAGTGGCTACAAGCGCTACGACACGGCCTCGCGGGCGGGCTTTCGTAGTATAGTAAGTGGCTACAAGCGCTACGACACGGCCTCGCGGGCGGGCTTTCGTAGTATAGTAAGTGGCTACGAGTGCTACGACACGGCCTCGCGGGCGGGCTTTCGTAGTATAGTAAGTGGCTAGAAGCGCTAAGACACGAACTCGCGGGCGGGATTTCGTAGCGGGCGTAGGACTGAAGACCAATTCCCGTAACTAAAAATATTAAAAACCTAGTCACAATCTCATCTCAGCGACAATCAATGTCAAAACATGTCAAAAATGAATGGAATAAGGGGTATTTTTGACAAATGGAGACTGAGACTGAACCTTCTTAAAATAACGAGAATTGCGCCTCTGCTCAAACGTACACGGTGGCAAGCTACTATACCCCAGCCGACGTGGCGACGTATGAACCGTGTGAGAACCTGTACATAACAAACTTACGTCAATTGAGTACGAGTGCTAGTGGGAGACGGATGTTGCTGATCTAATAATTATGATCCTTAAATTAATTATATCATATTATAACCATACAAGTGTGGAACAGGAAGTTGGTAATATACCGCGGAGTATTCACGATATTTTTTTTCTGTTTGTAAGAATATAGATATATTTGTACGTTAATGAATGTCTGACAGAAAACGCACTGCTACAAACGCGTGAGCGGAATATAGGGTGGGTGCAACAGGTATGGTTTTAACAGCTATTATCCAATGTGTACATTATGAATGCCCGTGTCACGTAGGATCGTGTTCGTCGATGTTACACGTGATTCAACGCGATTATGCACGATAATCTACGTTAATACTCCTCTCCGGCTACTTACTGAGAACTTACTAGTGGCCTTATTGACTTGTTGCTGTCCTGTTCATTAGATGTTTATTCATTCATTGATTCCTTATGTGATTGGCAGGCAAGTAGGACAGTTCAGCGACTGTTATGTAACGTCTAAATTAATCCGCCAGAAGTTTTGTCATCTAGAATTATCATCCAAAATTAGTCAGCGCCTGACGTAAATTGACGTATTTTTAGTAGTTATGTTTTTAATCACGTCTAAACTGTCTATAGAGTATCTTAATTTGACATAACTAAACTAACATTTATTTTCTGTCCTTTTCTTAATGAAATAAAAAGAAGATGCACTGAACTTAAAATTAGTTTAGTTTGTGAACAAGGGAATCGGCGCCAATATGTGGTAATTCCTTATTTTTAACCCCCGACGCAAAAACGACGGGGTGTTATAAGTTTGACGTCTCTCTCTCTCTCTCTCTCTGTGTGTGTGTGTGTGTGTATGTCTGTCTGTGGCATCGTAGCTCCCGAACGGATGAAAATCGGTCCAAGACGACCGCCGCCACAAAATGGCGGATTACATATTTTTTCACAACTCCCTCAATATGGGTATCAAATGAAAGGGCTTGACTAGTAGAATACTATACACTATGATCAATTTCAAATCCAAGATGGCCGCCACCACAAAATGATGAATTACATTTTTTTTTTCACTTCTCCCTCAATATGGGTATCAAATGAAAGGGCTTGACTAGTAGAATACTATACACAATGACAAATTTCAAATCCAAGATGGCCACTACCACAAAATGGCGAATTACAAAAAGCCTGATTAAATACCAAATTACCTGAATCTTAAAACGCAAGAAAATTAAAGAAATGAAATAACAAGGAGTCCCTACAAAAAGCATGAAATAAAAAATTAAATTAAAAATTTAAAAAACCCCCGACAACGTGAGACCATATAAAAAGAAAAAAATAACCTTGAAATTATGAGCCTACGTACTTACGTAGGCTCATAATTTCAAGGTTATTTCTTTCTTTTTTTTTGCAAAATTAAATAAAAAAAATTCATACGTACTTACGTATGAAATTTTTTGATTTAATTTTGCCCTGTCGGGGACCGCTACTATTTTAAACTTTAACAGAACGTTTGGCTAATAATTAGAGCGGTCCCCAGTCGGGACAACATTTAATCAAAAAATATCATACGTACTTACGTAGGGTCATAATTTCAAGGTTATTTTTATCTTTTTATATGGTTTCACGTTGTCGGGGGTTTTTTAAATTTTTAATTTATTTTTTTACTACCAGCGTAGATAATAGCTGAATTGTAAATTAATAAAAAGTTTCTTCGGATGTTTTAGGAATAAAGTCCATCGCCTGTTACATTTATTTATTTATTTATTATTTCCTGAAGTAAATAGTGCCTTGATACACGATCTACTTACTGGTGAACTTTATGATGCACTAATGTTAGTGTTTATGTCCTGCAGCTGTAACACGACTGCATAATATACCGCTGGATAACCCGCGGGTCGCGTCCGTGATCAGCTCCTATAAACTAGTGGCCAGCGCGGGCTCACTCGCGCACCACGATTTATGTCCCACTATTAAACAATTATTTAGCCTCCACACAAAACTACACTCATTTCACAAAACTAGGCATTTTGTACTCTATGTGGTACGTGGTAGGATCTGTGTTGGGTGCTGATTTAATGTCGTGGTTGGTTATCAATGATCGTTTAGTAAACCGGATGCGAGGACACAATATACGGGTACAGCTGAGGGGAAAAAACGTATATTGTTTTGATTATTCAAAATGTGTAACTATGCATACTAAACCAATATGCAGGGTGGGTTCAAATTGTTAAATGACTGACAACATTAGCGCTACATACTACGACAACTGACTCCACATACTCGTACATAAGTCAACGGTTGCGCCTGCTCTGCTAGGTAGTTCTGCTAAATAAGTTTTAAATGAATAAACAAATATAAATGATACGAAACTATCAAAGAACCATTTAATATGTTCAACAAATGAGTACGCACTACTAATTCGGGATAATAGAAGCTTAGCCGGAGTGGGACGCGCGCGGCGGCGGCGGCGGCGGCGCGGCGTAACGAATGGCTTCATAAATACATTATTACGCATTAATTACCGCGCTAATTGCTATCGGCACATTAGCCACTACAGTGGATCACTACTGCGTATAATATCTACTACGCTCACGATAAAGAGCTCACTGGGATTTGACATGATATTATTTATTATCTGATCAGCGGGATCATAATCTTAATATATATGTATATAATTCTTCTGTACGTGTGTTTGTCACCAAACTCCTCCTATGCGGCTGGACCGATTTGGATGAAACTTTGTGTGTATACAGGGTGGCAGGGACATCGACGCGCAAACTGTAACCATGGATTCAGCACATGAGTTTAGACCCCATAGCGTCGAAACTTATCGTCGGTTATTAAAAAAAAATATTGCTGTTCCATACATTTTGACCGCGTAGTTATTGCACTTTTCTATGAAACAGAAGATTTTTTCTTGATAACCGACGAAAAATTTCGACGCTAAGCTATGGGGTCTAAACTCATGTGCTGAATTCATAAGTAGTCACAGTTTGCGCGTCGATGTCCCTGCCACCCTGTACTTCAATGGGTTCTTGGATGGTTTGAAAACACAATTGGACCCGGTAGATGGCGCTGCTTTGTGTGGTCCGCTAGTATCGTATAAGTTTATGAACCTTTATGCTCGACTCGAGAGCAAGCTTTATTTTGTTCTTGTGCTGCATTTTATACAATTAATCGGTTGCAGGACACGTAACGAGACACAATAGAAGTTTTATTGATATTACATCTGAGGGCGTTTAGTGTCCCGCAATGTGTTCAATAAAAAAATTGAAGTTAACGAAAAATACATAAACAAAAGCATACTTGCGAGCCAGAAGATGTTGTTCGATATAACTTGTCTCCGACGCACGCGCGGCCGCCACTTACCATAGACAATAGAGTAGGTAAGTAGATACAACAAGAAAACTTATTAGTAACGCTTCCGTTGTGTATCCGTCTCAACAGAGTTAGACACAAGACTCGCGGCGGATAGCGAGCTTGTAACGTTGGCACTATTTGGAAACTTTATAATTGTGTGACAACTCATTCAGCCCACATCACCTACTTACACCTTCACTCTAAGCGTAACCACTTCTAATATATATTCATATCGAAGATTGAAAGTAAAGATACCCACATCTGTGTATCTGTCTTGAGGACCTGCACAGTACCTCCCAGTGACTTAATGATGTATGCACGTGTGTATTGTTAGTAAATCAGTGGTCGGCTAATAGCTTAACTAGCTTACCTGGCCACTCGTGGCCACTTAGCCCGGCTCCGGCTACACTCGGCCCACGCATAATGTGGCTGCGCGTCGCTGCCTACAAATTTGATGAGCGCAGCCCGCACACGCTCAATTGTCAATCAGGAAATGAGGATCAATTGCATTATTAGTAAAGCTTCCTACTGAGCCGGATCACTCGCCTCATTAGCAGGCTGTGACCGCATCATGTGTCCCGCCGGACGCCCGGCACCGCACCGGACCGGATCACAGCGCACTTCACATTTAATAGCGGTGACTTGGGGGCAGTTCCGTTTGTAAATCAAATTGAGCTTCATCTGTGGGCTAATTTAGTAGCTTGTGCTGCGCCAGGCAGCGGTCGCCGCGACCGTATTGTGTCAGTGAAGACTCGCTAAACTGTTGCATTTTGCAGTAAATTTTGTAAACTGTGTCTAGTTTATAAGTAAATGTTCGTCTGTAAAGCCATAAGCGCACGACAAGCTCCGCCGGCAGTCGGCGCCGCGGCGCGAGCTTGTCACAACACGAAGCGGCCAGTGACTGTGTATCTTGAAATTAAATTGTAGCGACCTAATGCTATGTGCAAGCTATGTGGTGTAGTATAGTATAATGATATTCAGTCGCATCTGCTGTTACTAGAAACATAACCTAATATCAACTTGTGAAATTGCTACAATAACCAAGGTGACAAAAAGTCTGCTTTCCGAGAAAAAATCTGTACAAAAACGCAGTTTTTGCAGACAGTTTCATTCCACGTTAAATCTTTATTGCGTAAAATATAATATGTAAAATATGAGTAGTAGCATGTTTAATGTAAAAGCAAAGCAAACATGTGTCCATAAGGATACTAATCAAAAACATGTGTCCATAAGGATACTAAACAAAAACATGTGTCCATAAGGATACTAAACAAAAACATGTGTCCATAAGGATACTAAACAAAAACATGTGTCCATAAGGATACTAAACAAAAACATGTGTCCATAAGGATACTAAACATAAACATGTGTCCATAAGGATAGTAAACAAAAAATACTAAACATTAAATTAGCATAGTATAAACTATGGTAATTTAATGTTTAGTATTTTTCATGTCCAGGAAGTAGTGTTTGTATAGTAATCGGAACACAATGCAGGCTGCAGCGCTCATAGTGTGTGCAAGCGACAAACATTAGCGAATGTTAGCCGCGGCCGAGACAGGACGCAGGTGAGCCGGAGGGTCCCGTTATTTGTGTTGTTTACACAAGGTATTTTAAACAATGTTGCCGATTTAAAAGCTTTGTTTTATTTGTTCTTATTCTACATATTTTTAAGTAAATCAGCGGTACACTGTAAAATAAGAACTTCTATTAGTACAATATACTATTTAATATTTGTCATATCCGCCTAAACGATGAAAAGATATTTTTCTCTACCTACTAAGTTGCTAAACTAAAGTAACTGTATGTTTGATCGCGCTAACGTCTGGAACTACCTGGGATTTGAACAATTGTTTTAGAAGATGATAACCCAATTCTTGAGGAAGGCTTTAACATCACATCAGGGCCCTTAGAAACCGAGCGAAAAAAAAAGAAAAGTTATATGCGAAAACGAAGTAATAGAGCGGGCAGGCGATGCGATGCGACGATGGGCAAGACATTTCACGCGGACGAAGTCGCGGGAAGACGCTCGTAATATTATAAATAGACAATGAATGAGTACTCGTATACTTAATGTAGCTCATATCGTGATCGAATCAGTACTCAAGCACAATAATTAATTACCCTTAGGAACTGATGACTAATGTGAACAATTGTGACATTTTTTGTTCATGTTTCGTTGTTATAATTACTTACATCGAGCATAATCCTTCTTTTTAGATACACCAGAGTTAGTACTTAACATCCAGTTATAAATATACAATGGACATAAAAATGTTAAACCTTTGAACCATTTAAATTCCGTCCTTAAAGTTAATAGCGCACCGTGCCGCCCTGCGCCCCCCACCCACATGGGCTTCGGTACCTGCAGGATTTAAATAAATATACCGAAATGTATTAAAGAAGATACACATGCAATAAAGCGGAATTAGTCAACGAAGGTAAAACATATAAAGTTGACCAAAAAGTGTATACGCGCCTTTATGATCCCATCGTCCCGAACTATGTCCTAATGTCCCACTGTAGCGTCCCGCAGTCCTGAAGCCGGGAGGTGCGTCACTCTACGCCCTTAGATTAGAGAGTGCGAGTACTAACACTGCACGAATATTTAATGATAGGGTTCGCAAATCGAATGATACGAGGGTCTACGGTTCAGCTACATTTTGCTACGAGTGCTACGCCGTAGCGCGTAGCATCGTTAGCAGGAAACTGTATTTGTTTGAATTCGTGATTTAATCATTAAAGTGGGCAAGCAATTTGTCTCAATAACTTACAAGAATTGCAATTATACTCGTGCTTCGTCCTCAACATTAGTAAGAGAGATATATTATTGAACACAATGTACTAACGCTTAGGTGTTACCACTTCAGCACTATAGTTTAGAGGGTATTCTTTATACCCATTATGGCAACACAATTTATTACCCTAATGCTACCCTACCTTCCGGTCGGTCGAACTTCATTCGCTTTTCAGTGCTCCACCACTTCGCACAAAATAATTATACTAGTAATAATGCCCAAACGCGCTAACGAAAATAATTTTAAATTCATAGCAAAAAAATTAAGAAAATTAGAAAAAGAAATAGAACGTTCGCGCCGCGATAGAAGCAATTGTTTTCGGTTAAGTTCGTCATCATCTTCGAGCCAGTCTTCAGGTTAGTCCTCCTGCTCATCGAGGGCATCTCCACCCGCGCCGGCTGAGAACCCAGACAGTAAGTACCCACGCGTAGCAAATTATTAAGTGGATATTGGAAATGTAACAAGGACCTTAAAAAGCAATTGTCCTGATCACTAACGATCACGTAAAATGCAACCGATTAGTCTGCAGGACTATATCGCCGCATATATACGTAATTAAAGGGAGTAATTTGTTGAAGACTACCCACCTTTTTGCATCAGATTATTCTGAGGGACTATATCGACGCATATAATAATAACCATGAAGTCTCTGCTCGCAATTGACCTACCTACCTACTATCATGCTTCAGATTAGTCTGTGGGACTACATTGACCTACCTACCTACTATCATGCTTCAGATTAGTCTGTGGGACTACATTGACCTACCTACCTACTATCATGCTTCAGATTAGTCTGTGGGACTACATTGACCTACCTACCTACTATCATGCTTCAGATTAGTCTGTGGGACTACATCGACCTACCTACCTACTATCATGCTCCAGATTAGTCTGTGGGACTACATTGACCTACCTACCTACTATCATGCTCCAGATTAGTCTGTGGGACTACATTGACCTACCTACCTACTATCATGCTTCAGATTAGTCTGTGGGACTACATTGACCTACCTACCGACTATCATGCTTCAGATTAGTCTGTGGGACTACATCGACCTACCTACCTACTATCATGCTCCAGATTAGTCTGTGGGACTACATTGACCTACCTACCTACTATCATGCTTCAGATTAGTCTGTGGGACTACATTGACCTACCTACCTACTATCATGCTTCAGATTAGTCTGTGGGACTACATTGACCTACCTACCTACTATCATGCTTCAGATTAGTCTGTGGGACTACATTGACCTACCTACCTACTATCATGCTTCAGATTAGTCTGTGGGACTACATTGACCTACCTACCTACTATCATGCTTCAGATTAGTCTGTGGGACTACATTGACCTACCTACCTACTATCATGCTTCAGATTAGTCTGTGGGACTACATTGACCTACCTACCTACTATCATGCTTCAGATTAGTCTGTGGGACTACATCGACCTACCTACCTACTATCATGCTCCAGATTAGTCTGTGGGACTACATTGACCTACCTACCTACTATCATGCTTCAGATTAGTCTGTGGGACTACATTGACCTACCTACCTACTATCATGCTTCAGATTAGTCTGTGGGACTACATTGACCTACCTACCTACCTACTATCATGCTTCAGATTAGTCTGTGGGACTACATTGACCTACCTACCTACTATCATGCTTCAGATTAGTCTGTGGGACTACATTGACCTACCTACCTACTATCATGCTTCAGATTAGTCTGTGGGACTACATTGACCTACCTACCTACTATCATGCTTCAGATTAGTCTGTGGGACTACATCGACCTACCTACCTACTATCATGCTTCAGATTAGTCTGTGGGACTACATCGACCTACCTACCTACTATCATGCTCCAGATTAGTCTGTGGGACTACATCGACCTACCTACCTACTATCATGCTCCAGATTAGTCTGTGGGACTACATTGACCTACCTACCTACTATCATGCTCCAGATTAGTCTGTGGGACTACATTGACCTACCTACCTACTATCATGCTTCAGATTAGTCTGTGGGACTACATCGACCTACCTACCTACTATCATGCTTCAGATTAGTCTGTGGGACTACATCGACCTACCTACCTACTATCATGCTCCAGATTAGTCTGTGGGACTACATTGACCTACCTACCTACTATCATGCTTCAGATTAGTCTGTGGGACTACATTGACCTACCTACCTACTATCATGCTTCAGATTAGTCTGTGGGACTACATTGACCTACCTACCTACTATCATGCTTCAGATTAGTCTGTGGGACTACATTGACCTACCTACCTACTATCATGCTTCAGATTAGTCTGTGGGAATACATTGACCTACCTACCTACTATCATGCTTCAGATTAGTCTGTGGGACTACATTGACCTACCTACCTACTATCATGCTTCAGATTAGTCTGTGGGACTACATTGACCTACCTACCTACTATCATGCTTCAGATTAGTCTGTGGGACTACATTGACCTACCTACCTACTATCATGCTTCAGATTAGTCTGTGGGACTACATTGACCTACCTACCTACTATCATCCTTCAGATTAGTCTGTGGGACTACATTGACCTACCTACCTACTATCATGCTTCAGATTAGTCTGTGGGCCTACATTGACCTACCTACCTACTATCATGCTTCAGATTAGTCTGTGGGACTACATTGACCTACCTACCTACTATCATGCTTCAGATTAGTCTGTGGGACTACATTGACCTACCTACCTACTATCATGCTTCAGATTAGTCTGTGGGACTACATTGACCTACCTACCTACTATCTTGCTCCAGATTAGTCTGTGGGACTACATTGACCTACCTACCTACTATCGTGCTCCAGATTAGTCTGTGGGACTACATTGACCTACCTACCTACTATCATGCTTCAGATTAGTCTGTGGGACTACATTGACCTACCTACCTACTATCATGCTT
This sequence comes from Apamea epomidion, assembly GCA_947507525.1. Taxonomy (NCBI): domain Eukaryota; kingdom Metazoa; phylum Arthropoda; class Insecta; order Lepidoptera; family Noctuidae; genus Apamea; species Apamea epomidion. The sequence continues at coordinate 521,095 of OX382239.1, forward strand.
CAGATTAGTCTGTGGGACTACATTGACCTACCTACCTACTATCATGCTTCAGATTAGTCTGTGGGACTACATTGACCTACCTACCTACTATCATGCTTCAGATTAGTCTGTGGGACTACATTGACCTACCTACCTACTATCATGCTTCAGATTAGTCTATGGGACTACATTGACCTACCTACCTACTATCATGCTTCAGATTAGTCTGTGGGACTACATTGACCTACCTACCTACTATCATGCTTCAGATTAGTCTGTGGGACTACATTGACCTACCTACCTACTATCATGCTTCAGATTAGTCTGTGGGACTACATTGACCTACCTACCTACTATCATGCTTCAGATTAGTCTGTGGGACTACATTGACCTACCTACCTACTATCATGCTCCAGATTAGTCTGTGGGACTACATTGACCTACCTACCTACTATCATGCTCCAGATTAGTCTGTGTGACTACATTGACCTACCTACCTACTATCATGCTTCAGATTAGTCTGTGGGACTACATTGACCTACCTACTTACTATCATGCTTCAGATTAGTCTGTGGGACTACATTGACCTACCTACCTACTATCATGCTTCAGATTAGTCTGTCGGACTACATTGACCTACCTACCTACTATCATGCTTCAGATTAGTCTGTGGGACTACATTGACCTACCTACCTACTATCATGCTTCAGATTAGTCTGTGGGACTACATTGACCTACCTACCTACTATCATGCTTCAGATTAGTCTGTGGGACTACATTGACCTACCTACCTACTATCATGCTCCAGATTAGTCTGTGGGACTACATTGACCTACCTACCTACTATCATGCTTCAGATTAGTCTGTGGGACTACATCGACCTACCTACCTACTATCATGCTCCAGATTAGTCTGTGGGACTACATTGACCTACCTACCTACTATCATGCTTCAGATTAGTCTGTGGGACTACATCGACCTACCTACCTACTATCATGCTCCAGATTAGTCTGTGGGACTACATTGACCTACCTACCTACTATCATGCTTCAGATTAGTCTGTGGGACTACATTGACCTACCTACCTACTATCATGCTTCAGATTAGTCTGTGGGACTACATTGACCTACCTACCTACTATCATGCTTCAGATTAGTCTGTGGGACTACATTGACCTACCTACCTACTATCATGCTTCAGATTAGTCTGCGGGACTACATTGACCTACCTACCTACTATCATGCTTCAGATTAGTCTGTGGGACTACATTGACCTACCTACCTACTATCATGCTCCAGATTAGTCTGTGGGACTACATTGACCTACCTACCTACTATCATGCTCCAGATTAGTCTGTGGGACTACATTGACCTACCTACCTACTATCATGCTTCAGATTAGTCTGTGGGACTACATTGACCTACCTACTTACTATCATGCTTCAGATTAGTCTGTGGGACTACATTGACCTACCTACCTACTATCATGCTTCAGATTAGTCTGTGGGACTACATTGACCTACCTACCGACTATCATGCTTCAGATTAGTCTGTGGGACTACATCGACCTACCTACCTACTATCATGCTCCAGATTAGTCTGTGGGACTACATTGACCTACCTACCTACTATCATGCTTCAGATTAGTCTGTGGGACTACATTGACCTACCTACCTACTATCATGCTTCAGATTAGTCTGTGGGACTACATTGACCTACCTACCTACTATCATGCTTCAGATTAGTCTGTGGGACTACATTGACCTACCTACCTACTATCATGCTTCAGATTAGTCTGTGGGACTACATTGACCTACCTACCTACTATCATGCTTCAGATTAGTCTGTGGGACTACATTGACCTACCTACCTACTATCATGCTTCAGATTAGTCTGTGGGACTACATTGACCTACCTACCTACTATCATGCTTCAGATTAGTCTGTGGGACTACATTGACCTACCTACCTACTATCATGCTTCAGATTAGTCTGTGGGACTACATTGACCTACCTACCTACTATCATGCTTCAGATTAGTCTGTGGGACTACATCGACCTACCTACCTACTATCATGCTTCAGATTAGTCTGTGGGACTACATCGACCTACCTACCTACTATCATGCTTCAGATTAGTCTGTGGGACTACATTGACCTACCTACCTACTATCATGCTTCAGATTAGTCTGTGGGACTACATCGACCTACCTACCTACTATCATGCTTCAGATTAGTCTGTGGGACTACATTGACCTACCTACCTACTATCATGCTTCAGATTAGTCTGTGGGACTACATCGACCTACCTACCTACTATCATGCTTCAGATTAGTCTGTGGGACTACATTGACCTACCTACCTACTATCATGCTTCAGATTAGTCTGTGGGACCACATTGACCTACCTACCTACTATCATGCTTCAGATTAGTCTGTGGGACTACATTGACCTACCTACCTACTATCATGCTTCAGATTAGTCTGTAGGACTACATTGACCTACCTACCTACTATCATGCTTCAGATTAGTCTGTGGGACTACATTGCCGCATAATTAAAATACTTAAGTCTAAGTTAATTGTTGTCGGTGAATTAGTTTTATGCATCAGATTAGTCTATGGGACTATATCGCCGCATTTGATAATCACTATATTGTGATTTTCTGATTGTTACGTTCTGCCGACCTTGCATTTCCATGTAGGTATGCATATTCGTTTTGACAAATAGTCTGATTGCTACCTTCTCTTCACAGACCAGGAAGCAGCGACAAACCCTTACGAGCATGTAGACACCATCATTGTAGATCCTCCAGTGGTGGATGATGATGCATCACCAACGATAGCCGTTTGTGCCCTGGCAGAAGATATGGCCATCCCAAACGACCACGAAGACTGCAATACTGAAATCCTGGACATTTTGGGAGCAGATCCGTCAATAACCGTTGAATACGGCCCGGATATAAACAAGGATGTCGCATCCAGATTTGCTCATATCGCAACATCCGGTCTGGACAAAGATGTTCGTAAAGATCTTGTCAGTAAGTCTTTAGTGCCAGGAAACTGCACTACGATAGCTGCACCACTCTTGAATGTAGAAATGAAAGCCGCTACAACCGATCAAGTACATAAAAGAGACAAAGCTATAGAATGGAGACAGAAGCATTTGGCTGCAGGGATTTCATCTTTGGGCAAGATTATATCCGAACAGCTTGACGCCAGGGAGAGAAACCATGCTCTGTTAAAAGATCTTATGGATGTTGGTCGAATATTATGTGACATTTAGCATTCAGAATCTCAAGCTAGGCGTAATTTTGCACTATATTCACTCAAAAAAGAGTTGAAGGACCAGCTGGATACCACAAAGATCGACAAGTTCCTCTTTAGAAATGATCTCGCTGATACACTCAAAACAGCGAAGGCCATCTCAAAATCCAGCTCTGAAATGAAACCAGAATTAACTAAACCTAAAGCTTCGACCTCGGCGAATAAAACGTACAACCACAGGCGTTTAAACTGGAAGGCGAGGATCCCGGCTCGCAGGCAGGTGAGGGGTCCACCGCCGCAGCAACCTCCACCTGCTGCTCGGAACGCGCGACCGCAGGAACTCGTTGCAAGCATCCTCGCAGCGACACAAGCGGAACCGCCCTCAATAGATCCGGTACGTTACGCGGGCAGACTTGCCCACTTTCATAAGCAATGGTCGTTACTAACTAAAAGACCGTACCGTATTGTCGTGGATAAACGGTTACAAAATAAAGTTTAATTATCCCGTACATCAACGTTGTGTACCAACACCAAATACTTTTTCTGACTCTGAGAAGGCTCAGTTAATAAACATAATGGATAACCTGTTATCCATTGGCGCCATATCCGAAGCTAAACCATGTTCTGATCAATATGTGTCACATGTGTTTTTAGTACCGAAACCAAATAGCAAGATGAGATTTCCTACCTTTCCTTCCTCCTTTCTTTCTTTCCTTCCTTCTTTCCTTTTTTTCTACCTTTTTTTTTTAAATTTTTTTTAGAACTAATATTCAGAACATTTTAAATTAGACGACGTACGTATTGCGCTGAAACTTGTATCACATCTTGAGACTGTTACATCGCAACATTAGATTTAAAACTCGATGGAAATCGTCTACTTTTGGAATGTTTGTGAATATGTGAGCACCATGTATCTATCACAAAGTTAATTTATATGTCATGGTTTCATTTATCCATTTTAATTCTTTTACCTATTGTGGTATAGTAATTTTATTGTTAGGTACATCGTCTTCACATATAATTATATAATTAATGTATGCAAAATATTGTAAAACATTTTAAAAGAGTAACGGTGGAGTTTCTTGCCCATTCTTCTCCATACGAAAACTACCTTTTGGAAGGGGCGACTAGAATCAATTTTATTTTAATTTTATTTTTGACGTTCAAAAGTGCCTTTTATGTGCCTATTTGAAATAAATGATTTGACTTTGACTTTGACTTTGAAAAGATGCATATGTTCTTATCAATATTCATCCCAGTTCAAGGAGATACCTTCGGTTTATTATTGATGAAAAGTTATATGAATATAACGTCCTGGCCTTCGGTATCCGTACGGTTCCATTCATATTTACGAAATTGATGAAACCTGTCATTAAATCGTTACGATCGTGCAGTTTCATATCATCTATTTATTTAGACGATTCTTCCTTGCTGGATATACATACCATGAATGCTTGCAAAATATTTAGACCACTCAGATGCTATTACAAGCACTAGGTTTTTTTATTAACGAGGAAGAGAGTGATAAAATACCCTCAAGGTCTTGTATATTTAGGTTACGTAATAGACACTCATAAATGGGAATTAAGTCTACCCTCTGAGAAAAGAATTAGAATCAAATCAGAGCTACAAAATTTTAGAAGATTAAAACGTTGTAAGATTAGGAAATTCGCTGAGCTAATAGGGTTGTTAGTGTCTGCCTGCCCTGCCATAGAGTACGGGTGGTTATATACAAAGGAACTTGAACGCTGCAAATTTCTTAACTTACGAAATGACGATGATTACGAAAGACTCATGACAATACCACAGTCATTGTTACCAGACATAAACTGGTGGTCTAAGGCCATAGATCATTCCGTACATAGGATTACGAATGATACCTATGTGTTAGAAATTTACTCTGACGCCTCAACAACGGGGTGGGGTGCCGCATGTAATGGACAAACAGCCAGTGTTAGTTGGTCTACCAACGAGGCTACGCTGCATATAAATAACCTTGAGCTCTTAGCAGCCTATTTTGCACTCAAAATATTTGCTATAAATTATGAGAATTGCCAAATATTACTAAGAATTGACAACACCACTGCAGTGAGCTATATTAACCGCATGGGAGGTATCCAATATCTTCATCTAACCAAAATCACAAAAGATATATGGCATTGGTGTGAAGACCGTAAAATTATCATATTTGCTTCTTATATTAAATCATCAGAAAATGTTATTGCTGATAGGGAATCCCGACGAACCCATCCAGACACAGAGTAGGTACTGTCTCACACAGGTTACCAAAAAATAATAGATCGTTTAATGGTAGTTCCACAAGTTGATTTATTTGCTACTCGCATTAGCAAAAAATGTGAAACATATGTCTCTTGGCACAAAGATCCAGGGGTATTCGCGATTGATGCCTTTACCTTAAATTGGTCCAACCATCTGTTTTATGCTTTGCCACCAGTAGGTAGCAATAATTCTTAAGGCTTTAAGGAAGGTTATAGCAGATAATTCTGAGGGTATCATGGTTGCTCCCGACTGGCCTACACATACACAACCATGGTATTAATTATTTCAGCGATTACTTATCTCCAATATGATAAGATTAGACTCTAACGATGTCATTATTCCCAATTCCAGCAACCGAAACATCCAAGCTCACGTTCCCCTGGTTGCGAAGTGTTATCCGGACGGCTATGCAGCAGCGATGCATCGCGGCCTCAGCCTTAGACATCGTGCTCGCTTCGCTGTCGGACAACACTTTCAAACAATACGGCGTTTGCCTCAAACGTTAGTATAATTTTTGTTCTACAAATGTAATTGATATGTACCAACCATCTATTCCAATCATTTTAGATTTTCTTACACAGATATTTAATGATGGTGCCCAATATGGGACAATTAATAGCCATAAAGCTGCACTTTCTCTGATTATTGGTGTAGATTGGGGTAGATCACTTTTTGAGAATTGTAGTAAAGAGTGTTGCTTCAGAACTACCAGAATTATAAACAACTGGCAAACTGTCAGGACCTCACACGACTGATAAACAAGATGGGTTGGGTACAAATAAGGGCGAAAAGTACTAACTTTTAGTACAGCTCTCTGGGCAATTTCTAAGGGCTTTAATATAGTTTTATGTGCACCTCCCCAAACGGTGATACAATACTGAAGAATGGAGTGTACGAGTGCTAAGTATATGTGCTTCACTAATTTTTGGAGCGCAACATGTCTAAGGTTCTTGAAAACATAGATCAGCTTTCTTGTCCTAGATGTAAGAAGGTGAATATGGTTTCTGAAGGAAAGGTTACAGTCTAGAATTATACCAAGATATTTAATTGACGCTGTCTTTACTAGTGTAGGACAAGAGCATACTAAGCTATTACTATGTGCTGTGATCGAGGGGGTATAAGGGAGCTGTTCATTTTGAGCACGCATCGAGAATATCATATACTGGGTTTTATCCGGGTTAAGAGTCAGGGAGTTATTCCGCAGCCAGTGGGTCACCACATTAAATCCTTCCTGCGCGTCCCTATATACTTTGTTCCAGGTATCAGCAGAGAACAACAGAACGGTGTCTGCTGCATAAGTTTTTTTTTTTTTTTAAAACGTTGCCCCACACTAGGAATTTCCCCTGTATCGTAGGTGCGTTTACAAACATTTAAACTCACATACACAAACAGCCAGACCCGGAACAACTACTTGTAGGCCATACAAATATTTGTCCCGTGCGGGAATCGAACCCGCGACACACAGCGCAGCAGTCAATCGCTTAAGCACTGCGCCAACCGTGCCGTCATCATTCAAGTATATGAGGAAGAGCGTCGGTCCCAGAATGCTCCCCTGCGGAACTCCGTGAGTGATTGGCAAATCGCTGCTGATACTGTAATTAATAAATAAATATAAATTGGGTATACTACTGATTTCTTTAACATCGAAGGAAACTGAACTTTAGTCAAGCAGAGGTTAAAAATATGTATACGTTAATGGACGGATTAAAATGTGTCTGTATTCTTTGAGGACATTTTTTGGTACAGAATCCCAACCAACGGAACACGCATCTTTCAGGTTCAAGATTAAACGTTCCAGTTCAGACTCATCAGTTTCCAGCAATACAAAGGACTTGGAAACCAGTTATGAGGGCACTTTATTTAATTTACTAGGAAGGAAGGGTTTAAACAGGAATGAGTATTATCAGCCAGCTTTTTGCCAATTGATGAGAAAAAATCGTTCACCATGTCTACAGACTCATTTGTTTTTGATGGATTTCATAATTCCGTAGCGCTATGTTTCAGTTTAGTTGTATTTGTTATTGTTTTGATCGCTTCCCATATTTTTTTATTGTTATTTCCTGTTTTTATTAATAAGTCTTTATCATACATTCGTTTGACCTTTTTTAGTAGGTTATTGCAATGGTTTCTATACCTGGAGTAAATAATTTTAAAAGTCTCATTATTAGGTGATTGTCACATTTCTTTTTGAAGCCTGTCCCTATGTTGACAGCCCAGGTGTAATAAATAAAATAAAATAAAAAAAATTAAAATGTTTATTTCTTCACTTAATCCATGTAATCCATGGCTTCATAATTTTATGACGTCTTGGATATTTTATTACCACTGTGTTTAGCAATATAGCCCTTTGAATTGACATGGAGAAGTATTCCATAGCGAAATTTACATCAGATGACGCATATGCAAAATCGATTTTAGTGAGATCTGACGTTAACCCTTCATTCTCGATCCGGTTCATAGATACATAGGTAAATGTTCTCTTTTGTTTAAGATGCAGGCAAAGTAGAACTGCTTGATGGTCCGTAATTGTAGAGTTTAATACCAGTGTGAGTGCCGATTTTTGTGTTTTTAGCATAACATGGTCAAGGCATGATTTATTTAGACTAGTCCGGAGAGAGTGTGCTGGTAAGAGCCCATGAAATGAACACAGATTCAGATAGTCCAGCGACCTTGACTCACGAGACTCGGGGCAGATATTTATATATTGATGTCTCCAATAATGGAGATGTTTATGAAGTTGCCTAACTTATTTAAAATGTTATCCAAAGATTGGAGAAAGTTGTTAATATTTCTATTTGAAGGCGATCGGTAAATGTCTAAAATAACACTTTCATAACCAATCTTTATTACAAGACAATTAAAGACTTCACAGGTAGGCTCTTCGCAGGTAATACCAAGATTCGATTTACAATATACTGTAACTCCGTTGTATTGGTTAACGCAGTGCTCAGTAATGTGATGGCTATAACCATCCAATCTCGGCACCACGGGGGTGCAAGATAGCCAACACTCAGTTAAGATAATAATATCGTAATCAATTTCAACAAAATCATCAATATTTCGAGATATACTTCGAATATTTTGAGTTAATACCGTCAAGCAATTAGCAGGGCTTGATATGAATAGCTCCAGTCCTCGACGTCACAATACCGCGATCCGGAGATAGATAGGTATACTATTAGTTTCGGAGGCAAAATCAACCATTTTTAATATCGAGAAATAACAAAGTACCTTGTAGGAATGGACTAGAGGAGCTACTTTTCGACATTAGAACAACATAAATAAAGCGATTATCTTGAAATAAAATTAAAAAGTCACTGTAGTTATTTATGAACGAATAAAGGAATTCTATACATTATAAATATTTACATTTACTGTTAATGAATAAAAGTAAGTATTTGATAATTTGGCATGAGATAACACTTTGAGATTTGTCAATAAATACAATTTACGTGTGGATTTGTGTTTGTGTGGAGTGCATATAAAAAGAGCAAAAAATATTTTCAAAGTAGAAATTTAAAACTATTACACTATTATCATGCTATTATGAATTATCACAGAACTATGTACCCATAAAAATACGATAGGGAAGCGGAAGGTTGACAAGGAAGGATAGTTATTCGGTTGTTTTTTACTTCAACTTATTAAGATCTGCCTCCTCTTCGATGCGAATATGCTGCATCCCCTCTTTCTTCCTAAGGTAAATTTTACCAAATGATGTCCAGCAGAATATATAATTGTGGGTACTTGCGAAATCATGGGCCAAAAAGAAAAGTTGTCTTCCCTTTGGAGTAAGATAATCCGAGATAAATATTGGTTTCTGAGGGGAGGGCCTTCTAGATGGTATTCAGTTTATCTTTATTTTCTTACAGGGACAGTTTTTAAAGGTTATTCATAACACTTTCTTTTGTTAAGAATGATATAAATTCCACTACGATTGGTTTAACAACATCCGATTTCACGAAAGGCCGATAGATATCACTTATATTGGAGGCATGCAAAGGAATGTTCAATATTTCACCGATTTTGACGACTGCACTACAAAGATTTTTTTTTGTCTCATTTTGTAGCTTAGGCACATTTCTTATCTCTAACTTAGTCGTACAAGATTGTTTTTCAATGTTTTCTATTTTATCCTCAATACTCTTTATGTAAGCGCACTGTTCTTTGCGTTCCAGTTTCAAACTCTCTAATTCTTTTTGAATATCATCATATTTATCAGACAGTGCTGTTCACGATGTGTTTATCCTATAATTTTGTTTCTTTATTTCGGATAACGAATACTCCAAATTTTGCTATTTATAATTTTGCTGTAACAAAGTTCGAACAATTCCCGTACCTACTTCATTCATAAATTGTGACATTTCGTTTTTGCGCTTTCTTTTTAGGCGACTTACATTAATGTTGTTTTCGGCGACAATAATAATAATAACTTCCTGTCAATGTTATTTATTAAGCAAGTGGTATTATATGATTGTGTGGAACTGTGAGGTAGGTAGGTATGTACATGACATACCACAACTAAAAAGTGAAAAATAATGTTAACTGTGTTTAATGTGTAAAGTTTTACTCTTTGCTCGCAGAACGGATGTCCGACGGGTACGAAAAGTTCTGGAGTGTCGACCGCGTACCGGAAAGTAAAGCGTTGGTATACCCACATTCCGCGACCTTCAAATGGTGGACCGCTGACCTGGCGAAGGTGAGAATCCGCGGGATACGGAACGCAATGGTACCATGCTTTAGCAGTAACCTTCTAATTTAACTCCACCGATCCCAGACTCTTGCAGAGAGTAATGCAGTGACTCCAGACATGACTGTTCGCCAGTTTGTCTAACAACACAATTTCTAAGCTGAACAATAAACAATGTGCTTAGAAGACTGTGTTGTTAGGAACTTTAGCTAAATTCTTTACTATGGCGTTTGGTTGTGTGTCGCTACACTCACTACTACCGGCACACATGCAGTCCTGGACAGCTATGCAGAAGAACAACCGTTGGAAGAATGAGCTGTCGTTAGATTGACCATAGGTTTACTCATTCTGTTTTTGTAACATGATTAGCTAGTCAGCAAGGTTGTTTGGACAGGAAATTCAGCATATTTGAGTACTGGTTATTACATTAAACAGAAAGAATAACTTATAAAAAAATATTAAGTACCTCACGAGTAAAGGTCTCTTTCTTCTAATTGAAGAAGATTTAGCACATTACACAATAACGCACTGGTCCCGGCCGCGGCCCCGCGCTGTGTGTCGACGATAAAGCCGAGTGCTGGCTCATAACAGTCGCGCGATACCGTTCGACACCACATCATGTCGACGATATCGATATCGCATATCGTCCTCTAATGGCGGCCGCACTGAGTGCGCTTTCTTGTACTCAACCGCGACCAACGAACTTACTTACTGACTAGACGCGACAGTTTGTGGGTAAGCAGAGACTCGTCTGCCCATTGTTACTGACTAGACGCGACAGTTTGTGGGTAAGCAGAGACTAGTCTGCCTATTGTTACTGACTAGACGCGACAGTTTGTGGGTAAGCAGAGACTCGTCTGCCTATTGTTACTGACTAGACGCGACAGTTTGTGGGTAAGCAGAGACTCGTCTGCCTATGGTTACTGACTAGACGCGACAGTTTGTGGGTAAGCAGAGACTCATCTGCCTATTGTTACTGACTAGACGCGACAGTTTGTGGGTACGCAGAGACTCGTCTGCCTATTGTTACTGACTAGACGCGACAGTTTGTGGGTAAGCAGAGACTCGTCTGCCTATGGTTACTGACTAGACGCGACAGTTTGTGGGTAAGCAGAGACTCGTCTGCCTATTGTTACTGACTAGACGCGACAGTTTGTGGGTAAGCAGAGACTCGTCTGCCTATTCGAGGCTAGTCTGTAACACCATCACACTTATGTCTGGAAGATGCACAGCATCTTTGTTAATAAATTGTACCTTAGCTTTAAGCCATTGTAACACCTCGACAACATAATGGAATCCAAATATATATATAAATACGCTGGCAATAAAAAGCCCCCTATTACAAATAAATATATAAATATGCTGGCAATAAATTGCCCCCCCCATTACAAATAAATATATAAGTATGCGGGCAATAAATTGCCCCCCCCCCATTACAAATAAATATATAAATGCGCTGGCAATAAATTGCCCCCTATTACAAATAAATATATAAATATGCTGGCAATAAATTGCCCCCCCATTACAAATAAATATACAGGCTGATTTTTTAAAGACCAGCCAAATTTAAGGATGTGGTACAGACCATCAAACTGAACAACTTTCTCCATGGAACATATAGCGTAATCGCGAAAATTTTATCAACTGTCCCATAGAAAACTTCAATACCTACTCGACCTAAATGTATGGGACGGCTGAATTTTTATTCGCGATTACGATGTTGGTCCCATGGAGAAAGTTGTTCAGTTTGATGGTCTGTACCACATCCTTAAAATTGGCTGGTCTTTAAAAAATCAGCCTGTATAAATATGTTGGCAATAAATTGCCCCCCATTACAAGTAATTATCATACTACACTTCTGCCTAACCCTTCGGAGAATCTTGGTTTTGGCTACGTTATGTAGGAACAATTATGTAACAACAATGGCTTTTTAATTATCCAAATATTTAGGTTAAACTTAATAAATCTGGGAACTGTACTACATAGTACGTACTAATTCCATGCTGGGAACATTTCCTCATCGTTAGAGGTAGAGACTACGGCTGCCTGTATACTGTGTAATGTTAAATGATCACCTACCATAAACAATATTTGATAATGATCTGTATAACAAACGGGGACACCTGTTACTAACGAATGCCGGCTGTTCCTGCTTGTAATAAGTCACTAATGAGGCGTAATTAGTTATTTTACAAAGGAGTTCGAATTAATAACTGTGATGAAGGCGGCGTGGCGGTAAGGTGCTGTATTAACACCCGGTGACAACAAGGCGACACATGCTATTTGATATTACTTGTCTGTAAAACTGTCGAAGGTTTACAATAACCTCCGAAGATCCGAAGTAAGATCAACCTTCACCCAGCTGTTTACCGGATGGATATGTTTTTTTTGAAGTGAAAACTTCTTTAGCGGCGTTGTGCAGTTTTTTTGTGATGGGTAAAAAATGTTAAACTCGCGTCAGAACACCTGACCTGATCGAAAATTCGTAAGACGGAGGGAGAGTAGAAATGAATATTGTATTTTACCACATAAATGATAGTACTTATATAGTGATAATTAAAAAAAAAAATTCGTGCAAAATGATTCCCTAACCATTCCAAAATATCAAAAATGCACAACGTTAATATTCAAATTTTCACTTCTGCCGGCACTCCCGGAGTGCAAACCGTTGTTTTTTTAAAATCAAATATAACACGATTACAAATTGATTGCCATAGCTCATAGTGATCCATGGTTCGTCCGTGATGTAGCCATGAGCTACATTATTCATGGCTGTAATTAATGAAAAACAGTAGAGGTATTTTGTTTTTCTTTTCACTGACTTGTGTACCAAACGAATCAGATTCGAATTGAAAGCATAGAGCATACCGAACATGTAACAGTTAGGTTGCGTAGCGTGCCCTTGGGTCCCTGTTACCGGGTTGCCTGGTATAAACAGGTCAGTTAAGTTTGCGTTCTTATCTGACTATTGAAAATCAGCCCTAAATGGCCTATAAATCCATTTAGATTTCAGCTTTAGTAATAAACATGATGATGATGTGTAGAGGCTTGTCTGCCGAAGGCAACCTCATATGTTGCAGACCGGATATAATTTAGCGCGGATGACATTCGAACGCTCAAGCTTGTGTCAAATATATTAATTAGGTTTTTGTTTTAGAACTGTGAGTGATAATTTAGAAAGATAGATATAAAGATGTTCTCCCAATATAAACTTAAAGGAATCATATAGTGTTTGATTCCTCCCGTTACCTCAGAGGGCTCCTCTAGCCCTTTATCGTTGGTGGAGACGCCGGGTACGCGCTGAATTGTCGCCGTATTTGCGACGAGTTTGCGCCAAAGTTGCGCGGAGCGTGAAGAAACGTTACCCCATACGTTTGTAAGAGTATATTTGGAAGAAGCGAGAAGGCTCGCAAACAGAGAATATAACAGGCGCAGAAAAGCCGCCTGGAGATTACATGCAGCTGAGTGGCTTAATGTTTTTTTACTAAAGAGAGTGAGATAGCTCAATTTTATACGGGCAACAACGTATGCCTGGAGGAGTTTATTGAGGCGTTCAAAGTAGTTGCCAACTACAATACATGGCGTGAGAGCGATTGAGCGCTGATATTGGGCGTATATCTTGAGGGTCCGGCCCTGTGTGTTTTTAAATTTATGTACCGTGATGGTATGAGTTTTAATAAGTTGTGTGATGTATTACGAGCAGAGCTCTCGTGCCGATGTCACAGAGCATTCTATGAGGTGCAAAGAGAGGAGATTGCACAAGATCTGTCTGAAGAAAGCGGACAGGAAAATGTGATAAATGTAGATGATGATGCTTCTATATCATTTAGTGGAAGACAAGATGACCCACTTCAAGATGAGCAAAGCTGCCTAGAAAGCAGCGTGGAAGTAGATGGTGATTGTGAAGATGACGACGAACGCAGCAGCCAAGGGTGCAGCCCTGCAGAGGATGAGAACGGAATCGATTTTTGGAAATGTTTCCTCTGGAGTATGGGCATAAGTTAGACATTTTTCGATGGAGACTGACCTCTTAGCCTTTTCCCTCCCTCTGGCTCAATACCGTCCGATGGGGTAAAAGAGTTTGAAGTTAAGAACATTTATTTTTTAAGCCTCATCTAGGCTGATGTGAACTGTCACGTCAATTTATTTGTATTTAGGAGGCCGCATCGCGTCCTTTACGTCAGTTTTGGCGCGACGAGGTTTAAGCATGACGACGTTAGTTTATGTTGGTGCACAGTGGCACTTGTAAATATTAATTTAAACGACACTTGTCATAGTTTCGGACTCGCGATTCGTTTGTCCTGACTTAAGTCTACTCTTTTAAGAGTTGGACCTCACACTGTATGTTATCTGGTGTTAGGTAATTGTTTTATTCAAGGATGGGCGTAGCTCATGTAGAGGCTTGTCTGCCGAAGGCAACCTCATATGTTGCAGGCCGCATATAATTTAGCGCGGATGACATTCGAACGCTTAAGCTTGTGTCAAATATATTAATTAGGTTTTTGTTTTAGAACTGTGAGTGATAATTTAGACAGATAGATATAATATTTATAGTGTTTGATTCCTCCCGTTACCTCAGAGGGCTCCTCTAGCCCTCTATAGTACCAATAGGTATAAGCAGAGATAAACAATTAGCTGTGCAAATCGTAAGCTTCCGGTGAGCCCTTCGGTAACCCTGTGCGACTCTTACTTAGCGAGGTAACACAACCACATTATATTTTTCATTACATTTAACTCCTCGATGTACTCCTGGCCTACCCACGTATTTTTCATATTTATGCGACCCGCCCCGGCTCCGCGCGGGTGATAAATGATAAAGGATTTTATTTTGTAAATAGGTTTGTACAAACACTTTTACACGTCAATCATATTTTAAAACTAGATGAGGTCGGCGTTTCCTATCTGACTAGTCTGAGAAGAAAGGCCGAAACAAACTCAGAGGTCACAGTCTCTTTTAAAGTCCAGACATAATCTTGGTCAGATCATATGAAGATCATGTAGATCGATGTCTGAGATGGTTTTTTGAGGAAAGAACCACACAGATTGACCTGTCCAGTCAGTGCACGCATTTGTCAGAAATCATGCAGCTCAACTCAAAACTTAAGGAGCTCGACGATTCGACGAACAATACCAAAGAAAGGACATTTGGGTAGGCCACATTAATTACTCGAATTGTCAGACCATGACAAAAACTAACAAAACAGAGAGAAAAATAAAAAATAATATAAATAAAATGACCCACATAGTCTTCACATTCACAATAAATTAAAATAATGTAATACTTTACAAAGTAAGCAAATGTCATAGTATATATAAAATTCATTAATGTCAAAGTGTATAAAAAAAAAACAACAACAACAGACAAAAAAATAAAAACATTCAATATGTAAAAATTGGAAGCAGCTTAATCCCAAGCCTTTTTGTCCTCGATATAATCCTTAACGGTATAAAAGGCTTTCTGGCACAACTTACGTTTAATGAATGATTTGAATTTATTAAGGCTTTGAACTTGAACGGGGCTTGGAACTTTATTGTAAAAGCGTATACATTGGCATCTAAACGAGCCACCTATTTTCTTGAACCTTGTTGTGGGTACAACAAATTTGTGTTTGTTCCTAGTATTTATATCATGGATATCACTATATTTTTTAAACAATTTTATATTTTTATGAGTTATAAAAGATTTTCATAAATATACTGAGAAGGCACAGTCATAACATTAATTTCTTCAAATTTGTCTCGGAGCGAGTATCTCGAACTTAATTTATAAATTGATCGAACAGCTCGCTTCTGCAAAACAAAGATAGCCTGAATATCAGCGGCATTTCCCCACAATAGAGTACCGTACGACATTACACTATGAAAATAGCTAAAGTACACTAACAATTTTATAACTCGAAGTGGCAGTTGGTGGAAAAAATATTTGAATGTCACAGTCATCGTAACGGATCCCGTGTTATGTTAATGAGTAGTAGCAAGATATCACTCATTTCAATCAAGAACTTAATTGTCTCCCTGGCTGATCTGATATAACGTCTACACCTGGACGTCACAAGTTTCGAGTTCGAACCTCACTATCGACATCATCTTTTTGGAATTATAAAAATTTCTGTTGAGACTTAGTACAATTTCAAATTTGAATAAAACATGAACTTCTTTGGAAACATCACGCAACGTCGCAACCGAAGAGTCTCCGAAACAAAAAGTGAAGATTTTAATTTAACAAATAGTGAACTAGATGGCACTACTAGTAACAGTCTACCAAACATATCAGACGATGAGGACTGTGAAGAAGTTCTTCAACTAAAAAACAAAATTAAAGAATTGACTCTGCAATTGGAGACTGCACATCGCGAAGTTGAATCCTTAAATATGGACAACACAAATCTCAAAAAGACCATAGAAAATTTTACAAAAAAGGAAAACCTCTACAAAAAACTTACAACGGACATGCCTAATATCACTCCAAAAAAGAAAAAAACTTCTCAAGCAGTTCCTACAATAGATCTCAGCATCACTCCTAAGTCGACGAAGAAAGTTATGACTAATAAATCAACACTGGTAACCACACCACAGATGGTTAATAAGGCAACTCAATGTGACACCTCTGGAATGAAACACTCAATGCGTGAGGAGTTCATCGACAAACGACACCTGACCAAAGAAACAATAAAAAATAAACTATGTATTATAAGCGCTAACAACAGAAATGGACTTTGCAGCATTATAGAAGATTCTTTTGCAACTGGCTATGACTTCTGCCACTACTTATATCCAAATGGTAGCATTGAACAACTCCTGCTGGGCATAGAAAATAAGATCAAACATTATAATAAAACCGACTATTGTGTCATATTAATAGGAGAAAAAGACTTCTTAAGAACTAAAAACTATCACGATTTAATCTACCATATCAAAGAAACCATCGAAAAATTAAGCCATACCAATGTAATTATATGTCTCCCAATCTATAGACAATGTGGTGATTACACAACAATATACAACTCACGAGTTGAAATGTTTAATAATCTTTTGTACTTGCATAACACAACATAATTATGAATATGCCTATCTGCTGGACTCAAATGCTGGCTTATACTATGATAATACAATGTTAAGGGGGGTCGTCAAGGTCTCCTGAACGACACAGGTATGGAAAACGTATTTATGAATCTGAAAAAGACTATTTGTGAAATCCAAATGGAAAATAGTCAAAATATTGACACGAAGGACACATTTGGCGACATTACAAACCATTTTTTTCTATAATTATCTGTCAATAATGCATCAAAACATCGCAGTATTAATAAATAAGGCAGACCAATTATTCTTGCACCTACTTGACCTTCAAAACAGCATCGACGTTATCTGTGTGACCGAACACTTCATGGAAACTGGATATGAAGACCTTCTCACTTTACCTAATTATAATTTGGCAGCGTGCTACTCTAGAGATACAAAAAGAGGAGGAGCGTGCATATTAATAAAGAACGGCCATCAATATAGAGAACTTGAAGATATCAGGAAACTTTCGATTCAGGGAGTTTTCGAGTGCTGCGCAATCGAATTAACACAGCATAACATTATCGTTGTATGTATTTACAGAGTACCTAAATCAAATAATCTTGACACTTTTTACTCAAAATTAAATACTCTCTTACCTAAGATTTGTTACAAGGCGCGCAGGAATGTCATTATGTGTGGTGACTTTAACATTAACATATTGAAAAAAAAATAGAACTTCCGTTGAGTTTACCAACTACCTATTAAGCTATAATCTAAAATTGCAAATTGATCAGCCCAATAGGTTACAAAGTAACACATGTATAGATAATTTTGCGCACAATTTTACGCAAAAGTGTGTCCATCAAGTAATTGACCTTGACATGTCAGACCACACAGCCCAAATCTTAAAGATCCCCGTTAAAAAAACGTGTACAATTAACAGTTGGAGTATTACAGCGCGTGCTTACAGTCACGGTAACCTTATGAAATTTAGATCATGTTTAACTCCTTTATCGTTTTGTGATATTTATCAAGCTGATGATCCTAATGTAGTGTACAATAATTTTATGGAAGTATTCCAGCTGTTTTATGACTTATGTTTCCCCTTGATCAACAAAAAAAATTCAGTTAAAAAGGAATCCGAATTGGTTAACACCCGGTATAAGGCGCTGTAGCAAAAATAAAAGACAACTTCTTTGGCAACTACGAGCAAAACCTAATACCAATAACTTAACTAAACTTAAAAATTACTCACAAAAACTAAAGAAAATAATAAAACTGACGCAAAAGGCAAAAAATAACCATAAGATAATGACATCAACAAATAAATCAAAAGATACATGGAAGATCATAAATGAAAATAAACATTGTCCTCCCTTTGAACATATAACAGAAATAAAGAATAACGGGGTTACAATAACAAACCCCAGTGACATAGCTAACACATTTAACGATCACTTTGTGAATCAAGCAGAATTACTTTCGAAGGCTTCAAGATCTGCGAGCTATGAGATACCGAATACATGTTGTGAATCAATGTTTTTGGCCCCAACTACACCAAATGAAGTATACCGAATAATACAGGATTTAAAAAATAAAGTTAGCGTAGGGTATGATGCTATCTCTACAAGAGTATTAAAATTTGTCTCCGATGTGATATCTGGCCCCATTTGCCACATCATTAATGTTAGTATCAGCTCTGGAATTTATCCTGATAAACTAAAACCAACAATAATTAAGCCCTTATTTAAAAAGAATGACCAAACTGATATTAATAACTATAGACCCATTGCCCTAATACCAGTAATATCAAAAATATTTGAGAAGGCTATCTATCACCGTATGTGTTCCTTTTTCACGAAACACAACATCTTGGTAAAGGAGCAGAAGGGTTTTAGAAAAAACAAATCTATAAATATGGCTATCTATGATTTTCTCAATACTATTATGACAGATATTGATGAAAGAACTCCTATTAGCGCCATATTTATGGACATGACGAAAGCATTCGACCTAGTTGATCATAAAATACTTCTACATAAACTTAATGCTTATGGAATAAGGGGCAATGCACTTTCTCTTATAGTCTTATTTAGACAATAGAACGCAGTGCACAGAAATTAGACGGATTTCTAAAAAGGATAAAAAAGAACTTAAATATATTTCAGGAAAACGTAAAATCACTTTTGGCGTCCCACAGGGCAGCGTATTGGGTCCGACGATGTTTTTAGCATATATACATGACTTCCCAAAACACGTCACTTTTCCTATGGTTCTTTTTGCTGATGACAGCACGGTAATAGTAAGAATGAATAAAAATATAAACTATGAATGTGACATCAAAGACGCATTGCAACAATCAATTAACTGGCTTGAACATAATAATTTAAAATTAAATTTAAATAAAACTAAAATTATGCAATTTCGATAAAGATTGACCGCTCCTGACATAAATATATCTTTTGACGATACCAGAATTGATGAAGTAGGACATATAAAATTTTTAGGCTTGACAATTGACTCAAAACTGACTTGGAAACAACATGCATCAATTATTATAACAAGATTAAGTAGGTTCGCCTTTGCTTTATATAAACTTAAGAAAATAGTTAATCAGGCAGCTGTTGTAGCTGCGTATTATGGCTATGTAGATTCCATATTACGTTACGGAGTAATTTTTTGGGCAAATTCCTGCGAAAAAGAGAACATTTTTAAAGCACAGAAGAGGTGCATTAGATCAATATGCAGTCTCAAATCAACGGAAAGTTGCAAACCGCATTTCAAACAACTTAAAATACTAACATTACCGTGTATTTACATTTACGAGACAGCATTGTTTGTCAAGAAAAATAGCGAACTGTTTAAGAAAGCTTCAGAGCAACGATATAGATCGACAAGACAAGAATATCGTCATGAAATATGTCTAAGACCTTCAAAGACCGCTCTTATGCACAAAAACATCCTCTGTATGGCCCCGAAGATATTCAACAAAATACCAAATAATATTAAAGATCTTAACTTGACACAATTTAAACGGAGATTAAATAACTTATTGACTGAAAAATGCTATTATACCATTGACGAATTCCTTTTTGACAAAATGTAATAAGTAAACTAAATGATAATTATGTATTTATGCTTGACAATTCAAAAACCGGACTTATTAATTGTATTCAAAACGGTTATTATAAAAATAGATTGTATTTGAAGTACCTACCTATTGAAATTTATGTTAATTTGTATGTAATATTGATTTTATATTCTTAAATTGCTAAATAGTGTATGCCCTAATGGGTAGTTTTTTGAGTAACCATATCCTAATTATAAGACCTATTGTATCACCAAAAAACACACTAATAAATACTTTGACTTTGACTTTGACTTTGACTAAACGGGCTGTCTCTATATCAGTTAAAATACGATTTTTTCTAACAGCGTATGCTGCGGAACTTAGCTTTTTTGACAATTTGTCTATATGCGGACCCCACTGAAGTTTAGCATCCAAAGTTATGCCCAAGAATACTGTGCTGTCTTCAGGATTCAATTCTTCACCCTTTATCAACACATTAGTTTTCACCTACCTAACGTGAGGTAGCTTAAACTTAATGCATTTGGTTTTTCTCTCATTTAGAAGTAAATCATTAACATTGAACCAGTGGACTACTTTAGAGATCGCGCTATTTACATCGTCAGTAACCTGCTGCTGACGTTTAAGTTTAAACAAAAGTGAAGTGTCATCTGCAAACAACACTATATCATGATTATTCTTTATGCGGTACGGCAAGTCATTAATATAAATAAGAAACAAGAAATGTCCAAGAATTGAGCCCTGTGGGACTCCCATTGTTACTATAGATCCGGGAGATCTTTTTCCAGTAACATCAACGCTCTGAATCCTCTTACTCAAGTATGAAGTAAGAAGATCCAGAGCAGCGTTCCGGATCCCGTAGTGGCGGTGTTTCCTGATTAATGTTTCGTGAAGAACGCAATCGGATGCCTTGGACAAATCACAAAAGATGCCCAAGGCATCGCATTTGTCTTCCCATGCATTATAAATATGTCCTAAAAGTTCAACACATCAGTAGTTGAACGACCCCTTGTAAAACCGAACTGTTTGCTATGTAATAATTTGTGTTTATTAAAAAATCTTTGCATTTACTCTAAAATTAATTTTTCAAAAATTTTACTAAAGGTACAGAAATAGGTCTATAATTTGTGGGGTCTGATGTACTACCCGATTTAAACAAAGGTATTATTTTACTATTTTTCATGAGGTCAGGAAACTCCCCACCTTCAATACAACTATTAAAGATAAGCGCTAGAGTAGGTGCTACAATCTCAATAACAGACTTAGCAACTTCTACAGAATTACCCCACAGATCTGCAGTCTTTTTAACATTTAAAGTGTGAAAGGTTTTAATTATATCTCTACAGGTAACATGTTCAAAATGAAATTCAGGTGCAATGGCGACATGTCTAAACATTGGTATTGCCGTAGGTACTACATCGAATTTAAATATTAATGTTTTATACAAATAAACCTTTGTCTAAATGATGTTAAAAACCTCATCAAAATCCATCGTGTAGTTTATTAGAAGATCTAAGCGGTCACAAACACGGACACGAACAGCGACTTTGTTTGAGCTATTGTGTGGGAGTCAGATTAGTATCGCGATGAGTGACGTGTAACTGTGTTATATGTTTAATGGAAATGAATGTATTATCTATAAGAAAGTCTAGTTGGACATTCATCTAAGTGAAAACCTGATCAATAGTCTTCTTAGTTTAATCACTTATTTAAGTTTAGATTACAGGTGAAGTTGTCAGGTTAAAATATGATCACACAAAAAAACAAAAAAGAGCGATTTCTCAAATAGACTCGCCCCTTTTACAAGGGTCTTGCATATAACTGGCGAAATGTGGTTCATTGTATGCATTCACTGATCTACTTTAAATTATTATTGTGACATGTTTTGACGTGTCACAATAATAATAATTTAAGAAACACTAACTAAAGCAACTTACATCCAAACCAACCAACTTACATCAATACATATAAGAATGTTAAGGTGTATATAGGGCTCGCTGACCTTGTGCATGTAGGCGGAGCTAAACGCTCTATCCCCGAATACGTAAAACGCGCGCGGTGGCGCGCTGCACTAAAACGACGATCAAAGAATATGCGGAGACGCAGACATGCCGCACGCAGGTCGCCATTTTTGCCTACGATTCCAGAAGGGAATGGCGGAGGCAAGGCTGATATATTTTGTATAGATTGATACTTATGTTACGTATATTTTATGTTTTTACTGGACATTATTTATTAGAATTTTTACATTTTTTGATTTTGTTTAAAATCATACGTGAGAACGAACTTAGTTCCCGACGGGGGTAAAACTTTAAAAATTACATCGAGTATTTTCTTAGGAATGGAATAACATTTTATTTGCATAGACTGTAGGTCTTCTTAGGGAGGACTTACATAAAAATGAGATTTTATAAAAATGAGAACCTGTTTCATCATTTTGAATTATTATAAATCAGTAATAAACCTACCTAACTAGCACTGTACTTAAATGGCATTTTTAGGATTCCGTAGCCAATCGGATGATGTTATAATCAACTTTCTTCCTGTCATTGTTATTTACATAGCAGGTAGTGGTATTCTAATTTGTGACCGGTAGGTGCCACAACTAAAATGTGCAAAATAATTATTTTTTCCACAAAAAAAAATAACCGACTTCCATAAAAAAAACACAAAATGAAAAATAACTTTATTTCGGAAGTCTGTAGCAAAAAACGTAAATTCAAAACCAAAGACATTGACTTCCGAAATAAAGTCATTTTTCACTTTGAAGTGTTTTTTTAAATTGTTTTTATGTAAAATGATTTTCTTTACTATTAATCGTACGTCAAAAGTAACAGTTGAACTACGAAAACTGTTACCACTGTTATAGTATAGTAAAGTAACAGTATCATGTCTCGTTAGTGACCTTGAAATAATCACCTACGGCCGCTCAGTAGATAAACCTTCCGCGTTCGTGCGTAACAGCCGCGCGCGAATACTCAGAGTATATCAGTCAGTGGCGTGTTTTGCATAAAGGCATATAAGCAGTGCCTACCTCGATAAATCACCATAGGCCTGTTAGTTACATTTTAGTGTATGTGCCCAACTATGAAACTCACTAAATTATCATACCTAACAAAAAACAAAATCTTCGTACAAATACGCGCGGCAGTAGGCAGTCGCAAGACGGCCTACTCGGCTCCCGGACTATTCGATTTTTATTTTGACCTCACTATCGGCTTTATCACCCTCGAAAAGTATGAAAACGACACCCATGATGAAATATTTGAAATTTTTTGCAGCCGCCATTTTGGATTTTTATTTTGACCTCACTATCGGCTTTATCACCCTCGAAAAGTATGAAAACGACACCCATGATGAAATATTTGAAAAATTTTGCAGCCGCCATTTTGGATTTTTATTTTGACCTCACTCTCGGCTTTATCACCCTCGAAAAGTATGAAAACGACACCCATGATGAAATATTTGAAATTTTTTGCAGCCGCAATTTTGGATTTTTATTTTGACCTCACTATCGGCTTTATCACCCTCGAAAAGTATGAAAACGATACCCATGATGAAATATTTGAGAACTTTTGCAGCCGCCATTTTGGATTTTTATTTTGACCTCACTATCGGCTTTATCACCCTCGAAAAGTATGAAAACGACACCCATGATGAAATATTTGAAAAATTTTGCAGCCGCCATTTTGGATTTTTTTTTTGAACTCACTATCGGCTTTATCACCCTCGAAATGTATGAAAACGACACCCATGATGAAATATTTGAAAAATTTTGCAGCCGCCATTTTGGATTTTTGTTTGACCTCACTATCGGCTTTATCACCCTCGAAAAGTATGAAAACGACACCCATGATGAAAAACTTGAAAATTTTCGCAGCCGCCATCTTGGACTTTTATTTTGATCAAATTCAATATTTTCTCATTTTAATATTAGTTAGATAAGCCTTACTACTTGTATACTATCGTAAGCGTCCTGATGCGCACAATAGAAATGGGCCATCTGCAGCGAGCTAGTCAATAAACGCACACTGATACAATTCGTTCGTAAATATTTGCACTAACACAGGCAAACGCGCGTAGTCAGTCGATAGCCGGAGCGGAGCAGCGAGCGACACAGCCCTCCCGTCTCAGTGCTAACGCACGACTGCCGCCCGCGCCCGCGCAGAGCACCTCTGAAGCCCAATCTCAAAGTGGGGAAATTTTCTTTGCAAATGTTGATTGATTTACATAAGCTGTTTCATTTCTATAGTACCTCTAACCATCAATTTTTCAGTGTAAAAATATTTGCAAACATCAAAGCCGTTTAGAAGTAATATGGAATATTAGGAAAAAATAGCGTTTTGCTAAAAAATTTTTTAAGGGAAAAGTATTAGCCATACGAAAAAATCCTGTTACAGAAATGTTGTACATGAACCTATACCAACAATATATTTTTTTCAGATCTTCTAATCAAGCCGTTAATGAGAAATATTCTTCATAAAGTGACCGTGTTACGGTACTAAACGAGAGTAAGGCCCTTAAGGTGTACTGTATGCCTACTAATTCTTTACCTAATGTGGTTACTTGTAATGTTGATGTTTTTGGTGTCAATCAATTATTATTGACAGCGATGCCGACGAATTTTTTGATGCCCAATGAGCTCCTGCCTTTTTATTTATTTTTTAAAATTATATACTTGTAAATAATATAGGCAGTGGCGTGTGTTTCATAAAGACAGAAAGTCACTGCCTACCTTACTTAACTCAGTATAATCTTGTTCTGATATCTATTATTATTTTATCTACGAGTACGACGAGTACCTACTTACTAACAATAAACAAAAAATTCATAAACAGTCGCTCCAAGCATGCTCGTTCAGTATTGTGGCATTGCGCGGCACTAGCGCCGCTTACGCTGAGTCCCTCGGGGAAGACGCAAACTATTCGGGTCTAAATGTTTATATGTGTGCTCTCGTGGTCATGCGGATTGAATGGGTGTGCGGTCCTATAAATACGTGGCACACAATGTCACAATAACGCACACAACCGTACAGAATAGACAGTGTCTTTTTTACAACACGACAAATTACGAAATTATCCGATGTTTTCCGAACCGAAATTAGCTATACAACTATTTTAAAAAGTAGTATAGTTTCATTTATATTGCATTATAACTTACACTATTTCTTTTTTGTCGTATTATTTTTTGCACTGTCTCCGAGTTTGTGACTTAATCGCCATACTGTTTGTTTGATTCGTTTTGATTTGTTTTGTGAGCCATATTATTTGGTATTTAAGAGTTTAACGTCGATAATAGTGTGAAAAATCGATAATATTCACTGTGAAAGTTGTTCAGGTGGTGTGTGTATAGAGAAAATAAAAAATGATGCGTTTTCAAAACTATCATTCGGTGACAAAAAACAAGTGATTGTAAAAGGTCGTTGTACACCGGATTTGCAATTAGTACAAACTAAAGGTAAAGTCAATCGTAACTTCAATACAAAACAATATGATTCATATTATTGGCTCACAGGTTGCATACACAGCAATAGGTTGTTCTGTTTCCCTTGTCTACTATTTTCAAACAATAAAACGGTCTGGAACGATACCGGTTACATCGATATTCATAACATTCCTACTGCAGCTGAAACATGACCAATCTGCAAAACACGAAGCTTCCCATAAATATCACACCTTTGGAAAAAATCGTATTGAGACGCGTTTAAATTCTCAGATACAAATCGACATTGATTACATCATTATTTAGTCGACAAGTCGACGAACCTCAACCAACACGCAGTAAGTATTTTTGACTTTTAAAATTGTCTGCCTATCCTGTCTATAAACTCTGTGCACGCCACTGAATGTAGGTATATATATTTTAGTGTTATTTTGTAAAAAATAGTAATTAATCAGTGTATGTTAAATAAAAAATATTGTTATTATTATTTTAATTGGTTTTTATGGTTGAACATTTTGTCGCATGGTGACTGCACGCGAGTTGCAACAGACGATTGCTCAGTAAACATAAAAAACTAACGCAAATAAATGTCAATGAGATGAAAATCCGCAGAACATTTATTGACATTTTAACAAATAAAACGTACAACCATTTCTATAAAATATGAGAAAAGACAGTTTTACGCCAATTTGTTTTTCGGCGAATAACAATACAAACTGTGAATAAACCGCAAATCAACATTGTTTTGTGATAGAACACACAATATGAATAATTTTATTTGACTAAAAAGCAAGTAATTTTTCAAAATATATTTCAACAAACAGTACCTAATGTGCAAAACATTCCATTCAAAGTCAAAGTATTTATTAGTGTGTTGTTTGGTGATACAATAGGTCTTATAATTAGGATATGGTTACTCAAAAAACTACCCATTAGGGCGGGCATACACTATTTAGCAATTAAAGAATATAAAATCAATATTACATACAAATTAACATAAATTTCAATAGGTAGGTACTTCGAATACAATCTATTTTTATAATTACCATTTTGAATACAGTTAATAAGTCCGGTTTTTGAATTGTCAAGCATAAATACATAATTATCATTTAGTTTACTTATTACATTTTGTCAAAAAGGAATTCGTCAATGGTATAATAGCATTTTTCAGTCAATAAGTTATTTAATCTCCGTTTAAATTGTGTCAAGTTAAGATCTTTAATATTATTTGGTATTTTGTTGAATATCTTCGGGGCCATACAGAGGATGCTTTTGTGCATAAGAGCAATCTTTGAAGGTCTTAGACATAATTCATGACGATATTCTTGTCTTGTCGATCTATATCGTTGCTCTGAAGCTTTTTTAAACAGTTCGCTATTTTTCTTGACAAACAATGCTGTCTCGTAAATGTAAATACACGGTAATGTTAGTATTTTAAGTTGTTTGAAATGCGGTTTGCATTATGACGGTAATCATTTTTTAATGTATAGATGGGATAAGCAGCAATAACTCAGGTAGTTTATGTAATGTTAGCTTATTAAATAAAAACATAAATGTCCACTATGATCAAAATAATACTATACTATTAAAAATATATTTTGTTGTAGTTTTGCGCTACGAAAGCGTAGCAGGCGTAGCCGCGCACTCCGCATGGCTACGATATTCTTGAATCCGTCGGTTACGTCGTAGACTCGTAGCAACAATGCCAAACGTAAGGGGCGCTACTGCATGTTGCTTTGAGTTAATAGCTTTCCACACTCTTGAGAGGCATTTTTTTGTTAAGTGATAGTAACCGATTTTTTTTAATCTTTTATCCAACAATTCCAGAAATAAACCGATTGGTCATAATTCTGGAAAACGAAAACTTAACGTAAGACCACGCTTATCATAATTAGACCAATTTTATTCGCCGTCACGTCTAACGAAAAATAATTCATAGTTACCCGCACGAGCTGGCGCCGCCTGTCTGCCCCATTGGCGAGCAATCCTGCGCGATAATACGCCGAGTGCTGAGCGAGCAGAGCGCGACGAGCAACGCGAGCGGCTCGAATGACTGCTGACAAGGCAGGTACAGTACGGTGACGTGGCGGGAATCAGTCGCGGTACAGATGTGCAAGCTCGCAGATTAGATAATAGAGGCTCAATAGTGGTGATTACACTGATTATATTAACTGCTAAATTGATGATAATCTTGGAAGGAAACGTAGAACATTTCATTTGAATTTGAACTAAATAGATTCGCCTCACTACTCGGCTCTGCCCATGATTGGTGGCGGCATCTCGTAGGTGCTATTTAATTAGTAGTCATTATTTTTTGTCAATGTAGGTTTTAATATTGTTTTTTTTCTGTTTGTTTTTTTTGTAATGCATATTTTTCAGAGTAGGGGGAGTCCGGGAGAGTTTAGCAGGGGGGAGACAATAGCCACTGATCATAGAATCCCTGTATAACTAGATATTGCGACGTTGCCACACTTCTCACAGCTCATAGGCGCCTCCCACCTAGCTCACGCGGCGATGTTGCGATCAGCAGTTTCGTTTTGACGTTACAAGTGAAAACACGTTTTTATGCCCGGTAAGTTAATTTTTTCAATTTTCGATATTTGATTACTGTTGTTTACTGTTCATAGATTCCAGCATGTCATGCATACATATCCTTAGTGTAATTATCCTTGTTACCTTTACGATAGACAGTTTTTGCTTAAAGATTATAGTTTTTTTTGTAAATTAAATAACGGACAGCTTGGCGTGGGGTGGGAGATATTACCATGGCGACGGGAGGAGACTTTACCCAGGGTAATCTCTCCCTCTGTTTCTCTTGCAATAATTTTTTCTGTTTTATTTTAGATAAGTATCCACAATGCCCTTCAAATATAAAAAAAAGAAACAACAAGAAACAGAAGCAATTTAGACCTGTCAGTAATAAGAAATGCTGTAAGTGACATTGATAACGGCAAGTCTATTAGAGCTACTGCTTTGGAGTATGGAATAGATCGAAATACTTTACGTAATTATTTAAGAGACAGGACTAAATTGTCAAAAATAAGTGAACAGGGAAGTCAGTTCAAAACGATTCAAAATGATTGGTGAACTTCCAGAGCAAGATGTTTTTTCGATTGCTTCACCCTCAGTAACTGCAGCACTGCCTTCAGATGTGACCACGATCGTTTTACCTACATCGCCTACTTTACAAAGTCAGTCAGAGCCTTCAACTTCAGCGTCAATATTTATAAATGAAACTGCGGAGTCTAGAGCAAGTTAGCCATCAATTTTGACTCAGGAATCTGAGCCAGCAATTGCATTAATAAGAGAATCAGCAGAGTTGCCTTCTACGTCTCAAGATACGGTAGATTCTGTTTCACAACTAAAACCAAAAATAGTTTTACCTCAAACAATTCGTCCATTTCCAAAAGCTTCTCCAAGAAAAACTTTCCGCCGTGGTAGACAGCCCGGAAAAACTAAAATTTTAACAAAAACGCCAGAAAAGCAAGACCAAGATGAGAATAGAGATGAAAACGCACCAAAAAATAAAAAAATCAAGACAACTAAACAGAAACGAAAAGGTAATGCAAAGAAAAAGAGAGTAAAAAGACAAGTTTTACAGTCAAGTGATAGTGAGACAGACCCTGAAGACAAACCCAAGTATGATAATAACTCTGATAGTCCATGGGATGAAGTACCAGATCTTATTGATAATTGGTATTGTTTCATCTGTGGAGAAAATAAAGTTATGGATATGAGACTGTGCGCTTTTTGTGGTAAATATGTCCATGAGATGTGTGTTGGACTGTCCAAAGATGATAAGGAACAGTTTATTTGTCCTGATTGCTCTAATTAAAAGAGATGATAAGGAACAGTTTATTTGTCCTGATTGCTCTAATTAAAAAAGGAAGACTGATTATTATGATTATTTTTTATAAGGTTTTGTTTTGAATTTGACTTTTGTTCTTAATTTTGAAAGTATTTTTATTTTACTGACCAAATACATGGTGTCCTACTTTAAACTGATTTGCAATATCTACTTTTAAGGTTTAACTATTTGTAAGTTTATTATCTAGTTATGACGTAGATAGAATAGGCTCAGACTATTATGTTTGCTATGAAGATACCTAAGTTACCTTTGATTTTTCTCCATTTTGATAAGATATTGTTAAATTTCTAAGATATTTTGCTGTAGAAAGACTGAAATTATTATGCAGTAACAGTTGGTTGTGAAAGTTCTTATTAATAAGGTTATAAGTTATGTTAGAAAGAGTTTCTAATGGTAAAAGTTTATAAACACTCACTGTTTTAAACGCAACTACTTATCTTAAGAAATATAATATGTGATAGGTACTTAATTTTTCACTACCTGTATGTCAAAGATACTCAAATTATATAGTTCGTGTTATCATTTACTACGTATTATTATGTGCCATGTTTTTTTTATTAAATTTCTTTATTTAATTATAATTTATTATTTTTATTTTGCCTAGTTTTAAACCCGGGTAAAGTCTCCCTTCTTGGGGGTCAAGTCTCCCACCTAGGCGGGAGATATTAGCCAAATCTCCCTTCAGTAGAAATCGTTAATTACTCATAAAGTATTAATGATTTATAAAACTTTCTTAAGAAAAAATAAAGCTTAATAATGCAGCTTAGGGTACAATTTGTAGAAAATAGTTTTTTGTAAATATAAAGCGATTTATGAGCATTTTAGTCGAAGGCGGGTAAACTCTCCCGGACTCCCCCTACTTACACACTTCCTCTCTGCTTAACCTTCATCGTTATTTAGTAGTATCCGGCAACATTGCCAGCAATACCAGCCAGACTATGCAATATTGCAGTAATATCCCGGCCACATCTGTTTGGTTTTGGTATGGCTGGGTATGGCCAATGCATTTTAGGTTGCCGGACGATCGACAAGTGGTCGACAATACTGCAACATTGCCCGGCCAGTCCTATTGTTGTTTCAGCCCCTCTCAGTTGTGGTGACATACATACATACATAGTGCATCTTTTTTTCCCGCGAAATGGTAACAGGTATTGCTTTCCTCATGTTTGTATCATTTCTTTTTATTTTTGGTCCAATTTTGTGTTCTCTGACATTCTAGTAAAGTTCCAAAATAACGTTTCATGCCGGCTTACTTATTGACTTGAATATCTAAAGTTTCACGCCTGTTGAAGTAAAGTCGAAACTTGTCTTTTTCTTATGTTCTTTTAAAACAACATAAACTGCTGCGACAAGAGTGATTTGGTCGGCCATTGTTGCCTGATTCTGTAGTGTGAATCATAGGCCATATTGTTGCAGATATATTACATCGGATGGCCCAGCCATAGATTGCTCAGCCGTAAGCTGTAATAAAATGTTTTTGTGTTGGCCGAGCAATAGTACCTGCAGTGCGATTCTGTAACCATCTCACCGTGAAAACTCAGGTGAAGTGAGCGTGGAGTGAGCTGTCTTTTCAACTAATGCGAGGGAATGACACTATTGACAGCTCACTCTAGGCTCACTTCACCTAACTTTTCACGGTGAGATTTTTACAGAATCGATCGGCAGATTTTTTTTTTTTTTTTGATTGCCGTGACAGTATGGCCCGTTTAGAAGCACCTTTATGTATGTATTTATTGTATATTTAAAGGTAACACCGCAGACCACCTGCAGTATTGTGTCTCCTTCTCCCTTTTAATCCATCCAAAGGTATCCTTTAAAAGATGGCTTTTAGTGATAACACCGTTGTGTCACCCTACGTACCATGTCTACATTTATATCGGTACTTCGTGAGGTGAACATAACAAAGAGTATCTATTCTATATGGTCACGCCCACATTAGCACTAACGCACACAGTCTAACTCATAGCCGAGACTAAGTGATGCACGAATACACTTATTCATTGCAGATGCCATTTGCTTCTTATTTAGCAAATCCAGGTACTTGGCCCGCGGTGCGGATACCCTTCACGTGCGCATGCGCTAGTGTCGTTCCTTATCTCTCCTATATTCGCTATCATTAGGGTATCGTACATACCCGGTGTAAGCGCTAAGTGCACTTCTCTGTATGCAAGTTAGTTATACTTAGGACTCGCTAAGTTAAATAAAATTAACTCACACACACGCAAAAGCAGAACGAATTACTAAGTAAAACAAAGATTGTACTTATTAATTTGTGATACTTTCGTGTGTGCGGTGATTCAACCTAACCGTGGGCACCAAATTAGAATTAAATAGCATTAGGTTGCATTTGTTTCATATAAGAGAAAGATTTGAATACCATATAGTGAAAGCGCTCGGTCAGCTCTAATTACAAATAGCCATTAATACTACTAATAAGTACGACGCATTCTACTAATGACCTATTCATAGTTTGCCTTCTACATCCGTGGGCCCGCACCATCATCATTTGCAGGCGTGCACCCAGCGGCCCCGAGCGGGGCCGAATGCAAAATAAATTGTTGTGGAACACCTAATCAAATAAAAATGAATCACCGAAATGTATGTCATGTACGCTCATAACTTCCGATCGACCGCACCACGTTGGATAACTTCCGATCGACCGCACCACGTTGGATAACTTCCTATCGACCGCACCACGTTGGATAACTCTTTTTTTGTGTTTGTTATTGTCAGGACAAGGTTTTTATAGATGAAAATTAAAAGAAAAAAAAATATGCCGGTACGACGTTCGCCGGGTCAGCTAGTATTATAAAAAAAAGACGTCGTAAGTGTAATTGTGGTTTCGTTTTCGGTCCATATTTATGAATTTAAGCGTAATAGAAAAAAGGTTTGAGACTAATCTAAGGACCTCATCGGCTGGTACTACGGCCAACGGACTACTACTTAATTAGGTGTGTGAATATTAAAGAAGTAGTTCGCTGGCTGGAGGTCGACATCAGAAGCATTTACTGCAAAAAATTACGAGCATGCAAAAAATTACGAGGAACTTTGCCAATGTAACAAAAATAGAACTAATCCCTGGTGGAACCACCCGCGCTCTGTTCTGGCTAAGGGGCCGCTAGGTTTATTTATTTATCAGGAACAATTTGAATTGTGTTTGATATATTACATACATCATAATTAATCATATTAATATATAGGTGTAGACAACACATACCTAACTTAGAAAGAAGTTGTAACTGCATGATTATACGATTATACTCTGATAGTTTAGTTATCACCTCAGCTGTAGCTGTTCACGCCGCAGGCACACGTGCTCAATAAAACTGCGGCGGCCACAATGACTTGCCCGTCTTGATCCACTGCACACACACACGACACAGATGTTACAACAAACAGCAATCCAATCCGCCGCCTACGTCAGTGCGTGCACAATCTCGTGTACTGTGTGTGTAGTCTGTGTACTAGCTATGTGCTGTGTACTGTGTGTGCTGAGCACACACAATCTCGCGGAGTGGTCGCGGCTGTTCGTTACGCCCCCGCGCGCGACACCACCGGATCGCGTCTCGCACTCCACTCAGGGAGATTTATTTCTGTTCCGACGTCTCCATGTTATATGACTTACTTGACAAACTTCAATACAGTTTTGAGGCATACACAATGGGAATATGTTTAATTTAATAAAGTATCTCTGGGGGGCACTGGTACGACTGGGAGATTTCATTTTGGTCACATTCCTATTAAACTCAGCGTTCTATATTGCTTTGTATTAGCTAATCGATTCTTTGTAAAAAAATATTCTGCTACTAATTTAAGGGATGAAAAGGATGTCTTAGCTTATTTTATTTTATTACTTTTAGGAAAACTAACAGCTAATACATTTTTACATTTTATGATTAGCTTTTCCAGGAGATAGCATCCCACCCTTCGGAGATAGCAGCCAACCCTTCGGAGATAGCAGCCAACCCTTCGGAGATAGCAGCCAACCCTTCGAAGAATACAGGCGTGATGTCATGTTATGTCCCGACAGAGTGCTGACTGGACAACCTTTAGCTTCATATAGATACATTTATCATAACCCCGCAGGGCTCGGCGGAGGTGTGCCGGTAGTACACCCACATTTCACCAGTTATATTCCTCGGATAATAAGAGACGGGCCTATTGTATAACTAGAATAATACGAATAATTCAGGTTGATATGTTGTGTTCATCTATTTACACTACAAACATATATAATTATGTAAGTACGCCCACTTTAGGATGATTGACCGGTACAGACCAGCACTCGTAGATCTAATACATCTAATCGCTGAAGTAACTTTCCCCATCGCACCGGCGAAGTATAATATTGACAGTGTTGCCGAACCACTGGCCTGCACTACCCACTTATAATATTGAGCTGATCAATCACTCAGTGCTGCACACACCTTACTTCAATATTGACATCACTAGCGCGTAGTTGTCGAGCTACTCAGATTGTTTCGTACGTGTTGCTTCAGGGTCGTTCATACCGCAGTGAGAAGCATGAAGCAACATGTCCATATCCTTCAGTGTATTGCGGAAAACAGCTGTCGATATGTATATCGATATCTATGGCCCATTGTCTGTAGGCTTTCGTGATATTTGCATATTGCCGCTGCTGTTTGATTGTTGTGAGGACGGGAGAGCAATCTGTTAACATGTATCAGATAGAGTAGGTACTGTTTCATTACTTCCGACTGAATTGTAAAAATATGAAGTTAAATATTAGTTATTGATTTAAATCTAGTAATAAAATAACAAAATTATATCCTAACTTAACTAGAACTATTTACAAACTAAAATATTGCGTCAAAAAATTCATCCGCATCGCCTGTTAATGTACCCAAGGCATTGGCGGCATTGCCACGTTCTATGGCAATGCTTAACCTCTGGCCAAGGTAAAAGCCAGCCCTTGGGTCAAGGGAAGTCTAAGCCCGTCGCTTCTTCTAGACCACGAGCACTCGGACCACGAGCACTCGGACCGCACGGCCCGAGGGTTTCAACCACAAACAGCTCGAAAATATAATTATCAATAAGGTTATTATATTTACGCCGCTTAAGGTTTTCCGCAGCCGCAGCAGCAGCACCAGCGCAGCACGCCGAGCCTGGAAGATGGAATGGCGCAAGAGTATCGACACAGGTTGCATCCCACACTAGAGGCCTACCCACCTTCTATGGAAATTAAGACATGCCGTCCGGTCTCTTGCCATCGTCGCGTGCCAAACCATTGGGTTCTAATACAGCTGGGGAACGCCGACGGTAACAAGAGCTCGTCGAATGATGTCGTTAATGTTTGCGTGCCGCGCTAAGTGGCCCGCACTTCGGTTGCAAGACAGGCCGTGGTGGCCGACAACTTCGCCACAGTGACAGCGATGAGGAGAACAACACGGTGCTCCTAGTCGTAGGGAAGCAGCGAGGCGGAAGTATTGTCGTCGAACAAGTGCCTATGTTCGACGATGGTAGTGCATGAAGCCACAGACCCGACTCCCATTTACCCACAGCCAGCAGGCGCGCACGCTCTGTAGTAGTAACAGACGTGTTAAGTAAATTATCCTGCACCACTCTGCAGAGCGGCTCATCCCACCGTCTCTGGGAAAATGGATTATCGGGAAGATCTGAGTTCGGGCAAGCGAGTTTCCAGGCATCCTAGCCTCGGAGAAGCACGGCACATCAAAATTAATCAGTGTGGAGGCTAGGAATTTTTCTGATTAATTTCTCAGTGCCGTGGACCGAGGATATGAAAGCCGGTAAACTGATACTAGAAATTTTGCGGACGCCGAGGCCTCCCATACGAATGGGAAGAGTAGCTTGTGCCCCGCTCGGGCGTCCATGGCCAAATTTAAAATCAAAGTTAATGCATGCCTGATAATTTGGTCCATTCTGTCTAAAAGGTGAGAAAAAAAAAACCACAATAATTGGTTTTGTATTCTTTATTTGACTCGCGGTGTATGTTATCGAGTAGTTTTGGGTTTTGTGTAACTTTTATATGGAATTGGTTTTAAACGAACTGCGAAGTGTTGATATTATGCGAATAACTGTTGTTATAAGCGCTGTATCTGTGAGCTCTCAAGTGTGGGGGAACTACTGGGGGTACTACTGGGGGAACTACTGGGGGAACTACTGGGGGAACTGATGACATGATTTTATAGTTTATTTTTATTTTCTTCTACTATGAGATGTGGGTGTGTGAGGATTAAAAATAAATAAAACGAGGTTCGGCTTCCGAATAAACTTTTATTGGACAAACGTGAACTTCTCGCGAAGCCGTATAGTACAATGTACATCAACTTGACTAGTAAAATACAATTAATTAACTAACTAGCAGTACATACATTATCATGACGACACAGAGTCACGACGCGGCGCCGGCACACGGCCGGCGCGGACGCTGCCTCACACGCTTAATATCAAATGTCGTAAAAATAAACGCTATGTCTTAATGTAAATATATTATATTTGATAAAAATCTCGTTAGACTAGAAGGTGACATAGTAAGAACTACATTTTGTACGAGTATTACAATTTAGAAAGCGGAGTGAGGGACTGCCGAACTGAAAATTAACAATAAACACGGAATTAAATATAGCGAAATTAAATTAATCTGAACTCAATTATTACTTAAATAAAGTTAAAGTCCCGCTACTCGTAATGGTGTCTGAGTAAAAGATGCGTAAAACTAAACAGAACTAGGCAAGCAATAGGAACTCGACCGCCAGCGGGTAATGCGCTTCACTGGTTGGAAGTGAAACGGATTACACGCTACTTCATACTCTGTGGCCTTACAAATTAAAACTATAAGATGTCAAATTAAATGGCGCGAAATCTAAAATTGTAGTTCACAGTTTTAACGAAGTGTTTGTGAAAAATATTATGGTCGTGTGCATTACAGAGAAAATAAAACAAAAGTCCAAGTTTTAGTCATTTAATAAACGAATTTTGAAGAAAATACTATTTTTCACAACATTAAGATAATATCTGAGTAACAATTTGGAGTTCGCGTCATTTGAGAGTATTATATTTATGAGATCATTAAGCTTTGGTATATGAAGACTCGCTAAACATAGTGGTTGGACAGATAGACAGTTGTACCTAAGATATGACATTTGTTATACAATATTTAGTTTTATTAGTTATATATTATGATACAGTTTCCAGTAGTCTAGGCCTCGTCCCTCGCACTGCTCTCTGCGGAAACAAAAGCACAATGTTACAAGCAGAAATGATGAGAAATATTAATATTCTGAAATGTTTTACAAAAAGTTACAAAATATGTACAAAGTTTTGAGAAGACGACTGAGTATGTCAAACTCAAACTCAAACTCAAATAATTTATTTAAATTAAACCATTTACAGGCACTTTTGAATTGTCAAAATTAAATAGTCGGTCAGTTAGTCACAAAGTTGAAGCTAGTTGCCCATTCCAAAACATAAATCTCTATGGAGAAGAACGGGCAAGAAACTCCACGGACACTCTTTTAAATTAAGATATTATTAGGTACAAAATCCTGCGTAAATTATTCTCATTGCTTCTATATGTGAAAACAATGTAAAAAAGAAACAATTTAAAATATTAAATTAAAAATAAGCCCTGGGGCTGCAGTCTCGACATTCATAGCGATTGCTTTACGACCGAATTCGCTCGCAAAGTCCTGTCAGTCCATACATTAAACCTGTCAATTCGGCACTTTGCGACCGAATTCAGTCATAAAGCGATCTCTAGCCGTTTTGCGTGGATGTGACGCATGTCAACCATTTTGAATTGTTTTTTTTTTTCTCTTTATTTTGTTTTTATGTTCTTTTATGCGTCATGTTTACCGCAAATAAACGTGTTTTCTTTCTTTCTTTCTATGAATGTCGAGACTGCAGCCCCTGGCAGTTAATGACCAGTCTCAACCGACGGCGCCCGTTCACGAACATGACGCGTGGATCAGCACCATCCAGCTCAACCATTTCGTAGGGAACCGAATGATCCAACACACGCGCCACCACCAGTCACGGATCCATGGTTCTTACATTTACAACATTTAAAAAATGCTTCTAAATGATACAAAACTATAGTTTACATTTATTTAAGAGATGAGAAAACAAAATAACCGATAAAGATTATTGTTGGAAAAGAAAAATAAAAGTCCCAACTCGAGATTGGAACCCAGACCTATGCGTTTAATAATCTAATACGTAAGACTACCAACTATCGGGACTTAATGTAATGATTTCAATTTTAGCAATGGTATGAACTAACCAAGGTCATACGTAATTACGTAGCCTGTGTGCAAAAGCGATGCGACGGTATGTTTTTTGTTTCGTTTGACGCCAGCCAGTGTGCGAAATATGAGGTGAGCGTTCTGTGTTGATACATCACTTTATGCACACAGACGTAGGTACGGCGTTTACCGCGCGTTCACAGCAATACAGTCCTTAAGGCGATACTGCATTAATAAACGCGACCGTACATAATGTTTTCGTATATATATTGACAAGGAACCGTCATGATGTTAATTTTTTTAAACAGTTCCCTTAGAGATTCGCGTCTGCTGAGATTGTAAATGGCTGTGACTAGGTCACTTTATACTTTAAAGTGACCTAGAACTGTATTGCGACGGTTTGCTCTTTTCCCAGCCAACTATGACGACCACATCTAACTACCTACATAATACAAGTTTTATAAATAAAACGGAAAATCAACTCGATTCTCCCGCCGCGTGAACAGAGCATTTGTAACCGTTCCGCGCGGCCGTGATTAGCACGTCACACCTCTATTACAGCACGTCGCACCTCTATTCTCAGCTGCCCGTGAGCTGTGTGCTGGAAGCTCGCAGCACTAATTTAATTAAACTCTTATTGCGATACTTGTCGGTAATCGTTTGATTTACGTAGCGAACAGTTTCGGTTTCAACTTTTTAATTCGCGTCGGCTTCACTGAGCGCCTTGTTCGATTGATTACACCGCGCTTGTTCGATACTTACGAAGAAATGCTGAGATTAGGTAAATTTTTGAAATAGCTGGTAGAGTCGAACAAGTTTGGTTGATCATTAAGAATGGTCACAAAATGCGAATGATGCTAAATTCTCGTATATAAGTGAGCATTATGTTTTGTGAGAGTTGAATAAGTATCCATTTATCCATCTTCCTAGAGTGTGAATATTTTCATTTTGCACACAAGCAGTTGGTTTCCCATGGAGTGTAACATTTCAATAAAATATGTAAATCTGAATAATGGCTGCACAACGGTAGGTCACGATGCTACGGCCACTGTTCCGGACACGTAAGTTTTGCCGCGCGGTCGCTCGACCGCTCGGCCGGTTCGCACCAACTCGTGTATTCCAGACCGACGCTCAACTTTCCTGCACCGACTCAGTGAATCTTTGGAATCACGGAAATTTGTAAAAGAATACTTCGGTTTAAAGATATTTATTGCTCAAAAAAAGAACATTACGGTTCACTTACATATTGAGAAATGTATAGAATAGTACATTATAAGTGCGGTAAGTTGAAAATTACAGCCAAGGCGATATTGCTACAAGAAAGCAGAGACTGTAATTACCAAAGCGCACGTATGTCATACGACGTTTTATTGTTATAAAACGTCTTATAAATTGATTATTATATTGCCAGTCGGCATTTTTAATGTTGTCAATTTATTATTAAGTATTAGTTACAATTTCACTACTCTCTCTCTCACTCTCTTGAGTGAAAGTAGGAGAAACGAGACCACAGAGTTCTGCAATCGGTGGCGGCGACGGAGGCGGCTGCGGCGGCGGCGACGATGGTGGAATGTACGCGTGTGTGCTCGTAGATGGTCGAGAGTCAACACTTGGCTACAAATTTATATTCCTTGTAATGCGGGAGCTAATTTCTTCTTTATTTCTCATCGAGTCATTTTTGTAGTAGCCCTCGGCTACACTGTTCGACCGCCACCCTCCGTGGCATTTTAGTGTCAATAAGTTCGCACCTGAATCGGCGAGCAATGTAGCCGAGGACCTTCTGAAACTGTGCCCTGTGTATTCATGTGGATCATCCAAATTTAAAAAAGTGGCGATTTGTTTCGGCATTGCTCCAAATTTATTTATGCCAATGGGTTGGCTAGTGCATTTTCCATTCTGGTAATTTTGAAAAAATCTGTTAGACATCGCTTTTGTTGAACGAAGCGCTTCGTGTTTCTTCACTATGTCGTGAAAAGGCCCCTGTATTGTGAACAATCATGGAATTTTATTTTTTGTGTTTTTGACCTGGACAAGAAGGACCCGTCCATGGTTCTCGACATCATTAGTTGTGATGTTTGCCAACTCTTGACGTCTACATGCACCATTCATACCGAATATTAACACAACCTGAAAAGAGATAAAAACTACAAAACACCTACCTATATTGTAAAGAAATACGAAAGTGAAAGAAGTTAATAACAATAATTTAGTTTCAACTGACCTTTGTTGCCAAATATCGGCAATCCGGAGCTTCTTTTAGGAACTTCTTGACATTGTCAGCCGAAAATACTTTCG
The DNA here is from genome assembly GCA_947507525.1 of Apamea epomidion. Taxonomy (NCBI): domain Eukaryota; kingdom Metazoa; phylum Arthropoda; class Insecta; order Lepidoptera; family Noctuidae; genus Apamea; species Apamea epomidion. The sequence continues at coordinate 561,229 of OX382239.1, forward strand.
ACTTTTTACTCACATGGCCACTTGAGCGTCTTTTTAGAAATGCCAGCAAGTTGGAGTATGACTTGATATCAATACCATGGTTTGTTTTCACAGTGCTTTTTAGCACTGAATAGTAGCACCACAATGAGCTTGATTTTGAGAAAGTTTATTACGAAAAAGAAGTTTATAAGAGAAAGCTTATTTTTGAGAAAGTTCCATGAAATAGGCTAAAAATACACTTTCTGAAAATGAATTTGCATCTTTGCTTGTTTTCCATAAGATGAATAAAATGAATGAATTTCGCTGCCTCTGAGACTTCTGGCGGTGTCGAATTAATAAATTCATCATTACTTGACGACATTTTCAAATAAAAACAATACAGCGAAAAGAAAAAGCGCTCGGAATAATTTTTACTTGTTCACAAATTAGCGATGCGCGCGCATCAGCGCTTTTTTTTTAAGACAAAGGCACAAAAATCTGCCAGTATTACTAATAAAGTAAATTAATATTTTTGTGTTTTTGTTACAGATAAATTGTTGTAATTATTGTCACATTAAATTAAATTAAATAATTAAATGTTTATTTATTATGTTTTATCTCCCAAAGTTAATTTTATTCATAAAATGTTGACCACTTCTCTGACATAAAAACTCTTTGCTAAGATTTAAAAAAAAATCCGTTCGTTTTAGACGGAGCATCTTGATAAACCGTGCGTTTTACCTTATTAAAAAGAAATTCGTGCGTTTTACATTACAATACAAGTACGTAATGAGATACAATACGATATTGAAATTGGTGAAATAAGAGACCCTTTACGAGCAAATGTGTTATAAAATATATAATAAAAGTAGATACAGTCTCTGTGATCACATACAATTATACAAAACAATATGTGACATTCGGTGTTAGTACTTCTAGGGTTTTTTATATGTATACCCTCTGTTACTGTTAAACACATCATCAGGTATATTATTGTAAACTTTTGCTCCCTCACATAGTATATTTTCCAATCATAGTTAGTTCTAGGTTTTCTTAATTCTATTTTCTCTCGTCGTCTTGCGTTATATGTGTACTTAAGTTTTCTTTTTAAAGTTAAGTTGTGAATGTTTGTCTTGTGTTATGATTTTATGTATTAGAATGCATGTTTTAAGTGTATAGAGTTGGATAACTTTCAGTATTTTGGCATCATTGTAGATTTTGGTGGTTGGTGTAAGGTAGTAGTAGTTGGCATCATTGTAGATTTTGGTGGTTGGTGTAAGGTAGTAGTAGTTGGCATCATTGTAGATTTTGGTGGTTGGTGTAAGGTAGTAGTAGTTGGCATCATTGTAGATTTTGGTGGTTGGTGTAAGGTAGTAGTAGTTGGCATCATTGTAGATTTTGGTGGTTGGTGTAAGGTAGTAGTAGTTGGCATCATTGTAGATTTTGGTGGTTGGTGTAAGGTAGTAGTAGTTGGCATCATTGTAGATTTTGGTGGTTGGTGTAAGGTAGTAGTAGTTGGCATCATTGTAGATTTTGGTGGTTGGTGTAAGGTAGTAGTAGTTGGCATCATTGTAGATTTTGGTGGTTGGTGTAAGGTAGTAGTAGTTGGCATCATTGTAGATTTTGGTGGTTGGTGTAAGGTAGTAGTAGTTGTAGAGTGTTTTTATTGCTTTATTTTGTAGTATTTGTATATCCTGAATTACCAATTTTGCTGCAGTTCCCCATATCTCAATGAGATATTCTATGTGATCGGTTTTAACCATAATTTTGGTGGTCTCAGCCATGATAGTGGCGAGTTCATAAATAACAATTATAAATAGAATGTAGGTGAATTCTGACATAATTATGTGTGTCATCGCGGCGAGCGCGGCCCGGTCGGTGCGGCCCGGCCGGTGCGGCCCGCCCGGCGCGGCCCGGCCGGCGCGGTTGGTTTGCTGCGTCTGCACTTTGCACTTTTAGTAAAGCACGCGATTGACGCGACTATTCTCAACGAATATCAAAACACAATGTTTGTGTTCATTATTTTTAGCATCAAGTTATATTTTCCAAACACTTCTCGTTTTTCTTCGTTTTTGATATTTAAGTAATATTTAAGTATGTAAATGATACACGTTCCCTCTGCACGTAATACATGTTCAAAAATGACTTTATGGAATTGGTTATTCGTAAGAGACAAGAACGTTTGAGGTAAGTAGGTCGTCACAAGCCGTTAGTTATTTACATTGATATTATTTTTCTCGAAGGTTGACTTAATGTTCAGTAGACATGAGTCAAAACCGAGTTCCAGGAATAGGAGATACTTAATGAAACAATATTTAGATGCCTAACCTAAGAATAAAATCATAAATATGCATTCTCAAGTAAACTATTTACACATACTATCCGCTATTATCTAACATCAACTTAAGACAAAGGAAATACTAACCAAAGAGAAGAAACTACAAGAACAAGCTCTAAGAACTAACTACACAGAGATACAGGAAGAAGGTGAAGATGAAATAGAAGATAGACAGGGTGCTAGGACAGATTAGTGTGATTGAGATAAAGCTAATGTGTCACTATGTCTTCGAACTTTCTACAACACAGGTGCATGTGCTGCTAGAAACGTGTCAAGTGTGGTTACCATGATCATCGTCTACCGCGTCCGCGTCCACTTGCGCGGAGCGCTTGCCCCACATTCCTCTTAAGTTAGTCCAGGCGGGCTCTCGCTTCCAGTAATAATTTCCTGTTGGTTCATAGCATACATCTATGTATTTTCTCGAATAAAGTTGTATCGCGTGCGAGTGATGTCACCTGCTACGTGCGGTCTCTACAAGTCGCGTTTCTAATTTAATGCTCCATTCGGGAACTTTACATAATATACCATCTCTAAATACTACAACGACATATAGACTTAAATAAAATATAAAATCCAGACAAGTAATATCACACGATATTCATAAATACATGAATGGATAACATTTTTCATTAAATCGTTCATCGTTAATGCGAAATTATGAATGTTAACGCGTGAAAAACTCTGCGAAGGCTCGGCCCTCGACGCGGCCATATTGACTTGGGGGCTATTTAATTTTAAAAGGCGAGCGAGGATTATTATCTAATTCTGTCGGCGGCTCGCACCAATTCCAACTTGGCTACAAATTTATTAGGGGCTTGTGGGCCGCAGTTTAAATTACACACGAAATGAAGGAGCAGTTTATTACCGCGACACCGATGTCGAGTCTACGAGGTGGCGCGGGAAGTGCCGAGCACGAGAGGGACGAGGCTCATGCTTGAGGGCAACATGCTCCACAGGGAAAACTTCTAATACGAATAGATATGTGACGCCGGGGACCTAACAATCAGAGCGCGATCCCGAATGTTTGTCGCCGTGCGATAACAATACGAGCTCGTTTCTAACTCCATTGCGAAATGACATTCTCTAAGTCGAGTGTTATCTTTTATCTAAACTTTAGTTATTAATGTTCGGCGCTGATGGCGCGTCCACTCTCCGGTAAACTGAACAACGGGCAGCGGACGATTGTTAATGTTTATCAATCAATTTAACGCGAGCCATCAATCAGAGCGACGCAGGATAATTACGTCCTTCTGTTATTGTTTCACCGACGAACTTAACTACCATCCACAATTTATTATTAAACTTTTATGAGCTGTCGTAATTTCGTGCGTCTCGAAATACTCTGCCTGATTGATGTCGTAACCTTAAAGTAGATGTATATTATAGCTGATAACTCTATTCGAGTGATTCAGTAGACTTACTGAGAGTTAACTATTAGAGTGACTCAGTAGACTTACTGAGTGTTAACTATTAGAGTGACTCAGTAGACTTACTGAGTGTTAACTATTAAAGTGACTCAGTAGACTTACTGAGTGTTAACTATTAGAGTGACTCAGTAGACTTACTGAGTGTTAACTAATCGGGTTAATGTTCAGCGCGTAATCTAATTATAAACGATTGAGTTACGAGCTTTATAATAGTAAAACTAAATAAGTAATGTAACCACTTGAACTACTTTAGACAACAATCAATCTATGGAGCCGAGGAAATTAAAAAATCTTTGTACCAAAAGTTTCGCATCTCTGACACGTTCACACAGGAGCACACATCGTACTAGTCTACTGGATTTGCTAAGCTGGCAGGCGTACGTACCGCTGTTGTACTGGGCTTGCTTCACGGGCCGCTTGCCCCACGCGCCGTGCAACGCCGACCAAGCCTTCTTCTCGGGCGCTTCCATTCGCTCGCTGTCCGATAGCTGAACCAAATAAAACATTTTAAAATAGAACACACAAAAATTGTCTGTATTTCTTCTAAAGAATTTTTAGCAGGACCGGACAGGTGAAATAATTCTTGCATACAATTTGCATCCCAAGTTAGGAAAATTCGGTGAAAATATGCTAATATTCAAAACTTCTTTTACTTTATGAATTTCTTGGCACAGTTTTCTTAGGTAAGTAATGTTAAAATATTTTCCTAGAATAAGCTATGAAGGGGAAAGAATAAGTACATTATATTATTCTATATTGAGCACCGTCTGAAGTCGGGGCCTACGAAGCAGGAATAGGCTATGTCGCACCTGTTGGATGGGGATCAGTTGTTCGATGGCCGCGTCGATCTCTTCGTAGTCAGGGTCCGCGGCGCGCTTGCCCCACGATCCGTGGAAGTTGGCCCACTTTTCCTAGACAGAAGGAAAGTAAAGTCATTTATTTTGATAATATTTCTTGTCTGTTACTTAGAAATTTCATGCTCCAAAAAAATGCTCATCACAATATTATACTGGCCGCGGAGGCCATAGAAGTTAAACAGAAGCACACTACCCTGTCCAGCCTGACACGCTTCCCTATTGTTCTGTAGCCCCTGGCCTGTTACCGCCCCATACAATTTTAAAATGTATTACATATCTATGTGTAATTAATCGTAGTAGTTTTTAATGGTTCGACAGCCGCCCTTGACACTTCGACATTTGGATGTGTAGAACAATGTTACATGAATGTTACATTTGGAGGTAATGCTAATAATAGTAAAATAATGTACTTACAGGTGCCCGCTTGCCCCAGGCAGAGCTCATGTCGTTCCAGCCACGCTTGCCCCAGGCAGAGCTCATGTCATTCCAACCACGCTTGCCCCAAGCCGAGCTCATGTCATTCCAGCCTCGCTTGCCCCATGCGGAGCTCATGTCTTGCCAGCCGCGCTTGCCCCAGGGTGACTGGGACATATCCCTCCAGGCGCGCTTGCCCCAGGCAGAGTTAAGATCTTGCCAGGCCCTCTTGCCCCAGGCGGAGTTAAGGTCTTGCCAGGCCCGCTTGCCCCACGCCGAGCTCATGTCGTTCCAGCCCCTCTTGCCCCAGGCGGAGTTGAGGTCCTGCCAGGCACGCTTGCCCCACGCCGAGCTCATGTCCTGCCAGCCGCGCTTGCCCCAGCCCCCGCCGCCGTGCAGGCTGGACCAGGCGCGCTTCTCCTCGTCAGTTAACTCTATTTCGTTGTCATTCTGTGAACACATTTATTTAAATCAGTGCACCACGAGCAGTTTTATGAAAGGAAATTGCTTTGAGCAGTTTTATTTTTAGCGCAAAAAGCGCTCGTTGAAAGATTTCAAACGTACAATGAGGTAAGCAATTCTATTAGCTCTTTGTTTATTCACAGAACATTTTCGTTTGGTATCGGTACAGCTGGCTGGGACAAAGCACGCTCGGGGGAATTGTTCGGCGAAAAAATTTGTCCACAACATTAAGTTCGCGCCACTGAGCCACAAGTTGTTTTATTATTCTATTAAGAGGCGTTTGTCGCCGCACGGAATGTTAATTGTGTTGTTCACGTCAAACGGCGGATTCACTTTTTTGCCACACTTTTTCTTACGCTAAGAAAACATTGTCCTTATTCCCCGAACATATGTGTTACGATCAGCTACAGCGGGGCCATTTTACTTACTTTGCGAGCTCTGACCCCGGTCCGCCCCGCTAAGGGGATGCTTTGTTTCAATTCCCAATGACAAAGCTACATTCACCCATGAAGATAATTTATTTCTACTAAAATAACATTTTTAACCTACATATCGTGCTATTTTAGGAATATTGAAAAGCCCGAAATTAAGCGAAATGTCTCTACAAGCCCTTACAGCCCGTTTTTTGGCATATTTATAACAAGAGCTATTTCCACAAGGCGCGGGCTGCAGGCTGCAGCAGGTTGCGTGGCTCCAAATTGTACAGTCGCAACCACAAGGCGCGGGCTGCAGGCTGCAGCGGGTTGCGTGGCTCCACATTGTACCGCCGCAACCAAAAGGCGATGTTGTAAGTTTTCAGTTTTCCCTCGTCGTTTAAAATAGTTGAGTTTGCGTTTGTTCCGGTTTTTACAGCGAGCTCTGTAACTACTGGGAATGTGCTGTGTCGGGGCTGGCTCGAGACTGCTCGAGATTGCTCGACTTTGCCCCGCTATTAGTGGCTCGGCAAGTTGTGGGAACATAAAAATGTTGTAAAGACGAGACAAGTCTGTAATACATGCTGGATGGTGGGAAGTGTAAAACATTGCTCGTGTCTTCAGTTTAGAGTTTTTTGTAATATTAGTAGTCTTGCCACCGGTAAGTGCCCTTGTAGGCATTAAAGTTAGATTAATTTTAAACGTGTCTATTTTGGTCGGAGACGTAAACTTTGAATAATAAATAAATAAATGACGATCCATTATGTTGTGAGTTGTGATCGAGTTCCAATTAACTTGATTCTGCCGTTAGTTTAGGTAAAACGAAACTACCCTCTGAAAAATAATTTCAAGGCATCAAGACCTTACATTATTTTATACTGTACTTGACATTGCCCTATAATCTTTTTCGGTTACAAGAAAAATAAAGACGAAAAATAACATTTTGTTCCTCAATGTAGTGTCGATGTGCGGGAAGGAATTTTAATTACCTAAGTCTCTTATTTTTTTTACAATTTCGATCAAAACAAAATGAATTTCATGTTCTGTGTCACGTCGTGATTCTGTATTGTCTTTTCGTTGAGGTCGAAGACCAACATGTTCAAGTATTTCACAATGTCCTCGAGGACCTGTTTGCTTTGTGGTGGTCAGGTGGTGTGGTGTGGCACTGACCTGTGGTGGCGCGGGGTCGTGGTGGGCGTCATCGGCGGCCGCCACCGCGAGGGTGGTCAGCGCGGACAGCCACAGAGCGGCCACGCAGTAACGCATCTGTGGACAAAGAAACATTCCACATTAAAACAAATTAATTCGTTTTTGAAAATGTAACAGGAAATGTCAATGGTGCTTGTACGACCCGGGGCTAAAGTCAAGTGCGGTGTAGTCCCAGCTTAACGTCCCACAGCCACGCAACATGTTCAACTTCGCCCCGGCGGCGGCGGTACAGAATTAAAATGTTAACGAAATAGTTTTGTCTAAGATGAATGCACCGCTGTCGTTAAACAAGCAGTGAAGGAATGCTGGTTGAGGCGGAAGGCAGCTAAACTCAAACTCAAACTCAGATAATTTATTTCAACTAAACCAATCACAGGGACTTTTGAATTGTCAAAGGGTCGGTCAGTCAGAAAGATGAAGCTAGTTGGCCATTCCAAAGCGTAGGTACCTATGGAGAAGAACGGGCAAGAAACTCTATGGACACTCTTTTAAACCATAAATTTGTTACAAAATATTTGGTTACATCATTCGTGTTGAAATTAACCATGTGAGAACGATGTAGAAAGACGTGCACGTTAAAAGCGTCCGTTATAGAAAACATAAAAACAATTCAGAAATTAAAATAAGCCGTGGCAGCTAAGAGATGACCAGTCCCTACTGACGGCGCCTGTTCACGAACATGACGTATGGATCAGCACCATTCAGCTCAATCATTTTGAAGGGAACTTAATGATCCAACACACACGCCACCAGAAGCGAGACATTAGAGTGAGCATGACATACTCTCAGCCGCCAGGACACACTCAAGTCAATGAGAGACGTACAGTAAATGGTAGCTTTATAGCAAGTACATAGCGCTCACACGTGTGCTATGCAACTATACAATACTAAAAATAATAATGTATACAATGCATAGATGGTTTTTTCCAATGTTCAGCATCTCCAACAATGTTTCCGAATGCTAATTAGTTTATGCGCCCCTGTGGAGCAGGACCAGCGTTGAGCCAAGCATTTTTGTCAGCGATGTAATCCCCTAACTTATAATATGCTTGGCTGCATAGCGTGTGTTTAATACAAGATTTAAATTTCGTTTCATTCAGTTAGAGTATGTGGGGAGGAATTTTATTGTAACATTTTAAACAGTACCCCATGAAGGAAGAGTCTACTTTAGCCAGTCTGAAACCTGTTTGAACTAATTGGTCCCTATTTCTAGTCCTATAGTTGTGTGTTTCACCTCTTTTATTGAATATGTACCGACTGTTACATAATCTATGACTTGATATTTGTACTGTGGCGGGTAGATTCTAAGGATTGTCAACAGTACATAAACCAGTGTGTCACTAGCTCCCGCCTTTTATTGACGTTGCATTGGCGACGAGGACGGGATTTCTTTTTCTTAATTACGCGTGCAATCGAATTATTAACGACAGTAAAATGCCGATCGGCAAATTAGAACCATTCAACATCAGTTCCAAACAATGGCCTGCATATATACGTCGAGTGAACCAATACATTTTACTTAACGATGTGAAAGATAACCTAAAAGTGCCGATGTTAATAACTATTGTAGGCGAAGAAACATATGCTTTAATGTGTGACCTGTGTTCGCCGGACTTTCCCGAGGCCAAATCCTACGACGATTTGGTAAAATTAGTGGCCGATCATTTGGAACCGCAACGATCTGAGATCGCCGAGCGCCACGTTTTCCGGCTACGGCGACAGCGTGCCGGCGAACCCTTGATGGAATATCTGCAGGCTCTGAAGCATTTGGCAACTACTTGCAATTTCGGCAAATGTAAAACGTGTTCGACGCTCGAAGAAAACTTAAGAGATCAGTTTGTATCAGGTTTGAATAATGATTCAATGCGGTCGAGAATATTTGCCGAAAGGAAAATACAATACAAAGAGGCCGTGGAGTTAGCACTAGCACTGGAGGCTGCAGAGAAGCACGCGGAGGTGAGCGGCAGTACGGTGTCGACGACGACCTCAGGTGCCGGTGGCGAGGCAGGTGAAGACCTGCACTATACACGCGCAGGGCGCGGGCGCAACCGCAGCGCGCGCACGGACGGCGCGGGGTTGGCGGGCCCGGCCGGCGCGGCCGGCGCAGCGGGCAAGGAGCGCGCGGCGGCGGACACGCCGGCCGCGCGGCCGCGCGCACCGCGCCAGGCGCCGTTATGTGAATTATCATTGTGATGAGTGTAAACAAAAAGGGCATTTGAAAGTGATGTGCAAGTTAGTGAATCGAGTGGACAGTCACAATTATATAAGTGGTGAAAACGATTCTGACGATATGTTCAAGTTTGTCATTGGAGGTAAGGACAATAAACCGTACTTTATAAACATTATGATAGATAACCTTGAGACCAGGTGTGAAATTGATACTGGTAGTCGAATTTGGGCTATAAATGAGGACTTGTATAATCAAAAATTTTCCCATAAAATCATAAAAACAGATAACTTGATGTTACGTAGTTATGCCGGTGCACGCATCGAATCACTGGGTTATATAGAAGTCCAAGTTAGATTACGTAATGTAGAAGTAAAATCCTTGCCTCTTTATATAATCAGAAACGGAGCGTGTCCCTTATTGGGACGTGATTGGTTACGCGCCCTAAAAATAAGTCAAATAAATTTGAACAAAATCACCAACGACGGATTTGTAAACCGTTTATGTGCCGAATTCCCAGAGGTATTCACGGATAAGTTAGGGACCTGTAAGCGAGCTATTCGATTACAGCTGACTAATGATGAACCTGTATACGTGCGCGCGCGGCCCGTGCCCCTAGCGCTGCGCGCACGCGTTGAGCGCGAGCTGGCGCGGCTTGAATCCGATGGCTCAATATACCGCGTTGACTACTCCGACTATGGAACGCCGATTGTACCGGTTGTAAAAAAAATGGAGATATACGCATATGTGGGGATTACAAAATTACGATTAATCCAAAACTCAAACGTGATTATTATCCCTTGCCTCGTATTGATGAATTGTTTGCGAACTTGAGCGGAGGAGAAAAGTATACCAAAGTTGATCTCACTCATGCTTACGAACAGTGTTTATTAACGAAAGAATCGCAACCCTACACAGCGATAACAACTCACCTTGGGACATATGCCTACCGTCGTACGCCGTACGGTCTAGCGTGCGTACCTGAGAAGTTTCAAAAAATTATGGAGGAGACCATACGGGGCATACCGAGTTGTGTTGTTTTCCTGGATGATATTTGCATAACGGGGGCAAATGATAAGGAACACATTAGTAATTTAAGAGCTGTACTCGAAAGGTTGCGCGAAACGGGTTTAACAGTTAAATTAAGCAAGTGTAGTTTTTTACAAGACAGTGTAAATTACTTAGGTTATATTATAGATAAAAAGGGACTAAGGCCGGATAGTGTTAAATTGGATGCCATTTCCAGCGCGCCGAGACCAGAGAATGTAACACAATTAAAAAGTTTTTTAGGGATGCTAAATTATTATAGTAAATTCATAAGTAATTTGAGTACGTTATTGCACCCTTTACACAATTTACTAAAAAAAGATACTCGCTGGGAATGGAATGCCAGTTGTGAACAGGCGTTTAAAGAAGCTAAGCGAGTTCTCTTGGGCGAGCGAGTGTTAGCACATTACGAGGAGGGGCGGCCGCTCGTACTCGCGGTCGACAGTAGTGCGTATGGTTTAGGCGCAGTGCTGGCGCACCGCTATAACGATGGCAGCGAGCGCCCGGTTAGTTGTGTGTCCCGCACACTCAACGCGGCTGAGAGGAACTATAGCCAACTTGATAAGGAGGCACTCGCTATATTATTTGGTGTAACCAAACACCATCAGTACTTATTTGGTAGGAATTTCATATTACGCACAGACCATCAGCCTTTGACGTACATCTTTGGTGCTAAGAGTGGCATTCCACAGACCGCTGCCAGCCGCCTTCAGCGGTGGGCAGCGCGCCTGGCCGCATACGATTTTAATGTGGAATTCGTTCGCTCGGCTGACGACGGGCCAGCTGATGCCCTGTCGAGGCTACCGTTACCCCAGGAGGGCCGCTTAGTGGACGCAGTCACCTACATAAATTTATTAGAAGAATCTTTTCCTGTCAGTTTTAAGGATATTGCTAGGGAGACTGAAAAAGATAAATTGTTAAGCAAGGTGAAGGGTTATGTTACTTTTGCTTGGCCGTTGACAGTGGACGATAATGAGAAACCGTATTTCGTTAGAAAACAAGATTTAGCAATAGAATTAAATTGTATAATTTATAAGTATAGGGTCGTAATACCGAAGACATTGCAAAAACAAGTTTTAGATGAAATACATGATGGACATTTAGGAATGAATAAAATGAAGAATTTGTCTAGAAATTATGTGTATTGGCCAAGCCTAGATAAAGATATAGAGGAGGTATGTCGCGCTTGCTCGGCGTGCCGCGCAGTGCGCGACGCGCCGCCGCACGCGCCACTACACCCCTGGGAGTTCCCGCTACATCCGTGGCACCGTGTTCATGCCGACTTCGCAGATTGTGGCGGGAAACGATATTTAATCATGATCGATGCACATTCGAAATGGATAGAAGCTATAAGTATAAGTAGAACGGACGCGCAAGCAACTATCACAACCATGAGAACAATTTTTGCCCGGTTCGGATTACCTTCACTTCTCGTCACTGACAACGGTCCACCATTTTTCTCACAGGAATTTAAGACATTTTGTGTCAAAAATTGTATTAAACACGTGACCACAGCTCCGTACAGACCGCAAGGAAACGGGGCTGCTGAAAATGCGGTAAAAACCGTAAAGAAAGCGATTAAACGTGCTTTGTACGAGGGCGAGGACGTCGCCACGGCATTAAGTAAGTTTTTATTCAAATATCGCAATTGCCAACATGCAACCACTGGTGTGTCCCCCGCGGTGGCGCTGCAACGGCGCAGGCTGCGAGCGCGCCTGGACGCGCTGCGGCCCGACGTGTCAGCCGTGGTACACGCCGCGCAGCAGCGGCAAGTGGCCGCGGCGGGCGGCACGCAGCGCGCGCTTGCTCCGGGCGACACGGTGCTGGCCCGCGACTATACCGCGAGGGGGGACAAGTGGTTGGCGGGGACAGTAGTCGACCAGACAGGACCGCTCTCGTACAAAGTAGACGTGGGACGCGGTGTCGGTTGGCGTAGACATGTCGATCAGATTATGCCAATACAAAACAAGAACCGTCACTCGTTAAGTCGTACTAGCATAGTTCCCGAGATTAGAGATTTATCCCCAGAGCGGCTGGTTCCTTCGGTCTGTGCGGTACCTGAGGATACTTTAGAGGACTCGTCTGATGGCACTGGTGAAAAGTTACCGATAACGAGATCGGAAGTGGCACAAAGGCCAGAGACACCACCACCGCCGTCAGGTGCGTCTGCCCGTGCCCTGCGAGCTTATAATCGTGCTCGATCTGGAGCTGCTACATAATACATTGTTTGTTTTAGTTAATTCGTTTTTATGTTTTTATTATTAAATGATGTTCTAGCTTAAGGGGGAGAAATGTACCAACTGTTACATAATCTATGACTTGATATTTGTACTGTGGCGGGTAGATTCTAAGGATTGTCAAATAAACCAGTGTGTCACTAGCTCCCGCCTTTTATTGACGTTGCAGAATAGTTTAAATTTTTTTCTTGCGTACATGATAGTTTCATAGATGTAGTAAGAAGATGCCGTCATGATGTATCTCTAAACAGTTCCCTTCGAGAGTCGCGCCTGCGGAGGCCATATATTGTAGTAAGAAGATGCCGTCATGATGTATCTCTAAACAGTTCCCTTCGAGAGTCGCGCCTGCGGAGGCCATATATTGTAGTAAGAAGATGCCGTCATGATGTATCTCTAAACAGTTCCCTTCGAGAGTCGCGCCTGCGGAGGCCATATATTGTAGTAAGAAGATGCCGTCATGATGTATCTCTAAACAGTTCCCTTCGAGAGTCGCGCCTGCGGAGGCCATATATTGTAGTAAGAAGATGCCGTCATGATGTATCTCTAAACAGTTCCCTTCGAGAGTCGCGCCTGCGGAGGCCATATATTGTAGTAAGAAGATGCCGTCATGATGTATCTCTAAACAGTTCCCTTCGAGAGTCGCGCCTGCGGAGGCCATATATTGTAGTAAGAAGATGCCGTCATGATGTATCTCTAAACAGTTCCCTTCGAGAGTCGCGCCTGCGGAGGCCATATATTGTAGTAAGAAGATGCCGTCATGATGTATCTCTAAACAGTTCCCTTCGAGAGTCGCGCCTGCGGAGGCCATATATTGTAGTAAGAAGATGCCGTCATGATGTATCTCTAAACAGTTCCCTTCGAGAGTCGCGCCTGCGGAGGCCATATATTGCTCTGATGGCTCTTTTCTGTAGAATAAAAATGGACTCGATAACTGCCGTAGCCTTAGTAAAATACCGTAAGACATGATACTATGAAAGTAACTGAAATAGGCTAGCCTCTCGGTATCTACATTAATAAATTGACGGATTTTTCTTACAGGATAAGCTGCTGAACTTAGTCGTCCTGCAAGAGATGTTAAATGAGGACCCCATTGCAGCCTCGAGTCGAGCGTTATCCCTAGGAAAACAGTTTTATCGACGATTCTAGTTTCTCTTTGTTCAATACTATGTCACAATCACTACTTTTAACATTCGGTAAAGCAAATCTTATGCATTTAGTTTTTTTCCCATTTAATACCAAATTATTAGCAGTGAACTGTTTTGGGAACTTTTTTTCAGTAGGGCGTTATTTACATCGTCAAGATTTGATGCACGTAAATTAAGGAAGTATTGTCAGCAAATAACACCATTTGTGGTTGGTTCTTTAATAAATGGGGTAGATCATTATATTAATGATCTACCCCATTTATTAAAGAAAAAGAGGAAAGAAAGAGGACACTAAAAAGAGGAAAGGACCTAAAAGCGAGATTTGTGGAACACCCATTTTTACTTTAAAGCAAGAGAATTGACACCAAATATTTGAACTTTTTGCTGTCTATCATTTCAAGCTAAACTGTGCGCAAGTTGACTTAGTAAACACATCATCGCAACAGACATGGAACCTCTTTCGTACAATTTGTATAAGTACGAGTATTAATAGCATTTGAGCTACATTTAGGTATTCAGACTTTGACCATTGTGGTGTTAATAATACACGACTTCGACATATTACTTATGTCTGAGTTTATATAAGAAACTAATAGGCTTGATATTTTGTGTCTAAAACTAACAGGCAGATACACAGTATCCCTAGTCGACTTTAAAGTTTCCACAAAACTGTTGGTGTCAAAATATACAAGCTTGTCCGTGTGATGACTAACGAAAAATGCATATGTTTATTAAGAATAAGAATATACTTGTTTTGCCTATCTGTAAAATTTTCAAAATATGGGAAAGCAATATTATTTTACTACAATTTAACTTTAACAACTCAGTTACACAGTCAGTAATTTCATATTTTTTTATGTTAGAACTATTACCTACAAATACAGTAATGTTGGTTTTTGGATTACATACATTTCCTGATACTGCTGCCATTATTTGTTTATAGGTTGACCCTGGCATACAATAACTTTGAGTAGAATAACTCAGGTTGTTACTAATTAATTGACCTAGACCTCTTCCTATACTATCTGAGAACATAACTAAATCATAACAATCATGACTACTGAAAGATGGACAACTACCAAGCTCCAGCGAGATTAATCTTAAATATAGTGTTGTTTGTAAGTAAAATGTCTATAAAGAAGTCGGGCATGGATTCATTAATAATTAATTTATGTGACGTTGAGGTTATGTATTCTGATGATTAAGCAAAATACAAAAACGTGCGTAGCGTAGGCAGTAGAAGAAACAATGACCCCTACAGGGACGTGCTAGCACGACAACTCATTGATCTCATTTCTGTCATCACTAATTCAAGTTTCCATCTGATTGACAGCGACGTAGACGTCACATTCTAATTATACATTCACCACAGATATACGCAGTAACATTAAAAGGATCGCGTCAGTTATAACGACGTCAGGCACCTGCGACCTGCGACGTCCACGCCGTGGGAATAAAGGTGTGTGCCGACGAGCCGGGCGTGCAAATGTCACCGCGGTCTGTCGCGCGACAGGTCAGCGCCGACACGCGCGGTTATTTACGTCCACTTTGATGGAAATAGCGATGACTTAGAAGCTCGGGTTCACACGTAGCGATACTGACTTTTGTGGAGCTACGTGTCAGGTTTCTTTACGTTCTGTTGTTGTTGTGAAGTCATTGACATTTTGTTTAAAACATGTGACATTTTCTCAAGACCTAACGAATGTTATATTTATGTTATTTTTGTTCTTTACTAAACTGTGCTGCCTGCACTGAATCTTTTCTTACTAAATTGTTTCCATCGTTCCTTTAGCAATAATGAAAGCCCGAGGGTTACAAAGGAGATGAAGTTTTATTTGTTTCATTTTAGACAAGCAACAGGCCAACAAGCAACAGGCCAACAAGCAACAGGCCAACAAGCAACAGGCCAACAAGCAACAGGCCAACAAGCAACAGGCCAACAAGCAACAGGCCAACAAGCAACAGGCCAACAAGCAACAGGCCAACAAGCAACAGGCCAACAAGCAACAGGCCAACAAGCAACAGGCCAACAAGCAACAGGCCAACAAGCAACAGGCCAACAAGCAACAGGCCAACAAGCAACAGGCCAACAAGCAACAGGCCAACAAGCAACAGGCCAACAAGCAACAGGCCAACAAGCATGCCGGTGTTTACAAAGCGGTTACTTGGACTACTTAAGTCTTGGCAAGTTGGTGCTGCGCGAGGACGAGTTCAGCGCTTCTTTGAGACAACTTGTGAGCCACCGCTGTGTTTGTACCTAAGTACATTATTGTTTTATTAAAAAGCTATTTTAGTTTGATGTTGGTATGTCTGATTCGGTATTATGAATAAGTAACGTATTTTTCTTAAAAGGAGTTCGCGTTAAATTCAAAGAAGCCTTCTTTATTTTTAGTCCATTCATGGAATGCCAGATGGAAGTTTTAACAAATTAAATTTCTAACGGATGAAAAGAAAACCTTTTGCCGTTTGAAGAGATATGTATTTCTAAAGACGTGAAATGGTATGATTGTAAACTTTATCTTTCAGGTAACAGTTAACAGTTGCAGGAGACTTCAATAACATCTTTACGTATGAAAATGTTTTCAAAGTACATATGTACAAGTTGACGTATGAATCCTTTAATTAATATCCATAGCTACCTGCTGGAAGTGGCCCATAATGGCCGACAATGAGCGGCCAATATTAACCATTTGAAATGGCGCGAACATTTGTAGCGACAGATTAGGGCCCGCACCGAATGAGGGCATTTGTCCCACAAATCGGGCCGCCAATACGACCCGCGCCGGCCCACACCGCCCGGCACCGACCCGCAATATGTCATGCTCGACTCCGGGACGTTTGCACGACAATCTAGACGTATTGTTACATATCGTTTGGGGGTTCGGTAATCCTATTGCTAATAGAGGTGTAATGGAGGTTGTAGACCCTAATCACACTGGGAAACGAATATTGTTACTCGGAGCAGCCGTAGGCGTAGAATGGCTATTTTAGAAACTGTAGCGACACCCTGCGCTGTTTATGTTCTTATATTGACGGTCAAGCTGCTGTGGTCACGTCTCTCTATGCTAATGGTGTAGCTGGTGATGGACACGAGCTATGTTTCCTTAAACACACCTTTTTATTTATTAAGTTTACTAAATTGGTGGCATTTGTAATTGATAAATGTGTTTTGATTCCCTTCCAGGTTAAACAGAAGGCGACCCTTCGTTTGACGTTGTATCAAAAATCCGTGCGTGTGTAATGTAATCATGATTGCGTCGTGGAACGTGTCGTGTGATGTGTCGTGTCAACAAATTAGCGATTATGTCGCCGTGGTATTTGTGAAGTACACACCCACGTCACCGACGCGTGACGTCACACGGTACAGAGGGACAGAATATCTTCTCCGTTCAATACACGAGTTTGTAAATGCTAAGCTAAATAAAAATATTTCTCAAAGCGCGAGCATTTGTGTCTGCGAAGAAGCGCCTGAGATTGCCACTGAAACTACAAAGAATATTATTTTTACTCAGGATAAGCCCACGTTCATCTGCAGTCTCAAGTGAGGGGGTGCAATGGTGTAATTGAAAATAGAGCGCGGTTGAAGATGCTTTTTTAATTTTCTCAGAAAACTCTCTCCTTGTGTTTTATATTGCAATTTCAGGTAAATAAGTATAATTCTACGTAAACTTTAACACTATTTTAAGCAGTCTTTGGAGTGTAACTTCTGCATGTAGTTCGTAACGTCCCGGCCACATATCACACCGACGCGTGTCGCGCTCCGCGCCGCCACTTGTCGCGGAGTTTGCTTCAACACTTAGTTAACAAATGTGAATAGTTTGCGGTGTGGGAGATCTGAAATTGTACCGAGGTAACGATTGTGATTCTCAAGTAGTTTTAATGAAGTGTACATATTGTGAATCAATATATATAATAAAATCGTAACTGGTCGCTGTCTGTACATGGAAGGCTTTATGAACGAAATAGAACCCAAAACAATGATTTTTAGATTTTTTGTCTGTTTGTCACGTTTGTGTACGCTTATCTCAGAAACGGCTTAACCGATTAGTGTTTGTTTTATTTCAATCGGTTCATAAATAAAAAAGTTATATCAATCTAAAGAATAACATATAAAATGCTATAGAATAACCGATCAGTTGAAGTGTCTGAAACTTTACGTAGATATTACGTAGTCATTGAGGTATATAATACAATGAGGAATGAGTGAGAAGCTCGATGGCTTTGTGGTCGTAGCGCTAACTCATGTTAAGCAACCGCGGTCGTAGTTCCAACTAGGATGGGTGACCACAATTGGCAAATACATCAACGCACAGCCTAAGCCGCTGGTCCTGCAGACATGACATTTGGAGGGTGTGTTCTTCGTGAAGAGTAGGTATCCACTAAGAACGGGTTTTTCTAAATTCCACCCTAAGAGGGTGAAATGGGGAGATTTGGTTTGTGTGAAAAATCCTATTCTTTGAGTTAATAAACTATATACATACTACACAACTATATAAATACTTATCCAAGTAAATTATGAAGTTTGCCATTTTTTGTTTTTCTTTACTACCCCCTAAAAGGGGATTGAGGAGTTTTAAAGTTTGTATGGAAGAAATTTAGCGCGCGATCCGATTTACTCGAAACTCAGTATTTAGACCTAGGATTGAAAGTAAAGAATAATGTCTATCAAAATTTTTCAAAAATCTACCCATGACGGGCTGAAAAGCGGTAGTAAATTTTACAGGGGAGGATTTTACTGCGTGACTTGATTAACTCGAAAATTGGTATAAATAATCTTTGATTCAAGTTATTACATATCCCAGACGATTTTTCGAAATTCCACCCCTGCGGGGATGAAAAGCGGGGATACAGTTTATATGAAAATTTTTATTCATTAGGTTAATAAACTTGAAACTTGGCAAGAATACTCTCCTAAGTAAGTAATAAAGTTTATCATTATAAGTTTTCCAAAACTACCCTTCAAAGCCCCATATAGGGGTGTTAAAGTTTGTGTAGAAGAATTTGAACGCGCGGTCCGATTAACTCGAAACTCAGTATTGATACTTTTGACAGAAAATAATTAATAATAAGTAGTATTAAGGGTTTTCGAAAATTGACGCCTGCCGGGGCAAAAAGGGGTAACTTGATTTTTAAGGGGAGGATTTTAGTGCGTGCTTGATTAACTCAAAAAAATTGTATATATCAATTTGAACTTGAAACTTGGCACAAATATCTAAGTAAATTATAAAGGACAATGCTCATGAAGGTATGGAATCCCGTACCATGTTGCATCAAAGTCAAACTTTGTTTTTTATAGACTAATCTTATCATATTAACTCCTACAAAATTTGTTTTTGTAAACAAAACCCAAGTCTAGGTGATTAAAAAAAAATGGAAATAACCTGAAAATTAGGTAGTTTATTTTGTTTGACATGTCATACACGAACGGCCATTATTGCTCTAAAAAATTACAATAGTTTAAATAAAAAAAGGGTTACACTCCGGGAGTGCCGGCAGAAGTGAAAACTTGAATATTAACGTTGTGCATTTTTGATATTTTGGAATGCGGTCTACTCTCCTTCTGTCTTACGAATTTTCGATCAGGTCACTTGTCCTGACGCGAGCTCCGTCTTACGAATTTTCGATCAGGTCACGTGTCCTGACGCGAGCCCCGTCTTACGAATTT
The DNA here is from genome assembly GCA_947507525.1 of Apamea epomidion. Lineage (NCBI taxonomy): Eukaryota > Metazoa > Arthropoda > Insecta > Lepidoptera > Noctuidae > Apamea > Apamea epomidion. Next base: position 580,568 of record OX382239.1, read on the forward strand.
TCGATCAGGTCGCGAGTTTAACATTTTTTACCCATCACAAAAAGTGCACAACGCCGCTAAAGAAGTTTTCACTTCAAAAATGTATTCTATTCTATTCTAGTTATTTTTAATTAATGTAGAATCGGCAATGTATAACTTTTTTACATGTTTTTTGAAAGATGTGATCATGACACTTTCAAAGTACAAGGTTATATTAATCATATCATTTGAAACTGAACGTCATATAAAGGGAATACAACAATATCAACACTTTTTTACTTTCAATTAAATTCCCTGTTCTAAAATTAAATCCCCGACGCGTAATGTCGTAAAAAATTATGAAAATAATTACTATAATATTTTGATCTTGATGCGTGAGACTTTTTGGTACGACCTTTGGTCATTTTCTTTTGTAATTTTTGTTTTTCTAAACTGAAGGGAGATTGGGGGTGTTGAAGTTGTACGATACTCAATATGTATATTTAAGACCATAATAAAGTAAAGTGTAAAGTGTATCAGGGGTTTCTGAAAATCTACCCCTGACGGGGTGAAGAGGGGTAGTCAATTTCACAGGGAAGTATTTTATTGTGTAGCTTGATTTACTTGAAAATTGGTATAAATAACGTATAAGACAAATAATGGAAAGGTCACAAAAGACTTTTACGCCTTGGAGGTGAAAAGGGGGACACAGTTAATATGAAAAATCTCATTTCATTGATCTAAAAACTTGGCTCAAATGCCTATTTAAATTAATCATACATTTTCAAAAACAACCCTTTGTAAAAAATCAATAATTAAGTTAATACTTATACGTTTTTTTAAACTACCCCTCAGGAATGGTTTAAGGGGTGTCAAAGTTTCTTTGAAAATATTTTAACAAGTTGTCGATATTGAATTAACTTAAAACAAAAGATAAAGAATCATGCGTTTTAGGGTTTTTCAAAAATCGATCCCTGGCGGGGTGGGTTAATACAGTTTAACGAGCCAGATTTTACTGCAAAAATGGGCATAAATAACGTTTTAGTCAAACAATTGAAACGTACCAAACGATTTAAAAAAAAACAGTGAAAAGGGAGGACATATGTATGTAGTTTATATGAACAATTTTATTCCTTTCATTTATAAACTTGAAGCTTTTCTTGAGAAATTATAAAATCTTAATCATAATTTTCAAAAACTACCTTGTGAAGGGTGGAGGGCCTTGAAAAATTTAGGAGAAAGTACGAAATCCACGCGGACGAAGTCGCGGGTGAAGTGCTATGTATGTATAAAAAAATAGAATAGGACAGAATACTTCTGCCTAGCGTTTTCCCAACCATGTTGGGGTTGGCTTCCAGTTCAACCGGATGCTAATTTTTAAATAGGTACCTATTTATCCAAATAAATAAAATTGAAGTGTCTGTTTGTAATATCAAAATAACAGATTTTATGCGTATGAAAATATATACGCTACCTATTTATAAAAAAAAAAAACCTTTTTTTAAGTTTTTGTCTGTCTGTTTGTTCCGGCTAATCTTCGAGTCGGCTGAACCGGTTTTGTCGGGACTGTCACTGGCAGATCGCTGATGTTATGGAGTAACATATATTTAATTAGCTGTTGCCCGCGACTTCATCTGCGATCAAGGATGAAAAGTAGTCTATATCCTTACCCAGCTCATAGTCTATGTGTGTGCCAAAAATCATTCAAATCATTCAGCCGTTTTAGCGTGAAAGCGTAACAAACATACAAACAAACTTACTTTCGCATTTATAATATTAATTAGGATTTAAACTTTTCGCACACCATGAAGTTACAAAAGCTGACTTAATGCTTTAATAGGCTTTACAGGCTACTTTTTGTCTGGGTAGTATGTTCCCGTGGGATGACATCCGATATCCACGCGGGCGAAGCCGCGGGCAGAAGCTAGTCTAATTAATAAAGTCAAAAATAAGATTGTTTAGAAATATGACCCGTAAGCTACGAAAGTTCTTCATATAATTATAAGAAAGTTCTTTCAATATTGCTGAAAGTAGGCACATACACAGGGTGGCAGGGACATCGACGTGCAAACTGTAACCATGAATGCAGCACATGAGTTTAGATGGTCCCATAGCGTCGACATTTTTCGTCGGTTATAAAAAAAAATCTTCTGTTTCATAGAAAAGTGCAATACCTACGCGGTCAAAATGTATGGAACAGCAATATTTTTTTAAATAATCGACGAAAAATTTCGACGCTATGGGCCGGCGCCCACTGGCGGCACGGCACGGCAAGGGATTTTTATGCGACTAATAGAAAATATAACTTAAAAGAATGACAATAAAATTGAAATTTCATCGACTGTCATACAAACTAAACTCATGTGCTGAATCCATGGTTATGGTTTGCACGTCGATGTCCCTGCCACCCTGTATAAAGTAGGCACATATAAAGACAGACTGAAATAAACCCAGTCTCCCAAAGTGCTCACTCATGCTGCTTTACAAAGTGGGAACACTGCCACACGTTACTACATAGTAAAACAATCACAGAAAGGTATTTACTTCAAAAGCCAGCACTACTTCAGATTGCTTCAATAACAAAGGTCAACTCGATTAGGGTTGAACATAAAACAGCGTCGTTGTCTGGCTGCTGTCCGGTGTCCGGCGTCCGGCAGCGGGCGAGTAGCGCCGGCTGTTTGTCCGGACAACTTACTTCGATGAATCTATTTCCTTTCATGAGCCGTTTAACTTCTATACATTCCGTGGTCAACTTTCACACTATTGTATTAGGGCTGAACTTCATACAAATTAATAAGTATACTTTTCTTTAAAAAACATTGACATTTTTTTGAGGGAGCTCTGAAACCTATCAATATTCAATTATGGAGGACAACTTTTATCTGATATCTCAAGAAAAACAACTGTAAACAATATTCGTTAGACATCCCCTCAATACATAATGAGCTACTAAATATATCGACAAGTGACAAAGACAACTGTAAACAATATTCGTTAGACATCCCCTCAATACATAATGAGCTACTAAATATATCGACAAGTGACAAAGACAACTGTAAACAATATTCGTTAGACATCCCCTCAATACATAATGAGCTACTAAATATATCGACAAGTGACAAAGACAACTGTAAACAATATTCGTTAGACATCCCCTCAATACATAATGAGCTACTAAATATATCGACAAGTGACAAAGACAACTGTAAACAATATTCGTTAGACATCCCCTCAATACATAATGGGCTACTAAATATATCGACAAGTGACAAAGACAACTGTAAACAATATTCGTTAGACATCCCCTCAATACATAATGAGCTACTAAATATATCGACAAGTGACAAAGACAACTGTAAACAATATTCGTTAGACATCCCCTCAATACATAATGAGCTACTAAATATATCGACAAGTGACAAAGACAACTGTAAACAATATTCGTTAGACATCCCCTCAATACATAATGAGCTACTAAATATATCGACAAGTGACAAAGACAACTGTAAACAATATTCGTTAGACATCCCCTCAATACATAATGAGCTACTAAATATATCGACAAGTGACAAAGACAACTGTAAACAATATTCGTTAGACATCCCCTCAATACATAATGGGCTACTAAATATATCGACAAGTGACAAAGACAACGAAATATTATCAGGATTTACTTAATAGTATCGACAAAGAGACGTGCTCTATAGTAATATATAGTAATATATAGTATATATTTGTGCCTGCCGAATGTGGTAATGGCCTTATAGCCCTTTATTGTAGCGGCCATTGGGAGGAAAAATAGTTTCGTTTTTTAATTTGCAATTAAGTAGTGTTGCGATGAACCAACAAATACTTAACGACACACAATACTAATGGGCACCACGTGTAAACGCGACAATAGCAGTAGCTACTCATGAAATTGAATGATTAAATCGGTGGCATCCCTGACGTTGAGAGAAAAGCGTTCGGGCATGGAACGGTGTCGTGCTGCCGTGCCGCGTCTATACCGCGCGACATGACGGCGACGCGCGGTTAGTACCTACGCGACTACATGGAGGTAAAGCTCGTGATAAAACGCGCGGTTGTGTAAATACGGGTCAAATAGTGTGTGACAGTGCAATTTAACTACAGTTGTAGTTTGGTTGGTGAGAGATTATCGCTCGTCTGTTGTTTAATTTGCGGCTCCTATCAGAGGTCAGCCGTCTGTTCCCGTGGGTGTTCAGAAGGCAGAGGGTTTGGGTATACAAGACAATAAAAACATCTTCTGTTACCCTATTCATTCAAATCGACCGAATTTTCTAATGATGGGTGATGGATAGATCACGACGGTACGGCAGCAGGGTGTGGTGCATTTGGAGCTGTGGCGCAAACCATGTTCCACCACCTCTCCTGCCCTCTGTGCCCCAAAAAATGCAGCCATAGCGACACATGCGCCGCCGCCGGCGATGCCGTGCAAGTGGCGAAGCTTTTGGTCAACGAAATTTGATACACTGTCGTGCCATCCACAGCGCGAACAAAACACCTAGATGAATGAGTATCAATAAAACTATACGCAAAAGCAAAGCAGGTGAACAGTTAAGCAGGCAGGTTTGAGCAGGTGTGGATAGTTCATACTCGTATTCGTATCAGTTTCACTGTAGGTATATACGTGCAGGTGAAAGAAAACTGAGCTTTCTAAAGACACTGTTGAGTCAGTCCTAAACCTTACAGACTATTTTCAGGAGTGGACTCACTACACGTAGCTCGTCTATTTAGCAGTATTAATCACTACCTCTGTCTGGTCCACCTTCATATTTTCAGGAGTGGACTCACTACACGTAGCTCGTCTATTTAGCAGTATTAATCACTACCTCTGTCTGGTCCACCTTCATATTTTCAGGAGTGGACTCACTACACGTAGCTCGTCTATTTAGCAGTATTAATCACTACCTCTGTCTGGTCCACCTTCATATTTTCAGGAGTGGACTCACTACACGTAGCTCGTCTATTTAGCAGTATTAATCACTACCTCTGTCTGGTCCACCTTCATATTTTAATAGGGTTACTTACTATCTAGTTTTAATTGCCACACATATTAAAATAAACGATGTAGCCCCCGTTGTGGCAACTTTAACGCAAATCAGTGTGGATAACAAATTGTAGGTTTATGTAAAAAGCTTCCTCCGAATGCGGGAACTTTAATTTATAGTTAGTTAACAATGAACTGGTTATATTGTATTTGTGTATAAACGTGATTAATAAGTGGCTCGGTGAGTTGCATGTCCGTGTGGCTCGCTGAGCTCACTGAGCTCGGTAAGCTCATGTGGACACTGCTCTTATGAGTACAATGGACCTCAAAGGACATTTGAATTAAACTATACATTAATAATCAGAAGGATAGCATTATTCGGTGCGTATATTAATAATAATAACTACGTGCTTTAGAAAGGAATCATTCCTGTTGTGCACTAAATAGGTAATTTGAGTAAAATTCTTCTAGACTACATGTAAAATAAATCCTGGATTTACGTAAAAGGAAGATGAAAGGAAGAACAAAATAAAACCGGCTTGAGGTTTAAACGCGTTCGAGTCCCAGATGTGCGGGTTGAGATCGAGGAGTTGATTGTCTATTAGGGAACCCTGCAGTCATCAAGCAACTGTTGCTGTGTTTATATGGGGAACAATTATAGATCTCAAACTTGTCGTTAATGAAAATGGCTGTAGGATTAGATTTGTCTGCTTGTATCCTTCAATCCTCCGCCAGACACGATAAACGCTGATTCTCAAAATGTTTAAAAATTCAGATTACTACAGCTCAGTTTATCCCGGCGTCGGATTGAAAGAGATTGAACACTGAACAATCTGTCCTGCTAGGGTTGCCGCGTCGACGTAGATGAGGATCTCTGTCGCTCGCGCGTCGGCACTCTTGTGCGGCTAAATGCGGCGGCTAAATGTCATGCGACGTGTCGCTAACATCTTGTGAGTATTGCCAACTTTATAATTTTTTAAGTTTCATGAAACTCTCCACGCTATTCGAATATCTTCGTTGTTCGGAATCGTTTGGACATCACTTCACGACAATTTGGTTGAGATAAAAGTATGTTGAGTTACTAATACTTATTCGTATTGTACCTACTGGTATAGATATCCAGACGTTGACACTGCTCTAGATTCTCATAAGTTTATAGTGCTGGAAACTATGAGAGTGTCTAACATTCCCCACAGTACTACGACACAGTACGCGAGCTGCGTCAGCACATTTGATACTTGTCCCGTCGGAGCGCTTCGATAGCCGACAACCATGCCATCTACATATAGCTGAAAAACTACGTTGATACGTATGAATAATTTAGTAAGACATGAAGCTAAGGAAAAACCAAGAGTTTATACAGGCGTTACTTTTCTGAGCACTATTTTACAACGTCGACTTGTCTCCACAGTTCTGCAGATGGAAGCCAAATAAAGACATTGCAGAATCTTAAATCTGTCTTTGAGGCCAAACGAAAGTTGAGCGCCTCAGTCAATGTGGCCCAACATTGCTGTATTGTAGAGAATTTGATGCTTAACTGCAGGCATGTTAACTATCCGACGCAATTTAGTAATACGCAAGTTAGTACATCGAACACCGTCCAAACTACATACATACAGCTCTAGATCATCGATACATCGGACCCAGCGCTACCTCAATTTGCCAACAAATGCTCCGCGTGATTAGGAGTCAATCGTCCCACAACGAGACGTGGAGCACCCTTCGCAGTGTGGAGTGCGGAGGCTCACCGAGTGGACTGTTACTGCCAGCTACAAAACTATTAGATAGACTATTAGTACCAAGATGTCTAGCTTGTGTGTGACCACGTCTTATGAAAGAGTATTAAAATGGTAATATCGGGCGATTAAAGGGAATTATCGTTATTCTTAGAACACTCGCGTTTGATTTTATAGGATCCTTTAGACCGAAAGATTGCAAGAATTGGATTTTAAGTAAAGATTCAGAAAGCAGTTGATATTGATGCTTAATATCACCTACTACAAGTTTATGTTAATCGCGACGAAACCTACGCTACAACATGCAAATCGCTATTAAATGGGCGTATGACCACTGACGTAACACTGTGGTCGGAAGTTACCCATAGGTAGGTTACTTTTATCATGTTTGTTAGTGGTCCATATCATGTGGCACCTGAACACTTGTCACATTTTATTTTAACTGCTGTTTGACTAACCTCTTTCTTTTTGATGTCGGTTGCTTGTTATAAATGCTTATGCACCACTTAACACCGACTTAAATTCTACTTACAAATGAAGTTTGCTTTAACAGCTCTTTATGTGTTAAGTGTTTGTGGCTCATTAGCTGAGTTTAGAACAAAGGGTTACTGCCCCCCCTGCGCCTCTCACCGCAGTGCAACTTAATGAGAGCTTTGACCAACTGCTGGGAGCTTAAAGCGAGTTGTGTGTTTACAAGTCTTGACGTCGTTTTGACTGGAGAAGAATTTATACAAAACGTTGGTGACAACTGCTGGAATATCACTTTGTGTTAATAAAAACTTTAAAGTTAGTTCGTTAAGGAACTTGTGTACCTATTGTTTCAATGTAGAATCACTGAGCTAAGAAGAGGTACCTTCAGTAATATACCAAGAATATTTTGGAAACATTGTATGTAAGCGTTATACCTATATGTATGTAAGCGTTATACCTATATGTATTCGACTTGTGGCGACGGCTTGTCTGCGGCGTGTTTCTGAAAAGGTTACATATGGAGAGCAACCTCTTTGAATGTAACCTTTTCCGACAGATACGAGTCTAGTCATTGTGACATTTGTTGGCGGAGCTGACAGCCAGTATCGTACATTTGTATTGTAAGAGAAATATGCGCGCTTTGTTGAGCAAGGATTTAGGCAAAACATTTCAGTATGTTTCACGAATCTACGAAAAAGACTTATCGATGTTTGTAGGAAGCAAACAAAGGGCGTTTTAATTTACTGAATTTCTTTAGTTTTGAATTAAAACAAGAGATAAAGTAACTTGCTGTCACAAAATTTCCGTAACTTCGAGAGCCGTCTGATCGTCTGAGTCCAATTGATTCCCAGCAGCCTCTCTATATCGATAATTGAGTCGATTCCTCGCTCGCGTTGTTTATGAAACATTCGATTCTGCTCTGTAAGTCTAATTTATTTTCGTTATATCACACACTCGATATCAAAAGAAATTGGTTTTTTGTAATCGTCACTTTGCTCGCTTTCGTGAAAGGTAATAAATGACTAACGTATACCTAACCTCGACCAGACGTCGACTACGACGACGTATTCCGTCGTCGGCTGTGTTTTGTATTTAATTGTTTAGTTTATATCTGCTTACAAATTAAGGCGGGAATTTGAATATTTAAAAGCGATTAGGGGAAAAGTTTATCGATGTTGTGGTTCAATATAGATTTATTGTACGCTAAAGTTCGGAGTAAAGATAAATAAAACTTGTTCGTTTGACTTCCCCAAACTTTTCGCTGAATGTTAACTTCCACGTTGATTAGTGCAACCAGTACGCCGTACGATATTCTATTTATATCTTGTTCCAAGAGTCGTTACGTAGCTTGAAGTGGACGGTTCGTGGAGCGAGGCGTTCGATTGATATCGAGTGACGTGTGGCGGTCGATACTGCAGTATAAATAGGATATCGATGCGATGACCTGTGCCCCGTGTCCCCACCGACGTAACCAGGCCTCTCTCGCACCCTCCGTTCAATGTAACAATGAATAAAATCATACAAACTGCGTGCGACTCGCAGCTCATGCTAAGCTGGTGGTCACATAAGATTTCATTCTGACTAAGTAGGGATTATTTGCGTCATCGTGTGTCGTTTTATACTTAGAGCACTATAAAAATATAATCGACATTTAGTTACAGCTGTCTACATGGAGGCTTATAGTCAGCAGCTTAGGAGCGGACACTATGATGAGCGATCATAGGTTTTCAGGAAAAACTTCTACGTGATTTTCGGGTTTAACATTTGAGTTAATTTCGGATTTGCCGAACTACATAGTCACGGACTACTGTTTGTTCCGGACTACATATTTTGTATTGACACGAGTACTTTAAGTCTGTAACTCTATCGCATCGAACTTTCCAATTCGCTTCGTTGGATAAGTAGTGCCACTTACAGTTCTCCTTTATTCCGAACACTGTAAGACAATTTGCTACAATTGCTTCGTCTGTATCGAGCACTCGATCTTACATGAGAGCCCTCACTGATCCCTCTGTATTGCACCGTCATTTAAAAGTGTCAGAGTCAGTTCTGAAGTTAGTTATAAAAACTTCAAAGAGTCATATAAAAAAATATAGAGCCCCTCTTCAGATGAGTGTCCGTGGAGTTTCTTACTTGTTCTTCTCCATAGGAACCGACTACGCTTTGGAACAGGCATCATCATTCTGACCGACCGACCCCTTGACAATCCAAAAGTGCATGTAAGTCGTTTATTTGAAATAAATGCTTTGAATTTTAGGTTGTAATTTTTTAGGGATTAGTATGTCGGAGTTATTCGTTTGACTATTCGGAACGTTAGCGCCATCTCGTGGCGCTAGACAGAGTCTAGCCTGAGTTCGTGGTGGGACAAGAGCAACAGCTACAAAAAGTGGTGTGAGCAGAGCTCTCGGGTTCATCGAAACATTGGACATCGTACGAACAAGATGTGCATAGAAACTGTCAATTGCGTTCCGTATCGTTGAGTTGTGTGAGTGTGAGATTCGCTAGTGTGACTAACTTGTTCGTAAATTATAATCTGATTTGAACTGTAAACCGTTTTTCTATGGTGCTATAACCAACACTACCCATAGTACGCCCACAGTAATTAAAATATGCCTGATGTTAACGAGAGACAGCTCCGTCAAATATGTTTTTGCGTAGTGTATTTACTTAAAATCTATTATTAATTCAAAATATTGAGTAAATATTAAGTAAATTCAATTAACATTAGATGTTAATTGAATTTCATTTGAATGATGAAATATTAATCGCCTGTAGAAATGTGCTACATGACTGACTGACTACTGACGGCACTCGAACTCTGACATTCATTCTTATTGATTCTTTCATAAATTACTTTCCTGGAAGTAGGTGATTATGTGGCAACTTCACTGTATCGACTCGTGGATGCTTATCGATGGGCTATTCCACGATAAACGCACGAGAGGATGACTTGGCAATGTTGGCGGTAGATTTAAACATAGAGTAAAGGTAAATAATAGTTTTGTTTCTGTAAATTGGTAATAAAGTACTTTAACACGTCAAAAAGAAATTATGATATTTTAAAATATGACGAGGTCGGCACTACTACTAATATGACGAGGTCGGTACTACTACTAATATGACGAGGTCGGCACTACTACTAATATGACGAGGTCGGTACTACTACTAATATGACGAGGCCGGTACTACTACTAATACGACGAGGTCGGCACTACTACTAATATGACGAGGTCGGTACTACTACTAATATGACGAGGCCGGTACTACTACTAATACGACGAGGTCGGCACTACTACTAATATGACGAGGTCGGTACTACTACTAATATGACGAGGTCGGCACTACTACTAATATGACGAGGTCGGTACTACTACTAATATGACGAGGCCGGTACTACTACTAATACGACGAGGTCGGCACTACTACTAATATGACGAGGTCGGTACTACTACTAATATGACGAGGTCGGCACTACTACTAATATGACGAGGCCGGTACTACTACTAATACGACGAGGTCGGCACTACTACTAATCGACTACTTTGAACAGAAACAGGAACTGACTCAGAGTTCACCGTTTTTTTTATAGTCCACACATAATCCTGGTCAGATAATGTGAGGACCATGCAGGTCTGAGATGGTCTTTTGAGGAAATAACCACACAGCTTTGAGTGGACCTGTCCAGTCAGTGCACGCATTTGTCAGTAATCGTGTAGTAAGACAAACCGGTCAAGGCCAATTACATTAGATAACTCAAAGATGATGATATAAAGTATACAACGACAGACAGTCATACGCTCATCTCACAATCCTCTGCTATATGCTTAATCATCCTTGTACAATAAAAGCCCATTAGGTAAGTTCGTTAGATCTTGTGTTCCCTGGAGGGCGGCGACAGGCGACAGGAGGTACTTTGTACATTAGTAGATGTTATAGTACATGTACACCCACACATAGATAACTAATGTGAAAGGAGTGAATATTAAACTTATAACTTTTATCATTTGTTGTCATCTAAAACCAATCACAGTCTAATGGATACATTATTTTAATGTTCCTTTTATTTCATACTAATAGGAGAAACTAGTAACAGTGATAAGTTTATACGAACTTCGGTATGGAAGGGTCCAATAACCGGGACAGTTAGGGGCAGCCTAATGTGTGGTATTACGCCGACACATGACGTCACACTCACGCGGCGAGAGATACCGATGTAGTATGTAACAAATGGACGCTAATGGAGCCGTCACTTGGCATAATCAGCCTAAAACGTTCCCACTGCTGGGACACAGGCCTCCTCTCGGTGAGAGGGAGTGGGATGTACCTAACCCACCACGCGGGCCCGGTGCGGGTTGGTAGATGTCACCACGCGGGCCCGGTGTGGGTTGGTAGATGTCACCACGCGGGCCCGGTGCGGGTTGGTAGATGTCACCACGCGGGCCCGGTGCGGGTTGGTAGATGTCACCACGCGGGCCCGGTGCGGGTTGGTAGATGTCACCACGCCTTCGAATTTTTGGTTTTGGTTTCCTCACGATATTTTCCCTCATCGTTCTGAGAGCAGTGGTAATGAAATAATTTACACAAAGTAAAGTGCCTGTCTGGGTTCGAACCCAAGACCTACAGCTCGTGAGTCGCGGCCGTGACCACTGGGCCAGCACTGCTCCCGTGCAGCTTACTGAGCGTCACTTACTCTACTTTTTTATATACCTGGAGTAGCCCATTGGTTAAAGCCAACAGAGGATCCATTAATGTTAATAGTTTTGGTCTTGAAAGTAGATTGCTACTCTTTTTGCACAACATCAAAAAGGGCACCATACATTTCATTGGGATTCTCGTATTCTACTATGGATGGTGTAATTCTATGAGCTATATTATTTTTAAACATTTTGCAACGACTAGCTGTATAAGGCCTGCATTCAAGTTTATGCGGCTTTTTATGTAATGGCATGGGGAAGCTAGCTAATAAACCACAGTGGTCGAACGTTAAGTCAGTTAATACTAATTTATGTTAGGCATCACGATCACTAAATATTTTATCAAGACAAGTTGACGAAGTTACTGTGATCCTAGTAGGTTCAAAAAATAACTTATTTAAATTATAAGACCTAAAAAGATTGAGAAGTCTATTACTTAATGGAGTAACATCTAAAATATTAATATTAAAATCACCACATAAAATAATACTTTTATTACTTGATTTCAACCTATTGAGAGAATCCTCCATTACCGATTCGAAACTAATAAAATCCCTAGAGGGGTGTCGATAAACGCAAATTATAACATATCGCTCAAGTTCAACACAAGACAACTCTATAGTGCGCTCGATTGAAAGATTAACTAAATCTAAACGTTGTTTACATTTCAACTTGTTTGAAACAAGAACTAAAGAGCCACCGCGAATAGCACTTTTTCTCACAAATGCACTCTGTACGGTAAAGTTTTCATAATTGATAAACACTACTTCATGTTCCTTCAACCAGTGTTCAGTCAAACATAATACCATAACAACAGTGCCGGTGTGGAGTCCCTATTATAATAAATATACTGACTGTATCGAGCGTTTACCACGTAAGCTCCTGAAAACGATGCATTACCGCTGTTCTAGAAGTCGTATCTACATCCCCTATAACGACTTACTGAAAAAATACAACATGTTCTCTCTGAAGTCGAGACGAACATTTCTTGAAACTATGTTTCGATATGATATAACAACTCGTATGATTGTGTGGATATTACTAACAAGTTATGCTATGTTATCCCTAGATCCATTCAGGGACGTATTCAGGGAAGTGTGCGCACGATCTGTTTTCGCCGTCACTCCTAGTCGTGCGAACGCAGGCTTGCGGACTCCTCTACGTCGCCTTAGAGGCAATTTCAATAAGTTTTTCTCTAACTTAGAGCCATTTGCTTTATCCGTTGAAAAATTTAAAATCATATTGCTTGACACAATCAAAAAATGATGTGAATAATATTGAATCTTTAGTGATCCTTAGTAGCTGTAATTTGTGCGTATCTTATTTCATGTACTTATGTATTCCGTCCGACTTTAACTTTATCAACATTGTCTTTTTGTGTATCTGTGGAGAACGTTGTTGGTTACCTACACATATGTATAACTCCTTATGTTCAATTTCCTTGTAAAATATAATGTGTAATTGTTTGTTCTTCTAAAAATAACTTTAAATTAAAAGCATCAAAGTCAAGTATCTTTAGGAATAGGTTTTAATGTAAATCTACCTTCATGGGGCCCATGGGGGTAGAAAAGGTGACCACTTTTGAACTCCAAATGTGGCCTATGGGGTATACAAATTATCGTTATGGAAGCCTATGGGGTAAGACCCTATCCAGTACTACATCAACTTTAAAAACATGACGTCATATTGTCACGAAATACAGTGCAACCTCGATATGACAAATCGGAACGGAACAAGTAAATATTCGTTACATTAAGTAATTCGTTAAACTGTGGTTTGTTATATTGAGGTTAGGTTGGTCTAAAATTTGCTATAAAGAGGTAATAACGTGTCGAAGCCTGTCGCGACTGGATCACAAACTATTGGGAACGTTATATAATGGTTTTGGGTTGAAAAAATTCGTTAATTAGAGGTTTACACTTTTTTTTGAGGTTTAAGATCATTTTATTCTCATAAGAATTACACTATTCACTTACATGAGAATATTTAAACTAAATACTTAAAAAAGAACAAAAAGTTGGGGTATTACAAAAATTAGACGTCGATTATATAAATGTTTTAAGGGTAGATTACAAGTCATTATGGACAAAATGTTCGTTCGATACATGTAAATAAGTATCCGTGCCGTCTAACATAGATAAACGGTCACTGGAAGTGGCTCGACACTATTGAAGGGAATGTGAATTTTTTTATATAACTTGTTTAAGTAGCTTTTTAAAAGTGGTTTTGGATTACATTCTTTGAGGTCTCTCGGTAATTTATTAAATATTTTAGATCCTTCGTACAGGATAGTTTTCCTTCCGTAGTTTGTGCGGGTTGGGTGTAGTTGTAAAAAGTCTTGTTCACGTCTCATTTGCATTTTGTGTTTTTTTATATTTTTTGTGAAGGTTAAATTTGTGTGTATATTTTTGTTTAGTATTTTTCGAATTAGTATGCATGTGTTATATATGTATGTCTGAGCTATATTCAATAATTTAATTTTTTTGTAAAGAGTTTCTGTTGGAGTTAGATAATCATAGTTAAATAACGTTTTTAGCAGTTTATTTTGAGCAGTTTGTAGTAGGTTCGTATGTGATTTGGCAGCGGTACCCCATATTTCCACTAGGTAGTCGATATGCGGCTTAACAAGGGAGAAGTAAATTAAATAGCGAACTTGGCGTGGTAAGCAACGAACGATGCCTCGTAGGGTACCCATGAGTGATTGTATTTTTTATTTTATTTTTTGAATATGTGGAAGCCATGTCAATGTGCTATCCAAAATTAGTCCTAAATATTTTTCTTGATCTACTTTGTTTATGGTTTGGTTATTTATTTTTAATGGAGTATAATTGCCGATTTTTTTATTTTTTGCTGTGAATATCTTATAATTTTTTTTAGCTGTATTAATGGTGAGAAGATTTTGTTGAAACCACAGGTTGAGTAAGTCCAAATCGTTCTGCGCTTGTTTAACAATAGTATCGATTGAGTGGCCGAAGTAGAACAAACATGTGTCGTCTGCGTATAATGTTAGGTCAGCTTTCAGACCAATTTTGTGGACACTATTTATGTACAGTAGGAATAACAGGGGAGCCAAAATTGAGCCTTGGGGCACACCGTATGTAATAATTTTGGGATCACTGTGAGTGTCCCCAATTTTAACTACTTGGTAACGGTTTGACAGGTAAGATCTAAAAATTTCAGGGGCAGGTCCTTGTATCCCGATTTCCATTAGTTTCCTTAGCAACAGTTCATGACTGACTGTGTCGAATGCCTTTTTTAGATCAATAAAGACACCCATAGCTACTTTATTTTTATCAATATTAAGCTTTATAGTTGTCACCAGGTCTATTGTAGCTGAGAGTGTATTTGATTTCGGTCTAAAACCATATTGTTTTTCATATATGAAGTTTAGAGATATTATGTACATTTCGAGGCGATTGTATAAGACTCTCTCAAAAATTTTTGATAGTACGGGGAGCACTGAAATAGGACGATAGTTGCCCGGCTCTGATTTAACTCCGGATTTGTAAATTGGCGTAACTTTTGCAACCTTAAGACTATTTGGAAATGTTCCTGATTTCATATAATTGTTTATGCAAATAGTGAGTTCATCAAGAATTAGGTTTGCAACACATTTTTGTGACTTTGTAGTGATACCTTCTAAACCTGCGCTGGTGTTATTATTTAAATTATTAATTATTTTTAAGATTTTATCTGTTGTGGCAGGTTCCAGATCACTAAGGGAAGACGAGCCGGATCCAGATAAGTTCATTAAAGCACTACCTGATGGGTGATATTTTATGGGTATTTGATTAGCCAGTATCGAACCAACATTTGCAAAAAAATCATTGAAGCATTCACAGATGCCCTTTAAATCAGTAACAGTGCCATTTTGAGACTGTAGTTTTCGCGGGGCGGATTTTTCTGTGAATTTATTGCAGGACAGGCTGTTTATCAGTCCCCACATTTTCAAAGGCTGTTTCTTGCAGTTTTCAAAGGCTTTCATGTAGTAACTTGATTTCGTTCGTTGTATAGATTCTGTAAGTTCGTTTCTTTTCTTTCTGAATATGTCTTCCTTTTGCTTGTCATTTGGATTTTCTTTGTGTTGATTCCATAAAATGTTTCTTCCGTTTATTTCACTAATGATTGTTCTATTTATCCAGTCTTGTCGTGGTGGGTTTAGCGTTTTGTATTTTATCTTTTTGCTTATTTCTATACTTTTTAATAGTTTTTCTTCCATGGTTTCAAATGTAATTCACTGTTTTCGTCGTTGGATTCTAGGATGGTCTTATACAGCACTTCATAGTCAATATTGAGGTAGCTAATCTTCTTCAGAGGTTCTGGTTTATAACGTTCTAATTCCAAGTAGATTTGTGTGTGGTCTGACATGGGTGTATCGATAATGGCTAGGTGGAAATTATTCAGTTTAAGATTTGAGCAGATGTGGTCAATTATACTTTTTGATGCTGTTGATTCTCTTGTGAAGTGGTCTTCATCTATTTTGTTTAAAAATTCATAGCCGTTTTCTTTAATCACTTCTTTATACATTTTTGTTGCACGTTCTGTATTTAATAGGTTGAAATTAAAGTCGCCAAAGACCAAAGCCCGCTTGTTTTTATTTAGTTGTTGGGAATAGGTATCTAAAAAGGTTTTGATGTTTGATTGTTCTGGTTTTCTGTATACTACACCTATATCCAGAGTATCGTTTTCAATGTGAATCCAAAAGTAGTGGTTGTAGTTTTCACAAGTTTCCTCAGTCTGTCTATGTTTCAAGTTGTTTTTCACAAATATTGAGACCCCACCGCCTCTCGTATCAATTCTAAAGTTGTAATAATGTGTGTATCCTTCGTTCTAATATATGTATTGTTAGTTGAAAATTCGTTATAAAGGATGGACCGTTCAAGAGGATTACGAAGAATTCGTTAAATCGAGGAATTCGTTATATTGAGGTACGTTACATTAAGGTGGCATTGTAATTCAGTTTCCAGTACATCAAGCCGCAGTGTTCAGGCTCTTTTGAATCCGTCAGTGGTCCGTAGTCAGTGTGCGGGTGCATTGTTAGTTTGTGCTACCAACGTGTTTTGTTTTATAACGTGCGTTGAATGGTGAGCCGGCTGGAGACAGTTGTTTTATTTGTGAGTCCCGCATAGTGGCTGGTGGCTGGAAGTTTTTATCCATGTGCATCATTAGATTAGTGACATTTAAATATCTTTCATAATTAGGATTTGAATTCGGAAATGCAGAGGTAACTTGAAATCTAGGAAAATGTGACACACAACGAATAATTTTGAACTTTTTTATGATGAATGAATTTAAGGAAATATTAATTTATGGAAAACATTTCGATGAAGTAATTGGTCTATGATGTCCGGACCCTTGACGAGGCATAAACGTTTAATATTTCAATAGTTTGGTAATGACAGGTTGATGTTACGTCCCGGAACAGTGCTGTATCGGTCAAGTGATGCGTGTCATCGACTCTGTGGTTTGTTAATTGACTACATACCAGTTTGCCTGTTCTAGTCTATTCATCTTATCTTTCTACAATGAAACACATCCACACGTAATGATAAGCAGTAAAACACGAATTAACGAGGCTTCTCCCCAAAACTCGTAAAGCGTGTAATATAACAGAGTTCTATTATGTGCCCTCAAACTTACCCTCATTGTACCTTTAATTGACATTCGCCAAAAATCCGCTGACAATATCGGCTTCCGAAGTCACCGCCTCAGAAACAAAAGTCGGCGTCGACTTTCAAAGTGTGTCAAAGTCGAACGGTTGGTAATGTCGGTTACTTGTTGATTTCAAACTCATTTTTGGTAGCTTTTGTTGTTATTGGCGGTGAATTTTTAATTTATTTTTAAGTGTTTTATTCGAGGCTTGGCGTTAAACTTTAACGTTAGTTAATTGTTGCTCAGGAATTGTTCATCACTTAGAATTGACAAAATATCAGCTCCTTCCTTAGTTCAAATAATTGGTAGTAAGCAAAGTTCCTCATAGAAATATTCCAAAAGTATCGCACGATGCTCCTAGTCAAACCGTTCAGTAAGTTTGGCAATTCAATGTGTCAACGGGACGCGCCCCGCAAGACCCGTGTCATGTCGGCCGTATGTGATCACGTGAAACATTCCAGAGTGATGTCGACACCTGTGTCGCCGCTCTCGGGGCTATCTGACATCTGTTGATATTATTGAGCGACTGTAGCTAAGCGGAGTATTTGCTTTTGATGTTCCGCTGCAGGTTTGACATCAGCATCGAGAGAAAAAGTATATAATATATAATAAAGTATATAATCTCGCAGAGAATGAGATGACAATCTATGTTGTAAGAGGCAGATTTGTCAGCAAGAGTCTTCTTAAAGTCAGTTAAGAAGTAAGAGGGAGGAATATGAATAACCACGTTTAATAATGAAGTCTGCAAAGTTTAAATCCTTATTATAATGATAGCTTCAATCTGGTTAAGAATCTTTCGCCACCTGTATCAAATCCTATTATGATATTGGGATAATAAGACTATCGAGTTTAGATATAAGTGCGCTGGAGTGAAATCAGCTCAAACAAACTATTCGTATTCGTGTAAGACAATCGTAATCCTCGGGTAGGGCTGGCACCTGGCACTCGAGCGTCTGTGAGCGTGTGTCGTGGCGGGCGTGTCAGGCTAAGCGGTGTGGCGGTGGTGGACGATATCGACCCTGCCTGGACAATGAATCTTTCGATTTTCTTTTAAGGATTCGAGTTCAATGTATATGTATATTTGGGATTCGTTTTTTTACATTATTATTTATCAAATGAATGCTCACAAGTCTCGGTTGTAGAGACCTTCTATTGTGTAGGATGTTATTAGATGAATGAAGCCTGTCCTTGTTAGGGTAAGGATCACTTATTGGGGCAACCCTGCGTAGGCTTGAGCAGGAGCCGTCACTAATCGCAGGGTAATAGCGGTAATCGAATAGACTCGAATATAACCGAACCGACTCGATTATCGGTTCGCTGCGATTAGTAATCGATCCGCGCCAACAAAATTAATTAAAACAAGTTTGCTTCTTGTCGCGGCTGGTATGTGGCACTCCTCACTCCTCAGTGAGGAGGAGGAGACAGCAGTTACCTTGCGGCGAGGAGATGAATGGCTTACCTGAAAAAGAAACAGAACAATTGTTGAAAATAACCGAAATACGGAAGTAGAACACGGATAAATACAGAGTTAGAACTAATTTAAAAAAGGTAGGTAACTGTGGAATTATGTAGTTGTTTGTGTTAACAGTCCGGTTGTTCGGATGGATTCAAGTTGTCACTAATACCTAGGTAGGTGAGACTGGTGACAACTTGTTACTAAGTAAGTAAGAAGGACCATGCAGTAGTTCACACAAACACTTTACCGACCCATTTATGATAATAATTTATATTTCGTTGTTCAACTCGACAAAAACATTAGTTATTCTGTGATGCTTTTCGTTGTTTGTGTCAATAAATGTTTATTTAGTCTATACGAGAATAAATAATGGTAAGTTGTCATGAATTCGAACGATACGGTTTGTTTTCATTGGTCGGTAACGGAGGCATAACTTATACACGAAGTTTAAACGAAACAATTTAATTATATAAAATATACTCGATTCAATATTCTCGAGGAACAAAACAAATATTTTACGTAACTTGTGGGAGCGCGGGAAGGATTTCCATTGTAGGCATATTATGTTAAAAGTGTTATGACTGTAAAGTTCGACCGGTAAGCGACAAACTATGTACTCGTATAACAAAGTGCTTTTAAGTTCCTACAATATAACAGTGAAGCAATTTTTTATAAACTTGTAATTTTTACACACAGTCACTTGTGTTTGAGAAGTTAGAAGTACCTAGTTATTTTGATCAAATAAATGTTTAGGCTAATTTCAGTACGGTTATAAAATTACATTTTGAAAAATAAAAATAGTTTTTCCTTGTTTTCAGCAACTCCTACGTTACATACCCGCAGTACTACTGATGTAGGTGGAAGGTAATTTAAAACTTAAATGGGAATATTTGCCAGGAAGTAGAAATACTTGCACTTGCGGGCTAATCACCCACAAGCAAAGTAACTTAACTTTTGTACAAGTAAGTAACCACAGATTGAAACTCCTTTCAGCCAAACTAATCAAACTTAGTTTATTTAAAAACGGCTTATTTTATTAATGAGCGATGTACATGCAACTTGTAGAGACTTGCAGAAACTTGCGGCAACTTGTAACGACGCTACGATAGTTTGTATCAATTATGTAAATACTTGCAGTGTCACATAACAGCCGGTTAACTTAACGTGAACTTAACTATCTGAAGAATAAATGTAAAGTCGTGAGCTCAGCACCGCATCTGTTAAATATTCATGCACACTGTTTTAATTACATTTTAAATGGGAAGCATAATTACTAATATTTTGTGCAATGTTAGAGTTTGTGGAAATATTAGCAACTCGTTTGATTAAACTGATTGTCCTGCATAAATAACACTTTAGTTTGATTTCGTAAAATCACGACATTAATCAATTCAAATCTGAAACATTGCCATGTGACTTCGATTAAGCTGTTTAGTATACGTATTGTTTGTCTGCTTTTCTTTTTAATGGTATAAGTTTGGACACTAGTAACCTATGTGTGCTACCGTTTAGTATTTATTATTAGCAAAGTGTCAATCGATGCGACTTACTTACTTATTCATTGAGCACATCGATCGCCTTGGGGCAGGTAAGTGCCCACCGCGGCCACAACGGCCCACCACGGGGACACGTCATGAACCATAGTAAACATTACGTACTGCGATAATAGCAGCACTTCTTTAAAGGCAGAATACTAAAATACCTTAGTCATGCTCACGTACGTCACTCAGCAACGTCAGTGTCTTTCGTATCGGCCATCTTTGATTCTATATTAAAAAATTGCGCGCGTAGATACATTAGATAGTTTTATTGTGACTTGATCATGTATGATACAGGTGTAGGTAACAGGGTAGGATACTGATATTATTACACATGAAATATGTCTAATAGTATCAGTGTTTTCCCTAAACTGTACGTCACTATCAGTTGATCAGCAAAGGGTCGGACGAGCGGACGGCGAGGCCGTCCTCTTCAAAAAATTATTTAGTTGAAACTCGGCTACTATTCCTGAAGGAACATGATCCTTTTCTGGAATCTTCAGGATGAACGTATCTTGTCTACAGTTACATAGGTAGGCACTTTCGCTATGAATATTTATTTAAAGACATGAGAGTATAGATGACATAAAATAATCAGGAAACATGTCAGGTTCATAAGCCCAAACAAGTATTCCAATTACCTACCTATTTGATAGCACACTTTACTAAACAGTACACGTGTTTGGTGGTCGAGTTGAAGTGGTGTTATTATTTATTGACTAATTGGAGCCGCAATAACTGTTGACTGCTAAATAATGGTGATCACACCAACAAGCCCGAAATATAATGGTTTTAATTGGATCAATTATTGACTGTAGGTAGTGTCGAAAGTCAAAGTTTAGAAAACCATTATTTTGTTATAGACTTATTGGAATTATAATTAGCCTTTGGTGACGAGGTATCTCAAAAAATATAACAAAGAGTTGAATAAAGACGTGGAAAAAATTTAAAGTTATTAAAAGTTCACAATTGGAACCAAAAAATACCTAATAATAGGGGTTAAAGTATGAAATTGCCGTTTTATTGTAATAGGTACTTCGAATTGACATAGAACCTTCATGGTTTGAGATTTTTGAGTGAAACTTTTTTCACATGGTACCTATGAAGTTCTTCTTTTAAAAAATGTGCAACATTCGATTATCGACTTTCAGTTGTTTTTTTTATTCAGCTTTGACAAGAAAGATGGATACTTCGAAAATCCGAGTTATTTTTGAATACGAGTTCCGACGCGGAACTAACGCGGCAGAAACAGCTCGCAATATCAATGTTGCGTTTGGAGAGGGGACTGCTAATGAACGCACCGTGCGATTTTGGTTTAAACGCTTTCGTGATGGAAACTTTGATTTGAAGAACGAACCACGTGGAAGACCGCCCACACAGGTGAATAACAATGAATTGAAAGAGATGATGGAAGCCGATCCGAGCCGAACTACCCAGGAATTAGCGGAATGGCTTAACGTAACCTTACCAACAATATTGACTCATTTGCTTCAAATCAATAAAATAAAAAAATATGAGAAATGGGTGCCTCATGAATTGACTGATCTGCAGAACGAAACACGTGTTGAAACTTGTGTTGCCTTATTGAATCGATACAGAAATGAAGGAATTTTGGATTGAATTGTGTCATGTGATGAAAAGTGGATTCTTTACGATAACCGTAAGCGAAAAATGCAACTGCGGCCTGAACAAAAGTTCATACAAATATCCCGTAGAATAAGGACGTTCAGTAGTTAGCCTTCGATCGAGCCGTGCGGCTGTTATCATTGAGCCACGAGCCCCTCATTTCAGATTTATTGGTCTAGATAGATAATTACCTCATACATTGACACAACTGTTAAAATGAGTAAGTATGTCAATATCATCGCATTGTTCTGCTTGTAATACTTGCCTCAATTAGTTGCAGCCTAGTTCCTCTCCACATGTATACACACAGTCGTCAAACATGTACATATGTCTGAGCTTGTATCGATTTAGGACGGCTTTTTATTACAGACTTTTATGAAATCAATGAATATTTATTTCGGACTGGTCCTTTTTACTAAGAAACGAGGCTGTTTGATGTACTGAATAAACATCATCGTATGAAGTCATAGAGCGAGGACAGTTCACGTTCCCACAGACCTGGCCTTAGAGATAAAGTTAAGGACTCGCGTGCCTACAAGTTATTTATGAGAGTAAAATATACTGAGTATTTCCCCCTAAAAAATTCAGAACTGTGGGATGGTTGCTTAACACACTAACAGTAGGAATGGCTTTCATTTCACAGTTCAACCACATTCATTGCGTTATTTACGTTGGTAAGCAGACAAATGTTGCATGTGAAGCAATAGATTAGCAATATCCTTCAAAATGATTTAGATTCTGATAGATAGTGATACACAATTAGCTGAGCTGCCTACTGCTAACTGGCTGCTAAACAACGTCTCCACTTGTATGCATATAATTTAATGTTGCTAGGTTTGAGATTCTTATTGTCCGCAAATTGTAAGTATAAAATAAATGATCAAAAATGTATAGTTTGCGCATGGTTAAGTCGTCAATTTGCCGTAGAATGCATCGGTGAACGCTGATTGTTGTGGAACGATCAAATTAATGGCTGAAACAATCAGTGAATTTCACAGGAATACGTAATGTAACCACAATAGCTACTAGTGTTTGTAGGAACAAAGGACCATCAAAATATAAGTTTGGTCGCAAGGGCCACCGAGGACTAGGCCGGCCACCGGGGACATGGGGGACGATACCTAACACGGTGAGGGTATTCGTTAGTATTACTTCCTGATATGTTAAACGTGACAAGACTATGTCGCCTCCCAACTATGTTGGAAAGCCGATATTCAGCTCCCTTACTTATTGGAGCATCAAGCAACGCCGCGTAACAGATATTAGTTGACATATTGTCAATATTGTGTCACGCAATATTAGGAGCCGTACCATTAACACCAATTTATTAAGTTGTCTGTTTAAAATTAATTGTATTCCCAATAATAGTGTTAGCCGCGGGTTCGATCATGGAGCTTGAAAGAAATAATGACTACATGAAAACAACTTGTTAAACAAAAGTAAGAAAGTTTTTTAAAATAAATTAGTCCCATTAATCAGAGTTGTAAAACTAATTTAATTAAATATATAAAAATTTAATGTAGGTATACTTTGAAACTTTCGCCAATTATTCACTAGTATCAGGGAGGTTTAAAATAAGTAAGCGAACCTACAGCTAATACGTGGATATACTACTCGTAGTACGGTAAATCAGTGCCCAATCATTGAGTTGTATTGTTATGAACAACAAGTGACTCTTTTAATTACATATATTTTAGTCCACTTTCTTCAATACACAGACAGATTTGCTGTATATTTACAAGTAATTTGAGACATAACCGTCAAAGCTGTGTGCTCAGGTGTTCCACGAAAGCGCTATGTGGGGCATCCCTAGGCAGTGGATCACCTCGCCAGTCTGATCTGACAAATGAAATCAACAGTTTGTAAGTGATGACCGAACGAAACAGCTGGTTTGAAAGCAGGTAATTATTAAGATTATTTAGTAAATTAAAGATATTTGTATACTTAGTAAGTGTCGCAAACAAAATCGATAAAGTGAATGCATATTTCAGTCATCTAAATAATGAGCTCGGTAAGCTGAGAATCCGATCGTTCCAAACACAATTATACTGTGTGACAAGTTAGACAAATGTCGACCAAAAATGTTGCAAACATTTAAATTACAGTAAATTCCCTTCGCCTCAGGCGCCCAGTCCCCCGTGTTCGGGATTACTAGCTCGTTCGTGCAAGTAATTGACAATGTTTCTGAATGCAGTTATGTAATACTTTCATGTTGCTATTTTGTTATAACATGTCTTCTGGCTACACCATCTCCCATATTTTTGATTATGTAGTTTAGTTAGTTAAACGAAACATTGTCATATATTTATTGTCAAATTCTTTGTCACAGTTCAAGTTTGGTCCTTATAGACCTGTTCTATATAAAAGTTGGTCGTATTTACCCACCCTATCAGTCGCACGTCTCAATTACTTCAGGATCAGATTACGGGCGTATTTATCAGCAGCATCAAGTTGGTCCTTTGTTCCCCGAGTGTGGTCGATGGAGCTGATAACTCGGATCACGCTGTAGTTCCACTCGCTAGTTTGTTTGAGTTGCTGCTTACGGCGGATATCAGAGAACTATGTGGGGTATTGTGTAGTACGTAGTCTTGTAGGGTTACTAGTACTACCCAGTGTGATAGGATAGGTCTTCGAGACAATCAAATATTGTTGATTTGCATTGCATTGTGTTTCAGAATATAGCAAGTGAAAAATTCAAGAATCGGGATCTTCTCTACACTCTAGGTACCTAAGAGAGAGAGAGAGACAGCGAGGGGCCTGCTACCCGACAGTGTTTTTAAAATATCTTAGTGTAACGAAAGTGCCAAAGTTATCAAATATGCTGCCAGTTATATTAATCATCTGCGTGTCATGTGAGTATTGATGATTTTATCTACATAATGTTCAGTATGAACCTCTCTCCGCCACTAGATGAGGACAAAAATGGTCACTAGTCTTCAACCGAATGAAACTTCTTCAGAAAAAAACAAAGAAAAACTCTTAGGAGGCGGCTGTAAATCATAAAATATTACACTGCGTATGTTTATGTTGTATTGAACCCTTTCCTCATTCGTCATAAAACGTTGACGTGTCGTCACGGCATTGACGTCACGTTCATAATTTGGCGATGTTCGGAGTGATGCTGTGCGGACACTAAGACGACAGCCGACGAGTGCCGACTGCCGACAATTACCTGCTAAGTGAAGCACTTAGCTGCCAAGACTGTGGGGCCTTCAGAAATAATAGTTGTTTGTTGGGAAACTAACATACTTATCCAAAGATTCATAAATATATTTTTAAAGTTGCGTCTATTATTCCTCTGAACGTAAATACATAATTGTTTTAAATACCAATCAAGTCAATTAAGTATTTACCAGTGACATCCGAAGCGAATTAACTAATGGCCGACTCGGTTATAATTCTAAAACCAAAACCGCGAGTTAACATCTTAATGATCCATTTGCGCCGCGCCCATGCCCGCGCCCGCGACAAACCAGTAAAACACACAGATATTATGAAAGCGATTATATTAATATGAGAGGACGGATGCAAATCTGTTAGTCGGGTACTATTCAAATTTTCCAGATCGTTTGCGGTCCAGACACATCCGCTAATTAATTTCTATTTATACAGTTTTGAATAAATATTACGGGTATTGAGTTAGATTTGAATCATTCATGAATTCATGGCGGTTCCTTTCACAGTAATTCATGGCGGTTCCTTTCACAGTAATTCATGGCGGTTCTTTTCACAGCAATTGGATTCTCATTTATAATGCCTGAATAAATAAACCGTGGAAATACTTACTACGTGCGCGGTCTTTGCTTAATCTGCTGGGACTAAGAAGTCTATCTATCTAACTAGGATTTTTTTTGGGAATTTCTTAGTAACAGCCCCGAGCCCGGAGTTGGCGGTGTAATACCCCCGCGCCTCGGAAAGCACGTTAAGCCGTTGGTCCTGCGCCTGATCTCTCTCCGGTCGTGTCCGATTGCCGTCCCATCGGACTGTGAGAGTGAGGGAAGAGGCAGTGCACCTGTGTCTGCGCGCACCCTTGTGCACTCTAACATCTCCCGCGCCGAAGGCTCGTCTCCGTTGAGATTGGCCGCCGCGCGCCGTGGCCGACGGGTGTGTAACGTTTGATATAATAACAAAAGTTCTAATGATCATAAGACCGAATTTCATTTTTTTTTTTTTTTTAATATAACGATCAAATGATATAATGAATTATTGATATAATTTCATTTTACCTAATTTCATATGGTACAATGAACAATTTATATAATGCACATTTGAAATAATATTCAATTAATATAATATTCAAAATATATAAGTAACGTTTAATATAATTTGGAAATGTCTACGTACTTTTATTTTTGCAAAAACTGACTATTGAAATTCTGCGATATGGCGACAACAGTATTATACACCGGCTTGTAGTGAACAGGTTGAATCTGTTCCAAAACCGAATCGGGGCACCCCGACTTGACGTAGTCTTTTGGCTCCTACCCTAGAGTGTATATAAAAACCGGAGGCGCGGAGGGAGAGCAACCCCCGCCCGCTGTAACAAAGCATAGGCACCCGTGCGAGCCGTAGCGGCTGAGGCTGGTCGCCGGAGGCGACTATCTAGCCGAAGCTGCGGAGGTGAGCAACGAAAATGAAACGATAATTTAATTTTTATTTTATTTATTTTATGGTACAAACAAAAATCTAATTGAAACACTCAAATGAAAATAAATTCAAAACACCGGCCGCTAGAAATAAAAACAAATAAACGTCAGTAAGCAGTATTGTCACATTTGACTTTGACAGCTAAACAGATAAAATATTATTGAATTGTATAGTTTCACATTTGTCCGCGTTAGACATAAATTTAATGTTTTTTGCTATTTACGAACTTCTTACTACTTCAGATTGCATAAAACACTAATAAATAATATGTAAAATTATATATAAATGAAATCTGGCATGAATAAATGTTCAAATTTAGTAGTAGTTTTTCGAAAATCATTTCTACTAACGGGTTTTAGAATAATGGCAATACGACAATGTCATTATGACACAATTCTATTACGAGACCATTGACCGACCAATGATCGACCATTACAATTTAGCAGATTACGAACTTTTAACAAAATGACAGTGGGATCTGTTGGAATGACGAATTTATAAAAAATACCAGACTTGGGCCCTGGAGGACTTTATTTATTTCTTTATCTATCTAACTAGCCTGTATTGTCCCACTGCAGGGCAAAGGCCTCCCTCTCCCTTTTCCACACCAAAAATGATCATGTATATATTTAAGAAACAGCCAGACTTCCAATCAGAGACACAGCTAAACAAAACACGTACGTCAGACTGACAGCCAATAAAATAAAGAGTCGTCACGAACAGTTATGTAAGCAATTTGTACTTTATAAACTCTTATGAAAAAGCCATGCTAAACAAAGCCTTCTAAACTCGCATACTTTGCGCGACAGCCTCGTTTGATAAACCCTTCAAACGGGACGAGTCCCCTCTCAAGACGGTTATAAGGCCGCGTATACAAGCGCTTACGGGTTAATAAAGCAGGTTGTCTATTGCGGCGTGATTGAGCTGTCACGCTGTGGCCCATCGACGGCCACCCACCGCCACGCACTGTGGAACACCGCGGAGATACTCGTACTGTGCCTTATGTCGCGTCTTTCATTATTTTGTGCAAAGATCTAGTTTGTGATGCCTCTCTCTTTCTATAGTACGTTGTTTTCGACAAAATGTTTGCATTAAGAGAAAAAGTAAGAACCTTACTTTTCGTGTTATAGTAAACTTTTTGTGTAATCGAGAAAATTCTATCCTTTAGTATCTGTTTTAGTAGTTATTACCTAGTTGTTTAAAACTGTCCAATTCCCATTAAGTAGTCGCGTTTTTGATGGCCTAAAAATAAATACTTTCATTAAAAACTATTTAGTTAACTCTAAGCTATTGGCCGTGGACTCATTAATCATCGTAACAGTTATTATAGAAGTAAGGAGCGTCAATACTTATTATTCACAAAGCTGTCGGAAGCTCGACATGGCTGGAACTTCTACTATGATTAATGACGCCCCAGTCGCCGATACAATCTCAACTTTATACCTAAAACTGAAGACGACTTTAAAAAAAAATTCTATGAATGTTCCATCTTATCAGTTCCAACAGATTTTCCTGAAAAGATGACTTATTTAGAGCAAGTTTAAAACAATTTAGAGCAGCTTCGTGTTGGTGTCACCGAGGGTTGCTGTCGATAGCAGCCGGCGATGCTATCAGCAAGATGGATGATGCAGACGCTCACTTTAACTTATAAACGAGCTGTCACCGTCACTGTCACTTTGACAACTACCGTCATTCCGCTACAGTTGACATTTACAGTTATTAGGCAATTAGTTCAACGAAGTTAATGACATGAAAATTGTGTTATTAGGTATTCTGATTGGTATTCGGTGGTAATTAATGTAAATGCCATTTGTTAACGATTTACCGTTGGATTTAGTTTGTATGCGGTTACAAAAGTAATGGAATGTAGTGTATATAAAATGAGCGAGGGATACATTTGATTGTATAATTATCGTAGTTTTTCGCTACAATTGGCAATGTTGAATGGAATGGCACTGTTGCTCTTGTTTGTAGATTCTTATTCTCCTTATTTTTGACAGTCAGAGAACTTCATAATTAAAAACATAAACAATCAAATTCGTCCACTTGAACACCCCTTGTTGCTTGTTAACATATTATTATGTATCTCCACAGTCTCACGCCTGCGAGACATTTACCTCAACATATTAAAAACGTCGCAGTCAGCACTTAAGTGCCAGACGGACAAATATAGGCACGTTAGCGATGCAACGAGGCTGGGCGAGGCTAATGGATACGTAATGAGCGCTCGGTGACGACCCGGCACGGTGCGGAGCGGTGTGGCACGGTGCGGTACGGCGCGGTGCGGTGCGGTACGACACGGTTCGCGATGAGCCAGCCCGCAGGTAATTAAGGGAATATCTTGCTAGTTTTGTTAGAGATCGTCCGGAGATCATAACACTTAGTATAGCGGAGTAGTCCCTAATCTTTCTACATAGTATTTACAAACATGTAAATTAGCATTGAATAATACAAATACACATCTGAAATAAACATAAATGTATCTGAAATAAACATAACTGCATCGACACTAGGTTCTAGGCTACCCATAAACACTTCTTTTACTAATGGTTGACGCTGTTCAGACAAAAATAAAGACGTTACGCGTCTGTCTTCCCTTTTCTTTTTTTGTTACAAAATAGACTCTGCTGACAAAATGCCGAAGTTCTACGTACTTACGAGTATGTGTGTTATGAGTTGACATTTAGCAGTCCATAGCATCCGTTCTTTCCGCGATATTTAACAGCGACTCGCTCGGCCGGCCGTAACTCAGCGTTATTCACACACAGATTGCTCAGTTTCATTCAATACATCGCCGCACCGCCAGAGGGCGTGCGTGATTCATGTTTAGGACAGAGATGACTTTTTATGGTTTGTGTTTAACGTTTATTGTCGTTTGTCAACCCATTGTCACGCTCAAAATATATTTATGTACATACTTTTAGAAGAATACGTACCGGCACATTTTAGAAGCATGTGTTAGGTGACACGGATATTAATAAATACCGACCTCAAACTTGTGCAGTCGTTACGATGCTCATTGTTCAACTACCAGCATCGTAAGTATGTAGCCTAGCCTAAATAGCTTTTTTCTGTAACTAAAATTGTGATAATATTTTGTGTACACAAAGACCGACTTAGGGCAGTTATATGTATTCCTATTCATGAATATTTTTATTATCATCAGCTAATACGGCGCATTCTAGCGAAAAATATTTATAATCCGAGGCAAAAAGGTTCTGTTATCGTCATATATTTACTTATTAAGGTTCCGCGAACTTTACATATCCAAGGTATTTTCCACTATCTACTGAAGCTGAAAATATGTTATATGTAATAAGGCGCGACGTCCACAACTTGTTAAAAGGACCAATTCCTCACCGCTTACCAGCCGTTTCCACCGTATTGCAGTTCTTACACAACATATCAGACTGCATGGAATCGAGCAGCTAACGTGAGCTAGCGTGTAGTGGATTAGGATTATACTATTCGTGCGCTGCAGCGAAGCCCCGCCAGTGCAGCCTCAACCTGCTGGTGTGACGTCACGGACCCACGTGACAGCGTACATTACTTAAGCACGCACGTACTCGACTCAATTGATTGCGGATTATTGCTGAGCCATCATAAGTGTGATCGAAATTCTCAGAAAAGAACATCTTTTTTTCACGACTGTACGAACGCAAGATAAGTACAAACGACCCGTGAAATACAATAAAGTTTATCGATAGTATTTTTATGGATAGATAATAATTAAGTACCTAATATGACACGAGACTTTTAATGAGTTTAACTGTTGTGGAATGGTTTCGTGATGTAGGTGTACCTCTCGCTAGCTTTACAGAAAAAAAAGTGAGCAGATCGGTCCCAAAACATTTGGGAACACATGAAGCAATATTACCCAAGTGAGTAGCACGACAAATATTTTTAATAAACTTGTTTTATCATACGCAGTGTCGGCCTGCAGCCGGAGTAATAAAACTTTGAGATATGAACGATCCTCCTACGAGACGGAGATATTAGAAAATGGAGGTTAAAATTCGGACTGAAACTGGCGTCTCGAAGAAAATTCGCAAGAAGAAGTCGAGAGATTTAAAATGAGCCGGATTTCATTTAGATTAATTTAAAATGCCAGACCACTGGTCGCTAGCTTGATAGGGCTGAGTTAGATTCTCAGGATGACACCACCTGCTTCACAGAATTGTAGTAGAATCGACACAAGGCTAGAAATGGCACCCGGGAAATGGTTTCAATTCATAGAATTACACCAAAAATAGGTTATAATGCGACACGTTGTTCCTACTACATCGGAAAATGTAACCCATTGGGGTCACCTCTATTCAAACAGTCAGTTTACCGACACCTGTACGTACAGTTACTCGTGTAACAAGCGAAAAGAGCGCTTGTTTGAGTACAGGCTTAATGATGATCATCGCGATCCGCGCCCGGCGCCGGCTGGCACGCGCCGCCACCGCAACGAGCCGGACAGCGACATTTATACCGGACACAAGCTTTTGTTCACTGGTTTATGAACAAAAATAAATTACAAACTAATCACCAATGGGATTGAGCGGGCTATGTATGTAGGATGCATCGGGACAGATGGGAGAAGTCACGCAGAGGGAGCCGGGCGACGCGGCGGGCGTCACGCGTCATCGCTGAGGGAGCTCAAGGAGTCGCTGGCGTGACTTAAGAGGTGTTTATGGGAGATTGGCCGGAGAAGGCCACCCACAGGGAAGAGTGGAAAGCTGTGGGAGAGACTGTTTCCAGCAGTGGGACAGAACAGGTTGAATAATGAAAAAAACACCTGCGTATACGTACGTACGACCTCATAATCATTTATAATTGCCTCACGATTGTAAAATGATGCACATGATGCTGAACGCAGTCTCAATTTTCTTGCGGGTCAACTGTAAACTTTAGCTATCTATTGGTGCAGCTCACCGCTTGAGTGAAAGGTTCCAATATTGGCGGCTTATGTCCTCCCTTATGTCACAGTAAACTCCGACTTTTGAACCAGGCAGGAGTTTTGAACGGAATTAACGACTCGTGATGTCAGTCGGTGACATAAAGTGGAAGCGGTAACTTTTATAATAAAATTTTCTTCTTCCTTCTTAAAAATTTACATATGCTTGGAATTAAGCGAGTCAGGTATCGCTAAGTATGTATCAGTCATTAGTGTCAAAAACAAATTACTAAAACGAAAATGCACAATTTTAGCAGCTAAATTAAATGTTATAAAATATAAAAAACTAGACAACACCTGAACTCAAAGAACCTGTCATAAAATATGTAGAAATGTAATAAAATATTGAAGCCAACAGATATAGATGATGCTACGGTCGTTCCAGTAACTTCCACGCCACGAAGGTGCGTGTCAATGAAATCCTTATCGTTGGTATTTTTCCAATCGGAGCCAAATTATTTGATAGGTAAACGCAATAATTTACATCCATTTATCCGCGGTGTTGCCAGCGGCGATGAAATATGGCCGCGCGCGAAATTGAATGCTGACTTTTCGGTGTTGGCAACTTTGAGTTTTCCCAAATTAAGAGCGAGAATTTATGGAATGAGAGTTTTCGGTTAGGACGTAAATTGATGACATTCCGCTGGATGTCCACGCTTTGGAGAAAAGATTAATTGTTACGCATTCCTTTTATTTGTTATTGACTTTAGTTCTGGTATTTTAGAATAACTGGACTTCATTCAATTTAAATCATAGACAAAGACTTATAATAGTAAAGGGTCTTCCAATAGGGACTTCCGAACTTTGACAGTTGATAGTGACCCTATTGTTGAAGCTACTATATGTCAAATTGGTTGTCATTTATTCAGTCTGTTTTGCCAAATCATCCGTTTATTATAAGTAGGCTTAGCTATCGCATTAGGTTTCTAAACCTGTAATGATAGTTTAAGAGTTTTAAATAAATAAATAAATAACACGTGCAAGTGTTAAAATTGTTTTATCAAAATGGGTGTTCTATTCGGGCAGCGTTCCGCGTGCTTCGCCCATTTTACGGTTGCCATAATCGTCCTACCGAGAGGACTATTCGCAGTGTGGTGGATTAATTTGAGTCCACTGTAGATGATACTAATCCACAAGAGATCCAAGAGCGTCCAATGCATACCGCAAAAGTCACTGTTTGTTGTGGATTTTGGGCTGGCGGCGTCATCGGTCCATGTTTCTTTGACAACGTTGGCCAGGCCATTACCGTCAACGGCAAGCGCTATAGGTCGATGATACCAACTTTTTTTTGGCCTGAATTGGATGATATGGACACCAACGATATGTGTTTTCAACAAAACAGTGCTACGTGCCACACAGCTCATGCCACATTGGACATCCTGCACGAACGATTTGAGAACATGGTCGTGTCACGTGGAGGTGATGTGAACTGGCCACTGAGATCGTGCGATTTGACCCCATTGGACTTTTTCTTGTAGGGTTTTCTTAAGTCGCAGGTCTATGCAAATAAGCCACAAACCACAACGGCCTTCAAAGCCACCATAACCCATACCATCGGTCAAATTCAGCCTGATTTATGCGCTAGAGTCATGGAAAATTGGACATTTCGGATGCGCGCCACCCAGCGAAGCCGCGGCGGACATTTAAACGATGTGTTATTCCACACATAATGGCATCGATAGGCCTTTCAAACAAATACAAAATTTCGATGATATCTCACACACACTTTGTTTTAATAAAATTTAAAGGTAGAAAGTGCTTACTGAAAGACCCTTTATAGTTAGGTATACGAGTACTTATTATATTTATAGTTTTAATAGGTTGTTGCGTATCTTCTTATTTAAAAATATTTATTCATCAATTTTCACAATCGCACCTACCACTGTTTGCCTCTGTATCACCCAAAGGTTGACTGGTAGAAAATGCCTATGGCATTAAGTCCGCCTCTGTACATTTGTGTGCTTAACGTATTAAATAAATAAAGACTAATTTCAATATGTAAAACTGCTTTTATTTATTTGATAATTGCATTAATTGTCATGTCTTTTGGTGGGTCGTTGTCATGGATGTCAATGGATAAATCATTTAGTGCCTGTGACGAGTTCTCCCGGCGGAGCACATTATGTCCACGTCAGTAGTTGATTCTACCCTCTTCATCATTGATAGGTACCCGTTGCTGTTCACATCGAAATCTCTTATTTATTAACATTGGCAATACCTGCGGGCCTATCTAACCCTATTTCTGAATCAATCTGAGAAACACAATTTCGTCTAAAAATTCATAATTTATTCAGAACATCCTTCACACGCTCTAAGAGGGGAATTCGTATTCCCTAATCCTAAATAACAAATACTGTCTTATCCTGAAAATTTATAAAACATTCTTTGAAAGTAAATAGAGAGCGAAGATTTAAAGATCACTAAAATGGAGCTAAACAGATAATATCTGTACATTACATTTGAACATTATCGCGACAACATTAAACTTGGGTGAGTTGTTACACTACAAAACGCGCTATAAAAGTAAGGACGGGTACACACGCGCGGCGCGCGGTGGGCGCTGATACCGTTTACGAGCGTGTTCGGCGTATGCGACCTGTACTGTGTGCTGTTACCACTTTTATTAACGGCGTGTCAGTTATCCGACAGATCGTGTGTTTATAGCCCTTTTATCTGCAAGAGTAAAGCTTTTTATATACGTTAGTACTGTTAGTAGTGCTCAAGATAACAACGGCGTCTTGTAATATTAAGACAATGGCTCGCGACCCTTATATTTTTGGTTGAAATATTTGTATTTTATTTAAACTTTATTATTTGGAAACGAAATATCCCTAAAAGCAACTAGCTGTCATGTCAAAGATCTCAATAATAGCAAGAGTAGGTATTTCATTATCTCCATATCAACTTACTCTAGGGTCCAAAGGCATTTCATTAATTAAAACTTATAATTCTTGACACTTTTAGCTTTACAGTTACAGTCAATGATAAAACCGAGTTTACCTGCGACCTGAATACCCAAATAAAAACGGGGGCTACGTAAAATCGAAACGTCAAATTAATTGAAAGCGATGCTGAGAGACGTTTAACTAAATATTGGTTGAATTTGTAACGTTCGGGTGTCGAGGACTGTTGCCACGCATAGCGGTGTAAGTGCTTATTTAAATTTATTTACTCGAACGCGGGGTAATTGCGCTCCCCG
Organism: Apamea epomidion; assembly: GCA_947507525.1. Lineage (NCBI taxonomy): Eukaryota > Metazoa > Arthropoda > Insecta > Lepidoptera > Noctuidae > Apamea > Apamea epomidion. The sequence continues at coordinate 615,495 of OX382239.1, forward strand.
GAGGTGCGAGGGGGGGGGGGGGGGGTCACAGGTGACAGGGTATTCATATATTATTTATGGCAACATACACACATTTCTGAGCTGCCGCGTGAATTAGGTTTCCTATTGTTGCTGTAATTGCAGAATTAAAGTGACGCGTTCATTTGATTGTTTATCAATATTTCTGATGCTGTTCTTGCCTTGTCACTTGGTAGATGAAGCGCAGGTAATTGTTTGTGAATTAGTTAAAACTGACAACTAGTTACTAAACAATAATGATGCGATCAAAGCCTTTTTTCGAAATAAAGATATTAAATAAAACTATAATGATGAATGAAAAACTAAGCCAATTCCTCCTCCCATAGAGATTGGAAGCGCAAAAGTTATTTTCAAACCACTTTATTTACCCATTGCAATATTCAGCTCAGTAGAGGAATATTCTCGACACTAATAATAAAATATATTGTTCATCCATTACAAGAACAATATTCTCAAGCTAAAAGATTTAATAGGATTATAAATGATCACGTTTACATTGCGCAACATCGCGTTATTTCCCTTGTGAAACGTTCCTGACGTAAGTATTATATTTGTGTTACACCTTCCCACATCTAGCGTCCGCCATTACACCACAACTTGCTTGGAACCACTTGACGCGAACGCGAGCCAATTATAAATTTGAATTTGAACGAACTCGCGCTCCGTGCGTCGCGAGCCATTGTCTATGGTACACCTGCCGAAATAATTTTAATTAAAATTCTGTTATTTACTGATTCGTAAAGTTGATCGTTAAATTTTATATTGTACGCATATCGAATTATTAAAAATCCTCTTTTAATTGTTGTGTAGGTATAACGGCAAAGCGATGTCAGTGCAATTTGTATGGTAATCGCACGCGTCATAGTTGTGTACACAGCTTTATTTATTTGCGTTTTTATTGTTAATTGATTGAGGTTGCCTAAAATGGTACTGTGGTCTCTTTTATTATTATTGTACGTTTTCAATTAAAGAGTAACAGCGGTTATCAATATAATGGGTCTATTGGGTTGTGACAGGTTCAATCGTGAGCCCATTCAACGATGGGTCAAATCGAGTGGTGCTCGTTTGATTCATACTTGTGCGCGGCGATGTGGAATGAAACAATGAAGTGTTGCTGGCCGGCTGCTCGGCTGTTCGACCACAACTGAAAAACAAATGACTGTGAACAAACCCACTGTCGAACATCGTGCACTTTTTAATGAGATGCATATTTTAGGCATGTCACAGTAAATGGAACCAATTAAAATTCACAGTTTCAATTGGAAAATTGAATAATGAATTCGATTGAAAAAAAACACACTCGTCCTCTTTAGGATAAATTCAAAGAATCGGCAAAAAAAAGAATTCCAATTCGAAGTAGTGCAATGAAACGTGATTTTAGTAATTATAAAATAGAATATTGTGTATGAGAAGGTGCTTTCGTCAGTTTATAGCTTGCGTAGTTTATGTTTCCACGTAACGTCTTGATTGACCTAGATCTCTGAAAGCGCAGCTGTGATCGTGACGAACTTATTAAGTTTAATTTCCAGCTAATTTTCTGATGACGTCCCCGCTAATAAGTTCTGAGTAGACAACAGAAGGTTCGGTCGTCTGCTGTGGATTTCCAGTAAGAAGCAAAAGGTTTGTGTTCTATATGACAGGGTACGGGCACGTCGATCGACATACTGTGGACTTAGAAATTAGACGGATCCAATTTCTAGATATCATATATCCTAAAGAACATAAACATCAGGCCTTGTTGCCTCGAGGGGTTGGGCAGAGTTTTACCTGTAGTACACTAAACATCGTACATATCGCCAGGTATGCTGTAGTCCCATGTATCAGGGCGAGCCTGCTGCTATCGACCGGAACAGCTCCAGACTGCGCGCTGCTCCTGACAAATTCCAGATGGAAAAACCCAATAACACTGCCCGTTCCGGGAATCGAAGCCACGTCCTCATGCTAAGCGGTAGCGACCACTACACCACCGATCGACTTTACGATTGATATTCGTTTCTCAGAGAACAAGATCCCACCAAAAACCATAAAAGTGAAAAATGGGCCAAGTTCAGTAAAAAAGAACGAGTGAGAGTCCCGGCGTCGACGATTAAAGTGTTGAGATCTAAAGGGGGCAAGTTCTGGAGAAGTTCCTTAAATCATAGTACACGAATGAAAACGTTCCGCAATACACGAGGGCATTAGTTATGTTACTTAATTCGAATAGCTATGTCAGTTGGCAAGTTTTTAAACCGAGTTCGAGTTAAAAGTTAATCAACTATCGACAACACTGGTCTATCAATGAGTTCTTCATTCATGATCCCACATCTTCTAATGTACAAACGTCGTGTATCCGTGTACAAGCGTCGCGCTAAGCCGTAGGGGCTGAGCAAGAACATAGTCGCGTTGAATGTTTGACAAGTGACGTCACAGGATATTGGTATCGTCATGTAGGTATGTCTAGCATGATTGTGTTCACTATGTTATGTAGAGGTGTACGCAATTTTGATAAATAATAGTGACTGCCAATGAACATTTAAGGATAATGGCAATGATCACTTTTGGGAGGCATGGACATGAGTAAGACTTAAACGGTCTGTCTCTATGACGATGATAGCGATGTCATAATATTGCAAGATGAAGAAAATAAACAGATACACTACCTAAATCAAAACAAAGTGGTAAGCTCATCACTAGATACTTTATCTATTCGTACAAAGCTAGTACGATTCTATGGCACACAACGCGAAGGGCCTCCTATTCTATGGCACACAACGCGAAGGGCCTCCTATTCTCTACAAACTGTATAAACGTGATAATCCTCGGTATTACCAGCCTGAGCCGCAACACTGCACTTTTCCCACGACAGATTACGGAACTAGACCTTTATGAATAAATCCACTCTTTGTGGGATATTATTCATGCTGGCAACTCTAATGCCACAGTAAACGTAGAAGGTAGAAGGCAAACTTTGTTAACTTCGCGCACATGAAGACGAGCACACCCTCCAAACACGGGCAGTCATTTACATTTTCTCTTATTAAAGAAACAAAAAAGTGGTCCTTCTGTATGAAACTTATTGTGTTCCAACTTATACCTAATTATGTGTGTGGAAGATCTTTGTGCGCGATGTGGGTCACCGCGGCCGACGAAATTGATGGCCGATGGCAGATGGCAAACAGACACGCCGACACGCGGCGGCGGTTATGGTCCACAGACGGCGACATGGCCGAGCAGAGGTGACTTCATATCCTTTGTGGCAACCACTCCGCTCGTTGTAGCGGTGTCTTCGAGGATTTTCGGATAAAATCGGTTTTGAAATGTGATGAGGTGTTTGCAATAAGGGGCTGTACGCAGGTTGTAAATGTAATAAGGTGTTTCCGTTGGTCAGTTTTAGGGAAAATAGTGTGGAAAGAAATCACACAGTTAGTAAATATTATTCAATTATGCAGACGTCCTAAGTGTACGTGTTCACAAGTTATAACAAAACAGCTAAACCAAAAACAGAGATATTAAATCAGACGTAGACAATAGTCTCACTTACGAGAGCGAATGCTTAAGTGCAAAAGCTAGGCAACAGTTTTTGTGCATTTTCCATACTTCAAAAGACCCCATCCAAACTGGTTGCAAATAAAGATAGATTGCCGAACTATTGACACAAAAACCTTCACTTGTCTCGCCCTTCCTCCGTAAGCATCTGGTACACGGAACATTCTGTTTTTATTCAGACATCTTATGGAAATCCTCGAGTGAAGGAAATCTCTGAAGGATTAAGTAGTTTGTATCAACAACGGGAGGGCGACGATTTACTCGCTCTCTTAACAAATTACTGATATAACATTTAATTACTTGTTTTTTCAATAACTAGTCCTATTTTCTTTAGCAGGTTAGTTCAAATATGTATATCTGAACATTTCTGGCTGTTCGCCTTCATAGTAACGTGTATCTGTCTTACGATATTGCTGCCTGCTTCAACCACGGACCAATAACTTTAGCTTTGACCAATCGTCGCCGACCATGTGGTCATTTCGATCTGAGACACCAAAGTGGAAGATTCTCCGAGCCACAACATTCTCCTTTACAAAGTTTAGGAGGCCTACCCCATACGAAAACTATAGTGTTGCTAGTTCAATCTAAACCAACCTAGTTACCTAATACTGGTTCCATATTAGTTTATTACAAGTACACTAAGCAAACTATCCAGGGTCGCCATTAGCAAGGCTGTCACGTAGTACCAGGCGCACAGACAGCTGAGGAACTAAACTAATCACCGTGTAGCGGTCAACCAAGTTATAATGTTGGTATTAACATTGGACGTGTGAAAGCTTTATCGTGTATATCATTATTAGATAGAGAGATAATAGTTTTTTTAACAATAAACAATTCTATAAATTATTGAACTTTTAGTGGCTTTGACATTATTATATGTCGACGTAGACTTGGAATGTGGTATTATGTTGGCTGTGTTGACTGGCTGTGGTGCGACCTTTTTTGTACTATAAATGTCATGTTTTTAAAATATAGTTTTTTTATGTTCTTTTTGTTTGCTTGGTTGCGGTTGTTACGTCTGAGCGGTTGTCAGGTCTTTGTCTTAATTTTCTAATATAAATTTATAATATTGCTATACGTGTTTCTATCGTTTCATTTCTACAGTCCACTATCAAATACAATCCGCTAGCTATCATTTTGGTCCTCATACATTTATATTTTAAGCCAACGGAAGTCACAAACAGTAACTAACGATTAATGATAGCAAATTGCTGTAAAATTGCCACAGTTGTAAAATAAATGTATAGAATTCTCTGCCCCGCAGGGAAACTAGCAAATATGATGTTATAAACGTAGTAACGAGGTATTCTATCCACAGATATTGTCAGGCATGTAATGTTTCTGAATGGAATTGAATTTATGAAGGTCCCTCTCTATCCTATCTTTTAATTTACACAAAATAAACCGTAATGAAGTCCCGAGTCAGCAGTTATTAATATGTAAAACTGCTGCATAATTACGTGTTGTTAAAAGCATCCCCGTATCAACACATCACTGATATTCAGAATACATTATTTTTCGTGAATGCTGTTTAAAATCCCGCAACTATCTGCGAGTCCCGGGGTCCCGGAGTCCCGGGGGGATGGGGTCGGGTCCGGTATAATAACGCGTGCCCCCGAATTAATTATAAGTGTAAATTGTTCCAACATTACGAGAAGATGGCCGCGGACTGTTCAGCTGCCATCGATGGATTATATTATCTTTTATTAAATAGAATTTTTTGTTCGAAATTACCATTCCATCTTGCTCTCGCAATGGATGGATTTTATGTTAGTTAATGGTGGTTGCTTTCATTTAATAGGCGTCGGTTAACCAAGTCGCTGATTACCAGTTGGTTGGACTAGAGTTGGTTCTAAGCCCTAGTCTTCAAGACGCCACTAAGCAATGATAAAACATCACACAATATGAGAATTAAAGTTTTTGGATCTAAATGTATATCCACGGCTATGACAAGCGAGAGGTAGTGGTTAACAAAATGTTCACAGAAATAGCGATAAAAACGAAGCACCGTTTTGCACGAAGACATTTAAAACCTCGCATTTAAAATAAACCAAACCATATTTTTGCATTCCATTCCAGGTTAAACACAAAAAATAAGAAAGACGTTTCTCATTACACTAGCGAGCTATATAAAAGTTTATTTTGCCGAGGATAAGTAAGAGATCTCTGTGTGCTTCGCTCCATAGAAATTTTAATAGCCACCGCAGGAAATAAGAGAAATACTCGCAGAATTGTTAGCCGCGGACTGCTAATGAATCTCGCCACTTCATTAGAGAAAAACGTTGTTCTCTATACATTGCTACTTTACTTCGTGGACTTAAAAGTTTTCAAGTTGAAAGCTGTGCTTGATCGCGACAGTGGTGTGAATGTCGCGGCGAGGTCCGTCGCGGGCCGCCGTGATACTCTCTCATTAACGCCGGCATCCGTCGCCGTCAACTTTGTAAAGCCTTTCGTTTTTAGGGTTCCGTACCCAAAGAGTAAAAACGGGACCATATTACTAAGACTTCGCTGTCTGTCCGTCCGTCTGTCTGTTACCAGGCTGTATCTCAAGAACCGCGATAGCTAGACAGTTGAAATTTTCACAAATTATGTATATCCTGTTGCCGCTATAACAACAAATACTAAAAACAAAATAAAATAAATATTTAAGGGGGGCCCCCATACAACAGACGTGATGTTTATAGATAATGGTACGGAATCCTTCGTGCGCGAGTCCGACTCGTACTTAGCCGGTTTTTATGCTTCACTAAGATAAGAGTGTTACGTCCACATTTTAATAGATTTTCTCGAGCACATTACTTTTTTTTTGCACTCGACCTTCTGAAGCGTTTAGTGGTCATTTTTAATTAAATTTCTTAGACGGGCGGATTTTATGACGTAGTTCCGCGTCTAAACCTTTTTAAGACGTTTTACTGAACTATTGGTGAGATTGTAATAAAAAGAGGTTTCTTAGGTAACTCTAACAAGTTATTTGCCGCAGGAATTTGAAATAATGTACGAGTTTGCCCCATATTTGTGTACATAAACATCAGTTTAGTGAGACACTACCAAGGTATACCCCTTTCGGCGCCCGTGGGGAGCACTTTGGGTCCCGCAAGGTTTACCTGAACTTAACATAAGAGCTCTTCAAAAGGTTTTTCCTGCTTCGACTCTTAGGAGGACACTTGAAGTAAATGTGATTTTTCGATTAGTATATGTTTTGTTCAACATAGTAAACTTATAACTCGTTCAGGTGGATTTGGCAATAAATTAAAGATATAAGTATTTATTGATATTTCAATTAAATGAGAATCAAGCAAACATAACGTTCAAAAGATTGTCCTCCTTTTTGGAGCATCATTAAAAGCTCTTAGCTCAGTTATATTCGGAGCACAAATAAATTATATTTCACGTCCTATATGAAATATCGTCAATAGGAAGCAAAGGACTCGATCAGTCGCCTGCTCGGCAAACAGCCGGCGGACATCATTTATTACTGAGTGGGCGCACTTTTTATTGTGGCAATTGAAAAATTATTCATATCGACATGTTTCTACCAGATTTACTTAGGTACAGAAGTACCTAAGTACAAGTAAGAATTTATTAATACTATTAAATAACGACTTTATCGACCTTTTGTACTGTAAAGATTGTTATAATCGCTGTAAATAAACAAGGTCTAAAACAATTAAATGTGTCCAGTAGTACTGAGAATAAGTTTATTATTAATTGGTTTCCACTATTTTTGGCACAATATTGTTTTTTTTATTAAAAAATAATTCATTCTAAAATTAAGAACGTAACCACCGACACCTACATTTGGTTAAAACTGTATCAGTAGTTTTTGAGTTAAGATCGAAACATTAAAACAAATGTTAATTTCATTAGCTTTCATTTGCTACGCTACCACACCGTAGTGAGCATTCCTTTGGTACGCCGTAGACAGGTGGTCCTTTGCTACGCCGTAGACAGGTCATCCTTTGCTACGCCATAATCTGAGGGGTAATTTTAAGAACGTTCACAGTCTGATCTCAGTCTCAATCTGTCAAAAATACGTCTAATTTTTCTACATTTTGACAAGTTTTTGACATTTGTTTGTCGCCGAGATGAGACTGCGACTAGATTTTGAATGTTTTAAATTACGGGAATACGGGCCCAGGTCGGGAATTCGATGCTATGTCGTAGCCAGAGGCGCAATTCGTAATTTTAAGTACGTTCAGTCTGAAGGCCAATTCTCGTAATTTAAAACGTTCCAAATCTAGTCGCAGTCTCATCTCGGCGACAAACAAATGTCAAATATTTGTCAAAATGTAGGGAAATTAGAGGTATTTTTGACCGATTGAGACTGAGATCAGACTGTGAACATTCTTAAAATTACGAGAATTGCCCCTCAGACTGTGAACGTTCTTAAAATTTTGAGAATTCCCCCTCAGATCTCATTCTCAATCTCAAAATTTTTGAATCCCTACGCTTTTGACATTGATTGTCGCTGAAATGAGATTGCGACTAGATTTTGAACGGTTATAATTACGGGAATTGGCCTTCAGGTCATCCTTGGCTACACGCGGTAGTCGCAGAATCTTTTGCTAAGCCGTAGTCCGGTTATCCTTCGCTACGCCGTAGTCAAGTCATCCATCGCTACGCCGTAGTCGGGCAAAATAGGTACGGTACAATAATTATTTTCCAATAAGCGTTATTATCATGGTATCACATCGTAAACGTCCGCTACATAACAAGGTTCACTGATCATTACATATAGACTAGCACGAGGAATACCTAAAACTGATCGACTGGTGATTTCACAATTTCGTAACCACCGCGAGGGAAGGCGCTGGTGCCTGTCGTTTCAGTCATTTTTATACATTCATAATAAAAATCCCTGCCTTTTTATGTTTATCATTGTTTGAGGTGGCTTGGTCCTACGTCATTGGGAACGCTTGTCGATATAAAACAATGCCTGTCTCAGATTGAAGAATGAGAGTATTTTAATTTAAGTGTTACCTTCCTCCGTATCTTTCATTATTTGGTCAAACACAAATTGGAAAAAAATATATCGGCCACTTGTAGATTCATAATTTTATTTCACCGTCTGACTATATCTTTGATACTCTTTGGTGCAAAGTTCTTTGATAAATCCAACTACATATCAAGTTATTTACCTAAGAGTTACGTAGGAATACGCCAATTTTTAACACTTCTTACCCCCCAAACAGCAATGAATCCAATTCATTCAGCTCTCAGTCACAAGGCATCCATTCAGGGCTAGTTGGAAAGTCGTGTCAATCTATTAGGCGCCGCGGTCACAATGTGCGGCTGCAGGCGGTGACAATGAGCGCTAGTGCTGTTCCGTGTTCATCGAGGCTTGTCGATATCGCGAGGACAGTACTATACGCTAACTTTATAGACTAGAGACTTTCTAAAATACTGCATTCTTTTGTGTAGGGGGACAAATTTAAAATTTGGGTAGATGAGGTAGATTTATGGGTTTTGCAACTGGCAAGCTCGTGAATTTAAAGATCCATTATAAAAAAAGAGGCATATGAACAAAAGATTGTGCGCAAAATACGCGCATTGACGTGGAGTTGCGGACACCAGCCCGTATTACCTATATGAACAAAAGAGTTTCCGATCTTGCGTTATGAGAAGTTTTGTAATTTTTTTGAAATTACGAGCCCAACGAAACCCAGAACTCTGTTCCCAATTCCTACGTAATTAAAGAAGTTCTTCAGTTAATTGAGCAATTAAAACGGACTTAAAAATAAAACTGTCCTGAATGTATCCGAGGCACGCCCACTAGCGGTGATTAATTAATTAAATTCATTTAAATCTGAAATTCAAACGAGCCTCCTTACTCGCCTGGACTCGAACCCCCGGCCTGCTCAATTAGCTGCCTCTTCTTATTTGTCGCTATGGTTTAAAGGTTAATGGTTTAAAGACCCGTCCCCATCATATGCCTATTTAATTTGCTAACGTGACTCGTGAGGCTGTGAGGTTATTCAAATATACCACAAACAATAAACAAAAGCATGCTACAATAAACCAATCATTTTGAAAAGCTCGGTAATTATTCAACAAACATTGTAAAAGCATATTATTTTCAAAAGAGTAACCGTGGAGTTTCTTGCCGGCTCTTCTCCATAGGAAACGACCAATTAGAAGTGTGCTCCTAGCTTCTGACGTTTCATAAGTGCTCATGTGTTATTTTATATTGCAATAAATAATATATAAATAAATTAATTGCAACGTTTGAGACGATTCAATAAAACTTTCATCACGATACAAATGTGTCTGAATTCTGTTTAAAAGCGTAAGATAAATTCATCTTACTTTTAGCAAAGAAGCTGCTCAGACCTTTAAGAGAACAGCTAATGTCATGTTGACGTGATAAGCTAATCAGCAAGTAGGTACCAGCGTTGCGTTCGCAGCCACTCGACTAATTCTCGTGTAAACGTGCACTAGCACTCGCCCACCAGTGGTTGCGTACAATAGTACAGCGGGGATTACGTCTCGATCGCCTGTCAATACCTAATCCGGTTAGCTATTGTCGCTTGAGCCATGCCCTGTCTACGTATCATTGAATGCGGTTTTAGTTGCTCATATTATACATAGATTATATTTCATGCATACACATACATGTTAAATACGAATAGAAAGCATTCAAGATAGCTAACTTATTGTGTTCAGAAGATGTTATGTATGTATGTTACATCGCGTGCCTAATTCCCTACAGATTTTCTCTTTAGCAACGGAGATAAAGCTGTAAGCTAAAGTACTAGTGAAGTTACTATGAACGGTTTATATTTAGTTTACTATCCATAATTACGTAAAACACGTCTTCACGTAGACAGCGAGTGCTTGTGGCTGCTGAATAGGCTCAGATTGTTCTAAATGCTCGCGTTTAATTAAACACAAAATTTTCCTTCTACCGCGATAATACGTGTCACTTCCAAAAGTCCGTTGTTTTTCAATTGTTTCGAATCCATTGCGCGCTCCCCACGAACAAAGAGGAACACACAATAGCCACGTGGTTCAAACTATACGTAATTTTGGCGAATAAACCGCCGGCTGTTCTAAATAAGGAGTTTCCAGACGTTAGTCACCTTTTGTGTAAAATAATGTGTTCCTTACAAAGTGTGTATTGTTTTGCGAATTCGTCGCGGTTCTCCTAAATTGTGTATTGTTGTGTACTCTTGGTTGGGTATTATTTTCCTTGAGTGGCGTGGCGGCCGGCGCGTGAGTCTCACAACCAACTTGATTAGTGAAATGTATTGTCCTTATGTACACCTTGACATATTAGGTAACAGTTTACATAAAACAAGATATCGTAGATTATTTCCCAAAATTAATAGAACAATCTCGCTAATCGCGCCTCAGTGTATGTAGCAATTTGCTAGCGCAGCTCTAACATAGTTCGAAAATATTATCGAATTCAGCAACTCTATAAAATATAAATGGTCTCCCTTATAATGAGTCACGTATCAGTAATGAAATCCGCGGGTGTATCTAAACTTCGGCGAATTTCGGCCAGTTCCGGACGTATTCGGCGCGCCGCTCACGCACAGAACACATTCATAGCTTTCAGAGCTCCGTTTATTATCGAACTTGCAAAACTTTGATTTGAATAGAGACTTTTTGGAACTGTATTACTAGACTTGTTATATTGTTGTATTCATTTATTTGCGCTTCAAAAGGTAAAACAAGGTGTTAACAAAAGGCTTAGAGCTAAGAGCCGTACGAGCTTGTACTGAGGCGTCTGTCCCACTGCTGACGAGGAAGCGACTAGCTATAGACTATTTTCTCTTTCGAGGAACGTACGCTAGGGTACGCAGTTCTTGTCGGCAGTGGTAACTGACAGCGATCGACTGTTAATATAACGTATCTCTTTTACGGACGGGACCTACATGTAATGTACATTACTTGAGTGAGAAAATAGTCTATAGCTAGTCGCTTCCTCCGATGGGACAGGTGCCTTAAGCTTAAAATAGTTTTTCAAATCATAAATAGTTTTCACACCAGCCTAGCGGTTCAGGCCCTACGTTGCACTATTTATAAAAACTCGGCCAGACCCAGTAAGGTTATTTTTAGCCTGGTTAGTTTAGTTAAGAGGAAAAATATAAGTTTTTGTTTCTAATAATCTTTGAAACCACCTCAATATCCAAAAGCTCGTTCTCGAAATATATTCCGAAACCATTTGAGATAGTGAAAATGTCAATGTTATAGCTACGTAGCTAATTTAACTGTCAAGTGAAGTATATTTAAGCGTGGTAGTAACACGCGCCTCCACGCGAGCCTGTCCGCTACGTAGCGCTGATCATAAGCGTGGTAGTAACACGCGCCTCCACGCGAGCCTGTCCGCTACGTAGCGCTGATCATAAGCGTGATAGTAACACGCGCCTCCACGCGAGCCTGTCCGCTACGTAGCGCTGATCATAAGCGTGGTAGTAACACGCGCCTCCACGCGAGCCTGTCCGCTACGTAGCGCTGATCATAAGCGTGGTAGTAACACGCGCCTCCACGCGAGCCTGTCCGCTACGTAGCGCTGATCATAAGCGTGGTAGTAACATGCGCCTCCACGCGAGCCTGTCCGCTACGTAGCGCTGATCATAAGCGTGGTAGTAACACGCGCATACACGCGAGCCTGTCCGCTACGTAGCGCTGATCATAAGCGTGGTAGTAACACGCGCCTCCACGCGAGCCTGTCCGCTACGTAGCGCTGATCATAAGCGTGGTAGTAACACGCGCCTCCACGCGAGCCTGTCCGCTACGTAGCGCTGATCATAAGCGTGGTAGTAACACGCGCATACACGCGAGCCTGTCCGCTACGTAGCGCTGATCATAAGCGTGGTAGTAACACGCGCCTCCACGCGAGCCTGTCCGCTACGTAGCGCTGATCATAAGCGTGGTAGTAACACGCGCCTCCACGCGAGCCTGTCCGCTACGTAGCGCTGATCATAAGCGTGGTAGTAACACGCGCATACACGCGAGCCTGTCCGCTACGTAGCGCTGATCATAAGCGTGGTAGTAACACGCGCATACACGCGAGCCTGTCCGCTACGTAGCGCTGATCATAAGCGTGGTAGTAACACGCGCATACACGCGAGCCTGTCCGCTACGTAGCGCTGATCATTACGTCATTACTGACATTTCATTTTCATTTCACATTTTACAGCTTCGAATACAATGGTTACTTATGGCCGTTTTACACATCAATCTGCCTAGCCCTTCCCAACTATGTCGAGGTCAGCTTCTAGTCTAACCGGATGCAGCTGAATACCAGTATTTTACAAGGAGCGACTGTCTAACTTCCACAACACAACCCAACATGATACCCGTTGGTAAGACTGGTTGTGAAACTTTTGGGCATCTGACTGGTGTAACGAAACGATTGTCAAAGATCTAAGAATGACAGCCGGAGGCCGGGACCAACGGCTGGACGTGCTTTCCGAGGCACGGAAGAGTCTCGATATACAACGTGTTTTTTTTTATACCCCATAACTCTAGGGGGTCATTGTACTCATCATTATGAACAACTTTTACTATGGGACTAAGCCTGAAAGCGCGAAAAAAAATCATCTGTTCCCTACATTTATGTTCGTATAACTCGTCAAAATGTAGGGAACACCAGATTTTTGTTTCACGATTGATTGATGTAAAAGTTGTTCATAATGATGAGTACAATGACCCCCTAGAGTTATGGGATATCAAAAAAAACACGTTGTATAATGGCATGACATTTCAATATTTGGTGCCAAATTTGTAGGTAAGGATTTTAAGAAGATAACAATCTCGGCTGGATGCACGTTTAACATATTCATGTATTCTATGTATTTTATAAAACTATGAATGAAAAATTAGTTTGGCGAGAAATTTAATACAGCTTTAAGGAAAGGTGGAAAGGATGACCAGCTTTTAAGAAAAACAATGAAGTAATCAAACGGGGTTATTATTACTTAACATTTAACTAACGAGCCTCTTATTCTCTTATCCTGGACAATGGAAGTCTTCGTGTGACCCTTTTAGGAAGCAAGTTCGCGCGATTGTCAAACTCAATTTGACATCACGAAAATTGTCACGAAATCCAAAGTGTATTGTAGTTTAAAGTACATTTTAATTATCAAGTTAATAATACTAAGCCAGTTTTCTGACAACTTCCAAGTATGTATTACGCACGGATTTTGAGAAGCAAATATTATATACTTAGTTCTAATACCGTCAATTATACGAAAAAAGATAATAACCAAATTAGTTAGCGCGAAGAATAAACTTATCTTACCAATTATGGTAATTGATTGCGCAAAATATTGATAACTCATATTATATGTTGAATTGTTGTACCATTTGTCCAATTGATTGATATCTAATAAATACTTTAACTTGATTGATTCGCAAGAGCTTTATAAGGGTGTTTATTCACCGGGGGACCAATTACGTGTCGCTGGGCCCTCGACCCACAGATACGTATTACAAAGGAAACGATCGTCAACTGTTTCACAAAGCGTTTTACCATCTTTATGTGTGCGCTGAACAAAATGATCACGGACGAGTAAATTATATAGACAAATTGTTAGTACAAAAAATGTTACGCAAACTGTTACCAAAAATGGTTGAGGTACTTTGGGATTCACTCAGATATAAATTACGATAATTGGTACCCGATCTCGCCTACCTTTAAAATATTTTGAGAAATGGCTTAGAATTCTGTCATATATTAATAGATTAAAAAGTGATTCTGTGTAGATTTTCTTTACATAATTAACCACCTTGGAACTAGCTCCGATTCCGCAGCGAAATCGTGCGTCTGAGTCGCCTAGTGGGAAACCTCTCTAAAATCCGTCAACTTGATTGATTCCTTAGAAACTCGTAAATCGCACTCCGTTCAATTTCTACCGAACACATAAATTTCATAATTGTTCCGATTAATATAACTTTATTCATAACTTGAGTAATTTTGATTAAATCTCATTTTAAGTGAAGTGAAAGTTTTCTAACATATACATTACATTTAGATTTCATAGAAAGCTTTCCGAGTTGTAGATTGAGTCAGAGATGTACTTTTAATATAGGTACATTTTTGTGAAATGTCCGGCGCCATTTTATTGTTGGCTGTAAACCGGAAATGCCTTTCCTGTATAGAATATATATATATACAAATTTGTTGCTTTGTATAGTGTAACTAAGGCACAACGAATCTGTTTGTTACGATTTCATTGAACTTATCCATCTAGTATCTATCTATCTAGTAACATGCTCAGAATGATGTCGATATTCACTTATTTTTGACAAAGTGAGACAGTTTTTCTTAACGAGTATAGGCCTTTGCCCTGCAATGGCACAGTTAGAGACTTAACATACAAGCTGTTTTGCATCCTCGTCAAATTTCAGGAGGCTGTTATGAAAGACATAAATAATCCAATAAAATTACGATCTCTACGCTCTCTCAAATTACGATCTAATGAATACATATGTATATATGTATTCATTATTTACCAGAGCTCAAATACTGTCAAACTTAAATAACTAAACAAACAAGTACTTGTTTGTTTAATTATTTAAGTTTGACAGTATTTCAGAATACACCACTTTCAAAGAACAGAATCGCGTTATGGTATCGTATAAGCGGCCGCGGTTTTATGTGTGTGTAAAAGGACAGTTACAGTGCGGTCTCACACAGGCCGCGTTTTAGAATGCGTGTCCCACACATGCCGATTTCCGAAAATTAGAAAAAAAAACCTTCTTATTTTATTATTGATTCGTGTCGAGAATCAGTAGCATAGTTACCTCCTTGAATTTGACGAGGATGCAAAACGACACCTTGTATTATGTCCAACAGTATTCAGTAACAGTATTTTTTTAAAAATCAGACAATGAATCTATTACATTTTGAATTTACAACCATATTTATGTCATCCTCAATTTATTCAGAACATCTCTTTGAATAGCGAGCAGTATCACAATACAGGCATTCCTCTCCGACGTGTGCCCGTAAATAAAGAGTTCAATAAAATGTTTGTCGCACCTCACATACACACACACACACTCACACATTTGTCTACAACTCCCCGGCTGCTGGCGGGGGTGTGCAGTTACCTGTTACAGCTACATTGAAGTCCCACGCAACAAGCGTCGTAACTAACACAGTTTATTTGAGCACAATACTGGGTTATACGAGAACTAGTCGCGGAAAAACTTATTTTTTACAGAATATTATTGTGTACGAGTATATTCGAATGTTTGTAAGTCAGCTGCATGTAAGGGATTTATGCCGAGGTTCAATAAATAAGAAACACTTTTCAACACGGAAACTAAAAATGTCTAACGCGAGTAAAACTACAAGTTGTATAATATATTTATATTATGTATATTCAGGGCAGTTGCCCGCCAGACACAACCCGTCTGGTCGGAGGATCCTCCCTTTTCCATGGACGATGAGTGAACTTTACACCCTGTTCCTCATACCACTATACGGTGAAGGAAAACATCGTGAGGAAACCCACATGTCTTAGAACCAAAAATTCGAAGACATGTGACATCTACCTACCAGCACTGGGCTCGCTTGGTGGATTACGGCCCACCCGTGTCCCAGCAGTGGGAACATTATAGGCTGATTTTGTATGTATATTCATATAGATAATGAACCTTCTTACTCCTTCCTTCAGAGTCAACAAGTAGGAATGTTGTAAGTTAAAAGTCCTTTTACTGGTATTTTTTTAAAGCTAAGATCTATAACGAAAACAAAAAACAGTCTAATGACGTTCCTTGTGTCACACAACTCGTTGAATTGTCTTAGAATTTGCGGCAGAACAAATGACAAGGAGAACACAGGAGTGGCGCCACACAGAAGTACTCGGCAGCCTAGTGATGTTGGTTTAGAGCCGGGATCAGACTGAAAGCGGTAATAAATAATAGAACACGTTGTGGCAGACTTGGTGTTAAGTTTCGTAATGACGCTTGAACGATACGAGAGCTAACACTAGGTACCGCGGAATGTGGCTTTCTGAGGATGTAGCATAATGATGGTTTTACTTATGTATACGACTCAGGAGTGTGTCAGAACAAGTTCGAAAATAACAGATGTCAGAGAATTTACAGTAGAGTTTAGTTCTTCATTATCATCTGCATAGCCTTTTCCCAACTATGTTGGGGTTGGCGTCCAGTCTAACCGCATGCAGTTGAATAGCAGCAATAGTAGTAGTTTGTTACAAATCAAGAAATAAAAAAACACCAAAAAAACCGTGAACAACCGGAAAAGGCGACGGCGCTCGATGAACAGATACATCGTGGAATAGAAATATCATCGATAAAATAATTATGAAAAGAGTGTCCCCGTCGGCTCCTTCCGCCGGATGTTGGTCGCGAGGCCGCGTATCGATCCGACGACACAAACGTCCTCACTTTTATGTTTAATCGCTTTCTATCACCTTTAATCGGGGAAAATTGGAAATGGCTTTCTTTGTAAAATGATAACTGTTAAATAAATACGTAAAATACAAATTGTTGAGCGTTGCTTGATTATCTAAAGATATAAGATACCTTTCACGCCGGAAAATTAATACTAATGACGCGGTTGTAGCTGCGGGTTCGAATAATAGGATTTTTTTTACAATGTGACTGTCTCGCCTACACATGTAGGTACTACATGACATACTCATTCTTCGTTATTTCTATTACTAGGACTCAGGCCTTCTCTCTGTGAGAGGGAGCAACCCCAGCACGGGTACACGAAGTTATGTTTATAGGACAAACTGGTTTCCTCACGGTGTTATAGTTCACCGATTTCATAGTTTTGGCGATGAATCAATCAAATTATACAAAGTTACTATTGTTTACATACCTACATGAGTTACGAACTCCATAGTTAGTGAAATTCCCAGAAGAGCCTTTATAAAGACCGCATGGTTTGTGAGATTGTCTTCAAATGGAATACAATTATATTAAACTGAGATACACAATGCATCTTATTATCCTCGCGGTAGACAAAGTCGCGACGTGTATACAATATTATAAATATAACCGTTCAGTTTATCTTCTAAAGTAAGCGAACCCTCTTGAATAAATTGAAATCTTACAATCGTATTCCTGAAATTGTATCATAGTTGTGGGTTTTGTTTTCGAATACAATCTAGTATTTAATTTAAAGGGTGAATTTTTACATTTCTGGCGCTGTAAGGAAAAATAATGGTATCTACAGACAAGCCAGGTTGCATTCTATCTTTTTACGTATTACGAATATTTTTATCACATTCCTACTTCAGTTCAAAACGTTAGTTAGTTTCCGTCGGCAAACATTACTTTAGTCAAAGATACAAGTTTTATTTTATAAAGAGGAATTTAAGCTATTTAAAATGAAAGAATGTGAATGGATCCTGTTCGTTTTAACAAGTAGCCCAAAATGAGACAAGCGAATGTGTCTTCATTTGTTTATGTTCCGTGACACATGCCAGCGGAGCTGTGAACATTGTGCGCTCAACTGAGGCAGTATGTCAACGTTACTGCTCGTCACTCAATTAGCACATTACCGAATTAATGTGAGTTTGAAGCATTCACGTGATTGTGTAAGCGAGTGAATATAACACGGTAATTGTTTAAAATGTTGTGTTCGATTGATTTAACTCATTTTATCAAGGACCAGCGGCCCGCCCCAGCTTCGTACGGCTTTTATAACTTGAGAAAATATCTAAATTTATTAATTGTATTAAAGTTTAATACAAATGTACAGGTATACACATACACCTTTCGGAATACATTCTCTAAATGATGGTGAAATCCGCAACAAAATCAGTTGCAAAGTTTAGAAGAACAACGCGGTCACACAGACAGGAAAGTGATTATAAAATATCTTATCTTATTTTTAATTTTTAATATGTATAGATATAGATAGTAAACGGCTCAACGCCGGTTACAAAAACTGGGTCTAGATTCTAGAATTCCCAGTTGTTGTTGGTATTTAACACGCTAACTAATTCACGCGACTATTTGTGGTTACTGCACGTTAGGGAAAACAGTCGCCTTGTTCATGAAATTAGAATCAGATCAATGCAGAAAAGTGTGAGTTTACGTGTGTTTGTATGTTTTAAAATCAGTGATCGCGTCAGTTTCGTGATGATTGAAAATAGCAGAAATATCTTCAGATAGAAAAGAATAAAAGAAAAAGAATATTAATAAAACCGAAAGTACATACAATTAGATATTAATATATATATATTATTACTTGTGGATATCATAGTGTCTGTACAACGAGGAATATGTTCATATCTTCATTGATGAAAATCCAGAAGTTATTACAACTAGATTCCGGAAAAGTAATAAAAGTCAGTAAAACAGACAAGCTCTTATTTTCCCTACACAGAAAACATGAAAATTATATTTTTCTTTAATCAAAACTGTTCAAAAAGTTTAAATTATATTTTTTAATTCTCAATGTCAGTAAGGAAATCGTTTCCTGCATAACTGGCCGATATTAACGACACTATTAAATCGATTAATTCCGAAGTTAGGAACCGTCACAATATCGATAACTATAAATTAAATTATTTCCAAGAAAAAATTCCTAATCACAAAAGGTTCTTCGATATTATAAGTATGGTTAGTAATTGTCTTCTTGTTTAATGAAAGTTTTGTTTGAAATAATCAAAACCTTTGTAGTTGTTTGATCAAATATTGAATGGTAATCAGTTAAATTAATTGTGGTTCGCACAAAGGAAGGTAATATGTATATTCCTAAACATATTGTGAAGTTCGGCTCAGCAAATACGCAATATGGTGCTACGCCGTAGCGCTTGCTACGACGCGTAGAATTTCCGTAGCGCGCTCGTAGCATGTTTCAAAATGATTTCATACAATTAAATTGTTTCATATGTTGAATGAATTGAAATACATTCAGCAAAAACTATTTCTAATGGATTTGAAGCTCCGATTGAATTGGTTTACTTCATTTACTTCAAATAGAACGGCCCAAACCAATTAAGTTTATGAAAAAATAGGCAGTGATTGCGATGGGTTGAGGTTATCGATCGAGTGAACGGAATGATCGAGTGAATGGAATGATCGAGTGAACAAAATGATCGAGTGAATGGAATGTTCGTCGAACATTTGAATTAATTACATTGATTTTCTTTCCTTTAAATTGTTATTTTTTATCAATTTTTAATATATAACACCGTAAAATAAACGGGTAACTTTGCTTTTATGTTATTGCTTCAAGGCTTAATACCCAAATTATATTTCCTTCAGGGAAATATAATCATCCCGTTAATAGTTAACGGGATAAACCACGTTTTGCATAATTCCGCTACAACAATATGAACAGCTCCCCGGCGGAACATTAATTTAATTGTAATTCAAGTGAACCCGGCCGAGATAAGTTGTATTAATTACCTAACTAACACCACCGGGGTAAGTAATAAGTACCCCACTAAATAGTAACAATGCTCTGGTAATATTAATAATGATGAAATATTGATATAATACGATTATCAATCAATAGTACTATATAATAAATAAGTGACTGTGACTCCCGAACTATCGTTTCGCGATCATATTACGGGCATCTGTAAGGCGTTTGGAAACTTGAGATTTGTTCTGAGACAGACAAGGCACGTCACTAACATCGCAACAGTCAGAGCGCTGTATGACGCACTAGTCAGGAGTCATCTGGAACATAGTGCTGTCATATCCGGGCTCCGTATGAGGCTAAGTACTCAGTAATGCTGAAACGCGTATAGAACAAGTTCACGCGTCACTTGTATAAGAAACTGTATGAGGTATATCCGTTTTACCCGTTGATGTATCCCACTCTGTTTGTGCTCGGTATGGTCGGGTACAACCAACTGAGAGTACGACGGGAATTCACGCTTGTCGCGTATCTGGTTAGGTTACTTCGTGGCATTGAGCATAACCCAGGAGTGCCGCAGCACCTGAGTGTATGTGTACCAGACCGCTATGTGTGGAGGCGGCGCCGCCCGCCTCTGGTGGCCGTGCCTGTTGCCAGGACCAACCTTCTCCCCAAAACACCATTGACCCGCGCAATTCGAGTTATTAACGATATTCACGTGAAAATCGATATATTTACATGCCAATTGAGTGAATTCGCAAAAATACTGATGTTCTTTTTATGTTATAGTGTAGATTAGAGTAGGTTATATTTTGTGTTTTTATTTTAGTTTATTTTATTTAGGGAACTTAGTAAAGTAGTTATTATTTTTAGATGTATTATAAGTTTTTTACGTTTTTCATAGTTTTAGGTACATTGTAAGTAAGTTAATTTTAAGACCACGCTATCGCATTAGGTATAACCTGTGATGATAGTAATCGGAGATTTTAATAAATAAATAAAACAAACATGTTAAATAAATGGAATTGGTCTGTAATATTTTTTTGGGAAAAGGTAAAAACATTTATCATGACTAATATCAAGCATTTGTTTGATTTTATATTTTTGAGATATAATCACTCTTTTATGAATTCAAAATTTAATTTATTAGGAAATTCAACATACACAAACTAAAAAAAAAATGCAGCTTTTCCCGACAGTTTTCATGTGCAACAAGTCCCTATTACCTATAATTAATCATCAAAAATCCTTACTTATAATATGAACTTACCGTGAGAACTCGACGTAAAGTTTTTCTGTTGGATCGACGAGCACCTTGCGTTGAACTGCGGTGGTGACTGACGGCCTTTCGAGGGTCGCAGGCTTATATACTGGTGCGCGGTGCGGGGGCGGGGGGCGGGGCCAACGCGCGCCTCTCCCGAACACAACTCCTCCCCATTTTGACAGCAACCTGGTGACGTAGAGTCTGACGTCACTGAAATTCAGTGCCAATATACGTGTTATTGGAATCGAATCGTTACAGCAGAGTTAGAGTTAGAAAAATAATGCATGTTTCGGGAAGTTTCAGCATCAGAACCCATCTCGAAGATAGCCCTGAAGGGTAAGCGTGATGGTGTTGTAACTGTTACAGCATCAGAACCCATCTCGAAGATAGCCCTGAAGGGTAAGCGTGATGGTGTTGTAACTGTTACAGCATCAGAACCCATCTCGAAGATAGCCCTGAAGGGTAAGCATGGTGGTGTTGTAACTGTTACAGCATAAGCATAAGCTTTGTTGTGTTGGATTCAAACGTGTCTACGTTGTAGCATTTAGATTATCTTAAACGCAATATTACATTCACCTCCAGCTTTGGAAATCACTTATAATGCCTGGCTAGAATTAGGTACTGGATAATCAATTTGATCTACATTTTATATAACTTGTAGCCGAGGCTCGCATATTCCACCATGACGAAGTTCACATGCATTACTTTACTAAATGATGTGAAAAATAGTCTATTGATTCTTTGAACCCTTTTACATTATACGAGTCAGTCGATTCTCAGCATTCTCTCCCTGCTTACGGAAGGTTATCATTTGGGTAAAACAACGTAGAAATAACCAAACGAGCCGATAGCTTCACAGTTTTTTTTAAATTCTCACCACATTCTCTATGTAGAATAAGATGAAGAGTTCAGGAGTTCCATGTATTAGGTACTTATGTAAGAAGTACCTCTTGTAGAAGGTTATAGGTAGGTCTAAAGGTTTATCCACAGTTTCTGAGTTCAAGTATTCTCGGGTGTCAGGGAACGCCAAAACTTGGGGAATTCCAATCAACGTTCCTCAAAGATCGGTCGTAAGAGATTCCGTCGCCTATTTATTGAGGACCTATCAGGAGGCAGCTTTGTTGAAATATTTTAGGTAAGTGTGAGGAGCCTTTTCTAACCTGTGACCTAGGTAGTACAGGCTGAGTTCATATCGGCCTTAAGATGCCTCTTAAGGCCCGAAACTAAACTGTTGAAGAGTTCAGAGCATCATAAAAATATATACAGGGTGTAAAAATACCCATCACATAGCTGTCATCTACGCATCCTGTACGTCTCGTAGTAAGTAACATTGTATTAATTAATAGCTGGGAAACGACTTTTATTTTTGGTGTGAAAAATCACTGTTTACAGCAGCGTGCAATGTTACGCACAAGACACATTGAGCTTATGGATGCATGTACAGGAGGTTTGTAGTTAAGTTATAACATTATAACTGGTTTTTGTCAGGTTATCCGTCAAATTACCTTCAACATGTAACATGCATGTTTTTTTTTTTTTGTAGAATTTAATTTGTAATCCTAAGCGACAATTGCACCCCATATTTGTACATAACATAGCGCTCTGTTCAGTGAAAATAAGATCTGTAATTTATTTACCTATGTTAACAAATAAACGATTATTATTATTATTATTATTTAACATCTCCATAACCAGTAAGTTCTCAGGTATGTGTATGTCTCCAGTAACATGATCATAATGACAAGTTACTCTCGACTTCGTTAAGCGTCTTTTGCAACCGTTATTTAAACACCCGAAAATATCCACAGCTCCACATACGCTTAACATTGTCACAACACTACACTAGGCAGACAGAATGTTAGTCGCTCTGTAACCATGTAACCTGGGGTTTCTTGTAAATTAATTATTTCAAAAGACGTTTAGTATGTTTCTACAGGTGTGCTCAGTAAACCACCGGTCGGGAATCTGTTGTCAGGTTACGCCAACCTGACTTTGTCTCAAGATGATGTCTCATGTTCACAAGACGTGAGGTCGTCAGCTAACCGCATTTATTTAGACTTACACTTGAAAGATTGAATGATCTGTTTTGTATGATACATATTTCCCAGCCCTTATCTTATTGTCGTTATGGCTCGGTGGCTAAGGCCTCGCGTCACATATAAAAGGTTGTGGCTCAAGCTCCTTTTCCTTCATCTTGGATGTGACTGACATGAAGGAACTTGGACATAACACACATACACTCACGCCTTCTTCCCATGGGGTAGCCTCGTTTACGTTCATATAAGTCTGACATCGCATAGCCGTCTTCAGCACACGTGGTGATCAAAGCTCGTGCCTCCTCTATATGAGAAGAGGCTGTTGGCCTAATGTGGAAGTAATACCACTAAGGCTGGTATTATTATCTTCCTAATAGACCTTGATTAGAAGTGACTTAGAGTTAGTTTCTTCCGAGTCCTCATGAACTAAGTAAACCTAGATAGTGCAACTTTCGCGTCAAACTATAAAACAGAACAGTAGCTAGCAGTAGGTCGTTAGTAGTCGCGACTACTCGTAACCGTTAACGGCTCGTAAACAGCTGATTAATATCCCACGGCGGCCGGCCATCACTGTTTCATGACTACTGTTCTGGAAAAATATTGCTTCATTAATTGCTATCAATTAACGGGTATTCGTCATTCGTTTCATGCCTCTTTTCCACAACTTTCTCACACTGTAGAACTAATAAACCCTACGTGGGTTTATATAAGATGCATTTGTAATTAAAGACAGAATTTTACAACATGTGCTATAAAACAATATTACAACAGTAATAGTAAGTGGTGATTGTTTTTATAGTGTAAAATATATTTTTAATAAAAAGTAACAGATAAATAAAAGATATGATACTAAGATTTAATTAAATTACTTTATATATCTATTATTCTTAAGTGTTCAAATAGATACGAAACCCTAATACCCAATGTTATTTGAAATGTTATCATTTTAATTTTAACAAACTAATGTGTTGCATTAAATTTGTTACATTTAACATGTTTCAATATTTGTATGCCAGGCCATGGCGAAACATGTAAGATCATAACTTTATTTATAAGACCTTAATGTACCATGTTTTAAAGCAAATAAAGATATTCTATTCTTGTAATTTTCTTGGCAAACTGATACCAAAATTGGTTTCATAACGGAAAGTATTTAATACGGTATAAGAAATGGTACCAGTAGAATAAACACTGTGACGAAGTCAACAGGCAGGCAGCTAGTATTTCTTTTCCTCGTAGCTATGTGCTACGCTCGCTACGGCGCGCGGCGTTCGTAGCCGACGACGGCTACGAGATACGGCCCAATTTTGTCATTATTTATTTTGCGAAGATGCTTATCCATATAACATTGTTTTTTATTGAATGTAGTATACAAGGTTAAATTAAATTAGCTAGCTAAACTCCGTAGACGTAACGGGTATCGATATTTAAACGTCATAATAAAACAAAAATAAATTAATTTCTTGATTGTTTTTGTGGGGTGATCGCTTATTGAAGTCACTACAAATATCAATTTAAAAATTCTTTTTTTCTGTAAACTTCACAGACGTGATGGGATATCTAAGCGCGATAAAACATAAGAAAACGTTTTTCTTAACTCATACCTCAAGTAACAGCAATAACAGCTGTCATTGACCTTCTAGAAAAATATCAAATCTTTTTATTTTATAGTGTTTAGGTATCGAAACCTATCGCGTCTGCGGAGTTTAGCTAACCAATTCAATTTAACTCTGTACAGAGAACTTGTGTTCTATTTCATTTCATGACCGTATAATTATAAAACTACAGGCAAACCCGCGTCAATGAGTAGTGAACATAAAGTCCCGCACATCGTCACAAACGGCCGTCAATTACCGGCGGCAATTAACTTTACTTTATTATTGTTTCACTTTTTGGTTTACACGATACCGCAGGGCTGGCAGCCTTTTGAGTACCTACCAACTAACAGTAGTGGACAGTAAAATAACATTGAAATAGGTACCGTCGGCGCCGCGGGACATATGGTACCGTCGGCGCCGCGGAACATATGGTACCGTCGGCGCCGGGAACATATGGTACCGTGTCGGCGCCGCGGAACATATGGTACCGTCGGCGCCGGGAACAAATGGTAACGTTCAATATAACTCCCTCTGTTCATCACGTGTGTTATCTATACTATTCTGCGGACACAACATTATAATTTCTAATAAGCTTTTAAACTTCTTATACAAAGCAGGACAAACCTATACAAAAATAAGAAAGTATTAATTAGCAGACAGGAGCACGACGCGCACATCGTTGGCAGCCCTAGGGGACGCCGACTCGGAGCGGGCAGTTAAACGCAATTGAGTCAGTTATGGGTATACGATTAAATACTTTATTTTGTGACTGCGGCCAGTATATAAGGGCTGGGCCACTGTCAGCCATCACTGCGGGTCGTCGGGCAGGCGGCACGTGAGATTGGACAGATTTAGGGAAATTCAATCAGATTGTGCGCATTTATTATTTCTAACGTGACGATATCATGGTGGATGTCCACGTCACGGCATCACGATAACACAGGGAAGTAAAATGTATGGAAGTATATGAAGACGCTTGTAAACCGTTAATGATAACGTAATGTTCATGATAACGTAACGTTCATGATAACGTAACGTTCATGATAACGTAACGTTCATGATAACGTAACGTTCATGATAACGTAACGTTCATGATAACGTAACGTGCACGTATACACACACACATACGTACATTTTATGGAAGTTGACGTCTACGGTAATATCGTCACGTTAGAAATTATAAAAGCGCAAAATGGGAGAATTGATGTATTTGTGTCGAGCGTAGAGTTGGGGAAATTTTGATTTTGTTTTAAATTATGGTAGGTCTAGTTAAATTATTTAAAAATGTATATACAGGCTGATTTTTTAAAGACCAGCCAAATTTAAGGATGTGGTACAGCCCATCAAACTGAACAACTTTCTCCATGGGACAAATAGCGTAATCGCGAAAATTTTATCAACTGTCCCATAGAAAACTTCAATACCTACTCGACCTAAATGTATGGGACGGCTTAATTTTTATTCGCGATTACGATGTTGGTCCCATGGAGAAAGTTGTTCAGTTTGATGGTCTGTACCACATCCTTAAATTTGGCTGGTCTTTAAAAGTTCAGCCTGTATAAAGTAGGTACTCATCCATATAGTTGTAGTGTTACAGCACCATCTTTGTCGTTTTACAGCAACATTAACCGTAGGAAACGTGTAATGTTTCTAAAACTTGTTGGTCTCCTAATGAAGTTTTCTTAATTAAATAAATTCTTGTGAATTTCAGTGGAATCAAGTAGAAAATAATAAGTTGGCTGCAACGTTGAAAGTAAAAAGTTTGATATTTTCTTATGTTAATTAATTTCGAGTAGTCGCATGAATATTTTAATTAATTTTGTTAATAAAAGTTTTTACTTTACATCTGCAGTGATGTTCCAAGAAAATGTTCATTTAATTAAAACTAGATCAAATCTGACAGTTAGATTGGTCCGATCTGTCTCAATAGAATTCATTCCGACTCAGGGCCTACATCCACAGCATCCTGCTCGGTTCACTGACATGTGTGTGGCTACACTCACTAGCTGTGATCATAACTAGGTTCTGTCCGCAACTTCGTCTGCGTGACAGGTGATGTCCTTCGGGTGTCGAACATTTTATCCTCAAAAATTAAAGTCAGAAAAAAAGTACTATTTTCTTATGGGCAATAACAACTTGAGCATTTTTTAGTGTTACAGAGAAAGTCTACAATTAACCCCCGGCTGCTATTTGAGACTGAAAGGGCCAAAAATTATCTTTTTATAACAATATAAATATTCAGGCCACTACGCGCAAAACACACTTCATACAAAATAGCTAGGTAGTATAATAGCATCAGATTAGTTACAACGAGTAGGTACACTAACTTTGTGGACAGAGCAGATTGGACAACATTACTTATCTAAACAAACAGAGGTATATTGTCTCAGTGTCCGCTCATCTTCGTAATGATTCCTAAACCAAGAAGGTTAGTACATACATAACTATTAAATGTTGCATGATTCGAGCAAGTCAGGACAGACTGGGACCCATTCGTAACATGTACGTGAATAGGATCGGAACTGCGCCACGCTGGGCGGCATTCAGTATAATACGATATCTAGTATGGAATCAGTCGGAGTCGCTCCATGTAAAATACTTTTATTCAGACACATCCGGTTAGCAGATGCTGTAGTATTCTAAGGAAAGCATTGACTTGTCGGAAGTCTAGATAAGTAGACGGTAGGTACATTTATTTGTCTGAGTGTTAATTTGTTTGTGCCGCGGGCTGGCTTCCGTCCGTAAAGTATAGGAACAGGTACACGAGGTTTAATGTTTGTCGTCATTTAACAGCATTTGTAGATTACATTTTTATTGTTTTTATAGATTGGATGCAGACGAGCAAAAGTCCACATCTAACATACAATGAATAGATCATTGACTACACGCTAAATGAAATGAAATGAAATTTATTTGCAAAAATTGTAGTAGGTACATTACAGATGGTCGGGTTTTTTAAAACAGTTTCTAAAACAATTCGCTAAAACTAGCATGCAAAATTATTGATTACATGAATTAAATAAATGAAGCTAGTAAAATTGGTTCATAAGTCATAGTTATTATATAAATGTCAAATATTTGTCAAATTATAATAGTAACATGTTAGTGTGAATGTTTAAAGTCTAAAATACACTCCTTCACAAAATACACTCCTTCACAAAAAACCCTCCTTCACAAAATACACTCCTTCACAAAATGGAATGATTTTTGTATAAGCCATTTGAATAACGCTGTTTTAAATCAATTGATTGGCAGTTCCCTATACGATTTTGGTAGTTTATTTAATATCCTTATAACCATTGAAAAGCAATTTCTATGATACAAAATGGCTTTTCATTGGAGGAATAACGAATCTGTCAGGATATCTTGTCTCTTAAACGTAACAGTGTCTCCATGACGTTGAAATAAGTTTGTCGTTTGTATCAATTTTATGATTTAAAAGAGTGTCCGTGGAGTTTCTTGCCCGTTCTTCTCCATAGGTACCTACTACGCGTTGGAATGGGCAACTAGCTTCATCTTCCTGACCGACCGATCCCTTGACAATTCAAAACTACCTGTAATTGGTTTATTTGAAATGAATGCTTTGAGTTTGAGTTGAGTTTGAGTCGGAGTGCATTTTAACAAATTTACAGCATTCAAATATGTACATACCGGGAACAGTTTATATTTTTAGATCTTTTAACAGAGGCTTACGTGAAGTCAATGGTGGCACATCATAAAGTCCTTGTATCGACCGCACTCCTCAGGCCCATATTCCCATCCTTTTGTTTGTTGCAGTAGCAGCAGAGATTCCGGCAACACCCGAGCTTTACCAGCTGTTCGGCAATGCGACGCAGGTAGCGGGACAGGTGGCGGGAGAGGTCACCAACACGTTCGCGCGATTCGCTGTCGACTTCGACGTGTTCCCTGATAAGTCGAAACAGGTATCTGTAATCTATATTAATAATAAAAAAACATTTATTTATATCCACGCAATCACTGTCCATTCCAAGGTTGCCTGGAAGAGATCGCAGAAAGCGATAATAAGGCCGCCCATTGTATGTTTAGTGGTGATAGTCGTCATAAGTCATCAATAAAACTGAACACTTTGTTTTTTGAACGCACTAATCTCTGGAACTACCAGTCGGATTTGATCAAAAATATTTTTGTATTTGATTGCCCAATTCTTGAGGAAGGAGTCGAGCAAAAAGTCAGAAAGAACGCTAGCGAAAACGAAGTAATAACGCGGACGGGTGATGCGATACGACGCGGTGGGTCGGGGAACAAGAAACTCCACGCGAACGGAGTCGCGGGCAGAAGCTAGTTTTATTATAAAAAACGAAACCATTGCCGACTAGGATCTCATATGTGTCACACACACACGGGAACTGTGCCACGTTCTGAACACATTTTTCCCAAGTTCTGATTCTAACCAAGTTGAAATGAAATGGGATCCAAAATATGCTTGATTTGCTTTTGAAGAATGTCAACTAAGTGGCCCCACTTACGTACCTACATTATGTAGGATTACATAGTTAAGAAGATAACAGCTTAGCTTGCTCCTTCTAGCGTCTAGAATAGAAATTCCTCTTATGCAAAAACGATATAAAGAATGGATAGAGTAGGTATTCTTGCAACTACGATCATCAATCCGGCTGACAAGCGCGGCGTCGGCCATATTGGATAGAGTAGGTATTCTTGCAACTACGATCATCAATCCGGCTGACAAGCGCGGCGTCGGCCATATTGGATAGAGTAGGTATTCTTGCAACTACGATCATCAATCCGGCTGACAAGCGCGGCGTCGGCCATATTGGATAGAGTAGGTATTCTTACAACTACGATCATCAATCCGGCTGACAAGCGCGGCGTCGGCCATATTGGATAGAGTAGGTATTCTTGCAACTACGATCATCAATCCGGCTGACAAGCGCGGCGTCGGCCATATTGGATAGAGTAGGTATTCTTGCAACTACGATCATCAATCCGGCTGACAAGCGCGGCGTCGGCCATATTGGATAGAGTAGGTATTCTTGCAACTACGATCATCAATCCGGCTGACAAGCGCGGCGTCGGCCATATTGGATAGAGTAGGTATTCTTGCAACTACGATCATCAATCCGGCTGACAAGCGCGGCGTCGGCCATATTGGATAGAGTAGGTATTCTTGCAACTACGATCATCAATCCGGCTGACAAGCGCGGCGTCGGCCATATTGGATAGAGTAGGTATTCTTGCAACTACGATCATCAATCCGGCTGACAAGCGCGGCGTCGGCCATATTGGATAGAGTAGGTATTCTTGCAACTACGATCATCAATCCGGCTGACAAGCGCGGCGTCGGCCATATTGGATAGAGTAGGTATTCTTGCAACTACGATCATCAATCCGGCTGACAAGCGCGGCGTCGGCCATATTGGATAGAGTAGGTATTCTTGCAACTACGATCATCAATCCGGCTGACAAGCGCGGCGTCGGCCATATTGGATAGAGTAGGTATTCTTGCAACTACGATCATCAATCCGGCTGACAAGCGCGGCGTCGGCCATATTGCTGCTTGATCGGTTTATAAATAACACTATGAATACTCAACTAGTCTGTGTTTCACTATAAATGGAACTAAATAGAATAAAGAACTTTTTTAGATGGTGATATCAACTTATCTATATTTAGGAAAGCCTATACACGAAGGATCATTCTAATAATAGACTTGCTAATATTATTATTCATTGGGCAAGTTTGTCCGTATACTGTACCTATAATATAGTCCTCCTTATCGATTTCAATAATCCTTTAAAATTATTCTTTCGTAGCGTCCATACTATGAAATTTGTCACATAGAAACTCGTGTATGTATGTAATAAGGGATGATCTTTTCAAACTTCGTTCAATCAAAAATATTTAATTCACAGGTCCAGCGTGACTTCACGCTAGAGGAGGTGCGGCAGTGTACCGGGCAGGACGGCGGCTGTCTGTACGTGGTGTTCAGCGGACAGGTGCTCGAGCTCACCCAGTTCGCGCCATTCGTAAGTGCTTTATTCAAAAATCTCACCATCATCACGTCTTTATTTCCCAGCAGAGGTTGGAGCTGTACGGGACACTCACATGTCACCAGTTATGACTATGTCTCATATTATATAGGCGTGCCTATTGCCATAGACTGGACACTAATCCCAACCCCGGGCTCACCGGACTGCTACTTAAAAGACTCCATAAACAAAGCCCAACATGGAGATCGAACCCAGGAATATCGAGCTAGCTACTGCTTTATTAACTTTTGGTTTTATTTTGTGGCATGAACAGATTGCTTACAGTATTTTGTAGTTTCATTTTGATACTTGTAAATTCTACAGTTATTTTCTTGCGGAATGGCCAATTATCGAAATGCTACGCACTCCCAATAGTCTGACGTGGCACTTAAAATCGGACATATCGGGTTTGCTCAGAATTTATAGTGTTCCACTAACCGCCACAGTTGAATTAATTGGTATTGTGCAAAAAGGTGATTGTGCAATTGACCATATTGACAGGGACGTGTCCACAAATAATATTTTACTGATAATTGTCCTCATTTATTTTTGCATTTGTCGTTTTTCACCAGTCTGTAGCTATCGACTGTTGGGAGCCGCCCCGCCATTGAGAAAAGATTTTACTATTATCACGTTTTCATTTTTAAAAGACATATTATCATCTCAAAACATAAAACTGGCTTTATGGTTAGACGTCCGTAAACTAAAAAGTGTGCACCCTTTGCGCTTTTGGTGTTAACGAACTCGTTGTTAAAGTATTTTTAAGAGGAAATCTAAACAACTGGAAAAAAAGAAAGAGAAATGCATTGTTTAAGCTTAAACAGACGGTCAGTACTTAAACAGACGCTCAGTACGTCGACAGTCCGTGCAGCCTACCACGGCTATGTTGCACCTATTCTAAAGTATTGTTATTTTTTGAGGTAATTCTACTGATAAGGAAGCGGTATTTAAAGCCCAAAAGAAATGTATACGAGCCATAACTAGTATAAAAGTAACTGACAGCTGCAGACCATTATTTTTTAAATTAAATATTTTTACGTTACCATATCTATATTAGAGGTTATAATGTTCGTTAGGACAAATACCAAGTACTTTAATAAGTTAAATAGTAAAAGATACAAATTCAATATATGTTTACCAAGCAATAAAACAGCGTTATTAAATAAAAGCATATTATGTATGGCTCCACGAACCAATACCAATTTCACTTCTGGAGATAGGTGATATAGATATATTTAAAAACAATATAAAAACACTGTTACTAAAAAAAGCATATTACTCTGTCACTGAATATTAAAATTTACAGGATAAACTTAATGTTACTCCATACGATAT
Source organism: Apamea epomidion (assembly GCA_947507525.1). Classification (NCBI taxonomy): domain Eukaryota; kingdom Metazoa; phylum Arthropoda; class Insecta; order Lepidoptera; family Noctuidae; genus Apamea; species Apamea epomidion. The sequence continues at coordinate 647,588 of OX382239.1, forward strand.
TTTAAATAATGTCTTTTATTGTTAAATTCTAGCTTCGTAGATTCCTGTCTATTAGTACATTTGCATGCCTTCTGGTAGGATATGGCTAATGGACATAATTTTTTGTATGATACCTTTTCTTATGTACCCATATTCGCAAATGAATAAATTATTATGATTATGAAAAAAAACTAGAAAACTAAAAAAACTAAGATTTTACTTCCTTCTTCCCCTGCAGCACTTGGGTGGATCCAGCATGCTGCAGAAGTACGGCGGCCAGGACGCGACTGCCGTCATGCGTGCCGCCGGCATGCCAAAAGCGGTGTTCGACGTCTTCCTGAGGAGGTTCGTCGTGGGAAGACTTGTGAGTTCCAGTGCAACCCATAAAACTTGCTTCTCATAACAGAGGTCGCCGGTGTTACTGCAAATAAACCAAGAAAGGCCAGGTAATAACAGCCGCACGGGTCGATCGATCAGCTCTCTTCACATACCAACACCTCGGAAGGACGTTAAGCCCTTGGTCCTGGCTGTCATTTGTGGATCTTTGACAGTCGTTACGGGTCGTCAGTAGCCCAAAAGTCTGACAATCAGTCTTACCAAGGGGTATCGTATTACCCAGTAACTAGGTTGTGAAGGTCAGATAGACAGTCACTCCATGTAAAATACTAGTATACAACCAACACAGTTGGGAAAAAGCTGGGCAGATGATGATGACCTTACTAGATGATTGTACGTCGTGGGGCGAGCAGACCTTCTTCCTGCGCCATCAGCAGATCGTGTACAGGGTGGCAGGGAAAAACAAATCAGCTGTTTCATAGTGGGGTTCAGAATCATGTACTGACCTGTACCTAACAGGATGCGCGTCGATGACCCTGCCATCCTATATTAAGTGTAGATGAAATAAATAACTAGTTATTAGTTATTTATTTCATCTATTCTATTTGGGATTAATTACAGAAAGTAGAGGTTTTTAAATTAGCTATCTTTCCATTTCTGTGACGTAGTTAGCTAAAACACTTATTTTTGCTCACAATTTCAGGTACAGCCAGCAACAGCATCAGCGTCATCTTCTCCTGTGAGCGCACCAAGTCGATCACCAGCGGCTATACAGACCTGTGGCTGATCCCCTCACTCATTGGGCTCTGTGAGTTCACCTCTTTATAAATATGTAGGCATATTTAGAATTCTAGAAAGCTAAAGTTGTTTCAGTATTTTTATTACACGAAGCGACGCGCGCTTTACTTGTGATAACCAACTGTACAAACTGCAAATTAGGGTTTTATTTCAAAAGCATGGGTGCCTCTGCAACAGGCAAACGAATCATTTGAACTGGAACCATGTGTTAGGCTACCAATATATTGACAAACTTAGTGGGGCTGTAGGCGGTGATAGCTTTCCATCAGAAGGGATGTAGACGTTGGGACCAAACTACGATACACAGGACGAACAAGTGGGCAGAAATATCCTGTTTGAAAGTAACAAAATAAAGTAATCAACCAATCCATCTGTGATTTATTACGACTACAGGCATTTGCGAGGGCATTCCCTAAAGTTATGAGAAAATCCATCAAACAAAAAGCTTTTCAAGCAATTCTGGTCTAACCGAGTTGTACCAGCATGGAACAGGCTCCCGGAGAGTGTTGTGACGGCTCCCACACTGAACTGCTTCAAGAACCGAGAAGCTATCAAGCTATTTGCTTAGAGATATCATCTGTCGAGTCGATACACACGCATCAGCTATTTTCTGCTAGTTTATCTAACCAAATAATAATTTATAATAATATATCCTATCGCACCTTTAAAGACAAACCGTTACTAAACAAATTTTTTCATTAACAATGTTCTATGAAAAAAAAAAAAACTTTTCTGAATTTTATGTTTTAGTGCTAATAAATACCCATCATTATCACCTCTAAAGATGGCTCAAAGCACCATGATTTTAATTTCTATTGCGAAAAACGCGTGCATTTTTTTAATTTTAAGTTCCTGTGTAAAATTTTATATTTTCGTTTAGTAACGGTTTGTCTTTAAAGGTTTATAAACGTTGCTTAAAGTTAAGTACCTAATGATTAGCGTCTGCTTAACCATCAATTTGTGACGTTCAAACGTCTATTAACTTTAAGTAACATTAATAAATAATGCGGTTAAAGTTCATCCCATTGGAGATCTACTGAACCATGGGCTGCAATGAAATGTGGTTGCTGTGATCATTAAATTTATTTTCGATCATTTAAACGTGTACAATGTCAAAATGTTATGCGTTTAATTAACACATTTTATATAATTAATTAGCGCGCCGAATGGTTCGCGGTAAGAGCTCTTTTAATATGAATTGTATTTAAATATTTTTTTTCAGGTAAAAATTGAGCAACAACTGCAATAAGTCGACTGAAAAATTATAAGTGCTGAGTGTGACGTTGGTTGGGAGGATGGTACTTGAAGATAACGTGTTTTAGTTTTAATGTAGACATGGAAGGCTTTTTTAATAAATTAGAACATTTACAAATACAGTTGTGATGAGTAGGTACGTATGTTTTACTGAAATCAATTATCCTAAATCAATTTATTTCATATACGTTGATTGCCGTCTGGAAACATTGTTTTTACAACAATATGGAACTTTCAATTGTCCTGAGTCAAAGTCAGAACTTTATTTATAAAACATGGTGTAAAATCGGTTGTAGATACAATAGGTAGGTATAGATATCCCTACGTTTTGTCGTTAACGGCGTACAAATATTAATTAAGTGATAAATATTACATTAACAGAACACAGAATAACAGAATAAATGGTCGTCAAAATTAAAATGACAAAACTATCAATAGACTATTTATAATATACAGGTAAGAAATTGAAGGAAAAGGATTGACCACGGCCAGATAGATGGTTCAGGCCAGATCGATGGTTCAGGTCTGATCGACGGTTCAGGTCAGATAGATGGTTCAGGTCAGATGGATGGTTCAGGTCAGATCGATGGTTCAGGTCAGATAGATGGTTCAGGTCAGGTAGATGGTTCAGGTCAGATAGATGGTTCAGGTCAGATAGATGGTTTAGGTCAGATCGATGGTTCAGGTCAGATTGATGGTTCAGGTCAGATAGATGGTTCAGGTCAGATAGATGGTTCAGGCCAGATAAATGGTTCAGGCCAGATCGATGGTTCAGGTCAGATCGACGGTTCAGGTCAGATAGATGGTTCAGGTCAGATAGATGGTTCAGGTCAGATAGATGGTTCAGGTCAGATCGATGGTTCAGGTCAGATAGATGGTTCAGGTCAGATAGATGGTTTAGGTCAGATCGATGGTTCAGGTCAGATGGATGGTTCAGGTCAGATAGATGGTTCAGGTCAGATAGATGGTGGTTGTAACAAAAAAAACACTTTATTAGAAGAGTCATAAACGCTTTCCCAAGTGGCCATAACAACATTATTTAAACAGATAACAAAATGGCTTCTTTATCTACTTAATAGTATTATTTGCAAAATTAGTAAGTGGGTAAATGCAGCCAATAAACTATATCTAACATACGTGCGAGTGAGCATGCGCAACACTATCAGCTGCATCGGTAGCGCGTAGATAACGAGCGATAGCGTGAGAGGACAGGTCGGTGGACTCGGTCACAGTAGTCTGTCGACCGAGTCTAGGTACTTGTGGTGCGCCGGAGAAGACTTCTAGTCTCGCCTAGTATCGCTATCCACTGCTGATAGATGCAAAATGAAGATCTCGGAACATAAAATAACACCACGCCTGTGTTAGGGACGCCAAGGGATAGGCGGCGGTGTGACCAACTGCTTGTAGCAGGTTCTTCCACATTTCGCTAGTTGTTTGAAAAAAGCCCCATAAAATAGGGGGCGAGCCAATTGCCATCGACCGAGCACAATCTAGACTCGAGGTTGCTACTGACAGATTTATATGACCTATAAAAATCCTATAACACTGCCCGAAATGGGAAAAACCACCCAGCTCGACAACGAAGCAGGAGACAACAAAGTCTGACGTCCTGACTACCGACATGTTTGACAAGTTGTTTTATCTCGTAAGACGGAAATCTGAAGGTTAATTTCCGTAATTAAAAACGTTCAAAATCTAGTCGCAATCACATGTCAGCGACAATCAATGTTAAAAACTTGTCAAAAATGTAGAGAATTACTGGTATTTTTGACGTTCTTCAAATTACGAGAATGTACCTCTGATTTCATAACAACGTAGTTATAATAAAGGCCGGAGTGAATAACAGAAAGAATATTACATTGTTACTTAATTAAATATTGATTAAATATTCATATAACATTTTAAAACGTAGACCACCAGAACCAAAAACGGGTCGATGCTACGAATTGCCAGTAGGGGTGGGGGGTGAGGAACCTCCTCACATTAGAAGCGATAAGACCGTCCATCATTATTATCATCATCATTTCAGCGGAAAGTTGTCCACTGCCGGACATAGGCTTCCCCCAAACTCCGCCAGTTCGACCGGTTCTGCGCTTCCCGCATCCAGCTGATTCCTGCGGCCTTCGCAAGGTCATCGGTCCACATTGTGAGAGGCCTACAAATCTACGTCATTCCTCGCCTACGACCGTCCATTGTGATTAAGTAACTCTCAAAAGTTCAATATTAAAAACTATCATTGTAATTTGTTATGGTGGACAATAGAGTACCGGTCGATGTGACGACCCTTGGGGACGTCTTATGTCTAACAGTAGTCATCATTCGAAAGAGTATCTAATCTCTCTATCTAGCGTTTCCTGCTGCACCAAGCCTTTCCTAAGTCCTGCCACTAAACACTAATTAACCAATCACATAATTGATCAGCTTGCATTATGATGTCAGCTTCTATCGGCTGCATCTGACGCGGCTGATAGCTGATAGCGTATCGCTGCCGAAACCATTTGCTTATCACACGTAGTTATCGCACGTAGCTGCAGGTCGACAGACGTGTCACATGTAAGTACTAGCATAATTACATCACGTATTTTTTATTTCCTGGATTTTTTTTGGACATTTTCAAGGTCTGTTTAAAAACATAGGATTGAATGGAAAACGAGCCAAGTGCAATTAAATGAACTTTCCCACATTTAATTTTTACCAAATATGGTTGCCGGAAGTACATAACTCAGCAGTTGTTGTAGGTAGCCAACTACTTAATTTTAAAAAGCTTAATTTTTTTTGTCAGCCCGCTATTTTAGTTACCGCTTAATGATTAACTCTTATTATTAAGGGTCTAAACAGATGGGCTGTATTTCAGACCAGACCGTCCCAGACACTAATCCGTATGGTCGTAGTATTGAAGGACCAAGAATATTTCGAGACTTTAAGAGAGTTTTCCCGGTGGTTCTCTGTGACAGACGGACAAAAAAATAATCTTATAAAGGTTCCGTTTTTCCTTTGAAGGTCGAAACCCTAAAAATCACTTTAAAATATCAAAAAATCACTTTAAAATGTTGCTGACCTAGGCTGACCTGACTGTAAAGTTATGAGATAAATCTATCACATTGTTTTTATTTGAAAATAAATTTCCCGCACAATCTTGCCACTCATGGTCGCAATATAAGTAGTTTCTTCGTTTATTTGTTGGATTGAATAATTAATAGTAGCAATCTATTTCTTTTATCAAGACTGGTTTTGCCAGTTTCTTCTTGAAATCTATGCGACGTAGTTATTTGAATTTTAGTACAACTCACTGACACGCAACCAAATCGCCATTTAAAAAAAACCGGCCAAGGGTTCCGTACCATTATCTATACAACATTAGACACTATATTATAACCTTTTTTTTAGTTTCACCTGTCCCGGTGTCTGTTAATATATTCTGTGAATATTTCAAGCGTCTACCTGTTGCCGTTATTAATATCGAGCAAAAAACGGCAAAAAAATCACGTTTGTTGTGTGGGAGCCCCACTTAAATATTTATTTTATTCTGTTTTTAGTATTTGTTGTTATAGCGGCAACAGAAATACATCATCTGTGAGTGTGTCTAGCTATCACGGTTCATGAGATACAACCTGGTGACAGACAGACAGATAAACGGACAGTGGAGTCTTAGTAATAGGGTCCCGTTTTTACCCTTTGTGTACGGAACCCTTAAAAATACCGCGTTGATGGCATCAGGTACCTACATATCGGCATGGGTATTTTTTTCTATGGTGAGACCTATATCTTAGGACCATATGCATTTGCACTCAAAGAAAATATGCAAAGAAAGTGAAGTGTTAGGTAATCAATTATATAACGGCGTAAATATAAGTTATATCAGATAAGGATATAAAAGTTGTCCACTAAACTCAACCTTATGTAGTGCAGGCTGGCTATCATTTAGCGCGGGTTCCATTCGAACATTCAAGCAAGTTTAGAACGGGCTGGCCAATATTTTATTAGGTATTTTGTTTAGGAAAAGACAGTGCTTGTTTAGTCAACAATATGTAAAGAAGTTCAGTTGTTGGATCCAAAGTCTGTGATTGAATGACACAGCCAAATTAGCCGATGATATCCTACTATCCTACTTAATATTATAAACGTGAAAGTTTGTATGGATGGATGGACGGATGAATGTTTCTTACTCTTTCACGCAAAAACTACTGAACGGCGTTGGATGACATTTGGCACACATATGGTTTATAACTAGGATTAACATATTGGATACTCTTTATCCCGATATTCCCACGGGATCGAAACTTATGCGGGTGAAACCGCGGGGCGCAGTAACTGATAAATATTTATTCTTTTTTATCTACCTATTACTTAATCATTCATTTAATCTTTTAAAAATCACAATCTTAATACTGATTTTTAAAAGATTATTAAATATTTGGCTGATAACAGTTCTTTCAGCGCACTAATCTGCTTATTTCTTTTGCTTACTTCCTGCAACTTTTTGTTGGGAACTGAATGTAGGTAGGTATAATATTAACTTATTTATTTAGGATCCACAAAATTCTAACAAAACATATACTTAAGACATCCCACATTATTATATAATGGGCGACATCAGGTTTGAAGTAGATGGTCCTGCACTGAGCAGCGGGGGTGTAGCGGGGGTGCAGTGGTGTGCCGCGAATAAGTAGATGGTCCTGCACTGAGCAGCGGGGGTGCAGCGGGGGTGCAGTGGTGTGCCATGAATAAGTAGATGGTCCTGCACTGAGCAGCGGGGGTGCAGCGGGGGTGCAGCGGGGGTGCAGCGGGGGTGCAGCGGGGGTGCAGTGGTGTGCCGCGAATAAGTAGATGGTCCTGCACTGAGCAGCGGGGGTGCAGCGGGGGTGCAGCGGGGGTGCAGCGGGGGTGCAGCGGGGGTGCAGCGGGGGTGCAGCGGGGGTGCAGCGGGTGTGCAGCGGGGGTGCAGCGGGGGTGCAGCGGGGGTTCAGCGGGGGTGCAGCGGGGGTGCAGCGGGAGTGCAGCGGGGGTGCAGCGGGGGTGCAGCGGGGGTGCAGCGGGGGTGCAGCGGGGGTGCAGCGGGGGTGCAGCGGGGGTGCAGCGGGGGTGCAGCGGGGGTGCAGTGGGGGTGCAGCGGGGGTGCAGCGGGGGTGCAGCGGGGGTGCAGCGGGGGTGCAGCGGGGGTGCAGCGGGGGTGCAGCGGGGGTGCAGCGGGGGTGCAGTGGGGGTGCAGTGGTGTGCCGCGAATAACGCGTTGCAGGCGTTTTACTTTGTGTCATTTTTTTCATCACCAGCTCGCAAAACGGCGAAGGAAAAAACATCGTGAAGAAACCGGCATGTCCTAGAACCAAATATTCGAAGACACGTGACATCCCCGGCGCATACTGGGCCAGCGTGGTGGATTATGGCGATTATGGCCCACTCCCTCTCACAAAGAGGAGGCCTGTGTCCCAGCAGTGGGAACGTTAAAGGCCGATTATGCTACTCCTTCACTTATAGGAGACCACAGCACAATACAGTTAACAACTTAGCTAACAAAGTCTAAATATACATGATTGTTTAAATTTTATGAATAATTAATAACGCTGTGTTTTAATATGTAAACCCTACATTTATGTGTATGCACTACAACACAATTGATACGGCAAATCAGTGCATACTTTATTCTACGCTGGTTTCCGTTGTGAAACCTGCCAAATCGAAACTAATGTAAACAAACCGGCTAATTTATATTGTTTTGTATTTAATAATAATAAAGGCATAGAAACCGCACCATTTTTATTCGACAGCAAAAAATCGATAATAGATACTACATACAAATTAAAGTGAAATTATCGAAATGTGTGCTAAAACGTCACTACAGAGTTCACTAACCAATGTTTAGTACATGTAAGAAATTATGTATTTATTTAAATACTTAATTTGACTAAAAATTCAATTCCTATCCGTTTTTAAATAACACAATCTTTTTGATTCACACAATCTGTTTGACGCTCAACTTTTTATTCTTACTCCTATTATAATATTATTCCTATAATAATACTAATACTTATTGAAAAGTGTATCATATCGCGCATGCGCCAATTGTTATTATTTTAATGCAATTAAGATAATCTATATATTTATCTAAAATAAACAAAGATGGGTTTTAACGCTGCCCTAAGAAATATTGCAGATGTCTGGATATAATAATATATCAGCGTATCTTCTTACGTACTTACCCACCAATGCAAAATGGAAACCATTTTTGCATTGGTAGTAGTGGTACTTATGAATAATCATGATTTTTTCCTAAGAAGTTAATAAATAAATTGTGAAGGTACCTAGTAAAATTATAAGTAAAATGTGAACCTAACCCGGTGAGGTCCTGTCGTGGTCGCATGCGGTTGCGGTTGCGGATCGCAAGCAGGAAGGGCCGCATTTCATTTTCGTCTTCAAGCCACTTTAGGGCCCATCGCAGAACATAAGTAAAGGACGAAGTTTTAATCGTCAGATTACTTCCTTCTGCGTAGGGTGCGATGCACGTACCGCAACATCATTCCGATATTCTGATGAAATTAGTAAGGAAATAAATAACGTAAACCATATGAAGTCCTGATTAACTTTACCAACATTTTGGTGGCTTTAGATTCTCATTATATGAGCCATATCATTATTGTACGTAAAATGAGCTATATATAGTATTATATAGCTAAGAAACCTTAAAAAAAAAAGAAAATTACTCAGGCATTAAGTTCGCCTTTGTCCGTTATGTTTTACTTCTGCATTATGTTTTAATAAATATATAGAATAATACAGTTATAGAAACATAGTACAGCATAAACATAATTAGCCTATGGTTATAGAATCATAAAAAACCAAGAAATTAAAAAAAAGCAGAAAGTCCTGTACGAGGCATAAACGGTTCTATCTCAGCATTACGCTGATATTCCGATAGGGCATGTGTGACGCCCACGGGCAGATCATACAGAATAAAAAAAAATATATATCCAATATCTTCTGTGATCAACAGAGACTCTACAATGGGCGAAGAGAATCGGTACACATTCGCGGAAGTAGCCTTATGTGACGGCAGCAAGGGGCAGCCGCTGTGGATGGTCTACAAGGACTCTGTGTACGACCTCACCAAGTACATTGACGAGGTAAGCAGTCACTGTGCCCGCTGGTGGGACAGGAAACACTGCCAGCCCACATACAGTCTAGTCTAAAAACTCTCTTTAGCAATCTTTGGGAAATTAAGGAGGGTCTAAGATAAATGGTGGCTCTCCTCAACACATAAGCAACTGCCGCCATGTTTTTCTTAAGAACAGCCACTGTCAATGATAAACACGCCATGATCTTCCCTCTCTTATCTTCCATCTTAACCATCTTCATGCTCCTCATTCAAACTCATCACACATGTCAATACCATGACAATCGGTAATTCCTCAACCAAGTACTTACTCTGTCATTGATAAAGACTGCATCTAATTGATGAAAATGTCTATCGTGGTGGCTCGAGCATTACACTTTCCTTCATCTAATATAAATTCATTCATTCATGCATTTGTGATTTAAAAACTATTTCTCTATTTAAACGTCGATTAAAAGAGATTTCCTCTATACCGTGAGTATTTGTATACATATATATATTTAATATTTTAGTTTTACACTTCACACATCCATATTTTTCTCTTCTTGTTTTCCCACGCAGTCTACATTTCTTTTTACTTCTCCTTTCGCAGGTCTGCTGGAAGAAATTTCTTAAGCAATAAGCAGTTCCTTTGTACTCATATTATAACTATGTCATATTCATATCCCTATGTATTTTACTGTGTGTACATAAATAATAAAATTAATTAATTAATTATACGTTTTCAGAAGAAACCCTACCTTATCTGGCAGACATGGCCGTTTCTCTAGCTTGGAATTTGTTAACTGTTGCAGCACCCGGGCGGCTATGACACCATCATGGAAGTCGCTGGCAAGGACGCCTCGCGCCCCTTCGACGACTCGGGCCACTCGTCCGACGCGTTCGTCATCCTCGTCAAGTACAAGATCGGGGAGATTGTTGAGGTAGCTAACAGCTTTAGTAATTAATAATTTTGTGCACTAAAGAGCGATATTTCATATTTCCGTACAGTAATATTAACAAGGTAATAAAAACACACAGGTCAATATCTACCAGCTATTCGCTATGTATATTCAAATGTTAACTTGAGGATATCAAGAAATATGGATCTGTATTGTAAGTAGCTTCAACTAGTCATTAGTGGCTTTCGTGGAGGCACCGCAGCAGGTGACCTAGGGAAAGGTAACACATCATCGGTGCGAAGTTTAATATGAACATGAAACTTGTCTAGACTGGCTTACCTACGATATCATTCTAAATTCCAGTATTATCATAAACACAATAGATAATCATTACGTGTGATTGGTATCAGCTATGACAACCCAAATACGAACACGATTAGATTACATCATTAAATTTATTAAAACATAGTCTCGAATCAGCGAGCTCTCGAGCATAAGAACGCCGAGAAACTGTCGCGAACAATAGTTCGGGGATACAAGAGATCATCCGATGTGCAACCACGAGATCATCCGATTTGCAACCACGAGATCATCCGATGTGTAACCACGAATAGTACATTTGGTTGAAGAGTCTACGAGTATAACCCCTATAGGTTATAGACTGTTCTTCTTCGTATGTGAACCACCCAATTCAATAAATACTTAATAGGGAGATTAGCTGTTTATTGCATTGTAGCAGTAAACAGCTAATCTTTTGACAACTGTATACATAATCAGATCATTAACAATTACCGGCCTTAATCTGATCGTGACTCAATAGTCACAATCAGATTTAGGCCGGTAATTTGCACGTTGGGAACACGAACCACGTGACGAGGCGTGACGGACATTATGTGGCGTCGGTGAAATGTTATAATCCTAGTCATTATTGAAATATTTTAATTTCAACAAAACTTTATTGATTTTAGGATTTTGGTAGAATCATAGGAATTAACTTATAGAAAGGTTTTGCTAAAAGAAAATCCTTACCGGAGCCAGGGGACTCGTCTGCGTACTTTCTAATGCAGCTCAAAGCTCGGTTTCCTTCCCCACCTGTTTCACCTTCCTCTTCAGGAAATACAGCAGTTATAATATATATAACATCAGGCCTGCATTCCCCGAAGGGTTAGGCAGAGGTGCACCTATAGCACACCCACACTCTGGCAGGTTTCTATGTCTAAGTCTCATGTAATAGGGGCGAGCCTATTGCTCTCCATCGGGCACAAACTAGCCTCCGGGCTGCTACTAAAAACATCCAGATGGGAAACCCCAATAAGACTTTCATCACCCCAGCACCTCATGCTCAGCAGTTGCCGTTATAGTCTTGAACAAATAAATACAAAAACCTGCCAACACACAACAAATAAAAGTTGATCACTTCTCCATATTATTGTTATGTGCACAATCCGACAAAGCTTTCCTTTCGCCTATCGAGTACAGTTCGATGTTTCGCCGCCATCGCCGCGGTGGCGCAGGCTATAATCGAGCTATGTGGAGCTATAATGGGACTATTGCGGACTATCGTCTAACTGTATAACTTGAAAGGCATGTTGGTTCCACAGTTGCTGTGGAGGGATGTTGGTTCCACAGTTGCTGTGGAGGGATACCTGAATGGATTCACATTATATTTTCTTACAGAATTTTCATGTGTTTTTTAATCAAGAGAATATCTTAATTCTCATACCTACCTAAACATTTTGAAGTCATACACAAGCGACAAAACTCAAAATCAAAAATAGCTTTCATCTCAATCAATTTAGTTTCAAGAAGCAGAATTTTCCTGAAAGTCTGAAACCGTCTCTGTCAAGATCGTATCCGAATCAACTACAATTATTTACTGTTCTGTACCTTTGAGACCGGAATAGTACAACACAACAGGACCTATAGAGTAAAGACTATTGACAAATACCGTTCATTCGCGAGTGAACGAAGCACAATGAGTGAGCGATAAGACGCCCGACGTTTGTTTCAGCTTGATTAGTTATTTCAAATGGTTTATCCTCCTTCAGTGTTATTTATCCACTTTATTTGGGAAGAAATCTATAATTGAAGATTTTTAAGTATGTATTCTAAAAATGTTATAGGAGATCAGCTGTTTACTTTTTCCTCTAGAAAATGCGAGGTGCCACAAAAACCGTTTTTGGACCAAAAGTAACTTATGTGTGGTGTAGTGTGGGCTCCGTATAACATTGCAATACTCCAAAATGCTTCGTACAAGGCTATAGTACAGCATTATTTTAGTACCAACCTGTTTAAAGCCCCTGGTGTTTCTAAGCACAAACCCTCGCATGCTTTCCTAAAATATGTTCGATGCGAGGGACGAAAGTAATTTTTTTGTCGAACAGTACTCCCAGATCCTTAATTTTATATTCACTTCTTGTATCTTTTTATTTCCTATGAAGTACTCCGAGTTTATTGGTTGCGACTTTCTTGAAAAAGACAAATGGTAACATTTTTTAAAATAAGTTCCATTTTGTTAGTCTTACACCATTCAACAACTCTGTTCCTCTTGAAGAAGCGCGATATCGATCGATGATTCGATTCTGCGAGCAAACTTTAGGTCATCAGCGTAAAGAAAGCATTCGGAAAAGTAAAAGCAGTAGGGAAGGTCATTTCTGCATATGATAAATATTATAGGGGCTAGATGTGATATGAGGAGCACCGGAAGTCATGCAATAAAATGTGTACAACAATACTCTATTGCTAACTGTGGAGGCTTGTTAATAGCTTGTCGTCAATTAACTCACTACTACTTATGTATTTGATAGCTGTAAGCCACCCAAAGACAATCAATAAAATAAAATAATTGCTCGCAGATCGAAAACCGTTAACAACAACATGAAATTCGCGCTTCGATAGATATGAATTAAGCCATTGCAGCAAGGAACCGGTGATATCATAGCAGCTAGTTTGTGTGTTAGTATGGAATGAGGAATTTTATCAAAGGCCTTGCTGAAATCAGTGTACAACACATCAAACTGTTTATTTGAGTCGATAGTTTCTATTAGGGACTCCGAGAACGACAGTAAGTTCGTGGCAGTAGACCTTGAGGCAACAAAGCCGTGTTGGTGATCACTAAGATAAAGTCTGAAATGGCGTTGAATGTGAGGACAGATCATCGACTCAAATATCTTGGCAAATCTATATCTTTATCTTAGCGTGGAGAGAATCGCGATACCGATAGTTGGAAATAGTTTCTTTTTTGTCCGACTTATACCTGCCTTTTTCCACTCGGATGGGCTCCGGAAGGCTCCGGTGGCCAGCGAAACTTTATATATTTTTAAAAGCGGGGTAACGAGCGAGGTACCGATGCGCAGGCAGCAATAAATAATGGTGGAATTCCGTCAGGACCTGCTCCTTTTCTGGTGTTAACAAATCGTAGCTTTTTGAGTAGGGAATCACTATTCAACTCTAGTATTGTTAGGCACTGGCTATTGGTTTCTAAAGTGTTAAGAAAATTTGAGTCATTCTTAAATTCTGTACCATGTTCAGGGGTGTACACAGATGTACACACATGCGAAATAATTGCCAAGAAGATCACAAATATCTGAACCATTTGAAGTGATAGTTTAACCGTCAGTCATAGTTACTGGATAGACACTAGACCCACCGCGCATAGACACTAGACCCACCGCGCATAGCCTTCACGTGAGTCTAAAATAGTTTAGGATTTTCTTTAATTTCTGATTCTAAGTTTTCCATATAAGTACTGTACAAAGTTTTGGCCAGGTTTTGACAACGTTTTGAGACTAATTTAAGTTCTAGTTCATCTAGCGGGTTTTTATATTTCCTAAAGCACAATATTAACTTATGTTTTTCTTTGAGTGTTCTTATAATTCTTTTATTGAACCATGGGGGATAACGGCAAGTCATTGACCTACAATTTGGAACAAATGTGTTTATTGCAGTGTTTAAAACTTCATAGAACAATTTTAACATACTATCTACACCATTACTGTTCGCAAATTTTTGAAGCCAGTCATGTTTATTTATATAAGTTGTAATATGTTCATAATTTGCTTATTAATTATAAGGGAGATTGGATTCCTTTAATTATGATATAGTAAGATCAAGAGGAGGATGTAGTTTATCAACAGCGGTTAAAGAACAACTAGATCCACTCACTGTGCACGAAGATATTGTTGACAGTACTAGATCCAGAATACGCGCAGAACAGTTTTTAACGAAATTGTACTGAGAGAGTCTACTAACGTTCATAAATTCTAACAATCTTCAACAAGTGGTAGGTAGTGAACTGTTAACGGCACCTGGAGCCCAATCTGTTTTGCTTATATTGAAATTCCCAATTATAAAAATTGAGATATTTGTTTTCTTAAACACGCTATTACTGTGTTCTATAAAGTGCTCAATTATTGGAAGACATGCAGGTGGAGGAAGATAGACTGCACAGAGAGCTAGCTGTCGTGATTTATATGCAGTCAAAATATCGATGTTAACCCAAAGATCTTCGCATTTTCTATGCCATTTATCAATGCACTTTGAACTGATTTAGTAGAGACAGCAATCAGAACTCCGCCACCATCCCTATGAGGATGGAAGCCCTATCCCCCTGCCCCCCTAGCCCTGTGTCCCTATCTCTTCTGTAAACAACATATCTATCATCAAACAGTTCACTACTAAGAACACTACTATTCAGCCAGGTTTCGGTTAAAATGAATACATCCTAATCCATACAACAAAGGTTACTGTAAAAGGTGTTAGTTTTAGTTCTCAAACCTCTACAATTTTGATAATAGATTGTTATTTTTTTAATTCTAAATATAAACTTGCTTCTCAACAATTTCAAACTAATTATATGATTTTCCTTAAGCCATTCGTGTTTTCGATGAGTATGTATTCTGTGCCGCCGACTTTTCTCACAAATATTTTTGCAATTCTGACCCAAACGTACTTGTTCCTTAGCCTTAATCCTAGCCGCAGCGTGAAGAGTTTTGTTGGTGGGTGAAAGATGTTCAACCACATACACAGGTGCCTTTTGACCTGCAAATCCAAGATGTCCACAGTCAAGTTTATCCTGCGGGTTATTTTGGTTGGTTTTGGTTAATAACGGACGCTAGGAGTTGATCGCGCAGCCTAGGCGAAGCCAACTGAACTACTATGGATTTAGGACGGGTACTGGATGGATTGGTTTTGGCAACTCGCGTACAATTCAATATGTCTTTTTCTTGAACATCACAGTTGACAGTTTTCCCGAGTTGGTCAACGATAGTGTACATATTGTCGTTGTCTCGTTTTTCGTTTCTGGCATACATTGTACAGACGCCAGCAGGTCAAGCTACCCGAAACTATCAAATTTTCTCAATCCACCTTGAACCTTAATGCTTTAGCGATAAAGTTGAAAATCTATTAAAGAAATAGAAAAAACAAAGCCATTAAGATACCTTCAGCTTTAGTAGTCATCTGATTACCTATAGGCTTCCTCCTAAAGTCCTAATCATGAACATTTTTTTTACTAATATGTTCTATCTATATTTTAGGACGAGAAACGTTTTGACGCCAACGGTAAGAAGAAGAAGAAGAGGGTAGTCCCCGTGAAGCCCGACGACAAGCCCACGAGCCGGAGTTGCCTCGGCGTCATTACGTGCGGCCTGCTCGGCTGACCGACACATACTGACTAGTTTTAATTAACATATCTGAATTTTTAAATACTATTTAAATACTCTTGCAGTAAGCACGGGGCTATATGTATGGGATGTCAAATAGTTTGAGGAAAAGTTCGGTTTTATAGAGCGCGTCAAACACAACGAAAACCACAACAACACAACTGTGCAGACTACACAATACAGCTGTGTGGCGTGACCCTCTTTCTAAATTCGATGTGTCATAATATAAACGCACGAGTACTGGATCTACCTGCGGGAATCACGTCATAATGATGCTTCATGTTCCTACTCTATGCAATAATCTTGGTATTTAAAAGTATTTTTGTTATTTCTTACTCGAATTGAGCTCATACGCACCAATGCATAAGTCAGGATACGTGTTGCGCGGACCAAGTTAACATTAAGTTTTTCTAATGCGAGTCTTTGAATGTGATATTATATACTAATTTAACTTTCAGTAACTTCCTCGAACTCTCCGGCATTCGATAAGTTTTAGTTAGCATGAAATACGTTTTGCTGAATACCAAGTGGCATAATATTTACCTATTTATGCAAAAACTTTGTTATGAGAATAATCGAAACATAATGACGAAACCACATTTTTGCGATTACCAAAATACATTATTTATTTTTAATACCTAGACTAAGATTTGTGTTATAAATCTATTTATTAAGTATATTGTAAGTTTTTATAATAAAATGTTTCACAAAAGTTTGTGTTTCAACACAAAATTCCCAGTGCCCTTTCACAGAAAGACAAGTAACAGTGCTGACTAGGTTACTAAGCCCCCTTTTACCTAAGTACCTACATATTTACCTCCTCCTCACGTCCCAAATGACATGTAATTCCAATCATGTTCCAATATGATTAGGTTTTAAATCCATCACCGAGCCGCGGCGACTGATTGCGACGTTCATACGATGAAGCAGAGGGGGAGGGGGCAGGGGGGTGAGTAAGAGTGACATGATGTGACAACTCACGCGTCAGTTTGATCAGTGAGGAGTTGAGGATTGTTTTTGTGAATCACCTGACAAAATATTTACAAGAAGACTGACTCTCCAAGTGATCACCTGACTGAGGCTCGAGCACGAATGCGTGAAGTAGCTAAATGTTTTTTTTATTGTTTTGTTTTAGCCTACGCTGTCCCACTCCTGGGCAAAGGCCTGCCTCCACTCCTTCCATCTTTAACTAATATTATTCTGTTCCACAAAAAGGGTTTCCAATTACAGGCCCATTAGTTTAACATCACATATCCACAAAATGATCATAAAAATAATTATAAATCGCATATCTGGCAAACTAGATAAACACCAACCCCTGAGCAAGCATGCTTTCGGCCTGGCCTTTCTACGACAGATCATCTGCATGCAGTCAATCAACTCACAGAAAAACACCAGAAATATAAAATCCCGTTATACCTCGCTTTTATTGATTATTCCAAAGCTTTCGACAGCATTTCACACACATCCATTTTTGACGCCTTAAGCAACCAAACCATTGATCCCACCTTTATAAATCTGTTACGCAACATTAAAAAAAACAGTACAGCCGCAATAAAACTTGAAACCACCGGTCCCAAATTTAAAATAGAGAAAGGAGTCAAACAGTCTGACCCGCTATCTCCTAAACTGTTCACCAGTACCCTTGAAGAAATCTTCAGGAAGTTGGCAGCCGAATGGAGGGAAAGAGGCATTGTCCTTGGTGAAGCGAGACTGACAAATCTACGTTTCGCCGACATTGTTCTCAATTCATCCTCAGCCACTGAACTTGAACGGATGCTCTAAGAACTTAGCAATGTAACGAATTCAAAAGATTTTTGAATCGAAAAGCAACTATCTTATAGCATTTTGGTTTAATGCTTTGCGCCACCCCTAGATATGAATAAAATCTTAAAACTAACTAAGTAAATATTATTTGCGAAAAGAACATTGTACATTTTAATAGGTATTTTTCATTAAAAAAAAAATTGACAAATTATCACTTCCCAAACCATTTTCCGCATCATTTCATTTGCCAAATTATTACAATTAGCAAATAAACTCTACACAAATAATTGTAAAACAAACCTAATGCTTGGCAAGTGAACTAGTACTTTTACCAATTTTAATGTACATAGTCAAATATTTCAATTGGTATAACATATTTTACGCAAAATAAAATAAGCCAAATATTTAGTATCGTCAGTTTTCAATTTACCATTTCCATTCAGTCAATTGCTTAGTCAATGATAAAATATTTGCATCTTTATGTCAGTTGCACAAAATATACAAATTAAATTACAATGTGTTTTGTTGGTTTGGTTTTACATTCAAAAATATGTTTCTGGCCATTGTGTGTCACAGTTCTAACCTAACCTAGCTGTTTCGTTTAAAAAATATATAAGCGTGTTACGTTGCAAATTTCACTAAACTCTTAAGTAATCTATATATATAAAAGAAAGTCGTGTTAGTTACACTATTTATAATTCAAGAACGGCTGAACCGATTTGGCTGAAAATTGGAGTACAAAAAAAAAAAAATCGGACATAGGATACTTTTATTTTTATTTAATACTTTTATTTACTTATAGGAGTAGGGTAGGAGTAGTGTACGAGTAGGTTAGGAGTAGTGTAGGAGTAGGTTAGGAGTAGTGTAGGAGTAGGTTAGGAGTAGGGTAGGAGTAGGTTGGGAGTAGGTTATGAGTAGGTTAGGAATAGGGTAGGAGTAAGGTAGGAGTAGGGTAGGAGTAGCGTAGGAGTAGGGTAGGAGTAGGGTAGGAGTAGGGTAGTAGTAGGGTAGGAGTAGGGTAGGAGTAGGGTAGAAATAGGGTAGGAGTAGGTTAGTAGTAGCGTAGGAGTAGGGTAGGAGTAGGGTACGAGTAGTGTAGGAGTAGGGTAGGAGTAGTGTAGGAGTAGGGTAGGGGGTGGGACACACCGCGAACGAAGTAGCGCCGGGCAGCTAGAAATAATTTATATGGCAAAACAACGTTTGCCGGGTAGCTAGTATTATATAATATTAAAATGGATTCTAACCTAATCACTGTAGGTTAGGTTAGAATCTGGTAGCAGTTCGGTTTTCGTTCGTCGTTCGTAACCATAAATTCAAGCACATAATAAACTAACAAAGAAGTACGCAAATTATATCAAATAAAACTGCATTTTTTAATTATATCATTCCCAAAAAAAAAATATTTTTATCTTTATAATAGCGGTTAAAGTATTAAATTGCCGTTTTATTGTAATAGGTACTTCGAATTGACATAGAACCTTCATGGTTTGAGATTTTTGAGTGAAACTTTTTTCACATGGTACCTATGAAGTTCTTCTTTTAAAAAATGTGCAACATTCGATTATCGACATTCAGTTGTTTTTTTTATTCAGCTTAGACAAGAAAGATGGATACTTCGAAAATCCGAGTTATTTTTGAATACGAGTTCCGACGCGGAACTAACGCGGCAGAAACAGCTCGCAATATCAATGTTGCGTTTGGAGAGGGGACTGCTAATGAACGCACCGAACAATGTTAGCAAAACTAGCAGTGAAACAGCCCCGACGCATGAATCGATCTTCACCAGTATTGCTCCATGATAACGCGAGACCTCATACAGCACGAGAAACCGTTAAGTATAACTCTACAGGAACCGCAATTAGAAACCATTCGTCACCCTCCGTATTCGCCAGACCTTGCTCCAACGGACTACCATTTTTTTCGTGATTTGGACAATTTTCTACGTGATAAATAGTTTTCTTCTCAGGAGGCAGTACAAAATGCTTTCACACAGTTTGTCGAATCTAGATCACGAGAGTTCTATCGCAAAGGCATAAATGACCTTCCTATTAGATGGCAGCAATGTATAGATAATAATGATAATTATTTTGATTAAATAAATATGTTAAATTAAAAAAAAAAACTAATTTCAATGTTTCAGTACAAATCGGCAATTTCATACTTTAACCCGTATATATTTTTTCATA
Organism: Apamea epomidion; assembly: GCA_947507525.1. Classification (NCBI taxonomy): domain Eukaryota; kingdom Metazoa; phylum Arthropoda; class Insecta; order Lepidoptera; family Noctuidae; genus Apamea; species Apamea epomidion. The sequence goes on from OX382239.1 coordinate 667,560, forward strand.
AAAAATCATTTGACTAAATGTTTATTGTCTAAAGGGCTCATAAGCTTAATACCAGAATCGCTAAATACTAGATTCTCAAATTACCAAACTCGCAAAACACCGAATTCGTCATATAGTTACCAGAGATTGTTTGCTGTAATATGACATAATCCTTGGTAATATTCTGACGAGTAAAAATTTGGGCAAATGAAAATGTGCGAACTTAAATCACTCCAAATATTGCATTGGTATAAAAAAGGTTGCTAGAATTTGTTTGGATAATGAAATTTTGTCACTTTTTTTTTGGTAAAACAGCAGGATCCCATTTTAAAATCGATCAAATTTGTGCTGGGCCCACTGATGCTATTATCTAGTCTACGATATTGTTGTCATAACTAAGGTCACTGCGCACCAAACAGAAAGGATGTTGCAAATTTTTTTTACCCAGAAATATAATTTCATCCAGACAGGATCACGTCCCAGTGATTAACTCTGACGACATCGATTGAGCACTAACGATGCTCAACGGAGCACCCGCACTACTGTCCGACGTCACAAAGGTGCAATAACCGAGTAATGACGGTCAGAAGATACGCTGACTGTTAAGTTTATTGTGGACCACTTCATATATTTTTATGAATTCCAGACCAATGGTCAACAACATAGAAATTATATCTATGGTCAACAATGTGAACAGGCTGTCTAGTAGAATTGTTACACTAGCTTCGGCCATCTTTGGTTCTTGGTCGCTAAACAAATAGGTCTGTAACTATTATCAGGAGGACCAAGGTCGAGTTAGGAGCATTTTGAACAAATGTCATTGTATAACATTTTATATCACGCCTGTATTGCTCGAAGGGGTAAGCTAAGATGTACCAAATGTATAATTTATTCCAATTTCACCTGTTGTGTGTAAGTCAGGCGAGCTTGGCCATTGTCGTACACAAATCCAGACTATAGACTGCTAGGTACCTACTGAGAGTTTCAAAAATCATAATAATATTTTTTAAATCAACGACAGTATCTAACCTAGTTTTTAGTTCACGATAGAATATTGTTTCTCATTGGAAAGTGCAACCAGCTCCAATACCTACGCGTTAAAATGGCGCACAATACCTACCAGCGGCCGAGCAGACAGCGACGCGCGGCGTGCAGTGTGCAGGGCAACAGCTGACGTGTGCCATCACTGCATTGTGCTGCCTCAATACTGCGACGAGTTAATAACTCTCGCCCTCTGTAGCGGCTGCGGACACAACCTAACTAGACGTTGTGGAATACAGATTGAAATAACCTTTTGAACAGAACAAATAAGGTATCTCCACTTGGTGCTGATTCACGCGTCGTGCTCGTGAACGGGCGCCGTCAGTTGAGACTGGTCATCTCTTAACTGACAGGGCGTACCTATTATTGATAATATATTTTAAATAATGTCTTCATTTTATTTTTTTCATTGTCTCACATAAAGAAGCAACAAGAATAATGTACTCATTTCAGGTTTTTTTTCTCCATAGAGATAGCTACGTCTTGGAATGGGCAACTAGCTTCAACTTTCGGACTAGGGCTGGTTTTTTGATCCGTAGTTAAACTCAACCAATTGTTAAAAATAGTAACTAGGTAATGGTTAAATTTTTGCAAAATGTGTTTTTGGTCAATTTTTTGTTTATCTAATGATATAATATCATTGCTAATGGTCAAATAATTAACTATTAGTGACCATTAGATTAAGTAACAATTGATCACAACAATTGATCTTTTAACAATTGGTTGAGTTTAACTACGGATCAAAAAACCGGCCTAACTGATAGACTCTTTGACAATTCAAAAGTATAAATGGTTCTTCACAAGCAGTTATTCATTTACCGAAGTAGGTCAAAAGCACTTCCCCGTCAAGCGAAGCACCAGCTCCCTACATTTTTAAACGACCTTTAAAGATATGTTCTCCCGACAATAGTTCACAACAGTCACAACTAATGCTTCGTGCAGTGTCAGATATCCGCGATAAGTGTCCTATCCAGTAACCTTTCTTTTAAAGTTTGTCACATTATTTATTTATTAAAGAACAACAGCATATACATTCCACATTGGTTTACAAAAGTATTTAGGAAAGGTAGTACAAATGTATACACAAATTATATTATAGGTGCAATTAAGACGCCAGCGCCTCAAGCTACATCTATCAAATTTCATTAATAAATTATCAACTTAATCGCTAAAGTATTAAGGTTAAAGGTTGATTGGGAAAATTTTACAGTTTCAGTTAGCTTGACCTGCTGGCTGTACATAACATTTAAAGAAAAAAGACATAGGGCAGAAGCTGCTTATAAACTAAAAGTAAAATTTAAACAAAGTTAATTAACGGACTGAGTGTGAGTATTATGATTTAATTATTTTAACGATTTTTTTTCTAATTAAAGAATAACTGCTGATCCTTTTAGTTATTTTTTAAATGTTTTATATTTATCGTAAAACCTAAATAGAAGAAAAAAATAATAATGATGAATATATAATATAACATTAAGTAAGTATAATAATAATATAATATGTATGTAACATTTCTATTTTCAAAATATTTTTGTTTTAATTTGGTAATATTCGTATTTTGCCAGTAGTCTAACAGTACTCTTTTTTTGTTTTAGAGAAATACCTGCTGTGAGTCGGAGGCTCAAAAGATGGCCCCAGCTAGTCATTGAATAATGAAACAAGTGGTTTCATACCAACGAGATATTTTGCCGAATTATTCGACACATCTGTACGAACCATTCGCCGTGCAAACGAAAACCAGTTTTTTGAGCTGGTTTTCGTTTCACCCTTATTTGATTGAAAAACATAAAAAAGAACGTTTACATTTTGCGATACAGCGATGGGAAGCACGGAATGAAAGATCTGATGAGCAGTTGAAGTTGCATTGCATGGAAATATGGGAACATTTAAGAGGAACAGATATCGCATGCTTAATGGAACACTGGCCCATTAGTAGATAGGTCAGATGTGATTTTTTTTACTCAGATGTCATCAATAGATGATAATCATAAATAATAATATATAATCATAGACGTTCAAATTACAATAAATTCATGATTAATATTACAGTTTTATTTTTATGCATTAACAAGTAGGATAAGTCCTCATAGCAAGATCTTTTTTTGCGTTTTGCCAAAATTCGTCTTTTTTTGAGTTAAGTCAGTATTCCATTAAGCATGCGATATATTTTTCAATATTTCAAGTTGGATTCATGCGCCAGCGTTTACTTCATAGCATTGATAATAATGGGGGTTATACAAACAAAGTATTAAGTTATGGTAGCGGGATCGTCCGAAAGGGTTACCGCTGCCCTGGTACATAAAGGGCTAAGGAAGGAACACGGGTGGGTTTTGGTCAGTAAGAGTCTGAGACTCCGTTCTGCTCCACCCATAGCGGGAGGGGTCATTTGATGATTACCCATCCTCAAAAAAAAAAAAAAAAGTATTAAGTTATAAATTACAAATTGATTTTAGTAATATTAAAATAATATTGTGTCATATCCGTAATAAGGATTATTTTGAGGTTTATCTTCAATCTTCTTTTCATAATGCAAATGAATACTTAAGCTATAACCGCAATAAGTCCTAATAAATACGATTTGTTAACTTTGACGTTTGAGATAGGCAACTAAAGCTAAAACGAACGCACTGGCAGTAAACAAAAAGTAGTACTTCTGAGTAATTTAATTGTATTGTGACAAGGAGTTCACACTTTTTTTATTTACGTGGGTAGATTTACTAGTTGTGATTTCTTAGAGTACCCACACACATTAGTAGCAGCACAATATTATTATATTACTAAGATACAATATTTTAATTTTAGGGGTCGTAGTTTACTGATTACCTATTTTACTTCAATAAATTGTTCTTTATGAGAAAATAAACTGTTTTGACTAGAAGTTTTTTTTTTTGTAAAATTATAACAAATAAACATTTTGTAATCACTTATAAAACATTTATATTTTAACCCCGTATTACAATAGCAATATAATAATGATAATAAAATAATTATTACATTATGATTCTTGTTTATTAATCTATAAAAAACGAATAACAAAATAACCGATAAAGATTATTGTTGGAAAAGAAAAACAAAACAACTCGAGATTGGAACCCAGACCTATGCGTTCAATAATCCAATATGTAAGACTACCAGCTATCGGTACTTGGTGTAATGATTTCAATTTTAGCAATGGTATGAATCAACCAAGGTCATACTTAATTACTTAGCCAGTGTGCTAATTACGAGGTGAGCGTTCTGTGTTGATACATCATTTTATGCACACAGACGTAGGTACGGCCTTTACCGCGCGTTCACAGCAATACAGTCCTTAAGGTGATAATGGATTAATGACCCCTACTGTAACTAAGAAGTCATGAAATATGTCCAGGTTTGATTTCAAGTTTTTGTTCAACGTAATATTAGGGGTTAAAGTATGAAATTGCCGATTTGTACTGAAAAATTGAACTTCGTTTTTTTTTTATTATTTAACGTATTTATTGAATCAAAATAGTTACCATTATTATCTATACATTGCTGCCATCTAATAGGAAGGTCATTTATGCCTTTGCGATAGAACTCTCGTGATCTAGATTCGACAAACTGTGTGAAAGCATTTTGTACTGCCTCCTGAGAAGAAAACTTTTTATTACGTAGAAATTTGTCCAAATCACGAAAAAAATGGTAGTCCGTTGGAGCAAGGTCTGGCGAATACGGAGGGTGACGAATGGTTTCCAATTGCAGTTCCTGTAGAGTTAAAACGGTTTCTCGTGCTGTATGAGGTCTCGCGTTATCATGGAACAATAATGGTGAAGATCGATTCATGAGTCGGGGCTGTTTCACTGCTAGTTTTGCTATCATTGTTCGGAGTTCGGCACAGTAGACATCTGCCGTTATTGCTTGACCAGATCGGAGAAAGCTATAGTGAATAACACTATGCTGAGACCACCAAACAGTTACCATTACCTTTTTATTGGTAAGCGTTGCTTTAGGACACTGTTGCGGCGTTTGACCTGGGGTCAGCCATTGCATTTTTCGCTTACGGCTATCGTAAAGAATCCATTTTTCATCACATGTCACAATTCGATTCAATATTCCTTCATTTCTGTATCGATTCAACAAGGCAACACAAGTTTCAACACGCTTTTCTTTCTGCAGGTCTTCAAAAGGTATAAATTACAATTGTTCAATAATACACTTAGTGACACAATAGTTTTATACCGTCCACTTAGAAAAAATTAAAAATGATTTGTTCTACCTACAATGTAAAGTGCCTACAAATTTCATTAGAGCAATATTGTATAAAAATGTGTATTAGTGTCTAACATTTCAGGAGCTAATTATTATTATGCTTATCTGTTATGCCTATAAAAATATGTTTTAATATCATTATGTGTAAATAAATGTATGCTTTAGAATGTTATGATTAATCATTATTATTTTATTTATTAGAAATTATGCTTAAAACATTATGCGTAAATAATGTTATGCGAAAAAATAATTAGGAGAAACAAAAGTAGGTATGCCGAGTTATATTAGGTCTTAAAATTTTATGCAAATGGATAGGGAACCCTACGAGGTTTCCCTAGCTAATTTAACTTGACCTAGTATTTATAACATCTACGTATATGATACACAATGAAACACGAACATCTATTATTCATGTTTTAAGCAGAATATTATAACGGCTCAATGATTTAAGACCGCAGTAGTAAGCTAACTGCTTAACTGGAAAATTGACTGCGTTTCCCAGTAAATTAGCAGGTAGGTACTGTAATGTATAGGTAAGAGGGTAAACCTGGGAACTTGCAACCCTCGACAAGTAGGTACAGTCACGAGCACCAATATGTCAACACTTGACAACTTTCAAATGCGATTTTTTCGTGAAATAACGAATGCAACGTTGAAATACGATACATTACACAAACCTATGGGTTCGAAAATGCTATGTTCGTAACAACATGGAATTTCATTCAAAAATAAAGGAGTAAATCGCTTTTTAAATAAAGCCGAGTGTATACATACTTTTGCTCGTGACTGTACTGCAAGTCTAAGTTTTATGGTTGTATACCTAAATATACCTACTTAAAAAACAAGGAATAAAACAAAACAATACAACTTAGGCAGCGAGAACGGCTCAACAAAAATGCTTGAATGCATTTTGCCATTAAAATTGTTTGCTACCTATAATGCCTTTGCATAATGATGACGTCTGTAAATTAAAGTGAACGGAAGCTATTTAGTTCAATAGTTCATGTATAAAGAAGTTTATGTGAATTTTGAATGTTGCGTAAAAATAAAGACAAACAGCAAACAGGTAGGTAGCTTACATTTTATTTAAAAAAAAAAACTTAAAGTGAACAGACGGGGGAAAAGATATGGTAACAAATATCCTACATCTTCTGAGATACTAGTAGCGACCTCTTGTGTCATTACAAGATACAACAGAAGAAGAATAATGTCTAAAGAGGCAACTAAGATAGTAATTACAAACTTCTAATACTAAATGAACTGCAAATTATTAAAATAAAAATAGAATGTCCTATACTAACTAAAGCTATTAAATAACTAAAATATTAATATTAAATTAATTAATTAGGGTAAAATTAAAGTGGTGAAGCTTAATTAATTAAGTATAAGTATTTATTTTATTACAGACTAGCTTCTGCCCGCGACTTCGTACGCGGATCCTGTTGCTTATGCCAGCGACAACGGGGTCGTCAAAATCGAAGATCTGAAACGTCTGATGTCGAATTCTAGAGCCCGGGGACGGGAAAAGGTAAACAATTTTGTTGTTCAGTTTGCAGCGTGCAGCGACACCTAGTCCCGATATACCCAAAGAGTAATAGAATAATACGGAAGGATATACCCACAGAACACTAATACCCTAGAAGCTAAATTCATTTTAGTACAAGCCACTGTTTACAGATGGAGCTGCATCGAATAAAATTATTTTCTTATTTCACAATGTCTATTTAGCGACTTGGATAAACTGTATCAAGACAAGTATTGTGAAACATTAACATAACAGTGAATGTTCGACATGCAGTAATATTATGTTGTAGTGTCAAGATTCTAAGTTGAATTAGAATAATATCAATTGTGACACGTGTCAGTTGCATCAGTGTACCTGAGGTTCTAGGTTCAATTCCTAGAAATTGAGAGTTATCTATTTCTCAGATTTCTTATTTTGTATGACCTACTCTGATTCTCATGACTAAACAAAAGATAATAATGTATTTGTAATTGGTATTGTCATTACGCAACGATGTTATCGTCACCAGTGCACAGTGGTTTGGAAATGAAAGTTGCGCTTATCCAAATCGTTTATTCAAGCAAATGAACATAATATGAACAAACTATAACATTAAATTTATCTACTTAATGATATTTACATTCCATACCTCGCTTACCTTATTATTTTATGATTATTCTACGTACGTACACCTAGGACACTTACACTAAAATATATAAAAACGCAGAACATCATTCTTACCACGAGATCAACAGTTAAATTATAAATATTTAACACAATTTTAAAACATATTTATATGCATGCATTTTGACACGACTCGACGACGCCAATCCCTTTGATTAAGAACGAATTCGCGCCAAAAAACAACATTCTGCATTTTTATTCTATATTATTTTCGGAACATTTATTGATAAAGTTATCAATCAAATCGTCAGTTTAAATTGAGGTGCCAAAGTCGTGAACACGTTGAGAACTCCCCACTCTACTTCCAGGCACAATTTCGCCGCGTGTCACTGTCGGATAGGCATTTAAGTTCATTAGCTGTCTCTTTCAGATCAATGGGGTGTCTCAAATACTGATAATAGCCTCAGCACTTGCAAATTAATGTAGTTAAAGATACACCATTGATCCAAAACTTCATGTCAACAAATGCCATCAAAATCAACAGCTGGTCATATAAAAAAACTTAAATAGTGCATACTACGTTGTGATTTAACTAAAACTAAGAAACAAGTCACCGTGTTCCTAATGGCCGCATCGAAAGAACCATTCACTTTGTGAACAATATGCAATTTAATGTACGCGGCCATTAAAATCAGAGCAATAATGATATAATATAAGTCTATATATCTTCTAGCACACTACATACACACAACGTGTCCGAAATCATTTATAAATTGAGGGAGGATTCTTTGGAAACTTAATAAAGCGGAAGACAGTTTATCATTAAACCATAATTTAATGTCTTGTACTTGCCATTTCCAATTTATTATATCATGTAGCTCTCAGATAAACAAATGTACTGGATAAATATTTTACATAACTATCCCAGCATGTATTTTTGAAAAATAATTTGAATAACCATAGTTGTACAACAAAATCCAATAACATACAAAAATAATCTAATACAAGTATTAAAACTTAAGTCTTACAATATAACATGAATTATTCTGTATATTATTAATGTGACGTCGGTCTCCACAAAATAACTACTTCACAAACACCTTGTCCGGTACAACATCTAAGCACAAAAACTGCACAACAGGCACTTAAGTGTAAATTCCTATTCGGGCCTGCAGAACCTGATTAGAACTCAAGGTACTTCATCCATAGTCTACTGTATGGGCACAGATCAGAATAAATCTAGGAATTGGTGCATAGTCACATACATTAATATTATTATTAATTTATAAGAGTAAATAAAGTATTTTTAGTAAAAACTCTATGAGGACATTTTCTACACAGACCCATTGTAACATATAAAAGACTCATATATTATATTCAATATGATTTAGAATATACTGTAGTCCGAGAAACACACTCAGTGTTTTTAATATTGAAATTTACAATCTAGAGACACCTCCACATACTCATCAGTCACACACTGGCTGTGCCGGCACCCCGCGGCCGCACCGCTCTGCGCACACCGCTCACGGCTAGCTAAGGGCACTCTGAGAATACTCGTCAGTTCAGCGGAGCGCCGCTCGCGCTCACTGCTGTTGGTTGGACTGCGCCGCCTGACTCGAGGACTTTGTGATCACGATGGTCTGCTTACCGCCCACGCCCGACTTACCCAGCTGCAGCATATTGGACGGCAGCGTGATGATCTTGTTGCCGCCGACCGTGTTCGTCGACACCAGCTTCACGATGGTGGCGCCGGGCGCGATGCTCTGCGCCTGCGCGGCCGACGACGGAACCGACGGCCGGTTCTGCATCATCGCCACCTTGGGCATGGTCGCCACCGTCATGCCAGTGGACGTCTTCACCAGGGTGACGTACTGCGGCGGATTACTCGACTGCGCGTTGGAGCCGGGTGTCTTCTTGATGATGACGGGGATGCCGGCGTTACCGCCAGCCTGTCGCAGGACGGTGGCACCACCTGCTACCGCGCTCGTGGTGGACGTGGCCGTCTGGTCGCTAGATTTGGCGGTCACGATCTTGTACACTGGCGTCTTGCCCTGCTGGCCGCCGAGCGCGCTGCCCGCGATCTGTATCGCGCCGCCGCTACTCGCTATGACGGGCAGGTTGCCCGCGCCTAGTTTCACAGGCATGCCCGCCGCCACTTTCGTCTGTAGATTGGCTACGCCTGCCTGGATTGGGACACCGCCTGCTGTCTTGACGAGTACATTGCTGGTGCCGATTTTAACATTACCTGCGCCCAGTTTTAACGGCATGTTAGCGCCGCCCACTTGCCCGACCTTCTGCACACTGTTAGACGTAATCTTTCCCTGGAGGTTCGCCGTGCCTATTTTTAAAGCATTTCCGGTGAGTTTGACAGGCATGTTGCCTGCGCCGAGCTTGACGGGCATGGCGCTGCTGGTGCCAGTCTTCACTTGCACATAACGCGGAGTGGAGCCGCCGCCCGCCGTCGCCGAACTCAGCACGATCTGTGCGTTGGATTGCGACGTGGAGACGCGCACCGTGCCCGGCGTGCCGACGCCGCTCACGATCCTGGTGACTCCCTGCGGCGTCACCGCGGCCACCTTGATCTGCTGCGAGGAGCCGGCCGTCGCCGTCGCTGGTGACTTCACTACTGTCTTAGTCTGGTATGTTGCTTGTTTTAATGTTGGAGTGTTAGGTGTGATTTTGACAGATGCCTGCGCGGGTACCTTGATTGGGGTTGGAACAATCTTCTGAGGCGTGGAGACGGGCGCTGGAGCAGGGGACGCGACAGTGGGCGTCACGCGCACGGGCTCGGCTGCCGGCGGCAGACCGCTCGCGATGGGTGACGTGATGCCAAACGCTTTGCTCGCATCAGGCTGGCTGGCCACTGGCGACGCCGGCGGCGGAGCGACCAACGGCTCGGCGGCAGCTGGGAAACGAGCTGGCGTGACCTTGCCGCATTTCTGTACTTGAAGCAAAAAGGTTGTTACTGTGTTCATAGCGGGCCAGCACAGTTCAAGAGAGGTGGTACCGGCGCGGACTAGGGCCACACGGTTCGCCTGGGGCGGCACTCCAACTTCCAGGTACCACAGGTCTTTGCAGCAGATTTGATTGTTCCAAGTTTTCCGGTAGCCATCTCTTCCTGACCAAATATACAATCTAGTTTGGATGGCAACAGCGCTGTGACCTGCTCGAGCTCGAGGGACGCATTCTTCAAACTTGTCCAGGGCGATGTTGTCCCATGTCATTGACTCCAGGTTGAGCGAGGCAAGTGTGTTGGTACATTTCCATTCCTTTTCATGAGTGGCAAGTTTAGATTCATCAGGCACAAGTGGTACCCATCCACCATAGACATACATGTGATGACCAATGACTGTGGCAGTGTGCAGGGAGCGGGGCAATGGTGGTGGGCCGCCTACTTCAGGGCGTGACCATGACATGCTGTCCACGTCGAGAACCCACAGGTCTCCCAGGCGCGAGCCACTCATACCTCCATAGATGATGAGGGATGATTTACCACTGTTCCTGTCCGTGTATGAGACACCACTGTGAGATTCGCGTGGCGGTGGCGACTGTCCGTAGGTCAGGGGAATGTCCCATACTGTCATTGAAGAATTTGGATACAGCTCTAATGTATACAAATCATTGAGGTACCTTGGTATGTTGTTCTTGGGGTCATCGCTCTCATTGGCCAGTCCACCAAATAGGTATACCTTCCCATTCAGAAGCGTAAAGCTGTGGCCAAGGCGGGGACACGGCGGGAGACCCTGCTTGGGTGGTAGGGGCTTGAGGCGCTTCCATTCCCAACGTGAGGCCTGCAGCTCGTACAGATCGTTAGAATACTTGCCGTATTCCACCATGCCGCCAAAAACGAGGAGACGCGTTCCGTCGACTACGAAGCCGTACGCGGCGCATCCTGGAGGCACTTCTCCCTTCGTGACAGGAACGAACCATTGGTTTGTGGTGGTGTTGAAGACGTGAAGTTCATGAACTATCCCTTCGTTTCCGCCGCCGAAAACTATCATCAAATCTTTTATGGCGACCGCGCGATGGCCATGGCGAGGTCGTGGCTGCGGACCGGTAGGATTGTAAACTTTTTGCCACTTAAGTACGGCGTTTTCCTTCATTTTTACTATACATTTGTCACTTAAAGCTTTACACCGTATGTATCGCTCGGGATGCGTATCTACGGCATAGACAATGAGAAACGTCGTAAATAAGCTTTGAAGAAAATATTCGACATAATCGAAGCTACATACTACAGTCTTATTAAGCTCTCTCTTTCGCACTTGTTGGTAACGGCTATGAGTAAAAAAAAATCACCTTATGAAGCTTCTAGTGTATAACAAAAATGGCGTTAGCAACAGCGCTGCCAACCTGACGGATATCAAAAGAACGGCGTCGGACGTCAAGAAGTTGTCTTTGTCATGTTATAGTTTTAAAATATTCAGCCAGAATGTTTGCAGATATCAAATAAATGGATTTTAAGCTATGAATTTTGGTTTCGGACAATAGTAAAGATATTGATTAATTATTTACTGTCAATCCATGTTAGAATATTCGTTTTATTTTTATTTTTTTATTAATACTGTACACGCTAGGGGTACATGTTGTAGAGTTACCTATTTAATTTTTCGAAGCTATATTTTAGTTTGTGGATAGTTTTCCACAAACTAAAATATAGCTTCTAAAAATAAGTTAAGCTAAGTTAATTTTGTTATTTTTATTAATCAATAAAGTAATAACTGCTATTTACAGTACATCTAAGTTCTATGTTATGGGTTTGGTTTCCGCACTTAGTCCTTCAAGTGGACCATTGTGCGTGGGTGTGGCGGCCGTCGGTAGTTATTCCAACACATTATTTTCCAACTACTACAAAATTACTGTTGAGTGTCAAGCTCCAGGTGTGCTGCTGGTGGTCTTGACTTGCTAATAAAAGTACTATGATATTACTATTACTGTATTTTTGGATGCTGATTACAAAATATATTTATGGAAACGACCGATTGTGTGCGCACGCTCAAGGTGTTGGCGAATGAGTGTAAGGAGGGGGGAAGGTCGCGATCGCGGTGTGGTATGTGGCCGGATATGACGCCAGGAACATATTCCCCGCATTGAAGAGAAGTCTTCAAGATGATGTTGAAGAGACCGGAAGAGGGCATACGTTGTTGTAGGCACGTGTTATGATACCCTTCTTCGTCAGGATGTCGGCGACTCGACAATGTCCGTCAGAGCCAGTCTTCACTGCAACCACTCTGCCCAGCAACCACAGAAGAGGAGGAGCCCAGCTGTCTGCCAATTGGTTTTCTGCTGCAGGAGAGACACATACTCATTAGAAAAGTGCTGGCAAAAAAATTTGTAGGAGTTTTTCAATCCGACCGAGCGCTGTAGCGCTGGATATTGACGTCGGTGATCTGAGGGCGAGGGACTGAGGTGAGTGATCGTCCGATAAGGAAGTGTGAAGGAGAAAGATAAGAAAAATCTGATGGATCAGTAGGTCTGGAATTTAAAATAGCCTCTATCTGAATCAGACAGGTTGAGAGCTCTTCAAATGTTAAATGAGTTAGGCTCATGACTCTATGCAATAAATGTTTGGTGATAGCAAAATGTGAAGCGGATTAGTATAGGGTAATACGACATTTGTTGATGAAAACAATGTTTTCCCCTGTCTGTTTTCTGCAGCACAATACTCTCTTACATAGGGAATCACCCTATGTAAGAGGGTATTGTGTCTAAATTTGCAGTATTTTCATTGCGAGAGACTGCAACGCCTTTTGGTATGACCAGGTCGAAGCTAGTTCATACAAACTTTGCTTTCTGAAGCTTTTCTAATGCGTGTTTCTATGTCAAGATTTCTGAAATGCTGAGAACTGAATAAAAAGTGATTCGGACTACATAATACATAGAACATTTAACATTGTCTGAATTGTTATTATTTTTAGTTTTAAGTTGTTGTAAGGAAGTTTTTAGTTTTGTTATTTTCGTTAGTGTTTTTTGTTGGTGTTGTGTTTTTATTATATTATATGGATTCAAATATGTAAATGTTTTAAATTTGTAAAGGCATCTATATTATTTTTATATTCTTCCCATTTCCTTCGTGTGACCTTGACAAGTTTTCTGACATCATGTATATTATAAGGGACCGTCTTGCTCAGAAGGCTGCCCTAAAGTTGACAAAGCACGAAGATTTTTATTTGTGACGTCAATCATGTTCACAAGACATACAATTTACAAGATTCATGTTGAATTTGTTCAAGATTAAATAAGGCCTGCCGGTCGATTCTGTAAAAATCTCACCGTGGAAACTCAAGTGAAGTGAGCTTGATGTGAGTTGTCAGTAGTGTCAATGCCTAGCATTATTTGGAATGACAGCTCACTCCACGCTCACTTCACCTATGTTTTCACGGTGAGATAGTTACAGAATCGCACTGTTGTACGTGATTATTAACAAGTAGTATTTCACTGTCGTACCTTTCGGATAGTAAATGCCGAGCTGTAGCATAGTTAAATGCTTTGAAATCTATGGTTTTTATCACTAATGACGCGCTGCTGGTTAAGGTAGCACGTAAGTAGTGAAATTTATTAATGTCTTGTATTTTGTCATTGATATGATAAGCGAAAGATACGTATCTCGGAATTCAATCCAGTGCTGATAGTCTCCGTCGAAGTGAGGCAAGTCAATGTTAGGCAGCTGAAGGAAGTCGTGCTTGCAGCCAGAGCCGTGGCGCGCGACATCATCGACGAAGGTGGCAGACACGAGTGCGGGCGAGGAGGCGCGAGGGGGCTAGGCTTGCACTCGCGTAGGCCACCAGTGCGTGGTACTGCATCTCGAACTGCTCCCTCTCGTTATACATTTCGTCCGCATCCTCCGACAACAGCTACAACTCTGTCTGTAACACGTCGAATTCCTCATATAGTGTTTCCATTAAACTAAGACAGTGTTTTAATTCTGCTGCTTGGAAGCTGTCTAAATCATATCCCGTGCTTGGTATTAATCTTAAAAAGTGGCTAAAATGCGTAAGCTTTGCTTTATAGTCACCACGCCTCTTTATAAGTTCCCTTAATTTTGCATCAGGCATAATGAGAAGGTAGGTAAAGCAGAGAAAATGGCGAAGAAAAAAAGTCTTAAGTGCAAGCGGAGACAAAGAAACCAATGTAACGTGGGTAAGTTAAGTTATAAAATTATGCGTAAACAGCTAGCCAAGCCTATGGTAAAATCAGATGATATTGCTAATGAGTCCAGCGAACTAACCGGTGCAATAAGTACTACATTACTTATCGAAAAAAACACAAATGAGGTGGTTTACGCGTTTAGCAAACACGTGCGTCAAGCGAACAAAGGAATATTTTAAGAAACAGGGTAGTTGCCTGGGTAAAAAAAAAAAAATAGTATTTAGTCCGTCAGTTAGATTATCAAAAAATAATGGACACGTATTTTTTCTTTTGTCAATCAAACAAAAAAATGACAAGGATAAAGCGTATCAAAATTTGGGAGTGGGGGAGTCGTGACGTCATTTGCTTGTAAAAGTGTCGCAAGCAAGTGACGTCACACGGAACTTTAACGGGCGATATTTTCATCATTATTTATATAAGGAGTGGAATTGTCTACCTGCGTCTGCATTCCCGAATTCATACAAACCGAATCTCTTCAGGGCGAGAGTAAATAGGCTTCTTCTGGGCAAGCTCGTTCCACCGTAGATATCATCTCTGCTTCTGGGCTGGATTGAGGTCAAGAGTGAGCCCATTGTCAAATAAAAAATTGACTAACGAAAAAATACGAGTACGTTTCTTGTCTGTTTATATTAAATAACTAGATAACCCCTATTTTGACCATATAATATTTTATTAATCATTTTAGCAATCATATATGAATCGACTCATTTTGTATTTAATTTATTAAAATTTTTAATTTTTTTTTGGAATCTGCTCATTCATGCTTAGTTATTTTACGTCTGACAGCAGTACCTAATCCAGTTGGTATTGGGTTGCTGCTACTAATAATAATATTCTATCAAAATATCAGTGATTTTTATTTTCGTTACATTAAGTTTGCTGTTGGGTTGCTGCTGTCAGAGGTAAAATAAAATGTGAAAGGGCATTATGTAAACCCGCAGTGAGTTTTCTTGCCGGCGAGTCATTGACGATTGCATGTCAAAACCTGTGTTTGGACATGAGATTTTGAAATCGCCAGCAAGTTATCGACGGCTATAGCCGCTGCGTAGCCAAGAGAAAAACTTCTCGACACTAACTTTAACGGCTTTAAGGGGACCTTAGACGATAGATCAAAGTACGAATCGACGATCAAAGGCATCAGCCAGATTGATCGTCTAAGGCCCCCCTTAAATCTCCAAAATCACATAGTGATGTGATCATCCGTCCATGACTTTGATTTTGATAGATGTCAGAGTGACTGTTTTATGTATGATCGGATAATCGGATGCATATTTACCTAAAGTGTAGGTGTTGGTTATTATGGAATGCAATTTGTATCGAAAAAATCCCGGGAATTCGGAATCAACAAATTTAGTTTTTTTACTATAGAATCAAATCGGGTGTAGGCATATTTACTTAGTTTAAAGTGTTGGATAATAATAAGGAATGCACTTTTGTATCGAAAAAATCCCGGGATTTATATTTAAAAAAATATGTTTTATGAAGCCACTTCCATAATTTCCTAACCAAAAATTCACTTTAGGTAAATATGCATCCGATTATCCGATCACTGGTAATGATAGATAGATTGAGGCAAAATCATACATTTTATTTGTCTTTCAGGTTGGTCAGATTCAGTCTTCACCGTCACAAAGATGTTCTATGAGGTTGAGAAAAGAAGAAGTGTACAGTCAACAAAAGAGATAAGTATGCAGGTTCGTCGGATATAGTTGAAGTTTAGTAAGAAACCGATGGATGTTTTCGAATGAAATTTAGTTTGTTAAATAAACTGTGTGTTTTCTATTAATTTAATAAAATTTTATCCGAAAACATCAATCCGTTTCTTATTAAGCTTCAACTAGGTATATCCAACGAACCTGCATACTTATCTCTTTTTATTTGTGTCTGTGCACACACTTGTTGTGAACTTCACTATCTCCTGCGTACTTGACTAGTTTCTGTTGAGACCAGCCACCGTGTCCGATATAATATAGTCAATAAAATTACCTTATATTACCTTCTTGTTCTTCTTTTTTCCTTCTTTTATCAACCCACTCCCAGAACATAAATTGGCTATGGTACAATTCATAATTTTGGATGCGTATCCAAATAATTACTTTATTGTTGTTATGTTGGTATGTCTGCTTGCAAAGCGCGGCAAACTCGGCAAACGATGGCCTTCAAAACTTCATTCTCTCTTTGTGTTCTATTTTCCCGTCCCCGTCTATTATCTGTGGTCGTAATTAATATTACTCAATGGTGTTGATGAAACTTGATATGAAAAAGCGGGAATACGAATATTGCGCTATTACGAATTAATGTTACAATTTTATTTTTATTATTAGTTATTAATTTTATTGTTTGTTATTTAGGTTCTTGATACGATATAATAATATTTTCGGAGTAGATCTTTATTTAGGTGCACATACCGCAATGTTCAATCCTGTCTCATTGCGGTTTAGGTGTCTCGCCTTGTTTGGCAACAATGCAATGAATGAGCATTCACCTAAGTTCAGTGTTTTCATAATAAATTGTTATTGTGAGCTAGAGTGTGTAGGTACAGTATGATGTCACATGCGGTGAAAATCGGTGAACTGGGTGGGTGTCATTCCTATAAAAATATTTTTTACACTGTGTTGTCAATTCAAACCGTATAAAGATGATAAGTACAACATCTTTTAAAAGAACATTATGATTGTACCATAAAAGGGGCAATCAGTCGAGGTCTAAAGATGTTCAACGATTATAACGATCTTGTCATAGTTGCCTACATAATCGTATAGCCAGCAACAAAAGTAGGTAAGTTGGCACTATATGGTGGTTCACCTTAATTTTACTGAAAAATCTGAATCCTTTGGCTTGGAAACTTGAAACTTGGCACATAAGTACAGATCAGATACAGACTTGTAAATAATACAGATCGTAATGACCAATTTTATTTTATTTTTAAACAAATATCAATTGTGTGGAGGCGGTGTCGAAGAACGAAGGGGAAAGCACGAACTCCATCGAAGATCATAAATATAAATAAATATACATTACACAAAAAAAGTTACTCCCTGTGGATTACCATTTCTAAATTTGAAAAGTCCTGACATAAAACCGGACATTGCAAAAAGTCTGACCATTTTACTTTTTAATATTTTTATTTTCCCAACAATCCCCTTTAGTTGAGAACTCCAGACACATGACAAAGCTGGACCAAAGTCCGGAAAAATCTGGACGAATGGTAACCTTATTCGCTGCAATGTAAGCTATAAAAAATGTTGTACGATGTTGTCAGAATACTTAGCGATACTCAATTGCACAGACTCAGAAAAACTTACCTTTTGTAAACGTTTTTATTAAATAAAATTATTATATATCTCCTTTATTTCAATGCAAACACATGTAAATTATATTTTTAAAAATTAGAATAAAAAAAAGTATGAAAACATGTATAAATATAAAAAAAAAAATACTAGCCCACCGGTATCGGGAACAGGGTTCAAGCTACCGGTGGTCAGGGCTGTAGAGAGAGGAACCTCTTTTTAATTATTATTATTAATGTGGCACCGCCATGGTGGCACAAAAACCAGTGTTGTCCCATAGGTGGTTCGGAGTTCCAACGTCATTAAAATAAAAAAAGGAAAAGGAACAGGCCTTGACCGGAGCATTCTAAAACGAATAAGTCGGTTACTAATTTATAAAATGTCAACGAACGTGACTCACTTCTCAGTTTAACATACTTAATTAAATTTTAATAAGAACTGATAAGTTCAATGTTAATTCTCATTTTTAGGGTTCCGTACCCAAAGGGTGTCAACGGAACCCCATTACTGGCTCACTCAGTCGCAGGGCTGTGTGAATTACTATGGCTCACTCAGTCGCAGGGCTGTGTGAATTACTAAGGCTCACTCAGTCGCAGGGCTGTGTGAATTACTAAGGCTCACTCAGTCGCAGGGCTGTGTGAATTACTATGGCTCACTCAGTCGCATGGCTGTGTGAATTACTAAGGCTCACTCAGTCGCAGGGCTGTGTGAATTACTAAGGCTCACACAGTCGCAGGGCTGTGTGAATTACTAAGGCTCACTCAGTCGCAGGGCTGTGTGAATCTTTTGAACCGTAATAGGCAGACACTTGAAATTATTACAGAGTGTGTACCTACTACTCTATGATGGTCACTAACTAAAGTTTAAAAAAAATGATGGAATGTTAAATATTGATGATGTGAGTCCGAATCGCACTTGGCCGTTTTTTATCGCATAGTGTAGAGTTGCTCGCTCTGTTTATTTTATTTTTAAACACAACCTTCCTTGCGGAGGAGTTCTTATAGATAACTAGTGTACAAGTAAAGTCGGAAGAACAGCCGGCTAAGCAGACGACAACCTCATAGGTTGAACTTCGAATGCCATTTATAAAAAAAAGTCCTCTACACTAATGATGTTACTGACGCGTAGGTACTTGGATTAGATGCTCTATGCCTGCAGGTGATAGTACAGCGCATGTCCTTAACGCATTGCCTGTGGACAGTCCCGCCCGGAGCGTGTAGCACTTGTGCCGCATCTCATTAAGTTTGTGCCGGGTACAGGGTGCTGGCCAAAGAGTAAAGTAAATATTCCAAGTAGGTACTGTCACGTGGTACGAGTATATAGGTAGGTATACCTACCTACATTGAAAACGTTTGAGCCCCGTCCGGATACGCTATCAAAGGGTTAATTGTCTTACTCTCCGGAAGTTAATTAGATTGGCAAGTAAAAGTAATTAGCTCATCATTATTTGTATACATACCTACTTATTTCACAAGAGATGTAACGTAGGTACCTATTGTTATTTTAATGTTATTTTAGCCTCTCTACATTTTATCTTTTTAGACCTTTTATACTTACCTAAGTCCCTAAGTACCTAAGTTTTAGGTACTTGTCTAAGTGTGCATGTCGTGTATTCCTGTATTTATTCTAAACATCAGAACTTACTTCTAACTTTTATTAATTGAGTAATGTAGGTAAAATGTACCTATAATACACTGTTATGTTGGCGTACCTTTCTATTTTAAATAAATAAATAAACATGTTTGCAAAACAACTGATTTGTTTTAAACTATTTCTAGAAATAAAACAATTTTCAACGGACAATTCACAATAATAAATGAATATTGTTCATTTCTCATGAAGGGTCGGTATTTCGAAAACCCCAGACTTGTGGGGTTGGAACCGGACGATTTTTTAATAAATATGCCAGTTCCGGGTTTACCAACCGACCCTAACGCTCCCCAGACTAAAGCGGTGGCTTACAATAAACGCTGTAAGGCTATAGGACCGACCCTCATCCAAATCAAACAAATACAGAAAACGGAATAACAATCGCAAGATACGTGAGTGTGGAATAGTCAGAGAGCTGTTGGTTCTACAGTAAACTAATAGATGGCGCTAGTTGTCACAACACGACAATGTAGTTGGATTCAAATTCAAGTTTATTAATTATTTGTACACATAGGTGGTACATGATGGTGTAAAAAAAAATATGTTGTGTCACTATGTGTTGCCTTGCAAGGCGTACAATGTGGCTTACCCATTAGGTAATGGGTGTACAAAAAGGCCTATATAATTATAAAAATACTGCTAAATAACAGTTTTAAATCTTTAGTTATACACAAAACAGAAACAAAGAAAATGGTACAAAATTATAAAACAAATACTTAATACACAAAAAATATTAAATTAACAAAATTCTTAAACAAATATTATAAACTAAAGTAAGAAATTAGGTAATTAATAAATCTGAGAAAAAAATTATGTATTGACAGTGATCTACGTAAAATATTACATTTGATGTCATCAAATGACATCAAATGTAATCCTGTAGATTTAGAACCTAATAAATCCAATTAGATTATTTTTTTTAAATTACCATTTTCTTGTCCGTCGTAGTGGTCTCGTCTCGAGCAGGTAGATACCTACTTAAGTAAGTACGTGGGTGAAGAGTACTGAGTAAGTCGAAATATTAGCACCCCAACCAACGCCTTCTACGATAATCCCTTTTATTTATTTATTAACTCAACATCACTATCATTACAGGAATTTCCTAGTTCAATAGTGTGGCCATAATTACAGTTTTATTATTTACAATAACATATTCTGTACATCGTGTTTTTTGTGAACTCACTCAGAGAACAAGTAAAAAGATCTATGTTGTCCGCTACGTCATTACGTACACGCAAGGTGCGCGTTATAGGGGCTTTACTCAGTAGATTGGTCCTACTACTGGGCACCGCCAATAAACGTGGCTGTCGCCTTCGTAATACATAATTGTCGGGCACACACAGGTTCATTTCTTTTAATATACCTGGGTTTTTAATAATTTAAAAATATAGGTATCAAGAGCCATGCCCCTCCTTGTTTCCAATTTATTGTATCCCACCATGCCTATAACAAACAAAGTTGGATACATCAATGGATAAAATGGATATACACCATACCACCTTAGGTACAGAAACCTAGTAAATTTATTTTGTATACGCTCCAACATGAGACTGTATTTAGCTTCATGCGGAGCCCATATGATTGCGTTACATTCGAGCTGACTTCTTACCAATGCATTGTACAAAGAAGTTAGCGCAGCGATGCTTGTAAAACCATCTGCTCTTCTTAGGACGAAACCTAGGCTCCTATAGGCTTTTTTACAAACATTTACGATGTGATTACGAAATGCCAGGCCCGAGTCAAGGCGTACTCGTAAATCCCTCACCGTTTCCGTTCTTTTCAATACCGTGTTGTCCACTCTAAAGTCATATTTCTTGCGCATTTTCATCCTACTAAAAGTTATTACCGAATACTTTGATGTAATAAACACCAACTTATTCTTCTTTCCCCATTCAACAACCCGGTCTATGTCTTCCTGTAAGCGCTCCAAGTCCTTTAGCTCTTTCACAGCTAGTAGCAATTTTAGATAGTCAGCAAACAACAGGCACTTTGCATTCCTGACGACCTCGGGCAAGTCATTCACCATTATTATAAATTGAAGATACACACACACAAACACAGATATTTGTATGACCTACAAGTAGTAGTTCCAGGTCTGGCTGTTTGTGTGAGTTTAAATGTTTGAAAATGCACCCATGATACAGGAGAAATTCCTAGTGTGGGGCAACGTTTGTATAAAAAAAGAAAGCAGAAGTGGTCCTAAATTACTGTCCTGACTTACACCTGACCTCGTTAAATAGGGCTCAGATTTGTACCCAGCATATTCTACATACTGCTTTCTGTTACTCATATGATCAGCAAAGAATTTCAGCAATTTAGGAGTGCATCCGACTGCCGCAAGCTTAGTCAATAAAATGTCATTATCGACCAAATCGAAAGCTTTTTTAAAATCAAAGTATGCAGCATAGACCTGCACTCCCAAATCCACGCTAGGAACCACATATGCCATAAAATTGAGCAGTTTTGTAGTCGTGCTACGAGCCGGCCTAAACCCATGCTGCGAGTCGGACAACATGACGGAAACCTGGTTTAAGACACAATGATGGATTACTGACTCAAATACCTTCGCTGGCACCGACAGCACCGCCACCGTCCCTTACCCACTAACTTCACTCCCTGCTTCGCCCTTAGGTACTGGTATTACTCGTGTAATTTTCCAGCGTTCCAGAAAGTATGACTGTTTAAAACATACATTATATAAGTATACTAGCGGTTGTGTTAAATAATCCTTGCGGTCTCTAATAATAAATGGTGGGATGGGGGAAGGGATGGATCTGGTCCCGCCGAACGCTTAGGTTTAAGTTTAGTTAGCGCCTCCTTCACCTGGCTCCTATCAATACTCCCTATATGTACTCGGGAACTACTTGTGTTACTCTCGGCCAAAGTCAAAGTCAAAGTCAAAGTCAAAACGTTTATTGCAAACTAAGTGTGCAATATTGGTGTTATGTTATGTTAGTAGATACTTATGACTTAGCAGCCTTTTACAAGCATTGCAATTTTATCATTCGCCTGCTCTTATCATCATAAATTAGCATGCATTAACATTATTATTAATTAATTATTATCTTTTATATTAGTACAATTAAATTGAGAAATTAGTTATGTCAAAATTGAATGTCAATAATAATGAGTTTAATACAATTACTAAGCAATATATTAATGTCATTCACTCATTCATCAAAGGCCACGGCGGCTTGCACGTCTAGTTTAGCTTTCAGGGACGGTATACGGGTATACGGACTTGAAAAAATTAGCACATTCGATGTCCGATAAAATTTGACCATTTTTTGCGATTTTTTTTTGGTTCACTATACCTTTTTTGCTTCTCACATAATCCCAGAAGGATTTAGGATCCTTTGCGAGATTGTATTGCACATTCTCTAGGTGTCTGTCGTGTGCCAATTCTATCATTATGCTCTACACTGAGAAAACATTTCGTAATCACTCGTCAATCCACTAATTTGGCACTTCTTATGAAGCAGTGTTTTTAATTTTATGTCACGAATAATATCTGCCGTGTACCACTCAGGGTAATGGTACCTAGAATTTACACGGCTGCGTCGCATTTTCCTGGGAACACAATCATCAATAATACCATTCATTATACATATCATAGATGTAACGGTATCTACAACGCCACATGCGAACAACGCGTCATACTGACGTCACGCAAATCCTGCATCTCGCAAGCAGAGTTTACCGCGCAATTAGCATAGATACAATTTCCCAACATCAATCGTTGGGCAGTTGCCCGCCAGACACAACACCCGTCCAGTCGGAGGATCCTCCCTTTTCTATAGAGTATGAGTGAACTTAACACCTTGTTCCTCATGCCTCTATATAGAAATAATTCAAACACTCCTCCGGCTCGCTTATGTTATACATAGGCGACCAGTTATGATTAATTATCATATAATACAACTTACTGTAATACGCTTTATAAAAATTCCACTGTGGCCAGGAATCACTCTTTTACATATTTACAGGTATATCTTTAAAAGTGCAACTACTAACAGCTGAGCGTTTGCTTATCTGCGGTACAGTAATGTCTAGCGGCGGGTGGTACGTGTCCACTGGCACTATCGCTTCATCTGCCCCCCTGACACACACACACTCTCACCTATACTCAACGAACATAGCACTAAATCCAACTGCCTATTATTACAATTTGGTACCTTAATAGGTAATAGGTACGGCGGGCTGGTGTCCGCAACTCCACGACAGTGCACGTATTTTGCGTACGGGTGGGAAAATCGGTCATTCGATCCACCCCAGCTCCTCAAGAAAGGCCAGCAACGCCTTGATGTTACTAACCGTCTCACGTAGGGTACCTGGGTTACCGAAATACTTTGCCCTGTACGTGGCGACCACCGGGCAGTTCAGCAGCACATGCGCCGCTGTCTCGTCATCCTCCAAGCAGGCCCTGCACAGTGGACTGTCTGTTACTCCTATGACATAGAGGTGTTTGTTAAATGACCCATGGCCAGTTAGAGCTGCAGTAACTGTACGCAGCTTTAGTTTATTTAGACGGAGAACCTGTTTCGTGAGGCGGCCATTAATTGTGGGGAGTGCTTCCTTGGCCTGCCTACATTCGCCTAGCTCCGTCTAAAGTTTGTCGTGTTGGTCTCTGGTGCGTTTTCTTACCAGAGTACGTATGTATCCAAAGGGAAATGGCACGATGGGCTCAGGTCCCACTGGTGCCATGCTCGACCCCCTTCTGGCAAGTTCATCGGCTGCATCGTTACCTAGCGAACCGCTGTGTCCTTTGATCCATTGTATGGTTATGTTATTGAGGCTACTCACCTGGTTGAGGCGTAGGTGGCACTCGTATATTAGCCCAGAATCAATTGTATTGCTGTTCAGCGCTTGCAGAACAGCCATGCTGTCTGGGAGTATGCGGATGGAGTGTTCCTTTGCTTCCCTGGTTATAATGGCTGAGGCGTCCCTCGAGCAACGTGGTGTGTAGTGCTTCACTCTTACCCCAGAGATTAAGTGTGTTAAGACGTACTACCGCCATTGTCGCTTCCTGTTGTATGAATAGGTGGAGCGGTGGTAATCCTAGGATGGCTTCAACTGCTGCAGACGGAGTAGTCCTGATGCAGCCCGCAGTCGCCAAGCAGGCCCTGTTTATTTTGTTGTCCAGATGACTACTCCAGTTTAACTTACTGTCTAGTATGACTCCGAGGTACTGGACTTCGCTGGTCAGCTGGAGTTCAGACTCGAACAGTTTTGGTAGGCGAAAAGGGCCTAGTACTCGTTTGTGGGTAAAAATGACTAAATCAGTTTTAGTGGGGTTTACTGATAGGTCAAATTCCCTGCACCATCTTTTTACGATACGTAGCGCTTGCTGAGTGAGGTTGCAAATCCTGCCCGTCACCTTCCCCGAACCAAAGATTGCGAGGTCGTCGGCATAACCTACTGTGTAGTAGCGGATGGCGTTGAGTTTGGTGATGAGGTCATTAATCACCAGGTTCCACAGGAGGGGAGGCAGCACCCCCCCTGCCCCTGGGGGCAGCCACTGGCTATCATGGCCAACTGCTGTTCATCCTCAAGGCGAACCACTCGTTTGCTTAACATGTTTGTAATCCAGTCCGTTAGTACCTGTTCTACTACATGTCTGGAGAGGGCGCTGTTTATGCTGGAGAAGTTAGTTTTGTCGAAGGCTCCCTCGATGTCTATGAAAGTGCCCAGCCAGGTGCCCTTCTGATAGATCGCTTCCTCTATCTGGCTGACTACCAGATGAAGGGCGGATTCGGTCGACTTACCTGAGCTGTATGCATGTTGATTACCGTGCAGCGGTAAAGTTTTGAGAGCGCCATCCCTCAGCTCCCTATCACATAGTCTTTCCAGAGTCTTTAGTAGGAAGGAGGTTAAGCTGATTGGTCGGTGGGATTTGGCGTTTGTGTAGTCACCCTTACCTGGCTTGGGGATGAACCCAACTTTCACTTCCCTTCATCCTTTAGGAACGTATCTAAAGGATGGAAGGAAGTGAAAGTGAAAATTTGGTACCTTATTTTTCTGTGTAAGTTCACAAAAAGATATAAAATATTCGTAGTCGTTGAAACGAATTGAGAATTATTTATAACACCATTACAAATTTCGTTTAATCAATCAAATTATAGAAAAGGCACCTGTTACCTAGAGCGTAGGTGGAGCTTATGGAAATATAAGGTAGCTTTTTGGTATTAATATTGAATATCATATTTCATTTTATAATATTTTGCAACAAAATTAATCTGTGAGCTGTGAGCGTGATGCAAGATATTTCGTGGGTTACGTGGCACTCCAACGACTAAATCACATAAACATTAACAGAGAGCTCAAGTCTTTTGACGGGGCCCGACAGGGCCGAAGCCTGCCGGGGTAGCGGGATTGTCCGAAAGGGTTACCGCTGGTACCGCCTGGTACGTAAAGGGCTAAGGAAGGAACACGGGTGGGTTTTAGTCAGTAAGAGTCTGACACTCCCTTCTGCTCCACCCAGAGCGGGAGGAGTCATTTGATGATTTCCCATCCACAAAAAAAAAAAAAAAAAAAAGAGCTCAAGTCTTACATATTTTATAAAGTACTACAGTGAACTTATCACTTGAAGGTGTGCACAGCACTTACACGGTTTTCGTAATTGATTTACCAGGTAATTAAAGTGATATACTTAATCAAATAAGTTTAAAACAATGAAATCAAATAAATAAATAATAATAAAATCAAACTAATAAATAATAATCCAATCAAATGAATCAAATCAAATAAAAATTAGCAATCTGTAAGTTCTCGTAAAAGATGATAGCGGAATTGCTCATTGAGCGAGGTTTTTGGTGAAGATGTCAATCGTATCGGTGCGAGAGTGGCTTTCTTTATAATTATGTAGGTCCTTATCAAACGGCCAACGGGTCAATGGCGATGGCGGATCGCTCGAGGTGGGTTCGAACTGTAGATGGTGCAAACACATCTAAGGATATCAGTCAAGTGTCGAACATTATAAACGCTAAAATAAAGTGCCGGTCAGAAAAAAATACTTCTATTTTCTTATTGGAAATAGCATCTTGAGCATTTTTTATTATTACAACGAAATTCTACAATTAACCCCCGTCTGCTATTTGAGATTGAAATATAACACGTTATTTAAGCATACCCTTTTTTATTTTTATTATTCAATATAGGTCTCCAATCAACCCCCTGGCTACTACTTGAGATTGAAAGTACCAAAAATCATATGCTTTCTAACAATATTTTGGACATTCGTTTAAAGACGTAAACAGTTATTGATTCGCTGGTTTTCACTCCTAAGATAAATATAAGATAAATATATATTGATTCGTAAACATATGTAACATTATACATATAGATGCAAGTGTGGATGTAAAAGTGAAAATCTGTGAGTTTCAACATGTTTGACGCCACCATTGGCGTGCAAAATAAATTATAGCCACTTGAAATATAACACAATTAAGAAAGAAAAAAACATAATAAAAATAAAATATAACACAAATAGATTAGAAACAATCATTTAAAAAATCTTAACCATAGTAGTAATATTTCATCAGTTCTCTTTTGAATAAGTTTGGCTGGTTTATATTTTTAATAAACTCTGGAATTTTATTATATACTAGCTGACCCGGCAAACGTGGTTTTGCCATATAAATTATTTCTAGCTGCCCGGCGCTACTACTTCGTTCGCGTGGTGTTCTACGTCCTACCCTACCCTTACCCTACTCCTACCCTACTCCTACCCTACTCCTACCCTACTCCTACACTACTCATACGCTACTCCTAACCTACTTCTACCCTACTCCTAACCTACTCCTACCCTACTCCTACCCTACTCCTACCCTACTCCTACCCTACTCCTAACCCTCTCCTACACTACTCCTACCTTACTCCTAC
Source organism: Apamea epomidion (assembly GCA_947507525.1). Lineage (NCBI taxonomy): Eukaryota > Metazoa > Arthropoda > Insecta > Lepidoptera > Noctuidae > Apamea > Apamea epomidion. The sequence continues at coordinate 694,911 of OX382239.1, forward strand.
CCTCTACCCTACTTCTATCCTACTCCTAACCTACTCCTACGGCAGGAGTAGGTTAAGTAGAGAAGTAGAGTAGGAGTCCTACCCTACTCCTACCCTACTTCTACCTCCTACCCTACTCCTACCCTACTTCTACCCTACTCCTACACTACTCCTACCCTACTCCTAACCTACTCCTACACTACTCCTACCCTACTCTTAACCTACTCCTATACTACTTCTACCCTACTCCTATAAGTAAAACGCTGATTGATTGATAGATACTAGCTGACCCGGCAGACGTCGTCCTGCCCGGTTGAGTCATCACATACCGACAGCAGCGTCACCTACCGGGTCCAATTGTGTATACCAACCTTGTCGTGACAATAACAAACACAAATTTTTTTTTTATCCAATTTGGTGCAGGCGATCGAAAGTTATGGGTGTACATACATTTCGAAGATCCATTTTTTTGGATTGGACACATTAATGGTGTCATACAAAACACGCTTGTATGAAAGAGTGCTGTTTTCGCAGAGCTTTATTTGAGCTTTATTTGTTAGAAACAATCTTCACTGGATTCCTCTTTTGTCAGACAATGTCACTAGAAATACACATATTAAGCCTCAGCTTAATATGTGTATTTCTAGTGACATTGTCTGAGTGCTGTTTTCGCAGAGCTTTATTTGAGCTTTATTTGTTAGAAACAATCTTCACTGGATTCCTCTTTTGTCAGACTTTTGTCAGACAATGTCACTAGAAATACACATATTAAGCTGAGGCTTAATATGTGTATTTCTAGTGACATTGTCTGACAAAAGAGGAATCCAGTGAAGATTGTTTCTAACAAATAAAGCTATTTCCAATATGCATAGTGACGGAAGTGTCAGTATATGGTATTTTATAAACAGTGGTTGACAGCTGTCGGTATTTTACAAGCTTTTATCGATGTACCTATGTACATATATAAATATGTTCGGGTGTGTTCTTGCAACTCTGTTTTGAAGCAAATATCTTCAACCGATTGAGCTGAAATTTTGCATGCATGTGTAAATCGGATGACATGCAAAATTATTATGACATGGAGCTGATCTGATGATGGAACCGGAAGGTGGCCATAGGAACTCGGTAGTTAAACGACACAACCCCATCGAGTTTGAGCTCGTATGAATCGTCATGACGAGTACTTTGGTGCTATATGGTACCCAGGGTCTGATGATGGAGCTGGAAGATGGCCTGAACTCGGTAATTAAACGACACAACCCCATCGAGTTTGGGCTCGTATGATTCGTCTTGACGAGTTCTTTAAGTAAGTCAGTAAAAGTACTCACCCAAGTACACACCAAAATACTAAGAAATAAATAAAGGCGTGTTACATTGTGATTGCAAAAGAAAAATAATGAAGGTGTATTAAGATAAATGTTCTTTAATGTTCCATCAAAATGTAACACGCTTTTATTTATTTCTTATCAGATTTAAATTATTTTTAACTTTTAGTTCTTTTTATAAACAAGTAATAAAAGCTTGTTTTTAATATAAAAAAAAATCTTTTTTTGATCTTTAATATAGCCCGAATACAATGCTTTTGCATTCTAAATACCATGTCGGTGTTTATCGAATTACGCCAAAATATTAGACCGTATCTAAGCACTGATTCAACAAGTCCATAATTTGCCATGAATAATGCGTTTCTACTCACTATTGTTGCCAGTTTGTACATCGCAAAAGATAAACTACTTATTGTTGTACAAAGGTCTTCTGTGTGACATTTCCAATTGATTCTACTGTCAATTTTTAAACCTTTCAAATTAGACTACAGAAGTTTTAAATCACGCCTAATTCATCTATGGAGTATCTTATTTTGACATGACTAAACGAATGTTTATCTTCTGTCCTTTTATTAATGAAATAGAAAGAAATAGATGCGCTGAACTTAAATTTAGTTTAGTTTGTGAACAAAGGAATCGGCGCCAATATCTACTACGTCCTGCTTCTCATCTCCCTCAGTGAATGAACACGTGACACGCATCCGAGGACGTGCGTATGAATACACAAGACACAACCGAGGACCTTTTCAAAGCGAGGACCTTTTCAAGGGTCCTCGGTTTGACTTGACCAAAGATTCGTATTCTTCAAGCGATTTTGAGTCTTTCTATATACTTAATACGAAAAAGTTGTCTGATCCTTGGTTTGATCAAGATTATTCATAATCTTAAACAAACATTGTGTAACCACCAGATGGTGTCAATCTCGCCTCATACACAGGCTCTTTACACTCATTTCACGTTTGTTGTATTACCTATCCGAGGGCCTAAGTGTTAACTTTAACACAAAAGATCTCGGTTAGGTAGCTTTTCCAGACAATGTGTATTTAAGACCTCGGTTTGCTAGATTTTCCGAACAGTGTGTATTCTAGTCCTCGTTTCGATAGTTTTCCTCGTGTGTAGAAGACGTGTTATGTGCTATCATTTAAATAAAATTATGAAGCAGAAAAGCGAAGGTAGACTGAATCCTTAAACAAATTGTTACTAGGTACTGTTCGTAGGTGCACGAGGAATAATCAGACTTCTTCTGCAGTATGTGCTAAGTACCTAGGCCTGCTTAGATACAACATTATGATTTGCATCATAAAATATTGTATTGGCAGAAGCTGAACACGTGTGCTCTTCTTAAGGAACCTATAGTAAATGTCTCCCGAGGTGAAACGTCGGCCGCAAGAGTTGGAGCAAACACAAAGTACAAAGAAAACAACATAGACTTTACTGATATAGAAGTAGGTTTATTTTAAAATGAAGCAAACAAAAAGTACAAAGAAAACAACATACATTTTACTGATATAGAAGTAGGTTTATTTTAAAATGAAACAAATTGCTTAACAAACCTTTACCAACGATCTACTTATAGAAATAATCATCAAGTTGCAGATTGCTGCAACTTGATGATTATTTCTATATATTCTTTGATATTTCCTTTGAGAAGCATGATTAGAAAACTTACTTAACAGTTATTGGAAAACGACTCAAATAAAACGACTTATAGAAACCATAATTATAAGAGATCAACATAATTTGGGCTAAAAACTTAACATTATATTACTTCACACAATGCTTAGTTAGAAAACAACAAAGAAATATTATCAAGTGAGATCATAATAATTTGGGAAGCATGAAAACTTAATAACTAGCTATAAAACGATTAAAGATAAATCATTCATGTCAACGGCCTGTCAAATTCAAAAGTTATTGCTTTTGTCGCTAATTTGCGGGATTTAAATTTTAAAAACACATTGCGGGATCATGGAAACTGATAATAAAAAGGATTAATTGTTGTATCATCAGTTTTGATCAACGTATTTATTAGTTGTAAGTAGCGAAAATCAATTATTGAGGAGCTCCCTTGAAACAACCCTGGCTGCAGCCAGGGTTGTTTCTTCATAGGGAGCTAGAGAGAGGGAAAACTAAAATAATTACCAGTTTATGCTGATGCTGCAGCACCAGCATAAACTGGTAATTATTTTAGTTTTACTACATAAACCTAACGCGAATGCCAACATTGAATACGATGCTATTAACTGTTAAGCAGTTCCCTCATGTAGAAACGACCCCCTAGCTGCAGCATCAGCACAAACTGGTCATTATTTTAGCGTTACTAGATAAACCTAATGCGTATGCCAATTTTGAAGACGATGCTATCAAGTGCTGAGGAGTACCGTCATGAAGACGATGCTATCAAGTGCTGAGGAGTACTGACATGAAGACGATGCTATCAAGTGCTGAGGAGTACCGACATGAAGACGATGCTATCAAGTGCTGAGGAGTACCGTCAGGAAGAGACGACCCTGGCTGCAGCATCTGATACTATAATAATATACTCATTTTAAAGTTGTTTATGTAAAATTAAAAACTTACCTTTCCTCCACAGTGATTTCACCCTTCTTATTTGCGGTCCGCATCAACGACATCAACGACAAACGTAAGACATCGACTCGTCCTCGCTTGGTACTTCATTTTAGAAAAAGCGTGTAAGTAATAAATCGGAACATTCTACTAACATTAAAAAAAAAACATACACATTAAAAATGGTTTAGGTAAGTAGATTTTCCATGTCCTCGGTTTGTACAAGTTCTACGCGAAAAACTGTCCTCGGTTTAGTGATATAAAGTCTAACACAACGTCCGCACTTTTTAGAAGCTAAAAGAAATATTGTGAAAATACGTCCTCGGAAGGGCGTCGCAGGGCTTACGTAAGAGGTCCTCGGTTGGCTTACTCAAAGTCCTCGTATGTGCGTCGCTGGGCTCATTTAGCTGTGTATTTCAGGTCCTCAGCATGATAGCCGAAATTCTTTCAGAAAAATGTTGAGATAGTATTATCCCAATTAACTCATCACTTTAGATTTACTCACCTGTCTCTTTCTATCTTTTTCTAAAAGGCCAACGAGGTATTCACACCAGTTTTTTGGAAGGTCCTCGGTTCCGACAAGAACTAACAAGGTCCTTGTAATGGTGTCTGTATATACAAACAAGGGTGTGTGTGTGTACACTATAGCCGTACCTTCTGATCAATGGGAACTTTAGAAACCTCAATTTTGGTGATAATAAACACAAATACCTACAAAGTTGGGAAATTGTTAGCTGGCCGTTTGTGTGTATGGGAGGGTCTGTGTGTTTGGGTTGTAAGATTCGATAAGAACTTCATGATGAAGCATTATTTTAGGGGCATAATGACTAGACCAGCCTTTTCTAACTATTTTGGGGTCTAGTCTTATCAAAGTTTCGGCTGAATATTATCTATTTGATTTAGTAAATTGGCATTGATTGCATCATGATAAGGGTCAGGGTATTCGTGTATGACAACAAACAACAGCAAGATTTTAGTAATCGCAACTATATCGGTGAGAAAAATAACTTTATGTAAATAACTGTATCTATATGTATGTCATCACTACATCTTATAAAACAAAGTCCCCCGCTTCTGTCTATATGTCTGAACGCGATAAACTCAAAAAATACCGAATTGATTTTCCAACTGGGGTGATTCATGAGGAAGGTTTGGGTGTATAATTCATTAAGGTTTTATGTAAATTGGCTGAAATATGACGACGATTGTTGAACATGTCGGAAAAATCATGCTGGTGAATAAGTATCTACATGCGGCTTTGAAGGACCGTTGCGGGGAATGTAAATTAAGCGGGGGTGAGCTATTGACGACACACACATGATACTAAAAATTTATATTACGAAAACTTCCGCAAGCACATGCCAACTGGAGCTTTACTGGCGATCGCCGCGTAAACCAATAGTTACCTATATGAAAACATCCACGCGGACCAAACCTAGTAATCAATAAAAAATTAATATCGCATTCGGTTCTGGTTTCAGCAATAGGTAGGTCATTAGGTAGGTACCAAATCATTGTTCACAGGGCTTATGTAAAATACCGACGGAACAAAGCGTAGGTATATATACATATAGTTCTATTCATCAGAATTTCATATCGGAAAATTAATGAATATTCACGCCAGCGGAGCAGATGGTTATTTGAAATTCATAAAAACCATTATCTTCGTGCCCACCCAAGTTTAATTTCGACTTACAAATTAACTTTGTTATCTCAGCAATGTCTTCGAATCTCTCATAAGGTTTGTTCAGAGTGAAAACACATAATTAATTATGCCGGCTTAGTGGTTTGTTAGCTTATTGAGTTACCACGACAAACGCACCAGTGATGCAGAAAACTAAATCATTACCTCCCCGAGTGAAGACACAAGGCACAGTGCGTCTCTCACACGTAAATACTATAAAGTATCTAAACTGTGGTCCGTTACTTTACTAGTGAATTATTTATTAGGCTTAGCTAACTTGAACTTACCTACGGAAAGAAGAAAAAAGAGAGTAGAAATAAAACATGTTTATTTTGTTGTGGATTTTTTTAAGTGTCCGATATAACTGAATAGTCCTCCTATGGTCATTAGAAATCCGCACATCCTGTTGAAAGTACCTTGGTAACGTTTACAATCATTAGGTATATCCGTAGAGCCCCAAAATAATGTTCCTACATTATTTTCACCATTACGACGAAATCGCAAATCCAGGCTCCTGCCTGGATTTGCGATTTCATCGTAATGGTAGACAGGAACTAAGTATTAGTTGCGACCACGTACACATTATGAATGTCACTATTTGCGATTTCATCGTAATGGTAGACAGGAACTAAGTATTAGTTGCGACCACGTACACATTATGAATGTCACTATTTGCGATTTCATCGTAATGGTAGACAGGAACTAAGTATTAGTTGCGACCACGTACACATTATGAATGTCACTATTTGCGATTTCATCGTAATGGTAGACAGGAACTAAGTATTAGTTGCGACCACGTACACATTATGAATGTCACTATTTGCGATTTCATCGTAATGGTAGACAGGAACTAAGTATTAGTTGCGACCACGTACACATTATGAATGTCACTATTTCATCGTAATGGTAGACAGGAACTAAGTATTAGTTGCGACCACGTACACATTATGAATGTCACTATTTGCGATTTCATCGTAATGGTAGACAGGAACTAAGTATTAGTTGCGACCACGTACACATTATGAATGTCACTATTTGCGATTTCATCGTAATGGTAGACAGGAACTAAGTATTAGTTGCGACCACGTACACATTATGAATGTCACTATTTGCGATTTCATCGTAATGGTAGACAGGAACTAAGTATTAGTTGCGACCACGTACACATTATGAATGTCACTATTTGCGATTTCATCGTAATGGTAGACAGGAACTAAGTATTAGTTGCGACCACGTACACATTATGAATGTCACTATTTCATCGTAATGGTAGACAGGAACTAAGTATTAGTTGCGACCACGTACACATTATGAATGTCACTATTTGCGATTTCATCGTAATGGTAGACAGGAACTAAGTATTAGTTGCGACCACGTACACATTATGAATGTCACTATTTGCGATTTCATCGTAATGGTAGACAGGAACTAAGTATTAGTTGCGACCACGTACACATTATGAATGTCACTATTTGCGATTTCATCGTAATGGTAGACAGGAACTAAGTATTAGTTGCGACCACGTACACATTATGAATGTCACTATTTGCGATTTCATCGTAATGGTAGACAGGAACTAAGTATTAGTTGCGACCACGTACATATTATGAATGTCACTATTTCATCGTAATGGTAGACAGGAACTAAGTATTAGTTGCGACCACGTACACATTATGAATGTCACTATTTGCGATTTCATCGTAATGGTAGACAGGAACTAAGTATTAGTTGCGACCACGTACACATTATGAATGTCACTATTTGCGATTTCATCGTAATGGTAGACAGGAACTAAGTATTAGTTGCGACCACGTACACATTATGAATGTCACTATTTCATCGTAATGGTAGACAGGAACTAAGTATTAGTTGCGACCACGTACACATTATGAATGTCACTATTTGCGATTTCATCGTAATGGTAGACAGGAACTAAGTATTAGTTGCGACCACGTACACATTATGAATGCAGTTGCGATTTCATCGTAATGGTAGACAGGAACTAAGTATTAGTTGCGACCACGTACACATTATGAATGTCACTATTTGCGATTTCATCGTAATGGTAGACAGGAACTAAGTATTAGTTGCGACCACGTACACATTATGAATGTCACTATTTGCGATTTCATCGTAATGGTAGACAGGAACTAAGTATTAGTTGCGACCACGTACACATTATGAATGTCACTATTTGCGATTTCATCGTAATGGTAGACAGGAACTAAGTATTAGTTGCGACCACGTACACATTATGAATGTCACTATTTCATCGTAATGGTAGACAGGAACTAAGTATTAGTTGCGACCACGTACACATTATGAATGTCACTATTTGCGATTTCATCGTAATGGTAGACAGGAACTAAGTATTAGTTGCGACCACGTACACATTATGAATGTCACTATTTGCGATTTCATCGTAATGGTAGACAGGAACTAAGTATTAGTTGCGACCACGTACACATTATGAATGTCACTATTTGCGATTTCATCGTAATGGTAGACAGGAACTAAGTATTAGTTGCGACCACGTACACATTATGAATGTCACTATTTCATCGTAATGGTAGACAGGAACTAAGTATTAGTTGCGACCACGTACACATTATGAATGTCACTATTTGCGATTTCATCGTAATGGTAGACAGGAACTAAGTATTAGTTGCGACCACGTACACATTATGAATGTCACTATTTGCGATTTCATCGTAATGGTAGACAGGAACTAAGTATTAGTTGCGACCACGTACACATTATGAATGTCACTATTTCATCGTAATGGTAGACAGGAACTAAGTATTAGTTGCGACCACGTACACATTATGAATGTCATCGTAATGGTAGACAGGAACTAAGTATTAGTTGCGACCACGTACACATTATGAATGTCACTATTTGCATACATATTGTTTTACGTGACTGTATCACCTACAGTAACTTATGTTTCCTAAAATAGAACATCTAGGTACGCGATATTAGGAAAACTATAAAGAGAGATCTTTTTAGGTAGAGTAGGTAATCATATGAATATTTTGTTCTCAGGGGAGATAAATAAAATAAATAAAAAAATTATTCAAGTATAAAATACAGTAAAAGTATGATTTACGTTAATTACAACCGAGGAAAGTTAAATTCTAACTGTAACGTAGACCTGCCTGATCTCTGATCAATTTACATCAAACATTTAAAAAGAAGACAACAATAAATGTATTAGAAGCTATATTGAAAAGAAGGTATAACATTTTTTTAAATTTTTTTAATGACAAATTGTAACTATTTGGATATATTATTTTATCACTAGATTATGTAAGATATACAGTAACGTTTAAATAAATTAACGAATAATATTAAACTACATAAAGTGGAGACTATTATTAATTAGGTAAAGGAAGAGACTTAGAGTAGGTAGATAGAATTTATTTTAAAATTTCTAGTAGTTTTTCCGGGTCTGCATAATTGAGTTTTGCCAAATATTCCTGTACTAGTAAATTACACCTATTATAACTTAAACTATACATCTTTAGCACTCTGTTAAACTGGTTATACATATAGGGTCCTAAAAATAAATAAAATCGATTAGCAAAAGCATGTTTAGTCTGCGAGTTAGCACAAACCAAATCTTTTCTTCTCCTATCTGAAGGAGTCCTAGTCCTAGGAGTACTGGGTTAAAATAAAGTTCAGTGTGTTGGAATAAAATTACATTCAAAATAAATAATTGACGTACTGTTAGCACCTTGCATGCCATGTAAAGCTCGTGTGTAGGAAATCTAAATGGACGAAAAGTAGCAACCTTTAAAACTGCTCTTTGGGCGCGTTCTAGATGAAACAACCTCTCGTCTGGTCTGGATTTGTCGGCGATTTATCTAATGACAAAAGAGTCACTCTATTACTGGACACTTACAGGATACTTACAGGACACTTACAGGACACTTACAGGACACTTACTGGACACTTACAGGACACTTACAGAAAACTTACTGGACACTTACAGGACACTTACAGGACACTTACTGGACACTTACAGGACACTTACAGGACACTTACAGGACACTTACTAGATACTTACAGGACACTTACAGGAAACTTACAGGACACTTACAGGACACTTACTGGAGACTTCACGGCATGTGCTGAAATCTGGGTGCCCTATATTCCCCAGCCTAACCTTTTGGTAAGTACAGACCCATGGTTCTTGGTTCTGTTTCTCATTAGACTATTTAATTATCTGGGATCTCCAATAGATAAAACAATAGAAATCACAACAAAAGCTTATTTTACATGATTGTGCTCTTTTAATTACACAGCATGCCTACACCTACTCGTAAGTGTAAACAGGATAAAAATCTTCTTTTCAGCGTGTGAAATGTGGATGGGAAAAATAACACACTAAATAAGTACATATTCCTTCAAGTTTGCCCCAAAATACAGCAACGCTAATACCTTTTCCTGACGCAGCCATTAGGTCCTCATGTATGTAGGTGACAGGTGTGGCGTAAGATGGGAGGTGAGCTATTGTCTGTGTATTTCAAATCAACAGGAGATCTTAGCCGTCCATGAACCCCCACTTGTGGAGAATATCTTTGCTGCGGCCGATTTGGGTACGTACATAGACTTTTTACGGGTTTCCAAGTCGGCCAAGGTTGACTGACACTATTACAATAATTGTTAACTGTTATAATAATGATTCCAGATCAGTAGATTTATAATGTAATTCAAAGATAAATTACATTATGAGGAGAAATACTTCTACTAAATACCTATTACAAAAGGGGTTCATAGACGCACTGTTTATTTTATTTAAACTGTTTACTAATCGAGGTTTGTTTTGGGTAACACAAGCTGTAGATTGAAGCAATTTTATTTATATAGCCCCGTTCAGCGGGAAGGGTATGGATGGGATAGGCGCATTGTGGAATTTATAGCTACATTAGAGTTTACTTTTATTATCAAATTACTTGGAGAGTAATGAGAAAACGAAGGATCAAATGAGAGTGCTTTCAGTTTTACTAATAAGTATAAAAAGATAGGTATACAAACATATTTTAAATTTGAATGATTTCACTGAATGTCAATAGATACTTATTAGATATGCAAACACGTTCAACAAATCAAATCAAATAATTTATTTGCATAATACATGTTAAAAAGGTGTTAAAAGTATAAAAGGTACATTGTATTATAACCTATTGAGGTGTGTAAATTAATATATTAGGTATGTACAACATAAATTTTAAATTGATTTGCATTATCATATAGAATGTCTAATAAAAAATTTAAAATTATTATACACAAGTCAGATCAAAATTTCAATAATAATTATATTTGTGGTGACATTTCAGATAAAATATCATCTTTCATTTAAATAATCATTAATTGAATAGTAACATTTTGCAACTAAGAATTCGTGCAAACATAATTTGAATTGGTTCATTTAGTGTAGGTCTGTGATACTTTTTGGCAACTTATTGTATACTTTTGGTGCCATGCCCAACATGTTTTTATTAAATACTGCTTTTTTATGACGTCTTACGCATATTTTATTTTTGTGTCGTGCGCTTCTTAGATGAGTATACAGATTTAGATTCGCTTTGACAAAGATCGCCATTTCATATACATATATAAAGACACGGGAATGCTAGTAACTGGAATTGTTGAAAATGTGGCTTACAGCTTTCTGTGCTTTGTATGCCACACATTGCTCTTATGCATTGTTTCTGGGCTTTGAACGCCATTTCTCTGTCTGGTGAGTTCCCCCAAAATATAAGTCCGTAGCGTAAAGTAGAAGCAACATACCCGTGATATGCCTTTAATAAGGTTGCACGATTTGACACTTTTCTTAGGTTATGGAGAGCATAAAAATACTGGCTAAGCTTTTTGCATGTGTTTTCCAGCTCATATTTTTATTTATACAAATACCCAAGAATTTAGTGTGTTCTGCATCACTGATCATTTTGCTACCGTAACGTATATCTGGTTTTTTATTGTGTGTTTGTTGTTCAAATGAAACGTAATTTGTTTTTTCAAGATTTATTTTTAAGTTATTTTTAGCTAGCCAAGTTATTATATCGTTTTAGTTGTCGTTTTTTTCTTTATTGAATGTCACATCATCTTTACTTTTGATTAGCATTGTGCTGTCATCAGCGAATAAAATCATTGGATTATTAATAGTTTTAGGCATGTCATTAATATATATAATGAATAATAACGGAGCAAGAACACTGCCCTGCGGCACACCAAATATGCATTGTCAATGTGTAGAGCATAAGACTTTTCAGTTTTTGTATAGGGGCAGATTTTATTTATCCATATTTTTCAGCTTATTTATCAGTATTTTATGGTTAACATAGTCAAATGCCTTTGACATGTCAATAAATAATGCAACTACAGGAGTTCTATTGTCAACGTTAGTTAGAACGTGTTCTACAAGTTTGTAAATAGCAGTGTTAATGTTTTTATTTTTTCTGAAACTATATTGTTCGCTAATCAAGACTTTGTTAGTTTCTAGAAATGAATATATGCTGCTTTGTATTACTTTTTCAAAAATTTTAGAGAATACCGGAATGAGCGCGATTGGTCTGTAATTGCTAGGATCTTGCTTATCGCCTTTTTATGTATTGGTTTAATTACAGAGATTTTAATTTTTTCTGGGAAAATGCCTGTCTCAATGCTACCATTGATAATGTGGCTGAGTATTGGTGCAATAATGGGAGAAGTGACTTTTATTAACTCGGTGGTTATGTCGTCATATCCAGCGCTTTTAGTATTTTTCAGGGAATTAATAATTTCAAATATGTGAAGGGGTACTGTGGGTGTCACAAATATTGAATTAGGATGAGAGTTTATTGTTGGTTTACTATTAAGATTAGTGTCACTTTGAGATTCAATTTGGTCTATAAAATAATAATTTAATGATTCCGCTATTTGTTCAGGGTTATTTATAATTTTGCTGTCAATTTTTCTGGTTAAAGAATCTTTATTAACTCAAAAGAAATTTACTACAAAGGACATTGACAATCTATGTATGGATGTTGGACCAAGTGCTGCCCAGAATGAGCACATAGTGCATTTTGTTCCATACGTCATTACTAACCTGTAAACCGAAGCGCTCCAAATTCTGTTCAGGGAGTCAAGAGAAAAACAAGTTTTTCGTTGTAAATTATTTATTGACCAAAAATGAACTAAAACAAATAATTGGACTATTTTTTAATAATTATTGATAATAAACTATTAATAACAGCTATAATTGACGATTTTTAATCATCACTGACAATAAACTATTAGTAATCACTGAAATCTATTAATACTAACTAATTAAACTGTAGTGTACTGTAAGCTGTAGTGTAGTACTACGAATAAAGTCAATTCTTCAGCTGTGAGGACTGGAAAAACATTAACATTGTCCTGAATAACATTAATGTTTTGAAAAGAAACTATATTTCGGTTAAGTCTTTTAGAATCGACATAATCTGCTAAGTCATTATTTGTATTAACCACTGTCGGGCTATATTTATGAAATCACGTGCATGAGGATTATCTAATATATCCACATGAAAAGCATTTGCTAAGAGGCAGCAGTTTTAAGGTCTGCAAAAAAATGTAACATGGCTATGTTGCAGTATTCATGTCGAAATATTTTAAAATCCCGTTTAGTCTACCGTTTACCACCTCCACGGGCCATCGGCAAGTAGTGCACAGCCTTGATTTATTTGCTTGGATTGTGCTTAGTTGAGGAGATCCCCTTGTTTGTGATTCTGGGAGAATGCTAACATATCCATGCGACTCTAACATAGAAATAGAGGCGCGAAATCCTCTGTCCAATATAAATATGTCACCAGGGTGAAAAAACCAGTGAATTACCCTATCAACACCATCTAAATGGTTATCCAAAATAGTGGCGTCATTTTGAGTCGCAGCATGCGGCGCGGATATATCTATTATATGTCAAAGGCGCACAGGTACAAACCGTGTGTGACCGAGACAAACTGTACACACTCCATTACTTATAAGAAAATATTGACAAAAATTGATAAGTACCTAAAACCATAAACTGTAATCTGATTCTGGGTACTCGATCTGCAACACGTCTGGGTAGCGGGACCTGCATCGACAACATCATTCATAATATTAGAGAAAGTAGCTGCGAGGTCAAAAAATTTGCAATATCAGACCATACAGCACAACTGCTGAAATGTCGTGTGAAAAAAACCTGCACATTCTCTCATTGGTTTATCTACAAACGTGACTATAGTGATGAAAATATTAGCAAGCTTAGGGAATGCCTGCAAAATGTATCATTTCACGATGTCTATAAATGCTCAGATCTAAATGAAGCATTTAATGAGTTCCACCACATATTTAAATTATTCTATGACCTATGTTTCCCACTTAACAAAATAAAAATTTCGGTAATTAAAAAACCAAAGTGGATCACAACGGGACTGAAAAACATTTCGAAACGTAAAAGAAACATGCTATGGGAGTATAAAAAGTCACCAAACCTAGACAGTAAAAATAAACTTAAAACGTATACTAAAAGACTAAAACACACACAAAAAGCACAAAACAATAATTTTATAAATACTGCAGAAAACAAAAGCAAAGCTACATGGAGCATAATTAATAAGCAGAAATCGAACTACCCTACACAAGGTATTGATAGCATAAAAAGGCACTAATACAACACTTTTTCTGAAAGATGTCGAAATTCAACTACAACACAGGAGTCGGGCACTTATTTTTAGTGACTTCAACATTATTATCCCACCCTTAGGGTTGGATTTTTTTTCCAAATTTATTTGGCACCAACTTTACAATAAAAAAAGAATGAACAAAATCGGAGTACTCTGTAAAGAGTTATGCGTGGTGGCAAACCAAGTGGGCTCTCGGAACCCATGACCGTAGTGTTTCAACCCCAATCTAGAATTGATGTAAAATAAGTATTTGACAAAGTATAATGTTGATTTGAAATACACAGAGGCATCCAGTTACAAATAGGTACCTAATTGTGGTTAAACATAAAGTTTATCTAACTTTGCCACCGACCGGAGACCTTGAACAGTTAGGTAGTCAGAGTCACGCTTGAACATCGGACAATATTCTGAAACAACATATTTTTTTACCTTCTGTATACAAACTGGGTATAAAAGGTGAACGGAGTATTGTATTGAAAACACTTTTTTTTCCACAAGACGTAAGACATAAGTAAATCTCTTTTGTTACATTCAATCCTGGCTTCAATCAAAGGATTGCATGTCGCTACGAATTCATTGATAATTTTTTCTGCGTTTAGAGAAGCATGCCTTTATACTGATTGTTTTAATTATTGGCGATGTATTCTTTTTTTTTCGTCAAAAAAAGAGATTTCTGTGCCACTCCATTCACCTTTTATACCCAGTGTTAGTCCAGACGGTAAAAAAATCAGACGGTATATGTATATCAATGAACTATCTTAAACCTGACAAAATAAAAAACTTTATTTTAAATGGAACTACCTCCGAAGGGTTTGGGCAGAGGTGTGCCAATAATAGTAGGTACACCGAAAACATATTTGAGACTATGCTTGATATTAATTTGTTCTAAAATGTCAAATTGGTCTCAGTGGACACTGTAGCGCTCAAATTAGACAAAGACGAACAACGTCTAAAGGTCTATGCACACAGCGACGGGACGGCGACGCGGCGCTGGCGCGGCGGCAGTGTTCACACTGCGGGCGCGATCACGTCCCGTCCTGCCGCGCCTTTCTTTCATCAAAAAAGATGATGAGCGATTCAGATATGGAAACGCTATTGCTCATAGTTGCGCTAGCTAAGATAAAACAACGTAAACGGAAATGGGTGCATGAAATAAATCAAAAACGCGCTCGCGTCCCGGGACGCCCTGCCCCGCCGCTTCTGAGTTGTATTCCCGCTCGGCGCGGCAGCGGGGCGCGACGGTTACCGTCGCGCCGAGCGGGGCGGCTCTGTGTGGCGTCGTCCGTAATATCTAGTACATTACAACTGCTCAGCGTCGCGTCGCCGTCCCGTAACGCCCCGCCCCGCCCGCTGTGTGCAGAGACCTTAATCCGCTTTCCACGTCGCTCCGCTACCACTGACACCCGTCTCTTCTATATCGCATACGCATTCCACAGTCTAAGCCGTCGTTCGCACGGGTGATTTTTTATGGCGCATTGGATCCTCAACTCTCGTTGTTAGGTTAGATTCTTAATGCTCGGTCAATGAGAATCTAACACAGTGCATCCCAGCGCGTCAAAACAACACACTGTTGGATTTTCAACTCTGGGCGCTAAGCAGTGCGGTGAAAATACAGTGCGCGATAAAAAATCGCCGCGTTAAGAAATCGCTCGTGTGTACGCTGTCTAAATGCGGATTTTAGAGATTGTAAACCACAACACATAGTTGCTAAGTCCTTATCGCCCGAAAATCAGAATATGACAGTGTTGTTATGAAGTTATAACAACAGCGTGGGTAGTTCAACGAGTTGGCCGCTATTGTTTACGAGTGCGGGCAACCGCCGATAGAGGGCGATTACCTCGACAAGAATGTTTGGCGTATGTTCGGGGGAAAGAGTTTACACGGTTAGACGAGGTTTAAATGCGGGAATTAATATATTACAGGAGTGAATGAAAATGATATATGGAAAACCGTAAAAAAATAGTAAAAATAGGTAAATATGAAAGCAATCCCTGTGTCCTGAATTTTGGCGTCCCCCAGGGATCAATATTGGGCCCCCTCATGTTCCTTATTTATATTAACAGTATCAGTGTATTGGGTCTCAAAGGAGACATCTCCCTTTATGCAGACGACACAAGTCTCTTTTACTTTGGACACTCAGTCGAAGCTATAATAGCCGACGCTCAAAATGATCTTAATATGTTGAATGAGTGGTTTCAGTCAAATCTTTTAACTATTAATATTACAAAAACAAATTATGTAATGTTTTCAGCAAAAAATAAAAAAATAAATGATAATTTTGAACTTAAAATAGACGGCCAACTACTTGAACGAAAACCTAAAGAAAAATATTTCGGACTCATCTTAGATAGTAACCTAACCTGGAAACCACACCTAGAAAAAAATAAACTTAAACTAAGTCCACTCACAGGGCCACTACGCAATATAACAAACTGTCTCTCTCGAAAAGTGCGATATCTTATCTATAATTCTTTGGTTAAGCCTCATATCGACAACCTCATTGAAATCAGGGGTTCAGCAGCGAAGACTAATATAGATCCAATTAAACGAGTTCATAATAGATTAATTAAAATTTTATTTAACTATAAATTTCGGACACCAACTGAAAAGATATACGTGGAAACAAAAATAATGAATATAAAACAAACGTACATATACTACACATGTATCCTAATACGTAAAATATTAAATAAGGAAATCCATTCCAATATAAGATTTGTAACAAAACAGCAAACACGAAAGATTAACTTAAGACGTGCTAGTTACTTAGTGACCCGCCCTCCTAGAACTAACTATGGAAGAAGAAATTTGGAGTTTGAGGGTGTTACAATTTATAGTAAATTACCAACAGTAATAAAAGAAGAACAAAGTTATGTGCGGTTCAAAAAGCTACTAAAGACTCACACAATAAATACATACAAATAAGTGAAAGAAAACTGATGTTATATAAATATATTACATAAATAAAATTAAACACATTATGTATATTAGCGATATACCTGTAAATTGACAAAAAAACTGTAGTAATTACTTAAATTAAACAAATAAAATCCATTATTCAAAATGTCTTATAAACCATGTATGTACCCAAAATATATAAATAGAACAATAAACTAAAAATAAAATAGCCTTATAATAACAAACTTTTTAATGACAGTCTATGCCATCAATGCCACATCTAGTAAAAATCAAATTCATACATCCATGTTGTGCTTGGTTAACTTACGATCGAGTCTATGTTATCTGTTTGCCCACATTTTTATTTTTATTCTACTTTTTTTGTTATTTATACGTAAAATCTGTGCGCTCTAATTATTAATCTTAGTTTTAGATATTGTTTCTCAGTAAGTGATTTATGTATGCAATTCTTATGAGAAATAAAGTCGTTCTTAAACCTGAATGAGTCCAGTGTTTATTTTGTTAAAACACGTGTTAGATATTGCTAATGAATAAATAACTAGTGAACATTTCCTCCCTCGCTGGGTTCCTGCCTCGTCGACCTGGTCGCCAGTGCTCGTGAGCTATGTGTTGTTGACCTGGTCGCCAGTGCTCGTGAGCTATGTGTTGTTGACCTGGTCGCCAGTGCTCGTGAGCTATGTGTTGTTGACCTGGTCGCCAGTGCTCGTGAGCTATGTGTTGTTGACCTGGTCGCCAGTGCTCGTGAGCTATGTGTTGTTGACCTGGTCGCCAGTGCTCGTGAGCTATGTGTTGTTGACCTGGTCGCCAGTGCTCGTGAGCTATGTGTTGTTGACCTGGTCGCCAGTGCTCGTGAGCTATGTGTTGTTGACCTGGTCGCCAGTGCTCGTGAGCTATGTGTTGTTGACCTGGTCGCCAGTGCTCGTGAGCTATGTGTTGTTGACCTGGTCGCCAGTGCTCGTGAGCTATGTGTTGTTGATCTGGTCGCCAGTGCTCGTGAGCCATGTGTTGTTGGGTATTTCCACCTGAAATTTCTCAGTAGCAGTCTGGAGCCTGGATTTGTGCGCGGTAGATGGCAATAGGCTTGCCCCCTATTAAGCCGGGTATTCATTAGGCAACATTTGTTAATAAACACTGTTTATAAACAGTGTTTTCAAAGATGATGAAACATTGTTTCTTAAACATGTTGCCGTGTTTCCCACTTCGAGCGGAGAGCAAGACGAAACATCTAGTTTATAAGCAAAAATCAACAGGTGTGGACGTGTGTTGCGCGAGTTTATAAACAGCACAGAGCATCACTACCTCCTCGGGCGACATCCTAGCAACAACTGACACGTGTGGACTGCCAAGTTTCAGAAACAGTGTTTATGGTAAACTTGTAAATAAACACGTCATACACAGTTTATTAGCAAATGTTGCCTTATGAATACCCGGCTTTACATGGGACTTAAACATAACTGGCCAAAATGTGGGTGTACCTACTATTAGGTACGCACAATTCTGCTTAACCCTTTTAGGAATACAGTCGTGATGTTATGTAAAATTTAATCTACCCCAAAAACACAAAACAACGGAATGAAACGTTAATTAATAATTAGTCTTAGAAATGAAAGGGTCACTAGTGAACATCTTATTTAGATATTTTGAAGCAAGCAACCCTCCTGAAACACGAAGGTGTGATATTATTAATTATATAATTTATTATTATTAATTACCTGGACGATAGAGTCAAAGGAAATAGGAGATTACAGGAGACTTTGTTTCAACTAACTATTAGCACAAATGATGAACTGTTCGACAATCAAAATTAGGCACAGCTAAATGGTATATGAAGAAAATGTACAGGAACGGGAGGCAGGTGCTCTTCAATGATGGATTTGATTTCGATGTATTTTAATTCGTCTTTCTACAAGCAGTGTGTATCAGGTAATAGTAAATCGTTTTTAACAAAGATCCTATAAAAATGGGTCGAATGAGAACAACGCGTGCTGTGATTGATCGCCAACGTTGGCGAGCCCTCATTCGTAGATAAAAAAATGTGAAGTCCCAGTGCGTCGATAGATGGCGTTAATAGTCGCGCCAACATGCCGGCCGCCTTGGAAGCTCCAGCTTCCAATAAAATGATGTATCTACGGTGCCGCTTGATTGGAGACGCCGCAGGCTGCATTCCTCTACTGATGATACAGGTAGAGGGCAGATTTTGGAGAACGCCCGTTGTACAGGCCCCGTAGCAGCCTGGATGGTGGCGACACGCGACACGCCATCCTTTCCTGGGAAAATATGGGTAACTCTGCCCATACGCCATTTTAGAGGTGGTGAGTTCCTTAATGACGACAAGCGTGTTTAAAGCTATGACTTGACTATTCGTCTTCCACTTCGTCCTTGTCTGAAGTTCAGCAACATATTCTTGTGACCAGCGCTGCCAAAAGTGCTGTTTTATTTGTTCCACTCTTTGAAACCGTGTCAAGCTGTGAGTCCGTGCTTCGGTGAGGTCTCTGCAGGCTGATGCAGTGAGTGGCCGGCCGATGAGGAAATGAGCTGGGCTTAGTGGACGAAGGTCGTGTGAATCTGAGGACATAGGAGTTATAGGACGGGAGTTCAGGACTGCCTCGATCTGTGCCAACACAGTGCTGAACTCCTCGTACGTCAAAATAGCGGTACCCACGACACGCTTAAGGTGAAACTTGCAGGATTTTACTCCTGCTTCCCATAATCCCCCAAAATGAGGAGCATAAGGGGGAATAAATTTAAATTCAATATTGTCAGTTGATAATTTATCAATTTTAATTATTAAGTGATTGGAGACACGAGGATATGTCTGAATCTCTTCTGTTGTCATAGCCAACAGCTCAATCAGACTTCAGACTATGAATGATACTTTCAATCTCTTCCAGCTCCGTGGGCAAAAAAACCATCGAGTGGGGATGAACGTTGAGCGGTGGTGAATGGATATTGTTACCAGAACTACAGCGATCAGCGATATTTTTGCCGATGTTAACAAAAAATTCATTGATTTGATTTGTGGAAGAAATAGGATCCAAGGTATTAATTAGCTCTCCCTGATGGCGTCAGCGTAGTTTGCTACGCTGACGACACGCTGGTCCTGGCGCAGGGGAGGTTGCACCAGGCGGCGGCCAAAGCAGCGACACGCGGGGTTGCGACAATCGTCGAGAGGATCCGGCAATTGGGACTCGAGGTGGCATTGCACAAATCTGAGGCCATGTGTTTTCATGGTCCTCGGGACGCGCCACCGTCGGGTTCACAAATAACGGCGGGAGGGGTTCACATCGGCGTCGAGCTGACGATGAAGTACCTGGGACTCGTCCTCGACAGCCGGTGGAATTTCGTGGAGCACTTCCGACGTTTGGCTCCCAGACTGGAGCGGGCCGGGGCTGCCTTGAGGCGGCTCCTTCCCAATCTAGGGGGACCAAACGCCTCCTGCCGGAGGCTCTATGCGGGGGTCGTGCGGTCCATGGCCCTTTACGGGGCACCGGTATGGGCGCGATCCTTGAGGCGGCGACCAGCCCGCCGGTTGATCGCGTCCCAAAGGGTCATGGCTGTCCGGCTCATTAGAGGATACCGCACGGTCTTCGCTGAGGCGGCGAGCCTCCTTGCCGGATTGCCGCCATGGGATCTGGAGGCCAAAGTCCTCGCCCACACATGGGAGTGGCGAGAGGAGGCAAAACGCCGGGGCGTTGCTCTGCTGCCGCGAGAAATCACGGCACAGCTGACAGAGCTCCAGCGGGATCTCATAGCGGCATGGAGAGTGCGATTGTCGCAACCCAGCGCTGGCCACGCCACAATTGCGGCGATAAGTCCCCTCTTTGAGGAGTGGCTAGAGAGGCGCCACGGCGCCCTCACCTTCCGCCTGACGCAGGTCCTCACCGAACACGGTTGTTTCGGGAGGTTCCTGTTCAGGATAAAGCGGGAGGAAACGCCAGGGTGTCACCACTGTGGGGATCGCCCGGAGGACACGGTGGAGCATACGGTGGAGGTCTGCCCGGTTTGGGCGGGGCCCCGCCGTGTCCTCTTGGCGGCGATCGGCGGCGGCGACCTCTCGCGTCCGGCCCTCATACAGGCCATGGTCCGGAGCGAGAGTGAATGGGAGGCCGTCACCTCCTTCTGCGAAGCAGTAATGCTCGCGAAGGTGGAGGCGGAGCGCGCGAGGGAGAGCCAATCGCTGCTCCCTCGCGCTCCTAGCCGCCGCAGGAGACGCCCTGGACTGGAGTCAAAAGCCGACTCCCGGCCACCGTAGGCGCGGGCTTGCGGGCGGCGAGCTATGGGCAACTCGCCGCCCGGTAAGGACCAGGCCCGGGTTGACGGCGCGTTGTGTTCCACGCGCGCCTCAAAGAGCTGTCAGCACGAACTGACGGGGTCCGCTAGGGCCGATGCCGCCGGGGCTGCGGGTTGTTCGAAAGAGATACCGTGGCCCCTGGCACAGGCAACTGAAGGAACACGGGTGGGTTTTAGTCAGTAAAAGTCTGACACTCCCTTCTGCTCCGCCCAGAGCGGGAGGAGTCATTTGATGATGTCCCACCCAGAAAAAAAAAAAAAAAGGTATTAATTAGCTGTCTGGCCTCGTTTTTAGATTTTTGTGTGTGAGTAATATCTTTTATTGTGTTCCATAATATTTTGTTATTAGTTTTAGCCGCAGTCTGAAGTTCTAATTTGTCATGTTCCCTTTTTATCTGTTTTAAAAGTTCGTTGCAAAAATTTCTGTAATTTCTATAGGTTATTATTACGTTTTCGTTGTTAGGATTCTTTTTTGCTTTTTGGTGCAGTTTGTCACGATTCCTCATATACCGTAATAATCCGGGCGTTATCCAAGGTTTAGTAATTTTCTTGCGGTTCGACGTTTTTATAATTTGTGTGCTAGATTGTATAACACTGTTAATTGAATTAACGAAGTACTGAACAGCAAGATCAACATCAGTCATTAAATAGAAGTCATAAAAGTTGAGGTTCCTAAATTCATCGTCCATTTTTTCGTAATTTATACGTTTAATTATTTTGGTGGTTTTGGTTTGAGGTTTACTAAAATCCAGGATAAGGATGATCATGGCATCATGATCAAGTTATAGAGGTTTCAGCTGCGTAACAAGAAGCTGGCAGTCGCGTTTTTAATATAATGTGATCCAAGCATGTCTGTTTATGTGTAGGGAGAGGTTAAGCTGGCAACATGCCATGTGACGCTAAAAGGTTAAGGTAATGAGCAGAATTAGAGTCTGTGTTAGTCTCCGTTATGTCCACATTGAGGTTCCCTATTAGAATAAAGTTTTTTATATTGGAGGTAGAACATAAAAAAAGGCCAAGAGAGGTCAGAAAGTTATTTAGATTTTTGTAACCAGCAGGTCGGTAAACTGCTAGCATAGCTGTGTTCTGATTAATTTTGATCATTAGACTGTTACAATCAGAAATATTAGGTTCCTCTATACACACGCTAATGCTATTTTTGCAATAAATAACAACCCCTTCGTTTTGGGTTAGATTATTATTAGTTTTGAAGTAATTGTAACCCGCAAGCAGCGGAATGCGGTGTGCACAAGACAACCAGCATTCCGTCAAAATAATGAAGTCCCAATCAATTCGGGACTTTTGTAGTAATGTAAGTAAGTAAGCAGTGTCAACCTGCACACCAGCATCCACCGCTGGCACCACCTGTGACATGAAGTTAAGGAGATTGGTAGCAGTGCTGCGCCCCGGCCGGAACCCGTGCTGCGCATCCGAAAGCTGAGCGCGGACCTACTCCTGCATGCTGCGCTGGATGGTGGACTCGAAAACCTTGACCGGCGTCGACAACACGGCCACCGGTCTATATCTACTGATGTCTGATCCTGCCTTATCTTTGGCGACTGGAATTACACGCGTTATCATCCATCGAGTTGGAAACGTCGCTGATTGGAGACGTGTATTAAATATATAGTGCAGAGGTTACTACCGCCACTACCCTACTACAACCCCTGAATAGGAACGCTGGTATACCATCCGGGCCTGCTGAACGCTTAGGTTTTAGACGCTCGAGTGCCTCTCTAACGTCCTTAAGACTCAGTGAGTTTAGTTGCACGTGCGACCCACTCATGGCTCGCGCCGCCGTCGCCGCGGCCGCTTGTGGGTCAAGTTGTGGTGGCTCACTACCGTATACCGACTCGAAAAACATCGCAAACTGCTTGGCACGTTCAAGATCGGTTAGGTGTTGACCATCCTTAATAATAAATGCATTAGATTCGCTTTACCGAATGTTAGAAGTAGTGAATGTCACGTTGTGTTGATTAGGGAGATACTTGAATTCGTCGAAAATACGGTTTTCTTGGGGATCACGTTTGACTCAAAGCTGTAGTGGGGTCCTCACCTAACATCACTTGCAGGGCGGTTAAGTTCAGCCGCATACGCTGTTTGGTAAATCCGTCAATTAACAGACGTCGATACTGCGAAACTGGTCTATTTAAGTTACTTCCATAGCATCATGTCTTATGGTATTTTGCTGTGGGGACGGGCTGCAGATATTGATTCTATCTTCATTCTGCAAAAGAGGGCTATCAGAGCCATCTACAATCTCAGCAGACACGAATGTCTAAGGGAACTGTTTAAAAAAATGAACATCATGACGGTTCCTTGTCAATATATGCATATACGAAAACATTATGTACGTTCGAAAAAATCTACATCTTTTTAGTAAGATAAGTGACAGGCATAATTTTAACACTAGGAATAGGAACAAACTAGATCAACCGCGCTTCAGATTGTCTAAAGTAAAAACTTCTTTTATGGGGCACTGTGTAAAATGTTATAATAAAATACCACTCGATATTCTTCAACTAAACAAAAAGAAATTTAAAACATGCATTAAACGCACACTATGACGGCAAGCATATTAGAAGTTGGACCAGTATATCGTAGATAAAAATGCTTGGCTTAATGCTGGTTCTGCTCCACAGGCACTTGGGCTCACTAGTTGATCACAATTTCAATATTTGGAAGAGATGCTCCCCCTTTTTGATTTTTTTAGTGTTTCTGACATTAAGAACTTATATTTTATTCAATCAAGATTTAATTCTTAATACTTCAATATTAAATACCTCTTCCTGATTGGTAGTAATTTTTTTTTGTCATCTCTTAAATAAATTGCAAACTATAGCTTTGTATAATTTAGAAGCATTTTTAAAATTTTGTAAATTTAAGAACCATGGATCCGTTTTTTATTATATTTTGATGTTGACTTGAAAGAGCATAGCAGTTGAGAATATGTCATACTCACTTAAATGTCTCACTGGTGGTGGCGCGTGTGTTGGATCATTCGGTTCCGTACGAAATGGTTGAGCTGGGTGGTGCTGATCCACGCGTCATGTTCGTGAACGGGCGCCGTCGGTTGAGACTGGTCATCTCTTAACTGCCAGGGCTTATTTTTAATTTTATATTTTAAATTGTTTCTTTTTAATCCCTGACGCAAAAACGACGGGGTGTTATAAGTTTGACGTGTCTCTCTCTCTCTCTCTCTGTGTGTGTGGGTGTGTGTGTGTGTATGTCTGTCTGTGGCATTGTAGCTCCCGAACGGATGAACCGATTTTAATCTTGGTTTCTTTTGAAAAAAAAAAAAAAAACTTTACTTCAGACTTTGATCCATATAATGTTAGTAATACACTACTTATAAGCTATGTTAGTAACAAACGAAAAACAAGATTTAATTCATAGATCTGCTGCACTCACCAGACGCACCGGGTATATGTACATGTACACGTACCCAATGCGCCATAATGGTGCAGCACGGCTTATCACTAATGACCTTCAGAATGTCATTGCCGGTCCCACGCACTCTGCGCATCATAGAAGCAGTCTTCTTACGCAGAATGGTACTGAAACCGTCAGTACGTGCTTCCGCAAACATTCCTGACGCGCTACAGTAACGCGGGAGCCCCAACAACATCCTGAAGGTATTATTGTACTGAAATCTGAGGGCGTTGTAGCTGCCGGATCTTGCGGAGTGCCAGTTTGGCTTCCGCAAGGGGCGCTCGACAGTGGACGCCATCATGCGCGTGAGAGCCCTCACGACGGGGGACGCGGTGTCCCGGGGTGGGGTGGTCGTGGCGGTGTCACTCGACATCGCCAACGCGTTCAACACCCTGCCCTGGAGCTGCATAGGGGAGGCACTCCGGTATCACCGGGTGCCGACTTACCTCCGTCGAATAGTCGGGGCGTATTTGACGGACAGAGCCGTCATCTACCCCGGTCGCGACGGGAACTGGAACCGGCGAGAGATGTCGTGCGGTGTCCCACAGGGATCGGTTCTGGGGCCGCTCCTGTGGGACATCGGTTACGACTGGGTGCTGCGGGCCGACCTCCCTGATGGCGTCAGCGTAGTTTGCTACGCTGACGACACGCTGGTCCTGACGCAGGGGAGGTCGCATCAGGCGGCGGCCGACGCGATGACACGCGGGGTTGCGATAGTCGTGGAAAGGATCCGGCAGTTGGGTCTCGAGGTGGCATTGCACAAGTCCGAGGCCATGTCCTTTCATGGCCCCGGTACGGGCCACCTTCGGGATCCCAACTGATGGTAGGAGGGGTTCACATCGGCGTCGAGAAGACGATGAAATACCTGGGTCTCGTCCTCGACAGCCGGTGGAACTTCGTCGAGCATTTCCGACGTTTGGCCCCCAAACTGGAACGGACCGGGGCCGCCTTAAAGCGGCTCCTGCCCAACCTGAGGGGGCCAAACGCCTCCTGCCGGAGGCTTTACGCGGGGGTCGTGCGGTCCATGGCCCTATATGGGGCCCCGGTATGGGCGCGTTCACTGCGGCTTCGAGCCGCACACTACCTGAACGCGCCCCAAAAGGTGGTAGCCATAAGGCTTATCCGGGGATACCGCACGATCTCGGGCGAGGCAGCAAGCCTCCTTGCCGGACTGCCGCCATGGGATCTGGAGGCGATAGTCCTCGCGCGCCTGTATGACTGGCGCGCGGAGGCACTACGTCGGGGGGAAACTCTGCACCCGCGGCAAATCGCGGCGGAGCGGATGGACCTCCGGCGCGATCTCATGGCGGAATGGAAGGCGCGACTATCGCAACCCAGCGCAGGGCACGCCACGATAGCGGCGGTAAGACCCCTCTTTGAGGAGTGGCTAGAGAGGCGTCACGGCGCTCTCACCTACCGCCTGACGCAGGTCCTCTCCGGACACGGATGTTTCGGGAGGTTCCTGCACATAATCAGGCGGGAGGAGACGCCCGGGTGTCACCACTGCGAGGAACGCCCAGAGGACACGGTGGAGCATACGGTGGAGGTCTGCCCCGCTTGGGCAGAGCACCGCCGTGTCCTCGTAGAGGCGATCGGCAGCGGCGGCGACCTCTCGCGTCCGGCCCTGGTGCAAGCCATGGTCCGGGGCGAGAGGGAGTGGGAGGCGGTCACCTCCTTCTGCGAAGCAGTCATGCTAGCTAAGGAGGTGGCGGGATGGGCGAGGGAGAGATCCTCACGCCTCAGCCGCCGGAGGGAGACGCTCCGGGCGTCGGGAGCCGCGTGACGACTCCCGGCCACCGTAGGCGCGGGCCTGCGGGCGGAGAGCAATGGGTAGCTCTCCGTCCGATCAGGACCAGGCCCGTGCCGGACGGCGTGTTTGTGTTCCACGCGCGCCTCAAAGAGATGTCAGCGTAGTTGACGGGGCCCGACAGGGCCGAAGCCTGCCGGGGTAGCGGGATCGTCCGAAAGGGTTACCGCTGCCCTGGTACATAAAGGGCTAAGGAAGGAACACGGGTGGGTTTTAGTCAGTAAGAGTCTGACACTCCCTTCTGCTCCACCCAGAGCGGGAGGGGTCATTTGATGATTTCCCATCCTGAAAAAAAAAAAAAAGGGCGTTGTAGCTATGCGTTTAGCTATGTTTGATGAAAATCGGTCCAAGATGGCCGCCGCCACCAAATGGCGGATTACATATTTTTTCACAACTCCCTCAATATGGGTATCAAATGAAAGGGATTGACTAGTAGAATACTATACACTATGATAAATTTCAAATCCAAGATGGCCGCCAGCACAAAATGGCGAATTACATTTTTTTTTTTCACAACTCCCTGTATATGGGTACCTATCAAATGAAAGGGCTTGACTAGTAGAATACTATACACTATGACAAATTTCAAATCCAA
This sequence comes from Apamea epomidion, assembly GCA_947507525.1. Lineage (NCBI taxonomy): Eukaryota > Metazoa > Arthropoda > Insecta > Lepidoptera > Noctuidae > Apamea > Apamea epomidion. The sequence continues at coordinate 722,203 of OX382239.1, forward strand.
GATGGCCACTACCACAAAATGGCGAATTACAAAAAACCTGATTAAATACCAAATTACCTGAACCTTAAAACGCAAGAAAATAAAAGAAATGAAATAACAAAGGAGTCCCTACAAAAAGTATGAAATAAAAAATTAAATTAAAAATTTAAAAAACCCCGACAACGTGAAACCCTATAAAAAGAAAAAAATTACCTTGAAATTATGACCCTACGTATGAAATTTTTTGATTAAATATTGTCCTGTTGGGGGCCGCTACTATTTTAAACTTTAACAGAACGTTTGGCTAATAATTAGAGCGGTCCCCCGACGGGACAACATTTAATCAAAAAATTTCATACGTACTTACGTAGGGTCATAATTTCAAGGTTATTTTTTTCTTTTTATAGGGTTTCACGTTGTCGGAGGTTTTTTAATTTTTTTATTTCATTTACATTGTTCTCACATATAGAAGCAATAAGAATAATGTACCCAGGATTTTGTAATAATATCTTGATTTAAAAGAGCGTCCGTGGAGTTTCTTGCCCGTTCTTCTCCATAGAGATCTACGTTTTGGAATGGGCAACTAGCTTCAACTTTCTGAATAAGTGACCGACTACTTAATTTTGACAATTCAAAAGTGCCTGCAAATTAATGGTTTAATTGAAATTTGATTTGAGTTTGAGTTTAAAATAGTTTGTCTCTTAGCTGTGCTGGTCTTAGATCGTATATATTGCCAGAATGATTTTGGATCCTTCGAAAACTGACATTGTATTTTAGTTTGATGTTGTTTGTGTGCAGTATGAATATTGTTTTTAATAAGTGCTCGGTATTTAGAATACTCACTGTAAACACTTGAATCCTTTGTTGCCTTAAACGTCTTGTGAAGTCTAGCTTTGGTTCTTAGATCTTGTATTATTTCGCTGGTGTACCAATTAGGATACGTGTACCGTGATTTCCCACTTCGGTTTTCTTAGGGACACATTCATCTAAAATGCTGTTAATTTTACTGTAGAAGAAGTTTAATATATCGTCCAAGTCGTGCATCTCGTACATATTATTCCATTCCGTTGAAATTAACAAAGAATAAAGCAATTGATAATTTGCCTTATAAAAGTTCCATCGCAGTCTATTACTGAATGCGGATGCACCAGCGCGCGAGTCGGTATAGGTGGCGGATACGGCCGCGGCCGACGAGGTAGCGGGGACAATGTCGGTGGGGTGGAGGGCGCGCGCGGGCGCGAGGCTCACGCTCACTTCGAGCGGCGGGTGATGCACGTCGACGGGCACGAGTGGCTCGTCTGCCGCAACTACTGACACCTTCCCTCGAAACCCTGAACTCAGCCCCAGATCTAATTGGCGACCTAAACTATTGGGTACCTTATTATTTTGAGTAAATTCGCAAAAGGACAAGAAACATTCATAATAATTAGTCACATTTGTAGGACATGAATGTAAATTAAAATCACCTAACACTAAAAAAAAAAAAAATTAATACAATAATATAACTACACTTATTGAATAATAATATATGTCGAAGAAGGTATGTGTGTCTCTCGTTAGCATCAGGGATATTTTAATTACTGTGGGCGTACTATGGGTAGTGTTGGTTATAACACGACAGAAAAACGGTTTACAGTTCAAATCAGATTACAATTCACGAACAAGTCAGTCACACTAGCGAATCACACACTGTAGGTACACATTTCAACGATACGGAATCGCGAGACAGTTTCTAACACATGTTGTTCGTACGATGTCCAATGTTTCGATGATCCCGAGAGCTCTGCTCACACCGTTCTTGTAGCTGTAGCTCTCCGTCCACCACCACGAACTCAGGCTAGACTCTGTCTAGCGCCACGAGATGGCGCTGGCGTTCCAAATAAACGAATAACTCCGACATATACTTATATCAATTGCGCGGGCTTTAAATGCCTTTTGTTAACACTGGCTCATAACTTGTTGTTATAAGTCTCAAGCACGACTCAAGTTTTTTATTTGTTAGTTAGTTTCGTACTTCACTTTTTATTTTATTCGTTCAAGAGCACACATGCTCGCACGAATATGTCGACCCGAAGATCGTCAGCACTCCAAATGCCAACTTCTTCACCTCACTGTAGAATTCAGGAAGACTATTCCATGTCGAGTATGAGTGTCGAAGCGCGGGGCACTACTTTGAACTTCTATTCCATGTCGAGTATGAGTGTCGCAGCGCGGGGCACTACTTTGAACTTCTATTCCATGTCGAGTATGAGTGTCGCAGCGCGGGGCACTACTTTGAACTTCTATTCCATGTCCAGTATGAGTGTCGCAGCGCGGGGCACTACTTTGAACTTCTATTCCATGTCCAGTATGAGTGTCGCAGCGCGGGGCACTACTTTGAACTTCTATTCCATGTCCAGTATGAGTGTCGCAGCGCGGGGCTACTCTGAACTTCTTCTTTTTCGTAGCGTGTGTGTGTGTGGCTTTCTAAACGGACTCGGCCAGAATTCGGCTACGTGTTTGGCGCCACCACCAGCGTCCATCAATCCCTGTATCGTGCAGCTGACAGGACACGTCGGACATGATAATAAGTATGCCATCGTTTCTGGACTAGCACCACATTTACACTACAAGGCGGAGTCGTCTATGAATCTCCACCTGGACAGGTTTTCCTTGCTTCGGGGTTGGCCGAAGCAAGGAAACACACAACTTTATCTATACCCCATATAGGTAAGGTTGTAGTTCCGGCTTGTAATTGCGTTTATGAACATTTATGGGAGACTTTATGTGTTCACTTGGAACATGAAAAGAAAATATTAATATTTGCATTGCATTATTGTTTTATTCCAATTTAAAAACGATTGCTTGTGTTTAAGAAGGTCCCTTACTATAGCTATTATAACTTTGTGTGAGCGTCGAAGTTCAATGTTTTGGCTGAACTTTAGAACTATAATTGAATGTAAAACTGGTATCGGTTTCGTTAAAGGAACTTAGTTTAGCCTTCGGCGTCGGAACTTGTTAAAAACAGGATGCTCAATCGGTTAAGTACAGTCAGGGATAATTAATTGTTAAGCAAATTGATTGAGCAATTGATATTTTTACAATTTTATGATTTAAAAGAGTGTCCGTGGAGTTTCTTGCCCGTTCTTCTCCATAAGTACCTATTACGCTTTAGAATGAGTAACTAGCTTCATCTCCCTGACTGACCGACCCCTTGACAGTTCAAAAGTGCCTGTAATTGGTTTATTTGAAAAAAAATGCTTTGAGTTTGACACCCTACGTCAATTTGCTGTGTTATAGCCATGTCATACAACTGTCAAAGTGAAACTCTTTGAAAGTTGTATGAAATGGCTGTTGTGATTTGAATGTAGAGACAATTTAACTTGTTAGTTAATTTGCTCAACAATGAATTTCCTTGACTTTCCAACCTGCTGCTTTAATGTCAATTGCAGCAGGAGTAGGAATATAAGTTTGAGTAGGTGGGTGGTTTTGGGAAGGCAGTTATACGAGCTCTCAGGGTACCGGGAGGAATCAAACCACGGTGTACCGCATATGTTCAGTAAATGATTCCTACAGCTTGTTCACTCATTTGACATCTTTTTCCATCCCTTTGGAGCAGTGGTGTCCCAGCAGTAGCGACCCAGACTAATGAGTTATGGATCGTGGGTTCAAATCCAGGCAGGTGCTTTACTTTGTGTAAATTATTTCATCACCACTGCTCTCAAAACGGTGAAGAAAAACGTCGTGAGAAAACCGGCATGTCCTAGTACCAAAAAACTCCCTTCCTCAAATCATATTTCTAATGCTTCCTTATCCACATCTTCTTCCTCATGCCTCTGCCTAACGTGAGTGTACTATGGGAGCACCTCTGCCTAGCGTGAGTGTACTATGGGAGCACCTCTGCCTAACGTGAGTGTACTATGGGTGCACCTCTGCCTAACGTGAGTGTACTATGGGTGCATCTCTGCCTAACGTGAGTGTACTATGGGTGCACCTCTGCCTAACGTGAGTGTACTATGGGTGCACCTCTGCCTAACGTGAGTGTACTATGGGTGCACCTCAGCCTAACGTGAGTGTACTATGGGTGCATCTCTGCCTAACGTGAGTGTACTATGGGTGCACCTCTGCCTAACGTGAGTGTACTATGGGTGCACCTCTGCCTAACGTGAGTGTACTATGGGTGCATCTCTGCCTAACGTGAGTGTACTATGGGTGCATCTCTGCCTAACGTGAGTGTACTATGGGTGCACCTCTGCCTAACGTGAGTGTACTATGGGTGCACCTCTGCCTAACGTGAGTGTACTATGGGTGCATGTTGGGGTCGCCTTCTAGTCTAACCGGATGCAGCTGAATACCAGTATATTACATGGAGCGGCTGCCTATCTGACCTCCACAACCTAGTTACTGGGTAATACGATACCCCTTGGCAAGACTGGTTGTCAGACATAATGTTAATTTACACGAATCCAACACATTGTAATAAGATTTATTTATTTATTAAAATCTCTAATTACTATCATTACAGGTTATACCGAATGCGATAGCGTGGTCTTCAAATTAATATACTTACAATTCAAAACTATGAAAAACGTAATAAACTAGGAGTACCTACTTATAATACATCTAAAAATAATAACTACTTTACTAAGTTCCATAAATAAAATAAACTAAAATAAAAACACAAAATATAGCCTACTCTAATCTACGTTATAACATAAAAAGAACATCAGTATTTTTGCGAATTCACTCAAATGGCATGTAAATACATCGATACATACATGTAAATAGATCGTTAATAACCCGAATTGCGCGGGTCAATGGTGTTTTGGCGAGAAGGTTGGTCCTGGCAACAGGCACGGCCACCAGAGGCGGGCGGCGCCGTCTCCACACATAGCGGTCTGGTACACATACACTCAGGAGCTGCGGCACTCCTGGGTTATGCTCAATGCCACGAAGTAACCTAACCAGATAAGCGACAAGCGTGAATTCCCGTCGTACCCTCAGTTGGTTGTACCCGACCATACCGAACACAAATAGAGTGAAGTACATCAACGGGTAAAATGGATATACCCCATATTTTCTTGTACAAATGCCGCGTGAACTTGTTCTGTACGCGTTCCAGCATTACTGAGTACTTGGCCTCATGCGGAGCCCATCTGACAGCACTATGTTCCAGATGACTCCTGACTATTGCGTCATACAGGACTCTGACAGTTGCGATGTTAGTGAAGTGCCTTGTCTGTCTCAGAACAAATCCCAAGTTTCTAAACGCCCTTTTATAGATCCCCGTAATATGACCGCGAAACGATAGTTCGGGAGTGACAGTAAACCCCAAATCCCGCAACTCAGAGACTCGTTGCATAGGCGCGGCGCCCACCACGTACCTACTCGTGTACTAGAGGGGCACGCGCGCGCGTGAAACTCATCACCGGGCACTTTGACACGTTAAAGAAAAGCCCGTTGTCCTGACTCCATTCTACTACCCTGTCTATATCCTCCTGCAATCGTTCGCAATCGGATTTACTATTAACCTCGAGCAGCAACTTAAGGTCATCCGCAAATAATAAACATGAGCCATGTTTGACGACTTCCGGCAAATCTTTTATCATTATAATGAATTCGAGAGACCCCAAATTGCTGCCTTGGCTCACACCGGATTGTGTAATATGGGTCGGATTCAGCCTTTCGGATTTTAGGAGGGCCTAATCGATGTACTGCTGTCTATCTTGCGAATAACTGGCGAAGAAGTGTAATAGATGAGGTGTGCAGCCGGCTTCTGCGAGCTTCGTTAGCCCTTAGCGGTTAGCCTGTATAGCCAACCAGTCTTCCAGAACTCACACGGTCGGGTCGGGTCGGTCGGGTCGGTCGGTCGGTCGGATCCACTTAAGACCACTTATTCCTCCACATGAATACTTTATATTTCGCCAGCCCACCGACCTAGCAAGCTGTTGTTGACCGGAGCTTCACCGGATTTAATTAACAAAGGGCCCTCCACAGTACAAGAGAGTTACATAAAGGGTGAAGGACAACGCTTACTGTCACTAGCAGGAAATGTTCATAATTATAATGGACACTGTACGTCTTCTGCAGCCTACACCAATTATTTGCTTTTCTTATTATCCTAAAACACTAACAACCTCTCAGGACTATATTACTAACGTCATAAACAACAACTTTTGTTCTATGACTTTTAATAATTCATCAGACTTTCATACAAAATTAAAAATATTTCCTGCGCGCGCTGGCGGACCGGTGGATAAAATTGTTATTGTATGCCATTTAATAAAACTATTTATTAAAAAAAAAATCATTATTTTATTACTAACATTAGTGTGTACGCTCGCAATTTTACTAACAATTGATGAATCTGAAAGAAATGATTTATTATTATTATTTTTACGTGTATTATCTCTCGGGACCCTGGGGTCCCGGACCTTTGGAAGGCGTACGAGGGGGCGAAGCCAACTCGCAGAGGCCCGTTGGACGTTTTTAATGAAATACGGCACCAACCGACGATTATTCCTGTTTGCACTATGCTAGTGCACCCAAGGACAATCCCCGGTTGGTGTAGGACTATTGCAGGATATGGAAACAAAGATATTGGATTATGGGTTTGGGTGGCTAAAGTAAACTGGCATCCGAGAACTATGGAAGAAATATGGCCCCTGCCTGATCAATGTTTTATAAATACACGGATAAAATAGAACGGGGTGACTTGCACACTCAATAATGGCCCCCGGAAACTGTCGCTAGCACATAGTGACGTAGCAACAAGGGGGCAACATGTCCTGAGGTGCTTATGAAGACTGGATAGGTATTCCACGGCTTTCAGAACAATCCCAGAGCCCGGAAAACGGTCAAGATCCCTACGAGCACTTACTGGAATACTTCCTTCCCCCGAGCACGTTTACTCTTGCGAATCTCCACTCTAGTCGGCCAGTAAAGGCAAGAATGAAGTGGGAGCTCTGTTCCTCATCAGTCTTCACTTCAGCCGGCCAATAAAGGCAAGCCAGAGGTGAGGAACAAGACTACTCCCGGAAGATAGGGTCCGTGGGTTCGCTACTGCGCAACAGCTCGCCACATGCTGCCCTGCGGGGTTTTGTATCTCTCTTGGTCTGGCTCCTCATCCTAGACCTGTTCCGGTTAAGTAAACTCTATCAGCACAAGCCTAGCGTTCGGAGCGCGCAAGTCCCACCACGACGTCAACGTAGAGATACGGCGGTGGGGTTATTATTATTAATATTTCTGTTCAGCCGTTAAGTTGTGAAAGGTAACAGACAGACAGGGTTAGCTTTCGCATTTATTTACACTTTAAGTGGTGAGTGGGTACTTAGTAAGTCGTAAATATATTTAAGTGGTGAGTAGGTACTTAGTAAGTCGTAAATATATTTAAGTGGTGAGTAGGTACTTAGTAAGTCGTAACTATATTTAAGTGGTGAGTTGGTACTTAGTAAGTCGTAAATATATTTAAGTGGTGAGTTGGTACTTAGTAAGTCGTAAATATATTTAAGTGGTGAGTAGGTACTTAGTAAGTCGTAAATATATTTAAGTGGTGAGTAGGTACTTAGTAAGTCGTAAATATATTTAAGTGGTGAGTTGGTACTTAGTAAGTCGTAAATATATTTAAGTGGTGAGTTGGTACTTAGTAAGTCGTAAATATCTAAGTAGAGCAGGGGTGACCCAGTAGTAACGGCCCCGACTTACCTACATACAAGTTGTAGGTCGCAGGTTCGAACTCAGGCAGGCGCTTTACTTTGTGTAAGTATTTCATGACCACTGTTTTCAAAATGGTGAAGGAAAACATCGTGAGGAAACCGGAATGTCCTAGAACCGAACATTCAAAGACCAACCTGCACTGGGCCGTGTGGTTGATTACAGCCCACTCCCACTCGAGAGGAGGCCTGTGTCCCAGTAATGGGAATATTATTGATTAAGCTAAATATCTAAGTAAGTAAGTAGTATAAGTGTAGATTTGGAAAATGACGTTATTTCGGTCGCAATTATGAGCACACTTATACACAGTGTTCGTTTTAATGAATGATTACGAGGATAGCGATCATCTCGTGCTTGTTTCAGGAACACTCTCACTGTCGAGCACTCGCGCGACGCAGAGAGGTAAACCAACAGTAACTGTAAACTGTAATCAATGTCACGCCCCCTTTGTGCACAGAGCTGCTTAGGACAGCGAGCGAATACTTAGGAAATTATATTTACTTGTGGAAATGTGGCTCAGTGTACGCTCTACCGTACATCAGTACAGTTTTGGAAAATTGTTAAGCAAATTGACTACCGACTTAAATAATCCTTATACTTACACTTTTTTTTTTCTTAGCCTGCACAGTCCCACTGCTGAGCAAAGCCCTGCCCCAAATCCTTCAAGGCGTCCTTTTCTAGATCCATATACCAACCATATACCAATTCAAATCACAGCTGTCGTTCTTTGACAGTTGTATAAAATGGCTATACAATACACGGAAAGCTGACATAGGGTGACAATTCGCTTATCAACTAATTTCCGTAAGATCAAACAAAATCAAACTCAGAACATTTATTTCAATTAAACCATTTACGGGCAAATATCTACACACCAATAGTAGGTAAAATAAAAACTAAATTAAACATTGGTACCGTGTGTGGTTGACTTGGACATGCAGACAGCCATGATATTAAATCTCGCGTACTGATCAATTGATTTCGTCACCAGTCACCAGTCACCAAGGGAGAGCTAAAGAAATGACATACAATGTGATGAATGACGTCCCTTCGGCATCGATCATTGTCACATGGATGGATTAATAACAAGTGAATCGCTTTTATTATCTTTTTAACGATTATGTACCTAACACTTAACATTTCAGAGGCTTAGCAGGAAAGGTTTTTTTGAATTACTTAGTAGTAAGTAGTTTCTACTGTCATACCGTTATTTTGGGTCGTGAGGGGCTCGTGGCTAAATAATAACAGCCGCACAAGCTGATTGAAGATTACCTTTCTTGGCGCGGTCGGTTCGTGGATGGGTGACCAACTGACCATCTATTACATATCGATACCCCTCCGTGCCTCGGAAAGTTCGTTAGGCCGTTGGTCCTGGCGGTCATTCCTTGATCTTTGACAGTCGTTACTAGTCAGAAGCCCAAAAGTCTGACAACTAGTCTTGTCATGGGGTATCGTGTTACCAACTTACTGGGTTTTGGAGGTTCGATAGTTAGTCGCTCTATGTAAAGTACTGGTATTCTGTTGCATCAGGGTATTTATTTATTTATTTTACCATTTATACACAGGGTACCGGGGGGTTATATACAGGGTGTCCCGAAACTCAACGATAATTGGTACCGGGCGAGAGGCCAAGGTATACCAGTTATGAAGAAATAAGAAAAAAAATCCATGTCACTTAGTCAAGCGATAATAGACATTTTTCGAAATAGTGGAAAATTCGACACCCTTGGTCGCATTTTTAAGTACTGTGATCACATTTTTTTATAATTTTACAGTTATTTTTTTAATAATGTAATCTCAAATAACAATGCTATTAATCGCAAGCACTAATCAAAGTAATAAACATTGTTAACTAAGTAAAATAAATTAAGTTTTGACGAGTTATGGTTTACAAAATTATTGTGAGTTAACTTTGACACTCCATGTTGGAAAAAAAATGCACCAAACTACCCTTAGCAAGTTATTTCAAAAGATGGCCCATTTAGTCTAGATTTCAAAATAGTACAACACTTGCCACTTTTCTTGCCAATGAAAGTGCTACTTCGTATTTTTTGCGAAGGGACCTTATGGAAAACTTAATCAAAATAAAACAATCAATTATCGTAACACTTTAATATCCTCCTAAAACTAAAATAGATGCTCAAATTGTTTCCCTCCGCCACAAATACAAGCTCTGCATCGCCTCAGAAATGACCTATTCACCAGATGCACATCTACCCGCATTTATTTCTTCTGATGCTGCATCAATTTTTCGGCGCAATTCTAATAGATTTCATATTGGTTTTGAGTAGACTTTTACTTTTATGCATTCCCAGGAAAAAAAATCTACTGGATTCAGGTCTGGGGAACGAGGGAGCCATAAAATTGATCCAAGGCGTCCGATCCATCTGTCGGGATATTCCTCGTTTAAATATTCTCATACAGGCTGGGCATGATGAGTTGGGCGACCATCTTGTTGATACCACATTTCTCTGTAGATGTTGAGTGGTACATCTTCTAACAATGTCGGCAAATCGTTTTGGAGAAAATGCAAGTAGGTGTCGCCATTTAAATTTTCAGTCAGCTCAAATGGTCCAATTATTTGACCATTTAAAACCCACCACAGGTTTTGACCACCTACTTGTAGGACAATAGATACAGAGATGTAGACAGCGTGTGATAGAGCAAAGGAGACAAAAAATAATACATAGAATCAAAAAACAATTCACTTAAAAACTAGACACTAGGAAACTAGGTTAGACTGGAAGCCGACCCCCTATTGGGAAAAGGCTAGAATTTTCAGCTTATAATGTTCCCACTGCTGGGACACAGGCGTCCTCTCGGCGAGGGAGTGGACTGTAATCTACCACGCGGGCCCAGTGCGGGTTGGTGGTTGTCACATGTCTTCGAATAGGAAAAGCTTAGCCAGATGATGAAATATAATGTGCAGTGAGCTAGCTGGAGATATAATGGGCAGTGAGCTAGTTGGAGATATAATGTGCAGTGAGCTAGTTGGAGATATAATGGGCAGTGAGCTAGTTGGAGATATAATGTGCAGTGAGCTAGTGGGAAATATAATGTGCAGTGAGCTAGTGGGAAATATAATGTGCAGTGTGCTAGTGGGAAATATAATGTGCAGTGAGCTAGTGGGAAATATAATGTGCAGTGAGCTAGTGGGAAATATAATGTGCAGTGAGCTAGTGGGAAATATAATGTGCAGTGAGCTAGTGGGAAATATAATGTGCAGTGAGTTAGTAGGAAATATAATGTGCAGTGAGCTAGTGGGAAATATAATGTGCAGTGAGCTAGTGGGAAATATAATGTGCAGTTAGCTAGTGGGAAATATAATGTGCAGTGAGTTAGTGGGAAATATAATGTGCAGTGAGTTAGTGGGAAATATAATGTGCAGTGAGCTAGTGGGAAATATAATGTGCAGTGAGCTAGTGGGAAATATAATGGGCAGTGAGCTAGTGGGAAATATAATGGACAGTGAGCTAGTGGGAAATATAATGTGCAGTGAGCTAGTGGGAAATATAATGTGCAGTGAGCTAGTTGGAGGGGTTTACAGAAAAGAAGTAGGTTGCGCGATTTTTTATAAAAAGTAAGAGATTCTCGTAATTTTAAGAACGTTCATAGTCTGATCTCAGTCTCAATCTGTCAAAAATAACTCTAAAATCCCTACATTTTTGACAAGTATTTGACATTAATTGTCGTTGAGGTGAGCTGATTGCGACTAGAATTTTACGGGAATAGGCCTCCAGATGTCGAGGGAAGTAAGAATGGTCTGCTGAAGAACCAGGTTTCGAGGAAAATATATGGACGTTTTTTGATAAATACTCAATACATTTATTTGCATTCCACAATTTGAACTTAGGTGGTAGGTACATTACAAAATATGCACAATTTTAGATCATTATGGACCAATTCCTTACACAACGTACGAAACCTTTCTTGGATATCAAGAGATGAACTAAAACCATAACCCTGTCGTTGCCGTCGTACAGTCGGGTAATAAAACCAGCAATGTCCAATATAATTTAACATTTTTAAATTTATTACATACCTCGGAATTTAATCAAAAAGTAATGTTTGTAACGAGCTGGTTTAAATATTTTGTTTTACCCTAAACTTTCATAATTACGTCCGCGTCTGAGAGAGATGCCTTTGTTTAAATATGTATGTAATTTTACGATATAATTCGTTTCGAAATCCTAACATGTATTTATGAATGTAGATAGGGACCTTTTTAATTAAATAAAAAAAATACTGCAAATACAATGTCTAATATTGTTGTGTTCCTCAGATGATGATAAAACATCAGGTACCTACGTATTACATAAGTCTTTTGGGAAGTAAAGGCGCTTTAAGAAAGGATCTCCGAATTCCACCCTATAGGAGGATCAGGAGGGGATTTATTCGTAAACGAAGTTGTCGTCAAAAGCTGGTAACCTATCTATAAGTTCCTGTATATCTGACAAATCTATATATCTACTATAGTACTACTATATGTCGTGGATAGATGGCACCACAGTACAGCGGACAGCGCCATCTAACAATTTGATGGGTAAACGAATAATCATGTGATCGGAAACGCAAGCAAGCCCTACCTCTTGGACACGATTGTCTGTGGAGGGGATGCAGCGAGGACTGGCGGAGAGACCGAGTGTTGCGAGAGTCTACAGCGGACAGTCGAGCTCGGACAGTCTTGGCAAACGCTCAGTTCCGTACGCACATGTTCGTTTCCGACGCAAGTGTGCGTTTCGGTTGATAATCATTAGTTTATTAAAGTTACTTTAAATTCAAGTTATCTTTTTGTTCGAGTACCCACTACAGTGCTCACACATACGTAAACTATGTCGGATCATGAAGAAGACCCGATGTTTCGCATCTCGGCCACCCAGTGATGCGACATATATATATATCCTCCTTATCGACTTCAGAAACAGCGACCTTTTGAAATAATTATTTCCTATCGTGTAATATGACGCGCCAGGCCGAATTTTGTTTTAAATACCCGAGGGGCAATTCTCGTAATTTTAAGAACGTACACAGTCTGATCTCAGGCCCAATCTGTTAAAAATACCTCTAATTACCCTACATTTTGACAAGTTTTTGACATATTTTTTGTCGCCGAGATGATACTGCGACTAGATTTTGAACGCTTTAAATTACGAGAATTGGCCTTCTGGTCACAAGTTGTGAGTGTTCAGTTGGCCGCAGAGTTAGGTATAGCTAGGAGCGCTTGGGTCTCTTTACTCACTCGGCGTGGCCGTTTAGTGCATCGAGGCGCTTTTTTTCGAAAGTTTCTCTATACTACTAATAATAAAGCTGAAGAGTTTTTTGTTTGAACGCGCTAATGTCTGGAACCGTTTAATTTGAAAAAATCACGCTATTTAAGGAAGAAGAGAAGGCTATTTGACATCACGCTACGACCCTTAGGAGTCGAGCAAAAAGAAAATAAAGCGAAAACAAAGTAATAGCGCGGGCGGGCGATAGAATGCAAACAGGGCAAAAGTTTGTAAAAACGTGCTTTTTGAAGTTTAATGTTCTGAAAATATCAGAATATTAAACTTCAAAAACGATGTTCACAATTCAAATACGAAAGCTTCATAATTCATTTGTGAAAATAAATTAAACATTTCGCCCGTCCTGTTTCATTGAATTATAATTTAATATCATTCTTTCTTTACCCTTTTCATCTCAATAGAATCTACGGTCAAAGAGAGAACTCAGCGAGCCGCAGATAAGAGGCAGGTATTAATTGAATAATCTCCTTAATGACCGCGGTCTCATTAATTATATTCATATTCAAGAAATGAGGAGGTACGTCGGTAGGTCGGTCTAGCTCCGTTTCAGAAGGTAATTAACTAAGTAACCACATAATGTGTCAGGGCTGGGCCGCTACTTTTTTCAAAAGAAGTGTTTAGGCTCGAAGCAGGGAGTTTTTGAGTCATATCATCACCTTCACTTCAGCCTGGAATCGGCCAGAGCTGGGTATGGGCCTCCCCTTTCTTCTGCCACACTTCCCGGTTCCGTGCGTCCTTGTAGGTGTTTCCCACGATTTTGACGATGTCGTCAAAGCGCTTTTGGATGCCCCTAGTGGAGTCATATACCATTTTGTTTACCTATCTGTTTTTTGTTTTTTTTTTGTTTGTTGTTGGTCTTAAAGTTACCTTAACAAATTCTTCTTCTTCTTTTTACAAACGTTGCCCCACACTAGGAATCACTTCTGTATCGTGGGTGCGTTTACAAACATTTAAACTCACATACACAAACAGCCAGACCCGGAACAACTACCTGTAGACAATACAAATATTTGTTTCGTGCGGGAATCGAACCCGTCGCGGGTTTAATTGCTTAGCCACCAACCGCCAACCGCTTGCGCCAACCGTGTCGTCAAACGAAATTGGTTCCTTAATAAGCAATTAAGTCATAAGTAATTTATTTCATAACAATATAGGTACAATTGTGTTGAAAAATTAAAAAATACCATCATACAATTGCAATTAAAATAAAATTCAACTAGAAATGATTTTATTGATTAAATTTATATGTTTTACTTGTGAAAAACGAACCTGTGACACGAAGGGCTAACTAATTCAATTAACTAAATCAACCGCTGCGCCAAACATGCTGTAAAATATTTCTCACTTAGTACAGCCAACGTTTAATTTTTTTCTGTTGTTTTGATAGTATTTTGGAAATAGATCTTATCTCAAAATTGTAATCGACGATAAAATAAAAAAGCTTTAGAATTTAGCATATTAGTGCCAACAATACCTGACAACATACAAACCGTCGACTGACTTGTCTAAGTCATAGGTTCTCAACCTTATTTGCCCACCGCCCACTTTGGGTTTTTTCCTAGAGCCCATATTTTTTTCGCGAATCTATAACAGCTACTGACACGATTATATTTGAACATGTAACAGTATACACATATAGTCGTGAGATACATAGGATATAATTTTGTCTAGGTTTTCTACTACTGCCCTCCTGAAAGTCTCGAACGCCCACGACGAGTTATCGCCAATGTTCAGTACCTATGGGCTATGCCACAGATTTGCAAATCTCATCCATTTCAATTTATTTATTTACCAACTAGCTTCTGCCCGCGGCTTCGCCCGCGTGGATGTCGGAAACTATCCCATGAGAACATTATTGTTTACTTTCGATCCTAGGTATAAATACTGAGTTTCGAGTAAAACGGATCGCGCGCTAAAATTCTTCTATACAAACTTTGAAACCCCCCAATCCCCTTTTAGAAAAAAAATAATAAGATTTTTCAAATAAACCTTGTCGTCCCCTTTTACCACGACAGGCTTTTTTTAAAAAAAGCGTTTGGTACGTTTCCATTGTATGACTTAAAGATTGTTGATATACATGAGTTAATGTAAGCAAGCAGTAAAATCCACCCCTTAAACTTTATTACCCTTGTCCACCCCGGCAAGAGGGATTTTTTGAAAAATCCTTAAAGCACATACTTTTTTTTTTTTTGTTTTAAGTATTAGTACCGAGTTTCGAGTTAATCCGTCCGAGCGGCTTAAATTTTTTTCTTACCTATTCACTTTCACCCCCTAAATCCTCTGTGAGGAGTTTTTTTAAAACTAAAAGTGACCATCTGTATTAATTACTGAGGCAATTATTGCCAAGTATCAAGTTTATTAACCAAAGGAAAAAGATTTTTCATATAAATTGTAACCCCGCTTTTCATTCCTACAAGGGTGAAATTTTAAAACTCGTTTGGGATGTATTCCTAACTTGACTCACACATTAGTCATACCAATTTTCAAGTTAATCAAGCCGCGCATTATAATCCTCTCCTGTAAAATTAACTAAGTACCCCTTTACACCCCGTTAGGGGTAGATTTTAGAAAAACCCTGATACATGTTATTCTTTATTTTTGGTCTTAAATATAAACACTGGGTTTCGAATTAATCGGACCGCGCATTCAAATTCTTCCACACAAACTTCAACAACCCTATATCCCCCTTTGAGGGGTAGTTTTGAAAAACTTATAATGATAAACTTTATTACTTACTTAGGCGAGTATTCTTGAAAAGTTTCAGTTTGTTAACCTAATGAAGAAGATTTTTCATATAAACTGTATCCCCGCTTTTCACCCCAACAGGGGTGGAATTTAAAAAAATCATTTCGGATGTATTCATAACTTGACTCAAAGATTATTTATACTAATTTTCGAGTTAATTAAGCCATGCAGTAAAATCCTCACCTGTAAAATTGACAACCCCTTTTCAGCCCGTCAGGGGTAATTTTCGAAAAACCCTGATTTTAAATATTCTTTACTTTCGACTAGTTATAAATACTGAGGTTCGAGTAAATCGGACTGCGCGCTAAAATTCTTCCATCCAACCTTTGAAACACCCCAAACCCTGTTTAGGGGGTAGTTTATAAAAAAATAAAATGGCAAACTTCATAATTTACTTAGATTAGTATTGGTGCCAAGTTTCAAGTTTATTAACTTAAGGAATAAGATTTGCCATACAAACAAACTCCCCCAATTCACCCTCTTAGGGATGGAATTTCGACCCTTTCTTACTGGATACCTACAGTTCACGAAGAACACACCCTCCAAATTTGATGTATCTAGGACTAGCGGTTAAGGTTGTGCGTTGATGTATCAGTCAGTTAGTCAGTCAGTCAGACAGGACTTTTAATTTTATATACATACCTATATATAGAAGATTAAATATTTTAGCACCACAATAGCTGTATAACCCGGCCTGCCTGACCAGCCACTGCTATCAGTGTTGACTTGTTGAGTCAGGCTGACCGCTGTCCGCAAGATTAATTACTTACGTCATATCTGCAAAAACGGGGATTCTTCTGTACACAAAAAGCGCAGACATTGTTCATTAGGGTCACGCACTGCCAATTGGTAATTTGAAATGATCCAGCACCCTAATTGCGTAGCACACTATCAATCAGAATCTGAATCATTTTGAAGGATATTGCTGATCGAAAACAAACAAAATAAATCGAACTGAGAAAATGAAAGCCATTCCTACTGTTAGTGTGTTACACAACTACCCCGCAGGTACTCTCACGACATTTTTCTTTTAAGTCTGTGGTTTAAATAGTAAGAAGAAACCTGACATTGATCAATACTGGAACATGCTTGGATGCGAACACCGGTAATCTCCTATTGACCTATAATGTATCGAGGTTAAGTACATTTCCGATAATGTTATCTTCTATTATTTGTTTAGTCACTTCTAATACATTCTTCGGGATCTTCGTCTTGGATTTCATCGTTATTGTTGCGATTTATTGGAATGTAACCAGTTTTGCGCAGTTGTAGCAGGAGCTACGAAGATAATTATATTGTATTAGCTGTTGTCCGCGACTTCGTCTGTGATCCAGGATGAAACGTAGTCTATGTCGTTCTCCAGGTACCAAGGGGAGAGGGCTACCTGTCAGTCAAATTTTATTACGATCGGTCAGTACTTTAGACGTGGAAGGTAACAGACCGACAAAGTTACCTTCGCATATATAATGGAAGTAGTACCTACTGATGTATTTTTAATTGTTTGTCCTGCGTGAATAATAATAATAATATTGTCAAATATTAATCCACCCAGGTTGTATTTTATGCTTGTGATTGAGTGATGAGATTGAGGAACTTTTACAATAAATAACTAAATAAATGTATAAAAGAAATTCATTTCAGCTAACATTGTATTTTTTCAGCCGTATCCTATTACAAGACGTGGCTGCGTCCGTGTGGTCCTCAAGTAGATATAATGTACGTGGGGTCGTGTCCACCCACTCCTGGTGGCTCATTCTATCTCTGCCGCCGCCGGCTGGTGACCGCACTTCACATCTTGTAACGCTAAGATTTATTTTTAAAGGACCCTTGGCAGTTTCTGTGATATTCAACTGTTTTGCTGGCAGTTCACGCAGTACGTAGAAGATTGTTCGATAGCGAGATGTTAACTTCTCGAAGTATTTTTGCTTCATTATATTACTATTTTTCATAGTATTTATGATCAAATCACATTAATCACCTTCTCTTCAAAAAGCCTTAATTACATATTATAAGCGAACACTATAAAAATACTTAGAGAAATTAACATCGGAACCACTTCCACCTACTGCGCGACCTGCCAGCAAAAACAGTTGAACATTACAGATACAGGCCAAGGTTATCGAAGTCATGCCCTAATCAAGGACTGGCTGGCTTTTTAAACCTTCCTGTACTTTTTGCGTTATGGATCGTCTGGGGAGACATTGACTTGTGACGTATTTATTATAACGAAGTAAAAACATAACATGAGGTCTATAACCCCCGAAAGGTTAGGGTTTCAGTCCCATGTAATAGGGGCGAGTCTATTGCCGCCAGCCGGCACCCGACCCCCAGGGCCTCATGCTCAGCAGCAGCGCTTGCGACCACTAGACCAACGAGGCAGTGATATCTAAGTAGTGTAGATCTATATGTAAATCTGTAATATATGACGCTGTGGTTTGAGCTCGAAACCACTTGACCCTCGTTTCAATGAAAAAGAAAAGGTGGAAAACTTGTTGCACCCGCACTGTGGGTGAACAGGGGGGAACAAGCGCAGGCACGCAAAGTTCGTTCCAAAAGTATCAGAATAAAGCGTAAACAAATTCAAATTTAAATTCAAACCCTGTTCAGATTAAATTCTTACGCAATCACTCAGTAAAGGGAACTAGTAACACATTCATCTGTATAGAGAAGGTTTTAGCTACATATCCTAGCACTTTTTTCAACAATTATTGTTAGAATAATTATTGTTAAAAAAAAATTGTTAAAAATAAGAGAGAGAAAATTGATGTGACTAACCAGAACTGTCAAACTAAAAACATCTTTAGGGTGATTTAAAATTAAAATTTCGGGATTAATTATGCAAATAATCAAAACAAAGCACACAATTTGTAAGTGGCACTACAAATTGGCAACCACAGGTACGTTTCCTGATCCACTTGTTTCATTTTCCTCAGATACTTTTGGAACAGACCATACCTATATGCACAAGTATTTCCCATTAAATAGAAGGCAGTTCACTCCGTGAGGCCGTGAGTGGGGAGCCGAGGGAACTAAGTGTGGATGAAGGGGCGCTTACCCTCGGGAGACAGCGCCAATATATGAGGGACGAGGAGCGCATTTTAATATGTTGGGAAATATAATAATTATTAGCTGGCCTTGGGTTCCGCGGATAGAAAAAAAATAGAAATACAAAAAAAATATTCTGCACTTCTACTTCTTATTAGAGTGTGGATGGCAATCTAAATGGACTCGGCCCTGAATTCGTTTACTACGTGTTTGGCGCCATCACTAGCGTCCATCAGTTCCTGTAACGTGCTAACTGAAAGGATACGCAGAACATGATAAAATATGTCCCATCGTTTGTGGAACAGCACCATTTACCCTCTAAGGCTGAGTCGTCTATGAATCTCCACCTGGACAGGTGTTCCTTGTTTCGGCCAACTTGGCTCCGGGGTTTGCTTAAAGAATGCCAGGTTACCCAAGGTCAACGTAAGTTGCCTTGGGTAAGGAAAGGTTGGTAAGGAAGCACTGTCTTGCCAGCGCGTTCTGCACTAATAAGACGCACATTATAAAATAAACATAAAATAATAAATGGAGGATAGATTGTCTCATATGCAGATAAGTTTAGCAAAAGTAATGTATACCTTCTTGGTTCTATTTACGTGAATAATAATGTTATCATAGTTTTAACAATATAATTATTACGTGCGGCATTGAAAATAAGACCCTATCTTCACGATTTTGATTTACGACACCAAGTTCTTGGATTGATTTAGGTAAAGGAGGACCAAGGCCATCGTCCTCCGAATCGTAACTGCAAATCGATCACCTATCTAAAGTCTACAAGAATCTTTTAGCGCCTAAATGATATAGATAGGGGACGTTGTTGGTAAACATTTGTGAAACTGTCACAGACATTGTATTGAAAAACAAGATGACAGCGTTAGTTCCGAATTTGGCCACGCTCCAAGAGATCCTAGTGCCGTTGTGTCTAGGCACCACTTCAAGCGATTTTCAAGTTCTACGGGACCATTCATTTTTCGAAACGCTTATATTACTATTGCTTTAATAGCCACTGGGAGTTTCGTGCCTGTCTTTCTGTCCATATTTATTTGAACTATTCAGTCTTTCCAATTGAAACTCCCTGGTGTACTTGTATACTAAACTCAAATGCTATCCTTAAAAATCCATTTGTATGACATCTGTAATAGTCTAAGAGCCCGTGAACCCCAGACCTTCGTTATTTTATAAAAGCTGAAAGTTTGTCAGCGCGTGCTTCCAACACAGGTAAGAACGATGGACCATTATGAAATTTGGGTTACCGTGGGTTTGTTAGATAAACGGTACTAAAGGTGTGTAAAATACCGATCTAAATTGGACCGTGTTGTGCCAAAATGTTCCAACCCACAGTGAACATATTTTGAGTTATTTAAGTTTAAACATTTAACCCTAATTTTCCCATAAAGAAATTCTGATTTCGTTACACATGAAGGTATCAATATTTAGAATATTGAATAGTGTTTCTAATAGTACGCTTTACAACTTACAGCAGCTGCTAGTTTTTCAGATATTGATGAAAAATATCGTCTGGATCATTTCTGCAAAAAACGATTTTGTATGAGTGTAAGAAATTTTTTTTTTTGCATTAATGATCCAACCCGCTTTCATTAACAGTTTAATATCAACTTCGGTTTTTTTTACTATGAATTACTGTGAATAATAAAACTTTGTTATTGATTAAGGAATATGTATTTGCGGACCAAAAAAAAACAAAAACTCGTAAACTAATCCTCTTCAACATCAAAATCAAGTGTTCCAAATCCATCAACATTGTCAGTCACCCGTTTATTACCTTTAAAATTTTCGTGAAACTTTTTACAGTCATCTGGAATTAAATGTATCATATATTTTATGTCATCCAGCTTTGCCTGAGCTATCTCTCTGCCATGCGGCCACAGTGAACCAAGATTCTTTTTATCGATTTTCATTACACATACTCCTTTTCCTGTTTTTTTCTTAATGTCAACCTCTTCGAACTCTTTATCAAAACCGCTTCTCATAAAAATCGAATAGTGGTGGTCCTTTTTCAAAATAATTTCTTTCGTTGCCAGCCAGTTAACTTTAGTTTTATTAACGTACATTTTTCTGTTTACTATAAACTTCTCAATATCATTGCAGCTTAAAAAAGAATCTGACTTCATTCTCACTATCTGCAAAGAATTTATTTTTTTACAGTGCTTCATGACGTCCATGTACTCTTCTACCATGTAAAGCCTTTGTATGCCTTTTAGTCGCGTCTCAATTTTCGAAAAGTCCGTGTCATTTGGTAAAAATGTGTGTCCGCGTTATAAAAATCTTATCGAAATGGTCTTCAAATTATTATGAGAGTGTAAAGCTGCTTTCAACATTAAAGTCAATTTTATATTTCTGTTCTGACCCCCGCAGGAATCACTCCATAGTATAAAGTGTTCTGTCTCTTCTGATAGTTTATTATAGATGTGATGCTATAGGCATGAGCCAACTTCCTGTGCTCCCCTCCCTGCTTCGCCTTCAACCCATACATAACAATATACCTTGTCGTCTGATGCAGAATGTATAGCTCAGGCAAACCTGGATGACATAAAGTCTATGATACATTTAATTCCAGATGATTGTAAAAAGTTTTACGAAAATTTTAAAGGTAACAAACGGGTGACCGACGATGTTGACGGATTTGGAACACTTGATTTTGATGTTGAAGAGGATTAATTTATGAAAGTTTTTGTTTTTTTTTTGGTCCGCAAATACATATCGCTTAATAAAAAACAGAGCGTTATTACTCACAGTAACTCATAGTAAGAAAAACCGAAGTTGATATTAAACTGTTAATGAAAGTGGGTTGGATCATTATTGCGAAAAAAAAAAAAATTACATACACTCATACAAAATCGTTTTTTGCAGAAATGATCCAGACGATATTTTTTATCAATATCTGAAAAACTAGCAGCTGCTGTAAATTGTAAAGCATACTATTAGAAACACTATTCAATATTCTAAATATTGATACCTTCATGTGTAACGAAATCAGAATGTCTTTATGGGAAAATTAGGTTTAAATGTTTAAACTTAAATAACTCAAAATATGTTTACTGTGGGTTGGAACATTTTTGCACAACACGGTCCATTTGTAACAATGATTCAAGTGTACTTGAATCATATTGGCAAAATCTATGAATACTCATTTGCTACAAACACTTTGTTTCAAATGGCATGAATCCTTACTGCACTTTATTTTCCAAAACTCCCATAGGTGTGGGTTGGTATACATTAGGTATATCTTTTCCTAGGGAACAGATACCAAAGTGAGTCTTTGCGACATGAAAATAAGGCTCATTTTAGGTTGGTTGGTAAAGATAACTCAATAGTGACAAATTTGTTGGTTGGAACATTTTGGCATAACAGGGTCCAATTCATCAAATGATAAATTGTGATTTTTTGGTATTATATTCAGAATATTATTAAAAATCACGTCATTCATTGTCAGACACTTAACATCGTGGCAACCCCTTGGTCAAAGTCCGGGACCCCAGGGTCCAGAGATATGTCAAAGACGTTTGTAATGTCATCAATCTATTTTTTTATACTTTATAATAACTTGTAATGTCATTAATCTATTTTTAATTATATTTTTGAGTATTATTTTATTTGTTTTTTTTTATAACCTGTTATTGATAGAATAAATTTAAATTTTTAACAATTTAAGTTTTATTTTTATTTTTTTTATTGAGACCTCGAGAGAAAAAATACTCATAGGGCGTCAAAAAATCCGTCCCTTTAGGTAGTTGTAGCATCGAATGTCTTTTCTTAAGATGTTTTTAAAATTTACACAGTTTAATAGAGAAATAATAATAATAATCTTTTAATTTATTTTTTTATATAAATCTGGGTCAAAAAGTTTATTTGCATATGAAATGAAATGATTTATTTGCTATGAATGTAGGTACAAAAAGTATGGTGTGGTGTGTGTGTAGTAAAGAGAAGGATCCAGTACATTCTAACGTGAGGCATGCAAACATTTTTATAGTAGAATTAATTATGAAATAATCTTAAAAAATCAAATATTTAACGAGTATCAAATTATTAAAATAGTCAATAAAAATATAAATCATTCAATTTGTAAGTTCATTGAGTGGTAAACAATGTCAATAATAAGTTAATAATTAGTCAATAATACAATGTCAATAATAAGTTAATAATTAGTCAAAAATGCAATGAAATTTGAAAATTAAAATCGCAAGGAATGTCATTGTACATAAATTATAATCATATTGATTGTTATTCAAAAATTCATCAATTGTCTATTAACATTTTTCAAGTAGCAATTTATTTAATTTCCTTTTAAATATTTGTAGTGTGCAATTTTTTATACACAGGTAACAGCTAACAGGGTGTAACAGGTATTTTATTGTATGTCACCGGTGCCATATGCATAATATTCTTTTTCAGCAGTGCTGTTTTAAATTTGTATGTATGTGATCATTCAAATTTTCTTAGCTGCTGTTGCGTTTAAAGTTGATCAATATGCGGTTCATTTATATTATGACTCTTTTACTTCTGAATCACCATCATTAAATTTTTAATTATTGTAATTTAGTAAAATTATCAATATTATTATTCGCCAATCGCACATTGATCAACATATGACTTTACAACAGCTAAAAAAATTGAATGATCACATAAGCACCATACTTACTGACCCATACGTAAATAGGTACACATACATTCGTGCCTATCTAGAGCCACCTATAGAGCCTTAGTTCCAGTTAAGAAATGTAGATGGCTATTCGAATCTGTATGCTTCCAAATGGCACAAGAGGGCTCTCTTCTCCCGTACTCTTTGATCTGAATTGTTGTAGGGGGACGTGGCATGTATTATTTAATTTTTATTATTTAATTATTTAGGCGGCACAGCGCGTTCATAGAAGTTTTGTATGGCGAATTCGGAACGCATTTTCAATAAAAATATATTAAATCTGGACAATATTTGTTAATATTTGTTTTTTTATGTTGTCTACTTTTTTACATTATTTGGGTTTTTTTATTTTTGATTGTGTTTAGTTTAGTTTAGTTTTATGATCTTCCTGTGCGAGTCGCAATAAATAATTTTTCTTTCATTCTATTATGAAAATATGAGACGCAAAATTTTAAGATTTATTAGAGATTTGGTTGAATTAACATCTACAGAATATTTCTATGGAAAAAGAGATGAAATCCCCTTTATGGCAGCATGCATTTTTGTAGATATTTGCTCAACTTCATATGAGTCCATTAGAAAAACTACACCATATCTCATAAGTTTGCTTCGCAAAAATTGTAAACACATTATCCGTGGTAATACTTTTGATTGTGTAAATAAAATATTTTCGTTATTATCAACTTAACCGTAACTGTCCTTTTTTCGCTTCTTGCGAAAAAGGACAGTATATGTTAATATTTTTTTTTGTTAATGAAACAATGTTTTTTAAAGTCAGTCAAGTGTCCGGCACGCAACGGATGTTGATGCGGTTTTCACCATCGTTTAGAGAATTTGTTCCGGAAGGTTTTTATGTACTTTTTATAAATTAATATTCATCATCGTCTTCCTAAATAACAATATTTTATTCAGTATTAAATTGGTAAAATTTCTACATGAAGTCTTAGAAATAACTTCCTGCCCTTGTCCCATGGGGGCCGTTCAAGTATCACGTAAAGCAGATTTTTTGCAATTACGTAAACATTGGTACAATAGGCTATTTTCATAAAAAAATGTAATTAGTCCGTCAGTTAGATTATCAAAAAATATTGAACCCGTATTTTTTCTTTTGTGAATTATATAATAAATGATGAAGATATCGCCCGTTAAAGTTCCGCGTGACGTCACTTGCTTACGACACTTTTGCAAGCTAGTGACGTCACAACCCCCCTACTCCCAAATTTTGACGCGCTTTATCTTTCTCATTTTTTGTTTGATTGACAAAAGAAAAACTACGTGTCCATTATTTTTCGATAATCTAACTGATGGACTAAATATAAATATTATTTTTTTACCCAGGCAATTACCGTATTGATTGATTCACGAGCAGCAGTTAGAAGTCTAGAAATAAGGAATAGGTTTGGAATAGAGGATTATAGCGCACATAATATTAATTTAAATAAACTTTACTGACACGGAATTCAAGATAGAGTAACTTACAAACATTATAAATCTTAAGTAATATTACGAACAAAACAAACTTCTTTTAAATTTTTGGTATACATATTAATTCCAATAAATTAACAGTCTAAAATAAATAAACTGACGGAAAAAATTTTGACAAGTGAATAGCGCGCGGTAATTCCCCTACTCAGTTCTAAGCGAGAGGTACCTAAACGTATTCATTATTTGTAGGAATCCCTGAAAATGCATTTTGTTTTCAAGCATAGACAATGTGTGGGTTGCCATATGTGTAAAAAAGTAAATAATTACTGCTGACGTAATCACCATCTAGATCCCCGCACCCCCATGTCATCAAAAATAAGCAAAGCAGACCCCCCCCCCGCCCCCTTATAGTGCTTACGTAATACTTGAACGGTCCCATGTTACTTGGGGTCGGCGCAACACGTTTTCAAGTTTTAAATTAATATGAAACTTCTATCTATGCTAATAATAACGCTGAAGAGTTTGTTTGTTTGTTTGAACGCACTAACCCCTGGAACTACCAGTCCGATTTGAAAAAAATTCTTGCATTTGATAGTTCAATTCTTGAGGAAGGCTATAGGCTATTTAACGTCACGGTAGGACTCTCAGGAGCCGAGCACAAAGAAAAAAAGAAAAAAGAACGCGAAAACGCTCTAATATCTAACGCGGGCGATGCGATGTGATGGGGTGGGTAATAAAGAAATCTCGATATTTTGTCAAGTCGTAAAAACCATGCGAAGTAGGGGCAGGTCGCTTGTCATATGATCAATATTCAATTGATATCGCACACGTATCAAAGGGCCTCACAAAGGAGTTACCTGTCCCAATAAAACACCGGCTACCTTTTCATCCGTCCGATTTCCCTCAGGATTCCTATTATATAAAGATATTATATGTCCACCTCCACGGATGAATAATTCTTATTCAAGCTTGATATATTCGGGGATCTGCGACTTTGTACCTGTTGATGACAGATATCGAGAAAACTGAAGAGTATTTAGGTGCCGGATGTAACAATCACACACGCTTGCGATGACGTTGCTGAAGGGATGGGCGGTGCAGCGCGGTTGGGGGCCCTCCCTCAGCGCGCATTCCTCGGACCGGTAAACTTAGCGCGAAAGGGTAATACTACCCTTTCGCGCTAAGTTTGCCGGTCCGATAATACAAATATTAAATTCATGTTAAACTTACATATAATATATGTCGGAGTTATTCGTTTATTCGGAACGCCAGCGCCATCTCGTGGCGCTCGACAGAGTCTAGCCTGAGTTCGTGGGGGGACGAGACCTACAGCTACAAGAGCGGTGTGAGCAGAGCTCTCAGGATCATCGAAACATTAGACATCGTACGGACAACATGTGTTTGAAACTGTCTGCGTTCCGTATCGTTGAGTTGGGTACCTACAGTGTGTGATACGCTAGTGTGACTAACTCGTTCGTATATTGTAATCTGATTTGAACTGCACACCGTTATTCTATTGCGCTATAACCAACACTACCCATAGTACGCCCACAGTAATTAAAATATGCCTGATGTTAACGAGAGACAGACATACCTTCTCCGACATATAGAAATCTCAATGTTATATCAAGTAAAAACGTTTTCTTGACCTACATCACAATAAGTATTTTTGATACAAAAAAGTCCGGGAAAAAACTTGTAATATAGGTTTTCTTTAACAAATGTTTCTGACGAAAAATATTTTTTTTGTAATTTTATTTCAATTATTAATTAAATTCATAGAAACTAAAACTCATGCGAAAGAGCAGTCCATCGATTGATAAATATTCGATGAATCGTCAGTCGAAGTAGCGTTTGGCGATAAAAGGTTGTTTCGCAATAAATTCCATTTAAACAATCGTTCAGTCGACTTTCCATTAATCGAACATATTACTCTCGAAGTTAAGTTAAGACCCGTTTCTAGCCGGTGTCATGTTGTTTTAAAATACTGACCGAGATTGACGTATTAAAACGTTTTTAAAACCTCTACTTTGGTACTTCGGACAGAAATAAACGTTCAATTTCATTTCAGTTGCAAGTTTTCTATAAAAATAAAATGAATTACAAAGCCTGGCAGTTGGATTGGCACATAGTTTATTGATATCAGCTGCCGAGCAGGCCGGCGCCCATCCTTTGAAGTAACATAAGTTTACCCACATGAAAAATATGCAATTCTTTATAGGCTTTAATTTTAAATGAGTAGGCACACATGACTGCTGTATGATGTTAATGAGTTTCTGAACAAACGAGCAGAGCAAACACATCAACGGTTCACTCCGGCCCTCTTTGACAGGTATCTACATATTTGTGTAGGCCGTGCGCGTAGCCGGTCGTGTGGACTAATTGAGGTGAAATCAAAATTAAAAGTCATTTATTCAAATCAGGCTGAGAAAGAGAGCACTTTTTGAACGACAAAAGTACATTAGACAGTCGCGCAAAACGCCGAGTCATCACGTCAACGCCGGCTGTCGCTGAAAACCAGCCCTGGGGCTCTGTCTCGCATAGCATTATGCTGAGCGATGGTCGTTTTGCGTGGATGTATACACACATATATTCCCTCAACTTGTTCTTCTTTTGTGTTTGTGTTCTTTCTGCGCCATGTTTGCCGGAAATAAACGTATTTTTTTTCTTTCTTGCTTTAAAACGCTTGCCCTTCACTAATTCCTATTGTTTTATCTGGGAAGAAGATGTGGCTCAACAAACTCCCCAGCAGCACAGCTTTGTGTTCAGTTGGAAGCACTAGATTGTATACAAAATCTAATCTAATCTAACTAGCCTGTATTGTGCTACTGCAGGGCAAAGGCCTCCCTCACCCTTTTCCACACAATTCTGTCTATACAAAGTAACTAACATTATAAAACAAAGGTGATAAATAAATGGAGCAAACAAGAAATTGGGATGTTTAAATTTTCTCTGAAAACGAGGTTTTGTAGAACTGTTGTAGTTGCTATGATATTTTTATAGCTTAATATAGGTACAATGACTACTGGTTGGACACAGCAGTTTGTACTGTCTTTCATACTAATTGAAAGTGAAAGTAAAGTTTGAGTCCGAAAAGAGTTGTGCACTCGTGAAACAAAAATTAAATTAAAAATTTAAAAAACCCCCGACAACGTTAAACCCTATAAAAAGAAAAAAATAACCTTGAAATTATGACCCTACGTAAGTACGTATGAAATTGTCGGGGGTTTTTAAAATTTTTAATTTAATATTTTATTTCATGCTTTTTGTAGGGACTCCTTGTCATTTCATTTCTTTTATTTTCTTGCGTTTTAAGATTCAGGTAATTTGGTATTTAATCAGGTTTTTTGTAATTCGCCATTTTGTGGTAGTGGCCATCTTGGATTTGAAATTTGTCATAGTGTATAGTGTTCTACTAGTCAAGCCCTTTCATTTGATACCCATATAGAGGGAGTTGTGAAAAAAAAAATGTAATGCGCCATTTTGTGGCGGCGGCCATCTTGGACCGATTTTCATCAAACATAGCTAAGAATACTCCAGACAAATCCACCTTTCAAACAAAAAAAAAACATAGTTAAAATCGGTTCGTGCGTTCGGGAACTACGATGCCACAGACAGACATACACACACACACACGCACACACACATACACACACACAGAGAGAGAGACACGTCAAACTTATAACACCACGTTTTTGCGTCGGGGGTTAAAAATGGTTATAAATATAAGTAACAAGGCTATTCTTCCTCGTCTAAAAGTACATATACATAATAAATTAGAGTCGCTTTTCGTGTCTGTCTGTGACCGCGTCGTTCTTTTAATCTACGAAATGGATTTCGATGCGGTTTTCACCATCATTAATTTTACGGCTCCTCTCTCTCGCACACCGCTCGGCATGTCGCTGTACAACAGAGAGCGCGCGAAGTTTAGTTCCCGTTATCTCGACAATGTAGCCGTAGCGTTAGAGAATGTATTACTGAAGATTTATGTGTTTAATACATTTAAATTAAACTTACACATCACTAAGCAAACTTCATGTGTTGTCAAACCATAAAATCATACGAAGCAGGGTCGAGTCACTAGTTCATGATAAAAGAAAATTAAATCAGCGAAAGCATTTGCCAAAAATTTCGCACTTGCAAAAATCCAATAATTTCGCGAAGCTGTCGCTATCTCGTTCATTCGTACACTCCTTCGATGTGATCAGTGAACCCCATTCAACACCTTAATGGAACACTGTCACAACATGTGCTAAAACACCTATTGAAATATTATTTGCGGCACCTTTTGTGTGGGACCCTTGGGGCCCGGGGCCACTTCTACCTGTGTAAATTTTCCAAAAATATGATATGAAGGGTTCACAAAAGATGAGAGAAATAAGTATGTAAGGTGACGTAAAGGAAATTGGGTGCGTTCTCAGGAACAGAAAGGCTTCCGTGATTTTATATTTTGTTATTTTAGGAAATTCGATTCGTTATTGGATATTTATTTATTAACTAGCTGTGCCCGCGACTTCGCTGGCGTGCATATCGGAATTCATGTGTTTTATTTTTTTTCGCAGAACCCTAATTAATAAAAAAAAAATAAAGTAACCAAGCTACCCCTCATAACATCATCTATCTGCCAGTGAATTTCCATCAAAATCGGTCCAGCCGTTTCGGAGATTAGCCAGAACAGACAAATAAAATAAAAATAAAAGATTTTTGGTATAAGTTTCATCAAGCAATAAGTTATTTTGAGACTAAAAACAGACACTTTAATTTTATGTATTTATATGTATGTATGCATAGAACATTACTTTAGGAGATGAGTGTAGGTACGTATTACCAACCCTCAGTTTCTTTTGGTTTTTCCGGAAATTGACATATTTTGAACATACCTATTTCCGTAAATGTGTTCCTGAGGAAGTACATGATTTATTGACAAAGGATTGAGGAGTTGTGTTTATGATTACGTTGAATGATAACATGATTGCCATAAACTGGTCGTTATTTGTAAAGATTTTTAGATTAGTTGAAGTTCAATGTTTATCAGCACTGGTGTGATAAACATTGAGCTGTACAGTTAAGTACTTATATCATTATTTTTTGTTGCATAACCTTGATGCAAGGTGTGCCGCAACGCCAAGTTCTCGCTATTCGCTTAGATCCTAGCTTTAGCGTATCCTCATACAAGACCCAAGGGATGTAGGCATAATCCTCTCTATGACCATAACGGGCTGGTATTGTGAATACGATGCACTCCGATAGAAATGCAACGTAAGGCAATATTTGGTTGTCCCATGCACGGCATCAAGTCTCGAGGGTCATCGTAGAAAACAGCTCATTTCCCATGATACTAACTACTAGTCAGACCACCACGGAAGCATGTGACATTGTTATCTGTAAAGTTACGATAATATTTCAATCTGACGGCGTGTAAGCGTGTGTTTTGCGACGCTCAACTTGCGGAGTAGATTTGGAACGAATTTGACAGCTATCAATTTGACGTAACCCCGGGCCAGAATGAAAAACAAATGAAGATCGAGGAGATCGATTGATTTAATGTGACTGTGTTACAATATTGTTAGTATCAGTGGCGTGCACAGAGTTTTTAGACAGGGTAGGCAAAAAAAATTAAAAATCAATAATACTTACTGTTTTGGTTCGTCGTCTTGTCGATTAAATAATGATGTAGGTAATAGCCACCTCAAATATCCATAGATTGACTGATTTTATAGACATATCAATTTACGGATATTCGAAGTGGCCTTTCGGCGCGTTTGTTTGATCTTCAGTATTTGTAAAATTATGTAATAGCAGTGAAAGGACGGTGGTGTGAGTATAGGTACGGACGGATCTATAAAGGCTCCTTCAGACAGGCGCGACTCGCATCGCGTGTCACGTCTGTTTGCTTTATTTGTATATATATTAAATCTACGCGTCTATCTTTCTGTAAGAATATCTGCAATATGGAATCGTAAAAGTTGGGAAGGCGTTTCATTTTCGTAAGAAGGTTTTTTTCTATTGAAATCATGGAAAAATCTGTAAGACGTTTCTGGCCTTGTGTATTTCTTAAGTAGGTGTGTATACGTTTTAATGACCTTTCAGTAGAAGCACTGCTCGCGGGAACTGTAACAATTAATCTTGCCAACCGCAGTACTTCGGGGAAAACTGTATTTATGTAATTTTCGTAAAAATGTTCTATGATTTTATTATTTATATTTTTTTTTGAATTCCGCAGATTTATAAATACATTTGAGCTCATTGATAAGGCGGTCTAAGTTAAAGTTGTGTGATTTATAAACATTTACGAATTGCGTTACTAATTCAACCGGTAAATTGTCATTATAATTATTAAAATTTTCGCATGATAGTAGTCCAAAAAATTTACTTCTTTCAGATTCTTATAACGGTCGCGACATTCGTTCGTCTATAATTTCAATAAAAAGCCGCTTATAATTTATTTTGGCGTCTACAACATTACGTTTCCGTTTTGGCAGTCCGGTTATTTGTTTTACGCCTTCAAAAATTAATTCATACCTAGATCTAAATGATTCTAAAAACGATTCAAAGTCTTTAATTTTTTTGACGCAATAAATCACATCCGACGTCTTTTTTTGCATAATTTCTGCGAATATTTCGTTAAATACACGGAGTAAAAACTGGAATTCAAAGTCTTTAAATTGTCTAACAAAGAGGAAACTTGATCTAACGTCTCGCCATCCCAGGACTCTATGTGTTGAGCCATATCCTCAAATAAATCAATTAAATGTGAAGAAGAATTGAAAATGACATTTACAGTAGGTACGCGAATTGTAAGTCCATCGAGTGTCAGCCACGCGAGGCAATTTTTTCATATTAGCCATTTTATTGTAGTGGTTTTGCCTTTTGGTACTATTGTTAAAGAAATTGGCTAATGTGTTTATGCGACTGAAAAAACGTTTAGTTTCATGAATACGTTCGCACGACTTGGAAAGTATCAAATTAAGGACATGGGGGGAACACCAAACGTATTCAGCAAGAGGACATTACTGGCGAATCATCGACTGAACGCCGTTCCGTTCAGATGATAACACAGCAGCACCGTCGTATGTCTGAGCTATTAATTTCGCCAAACAGTTAAATTCTGATAAAATCTGCATTATGATGGCACTTAAAGTTTTCGCGGTACGGTCGGAACTTACGTCAATATATTTTATAAATCGACCAAACACTTCTGACTCACTAAAATACCTTAAAACCAGTACTAGTTGCTCTTTTCCACTTACGTCTGGTGTTTCATCGACCATCACAGCAACAAAATCAGTGGAAGCAATTTCTTGTTTTATTGTTTGAATCATTACAGACGCTAGACTGGAGATTAGGTTATTTTGAATTCGATTTAATAAACCCGTAAATGAGCTAGTGCAATTTTGCAAATGGTTTTCCAAAACTCGTATTTCGCGAGCACGTCGACCAGCTATAAATAATTTCCCCTATTCTCTGACGAAGCAGATTCGTAATGTCCACGAAAAGCGAGCTCTTGTTTCCCCAAAAAGCAAACAATGTCAATAAGTCGCTGAAAAATATTTCGGTTCCGATCGACTTTCGCGTTATGTCTATCAATGTCGATTTGTATCTGAGAATTTGAACGCGTCTCAATACGATTTTTCCAAAGGTGTGAAATTTAAGGGAAGCTTCTAGGTGTTTTTCAGATTGGTCATGTTTTTTAGCTGCAGTAGGAAAGTTATGAATATCGATGTAACCGGTATCGTTCCAGACCGTTTTATTGTTTGAAAATAGTAGACAAGGGAAACAGAACAACCTATTGCTGTGTATGCAACCTGTGAGCCAATAATATGAATCATATTGTTTTGTATTGAAGTTACGATTGACTTTACCTTTAGTTTGTACTAATTGCAAATCCGGTGTACAACGACCTTTTACAATCACTTGTTTTTTTTATTACCGAATGATAGTTTTGAAAACGCATAATTTTTTATTTTCTCTATACACACACCACCTGAACAACTTTCACAGTGAATATTATCCACTTTTCACACTATTATCGACGTTAAAACTCTTAAATACCAAATAATATGGCTCAAAAAACAAATCAAAACGAATCAAACAAACAATTTGGCGATTAAGTCACAAACTCGGAGACAGTGAAAAAAATAATACGACAAAAAAGAAATAGTGTAAGTTATGCAATATAAATGAAACAATGCTACTTTTTAAAATAATAGGGGTTAAAGTATGAAATTGCCGTTTTATTGTAATAGGTACTTCGAATTGACATAGAACCTTCGTGGTTTGAGATTTTTGAGTGAAACTTTTTTCACATGGTACTTATGAAGTTCTTCTTTTAAAAAATGTGCAACATTCGATTATCGACTTTCAGCTGTTTTTTTGTTATTCAGC
Organism: Apamea epomidion; assembly: GCA_947507525.1. Lineage (NCBI taxonomy): Eukaryota > Metazoa > Arthropoda > Insecta > Lepidoptera > Noctuidae > Apamea > Apamea epomidion. Next base: position 755,425 of record OX382239.1, read on the forward strand.
TTAGACAAGAAAGATGGATGCTTCGAAAATTCGAGTTATTTTTGAATACGAGTTCCGACGCGGAACTAACGCGGCAGAAACAGCTCGCAATATTAATGTAGCGTTTGGAGAGGGGACTGCTAATGAACGCACCGTGCGGTTTTGGTTTAAACGCTTTCGTGATGGAAACTTTGGTTTGAAGAACGAGCCACGTGGAAGACCACCCACACAGGTGAATAACAATGAATTGAAAGAGATGGTGGAAGCCGATCTGAGCCAAACTATAACTAACTGAGCGAATTAGCGGCATGGTTTAAACTTACGTTACCAACAATATTGACTCATTTGCGTCAAATCAATAAAATAAAAAAATATGAGAAATGGGTGCCTCATGATTTGACTGATCTGCAGAAAGAAACGCGTGTTGAAACTTGTGTTGCCTTGTTGAATCGATACAGAAATGAAGGAATATTAGATCGAATTGTGACATGTGATGAAAAGTGGATTCTATACGATAACCGTAAGCAAAAAATGCAATGGCTTACCCCAGGTCAAACGCCGCAACAGTGTCCTAAAGCAAAGCTTACCAATAAAAAGGTAATGGTAACTGTTTGGTGGTCTCAGCATGGTGTTATTCACTATAGCTTTCTCCGATCTGGTCAAGCAATAACAGCAGATGTCTACTGTGCCGAGCTCCGAACAATGGTGGCAAAACTAGCAGGGAAACAGCGCCGACTCATGAATCGATCTTCACCATTATTGCTCCATGATAACGCGAGACCTCATACAGCACGAAAAACCGTTTTAACTATACAGGAACTCCAATTAGAAACCATTCGTCACCCTCCGTATTCGCCAGACGTGCTCCAACAGACTACCATTTTTTTCGTGATTTGGACCATTTTCTACGTGATAAAAAGTTTTCTTCTCAGGAGGCAGTACAAAATGCTTTCACACAGTTTGTCGAATCTAGATCACGAGGTCTATCGCAAAGGCATAAATGACCTTCCTATTACATGGCAGCAATGTATAGATAATAATGGTAATTAATTTGATTAAATAAATATGTTAAATAAAAAAAAAAAACGAATTTCAATTTTTCAGTACAAATCGGCAATTTCATACTTTAACCCCTAATAGTTGTATAGCTAATTTCGGTTCGGAAAACATCGGATAATGTCGTAACTTGTCGTGTTGTAAAAAAGACACTGTCTGTTCTGTACGGTTGTGTGCGTTATTGTGACATTGTGTGCCACGTATTTATAGGACCGCACACCCATTCAATCCGCATGACCACGAGAGCACACATATAAACATTTAGACCCGAATAGTTTGCGTCTTCCCCGAGGGACTCAGCGTAAGCGGCGCTAGTGCCGCGCAATGCCACAATACTGAACGAGCATGCTTAGAGCGACTGTTTATGAATTTTTTGTTTATTGTTAGTAAGTAGGTACTCGTCGTACTCGTAGATAAAATAATAATAGATATCAGAACAAGATTATACTGAGTTAGGTAGGGTAGGCAGTGTCTTTCTGTCTTTATGAAACACACGCCACTGGTTAGTATACATAATAATGATTTAGGTGTATCAAGAGCTTGAAGAGTGCCATAAGGGAAGCGATTCTGAAAACTCATAATTACACCCATGTAGTTCGCTAGGGAGATTTGCAAACATCTCTGCAGCATCAGCTTTTATAAATTGTAAGTAAACATGTCTTTTGAAGTCATTGTTCTAAACATTTTTAGGGTTCTGTACCTCAAAAGGAAAAACGGAACGTTAATAGGATCAATTCGTTGTCCGTCTGTCTGTCAGCCTGTCAAAACAATTTTTCTCAGGAACATGAGGTTCAACAAGTATACATTTTTATCAAATACGTAGGTTTCTAAATCAACGAAATAAAAAAATACTGCATTTTATGCGACATATTTTGATAGTTGATACTCATAAATTAAAACCTATTAATAGGACGCTTCCCGTTGACCTAGAATCATGAAAGAAAGATGCCACGACATATATGGAAGCTGGTACCTGCTTCAATAGAAATATAAATGTTATATCATTAGAAAGGTATTAAGATTAAGTACAAGAATTAGAATGGGCTTTGTCTTGATTCCATGTCCGATCGGAGTACTACAGGGTGCAAGTTGAGACGAGGCAGTAAGGGAAGCTACATAACACTGTTGGAGCTACAGAACAACATTCTTAGGAGACTGTCCTTAACTTCTTGAGTAATTACTAACTGCATTCATAGATTTTGCGCACACGCATGGATTGGTTGAACTATTGTGGCTTTGGTTAACACATAAACTGGGGGAACCGCCACCGATGTACCTATTTTATAGGTTTTCTGTTTTCAAACGATGGTCCTATTTTCATATATTTTTAACGATAATGGAATATAGTGTACCTATATCCTTCAATGCATCTTTTTTATAAGTCACCCTGTATACTTTGTTTTGTTACAAAGCGCGTCGGTTTGATATCGACGTTTATACTAATTGCTAGTTGTTGATAATCCCACGCGAGAGCGAAGATAAGTGCGACGTCACACACTTGCTCTCGGTGACCACACCTACAGCACTTTTTGAGACATTCTCGAAAAAAAAAGACAACTTCCATTTCAATATTTTATAATAAAGCTGCGTATACAGCGTGCCGCTTTAGTGGCGACATTAATTTAACACACGTATACGATTTCGTTTTATTAAAATATTTTAATTTCATTAAACGTTATTATTTATTTTAAATTTTCAAAAATAGGTTCTTCGAGCAACCTGTAGTTAAAGAACTGGTAGCGCTGGGGTCATATGCCACGGATCACAACATCGCATCAATGAAATTTTAACGACAAACGTGCAAAGAGTAGGCAAATTGAAGGAAAGAGAGAGAGCCCTATGTCGGCGAGCGGCGCAAGGGGTTTTTTCAAATTACGAATTATTTTATGTTGTTATAATTTTTATGACTGCTGGCCACTAGGGCACCAGCCCTACCCGTATGGTAAATTATTAATGTCGCCATTGTGGCGGCAGGTTTTATTAGAGTTGATAAACACGTATCATAAATATGACATATCTACGTACTCGTATAAACTGAAATTATAATATTCGAATGTATATGTTTATGTAACAAACAATATTTACTATTACGTTAACATTAATTTTAGATTTTTAATTATGTTTTTTTAAACTTGGCAAAAACCTGTATTTTATGCAAATAGGTTATTTTTCCTGATTATTGAATAATTATTAAAATGTATATTTATAGTGATAATGTTTATCTACTTTAGTTAGTTTTGCTATTTGTTTTATCAGAGAGCCTCCAATAGATATGTAACCAGATGCGTTTCAGGCAAACACTCGTGTTTGGTTTCCAGATTTAACTCGCTTGGTTCACTTCATTGTTATCAGGTTCAACACACGCCATCTGTAACAATCATTAACGAGACATTCCTTAACACATGTTCACCCTCAAGTACGTCACCCTCATACTCATTATCTACTAGCTTCTGCCCGCGACTTCGTACGCGGACCCTGTTGCTTATGCCAGTGAAAACGGGGTCGTCCAAATCGAAGATCTGAAACGTCTGATGTCGAATTCTAAGAGCCCGGGGACGGGAAAACGGCGTGATGCGCGAGACGATTCAAGACGTTCCAGATCTTTCATTTTTGTAAGTCAACAGAAAATGCCCATCAGACTAATTAAACAACTTTTGCTAATACGTCATTCCTATATATGTTATAGTGTCGCTGGGCTTTGGAGTTCCACAACAGGTGTTCCAGATCTTCAAATTTATTCTCACAGCAGAGAATGCTCCTCACGTGGAATATTTTTTGCTATGGCACCATTTTTATATCTTTAATACTTTAGCTGGTCTGTTGCGGTTCTGCATCAGGTGTTCCATTTTCTAAAATAAATTATAGCTTATATGTTGCCCAGACTTAATACCTATACAACAAAAAAATTTTCTTCCCGTAATTTCGCAGTGGATCCCAAGGGTACACTGAATTAACAATAATATTGCAAATAACTTTAAAAAAATATCTTACAAACTATAGCTATACCCGTGGCTTTGCCCACATATCGCATAACTATTTTTTAAATTCTATTTTAATTTTAATAATAGTTAGTGATAGTTTGTTGATTTACAGAAACACTCAAAAGATGCGTCCCATACTACAATATAGCTTAGATCCCTCAAAAACTATTTGGCTTAGTAAACTCAAAATTTGAAAGTTAGGTAGTTAAGTTACTGGTAAGAGACGTCAGGTTAATAAGGAAATTTAGGAAACGTCGAATAACAGAACTGTTATAATTTACTGTACACACACTTCTGTGTAAACAACGTTCGCTGTTTTTCCCTCGGTCTCATTCAATATGTACAGCGAGTCAGGACTGGTGACGCGGGAGCAAGCGACGCACAGTTGTCCGTGTGAGAAGCAGCTCGTCCTGAGGTCGACACCCGCAGCCTTCAGTGTCTGCCGCTGCGACTTATTTATTGTCATGGCGAAGCACACGCTCACATGAAACTGCACGCGCTTGAATTGAAAGGGGTAATTGTGGGGAATCAGTTGTATACGTGGTATAAACACTGTCTCGCCGACACCACAACCCGTTAGAATTTCCGCCTCAATGATATTTCCCCATTGCACAGTTTCGGCGGATTGAGATTCCGAAGAAGCATAATTGGGACACCGACCTTTAGCTTAATGGTGTGCTCTGGTAGTCCACTTGCACTGAGGGAATTGAGAAATTCTACGGGGTAATGTGTGGCGTCATCTTGGTCGACAACAGTGTTAATTGAAGTGTAGATCACTTCATTTTCAATTTCCGCGAGAATGCATTTATTGATCGCTGAAGCTTGGTCGTTTCTGGGCGTTAAAATGACTCGTTCTCACACCCAAGAATTATCTTGGTGCGGTATCCTATTGATGTCCCCGTACACCAGGCGAATCAAATCTTCTAAGGTGGACACCACTCTCCCAAGTATCTCAGGTTGAACCACCTGGCCACCGTCTACTGGTAGCGTTCCCTCACCCAATTTTAAGAGAACATCAGAAAATTCTTGGGCGTGTACATTCCCGCCAAGCTGTGTTCTCATATTCATCGTTAAGCGCAACCTATGAATATGTGGCCATAAGAAAGAGCATTTGAACGAAGCATTCAGCTCATCAGCCCTAGTTCCTCGCGTCACCACAGGCAGCGTTTGTTGCAAAATCGACGCTAAACAGAACTGTAACGCCACCTATCATTTGCTGGTTCCTGCGGACGTCCTGCAAAGTCTTGTTTACCGCCTCTACTGCTTTTCTGTTCGCCATAGTGCATTCATCCCACACGATTAAAGAGCAATCTTTAAGCACGCGCCCTTTGTTACTGTTGCGTGACACTCCACAAACAGGTGTTTCATTACTCTCTAAATCTATGGGAATCTTAAACATTGCGTGCACTGTTTTGCCACTAGGAAGCAGTGTTGCGGCGATTCCTGACGATGCTACTGCAATGGCAATCTTGCCTTGCCTCCTAACCTCTGCCAGAATGCCAGCGGTGACAAATGTTTTCCCTGTTCCACCAGGAGCATCCAAGAAAAACATTTTACCTTGGCCGAGCTCAACGCTTTCAAGGATGGTGTCGAAAATTTGCTTTTGCTCTGAGGTAAACTTAGAGACATGGTCATTGACGACGGTACTCATAGCTCTTGAATCAATTACCTACAATAAATGTGCTTGGTAAGATATAACTTAGAATCAAAAGTTTGACTTGACTTCATGATAGTGTAGCTTGTTGTACCACCAATCAATCTGTTTAGTAATATTGGTGTGAAACTCCATACAATTAGATAGGACATGTAAAGTTCTCAGATTTCATTATAGTATCGTTCATAATGCACATAAAAAATGCAAAAACTAAAAAAAGAATTTTACGATTTTTTAAAACAATATTATAGGATTTGAACTCGCACCATTTAGTGCGGTAAACGGTCGCTTGACCTCACCGCTAAATTCCCCGTTGACATATTGTTGAAATAACTGTTCCCTTGCAATTTATAATGTTACTGCCCCGCTCCTTTATAAAAATAGCGTGATTATTATGTTCCCAGAGTTAAATTATTATTAACTAAATAAATAACATGTCAGTTTGTGCATTCAATTATTTTGTGCATTCATTTACGAACAAAAACCTTTTAAAATCAATATTGCTTACCTCCCATAACATACGGCGTGATAATATGTAGCCTAAATAAAGCCTTCCTTGGTTTAGAAAGAACATTTTTGCTGAATTTCAATTTAATCTATCCAGTAGTTTTGGCGTGAAGCCGTACCATACACACAGACAAACAGACAAAAATTCAAAAAATTCACTTTTTGTCATCAGTTACGTTTTTCTAACAAAAGCCACTTATTTTTTCTCGAAAATTCTTAATGTACAGTTTTCTTTCGTTACTGTTTTATTATATGTTGTCATACAAGATCCAGAACTCATCAAGCTCGTAATGACGAAGGATTTCTATTTCTTCAGCGGCCGTGAAGTCTCCAACTACTCCCACAGGGAGTTGTTCACGCAAAACCTGTTCTTCACCTACGGCGACAGGTGGAAGGTGCTACGTCCTACTTCTCCTCCGCCAAGATGAAGAACATGTTCCATTTGATCGAGAAGTGTTCTCACGTGTTCGAGAACATACTCGACGAAGAAGTGCAGAAATGCAACGAGTTAGAAGCGAAGGTGGTCGTGGCGAGGTTCACGATGGACTGCATTGGATCCTGTGCGTTTGGCCTTGAAACAAACACGATGGAGAAGAAAGAAAACAATCCATTCAGACACATTGGTGATGTTATCTTTGATACTCATAGGTTTAGAGCATTCAAGACTGTTGCGCGCACTATCTGGCCAGCCATATTCTACGCGCTGGGATTCAGAACGATGCCAACAGAAGTGGATCGCTTCTTCAATAATTTGTTGACAGGAATATTCAAAAGCCGCAACTATACGCCGACGTCGAGGCACGACTTTGTTGATCTCGTGCTCAATTTGAAGAACAACCATTCGATGACAGGCGACTGTTTGACAAATATGAAAGCTGATTCAGGAAAGAAAGTACATTTAGATGTGGACGACGATCTGTTGGTGGCGCAGTGCTTCTTGTTTTTCACTGCGGGATACGAGACTTCAGCAATCACTTTGAGTTACACTTTGTTTGAGTTGGCAAAACATCCTCATGCTCAAGAGCGACTGTTGGAAGAAGTAGACGATTACCTGCGTCGTCACAACAACGTGCTGAAGTATGACTGCGTTGCAGAGACACCTAACATGGAAGCGTGTATTAATGAAGCTCTTCGTCTGTACCCAGCGCTAGGAGTGCTAACTCGCGAGGTGATAGAAGACTACACGTTCCCATCGGGGCTGAAGCTAGAGAAGGGTGTCCGTGTGCACCTGCCGGTGTACCACTTGCAGCACAGCCCGGAGTTCTTCCCGGATCCGGAGCAATACCGTCCCGAACGGTTCCTGGCGGAGGAGAAGCAGAACATTAGGCCGTACACATACATGCCGTTTGGTGATGGTCCCAGAATCTGTATTGGTAAGTGCTACATTATTATTTTTGGTCACCTTTGCGAGATGGTTGTATTTCCTTTATGTAGAAGTAAAGAAGAAAATATGCTACGGACAGTCTGAGTGAAAAATCGAAAGAGAGAGACAGAGTACTTCAATGTATTGTTCATTACACTTGTTAAGTTTTGTTTAATGTGTTTTGCCATTTTTTACTTAAAAATTGGAGTGCAACTTTAGATCTAAGCACTTCGCGGTATGTTATTCTCATCCAAACGCGTTGTCTTGGTACCGACGTGACCGAGTACATCTAAACTCACTTATATAAAACTACAAGAAAATTATGTTTTCAATATGTGCAGCTTCGTGTTGAAGCTGCACATATTCAAAACATAATTTTATTGTAAATATTTATACAACTTATAAATATTTACTTATTGATAATGTAATGTTGATAATATTGACACGTGTCATCACCATCACTCGTGTCATTATTATCAATATTACATAACATCACGCCTGTTTCCCGGAAGGATTAGGCAGTGGTGTACCTACATAGTACACCCACATTTCACCAATTATGTTTAAGGCCCATGTAATAGTGGCTAGTCTGTTGGCTTCACCCGGGCACAAATCCAGAGGGGCAATTCTCGTAATTTTAAGAACGTTCACAGTCTGATCTCAGTCTCAATCTGTCAAAAAATACTTCTAATTTCCCTACATTTTGACAAGTTTTTGACATTTGTTTGTCGCCGAGATGAGACTGCGACTAAATTGTGAACGTTTTTAATTACGGGAATTTGTCTTCAGAAACCAAATAACACTTCCCCAGGCGGGAGTCGACCCCAGGACCTCATGTTCAGCAACGATAGCCTCAAACTCAATGCATTTATTTAAATTAAACCATTTACAGGCTTTTGAATTGTCAAAGAGTCGGTGAGATGAAAGTTGAAGCTAATTGCCCATTCCAAAATGTAGATCTCTATGGAGAAGAACGGGCAAGAATATTCAAGGACACTCTTTTAAATCAAGATATTACAAAATCCTGGGTGCATTATTCTTGTTGCTTCTAAATATATGTGAGAACAATGTAAAAAACAAATGAAGAAACAATTCCAAATATAAAATTAAAAATAAGCTCTGCAACTAAGAGATGACCAGTCTCAACCGACGGCGGCCGTTCACGAACATGACGCATGGCTCAGCACCATCCAGCTCAACCATTTTGTAGGGAACCGAATGATCCGACACATAGAAGATAGGGAATATCTTGGAGGAAACCTCTGATGAACGCATGACGAACTTAAGAATACTTAAACGTCTAATCCACCACGTCTCATCATCATCATTTCAGCCGAAAGACGTCCACTGCTGGACATAGGCCTCCCCCAAGCACTTCCACTTCGACCGGTTCCGTGCTTCTCGCATCCGACGGGTTCCTGCCACGCCTCTTCGCATCCACCACGCCTATGTCTTGTTGATTTAAATAATTTACAATCATCGTCTTTCCAGGTACAATACTAAAGAAGTACCGCGTGGAGCTGGCTCCGGGCATGGAGGAACAGCTGACGTTCGAGCCCAAAGCCGTAGTGACGCAGTCAGTTGGGGGTATCAGACTGAAGTTTATTGAAAGAGAGGGTTGGGAGCAAAGGCTGTTGAACTCACCTTGAATTTGTTGAAGACTTTAGTTTCATCATTGTGTCATCCCATCTACGAGTATGTCTCTTTTTGGATTTTAAGCAGATATCAGTAATGAATGAACATAAGAGGAGGCGCCCGGGTAGCCCGCGAAATTCAAATTTTCTTGAAAAATATGGAATCTTTAGCATATATTATGGTGTATGATTTGTTGGTGTTCCTTAAATAAATAAATATAATCCTATTGAATGACTATTTCATGAAATATTTATTTGAATTTCGCAAGCTGCCTAGCGCATCCCCCATAAGCATTAGGTAACATTTGTTGTAAGGTCTGCAAGGAATTAAATACTTGCCGAATGCATAACGTCCTCCTCTTTTTGAAGTCAGTTAATCAAAGAGTACACCTACTGACATCGTCAGCACTATCACATTATAGTTGTATCTAGTTATAAGTATGTATATAATTTTGTAAGCTATAATACGTAACGTAACGTGTAACGTACGTTTTGTAATACGTTTTTTATTGTTTTATTATTATTAAATGTTTATAAAGATATATTTTCTTTTGTATCTAATTGATAGTGCTGTGCTTTCCTATTTTTTTTTGGATTTCGATCAAATTTTGCACACATATGGTTTATAACCTGCGGGGTAGTTTTGTAACACACTAGCAATGTGCAATAGCAATGGCTTTCATTTTGACAGTTCAAAAAAATTCATTGCCTTATTTACATTGCTGAACTGACAATTTTTTCGAACACGTGAAGCAATGCAAATGAAGCAAAAAAAATAGCAATATCCTTCAAAATGATTCAAATTCGATCGATAATGTGTTACGCAATTAGGGTGCTGGATTAACATATAAGGCTTTTTGTCCCGGTAGCAAGTTCCCGCGGGATAACTTGTAACATCCCGCGGTCGAAGCCGCTGGCTAAAGCTAATAAACTGTAAATGTGCTCGCTGAGTTCGAGTGAGCAACGTTGTGCTCATGAAGTGAGTACCATAAGCCCCAGGTTCCGTTTTTTTGAACCATTACAACGTTGTAAAGCTCCTTGTGTCAACTAATTACTTCCGGGCGGTGAAATAAAAATAATCCAATGAAGAACATGTAATGGTAGTCATTTTATAGTTTTATGGTTCCGTACTCAAAGGGTGCGGAACCATACGTACGGGCCCCCGTTGCTATGGTTCCGCTGTACGTCCGTCTGTCACAGGGTTGTATCTTTTGAACCGTAATAGGTAGACACTTGAAATTTGCACAGAGAGATGTACTACTATGGCTGCTATAACAACAAATAATAAATATAAAATAAATGAAAAAATTAAAGGGGGTCCCGCCAATAAAGGAATAATTTTTTACGGCGTTTTATAAAAATACGTAGTGTTAAATATTGTACGGTAGTAAGGAACCATTTTAAACTTCGTCCCTGAGGAGGGTCCCCCGACCCCACACGTTTTTTAAAATTGAAACAGTAGTTTTCTTTAAAGAGGTGCCTATTTACTATGTGCTCCCCTGAGCCACATAAAAAGCATTACTTATGCGAGTCTACGTAATCTTATAAGCGTACACCTTTAATTTTCTAAGAGCTGCAGAGGGCCGCCATGCCAGGCGGAGTTGTTCAGCCATTTGCTAATTAAATATATGAGCACGATGGAAGAATTCTTTAAGTAATCTTATGTTATGGTACGGATAGGGGGCGCCTAATATGAATTTAACACACGTTGAGGCAAAGGAGACCAGACATTTCATACAAAGTTGAGCCCAAAAGCCAAAGTATTCAGCCAGCGAAACATGTATTACCCTGGTCGGGGAAGTACTCCTTATCATTTCTTACTATTGCGCTGAATCTCCACGACCATTCCTTCAGCTGGTTTTTAAAGTTGAAAAATCTAGTTTAATACATTTATTTTCTATGCTAGACAGAATTAGCACTATTGCGTACTGACATCACAACATGGAACCGCCATAGTAACTTCGCGACATTCAGTACAATGATTGTTTTGCTTGACGAGGATACATGAATCATTTCAAAAGTGCGTCAATTCTCCATTTTAAAATAAGCAACTGCCTTGTTCTAGTGGTCGCGCATGGTAGTGCCACTGAGCGTGAGGTCCTGGGTTTGATTCCCGTGTCGGGCAGAGTGTATTGGGTTTTTCCATCTGGAATATCTCAGGAGCAGTAAATAAATGAACCCTGTCTCTTAAACTAGGAAGAAACCTGTATCTTAAGAGACAGTGATCGGCCAACATTTAAATTTAGTAAAACTAGAACTTACATAAATATTATTTGGACTTGACAAGAAACTATCGAAGTGATCCATCGATAGTTTCTTGTTAAGTCTAAATAATATTTATGAGGAAATACCTAACTTGCCCAACATCTTAACTGTGGGTGATCTGAATATAGACATAAAACTAGGCAATAGGAATGACCGTGCACTAGAATACCTAATCTTAGTATTAATTAATGTCTTAGTATTAATGAATGTATATTGTTGATAGTAGTCAAATATACATAATAGGCATGCTCTCATACTCAGTTGTCAGCTTTGGCTTAACCTTTAGATTAATTAGTCAAGATAATGTGATTGTCAACTTGTATCCCCCTCTGCTGCGCGAAGGCCTTCTGTCGTAATTAAAGAAAATCAAGTACCGAATTCCTCTATCTTTTTCCTTCCGCACGAGATCCGCTGAGCGCTCTCACCGAAGTACCTACAAATAAACTCGTTTAGATGCCAACGTTTCAGAACAAATAGACGGAAAATCTTTTGAAAAAGTTCCTTTGACAAAATAAAGAGTCTTGGGTACCACCGACATGTTTTTACAAAAGAGAATGATTTTGAATTGGAAAATTCCAAATCATTATACATTAAAAACAAAGAGAATTGTTGATTATAGTAAGTGCTTTTACTCGTAGCTATACGACAACAAATACGACGTAGCCGCGTACACTTTTTCTAAACAATATGATATGAATTGACTGTGGTTTTGCTAAATAGTATAAAACCGATACTATGCTTATTCAATCATAATCAGCCTAAAATGTCCCCACTGCTGGGACACAGGTCTCCTCTCTGTGAGAGGTAGTGGGCCGTTATCCACCACGCGGGCCCAGTGCGGGTTGGTAGGTGTCACATGTCTTAAAATTTTTGGTTCTCCGGTTTCCTCACGATGTTGTCTTTCACCATTTTGAGAGCAGTGGTGATGAAATAATTTACACAAAGTAAAGCGCCTGTCAGGGTTCGAACCTACGACCTACTACTCGTAAACCGCAGCCGGTACCACTGGACCACCACTGCTCTTCTTAGCTCATTATCGAGGTAAAATTAATTAATAGGTTCTTAAGACATCAGTTTAGTTCGGTTACTTTTCAAAGTTTCCAGTTTCAAGTTCACCGCTGCTGGTTTTGAATTACAAAGTCTTTAAATATTTTAGTCGATTTATTAATTACAAGTCTTGGACGACAGATAAGTGCAATTTGGAGTTTATTGTGATTCACATTCACGACGGAAAAGCTTTTTTATTTAGAAGAAAACTAAATATTCTATGCGGCGCTCAGCGTAAGTATCCAACAATGTTTTACTTGCAAATAAATCTTCACGAATACTTTTTTTCTGTTTTACTGAGCACGTCAGGGATTTCACGATAAAGTGTCGGAAAGACTGACGGTCCGTATTTATTTTTCAAATACTTTTGTGCAAAAGTCGTAGTTTCGATTTCGTAACATAACATAACATGGCGCCTGTCATGGTCGAATGGTTAGGCAGAGGTGTGCCTGTAGTACACCAACCTTTCTCCAGTTATGTTTAACTCCCAAATCATAGAGGGCGAGCCTATTACCCAAGTATAAAACCAGACTCCTGGCTGCTACTGATAATTTCCAGATAGAAAGATCCAATAACACTTTGCCCGACCGGGAATTGAACCCAGGACCTTATGCTCAGCACTTTAACAGTAACGTTTGCGATGACTAGATCGAAGAGGCAGCTTCACAAAATGATGTAACTTACAATGAAGCTACGAGTTGGCCAGTTCCAGTAGTTCTAGAAGCAGGTGGCCAGTCATTTAAGAAGTCCATTTTAAGGCGGATACCAAAATGGTCTTCTTCAATGACTGACCACCTCTCAGCTGCTACGGCTTACATTAAGGGTTAAAGTATGAAATTGCCAATTTGTACTGAAAAATTGAAATTCGTTTTTTTTTTAAATTTAACTTATTTATTTAATCAAAATAATTACCATTATTATCTATACATTGCTGCCATCTAATAAGAAGGTCATGTATGCCTTTGCGGTAGAACTCTCGTGATCTAGATTCGACAAACTGTGTGAAAGCATTTTGTACTGCCTCCTGAGAAAAAAACTTTTTGTCACGTAGAAAATTGTCCAAATTACGAAAAAAATGGTAGTCCGTTGGAGCAAGGTCTGGCGAATACGGAGGGTGACGAATGGTTTCTAATTGCTGTTCCTGTAGAGTTAAAACGGTTTCTCGTGGTGTATGAGGTCTCGCGTTATCATGGAGCAATAATGGTGAAGATCGATTCATGAGTCGGGGCTGTTTCACTGCTAGTTTTGCTATCATTGTTCGGAGTTCGGCACAGTAGACATCTGCCGTTATTGCTTGACCAGATCGGAGAAAGCTATAGTGGTGAATAACACCATGCTGAGACCACCAAACAGTTACCATTACCTTTTTATTGGTAAGCTTTGCTTTAGGACACTGTTGCGGCGTTTGACCTGGGGTCAACCATTGCATTTTTCGCTTACGGTTATCGTATAGAATCCACTTTTCATCACATGTCACAATTCGATACAATATACCTTCATTTCTGTATCGATTCAACAAGGCAACACAAGTTTCAACACGCGTTTCTTTCTGCAGATCAGTCAAACCATGAGGCACCCATTTCTCATATTTTTTTATTTTATTGATTTGACGCAAATGAGTCAATATTGTTGGTAAGGTAACGTTAAACCATGCCGCTAATTCCTGGGTAGTTTGGCTCGGATCGGCTTCCACCATCTCTTTCAATTCATTGTTATTCACCTTTGTGGGCGGTCTTCCACGTGGTTCGTTCTTCAAAGTTTCCATCACCAAAGCGTTTAAACCAAAATCGCACGGTGCGTTCATTAGCAGTCCCCTCTCCAAACGCAACATTGATATTGCGAGCTGTTTCTGCCGCGTTAGTTCCGCGTCGGACCTCGTATTAAAAAATAACTCGAATATTCGAAGTATCCATCTTTCTTGTCTAAGCTGAATAAAAAAACAACTGAAAGTCGATAATCGAATGTTGCACATTTTTTAAAAGAAGAACTTCATAGGTACCATGTGAAAAAAGTTTCACTCAAAAATCTCAAACCACGAAGGTTCTATGTCAATTCGAAGTACCTATTACAATAAAACGGCAATTTCATACTTTAACCCCTATTATTAATTTGAGTTTTTTTTTTGTTCTTATCTTTATTATAATGGACGATTTTAACGTGCACGTCTTTCTACATCGTTCTCACATGTATAATTTCAACATGAATGATGTAACCAATATTTGTGTTACAATTTAGTGTCTATGGAGTTTCTCGCTCGTTTTTCTCCATAGGTACCTATTACGCTTTGCAATGGGCAACTGCTAGCTTCATTTTTCTATCTGACCGACGACCCCTTGAAAATTCAAGAGTCCTGTAATTGGTTTAAATAAAAGCGTTGGGTCTGAGTTGAGTTTGTAATCTTTTGTAAAACACTCGGAGCGAGATAAGAAACAATACAAACAGTACTTGAGGTGCGAACAACAAACTGCGAGTGTTATGATAATAGAAACGCTTGACAACATTCAAGCCGTTGAGGAACTCGTAGGTATGGAGAGAGAGGACCTATACATATAATTACATGAAAAGAATTTTGTTTTAGTAACTGCGGAACAAAGGCTTTGTAAAAGTACCACGTTTTTAGTGTATGTACTGTATTTATAATAATATTTTTAGAGGGCAAAACATGCAAAACAATTAGAATGTCTAACTGTCTCAACTGTTATAGTAATTGAGAAAAATATATCAAAGCCCCGCTGTGAAACTGTCTGGTCCAGTGAATGAATAATTTAGTAACAATTACAAACAGTAAGCTATACATAGCACACTTTTTTTTTTTTTTTTTGTGGATGGGAAATCATCAAATGACTCCTCCCGCTCTGGGTGGAGCAGAAGGGAGTGTCAGACTCTTACTGACTAAAACCCACCCGTGTTCCTTCCTTAGCCCTTTACGTACCAGGGCAGCGGTAACCCTTTCGGACAATCCCGCTACCCCGGCAGGCTTCGGCCCTGTCGGGCCCCGTCAACTACGCTGACATCTCTTTGAGGCGCGCGTGGAACACATACACGCCGTCCGGCACGGGCCTGGTCCTGATCGGACGGAGAGCTACCCATTGCTCTCCGCCCGCAGGCCCGCGCCTACGGTGGCCGGGAGTCGTCACGCGGCTCCCGACGCCCGGAGCGTCTCCCTCGGCGGCTGAGGCGTGAGGATCTTTCCCTCGCCCATCCCGCCACCTCCTTCGCTAGCATGACTGCTTCGCAGAAGGAGGTGACCGCCTCCCACTCCCTCTCGCCCCGGACCATGGCTTGCACCAGGGCCGGGCGCGAGAGGTCGCCGCCGCTGCCGATCGCCTCTACGAGGACACGGCGGTGCTCTGCCCAAGCGGGGCAGACCTCCACCGTATGCTCCACCGTGTCCTCTGGGCGATCCTCGCAGTGGCGACACCCGGGCGTCTCCTTCCGCCTGATGATGTGCAGGAACCTCCCGAAACATCCGTGTCCGGAGAGGACCTGCGTCAGGCGGTAGGTGAGAGCGCCTTGACGCCTCTCTAGCCACTCCTCAAAGAGGGGTCTTATCGCCGCTATCGTGGCGTGCCCTGCGCTGGGTTGCGATAGTCGCGCCTTCCATTCCACCATGAGACCGCGCCGGAGGTCCGTCCGCTCCGCAGCGATTTGCCGCGGGTGCAGAGTTTCCCCCCGACGTAGTGCCTCCGCGCGCCAGTCATACAGGCGCGCGAGGACTATCGCCTCCAGATCCCATGGTGGCAGTCCGGCAAGGAGGCTTGCTGCCTCGCCCGAGATCGTGCGGTACCCCCGGATTAGCCTTACGGCTACCACCTTTTGGGGCGCGTTCAGGTAGTGTGCGGCTCGAAGCCGCAGTGAACGCGCCCATACCGGGGCCCCGTATAGGGCCATGGACCGCACGACCCCCGCGTAAAGCCTCCGGCAGGAGGCGTTTGGCCCCCTCAGGTTGGGCAGGAGCCGCTTTAAGGCGGCCCCGGTCCGTTCCAGTTTGGGGGCCAAACGTCGGAAATGCATACATAGCACACTTCACGCTCGTATTCCCCGAAGGGTCACACAGACGTGTATCTACATATGTGTATAGTACACCCACATTGCTCCAGAAATGTTTAAGTCTCATGTAAACACAAATCCAGACTACGGGCTGTTACTGAGAAATTCCTAATGGACCAACCCAATGACACTGCCTGGCCGGGGATTGAACCCAGGACCTTATCCTCAACGTAGCGCCTGCGACCAGTAGATACTAGGCAGCCAATCAAGTCACTAAGTTATAATTAGCACTTAGGGCCGTTTTTTGATCTGTAGTTAAACTCAACCAATTGTTAAAAATAGTAACTAATGGTTAAATTTTAGCAAAATGTCTTTTTTGATAAATTTTTAGTTTATCTAATGGTTATTTTTTAAACTAATAGTTAATGATTTGACCATTAGCAATGATATTATATCATTAGATAAACTAAAGATTACACTACACTTCTAAGTACGGGTTATTATTATTTAGAAACTGAAATTAAAATAGTGAGGGTAGATTTGCCGTGTTCGAAGGTCCTGCGTAGTCGCTACGGCGTAGGTCATTTCTCTGCTACACGAGCTACGGCGTAGCAGTCGCCCGGCCGTAACGTGACAGTACTATTTCGTCCAAGGAATATATACTGTTTCGTTAATTGATTTTTCTTCGAATGGATGTACATGGTCGTGTGTTTAGGCGCCAGTAAAGATGGGACCGTATTTATGAGCTTTTTGACATTCACAACTTATCCGAGTCGATATCACTAAGTCGCTGTAAGTAGAAATATTAATAAAAAATAAATCGGCCAAGTGTGTGTCACGTACAATGAAGGGTTCCGTAGTTGGGATCAATTTATCCCAAAAAAAAACTTACAATTTTAATTTAAAAACATATATACACCACTTTTAATTCTCCAACTGCAAAATTGTAAGCCTGTAATCGCAAAAAAAAAAAATGTGATAAAACTACAAAAGAACGATTTTCGAACTTTTTCCTTTACTTGTGCTGTGAGACCTTGCTTCTTGCTAAATTTAATGATTCTAGGTCAACGGGAAGTACCCGTCTTGATTTATTTGCGAGTATCAAAATATGTCGCATAAATGGCTATATGATGTTAATGCATTGACTTAGAAGCTTGATTTTTTCTGAGCTCTAAGGAATCGTAAACCTATGTTTTTAATATTAATTTCAACTTGATTCCTCCTCGCGTTCCTGAGAAAAAGGGTCTTGACACATTGACAGACAAACAGACAGACAGTGATCCTTTAAGGGTTTGCTTTTTCTTTTTGAGTTTAGGGAAAAGTGTATGTATTTTTCCTAAAACTTTTAGGAAAAATACACTTTGTAAAAAATATTTTAACTGTCTTTTATATGAAAAAAGTTGAACAGCAAATGAAACAACATTTCAAAATTACGTAAAAAAACAATGAATTCATTGGCTATTTTCAGCCCTCCGTGTAAAGTAATTTGGGCCTGTGTTATACATAGTGATCCAATGAGTGCGGATTAATTTAAAACTGAATAAAATGTGCTTGTGTTACCCCGTCGTGTTCATTACATACATTATCGTGCACGAGTGACGCGCTCATTACTCGGGGGAGAGCCACTAAAACCAAGATAATATAATCCTAGAGAGGCAATAATTGTTATGTCTCACCACGCTTGCTCGCTGGCTGTTCTCAATGGTGCCCCTTGGCTAAATAATAACATCAGCACGGGTCGATCTTCGATTACTGCTTGCTGGGTGTTCAAATTCACAGTCTTAAGATTTTATTTCACATTAACCTACATGGGCATGCCAGGTCAGAAGCTAGGTGCACGGTTCCAATTGGTGGTTTCCTATGGAGAAGACCCAGTAAGAAACTCCACAGTTATAAAATAACAATAAAATGCCTCTTTATTTTATGAGATCTTAAAAGTCCAGTGATTTTAAAGTTACGGTTATGTTCATTTTGCATTGAGTTATGGATCATAATTTATTGTTATATTAATATTAGGGGTTAAAGTATGAAATTGCCGATTTCTACTGAAAATTTGAAATTCGTTTTTATTTAATTTAACTTATTTATTTAATCAAATTAATTACCATTATTATCTATACATTGCTGCCATGTAATAGCAAGGTCATTTATGCCTTTGCGATAGAACTCTCTTGATCTAGATTCGACAAACTGTGTGAAAGCATTTTGTACTGCCTCCTGAGAAGAAAACTTTTTATCACGTAGAAAATTGTCCAAATCACGAAAAAAATGGTAGTCCGTTGGAGCAAGGTCTAGCGAATACGGAGGGTGACGAATGGTTTCTAATTGCAGTTCCTGTAGAGTTAAAACGGTTTCTCGTGCTGTATGAGGTCTCGCGTTATCATGGAGTAATAATGGTGAAGATCAATTCATGAGTCGGGGCTGTTTCACTGCTAGTTTTGCTATCATTGCTCGGAGTTCGGCACAGTAGACATCTGCCGTTATTGCTTGACCAGATTGGAGAAAGCTATAGTGAATAACACCATGCTGAGACCACCAAAAAGTTACCATTACCTTTTTATTGGTAAGCTTTGCTTTAGGACACTGTTGCGGCGTTTGACTTGGGGTCAGCCATTGCATTTTTCGCTTATGGTTATCGTATAGAATCCACTTTTCATCACATGTCACAATTCGATCCAATATTCCTTCATTTCTGTATCGATTCAACAAGGCAACACAAGTTTCAAAACGCGTTTCTTTCTGCAGATCAGTCAAACCATGAGGCACCCATTTCTCATATTTTTTTATTTTATTGATTTGACGCAAATGAGTCAATATTGTTGGTAAGGTAACGTTAAACCATGCCGCTAATTCCTGGGTAGTTTGGCTCGGATCGGCTTCCACCATCTCTTTCAATTCATTGTTATTCACTTGTGTGGGCGGTCTTCCACGTGGCTCGTTCTTCAAATCAAAGTTCACGAAAGCGTTTAAACCAAAATCGCACGGTGCGTTCATTAGCAGTCCCTTCTCCAAACGCAACATTGATATTGCTAGCTGTTTCTGCCGCGTTAGTTCCGCGTCGGAACTCGTATTCAAAAATAACTCGAATTTTCGAAGTATCCATCTTTCTTGTCTAAGCTGAATAAAAAAAACAACTGAAAGTCGATAATCGAATGTTGTACATTTTTTAAAAGAAGAACTTCATAGGTACCATGTGAAAAAAGTTTCACTCAAAAATCTCAAGCCATGAAGGTTCTAGGTCAATTCGAAGTACCTATTACAATAAAACGGCAATTTCATACTTTAACCCCTATTATTATGTTTAAAATACTACATTTGAAATGGTGACATAACAATCATAATAATCGATACTTTATTAGTAATATAAAATAATCAGACTTACGAGAATCGTTACAGTTTTTTAAATAATTGATTTTTACCATGTTTTCATATTACGCGTGTTCGCGGCAGCACCAACAGTATTCTCCGTGTGTTCGTAAGCCGGTGGGATTCCCCGATGTTGCGGAGGTGGATGCAGCTCCACGCTGAGTTTTAGTTGTATGTACATCTGTGTCTGTAACCTACTAACACTAGGAGTTAAGTAAAATTGTTACTAACTCTGTGGAGCCCTGTCTGAAATAAAAGTTTTCTATTCTATTACCTACAGTGTTCATAGGTATGACAGGATAGTGTGGGCCTGCCAACAAGTACCAGGTACTTGACAAGAACGTGGTTGTGATTACATTCTTTTAAGGTGGGGTTTCTTCCCAATATGATTATTCTTCACCTAATATCTTATCCAAATCCGATACTTGCAATTATCGGTGAACTGCACTCCAATTGCGTAACACACTTTCAATCAGAATCCGAAAGGATTTGAAGGAAATTGCTCATCCATTGCTTTATACGGTATGTTTAAAAATTCACCTGCCCAACAATGTAAATGACGCAATGAGTGTTGTCGAAAGTTCAAATGAAAGGCATTGTCATTAAGACTGTCCAGTAAACGTCTAGTAGACGTGATTGTAACATGAGAAATATCCACATACAATTTTCATGTAAACTCCATTCAGCAAAATGTAATTATTTTCTCACCTGCGTTTCCCCCGCTGGTCTCATGGCCACCTAAAACACGTCGAGTATTTAATTTCACTAATCTTAATTGAATAACTGCCGGAGCACTAAATCTCACAAATTGGTGTCTATAGCTATTGCAAAACCATTCAAATTGTTGTTGATGTGACCAGAGTGTAACGGCCTCCAAATTTATGTGTAATTTATCTGTAGGAATGGAACGGTGATGAATGCATGATTGTGTGAAAGAGCTGATAAAGTGTAAGTGAGACAGATGACGTATGCCAAAGACGTATGCTTGGGATGACGTGGAAGGTATTTAAAAAAGTTGAATGACGGAGTGACGATGTTAAGACGTGAATTTTTAGAAGATATATTTATGTGTTTCAAACTCATAGCATTTATTTCAAATAAACCAATTACAGGCACCTTTAAGTCAAGGGGTCGGTCAGTCGTGGAGATGAAACTAGTTGCCCATTCCAAATCGTAGTAGGTACCTATGGAGAAGAACGGGCAAGAAACTTCAAGGACATTCTTTTAAATTATAATAGTAATGGTTACCTTGTAGCCAGGATAATCCATCAGCAACTTGCTCTGAAATACAGCCTTGTGGAATCTGAGGTGCCGTACTACAGGTATGGGCCCAACACAGTTCTCGAAAATGGAAATATCACATTGTACTGGGATCAATCCATCATCACTGACAGGACTATTGTTGCCAATAAGCCTGATATAGTGGTGGTGGATCGATCAGAGCGGCGCGCAATGATTGTTGACATAACCGTCCCGTATGATGAGAACCTCGTGAAAGCCGAGAAAGATAAACAAATCAAGTATCTTGGCTTTGCTCGCGAGGTTGTCGACATGTGGCATGTGGACTCAGAAATCATTGTGCCGATAGTCGTGACAGCCAATGGGTTAATAGCCAAGAGCCTCGACCAACACCTGAGGAGGCTCTCGTTGGGCAGCTGGATCAACGGCTTGATTCAGAAAGCGGTACTTCTGGACAATGCGTTGTCAGGAGGTTCCTCTCTCTGGAGCCCTGACCGCCGGTAGCTTGGACCCTGGTCCCGATATCTGTGGGCCACTTTTTTTAATATTTTTATATGTTTTTTTTATCATTTTGTTTAGAAAAAATATTTAAAAACGTAATTTATAAGTATTTAAATGAAATAAAGGAAATAATGGTTACATCGTTCATGTTAACATTATGCATGTGAAAACGATGCAGAACGTTAAAAGCGTCCGTAATGAAAAGATAAAAACAAAACAAATGTTAAATATCTCTTACTAGTTTATAAAAATACACTAGTAGGTATACCACATTCATAAACTATACTACCAGCCGCTATCGACCCCGTAATCAGCTGTAGCTAACTGAAATTATGAGTTTAGAAAGTCCTATTTTATCGTCATTTGATATCGATACCCATCACTCTGTGAAGTTTCGCTAGATAATTTTATTTGACTTTATTTTGCAAAGGATATTTCATTGACAAATAAGTTGTTTAGAAAACATTCCTCACTTTAGCGTTTATATCGGTCATAGTATGATATAAAGCTCAAGATTATTTTTCCAAACCTAAGTACAATTTGATTGAACCGTCGGCGTCGTCATATCAATCAAGCTACACAAGCAGCCGAGCCACCGCACTCCGCCACCTTAGCACATCAATGGTCACGAGTAATGCACACTTTTATTAAAAGTCCCTTCCATTCAGTGTTCAATTATATCTTTCATCAGTATTTATGAACTTCATAAATTCACCGATAGAAGTCTATATTCTCGTTGCTATCTAAAACTAGTAAGATAATATGAATTTAGATATTTATAGGGCCTTGGACCTTATATCAAGGGGCTCGTGGCTAAGTAATAACAGTCGTACGGGTCGATCGATCAGGTTAAGCTACGCTTGCCGCGGTCGGCCCGTGGATGGGTAACCATCTTTACATACCGAGACCCTCCGTGCTTCGGAAAGCACGTTAACTCTTGGATCTTTGACAGTCGTTACGGGTCGTCAGCATCCCGAAAGTTTGACAACCAGTCTTACCAAGGGGTATC
Organism: Apamea epomidion; assembly: GCA_947507525.1. Lineage (NCBI taxonomy): Eukaryota > Metazoa > Arthropoda > Insecta > Lepidoptera > Noctuidae > Apamea > Apamea epomidion. The sequence continues at coordinate 778,016 of OX382239.1, forward strand.
TTGTTACCCAGTAACTGGGTTGTGGAGGTCAGATAGACAGTCGCTCCAGATAAAATACTGTTATTCAGCTGCATCTAGTTAGACTGGAAGCCGACCCCAGCATAGTTGGCAAAAGGCAGAAAGATTGAATTGACTGGATCTCATAATTATTACAATCAAACTGTGTATAAAGCTGGTTTCACATTAGTCGATTATAAGCTATGCGATCAAACACACTTGGCGGCGAGAGCGTCAGGCCCTATGTGCAATCCTATCTGCTTGCCATGAAAAACTATGGTTTATTGGTCGTGTGCAGGCACGGTCGGCAGTGTTGCATGGATCACTACGGAAGCTTGTTGGCGGACATGTTTATTGGTCGTGTGCAGGCACGGTCGGCAGTGTTGCATGGATCACTACGGAAGCTTGTTGGCGGACATGTTTATTGGTCGTGTGCAGGCACGGTCGGCAGTGTTGCATAGATCACTACGGAAGCTTGTTGGCGGACATGTTTATTGGTCGTGTGCAGGCACGGTCGGCAGTGTTGCATGGATCACTACGGAAGCTTGTTGGCGGACATGTTTATTGGTCGTGTGCAGGCACGGTCGGCAGTGTTGCATGGATCACTACGGAAGCTTGTTGGCGGACATGTTTTTCTACGGCGCGGTTTATACGCCGTATCGTAAAGAACCTGTGCCGTGTACAAAGTGCCTTGCTCTCCCGGCCGGCACCACCCTCGTGCAAGTGCTTGAGTGCATGTATTTACTTAGTGTTAAGTGCACTGAAACCGAGAAGGGGTTTCTATTCCGAATGTATTATTTCCACCACACACCATACAAATAATACAACCGGAAAAAAATATATTTTTCAATCATCTGATAACTTTATTCGACGAATAATTTAGAAATTTTGACAGTCATTTCATACTAAAACTGTCAAACGTTAATTTTAGTCCTCGAATAAAAGTTATCTGGCGATGGAAAAATCAGCCCTTAACCGTGTAAATGTAATACAAGTGCTATACAACGAAGTAAAATGTAAATACATACTTGTGTATAGGATACAAATTAAAAGGTTTTATTATTACCTAAGTGTACTAAGGCCCCGTTGGTACAGTGGTCGCTATCGCTACTGTTGAGCAGACGTTTTGGGTTCAATTTCCAGTTCAGGAAAAATGGTATTGGGTTTTCCATCAGGGTTTTTCAGCAGCAGCCCCGATTTGTACTTGTGGCTCTTCTAGGCGTTCTGTGATGGGAATAGGCTCGCTTACATGACTACATGGGACTTAAACGTAACTTGCGGAATGTAGGCGTAGTATAGTTACACCTCTGTAACCCCTCGGGGACTACAGGTGTGTGTTATGTTATGTGCACTGAACAAATATGAAAGTTATGTGCAAGTACCCCGCAGCACGTCATACTGATCACCAGGACTAATCAGAGCACTTGCCTTAGACGCATATCACTAAATGTGGAGACAGCAATATAAAAAGTACCTACGTATTGAAAGTTAGTTCGTAAATAATATTCGAATGACAAAACTCTGAAGACATTTGGAATAAATGTCTTTGAATATACTTAACCTAGATGTCCTGCAGCTGTCCAATACTATCGACGTACCTTTATTTATTTCGTGTTTAAATTACATTTTTGTAATTTAAACTCTAAATCTGTCCCAGCCCTGAATTCGTTGTCAAAATGAAGTCATTTTTCAGGTGGGCGAGTCCAATCCCCGGATTCTAAATTGAGAATAACTTGAGAACTTACCAAACAATAGGTGCTTTAGCATTATATAGGGCTGTTCCGATTTCAGTGTTTGATCCGGGAGTACGGCGGCGCCCGCGCCGGAGCGGTGCGGGGGAGCGAGCGCTGTACGACGCCGTCCTGCCGTCGTGAGCGCGTAATGCCGGCGTCGTTCTGCGCTCGCAACGGGTCAAGTAAGAAAAAACCGACCGTCCGTGCGCGATCAACGTTGTAGAAGCGATAACATTTCATTCTAACATGTTGGACGAGTAAACTTTGGCTACGAATTTTCTATTCGTTTGTTCTGACCACGTGACTTAGCGTTGAGATGATGTCATTCCTATACATTTGATTAGTTTTCTAATAGCGTTAACGATTGTAGATTGTCAACTTGGCTAGGCCTACTGCTTCGCTCCGGCGCCACTGCAGGCGATTAAGGTGATTCCTACTAAGTAGCCGCGTAATTCAAAATATCTTACGGTTTTTGCAAATAAATTTTGAACGAAACTCATGAGTATTAAACAACTTCATGCATACTGTACCAGCATACTTATAGGAAAAATTCTAAACAAGTCCATTTACTAACAAATACACTTCACTAAAATACATTAAGTATGTAGGTAGGTACATAATCGTAGCAGTCGCAGGAAGGATCACATTTTGCTACCGCGAGTGTGAACAGTCAATGGCGAGAGTACAATTATTTTTGCGGGAGTACAACAATATGATGAACTACCTAAAGGGGTACAGAATGCGAATTCGTTTAATATTTTCAAAACTAAATTAAAAAATCACATTCTAAATGATCAAACCATAAATAGACTTGCCCTACTGTTGCGTTGATTTGTTGTGGCACCGGGTTCGCATTCCTGGGGCTGCAGTGTCGACATTCATAGCGATCGCTTTACGACCGAATTCGGTCGCAAAGTCCCGGATTGACAGGTGTAATGTATGGAGTCACAGGCATTTCCGACAGAATTCGGTCGTAAAGCGATCGCTATGAATGTCGAGACTGCTGGGGCCGATCTACTAAGAATATTTGCAACCTCGGTAATCATTTCTTTTACGGGTGGATTGAATAATTTTAAGTTTTGTATTCGTTAATGTTATTTGCGTGCGAAGAGAAATGTTATTACGTAAATGATTTAGTTGTAAAGGAAAAAAATAGCTGCTTAGTTTGTGTGTCAAAGTTCTTATAATATATTAAAATTTTAAAAATGTTCTCAATTAAGTGAAATCATTGTAATTCCTTATTGAGAAATAAATTTCTTTAAACATTTTGAATTTCGTGGGTTTTCACCGCAACTGATCCAGTAATGCTATAGTAGGTTGACAAATTCTTAAATACTAATTCTCAATTCAGTAACTGGGTGTAAATCAAACTGAATGCTCGAGCAGTTGATTTCAACTTATCTTTTGCATTTCTTCATTGTCTTCTTACACAAGTTGTCCACCCGTTAATTGGATTCCGTGCTCCTTTAGAATCTCCATTATCATTTATTTAAAAAAAAGATTAAGGCTTTGATATTTGATAAGGGTCCTCAAGCTAGGATTGTTAGATATTGTGTTCTTTGTTTGAAAATTTAAATATCTGAAGAATAATACCTTCTGAAGAAACAAGAGAATTTTGTAAAGAGTTTTTCATAAATACGATCTCTTTTTTTCTTGACAGGCACTAAATGAGCACGGACACTTCAAAACGAAATATTTTCAAATAAAATTATATTCAAAGCATTCATGTGAACACTTACAAAATTAGTCCAATGTAATTCAGCTCGTTCATAGGTTAATGACTGAACAGCTCTCGTTTAAAGTGGTATGTCAAGCAGCAACCACTACAAAGGCCGCTCCATTTTTATTAAAAACCTTTAAATTGCTATGAAAATGTTGTGGAATTATTTAACTACCTACTTTATGAAGGTCTGAACATTTTCCGACTCGCCTTTATGATGGAGGGCTCACAACCTGGCGATCATATACATACATTTGGCATGGCTTCTTCTTGTTTTCGTGTCGATGGTACTTCTATTTTAAATAGTTAGAGGCCAGTAGGTGGCCACGTTGATTGCGGTATCGATGGCATTCATTAAAACATCAAAGGTGTAGGTGAACGTGCACTTAGGGCACTTCAGCCAGTGGGGTATGGTCTAATTAGGTGCACCGCACTCGCACTGGGTGTTGGATGGGTCAGTTATCCCCTACTTCTACAAATTGTGCACTTGACATCGGTAGTGTCTCTTCTTGATAGATATGAAAACACTAGCTCATGCACATCAGCAGCTGTCGCTAATGTCATCTGTCAGTGACTACGAATGGCAGGAAACAGTTACGAGTTTAGCGGCGCCTGCTCGAGAGGCATGTGGTGTGATGAGGAGCCAGTGTAGTGATGGAATCAGCTTAAATACGGGATCGACAGGGTTCTACACGTGACGACAAAGATAAAGGTCAGACAAAATAAAATGATGCCTATGCAAAATACATGATTATCTAATGTAACTTGTTGTATTCATTACTTACTGGCATAAAGTATTTCATTGGGCCTGTATTCCCCGTTAGGCGGAGGTACACCCACATTTCGCCAGTTAATATGAGTACCACACCATTACGGTTGGTACTAGTGGATGAGAATACAAACTAAAGTCATTAAGTGACCAAAGTACTAAGTACTTGTAAATGATTAATGTACTACTTATTTGTTAAAGAAACTGCAGCCTCTACCTATCTAACCACTGGACAGATACATTTTGCATTTAATACATCTAATTACGTATAATACTGTTACTACTGTGCGGCCGACGAGAGAATGCGTTCTTGACACCTGTCAGTTTCATACAAACGGATTTGCTAATTTGATCTTTCTTAGTTACTAGAATTGTCGCACCAACAGGTACCAGGAGGGCATTGTTCGACGGCCGGACTGTAAATATTTAATTGTTGTTGTTTCATTTCCCTGTCATCAGCGGGTTGAAATGATAATTCAGATTTGACCCACAAACTGACGGGTGGTGTTAAAATTCGTCTCTTAATTACAAACCCATGTCTGGAAGTTAAATTATGTTGACGAGGTTTTTCGGGACTCTGCAGAGATTGAAGTACCTAATTAAATGAAATCAAATAAAATCAAACGTTTATTTGCTAGAAATACATTGTTATATTATACTAATATAGCAATTAAGCACTTAATTATAATATATTTCGAGATTAGATTGGACATTTCCGGATGCATTAATTACAGCGGGCTGTGGCTGCACAGCACAGTTTACGGATAACTTCCACGAAACCCGTTCCGGTTCGAGTTTCCCGGGTCCCGGTATGATAGGCAAACGCAGTTTCGGTCCTTGATAAATGACATAGTAACTCAACATGATACATATTACGTACTCAGCCTATAATGTCCCCACTGCTGGGACTCAGGCCTCCTGTCGGTGAGAGGGAGTGGACCGTGATCCACCACGCGCGCCCAGTGCGGGTTGGTAGATGTCACATGTTCGAATGTTTGGCTCTAGGACATGCTGGTTTCGTCACGATGTTTTCCTTCACCGTTTTGAGAGCGGTGGTGATGCAAATGTATGTAATGTACACAAAGTAAATCGCCTATCTGGGTTCGAACCTACGACCTACAACTCGTAAATCGCGGCCATTACAACTAGGCAGTACTGTGTCAACATGATATGGTATTTGGAAATATCAATTCCTAGAATGCTTCTCCGTTGTAAAGTTAAGCATACACGACACAGAGAAGAATAATAACGTGCACTTCGTTATTGTACACTCAGCATATTGCGGCTCTCCGTCTGTCTGAACAGCACCTAATATTATGTGCAACTGAAAGACTGACACTGGAACATATGCACGAGGATTTTGCATATTTTGTCCTAGATAAAGTCTGTTTTATCGTCAGACTTTTAGGAGCTTGAGAGACAGTGCACAGCGCTGTAGTTACGTTTTTGTTTTGTTTATTTTACTGAGGTTTGACGTAAATGAAATAGGTATAAAATAGGAGCTTAAAAAAGAGGTTGTGTGCTTATTATCGTGTGGTCAAACAGAAGTGAAAACTTACGATTGGATCCGACTTTACGCGATTCAGCGTCACCGAGCGAGTGGAGCCGAGTATACACGATTCAGCGTCAGTTCAGTTTCGTTCACTGTCCAGAAATAGCGCAAAGTGAAAGGAGTGTAAAGAAGTTTTCACTTCAAACATCTACAAACCGCCACGCATAGCTCTTACTCTGATTATGTTTTTGTCAATGCCGTATGTTGGTCAGTCATGTTTGTGGCAATATTGGTGTGGTAAGTTGCCATTAATGAATTAATGCGATCGGTCGGTGTTACGTCAAAACGTGCGGTTGTCGACACACGGAATATGGAATCATCTCACTAATGTTATCAACAGTTTTGTCACATTTACATAATGTAGCTAATATGTACATTTTCTTGTTTAACTTTGTCTCATAAGCTGTGCAAAATGTGCATAATAACACATATCTAATTCATGAGCTACGCTTTTCTCTGAGCAGTGTTCATTCCATCTCTGTTTTAGTTTATGTAAAGTCACCCAAAGAGATAAGTATAACCAGTGTCGTCTTATATAGGTGAAATTAAGTAAGAAACCGATGGATGTTTTCGAATAAAATTACGTACTTCTGTCCTTTGGTGACCTTACCTCCTCATACCTTCACATTCTAAGTACTCGCTCCATGTAATGTTACAAATGTTAATGTTAATGTTAATGTTACGGTTGACTATTCTCTCTTATTATTCTTTCCTTTAATCTTGTTTTTTTACGAATGACCAATTTTAAAAAGACATACAATAATCCAATTAAAAAACTGTTAAAGAAGATAATAAACCATTTTAAACGGTAAAAATGTAATTATTTTATCACAAAACTATTTCTGTTTCTTCGATTTCTAATCGATTAAATCTTATTTACAGCGCTGTAAATCACCCTGAAAATGTTTGATACAAATAATTATGTTTAGAAGAAGCGATAGTAAAAGTTGGCCAAGTCTCGATATAGAAAGGGTGAGGGTCGCGATGGTCACGATTAATATAAACTTGTTCGGAATACTAATGAGATGTTAGCTTCCTTTTTCTACCAACATCTTGGCAAACCATATGCCCGGAAGATATGAAAGAAAGAAAGAAAATATTTTTTTTTGTCATTTACATACATAATCCCAACCCAACCCCAACCCCAAATCCCCAATCCCAGTTATTGATATACAATCCCAACTGTGCCAACCCCCAATTACTTGGCGTGAAATGGGATAAAGTGCATTTGCGAATCACACAAGACATTTGGTTGTCACGATTTTTATTAAGTAGAAGAAAGGATAGTCCCAGTCATAACTTCTTTCATATTAATTCGATCTAAAACGGTAAGTATAAATCATTCGGACTGCGATTTCATCCGCGTCAAATTTCTTGTTTTAACATAAAATATCCTATGAGTTAGGACAGTCGGCAATACTGTAGCTTCCAACTAGTGAAAGAATTTTCGGAATCGAAGTTTCGAAGATTACATTCTACAAACAAACTTATAATAGTTTACCTCTTTCAGGTCTCCAGTGAACTCCCAACGCAATCAGATAAGAGTTGGTTAACAAACTTGTTGCCTTCCAAACATAAAAAAAAAAAATTAGTTCATTTTTATTTTAGCTCTCGACCTTGATCTATCTTCGTGAATGTTAGCCAGAACAGTATTCACTCCACTTCTTGTTTTTTCGTGATTGGTGATTTTACTAAAAGGGGTTAGCATGCCTAGTCAATTGAATGGAACGAATGGCCACGTGAATGAGCTGAATTTTTTTTTTGTTGTTTCAATTCTTAAGGAAGGTTATAGGCTATTTAACACAATCACATCAACACAATTACGACCCTTAGAAGCCAAGCAAAATGAAAAAAAAGTCAGAAAGAACGCTGAGCGAAAAAGTCAGAAAGAACGCTAAGCGAAAAAGACAGAAACAACGCTAAGCGAAAAAGTCAGAAAGAATGCCAAGCGAAAAAGTCAGAAAGAATGCCAAGCGAAAAAGTCAGAAAGAATGCCAAGCGAAAAAGTCAGAAAGAATGCCAAGCGCAAAAGTCAGAAAGAACGCTAAGGGAAAATGTCAGAAAGAACGCTAAGCGAAAATGTCAGAAAGAACGCTAAGCGAAAAAGTCAGAAAGAACGTTAAGCGAAAAAGTCAGAAAGAACGCTAAGCGAAAAAGTCAGAAAGAATGCCAAGCGAAAAAGTCAGAAAGAATGCCAAGCGAAAAAGTCAGAAAGAATGCCAAGCGAAAAAGTCAGAAAGAATGCCAAGCGCAAAAGTCAGAAAGGACGCTAAGCGAAAAAGTCAGAAAGAACGCTAAGCGAAAAAGTCAGAAAGAACGCTAAGCGAAAAAGTCAGAAAGAATGCCAAGCGAAAAAGTCAGAAAGAATGCCAAGCGAAAAAGTCCGAAAGAACGCTAAGCGAAAAAGTCAGAAAGAACGTTAAGCGAAAAAGTCAGAAAGAATGCCAAGCGAAAAAGTCAGAAAGGACGCTAAGCGAAAAAGTCAGAAAGAATGCCAAGCGAAAAAGTCCGAAAGTACGCTAAGCGAAAAAGTCAGAAAGAACGTTAAGCGAAAAAGTCAGAAAGAATGCCAAGCGAAAAAGTCAGAAAGAATGCCAAGCGAAAAAGTCAGAAAGAATGCCAAGCGCAAAAGTCAGAAAGAACGCTAAGGGAAAATGTCAGAAAGAACGCTAAGCGAAAATGTCAGAAAGAACGCTAAGCGAAAAAGTCAGAAAGAACGTTAAGCGAAAAAGTCAGAAAGAACGCTAAGCGAAAAAGTCAGAAAGAATGCCAAGCGAAAAAGTCAGAAAGAATGCCAAGCGAAAAAGTCAGAAAGAATGCCAAGCGAAAAAGTCAGAAAGAATGCCAAGCGCAAAAGTCAGAAAGGACGCTAAGCGAAAAAGTCAGAAAGAACGCTAAGCGAAAAAGTCAGAAAGAACGCTAAGCGAAAAAGTCAGAAAGAATGCCAAGCGAAAAAGTCAGAAAGAATGCCAAGCGAAAAAGTCCGAAAGAACGCTAAGCGAACAAGTCAGAAAGAACGTTAAGCGAAAAAGTCAGAAAGAATGCCAAGCGAAAAAGTCAGAAAGGACGCTAAGCGAAAAAGTCAGAAAGAATGCCAAGCGAAAAAGTCCGAAAGTACGCTAAGCGAAAAAGTCAGAAAGAACGTTAAGCGAAAAAGTCAGAAAGAATGCCAAGCGAAAAAGTCAGAAAGGACGCTAAGCGAAAAAGTCAGAAAGAATGCCAAGCGAAAAAGTCAGAAAGGACGCTAAGCGAAAAAGTCAGAAAGAATGCCAAGCGAAAAAGTCAGAAAGGACGCTAAGCGAAAAAGTCAGAAAGAATGCCAAGCGAAAAAGTCAGAAAGGACGCTAAGCGAAAAAGTCAGAAAGAATGCTAAGCTAAAAAGTCAGAGCCAGGCGGGGGATGCGATGCAACGCGGACGCAGGGACGAGCGGAGGAGAAGCGACGCGGCGGAACTGTGGCCGAGCGAGTTTTATAAAAAACGTGGCATGTTATTTTAGTATATTGTGTATCTTACGACTTGCACGCAAACCAAGTCACGGGGAGAAGCTGTAACGTAGATAAGTAGGAAATACGGTAGGTACTTGCACCAGTAGGTTAGTTTAAAGAGGTAACTAAAGAAGTTCAGTTGCAGTTTAGTTTCGATGAAAACAACGCTTTTCGTATTCTCTACCGCTGTTTGATACTCTCACGTCGAGTTCGCATTACGCGAGCGCAATAAAAGCGCATTCTACTGCAGCGCGCAGTGCGCAGGTAACAAGAATAGTTTTATTAGCACTCAAACTTAAATTATTTAACTGTTACTGCACACGGTTTTATGATGCATACTCTGGCCGAAAATAAACCAAACAAATTAAACTTCGAAATTCAAACGAATACGCGTTATAATTCCCATCCTCGTCGCAAGTTGTAGAATCCTGTTGATTCCGTATTTACGTTAAACTAGCGGACCCGGCAGACGTCGTCCTGCCCGAAAAAGCAGCGCCACCCACCAATCAAATTGTGTATACAAACCTTGTCCTGACAATAACAAACACAAAAAAAAGAATGATCCAATGTGGTGCAGTCGATCAGAAGTTATGCGCGTATATAAGTAGGTACATACATTTCGGTGATTCATTTTTATTTATGTAGATAATATACCTATCACTTCACTGACTCACTACTACACCAAGCGCCATCGTGTTTTGCCTTCACTTTGTCTATTTCCCGCCATTCCTTGTGACTGACAGATGACATTAGTGACAGCAGCTACCCCGCTGGTGTTCAAAGCAAATGCGCATTCATTCGGAATTCAAAGTTTAATTTTGTTGTTTATATTCGGCCAGTCCATCATGCAAAAAAGTAAGTGCAGTCTCATTTCTTACGTTTTTTGTCCTTATAAGAAACAGGATTGATTCGCATTATAAAAGGTTTTTTTGTAAATCACCAATGTTTTTGCTAACTGTACAATATGTCGCAGAGCGTACAGGATAGTCTCCTAAGACCGTTTTCTTGTACCGATAACGGTTCAGGTAGGTACCTTACTGCCCCATCTCGTACGTCCATCCTGTATATTTATAAATTCGCTTACCAACCAACCCATTTAAACAAAACCCTTCCACTGTACAAAATTAGCCGAATTACTAATAAAATAATAACTTTGCCACCAAGTAAAACTCAATACACCAAGTTTGAGAACTCCAAGCGACTTAGTTAAAGTTGTTTGAAACAACTCAATGTAACGCCAAGTTCATAACTTTATGATATGATTAAACTCAAGTTACGAGTTATCAAAATATTTTCACTCCATTCAAACGAAAGGAAATTGTGTGAAATCCGCTTTTATTTGAGTCTGTTATCCTCCCACGTCTTGTTACCAAGGTCGATGGCAATCTGCGAGGGATGTGATGGGTAGCGATACCTAAACATGACAGAACAAAAAATACGATATTCCTACTGAAACTACGGAGCACAGCTAGTCTATAAATCTCCACCTATGCAGGTTTGCCTAGCTTCAACCAACCTGACACTGGCCAAAATCTATCTAGAGACTAGCCGCGCAACTCACTGCTCCACTGGTTTGATAACTTTATGTCACACTTATAAGTTAGCCGTCATTATATAAGTAGAACTGGGTGCTGGTACAGTTTCCTAACTAGCTGTCGTTACTAATATACTGTCACTTCGGGAAAACTTTGCTTCATTCATGTAGGTATCCACATGAGCCATGTCAAGGACTAATATGTATGATCATTAGATGCGGTATATTTTGTCTGTTGTGCTTCTTAACTCAACCAATTTGCCTAGCCTGTTCCCAACTATGTTGGGGTCGACTTCCAGTCTAACCGGTTGTAGCTGAATACCAGTATCTTACATGGAGTGACTGCCTATCTGACCACCACAACCCAGTTAGTGGGTAATACGATACCCCTTGGCAAGCTTGGTAGTCAGACTTTTGGGCTTCTGACTACGCGTAACGATTACCAAAGATCCACACTTGGCAGCCGGCACCGTCGGCTTTTAAAGGGTTTTCAGAGGCTCGGAGTATTTCGGTATGTAAAGATGGTCACCCATTCACGGACTGACGGCTGTTGTCACTTAGCCACGAGACTTCAGTGGAACCACCATTTTTACGGAAATGTAACATTTGTGTTAGGTATATTTTTAATCATCATGCTGTTATTTAAAACAAATACTCATTACAAAAAATTATAACTACTAACCTAACTAGGTAATATAATCTCACTTTAGCATCGAGGTGCTATTCCTAAACTAAAGAAGTCTAAGGAAACCTTTACTTCAATGGTCTTTTCACCAACATTCTATTTCAGTTTCACACTGACAGGTTCAGGTACCTAAACAAATAACGAATTCTAAAGCACAGCGAGACTGTGCCAACATGAACAGGTCAATGAGTCGTATTGAATAGGTATTCAGAAAAACGACAAAGTATTATGCCATTTATCATATTCAAAAGACCTTTCAAAATTGTGTCCGATACAATATTGTACTTAGAAGACGTATTCATGCTGCTTCACATTGTATACTGAATACATTAATTTCTTTACTTAAGCCTGACATCTAGGATATAGAAAAGCGGCCAAGTCGAGTCGGATTCGCACACACGTACCTCCGTACAATATTTAACACTACTTATTTCTTTAACACGTTTCTTGTCAACATCATCTGCCTGCCTTTGTGTTGGGGTCGGCTTACAGTCTAATCGGATATAGCTGAATACCGGTATTGTACATGGAGCGACTGCCTGTCTGACCTCCACCACAGTTGTCAGACTGTCGGGCTCCTGACCACTTTACGGCGTAGCTTATCCTTCGTGGGGCTGTTATGTTAGCCACAAGCTCCTTTAACACGTTTCTGGAATGGTCCCTTTAATTTTTAACTTTATTTTATGCTAATTGTTTGTTGTTATAGAGGCCGTAGACGTACCTACACACTCTGTGAAAATTTCAAGTGCCTAACTATTACGGTTCAAAAGATACAGCCCTGTGACAGACAGACGGACGGACAGCGGAGCCTTAGTGATAGGGCCTGTTGGTACCCTTTGGGTACGGAACCCTAAAAAAATTGGGTCATTACGACTTTCGCGCTTACGCTCCACCTACCGTAGCACATCACGGAGGTAACTAGAGCGTTAGAATTGATAGTTATTCGATTAAACTCAGCCAGGTACGCAGGTGATAACCTGATGGCAGGATGACGGGTTAATCCAAAAATGAAATCTAAATTTTCTGGGACAACTTTTTACGTAATTAACTTGAAAATGTGATGATCTCATGTTTTGCCTATCATTGGTTAACTAGCTTTTGCCCGCGGCCTCGTCCACGTGGCGGTTGACAAATTTGATAATTATTCCATGGGAACGTACTACCGGGATGTAAGTATCATTACATGTCCAAACCCACGTGGGTTATCCGTCTACCAGCTTTCATCCAAATTCATTTGGCAGTTTAGGCGTTAAAAGGTACAGACTGACAGACAGACAGCGATAGTGATAGTGTTACTTTCACATTCAATGTGAAAGTAACACTGTCTGTCTGCTGTCGTTGTGAATGTGTGTGTGAGCGCAGGAGTTCTCGGTACCGTCCGAGAGAATGGAAAAGTCGGAACAGTGTGTTATTGTGTGCTAGCGCTACTCGTGCTCATGTAAACGGCGTGTTTGTTTACTTGGTTACCACAAGTAAAGCGCGCGTCGCTTGGAGAAATAAAAATACTATACAAACACTTTTACACGTCGATTCAAACACGCAGCACGTTAAAACGATTAAAGAGCCATCATAGATAAGTATTATTTGTATGCATATGAACATAATTATTGCGAATGCTGTTGCTGAAATGATATTCCAATAAATACTGAACTACTATTTATTCGAGCGCTTTACAGAATCATGCAAATATTTATACAGTTCGACATGTTCACACGTTGTTCTGTTGCTCTCGATGTTCGAGGGTGGAATTGAGTGTTCATAAACTTTTAATCAAAAGCTGTTGTTGATTTATCCCCAATGTTGTAGAACACAGCCGTTGTTTCCACACTTTATATTGATTTATTATAAATGTTCCTTTAAGCATTGGAAGTTCTCTCAATACACTGTTTATCATGTTTAAACATCATAGAATATTAATAATGGTAGTATACATTTTAGCGCACATTTTAGACATTGCAACACAAATAATAGTCCTCCAGACCGAATGTCGGCCATGGCAGCCAATCTCAACGGAGGCTAGGCGATATCTACGCGGGAGATATACTTAATAGTATACAAGCGTGTGCGCAAACACAGGTGCAGTCGCTCTTCCGTCACTCTCGCAGTCCGATCGTACGACAATCGGACACGATCGGAGAGAGGTCAGGCGCAGGACCCGAGCTACGCGGGTATCACACCGCCAACTTCCAAACTCCTGGCTGTTACTGCGAAATTCCTATTGAAAACCCAATAATAAATGAATGCCTATGGCATTAAGTCCGCCTTTGTACATTTGTGTGCTGCAAGTGTTAAATAAATAAAAATCACTTTGCCCGACCCGGGAATCGATCCCACACACACCAATGAGGCAGCCAGGAATGTAATGCATAATAGATTAATAATTACTTTCGTAAGAGGTTATTTTTTTAATGAGTACTTTTCAGTTAATTTGCGACCACTAGAACAAGGGGCGAAAATACAAATAAGTGCGGTGCGGCCGCGTGGCGTGTGGTCGTGTGCGCTGGATCACACAATATGTATAAAGGTGACGTACCTAGAAGGATGTATTCAATGCGGTGTGGCCCGCCCAAATCTGTTTCCGCCTTAGTAATGTATGACAACGTTCGGCAATATCCTTTAAAATGTAAAGGATATTTCACAAAGGGAACCTAGTAGGTACGTACTTAGTAGCCGGAAGTTGTTTTTTACTTGTGCATTAAGTTTTAATAAATAAACTTAGCTAAATATCAACCTTCCCTTTTGCACCAAATTCCAGCACATCCATAACATTGCAGATCACTGACGAACATCAAAACTTTCATATTTATATTATACGAATGTAAATAAGTCACGTTTCCCTACTCTGGCGGCTATGAATGCACACAACTTTTAATTAGGCACCGAGACTAAGTGGGGCGGTGGTGCAGGCTACTTATCAATAACTTAACTTGTTAAGCGATGTGCTAACTCATTGGGAAGTTTATGTAAGTTTTGTTTGATCATGTTGCTGATATATAATACTTACATTTCTCAGTACCTTCGAGTATAAATGTTAGCCCGGCAAGTGGCAATAGGCTCGTATAGGAGCGCCTCGGGACTCACATGGCTAAGGTAGCCCTACTATGTTTTGCAATTTTTAGGTCAGAGTCAGGTTGTATGTTGGTCAAACCCAGTAAAAGGATTTTGGAAGTTGGCGGTGTGATACTCCCGTGTCTCGGAAAGCACTTTAAGCCGATGTTCCTGCTGATCTCTCTTGGGTCGTGTCGGATTGCAGCCCCATCGGACTATGAAAGTGAGAGAAGAGAGAGTGCATCTGTGTCTGCGTATACACTTGTGCACTATATCTCCCGCGCAGAAGGCTAATATTCGTAGAGATTGATGCCATGGCCGAAACGCTATTTTAAAAATGGAAAAAAGTCTAGATAGTATAGATAAATATCACACAGATCCTCCTTAACAAAAACGTGCTCAAACGATTCTGGTTGAATCGGCCATCACCATTATCATCTCTACCAATAAAATCCAGCACCGGTAATGTAGTTAAGTAATCTTAATTAGTACGTCAGTATAGTACTACTACGTACTACGTACGTAACTATACTTACGTACTAATTCAAAATCAGGCGCTCGATCTATCCAGTCAGTTTTTCCTGTTTTCAATATTCCTGGCGACTTAATTCACACTGGGTATGTAATGTTCAGAGAATACATGCCGAGAATAACAAGTTCAGGTACGCTTACATTAACAGCGAGGGAGCTCAGCAAGCACCAACATCAGACAACTTTCCCAATCCGTAATTAGAGCAATTAATAAAGAGTGCAGTATGTTTCTTAAGTCGGCGGTAGTTCAAAGGGAATGGGTGAACAAAGGAAAGCGCGGGTAATCTCGCGGTCGGTACCTGCTCAGTGCTCATATTATCTACTTTGTGTTGGTTTTAGTACATTTTGGACGACTTCTGCCTGTCGACTTTGTGAAGAGGATTTTACAAGGTATTACAGTATTAGCCTATAACACGTCTACTTACTTAAGGCTCCCGCAGACAGGCGCGACGCGACTCTAGTAGAACAATTTCTATAAAGTTTTCATATAAATTGTTCTACTAAGCCTAAGATCGCGTCGTGCTTTTGCGTTGCGCCGGTCTGCGGGAGCCTTAACTTTGTTTAAATATCTACTATAGCTGCCGCGTTTTAGCATGATAATACCAATATTTCCCAGTCCCACCACACATATTTTCCAGCATTTTTTAAGTGAACATTTTTTTAGACGCATTTTGCGCACTTTCTGGACAGCAGACGACACTGAGCCGTACGCTCGGGTCGGTGACACTGAACCGTACGCTCGGGTCGGTGACACTGAACCGTACGCTCGGGTCGGTGACACTGAACCGTATGCTCGGGTCGGTGACACTGAATCACGTATACTCGGCACCAGTCGCAAGTTTTCAGTTCTACCGTGTGTTCATAAGCACACACTCTTTTTATTTCAAAACCAGAAGTGTCCGTTAACGTCATGTATAGTGCATATGTAATAGTTTCAACATAGTTTATTGTTTGGGTTCTGGGAAATCTTCGATGGTACAACTACACAACTTCGCTAATAATTTAGCTGACATTGTTCTTAAACATCCAGCAGATTAGTTCTTGATTCTTGGTGATTTGTAACCAGCCGAATATTGACTGGCACGCGGTGGATGATGGTGATTATCTATGCCCCAGTAACTTGCACGGAGCTGTCCAGACCTCCTTTTGTGATACTCTTACCGCTTGCAATCTGTTACAGTACAACTCTCATCGTAATGTGAATGATAGGATTCTTGACCTCATATTATCAAGCAACGAAGTTACTGTCACTTGCTGCCCGGGTCCTTTAGTGGTGGAGGACTTACACCATAAGGCACTCTGTATCACTGCTGACTTCGTTCAACTGCATCAGCTGCATTTTCGGCCACGGGTCAAATTCTTGTATGCTCATGCGAATTATGACGCCATAATTGAAGAAATGGTGGCCAGAGACTGGTCAGCTGAGCTAAACTATAGGACTCTTGAAGAAGCTGTCAATTTCTTTTATGACACTATCAACTCGCTTCACAATAAGTATATACCTACTAAAATTATTGTACCTCGGGGCAAGTATAAGTAGCGGGATCGTCCGAAAGGGTTACCGCTGCCCTGGAACATAAAGGGCTAAGGAAGGAACACGGGTGGGTTTTAGTCAGTAAGAGTCTGACACTCCCTTCCCCTCCACCCAGAGCGGGAGGGGTCATTTGATAATTTCCCACCCAAAAAAAAAAAAAAAAGTATCCTCCTTGGTATAAAAGCCCTCTTATTAAAATATTTAGGGAAAAGGCTCACTCTAAATTTAAAAATTATGGAAATTTATCTGATCATCATTCTTTTGTAACTTTACGTCAGCGGGCTAAAGATCTGGAGACGGAAATGTTCGATGTTATATTGCAAATATTGAATCAGCCATTTCTAAAAATCCAAAGGCTTTCTGGCGATATGTAAAATCAAAGCAACAAACCAACTGTTACCCGTCTGTTTTTAACTTTGGTCACATCTCATCCAGCAGTGGAGAGGAAATTTGTGATATGTTCGGAAACTATTTCTTTTCTAATTTCCAAGAACGAAGTGACGAAGATCTGTACACTGTGGTAATGGATGAACCTGGTAGTCAGACTGTTGGTTGCGTATCAGACATAAGCTCTATTGAGGTACGGGAGGAGGACGTGTTTCGGTTGCTTAAACAAGTGGACCTTAACAAAACCGCGGGCCCCGATAACATTTCACCAATTTTTATAACTAAATGTGCCAGGTGCCTATCCCTTCCGTTAACAATATTATTTAAGCGGTCATTTGAATTAGGGGCAGTGCCTATCATCTAGAAGTCAGCGTATATAAGGCCGATTCATAAAAAAGGAGCTAAGGCCAGTATAGGCAACTACAGACCAATTTCCAAACTTTGTGTGTTTGCTAAAATTATGGAGAAAATTGTGCACAGACAACTTTCTTTTTCACTTAAATTAAGTTTTTGTGAACATCAACATGGGTTTCTGAAAGGTCGCTTGACCACATCCAATCTCGTGGTCTGTAGTAACTATCTTACAGAGCACATGTCCAGACGGTCTCAGGGCGACGTTATATACACTGACTACAGCAAGTGTTTTGATCGAATTGATCATGTTTTCTTATGCGTAAGCTCATGTTGGTTGGTGTGAGAGGTGATTTGTTTAGATGGTTCTCGTCATACGTAGAGAATAGGTGCCAGACAGTGGTTCTCAATGGGTATGCGTCGAGAGCGATGTACATTCCGTCGGGAGTTCTCCAAGGATCCTTGTTGGGACCTCTCTTATTTAATATTTTTATAAATGACGTTGCCTCTTGTTTCCTTAACTCTCAAGTCTTATTGTATGCGGATGATATCAAGATTTTGGGACAAGTGGCAACTGTTGGGGACGCATGTCTATTACAGGATGATCTGGACTGGTTCCACGAATACTGCGTTAGAAATAGGTTGGATTTAAATGTATCCAAATACTATGTATGTACATTTACGCGTAAGCCAAACCCTGTTAAATTCGATTATAGGCTTTCGAATGCCTTGGTAGCCAGAGTGAGTGTCATCAGGGATCTTGGAGTTACTTTTGACTCTAAGCTTCTGTTTGATGCACATATTAATTACATAGTCAACCAGGCTTCTAAGGCCTTGGGTTTTATTTTTAGGGCCTCTTCAGATTTTAAGAATGTTAAAACAATGAAATTTCTTTATACTATCTACAGACAGAACTCGTAAGTGATAAGAGCTTGTCGTACTTTTAATATGGTGTGTCAGGATGTTGATTTAGATTGATTTACTAGTAGTGTTAAGGAAGTAAAGCAAAGTTTGAGTAATGGTTTCTTCGATGTATAACCATTTTCTTTTTTTTCTCTTCTTTTGTTATTGTACCTTTTGAGCGTGTGATAATTAATGTGCGTATCTATTACGTCGCTGTTTTCGCGTATTTGTTAATGATACTCATATTGATCGTTAGTGGAAGCTTGTAAATGGCCATCGTTTACATGTGTAACTAACAGTTACATTTTAATATCTAGTACAATATTGTACTAGATATTAAAATGTAGCTGTTAGTTTTTCTAAAAGTAATAAAATGTTAACAGGTTGCGCGTCGATGTCTCTGCCACCTTGTATAGTTTCTATAACTCTTTTTTTTAAAAATCGCGTTTTTAAATTGCCTTTATATGACTCTGAAATTTTTAAGTGTCTTTACACAAGTAGATAAATACGCTCTAATATCTCTACATATCTACTCGGTAGGTACTCGCCCCTTGACGCAGCTATGTAGCAAGGTGACCAGTTGTCTGGAATGAACGAGGAATGTCGGAAATGCCGCACACATGCCGCACGCATGACTGTCCGCATATTCTACTCGTAGTTGTATCACTTAGAACGACTCACAGCACACCAGAAATAATTTTTTAAAACTAATATTATAAAGAGAAAAAAAATGATTTTTTATCTTTGTTTGTTACTCTGTCAAACTAAAACGGCTGAACGGATTTAAATGAAATTTGACACATTGGTATACCATGACCTGCAGTGCGATTCTGTAACCATCTCACCGTGAAAACTTAGGTGAAGTGAGCGTGGAGTGAGCTGTCATTCCAACTAATGCTAGGGATTGACACTATTGGCAGCTCACTCTAAGCTTACTTCACCTAACTTTTCACGGTAAGATTTTTACAGAATCGATCGGCTGGACTAGGAGTTAGGACATAGGATACTTCCTAATTTTTCTGTGTAGCTTACTTTTCCGCACGTTGTGTATAACATTTCCGCTCTGACTGCCTCGATGGTAACTGTCTCGTTAGAGGTCCTGGGTTCAATTTCTGGGTCAGGCAAAGTGTAATAGGTTTTTTCCATTAGGAATTTATCAATAGCAGCCCGGAGTCTGAATTAGTGCCCGGTTGATGGCGAAAGGCTCGCCCCCCGTTACATGGTACTTAAACATAACTAGCGAAATGTGGGGGAAACACCCACGTTATGGTGATATATTACGTCTTAACATTGTACATATTTATTGAAAAAAATAAGCTTGCACTTTGTATGCTAGCGACGCTGACGTGAGCAAAGCATCGTTTCCTATTCCTTACCTTAGGTTTACACAAATATTGTACTCAACCTTTTCGATTTGTAAAAACGTCCAGCTTTCACAAAAATCGTGGTGACTACTACAATATTATTTTACGCTGCAAGATAAATATCGAGGAGAAGTGTGTTTGTACTGCACTTGTGACCGTTTTAATATTACTAGTTTATTTACTCTGCGGCTGATGGCACCGGGGACAGTTCCAGGAGGGTATACCTGTGAGTAGTGTGCAATGTTGGGGTTTAATATCCCTGAGACTAAGTTCTTTGACAGAATCCTTTGGAGAAGTTTCTATTAATGTCTTATTATTTTCTGAGAAAAATTGTAATATAAAAATACGAACGTACAGTAGTTTATCGACTTCAAAAAAACACTTCAAACTAAAAAATAACTTTAATTTCGGAGTTCAGTGTCTTTGGGTTTTGTATTATCGACTTTTGTATTGACTTTTGAAATTGAAGTTATTTTTTATTCGAATGCATAACATCCTCCTTTTTGTGAAGTCAGTTCAAATGACATTATGTGACAAACATAACGCTTGCCTGCTTCCGCGGAGGGATTATTTTTTTATAAATCTAACTATGAATAATGGGCTGAGGAATGATGTGGTGAGGCACGGTGCGGTGACAAAAAAATGAAAAAAGTATGCTTATGTAGATGGTCTGGTCATGTTGAGAGGATGAATGAAAGGCGAGTATCAAAAGGTATTTCCAAGCAGATGTGGGTGGAAAGGCCGGCACGGTAGCGCCCGAGGACATAATATACTGACCTTATTGGCGTTCTTTATGTTTTTCGAAAGGTCGGGTGCGTAGTACTTGCAATCGGCGTACGTGACCTGAGGAGGGGCAATTCTCGTTATTTTAAGAACGTTCACAGTCTGATCTCAGTCTCTATCTGTCAAAAAAATTTGACAAGTGTTTCACATTTGTTTGTCACTGAGATGAGACTGACTACATTTTGAACGTTTTAAATTACGAGAATTGGTCTTTAGATGGAACGTAAACGAAGCAGAAGGAGTATGTAAGGATCGTAGCTGGTGGCGCTCTGTAGTGTCTGCCTACCCCCGTGGGAGGACGGCGTGAGCTTATGTGTGTAGCTGTAACTGACTGGAGTAGAACTCTAACAGATACTAAATACAATTTAGAAAATTGTATTTAGTATCTACTCGTATTAATAGTGTATCTTTGCTCAAATAACTGTCTAGTAACAAAGCTACACGAAGTGAGTTAGCGGTAAGTACCTAAGTTTGTAACTTCTCTCATACAACGTGTCACACCAAAAGTTACTGTAATGGCTTTCATTTTCCACACACAAACATACGGTTGGAAACTATTTAGGGACACGATTATGGGCAAATATTATACCTACTAAGTTTTAGCTAACTTATGGTCAAATATATAAACAGAACCATACTGTGGTGGACTGCGTCGTTGGTCTAGTGGTCACAAGAGCATGATGTCCTGGGTTCGATTACCATGTCGAGTACAGTGATATTGAGTTTTCTTATCAGGAATTTCTCAGTAACAGTCTGGAGTAGTGCCCCGATGAGGACAATAGACTCGCTCCCTAATACATGGGTCTTACACATAACTAGCGCAATGTGGGTGTGTTCTGCCTAACCCTTCAAGGAATTCAGGCGTGATGCTATTTCTTGTATGTCTACTATAGGCAGCCACTCTGCGCATGTCGTCTGTGTCACTTTAAGGTGTAATGTAGGGACAGAAATGATTTTAAAGCACGTCTTAAAGTTACGTAAATACGTATGTCCGTTTTCACTAACACTAACCTTAAGGAATGCCTAGATAAAAGCGATTTCAACTTTCGGCGTGGAACCGAGTGCTGAAACTAAAACAACGCGCTTCTATTCAAGTATTCAGGTGTCCCCCTAGTGCGAGTGAAAAAAGTCTAACGATAAAGTAACCAAGTCAATAAGTAGGTAAGTACCTACTAACATAATATCGGAGACAAGTCAAAGATTGTCATCCACATAAGGGTAGTTTAATTACGACCCTATGCCACCCTCCCCTGTCGTGTCCCCCCCCCCCCCCTTCTCATCTGCGGTTATCCTGCTGTAGCATTATTGCGATGTTGAAGAGCCCTTTCAAACTCCAAGTATGTGATGTAGGACCAATAGCTAATACCAGATGATTAATGAATTGGTGATGGCAGTTTGTTGCTACTATCCCCCCGACCCTCCTAGGGGCTGAGCACCCCCGACGCCGGCGAGGAAGCGACTAGCTATAAGCGATTCTTCTCGTCCAAGAAACGTACAAAAACACCTTTTTGTACATTTCTTGAGAAGATTCGTTTCTCTTTTTTAAGAGATGCTTATTATATTAAAAGTTGATCTTGACTGTTTACTAATATTAATACTTACTCGTTTAACGCAGCGACACGAGCTATCAATGAGAGTACTCGCTCAGCGACGCTCGCTTGGCGCGCAGAACACTCGCTGAGAGACTAATGCTTGCTCTGTAGATTAATCGCTCATCGCCGTCGCGCACTCGCTGCTCGTCGCTCGCTAACTCCTTTTTAGTTGCACTTGCTAGCTCTACTCGCTTCTCGTAAGTCGCCGGTGTTGCTGTGCCAAGGACAAAGAAGATAACAAATCATCTGTAATCAATGACATTCATACATATTGAGCACCAGTAGGCTTACTCCTTCACACACAGGAGAGCACGGCATGCGCAATAGAGTTAGCACAAAGTCAATTATTATTAAAAGATAAAATGGTGAAAGAGAAAAAAACAAAAGTTTTTACATAATCTCATGGGGGTGGGCAGAATTATGAACCATAACATTATCTTACTTTACCCGGAACAACCATTTGATCCCCGCAACCCAATTACAGGGTGTGATCTTATGCCCGGCCAAGCATCAGCCACTAGCCAACAATCTACAAACCTACTCATGTGAAGCCAATTAAGTGATACTGGAAGACGACAGTATAAGGCTTGAGCTGCATTATGAACATTAGGTTTAATTGACGTGAAAGTCTATTGATTTATACTATGAGTACTCAGGCGACTGGGACCGCGTCTCTCTCGCACAGTAGCGTTTTTGCATCAGTCGACACATGCTGTTTGTGGGACCACAAACCCCGTGACGCCAATTGTACAGTCGCTAGCGAAATCAAAATACGCAGTTTAATCCCGACTATGACGGAGCCCAAAAGGAGAGTAATGTTTTTCGATGGTAAGTAGTATGTAGATAGTAGTTCGACTAGCAGCGCCCCGCGGTTTCACCCGCATAAGTGTCGATCTTGTAGGAATATCGGGATAAAAAGTGTTCTATGTGTTATTCTGATGTATAAGCTATATTACTGAAAAATTTCATCAAAATCCGTTCGGTAGTTTTTTCGTGAAAAAGTAACAAACATCCATCCATCCATCCTCACAAACTTTCGCGTTTATAATATTAGTAGGATTATATTAGTATAGGATTGGAACGATTTTAACAAATGTGAGGTGTCGTTAGATTCGTCTGAATGGCTCGTCTGCGCGAGTAGCACTGGCTGCATAAGTTTTCAAACACATCAACATTGCGATTTAATTAATTTAGTCAACAAGGTGGAACGTTGAAGCGAGCCCTGGAGAGGAACTACGTTCAATATTGATGCTACGAATTATTGCTCAAAGAAAACATTTGATTTATTTCAAAAGTCAAACGGCATTTAAACATTTTTGTCAAGAAACTAATGAGTATTCGGGTGTTTGAAATGTGGTGAAAGTCATTAGTATATTGGCAAAATGGAGAATAATATGAAAAAAATGAAAGATACAAAACAAGTTCACCGCAAAGCTATGTAATATAAAAAAGTTGAAACAAGAAAATCAGTTTTCAAACAGATAAAACTGCGACCAACTTAAATGTAACGCTTGCCCGCCGCTGCCGAGGCATCACTCACTTCACTCGCTAGACTCTATACTACCAACCAAAATATGTTCGGCTTCTCCTTGTAACTGTACTTAAATTTCGATTAACGTGTCGCGAGTGGTCCCAGTCACCTGAAGAAAAATAGAAACAAATGGCTCAGACAACGGGGACCGCGGTACCTACTTGTCGCCCGAGTAATCCTATCAGAAACTTTTTAATAGTAATAGTACCATTACGATACGTGTGACATAAGTAGTCTATGAAGTCGTTAAGATATAGGTAGTTAAGAAGTCTGTGAAGCACGGCATGAAATTAGCCATGCATTATAGACTCTGTGTGACCTAAACCTGCACAGCACAGCGTGATTCAAGTGCGGGCTTAGGTCACGCAGTGCTATAAAAGATTTTTTTTGTACTTGGATTTAGTATTCCAGGCATTTTTTTTACAAACATACTATTATTTACATCTCTTTCATATATTTGTTTAGATCAATCTTGCGGGCTGGCCATGTTTGTCGAAGGACCAATGGCTTGTGGAGCAGACAGTCTAGGAGTGGAGACCGCGTATCGGCAAGCGTAGTGTGGTACGCCCTCCAGCTAGATGGACTGACGACCTAAAGAATGTGGCTGGGACAGACTGCAATAGGCCGAGTTGATTGTGATTAAACTTGTTTAGATGAAATGAAAGTTATACATAACTTATACCCTGTCAACCAAATGCAAGCTAACGCTGGTAAAGTTGCGGGAAAATAACAAAGTTTTCTAAACACTGAACATTATAAAAATAACAAAGTTTTCTAAACACTGAACATTATACATAGACATGTTTTATTGCAGGTTAAACAGTAAAAGTTAACAAAACATTCTTCACTAGTGTTCTGTTAGTTTATATCCACAACTTCGCCTCGAATGAGCAGCTCTCGCCGTCGCACTGGAAACAGATATCACGTTTATTCAAAGTAATTACTCGTAATTACTTTAATACTTTTGACAAAAATTCCTAGTAAAAATACTTTAGCAAAGTTAGCGGCTCCTAAGGCTGCGGTGAACGCCACACACTTAGCGTCCACAATTTACGGTCAAATGGCGGTACGTCACTGAAATGATGCAAACGCTCTCTAGGGAGACACAGCCACTTACTTTATTATATTAATAAGTAAGTTGGTTTCCTTAGAGAGTGTTTTTTAAAGTCAAACCCTGGTGCCCTTGTTTTCATGACAGCCGTCATTGCGGCTGTTATGTGGCGGCCACCGCTGTTGTAGGAAACCAAAGTTTTAGGTTGAAACTTAATAACTGTCACAGAGACAATTATATACCTTGTTGTTTTATGAAAGTGCAAGTGACATTCAACCCTTTGTAGGGTAACAAAACAAATACAAAAGACATAAGAAATATTTGAAGGGCGGGCGTGCCCGGGGTGCCGGGGCGCGGGGGGGGGGACTGTCTTTTGTAAGTTTGATGTTCGAAAAGTGCTGCTTCTCAGCCTGACTTTTGATTTTGTTTTTGACAAGGTTGACTTACAAGGCGTCATGTTGTCTGTTTGTAATATCAGCCTGTTACTGTCCCACTGCAGGGTAAAGGCCTCTTCTCACACAGAGAAGGCACGAGCATTGATCACCACGCTTGCTCAAGACGGGTGGTGATTTCAGACAGATGATATTAACTGTAAGTCTAGGTTTACTCACGGTGTTTTTCCTTCAACACTGTCAGTAACGTCCAAGTTAAACTCAAAAAGTACATTTGAATTGAAAAAGTCACATCACTACCTGCCCGGGTTCGAACCCACGACCGGCCATCACGATAATAACAACAGCCTGTTACTGTTCCACTGTATTGACAAAACCTTTTCTGATGTAGAATTATTGTTTGCGAAGTAATTACATTTCGACATTACCTGAACGCTTGTGTACGACAATGTAACCACATGTTTTGTTGTTTTCATTATGTTCTCGGTTTGCGAATACGTGTAACAAGTTTTTCTTTCTAAGTCAATTTAAGTAATGTTTTTCTCCTGTGCCACAGTAACAAAACCGGTGCAGACTGTAAGCTTGTTGATTTGTTAAATGTACCTGCCTAATTGAACGAGAATATTTAGTGTACCTCCGCCACACGGCAGCAATGGCATTTCATTTTGGTTTCCAACCGCAGAGCCGTTTATTATGCTATTGGTTCGTGTAACTTACACTGGAAGGAATAATATTTTCATGTATCCATTAATTGTCAAAAACCTTTGATAGTAAAGTAGAAAACATATTCGAAAGTTTTTCTATTCAGCGGGCTCTTTCTATCATAAGTCTAATGTTGTGACGGATATGACATGCAATAAGCTAACAGTCTACACCGGTTTCGGCTCAGGTGGGACCACTAGGTATAAACTTATATTTAGGTAACCTATGGCTTAAGGCGGAATTCATACTAGAACGTGAGAGTGTGACTAGTGCGAGATTCGCCGAATCGACCGTCCACTGCTAGGTAGGAGATGCACGGAGAGGTCTGGCAGGCATGCATTAGTGCGTACCGTGGTCGTGGCTCGCAGTGCATATCCCGCCATTTTCATGCAAAGCGAAGCTGTACGTGCATAGCTTAGCCGTGGGCTGCGGTGGACCGCTGTCTTTATGGTTAAAATAAAGTTGTTGACTAAAGGGTCTTTTACGACAGTGGGACAAATGCAGGGCGGTACGGATAAAGTAATAGAAATGGCCTGTACAAAAATACTCACAAATGCTTTGCAGGTAAATCCGTAACACTGAAGAAACAACCATTGTTTTTTTATAAAATAATTTAACGCATGTTTTAGGCTGCGTTCACTAGTTTTTTATTAAATTAATGTAACGCTATGTTTTAGGCTGCGTTCACACCACAGCGTATAGATAGCCTTCAACTGTGAGCGTCCAGTGAACCTCGTACTAACGCGCGGTACAAACAAAACGTAACATTGAAAATAATCGTTTGGCACATAATATTTACCTAGTTTTAAGACTGCATTCACATCTATGGGTGATATTAGAAACTAACAGTGCTTGTCGCAAACATTTAAACTAAAATGTAATAGTGTTATGCGGAAGGACGGTGACACTTCTCGACTTCGAATCTACCTCGCTAGTCTGTTGCACACTGCTACCGCTGCGCCAGCGCGGCGCTAGGGTCTCTGTACATAATGCATGAAAAAACAACTTCAGCAGCCTGACTGACTGTATTTTGTTTTTCATTAATTTTCACAGGTCGACTAAAAGAATTATTATGTACTATATAGACTCCCTGGTATGAGTGTGAACGCGGCCTTATACGTAGCACAGTCTTTTGTTTCTTAGTTTATTTCTGAGCTCATATTTTTCAACTTGATAAAATGTAGGTAACTATGTTATTAAAAAGTGGCGCCAAACGGTTTGAGGGTATTATGTAAACTGTATCTAGGGTACTCACCGTCGCACGACATTTGTCTCCTGTACACTGGAAAAAAAATGTTTTTTATTTACATTTATTTATTTATTAGGTTTTCCAACAATGAGTACACTGTTATTTTATAATTTGTTCATTGCAAACTTAAGTCTAAGCGCCTCATCACTTACAGAAAAGCACAGCATGCGTTTTGGGAAAGTGGACGAAATGGGAAATAGACATTTAGGGAATTACCATTTTGGGAAGTGGACGTTTTGGGAGGGTGAACGTTTTGGGAAGTTGTCGTTATGAACCTATACGAACAAGACCCTACTGAGCAGATCGGGACAGTTCAGAGAGCCCGTTATTAACTTTTTAAGGAAAACCAAATCCAGCATATTCCTGCGTTTCTCTAGCGACACCATATTAAAATACTTCAGTCTCTCTTGGTATGACTTGAGCTTTTTTCCCATATTATTGTTAAAGGTAAGATGCTATAAGAACCGTTTTTGCAGCCGTTCAATGCGCTTGATGTCAACTCTATACTCAGGTGACCAAACCACACTACAATACTCGAGATGGCTTCTAACTAGCGAGTTGTACATAATTTTTTTTACGTTTTTTTTAAGTTTTTACATTCTCTCATAACGAAGCCAAGCATCTTTGATGTTTTTAATATAGTTTTGTCAATATGTTCCACAAAACTTAGCTTTTTATCGAACTGAACGCCTAGGTCTCGTATATTACGAAATATACGAGACCGAGGCGGTCTCGTATATTTTGACTTTTTCAAGCCGCTCACCATTCAATTTGTAAACTAACTGCACCGTTTTTTTTTTTTTTGTGAACTTGATATGATGGCATTTTTTTACATTCAATGACATTTTGTTTTGCTCACACCACTTTGTCAGCCGGTCCAAGTCGCTTTGGAATAGTGCCGAGTCCGCAGGATTTCTTATAGACTTTCTGGATTTGAGGTCATCAGCGAATAAGAATATATTCGAGTTCGGGAAGCATTTGTAAATATCATTTATGAAAAGAATGAATATATGCGGACCCAAATGAGATCCCTGAGGGATTCCCGATGTTGCAATGTACGAATCTGAAGAGCAGCCATTTACCACAACCTTGAGCATCCGTCCAGACAGATAGGATTGGAACCAACCTAAGAGAGGGTTCGAAACGCCATACATTTTATCTTCTTGACGAGTATGTCATGGTCTACTGTGTCAAAAGCCTTGCTGAAGTCGGTGCAGACCGCATCAACCTGGATACGCGCATCAACCGCCTCAACAATGCTCTCGACATAAGTCACCAAATTGGTAGCTGTCGATTTCCCCTTCATAAATCCATATTGGCGGTCTATTATTAGCTGTGATAAATGTCTAGCTAGCAAAGGGTATATGAGGGCTTCAAATACCTTTGCAAGTATGGAGAGAATAGCGATGGGCTTGTAATTGCTCACATCGGACTGATCCCCGTTTTTGAAAATAGGCATAATTTTGGTTTCCTTCCAGATGGTCGGAAAAGTACCCCGAAACACAGAATGATTAAATATTATACTTAATGGCAGTGACAGAACATCAGCCAGCTTATTTAAAAGCAAAGCAGGTATTTTATCAGGGCCAGCCCTTTTCTGGGTGTCTTATTTTTTTAATTCTTTGCGGATCTGATCTTGTGATATAGTTATTTGGCCTAACACTATATCACAAGATCAGATCCGCATCCAACTATTGCTTAGGCAGCTATCGAAGTCACCTGCGCTCGCATGCGTAACATTCCCATCACTACTATACACCTTAGAGAAATGGAATGCGAAATAATTACATATTTTATTAGTATTATCAGAGGTGTTAATACCATCTGTCATGGAACTGGGGTAATTATTGGTACCGCCTCTCTTCACTTTTAAGTAACTCCAGAAATATTTTTGGTTAAAAAGGTTGAGCTGCTCGTTTTCCATTTTAAGATCAATAACGACTTTGGTGTTTAAGGAAAACTAAAATTTCATTTCCTCAAAGTTTACGTTCATAAATTCCATTGATGTATCAAGCCCTTCTAGTTTGTCCGTAATCACCTTCATCTGCGTGTTACCATAGTTCGCCAAAGTTTGATTAAGGTGCCGCATGAGTTCATCTATCTGTTTTTTTATAATACAGGAGCTTCAACGTTGAGGATAGTTACTGAAGACTCTTTCTTTCTATGACATTAGGATCACTCGCCTGACTGTTGCGCACTGGGGTATTATCTGCGTTTCGCTTCTTCAGCTTGCGCGTCAGACACAGCCAATTTTGCAATTCGGTTAGTTGGAACTCACAACTCAGCTGCGTGATACAGGAATGGTGGTAGGATTTTTGGTACGATGAGCATTTAACCAAAGCACTTCCTTCGGCTATGCCTTCTGAGCAACAGTCACAATTCATAATGGTGTGACTTTGTTTTAAATTCACTTAATGTTCAATAATCCTGTGCACACTAATAAATCGCACGCTAATAAAGGCTCACGCCTGGCGACGAGCTGTCGATGCGTAAGTCGGCGAGAAGAACGACGTAACGTTGCGCTCATTAAGTAAGTTCTCATAGTTAATTTAAGTTAATTGCGGTAGATAAAACAAAAATCACTGGCTGATTGTTTTTAGTCACTAATTAATTATTATGAGTATTCATCACAAAGTATATACATATATAACGTTTCACATGTATTAGACTTGATGCTATTAAACTTTATAAAAATCAGTACACAGCACTCACTATTTTCCGGGTTTTTAAATTATTTAGACGGAACAAATTAACGCAGGTCTCGCGCACTGCAACTACTACGGTACTCTGTAAAAATCTTATTATAAACTTATGAAAAAAGGAGGGAAATAATACTAGGGCATCAAAAAATTAGTCCGCAGTAGTAGTAGAAGCAGTAGTCCTCTGGTAGCGGCCAACCGCTTGGAGATGTCTCGAAAAACACACATTATACATTATTTATTTATTATTACTTATTGTTAGCCTATGTAATAGAAAAAGTAATTGTTTCTCTTTAGTGACAGTTGAGCCCATATAGGAAGTGGCAACACTGGATTGACATTTATCTGACCAAAATTATGTCTGGACTTTAAAAGAGACTTTGATCTCTGAATTTTGAATCAATGATTTAACAGGTAAGGCCAACAAACACACTCAGGGGTGTGTTTGTTGGCCTTGCCTGTGAAATCATTGATTACGTAGATGGATTGACTTGTGCACTAACACATCCCCGATGATCGATTTCAAGTAGGTATTGTAAGATGAAAGGAACCACTTCTAAAGGCATCCCATACAGATCCTCTTCCCTTCTAATAGTCCTTGAACTCCGTTTCACCCGTCGTTGAGGCAAAATAATAAATCTTCGGAAGAAAGGAAGGTACGGAATAAAAATGCGTCATGTACACACCCAAACACTTCCGGAGCCCCGTAAGCCAAGTAAAAGGGGGTATTAACTTATTGATCCAACTCATCAGGAGATCAGTCTACCTGTCCTGCAGGTAGACTGATGTCTGCTAACCACGGGCTAAATATTTTGGGGACTTTCCTTTACAATGTTCTAGAACCGGTCTGTTTAGAATATGTTCAAAAAAAGACGGACTAGAGACAAATGTATTGTCAATTGTGGAATACTACAGTCTTGTCAGTTAAATTGGTTGGTGTCTTCCGTAGATTGGTCCCATGGGGGTAGAAAGAAACTACAGAACGCCATCTGCTGAGGTCGTCACATACCTACTTCTTTTGCTTCGTTAAGCATTGGTTTCCTAGGAAAGTCGCATCATATTAAAACGGTCTTCATGAAAATCTGTCACATATACCACCAGTATTAGAAATTAAGTCAAACCCCGCTGCCCAAAGATTTAAATCGCTAGATTTGCCCTCACCGTACTTATTCACGCGAAAAACTGTTCATAGTGAGAAGAGTGAGCTCACACATTATCGAATAGCGTTTCCATGACAATCAAGTCAAGTCACTGCGTCATTGTGTGTTAGAGGTTTCAAAATGAAACAGAAACGGGAGTATTTTTTCACGTGGTAGGGCGAATCTTTGCCACTGTCATCATTGACAGCTGTCACTACGGCCGTTAAGTGCGGCCGTCGCCGCTGTTCTAAGAAACCGGAGCTTTGTCTGTTCGTTAGCGTTCGTCATTAATATTTGTCTTGTCAAACAAAACACGTTCACGCACAACGTACGTGGCCTATCATGCATCCGAAATGTAAATCTAAATACAAAATGTTACTAAAACCTTCCGCAAATTAGGCTCGTGAATAACGTAACCCGCTATAAACACTCCCAAAAGTAGCAGAATATGTCGCGTGAACTTACTATATCCGCGTCAAAACTTCGCTACAACGGGTTGCGATCGCATCTCGATTACTTCTCGATCTTGCGACTTGCAAGTATACGAGATGCCTGTTATATAGGTCAGGATCAGAACCTGCCATTGTCGCCCGTTGATCGCGTCAATGGAGAGAAGTCGTATGTTATAGAGCTGTATTTTCACACTTTTGTATGAACGCTCAGATGAATGAATGCCTTCTCTCTCAGAAGTCGTAAACGGAGCGTGGAGTACAAACATTTGCGCTCCTTTGGCAAAAAGCGTATTATTAAACTTCGTGTTTCATTCATGCTTGGCAGATTTACATGGAGTCTGTTTGCGTATGAGCACCATGTCGTAAAGTCGTAACTTTGTAAGAAAATCTAGGTTGTTTATGGGATTTTTCTAGTAAATTATCTCGATAAGAAATTCAATCGATTTTTTGTCATCACTGATCTCAATGGATCTCATTTGATTTGTTAACAGAATGACAAACTCTCCGTACCCACGCTGTGTGAGAAATATTGTAATTCTGTATAGAACTAAGTCTGACAATTTTACAAACTCACCCCTGCTGAGCACTTCAGCCCTTTACACTGAAATTTAATAAATAACATCAATAAAATACTTGCTATAATCGAGGGAGCTAAGTATAAAGAATTTATTAGTTTATTGTCATTTATTAAAGACAATTTAAACTTTAGAACTACAACGGTACTACAATCTTTTGGCGTGGCCAACATCAGAAGGCTAATTCCCGTAATTAAAAACTTTAAATATCTAGTCACAATCTCATCTCAGCGACAATCAATGTCAAAAACTGGTCAAAAATGTAGGGAAATTAGAGGTATTTTTGACAGATTGAGACTGTGATCAGACTGTGAACGTTCTTAAAATTACGAGAATTGCTCCTCAAGAATAAAGCCATCTGTTTTTTTTTTTCCAATACAATTCCTGCCACGATTTCACAAATGTTTACTAACACAGAGAGAAGTGGGGGCCTAGTGGTAACAGCCGCGACTTACAAGTTGATGGTCGTAGGTTCGGACCCCGACAGGCGCTTTACTTAGTGTAAATTATTTCATCACTACTGCTCTCAAAACGGTAATGGGAAACATCGTGAGGAAGCCGTCATGTCTTAGAACCAAAAATTCGAAGACATGTGACATTTACCAACCCGCACTGGGTCCGCGTGGTAGATTACGGCCCACTCCGTCTCACAGAGAGGAGGCCTGTGTCCCAGCAGTGGAAACCTTATAGGCTGAGTATGTATGTATATAGCCAATAATGTTACCCCTGTCACTGTCATTCAGGCACTAAAAGATCATTGTTGATCACTCTCCTTCTGTTACTAAATAATAATATAACTGATGTCCACTTACTGTCGACGTGCAGTTTGATCCAATACACTGTAATGAGATATGGTTACGTTATACAGGCTCAAATTAAATTAGCTAGCGAAACTAAACTAAACACGATGAAATTAAAATTAAAAAATATTTGATGTTTTTTTTATGGGTGAACGCTGGTAGTGTTGTTACTTGAAGTACGAGTTGAGAAAATATATTTCATCGTGTTTAAATATCGAAACTAATCTCGTCTGTGAAGTTTACATCAAAAAAACTCATATTTCAAGTGAATACACTAACTGCGGCGGATGACCCCATAAAAAAAATCATCAAATTAATTTATTTTTGGTTTTGTTGTTAAGATATCGAATACAAATCACGTCTGCGAAGTTTCGCTAGCTAATTTAATTTGACCCTGTATACTTGTAAGAGAATGCTTAACTAACAAGATCGTTTAAGAACTCTACAAGAACTTTATCTCTAGGTACTCAGAACGTACACATTGCCATGATTTTTCCATCCTGGTTCCGGAGAGGCTGAAATGGGCTCATTATCTTTGAAATGGTCTAACTACAGTCTGTGATTAACAGTAATCGTAGGCTCATAATACCAACCCGCACTGGGCGCGCGTGGTAGATTAGAGCCCACTCCCGGTCGAAGAGAGGAGGCCTGCGTCCCAGCAGTGGGAACATGATAGGTAGATAGTGCTTATACTTAAAGTTTAAAAGTAGGCTAATAATGACCATTTCAGCCTGTAAATGTTTTACTGAGTTATAAGGGCCACTAAATAATGTAGTTATAAAAAGAGTTTTTATAAATTGAGTTAAGTCTTTTTCCTACAAGACAAATCCGACTCAGTTGGTTATCATAATCTCGCAAGGATAGATGGATGCTCACTTGGGATTCCTTTCTCATCACAAATAGTTTCTGTAGGTATGAGGTTTTTCGTGTTTGAACAAAAAGATGGACGAGAAAGTTAGATATTGGGGCAGACTACCTAAGGCGCGCCAGCTGGACCAAAGTATCTGTGGGCCTAGCACGAACGCGTTAAGTTAAGATATCGCAAATTCGTACGATTTTAAAATTGACTCTAGGTTCGACCTCTGTTACACGGGACTTAAACATACCTGGTGAACCGTGGCTGTAGGTGCACCTCTGCGTACCCTTTGGGGAACACAGGCGTGGTGATAGGTTTAAAATTGGAAATCCTCGTTATTTTTGTGTCATCCTATATAAAAACTCTATATTTATATCTGTAATATTTATGGTGTACATGAGTATTCTATTCTATTCTATTTTTGCTTAGTTTTATGACTTTATTCATATGATGAATGGGTGAGGTGAAAACAGAAAAAGGGTATAAGACCGCCGTATTTTCGATAAAAAACCCGTTTGAATTTACGTTACGTCTACCTCGCGCGTTCGTGCTTGCTCCTCTGATCTTGCAGAGTACCTTCTAATACACCCCCAGTGAAATCCAGGCTATGCAAAGTCTCATACGAACAAATGAGGAGCTATCTTATTTCCCTAGCGGTGAGCAGATGTTATTAGTCGAGCGTCAGAGCGTGTGGAGGATGTTCCACTAAGATGATGCAATATTTCATTGTGTACCCTCAGAGACGAATTTATTTAAAACTAGCTTTTGCCTGGGGTTTCGACCGCGTGGATGTCGGACAGTATCCTACGGGAACGTATTACCGGGATTAAGAGTACTCTATACTGTGCCAATCCAGGTTAAAGCTAAGTATCTTTAATCCGAACGGATTTGGATGAAAATACATCCAGACAAACGGACAAAAATTCGGTTACTATTTTAATATACTTAGTATGTACATAGATCGCTTAATCTTCTAAGAAGAAAAACAGTTAAAAAATTATAATGGAAATGGGCAGGTCATGACATCAGGGGTAAACACGGAAGATGGGCCACAGAAGTAACAGAATGGTATTTCAGAGAAGGAAAGATGAAAAAAGAAGACTATTGCAACGATGTTAAGAGGGTCATGAAGGAGAAGTATCCACGACCGTGAGCTATGAAAAGGCCTGGGGGAGGCCTATGCTAAAGAGCAAAACAATCTGGAGATTTCACATGACCTTAAATTTAAAAAAAAGTGTAAAACTACTTTTAAGATTGTTAATAAACGCCATTTGAAATTCTAATATAAATGGCTGCTTGCTTTTCCAAGTAAGATTGGTTTCTTATAAAATTCTACAGTGGTATTGTAAAATGGGACGATGGAAAAATACTTCTCAAGTGCTACGTAATTAAATTGAGAATGGCTGTGGCCTTGAAAACTAACATAGTTTTGCGTAGATGAAGTATCATTGTTAATTACAGCGAAACCTTATGTTCAAGACTACAGTATAAATGTGAGAACGGTTCTCCAAGTTGAGGTCAATGTTATTCCTACTTGGATCAGAAGGCCAATTCTAGTCATTTAAAACATTCAAAATCCAGTCGCAGTCTCATCTCGGCGACAAGCAAATGTCAAAAACTTGTCAACATGTAGGGAAATTAGAGGTATTTTTGACAGATTGAGACCGAGATCTGAGGGGCAGTTCTTGTAATTTTAAGAACGTTCACAGTCTGATCTCAGTCTCCATCTGTCAAAAATACGTCTAATAAAAAAATGCGATGTTTTGAATTACGAGAATTTGCCTTAGACTGTGAATGTTCTTAAAATTACGAGAATTGCCCCTCTGACCGCGTAGTGCCTAGCTAGCCAACATAACACCTACTTAACCTACTTAAAGGGCTTGGCAGAGGAGTACCTACAGTGTGCAGCGGCTGTGCGGTGCAGTGGAAATAATGCTGCTAGAACCGCACCACACCATCCCGTAGTCAGGAGCTCTTGCGTCAGAAGCGCGCACCAAGTGTCAGACATGCGAAATTTTATCATCACTTACAACAATTCAATTCAAATAATCTTTATTGCAATCCATAATGTACATATACAGGTTTATTAATCAATAGAAACAATTATGGACCCTGTTGGGCACAGCAAAATTGTTGCCATGTATCATTAACTCTCTCAACTTTTTATCGCCAAGTGTCACAAACTCTCAACATTTAGCCAAGTGTCAGACTTTAGGTATGTAATGTATTGGTAAGTTTATTTACATGAATTTGTCGTTCGTGACTGTAGCAACGTCACCAGTCGGTCCACTTGTTGCGAGTTTTCCAACTAAATATCTCTTTGAAAGAACGACTGATTGCTCAAACGATCAAATAATTTTGTTATCTTTCTCAATAGACTAGCGTTCATAGCACATCTGTGTAATGATTATCCATTAGTCGAGTTAAATATAATGACTGGCACGACGAACATCGTCGAAGTTCGGATATAAGTATGATGACCTTTATCTTGGTCGTCGGTTGTTCGAATAGTCGTTTATTAACGTTATTATGGGTAATTTAAGGTGCGGTGTGGGTCATAGCGGAAGCGGGAGCGATTAGCGGGGCGGGGCGAAGTGACTGCTAATAACTTCGTGGGGCGAAGTGACTGCTAATAACTTCGTGGGGCGAAGTGACTGCTAATAACTTCGCGAGGCGAAGTGACTGCTAATAACTTCGCGGGGCGAAGTGACTGCTAATAACTTCGCGAGGCGAAGTGACTGCTAATAACTTCGCGGGGCGAAGTGACTGCTAATAACTTCGCGAGGCGAAGTGACTGCCAATAACTTCGTGGGGCGAAGTGATAGCTAATAACTTCGTGGGGCGAATTGACTGCTAATAACTTCGCGAGCCGAAAATTCTGAGGAAAACATTAGAACGTGTTAATCAAATCAAAAGTATTTCAAATTAGACAGAATCAGCACGAACTTTTTGAAACATAAAACAGTCCCACAAAACGCTCGCCTTTCACCACTTCCTAGTGCTTTAACTGGGAAGAAGAAGTGGCGCAAACTCCCCAGTACCACAGAACTTGATTAAACAGGTTGGCAGGGACGTCGACGCGCAACCTGTTACCATGGATTCGGCACATGATTCTGAACCCTCGGTTATTAAATTTTTGTTTTTTTAAAATTCAACGTAGGGCGTTGAAATTCTTCGTTGGTGATTCAAAATAAAAAAAATGCTTTTCAATACATTTTGACCGCGTAGGTATCGCACTTTTCAATACATTTTGACCGCGTAGGTATCGCACTTTTCAATACATTTTGACCGCGTAGGTATCGCACTTTTCTATGAAAACACACTTTAGTTTTTGTTAAAATAACTGACGTAAAATTTCTAAAACATCTGTGTGCTGAGTTCACGGTTACAGTTTGCGCGTCAATGTATATGTCAGCTAGCGACGTTGAACACTTGTAGGTATACGTTTAAAAGGCTATCTATACCCTGTCTATTAGGTACACCGTATTTTGACAAATGAAACTAGCGACTGCAGCAACACACAATACATTGATTGATACACGTACGGTATTATAATGTCTGTAAGAAGCCATAAATAAGTTAATTCAATAAGATAAGGCAGTTTATATATTTCGTAATCTGGAATAGTTCGTTCTAAGACAGCTGTCAAAAAACGGTTAACCTAATGGACAGGATATAGAACAATTTTTGGTACCAATTTAGTCATTCTCAGCATTATTGTAGTAGGTAAATGAGTTATTTCTCCATCATGCGGCAAATAATGATTCTAGTTACTAATCATATAACAAACAGTTATGCAAATAAAGCTACAACTATACTTACTATACCTCCACGAACTACGCTCTAATGAATGTCCTGATAAGCTATGATGATTGCTGAATGCATATGCGTGATGACAATTGTGTGGATGCGGTGAACCTATTAATGTCTATTAAAGCGGTGTAGGAGTACCGGTGCAGAGCAGGGCTGGCCAAGTGTAGTAACGGCCGCGACTTATGAGTTGCAGGTCGCAGGTTCGAACCCAGAAAGGCCGGTTAGATTGTGTAAATTATTTCATCACCACTGCTCTCAAAACGGTGAAGGAAAACATTGTGAGGAAACCGACATGTCCTCGAACCGAAATATTCGAAGACATGTGACATCTACCAACCTGCACTGGGCCCGCGTGGTGGATTACGGCACACTCCCTCTCACCGAGAGGAGGCGTGTGTCCCAGCAGTGGGAACGTTATAGGCAGATTATGCTTATACTAAAGCGGTGTAAGTAAGTGTAAAGACAAAAGATAGATTTCTTTCATATGTGTTCGTGCTCTTCGAGGCACATAATTGGTATGGGTAACGAATGGTTACCCATCCAAGTGCTGACCGTGGTAAGCACAGTTTAATTTTACTAGGTCCTGTTAAGGCCTCGACCCTCTCACTATGTGTTATTTTTTCCTCGATCGAAATCTAAGGTCATAAGTTCATGACCCCGGCTTGTTTTGAAAGCCCATTAATTACCATCAATCATGTTATGGGGCCCTTACGAGTTCGTAAAACTCCATTGGTAAGTTTACCCATGGAGGTTTACGGGGAATTAACTAATAATTACGAGAAAGTTTGTAATTAGTCTTGTTATACCTACTTGTGAGTTTGAAAACCGCAACCGTAGCAGTTTTAAACTGCATGAGGATACAACTATACAGGGTCAAATTAAATTAGCTAGCGAAACTCTGCAGACGAGGTAGGTATCGATAACTATCTAAGCACGAAAAAATAAAAATGTTGGTGTTTTTTTTTTTGGTGTCAACGACCGCTGGTAGTGTTGTTACTTGAAGTATGAGTTGAGAAAACCGGTACTCTTTTGTTTTATCGTATTTAGATATCGACACCCATCACGTCTGTGAACTTTACACAAAAAAATCATTTTTTAAAATGATATTTTAAGTGACTACACTAACAAAAACATCATCAAATTCATTTCTTTTTTATTCTATCATGCTTAGATATACCCAACACGTCTGCGGAGTTTCGCTAGCCAATAAAATTTGACCTTGTATAAGTGAACATTCAATTAAATGTAAAAGTTACTTATTCCATACTTACTCCAGCTGAGCACATGGTACCGTCGCACTGCAAGCAAGATACTTAAATGTTAATCATATCTGTAGCTTTTGTAAACGCAAGATGACATGTGTTATTTCAATTCCCAATTTAATATTTAGATAATTTGAAAAGCTGACAAAATAATAATCTTAAAATAATAATATGTACAAGCATATATAAAAGGAAGGGAAATAAAGGGCACGAACAAACTCGGTAGGTTTAATATATAAACCTACCTAGTTTTTTCGTGCCCTTTATGCCAAGTCACTTGTGATTTTCCGAGTCATAAGAACGGCTCAAGAATTGGTCTTCCTTTAGCTACCTACGAATAAAATATAATTAAGATATTTATTCAAGAGAAGGCAGCTGCGTCCTTCGGTCTATTAACCTTTCGAGAAATGGGACACAATTACTTTACTTATTTATTGTTTGTGTTTTCCTGGGTATCGGTGGGTGGCGAAACTTTTACAAACGTACGAGCATGAAAACCTTACAGTTGCACAAAATTCAAAAGCGTTTTTGTCAAGAAATTGAGGAAATACTTATTTCAGAATAGGTAAGTTTCGATAGTAAGTACTATGTTCGTAACACCATGAATATATCAGTACTGAAAATTGCCTTTGAATCGTGCGAAAGTGTAAGGTATTTATGCTCGTGTCTGTACTATAAGCCAGTATGCTGATGAGTGATTACCCGAGTTTAGCAAAAGACTAGCAGATGACCTCATAGCCATTCCTCCTGGTTTCTTCACCATTTTTTCATCCACCTTACTTTAGAGTAATAATATAAGACTATATATATTATAATATCCTAATCTTGTTTGCTACTTACTGTAGATAAACATTGTACTCCATTGAACTGCAATAGAAACAGAAAGTTTTATATTTGACGTCCGAGTGGGTTATGCTCGTAGGTCTCGTGGTTGCTTGGCGGTTAACAGGAGACAAAGCTACAGGTTCAGGAAGGTAATTCTCGCGTTTACACTCGTACTCGTAGCATGACGCATTCATCATTGCCGCTCATCTCCTATGTCGCTTATAAAATGGTGAGATTAACCAGAATCGTGTATTATGTATTATCTCACTACAAGTCGATCGTAAATCACAAGTCTAGGGAAAAAAATGTTACCATTATGCGTCGCTTGAAGTAATCCATTCCACAATTTTTATTTCGTTAGCCTATATTGTGTCCCACTGCTGGGCAATGGCCTCCCCTTTTTCCTTCCTTATCTCTGTCTTGGGCGATCTCTGGCCATGTTGGCCTTGCAAACCCCGCTAGATTGTCACACCACCTTTTTTTTTTTTTCTGGGTGACCACCTTCGCCGTGGTTTACCTCGATGGCGATGTCCTCCTTCAGGCGTCCAGTGAGTGACGATCTTTGCCCATCTCTCCGGGTGCATTCGCCGGCCCAGTCCCATTTCAGCCTGACTGTTTTTCTCTAACATCCGCTACTTGAGTTATGGAGCGCAGCGTGGTGTTTATGACCCGATCTGTGCGCTTGGCACCTTTTGCGCTAGCCTTTTGCTGCGCTCCATTGGCCATTGGCAAATCTTGAGTTTGAACTTCTTTCGTTCAATAAGTGACCGACTTTGTGCAACTTAGGTTAGGACGGGCAGGATGCACATGTCGATGAGTTTCCTTTTAAGTGTTATAGGGAGATTACCTTTCATGTGTTTTTAAGGGACCATTAGGGCTTTTTTTTTTTTTTTGGGTTGGAAATCATCAAATGACTCCTCCCGCTCTGGGCGGAGCAGAAGGGAGTGTCAGACTTTTACTGACTAAAACCCACCCGTGTTCCTTCAGTTGCCTGTGCCAGGGGCCATGGTATCTCTTTCGAAGAACCCGCAGCCCCGGCGGCATCGGCCCTAGCGGACCCCGTCATTTCGGCTCTTTAGTCAACTGAGGCCGCTTGAACTTATCCCGCGGGATGAGTTGACCTAATGAATGTTTTGAATCGGGCAACTAATCCCACTGATACAAGTACAGACACGAAAAAAGTGTAAGACGAAACGACGATTTACGAAAACGAATAATATAATCACGTGAGGACACTTTCTATATTATTGGTTTTGCCCTAACTATCGAAACTGAAATATCGATATGCAAACACCATAACGCATGATTATTAATCATTCATGGGCACCAGTTTTGAAGTTTTGGCAGTAGAAGTGAAATCAAACCAGTGTATTTACAACATTATTTGTTATTTAAGAAAGCAGCAGGATGACTAAAAACCTCTTCGTGTCTGGCCCAACCTAAAAAATATAAAATGCTGACAATATGGGTACAGCTTCCTAAAGTTCTCCGGCCGTACAAACATGAACAATAATGTTCTTTAATTACCTTATTTTACCTTTAGCCAAAACCCTTATCTGTCCTGTCAATAATAATCCTTCAGTTACGAGTTAAATATTATAGTTATTTAGTTAAGAGGGGGGGGCATATTGTATCATTTTATGTTTTTAGGAGGCAGTGATTTCTGGGGCTGCATATATTTTCACCAAGCATTTTAACATCATATTTTTGAATAATTATTAAGTAGTAAGTTTTTACACCTGAATAATATAACTGGCAGTTTTTATATGTTTGCCAGTAAGCATCACGATCATAACTATTATTTTATTACTTATTATTATTGATAGGCCTCAGAAATATTTAAAATATAAAAAAATAATATGACGAAATATTTCGACGCTATGGGGTCTAAACTCGTGTGCTGAATCCATGGTTACAGTTTGCGCGTCGATGTCCCTGCCACCCTGTATTTAGTATTACCTTTTATTTAATATTATCATCATCATCAGTCTATAGCAGTCCACTGCTGGACATAGGTCTCTCCTATTGCACGCCATTCAACTAAATTTTCGGCAACTCTCATCCAGCCGCTACCAGCCATCCTGCGAAGATCGTCGCTCCACCTAGCCTGAGGGCGTCCTACCTTACGTTTACCGATTCGCGGTCTCCACTCAAGAACACTTCTACCCCAATGGTCATCGGTTCTACGGCTAATATGGCCGGCCCATTGCCACTTCAGCTTGCTTATTCTGTGAGCTATGTCGATAATTTTGGTTCTCTGCCGGATTACCTCGTTGCGGATTCGATCCCTCAGAGAGACTCCAAGCAGCTTCTCTTACTAGTGACGCTGCTGCCCGTCACTAATCTACGCCATTTAGCTGCGAAATCACATGGTTGTCAGAGCCTCGTTTGTTGTTCAGCAGTATGCACTACGAGCATGTGAAACCTCACATGCTCGTAGTGCACACTGAACTGGGGCACACTTACCATCTCAGTGCCCCAAGTCAACCGACTTGGGGCACTGAGATGGTAAGTGTGCCCCTCACACCCCCCATTTAATATTATTTAGTTTTATTGAGGTCGTCGATCGAAATATTGCAATACATGTCTGTCTACCTCGACCCTACGTTTCGTGCTGTTGGTCATGACCTGTGTTTTGGATCTGTTCATTGAAAGTCCAACCTCAAGACTTGCCGTGCTCAGATCTTGGAGCATTTCTTCAAGTTCTGATGGTGAGGAGAATAATACAATATCACCAGCAAAGCGGAGGTTTGTTAGCTGGTGACCGCTAACATTTGTGCCTCGTGACTGGCACGAATCAGGCAACTTGTTAAACAGGTCCTGCAGTGCGCTTGTAAACAGCTCAGGTGAGAGTGGATCGCCTTGTTTGACACCGTTTTCTATGTTAAAATTTGGACCATAAATATGTAACTTAATGCTCGCAGAGCTACTTCGATAGATGGTATAAGTGAGGTCGATATAAGTGTGACGTTTTGGGACTCCAAGGCATTAATAACTGACTGATGGTCTATGCTGTCAAATGCCTTGGCATAGTCCACAAAGGCCAGATGTAAAGCGGCTTGTAAAATTCATTGTATTTTTCGATTACTTGATTAATGGTATGGAGATGATCGGTTGTGGAGAAATAGGGACGAAATCAGGCTTGTTCGGGAGGCTGGTGAAGGTCAAGGGTCGGAGCGATACGGTTCTCTATTACTTTTATAAACAACTTGTATACATGTGAAATGAGGCTTATGGGTCGATAGTTTGAGATGTCAGCTTTGTCTCCTTTTTTGTGAAGTAACATAAAGATACTATTTTTTCATGAGTTAGTAAGTCGCGTTAGGAGTCTCGTCATAACTCGAATTCCAATGTCTTTGTGGTCAAAGTGCCGTACAAAGATCTGTCAAAATTGATGAATACTTTGGGCGAGAGATGGGCCGGCGATTCGTAAGCTCGCGGACAGGCCGCGACATTTATGACGCCGACCTTTTGTGTAAACTACTGATATATATTTCTTACGCATGAAATGAGACATTTTTCTTTTCTCTCACAGTAAGTATAATTTGTACATCGTCTATAGATACAGGAAGGTGTTTTCACAAATAATTCCTGAGAAATGCGAGTGACAGCCGCGTCACTGGATGGTGGTACGTGACTTATGTCAAGTCGGGAATGGCCTTGTTTTTGTCTTGTCAATATTGAGTCCGAGCAACGCTTAAGGGTAATACATAATTGATGTCGCGTGGCTTTCCTGCGAGAAATGACGATAAAAAGTGACAATATGACAACATGTAATCTCATGACAGACGTCAATACTCGTATATATTAATACTCGTATATATTAATACTCGTATATATTAATACTCGTATATATTAAAGCTACAT
Source organism: Apamea epomidion (assembly GCA_947507525.1). NCBI lineage: Eukaryota > Metazoa > Arthropoda > Insecta > Lepidoptera > Noctuidae > Apamea > Apamea epomidion. The sequence goes on from OX382239.1 coordinate 821,198, forward strand.
CTGTGGTGAGCTTTATTGTTGTTTCTAACCATTTATGTATCACGGGCACAAGAAAATGGCAGGAGGAAGTAATGAAGTAAAAGAAATAATGAAGCGAGCGTTTTTCTGATATTATATTTCTCTGTATGAGAAGAGGCTCTTGTTTTGCAGTAAGAACATTATATATTGGTATTGATCACTTACCCCCGCGTAACATGGGTCACCTGAACACTGAAAATATAATAATGACGTTAAAATAGAAATCTAAAGTAATTTGCGATTTTATTTGTGATTTGCGTTTTTTTTTTTGTGTTTATTTTAGTTTGTGATCGTCCTGTGCGAGCCTCAATAAATACTTTTTCTTTCTTTATTTGTACCTAGACTTGCCGCATTATCTGCGAGTTGACGTTCAAACAAATTTTAGAAATATATCACACGAGATGAAGCAAAAATGTAAGGTATTAAAGTATCCACACTAAAGCAAAGTCAAATCAAATCAAAGGTAATGTCAACAGTACAGTATACCAAAAAGTTGTATTTTGAATAAACAATTATATATATGTATGCATCTCATATGCATAAGTGCGTGGGGAATCGTTGGCCCTCTACATGAAAATGATGCTGATTTATTTTTATTAATTACTCACTCTGGCGTCACAGCCGCACCGTATCGTCTGAAAGGGATAAGCAGACATAAAGTATATTTATTATTACTCTCTTCCCACTTCTCTCTGTTTGTATGTCAAGACTTGACGTAGACTTACTTAGACTTGACGTAAGTAATATTTTTTTTTTAAATACCCTTTTTGTCCCACACTAGGAATTACTCCTGTATCGTGGGTGCATTTACAAACATTTAAACTCACATACACAGCCAGACCCGGAACAACTACCTGTAGGCATTACAAATATGTGTTCCGTGCGGGAATCGAACCCGTGACACGCAGCGCAGCAGTCGATCGCTCAGCCACTGCGTTAACCGTGTCGTTAAATGGTTGTTTTTTAATGTTACGAGTGTTTTATTTACGGAAACGAAACAACAAAGAAATAATTATAAAAGATGCAATCACTGTTCACAAAAACGTATCTTGAGACTACTTATGTAAAAGGTAATTAAACTGAAAAACACCCGCCAGCACTCTATCGGCGTTACTCACTTTCAATCAAAATGTGAATCATTTTGAAGGATATTCCTAAGGCATAGCTTTATAATATGTTTGAAAAATATGTCTGATCAACAACGTAAATATCGCAATGAATGTTGTTGAGCTGTCAACATTAAAGCTATTACTACTTTAGTGTGTTACGCAACTACCCCGCAAGTGTGCGTCGGACCACGCACAACGAAGGGTTCCGCAGTTCGGATGTATTTATCCCAAGAACAAAATTTACATTGTAGTTTGAAAACATGTTCTCCCATACACCGATATACGTCACGGTCAGTTCTCCAACTGCAAATGTTAATTTGTAATAAAAATAAGTTAAAAGTTATAGTTTATTTCACTTGAAACCGTTTTGGTAGTAGGTACCTATGGGGTGGAAGAAACTCTTAAAAAAAACGACTTCCAAAAAAAGAAGTTGCGGAAAAAAACTTTTTGCAAAAAATAAAACAACCTACTTTAATTTTTTTATTATTTTATTATTAAAAAAAAACAATATATTGAAAAATAACTTTAATTTCGGAAGTATGTGTCATTCGGAAGTATGAATATGTCGATGGTTCCGCATTTTCGTTTTTTGATACCGACTTCTAAAATTAAAGTTATTTTTAACCGATTTTAAAAATAGGAGGAAGTTCTCTATTCAGATGTTTATGTACAATATATGTATTTTTTATTATGTATGTTCTAACTCAGTCATATATGAACGGATTGCAAAATAATTTTTTTGTTCGAAAGAGGTTTATTCCAAAATGATCCCATTTAAATTTCGTAAAGATCTGATGATGAGTTTCGCAGACAGACAATGGAACTCTTCAATAAGTGCCAGCAAATCAACCGCGATTGCTGCTATCGCATTATGTATGCATTGTTTACGCAATCACACAACATAACATCACGCCTGGATCCTCACAGATAGTTTATCACCAGGATTAACACATAGGATACTTTTTATCCCGATATTCCCACGGGATCGAAACTTATGCGGGTGAAACCGCGAGGCACAGCCAGTTTATTTATACTTTCAAGATTAGAAATATCCCAATAACAACTTGGACAGAAATGAGGGTGTACCGTGGTATACCTACTGAACCATCTGGTATAAGAAAAGGCACAACTAAGCCGTCTTCTGATTGGTCGGTGGGCACGACAAAGACGAATCGTAACAGTCTTACACGACCACTCCATAATTATTAAGTGCGCCTTGATTCTGTAATTCTTTCTGAGATAACTACATAACTCATACATCTGCGTGGAGGTCGGAAGTTATCCCACAGGAATGTACTATCGAGACAAAAGTATCCTTAGTTCTAACTTAGATCATGGTCTACCAGTGTACCAAATTTCATCAAAATCCGTTCAATCGTTTTCGCGTGAAAACTTAACAAATAAACAAAAATAGTTCTTTAGATGTTATCTATGATTATTTTGTTCTTCCGATCAGCTGTTAAGGCATGAGAAAGTAACAGACAGACTAGATGACAGTCACATTAATAATATGCTGCTGCTCGCGACTTTGATTGCATACAACCGACGACTCCTGGTTAGAAGTGGAATCCCCGGTCAGATGATATTTCTAGCTATAACCAATTCGATTGGACTCGAGATTACCTGCTCGTTCAATTTCCTGAATCCAGCTCCGTATTATCATGTATCTACATACCCACGTGTGCTAATAATAGCAGTATGTAGGAACAGAATCCCTTCCTTACACGAGCGGGTGTCTGAAACGTAACGTAAATTCAAACGCTTTTTGAATCGAAAATGCAACTACATCTTATATGTAGTATTTTGCTTTAATTTTTTGCGAGAAGCACAATTAATAGTATCACAGTTATTCATTTATTTAACTTTAATTAACCCCAAAACCAATTACAATAATTAAAAGTAGAGACACTTTGAAAAGAAAATATAAAATTATAAAATTCAGTTAAGAACATGAAACAATAAAACCATAGATATGAATAAACCATTAAAACTAAGATAACATTATGTGCGTTAATAAAAATTGGTAATAAACTTTTTAAAATCGTCCTAAGTTACGTTACGTTCACTTGGCGCGTCCCTGCGGCCCACAGACAGTAGGTACCTCCGAGAAGGGCGATGACACATTCGGAGATATATTGATAGATTATCACCTACCTTTTCCCAAGTATATCGGGATCAGTTATGGCCTTATGTCCTCGTTGATCTACTTAATTATAATTTAAAATTCATTCATTTGAAGACAGACAACACACCGCTTAAGCAGCTCTTCTCACGCTGCGGTCTTGAAGCATGAATTTTTTTGTGAGTTCAGCTGTTGATCCGGAGTTCCTTTTATAACGGAACAGCACTAAGGAAGGTTTTTTCAAACTTATTCGGTTAAAGTGAGGTCACTTTTAAGCTATTCAATCTTTGTAAAATAAAGTTTTAGTTTTATTATCTTTAAATATTTATTTAATTTTAAAGCTAAAGCTAAGCAAAAGTCAGGCTGAAGTGATGGTCCAAGATCCACAGGCGATCACTCACTGGACGTCTGAGGAAGGACATCGCCGTCGAAGTAGACCACGGCAAAGGTGGTGCGACGATCTGATAAGGTTTGCTGGGCCAACATGGCCAGAGATCGCACCAGACAGGGAGGTTTAGAAGGAAAAACGGGAGGCCTTTGCCCAGCAGTGGGACACAATACTTATAGGATAATGAAAAAAAAAGCTAAAATAAACTAAGGGTTGAAAGTTTGCACGGAACGTCGACATTTTGACCGCTGAATAATCCCATGGGTATAGAATGTTAGGGCTTGTGAATAAATAAATATCAGTGATTACCTTCATGTGCACGAGGAACACAATCAGCCAGCAGCCAATCGATCGCGACATTGTGATGAGTAGAGGCACATAATTTCACGGAGCTAATCTGGTTAAATAACAATCATTCACGGCCGGGCTGCTATTAATTAGTTCTTGTTACTGTGGCTGTAATTCAGTGGTTGTGTCGCCGACAAAGACAGAAATAATACAGGGTGGCAGGGACATCGACGCGCAAACTGTAACCATGAATTTAGCACATGACTTTAGACCCCATAGCGTAGAAATTTTTCGACGGTTATTAAAAAAAAAATCTTCTGTTTCATAGAAAAGTGCAATACCTACGCGGTCAAAATGTATGGAACAGCAATATTTTTTTTTAATAACTGATGAAAAATTTCGACGCTATGGGGTCTAAACTCATGTGCTGAATCCATGGTTACAGTTTGCGCGTCGATGTCTGCCACCCTGTATAGGAACCGGTCACACAGGAGTTTGACCGATCCATTATAATTGAAGAATGTAAGTTTTGTATTGTGTGATATAGTATTGTGTGATTGTGGAGCTATGTCGCAAACCATGCTCCACCTCCTATCCTGCCCTCTGTGTCCCAAAACATGCAGTCAAAGTGTACTCTGGGCTGCCACTGACGATGCCGTGGAAGTGGTAAAGTTTCAGTCGTGACACGAAGAAGAAGAAGACTGCAGGGCAGAGACCTCCTCACGATGTTTTCCTTCACCGATGTCAGTAATGTCCAAGATAAACTCAGAACGGTTGAATTGATCGTGTAAACTTTGCTGGATGCGAGAAGAATATAGGCAATATGGCGACACTTGGGACAAGCCTTTAACCAGCAGTGAACATCTTTCGGCTGAATGACATTGAGACAATGATGACAGGACCTAGTTACAAAATAGTGTTCAATATTCAATGGCGACACCTTGCCAATTGACGTCGAGGAAATGAAGTGGGCTCCTATCAAATGCAAGAATATTTTTTAAACAAAAAAACTCTGCAGCTTTATTATCAGTATATATATATATACATATATATATATATTAAAATCAATGTTATTTGTGATTATTTCGTTTATCTTGAAACCCACGTCTTAGCTTGAACTTCATAAACCACGACCCTTTGTAAAGAACACTGGACCGTTTTCCGCAACATCTCAAAGTTAAATGAAGCGGAAGGTAACTTGAGAGCTCCGTATTTTATGGAAAATTGCTTGAATATTTCAAAGTTGGTGAGCTTATTTGAATTTGAATGTACTTGAGTCCACCAGGTAGATGGAATCAAGTTGATAAATTGAAAGGACATCATTCATTTTGTACCCGAAAATTAAAATGTCGGCCAGAAAAAAATTACTATTTTCTTATTATATCACCATACATATATACATACATACAGACATACATACATATATATACATACATACATACATACTTATATATACAAACATACATACATCTTGAGCATTCTTTACTATTGCAGCGAAAGTCCTCAATTAACCGCCTGCTATTTGAGATTAAAAATGATAACAACAATCATATTCTTACAACAAGTATTTTTAAGCATAACATTTAAAAAATACCAAATTTTAATTGAATATATCATCCTTAATATATTTTAACTATTACAACACAGATCTCTTCTATTTGGGTTAGAAGGTTTTAGGTAAACAAGCAACTCTGCTTCTTTATTTGTCTTTTTAATTTTAATTTTATCGTTTTTCGATATCGATACCCATCACGTCGGCGGAGTTTCGTTAGCTAATTTAATTTGATCCTATATTTTAATTGTTACGGTATTTATTGTAACCAATTTTCTAAATAACCGAATCTAACTTAGAAACCTATTCAGTACCAATTGCGTATCTCTGAAATTTCTATCTACTTGGTTGATATAATCCATCAAATGCCAGAGAAGAAATTTTCTTTTCAACGCAACACACAACCACACAATATAACAATGTCAATTCCAAATAGTTTTCGTGAAAATAGTTTCGCTTGACTTTGATAAAGCCAATCCGATTCATCTCGCCACCCACACCAAAAAGCTATATTTACAATGCCCTCCAATCACATCTAATGGTGAATTTCGTATATTATGTGGCTAATTCAGTTTATTATGCATGGTGGCAGACGGCAGACGGCAGACAAATTATAGAGCACTAATGATATAGCCTAGAAATAGTGCTTCTGGGTTATTTGCGTCAGAGTAAATAACAGTCACAGAACTAAATAGAATTTAGTTCTTTATTATGTACACCATAAACATTACAGACATAAATAAGAAAATCTTACAAGTGGTGGCACAATGGTCGGTCTTATTGGTAAAAGCGATCTTTTATATACTCATGCTTTTATAGTATTTTAACAACAATTTATTTATCCCACTAACATTTTTATGGAATGAACGAGTGTTGCAAGTGTAAGCATAACCATATATTTGAAAGTATAATCTGTTCCAAAAGTATCTGATAAAAGTGTAAACAAACCCTGTTCTGGTTAAATTCTTACGCAATCACTCACTAAAGGGTATTAGTAACACTTTTTTCTGTATTTAGAAGGTTTCAACTTTATATCTCACCAGTTTTTATAACAATTGTATGAAAAACATTATTGAATTGTAATTAAAACGCCATCGACGAAAATTGAGCTTAAAACAAATATTAAAAACATCTTTAAGTTAATTTAAAATTTTAATTTCGGGTATACTTAAGTATTCAATTAATCAAATCAAAGCACTCAATTTGTAAGTGTCACTACAAATTGGCATCCCAAGGCGTTGGCATTTCTGACCCATTATTTCAAGGACACAGCGGACTCATTTGTTTACCTTTACATTAGATACTTTTGGAACAGCCCATACCTATTTTAAAAATATGAAAAAGTCTCACACAACGTGTCGATACAAACATCTATAGATATATTATCGATAGATATATTAATCAGACTTACCTCTGTTACGTGGGCAAGTCACTTGCGACAAATGTCTTGTAGGATAAAACAAACGGTGAGATAGGTACGGGTTTGGGGGGGGGGGCGTTGGTTATATAAATAAGGTAAATAACATTATTATCTAGGTATGTTAATGTTGGTACTAACTATAGTAACTACATATTTATTTTTAAATGTCGAAGCATCATGCTGAGATAGGAGCCTTTTGGCCTCGTATGGGACTTTCTGTTTAATTTTTCCTTTTGTTACTTTTTAATATAATTTGTTTTATTTTTAAATGTGTTTAGTTTAGTTTAAGTTTCCTGTACGAGTCGCAATAAATACTTTCTTCTTACTATATACTTATTTCTACTCTTCTCTACTCTTCTTACTTTATACTTTTTTCTTTCTTTCTATAGCTCTTTTCATTATTTGCCATTATATACCTACAATTCTTATTATAACTCTTTATTAGTAGTTCATGTTATTTGATTTTAATAGGTTTTAATATTTTAATTATCTTTTTGATAGATTCTTTTGCCTTGTAGACTGTAGATTTGTAGGCCATTTTCTAATTTATTAAGTACCTGGTACTTGTTGACAGGCCTACACAGTTCTTCATGCCTGTCAACACTGTAAGAACACTGTAACAATTTGAAAACATTGTGCACGCCAAATATATTTAAAAGAGTAATTGTGGAGTTTCTTGCCGGCTCTTCTTCAATGGAAACGATCAATTAGAGCCGTGCAACTAGCTACTGACGTTTCATAAGTGCCCATGTAGGATGATGTGAAATAAAATATTTTGATTATAATTGAGCTACACATAAAATAAAAAACAAACAATAAAAATCCTACCTTTCCTAAACCGAACAACAAAAATGTGGTAATTTTTTTTATTTGAAGAAATTACGAAGATTTCTAGCTCAGTATGCCAATATTACTTAAAAAGTAAACTAGGTATTTATTTCACTGTGAGACAAATAGACTAACTAATATAACACGTAATATATAAATAAATAAAAAGACAACGTTCGTAATATCGGACCTCCTTCAATTATTATGTGTGCCATTTGAATGGATTTAGGCAGGTTTAGCCAAATATATCCTCCGATACCGTAATAACATTAATATACGTGCTGCTCGTGACATAGGGGTACCTACACTTGAGTAGGTTACTCCTAGCCGCTGGCACGTCTAAGCGCAGGTTCGCAGGAGCGCGTTGTTCCCGCGGCGATTTTTCCTGCGCGCAACAGTGTGTTTTTTACGCTTATCGCTGGGATGTGCGCTGTTGGATTCTCAATGCTCGGCTCAACAGTGAGAGTTGAAAATCCAGTGCGCGATAAAATCCCGCCGCGATATTTTTACTTCTGTGCGAACGTGGGCTAACAGAGTAATTACCTAACACAGTATTAGTAGCAATGGGTTTCATTTGGACATTTCACCAACATTCATTGCGTTATCTACGTTGTTGAGCAGACACATTTTTGAACATATGAAGCAATGGATTAGCAATATCCTTCAAAATCATTCAAATTGAGATTGATAGTGTTGTGGCGGTATCTACAACGCCACACGTAACGCTACACGCATATCAATCGCTGGGCAGTTGCCCGCCAGACACAACACCCGTCTGGTCGGAGGATCCTCCGTTTTCTATGGAGGATGAGTGAACTTTAAACCCCGTTTCTCATACCTCTATAGCGTGTTACGCAATAAAGGTCTATCCACACACATCAGGGCAGGCACTGAAGCTCCGTCGCCGTCCCAGACACGGACGTGTGTGAAAAGTTTATATATAGGTACACCGATATTTTTTTGAGCCCCTGACGGAGCACGGTCCGTTCACGTCCCGGACACGGCCCTGATATGTGTGGATAGACCTTAGAGGTGCGGGGCGGCGGCGCGCACTTACTTAAATTTTCATATCTATGTATTATCATACAAACGATCGCGTTGATCGCTTTTGTTTAGGACGTGGGATAAACCTTCATGATCGTATCAAAGTTTGCGACTGTTAAAACAATTTTAAGAGCAGACGAAGCGGCTACTTCTCAAATCCAAGCACTCGGTTATGCCGCAAATTGCTTTAGTATAAATATAGGCCATTTTCTTGAAATTAATTCTATCCAGCGCAGCGGTTGTTCCATCCGTCCTAACTCCGAAGTAAAAACCTTACCAATCCTTGTCTTACAATATTGGACCTTACTGTCTACAAGCCAGAGTTCCAAATAGCTATTGATATTATTAAGCTTGGAAATTCATTACAAATTGAAGGGTTCACGACACAATGTGACGTTCAGTGTTCGTTGTGTGAGTTTATATTTATGTTACTGTACAATACTGGTTTTATATGACTTGGCTTTTGATTAACTCTGTTTTATGCGGCAGTGAATAAGGATATGTCTGAATTTGCGTTATAGTCAGATGATGGGTTTAAATTACGTTTCGAGCTAGACTTGAACATTTTCGTACTATTTTGACCTACATCCTACATAATATAAATGTGAAAGTTTGGATGTTTGTTACTCAATAACGGTAAAACGAATGAACGGATTTGCATGAAAGGCACACAGATAAACCATGACCTGACTTAGGATAATTTTTATTCCAGTAGTACGTTCCTATGGGACAATTTACAAACTCCACGCGGGCGAAGCCGTGGGCAGAAGTTAGTCCGGAACAAAACAAAGCCGCGCGCACTTATACAGTCGACGTTTCCTATTTGATTCCTTCTTTGTGCAAGTTTGTGTAGCGTTCTACGGTTAGCAACGAAAGTTAACATCGTCACATTTACTCAATCAAATGATTCGATACAAGTGGCAAACAATTGTTAGTATATCACTCTGCAGTAACTGTTTTTTGATCCTCTAAAACAATTGTTGCGTAAGGACCGGTCCTTCCGAAGAACGAGGCCACCATCTTTTTTCCCACGCTTCGACCTCTCTTCACTTTAGTTGGCAACTCCTCGGAAGGAAACACCCTGACAGCAGGCTATCTCTAAGTTTCAGGATCATAACAATAAATCCAGCTTTCGTCACCCGAAAGTATGTCGAACACAGCATTTCAGTCACCTCCGTTAAATCTTTGAACCATTTCACGATACCAATCAACACGACGGAGCTTTTGGGCCTCTGTTAAATTATGAGGTATCCACCGGGCACAAAGCTTCCTGACCGCTAAATGTTCATGGAGGATTTTGTGCACTTGACTCATACCGAATGTCTAAGCTTGTCCGAATCTGCTGATAAGTCACTCTTTTGTCAGTCTCTGTCATACGCCGCACAACACTGATGTTATCTTCAGTCGTCGCCGTAGAAGGCCGTCCCTCACGGAGATCATCGGTGAGTTTAATGTGACCACGTTTAAACTCATTAAACCAGTTGTAAACTGTGGCACGATATGGAGCTTCATCGTGAAAAGTCAATCGAAGTCTATCATAACTTTCTTGTTGACTTAAATAACATCGAAAGTCATAAAAAATCATTGTACGAAAATTTTCTCGCGTTAAATTCATGCTGACGCAGACAATTTTCAATTTGCCGCCAAATCGTAAACAAATGACAAAATGAATAAAATACATAAATAATAATATCGGCAAAGACTTCCATTTTCAAAATTAGAATTTATTTTTTTATTATATCGTTTACAAGTAGCCAGTTCTAAAAACTTTTAGTGTCGCCCTCGTGAAACTGAAGTTTTATTCAACTTTCGTTGCTGACCGTACCCACTATGATCATCAATAAAATTGCTTTAATCTGATCCTCTTTCTCATAGTTCAAAGGAAATTGCCAAACGTTGTCATACATTGTAAAGGTTGACGCAGATTTGGGTGGACCGTCCCGTCCGCATTACAAAAATCTTCATCATTTTTGTTCATTTTGTATGAACCATCGCACACTACAGACGGGCCGCACCGCACTTAATTATTTGTATTGGATGTGGTCTGCCCGTTGGTCCCGTGGTCGACCCCCGGCCGACCCCCGGGCGACCCCCGGGCGACCCCCGGGCGACCCCCGGGCGGGCAGTGTCATTGGGTTTTTCATTAAACATTTCTCGTTAGCAGATCCCGTAGTCTGGAATTTTAACCGGTTGTTGGCAATAGGGCCGCCCCTTGTTACATGGGACTTAAACATAACTGGCGAAATGTGGGTGTACTAACTATGGCTACAGCTCTGCCTAACCCTTCGGGGAAACAAGGCGTGATATTTTAAATTATGTTTCTCATAGTTCGAGCCCTGGTATTAAAATATAATCTATTTAAAGTCTTTTTCACCCAATCGAAGTAGGGTTGGCTAAGTGTCACTCAAGGCTGGCTGACTAAAATATTAAATTGGCTACGTTTAAGTTCAATTTGCTTCAAAATGTTATGTTTTCAACCTAATTTTTAAAGCTTTTGAGTTCTTAAAATAAAAATGAATTGGCAGTAATTTATTTTAGAATTTATTCAGTTTATTTTCTTATGATTATAGTTTACATAGTGTATTTAATATTAATTAGAAGTAGTTGTTACAATGATATCATATAACAATTTTATTACATTTATTTTTAGTTATATCTATGTACAAAATGTATTTTTATTTATAATTATCTCGTTTCAAGTACTTATAATTATCTTAAAGTAGAAAGAAAGTGATTATGATTACAACAACAACATTGTTACAATAACATTTTAGGTGTGTTAAACAAAGATCTCCCTTTTGTTTTGGGAAATTTGCAGAAATAAAGGAAATAAAAACTAAGAACCTATTACAGACGCTCAAACATCACTTAATTTTTTTTAGTTTTCGACCAATCAAATGGCTTTAAACTGTTAAAAGTAGTCTTAAGTGAAGTTCTGTATCGCAGCCTAGCTGTATAAGTCAAAAATAATTCAAGCTAAAGCACTCTTTTTTAAGTTTTATATAAATAAAACATTTTAATAATACAGGGTGGCAGGTTACTATGGATTCAGTACATGATTCTGAAATCTCCAAGCGGACAATTTTTTTTACGGTTATAAAAAAAAATCAGAAAAATGCAATAGGTATTACGCAGTAAAAATGTAGAGACCAGCTTTTTTTTTACAGTTTGCGCGTCTTTAATTCCTTACAATTTGCGCGTCGCACAGGCAGCCTGTATATTTCAAATAATTAAAAAGTTACGAAAGCCATACTAACTCAAATATAAGGGTTTAATTACATCCACACATCGCTTCGATGCCTTGTTCGATAGTGACTGCGTTGGTGTGTATAATAGGTACATAATATCACACAAACTGACGGTTTCGGTGACATTCAATTTATTACGTCCACTCCTCAGAGAATACATAGTCCCACACTCGTTCCCTTCATAACATAACCATAAGCAATCACACAAACGAATGAAACATCGATCCACTCCACCACACTATATTCTGGGGGCTCATTCCCTTGAGAATCACGTAAATTGGAACAGTAAGTAGAAGTATATATTAATAGTATTTGTAGTTTCTAATAATAGCTACTTATTTCAGTAGTTATATTTTTGTAACGTATACAGAAATTGAAGAATAAGAAAATAAATTCTTCTACTTCCTTGAGGCAAAGGAAGTAAATTAGGAACAGTGGTGGCGGGCCCGACTTACGAGTTGTTAGGTCGTGGGTTTGCTTTATTAGGTCAGGTTTACTTTATGTAAATAATTTCATCAACACTGCCAATTACCATCATCAATTCTTTCGTTGTTCGTGCGTTCATAAGCAATGAAATCTTCAGTGGACAAGATAAATAATTGGAATTTCATGAGAAAAAAAAATGGTGCCAATTCTGCTGAGCTCTGACTCATCATATAGTTTTGTTAATATTTTGTGCAGAGTGACAAAGTTTATACACAGCCAGTTTTCCATACTTGTTTTTATCTAGCATTTATATTGACTAAACATAAACAGGAGCGACACAAGAAGCGTTTGTGATTAATAAGTATTAAGCTCCAGATAAAGAATAATAAACGCACACATAATTAGCTTAAATCTATACTTCAACCTCATAACCAATGTATGTTTATTTCAGTTATCAATCGTAACAGCTAGCTGACATCGACGTGCAGCATATTTTACCAAAGAATGTATCAGAAAACGTTTAAATATTCTTGATTTTAATATTACGTATCTACAATCATTTTATCACAATATCTGCTGAATAATCTGCTGTTTCACAAACCTTACGTCTATAGCTTTAAGTAACATCGCCATCTATCTTAAAGTCACTGTACATCAACTGACTATCATTATTGTTGCACAATGTCGACGTCACGCTGTTCCTATCATTGATCAGGATGCTTTTCATCTTCTTTGGGGTCTCCTGTCTCCATTTCTCGCTGCATAGACTGGTGGTCTCTGTTCCGTAGTAGCTGCATCTCCTGCTCCTCCTGTCGAGGCGGTTTCTTTTGTCCTGGACCTCGGAACGAACCCGAACGAGGTGGGTCCCGTCCGAGGTGTGGTTGACGGTGGTCTCCCGAATGCTGGAGTGTTCGGGGTACCTGCTCTTCTTCCTACCGACCTGCCCGCAGCAGAGAGTTTCTGTGAAGGCGATGCGGTATCTGTGGAGAGATAAATGCACCATTAAAGAACTAGCCGAGGTGACTTTGGTTAAACGAGAAAGTTTGTAAGACTTTAGAAGTTTCGTTGTTAGTTTGTACAAGGTAATTGATTCCGTGCGCATGGCACTGTTAAGAAGCTCTCGACCTCAGCTACGCGCGGATTTTGATCGATATAGTACTGGTAGAATTCTTTGTTGTTAGAACATTAATCTTGTATGTAACCTTTGCCCTTTCAGGGAAGCCCTTCATTATATTCCCCCTCCTCATGCTGTTACAACAATCATACAGTATTTAACTTTGATACCAATCGTTAAGGCAGATCCACACCTTGACATACCCTTTAAAGACGCGTAGTGTGCACAGTTTGTGCGCGTGCGCTGCACGTGTGCAGGCGTGGATCCGCCTTAAGATCACTTGTAAATCTTTGACAGTCGTTACGGGTAATCAGTAGCCCGAAAGACTGAGAACAAGTCTTATCGTGTTACCTAGTTACTGGGTTGCTGAGGTCAGATAGGCAGTAGCTCAATGTAAAATTGGACTGGAAGCTGACCCCAAAATAGTTGGGAAAAGCTTAAGGCTGATGGCTGGTAATGATCATCAAAAAGTAGGAGCACTCACCGATGGCTCATGACATTGTACAGTATAGGGTTGACAGTAGCGGAGATATAGTAGAAGGCTCCAGCCACGTAGAACAGGTACTCGTTGATGGTGTGATAATGCCGCGTTGAGGTGCCGTATATGAAGAATAGCCGCTGGAAGTGGAACGGTGCCCAGCACACGAAGAAGGCTACCACCACCGCCGCTGTAATAAAGGGGATAGATTAACGGGGTTCTGGGATCGATTATCGGGCAAAGTGTTGTATTAGATTTTCTCATTATGTTCTGGAGTCCTGGGATCAGTCGAGCAAGCTTGTAGTAGCCAGGAGACTTTATTTGTGCCCAGATTGTGTCGCTCCCCAATAATGTTGGTACATGTTAGAAAGTACATCGGTGCCACTTCGGGTATGCACTTATGCTGAGGAAATAAGTAATAGCATTGATTGTAGTTTATCCAGATGCTTTTAAATTAACGTGCTAGGTTATAAATTATTATTAAAAAGCTGTTCCAATATCCCAGATTATATTGAATGACAGCCAGTGGGTACACAAGGTATTTTTTTAATATTTTAGCGAAACTTTAGGCGTGGGTATCGGTATCTTATAGCAATAAAAACGAATAGGAAGGAGACTCTACCAATAGAAAGCGGTCTATGGACCAATAACCAGCGATATGATTGTGATGTTTGTGTAAGGATACCTCATATCCTGCCGGGGTAGCGGGATCGTCCGAAAGGGTTACCGCTGCCCTGGTACATAAAGGGCTAAGGAAGGAACACGGGTGGGTTTTAGTCAGTAAGAGTCTGACACTCCCTTCTGCTCCACCCAGATGTGAACCGGTGAGAAAAATGCATTTTTATAATAGTCGGCCCTGTTGAATTTTTTGACCCTTAAGTGAAACAGGAACATAAAAAAAAAATTGTTGGAATGGCCTATTATTTAGCTGACTTTAATGTTTTTCTCCAGATCATAATGGTTAAAAAACGTTAAGGACAGTCTTCTAACAATGTTTTCATGTAACTACAGCGGCGAGCGCCCTTGAAAATCCTGTAAATTCTGAAAATCTCAGCCCAGACCGGGAGAGATCATTTGATGATTTCCCACCCAAAAACAAAAAAAAAAAAAAGTGCACGTTAACACAGTTTGCAAACTAACAGTGAAACCTAAAACACACCATTTCTGTTTAGGATTCTGTTTCTCTGACTAAATTTTTGACACGTAGTGGCAGGACGTTAGATATTATTAGCAGCTCCATTGAGCTTAGCCGTATGCTGTCCACTGCTGGATATAGGCTTCCCTCAAGAATTGCCTCAAAACTGTTCTAACGATCCGAGATTGTAGGTACATACTCATTCTATAATAATACTCGTATATACTCGGACACCGCTCCGGTGTGCGGTGCTACAGTTTTTAACTTTGTAGAATCTTGATTTGTATGCAGCCCTGTCTGGAGGCCTTAATTTATTGAGGCAACCAAAGGAAGCCCGGTTAAGCAGCTGGCCACCTCCTAGGTGGACCTGCGAGATGCCATACATAAAAAAAAGGTATTTATACAACAGCCGCAGGGTATAACACACTGAAACCGCATCTCCGTGCGGTCTACAGTCAAAGTTAAAAACCGCAGCACCGCTCACTGGATGGGTGCCCGGTTCAGTGTGATAACCGCCAAAATGTACTGTTATTTTCATATTTCCGGAGTAGCCAAGTGAGTCTAAGGATAGTTTGTTACTAAAAAAGTTTATCCTTAAGAAGCCTTCCCCTCAGATGAGACACTAGTACATGAGATTCGCATTATTCTGGCCTGGTGCCAATTAAATGGAACTAGACAAGACTAGACCATTTTCGTCGGCATAATTTCCTGACGTTTTCATAAGTATTTTCCTCATTGTACCCACGCTAAAAGCTCTTTACAATGAAGCACTTACAAACTGCTGCAGAGCCTTCCTTTATCCTTTAACCAAAAAGGAAAGAACGCTTCAACGAAGTAGTTTAGAACCAACTTTATAAGTAGATATCTAATGCTTGTTTTTCTAGAGCGGGTGGGCAGGGGATTAAAAACCGTCCTAGGATATTAATGTTAACTAAAAGTAGAGGTTTTTTAAAAGCAACCATGTGGGTGGCACAAATTACTTTTGCTCTTCCAACTAGGCTAATTAAAATAGTGGTGTGTTTAAATGACGTCATAATGGACGGCTCCGCACCTAATTGCGTAGCACACTTACAATCACAATCTCAATGATGTTGAAGGACTAATCCGTTGCTTCATAATTTTAAGTTCTTTTTACGTTTTCATTAGGTATTTATTTCTAGTTGAGTTTAGTTTGCAATGTTTTTGTTTGTATATTGGCGAATGCTAGCTGATACGGAAAATAATTTAATTTGATGTTTTGTATTTTTTTTATTTGTATAATTAACAATAGTTAATTACTTACTGTTGTATAGAATCAAGTGCTTCTAACTGTACAAACAGCTGTGCTGCTGGGGAGTTTGTAGCGCCACTTCTTCTTCCCAGCTAGCACGGCAAAGGACTAGGAAGTGGTGAAGGGCGGGCGTGGCGGGGGACTGTCTTATGTAATGTTGACGTTCAAAAAGTACTGATTCTCAGTCTAGTTTGAATAAATGACTTTTGGTTTCATAACTTCGAAAAATATGTCTGATCAACAACGTAAATATCGCAATGAATGTTGTTGAGCTGTCAACATTAAAGCCATTGCTACTGTCTGGTGTCACCCCGCTGGTGGAGTTCGAACATCAACATCATCACCATCATAGCCCACCCTCACCCACTGCTGGCATATGCCTCTCTTCCCTTGTGCCATACAAGTTGGAGTTCAAACACACGAACATAATGAGGCCAATACTCCAACTTTTGTCGCTTGTTGCGCACAACCTCTAAACATTGTCTCCATCTTTGTTTTCCTCTAGTTAATTATAACGGAAAATCAAACCATACATTGCACTGTTCGCTTCCGAGCCCTAGATCAATAAAGTAATCTATAACTTCGGCTTTCTGACCCAAATCAATCGAGTGGCAGGTATGTAAGTATTTATAAACAGACCCCTGTCAACCCCTCGGAGAGTTCAACACAGTTTTAGATCATTGAGGTATATTTGAAAAGTTTTGCGACATAACACGTTTGTCCTTGACATCTCTCAAATGTGTGGACTTAAATAAATACAGTCTCGATTTTGTATCACTGTCCAAATCACAGTGATCTTTATTCTCATTCAAATAAGGTTACCTACTGTTGGGTTGCTGCCATTGGCAAGTCTGGCAAACTCATTGTGATCTTTATTCACGTCACAATAAGGTTGCTATTAGGGTGCTGCTGTCAGAGGATAAATAACAAACCACAATTTTCTCCCACAATCAGTATAACTAATTTAATAAAAAAACAATGTTTTATAGATAATAATAAAAATTCAGTGTATGTATTATGATTATAACATAATGTTCTAATTGGGGTGTTTGGTGGTGTGCGTTAATTCCGGGACATGTTGTATAAGTACGTAGAAAAAAAACAAAGTTGTTTTTTAAACTACCCAATTGATTTTGATATGTCAAGTCGTAAAAACCGTACGAAGCACCCCTACATAGCGTCTGCAATGTGCCGTCGAATGACGTCACTGAAACGTTATTTATGCATGTTTCTTAACATAGCGTTTTTTGACACAGTGAAGTCAAACCCCGGTGCCATCATTTTCATGACGACCATCACTGCGGCCGTTATATGGCGGCCACGGCTGTCGAAAGAAACTCAAGCTTTAGTGCTATTCCGTAAAGCTCAATTTCGGACGTGACACAAGTGAGCACGGAATCACACCTCAATATTCTGTGATGACTATAGATAATGAGCTACTACAGTGCGCTACTTTGTCGCCTCGCTTTGTATTCCTCACTCACGTTGACCAGAGGGCGACCTTGTCCTCTACCCTGTTACAACCCAGGTGACTGACAAACACAATTATTTTCGGGTTCCCGGGTCTACAGCGCCTTAGTACAATGTTACATGGACAACACTGTGTCTACGTTGCTGCTAAATTATTTCATAGAAATGCTTCGCCGATAGAAGCCGTAGTCTAATACTGCGAAGCACTCGTGTGTCAAACTACTTTGTGTACAATATTGGGGCCAAATCGGGGGCCAACATGCTGAGGACACAAAAACTGAGGCTATAGCGGGGGGCTCTCAAAATATCTTCAAATACAGGAAAAAGGAAATATTGGTCGTCAAAACGATCGTTCAAAGGGCACTTCTCGGAACATTTTGCTTATCAATATCCTCGCTTCCCTGAAAATACTTTAGAGGCAATTTGACGAAGCTTTTAGGGATCGAAGGTGCTTCTGTTATATGTTTGGCTGCCCCGTTAGTCTCGTGGTTATAAATGCGATTCTTGAGTGTGGAGTCTTGGGTTCGATGCCCAGGTCGGGCAAAGTGTTATTGGGTTTTTCATTGCGAATGTCTTAGTAGGTAACAGCCTGGAGTGTGGAAGTTGGCGGTGTGACACCTCCGTGACTCGGAAAGCACGTTAAGTCGTTGGTCCTGCGCATGATCTCTCTCCGATCGTGTCGGAGTGCCGTCCCATCGGCCTATATAAAGTGAGGGAAGAGTGAGTGCACCTGTGTCTGCCCACACACTTGTGCACTATGATATCTCCCGCGAAGGCGAGAGAGGTTGAGATTGGCCGCCGTGGCTGAAATATGGTCTGCAGGACTATCGCTTTGATACTAGAACTAGAGATAAAAGTGTGAAATAAAGAAATACATTCGGTGTTTCCCTAACATTGACGTGACTCAGCTTTGTCAGCGTGACAATGACAAAACACGTCTATTGTGTTTACATGTAAATATGGTTCAGTTAGAGATTTGGATCTTTAGACAACAGTTGAAAAGAAGCCGCTGTTTGCTGATGTGGAAGTTGAACAGCGTTGCCATGGCGACGGCGATAACAGAGAGAGTTATGGTATCTTTATTTTCATATGAAAATATAAAAGTTTGTGTGGGTATTTTCAAAAGATTGATTTCTACCATATTTATGTACGCTTAAAAGGAACGTTGAAAGAAAATAAAGATATTTTTAATAAGTTTATTTGTCACAAAAACACGTGCATACGAAAAGATAAGTTTACTCGAATAATAAAGAAAAATAAAAAAGTCGCGACTGTGAATATCAGGGCTCTAGATTGTCCTATGGAGCAGGACCAGCATGTTTCCAAGCATTCTTATCTTGGATATAATCCTCCAATTTGTAATATCCTTGTTTACAAAGTATATTTTTATGAGGGCAGAGTGAGACATATTCGTGGTCATTTATTAAATCCTGAATAGGGAAAGTAAATGTTTAGCTTTTCAGTAAAACAAAAAAACCCTCAGCCCTTTGAGAAATACAGGGGTGAGGTTAGGTTAGGCTGTGTTAAAAAAATAGGTACATACACTAGTACACATCGCTTTGTTGTATGTAAGCTTGCTACTAAATGTCAGGTTATTGCAAAAAACGCGTAGAGCGATTGCAATTACTGGCACTTTCAAATTTGTCAAAGGGTCGGCCAGTCAGAAAGTTGAAGCTAGTTGCCCCAAAGCGTAGTAGATAACGGATAATATGGAGAAGAACAGGCAAGAAGGTACATACTACATACTGCATACATCATGTTGAAATTATGCATTTGAGAACGATGCAGAACGTTAAAAGCGTCCGTAATAAAAAGATTTAAAAAAAATGTAGCCACAAATCAATTCCTGGTGTAAAGTGAGACAATAGTTGGTTGAGGAGTTCTTACCCAGCATCCTGATGATGGTCTTCTTGGACTGCGCCTGCCGCGCCTCTCCGTGCACGCTGCCGTTGACGCCGTTCAAAGTGCCCGGACTGCCCGGCTTGCTGGCGTGCGTCGTTCTGAAAGTTTTGTTAGATTTAATAATGGAACACTTTAGTAAGCCATACTGATAATAATGAAGGTCAGATAGGCAGTCACTCCATGTAATATACTGGTATTTAGCTGCATCCGGTTAGACTGGGAGCTGACCCCAACATAGTTGGGAAAGGCAAGGCAGATGATGATGATGACTGATAATAATGTGCTGCCGTGAACTGTTAGCATGAGCAGTTTTAGAATGTGAGCGAGACTGACTCACTGACACCATGAATGGAGAGCAGTAGAGGAAGTAAAGAAGTGAAGGTCCTGTCGCACGTCACACTTTGCACTGACGAATGAGATAGATACTTAGTAGACCGAAAAAAGTGTGACATCTTGCCAGGTCGCGTCGTAACGACACTGTGTGTTAATTTTTGTGTTGTTTTTTTTTTAATTTTTGTGTGTTTTTTTTTATTCTTGTGTTTTTTTTTTAATTTTTGGGTTTTTTTTCGGTTTTGGTTTGGTTTTGTAATTGTTTCTTGTTCTGTTTGTTAAAGTTTAGTATTTAGATAAAGTTTAGTGGCTTCGTTTTTAATTTTGTAACTTTTGCATGCCTACTGGTAAACTATGGCTGAACCAGTGGCGTGCATTGCATAAAGGCATATAAGCAGTGCCTACCTCGATAAATCACCATAAGCCTGTCAATTACATTTTAGTGTGTGTGCCCTACAATTAAGAAACTCTAAATTATCATACCTAACAAAAACAAAATCTTCATTAACACGCGCGGCAGTGGGCAGTCGCCAGACGGCCTTTTTTTTTTTGAGTGTGGGATGTTTACTCACTAAAACCACCCCGGTGGTCACCATCTGCACATGGAAGGGGCACCGTTACCTCTCAAAAGACCAGTCCGGAGCCCCCTCTGTGCAACGCCTGTTAAGGCACATCTCTGGGGAGACTGTAAAGGGGTCTCCCTGAAGCCTGACTGTGCAAGTGTGCAAGGCAGCACATGACTACTGTGCGCCGTCTTCCCGAGGTCACTCAGTGGGCCGACAGAGTCCCCACCCTAATCGCCCGCAACCCCAAATTTCCGCCTTTGTTAGATGATGCAGGCGGGGTTTCGGCGTGTTAGACGTCGAGGCGGTTGCCTACTCGACGCCTTCTTCTCCGAGTGGGATCGGCTCTCTCACCATCCCGCTCGGCAGCCTCCTTCTGGACCATCACAGTCTCACCGCCAGACGGCCTACTCGGCTCCCGTACTATTCGCACATTGTCATTGGTCTTTACTCGTTCAAGTTAATACGACGAAATTTAATTCCTGCCTACCTATTCTGAAAACCAATGCACGCCACTGGGCTGAACCTATTTGCAAAGAGACCATCGTTCCGACGGGGTGTCCCACGACACCTCTCAACAGTTTTTTTGCCCCGTTCGTGTAATTGTTGTATGGCGTTCCAGTGGGAGGATAAATGAGTAAACAAGTGTAATTATGAGGAGAGATAAGACGCTGCCCCATTAATATTCCTTATTCGTCCTCCGTACCTCCACGTCCTCCACAGCCGCGACTCAGAGTTTTAGTTCGTAGATTTTAGCCCAGACAGGCTACCATACTACTACTATACTTGCAAAGCACTGCTCTCAAAACCGTAAAGGAAAACATCGTGAACCAAACAGTTCGAAGACATGTGACATCTATACGAACCTGTACATAGAGAGGAGGCCTATTTATTTATTTATTTATCCTCACACTAGAACGCCATACGGCAATTACACCGACGGAGCAAAACATTACTTCGTGTGCTGCTTTCCATCCATCCTGTGTCCCAGCAGTGGGAACATTATGCGCTGGTTATGCCCATATAAAGGTACATTGCTAAGAAACACGTCTTATCGTCACGCTGGGCAAACTTAGGTATTTAGAACGCAGCCTGTTCCTTTTCTAAGTTTAGTTTTTTGGTATTCTAAGACCTTTTGTATTAGGAGTACAGACACCTAGAGTAATAACGAGGTAACAAAATAAAGCTGGCATTTGAGAACACGTTTGAAGTAAAAGGATCACGTTATAAAGCGACAAACTTCACACGCTCATTCACGTACAGAGCCAGGGACGACAGTGCCGTATTACTGTCCCACTGCAGGGTAAAGGCTTCTTCTTACATAGAGAAGGCACGACCCAATGCTCGTGCCTTCATCACCACGCTTCCTCAAGATGGGTTGGCGATTTCAGGCTTTTATTAACTATAAGTCCAGGTTTTCTCACGATGTTGCACCTTACCCGATGTCAGTAATGTCCAAAAAAAAACTCAAAAAGTATAAATGAGTTGAAAAGTGACATTGGTACTTGCCCGGAATTGAACCAACAACCATGAGTCGCGAGGTTTTAACATATTTTTTTGTAGATTGCTATTATAATAACTCAATGAAAAACGTCTTGCTACGAAGTCCAGCTGTACCTAACTGTGTGTGTGTACCTAACTTGATTTGAAATCACAAACCCAACAAAGTTCAAATTCAATTGCATCCAATTTCTTTGGATATTTTTATTACAAACAGTCAATAAAAAAACAATTTAAACTACATAACGATAAGGTAGATAGTTGATTAAATGAAAAATCATATCAACTATCTAAGATTACGCATTTCAGTATATAAATTTATTCCAATTAAAATAGGTAACTAAAAATACAGACGCGCGTCTAGCGGGCTTTTAAAGATCGTATTTTTTAACCGTAATGGCAGAGCTCAGAATACAATACAAACCACGAATGTTGAAAAAGGTACACAAATTGCAAATTGATCGCGACCGTATCCCGATTTTGCTTTTTTGTATAAAACCGTCGCCAACCGAATCGGCGCCATTAAGTAAAAAATTCACATTTGCAATTCACTGAATAAAATATATGTGTTAAAAGCGTGACTAATGTGTGGAAAATACCACGCAGAGGGCGACGAACAAAATGAATAGCGTCTCTTAAAGGATAATAAAGTTAGATCCAGCAATTTGCAATCGTTTCGCCCCCAAAGCCCAATTGTATTCTATATAAGTTTATTAAATCAATGCAATAATACATGATTTATTTCTCCTAACTGGAATTGAATAGGAGAATGTTTTTATCAAACCATGTCATGTTTTGTTTTAATCTTTTAGGAAGTACCAGATGTTAATCAAGTAATTACCATTACACTCTGTCCACTAGGTTATTCGTTTTTTGACACCTGCCTAGAACGTAACTATTCAAGATTACGTAAAAAATATCTTTAAAATGCATAATAAAATAAATATATAAGCCGCCTTATCTTATTGAATTACCTCATTTATCACATTATCATACCGTACGTGTATCAGTTTTTAGAAAAAAGAAAAAAATTGTTATGCATATTAAAAATACATAGTTACATTCTATCGTACTAGTGTTGGGATCGAATGTATTCAATTCAAATGAATAAATTGAAAATAGTTATGTACGTGGGAATAATACAGAACTGGGGCGCAGAGGTCATAAATAACCCTAAAAACAAATGAAAATTGTTCCACGCAAGGAGTTTTTTATTGGAAGTTCTCTATCGTTTCAGCAAATCGACTTTTCGTGAAAGAAGCGAAAAGCCTTCAGACAAAATAACTTTTTGTTTTTCTAATTTTATAAGCCTGTAACCTTTTCCGACGACGCGTCACCACCTAAAATACTTCTCTATCACATTGACAGCTTTCTTAACGCCGCACGATCACTATCAGTACGTCTACCATGAGTTGTTATCGAAACCTTACTCGCTAGCGTATTCACGTGGATCGAATAGATTTCGATAATGCTTGCACCATGAGTTATACGGAGTCTTACGCAGGCGCTAAGGTAACCTCGATAGATCGTGTCTACTTAAGTCTTGTTTCTTTCTTTTTCTTAGTAATAAGAAGAGAGAACGGCATAATTATATGCTCAAAATGTAGTGCTTCGCCTATGCTAAAAATGTTATGACAGTCAATAATCCGACTAAATAGAAAAGTTGGCAGTTAGTGAACTAAGTACATAGGGTCATTTTGTGGTTGTTGAATTTTTATTCCCTGTTGTGTCATCGAGTAACGTTAGTGACTGTCGAATAGATTACGGTAGGTTTCTTACCTATCGAAGTCTATAGTGCTCCTGGTACGAATTTTAATTCTTTCTGTGATCGCTAGGGGCGCTGTACAGTATTTGAGGAGGTTCTTTTCAAAACTTGACTATTCCACTTTTTGTGTTTTTTCACAATCTGAGAAAATAGTTTTGTAGGTATGCAGCTATGTTTTTAACCCGAAATTTTGATGCATTATTGTAGACGACAACAATAGGCATTGCTTTGTACAGGATTCAAAAATTTAGCAATAATATATTTTGAATAAATCCAAAATTTGAAAAGGAATAATCTAGTTTTGACGCGGCTGATTGGAATAATCAAGTTTTGTTATGTGCTCTAGAGCAATAATCATGTTTTGATTCAAACCACTGTGGATTAATCTTGTTTAGCTGAAACTAATTAGGTATCAGAAATCTCATTTTTGAATTGAAATAATCTGAGGTTCATCTTCTCTAAATAAATAAAACAAAAAAATAATAATCACAGTATACATCATAGTACAAAACATTATTACGCTCTGCAACTGAACTAACATGAGTTTGAGTTGTACCGAAAAAATTGTTGACAGTTGACAATGACATGACTTTTGTGTCTAAACTGTCAAACAAACGCCACGTACACGAGTGTTGTGCAATCGTTCAAAAACAAAAATGTCAGCTTGCCATATTAAAAAGTACTCTCTAAAAGTATACCAGTGAATACTTCACTGGCAGTTTCAGTCACTGGAGAATTGACTGACTGTTCAGTGTATTTTAAAATATTTCACTGGTATGTCAGTTGGTTACTTCGGCGCCACCTGGTATGCCATTGTGCATACTACTAACATAATACTAACTGTGCATAATACTAACTGATGATCAGTTACTATTCACTGATAAACTTTTAGAGAGTAAAGAACATAAATTTCTGACTGAAAAATGTAGGGATAAAACATATTTTGTTGCAATTTAGATTAAAATAGTTGAATAACTTTTGGATTAATCATATTTTGTACCAAAAATGTGTTTCCAAAAATGGGTAATGTCATTTTGACGTGGAATAATCTATTTTTGACGAAATTATGCCCTTTAATCGTTTTTTTTTTGGTGTAATTATCAAGCTTTGGCCCAATTTTAGTTTTGGCGGAGAGTAAATTTGAATGTTACCAAACAAAAAATAAATAAAAAATCAATTTCATCAAAAGTGGAATAGTGAAGTTTTGAAAAAAAGCTCCTTATTTCATATAGAGGTGATATGACAGAGGGGCATTAAATAACGCTACGTATATACTATACGTGTTTAGTATTAATTCAATACGGTATAAAAATAAAAAGCGCCAAAAATAAGAAAATATTTTTTTCAAACAAACTAAATACCTACCTTACAAAACCGAATAAAACGCAACCATCCTTTGTAAAGAAATTTGACTGACCTTAGATACCTAGGTAACAAAGTGACAACGTCGCGCGCGCGCCGGAGCGCGGCGTGTGTTATCTCGTCACTCGTGTCGAGGCGGGCGGCCGTCGGCGGTGGTTTTGAAGACACACAACAACAAACACACTAAATTTTTAAATTCTCGATGTGTCCTCCATTCACATTAATGCACAAATTATACCGACGGAGAATATTGTTATTTGCGGCAATTGCGACTGTTACCATACCTTTCTCTGTATGTTCGCAGAGCTAAAGCTGTGTTTCCACGGCTTTCGCCGTAAATTAAAATAATTTCAGTGTATTCTGACGCCGTGTAAGTTACACGAGGCATTGTTGAACACTTTAATTACACAACACAACAAAGTTTAATTACGTGTCCTATCACAATAAAAAACAGTCAATCACAAAAAAAAACACTAATACTAAATAATAATAATCCCAAGTTACGTGTCCTGTCACAATTAAAAAAAAGAAAGACTGTCTTAAACTTATTTAGTGTCCTATCACAATAACAAAATAAAATCACAATTGTCAGCGCGCGAATTCGACAAATCGTACTTTCCGAAAGGACAGCGTTGGCACACTGAAAAACCGGCCAAGTGCGAGTCGGACTCGGGCACGAAGGGTTCCGTACCATTATCTATAAAAATCACGTCTGTTGTATGGGAGCCCCCCTTAAATATTTATTTTATTTTGTTTTTAGTATGACGTGTTGTAATAGCGGCAACAGAAATACGTAATTTGTGAAAATTTCAACTGTCTAGCTATCGCGGTTCTTGACATACAGCCTGGTGACAGACAGACGGTGGGACAGACAGCGAAGTCTTAGTAATAAGGTCCCGTTTTTACCCTTTGGGTAAGGAACCCTAAAAACCAGTTTTTTAGAGACCCCACTCACCCATCGCAGAGATCTAGGATGCAACAAACTGACCTATTTTTACACGACTGCCCAAAAAGGAGTGTAATGTATTCAGGGTTGATGTATGTATGTGAGTTTTTGTTTCTTTTACGCGCGGGATGGTTTTCTATGATTGTCACTCTCGTAATAAAAGTTCAAGTGTGTGTGTATTTATTGCTTCCTTGTTTGCATTGCTAACTTTTTAGTGAAATATTTGGTTGTACTTGTGACATGCTTCAGAGCGGCCACAACGCATCGTAGATTTATCGTTGTAAGGCGCATGATCTATGCTTAGACATAATCAGCTGTTAGGAAAGATACATCGTGTTCAAACGGTGCAAAAACTTATAAAATCATTTGCGACTAAACTACTGCTTCTATTTAATTGATTTTTGATACAGAGCTTGAAAATGGTACCTAGTATAGGCAGTTTAAAGGAAAGCCCCTCTGTCGAATCAAGTTTGTATATGTATTATGTACGGAGACGCGAGCGAGTTTTGGCTGTGCAAGCTCATGGTAGAGCTACAGAACGAAAAATGTGTCGCAACCATAAAATATATCCGAGTCGCAACCCTTCCACCAAACATTACCAAACGATATACTATTGGTTATGTTCGGCAGAAGACGAGTCAGATGAATCGCGAAATTGTGTCGTGTGATTTAGAGTAGATCCGGTGATACGCAGAGGGCAATTCCGGATCTACGGAACTCCGGAATTTAAGAGTAATGGTGGTGATTATTGTCGTTTGATGTTTGTGTATTAAGATGGTTAGATATCAACAAACTAAAATTAAACATTGCTAAAACGAGCGTACTTCACTTTAAAACTTCGAAAAGTAAACCCGTCCATGAAATTCATCTTCAGGTCGCGTATAACCCGCAGATCATAACTCTTCAGCTAGCTTGCACTCTAGTATAATACACACCACTTTAGAACCAGTTTTGCTGTCAACCGCTGTGGTAGAAATCGCTGCGGATGATAATACACAGTATATCAGAGCTCGTGCTTTACTGGACAGCGGTAGTCAGCACTGCCTCATATCGAGTTCATTTTGTAATAAAATTCGCGCTAAAACATTACAGTCCACTTATTACACACACTTTAGCGTAAAGCTGGGACATGATGCACGGTTTCTGGGGGTAACACTTGATGAGCACTTAACATGGAAAAATCATATTGAGATACTCGGCAAGAAAATCAATCAATTTGTATTTGCGCTAAGAAAAGTAAAAAATGTAACGTCAAGAGAAACCTCCATAATGGTGTATCATGCCTATGTCTGTTCGGTTATTCGGTACGGCATAGTTGTGTGGGGAAACTCCTCAGAAATAGACCGAATTTTCCTTGCTCAAAAAAAGTGTATCCGCGCAATTTTTAATATGGAGTGGTCTGATTCGTGTAGGCCTATATTTAAGTCACATAACCTTCTGACTGTACCCTGCATATATATCTTTGAAATTGCCAAGTTCCTAAGATCCAATTCTGAGTTATTTGAACGAAGGGATACTGCACATTTGGATTTCGAGATACCTGTTCCTAAGTTGCAACTCTTCCGAAAGAGCTGTATCTACATGGCTCCCTTAATCTACAATGCTTTGCCGAAGTCAATTACCCAACTACCCTTCAAGAAATTTTGTTCGGCATTACGGAACTGGTTGTTGCAGGAATGTTTTTATTCAATACACGAGTTTTTTGTAAAATGTCCCTGTAAATTATTTTCTCTTGATCTGGCATCCAAATATAGGCATAAATAATTATTTGAGTTAATGGTTGTTAATTATGTTGAATTGAATTTTAATTTTATAATATGATTAAAATAGAAGTGTGTGTATTGTATTGTATTGTATACTAATATAATAATTTAAATAATATACAATTATTTATGATATAATAATTATTTATTAACGTAATGTAACTAGAAAGTAATGTAAGTAATGTAATGTGAATGTAATGTGTGTGACAATGTATATATTATGGATGAAAAATCAAAGTATATATTATATTATTATTGTAATGTGACTAATGTTAATTGAAAATAAATGTAATGTTGATTGTAAATTCTTGTAATTATAAATTGATTTTGCATACCATTAAAACGGTGAGACATGTAGCACTATGTAATTAGGAACACTCTTATAACATACCATGTTTCTAGCAAATAAATAAATAAATTGATTTTAATGGGTTGTTTTGTTATGCGGGTTGTTCAATTAATTCTGTACGGTTGTCAGTTATTCCTAATGCTCGGCGGCGTATTCGCTGGCTTCATTGGAATGCGCTGGAGGGAAGCAGAGTTCCATTAACATGTCGTTTGGATTAGAACATAGGATTTACTTAATTGCGGAAGGATGACAACCTAGTTAAGAGAATCAGGAAAGTGATCAAATACAGGGTCGAAATATATTCAATTTAGCGAAAGTTATTAATAAGTTAGCGATACTCCACAGACGTGGTAGGCATAGATACCTATATCTAACAATGATGAAAAAAGAGGTAATGTTTTTTTTAAGCTCAGAGACCACTGGTCGTTTAGTTACCTATTTGAAATACTTATAATATGAGAAAATCAGTTTTTATCGTGTTGAAAGATACCTATCACATTTAATTTTTAGTTTTGTGAAGTTAACACATAAAAACAGATTTTAAACAGATATTTCAACTAACCACAACATGTTCACCGTTGACTCAAAAAAAAATCTCATAATATTTTTTTTTAGTCATCTCTTTAAGGTATCGATACACATAACGTCTGCGAAGTTTCGCTAGCTAAATTGATTTGATCCTGCATAGGTCAATAGGATGGAACTGCTATGTGAATGATGATATGGAGAAGACTAATAGAGAAGTATGGAAGAAAAAGACATGTTGCGACGACCACCATATAAATTGTGATAAGCTCAGGAGAGTGATGGTGATCCGGATGGATCTGGTTATTGTGCTTCCCGTAGTAAAGTCATAAACATAAACAAACATCCTTCCTTCCTTCCATATATGTGCAGAAAAACGCTGTTTCTGGTTTTACAATATTTTTTTTAATTTTTTTTTTTTAAACTTTACCCCACACTAGGAATTTCTCCTGTTTCGTGGGTGCGTTTACAAACATTTAAACTCACATACACAAACAGCCAGACCCGGAACAACTACCTGTAGGCCATACAAATATTTGTTCCGTGCGCGATCCGAACCCGCGACACGCAGCGCAGCAGTCAATCGCTTAACCACTGCGCCAACCGTGCCGTCTGTACTGTAGTGGTTGTGACCAGTAAGGATAATATGGCTAGTCTATGTATGTTCTTCAGAAGTAATATCCTTCACAAAAATCACCACCACCGTAACCATATCTTAAGCTAGGGTTTCCTAAGACGTCTGTGGCCGCCACATAGCGTCCGCAATTTACCGTCGAATGACGTCGCTGAAACAATATTAATTGAAAGTAAGTTGATGTTTTCCTAAAGAGTATTTTTGACACCGTAAAGTCAAACACCGGCGCCATCATTTTCATGGCGGCCATTGAGTAGCGACCAGCGCTCTTTTAAACCTTAGCTTTAGACCCTCTAACACTGCGACCCCACCTTACGACACAAACCTGAATCACTGCCACCCCACCTCATGTTGATAGTTATTTAAAGCCAGCTTCCACTCCGGGCCGTCTTCCGGAACACTGTGCGGTAATGGCGAGATAATGGCGTCCTAATGCATTCATTACTCATTATTCAATTGACTCTGATAGCATCCACGAGGGCTGAAGAGAATGGCATCAGTATTCATCCGGATGAAATGAATTTTATGTACGTTCATCCCTATTGGGTCCAGAATCTGCGCTTTGGAACGAGTATTTGGCGCTGATTGTGTTAAGAGCGCTTTCATTTTGCATGAGCCGGCCCGACGGACGTGGAGGTGACATCGAGGTAACTGAACTGCGATCGCGAGGTAACGCAGTTAAGCATCTTCGGCATTTAATTACCCTTATTAAATTCACGACGTGAACTAAACTAACGTTCTCTAGTAAGTACGTGTACACCACTTATTCCCAGCACGTCCATTATGAGGGAGGCAGACTTATTGCGATGAATAATTGATGCCTAATTAATTTCGTGACCCTTGATGAACCCAAGGTTTCCTAATAGAGACTGGAAAAGCGAACATATCAAATACTGATCATGCCCTGGGCTTGGCTCGCGTGCAAAGCTTTGAATACTTTGGATAAAAAAGTTCTGCACATCGTTCACAAGGTGACAATAAATGAAGAAAAACTTGGTTAACCAATACTAATAATAAATCTGAAGAGTTTGTTTGTTTGATTGAACGCGCTAATCTCTGGAACAGTCGGATTTGAAAAAATATTTTTGCATTTGTTAGTTCAATTATTGAGGAAGGTTATAGGCTATTTAACATCACGCTACGAACCTAAGGAGCCGATCAAAAAGAAAGAACTTAGAAAGAACGCTAAGCAAACACGGCGCCAGACTTCTTCCCTCGGGGCTTTTTGAAATCTCGCGTTTACTAAAACAAACCACAAACCTTGCAAGTCTTGAGAGCCAACATTGAAGAAAACATTGTTAATTTGGAGGATGTTTGCGGGCAACAATTTAAAATACCCTAAAACGAGCACAAATGTGAATCAACTCAAGAGGTGGTAATTTGACCGATAACATCTTTTCGACTTAATGTCATAAGTTTTACACCTTTAAATAAACTTTCCGTAATAACAGGGCCCAACTTTTTACGTTTCCAACCAAATGGCAGCCCATTCATATTATGACACTAGCTGCGCCCCGCGATTTCACCCACATAAGTTTCGATCCCGTGGGAATATCAGGATAAAAAGTATCCTATGTAATAATGCAGGGTATCAGCTACGTCCACAACAAATTTCATCAAAATTGGTCAAGCCGTTTGAGCGTGAAGAAGTAACAAACACACACACACACACAAACTTTCGCCTTTATAATATTATTATGTGATTACTTTTGCCCACCTTGGACTTTCGTTAGTTTTAACGAAGTACATACGTGCCTTCTAACTTAGGTATAATGATGAACAACTGTCAGCTTTCCATAAATACGCCGACTCGTATCTACGTACGTAATACAAATAATAAGGCTGGTGACAGACACCTAATTAGCGCTATCTCTCCCCGCAGCGACGCGGAGGTAGAGCGCGGATGTCCTCGCGGTACATGAAGAAGACAGGGCGTTATTTATGAGTATTATCTTACTGTTTACGACATTGCAGAATTAGGTAGGTTTAGTTATTATAGTATAATATGAATAGCGCGGAAAATTTATGAATAAATATTTAGTCAATGTTAATTACTGAAAAAGGTTGGGTAGCATATTCATCCTATAATGTACTGCTGGGACACAGGCCTCCTCTCGGTGAGAGGGAGTGGGCTGTAATCCACCACGCGGGCCCGGTGGGGGTTGGTAGATGTCACATGTCTTCGAATTTTTGGTTCTAGGACATGCAGGTTTCCGCACGATGTTTTCCTTCACCGTTCAGAAAGCAGTGGTGATAGCCACCACTGCTCTCAGTAGGTAATTAACACTGACTAAATATTTATAGACCAGTGGTAGCCGCGCAGGTAGCCGCGCAGGTAGCCGCGCAGGATCGAACCCAGACAGGCGCTTTACTTTGTGTATTATATGCTCTCAAAAACGGTGAAGGAAAACCTCGTGAGGAAACCGACACGTCCTAGGACCAAAAATTCGAAGACATGTGACATCTACCAACCCGCACCGGGCTCGCGTGGTGGATTAGGGCCCATTCCCTCACACAGGGAGGAGGCCTGCGTCCCAGCAGTGGGAACGTTAGAGGCTGATTATGCTAATTACTGAAGAAAGTTGGAAAGGGAAATGGTTACCCAGGTAAACAGGGTGGTTTAATCTAAAGTTCCTGTTTTTAAGCAAACTGCGACACGTTAGCCGAACAAAATAAAATAAGAATAAATAAATCAAATCATTTGTTTCAGATAAAATATCCATAGGTAAATTTAGCACTTATAGTTGAAGTACAAATAGAATAAAAATAAAATAAGATAAAATCACAAACTCATAAAAATCAATCAAACCCAAAATTAAATTAAAAACAAAAATTACAAATCAAAATTAAAATCAGAATGAAATTAAAATTAATACACATATTACATTAAATAATAATCGCAGGCGCTGGCATGCAGCTGCAGCCACCTACGCAAAAAAGGCGAATCCCACCGCTCGGTCACCACCCTCAGGAGCCCGTTCGAGGTTCCACGGCCACGGCGCAGAAGCGACGCACTCCTTTTTCTAATGATACCGTGGAAATCATCGGTTCTAGCCTCAGCAAACATCGCTGACGCGCAACAAAACCGTGGCAGCCCCAACAGAATCCTAAACGCGTTGTTGTACTGGACACGTAGAGCGCTGTATGCCCGCTGAGAGAAGTTGGTCCACAGGCTACAGGTGTAGAAGGTCTGGCAGTAACCCTTGAACAGGTTTACCTTCACCTGCGAAGAACAGCGCGCAAACCTGCGAGCCAACATATTGCACCGGACAGACAACGCCCCACGTTCCCTCTCAATGTCCCCACTGTCGGACAAATCCTCAGTGACCCAGTGACCCAGATACTTGAACTGATTTACCTTGTTCAAAGTGATCCGCAAAGAGTGACAGGAGGTACCGTGGAGTAACTTTTAGCACCCGCTTTAAAGATCATGTATTCACTCTTCCTCGGATTACATTTGAGCCCATGGGCCTCCGCGTAAGTTTCACAAATACTCAACAGTTTGCGCAACGCAGAGAGGGCTCAGCAGCACCATGTCATCCGCAAAACTGACGTTGTTCACACAACCCCATCAATAGAACAACCGACTTTAGTGCTGCTGAGGTCCCCAATCCACTGGTTCATATACAATAATAAAGATCTACAAAATAAGATTAAGATCTAGATTTATTCAAAGCCAAAGTGTTCAAGTAAACATTCTCTAATCTACATAAATTGAATGACATACTATGTATATCATCTTGTTCTACGATCATAAAACTATCTGAACGTCTGTTTGGGTCCATCTTAAAGTTTATCCAATTATTTCTTATTGAGCCCTCAGCCAATCAAGAGCCCGCGGTGATCGGACACAACAATCTTATGTACTTAGGGTGCTCTCGAAGTACAAGTTCATGTTTGAGTTTCATTCGGGGCTATTTGATTGGACATGTAAGTTCGAACAAAGTCCTACCTAACTTTAAAACATTACCAGTCGATAGCGATGCAGAGGAATGTTTTGACGTCATCATTATTTTAGTTTGTTAATAGTTTTAGTTACGTTAGTTATTTTTATTTACAAACAGTTAATTTTAATTCTTAATCTATACTAATAATAAAACTAAAGAGTTAGTTTGTTTGAACGCACTAATCTCTGGAACTACCAGTCGGATTTGAATAAATCTTTTTCATTAAATTTGATAGCCCAGTTCTTGAGGAAGGTTATTTAACATCATGCTGTGACCCTTAGGAGCCGAGCAAAGATGAAAAAAGTTAGAAAGTACGCTAAGCGAAAACGAACTACATAATAGCGCGGGCAGGCGATGCGATGCGACGGGGTGTGTCGTGGGAACTAGACAACTCACGCGGACGAAGTCGCGGGCAGATGCTAGTAATTAAATAAATGTACTTTTTAACTCAAATTTGCAAATTAATTACTTTAAAATGTTTTAAGTTTACGATTAATTCAGGAAAGTTAATTAACCTTTCTACTCATTATTTTTACGTCATTTTAATTCTATGAAAAGTGTATCTAATCATAAATTTCAATTAAATATCACTCAAAGGAAAACAAATAACATTGGTAAATAAACTGGAATAAAAATGTTTTTCTAGACCTTAATTATTTTTAGTTACTGAAAGGCGTCTGCAATTTCATTTGTTTGCATTGCTGAGAACTTAATCATTAAGAACAAATATAAAAAAACTAAATGAATACGAATAGGTTTTCATTATTAAAATGGACCAACGGATTAATTTTCTAAAATAAATATAAATAGACTAAGTACTGACTTTATTCCGAAAAATACGAATTACAGATCTAAATGTAGAAATTATTCGTAGAGTGACACAATGGGCGGCCTTGTCGCTAAAAGAGATTTTTTAAAGTCAACTTTGGATGAATATAATGGAAGAAGAAGAGACAATACAAACGCACATAAATAATGTTTATTAAAAACTCTAAGTCAAACCATTGGCAAAAGTAATGTTAAGGTAAAAAAAATGTGAATCTCTAACAATATGAAACTTAAAAATCAAGGTAATACATTTACCTACTTAATATATATGTAAATGAAGCTCTTTTGGCTCTTCAGTATTATCTATGGTGACAGCACTTTGACTAGAGAAATTCTCTCTGGCTTTGTTAAAATTAAAAGTTAACGAGGTTTTTAAAAAAAATATATCAGATTATAAAAATTATTATTTGAAACAATAGCTTTTAATGTTGTTTCTCTTTACATGTTAGTCAATAATAGTAACTTAAGTGTATAAGTAAGTTGCGTTGGCAAAAGTCATTTTTGTGATATGTTTCATAACAAATAAATTTCTCTTTACAGAACAACAACTTTGGTTTTTGTTTCCATAAACAACATATTACAAATATTCGTGACATAATTTGTAATAGAGAAAAACTTTATTATGAAAGTTAGCGTAAGTACGAAACTTTTAGGTAAATATTACATTGAATTAATGTGATATTACCTAATAGTTATTATGAAGGTAGTTTCACTTCACAACAAAGAGTTTTAATAAATGGGCGATTAGGTTATTAAATAGTTTCTTTTGTGATCGGGCCGACCCTTTTATCGGACATAATACTAAACTCAGCCCTGGCCCGGATAATGTTCTAGTGATAGGAAAACCGATGCCACCTATTTATAAAAAAAAAACACTACAGAGCGAAAAATATCTTAATTTCGGAAGTCGGTGTCTTTGGGTCTGTATTTTAGTTTTTTACTACCGACTTACGATATTAAAGTTATTTTTTGGATTTTAGTTGTCGTTTTAGTTGTGGTGCCTAGCCCACACCAATTCGTATACCACTACTTGCTATGTAAACAACAGTGACAGGAAGTATTATAACATCATCAAGATACCTACACAAAGTGGGTTAAATACGTATTATCGAAGCTAATTCAAAACCGACCCAAAGTTATACCCCTACAGAGTATAAAGGTATGAGGAACAGGGTGTAAAGTTCACTCATACTCTATAGAAAAGGAAGGATCCTCCGACCAGACGGGTGTTGTGTCTGGCGGGCAACTGCCCAACGATTGATGTTGGGAAATTGTATCTATGCTAATTGCGCGGTAAACTCTGCTTGCGAGATGCAGGATTTGCGTGACGTCAGTATGACGCGTTGTTTGCATGTGGCGTTGTAGATACCGCTACAAGAGTTTATAAAACTATCACATAATAGTATTACAAAATGTAAAAAAAAGAAGCACAAATATATTAAGTGTTGGAAAACAAACTTAGGTTTGCAAAGCAGGCGCCGACCCGCACGACCATTTGCTTTGTTGAAACTTGACTAAAATAGCCGTTCATATATATTTCATGATTGACTGCTTAGCTACGGAGCTAAGCAGTAATTGATGTACTCCGTAAATCTTCTGACTCGTTCTCTACGCTTAACACCTATTATGCTGTGCTCCATTGCCCGTTGGCAAATCTTGAGTTTGGACTTCTGTGGGTCAGTAAGTGACCAACTTTGTGCACCGTAGGTTAGGACGGGCAGGATGCACATGTCGATGAGTTTCCTTTTAAGTGTTATAGGGAGATTACCT
The DNA here is from genome assembly GCA_947507525.1 of Apamea epomidion. Lineage (NCBI taxonomy): Eukaryota > Metazoa > Arthropoda > Insecta > Lepidoptera > Noctuidae > Apamea > Apamea epomidion. Next base: position 857,292 of record OX382239.1, read on the forward strand.
TTCATGTGTTCTTCAAGGGACCAGTAGGTCTTCCAAGCATTTTGGACTGGTCTTTCGACTTCCTTGTCTTATCTTTTCTTGAAAGATAATTGTGGCCCAAGTATGTATACTCATCGAGATCTGAGCACAGCAAGTCTTGAGGTTGGACTTTCAATGAACAGATCCAAAACACAGGTCATGACCAACAGCACGAAACGTAGGGTCGAGGTAGACAGACATGTATTGCAATTTGTCGATGAGTATATTAAATAATTAAGAACAAATATAAATAAAGTAAATGTACATAAAATGGACCAACGGTTAAATTTTCTCAAATAAATGTAAATAAAGTTTATTAAAACACTAAGGCTTTACGGAGGCATTCGAAAATACCGGAAACGTTGTAGTGGGTGAAATTATAAACTCTAGATATGGACCTGAGAAACAAAACGAAAAGAGCTCGACATTAGATACAAAGGCATGTACTGGCTCCTGGGTAGGAAGTCCAAGCTGTCCGTAGTCAATAAGATTTTGATGTATAAAACCATATTAAAACCCACCAGGACTTACGGCATTAAACTGTGGGGCTCCGCGTGTGGCTCAAGTATCAACATGATTCGGAGAACTCAGAATAACATCTTAAAATAGATATCGAATTCGCCGTGGTTTATTAGGAATGCTGAAGTCCACGAACACCTGAGCATGAAAATGGTCAAGGAAGAAATAAGTTCATGCTCGCAAAAGTACAAGTCCAGACTGGAGAGACACCCCAACCAATTGGCCGCTCAACTCACAATACCAGCTTGTGTCAGCAGACTCAAAAGACGCAACATCCTACAATTAGGGTAAGGTAGTGCAAGAGTGCGCACTTTTTAAATGAGGCTTTGTATTAAAAAGAATATTATGGTCAAAGAAATCAACTTAATTTATTTTAAATCTCTATATATCTTAGAAAAAATCAACATGAAGTTAAACAAGTTATTACTATAATTTTAGGTATATGTATAACATAACACAAAAATGAGAAATGCGTACTCTTATACAACCGGTCGTATAAGAGTGCGCGCCAAGGTGTATAAGAGTGCGCATTTTAATTATTAGCGCATAAGTCACACTTAAAGGGACCTTGGCCAAGATAGGCGGTACAATTCTCGTGCTACCATTCTTTGCAGTCTGAACACTCAATCCAATCTTCTATTATAGGCTCTTTGTATATTTCCTGGCAGCCGACACAGCGCCAGTTCTTCTTTTTTGGAACATTCTTTGGTTTTTTAGGTTCTTGATCTATTTTTCGTGCGTTTTGACGTTTGCTGGGATTAGATTTTTGGGGTCCTTCCGGGTCAATTTTAAATGCTGGCTTCTTTTTCATGTTAATTTGCATTTCTACTTCAATTTTGTATGGTGAACTGCTAATTATGTCAGATTTTTTATGGTTTCTGTTCGATTTTTTCTAGCCTGAGCTTTGGGAACGGGGCATATATCTTTTACTGTTTTAAAAACAGAATCTTCAGTAGAAGTTCCTGGAGTAGGAGAGGATGTCGCATATGCAAAAGGATTTTCTGTTGCGCTGGATAAATTCTGCGTTGATGACTCGAGTGCCGTAAAATTATTTTCAACTGAAGCCACTGTGACATCCTCTGCAAGTCGTTGCTCATCACGTGAAGGGTCTTTGTTGACTGAGGCGCTCAGAGGCAGTTGTGATGCTGACTCAGATTCAGTCGATGCTCTTGAAGCTCTCTGTGTTGTATCTGTTTCATTAACATCTTCAGGATCTCGGTCTGTCACTGAACTTGCTAAATAATCTAGTTCAGTGAAAACGTCCGGATTCTAAGGTACAATGCACGTCACTTTAAAACTCTGCGCAGCACAAGCCAAAGTAGCAGTTTTGACGTATGCAGGAGTAAAAATGGCAACCATCTGAAATACAGTGATCGCCCGTCCAGAATGGTTCCGTAACCATTTCTCGCATTCATTGGCATAGTATTTTTTCAGGACTGTGTGCAATCCACAATCAAGTGGCTGCATTTTGTGGCTTGTGTGAGGAGGTAAAGTCAGTGCAACAATGTGGTTATCTCGGTAGAAATTTATGGCGCTGGTTGTGCAATGTGAGACGTTATTATCCAGAATGAGGAGGACTGGGCTTTCTTGGGTGGCTTGACATGATCCCTAAAATGTGGTAACCAATTTATGAAAAGATCTGAATTGATATAACTTGAGTCAGATATCATGCCGATTGATCCAGCAGGTGCACCATCCAAAAGCTCGGCCTTCATCCTTTTTCGCCCAAATATAAACGCAGGTGGCACATTTAAACCCGATGCACTCATAGCATTCACAACCGTAATGTTAACACCCCTCTCTGCACTAGATATTTTCCATACGTTCAGTAAATGTTGTTTCGTACCTGCCCAATTTTGTGGCAGGTTCCAACCTCTTTAGTCGTTTTCTCAAAGTTGACTCTGCCATACCGAGGGCGGCAGCAACTGATCTTTTCGATTTACCCTTTTCTATAACCTTCCGAGCCTCCTCCATTGTTTTGGCCTGACAATTGACTGTCGCTCAGTCTTTCTCTCTCTCCTAGACATAGTGCTGAAAATAAATAATAAAGCTTAAACTAGGTAATCTAACCAAAATTATTGAAATACTAGAAATCTCAGATGTATAAGAGTGCGCGCGGACTCTTACACGCGTCACAGTGCGCACTCTTACACGAATCGGCCTAACGCGAAATGACGAGTCACTCGCGACATCTCTTGAAAAACATCGTCATTTTCTCTTTAAAACTGTTTGAACAGACACTAAGTTTTGCACATAAAACGTTTTGATGAATGTTTCCTGGGTAGTTTTGATGAATGTTTCCTGGGTAGTTTTGATGAATGTTTCCTGGGTAGTTTTGATTAATGTTTCCTGGGTAGTTTTCAAACTGTATTCAACGAAAAACACAAACAAATTAAATGAAGAGAAGTAAAAATCTATTGACTTACCTAAAATCCACGTAAATAGTCTTACATAAATTATTATTCGGGAGCACAACGGCGTTCACTTCAACACCAAAATACGACTGAAGTTAGTTACAAATGTCACTCAGTACTCGACGTAGGATAGATGCGCACTCTTACCGACCGCGCACTCTTGCACCACCTACCCTAGATAACTTGTAGAGAGCTGCATTACTAATAAGAGAGTTGCTCCTGATGAGGAATAATTCTTCCCCGTCAGATTTTCCTACAACTCATCTGTTCATAGTTTAAAAACTGATTACAACATAAACAAATTAAAAAAAAAACACTAAGGCTAGCTGGCAGCACAAATCGCTAAATGCTTTTATTTAAAATTTCATCCTATCTCAGTCATCTTCAAACGATTGGCTGAAATAGAACGATATTTTTTACGTATCACCTCATCATCTGCCTAGCCTTTTGTTGGGGTCAGTTTCCAGTCTAACCAGATGCAGCTGAGTAGCTACATGGAGCGACTGCCTATATGACCTCCACAACCCAGTTACTGGGTAATACGAAACCCCTTGGTGAGACTGGTGGTCAGACTTTCGGGCTTCTGACGACCCGTAACGACTGTCAAAGATCCACGTATGACAGCCGGGACCAACGGCTTAACGTGCTTTCCAAGGCATGGAGAGGTCTTGGTGTGGATATATATTTGGTATAGATAGTCACTGTCACTCATCTACGGATCAACCGCGGCAAGCGTAGCTTAACCTGATCGATCGACCCATGCAGCTGTTATTACTTAGCCACGAGCCCCTCTTTTTTACGCATCACCTAACATTCAGATACCGTACTTAATTTACTTGTATAATATGTATTTTCATAAAATTATTCGTCATGAACAGAATAATATCTAACTTGTTTTTAAAAGTTAGCGAACTAAACTTTTAGGCTTACTACCTACTACATTAATTCAAGTAATAAGAAATTAGTTTCACTTTGCAACGAAGAGTTTTTATGAATATTAGGTTATTAACTAGTTAATTTGTAATCATGGCGACACGTTTAACAGACAGAATAGGTACCAAACTCAGGGCTGGCTCTGATAACTTACTAGTGATAGAAATACCAATGCCACCAGATAAGAATTACTTGTATTTTGACAGCTTAACAACATTCTCTATCATCTCATCTATATGATAAATATAACTAAAATATAATCACCAACAAACTTTGTTATATTGTACCCAGAACTGTATTACGGCGAGAGGCGTGCGTGCCTCGGCTGTTCCACACTGTAAAGTGTACAACCAATGCTGGTGCAAGGGCGACCCTCCGTCGTCTCTTAGAAATATACAACACACACTTTCTCGATCTAGATATATTTCCATTATCTCAAACAAAACTTAAAAGAATGGCTATTCAATTGCTTGCACAATAATTATAAATTCTCCCCAACCTTAATCACTTCCAGTAGATGATTCGTGGTTTTGTTATATTTCTCCATAATAGATTATTCCGCGGACATTTGTGTGGGTTACATGTTTACCTCTATTACCTAGTTTATTATTTACTATAATTGTAACGTGTAACTGTTTTATGTCCCGATAAAATAAAATAAAATAAACATTCATTGCGTTATTTACGTTGTTGAGCAGACAAATATTTCGGACATATGAAGCAATGGATTAGCAATATTCTTGAGATTGTGATTGGTAGTGTGTTACACAGTTAGGGTGCTGTTTATAAGCAAACTAGTTATTGCCCGCGACCTTGTCTGCGTATATTTTGCATTTCATCCTTTTTTAATAAAAATATTCATGATTAATAGTAGCCTATGTTCTTCTCCAGGTCCCAAGCTATATGTCAAATTACATTATAACGATCGATTCAGTGGTTTAGGCGTAAAAAAGTAACAAACCGACAGAGTTGCTTACTATGGAACCCTATCAGGTTAAATGACCCGGAAAGTAATGATAGAAGCTTAATTCAATCAAAATGATTTTATATTTGTTTAATACAACACGCCGCAACTTACGAGTGAAGTCGAGCGTGAATGTTCAATTGAATTGGAAAGCGGCGCGTTCAATTCATTTTATTGGGATATTTCAATTGAATATAATAGATACTATTAACAGTATTTATATGTTTTTATTTAAATCGGATTACCAAGGAAATGGTGCTCGGGTGTAATAAAGTTAGGAAACCCTTCCTGTATTGGACCCGAGCTTAAAACATTTACTTGTTTTTGTTAAAACGGACATGATTTAATTTTTCTCAATAAACACTGTGATGGGTCATCAGCGCGCAAGCTGCTATTATTATTTATTTATCCTCACACTGGAACGCCATACAGCAATTACACCAACGAAGCAAAAAATCACTTCATGTGCTGCTTTCCATCCATCTTGTTACCATGTGTTGATTTAACACGCTCCTGCCGCGCCCGTTCGGAGCGCACTGGATCGTCTGATGTGGTCCTAGCTAATGAACAATCTCTATGCTATTGGCAGGAGAATGCCGAAAATTCAAAAATAGAGGATTTTAAAGGAAATTTATAAATCTAATGCTTCAAATTTTGAAAACTTCGTCTGGTCGACGACATAAATAACGCAATGAGTAAGTATTGTTGAATTGTTAAAATGAAAGGGATTGCTACTGTACGTGCAATTACACCTCAGGAAAAGACGACGATGCGAGGCTACATTTCGGCGATTGGTGCCGTCGACATTTTGCCAATTCCCGATTCGAAAAAAGTTATAAACATAAATCTGTACCCCAATGTTAATTAGAAATATTTCTCAAACTGAGGTTTTTATTGAACTACTCTCACGAGTAAGGTAAAATAAAATAGTTAATTAGAAAACTGACTTCAAACGGTTTCATCATTGCTTTTGAACTCTAATGAAAATATAAATCTGAAAAAACAATGAAAAATGCGGCACGTTGTCAATATTAATTTGCTTGTTTTGATTTCAGCAAAAAAAACAAACGGAGCACAGCTGTACATTTTTGTCAAAAATGTTGTCTGAATTTTGATTATTTACGGTAAAACCAAAATAAAGAGGATTTTTTTCTTAATCAACATTCAAAATAAGCTTCATAAAAGCCAACATGCACACAGTCATGGGGGCTGCAGCCAACAGAAGTGAAAACCCAAAACTATGAATAACAGTGTTTTTTTAAATTTTCTCATTTTTTTTTTTTTTTTTTTATATCTTTGTCCCACACTAGGAATTACTCCTGTATCGTGGGTGCGTTTACAAACATTTAAACTGACATTCACAAACAGTCAGACCCGGAACAACTACCTGTAGGCAATACAAATATTTGTTCTGTGCGGGAATCGAACCCGCGACACGCAGCGCAGCAGGCGATCGCTCAGCCACTGCGCCAACCGTGTCGCCAATTAAGTGTTAGTTAGTATTAAAAATTAAAACTATTAGTCTGGTTTTCACATCTACCGGCACACAATATAACGTCATACTCCTACTGTCTATACTACCTACAGATATACTGATATCATTAGCATGTTGGTGAAGTGAACCATAACGGCGCACGCACGTATTCACGGCTTCGCTGTCGTCCGGTGAATAAATGACCGTCGATCGTGTGGGCACGTGTACGCAACTAGCCAAAGTTCCCTTTGATGCGAGCCCGAAAAACCGACAACAAATGGACCCGCGCGATCATATGGCGAGCATAGAAGATGATCGGCGACTACAGACGAGTAAAGGTAAGACAGATGAGTCAGTAACCGCCCGTCACTGCCTCCAAAAATTCCACCTATAATTAAAGCCACCCGCCAAAAATTTCTACCCGCTTGTCGTCAACGCGCCGTCAGCAAGACCATCGACTGCTGGCTGCTGGCACGTCACCGGTGACGTGCCAGCTTGTTGTTCACGCACCGCTCACTAGTTGGTAGCTCACCGTCCACGCGCCAACGGCTAGTTTTTAGCTTACAGTAGGTTTGCGAACATTTGTGAGTGAGAGAATTAACGGGCGACGGGGAGACAACCGTGCGAGCGGCGCGACCAGCGTGCGCGGGCGCCGCCCGCCGCCGGGGAGCGGGCTGCTCTCTTGAAGAGTTGATTTAAAATCCTAACTTGAATGTCAAGTTATTTGCTGTATTTAAGCGGTGCTGATATAATAAAAAAAAAGTAAAAGAAAGAAAATTGTTCATTCTGCACAAACAAAACGCACATGACAAAAAATAAATAAAAATAAGAAGCTGCGAATCGTGCTCGCGGGTAATCGTCTATGATCGCCGATTGTGAAGAGGTGCCATAAGATGTTCCCTTACCAAACTTCGCTCGACGCACTTATAGAAGTTTTCACTTTATAAACATTAATGGTAAGAAGGTACCCTAAGTAGGTAGGTACTTTGACCTTAGTTAAACCTGACTGTTCCAAAAAGCACAACGTTTTAGCTAAGTTCACTCTAAGTACTCAGCACTAATAATAAAAGACACTGTTTCATCTTGTCATCTCGTTTCGTAACTTTCAGAATACTTAAAGTTTTAGCTGTAAGTAGTTAACGTAATTATTCAATTAAAACAGATTATCTGAACGTTCACAAAGTATTTTCAGTGAGAAACTTGTTAAACCTTCAACCCTACATTTCCAGGCTGAATGTCATAGCCTTATTTAATTATTTTGGTAAACTCCAAGTTAACTTGACATCATCATCATGACTTCAGCCGAAAAACGTCCAACAATCCGACAGCGCGCTTCTTTTAGATATTCAGGTGTTATTTGAGTTTAGGGTCAACTGGTTAATAATATAATAATAATAATATAGTTTATTGACCATAAGTTTAGGTTACAGTACACCGGTAATACATTTTTACATAGTATAGGGCACACTCACTTACGTTCAACTACACTAAGTTAGAACTTATCTATAACAAGTAGCAAGGGGGGTAGAAGAAGAGTTAAATTATAATAATGCTATCACAAGTAAAGCAATGGTTCACATACTAGATAAAATTTATAAATGCCCAATGACGGTATACAGAGAAAAGTTCTTTACCTCCCGCGCTAGTCAAGGACTGTGTTACGGCAAGGTAAGATTCTCGCTCATGGAATAATAGTCATAATGTAAACACTTTAAGACACTTTTTACCAATTACATATGTTTTGCTGTGAATCATAGACGACGATACGAGTTACAAGTTTAGCGTAAACAAGTAGTATATGCAAAGAAATCAGACAATGCCACTGCCAATGACAATGCCAATGAAAAAATTGGCTTGAAAAAGAGGAGCTTGTGGCTAAGGAGGGGCTTGTGTGGCTAAGTAATAACAGCAGCGCGTGTCCATAGATCAGGTTAAGCTACGCTTGCCGCGATTGATCCTCGGATGGGTGACCATCTTTACATAGACCCCTCCGTGCCTCGGAAAAAAACACGTTCGTCCCGGCTGTCAATCGTAGATCTTTGCTGTCAAAGATCTACGATGGACAGCCGGAACGAACGGCTTTCGGGCTTCTGGAGACCAGTAACGACTGTTCGAAAGTCTGACAACCAGTCTTACCAAGGGGTACCGTATTACCCAGTAACTGGGTAGTGAAGGTCAGATAGGCAGTCGCTTCATGTAAAATACTGGTATTCACCTGCATCCGGTTAGACTGGAAGCTGAACCCAACATAGTTGGGAAAAGGCTACGCAGATGATGAAAAAGTGCTCAACAACTTATTTTAGTAGACTACATACACTTTGATGCCGTACCAGAGTATTCTAGGGTTGAATACAACCTATTCTGGCTACTAAAGGTGCCGTGGTAAATGTACGTGTAATCAGCTCAGACAAACCCGTGCCTCCGGACGGTCTGCACGGATTATAAAAGTTTTAAGTAAAATAGAGTGAAATATGGGGTAAGTAAACCTTTGACCTTTCCTCAACCCAACGCAACCCGTATGCAGCGAGAGGGTTCAGTACTGTAACCGTTTTGTTACTTGGTGTGCAGTGAGAGGGTTACTCTTTTCCTTTCTTTCTGCACTGTTTCAGCAAATCCTTTAAAAAAAAGAGTCTCAGATCTCTCTCTGTCTATTTGAAATAATGTTGGGTACCTTTTATATATTTACTTTTAATATATTTACTTAGCTTAGAATAGAACAGATTTTAATGAGATTCGGGTGAGAGGTAGGTTGATGTTAGGTACTTAGTTCTGGACATAATATATTTTGGGAAAGGTGTTTTTAATTGGGTTATCTAAATTTAAATATTCGTTTGACTTTGAGGTTTTCGTCCCAAGTTATGAAAAATAATACTTATTTTTAAGATAAGACCAGTATTTCTATAAACCCCAGCGAAACTAAATATGCTTGACGTGGAAATGGTTTTTCATTAAAAGTGGTCTGGGATTCAAACTGATTATTCTCTCACCAGTACGTGGGTACTTTAAATTAATTCAATAATTATCAGAGTCTGCATCTTTTATGAGACCTGAAATAGCGTATTTGAAGTAACTTAGCATTCAATTTTAAAATCACAAAAGAGCAATCAATCTGAAAGTACACTAGCAACAATAGCCGAACTTTATGATGAATTAACGAAATAAATCTCATTGAATTAAGAAACTTTAGCTGTGTTTGTAGAATTAAATCTACAAGTATTGTACCTAAAATAAACGAATTCACATCAAATATTTAATTTTTAATTAATATTCGCTTTGCCCCGCGATTTCGCCATTGTGTGGAGGTCAGAATAAAAAACTTATTCTTATTAAATAATTAAATTAAATTAAATAAACCTTCTCCAAGAAGAAATACGTAGTTATGCCAACTTTTATGGTTTTTGGTCAAACGGTGTTGAAGTTTATCTATCTCATACAGTATGGGTTTCCATACTATATACGCTGTTACGCTGTGTATACGCTATTATGACTTGTGGTTTCATTTAATTTCGTTTGAAATGAATGATGAAACCACAAGTTATAATAGCGTCCCGACCGATTTCAGTCACGGTGGCCAATCACAATGGAGATTAGCCAGGTACGCACGAGATATTATAGTGCACTAGTGTGTGCGTGAACACAGATGCACTCTCTGTTCCTTTACTCTCATAGTCCTCAGGGACGGCAATCCGACACTCGCGGGGAGAGATCAGGCGCAGGACCAACGGGTTTACGTGCTTTCCGAGGCACGCGGGTACTAAACCGCCAACTTCCAAACTCCAGGCAGTTACTGAGAAATTCCTAATGGAAAACCCAATAACACTTTGCCCGACCTGGGAATCGAACCCAGGACCCTACGCTCGGCAGCCGCGCTCGCGACCACGAGACCAACGGGGCAGTTAACACAAGTTATACTGTCTGGACCACAGAAGTATAGCAGAATTAAATATTTAATTAAAAACCGTAATTAAAAAAGTGAAAGGAGACCAGTCAGGTCTCATACAAAGTTGAGCCCAAGACCCAATGGGCCGACGAAAAATAATGTTATATTTTCTTACTATTGCGCCGAATCTCTACGACCAGTCCATCAGCTGTTTTTAAAGTAAAAAAACTAGTTTTATACATTTTAATAAAATATATGAAAGGTGACTTTGAACAAGTTGATAGAATTACCTACGATACGATGGCAACAAACTTCTGCGAGGGTTCCTATAAATATTTCTTTTGGCCTCTCGCATTTCAACCAAGGAGGTTGCCGACTGCCTAGGGCTCCAGGCAGGGCATAAAACTTATAAACCATTCTACTACACGCTAAGGGCACCCTGTGGAGTACAGCCCTCGGCTTACGTGGCGTACGTTGTTCTGTAGCTTGCTTGCATGCTTTACATGCTTGGGTGGACTTTTCCAATTGATGTTATTTCAAGTTCAACAAATATCTACTTTATTTCAGTGGTAATTAAGTTGATTTCGGAGTGACTAGCATTATTTCATAAATTTAAAATTTAAATAACCTCCGACACAAAATAATAATAAAAATAGTATGAATGTACAAAACCCTAAAGCTATTTTAAAAAAACTATTGAAAAAATAGCCACAAATAGAACAAAAAAGGTATAAACATGAAACCCTATAAAAAGAAAAAAATAACCTTGAAATTATGACCCTACGTAAGTACGTATGAAATTTTTTGATTAAATGTTGTCCCGTCGGTGGAGCGCTCTAATTATTAGCCTAACGTTCTGTTAAAGTTTAAAATAGCTACTATTTTAAACTTTAACAGAACGTCCCCCGACAGAACAATAGTAAATCCATGGTAACAGATTGCGCGTCCTGTCCTTGTCACCCTGTGTGCACGTGATTGTTAAAATCCAACACCGTTTGACCGATTACCATGAAACTTGGTAATTATACGATTTAAGGGTTTCGTACCTAGGGGTGCCAGTGCAGAAAACCTCCACGTGTGCCTGGGGACTGGAGTTCCCTTCTGGATACGTCCGGGGGGAAGACCAGTTTTCGGGCCGGTGCATCCTGGGGTGCGGGCAGCTATTTCTCAGTGGGATTTTTTCCCAATGAGATCTCGCTGCCCGCATGCTAATGTTCTGCCAAGAGGAACGCTCCACACAAGCCGCTATGAGGAGCAGAGCGGCTACTGTGTGGAGTAAGAGCGGGCCTGGTGTGCACTTACCCTGCCGCCGGGCAGGCAGGAGGGGATAACCCCCCCTCCTGCCACCGTTAATATCGTAGCCCCGAAGATTGTCAAGGTCATGTCTCTGACTTTTGACGGGGGTCGAGGGTCTTGGCTTAACCGCCCGGACCGCGAGGAAGATTAACCTCTATAAAAAATTCCCCAAACCTCCAAGCGGCGGCGCACCGTGAGGGAGGTAGTAAGCTTGGCTAATGGGTAGCTTGATTTAGTCGCTAGTGCGAACCACCGAAATTTGAGCAGGTAAACAAAGTTTAAAACTCGTGGGAACAATATGGAAAAATTTTTAAAACCCAAAACCACAATCGACGAAGAGAGGAGTGATGCGGGGTCGGAGTCCGACGCCGCATCCGGAGGAGGGAGCACGGGAGGCTCAGTGAGCCCTTGCCGTGCCCAGGAGACGGCCGCTGCCAAGAGAAAGGCACAGAGCAAGCGGCCAAGGTCAGTGGACGGCCAGGGGTCGTCCTCTGACTGGGAGCTGGCTTCGGCCAGGAAGATCCCCACCAGCAGGCGCGGAGGAGCCCGAGAGCGAGGCTTAGGGAGGGGGCTCACTGCTCGGGAGGCGGCTGAAAAAGCGAAGGAGCCCGCAAAAAAGGAGGGGGGGACCGGTCGCGTGGTCGAATCAGGGCCCTCAAGCGACGAGGCGGCTGAGGTAAGCGGTGGCCCTGAAGCGGACCGCATAAAGAGGTTTGCGGCGGTCGTGGAGGCCGCGATCCGGGACGTGGCCCTTAAGAAGTTGCAAACTTCGAAAAACAGGGCCATAGTCTCGGCAAAGGCCTCCATCTTGGCGGCAGCGGAGGCCATCCACTTCGGGCCTCCGCCGGACGGCATGTCCGAAATGCGGGCGGAGGTGGCCCGCTTGACGGCTGCCATGGAGCTCCTCCGAAAGGAGAACGAGGAGCTCCGAGCGGACCTGGCCGGGCTGCGAGCAGCCGGCCCCCGGGAAGTGCCGCAGGAGGGGCCGCAACAGGGGCGGCCAGTACCTGCTGAGGACCGGGTCCTGAACCTGGTGCGGCAGGAGCTGGCTGCCTTTCAGAGCCGGTTCTCCGCCCTGGAGGCCATCGTCCTGCGCCCCCCGCTGGCGGCGGACCGGCCGGCCTTGGGCCAGCGGAAGGCGGTGTCGTATGCTGCCGCCGCGGCTGTCACAGCCACGGCCACGGGGCAAGCAGCAAAACGGACCGCCCCGAAACCCGCTAAGGCCACAGCCCCAGCCCCAGCCCCAGCCCCAGCCCCTGCCCCTGCCCCGGTGGCGAAACGGCCGCCCCAACCGCCTCCTGCATCGCCTCCGGCCGACGCCGATTGGCAGGTGGCCGGGCAGAAAAGGAAGGCGAGCAAGGCTGCAAGGGCGGCCAAAAGAAGAGAGAGGCGGCAACGGCGCAAGGAGCGAGGCGTCGCGGCTAGGCTTCGTGCCCCAAAGACCGCAGCTGTAGTGATCACACTACAGCCGGAAGCGGAGAAGAAGGGCATGTCCTACCGCGACGTGCTTGCCAAGGCTAGGGCGGCGGTGAACCTGCAGGAGCTCGACGTTGCTGAGGGCATCCGGCTAAGGGTCACTGCGACTGGGGCCCGGATGCTGGAGGTCCCTGGTGCGGCTAGCGGCCCGACTGCTGACGCTCTGGCCGAAAGGCTTAGAGCATCCTTAAATGCGGACGAGGCCCGAGTGTCCAGACCCACCAAGAGCGCTGACGTGCGCATTCTGGGTCTGGATGACTCTGCGACGGTGGAAGAGGTGGTGGCCGCCATCGTTAGGACTGGGGGATGCTCTGCCGAGCAGGTGAGGGCGGGCACTCTCCGTCCTGACTCCACGGGGATGCAAGCCATCACGGTGAGCTGCCCCGTGTCGGTGGCCCAAAAGCTAGCCGGGGAGGGCCGAAGGCTCCTGGTGGGCTGGGTTTCCGCGCAGGTGAAACTGCTGGAGCCCAGACCTCTGAGGTGCTTCCGCTGCCATGTGGGCAGCCACGTGGGGGCTAAATGCACCTCGGAGGTGGACCGCAGCAATCTATGTTTCCGCTGTGGTCAGCCCGGACACAAGGCCGGCTCGTGCAACGCCATGCCGCACTGCTATGCATGTGCGGCAGCCGGCAAGCCGGCCGATCACCGGGCTGGGAGCAAGGCGTGCGCTCCACCCGCCAAAGCCAGGGGCAGGGGCAAGCCCTCCACCACCGCCGTCGCCGCCGCAGCCGCCGCCACCACCGCCGTCGCCGCTGCCGCCTCCACCGTGACCGCCGCCGCATCTGCCGTGGCTGGGCCCTTACAGGGGGATCGGGAGGCTGATATGGAGTGCTAATATAGCACCATATCGCCTCCTCCAGGCGAACATCAACCACTGCGCCTCCGCTCAGGATCTGTTGCTCCAGAGCATGGCGCAGTGGTCGATTAACATCGCCGTGGTCGCTGAGCCGTACTTTGTCCCGCCCAGAGACGACTGGGTGGAGGACCTGAGCGGCTCAGTGACCCTAATTTCGTCAGCCGCCGCCGGTACCCCGTCCCTCGAGGCTGTCAAGAGAGGACAGGGTTGCGTGGCAGCACGGTTCGGGGAGATAGTCGTGGTTGGGGTATACTTCTCCCCGAGCCGAACTCTCGCCGAGTTCCACAACTCCCTCGCGGAGTTGAGAGTCGTCGTCGTCGGATTCCGTTCCCTCCCCGTGCTTGTCCTCGGGGACTTCAATGCCAAGAATGTGGCTTGGGGTTCCCGGCATACGGACACACGGGGCAGAATGGTGGAGGACTGGGCTCTGGAGACAGGCCTGGTCGTCCTAAACCGGGGTTCGGTCCCAACATGCGTGCGGATGCGGGGTGAATCAGTGGTGGACATCTCGTTCGCCAGCCCCGCCTTGTCGCCGCATGTCGTCAACTGGCGTGTCTTGGAGGAGGTGGAGACCTATTCCGACCACCGGTATATCCGGTTCGACGTCTCCGCCCAGACCTCGAGCGCGCCGGTCCGACCGACCCTGGGTGGTCCGCGGTGGGCGCTGAAGCAGCTGGACCGGGAGCTCCTCCTGGAAGCCTCGATCGTGCAGGCCTGGGTGTCACCACCGGACAGGCCTGCTGACATCAACGACGAGGCAGAGTGGTTCCGGGAGGCCATGTCCGAAATATGTGACGTGGCAATGCCCCGGGTCCGGCCCGGACGCGCCCGGCGCCAGGTGTACTGGTGGTCGCCGGAGTTGACGTCTCTGCGAGAGGCGTGCGTGGCTGCGCGACGCCGGTACACCAGGCACCGCAGGCTCCGTATCCGCCCTCCGGATACGGAAGCCGTGCAGGCGGAGCTGTACGAGGGGTACAGAGCGGCGAAGACCGCCCTCCGAGCGGAGATCTTGCGGGCCAGGGGGCTGGCCCGCGAGGAGTCGCTGGGGACTCTGAACAGAGACCCGTGGGGACGCCCCTACAAGATGGTGCGGGATAAACTCCGCCCATGGGCTCCCCCGCTGACGCAGAGTCTCCGGCCCCAGCTCGTGGAGGACGTGGTGAGCGCTCTGTTCCCTTCGCGTGGGGAACATATTCCCCCGTCCATGGCTCCGCCTCCTGCGATGCCAGATGCGGACCACACCGACGACGACGACGATGCTCCGGAGGTGACCGAGGTAGAGTTGAGAGTGGCGGTACGTAGGCTGAATGCCAGAAACACCGCCCCAGGACCCGACGGCTTACCTGGAAAAGCCTGGGTCCTGGCCTTGGAGGCTCTCGGGCCTCGACTAAGGGGGCTACTAAGCGCATGCTTGGAGAGGGGCCGGTTCCCACTTCGTTGGAAGACGGGGAAACTGGTCCTCATCAAGAAGCCGGGGCGCCCTGCGGACTCTCCGTCCGCTTACCGGCCCATCGTGCTGCTCGACGAGGTGGGCAAGCTCTTTGAAAGAGTAATTGCAGACCGCCTTGCCGGGCAGCTGGTGCGGGTGGGGCCGGATTTGGCGGACAGCCAGTTCGGTTTCCGCAGGGGGCGCTCTACGGTGGATGCCATCATGCGCGTGCGAGCCCTCACGACGGGGGATGCTGTGGCCCGGGGTGGGGTCGTCTTGGCGGTGTCTCTAGACATCGCCAATGCCTTCAATACCCTGCCCTGGAGTTGCATCAGGGAGGCACTCGGGTATCACCGGATGCCGACCTACCTCCGTCGCATTGTCGAGGCCTATTTGACGGACAGGGCCGTCATCTACCCCGGACACCGGGGAGAGTGGAACCGGCGAGAGATGTCGTGCGGTGTCCCACAGGGATCGGTCCTAGGGCCGCATCTGTGGGATATCGGGTACGACTGGGTGCTGCGCGCCGACCTCCCTGATGGCGTCAGCGTAGTTTGCTACGCTGACGACACGCTGGTCCTGGCGCAGGGGAGGTCGCACCAGGCGGCGGCCGAAGCACCGACACGCGGGGTTGCGACAATTGTCGAGAGGATCCGGCAATTGGGACTCGAGGTGGCATTGCACAAATCTGAGGCCATGTGTTTTCATGGTCCTCGGGACGCGCCACCGTCGGGTTCACAAATAACGGCGGGAGGGGTTCACATCGGCGTCGAGCTGACGATGAAGTACCTGGGACTCGTCCTCGACAGCCGGTGGAATTTCGTGGAGCACTTCCGACGTTTGGCTCCCAGACTGGAGCGGGCCGGGGCTGCCTTGAGGCGGCTCCTTCCCAATCTAGGGGGACCAAACGCCTCCTGCCGGAGGCTCTATGCGGGGGTCGTGCGGGCCATGGCCCTTTACGGGGCACCGATATGGGCGCGATCTTTGAGGCGGCGACCAGCCCGCCGGTTGATCGCGTCCCAAAGGGTCATGGCTGTCCGGCTCATTCGAGGATACCGCACGGTCTCCGCTGAGGCGGCGAGCCTCCTTGCCGGATTGCCGCCATGGGATCTGGAGGCCAAAGTCCTCGCCCACATATGGGAGTGGCGAGAGGAGGCAAAACGCCGGGGCGTTGCTCCGCTGCCGCGAGAAATCACGGCACAGCGGACAGAGCTCCGGCGGGATCTCATGGCGGCATGGAGAGTGCGATTGTCGCAACCCAGCGCTGGGCACGCCACAATTGCGGCGATAAGTCCCCTCTTTGAGGAGTGGCTAGAGAGGCGCCACGGCGCCCTCACCTTCCGCCTGACGCAGGTCCTCACCGGACACGGTTGTTTCGGGAGGTTCCTGTTCAGGATAAAGCGGGAGGAAACGCCAGGGTGTCACCACTGTGGGGATCGCCCGGAGGACACGGTGGAGCATACGGTGGAGGTCTGCCCGGCTTGGGCGGGACCCCGCCGTGTCCTCTTGGCGGCGATCGGCGGCGGCGACCTCTCGCGTCCGGCCCTCATACAGGCCATGGTCCGGAGCGAGAGTGAATGGGAGGCCGTCACCTCCTTCTGCGAAGCAGTTATGCTCGCGAAGGAGGAGGCGGAGCGTGCGAGGGAGAGGCAATCGCTGCACCCTCGCGCTCCTAGCCGCCGCAGGAGACGCCCTGGACGGGAGTCAACAGCCGACTCCCGGCCACCGTAGGCGCGGGCTTGCGGGCGGCGAGCTATGGGCAGCTCGCCGCCCGGTAAGGACCAGGCCCGGGTCGACGGCGCGTTGTGTTCCACGCGCGCCTCAAAGAGCTGTCAGCACGAACTGACGGGGTCCGCTAGGGCCGATGCCGCCGGGGCTGCGGGTTGTTCGAAAGAGATACCGTGGCCCCTGGCACAGGCAACTGAAGGAACACGGGTGGGTTTTAGTCAGTAAAAGTCTGACACTCCCTTCTGCTCCGCCCAGAGCGGGAGGAGTCATTTGATGATTTCCCACCCAGAAAAAAAAAAAAAAAAAAAAAGGGTTTCGTACCTAAAACGGAAAAAACCGAACAATTATAGGATCACTTCGTTGTCCGTCTGTCAGTCTGTCAAGATCCCATCTCTCAGGAACGCAAGGAGATTATGTCTAGAATTATGTACTAAATCCATGGTAATAGGTTGTGCGCCGAAGTCCGTGCCGCCCTGTATACATATACCACTCCATTTTTATTTATTTACAGACGATGGATGCCTATGCCTACGCACCAATTAGTCTGAGTATGTTTAATGTATGATATTAATATTTACGTTACAAAAAACGTAAATTAATATCTTTCCTTAGAATATACCTAAACTAAAAATACTAAACATATTACCAAGAAAAAACGAAACTAACAGGCAAACAAGCCCATAATTATCTAATAGCTAAAATAAACCGAACACGAACACGAACACAGACGAACGTCTATTTATCTTCGTCTCAGCCGACGAACACATTACCATAATGTTTACTTTACTGAGAACCCTCCTCAAACAGACCAAAATAAACATCGCTAATTTTAACTAGAATAATAAATTCAACCTTTATATTAATCTTAAGTGGTTCTTCGTGTTAAGTGAGGAAGGACCCGGCATTAATAATAAGAATTATTTGATCTAGGGTCTGGGTCCCAGCAGTGGGAACATTCTAGGCTGATTATGCTATGTTTATGCAGGGAATAATGGTGTATCGAGTGGGTAGTCCTCGGAAAAAACCCACACTTCTCTGATTTGAATGTTTTAAATCGAAGTCTACTATTATATTTTTCAGTAACTGCCAAACTATGTAAACGACATATTATTTTTAAGTTATGAAACAACAAACTGAACGTCATACAACAAATTCAAATGCTGTTGCAACCCGATGAAACTCGAGCACTATGGGATTAGGAAAACAGCACTTGACTTGTTAAGATCATACCTGAAAGATAGAAAGGTTAAAGTCCAAGTAAATGGCGTAAACTCATTGGGGTCTGAAATGACAATGGGCGTTCCTCAACGTTCGACATTGGGTCCATTACTCTTTTTAGTTTATATTAATGATTTACCCCAATTACTTCAAAATCAACCGAAGATGGTGTTACTTGCAGATGACACATCATTGATCTTTAAAATAGACCGACGGTCACAAAATCTTGACGACGTGAATAACTCTATTCTTCAGGTCCAAGATTGGTTTACGGTAAATAATTTAGTACTTAATGAAAAAAAACCAAATGCATTAGATTTAAATTACCTAATGTTAGAAGTAGCGAATGTGACATCATATTGAATGGCCGAAACGTAGAATTTGTTAATCAGACAGTTTTCCTAGGAATCACACTAGACGAGAAATTACAATGGGGACCTCATATAACATCTATTGCGGGGCGGCTAAGCTCGGCCGCATATGCTGTTAGAAAGATAAGACAAATAACAGATGAAGAAACCTAATGTTTATGGGGCATGCGGTGCTAACCTATAAGTTTATGGGGCATGCGGTGCTAACCTATAAGTTTATGGGGCATGCGGTGCTAACCTATAAGTTTATGGGGCATGCGGTGCTAACCTATAAGTTTATGGGGCATGCGGTGCTAACCTATAAGTTTATGGCATGCGGTGCTAACCTATAAGTTTATGGGGCATGCGGTGCTAACCTATAAATTTATGGGGCATGCGGTGCTAACCTATAAGTTTATGGGGCATGCGGTGCTAACCTATAAGTTTATGGGGCATGCGGTGCTAACCTATAAGTTTATGGGGCATGCGGTGCTAACCTATAAGAAATTGTTACACTAACCCTAGATTATGGTAGATAGCACTTTAAATATTTACAGTGTAAACAATTGTTGGTTGGCCAATAAAGAAAAAATAAAAAATAAAATAAGAAACCGCGCGTTTGGTCTATTTTAGTTACTTCCACAGTATTATGTCATATGGCATTTTACTGTGGGGTCGGGCTGCTGACATTGAATCCATTTTTATTTTGCAAAAGAGAGCTGTCAAAGCCATTTACAATCTACGTCGCCGCGAATCTCTTAGGGAACTATTTAAAAGGGTTAATATTATGACGGTACCTTGCCAATTCATTTATGAAAATATTATGTATGTAAGAAAAAATCAACATCTTTTTAATAAAATAAGTGACAGACATAATTTTAATACTGGAAATAAAGATAAATTAGATCAACCTTTTTTCAGATTATCTAAAGTACATATACATCTTTTATGAGGTACTGCGTTAAATGTTACAACAAAATACCTTGTGAAATATTGCAATTAAATGAAAGAAAATTTAAAACTTATATTAAAATTACACTTTGTAAGCAAGGATATTACAAATTAGAGGATTATATCCAAGATAAGAATGCTTGGAAACATGCTGGTCCTGCTCCATAGGACAATCTCTAGAGTCTAGACAAAATTAAACTGGTTGCTAATGTAATTGTATAATATATTCTTTTTTTTTTTGTTTTGACATTGATTTACATTCTGTAATTACTTGGGGTCACACCCGGACTTATTACTCCTTATTTATTTATGAAAATCGTCTACTTTTGGAATGTTTGTGAATATGTGAGCGCCATGTATCTATCACATAGTTAATTTATATGTCATGGTTCCATTTATCCATTTCTTTTACCTATTGTGGTATAGTAATTATATTTTCAGGTGCCTCGTCTTCACATATAATTATATAATTAATGTATGCAAAATATTGTAAAACATTTTTAAAAGAGTAACGGTGGAGTTTCTTGCCAATTCTTCTCCATACGAAAACTACCTTTTGGAAGGGGCGACTAGAATCAATTTTATTTTTGACGTTCAAAAGTGCCTTTTATGTGCCTATTTGAAATAGTTAAATGATTTGACTTTGACTTTGAACCAAAAACTTAGTAGGAACTTTTTGTTATAAATGGTCACTCAAAAATCAACTTAGAATACATAAGAATGACTAAAGAATGTAAATTATCTGAGATTATGAACACTGCTACGGATACAGCCTGAATCGATCTCGCTTGAGAGATGGCTCGTTTACAGTGGTCCAAAATATTTTTTTAGACGTCGCCCTTCGCCGTGGACAGAAAACTTCGAAAGAATTTTAATATGTATTATTTATAGTTTAGGAAAACTTAAACTATAAATAATACATATTTCTATAGGCATTTCGGAAAGCCGTCGGCGAGAGGCTTCTAACTAATCGTTTTGGATCACTGTATGCTAAATGCTACTGCGGCCTGCAGGCATACTTATACAGATGGCCTGTATAACTATGCCTGCAGGCCGTAGAGACAGATAACAGAAATATGAATATCATCGGTCTGCTAGATATTCTTTTCAATGAGCTTAAATATTGGATGTTCGACCTTACGTGAATATAAAGGGCAAAGAAAGTCCCAACCAGAACTTATTTCTAAGAAAATGTTCTAAATAATGTCAGTTTTCCAACTCATTTAACGCTATTACAAATTGACACGACTTTATGTCGTCGCAAATATTACTAACTCAGTTAACAAATAGCTCAAATAACTTTAGTGAAAAGTAAACCAACTTGTGGAGTGGTTGAGAGTTAAGTTTTATAAATGTTGAGCCGGATGAGTAATGAACATTGTGACCGCAGTAGGGCTAGCTGTGGCTTGCTACCCACATCTTGTATACTTTATAATTATTTTGTCGTTGAGCTCCTCTAGTTCTGAGTTAAACTACACGATTACTGACAAATGCTCTTGCACTGACTGGACTGGTTCACTGAAATCTGTGTGATACTTTCCTCAAAATACAATTTCAGACATCAATCTACATGGTCTTCAAATGATCTGACCAAGATTATGTCTGAACTTGAAAAGAGACTGTGACCTCTGAGTTTGTTTCGGTCTTTCTTCTCAGACCAGTCTGATAGAAAACGCCGACCTCATCGAGCATATTTATTTTTTATAATAAGACGTGTAAAAGTGATTCCGATATCCTATTTACAGAATAAAATAATTTCATTTCCAAACAATTCTGTATTTGGCTAGTGCCAGTCCTTCTCGTAGGAGTCAAGCTCGTCCCGCCACCCTCCTCTTGGCTCTAGCGAAAATGGGCTAAGAGAACCACTGACCGGGTCTCATTAACCCGATCGGTGGTTCTCTTAGCCCATTTTGTCATCTGACATGCGGCAGGCATGACCGGCCCAGTCCCACTTAAGCTAAGCGGCTTTCTAGGTAACATCCGCGATCTTGGTTTTGGCGCGCAGTGTTGTGTTCCTTATACGGTACGATACTCTATTTTAAAGTTTATTATAAATACTTTGAGTATGAACACCAAAGGGATGCAGAGAGGTGTCAAGTGCATGGTGTTTAAGTTTGAAACTATCGTAATTATAAAGAGAAAGAATTAAAACCATTGATTTAGCACAGACTAAACGGCACACTAAGTAAACATTCAGCAAAATAAAAACAAGAAAAAGTTGTAAATTGTCTGAGTTCAAAGTTTTTTAAGAGACCCTTACCCTTTGCTAGCCAAACCACGAGTTAGCATTGTATAACAATATTAAATGCAGCTTTAATTCGGCCTGGAGTGTTATTTCAGACCCACCTATGACTTTCGGGAGCTACCTTTAGCAATACAAAGGTACAAAGTGAGAATTTCACAAGAGTTACGCCTAAGTAAACTTCTACTTTGAGCGACACTTTCTATAGACCTAGCAATATAATACAAAGTTTTAAGTTTAATTACCAAAGCTTGGGTAAACATTGGAGCTATTGGCACAAAGGTATGCCAGGTCACACCGTTGTATACCTGCTAATAAAGAATTAGAAAAGGAAGGAAGGAAAGAGAAAGGACACATTGCCCGTCAGTAGCAAAATAACATCGAAAAAGGGGGTGGTGATGGGCCAGGTAGATGGGGAAAGACCCTGCGGCCGGTCACCTACCCGCTGGTCAAACCAAGTAACCGCCCTCACTGGACTCTCTGTTACGACCGACCTGAGAGAAGCCGAGAACCGAACGAAGTGGAAGAACATCGTGAATAAAACCACGAAGGACTTTCAGGGACACGACCTTCAGGAATGAAGACGAAGGCCGTTGTGTAAACATACCTTCCTCATCAGCAAGATTGGTAAAGGAGCTGACATAAAGCCCTTTTTATGCAACTCACTAACAATACCCCACGAATGCAGGCCCGGGGTGGCACACCATACAAATTACAGATATAAATCTAGAAATTTTACAAGGGGTGACATAATAAGTGGTCTTATCGCTAAAAGCGATCTTTGGATGGATTAAGGAAGTACGAGAGATAATACTGCAGTGGTGTGCAATGTACATAATTATATACAATAGATACATTCATACATAAAACATATTATAGTTATTCATAAAAATATATACGATAATAATCATGAAACAAGTGCAAAGATCAAAAAGGAATGGTATTTAAGGAGAGAGATAGTGTTTTAGATATTTAGTTATAGTGATGAATCGGGAAGTAGCCGTTTAGGACACCAACACACATGCAAACATACAGACTCTAAATAAAATAAAGATACATACCCCAGCACGTACCTAATTCTGAGCCCCATGCGCACGTACAAGCCGAGGATGATGAGCCCCGGCAGGATGAAGAACAGCAGGCTGCTGAGCTCGCATAGATACCAGGACGGCATCTCCAGCATGGCGCAGAACGCTGACTCCAGGGAGGCGTTGCCGGAACCTTGGGGATAGAGAGATTGATATAATATTGATTGAACATCGAACGAAAGAGCGTCACAAAGTGGGATACTGTCAGGCGAATTAATTGTTAAGCAAATATTTACACCCTACTGGCTGTGTTATAATTATAATTATTTCATACTATTATTATTATTACTAATTCTAATTATTATTGGAGCAGGTGGCGCTCTGTAGTTTCTGCCTACCCCCATGGGAAGAATGTATGTATGTGTGTGTAATATTATAAAGAGAACAGATTCGATTTTTTGTATGTTTGTTTGTTTGTTACGCTTTCACGCTAAATCGGCTGAATGGATTTTGATGAAATTTGGTATATAGGTAGATCATGACCTAGATAAGAACTTAAGATACTTGTATCCCGATATTCCTACGGAATCGAGACTTATGCGGCAGAAACCGCGGGGCGCAGCTAGTGTTGTCGTTGTGTTCGTTGTATGTAGTATACGGGGTGGCGGGACATCGACGCGCTAACGAACATTAGAACTCGTCTTGTTCAGGCCAGATTATTGTCCCTATTGTCTACACCACAAATATCTATGAATAGATCGACCAATACCAATATTTTACTACAATTAAATTTTCTCATTAAAGTTTTTGTCCCTGAACGCAAAAATAAAGAGTTATATTTGACATTATACGTCTGTCTTCTTGACAAGGCTGATCTGCGAATAACTTTAGCCTCTAAGAGTCCTTGAGACAAAACAGGCTACACAAACTCCCCTGTCAGAGCTAACCGAAAGAGAAAACTATCAATCTGTCTAGCCTTTTATAACGATGTTGGGGTCGGCTTTCAGTCTAACCTGGTACGCAGGTGCATGCCACCTGAATATCAGTATTTTACATGGAGCGACTGCCTAAACGACTCCACAACCCAGTTACTGCGTTACACGTTACCCCTTGGTAGGACTGGTGGTCAAACTTTTGGGCTTCTGACTACCCGTAACGACTGTCAAAGATCCACGAAAGACAGCCGGGACCAACGGGTTAACGTGCTTTCTACACCACGGATGGGTCTCGATATGTAATGGATGGTCACCCATCCATGAATCGACCGCGGCAATCGTTACTTCACTTTCGATCGACCCAGTGCTGTTATTATTTAGCCACGAGCCCTACCCGAAAGACATCAATCATTTCTGTTTTATTTGTAACGTTCACACCAAACACAAGGTCACTACAACGCATTGGAAAGAAAAGATAAATGACATTCGTCCGATACGATTGTCGCTGCAGATATCGAAATATGAGGACTTAAAATATCGCATCGACGTTCAGTTTCCAATATTTCTTTCGTTGGACACATCCAGTTTTCATTATTCTTTTCATTTTTGTTAGTAGAAGAGTTCTTTGTGAGATATACGGTGTTAGGATACTGGATATCAGTAGTTTCAGCTGTCATTTATCATGACCGGCGCCCGGTGGTTCCATTAGTGAAGGAGGAAAGATACCAATGACAATGACAAGTACCGCAGGCAGGTGGCACTTTCAACGTTTCCTTTCTTAACATAAACATAACATCACACCCGTTTTCCTGGAAGGGTAAAGCAGATCACAATATATCGCGCCACGAGCCGAGGCCTGGGAAAAGGAGCCAGATTCACCCCCCGGGCGGACGCGCGTTTTTATTGAATTTTTATGTAAAAAATCACGCGTCGGGGCGCACACACCGTCGCACGGCGCGTTGTATCGTGTGATCCGCCTTAGGCAGATGTGCTCGTACACCCACATTTTATCGCCAGTTGTGTCCCATTGCAATCGCCTATTACAATGGGACTGGAGCACGCTGGCCAACAATATATTACTTATATCGAACGTATTTTTTTTTTTTCTTGAGGATATTGAATTGTGTCATTGTACCAGTTACTGTAAAGCTGTTCTTGTTGACATGTCATTAAAAAGACATTGTTATAATTATTTTAATTTCTGAATTGTTTTTTATTTTTATTTTTATGTTTTTATTACGGACGCTTTCAACGTGGACGTCTTTCTACATCGTTCTCACATTTATAATTTCAACATGAATGGTGTAACCAATATTATGATTTATAGTAGCGAGACAGACGATACTATTATCTAAAAGTCTCCGAGTCTCCCTAGAATCTACTAGTTCTTGTAGCGAGACAGACGATACTATTATCTAAAAGGCTCCGACTCTCCCTAGAATCTACTCGTTCTTGTAGCGAGACAGACGATACTATTATCTAAAAGACTCCGAGTCTCCCTAGAATCTACTAGTTCTTGTAGCGAGACAGACGATACTATTATCTAAAAGACTCCGAGTCTCCCTAGAATCTACTAGTTCTTGTAGCGAGACAGACGAGACTATTATCTAAAAGGCTCCGACTCTCCCAAGAATCTACTCGTTCTTGTAGCGAGACAGACGAGACTATTATCTAAAAGACTCCGAGTCTCCCTAGAATCTACTAGTTCTTGTAGCGAGACAGACGAGACTATTATCTAAAAGACTCCGACTCTCCCTAGAATCTACTAGTTCTTGTAGCGAGAGAGACGATACTATTATCTAAAAGACTCCAAGTCTCCCTAGAATCTACTAGTTCTTGTAGCGAGACAGACGAGACTATTATCTAAAAGGCTCCGACTCTCCTTAGAATCTACTCGTTCTTGTAACGAGACAGACGATACTATTATCTAAAAGACTCTGAGTCTCCCTAGAATCTACTAGTTCTTGTAGCGAGACAGACGAGACTATTATCTAAAAGACTCCGAGTCTCCCTAGAATCTACTAGTTCTTGTAGCGAGACAGACGATACTATTATCTAAAAGACTCCGACTCTCCCTAGAATCTACTAGTTCTTGTAGCGAGACAGACGATACTATTGTCTAAAAGGCTCCGACTCTCCCTAGAATCTACTCGTTCTTGTAGCGAGACAGACGATACTATTATCTAAAAGACTCCGAGTCTCCCTAGAATCTACTAGTTCTTGTAGCGAGACAGACGAGACTATTATCTAAAAGACTCCGAGTCTCCCTAGAATCTACTAGTTCTTGTAGCGAGACAGACGATACTATTATCTAAAAGACTCCGACTCTCTCTAGAATCGACTAGTTCTTGTAGCGAGACAGACGATACTATTATCTAAAAGGCTCCGACTCTCCCTAGAATCTACTCGTTCTTGTAGCGAGACAGACGATACTATTATCTAAAAGACTCCGAGTCTCCCTAGAATCTACTAGTTCTTGTAGCGAGACAGACGAGACTATTATCTAAAAGACTCCGACTCTCCCTAGAATCTACTAGTTCTTGTAGCGAGACAGACGATACTATTAACTAAAAGGCTCCGACTCTCCTTAGAATCTACTCGTTCTTGTAGCGAGACAGACGATACTATTATCTAAAAGACTCCGAGTCTCCCTAGAATCTACTAGTTCTTGTAGCGAGACAGACGAGACTATTATCTAAAAGACTCCGACTCTCCCTAGAATCTACTAGTTCTTGTAGCGAGACAGACGATACTATTATCTAAAAGACTCCGAGTCTCCCTAGAATCTACTAGTTCTTGTAGCGAGACAGACGATACTATTATCTAATAAAGTCGTAAACTTATGGGAATTTAGACGACAATTTATTGTCAGAAGACAGTTATTTACTTTCGCAAACATCCAGGACACAACACAGACATTATTCTTGACTAGCTCTGCTCGCCACTTTGTTTGTCTTCATAGCATCACTATTTCTTCGTTTCGCTTTCTTCGCTTCGTTTTTTCTGACTTTTTTTCTTTTTGCTCGATTCGTAAGGGTCCTAGCGAAACGTTAACTAAACACATATTCACAGCGTGTTTATACACTTGGTAACCACAAGTAAAGCGCGCGTCGCTTCGTGAGGTAAAAATCCAGTTACCACTGTGTCTTATCACAAGTAGGTAACATACAAATATTAGAAAATTAGGAACAAAAGTGTTAAACTATAATATTGCAACATACCTATTGTTGCAAATCGCGAAGATGTGAGATAGAAATACTATAGTTTACAATGTTGTTGCACCTTATAACCTGAGTGCATAAATAAGTAACATAATATATTTGATTTGATTCTATTCAGTGGGAATGGAATGGTAGCACAGCTTGACTATTTACTGAATCTGTGCAGGAACTTACCATTGAACTTTTAATAATGCCGTTCGTATTTCAAACCTAGCTCCAGTAACAGGAAACATCTCACCTGGTGGGTAATCATGGTAGCTCACTGTAGTGTAGAGCGCGAAGGGCGAGGCAGCCAGCAGCGACACTAGCCACAGTGCGGCCACTATGCGCAGTGCCCGGCGTAGCCCCGCCATGGCGTACAGATGGAGAGGGTGGCAGATGGCCAGGTACCGCTCCAGAGAGAATGCCACTATCGTCAGCACTGACACGTAGGAGGCTCTGGAACATAGAAAACGGACACTTAGAAAAATAGAAGATTGCTGTTGTAGGTAGAAACGGAGCGGGGCTTTTGGCTAAGTCATAACAGCCGCACGAGTCGATCGATCAGGATAAGCTACGCTTACGACGGTTGGTTTATGGATGGGTGACCATTTTCACATATCTAGAGTATTCGAGACTCCTCCGTGCCTCGGAAAGCACGTTAAGCCATTGGTCCCGACTGTCATTTGTAGATCTTTGGCATTTGGTACGGTTCGTCAGTAGCCAAAAGTCTGATAATGAGTCTTACCAAGGGGTATCGTATTACCTAGTAACTAGGTTGTGGAGATCAGATAGACTTGAAATACTGATATTTGCTGCATCCGGTGACACTGGAAGCCAACCCCAACATATTTGGGAAAAGGCTAGGTACGAGTAGATTGAGTTTTAGGTAGACAAGTACTATATTCTGCTTAAGGCTGGAAATAGTGTTACGCTGACGTCGGTGGCGTACCGTCGTCAGGCTTACCAAGACGCTGACGATAGAAGGGCGTGTACAGTGTCCGTGTTTTATTACCCTAGTGAGATATATAGATGTCCGTAGGTGTGTCCACCACGGTATTTTTTTTTTTAAATATCGCAGCATTATTTTATTTTATTCTATTCGGGAAGCTTAATAAAAATAAAAAAAATTACATAATCTTTAATTCGAATAAGCAGCATCCATATGGGTTAGTAAAACAAAAAAGATAACTTATACCTATGTTAGTAAAGTTATTATCTATTTGGAAACAAGCCTGTTGTTCGAAATACATCTTCGAACAACATCACCTAATAACGGAGACTCGCACCTCCCTGTTATGGTCTTCTGGATGGAGTTGGAGCCCCCCCGCACTCTGCAGAGCAAAGAGGCAGATTTCTGTCTGACGTTGGCGTGGAAGCCATCGACGTGTGCTTGTGCAAACATACCTGATGCACTGCAGAAACGGGGCAGCCCCATCAACGTCCTGAACCCGTTATTATATTGGACCCGTAGGGCGCTGATACCCCGCTGAGTATAGTTGGTCCACAGGCTGCACGTGTAAAACACTTGGCAATAAGCTTTAAAAAGCGTTATTTTGACTGCCTTGCTACAGCGTGCAAACCTACGAGCCAACATGTTACATCGGACTGCCAGCGCCCTACGTTCCCTCTCAATATCCACTTGGTCATCAAGGTCCTCGGTTACTGCTCAATACTCAATTCTTTATTGCATTCCACAATATAGGCTTAGGTGGTAAATATTTGCCAATAGGAACAATCATGGACCCTGTGGGGCACAGCAAAAGAAAGATATGTGGAGCAGAGGACTTATCATTGACGTATCTTATAATCTAACTTATTCTAAACACACTTTTATAAAATAATTACCTAATCTATAAGTAGTAATAATAGTTTTAAAATGTTGCTTATTATATTTTTGTCTTTGTTATGTGTTTCAAGGATTTATCATGTAAATATTCGTTGACACTATAATAACATTTGCTTATTAAAAGAAAAAAACTCCATCTATTCACGAACAAATTAAAAAAGCTATTTTTAATTTGTTCGTGAATAGATGGAGTTTTTTTCTTTTCTTATAAATTCGGGTAACTAATCGTATTGTAAATTTTGATTGTCATAACTATTGAGCTTGTTGAGTGTATTTTTAAGCGGGATGTTGGTATGTTGAGTCGTGTTTTGTGTCGGAGTGTGTATCTTGTGTCTATGTCTTCTCGTTTAGTGTAAAAGTCTTTGTGTTTGTGAGCGAACTTGCATATATTTCTTACAGCTAATATAAACAGTGTTCTTATATAATATGCATTTCAAGGCCATTCACAAGTTTCCACTGAAATATATACTGAAATATGAGCCTTTTCGACCACGTACAGGATCTTGTTTATTATTCGTTTTAATGGTAATTTTCTTTTACTGATTGTGTTTCCTGTGCATGTCCCAAATAAAATATTTTTCTTTCTTTCTACAGTGTAGCACTGGCGGTAAGCGAGCGCGATTCTATATAAATCGGTACGCGGCTGACATCAAAGAGTGCGAGTCCATACAAATCGGCACGCGACTGATATCAGAGAGCGCGAGTCCATACAAATCAGTACGCGGCTGACATCAAAGAGTGCGAGTCCATACAAATCGGTACGCGACCGATATCAGAGAGCGCGGATCCATACAAATCGGTATAATACAAATCGGTACGCGACTGACATCAGCGAGCGACGTCGGCGTAACACTATTTCCAGCCTAAGACTTCTTAAGTACCATACGATTTGACGAAAGACTCAAACAACTGTTTTACTTATCCAACAGAACAACTAGTAGCTACTAAAATATTTGCCTGACCTGGAAATCAAATCTACGTCCGCTGCACAACCATACTTGGACCACCTCTAAGTCAATGCTACCCAAGTACTCACAAGTTTGTTTAACTTTATTACTTTTAACCAGAGGGGCAATTCTCGTAATTTTAAGAACGTTCACAGTCTGATCTCAGTCTCAATCTGTCAAAAATACGTCTAATTTCCCTACATTTTGACAAGTTTTTGACATTTGTTTGTCGCCGATATGAGACTGCGACTAGATTTTTAACGTTTTAAATTATGAGAATTGGCCTTCTGATCCTAAATAAAACATACAAAGTTACGAAACTCTCAACGTACGGAAACGTAGATACTTTTATTTCTTTTATTAATTAAATCCTGTGGAAAAACCAATATGGCGGATACAGGCAATTACGCCCCGATTCCTGTGTAACCGCCCGAACTCGCACTCAACTCAAATTGGATGTCGTCCGAAAGTTTCCAATTGAAAGTATTGCCAGCTTTAAATATTATTTATTAATTTAATGTGGAGTGTGTACCGCGCACGATTTTCTCATTTCGTTTTTGCAATTACGAAATATGTTTTAAATTAAATATCCAATGAAGAGCGGCAAATTACTCTGAATTGGTTATTATGTAGGTACAATAAAAGCGCCTTTTTTTCAAAATCATTTGCTTTGAAAAAAAAGGAAATATTTTAATTCACATAAACTACACTTATGGAACGTCAGAAGCTAGGTGCACGGTTCCAATTGGTCGTTTCTATGGAGAAGAGCTGGCAAAAAACTCCACGGTTAGTTTTTACAAATAATTGTGTAATTTACAATATATCCAAATTAATGTTATTGGGAGTGTAGGCTTGTCTCACAGTCTGATCTCAGTCTCAATCTGTCAAGAATACCTCTAGTTTCCCTATATTTTTGACAAGTTTTTTAAATTGATTGTCGCTGAGATGAGATTGCGATTAGATTTTGAACGTGTTTAATTACGGGAATTGGTCTTCAGATCAAGGCCTACAATGTGCTCACGTGGTGTAGCAGTAAGGGTTCTTTTCGTCTAGGAGTAACAGTGTTCTGTGGGTTTCTTAGTGTTCGGTTGACTGCACAGTAAGCATCCTATGTCGATTAATACTTGTTGCAGCCTATAATGTTCCCACTGCTGGGACAGAAGCCTCCTCGCGGTGAGAGGGAGTGGGCCGTAATTCACCACGCGGGCCCAGTACAGGTTGGTAGATGTCACATATCTTCGAAATTTTGAGTCTAGGACATGCCGGTTCCAAACTCAAACTCAGTTTGAGTTTGAGTTTGGAACCGGCAAATTTATTCGGTAAATTTATTTCAACTAAACCAATTACAAGCACTTTTGAATTGTCAAGGGTCAGTCAGTCAAAAAGATGAAGCTAGTTGCCCATTCCAAAGCGTAGGTACCTATGGAGACGAACGGGCAAGAAACTCCATGGACACTCTTTTAAATCACACACACACTTGATGGCACGGTTGTCGCTGTGGTTAAGCGATTGACTGCTGCGCTGCGTGTCGCGGGTTCGATTCCTGCACGGTACAAATATTTGTTTAGCCTACAAGTTGTTCCGGGTCTAGCTGTTTATGTATGTGAGTTTAAATGTTCGTAAACTCACCCACGATACAGGAGAAATTCCTAGTGTGGGGCAACGTTTAAAAAAAAAATACAATACAGTTACAAAGTATTGGTTAGATCATTCATGTTAAGAATTATACATATGAGAACGATGCAGAACGTTAAAAGCGTCCGTAACGAAAAGATAAAAAAAATCAATTCAAATATTAAATTATAAATCAAAATAAGCCATGGCAGCAAAGAGTTGACCAGTCCCTACTGACGGCGCCCGTTCACGAACATGACGCATAGATTAGCTCCATTCAGCTCAACCATTTTGAAGGGAGTTAAATGATCCGACACATGCGCCACCATCAGCGAGACATTAGAGTGAGCATGACATACTCTCTGCTGCCAGGGCACATTCAAGTAAATGAAAGACGTACCCAGTAAATGGTAGCTTTATAGTATGTACATACATAGTAATCACATAATGTGCTATGCAATTGTACAATACTAGGAGATTGAATTTATATAATGCAAAAATAGTATTTTAAAATCTTCAGCAGCTCCAACAGTATGTAGGTAGGGTAGGCGTTTCTTCACGATGTTTTTCCTTCACCGTTTTGAGAGCAGTGTTGATGAAATAAATTACACAAAGTAGTACTTACTCTGCATGTACCTACTATTGTATAGAATCAAGTTTTTCTAACTGAACAGACAGCTGTGCCACTGGGGAGTATGTTGTGCCACTGGGGAGTATGTTGTGCCACTGGGGAGTATGTTGTGCCACTTCTTCTTCCCAGCAATTTACACAAAGTAAACCGCCTGTCTGGATTCGAACCTACGACCTACCACTCGTCGCCACAGTCGCGATTGTCGATTAATGTTTCGACATAATTCTGAAAGTTAAAATCATTTGAGTATTGTAGTAGGACACACATAGATTAGCGTCTTTCTTTGTAGTTCTATATAAATAATATCCATGAAAAATCTAAACTTAGGTTTAATGCTTCTGCGTGTTTATCATTGATTTTATGTTATGCCTTATATCCCTTCACATTTACTAAATAACTAATTATGTTTACACCTATGCCCCGTGGTGGGACCCTGGTGATGCTGTAGAGGTATTCCTAGTGCAGACACCAGTCTCCCACAAACTAGTGTCAATAGTTTCTAAGCTTGTCTAAATTTATATGATGCCATTGTTTGTGAAGAGAAAAATAAATTATTTGAATTCTGCAAAATCAAAGGCGTAACTCCTCTAAGACTTTGACCATGCGGATCTATCTCAAAATCTCCTCCTGTAGCTGTGTAGGTAAGTGCAATTACTGTCGTGTGGCGGTACAAGATGAAAGGGTGACGAACTGACGACACAAAACAACGAGCAGGAATAAGAGCACTTTACTGTGTTCGAGTCGCTGCAGACTTCAATCACTATTGAAAGGCTTCTAGTACCTACGTAGTAGTTAACAGGCAGGGCTGTCACAGTTGTAAGACTGTTCACCCGACGGCGCACAAACAAAGACTGTAATTTTTTGACGCTTGTCTGTGTATCTTTGCATCTGTGTATCTTAGTATGTGGGATCCTTTATACCCTCGTAGCATCTTAACGGCTGGATAGATTTAAATACATGAGGTGTCATCGACTCGTTTAGGCCGCGCGATGGTTAAATGATAAATGATTTTATTTTTAACCGACGAAAAAAAACGGAGGAGGTTCTCAAGTCGACGCGTATATATACATACTATACAGGGTGACAGGGAAACTCGACGTGTTCCTTCTAAGGCGTAATAGTGTGATCCATTTGCAACAATTAAGCACCCCATAAAGCCTAGGCGAAAATTCATAGAATCCGAGTAAAAACGATTTTCATGTTTTTTTTTAAATTTCCCCGAATTTCCATAAAATCCATAATTGAGTGGCTTTCATAGCCATTCCATTGGCTACCTAATACTTTAACACATCTATTGATGTAACCAAATTTTCTAAAATATCAAACATTTAAAAGTTTGACACCAGTTAACTCAAAATTTTACTATAACACTAAGCGTACAACAAGCATGTGTACGCGCACACGTATGTGTGTGTGTGTGAGGTATACTTACATTAGTTTAAGAACTTAGCTATTAAGGTTAAATAAAAAAGGTTTATTATTTTTTGCTTTTCAGTTTTTTCGGCGGTTTAATTTTTTTTTGAAAGTACGTTTGTACAAACACTTTTACACGTCAATCACATTAAATATGTTATGAAATATGTTGATTTTATGTTTCCTAAATAAAATCAACATATTTTCAATATAACCATGATGTGACGGTCATATTATTATTACTAAAGATATTTTGATTATGAAAAGCGTGGTTGAGGAGACGATTCATAAACTACTAATCCGCTAAAATGTAGAAAAAAACCTCAGTAGCTTTGGGGTTTTTTTATTTATCATTTGCGTTCATCATTCTTTTCCAGTCTCTTACTTAATATCACTCTCTCGAGTGAATTGCAAAAGCAAGAGGGAATAATAAAAAAGAGGGTGTGTAGTTATGACCACACGATAGAAGTGAAAACTTACGAGTATAGGTACCCGATTCAGCGTCACCGACCGACTGGAGCCGAGTATACCCAATTCAGCGTCACCGACCGACTGGAGCCGAGTATACCCGATTCAGCGTCACCGACCGACTAGAGCCGAGTATACCCGATTCAGCGTCACCGACCGACTGGAGCCGAGTATACCCGATTCAGCGTCACCGACCGACTGGAGCCGAGTATACCCGATTCAGCGTCACCGACCGACCGAAACCAAGTATACCCGATTCAGCGTCACTGACTGACCGGAACCGAGTATACCCGATTCTGCGTCACCGACCGACTGGAACCGAGTGTACCCGATTCTGCGTCACCGATCTGAACGGGGTTAAAAATTACTAGGTCACAACTTAAATTGTCCGTACATAATTATATTCAAATCACAACTGACATTATTTGACAGTGGGTATAATACCGCAAGTTGACGAAGGCGAAATTGTCAATTTACTTAATATTGAACTGCCCTGACTGATATGGGTAACCGAGAGTGCCTAGTTATGGCTGACGATCCAGCGCAGTGGCATGTAATGTTAGAACAATATTGGTAGTGGGTGTTTTGATAAATCACGTTTCTTAAGATGATTTAAAAGGTTTTCATTTTAATTAAGTCTGTGACGTAAGCAGCGGCCCGACTTACGAGTTGTAGGTCGTGAGTTCGAACCTCGACAGGCACTTTACTTTGTGTTAATTCCATCACCATTGCTCTTAAAACTGTGGAGAAAAACATCGTGAGGAAACCAGCATGTCCTAGAAACAAAAATTTTAAAGACGTGACATCCGCCAACCCTCACTGGGCCCATTCCCTCTCACATAGAGGAGGGCCCCAGCTGTGTCCCAGCGGTGGGAAAATTAAAGGCTGATTATGCTGTGATGTAGATAATCTATATCTATATATATTTAAGTCGCTTTTCGTGTCTGTCTGTGTGACGCGTGTGAACGCAACAGATTTTGATGCGGTTTTCGTCGTCCTGAAAAGTATTAACAACCTCTAACCACATGAGACAACCCTAACATCAACAGCTGTCGTCGAACTAGATCTTGAGAATCATGGAACGATCGGTTTTCTAAACTATTCCGCCATTATTATTTCTTGTAAGTAATGCACTTTTATCGTTCCGCTCAACATGGACGCTCGGCACTGACTGAGCAATAAACGGATGTCTACCAATTCTTACCAACAAAAACTCGTAAGTACTTCAAAACGATCAAATTCAAGTCGAAATCTCATCTCAGCGACAATCAATGTTAAAAACTTACTTTTAAAAATTTGTAAGATTTGCCAAAGTTTCAAGAGTTTTTAGACTTCGTAACACCATTAATTGAGAAAAAAAATACAAATATGAGGGAAGCAATAAAAAAAAATACCGCTTTTTCAACGTCTTAATAACATTATTAATAATATTCAGCGCCTGGAAATACATCCGAAGATGTACACACAATGCTTTTCCTTAATAATCATTATGGAACCCTGCGATGCCATTTTTACGCGCGTGTAGTCCTTCTCAAAATAGAGTAAAAATTATTGCGCAATACTGATCCTACAATGAAAAAAACATGGGCCAATCATTACGGTCAAAAACATTGCATAAATCGTGGTATTGTGCAATATAATTGATTTAGGGCTCGCCCACCTTTGACACCATGCATAATGTAGGTACAATCAAGTAAACAAACCTGCGCGGTACTTATGTGACACACTGTCAGTGACAATTGCTTTCATTTTGACGGATCAACCACATTCATTGCGTTATTCACGTTGTAGAACAGACAATTTTTTCGAAGATATGAAGCAATGGATTAGTAATATCCTTCAAAATTATTCAGATTGTGATTGTTAGTATGTTACGCAATTAGGGTGCTGGTGACAAATACTCGATATATCTTTGTTTGTACAGGCATTATAGTAAAGTAACTAACTGCGCCCCGCGGCTTCAGTCGCATAAGTCTCGATCCCGAGGGAATATCAGGATAATAATAATAATAATAAGCTAGCAACACCAACGTCAACGTCAACGTCTTGTTTGTCATCTCCTTACAATTTTCATATATATAATTTTTAGAAGCAGTTTTATATTTATATATCACGCGAAACCATAACAGGCAAAATCAAAATTATAAAAACATAATTTTATATAAAAAAAATGAACGATAACATCTTTCATCAAAAACTGCCGAACCGGAGGTGACATCTGTCATGTCACCTCCGATAAAAACATGAAAATAACAACAAAAATTAAATGATGAAGATGTTGACGAGATCAGCAGCTCGCCGTGCATGTATACCACCTCCGGAGTCGTCGCTCAGCTCCGCCCCGCTGCCGCCGGAACCTAACCTAGAGTGCTGTGACACCGGCCATAGCAGTTGCGTCGAGCTCGAGCAACGAATATTTTTCCCCGCCGACGTCGCCTACACCTGTACGTCGGCAGGGGAGAGGCCGGCCACGAGCCGGGTCCCCGCTACCGGTGGTTGTATGCAGCGCACGAGATGGACTCAGTCTATGAACGAGAACGTCATGCGCGCATATTACAGGCCTACGGAGGGGGGAACTAACCTCACTGCGTACCGTGATAGGATGCTGTCTCTGTTCTAGGAACTGGAATCAACCGTCAACGTCTCAGCCCAACGACTATCGGATCAGGTGCGGGTCATCCAACGTAATCACAGGTTGGACGATATCGCACTTAATAGGCTGCGCTCAGAGGTACTGAACAACCAAATCGTCTCGACTCTGACACAAACCGCGGCACAAGCGTTAACTACTGATGCCATCCCGCCGCGGTCCAATCATGTTGAAGAAGAAGATGATAGGGTTGACACAGTAAGTAGCCAGCGCAACGTCCGACTGATGAGCGCACTGAAGGATGCGTTTCGCGAATTTAGATCCACTCCAACCGAAGTTAGCCCCGATTACCACGGTTACTTATGCACAAAAAAAATAGGGCGCTGGTGTGTGCCTTGGACTCGTAGCTCAAAAATTTCTTCGAGAGCAGCGAGGATCTCGTTGATACACACTCGATCCTGTATTACGCGGCTGTGGCGGCATGTCGTTTAGCTAACGTCAAGTTTCCTAGTTGTGACGGAGCTACTCGATCAAAACCAGCCGTACCAGCTTGGCAGCGTAGCATCGAGCGTCATATCGATGGGGCCAGGGTACACATCGGCAAACTATACTGCTTCACGGAGGGCAATACACGACCACGAGTGATGCGCTTTGTAAGGCAGGCATTCTCGGGGACTGGAATCAGTCCTCGAGAATACATGTCCTATGTCACAGAGCGCATCGACTTCCTGAAGCAGAAAGTTTGTGCATGGGCGAGCCGTATTCGGCGGTATAAGCGGCGGGTTGATCGATACACGCAGAATCACATGTTCCAGAGCGATGAAAGGTGGGTGTATAGAGCGTGGGACCTGAACAAAATGCGACAGATGTGTGCCGCCCGGATGATGTCGCCACGAGTGCATTCTGGCGCAGCATCTGGTCGGTGCCCGTCTGTCACACTGAGGCTGACTGGATGCAGGATGTCGAACGAGTGTGTGGGACTATACCAGAAATGGAAGCAGTCCTAATTACGCCATCAGACGCTGCCAGAGCGGCCCATCCGTTACCGAATTGGAAATCACTGGGAACGGACGAACTGCACAACTAAGTCAGGTAGTGCCGCGGAACCCAAGAATTATAGACCGATCACGTGTTTGTCGACGGTTTATAAACTTCTTACATCCATTTTGAGAGCGAAAATTAACACACACATTGACAGTAACTCGATTATGTCTGCCTCTCAAAATGGATCTAGGAACGGGTCCCGCGGTACTAAGGAGCTACTCCTCATAGACATGGCCATTAGCCAACTGGTTCGCCGATCCCGCAAGGATATGTCGACATGTTGGATAGATTATAAGAAGGCCTACGACTCGGTGCCACATACATGGCTCATGAGGGTGCTGGAGTTGTACAAAATAGATGCAACTCTACCTTGAGTCGTGTGGAAGACGGTCTTTCGCTATCCAGGGTGTCGACAGATCCAGGGGAATGACGAGCCTGTATGGATTAAGCGGGGAATATTTCAGGGCGACAGTTTGAGTCCTCTTTGGTTCTGCTTAGCCCTGAATCCTCTAAGCACACTGCTAGAGGATTCAGGTCTAGACTACCGGTTGAAGAGAGGTGGTCAGGTCACATCTCATTTCCTCTACATTTGAAACTCTTTGCCCCCAACAAACTGCATCTGATGGAGCTACTGAAGGTAACTGAAACTTTCAGTAGTGCCATCAGGATGGAATTTGGTGTAGACAAATGTGCAGTCATGCATGTAACGGGGGGGGAAGATTATGGAATCCGAGGGAATTTCACTTTCAGATTACATACACCTTAGATCCCTCTCCTCATCCGAAAGCTATAAGTATTTGGGTATGTCGGAAACGTTAGGCATCAACGATGCTGACATGAAGAAATCGTTGAAAGAGCGCTTCTTTTGTCGCTTTAAGAAGGTATTAATTAGTCTTCTTTCGGGCGGAAATAAGGTGCGCGCCTTCAATGGTTGGGTCATGCCGGTTTCAATTTATTCTTTCGGCATACTCAAATGGACTCAGACTGAACTCGACGCCCTGGATAGGAGGGTCCGTACGCTGCTAACTGCAAATCGAATGCATCACCCACGGTCATCGGTAATGAGGCTGTATATCCCGCGAAAGTGTGGAGGTCGAGGCTTTTTAAACGTTAAGAACCTCCACAATCGCGAGATATGCAGTCTCAGGGAATATTTCCTAAAAACCGACGTGGGGATGCATCGAGATGTGGTCGCGGTGCACAAGAGCCTCACCCAGCTCTCATTGGCTAAAGAGAAATGGCGCAAGCCGGTAGTGCTTGACACTAATGATGGCATGGAAGTATGGCAGAGTAAGGAGCATCACGGACGCTTTTAGCGGCCCCTCAATGGACCCTATGTAGATCAACTAGCGTCCGTAGCCTGGCTGCGTTTCGGTGACCTCTTTGGAGAAACCGAAGGTTTTGTCTGTGCAATTATGGACGAAGTTATGATGACGAACAATTACCGGAGACTTATTGTGAAAGACGGCACGGTTGACATCTGTCGGGCATGCCACCGGCCGGGAGAATCAATCAGGCATATTATCTCCTGGTCTTCTCGTCGTAGCTAACGGAGAGTACTTGCATAGACACAACCTGGTAGCCAGGATAATCCATCAGCAACTTGCTCTGAAATATAAACTTGTGGATTCTGAGGTACCGTATTACAAGTATGTGCCCGACCCAGTTCTTCAAAATGACAATGTCACGTTGTACTGGGATCGGTCTATCATTACTGACAGGACTATTGTCGCCAATAAGCCTGATATAGTGGTGATAGATCGATAAGCGTGCCGCACAATGATTGTCGACGTTACCATTCCACATGACGGAAACTTCGTGAAAGCTGAGAAAGAGAAACAAATTAAATATCTCGACTTAGCACACGGGTTTGTTGACATGTGGAATGTGAGCTCGGCTGTCATTGTGCCGATTGTCGTATCAGCCAATGGCCTGATGGCCGAAAGCCTCGATCAACATCTATCGAGGCTCTCGTTAGGCGGTTGGATTAAGGGCCTGATTCAAAAGGCAGTACTCCTCGATACGGCTCGCATTGTGAGGAGGTTCCTGTCTCTGGAGCCCTAACCACCGTTAGCTTGGACCCTGCTCCCGACATCGACGGATCACTATTTTTTTATATTTTTTTATGTTTTTTTTTAACTTAATTTTTATATTTAAAAAAATGTTTAAAAAATCTAATAAAATAAGATAATTCAATAAATAAACGACATAATAATAATCGTCTTTATTACACAAGAAAGTGGTTTCAGAATACTGTGAATTCCCTGACTCCTGTGCTAGGTGATAGACCTGTGTAACAGCCAGTGCCCTCTCCCATTAGGAGATATTACAGATCATAAGCAAAAATATTAACAAAAATAAAAAGAATATGGTAACAACAAAAAAGTAAAATAGACTAAAAGCGGTTAAAAGAAGCCTGTATTGGGTTTGTGAGTGTTTGTGTGAATGTTTGTGTCTCAATGTGAGCATGCGTGTGTTGTGTGTGTGTGTGTGCGGGGGTGTGTGGTTGAGTATATAGGGGTGTGTGGGCGAGTGTATATGTGTATGTGGGTGAGTGTATATGTGTGTTTGGGTGAGTGTATATGTGAGTGTGTCAATGATTGATCAGGAGGGGTTTTAATGTTACGAAATAGATATGATAACTTTCTCGGTTTCGTCATAGTTCAGCGACAGTAGCCATGGCTTAAGAGTCTGCTTGACTTTATGTAGGGTTAGTTTATAAATTGAAAGATTTTTGTTTTTGTTCAGGATAAAAAGTATCCTTTGTCCTAATTCAGGTCATGGTCTAGCCTTGTGCCAAATTTCATCCAAATCCATTCAGCCGTTTTATCGTGAAAGCGTAACAAACATACAAGAAATCTATTTTTTTCTCTTTTTATTAGTTTAGATTAGATAATACGATTGTGACATAATACATTCCTACTTACATACAAACATAACTGGGCTACAAAGTCTGAAAGCTTTTTATTATTTTTTAATAAATGTTGGGTGGTGTAGTCCTAAACTTTCAATAAGGATTTAAACCTTTCTATATTAAGAAATTAATTATTCCCGAAGCTACAATGTTTGCTAGATACATGATAGTACTATTATAATACAATTATCCCTTTATCATAATTTGATACGAAAATAATTGGCAACATGGCGCTGAACATACCTTCATAAAAAGCCATAACTAATATAGAAAAAAGAGCACCTCATTAGACGTGATGTCCTGACATTATTGTTGTTATAACAATGTTGCTGTAACAATATGTCTTGTCCACTGTACGTCGAGGAAACCGATGTTTCTTTTCGCTTTTGATTTTTGAACTAACTAGAGTAGAGTATTGTATTGTTGGTTCAGTAAATATGGGGTTTTTACTCTAGGTACCATTACACAACAGAGTTTGTAGAAAACCTTTAAGTTTATTTTGTTTTTTCTTCTCAGAGTAGTAGGATAGGATACTTACACTGAACTTATCTAGTCTTAAAACATAATTTATTTTTGGGGCAACAGTCTCACTAGTGCTCACGTCAAAACGTCACTCTATCAAACATCAAAACGTGCAATCTATCATCAGCACAAGCACAGCTACCTTACTTATTTAAAAAAAACTGTCAAGTTGACAGCTGTCGGCTTCAGCCACTGTTTCACGTTTTTTTCGTTTCGATTTTTTATAAATAAGTAATTCAATCTGAATTCAATATTAACTCGTACGGAATGACATGTGAATGACATTTACGAAATAATGTCAACCGAGTGTCAACCAAATGTAACGCAATTATGCATGCAAAGTTGCCACATGTTTTAATTGTGTTCAAGGTTATTATAATAAAAAACCGGTCAAGTGCGAGTCGGACTCGCCCACTAAGGGCTCCGTAGGTATGTAAATAGTTTTAAAATTATTTTTATTGGCAATGGCTTGGCACGCGACTATGGAAAGAGGCCCGATGGAATGACTATAATGCCTTGGAAGTTGGGTAGGCCTTTGGTGTGGGATGCAACCTGTGTTGACTCCCTCGCGCGATCCCATCTTCCTAGCACGGCGGGCTGTGCTGGGGTGGCTGCTACAGGAGCAGAAAACCTCAAACGGTGCAAATATAACCCTTATTGGGAGCTATATGTTTGGGCCGTTTGGGGTTGAAACACTAGGGCCTTGGGGTCCAAGTGCTCATCGAATTTTTCGGGACATCGCCAAGCGGTTGGTTGACTCTTCACGTGACCAGAAGGCTGGCCTATTCTTAGCCCAAAGAATCAGAATTGCCATTCAACATGGTAATGCTGCCAGCCTTTTGGGCACTTATCCCATTGACAGTGATGCGGACGAATTTTTTGATGCCCAATGAGCTCCTGCCTTTTTCTATATTTTTTCGTATTCTATACTTGTATATAATTGTATATACTATATATTAGTGTTAATTTGTTTTAACCTGTCAGACGTCAATTTTATTCCATGAATATTTTTTTTTTATTGTAATGCAAAGACATTAAATTATTTACTTGACAATAGACAGGACATTACGAACAAAATCGTAATCCAATACTTTTGTCCTAGTGGTCAAAAGTCGCTCAGTCTAGTGTCGTACGCCTGCGTGTCAAGACGTATTCGTGTCCACCAAAAGAAAAATGTTTTCTAAGGAAACATGCCGAGTTGCGCATTATGATATTGCGAATCTTGTTATGGTAAAACAACTGGACCTAACTTCGGTGTATTTACACATGAATTGTTTATATTTTCTCAGTAATTAGAATTAAATAATTTTCATAAAGAGATTTAGAAAATTTGCTAATTTTGTAATAACCGCCCTCTATTGTTGAGTAGTTTTACTACTGCCTTGTTGAGATGTGATGTTGTTTATCGATTTTTTTATCGATAATATTTATTAAGGAGATAATAAATAACACTTAAAATATAATACTGTTGGAAAATAATACCGTATGACCGAACTAAAGTATAGTAAACGGGCTATCTGTAATTCAGTTAAATCACGATTTTTTCTAACGGCGTATGCTGCAGAGCTAAACTTTTTTGACAATCTATACTAATAGGTACTAAAGCTGAAGAGTTTGTTTGCTTGTTTGTTTGAACGCGCTAATCTTTGGAACTACCAGTTGGATTTGGAAATTTCTTTTCGCATTTTAAAGCCCAATTCTTGAAAAAGGCTTAATAGGTTATTTAACATTACGCTAGATCTATTAGAAGTCGTGCAAAAGGAAAAAAATAAGAAAGAACGCGATGTAAACCGGTTAAAATTTATTTTATTGATCCTTTATTAAGTGGGAGTTTGCTAACAACTTTTAAAAGTTCGTCAATGGATGGTAGGTCTGACTATGTCCCAACGTCTGATCTGTTGGTAGTAGTCGCTATCATTATTTGATCGACCGTCATGTATGAGATTTTTAAGTAGAACGCCCGTATTTTCCTCAACATAAGTGTTTTGACTTTTATATTTTGTACGTACGCAAGGTCGATTGATCTGTTTGCTTCAAAGAGCAGACCTTGTACTATAGGTACTGAACAATGGATGTAACACTTTCTCTTGTAAATAAATACTTATATTCATCATATAAATATTTGTATCCTGTGGGAATCGAACCCATGTCCTCGTGATTAGCAGTCTGACACTTGGATCACTAGATCATAATAACGATAATTTATTAATTTGTATGTAAATAGAATAGAATAGAATAGAATAGAATATTTATTTGCGTAAAACATGGTATACAAGGGTGTTAAATATGCAAATTGAGGCACAAGCATGTTTAGCTAGGTTATAACATAGCATGCAAAATTTTAAAGAAAAGAAAAGTTAAGGCAACAATAATCGGTATTTTTTTTAAAACATCAACATTTTTTATCTATTAATTCTTGTAAACTATAAAAACTACACTCGAGTAACCACTTATGAAATTTTATTTTAAATAATTTT
Source organism: Apamea epomidion (assembly GCA_947507525.1). Taxonomy (NCBI): domain Eukaryota; kingdom Metazoa; phylum Arthropoda; class Insecta; order Lepidoptera; family Noctuidae; genus Apamea; species Apamea epomidion. Next base: position 900,672 of record OX382239.1, read on the forward strand.
GTATTTAAAGCTTTGAAATGCCTTGGTATCTTATTATAAATGCGCACACACATTGCCATGCAGTTTCTATTGTATTTAGACAGTCTAGGCAAATCATTGAACACCAGTTTATATGGGTCTCGTCGGTTCCGAGGATTGACATCATTAGCAGTCTTAAATAGTTGCTTGTTTTTCATAACAAAAACACATAATTCATAAATGTAAATCGACGGTAACGGTAACAAACCAAGTTTTTTAAATATTGGTCGACATGAGTCGTCGGGCTTAAGTCCACAAATTGCTCTCATGCACTTTTTTTGAGCGATGAATGCTCTTTGGAAGTCAGTGCTGTTACCCCACATTATTAGTCCATAACGTAACAACGATTCGACGTACGCGTGGTATGACATTAGAGCAGTTTTTATATTAGTTACATTTTTTACTTGTTTTAATGCATAAACAAATTTATTAATTTTAGTGCTAACATTATCTATATGCTCTTTCCAGTTAATGTCTTTATCTATTATTACACCTAAAAATCTAGTACGCGTTACTTCATTGATTTTATTAATATTGAGTTTAATGTCATTTTTGGTATTATTTGATCGATTAAATTGGATGTAAACGGATTTGTCTAAATTTATCTTCAAATGGTTAATGTCAAGCCAATGCAATAATTTGTCAATTGTATTATTAATGTCAAGTTTATGTTCTGAAATGGTATTTAATTTTTTATTAGATGTCACTATAATAGAAATATCGTCAGCAAATAATACGCATTTATGGTTAGTTATTTTTATGATGTCATTTATGTAAATGAGGAATAATATCGGGCCTAGCACGCTTCCCTGTGGAACGCCATATTTATTATGTTTATATTCTGATGAGTAGGATATTATGACATTATTTTCATTTTTTTTATTGATGATGACACATTGTTTTCTGTTGCATAAATAGGACGACAGCCACTGAAGTGCCGGTCCTCTAATACCAACAGCTTCCAATTTTTGTAGCAATATGTCATGTGACACAAGATCGAAGGCTTTCGATAGATCAAAAAAGAGGCCTGTAGTTATATAATTATTATTAATATTTGAAAGTATAGCTTGCATGAGGGAGAAAATAGCTAACGATGTGGACTTGTTCTTTTGGAATCCAAACTGCTGGTCACTTATAATATGAAATTTATTGCAAAAGTCAGTTAACCTTTTAAACATACATTTTTCAAAAATTTTAGATAATATGGGTATTAGAGTTATAGGTCGGTAATTGTTGATGTCACATTTATCTCCCTTCTTGAATAAGGGCTTTATTAAAGACAGTTTTAATTTTTCAGGAAAGATGCCTTGTGAAAATGACGTGTTTATTAAATGCGTCAGAATACTGGTCAGTTCGTTGCAGCAGGCTTTGACGATTTTGGTATTAATCTCATCATAGCCCTCCGACCTAGTGTTGGACAGAGACATTATTTCCTGTCTTACCTCGTTAACCTCCATTGGTCTAAGAAACATAGAGTTGACGCACGTACTTTTGAACCTGTTTCGATTTGTGCTTTTTTCCCCTTGTACATGCGTTAAGTTAACATAATTGTTATTAAATATAGTAGCCATTTGTACAGGGTCTGTAGTTATTGTATCATTAAATTTAATACATTCTATGTTGTCTTTATGAGTGTTACTGTTTATTTCGGTTTTAATGACATTTCATGTGGCTTTACATTTGTTATCATGGTTATGAATATATTTTATATTTGCACTTTTTTTTAAATTATAAATACATTTATTTAGCAGACTAGAGTAGTTTTTATATTTATTTTTATTAATTAAATTTTTATTTTTATAATATCTATACCGTAGCTTCCGTTTAGTTTTACAACTTTGTCTCAAACCTTTACTTATCCACTTTTGTTTGTTTTCGTTATTACTGTTGATTTTAACTCTTACTTTAGGAAAACAGAGGCCATACAACAGACACAGTAGCTCATGAAAATCATTGAATGCACAGTTAGTGTCAGTTTTGAGATAAGAATCGGACCAAGATAGATTTTCCAGACATTCCTTAAATTTCCGGATGTTGTCTACGTTATAGTCTCTTTTATAAATATAGTATATTGTTGATGTTTGTGGTTTCTTTTTGATTGGAAAGCTTAACATTTGTGCTGTGTCGTGATCAGATAGATACAGGGGTAGTACAGCGGTAGTTGCGTTGGTAATGTTGCTTAAAATATGGTCAATACAAGTCAGTTTGCGAGTAGGTACATTGATGTGGATTTGTAGATTATGATTGTTAGATAAATCTTGCAATCCATTTGTGATGTTACCTTTTTTAAGAGTATTTATGTTTAAATCACCGGCCACAACTATATTTATTTTAGACTTGTATTTGTTTGACAAATCGTGTAAAAGATTGTTTAATTTTGTCAAAAACAGATTGGGATCAGATTGTGGTGTTCTATAAACACATATTACTATTAATTTATTATTTATAATCTCTATGCCACAAGCTTCAAAAGTATTTTGAGTTGCATGGTTTTTTACAAATGATAGCTCTTTATAAAGTAAACCCATTTTCACTAATATGCATGTGCCACCTCTTTGCTTCTCTCTACAGTAGTTAGTAGCCAACTGATAGTTGCAGATTTTCACATAATTTTCATAGCCTTTTTTTACAAAGGTTTCAGATAGACATATAACATCAGGATCATTACTCGCTTCTTTTAATTCCTGAATAGTCATTTCTAGTAGTTCTTGTTTAGATAATAAACTCGCTATATTTTGATGGAGTATTCTAAACTGGTGTGTTTTGTTAGTTTGAGATACGAAAAAAAGAGTCACGCTTGTTTAACACAGGAAAGTAATAAGGTATAGTCCCTATTTGACCTTTTGGGCTGTGTTGCAGAACTTGCAGAGAGGAACTATGTTTGTGGGGCGTTGTATCCTCAATACGACCAAAAAGAATTTTATAGATAAATAACTTGTAAACATTGAAACTACTAATCAATTTATTGCTTTCCTAATTTTTTGGCACTTGTTCAAATCTATTCAAATGAGAAAAAGTTGTCTTATAACTTTTTTCAATATTATCGATATCTTTATATCTAAATGATAAAATCCCTACCACAGGTTTTATAGTTTCTACTTAGTGTCACCCCCGCATTGCCAGACTTATGAATTTAGTAGTTCTACGGATTTTTGAACCTCGCCTCGAATATGCGTATATCGATATAATAAGATTTACAATTATTTGCAAATAAAAGTGTAAAAATAATTATATTTGTAAAAACGAAATGCAACAGACAATTCCAAAAAAATGCGCTTTGTGACATAATAGGTCTACTTTACACAAAAATCGTAATAAGCTAAGTGCTATAATAATTCGGAGGCAAAGCACGTTTAAAATTATTATAATTTAAAATGTACATAGAAAACACACACTTGAAACTGATACCTAGCGCGTAATAATAGTAGCGAATAAAATTCTAAAATAGTTTTTACTGTCTGAGACAAGTTTTGCTTAATTTGTTTAGTTTTCAAAATTTATTTACCTGATTGATTAAATGTATATTAGATTTTTCAAGCTTAATCCACGGATTGAAAATCGGATCTGGCAACACTGACGACACTGGCCGCCTACCGAGCGATAGCTGAATATATTTTAATAAATTTAATTCATTTTTACTCTTTGATGTTCCCAATTGCCGCTCTAATTTTGCTATATTACGCTAGATGGCGTCACTGAGACATGGGATCACAGTTTTTCTATGACATTTCATTGCATAGCCTCTCTATTGTACCTATCTTAAATCTCTTTGTTGTAATGTAACTACAAACTTAAAGCTTGTAACATAATGTACATACTCACAGTTATCTTCATTCATTCCTCCAGGTCAGAACAAGCATTCTGTTACCGTTAGGCGCTGATCTGATTATTTCTTACGACACGTTTTATCCACAATCAGTACACAGACACAGCTCCATCTTTAAGATGACACTACGATGATTTAGTGACATCCAAGGGTTGGTAATTTCGCCCACATTTATGGATATCATTTTTCCTATAAACACTATACTTCTAATACAAAATAACTATAGATTTTATCGTATTTTATTAATAATATATTTTATTATGACAGCTTTGACAACGACGTTTAATACGTCGCCATGGCAACCTTTCTCTCAAATTCTTACCTGCCTGTATCTTTTTAAGTAATAAGATATGAATACTTATTATATTTAATTACTGGCCATCTTCATAACTCAAATTCATATTTTCTACATGATGTTATTCTACGAGCTGACATTATAGATCCACGCAATACAAGGATCAGTTCGGGTTTCGCCTCTAAAGCGGATACAATAACGAGCCTGATACTCCAGGGCTACCTATCGCGGGAATACCCAGCGTACCTCTCCACTCCGGTACCTGTCGGACCCTGCCTACGCCTCCGTCCTCCGTCCTCCGTGAAGGGCTCCTGTGAGGCGCGGCCCAATAGCCGCGAGTTAAAAGACTGAGACTCGTGATAGAGATAAAACTAATTTTATTCTCAAAACGTGTTAGTAGTACAGTGGTATGTTGTAGAGTCAATACAATAATGTGTCTAAATTATATTTGGGTTAGTTTATATACTAAGTCTTATCAGCTAATACAATGGTGGGGGCAGGTTGGTTGTCACCACAATTCATTTATCTTTATCGCTTCCGTACCCGTCCGGTATCTCTACTGTTTCGTCTCGTTATCTTGACTAATTCATATTTATATTTATTTATAATCAATTCCGCTCATTCCAGTGTTATGGGGTGGTAGCGTTATCTCTGCTGTTGACTGTCCAACCTCGTTATCTTGACTCCGTCCTCCGTCCTCCGTGAAGGGCTCCTGTGAGGCGCGGCCCAATAGCCGCGCCTCATCCGAGGGCCGCCTCACCTGGCGGGCTGACAGCGTCTCTGTCGTGCCTCTCTCTCTTGCTGTCGAGCTGCGTCCTGCCTTGCTGCGTGGACCCTCCAACGGGTGTCCTCCGCCTGCACTTCATCTATACCTGTACCTGCGCCGACTCCTGCTGCCGTGCTGCAGCCTGCCCTGCTGCGTGGGCCCTCCTACGGGTGTCCTCCGTGCCGCACACGCACCAGTGACGTGACCTCATCTGTACCTGCATCTGTCGCCGGCACCAATTTGATAGAAATATATCTTTTATTTGTTTCTACCTCCCTTTCTTTAATTTCATTTTAGCTTTATAAGTTTAGTTACTTGTCGCTACACGACAAGCTTTCGGATTTTTTCCTTTACTTGTGCTACATCTTCGAAATTGCTTCTTGCCAAATTTCATGATTCAAGGTTAACGGGAAGTACCCTATAGGTTTTGATTTCGGAACATATACGCCCGTATCTTTTGATTGCGTTGACTTAGAAGTTTGATTTTTTCATTGCTTCAAGGGATTGCAGCGTTGAGTATTTGATATTAATTTCAATTTGATAACTCCACGCGTTTCTAAGAAAAGGGTCTTGACTGACGGACAGACAGATGGTTAACGAAGTGATCTTATATGGATTCCGTTTTTCCTTTTGAGGTGCGGAACCCTAAAAATAAAAAATATGTAGTTTTTAAATCATTTAACGATAAAAATTCGATGATGTATGGGCATTTGTTGACCTCCTTTGATTCGATTTAGGGCTGATTTTTCCATCCAGGCCAGATATTTTTTATTCGAGGAATAAAAAAAGTCGTTTGACAGTTTTTGTATGAAATAACTGTCAAAATTAATGGGCACCCTGTATTATTATTATAGAAGATATCCATGAAGAATAAATTAATAGTGTTATACATATTATTATATTTTTATTACCCTCACGTGGATTCCGTCACACGTCAAATAAATGCAGTATGAGGATCGACAAGTTACGAGGCGTGGCTATTCTTCATAGCCAGAACGTGACCACAAGGTCGAATATCAAACAGCCACGACACGAATTTCTTTTTGTGACTGTTTTGAAAGCGCCCGGACACTTTGTGGCCTGGTTTTTCGCTCAAAGAGCGTTATCGGCATTTAAACAGTATGTAGCTGGCAGAAGCTTTCTGAGTCTCTAGAACCTCTAGCCACCACCGGTAGCCGTTGTTTTTAATCAGTGCTGCCAGCAATATTTTTTCGATCAATAATGTTTATCATTTATTTATCTGTATTCGGAGTTCAAAAGATCGAGATTTGAAAATATTTTTTTGTTAATATTATATATTTTTTAAGAAGCACACAATCATTTAGAAGTCCCAAGGAATTTCCATCTCCCAGATTATATTACCTACAAACTGTAAAGCTGATTCTAAAAGAATAATAATTCACAATAAAACTTACGATTTCGTTTCAATCCATTTTTTTAGGATAGCAATATGAGAAAAGTAAAGAACCGATTATTCGGCACTTTTTCACGACTAATTGCCGACTAGTACCGTAGTAGTAGGACCGACTACAAATATGGCCGGATACTCGGCTTTCCTAATTAGTTGGCTACTAGTTGATCCCCCTAGAAGGACATGTAGTGACCTTATTGGTGAAGTTCTTCAGAAAGGTCAGGTGCGTAGTAGGTGCTCACAACCGGCGTGCGTATACTATGAACGTAAACGAAGCAGAAGGAGTATGTAAGGATCGTAGCAGGTGGCGCTCTGTAGTTTCTGCCTACCCCCATGGGAAGAAGGCGTGAGCTTATGTGTAGGTGTGTGTAGTCGGTACATCTGTAATGATAATATAGAGGTATGAGGAACAAGGCTTAAAGTTCACTCAACCTCTATAGAAAAGGGAGGATCCAGACCAGACGGGTGTTGTGTCTGTTGGGCTACTGCCCGACGATTGATGCCGGGACGTTGTATAATATGCTATTGGAGCGATAAACTCTGCTTGCGTGGTGCAGAAAACTAAACGGCGGCTTTAAAACTATTTCAGGTCAGTACTTCCTTTCCCACTTGTTGACTGCTAATATTTAAAAAGAACAACAATAACTACACCAAACCTCTACTGTCAATATTTGTGTGGCAGCGAGCCAGCACGCCGCACAGCCGTCCGCGCCACCTGTTACAAGTAACTCAAATACTACACTAATTTCCTTTCTACCGCTATTTACTCTACAAAGTAGTTTCGCAACAGAAAAGTTATTGTTTAAGGGAGACGCTATAAGGAAGCTCGTAAAATTTAAATTTTCTTACGTTTTTAGCAGTTTACAGGTCAGTGTCAGGTTGTATATTAAACATAATATGCGCGACAGTAACAATTATATAGTTGATTATAGATAGTCATGAACAACATAAATAAAACCCTAAGCTCTCGGGAATCATATTTTCTTCAACATACAACATGACACTGACCTGCAAATTGCAAAAAACGTAAGAAAATTTAAATTTCGCGGGCTATCCTGGCGCTTCCCCCATAACATAACATTAAAGCTGTATTCCTCGAAGGGGTAGGCAGAAGTATATACATTCTTAAGTAGTTAAGAGACAAGCCTATTGACAATAGCTGGCAGGGGGCAAATCCAGCCAAACACCAACAACCGGCCAATACAAAAAAAAAACTGGACTGTTACCGAGTTTTCTTGGGTTAACATGAAGAATATACCCTGAGAATTACATCCAGGACCAAAATCAGTTTTCAGGACCAAGAAGCGACGAAGCAGTCAAAATGATCATAATTAAAGAGGATATTATAAGGAAAATCGAATCAAACCTGATTCTAGACCCGCAACATTGAAATTTTTCGTAGTTATTAGAAGAAAAAACACAGTTGTTCCTTATATTTTAATGATGTAGGTTTTCGCGTCGATGTCCCTTACATCGTGTAGCAAAAACGAACGAGTGAGTCAGTTCTATAATGATATTCCAAAATTTTAATCTCAAAATTAGCTCTAAGTATGCTGAGACGGCAGACAGCCAACAATTTCCGACCATCAAAGTTACAAACAACAGCCCCTATTAGGACCGTCCTTCACGGTCTCCTGCACCCTAATTGTGTAACACACTATCAATCTTAATCATTTTGAAGGATAATAAAAATCCGAATTTTTTTTCTGCTCAACTACATTAATAACGCAATGAGTGGTGTTGAACTGTCAAAGTGAAAGCAATTCATACTGTTAGTTAGTAGTGTTACTGTTAGTAATGTTACGCAATTACGTTGCTGGTCTTTAATCTGAGAAGGAAAGATAGATGGTATACGATGGCAGTAACATGAACAATGCGGGTCAATTAATTAGTTCCCACATCAGCTGGAGCCGCCATGACTGCTTTGGTTCAGGGTCAGTATACGTCATCCTAACTAATCAAGCATTAAGTACAGTCGGAGGAGGTATAAAGATTGTAGACAATTACATTAATTTGGAGCTGTGCTGGCATATAGTGCTGGCCCAGTGGTATCGGCCGCGGCTTAAGAGTTGTAGGCCGTGGGTTCGAACCCAGCCAGGCGGTTAACTTTATGTAAATAATTTCATCACCACTGCTCTCAAAACGGTGAAGGAAAACGTCACGAGGAAATCGGTCAGTTCTAGAACCGAAAAATCGAAGACATGTGACATTCAACAACCCGCACTGGGTCTGCGTGTAGGTAGCAGCCCACTCCCTCTCGAAGAGAAATAGCCTGTGTCCCAGCAGTGGGAACATTATAGGCTGATTATGTAATACCTGGAACTACCAGTCAGAATTGAAAATATATTTTTGCATAATATAATAAATAGCCCAATTCTTGAGGACGGTTAGAGGCTGTTTAACATCACGCTATGACCCTTGGGGGCCAATCAAAAAGAAAAAAGTCTAAGCGTTCGGTAAGCGAAAACGAAGTAATAGCGCAGGCGGGCGATGCGATGCGACGCGTTGGGTCCGGGGAGCAAGACATTTCACGCCGAAAAAGCGGCCGGCAGGAGCTAGTGATATTGTATATAGACAAATTGTGTAACATGTTTATTCTTTCCATAACAACAAAAAGTACGCTCGTAGACAACTAAATGAATTCTAGTCAAAATATACAGGGTTATTGGAAAAACACCAACAACCTCTTAAGAGTTCATTGTACTCATCATTATGAACGACCAAACCTGAAATCGCGAAAAAAATCAGCTGTTCCCTACATTTTGACGAGTTATACGAACATAAATGTAGGGAACAGCTGATTTTTATTCCGCGATTCCAGGTTTGGTCCCATAGTAAAAGTTGTATATAATGATGAGTACAATGACCTCTTAAGAGGTTGTTGGTGTTTTTCCAATAACCCTGTATATCTTTTTGAGGCTGACTGTACCATAACAAGCTTATCATTTGATTAATGGAATTCCCGTTAATTAGCCCTCCTGTACGGCTTAGCGGTACAGGCACTACTAATTGTGTCAAACTTCGCTATGTAATCCTGGGTGTCGTGGTTGTAGTGGTAATGGCATGAATTTGTCTGGCTTCTCACCAGTGCCAGTGGTGTGCGAGGAAGCGAGGAATGGGGATCAGCGAGACAATGGGGGAAGTTAGGAAAGCTAACTTGAACTGTATTGTTGAATGAGTTACTGATGTAGTTTGAAGTTTAGCTGTTGTATTTCGTGTAATCATTACTACTGATCTGTACATCTGTACAAACTAGATTCAGCACGCGACTTCGTCTGCGTAAATTTCTTGTTCATATACCTAAATACAAGCCTTCAGGACCAAGGGCGTGTACGCTTACATATTATGCAAAGCTGCATTATGGTCATATAGCTGTAATTTGAAATCACAAATGATAAACTAGGACCTTCGAAGTAAAATAAACAAACGGTTAATTAGTACCAACAATAACAAAAATATGGTCAGCCAGACGACCTGTCACCACAAGCAGCACCCGTTCACAATTGTAACGCAAAGACCAGCCATATCCCTCGCCATATTTGAGGCAAGGGGGCGACCCCCGACGCTACCGCAAGCAGTGGCATCTAAGGGAGCATGACGAACTTGCTGTCGGTTGCTCAGGCAAGAATAATATGATCAATTGTCCAGCCCCAGCAGTCTCGACATTCATAGCGATCGCTTTATGACCGAATCCGGTCGCAAAGTCCTGTCACTCCATACATTTCACCTGTCAATTCGGGACTTTGCGACCGGATTCGGTCGTAAAGCGATCGCTATGAATGTCGAGACTGCTGGGACTGGTCGCTAGCTAACTACATACCACTCATTTAAAAAAAAATTGAGTAGATTATGCCAAAAATAAATTTACTTCTACAGACAAATAAAATAAACAAGTAAATGAACTCAGACACTTGTTACTCAGGACTGTGACCTTTTTTTTTTTTTTTTTGAGGATGGGAAATCATCATATGACCCCTCCCCCTCTGGGTGGAGCAGAAGGGAGTGTCAGACTCTTACTGACTAAAACCCACCCGTGTTCCTTCCTTAGCCCTTTATGTACCAGGGCAGCGGTAACCCTTTCGGACGATCCCGCTACCCAGGACTGTGACCTCTGAACTTGTTTCGGGTCTTTCTTCTCAGAGCAGTCAGATAGGAAACGCCGACCTCATCTAGTTTTAAAAAATATGATTGACGTGTGAAAGTGTTAGCACAAACCTATGTACTTACAGAAATAAAATCATTTATCATATAACCAGTCAGTAGGTAAGCAGATCTGGAGACAGAACATAAACATTGTCTTAAGTTAATCACATCGACCAACTATTCTTATCGTTTAAGTAGGCGTTTATGGAATAATATGCCTTTGAACAAAATGTCCTGGTTCTCATACTAATTTGTAAAGAAGAAACCCAACCACAGCTAGTCCCCTTACTATGACTGACGTCAGTCAAATTTCGGCCTGAAACACAGGTTTGAATAAACCTAGTTCGGGCGGGTCGCTACCTAACACTAATTCCGAACCATCGTTACTTGCACCTGGAATTACTTTAGTTTTTGTTTATTTCTATGCACTATAATTGTATGGGAAAGCTACTCTTGACTAAATGTACAACTTTTGTAAACGTTTTTATGAAATAAATTATATTAGCTTATAAAATTATATTAGTCGTTCAGAGCTCGGTAACACTTAACTATAACGTGCCTACAATATGGCGTATGGTACTCTTGAAAGCCGCGCCTATAAACGCTACGCCAATGACGAGTATAATCCGCGCGGTGAAGTTCACTCACGGTGCCGCGCGCGGTGACGGGGTACGTACAGATTAAAGTCGTGACGTTATGTTGTGTAGCTATGTGTGGTGTGGGTGACGTCGTAGCTGCTTATTAGTTCAGTGTACTGTAGGATTCGGTCTAATCAGTCTCAAATCTGTGGTTATGAGATGATTAAAACAAACAGGGTGGGTTTCCAAACCATTATCTTCATTGGAGGGGCTCGTGGCTAAGAAATAACAGTCGCACGGGTCGCGGACGGTGCGTGGATGGGTGACCACGAGGGTGGCGGGCGGTCGGTGGATGGTTAAGCCGTTGGTCCCGGCACAAAAATTTTCAACCACAACTTTGTGAAACTATCACTTAGGACTTTTGGTGTTGACTGTAACTATTTAATTAAGATCAAAAGCCATTTATTCAAATTAGGCTGAGAATCAGCACTTTTCGAACGTTAAAATTACATAAGGCAGTCCCCCGACACGCCCACTCTTCACCACTTCCTACTGCTTTAGTTGGGAAGAAGAAGTGACGGTACAAACTCCACAAGCACAGCTGTCTGTAAAGTTAGAAGAACAAATATATTTGTTTTTCTATTGAACATATAAACTAACAGACTTAAAATAATATTATGAATATGTACACGTATATAAAAAAGCATAGGGCAAGAATAGGGCATCAAAAAATTCGTCCGCATCGCTGTCAACTGGAAAAGTGCTCAAAAGGCTGGGACATTGCATTGCCACGTTGTATGGAGATACTGATACTTTGGCCAAAAAATAGGTCAGCCCTCTGGTCACGTGAAGAGTCGATCAGCCGCTTGGCGATGTCTCGAAAAGCTAAGTGAGCACGCGGACCCCATGGCCCTAGTGTTTCAACCCAAACAGCTCGAACATTTAACTCCCAATAAGATTGGAATATCTTCGCCGTTTGAGGTTTCCTGCACCTGCAGCAACCGCCCCAGCACAGCCCGCCGTGCTAGGACGATGGGATGGCGCAAGGGTGTCGACACATGTTCCATCCCACACCAAAGGCCTGCCTAACTTACAGGGTATTATGGGCATTCCGTCTGATCTCTTCCCATGCAGTGGCAGTGACAAGAGCACGCGGATGATGTCATTAATTAATTACAAATCATAATTAATCACCATAATTATGAGCACACAATAACAAACTGTGTATGGGATGTAAATTGTCATAATCACATCACTTATAATGATGATTAGTGGTAGTTTGGCGGAGAACAAACATCATACATCACACAACGTGTATCGAAGCTCGTAAACATTAGCAATAATGTCACTCCAGCCTGTTATCACGGTCGTTACGACCATTTTATAAGGCAATAAAAAATATTAAACACTAAGTGACACGCTTTTACTATGTTGTTCAAATTGCGACAGTTGGATCGGTTTATAAGTGTATTTATAATAGCTATCCAATCTACTAACCTATGATAATAAACATGACATGGCGTTACGCTTTTTTACAGGAATACACAACAATTAATTTTAACTCTACCAAACGGATGCCAGACAGAATCACAACCATTCGTGGTATTCCGGGATGCCGTATGACAACAATAATCCTTGCTAGCCATCCTATTGTTTTCCGTACAATAGCCATGAAAGGGCATGGCATACCAAAGTGGCAGGACCCGTGTTACCCCGGTTAGCAATGATAATTATGTGCGCATAAAAGCGAAGGTTTGCACGGAGGTATTTGTTATTCAAATACATATGGGCCGTGTAGGTTTACAAGAATTTGACAAAGCGTAAGATTCGTTTCTTAGGAGGGTCTCACACTGGGAGCTTATGTTAGCGAATATTCTCGGCTTTTGTGAAAATTATTGCGAGCCAAACCGACACGTCCTCACCAACGGAACTGTGGTCTGACGACGGGTAGTGCGGGTTTAGTAATTCAACACGCTCGTTACAACCACATACTTACATGCTCGTTTCCCGCGAACATTTATTACTAACACGCTGTTATTAGCTTCACTTGTAACTAACTAACAACAAACTTAGAAGTCAATTTTAACCTATTTCTAACTGTCGTATCGAAATGAAACTCGTATATTTAGTTCGGATGACAAAACTATAACTATAAACTGTGGTATCTTGGAGCTGATCTGATGATGGAGCTAGGAGGTGAATAGTGGAACTCATCAGTTTCCAGCATTGCGAAATTAAGTAAATTTAATTATTTTTTAATGTTTAGTGCGTGATGAAAGCATTTTTTTTTTAAACTTCTTGTACGCAGATGGACTTAATGACACAAGGCATCCAAACCAAACCGCGCTTGGTGTGTTCACTTCCTTAGATGTTAGGGCGAAAAAACACGCGCTCGTCGCCCTAGACGCAGATCAGAAGCCCCGGTACGAACGCGCGAATTAAACCTAACGTAAATTCCAACGATTTTTTTATCGATAATACATCTCACCTATAGAAAACATAGTGCACATATCTTAGACTATATATTTTTATCGATAATACATCTCACCTATAGAAAACATAGTGCACATATCTTAGACTATATATTTTTATCGATAATACATCTCACCTATAGAAAACATAGTGCACATATCTTAGACTATATATTTTTATCGATAATACATCTCACCTATAGAAAACATAGTGCACTTATCTTAGACTATATAATATCTGTAACCAAACCCACGTTTAACAAAATAAATGATTGATTAATTTAGGTTATGCGGCAAGCACAATTCATTCGTTTAATTTATGATCTATAGATATAAATAAGACTTAAAACTATGAGCTCAACTATCACTAATGAGACACAATCCCCCTTATTACAAAAAAGGTTTTTCTTTAGATCAGGTTTAAACCACCGAGCCAGTTATTGAATTAAGAACCTAACAGTTATAGAAATGCAGTTCTTTATACAAAAATGACAGGTTAGTTCGGTGCTAAGTTGTCATTTTAGTATAAAGAACTTTGCCTAAATCGAAATAAAGTTCGAAATAAAAATACTGGCTCAAAGATTTAGGCTAGAACCAAAGTTAGATTTCATTTTGTAATTAGACGGTAGGACTTTTTATATTGTTACCGCACTTAATAAGCTTGCCTAACAGGCGAGGCGCGAAATAAAAAAATGTGCGAAACGATTATTTTCAATTTTAAAATAAGAAAGAAAATAAATTAATTTATACGTATTCACAGAAAAAACGTATAAGTAGTTTTGTATGTCTCACAGCTGCGCCAAAAAGGGCCCAGTTCAGTATAAATGCCAGACAACTAGTTCCCCTGAAATACAGGTTCCCGCCTAGTTCAGGGGCTAGGGTCAATACTCTGTGCACCTATAATGATCACCACAAAAATGTTGAAATACTTGTCATGTACAGACGACAGCAGGTCAAGCTACACGAAACTGTCAAATTTTACCTTAATGCTTTAACGATACAGTTGAAAATCTATTCAAGAAATTTGACAGATTGTAGTAGCTTGGCGTGCTGGCGTCTGGACCTATTTGTATAATTGTAACTTTTTAATGGTGAGAAATAAACCTTTTTTGTTCAAGTGGGCCCTATGTTACGAAGACGTCTTAAAAATCGTTCGAATTTACGTTACGTTTACTCCGCGCGTTCGTGCTGGGCCCACAGCTGAGGTCAAAGGTATTGTACGTACACCGCTGTAAAGAAAAGTGCTGTCTGACTTGCTTAACAAACCGAATAAAGCTGAATAAACATCCAGTAAAATCGTTATGAAACCTTTGACGGAGTGGTTTCATGATCTCAATCCTACGCAATACTAAGCATTTAGCTTTTCTTCTCCTGCCTCCCCACCGGGTCAGTAGAGCGCCCTCTGTGGGGCGTGACCTGAATTAATTTTCCGCCGCTTGCTTCCCCGACCGTGACATTGAAATTGAATTGCTCTGCGTGAACTTTCAACTGGTGCGAGCTATTTAATTCACATCCAACTGGAATTAGAATAATTTAGCGATAGGACCTGAATCTTCAAAACATAACATCATGCCTGTAGTACCAGAAGGTTCAGACAGAGGTACCTTGAACCAATCAATCTGCCTAGCCTTTTCCCAACTATGTTGAGGTCAGCTTCCAGTCTAACCAGATGCAGCTTTACATGGAGTGACTGCCCATTTGAACTTCACAACCCAGTTACTGGGTAACACAATGCCCCTAAGTAAGACTGGTTGTCAGACTTTTGGGGTTCAGACTATCCATAACGACTGTCACAGATCTACGAATGACAGCCCGAACCAATGTCATAACGTACTTTCTGAACCACAGAGAAGTCTCGATATGTAATGGATGCTCACCCATTCACGGGCCAACCGCGGCAACCTTCGACCGATTCGTGCGGCTGTTATCAGTTAGCAATGAGCCTCCTCGAAGTTTACCTATAACCACAAACAACTTATTTACCTGGACATATAAAGCATTAAGAGAATCTCACTAATGCTCTAACACGTCTGGCGCAGCTCCACTACCAATATTTTCCATAAAAGCCCGAATGCATGAAAAATAATAACTTATTATTTTCGCTTTGAGAAGCCAAAGGAAACGCGAAAGAAGTGTAAGTAGGTAGTATGTTCCCTTCCACATTTAACCCTTCCAAGCATTTGAGTGCTTGGAAGAGTTAAATGTGGAAGGGCAAGCAAGGGAAGCAAGCGTGAACAGGCATCTTCTGGCACGCTTGTTCCATCATAGTCCTTATCCATCGCTCTCAATCACGCGTGATCGGGAGCGAATAAAGCTAAAAGTTTGTGTGTTTGTAACATGGCGCTAAAACCCAGTGAGCCGAGCAAAACAAAAACAGTCGGAAAGAACGCTAAATGAAAACAAAGTAATAGCGCGAGTCGGCGATGCGATGCACGCGAACGAAGTCGCGGACAGAAGCTAGTTACTATACAAAAATAAATGATGTACGCCGCGCACGCGACGATCGACGGTATGGCCACATCCTTACAACATTTGATTACCTCCACGAGAACGGATCCCGTCACGCATCACTATTTTATTAATATTGATATCAATTTATCACATCACACATGATATTAGTGAATACAGGCTTAGAATTCCGGGTCTTACTTGGCATGATTGTATGAGCTGAGAAACTGTCTCATCAAGACGAAAAAATTGCTCGTACGTACGATGTCATACATTATCGAGCTATACATTTCTAGTATAAGCTGACTTCTCATAGTACGAAAAGCTTATACAATGTGAGGTCAGCTAAAACTGAAATGTCGCCGTGTGTACGTTTTACCGGTTTCCCGACACATTCAAATTCAAGAGAAACTGTAATCATATCTCGAAATTCAACCAAATCAACGCTGATGGATTAATAACTAATTAATTATCTACCATGATTTATTTCATGAACTAGTCAGATACCTAAAAAAATAAAATATTTTATTGGAAGGCATCGTAAGCCCATAGCGTGTTAGTATTACAAGTAACTTAAAACTATGTTAGTAGTAGGTAAGAAATTAGGCACACAAATACAATATTAAAACATTATAAACATTTAAAGACAAAATAAAAACCATCCGAATCTCAGAATTGACGCCACCAAGCCATGGTAAGCAACTAATCTAATAGGCATATTTACTTTCCGGGATAGATTGAAAAGCACATACGCTCCTGTACTTAATTTGTATACTTCTTCTGCGTGTGGCTTCCAGGTTAGTTGGCTATCTATCATTATACCCAAAAAAATTTCAACTTGCACTTGGTCTATTTTTTGCCCACTGTGAGTTAAATTTAAAGTTTGAGGTGGTATCCGTTGAAAAAATTCATAACATTAGTAACTTATTTATATTAATCGTTAAATTATTTTGGTCAAGCCAGTGTATAATGTCCGATAAAGTATTATTTACGTCATATTCATACGTTTTTAGGTCTGTACATTTAATCAAGGCAGTACTATCGTCAGCGAATAAGCACATAGGATGTTTTATGCGTCGTGGCAAGTCGATAATATAAATTAAGAACAATAAAGGGCCCAACACAGTGCCCTGTGGTATGCCATACCTAAATAAGTCTATGTTCCGATAAGTATTTTCCACACGCTTAGTTTTCAAACATATTTTTGAAATTTCTGTGTTCTATTTTTGGTTGCTGAGATATGATTTTAAGAGATTATGCATATTGCCTCTGATACCTATGATGTGTAACTTGTGTAACAGAGTTTTATGGTCAACACAGTCAAAGGCCCTCGTCATATAAGTTAAAATTGCGCAAACTGGTACTTTTCCATCAACGTTTCTCACTATCATATTCATTAAATCGTAGACGGGCATATTTATACCTTTATTTTTCCTAAGTCCCAGTTATTCTATACTCAAAATATTATATTTAGATAAGAATTTATTTATCGCGTCATAAATTATTATTTCCATAACTTTTGAAAAAATTGTAATTAAAGCGACATGCCTATAATTTGCCAAGTCTTCTTTAGAGTTTTTCTTAAAAAGTGGCTTAACAATCAATGAGCATTGACAGCAAGGCCTTCACAATCCTAATGAATGACCTAAAATGTCTAGAATACCACCATTAACATCGCCATTTACCAATTACCTAAAGTGATGGGAACGTAATGGAAACGAGTGGAAATCCAACGTTTAACAAATGATCCTTCAGTCATTCATCGTTATTATCGACGTGTTCACATCACTAGCTCATCTTGATTGGCTTTAATACCTGTTATATCCCTCTTTTAGTAATTACAGATCTAATTAGTAGATAATCTTTTGGTGTTATTCCACATGGACCTATATTTTAAAACAAAGCGTTTGATCAACCATACGCTCTGTGCGCACGGCCTGAGCTCGACTCGGCGTAACGTAAACTAATCCATATAAAGGACTAGCAGCGCCCTGCGGTTTCACCTGCATAAGGTTCGATCCCGTGGGAATATTGGGATAAAAAGTAGCCTATGTGTTAATCCTTATTATATATAAACTATCTGTGTGCCAAATTTCATCCAAATCCGTTCAGTAGTTTTTGGGTGAAAGAGTAACAAACATCTATCCATCCATCCATCCTTACAAACTTTCGTGTTTATAATATTACTAGGAAGTAGGATAGTAGGATGTAGGTAGTCCTGTGTGCTAGTAGCCTTAAAGTCGGAAACGGCAGTGTTTACTAACGTACATTCCAACTAGTCTGTGACGGTTACTGCACGAACAAAAATTAACTCATACAAAATGGCCGTACCATTTTAAGGTGAGTATACACTAGAGTATTTACTTGTAACAGAACATCAAGCATTCGCTATTTCATCATTGAATCGAACCGCACTTCGCACACGACGCCCGTTGTTTAACCTGATTTTAAAAACAAACGAGCGTATTCGAGTAACATTTTATCGAGCAAATGCATGAGCGATCAAGAACGCACAATCATCAACAATAAACGCAAGATGCTCACTCGCCGTGAGCATTACGTCGAACGTAGCATCGAGCATTCGCTGGAACGTTACATTACATAACAATGCTTTTGGAAACTGAGGTTTTGCCTTTCGTAAGAACGTAACATTACAAATGGAAACGCTCGAGAAATTTTTCTAGGGTATATGTATACTCACCTTTAAATGTCGCTTGCCGGGACTCGTACGTGGGTCGGCAGGGATTGCACTCCGTTTAGTATAAATCATCTTACAATCGTGCGGTAGGAAATGAGATATTATTTTAATTTCATGCGAGATGACATTATACTTGCAAATTGCTTTTTTTCAGATGGCATATTTTTTATCCAAGTATGTCGTGTTGCTACGTGGCAGTGTTCATAAGTTTCATCAGCGTATCACTGTCAGGGTACGAAAAAAAGAAAAGAAATAAATTGAATTATCCCAGGTTAAGGTAGATAACACAAGTAATAAGACCCGTCACATGGCCGTTATCTACGCATTCTGTACATCAAATTAAGTAACATTGGGCAAAAACGATTGTTGGGAAATGGCTTTTATCAACGGTACAGGAGTTGTAAATAAACTTTAAGGCGTCCCTCACACTGGCAGAAATATCGCTCAAAATTTTGTGCAAAAATATTGAGCTTAATTTTTCTGCAAAATATTGAATGGTCGTGGATTCCTAATGTGCTCACTCAGCGGAAGCCTTGACTTTTCTCTGGTGTAACACCCTATTTTATTTGTCGCAGGTGTAGAACCAGTTAAAAAAGGCTGCTTCCGGCTACCAGGCTTGCGGTTCTATTGTGTCGCTTTCACCAGCCGAATAGAATCACAGTACACAAAAATATTTCACAACATTTCAGTGTCGATTAAACTTTTCGCGAAGGAAAGACGGCGCCTCGCGTAGTACTCAGCCATAGCTGCCTACGTCGTGTTGCCCAGGGCTGACCCGGAGGTTGAAGGTTTCATAGTTGCATTGTGTGCAGCGTTGATGGAGACTTTTAATAGGAAGAAGAAGGAAAGAGTGTGGGCAAGGAATTGGTTTAAGAATTGATTCATGGTCATCGTAACCTACTTGGTAAACTGAGCCTGGAACCTACACTACTTTTATACAAATTTCCTGAGGATGGATAGGTTTAAGAAAATATTAACGGGTCCGCCAACATTTTCTAAGCTTTCAGCAAACTTTTGAACGCCTCACGAAAAATTGAATACCGCTTTTCTCCTCACACTTTTAATAAAATGACATCTTCATAACTTTGTGCAAATTTTTTGCCAGATGGAACTTTGACTTTCAATATCTTCGTAAGCAGAAGGTTCTCGTGGATGTTCCAATAAAAAAAAATCTCAATGACAGGGAGTATAAGTGACTTTCAGCTTCGTTAAGCGTCTTTTTATGCGCTTAAAAAAACGCAAAGTTAAATATGCTAGCCACGATGTGAGATGGTCAACAGTATAGGTTAGGTAATAATCCAGAAAAAATATCAAACACAATTCAATTCATGTGATAAATCCCCACAGACTACAGACAGGTGTCTGCGGTTATTGGAGCAATGTTGTATGTACAGAAACATATTTTTTTACCTTTAATAGATTTCCCCCCGGGGTGGATTTGCGGACTATTGCTATTCTTATATCTATTTCATAAACGGATGGATGGGAATATAGCTAAGCGGGGTAATGGGTTTCATTTTGACAGTCACGTTCATTGCGGCATTTACGTTGTTGCGCAGATAAATTTTTCAAACCTATGAAGCAATGGATTAGCAATATTCTTCAAAACTCTCGGATTGATTGTTTTGATTGGTTGGATATCCATTTTCATATCTATCTGTGGTGACACATATTTATTTAACACTAGCTTCTGCCCGCGACTTCGTACGCGGATCCTGTTGCTTATGCCAGCGAAAACGGGGTCATCAAAATCGAAGATCTGAAACGTCTGATGTCGAATTCTAAGAGCCCGGGGACGGGAAAACAGCGTGATGCGCGAGACGATTCAAGACGTTCCAGATCTTTCATTTTTGTAAGTCAACAGGAAATGCCCATCAGACTAAACAACTTTTGCTAAGAAGTCATTCCTATATATGTTATAGTGTCGCTGGGCTTTGGAGTTCCACAACAGGTGTTCCAGATCTTCAAATTTATTCTCACAGCAGAAAATGCTCTTCACGTGGAATATTTTTTGCTATTGCACCATTTTTATATCTCTTATACTTTAGCTGGTCTGTTGCGGTTCTGCATCAGGTGTTCCATTTTCCAAAATAAATTATAGCCTATATGTTGCCCAGACTTAATACCTATACAACAAAAAAATTTTCTTCCCGTAATTCCGCAGTGGATCCCAAGGGTACACTGAATTAACAATAATATTGCAAATAACTTAAAAAAAATATCTTTATAAACTATAGCTGTACCCGTGGCTTTGCCCACGTATCACATAAGTATTTTTTTAATTCTATTTTAATTTTAATAATAGTTAGTGATAGTTTGTTGATTTACAGAAACACTCAAAAGATGCGTCCCATACTATAACTATAGCTTAGATCCCTCAAAAACTATTTGGCTTAGTAAACTCAAAATTTGAAAGTTATGTAGTTAATTTACTGGTAAGAGACGTCAGGTTAATAAGGAAATTTAGGAGACGTCGAATAACAGAACTGTTATAATTTACTGTAACACTTCTGTGTAAACAACGATCGTTGTTTTTCCCTCGGTCTCATTCAATATGTACAGCGAGTCAGGACTGGTGACGCGGGAGCAAGTGACGTACAGTTGTCCATGTGAGAAGCAGCTCGTCCTGAGGTTGACACCCGCAGCCTTCAGTGTCTGCCGCTGCGACTTATTTATTGTCATGGCGAAGCACACGCTCACATGAAACTGCACGCGCTTGAATTGAAAGGGGTAATTGTGGGGAATCAGCTGTATACGTGGTATAAACACTGTCTCGCCGACACCACAACCCGTTAGAATTTCCGCCTCAATGATATTTCCCCATTGCACAGTTTCGGCGGAGTGAGATTCCGAAGAAGCATAATTGGGACACCGACCTTTAGCTTAATGGTGTGCGCTGGTAGTCCACTTGCACTGAGGGAATTGAGAAATTCTACGGGGTAATGTGTGGCATCATCTTGGTCGACAACAGTGTTTATTGAAGTGTAGATCACTTCATTTCGCGAGAATGCATAAATTGATCGCTGAAGCTTGGTCGTTTCTGGGTGTTAAAGTGGCTCGTTCACACACCCAAGAATTATCTTGGTGCGGTATCCTATTGATGTCCCCGTACACCAGGCGAATCAAACCTTCTAAGGTGGACACCACTCTCCCAAGTATCTCAGGTTAAACCACCTGGTCACCGTCTACTGGTAGCGTTCCCTCACCCAATTTTAAGACAACATCAGAAAATTCTTGGGCGTGTACATTCCTGCCAAGCTGTGTTCCCATATTCATCGTTAAGCGCAACCTATGAATATGTGGCCATAAGAAAGAGCATTTCAACGAAGCATTCACCTCATCAGCCCTCGAAAATCGACGCTAAACAGAACTGTAACGCCACCCATCATTTGCTGGTTCCTGCGGATGTCCTGCAAAGTCTTGTTTACCGCCTCTATTGCTTTTCTGTTCGCCATAATGCATTCATCCCACACGATTAAAGAGCAATCTTTAAGCACGCGCCCTTTGTCACTGTTGCGTGACACTCCACAAACAGGTGTTTCATTACTCTCTAAATCTATGGGAATCTTAAACATTGCGTGCGCTGTTTTGCCACCAGGAAGCAGTGTTGCGGCGATTCCTGACGATGCTACTGCAATGGCAATCTTGCCTTGCCTCCTGACCTCTGCGAGAATGCCAGCGGTGACAAATGTTTTCCCTGTTCCACCAGGAGCATCCAAGAAAAACATTTTTCCTTGGCCGAGCCCAACGCTTTCAAGGATGGTGTCAAAAATTTGCTTTTGCTCTGAGGTAAACTTAGAGACATGGTCATTGACGACGGTACTCATAGCTCTTGAATCAATCAACCAAAAGTTTGACTTGACTTCATGATAGTGTAGCTTGTTGTACCACCAATCAATCTGTTTAGTAATATTGGTGTGAAAATCTCCATACAATTAGATAGGACATGTAAAGTTCTCAGATTTCATAACAGTATCGTTCCTAATGCACATAAAAATGCAAAAACTAAAAAAGTAATTTTACGTTTTTTTAAAACAATATTATAGGATTTGAACTCGCACCATTTAGTGCGGTAAACGGTCGCCTGACCTTACCGCTAAATTCCCCGTTGACATATTGTTGAAATAATTGTTCCCTTGTAATTTATAATATCACTGCCCCGCTCCTTTATAAAAATAGCGTGATTATTATGTTCCCAGAGTTAAATTATTATTAACTAAATAAATAACATGTCATTTTGTGCATTCAATTATTTTGTTCATTCAATTACGAACAAAAACCTTTTAAAATCAATATTGCTTACCTCCCATAACATACGGCGTGATAATATGTAGCCTAAAGCTTTCCTTGGTTTACAAAGAACATTTTTGCTGAATTTCAATTCAATCTATTCAGTAGTTTTGGCGTGAAGCCTTACCATACACACAGACAAACAGACAAAAATTCTAAAAATTCACTTTTTGTCATCAGTTACGTTTTTCTAACAAAAGCCACTTATTTTTTCTCGAAAATTCTCAATGTACAGTTTTTCTTTCGTTACTGTTTTATTATAATGTATAGATACACAGATTAATTACTATTTTTACAAGCTAACACTAATACAAATATACTATATAATATATACAATTATATAATACGAAAAATATAAAAAAGGCAGGAGCTCATTAGGTATCAAAAAATTAATATTGAGTTCAGAAAAAAAATGCTATAGGAGAAAAAAATGCGATCAATTTTGTACCGTATCGAATACAAAATTGATCGAATTTACGATACGTTTACTTCGTCCGTTCATGTCAGGGCCTCTGTGTCAAGGACAAAGGTCCTTTCAAAGTGCTTTTCCGTAAAACTGAGTTATGCAGAGACATTAAAAACAGAGTTATGCACATAACACGTCATATTATCTATGCACGTTCCACGTTGCACACTTATGCTCCAACTATGCTCAACTTGTTAAAAGTTTAGAGTCCTACGTATTATTCAGGGCTCCAACTTTTGTTCGACTTTCACACAAGGACTGTCCTTGGTTTTGTATGAACGAAGTAAGTCGGGAGTAATGAGATTGTCGAAGTCTGAATCCTAGTCAGTCGCTCCTTGTAAAACATTAATACGACACCTTTTTTTTTTTTTTGAGGAAGGGGTATCATCAAATGACCCCTCCCGCTCTGGGTGGTGCGGAAGTGAGTGACATACTCTTACCGACTAAAACCCATCCGTGTTCCTTCCTTAGCCCTTTATGTTCCAGGGCAGCAGTAACCTTTTCGGACGATCCCGCTACCCGACGATCCCGCTACCCTTAATACTACCCCTGGTTATTTATTAGTTTGGTATCTGATAAGAGCCACCCAAACTACCTACAACATATCCAAGAATAATCTATACTAATAACAAAGCTGAACAGTTTGTTTGAACGCGCTAATCTCTGGAACTACCCGTCGGATTTGATAAATTATTTTTGTGATAGTCAAATTCTTGAGGAAGGCTATATAGTTTATTTAACACACCACACGCTAGGACCCCAAAGAACCCAAGCAAAAAGAAAAAAGTCAGGAAGACGTTAAACTAAAACAAAGTAATATTGCGGGCAGGCGATGCGATGCGATGGACGAAGTTGGGGGCAGAAGCTAGTTTAGGAATAGATATTTAATAATTTGAAGAATATCCAAGTGAGCATCGAGATACAAACTGACGTCATACAAGTTTGATGGGTTATTTATATGCACTCAGCACCCTAATTGCGTAACACAGATTCGAACTCAATCTGAATAATTTTGAAGGATATTGCGAATTCATTGCTTCATATGTTCGAACAATGATTCTGCTCAACAACGTAAATAACGCAATGATTGTTGTTGACCTGTCAAAATGAAAGCAATTGCTACTGGTAGTGTGGTACGCAGTCATCCCACTGTTTAGTTTGACAAATGCTGGCAATGCTTAAAAATTAACCCTGCGTTATTCACAAATACCTATATTAATAAAATAAATTCACAAATATATATTTTGACGGCACGGTTGGCGCAGTGGAGCGATTGACTGCTGCGCTGCGTGTCGCGGGCTCGATTCCCGCACGGAAAAAATATTTGTATGACCTACAAGTAGTTATTCCGGGTCTGGCTGTTTGTGTATGTGTTTGTAAATGTTTGTAAACGCACGCACGATACAGGAGAAATTCCTAGTGTGGGGCGATGTTTAAAAAAAAACAAAAATTCTTGCCTCTCCCTTCTGACCTCTTCCTCTTTTCCTACTCTTACAAAGCTTCGCCCTTCAAGACAACCTGTAGCTATTTCATTAATTAACCTCGAAGCAAAACTAACCCCGAAACATTTTTTTTTTTTTTTATGCTTGCCTGCGCTGTCCCACTCCTTCCATCTTTCGCGACATCCAGAAGTCCAAACTGACAGCGAGGCGAGGTCGCCGCAGACCACTTAGGAGATGGCGGGACGAGCTGGATAGGTTCCGACACAACTGGAAGGAGGACGCGCGGGCTCGTGAAAGATTTTTATTTATCTACTCAAAAATCTTAAGTAAAGGATCTTTCTTGAAATCGTTTAACGAAGTACTTAAATAGAGTCGCTCAGTAAACATCTTATCGTCCGTCGTTTATCTGAAAGCAATCAATTAAACTGCCTACGTTTTTAAATTGAAACGCGCCTCAAAGAATTCATGTTAAGAGATCTGTGATGAAATAAAAAAACCCATCTAGACGGTTTACTGGTCGTTAATTCATTTTTTTCGGGAAGTTGAAAAAGTAGGGATAGTTTGATTAGAAATGGTTTCAGATCAATCTTAATAGGTGAACCATATCTTGACACATCAGTTTGTACATTTTTATATAGAACTAGCTTTGCCCCGTGGCTTTACCCGCGTGGATGTCTGAAAATATCCCAAGGGAATGAGCCAGGATTCAAAGTATGTTATAATCCTATGTTTTAATCCAGGAATAAATTTGGCACACAGATAGTTCACAGATAGTTTATCTGTGTGCCAAATTTCATTCAAATCTGTTCAGCCGATTTTGCGCCAATCCAAACAACCAACGGGAAAAAATTCTTCGTTACTATTTTATTATATTATGTATAGATCTTGCATAGATCATAATGGTTAGACAGGTGGTGACTACCGAGATGACGAAAATTCAGAAAAAAATTATCACCACGGAACCCTAAAGTTACCTACACACGCTTGACTGTTTTTAAATTTTAAATGAGGACTCTATTTATTATTCTCTGACACCTTTAACTATATTTTCTGTTTTCTTAATTGTATGAAACTTGCCCGAGCTAATTAGAAGAAGTTATTAAATGTGTCCCTTGTGGCTATTAGAATGTCTCAGCAAAAGTTCTCAGGTAAAGTAGGTACCGTTAAATAGATTGCCTTTCTAATAAAAATAGCTTAAAAGTGACTTAATTCTCTTTTCAGTCATACCTCGGTATGGATCAGTGGCTTATTATACGATAACAGTGAGTAGGTACTGTAGAGGCTGTAAACTGACATGGTTGTAGCATGCAACCTCCGCGAGTCTGTTATAAGTTGATGGCAGATAACTATTGATACATACAGGGCGGCAGGCACACCGACGTGCCACCTGTTCCCATGGATTCAGGACATGATTTTGAAGCCCCTGGGTTTAATTTTTTTAATAAAAATTTTTAATTATTAAAAAAAAACCATTCCATACATTTTGACCGCGTAAGTATTGCACTTTTCTATGAAACAGCT
Source organism: Apamea epomidion (assembly GCA_947507525.1). Classification (NCBI taxonomy): domain Eukaryota; kingdom Metazoa; phylum Arthropoda; class Insecta; order Lepidoptera; family Noctuidae; genus Apamea; species Apamea epomidion. The sequence continues at coordinate 927,045 of OX382239.1, forward strand.
AATTTTCTTTTTATTCTAGACCCGTCTAGAATCATGTGCTGAATTCATGGTTACAATTTGCGCGTCGATGTCCCTGCCACCCTATAGTTAGAATAAAAGAATAAACGATAGAGGAGTCAGTTTAGCTGACAAGCATAAATGTCATAATACAAAATATATTATAATGTCTGCTGTTTTATAGAAAAGTGCAATATCAACGCGGTCAAAATGTACCTATGGAACAGCAATTTTTATTTTTAATAACCAAATTAAAATTTCTTACTTAAGGTTCAGAATCACGTAATGAATCCATGCTAACAAGTTGGGCGTCGATTTCCCTGCCATCCTGTATAAAAGTAATATTGGCACAAGTAATTTGAAAAGGAGAGCACTTTGACCTCCACCTCTGGATGTATGACCTCCTCCTCTGGATATTAACATTCGAAGGCGCTTAACTTATTTGTCAAAGAAATTTTAACCAAAAATTTTTAAACGACCAATTTTAGTCCTCATAAACTTTGTGCCTAAAGGTAGGCATTACAGAAATGGCCCGATAAGTAACGTACCTACATGTATAAGCGATAGTTTTAGCTTTCATGGCTCAAGAGGCTCGTGGCTAAATGATCACAGCCGCATGGCTCAAGCGGCTCGTGGCAAAATGATTACAGCGGCATGGCTCAAGAGGCTCGTGGCAAAATGATCACAGCCGCATGGCTCAAGAGGCTCGTGGCTAAATGATCACAGCCGCCCGGGTCGATCGAAGATTCAATACGCTTGCCACGGTCGGTCCATGGATGGGTGACCATCTCTACATACTGAGAACCCTACGTGTCTCGGAAAGGACATTACTCTGGCTGGTCCCAGCTTTCATACGTAGATATTTAACAGTCGTTACGGGGTAGTCAGAATCCTAAAATTCTGACAACCAGTCTTACTAAGGGGTATAACCCAGTTATTGAGTAATGGCGGTCAGATAGGCAGTTCGCTTAACGCAAACATCTGTTATTCAGCTGCATTCAGTTAGACTGGAAGCCGACCTTAACATAGTTGGGAAAACGCTAGGCAGATGATTTAGCTTTCTTGATAAAGGGATAGATGGCAGTTTGTTGCAATAGCTGTAGTTGTACATAATGCAGCATCGGCAAATGCTACATTATAATATTATCAAGAACAACCTTCTTTTATAACAAATCCAACCTTATTTGTAACCAGATGTTTTTTCATTTTGGTTTTAAATTTTGAATCTAAAAGTGTCATGCCTTTTCTCCTACAGATATTTTTCTTTGGAAGGATTTTTTGACACACGACATTTGTGAAAAATACATTTTTTCTTGGACTTACAACCAAATTATGTGTGAATATAATTATTATGGTTTGAATGACTTGGTTTATCAGTTTATGCGCTCAACACTGGATCTAACTTTACAGCATTAAAAACTTGTCTCGAGGCGAGTCAGGTTTCTTGATTCAGACTTGGTATGTAATTTAACTTTTCTTCAGCTCTTTTGTTATAAAAGATTCTGCCTGCGTCTCGGATTATCATTTTTCGTTATTTTCTGTAGATTTGTCCGAAATTCGTAAGGTGAATTTGAATTCGCCCCACCGCTAGCCCGGGACCAGACGACTGCAAGCTTCCTGTTGGGAATCGAACCCAACGCAGGTGGATTCTGATACCGGCCACCGAGGAGTCTTCCGACTGCCAGCGTGGAGCCTAGGACCGGATTTGCTTGTAATTTGTAGTTTTATTTTATTTTTAGTAGTTACTGTTGTCTCAATTTAATTAATACTGTCATATAAATTGTTGCTTCGCTGCCTGATAACCGATCGACTTGGTGCAAAGTTACCCATTTTAGGTCGACCAGGTTATTTTGTTACGGGAGTTATAGGATCGTTTGCAAACTTTGTTTGCCAACGTTTCGTGACCGACGCGTAACAGATATTTACGTGAAATTTATTATAGGGCTCTAACACCAAGGACGGCACTGTAATATTTATTATACAAATTAAAACGTGTTGAAGTGAATATTTATTTTTATTTCGCTACAATAAGTAGGTACAATATTGATATTTTACTACATCCGGTAAGGAAGTCAACTCAGAACAAAGATTCATTTATTATTTATGTACCGTAAAACGGGGTGAATCGGGCCGAAAATTTAAAATGGATTTCAACGTTGAAATAATATAGTTTGTTGCCAGAAAAGACTGTAATGTGTTTACTGTTTCATAATTAAAGATTAAGTGTCCTTGTTTGCAGCAAACTATATTATTTTAAAGTACAAATCCATTTTAAAGTTTCGGCCCGATTTACCCCTGCATTCCTATTCACCCCGTTTTACTGTACTACAAACAACGGTCAACAATTATATTACGGAAATATACTGCTTATTATTATACTGCTTATTATTCATAGTTCTGGGAAGATACGTAAAAATGAATGATCCTTAAAAATATTTTTCTTCCTGTAAGAAAACGTTCCTGCTTTCAACAAGTCGACGAGGATAACTCACGAAACTATGTTGAACTACCTTTAGCCCTCGAGCTCGTCCGCGTTGAGCTCGGAAATTATCCCACCGAAACGTATTACCGAGATACAATGTATCCTATGTGTTCCAGGATATAATCCAGGATATAATAAACTATCTGAGTGCCAAATGTCATCCAAATCCTATCAAAAACATAATACTAATGATTGAAATACTATCGTGAATTCATGCAAGCCTAGTACTTTTTGTTAGAATACTGCTTAGAAAGTCGGGTCATGTTTCAATCATGATTCGAAAGTTATTGTACAACAATTGCTTTAGGACGCTAGATGGCGCTCACGTAGCGCCATCTAGCGTCCTAAAGCAACTGTGACCGTCGAAAGTTATTGTTCTTTTCCTCGGGAACAGTATTTTTTTTCAGGATGAAAAGTACTCTATGTCCCTTTGTATACTCTTGACAACGAATATGAAATATTTCATGATGATCGGTTCAGTGAATTCGGCGTGAAAAGGTAACAAACGAATAAACAAACAAACTTCTTATACGATATACTCCCACACTAACAACTCACCAAAAACATTTCAAATAGAATTCCAACCTTAAAGCCGAGCTCCGAGCTCATACGAATCGAGCGCCCTTATCGCATACGTTCGCAGGTATTCCAGAACTATTATTTCATGCACCTTTTCAGAACGATCGAGGTGTGCGAAGGAGCGATAGTCCGTCGTTTTACACTCGGGAGCGCTCGAAAGCGCTTTAACCGTTAAAAATATTGCTGCTACATGGATGCAAGCGCTGCAATCACGCGGAAAGTTCAGTATGCACGAGCACAGGTACAGGCGGATGAATGTGAATGTAATTTAATAGGTTTTTAGAATTTTATGTGGAACGTAAGTTGCGCTGTACGTTATTAGTGGGTTCGTAAGCGGTTTAAAACTTGCCATGTTGGAATATTTCGTTGGCATAAAATATGCTAGCTAGAGGGACCGACGACCGGTGGCTGGGACAGAATTAATGCGGAAGGCACAGGACAGAGTGTTGCGGCGCAGCCTGGGAGAGGCCTATGTCCAGCAGTGGACTGCGAGAGGCCGAGTTGATTGATGGACAGATAAAATATGTAACTTTTATGAAAAAGTGGAATACCTCGATTATACAATCACATTATTGTCGAGATTCAAAATGGGAATTCTAAATGTGGCAATCGGTTCTGGATTTGTGAAAGTTTTAATGGTTCTGTTCGTCATTAGATTAAATCGTCGAAGTATTGAAAATGCATTAGCACTGATGCCACTAATACCTCTCCTCGTATCTATATAAGTACACAATATACTAAAGTAACAGCCCCCGCCCCTCCGCGTCACATCGCATCGTACACAATATACTAAAGTAACAGCCCCCGCCCCTCCGCGTCACATCGCATCGCCTGCCCGCTGTAATTTCATTTTCGCTTAGCGTTCTTTCTGACTTTTTTTTTGTTTTTGCTCAGCTCCAGTGGGTCGTAGGGTGATGTCTGAAAGTTTTATTGGCTTTATTTTCAAATCCGCCTGGGGACTGGAAATGCACCTTGCCTCATTAGATTAAATCGTCGAAGTATTGAAAGTGCATTAGCTCTGATGCCACTAATCTCTCCTCATTCTCTTTATAGAATGTACGAGACAGTCGGTGGATCTATTTCGAAGGTTTCATTTTGGAAATAGAAACTTTTTATTAAACGTGCAGTATTGTCTCCCCTTCTCCCTTCAAAAACATCTAAAGGTTGTCTTTAAAATATCGCTTTTAGTAATAAGACTGCCCCTTGCGTCACCCTATGTAAAATTTCTAGATTTATATCTGTAGTTTGTATAGCACAATCAGCTTATAACGTCCCAATGCTGGGACACAAGCCTCCTCTCTGCGAGAGGGACTGGCCCGTAATTCGCCACGCGGACATAGTGCGGGTAGGTAGATGTCACATGTCTTCGAATTTTTGATTCTAGCACATGCCGGCTTCCTCACGATGTTTCACCGTTTTGAGAGCAGTGGTGATGAAATAATTTACACAAAGTAAAGCGCCTGCCTGAGTTCGAACCCACGACCACACCAACTCGTAAGTCGGGTCCGTTGCCACTGGGCCACCACTTCATCATTCACCATCGGACTACGTAACAGAGAGTATTCTATGCTATTCTATTCTTATTTAGTATTGATTTTCATAAGCAAAGTATGCAAAGCAGTTACTTATCATTCATAGAGCATAGTACAAAAACTTTTGTCAATCTCTTTCATAAAGTGAAACTAAAATGGCGTCATGGTCTGCTTCCCTCTCGCTCCATTCGAATATAAATGACAAGGACAGATAGTATTACAAAGCGTTTATAAATGTCAAGTTATTTATAAAAACGGAAGCTTTTAGGAACTCTGTAAGCGGTGGAGGAGATATTTTCGGAGAACAATAAGATGAAGGCCGAGTCTCCGGTACAAAGAGATACTGAAGACTTACTAAGAAAAATAAAGCAAGGTTTTCTTTGAGCTCACAGGTTTTACATCCCCTTTTGTTGGTGATGTCCATTATTTGGCATTTTATCAGAGAATTAACTTCTGCACGCGACATCGCTCGCATGGAAATCGAAAGATACACATTTTTATAAAACGTCCTCTTCCCCGACCACCACCGCCTCGCATCGCATCGCATCGCCAGGCCGCTATCGCTTCGCTATATCTTCGTTTTCGCTTAGCGTTCTATCTGACTTTTTCTTCATTTTGCTCGGCTCCTAAGAGTCGTAGTGTGCCTATATCCTTCTTCATGAATTGGACTATCAAAAGCAATTTTTTTTTCAAATCTAACTGGCAGTTCCAGAGATTAGCGCGTTCAAACAAACAAACTCTTCAGCTTTATATCAGTATAGATAACAACAGCATAAGACATCACTCTACTACTGCCTTAACATAAAGCTGTTGGCATTGTTATGTCGTGGCAGCGTGGAAGTTTAAGGTCGCTCACTAGTTCAGCATTTAGTTGGATAATTGTATAAAAAGATGTAATGGTATGCTCTAAATATAGTGTTTAAAACCATTTCTTAACAAGAAAATTTTAAGCTAAAGCAATTGGAATAATTTATTCCAATTGCTTTAGCTTAAAATTTTAAATCGCAAAAAGTATCATCACTTACATTCGAACTCACACCGTAGTATCCAGAGGCATATGGCTTTGTCGTTGGGCTACGAACGCTTTAATTTTCGATGCGAAATTATGTTCTACTATCATTTAAAAATCAACCGAAGATGGTGTTACTTGCAGATGACACATCATTGATCTTTAAAATAGACCGACGGTCACAAAATTTTGACGACGTGAATAACTCTATTCTTCAGGTCCAAGATTGGTTTACGGTAAATAATTTAGTACTTAATGAAAAAAAACCAAATGCATTAGATTTAAATGACCTAATGTTAGAAGTGGCGAATGTGACATCATATTGAATGGGCAAAAATTAGAATTTGTTAATCAGACAGTTTTCCTAGGAATCACGCTAGACGAGAAATTACAATGGGGACCTCATATAACATCTATTGCGGGGCGGCTAAGCTCGGCCGCATATGCTGTTAGAAAGATATGACAATTAACAGATGAAGAAACCGCGCGTTTGGTCTATTTTGACATTGATTTACATACATTCTGTAATTACTTAAAGTCACAGCCGGACTTATTACTCCTTATTAATTTATGAAAATCGTCTACTTTTGAAATGTTTGTAAATATGTGAGCACCATGTATCTATCACATAGTTAATTTATATGTCATGGATTCATTAATAAATAATATATACTAACAAGATATGGATTTTAATTATCTGAAATAAATTATTCTATTCTATTCTATTAATCCATTTTAATTGTTTTACTTATTGTGGTAAAGTAATTTTATTTTTAGGTGCATCGTCTTCACATATAATTATATAGTGCAAAATATTGTTAAACATTTTAAAAGAGTAACGTTGGAGTTTCTTGCCCATTCTTCTCCATACGAAAACTACCTTTTGGAAGGGGCGACTAGAATCAATTTTATTTTAATTTTATTTTTGTCGTTCAAAAGTGCCTTTTATGTGCCTATTTGAAATAAATGATTTGACTTTGACGTTGATTTAGAAGACGTTAGCGCACTCACTTTACGAATGCGATGTGGGCGTGGCTGGCAAGTAGCGATATAGTTTTGTAATGTGCGTGACTGGTTACTTAACTCCTTTGCAGACTGTACATAAGTTTTTAAGGTGATAGTTGTATGCAAAACTTCTAGAAAACTAGTCAAAACTGTCACTTAGGATGTCTGCAACTCTGAAACAAAGGCAAAACACGTACACCTGTATGTCTTATACACGACTTGTATTTCACAAGTGACTTACAAAACACGTACACCTGTATGTCTTATACACGACTTGTATTTCACAAGTGACGTCAAGAGTTGTCAAGACGACTTGTGAAGTGTTGGTGGACTTGTTGACAAGTCCACCAACACTTCGCGAATTTATCTCATCTGCTCGACGTCCGTATGTCACCGCCAGGAGTGCCAGGATCCAGTAGAATATCAGCGTCTGGTATATTTGCCTGACACATGCTGAGTTGACGCACACCACACTCTGTATGCTCGTTATGTCATTTTTTTAAAGTGTCGTATACAATAGTGCCATCACAAATATGTCGTTGTTTTTCTTCTTTTTTTTTTAACCGGCCTGAAAAAGGAGGAGGTTCTCAATTCGGATGTTTATATATATATTTTATTTTTAATGTATATTCGGGCATAGCTCCGTCATATATAAACGCCTAGACGGATTTGCACAATTATTTTTTTGTTCGAATGACGTTTCTTAAAGATTGATGATGAGATGAGAGACAGACAACGGAACTCTTCAATAAATGCCACCAAATGAACCGCGATTGCTGCTATCGCTTATGTATGCATTGTTTACGCAATCACACGACATAACATCACGCCTGTACCCTCTAAAGGGGTACGCAGATGTGTTTAGTATACCACGGTACACCCTCATTTCTGTCAAAGTTGTTATTGGGGTACCTCTAATCTTGCAAGTATATATGAATTTGTGTCGGGTAGGTAGGTTCAACTAAAAAGTGAATAATAAAAGCTTTTTTACAAAAAAAAAACACTACAAATTGAAAAATAACTTTAATTTCGGAAGTCGGTGTCCAAAAACGAAAATACGGAATCAACGACACCGACACCGTTATTATTTAATCAAAACAAATCACACAAAAGATATTTGATGCACACAAAAGACATCTTTTGTGTGCATCAAATGAATGATCTACCTACATATCTCACCATACATATTTATACTACTCTTATTCTATGCTTAAACCCAAAATTATTTAGAATTCCCTATATTTTTTTGTTTTTTTTTCTTTAGTTTTGTTTTTTTTTTTCATTATTTTTAAAAACACTTAATTGTATTTACCTAGTCTAAGTCTTCTTATGCTGATCCATGTAGCTGGAGAATTCTCAACCCCTGTCAGACAGGTGTCCTAGTTCAGGGGTCAAGACCTCATTGACATAATGTGTACTGAAGTTTTGAAAATAAATTACTATTATTATCTTTACCTATCTATCTACAAGTATCACAACTAGTATTATGGGTGTAAACACGGGGTTACCCATATAACCCATAATAATTACAAACAAACTGGTGTACTACATATATACAGATGCTACGTTTGTTTGTACAGTTCACACGACCTAGACAGTATATATGTACATTATTATACACGTCGGGAGCCACAACCCTCACACCGGTGCTTTGAGCGTTAAGACAATACATTCAATTTGCTCACAAACTACATCGTCACTCAACTCGCTTCGATAGGCATTCTTAATTAGTTCGATGGCACCTGGCTAAGAGCTTTGATCGACAAGTATTAAAGTCTTCTTAAATTGAAAGTCTTTGAAGATGAAAGTGATTGACATGAACACAAAGAGCGTGTTCTTAAAGTAAAAAAAAAAAAAAACTTTTGTTACACAGATACATTACACTCGCACCATCTACGAGGTGACATTGAATTTGAGGTAGGTACTTGTCTTTATGAACCAATTTTAATTTAAGTCCAACCCTGAGAAGGTGAAAGGAAATCAACGGTTCCCTACAAGTGTCAAGGTAGCCCGCGAAATTCTTTTATGTTTTTTTGCAATTTGCAGGTCAGTACAATTGTATCAGGTTGTATGTTGATCTAAACATGATTCGCGACCGTAATAAATATTTATTTATAGAATTATAATAATAAAAATGACTATTTCATGAAAACACATTTGAGGCCAATTCTCAAGGAGATGCATTGCTGATTGTAATGATTATAATTCTGTAAAGTATTATTTGTTTCGGTCGCAAATCATATTTTAATCAACATACAACATGAAACAGCTGCACAGGTCGATCGATCAAGTTAAGCTTTGCTTGCCTCGGTTGGTCTGTGGATGGGTGACCATCTTTATATAATAATATGGTGGAAAATCCTCATGGATGTCCGCCGCCCTGGGGCGGGCGGCGGGGTCTGTCAGACTCTTACTGACTAAAAACCACCCCGGTGTTCCTTCTCACACCTACGCCGGCGGTCGCGGGAACCGTACGCTCCTTTCGCAACCCCCGACTGGTGCCGGCCGGCATCCTCGGGTCAGGGGGGGGAGTGAGGTGTTAGACTCCTCCCGCGACGTCTAAGAGGGGCGCGCGTGGAACACTACGCACCGCCACCTTGGGTCCTGATGTGTGGGAGGCGACGGACGTCCCCGAGTCCTTTGCCCCTGGACCCATTTAGGGGGGCTGGAAGAGAGCGTTGTCCACACTCCGCCAACGCGCGGTGCGCTTGCTGCGGGCCGGTTGAGTGGACGAGATCTCCCTCTCCTTTCCGCAGCCTCCTTCCGCGAGACGACTGTTTCGCAGAAGGAAACCACCGCGTCCCAGGACTCTTCGCTGCCGACCATCGACTCGACCACAGCCGGCAGCGACAGGTCACTGCCTACTTCTGAGACGAGGGCACGGCGCGGCTCCTCCCAGGCGGCACACTCTGCCAGCGTATGCCGCGCCGTGTCCTCCCGGCAGTCGACGCAGTGGTGACACCGGGCGTCCGGCTCCCTGTTTATGCGACACAGGTACTTCCTGAAGCAGCCATGCCCCGAGAGCACCTGCGTCACCCGAAACGACAGGGAGCCGTGCCTCCTCCCGAGCCAGCGCTCATCTCAGAAAGTACTATCATTCTCTGTGTTAATAATTTTTTATTTTGAAAATTAAAATGTTCTTATATCTTTTATGAAATTTGCAACTCGCTAGATGACGTTACAGATTTATGGCGTCAACGTAACTGGATCCCTCCGCTTATGAATTATGGTTAAAGGGTAATATAAAAATTACTAGCTGCGCCCCGCAGTTTCACGCGCATAAGTTCCGATCCCGTGAGAATATCGGGATAAAAAGTATCCTATCCGTTAATCCTGGTTATAAACCATCTGTGGACCAAATTTCATCCAAATCCGTTCCGTAGTTTTTGCGTGAAAGAGTAACAAACATTAATTCATCCATCCATCTATACAAACTTTGACGTTTATAATATTAGTAGGATAGAGACGGCGAGGAAGAAGGAGAAGACACCTAGTAGGTACCTATTTAGCTCTAAACGATGGAGAATCGATGTACCTTTTACAATTCCGTAGCGCGGAAGTAAATTGCTCAACCGCTGCGCCAATAAATCTGTCAACGACGCTACATGAACCCTATGAATGTTGGAATAACGCTATCCATCACTGATGTTAGCCTACAGCAGTGCCCTGTAATTCCGGGGTAATAGTGTAACACACCAACAGTAGGCATGGCTTTCATTTTGACAGTTCAACAACATTCAATGCGTTATTTACGTTGTTAGGCAGACCAATTTTTCGAACATTTGAAGCAATGGATTAGCAATATCCTTCAAAATGTATCAGATTGTGATTGTTAGTGTGTTACGCAATTAGGGTACTGACTGTTTATTGTCCTCCGAACACTTTACTAACACTAGTCTAGTCAGTGTACTTTCTAATAATTATAATGTTACGTAAACCATGCAGTATCAATTAGGCTTGGTGTACATGATAAAGTGATCCAAAGGCATGAAAAAATAATAGCAGCTTAGGGTACCTACCCGGTACCCTACTACTTATTAGGGTCGTCACCAGTTTCATTTGTAAAAATAAGAAAATCGTCTACAATATTAGTAAATATGTGAGCACCATGTATTAATCACATAACAAATTTATCTGGTATTGCTTCATTTTTAATTCTTTGTCAATACGAAACTTTGACCTTTTGGAAGCTAGAAACTAGGAGCAATTCAATTTTTTTGTAAATTTTGACTTTGATAAGTATCTTGTATGTGCTTATCTGCATAATATATACACATACAACACAAAGTAACATTTAATAAAATGTAACGAACGAAGTAACGGAGTCAAAACTAAATAAATAAATATTCCACAACTATCACACAACGCCATCTAGTCCCAAGCTAAGCAGAGCTTGTGTTATGGGTACTAGACAACTGATAAACATACTTATATATTTCTAAATACATAAATATTATAGATAAATTACACCCAGACACAGAACAAATGATCGTGCTCATTACATAAACATTTGTCCTGGGTGGGAATCGAACCCACGACCTCCGGCATAGCAGTCAGGGTCACTAACCACTAGACCAACAGGCCTGTCAAAACTGCACATTGAATATTTAAAAAACAAAAAGATAATTGCTACGAGGGGCGGGAACGAGTCTGATGCCGAAAATATAGTTTTTTTAAATTTTTGTCCGTTTGTCTGTTTGACTGGGTGTATGATCCGGATTGGTGCAAGCAAAAACGGCTGAACCGATTTCGATGCTATTTACCACAGAGACGGTGTACAACCTGGACTAACACATGAGGTACTTTTAACCCCGGCAGTACGTCCCCGTGGGATGTCCCGACGTACACGCTGTAGGCGGGGGCAGAAGCTAGTTTGAAATAAATGATTTGACTGTGACATCCCTGGTTGTTATATATATTTCGATTTCACTTCATTATCGACTCATGTAAAGAGCTGCGCTTGGGTCCAAAATTACTCAGTCAAATCACGGGCACATCTAGACCGCTAAATATTCCCTATTTTTGCTAAAGGCATCTAAGTAGTTTTTCAAACTCTAAAGTAGTTAGTTAGTTATTTATTTGCTCTCATGCACATTACACATTTTACAAGTAATTGCTGTCGGTTGTTGTACATGAACCTCGTCAGGACACTGCAAAGCTTTCCGCCCCGACGCTGGCTCGAGCCAACACGCGTTTAAATTCGTCTCTAAATAATTCCGATCCAGCCTGTCCCTTGCTGCCCTCTCCCAGCGACGCCCTAAGTCGAGGTCCGTGCCCCACAGGGGGTGCCCTTAGCGCTGTAGTCGCTTAGTTTTTAAGTTTTTTAAGTCCTGGCTGGAGGCCTTAATTTATTGAGGCATCCACAGGCAAGCCCGGTTAAGCAAACGACAACCTCAACTGCGAGATACATTACAAAAATTCTTTCTTTCTTTCTTTTTCTTTAAAAAACAAAAAAAAAACTGCAAAGCCTTAATGTTGCTGTTGTGTTTGTGATTATTAACTTGACTATAAGTGTTAACTTTTCCTATAATGGATATTTTATCTGAAAATAAAAATGATTTGATTTGATTAACTTAACATAACATATACTTATCAAAACACAATACAATAAAGTTCAGAAAAATAAAAAAAACACTAAAATTGCAACTAATGTTTAGTTGCAATTTTATCTATGCTGCAGCCCTAACGCTATTGTGTTCCAACACTTCATTTATAAGCCGCGTTTACACAGAGCCTTAACAAATAACCCTAATATAGGTACGCGCAACTGAGTCCAAATGAAACTACCCACTTTTTGTGCTGAAGATACAGGTACATACTTAATACAGAAAGTATGGATGTGCTTAATTCCTCGCAAAAAAAACTTCTAATTATTAACAAACTAGCGACTCGCCCCTGCTTCGCACGGTTTTTACGACTTGACAAAGCAAGGAGATTTCTTTATTATACAGGTTGGCCCATTTATAGTGGTTTTATTTAATTTTTTTTTTGTGTCTATGACATTCCCTGGATTTCAGAGAGATGAGATTCATCACCTAAACGCAACATATTGTGTTCCGCGAAAATCAATAGTTTAAAAGTTATGATTTTTTAAATTGACTCTCATAAATTCTCTAGTTTAGTCATGTAAAACGCTAAACCATGTGACATGTAGCTAGCAAGCAGTGAGCTATTTTTGAGATTATTCCCAAATGGTAAAACCGCATGAACATATATTGTGAATGTCAGAAGAAGAACACGGCCAGACAGCCAATAGACATACAAAATACGACTCCAATTTGTAATATTTTTATGGAAGAAATACCAAAGTGACTAAATAAATTAACTTAAATAATAAATAAAAGGTCAGAGCTCAATTTGCCTGTAAGTAAAATTTTAAGCAAAGTTAAATTTAACTACAACAAATTGTTACAAAGCCGGTTGCGTCTGAACTATTAGTCCGAAACTGAAGTTGCTGTGTTTAAGAACTCAACATCTCAATAGGAAACTACGCACGATATGCGAGACGTACGCGGAGGTGCACGGCCTTAAATACAACTCAAAAAAGAGTTGTTAGTGTTTACTGCACCTACACAACAGCCCCGTCTTGTACCTCCAGTATATCTCAACGGCGTAGTACTCAATGTGGTGAATAGTTTTAGAAATAGTATCGGATTATATGGAATGTCTTGCAAATGTATTGACTTCTGTCCCTGTGGTAGAGAAAGATTTTTGAGTCGAATAACTTACTTGTCTATCGAGCAAATCTAACTCTTTCTCGGTTAAATTGAAAGTTAAGCTTCTCTTGCCGCGGTCGGTTTGTGGATGGGTGACCATTTATTACATATCGAGAACCCTCTGTGCCTCGGAAAGCACGTTGAGCCGTTTGTCCCGGCTATCATGCGTAGATTTTTGACTGTCGTTACGGTTAGTCAGGAGCCCAAAAGTCCGACTATCGTGACTGAGTATCGTGTTACCCAGTAACTGGGTCGTGGAGGACAGATAGGTAGTTGATGTAGAATACTAGTATTCAGCTGCATCCGGTTAGACTGGAAGTCGACCACAATATAGTTGGAAAAGGCTGGGCAGACTATTTTTATTTACATTTAAAAAAGTTGTTAACTTTAGTTTAGTTTTAAAGATGACCATTGACATATCGCCGCTGTCCGCACTCGAAAACACTAATGGTGGCATTCCATTAGTAGATATGATATACTAAATAATACAAATTCAATGAAATAAAAAAAGCAAAGAAAATCTTTCATGACTGAAAATATGAAAAGTTTTGCTTTTTTTCCAAATTATATTGCTATAATTTCTTAGAAATACTTACGCTTCAGATATGAGTGCTCTCAGTTTACAGAACACGATGCCGAGGCTGTAGGGGTACTGGTGCCAGGAGACGGACAGGTCGTTGGGAAGGCCTGGAACAGAGAAGGGTGTTTTGTTATTGCTGGGTGTTGAGGAGGTAGCAAGTCTCACCAAGGAGTGCCCCAGAACGTGGTTGGGCAGTGGTGGCCTAGTGGTAATGGCTCCAACTTACATTTTATAGGTCGTGGGTACGAACCTAGGCAGGTGCTTTACTTTGTGTAAATAATTTCATCACCACTGCTTTAAAAAAAAATGTTCATTTCTTCTTTCTTCTGTTTGGTTTTTTCTTCTTAAAACGGTTATGGAAAGCAGCATGTCCTAGAATGAAAAAATTGAAGACATGTGACATCTAGCAACCCGCACTGGGCCCGCACTGGGCCCGCACTGGGCCCGCGTGGTGGATTTCATGTAAAATACGGGTAATTACCTTGATCCGGTCGGAAACCGACCCTAACATAGTTGACAAAAGGCAGGCAGAGAGAGATGGGTGTTGAGTAGGTAGAGACGCCAGCACATCAAGCTACCCGAAACTGTCAAATTTTCCCAATCAACCTTGAACCTAATGCTTTAGGCTGCCATCAGACGGACTGCACCGCAGCAACCGCGCGCAGTCGACGTATTCAACTGCATGCAATTGTACTTCGTTCAGTCATGATATCAACTTCACGCGGTCGGCTGCAGTCGTGTGAAGTCAATATTAACTGCATACAGTCGTGACTTCAACTTTACGCGATCGGCTACAGTCATGTACTGTCGACGCACGCTGTCCATCGCTAACCGCATACAGTAAGAGAAATAACATCTGTGCTTCCATTTCGACGTCAAATCTTACACTGAGCTCCTAGGCTAGATGCGTGGCGTCAGCTGCGCAAAGTCAGATCTGACTGCAGATAACTGCATGCAGTTGAATATACCAACTGCGCGCGGTTGCTGCGATGCAGTCCGTCTGATGGCAGCCTTAGCGATAAAGTTGAAAATCTATTAAAGAAATTTGACAGATTGTAGTAGCTTGATGTGCTGTCTGTACCTTCACAATGTTTATTGCACTGCCTATGTAGATGTTACGCGACTGTGGTCCTATGTAATTTGTCTATGAGAATATAGCTGAGTAGCACGTAGGCATCAAACATTTTTTATTACCTAAAGAATTTTGAGTCCGTCTAGACAGTCTGCCTGTTTTTATCACTGCGGCGCGGCGGCACAGAGTTTAGCAGGCGGCAGATACAGTATTTTTATCTCACGAAGTGACGCGCTCTTTACTTGTAGTTTCCAAATGTACAAACACGCTGCGAATGTGTGTGTAAGCGCAGGAGCTCTCGGTACCGTCCGAGACAATGGCGAAGTCAGAAGCGTGTTTGTTGTGTGCTGACGCTACTCGTCTTCACGCACACGTTCACAGCATGTTTGCACACTTGGTTACCACAAGTAAAGCACGCATCGCTTCGTGAGGTAAAAATACTGTACGTTTCTAAAGCACAGAGTGGTGGGTTCAAATCGATTTTAGTTTCTAAGCTTATGTAATGTGATTTCAGTGAAGTAATTTAATGTAAGAACAAAAAATAATCAATAATACTTACTCTTAACATTGTTTTTATTGGCCACTACCTGGGCCCGCGACTTCGTCCATTAATAATTATTTTTCTAAAATAAAAGTTGCCTAAGTTACTTTCTATAACATCAACTATCTGCCAGTCAAAGTCCCGTCAAAATCGGTCCAGCCGTTTCGGAGATTAGCCAGAGCAAACAAACAGACAGACCATTTTTAATATTTTTTTAAATATTTTATTATCATATATTATTTCATAAACGTTCAATAAAATGCTGTTATTTTGAAATTACAAACAGACACTTCAATTTTATTTATTTGTATGTATAGATTTATGAATAAGCAAGGAAACTATAACAACCTAATACTATGTGCCTTACCTATATTTTAATATACGTACATAAGGAAAAGGTAAGTAAGTTTATACTGAAAGCTATGCCTTATATTATTATCCTAGAGCTCGACTGAATTATTGTTGTTACAAACTTAATAAAATAACGTTTGTTATGCGGAGAACATTTCCCAAAGTATTACAAGATTAATGTTGTTTTTTGTTAGAAAATAAATTGTTATTTTTTATGACTACTGTGGCTATGTGGATGGTTTTTGTAAAGTGTTCCTGCTTACTTAAACTATGGACTTGTTAAGATTAACATCAATTTCACAGTGTAGCGAATAGGGTTAGAACTCAGAACCACACACTTGCCGGACGTATTTTAGCCGTTGTGCTATATTCGCTTTTAGTTTCAGGTTAAAAGATAATTGTATCTGGCCGAAAACGTATTTCCACTTTCCAAAATTGCCGGAACAGGATATTTCGGCCGAAAATTACCGCAAAACCCAAAACGAAATTCAGTCGGATTCTATATACCAGCTATTCATAATATATCTCACTGTTGTATGATCTGTAGGTAAATGGCGTGAGATTTTATTAAGGGACTGCTTCGTGGGTGTAGTGGTCGCGAGCGCTGCTGCTGACCGTGGGGTCCTGGGTTCGATTCCCAGGTCGGGCAAAGTGTTGTTGGGTTTTTCCATCTCGGTGCTCAGTGGCAGCCGCAGTCTAGATTTGTGTCCAGTTGATGGCAATATAGGCTCTCCCGCTATTACGTTGGACTTAAACATAACTGGCGAAATGTGGGTGTACTGTGCCTAACCCTTTGGGGAAGACGGGCGTTATCTATACTAATACTGAAGCTGAAGAGTTTGTTTGTTCGAACGCGCTAATCTCTGAAACTACCAGTCATATTTGAAAAATAATTTTAGCATTTGTTAGCCCAATTCTTGAGGAAGGCTATGGGCTATTTAACATCACACTACAAAGCCTTAGGAGCCCAGCAAATAGGAATAAAGTTCGAAAACGGAGTAATAGCGTCGGTAGGCGATGGGATGCGACGCGGTGGGGGGGAGGAATAAGCGAGTTTTATGTTATTTTTAAAGGAACTAATTCAACATTGCCCTCACGCAGAAAGCTAGCGTGGTGTTTCTGCATAAGAATAAGCCTTTACTTGACAATTAACTACATGCTCTGTCATAATCTCATACAATTGTACCTCGTCTATACACAGAACACTTCAAACATGACCTGGGAAATTTCTCACGTGCCAGAATCCTTTCAAAAGGCACTTATCAACACGAGCCCCTTCTAAGGGCTTCCCACAGAGAATGGGCCGCAGTCATACTAACAATCAAATCAGGAGGGCCTCATTACCTGATGTAAGGACGGTCCTAATCGCGCCAAATGTGAGTACCTACAGAAATGTGGATCTGTTTGGAATTGATGAGTGAGTAATTAAATTATTATTGTCAGACTTAGAGTGTACGGGTTTACGGCCTTTTCACGGGGTTTAATTAAATTATTATTGTCAGACTTAGAGTAAGGGTTTTTTTTCTTCACTTGTGGATGTCCTGTATGCTTCGGTTTTATAGAAAATCGGTGGCCGCCACATAATGTCCGTAATGTACTGGCGAATGACGTCACTGAATCTTTATTTATGAAAGTAAGTTGGTGTAGTATCTTAGAGAGTGTTTTTTGACACCGGAAAGTGAAACCCCGGTGCCATTTTCATGACAGCAGTCACTGCAGCCGTTTCGTGGCGGCCACCACTCTTCTAGGAAGCGGTAGCTTATGCTTTTGTTTTAAATCTTCATTTTCATGACAGCAGTCACTGCAGCCGTTTCGTGGCGGCCACCACTCTTCTAGGACGCGGTAGCTTATGCTTTTGTTTTAAATCTTCATTTTCATGACAGCAGTCACTGCAGCCGTTTCGTGGCGGCCACCACTCTTCTAGGACGCGGTAGCTTATGCTTTTGTTTTAAATCTTCATTTTCATGACAGCAGTCACTGCAGCCGTTTCGTGGCGGCCACCACTCTTCTAGGACGCGGTAGCTTATGCTTTTGTTTTAAATCTTCATTTTCATGACAGCAGTCACTGCAGCCGTTTCGTGGCGGCCACCACTCTTCTAGGAAGCGGTAGCTTATGCTTTTGTTTTAAATCTTCATTTTCATGACAGCAGTCACTGCAGCCGTTTCGTGGCGGCCACCACTCTTCTAGGACGCGGTAGCTTATGCTTTTGTTTTAAATCTTCATTTTCATGACAGCAGTCACTGCAGCCGTTTCGTGGCGGCCACCACTCTTCTAGGACGCGGTAGCTTATGCTTTTGTTTTAAATCTTCATTTTCATGACAGCAGTCACTGCAGCCGTTTCGTGGCGGCCACCACTCTTCTAGGACGCGGTAGCTTATGCTTTTGTTTTAAATCTTCATTTTCATGACAGCAGTCACTGCAGCCGTTTCGTGGCGGCCACCACTCTTCTAGGACGCGGTAGCTTATGCTTTTGTTTGAAATCTTCATTTTCGTGACAGCAGTCACTGCAGCCGTTTCGTGGCGGCCACCACTCTTCTAGGACGCGGTAGCTTATGCTTTTGTTTTAAATCTTCATTTTCATGACAGCAGTCACTGCAGCCGTTTCGTGGCGGCCACCACTCTTCTAGGAAGCGGTAGCTTATGCTTTTGTTTTAAATCTTCATTTTCATGACAGCAGTCACTGCAGCCGTTTCGTGGCGGCCACCACTCTTCTAGGAAGCGGTAGCTTATGCTTTTGTTTTAAATCTTCATTTTCATGACAGCAGTCACTGCAGCCGTTTCGTGGCGGCCACCACTCTTCTAGGAAGCGGTAGCTTATGCTTTTGTTTTAAATCTTCATTTTCATGACAGCAGTCACTGCAGCCGTTTCGTGGCGGCCACCACTCTTCTAGGAAGCGGTAGCTTATGCTTTTGTTTTAAATCTTCATTTTCATGACAGCAGTCACTGCAACCGTTTCGTGGCGGCCACCACTCTTCTAGGAAGCGGTAGCTTATGCTTTTGTTTTAAATCTTCATTTTCATGACAGCAGTCACTGCAGCCGTTTCGTGGCGGCCACCACTCTTCTAGGACGCGGTAGCTTATGCTTTTGTTTTAAATCTTCATTTTCAGGACAGCAGTCACTGCAGCCGTTTCGTGGCGGCCACCACTCTTCTAGGAAGCGGTAGCTTATGCTTTTGTTTTAAATCTTCATTTTCATGACAGCAGTCACTGCAGCCGTTTCGTGGCGGCCACCACTCTTCTAGGAAGCGGTAGCTTATGCTTTTGTTTTAAATCTTCATTTTCATGACAGCAGTCACTGCAGCCGTTTCGTGGCGGCCACCACTCTTCTAGGAAGCGGTAGCTTATGCTTTTGTTTTAAATCTTCATTTTCATGACAGCAGTCACTGCAGCCGTTTCGTGGCGGCCACCACTCTTCTAGGAAGCGGTAGCTTATGCTTTTGTTTTAAATCTTCATTTTCATGACAGCAGTCACTGCAGCCGTTTCGTGGCGGCCACCACTCTTCTAGGAAGCGGTAGCTTATGCTTTTGTTTTAAATCTTCATTTTCATGACAGCAGTCACTGCAGCCGTTTCGTGGCGGCCACCACTCTTCTAGGAAGCGGTAGCTTATGCTTTTGTTTTAAATCTTCATTTTCATGACAGCAGTCACTGCAGCCGTTTCGTGGCGGCCACCACTCTTCTAGGAAGCGGTAGCTTATGCTTTTGTTTTAAATCTTCATTTTCATGACAGCAGTCACTGCAGCCGTTTCGGGGCGGCCACCACTCTTCTAGGAAGCGGTAGCTTATGCTTTTGTTTTAAATCTTCATTTTCAGGACAGCAGTCACTGCAGCCGTTTCGTGGCGGCCACCACTCTTCTAGGAAGCGGTAGCTTATGCTTTTGTTTTAAATCTTCATTTTCATGACAGCAGTCACTGCAGCCGTTTCGTGGCGGCCACCACTCTTCTAGGAAGCGGTAGCTTATGCTTTTATTTTAAATCTTCATTTTCATGACAGCAGTCACTGCAGCCGTTTCGTGGCGGCCACCACTCTTCTAGGAAGCGGTAGCTTATGCTTTTGTTTTAAATCTTCATTTTCATGACAGCAGTCACTGCAGCCGTTTCGTGGCGGCCACCACTCTTCTAGGAAGCGGTAGCTTATGCTTTTGTTTTAAATCTTCATTTTCATGACAGCAGTCACTGCAGCCGTTTCGTGGCGGCCACCACTCTTCTAGGAAGCGGTAGCTTATGCTTTTGTTTTAAATCTTCATTTTCATGACAGCAGTCACTGCAGCCGTTTCGTGGCGGCCACCACTCTTCTAGGAAGCGGTAGCTTATGCTTTTGTTTTAAATCTTCATTTTCATGACAGCAGTCACTGCAGCCGTTTCGTGGCGGCCACCACTCTTCTAGGAAGCGGTAGCTTATGCTTTTGTTTTAAATCTTCATTTTCATGACAGCAGTCACTGCAGCCGTTTCGTGGCGGCCACCACTCTTCTAGGAAGCGGTAGCTTATGCTTTTGTTTTAAATCTTCATTTTCATGACAGCAGTCACTGCAGCCGTTTCGTGGCGGCCACCACTCTTCTAGGACGCGGTAGCTTATGCTTTTGTTTTAAATCTTCATGTTCATGACAGCAGTCACTGCAGCCGTTTCGTGGCGGCCACCACTCTTCTAGGAAGCGGTAGCTTTTGCTTTTGTTTTAAATCTTCATTTTCATGACAGCAGTCACTGCAGCCGTTTCGTGGCGGCCACCACTCTTCTAGGAAGCGGTAGCTTATGCTTTTGTTTTAAATCTTCATTTTCATGACAGCAGTCACTGCAGCCGTTTCGTGGCGGCCACCACTCTTCTAGGAAGCGGTAGCTTATGCTTTTGTTTTAAATCTTCATTTTCATGACAGCAGTCACTGCAGCCGTTTCGTGGCGGCCACCACTCTTCTAGGAAGCGGTAGCTTATGCTTTTGTTTTAAATCTTCATTTTGGATTCAGTCTCATTAGAAGATCTGCCAGCCTCTCGTATTGTCTGGACTGAGCTCACGTCGATCGATTGAGGTCGCAAACACGAGTTCATATCGTTAGTCCAATGATAGTCACATTCACCGTTGCCGTTAAGTAATTTTTTTAATTTTTTTTTTTAAACTTTGCCCCACACTATGAATTACTCCTGTATCGTCGCTGTCTCCTGTGTTACTCGTGTAATTGGAAGATCTATGTTTACTACTAGGCTACATTACAATCAATTTCGGCGGTGATTGCGTATCACACTATCGGTGGGAATGGCTTTCATTTTGACAGTTTAACAACATTTATTGCGTTATTTACGTTGTTGAGCAGACAACTTTTTTTATTTTATTTTTATTGATATTGATAGAATGTTACGCAATTAGGGATTCGGTCACATCCAAAATGCTTACTTCACCCCATTTTAGGATAATCTACTTTTGACTTTAAGGACTTCAAAGAATTAAGACAAGGATACTGAACTGAGGGGCAACTCTCAGTCTGATCTCAGTCTCAATCTGTCACAAATACCTCTAATTTCCCTACATTTTTGACAAGTTTTTGACATTGATTGTCGCTGGGTTGAGATTGCGACTTGAACGTTTTTAATGGTACGGGAAATTGCCGCTCAGATTACAGAATTTCCATCTTGAAATGGTTGACCTTTGCTTTATTTTCTCAGCGATCTTGAAGAGTTACAAAAGAGCTTTATAGTTTGATGTTCGAGGCATCAGTGCAATGTTCTGCTGAACTGTTTGGTATGTAGATTTACCTTTGGCGCCTTGAACGTGTCTTTGACATCTATTTTGGTTCAAAATTGTGTTTTCTGTTAAGGAAATAGTGTTATGACAGTAATGCATAAAATATCGTTTTTCCGGGTAGTTGTGGGTGGGAAATGTGTGGGTATGATCGCTCCTACGACAAAATAGAGTTTGAAGTAAGTAAGAAAACATTTAAAAATAATAACCTCATAGTGAGTAAGACGGACTTAAAATTATTCTGTTGTTCTCCGAGTGAATTTACAAGGAATACATTATTTATAATTAGTTATAGGTGTTAATATATTTTACTATGAAATTCCCAATGGACAAACCCAATAACACTGCCTGACCCAGGCATCGAACCCAGGACCCCACGCTCAGTAGTCGCGCTTGCGACCACGAGACCGACTGGGAGTTTGGAAGTTGGCGGTGTGACACCCGCGTGCCTCGGAAAGCACGAAGCCGTTGGTCCTGCGCCTGATCTCTGGCCGGTCGTGTCGGATTGCCGACCCATCGGACTATGAGAGTGAGGGAAGAGAGAGTGTCAGCGCACACACTTGTGCACTAAGTATAATATCTCCCGCCGATATGGCTAGTCTCCGCTGAGATTGATCGCCATACCCAATATGGCTAGTCTCCGCTGAGATTGATCGCCATACCCGAAATTCGGTCTGGAGGACTTTTCAGTGTAGTAAGTTACTGAAAGTGCATTTTTCGCACTGGGTTATTCTGTAACGGTAGATGTAAATAAATAAATAAAAAATTCCATTGAAATAATCAAAAAAAAGATATATTATGGTTTTAAAACGAATTAATTATGTTAAACAGTAACTAACTACCAATATCAAATTACCCATAATATTAATTAGGAGGGACAGAGAAGCACTAACTATGGTCCTTAAACCTTATTAAAGTGATTTAAAATAAGAGTGTTGGGTTTAGGCATTCAAATAAACAAATTATAGCTCTCAAATGGAAGTGGCACTACAAAAACAAAAAAAAATGGGATTTAAAGGTACGTTTTCTAACCCATTTGTTTACACTTTCATCAGATACTTTTGGAACAAATTATACCTACGCATATTTACATAACCTTCATTCAAGTATTAATAATTACATTAGTGCCAGTAAATAACTAGTTCCCTGCAGTTCGTGTGCTGCAGTATCTAACATGAAATCACGTCGTTATGATTACTGCAACAGTAATAATAGTGTTACATTAGGTTACTGAACAGTTGTCACGTCACATAATACCTTGATTTTTACCGACTTAAACAAGAAGGAGAGTTTCTATTCTACCATCATCTTCATCATCTGCCTCGTCTTTTCCCAACTATGTTGCGGTCGGCTTGCAGTCTAACCGGATGCAGCTGAATACCAGCATTGTACATGGAGCGACTGCCCATCTGACCTCCACAACCCAGTTACTGGGTAATACGATAACCCTTGGTAAGACTGGTTATATCATATATATCAGACATTCGGGCTTCTGACGACCCGTAACGACTTTCAAAGATCCACGAATCACAGCCAAGACCAACGGCTTAACGTGCTTTCCGAGGCACGGAGACACAGTTTCTATTCTGCCATTTTGAAAATATGTGATATTGGAATTACCGGCAGTTATAGCTATGCATAATCAGCCTATAATGTCCCCACTGCTGGGACACAGGCCTCCCCTCTGTGAGAGGGAGTGAAAAGAAAGAAAGAAAAAATATTTGAGTTTTTTTTGTATTTTGTTTTTGTTTTGTATTTTGTTTTTTTATTTCGTGTTTTTTGTTTTTGTGTTTTTTGTATTTTTTTTGTGTTTTTTAGTGGGCTGTAATCTACCACGCGGGCCCAGTGCGGGTTGATAGATGTCACATGTCTTCGAATTTTTGATTCTAGGACATGTCGGCTTCCTCATGATGTTTTCCTTCACCGTTTTAAGAGCAGTGGTGATGAAATAATTTACACAACGTAAAGCAGCTGGCTGGGTTCGATCCACGACCCAGAACTCGTAAGTCGGGGCTGCTACTACGACTTCGTAATTGCCTAATTTTATAAAACAAATTCCAGTAAATTGAAAGTTCACTGACGTACATATTATTTAAAGCTTGGGTTTACTGCGACAGCGGCGGCCGCCACATAATGCCATCATTGACGGCCGTAATGAAAATAATGACACTAGAGTCTGAATTTAATGTGACAAAAGCGCTCTCTAGGGAAACACCAACTTACTTTCAAAAATGTTTCAGTGATCTTCGATGGAGAGGAAGGTGGAGAAAGGTACTTAGTGGAGTATCTTGGCCATTCTTCTCCATACGAAACTACCTTTTGGAAGGGGCGACACTTCTATGTTTCTTTAAATGTTAACTTTCAAAAGTGCCATTAAAGTCCTATTTGAAACAAATGATTTGACTTTGTTTTCGAGCATCATTCGACGGTAAATTGCAGACGAGTTTGACTATACGTACGACTGCGATTTGAGATATAATTACAAAGGCAAACCAGAACTACACGAAATAGAGTAAAAGAGAGTAAAGAGTATTCTATTCTATTCTATTCTATAGAGAAAAGCGGTCTGAACGGATATGGGCTCGATTTGGGGAAACAATAAATTACAAAAAAGGTCATGCGGAAATCAAAATAATCATAAAGAAAGAAAGAAAATGTATTTATTGTGACTCGCACAGGCAGATCACAAACTTAACTAAAATGAGAGCTGCGATCGACCTTAGTTTGTAAACATGGCATCATTTAGCATCTATATATTATATATTAGCTATCATTTTGGTCTAGCAAATTAAAAACCAGAGTTTAAACAACACAATCTAATGTAAATAAAAAACAAAATTTAATTTTGTTTTTATATGAAAATAAATACAGTAAGTCCTATATGAGGCCAAACGGCTCATATCTCGGCTTGATACTGCGACTTTTAAAAATAAGTGTCGCAGCGCTGGTATTCTGATAGGGCCATAACATCTTTCCGTCCATAAACTAACTGTATATATTTGAAATTAAGCCGCCTTTGAAACGGCATTAAAAACCAAATCCCACCACAGTGATGCTAGCTAATTCCATAATACCAAAATAATTGGCAACGTGTTCAGCCAGGGATAAGAACATATTGTGTGACAAGAATAACAACGGTACCTACAAATACGTAGTCACAATAATGATGCTGTGAGGTTGTAACCTTAACATTTTACAAGAAGCGATTGCCATCTGACCTTCACGAGATTTGCAATGTTGGATACATTGCGCGATACCAAAAATTCAGACAGATTAAGTCACACTATTATTACAAAGGCGAAAGTTTGTGAGTGTGTGTGTGTATTTGTATGTTTGTCAATTCTTCACGCTCAAACGGCTGGACAAATTTTGATGAAATTTGATATGGACGTAGCTGACACCCTGGATTAACACATAGGCTACTTTTTATCCCGATATTCCCACGGGATCGAAACTTATGCGGGTGAAACCGCGGGGCTCAGCTAGTGATAAATAATTTTATTTCTGTAAGAAGGTTTGCACAAACATTTTTATATGTCAATCATATTCAAAAAAATAAATGAGGTCGGCGTTTGCGAAAACCTGTCAAAGGTTCAAAATTGTTCCATTGAAATATCTGACATTGGAAAAATCAGACCTAATTATTGAAATGAAATGATGTTGTTCATTCTGTAAATAGGCTAACGGAATAACTTTTACACGACATATTCAAAATATATACAAAGCTAGATGAAGTCAACATTTCCTATCTGACTTGCCCTGGGAAAGAAATGGCGAAACAAACTCTGGTGTCAAAGACATAATCTTCGTCAGATCATATGAGGTCCCAGTACAGTCACGAGCACCAATATGTCAACACTTACCAACTTTCAATTGCGATTTTTTCGTGATATAACGAATGTAACGTTGAAATACGACACATTACATAAACCTATGGGTTCGAAAATGCTATGTTCGTAACAACATAAAATTTCATTCAAAAATAAAGCAGTAAATCACTTTTAAATAAAGCCGAGTGTATACATACTTTTACTCGTGACTGTACATTAGTGTCTGAAATGGTCTGAGGTTTTGAAATGGTTTTGAGGAAAGAACCACACAGATTTGAGTGAACCAGTCCAGTCAGTGCAAGCAATTGTCAGTAATCATGTAGCTCAACTTAGAACTTAAAGAGCTCAACAACTCGAGGAACAATACCACAGAAAGGACATTTGGGTAAGCCGCTTAAAGTACGTATTCAAATTGCTACCATCAATAAAACTAACTGAAAAGAAAAAAATGCCAAGTGCGAGTCCAGATACGAAGGGTTTCGTAACAAAAGGCAAAAAAACGCCGAAAAAAAACAAGTTTCTATATATTCTTATAGCGGCAATAGAAATACACACTCTGTAAAAAATTCAACTGTCTACCTATTACGTTGGCAACCTTTGGCCCACAAACTCTTCGCATTCAATTTTAGAACTAAGTATATTCACATCATAACTGTCAACACTGGAGGTAGGGAAAAAGGGATGGCACGTGTCGGACTCCTCATGTCTCAGATCGTCTGTCTAGAGTTGTGGTTCTGACAACAAAATCTAGCTAATCATCGCTGAACTGAAAAACAAGGGTCAGGAAAACATTAGGAGCGTGACGCGGTGACAAGCGTATATACTGACGCGGAGACAGTTACCATATGTACAGAGGAACAGTTCCACGAACTCAATTAATTCCACTAAATTAATTAATATATATTTTATTGTACCCGCCACTTCGCCCGCGTGAATTTCTTGCTCCCCCGACCCACCGCATCGCATCGCATCGCATCGCCCACCCGCGCTGTTACTCGTTTTCGCTTATCGTTCGTTCTGACTTTACTTCTTCTTGTTCGACTCCTAAGGGCCCTAGCATGATGTCGTGTATCTATAGCCTTCCACAAGAATGAGGCTATCAAATGCAAAAATATTTTTTCAAATTTGACTGGTAGTTCCAGAGATTAGCGCGTTCAAACAAACAAAGTCTTCAGCTTTATTAGCTTAGAGATTTTGAATGTTTTAAAGTTAATCGGCAACCGATTCGTTGGTCTAGTGGTCGCAAGCGCTACCGCTAAGCATGAGGTCCTGGGTTCAATTCCCAGGTCGGGCAAAATGATATGTATTGGGTTCTTCCATTAGGAAGTACTCAGACCCCGGAATCGGGACTTATGCTCGGCTGATGGTAACAGACTCGCCCCCTATACTATAGGTACTTACATCTCTGCCTTACTTTTCGGGGATTACGGCGTGATGATATTTTTATGTTATGTAGTCTTCAAAATAATTCGAGTTACACAAAATACCTAAAGTTTTTAACGTTCCTTTTGTATTGTTTTCATGATTTTGTTGTATTTTTTTTAACACGCCCTTTTAATTGTTTGTATTTCCTGTGCGTGTCTCAAATAAAATTTATTATTTCTTTCTAAAAAAACACGGGAACAATTTTTGCTAATATTTTCGGAAATCCGCATTTAATCAAAACTTCGCTAGTAATTCATTAGCCAGTCTGTTCCAGGGCTAACAGGCTATCTGCATGAGATTGCTAAAACCACTCACAATCCATCACGAGTATTATAAATCTCTACAAATAAAATACTTTCACGTACACGGGTCTACTGAAACGGTTTATTTTATCGACGAACAAAAAAAAAGCGTATGTAATGGAACACGTTTTAAAATGGGGTTTCAATAGATAAAATCTAAACTATATCTAAATAAGAGATGTCTTAATAAAATATTTAAAAAAAAACGAAATAGGAAAGTCATGGATTATAGTTCAGTAAATTGACAACCTACGTTTCACACGATTCTCCATATCAGATGACATTGACAGATGACATTGACAGAATTATCGACATTGGCACAATTGCCATAAATAAATGATGAAAAAATAAGCAAAAGAATCACAGGCATCAAAAAATTCAAAGTGTTTAAGTTGGTACAGATGCCAGCACATCAAGCTATTACAATCGGTCAAATTTCTTTAGTAGATTTTCAACTTTATCATTATAGCATAAGGTTCAAAGTTGATTGGGAAAATTTTACAGTTTCGGGTAGCTTGATGTGCTAGCGTCATGTACCTACCATGTCAATTTGCTTAACAATTAATTTCCCAGACTTTTCGTCCAGCACCCTAATTGCGAAACACAATCAATCTCAATCTGAATCATTTTGAAGGATATTGCTAATCCATTGCTTCCGAAGTTCGAAAAAGGTTACCTTCATAAAGTCTGCTCAACGCGTAAATAACGCAATGAATGTTGTTGAACTGTCAAAATGAAACCGATTCCGATTGATCGTGTGTTACGCAATTAAGGTGCAGTTCTATAGCGCTCTAAAATCCACATTTTAAAATCTCTATTTTCTGAAGCACCTACCTACAGCGTGAGCAAGGCACAAAAGCGCGGAGGTCTACAATACTCAGCAGGGCTGCACATGATGATCATGATGAACAGCGAACATATTATATAAATACTAGGTACTGCCCACGACTTCGTCCGCGTGAAGGTTCTTATTCCCCACCCACCCGTCGCATCGCATCGCCTGTCCGTGCTATTATTTCGTTTCAGCTTAGCGTTCTTTCGGACTTTTTTTTCTTTTTGCTTGACTCCTAAGGGTCCTAGCGTGATGTCAGCCTGTAGTCTTCCTCAAGCCTTGGGCTATCAAATGCAAAAAGATATTTTTTAATCCGACTGGTTGTTCCGGAGATTACCCCCTACATACAAACAAACAAATTTGACCTCTTTATAATATTGGTATAGAAGTATTCGATACATGTATGCTAGTTATATGTATATAGCTAAATTATAAGTATAACGTTGGACCGCGATATTTAATATCACCCGCCACATTGCGAATTTTATCAGAAATCTAAAGCGTTTCCCCACACTAGGGCTGCCAGAAGGTTGTGCAAATGGCACAGCCGTCCCTCATAGACACTAGATTCGTTCTGACGTGACAGTACATCAATCATTTTACTTTCAGGATAGGCAATCGCTGGAACAGATAAATAGATTCTATTCTATGAGAAATTGGGGTCGTGGATCCTTTCAATGGACAGGTTGCCCTGTGATTCCCCCCCCCCCCCCTTCCCCGTACAAAATTATGCATCATATTCTATACAAATAAATAAAATTTAAGTGTCTGTTTCTAATGTCAAAATAATAGCTTTTTACTAAATGCGTAATTATGAAAGCATTATACCATAAGTACCTATAACAAAAAAAAACTTTTTTAAAATTTTTGTCTGTTTTTCTGTCTGTTTGTTTTTTTCGGCTAATCTCCGAAGCACCTGAACCGATTTCGATGGGACTTTCACTGGTATATAGCGGATGTTATAAGGAGTAGAAGAAAATTAAAACCCATGAAATTTTACCCATAATTTGTTTTCCGAGATGCACGCGAACGAAGTCGCAGGCACAGCTAGTTTTAAATATAATTTCGGTCACTATTTGAAGTTCTTTAATTGATGGTAAAATCCGTTGATCTAGCTATGATGTACGGGCAGCCCTGCATTACATTTTTATACAGAAGCAGTAAGAGGATTTATTACCTCGTACTGTAACTAGGGAGCAATTTCAAACATTTGTAGAAAAGCTGGGTTCAAGAGATATTGTAGTACCTACTTACATAAGTAGAAAATCGGGCCACCCAACTAGTGAAATTCCAATGTTTTCTTTTACTCGTTTAGGCATGGACTACCGGAATATCTCTAGTCAGGAAAGATAGCGTTTGTCACCGTCGAATAACGTCAATAAAACATTATTTATGAAAGTAAGTTTTCATGACGTCTGTCACTGCGGCCCTTATGTGGCGGCCACCGCTTTCCTAGGGTACCGTATCTGTAGGTTGGTGACAAACCTGAATACACACTAACTAGGTATTTGACAGTAGTAGACACTACTGACTGTGCCATTTATCAATGTCGGTGAAGTTGATGTTTCTAACTTTTTAAGGGGTACCGATAGGAATCAAGTTGTAAGAGCCCTTCGCCACTACACAGGGTGCATTCAGTCTGTTTTGGATTGCGTTCAGTTAATGCAATATTTTTTCAATCGGATTGCAAAATATGTAAATCATTCTAAAAGACGTTCAGCGTCCTTTATTGAATTTCTTGTACGCCGATAAGCTTAGAAAGCATTCTGGGTCAGGTTTTCAGGAATAATCCGAGGGCTTCTAGGTTTATTGAAATTAGTTCAGTAGCTTAATAATAACAATCATTTATTCGCAGAGACACTGGTAGCGGCCGCGACTTAGAAGGAAAACATAGTGAGGAAACCGGCATGTCCTGAAACCAAAAATTCGAAGACATGTGACATCTACCAACCCGCACTGGGCCCACGTCCGCCCACACGTCTTCAAAGTTTTGGTTCTAGGACATGCCGGTTTCGTCACGATGTTTTCCTCCACCGTTTTGAGAGCAGTGGTAATGAAATTATTAACACAAAGTAAAGCGCCTGTCTGGGTTCGAACCTACGGTGTACAACGATGTATATTTTTCTTTCTTTTTTCTTTTACATTTTCACGCAAAAACTACTGAACGGATTTGGATGAAATTTAGTACACAGATGGTTTATAACTAGGATTATCACATAGGATACTTTTTATTCCGATATTCCCACGGGATCGAAACGTATGCGGGTGAAACAGCGGGGCGCACCTAGTAATATTATAAATATGAAAGTTTGTATGCATGGATGGATGTTTGTTACTCTTTCACGCAAAAACTCCTCAACGGATTTGATGAAATTTGGCACACAGATGGTTTATAACCAGGATTAACATATAGGATATGTTTTATCCCGATATTCCTACGGGATCGAAACTTATGCGGGTGAAACAGCGGGGCGCACCTAGTAATATTATAAATATGAAAGTTTGTATGGATGGATGGATGTTTGTTACTCTTTCACGCAAAAACTCCTCAACGGATTTGGATGAAATTTGGCACACAGATGGTTTATAACCAGGATTAACATATAGAATATGTTTTATCCCGATATTCCTACGGGATCGAAACTTATGCGGGTGAAACCGCGGGGCGCTAGTATATATAATATTTTAGTGACAGATTGTATATTGTGCTTAAGATTTGTCAAAGTAACAGAGTAAATTATTCCTTTTCATCCCTTTTCCTGTACCTGCCTTTACGAATATTTCAAACCATCCCAAGTGTCGTTTCAACTCGGGTGCACATGTCACAAGCAAGTTTAGTCTGTATCACAGTAGTCTGAAATTGAATCAAATATAACGCGGTCGTGAGTAGGCATCTATTAGTGACGCGGCACTAAACTGTTACACGAGCTTCTACTGTGGAATTTGTGCACGTCGACCGTCCACTGCTACGTATGCTCTGTTCCAAAAGTATCTGATGAAAATATAAACAAATGGATCTGAAAACGTAAATGTGCAGTGTGGATGCCAATTTGTAGTTGTACGTAATTTGTGTAATACCACTTACAAAATGAATGCTTAGATTTGATTATCTAAATACTTGAATCCTAATTTTTATTCACCTTAAAGATGTTTTTCGTTTCACAATTGAGGTTAATTTAATAACCTCAATTTATGTCGATGACCTTTTAATTTAATTAGAAAAATTGGTGAGATATAATGTTGATACCTACTAAACACAGATGAATGTAATCTTTAGTGACTTATGGCACATTGCTTAAGAGTTTAACCTCAACAGGCAAGCCTCACAGGCTGTTTACACTTTCACCTGATACTTTTGGAACTGACATTAGGATGTGCACGGAGCAGATTGCGACGTCGTTAGCTGCACGGTTCATTTGTTTCCCAGCCACGTCTCCGTGCGTAGCGTGACCGCGACTCACAATGGATGATCCCGCTTACATAGTGTCACGTGTGTAGCTTAGCCGTTGGCTGCTGTGGAGCGACGCCTTGACACGAGACTACTATGAAAATTGCTACGTCTGTGAGTATCAAGATAGCTGCTTTTATTTCAAGCACTACTTGAATACGACATAATTTTTTAGATATTTAGATCTCTTGAAGTCGAGCTAAAGTGTTCAGGGTATCGTAAAACGATAAATATGTATGTATGAATATGTACGTGACTTTCGGTTTTCACGACTTTGCGTACGTAAAATGTTAAGTTTTTCACGATAAAAAGTAATTTTGCGAGCCTCTGCCAGGTATTACATTACTCAAGCAAGAGTGGTCTTGTGGTAGGTATAATATATGTATATTTGCGTTTATCTTTTTCGTGTTTTTGGTGATGTTCTTCAGAAAACTCTGATGCGTAATACCTACTCGCAATCGGCATGAGTGTATGTCCAGAAGTACCCAGAAGTACCAGTAAACGAAGCAAAAGGAGTATGTGAGGCTAGTAAACATTCTGTAGTGCCTGCCTACCCCCCTGGGGAAGAAAGCGTGAGTGTAGAGAACTCTAATATTCACCTTAAAAAACCATTTTATTATTCCACTCGAAACCAAACCGCTCGAAATAAAACCGCGAGCAAAAGCGAATACAGAATTATTAACCTCCTACATACTGCAGGGAGTGGTCTTAATACACTGTTCTTAAATGTTATCAGCGGCTATAGCGACTCATGGGGTAACAACGACGTACAATAAAGTTTTATTTCAACCCTCCCGCTGTGCGAGCGCTGTCAACTGCGAGATGTACCATCAAGATTATTGAGTTCTCGTTTTAATAAAAGATAATGTAATTTTACTTGGGAAAGACGGTGTCATGGCTTTTTGTACGGTTCTTGCGGAATATAGACCACGCCCTAGTGAGGGTTAACGCGAATAAGGCCTGATTCTTATACACCAGAACATGTTGTTTTATTTTTCAACGTAAAGTTCTCCATAAAATGGAAACGAATAAAATAAGAAACGAATACTTATATCCGTGGTACTTTAGTCGCTAAGATACACGAAAAACTTAGTGAAAATCGCTTGCGCTGGTACGGACATGTGATGAGGCGAGACGATGACCATATGACTAAAATAGGATGAATATAGAAGATGGAAAAAGAGGCCGTGGACGACGAACAATAAAAAATGACATGATAGCGAGCAACACAACAAAAGGGACACAACCGTACAGTGGGGCGCAGGAGTACCAGGAGGACTTTTTTTTCTTTTGGGTGGGAAATCATCAAATGACCTCTCCCGCTCTGGGCTGAGCGGAAGGGCGTATCAGACTTTTACTGACTAAAACCCACCCGTGTTCGTTCAGTTGCCTATGCCAGGGGCCACGGTCTCTCTTTCAAACAACCCGCGGCCCTGGCGGCATCGGCCCTAGCGGACCCCGTCAGTTCGTGCTGACATCTCTTTGAGGCGCGCGTGGAACACAACGCGCCGTCGGACCAGGACCAGGACGCAGGACCAGGCCCGGTGGTCCTTACCGGGCGGCGAGCTGCCCATTGCTCGCCGCCCGCAAACCCGCGCCTATGCTGGCCGGGAGTCGGCTGTTGACTCCCGTCCAGGGCGTCTCCTGCGGCGGCTAGGCGCGTGAGGGCGCAGAGATTGCCTCTCCCTCACGCGCTCCGCCTCCTACTTCGTGAGCATTACCTACTGCTTCGCAGAAGGAGGTGACGGCCTCCCATTCACTCTCGCTCCGTACCATGGCCTGGACCAGGGGCGGACGCGAGAGATCGCCGCCGCCGATCTCCGCCACGAGGACACGGCGGTGCTCCG
This sequence comes from Apamea epomidion, assembly GCA_947507525.1. Lineage (NCBI taxonomy): Eukaryota > Metazoa > Arthropoda > Insecta > Lepidoptera > Noctuidae > Apamea > Apamea epomidion. Next base: position 960,326 of record OX382239.1, read on the forward strand.
CCCAAGCCGGGCAGACCTCCACCGTATGCTCTACCGTGTCCTCCGGGCGATCCACACAGTGGTGACACCCTGCGTTTCCTCCAGCCTTATCCTGAATAGGAAAAGTACTAGGAGGGCTGACCCCCAATAAATTGGGTTAATAGCCAGGAGAAAGAAGAAGTACCTACAGATTCTTCATACCTACCTGTAGCAACCATCCCCAATACCAGCCTTACTGGTTGTCTAATTAACAATACCATACCACGTGTAGGGTTCGAGAATTTGCATCTAGAAATCAACTAATAGGTACCTACTTAATTCATTCATTCTTCGTTACTATTGTTTTTACGCTGGCGATATTGGAATTTGAACGGCGGTTGAGAAAGTGTCATCGACCAAGATCCCCCGGTTCTTGTTCGGTGACACATTCTGTTACGAACGTCTAACCTGAGCGAACTAAAACCTGTAATTTCGTCAAAGTACAACTTCTTCCGCTACTCCGCGTCGCATCGCATCGCCCGCCCGCGCCATTACTTCTTCCGCTACTCCACGTCGCATCGCATCGCCCGCCCGTGCTATTACTTCTTCCGCTACTCCGCGTCGCATCGCATCGCCCGCCCGTGCTATTACTTCTTCCGCTACTCCGCGTCGCATCGCATCGCCCGGCCGCGCTATTACTTCTTCCGCTACTCCGCGTCGCATCGCATCGCCCGCCCACGCTATTACTTCTTCCGCTACTCCGCCTCGCATCGCATCGCCCGCCCGCGCTGTTACTTTGTTTTCGCTTAGCGTCCTTTCTGCCTGTTTTCATTTTGCTGGATTCTAAAGGGTCGTGGCGCGATCTTAACTAATGGCCTTCGTAATAGGCTAGAGGTTTTATAAAAACACCGATCTCTTTTGTTTGTGAATAAAATCTAATTTTACCTAAACTCTCTGTATTTTGAAAAGCTTTCTTATCTGTCATTTTATTAAGTTTTTTACGGGGTAGTGCTACTTATACGTAATACGCAACGTAAAAAGTAGGTAACTAGTATTCCGAATTTTATAAGAACAGTTCCTGTCATAGTAAATACATTGGCCAGTCAGCAAATTGACAGCGGTTTTGACTGCCCAAGTTTTTACGGAGTTAGAGTAACGATACTCGTGGAGGGTATTAATTAATTAAAATAGAATAGATCAACCTATAACTTTCCTTAAAATTGGGCTACCAAATGCAAAAACATTTTTTTTAATTCCACTGGTAGTTCCAGAGAACAGCGCGTTCAAACAAACAAACGAACCGTTCAGCTGTAATAATAGTATGCTAAAAGCATACAATGTATGAGCTATGCATATTAATATAGGTATATGCATAGCTTTTTTTTTTTTCGAGGATGGGAAATCATCAAATGACACCTCCCGCTCTGGGTGGAGCGGAAGGGAGTGTCAGACTCTTACTGACTAAAACCCACCCGTGTTCCTTCCTTAGCCCTTTATGTTCCAGGGCAGCGGTAACCCTTTCGGACGATCCCGCTACCCGTATATGCATAGCTGCCATCCTAACTAATATTATAAATGTGAAAGTGAGTTTGTTTCCCTTCAGATTTATTTTTAGTACACAACAATATAAATTCTTGAAAGAGCATAGCAGTTGAAAATATGTCATGCTCACTTAAATGTGTCACTGGTGGTGGCGCGTGTGTTGGATCATTCGGTTCCCTACGAAATGGTTGAGCTGGATGGTGCTGATCCACGCGTCATGTTCGTGAACGGGCGCCGTCGGTTGAAACTGGTCATCCCTTAACTGCCAGGGCTTATTTTTAATTTTATATTTTAAATTGTTTCTTTTTTACTTACATTGTTCTTACATATAGAAGCAATAACAATAATGTACCCAGGATTTTGTGATAATATCTGATTTAAAAGAGCGTCCGTGGAGTTTCTTGCCCGTTCTTCTCCATAGAGATCTACGTTTTGGAATGGGCAACTAGCTTCAACTTTCTGACTAACTGACCGACTATTTAATTTTGACAATTCAAAAGTGCCTGTAAATGGTATAATTGCGTATTTGACGGACAGAGCCGTCATCTACCCCGGTCGCGACGGGAACTGGAACCGGCGAGAGATGTCGTGCGGTGTCCCACAGGGATCGGTTCTAGGGCCACTCCTGTGGGACATCGGTTACGACTGGGTGCTGCGGGCCGACCTCCCTGATGGCGTCAGCGTAGTTTGCTACGCTGACGACACGCTGGTCCTGGCGCAGGGGAGGTCGCATCAGGCGGCGGCCGACGCGATGACACGCGGGGTTGCGATAGTCGTGGAAAGGATCCGGCAGTTGGGTCTCGAGGTGGCATTGCACAAGTCCGAGGCCATGTCCTTTCATGGGCCCCGGTACGGGCCACCTTCGGTATCCCAACTGATGGTAGGAGGGGTTCACATCGGCGTCGAGAAGACGATGAAATACCTGGGTCTCGTCCTCGACAGCCAGTGGAACTTCGTCGAGCATTTCCGACGTTTGGCCCCCAAACTGGAACGGACCGGGGCCGCCTTAAAGCGGCTCCTGCCCAACCTGAGGGGGCCAAACGCCTCCTGCCGGAGGCTTTACGCGGGGGTCGTGCGGTCCATGGCCCTATATGGGGCCCCGGTATGGGCGCGTTCACTGCGGCTGCGAGCCGCACACTACCTGAACGCGCCCCAAAAGGTGGTAGCCATAAGGCTTATCCGGGGATACCGCACGATCTCGGGCGAGGCAGCAAGCCTCCTTGCCGGACTGCCGCCATGGGATCTGGAGGCGATAGTCCTCGCGTGCCTGTATGACTGGCGCGCGGAGGCACTACGTCGGGGGGAAACTCTGCACCCGCGGCAAATCGCGGCGGAGCGGACGGACCTCCGGCGCGATCTCATGGCGGAATGGAAGGCGCGACTATCGCAACCCAGCGCAGGGCATGCCACGATAGCGGCGGTAAGACCCCTCTTTGAGGAGTGGCTAGAGAGGCGTCACGGCGCTCTCACCTACCGCCTGACGCAGGTCCTCTCCGGACACGGATGTTTCGGGAGGTTTCTGCACATAATCAGGCGGGAGGAGACGCCCGGGTGTCGCCACTGCGAGGATCGCCCAGAGGACACGGTGGAGCATACGGTGGAGGTCTGCCCCGCTTGGGCAGAGCACCGCCGTGTCCTCGTAGAGGCGATCGGCAGCGGCGGCGACCTCTCGCGTCCGGCCCTGGTGCAAGCCATGGTCCGGGGCGAGAGGGAGTGGGAGGCGGTCACCTCCTTCTGCGAAGCAGTCATGCTAGCGAAGGAGGTGGCGGGATGGGCGAGGGAGAGATCCTCACGCCTCAGCCGCCGAGGGAGACGCTCCGGGCGTCGGGAGCCGCGTGACGACTCCCGGCCACCGTAGGCGCGGGCCTGCGGGCGGAGAGCAATGGGTAGCTCTCCGTCCGATCAGGACCAGGCCCGTGCCGGACGGCGTGTTTGTGTTCCACGCGCGCCTCAAAGAGATGTCAGCGTAGTTGACGGGGCCCGACAGGGCCGAAGCCTGCCGGGGTAGCGGGATCGTCCGAAAGGGTTACCGCTGCCCTGGTACATAAAGGGCTAAGGAAGGAACACGGGTGGGTTTTAGTCAGTAAGAGTCTGACACTCCCTTCTGCTCCACCCAGAGCGGGAGGGGTCATTTGATGATTTCCCATCCTGAAAAAAAAAAAAATGGTATAATTGAAATAAATGATTTGTGTTTGAGTTTGACAGTGGCCTCCAAAAGTTAGTTGACATTTTTCCGCTTCAGCTTTGACACATCAAATTATAATTCTGGTTTTTTCGACACGGCTCATTCCGTACGAATTGTATGGAAAAAGCTTTTAGCGATTTCTGACGTTTCGCAAAAAAGCTTGTAAATATTGTCATGTTTGTCACAGAATTTTGGAAATTACAAACAACCAGGCACCAAACTATATTCAAATTTTATTTATGTTTCAAATTGACGTTATTTCAAGTTATCAACCTTATTTTAATGGTAAGTAAGTTGATTTCAGAATGACTAGCACTATTGAAAAAGTAGCACTATTGAAGAAGTTGTAGCGTAAACTGAACTTTACTATGTAGGAATTTAAGTTTACTTTCCATAAACTCATATTTGCTTACATTTTTGGCGAATATGTCGCGAATGCAGATTAGATTCTATTTTCAAATGAAATTAAACTACTAACTGACGCGTATTCGTTCGAAATTCGACGTTTTTTTTTGTTTTTTAGGCCAGTCTTCGTTGTAGCGGTCAGTTTATCACGATCATAAAAAGCAAGTTGTAGTCTCATTTCCTATCTGCCCCATCTCAAAAATATAATAATATATATGACGGAGGAGGTATTTGTCTCTCGTTCTCATGGGCCATATTTTAACTACTGTGTGCTATGGTTGTGTATGTACTATGGTTAGTGTTGGTTATTACGCAATAGAAAAACCATTTGCAGTTCAAATCAGATTAATAATTTACGATCAAAATCATCACACTAGCAAATCACACACCGTAGGTACACGACACAATTAGATACGGAACGCGATTCAGTTTCTGAGCTCATGTTGTCCGTACGATGTCCAATGATCAAGATCTCCACCTCGCTGCTCGCTCTCGTCGACTCACGAACGTCAGAGGAGACTCTGTCGAGCGCCACCTGGTGGCATTGGCGACCCGAATAGTCAAACAAATGACTCCGACATTTATGTAATTATTATTGATAGATATTATAAAAATAATAGAATGAAGAAAAGAAAGAAAAAAATACGTTTATTTGCGGTAAACATGACGCAAAAAAGAACATAAAAACAAATAAAGAAAAAAAAACAATAAGAAATGGTTGATATGCGTGACATCCACGCAAAACGGCTATCGCTCAACATTATACTGCGACCCTATGCAAGACAGAGCCCCAGCGCTGGTTTTCAGCGACGTAATGACGTCGTCCGGTGCAGCAAACAATTATTCATCAACAAGTATTAAAACAATTATTTTTATTTTTAAAGCAAACAGTTAATCGGACGCTGTACTGGTAAAAAACAAATAATACAATTTAATTTTAATGTGATAGAAACAAACAAGAAAAAAAAAAGAAAAAAAAAAGGAAATATACATGCTAAGAGAATATCATCCTCAATAAACGTTTTACGCTTTATGTAGTGGCAACATTTCTAAACTTCCTATTTGACGTACGCGCACCCAACATGCACCAAAGAAATTATGATGTAAGGAATTACAAAATGGCCAATGATGTAATGTGTTATGCAAAAGTTATGTGTCAGTGCTTTATGCGTTTGTGAGTGAATTTGAATATTTTATTTATTTTAATAAAAGTGATTATTATCTTATATGCATACCAACAAGTTTTATTTGCAGATCCAAATGTTTCTTGCATATATTTATTTATTAATAGGGTACCAATTGCAATTTACAAGCGAACACTAAAATAACAAAATTATTAGGATATAATTTATATATTAACTAAAACTATTTACAAACTAAAATATAGCGTCGAAAAATTCATCCGCATCGCTGTCGACTGGTAATGTACCCAAGACACTGACGGGATTGCCACGTTGTATGGCAATGCTTAGCCTCTTGCCAAGGTACAAGCCAGCCCTTGGGTCATGGGAAGTGTCAACCAGTCGTTTCGAAATTTCCTTAAAAAGACCATGAGCACTCGGACCCCACGGCCCGAGGGTTTCAACCCCAAATGGCTCGAAAATATAATTATCAATAAGGTTATTATAATAGGGGTTAATGTATGAAATTGCCGTTTTATTGTAATAGGTACTTCGAATTGACATAGAACCTTTATGGTTTGAGATTTTTGAGTAAAACTTTTTTCACACGGTACCTATGAAGTTCTTCTTTTAAAAAATGTGCAACATTCGATTATCGACTTTCAGTTGTTTTTTTTATTCAGCTTAGACAAGAAAGATGGATACTTCGAAAATTTGATTTATTTTTGAATACGAGTTCCGACGCGGAACTAACGCGGCAGAAACAGCTCGCAATATCAATGTTGCGTTTGGAGAGGGGACTGCTAATGAACGCACCGTGCGATTTTGGTTTAAACGCTTTGGTGATGGAAATTTTGATTTTAAGAACGAACCACGTGGAAGACCGCCCACACAGGTGAATAACAATGAATTGAAAGACATGGTGGAAGCCGATCCGAGCAACTACCCAGGAATTAGCGGCATGGTTTAACGTTACCTTACCAACAATATTACCTCATTTGCGTCAAATCAATAAAATAAAAAAATATGAGAAATGGGTGCCTCATGATTTGACTGATCTGCAGAAAGAAACGCGTGTTGAAACTTGTGTTGCCTTGTTGAATCGATACAGAAATGAAAGAATATTGGATCGAATTGTGACATGTGATGAAAAGTGGATTCTTTACGATAACCGTAAGCGAAAAATGCAATGGCTGACCCCAGGTCAAACGCCGCAACAGTGTCCTAAAGCAAAGCTTACCAATAAAAAGGTAATGGTAACTGTTTGGTGTTCTCAGCATGGTGTTATTCACTAAAGCTTTCTCCGATCTGGTCAAGCAATAACGGCAGATGTCTACTGTGCCGAACTCCAAACAATAATAGCAAAACTAGCAGTGAAACAGCCCTGACTCATGAATATCTTCACTATTATTCCTCCATGATAACGCGAGACCTCATACAGCACGAGAAACCGTTTTAACTCTACAGGAACTGCAATTAGAAACCATTCGTCACCCTCCGTATTCGCCAGACCTTGCTCCAACGGACTACCATTTTTTCGTGATTTGGACAATTTTCTACGTGATAAAAAGTATTCTTCTCAGGAGGCAGTACAAAATGCTTTCACACAGTTTGTCGAATCTAGATCACGAGAGTTCTAGCACCAAGGCATAAATGACCTTCCTATTAGATGGCAGCAATGTATAGATAATAATGGTAATTATTTTGATTAAATAAATATGTTAAATTAAAAAAAAAACGAATTTCAATTTTTCAGTACAAATCGGCAATTTCATACTTTAACCCCTAATATTTGTGCCGGTTGAGGTTTTCCGCAGCCGCAGCAGCAACACCAGCGCAGCACGCCGACCCTGGAAGATGGGATGGCGCAAGAGTATCGATGCAAGTTGCATCCCACACTAGAGGCATACCCACCTTACATGGAAATAAAGACATGCCATCCGGTCTCTTGTCATCGTCGCGTGCCAAACCATTGGGTTCTAATACAGCGGGAACGCCGACGGTGACAAGAGCTCGTCGGATGATGTCGTTAATGGTTGCGTGCCGCGCTAAGTGACCCGCACTTCGGCTGCAAGGCAGGCCGTGGTGGCCGAGGCTGTTGACAACTTCGCCACAGTGACAGCGATGAGGAGAACAACACGGTGCTCCTAGTCGTAGGGAAGCAGTGAGATGGAAAGTAGTGTCGTCGAACAAAGTGCCTATGTTCGACGACGGTAGTGCATGAAGCCACAGACCCGACTCCCATTTACCCACAGCCAGCAGGCGCGCACGCTCCGCAGTAGTAACAGACGTGTTAAGTAAATTATCCTGAACTACTCTGCAGAGCGGCTCATCCCACCGTCTCTGGGAAAATGGATTATCGGGAAGATCTGAGTTCGGGCAAGCGAGTTTCCAGGCATCCTAGCCTCGGTGAAGCACGATACATCAAAATTAATCAGTCTGGAGGCTAGGATTTGCCTGATTAATTTCTCAGTGCCGTGGACCGAGGATATGAAAGCCGGTAAACTAATACTAGAAATTGTGCGGAATGTTTTGTTTTTTAAATGTTGCTAATATTTAAGTTTATCCCCAGTCACAATTCAAACTAGTCGAAACTGAGGATAATAAACACGATAGAAAAAGTCGCGAACCTGAAGCGAGTACCTACAGCATAAACAATCCTAAAAGCCTCTCCACTAAAAGCAATGAATAAAGTATCATGTTCTTATCTGAGAGACACTTTGTTTGTAATTAGTGAAACAGAGCGTATAAATATTCAATAGAAAATAAACTCGAGTACAGGAAAATCTGTAAAAATCTCGGAATTATTGTCTGGATCGCAGGGTTCCGTAAGTATGCGAAGAATTTTGGATTTCTTGGAGTACTTGGCATTTGATTGTGCAATTCGTCTTCTTCTATGGGTACAGGGTGTAAGAAACGCCATCACATAGCCGTAATCTACGCATTCTGTACATCAAACATCAAGCTAAGTAACATTGAGCAAAAATGATTGCTGGGAAATAACCAAAAATCGCTGTTTTATTTTTGTGTACTTTTGGGTGCACGCAACTGTACAGGAGTTGAGGGGACATTTAAAGTTACGTTATAACATTTAAAAACTGTTTTCGTGAAAATAAAGTTGGAACTTTGGCCTTCAATATCTCCATAACCAGAAGGTTCCTAGGTATGGTTTAATCTTTAAATGAATAAATATGATTTAATCTCTAATACTGTTGTTAGTCAGTTGTGTTCGAAACTAACTTCCACAAAGTTTGTATGGAGCTGCATCGCGCATTCGATTCGAAGTTACTCGTCTGCGAAACAAACAAATATAAAGCAGTTTCCTCTGACACAGTTTCAAAAGTAGATCTACTGGATCTACGAGAACTTGTTCAACTGTTCTAATACAATAACTGCCTTTCTATTTTCATTTTACGTTAAAAAAAACCAAAATAATGTATTTATTTATTTTGTTCACCAACAATTGTATATACACTGGTATAAGCAAATGAAAAAGAAGCAACAAATCAGAATGAAGTGTGACAATCACTTACAAGTAAACTCTGCATGCACACGAAACGTTGTCGAAACTTATAAAAAAAACTTGAAATAAAAAGACTTTAATTATCAAAGTTGCACTGAATTAAACTTAATAAATTAATTAAACTAAATAAAACAAATAAAAATGTGTAATACGTAGCCTTAATTCACCCACCCAGTGAGATATTCAGAAACTCAATGTTCGGGTAGATACTTATAAAAACTGGCTTTCAATTTGCCTAAACCGTCAAAATGGAGGTCGATCCGATCACTGCAACCGTTCACAACCCTGCAAAACCTCGTGTAGGGAGAATTTGCACCCAGATTTGATTTAGATGTATCTATGGTTAATAAGCATAATCAGCCTTTAAGTAATGTTCCCACTGCTGGGACACAGACCTCCTTTCTGTGAGAGGGAGGGGGCTGTAATCCACCCGGCGGGCCCAGTGCAAGTTTGTAGATGCCATATGTCTTCTAATTTTTGGTTCTAGGACATGCCGGTTTCCTCACGATGTTTTCCTTCACCGTTTTGACAGCCATGGGGATTACATAATTTTGAACCACCTGTCACGGTTTGAACCTACGGCCTACAAGTCGCAAGTGCCGGCCGTTACCACTGGGCACCTAGGTATCATAAGGTTAATAAGAATCATAAATGATTGCGGCTCCAACTTCAGGAGATGACTAATAACTCGGCTCACGTGCGACTGGACTGCGGTTCAGTAGGTATTATTATATACAAAGTTACTGCCGGCTGATCACCGCAAGCCAATTTAGCCGATATTTGCAGAAGCAAATAAATAAATACACTTATTTTTTTGAACAACTCAAGACTATTGACGTGTTCGTTGGCAACACAGTACTATAAGCAAATGCAGCTTATGAATTGTTTCATAAGTCATGGCTAATCACACTATAAATAACTTAACAGTTTACTACCAAAACTGTCGTGGCATGCGTACAAAGCTGGAAACAATATTCTTTAATATAATGTCAAACCTAGTATTATATTTACCTGGTATTGGTATTATATCATACGATATGATACCAGGTTTTCGACAAAATTGTCGGAAACCTGGCTAAACATTAGCATAAATGATGACGAATTCATAGACCAATTCATAGATTGTTTACAGATGTGACAGAGACCTTTTGACGAAGAAATCGGATGGGGGAGGGCTCTTGGTGGCAGTCATGAAGTGTCTCAAACCGTAGCGTTTCTCTGTACCGTCACTTACATCAATGTCAAAGTTTGTGGAATTAGTTCTTGTCCAATTACCGGGTACCTACTGAACTAACTGACTGTTATTTAACTGGCGCAGTTTACATACCAGATAGGTCACCCATAGCGGTTTATAATTTATACTTTGACGTTTTAAATGATATCATAAGAGAAAATAGCATATCCAACCTGTTACTAGTCGGGGATTACAATATACCTGACGCTAATTGGCAACATCGAACGGGCTCTTCTGACCTTACTTTTTTTTGTTTGCGACGGTCTGCGAGACTTTATGATTCTTCACCATTGCTCTCAATATAATGTAATTAAAAATTCGAATGGTAGAATTTGGACTTGTGCATCACTAACATAACTGACTGCTCTGTGATGCAACCACAGGACTCGATTTCTGTACCAATAGACGTTCATCATCCTCAATTCTATATTTTAAATCCTTTCACATCTAACATTAGCATCATCAACCGTAACTCCTTTAAAAAACCTAACTTTTTTAGGCCAATTACGATCTTCTAAATAAAGAGTTGATGGACGTCTCTTGGAAGATAATACTTGATCAACTTCCCGCAAAGAATTAGGTTAGCAAAACCTAAACCAGCACGATATCCAATATGGTTTAGCCCACCTCTCATACATATCTTTAAAAACAAACGCAAAGCTTGAACTGAGTGGAAATCACATAAAAATGATTCGGCTTATGAAATATTTTCATTATACAGAACTCGTTTTAAAGGTGAGGCTACAAAATGTTACAATAAGCATATTAATTCTGTAGAGGATTCTATCCCTAACAACACTAAACACTTCTGGTCTTATATATCTAATAAAAAAACCGAGGCAGGTATACCGTCTACTAGGTCATACGACAGCCGCAAGATCCCGAAACTATTAGTAACTTGTTTTCCTCATTTTTCCAGTCTGTTTATCAGTCGTCTACTTTTTACTCCCCAATGATCACCACCAAATAATTATTCGGATCAGTGTGATTTATTACAACATATCTACGAGTATTTTGATGTAATTGTTATTATAAGAGAGTTAAAAAACTGGACACCTCCAAGAGTCCAGGACCAGATGGACTACCAGCAGTGTTTCTCGAGAACACTGCTGAATTAATATGTGAACCATTACACATTGTATTTAACAAGTGCATCACTGAGGGTGTCTTTCCAGATATTTGGAAATGCGCGTACATTGTTCCAATTCATAAAAGTGGTTCAAAACATGACGTCACAAATTACCGTACGATATGCCGCGACTTCGTCGGCGTGAATTATCTTGTTCCCCCGACCCAGCCTGTCGCATCGCATCGGATGGCCGCGCCTTTACTTTGTTTTCTCACTGACTTTTATTTTATTTTTTCGGCTGCTAAGAGTCTTAGCGTCATGTTAAATAGCCTATGTAGTCTATAACCAAATTCTTGAGAAAGGCTATAGCCTTCTTTACGAATTTGGCTATGAAATGCAAAAATAATTTTTCAAATCTGACTGGGACTTCCAGAGATTAACGCGTTGAAACGAACAAAAAAAATCTTTAGCTTACTATATAGGTAGATAGATAAAGCCCATAATCTGGTTTAGATCTATAGTACATAACAAATCGGCCGGACCATGTGCCTTTTATTCGTCCATAAGCCGTCAAAGAATTTATATTGGAAACGTACGCTACGCCTACATGACATTATATTATATTTTAGCCCCGGGCACGATATTACGATATCTCTTCCTAATACATTTTGTTATAAATTTGGGATCGATTGCGATCCTATATCGATGTCAATCAGCCCTCGCTTTAAGATCTAATCATTTTACTTACGTACTGATAAAAAAAAGATTACTTACCTCAATATGACGCGTAAGACACGTCAGAAATAGTACACAACATTCTGACGATAATATTTTACGATTACGTTAATCTATTAGAGTGAGCTATCATTTGCACCTGCATCTTGACGCTGCGACCAGAGGCACAGCTGTCGTTTGCGTCTACCTCTTGACGCTGCGACCAGACGCAGAAATATCCTTTATATCTGCAACGTAGTAGTTACGACAGACGTCGTCGTTCAGGAAGTGATAATTTTCTTTGAGTGTCCGAGAGAGACAGTGGTGTGGTTCATCTTGTGAGTGAATATGGAACCTCTAGTGCCTTAGTGCTTATCTCTCGCATGCGACTTTCGTCGAGTGTGCGCGGCCAAGGAGCGTCGATAATTGTCGACCGCAGCCTGTCGTTGCTTCTAGTTGTCGAGCTGTTGCAGACACATGTCGCATAGCGTGCGCTATGTCTTAGAAAGAAAACTGTTGTTGTTTTCACGATTTGGTGTTCATGCTACTATAAGCTAATTTTGATTTGTTTTTAATACAGAATTTCGCAATTACAGCAGTGGTGGTGGCCCAGTGGTAACGGTTCCGACTTACGAGTCGAGAGGTAGTGGGTTCGAACCCAGGCAGGCGCTTGTTTTTGTGTAATTTATTTCATCACCATTGCTCTCAAAACCGGTAAAGAAAAAATCGCGAGGAAACGGCATGTCCTACGATAAAATAATCGAAGAATTGTGACATCTACCAACCCGCACTGGCTAATACCCTACTTCCTACTAATTCCTATCTAACAGATAAAAAAACAATAAGTAATTATGATTTGGATATTATGACGTATAGTTTTTTTAAACTGTGATATTTTCCTCTAGCAGCAGTAGTTCGGTTGTTAGACCGGTTGACCGAACTACTGAAACTTTCAACTTTCACCTTTCAACTTTCAGTTGCAATAGTTCGGTTCTAACAAAGCACCGAACTACTGAAACTTAAATATGTACCCTCCCTTTAGTTCAGCAAATAAACTAGGAATATAATGTAAACAAACTATATCTTAATTTTATTTTTAACACGTAAAAAGAGTGACTATGTATAAAAATATCTCTGAAGAAATTTCCCCACAAGTTAATTTTACTTGTGCTTCTCTAATAAAATCGTCTCTTTCAACATACTTCTTGCTTATTTTTGGCAATGTATTCTTTCCAAATGTTTTGTACTGGTCAACTTTGAAATTTGCAAGAGTAATATCATCCTTCAAAATGTGTAAAATTTGTAGCAACGTTGGATTTTTTTTAATTGGCCCATTAATTTTGAAATTCCAACCTTAATTTACACTATATGTACAAACTTTTTGCGACTTTGTAGGTAGGCAAACTCTTTTAAGTTTCCATTGTATCAATCATTAATGACAATGTCTATTTGATTGAGTAAGTAGTTGTTTTTTCTTGTTCAGTCCTATCCATGTTTATGATATTTTCAAGTCGATAATTATATTAAATCGAATAATTGTAAAGTACAATTGTATTTATATCGTAACAAAATGAACGATAAAAGTGATTTTAAAATAATTAAGCGAGGAGGAGGCAGAGTTTTACTCTTTTATGCTTTTAAGCCTGGCTTATATACTCGGTTTTTTTTAGATAATATTTTTTAAGAAAAATGAACGCTAATCAGAAAAGTGGTTCTCGAATTATAAGACTGGGGTTGTTAATGTACCGACCAACAGATGGAGAGCATTGCATTTTAAACTATTGTAAGAATATGGCCAGTCAAATTGGCTCTTACAGAAAAATACCAGAGAAAACGCAGAACTCTAGAAGGTATTTCAAACTGAAAAATATTCAACAATATTCATCTTGGCTATAAAATCCAAAATCTGAAGCTTATATTAAAAATATCTTCATCGCTCTGTACTGCAGTAATAATAGCCGGCTATCTATTGGCCAGCCGTACTCGTTAATATGCAGGAGTTCGTTTAATCAAATAGCCAATTATTATCTCAATGATCTCATCTGGTTTACATTTATTGGTCTTTTATGATTTCTGTTGTAGTCGAGATGGGGAGATTGAATTTAGATGGTTTTTAGGGTTCGTCTGCCCCTGCCCTGTTGGTTTTGTGGTCGCAAGGCCCTGATTCGGGCAGAGTGTGAGGGTTCTTCCATCTCAAACATTCTTAGTACAAGCCCGGAGTCTGGATTTGTGGACGGTTGCTGGCAATAGGCTCGCCCCTTATTAATGGGACTTACAGATTACTGTCGAAATGTGTGTGTACTATTATAGGCCAACCGTTTAACTGAGACGTTGCCCGAGGTAGCAGCGCGGTGCGGGAGGGGTGTGGTGACGTGATGCGAGAGCTCAGTGATTCGTCAACTATCACCCCTCCCGCACCGCGCAGCTACCTCAGGCAACGTCTCAGTTACGCGGTCGGCCTATAGGTATACCTCTGTCTAATCCGTCAAGACCATGGGATCACGAAACCGAGACCACAGAAATGCAGAAATCCTTTCAAGTGCATTTCCGTGAGTTTAAGCTATACGTTCTCTGGCAATCAGTCTTTCCGTCAACCACAGAACTGTGTTGTATGTTGGTAGACAAAGGTACAAAGGTAGGTACAAAGATTTTCTGCATGTTGGTATGAAATTAACATATCGTGAGTAAACCTGAAGTTAATGACCTGAACACGCCAGCACCGCGGCACCGCAAGCATTTGATTAATGGGAGTTTCTCCGTGTGTTAAAGCTGGATTTTGATTGTGTTTCAACAATACCTACTATTTATGAGTCGGTATTGCGTTTCCTTAAACAGTAGGTATAGTTTTTTAGTTGGTATTGGTACTAGTACCTATACTTAGCCCCACTAGCACCACAAATCACTAAACACATTTAACACCAGTAGCGTCATGGGGTCCGAGTGCCCACTTAGTTTTTCGAGATATCGCCAAGCGGTTGGTCGACTGTTCACGTGACCAGAGGGCTGGGCCATTTTTTTGCTAAAGCATCAGCATTGCCATACAACGTGGCATTGCTGCCAGCCTTTTGTGCACTTTTCCCGCTGACAGCGATGCGGACGAATTTTTTGATGCCCTTGATTCTTTACCCTTCTTTTGTTTTATATATACATTATTATTTTAAGCCTGTTATATTATTTATATACCTATAAATTATGTAAATATTGATGAGACAGTGATGTTTTAAATTGCATGGGACTTAAACATAACTGGTGAAATGTGGATGTACTGTATGTGCACCTCGGCCTGACCATCTGGGGAACACAGCCGTGATGTTATGTGTATTTAGTGGTTGTTGGTGCAAGCGGACCTTAGTTTGATTGGAGCAGAATCGCTTCATATTATGTTCATCACAGGTCATCTACGAGTATTACGAGTATTTACTCTTTGATAACGTCATCATCTTAATTGGCCAAGAAGTTTGCTGCGTTATTGCTACTAAGTATTTTGTTATAGGTTATTAATACATCGATAATTATGTTTTTTTTCTCCGGAAACTAACTTACGTTACGTGGTTACGTTATCAAAAAGAGTATACTTAGATGGTTTGGTGATGCTGAGAGGAAGAGTGAAAGGCGACTAACAAAAGGCAGATGGGAGAGGAAAAAACGCCCAGGAGGACATGTTAGTGATGATCTTCAGAAAGGTCAGGTGCGTAGTACTTACTCGCAACCGACGTGCTTTATGATGAGATGTACTTATGAACGTAAGCGAAGCAAAAGGAGTACATGTGAGGACAGTGACAGGTGGCGCTCTGTAGCTTCTGTCTACCCCTGTGGTAAGAAAGCGCGAGTTTAGGTATATATATTTATATATATATGTTATGTTATGTGTATGTATATATGTGTATATGTGTGTAAATTACGTAAATTTTACGTAAGTATAAGCTTTTCCCCGGAACACAACGCATTGAATACAAATGAGAAAGCAGTACATACAACGTTTTTGTAGTCTACTTATTGTTCCAAAGTCCAACAAAGGTCAACGTTTCAATATGTAACCGCACACGTTTGGCCCGAGTTATGTAGTTCAACAAAACAAACTTTTTGTAGAGCTTAACATTCCTGCATTGTAGAGCTCGCTTTAAACTGGACTCGGGTGTTTTGAACTTAAATTGTTATTAAGTTACTGTAGCTTGTTTTTTAAATATCGCTGCTTTATGTGGAGACAGGAGCCTTTCTGGCGTCGCACATGTCTATTTTTTGTTTTCACGTTTTTGTTAGTTTTAATCTTCTTTTGAGCGTGTCGATGGCAATCTAAATGGACTCGACCTAGAATTCGGCTACGTGTTTTCAGCAACTATCTCTCGAATGACGTAATAACGTCCCACCGTGTGACATAATAAATCGGGTAGGTCTAGTTTTCCGCAGAAATAAGTGTGATTTTAACTGAACATAGTGTGTATTTATAATATATAATAAAGAAAAATATACATCTGTATTTATGCGTAGCTCTTATAATTAAAAAATACATAAACTAAAAGCATAATACAATTTTATTTAAACAAAAATACTAAGTAATAACTCTAACTCTGTACAGTGTGGTGTGTTTGCCTATTTACACATGTAATTAGGCTAACACACTTCTATATCTTAGTAATTATAACGTCGATACTCCGTAATTAAGTAAAGAAGTCTGCATTGATACACCATTTTTTTTTTTTATTGAATTCATCTTCGGAAATTAGGATTGCGATGCCGGCCATTTGCATAACAGCATGCATCGAGGCATGGTGTCGGCAAACGACAACCATGCGACATACCTACCCATGGAATTCAAAACCATGCCGCCTTCAAAGCCTCCTGATCTTAATGGTAAGTATTATCAGTGCATGTAACAGAAACAAAGCCATACATTAATTAAAATTGACAATCCTTGTGACACCTTACTACATATTCTACCAATTGTTTATCTTAGATAATGCAGCTTCAGAAATACACACAGCAAACACGACCCAGATAACTGAGAGACGAACAAGCAAGTTCTGTTGCTACAGTATTTTTATCTAATGAAGCGATGCGCGCTTTACTTGTTGTTACCAAGTGTACAAACCCGCTGTGTAAAAAAGTTCTGCTGCCAAATAAATCCCCATTTAGACGATGCAACACAGCTGTTTAGACGATGCAACTTTTATTGTTGCTTCAAGTTATGGCATGCCAAAGTTTGAAGTGTCTAATACATAAATATTGAACTTACATAATAAAGACATCTCGGTGTTTTTTCAAGTCGTAAAATGCGTGCAAAGCAGGGATCGCCAGTCTAGTTGCAATCTTTGTACAAGCTTCACAACAATAGAAAATATAAATATATATTTTGTGCATCAAAGCGGGGCTCGTAGGTAAATAATTACAGCCACAAGGATCGATCAAAGGTTAAGCAAGCTACGCTTGTCACGGTTGGTTCCTGGATGGTGACGATACCTTACATATCGAGACTCCTCCGTGCCTCGGAAAACAAAATAAGCCATTGATCCCGGCTGTCATTAATAGATCTTTGTCATTCGTGAGGGGTAATCAGAAGGCCCAAAAGTGTGACAACCCGTCTTACTAGGGGATGTTGTGTTACCCAGTAAATGGGTCGTGGAGGTCAGACAAGCAGTCACTCAATGTTATATACAGAGGGGCAATTCTCCTAATTTTAAAAACGTTCACAGTCTGATCTCAGTCTCAATTTGTCAAAAATACATCTACTTTCCATACATTTTGACAAGTTTTTGACATTTGTTTGTCGACGAGATGAGACTGCGACTAGATTTGAACGTTTTAGATTACGAGACTTGACCTACTCGTATTCAGCAGCATCCAGTTAGGTTGAAAGCCGAACTCAACATAATTGGAAAAGGCCAGGCTGATTAATGTCTAATGATCAAAGAGCTCCAAGTATACCTCGGTGTTTATTTACTCTGTGGTAACAAACGACTCGACCTCGTAGTTCAAATGTTTTAGACCACATTAAAGCTACAAAGACTATAGCTAAAGTCCCGTAGTAGGTAATCACGTAAAAGGTTGAAATCCTAGTCATTCCTGCAAAGTGCTAGAATGTCAGGAAATGTAGGAATGTTCTACAAAGTGTACAAGCAGAGAACATCTTGAAACTTGAGTGTTTCGAGTCGTCCGTACCTACGCGATGTTGAAGGTGAAAATTCTAAAGATTGTCAATTAAAAATGTATTTTTCAAAAAACAGACGGAGGCTTTATAATAATAATTAGTTGACCGATGAAAGAAAGAAAGAGAAATTATTTATTGGGACACGCGCAGGAGGATACAAACTAAATAATAATAAAAAACCGGTACGAGGCCAAAAGGCCCATATGTCAGGAAGGTCGTGCGACATGTACGAGTATCTATACCAATAAAAATTAAATGCGGTTCGTTGCGAAGCGAATCACTTAAGAACGGAAAGAACGATCAGATTTTTTTTAAGCGATCGTAATAGATCGAATGAGGTTTCTAAGGCAAGACAAATTGGAAAAGTTGCCCGGAATATCGGAAAAATTGGGAAAAATTGAGTACTCTTTTCCTGTGGTACTCGTAATTGGGAAAAACAACATCAGTCGGGTCAGCTAGTTTAAAAATAAATGTCGCAGCGCTGGTATACAGTGTGCTTATAACTGAATGCTTGATAAAGCTATACAGCGTATATCTCAAATGTGTGGTTATATTTAATTGTGTGGTACAGACCTTCAAGCTGAACTACTTTCTCCATAGGACCAACATCGTAATCGCAAATATATAAACAGCTATCTCATACAAAACTTCAATATCTACTTGACCCAAATGTATGGGACAGCAGATACTTTTATCGCGATTACGATGTTGTTCCCATGGAGAAAGTTGTTCAGCTTGATGGTCTGTGCCACACCCTTAACCCTTCGTATACGTCGAACGTGTATCCACGCCAGACACAATGGATTTTTAATTATATTTCTGTATTTACGGCATTCAACCGGTTAAATATGAGCACACACTTCTGATACACGCAGTATACTAGAAAGCGTCATACCTAGTATTTCGCATCATAAAGCCAGTCATGCGCGAGGCATAAAGGCTCCTTTTTCTATCGATATCGGCACTTTACCAGCAGGTCCATTAATACTGAGCTAGGTTCAACAGGTTAATAGCAATAACCAGCTAATGGACAAATATGAGCAAAAAATACGCTTCTATTGCGATAGCCGGCCCGGTAAGCCGGCAGGGTAATAAGGGGCTCGCCTACCAGTAGATTTTTATTATTTTAAACTAGCTTCGCGACATCGTCTGCCCCACCGCGTCGCGTCGCATCGCATCGCCCGCCCGTCCTATTATTTGGTTTTTGCTTAGCGTTTTTTCTGGCTTTTTTTCGTTTTGCTCGGCTCCTCAAAGCGTGTTAAATAGCCTATAAACTTCCTCAAGAATGCAAAAGCAAAAAGAAATTTCGCAAATCCGACTGGTAGCTCCAGAGATTAGCGCAATCTTCAAACATACAAGCAAACTCTCCAGTTTTATTATTGATTTATTTAACTATCTATGTACACACATATATGTATACAAACAAGAAAAAAAAAGACCAGGAAAATAGGTACAAAGGTGATGCTTATTTCTAAAGAAGGTCTGATTATAGATTGTATTTTGTTTTATTTTTCCTTATTATTAGAATTAATTATCTGTTTGTATGCACGTGATTCTGTGACAAATAAACCTATTTTTCTTTCTTTCTATATTTCGTAAAGGTGACCGAAAAAATAGATAATATATTCCTTTGGTTTCGTTTTACGTTCATACATCTGCAGGCCAATTCCCGTAATTAAAAACGTTCAAAATCTAGTCACAATCTCATCTCAGTGACAATCAATATCAAAAACTTGTCAAAAATGTAGGGAAATTAGAGTTATTTTTGACAGATTGAGACTAAGATTAGACTGTGAACTGACTAACGGACGGACGGACGGACATCGAAGTGATCCTATAAGCCTTATGGGATCACTTCGATGTCAGTCCGTCTGTCAGTCTGTCTGTCAAAAAACGAAGCCCTTATAAGGGTTCCGTTTTTCCTTTTGATGTGCGGAACCCTAAAAATAACGCGTGGAACGGTATATTTCGACAAACAAGAGTGTTTTCATGACACAGTGAAGATTAATGAATTTAAGTCGAGGTGCACAACGTGCTGAATTTAGTCTCAATTTTCCCCCTCCCTACTACCCTCGTCTACCTTGCTAATAATCATATTAATCTTTCCACGAGTTGCGTTAATTGCTGGAGGTGTGAGGCGTTCAACAAAATGCAGAACCTAGGTGATTGGTAAACTAATCCGGGTTTAAACGCAGGCGGAACTTTTCGATCTGCAGGGAACGAGCTAGTTTTGACAAGTTTTACTCACTGGTTAATTGTTTGAGCGGTTTTTATACTTTTTGTTACCAATTTATTTCAGAGAGGAAATCAGAAGTGAAATGTTTTTAACGTTTGTGTGCGTAACATAACATTGTATACCTATTTATTCCCCGAAGGAGTAGGCAGGGGTGTGCAACATTTCGCATACTTTTCGCTTTTGTATTTTTTGTGCAAATCTTTTTTCGCATTTGGGCGGCGTCGCTATTGGAGGGAAAGCGGTCAAGTCATGAGAGCATTCTGAAGATGTTAGTAGACAAAGGAAACCAGCCACGTTTCATACAAAGTTGGGCCCAAGACCCAAAGTACGGCCAGCGACAAAAATGTATTACCCTGGTCGGGGAAGTTCTACTTATATTTTCTTACTATTGCGCCGAATCTCTACGACCATTCCTTCAGCTGTTTTTAAAGTTTAAAAATCTAGTTTTATACATCGCCTTTTGCGGTGAAAGCCTCCTCCCAACCGTTCCAGGTGGCTCTATCCTTTGCCCGGCTATTTGTACGATGTCGTCACTCACTCCGCAGAAAACTAATTAGGTATCCGAATTTCGTCCATTCACTTACCGCGTTCCTCGCGAACAACTTCGTACTGAAACTTTGAAATGCAATGTAAGTTTTGAAACCAATTGAAACTAGTTTTACTTCTTTCTTCGAATAGTTAGAGCGGCTTATCATCCGTGTGTTAATTTATATGTTATGAATAACGCCCAGTTTCTGAAAATGTATCCAAATTAACATAATTTAAATACAAAGTTTTTTGGAAAGCTTTGATCAACTAAAAATTAAAACATGTAATATGTTTTAAAGATAGACATCGTCATTCGGATTAGGCTTTTAAACATCGGGGAAAAGAGACGATATCTACTATTTTCCGATTAAAGGAGAACGGACTATGCGTAACTGGCCTAAAGCCCAAAATACCATAAGATATATACAAAAGGAAAGAACTTTTCAAGTAGAACCTTTGCTACTAACACGACTTTTGCCTATTGTTAGTCAGTTCGGAGATTGACCTACTGAGGTGACTACTTGGGCACCGAACTCAAAGTATTTGTGTTGGACAACCACCACTTACTCGTATACTTCGACAATTTCTTACGATCTCCGATAAAATTCTAATTACATAAGTGTGTCAATTTACGGTACCTACTTAGGATGGCTCATTGAGCACCAGCTCCAATAGTTCCAATACTCAACTATTAGACTCAGACTCAACCGAACTCGCAGTTAATATCATTCTATACTAGTATTTGGGAACTTGATATTTACTTTCCACTTCAGCAGTGTCGGTACTCCAAAACCGAGCACGCACGCATACCTACCGTTGGTATCAAGAATTCAGTCAAAGGTAATTCAACAAACACAGGTATTTTGGTTTGAGGTACCTGTGCGTGCAGTATAAAGGCACCAGTAATCCTAACCAGCTCGGCCGGTAGCAAGTAAAACCACGGAGTTATTCACAGGCTGTAAATATTTAAAATGTCCCGTCTATAAAAAAATCCCTTAAAAAATTAGTGGGTACTTAATCCGGTATGATATTTTGTGGGACAAAATGGAAGCTGCTCATATACCGGATGAACTTATTACTATCTTTAAGTACTGGTACGGGAACCAGGTGAATCATGTCAAGTGGGCGGGCACATTGTCAGACCCATATAGGTTGGAATGTGGGGTGAGGCAAGGGGGGTTGAGCTCACCTTCCATTTTTAATTTATATATTAATGGGCTGATCGAGGCACTCAGCGAGCAACATATTGGTTGTTATATTGATGGCGTATGTTTCAATAACATCAGCTACGCGGACGATATGGTGCTGCTGAGTGCCTCGGTCTGCGGACTCAGAAAGCTGATGAGTATCTGTGGGGGTTATGCAACTGATCATGGACTTTTGTATAATGTGAAAAAGAGTCAATGTATGGTATTTCAGGGCGGACAGAGAAAAGTTCATGAAATACCAGCTTTACGACTGAATGGCATACCTTTGGAAAGAGTTGATTCTTTTAAGTACCTAGGCCATTTAGTCACTCCCGATTTGAAAGATGATACAGACATTGAACGGGAGCGAAGGGCGCTGTCGGTCAGAGCGAATATGGTGATCCGTAGGTTCGCACGTTGCTCAGTACAAGTTAAAATTACTCTCTTTAGAGCCTACTGCACAACTTTATATACATGTAGCCTATGGACCAACTACACGCAGAGATCGTACGGCGCCCTTCGTGTCCAGTACAACAATGCGTTCAGGATGTTGTTGGGTCTCCCCCGTTACTGCAGCGCCTCGACAATGTTTGCAGAGGCACGCGTAGATTGTTTTTACGCAATGATGCGCAAGAGAGGCACTTCGCTGGTGCGGCGAGTGCGGGGGAGCTCCAACAGCATGCTGGCCGCGCTCTCAGAAAGGCTCGACTGCGCCTACATAAACCATTGCTGTAGGTTGCACATTGGATGCGGGTAATTCATGTTTGTGTTGTCCAATAATTTAAATTGTATTATTCTTATTTTATCAATGTGACTGGTTGTAATAATTAATAATGTGTATGAGTCTTGGTAACTTGAAATAAATGATTATTATTATTATTATTATTAATCCGGCATCGAATATAGCCCCTGCTACTGCCATAGTTAGGTTATAAACTTAGCCAGGTTTATAACCTAACTATGGCAGTAGCAGGGGCTCGTGGCTAAGTAACAGCTGCACGGGTCGATCGATCAAGTAAATGGGTGACCATCTTTATACACATCGAGACCCCTTTTTTTTTTTAGGTGGGAAATCATCAAATGACGTCTCCCGCTCTGGGCGGAGCGGGAGGCCGTTTCAGACTTTTACTGACTAAAAGCCACCCGTGTTCCTTCAGTTCCCGCGGCCCTAGCAGGCATCGGCCCTAGCGGACCCTGTACGTTCGTGCTGACATCTCTTTGAGGCGCGCGTGGAACACAACGCGCCGTCGACCCGGGCGTAGTCCATACCGGGCGGCGAGCTGCCCATTGCTCGCCGCCCGCCATCCCGCGCCTACGGTGGTCGGGAATCGGTTGCTGACTCCCGACATCCAGGGCGTCTCCTGCGGCGACTAGGGGCGTGACGGCACAGAGATTGCCGCTCCCTCACGCACTCCGCCTCCTCCTTTGCGAGCATTACTGCTTCGCAGAAGGAGGTGACGGCTTCCCATGCACTCTCGCTCCGTACCATGGGCCGGACGCGAGAGATCGCCGCCGCCGATCCCCGCCACCAGAACGCGGCGGTGCTCCGCCCAAGCCGGGCAGACCTCCACCGTATGCTCCACCGTGTCCTTCGGGCGATCCACACACACCCTGGCGTTTCCTCCCGCCTTATCCTGAACAGGAACCTCCCGAAACAACCCTGTCCGGTGAGGACCTGCGTCAGGTGGAAGGTGAGGGCGCCGTGGCGCCCCTCCAGTCACTCCTCAAAGAGAGGACTTATCGCCGCAATTGTGGCATGCCCAGCACTGGGTTGCGACAATCGCACTCTATGTCGCCATGAGATCCCGCGGAAGCTCTGTCCGCTGTACCGTTATTTCTCGTGGCAGCGGAGTTACGCCCCGGCGTTTTGCCTCCTCTCGCCACTCCCTCGCCAAGTCCTCGCCTACATATAGGCGAGGACTTTTGCCTCCAGATCCCATGGCGGGAACCCGGCAAGGAAGCTCGCCACCTCAGCGGAGACCGTGCGATATCCTCGAATTAGCCGGACGGCCATGACGCGAGCGAGACATGAGGCGAGCCGCTCACCGCCTCAAGCAACGCGCCCACACTGGTGCCTTGTAAAGGGCCATAGACCGCACGACCCACGCATAGAGCCTCCGGATATATCGAGATCCCTCGGTGCCTCGGAAAACACGCTAAGCCGTTGGTCCCGGCTCTGATTCTTAGATCTTTGACAGGCGTTACGGGACGACAGAAGCTCGATAGTGTGACAAGGATATCGTATTACCCAGTAAAAGGCGAGGCAGATGATGGCAGGACAGGGCAACTCAAAGCTGTAATGGCTCTTTCTTCAAAAGGTCCTTCCAGACATAGCTCTGCATTGTTAGACTCACACAAAATTCTAATAATTATGTTTGGACTTTAAAAGAAACCATGACCTCTGAGATTGTTTCGGCATTTCTTCTCAGGGATCAGTCACTTAGGAAATGCCGGTGCCATTTAGTTTTTTAAATAAAAAATAATAAGAGGTCTACTTACTAAAATAAACATTTCATTTCATTACATCTCAATCGCACCCATTTGAATGACTAAACTTTACTGGCCCTTGTAAAGAATCTTGGCACAATTTCACCTGTAAACGCTTTTAAAAGATGAAAGCTTCGCGTAGAGAACGCCTAACTTTTTAAGTGTCAATCAAGCGAAGTTTAGCGTTTGCGCGGACAGAATAAGACCCTTATATATTAATAAACATATTCTTATTTGAGCGTTCTCATAAGGGTCGGGTTAAAAAGAATCTTTTGACAAGCTGATTAGCTTTTGATCTAAGCAAAGATATTTTATTGAATTAAGTAATAACAGCCGCACGGGTCGAGGTTAAACAACGCTTGCCGAGGTACTCACCTCCTGACCGTGGATGAGTGATCATCCATTTCATACCCGAACTCCTTTGTGCCTCTGAAAGCACTGATCCCGGCTGTCGTTACGTTAGTCAGAAGCCCGAGAGTCTGACAATGAGTCGTGCCAATATCTATAGTGTTACCTAGTAATTGGGTTGTGGAGGTCAGAGAGTCGCTCCATTTCAAATACTGGTAATCAGCTGCATCGGTAAGACTGGAAGGTAACCTTAACATAGTTGGAGAAAGGCTAGGCAGACGGGGATGCCATACCGATACCATATACTTACGTCCTACCATAAGGCATCCACTCCCAACCTAACCCTATACAAGAAATCAAATAAAATAGCTGTTGAGTACATTGAAAAGTTCATGAGAGATTGAGAACAGCTGGTCTAATACATAACTATCATTAATCAATCAACTCAGCCTACCGCGGTCCACTGCTAAACATAGGCCTCTCCCAGGCTGCACCACAACATTGTCCTCCGCCTTCCGCGTCCAGTCTGTCCCAGCTACCTTTTTAAGGTCGTGGGTTCATCTAGCTGGGCGTCCCATACTACGCTTACCGAGACGCGGTCGCCACTCCAGGACTCATCTGCAGCACCGGCCATCGGTCCTTAGACAAACATGGCCACTGTCACTTGAGCTTGCTTGCTCTACAAGCTACGTCGGTAATTCCGGTTTTTAACCTGCAAAGAAACTCCGAGCATAGCCTGCTCCATTCTTCGAACTTTGCAAAGGAATTTGCCGCGGTTTTCACCTTCATTTAGAGAACTTATTCCGGAAGGTTTATGTGTATAATACAATAATAAAAACTTATATATACCTAATTATTGTTTCGGGCCTATGTCCAGTAGTGGACGTCTTTCGGCTAAAATGATGATGATATACGAATCAAGAAATCTTTATGTTTTGTCCAGTCGTAAACACTGTGAAAGCAAGGGCGGGTCGCTAGTAATGAATACATAAACAAACAATGTTGCTAAGGCCGGCTTCCAGTTGAAGCTTGTGTCACGTCAGCTCAACTCAATCCAATAGTGAAACTACGCCGATTATCTCAAGTATGCTTCACTAGACTCGAAGTCTTAGCCTGCGGTTTGAACCCGTGTGAGACAACTGTGTGGTCGTCAGTCATGTTCAATATTAGTTAAGTTACAGTAAGATAAGGGACGCACGTACAATGTATATGTCGCAGATGGATTGTAGAATCCGCGGATTTACATAGCCACTAGCTGTTTTAGAAAACAGCTCCGTTACGTAAAACAGCTGAACGTTCAGCTGGATTGTCATTGCGTTATGTTTCCGTCACACACGTCACGCAAGTAAACAATACTTAACGTACTTTCTTTTAAATAATTTTACTATTCAACCACTCTGCTCGACTATACTGATATATATGACATATCCGCTGACTCGACGGGATGTTGCAAATTTCGTCATGAAATTCAGGGATTTACATCAACTTTCAGCATACGAATTTATTAAGAAAAATATGTTGCCGCGCTTATTTTATACAATACATTTGTGGCAAATATTTATTTATCGGTTGTTCAGGTGAGGGGTGCTTTCACCAGTAGATTGGTTCTGGCCACGGGCACGTTTAGCAGTTGCGGGCGTTGCCGCCTCCACACGTACCGGTCCGGCACTCTAAGTTCCAGTTGACGCAGCACTCCTGGGTTATGTGCTACGCCACGCAGTAGCTTCACTAAATACGCAGCAAGACTGAACTCACGGCGAACCCTGAGCTCATTATACCCCACCATACCCAGTACAAATAGTGTGGGCTACATCAACGGGTAGAACGGATACACCCCATACAGTTTAAAATACAATTGCCTTGTAAACTTGTACCCGATCCAACATGACACTGTATTTGGCTTCATGTGGTGCCCAAATGACCACACCATGTTCAAGATGTTTTCTAACTAGTGCGTCATACAACACCTTGAGCGTGGTAATGTTCGTAAGCCCCTGTGACTGCCTCAATACGAAACCTAGGTTTCTGTACGCCTTCTTGTATATCTCAATGATGTGTTCGCGAAAACTAAGGCCTGGAGTAAGATACACGCCTAGATCACGTCATCATATCTTTAATTATATGTTGATGTCGGTCAATCTTCGTTAGTCTACTACGAAATTTGTATAAGATAGGTATCACTACACCTATCCAAAAGGTAGGCCTTAAACTCCTGGAAATATGTACATAAACAACCTATTCTCTTGCTGAAAATATGCAAAAGGGGAAAATAAAGATATTATCATTCTCTCCGCATTCTTACTATTACCATTTTTCATACATAAACTACTTATAAAACGCGATCAAATCTTGATAGAAATTACAAAAAATGGTGTTTCGACGTGACACTTCTTAGTGCAGACCATCTACCCAATTTTCTTGTTTCGATTGAAAAACTGCATAACGCCTAATCGATAGTCGGAATTTAAAAAAAATTAAAAGGTTGTAGAAACTGTATAAAAACTCTTTGGTATATTTTTCATGAATAAAATTACTTTTGAAATTAGTCATTTTAATAAGTACACACACGTACGGTGTGGATAGGTGTCTAACTTTTTATGGTTCCGTACGTCCAAATGAAAAAACCTCCTTATAGGAATCCTTATAGGATCACTCGTGTCTGTGGGTCGTCTTTTCTTACTTGCTTCGAATCTACTGGACCGATTAAATTGAAATTTGGTGCACATGAATTTCTGTGACCCAAACACGGACGTGTAACGTAAATAAATTAATTTTGAATTTGGGGTCACTTTTGGGGGTAAATTAGAATTTTTTTTTAAAGTTTTGCTTTCTGTACCTCCTTGTGAAATATAAATGAAAGGGCTTGTTGTAGGGGCCTCAAATAGAGGCAGTTTACTGATATTTGTTTAATAACAAAAAAAAAATATTTGTTATTATATGAAGAAAATAGACCCAATAGGTCTGACACCACTGCGCCTAAAATTTTGAAAAAAAAAAAAACAGAAAATAGATATGGTTATAGATTCCAGGAAATCCTATCAGAAATCTTGTGTGTGAGTCATAAAATAACTTGGTAAATCTCTCAATATAGTGCGTACACAATTACATTTGCAGTTGGAATGTATGGAGAACATGTTTTTCAACTACAATGTTAAGCTTGTGGGATTAATTTTATTATTCGTACAAAATGGTGAATAACATATTCATCGTACGGAACGCTCTCCACGCGACCTCAACTGACACTAGTCCGGTTTTTTCATAGGTTAAAACTGGAATTATTTAGATATTTATCCCAAAATCCCAAGTTCGCGACCTTTCAATGTGCGTGGTCCAACATACACTTGGCCAGTTTCTTTTTAAACGTTGGAAAAAAAAACAATTTGTATTACTCAAGTAAAGTAATATAAATAAAAACTACCACGCTCAAACAACTAACAAAACATATTGAAATGTAAAGTGTTTGCGAAATACCCAATTTGTAGAATTAATTTATCACCATTCCCAAACTTTTGCTAAGCCTACATAAAAATGTATACTGGGCATTCTGTAGTAGTATTAGAAAGTATCAAATATAAAATACACACTAAAAAATCCTTCAATACATTAAAATAATCGAACAGCGAGTGCATTCCGAATATAAATTCAAATATAGAAACAGTTCGGCGCGAAATTCAATAAATATACCTTTTATTAGGTACTTCTATGGTCATAGGTCCTGTCTGTTATTGACTCGCTTTCAATATAACGTCCAAAAAACGAGTAAAATTACATTTGAAAAGCATAAATCATTATTACAAACAATGCTTATTGTATTTACTGCTTAAATAATTTTATTTAAATTTGCAAGTACCGATTTCGGACATTCGTCATAATAATTACTCGAGTCAATAGAAATTTTTAAAAAAATCGTTTGGCATAATCGCTTTCACACATCATTACAATAAAAAAAATAATAATGGTCGGTGATTTTTAACACAAATTGATTAGTGCTAAAGAATAATACGTGTTATTGAACCTGTGTTGTATTATGTTAAGATCTGGGCGTTTTATTGATGTTTATAATATTTTGCATAATATTTGTCACACGTTAAAACGTATCTTCATGCGTATGTGTGATATTTGTGAAAAGTAAAAATGTAAACAGGCACGATTGTCGTGAAACTTCGACTTTCAATATCAAAACAGTTCGGGCGGTGGCGGTGAAACGAATTTTGTGGCGATTCACTGCGCGGGGAGGTGGTGAGGCGTCGGCGTCATGTTGTGCGGATGAGCTAGAGGAGCTACTAGAGGTGCGCCGCGTGGACATCGAAATCCATTTTCAAAAAAGTGCAGCACTTCCGTGCCTGGACTTTAAAAGTGACAGTGACCTCTGAGTCAGTTTCAACCTTTCTCCTCAGAGTAGTCGTGTAGAATCGCCAAAACTCTACAATTTATAAGTCCGCTAACCTAGATTCGAGTTTTCAGAAGTAAATTGATAAAACCTGCATTTTATGGTTTGAAATCGCAAACGCATGCAGCGATCATGGCACTTTTATTCCTTTTCTATATTATTATGCAAAGAGGTCTTTGCTTGCAGGAAGACGATTACTGTGGGCTTGTTGAAAATAATATCCTATAATAAGAGCTACCCACGCAGTATTTACATAATCTGAAGTCTGAACAGCTCTCTGTTCAGACTTCAGATTATGGCTTCCTACTTACCTAATGCTTTAATGACGTAAAGATTGTACAATGTTACGTGTGTGGGGACGATTTTGTCCGGTTCTCCCATTTGTATTTCCTACTCCATCATCAACCCCTGATCACCATTTACCTATAACCTATTCATTGAGACCATTCCAAGGACCCCAAACACGATATCTCTGCTGTAAGTTAATGGAGTTGGATATCCTGCAAATTCTAGATGATGCTTCAATAGCAGTTCAAGGTTACAATGTTCTTCTAATATAATTGAAGTAACGGAAAGATGCTCACATCAATCCATCAACTAGAAAAGAGCTGATAATCTTCAAACGGCTGAACCGATTTTCTTGAATCATAGGGGTAGGTACTGTTTAAAATGTTACAATAAAATACCTGCCCACATACTCCAACTCAATGAAACGAAATTCAAATCTTACATAAAACGCACACTATGCAGCCAAGCATATTATAAGTTGGGGGATTCAATCGCTGACAAAAATGCTTGGCTCAACACTGGTCCTGCTCCACAGGACGCATAAATAAATTGATTAGTATTTGAAAATACTTCACACACGCCTATCCTACCACATACTGTTGGATCTGCTGAAGATTTTAAAATACTATTTTTTCATTATATAAATTCAATCTCCTAGTGTTGTATAATTGCATAGTACATATGTGAGTACTAATGTACGGTCGCGGCCATTAATGTAGTATCACCTTAGGGACTGTATTACTGACTGTACTTACGTCTGTGTGCATAAAGTGATGTATTAACACAGAACGCTCGCCTCATAATTCGCACACTGGCTGGCGTCGAACGAAACAAAAAACATATCGTTGATTTGCACACAGGCTACGTAATTACGTATGATCTTGGTTGGTTCAAACCATTGCTAAAATTGAACTCATTACATCAAGTACCGATAGCTGGTAGTCTTAAGTATTGGATTATTGAACGCATAGGTCTTTTTTTTTTTTTTTTCAAGATGGGAAATCATCAAATGACCCCTCCCGCTCTGGGTGGAGCAGAAGGGAGTGTCAGACTCTTACTGACTAAAACCCACCCGTGTTCCTTCCTTAGCCCTTTATGTACCAGGGCAGCGGTAACCCTTTCGGACGATCCCGCTACCCCGGCAGGCTTCGGCCCTGTCGGGCCCCGTCAACTATGCTGACATCTCTTTGAGGCGCACGTGGAACACATACGCGCCGTCCGGCACGGGCCTGGTCCTGATCGGACGGAGAGCTACCCATTGCTCTCCGCCCGCAGGCCCGCGCCTACGGTGGCCGGGAGTCGTCACGCGGCTCCCGACGCCCGGAGCGTCTCCCTCGGCGGCTGAGGCGTGAGGATCTCTCCCTTGCCCATCCCGCCACCTCCTTCGCTAGCATGACTGCTTCGCAGAAGGAGGTGACCGCCTCCCACTCCCTCTCGCCCCGGACCATGGCTTGCACCAGGGCCGAGCGCGAGAGGTCGCCGCCGCTGCCGATCGCCTCTACGAGGACACGGCGGTGCTCTGCCCAAGCGGGAAGACCTCCACCGTATGCTCCACCGTGTCCTCTAGGCGATCCTCGCAGTGGTGACACCCGGGCGTCTCCTCCCGCCTGATGATGTGCAGGAACCTTCCGAAACATCCGTGTCCGGAGAGGACCTGCGTCAGGCGGTAGGTGAGAGCGCCGTGACGCCTCCCTAGCCACTCCTCAAAGAGGGGTCTTACCGCCGCTATCGTGACGTGCCCTGCGCTGGGTTGCGATAGTCGCGCCTTCCATTCCACCATGAGACCGCGCCGGAGGTCCGTCCGCTCCGCAGCGATTTGCCGCGGGTGCAGAGTTTCCCCCCGACGTAGTGCCTCCGCGCGCCAGTCATACAGGCGCGCGAGGACTATCGCCCCCAGATCCCATGGTGGCAGTCCGGCAAGGAGGCTTGCTGCCTCGCCCGAGATCGTGCGGTACCCCCAAATTAGCCTTACGGCTTATGTTTATTCATATGTTTATTCGTTATTAAAATGTTTATTCGTTATAATTTTATAAACTAAAAAAAAAAAACTTCTAGTCAAAACAGTTTATTTTCTCATAAAGAACAATTTAGAATAGAATATAATGGCATTTATTTGCAAATATCGGTAATACATAAGTAGATATTAGTAGGTATAAATCAGAGTTCAGCCATATTTCACCATTCGGCATGCAAACATTTTCATTATACAATATTGTTAAAATTTAAATTCTCATTAAAACATTGAATTAATTATTACATTCAATAAATAAAATTATTAAAATTCAAATTGTCATTAAAACTAACTTAATTATTACATTCAATAACACAAATTATTAAAATTCAAATTGTCATTAAAACATTAACTTAATTATAACAATATTAATAATTAAATAAAATGGTTAAAAATGTAAATTGTCATTAACAGTATAATTATATAAGAATAAAAATTGTGGTCGAAACATAAATGAACAAACATACATTAAAATTCCAGGTCATAGATAATATTTAACATAATTAATTTAAAAATTACAGGTATTCAGAAAAAGATGTGTCCGTTAAAGACTCAATTACAGCGTAGTACGTTTTATCTATTAATAATTTTCGAAGTCTACTTTTGAATTGCATCGTTTTCAAATCTTTCCAAGCACTATTACACAGTACAGTTACACACAATTTATTGGAGTAAAGCAGGTAATAAGTGAACTACGACCCTTAGACTTAAAATATTGTATCTTAGTAATATAACAATATTGTGCTTTAACTACTAATGTGTGTGGGTACTTTAGTCCACTTTTACGCAGCGCGATAATATCTGCTTTAATCTCAATATTTAAATTTCCTTGCATTTCAAAATGAACTACAACACCGCTAATAGATTAAACACACGTCACTAATCTACAATAACAACCAACCAAAAACAAATAACGTTCTATTTAGTCGCGGTGAATGAGTCGTAAGTTAACTGCATCTGTCTACCTTATAGTTTATTTATTTAGATTTCTGTGGGTATAATCATAAAGTTTAACGAATTATGTGAACAAGGCGAATATGATACGGAACTATATTCAATAGCGTGATTATTCGAGTAGGTAATTATAAAAAATATTTAAAAAAATTATCACCGCGCGTGAGATTCGAACCCATGGCCACGGCTCGCTACGCATGAACGTGCATACCCACGTATGATAACCGCTAGGCTATCATGCTATATAACCTAATGGTTAAATTTATGAACTACAATCAGTTGCAAACGAATGTGAGAGTGTGTGTCTATAATATAGAAATTACTCATTAGAAGAAGGTCGTAAGTTAAACAGAACTGTCAATCTATTGCTTCGTGACATTGTCACTCCACTTTTGACCCTTACAGTACATACTAAAAATTACCATTTACTGGGTAGGGGAGAGGTGTGTCAATCATGTAAAATGTAACAAAAAAAATTCACTCCTTCATAATATTTTACCTAAAAATCACAGAGCAATCATTTTTGGTCACAATATAGTTGAGTTATCTAATTATAAAATCAAATACAGAAAGTAACAAAAATATCGATACAATTTTAGAAAATGGCACTTAATGAGATCAGTCAATAGTGTTACAATTGCTACACCGAGAGAGTCAATTGTAACATACAGAAATCGTCAACAATAAAACAATAACTCTAACAAAATCTCGTCATCAGTTCACGCTAAACACTTAAAAAAAGCTTTAAAACACTTAAAAAATAATAATATCAATAACAGTAATTCCGACAAACAGTTTAAACATACAAAAAATGGATCATTGTTTGCATAGCTGAAGTGTGCCCACTTATGGCAGTCTGTGCATTGCACCCAATCTTCTCTACTCGTTTTATAATGCTCAAAACAGACTATACACTTCGTATGCATCATCTGTGTCTTCATTTATATTTTCCTCTATCTCATTATTTTCAGTTCTTACAGTATTTTTTCTGGTCAATTTTTCTGGTGCCACGGTGCCTCGCAATGTCTTCTGAGGTCGTTTATAAACCATTTTGTATGAATTTTGAAAATAAAATGGCACTATTAAATAATTATCTAGTGTGAAAAATACAGAGTATCAAATGTAACATGTTACAATTGCCTCTCCTTGTTTTGTTACCTTTGCACCACTGCCGCCATTTTGCAATGAAAACTTATTTAACAAAAATCTATGGTAAATTTGAACAACTCACATACCTGCACGTATAGATTGGATGTTAACTTATCCGAAAATCACCACTGAACTATTGTAAAACTGTTTAAGTTAATTTTAATCATAAAAACCGTGCCGAACAATAATTTTACTCAACTTGCTATATTTCAAACTTTCATGTATTGAGACCGCATGTAAGGACTGTTTTAGCTGTAAGTTTGTTCGGTTAAACAGCACCAAATAAAGCTTCGATTGCCACCAAGAGCTACCGCTACTCGTCAATAGATATCCTGAAACAACATATGTTACAATTGCCTCCCTGTAACTATTGACACAGCTCTCCCCTACATCTTTCATTGACTTGAATGTGCCTTGGCGGCTGAGACTATGTCATGTTCACTCTAATGTGTCGCTCATGGTGGAGCATGTGTAGGATCATTTGTCATCTCCCTTCAAAATGGTTGAGCTGAATGGTGCTAATCTACGCGTCATGTTCGTGAACGGGCGCAGTCAGTAGGGAGTAGGGACTGATCAACTCTTTGCTGCCATGACTTATTTTAATTTAATTTAATATTTGAATTGTTCTCTTTTTATCTTTTCATTACGGACGCTTTTAACGTTCTGCATCGTTCTCACATGCATAGTTTTTAACATGAATGATGTAACCAATACTTTGTAACCATATTATTGTGATTTAAAAGAGTGTCTATGGAGTTTCTTGCCCGTTCTTCTCCATAGGTACCTACTACGCTTTGGAATGGGCAACTATCTTCAACTTTTTGACTGACCGACCCCTTGACAATTCAAAAGTGCCTGTAATTAGTAAATAAATAATAATAATAATTAAATAAATACTTTGAGTTTGAGTTGAGTTTGATAGCTAAGAACACTCCCGATCAAGTCACCTTTCAAACAAAAAAATAATAATCAAAATCGGTTCAGCTATTTGGTAGCTACGATGGCGCAGACAGACACACGTTAAACTTATAACGCCCCTCTGTTATTGTCAGGGGTTAATAAATAATAACTTTTAACGAAAGCAGCTGCGGTAGATAAGATGTAGATACATAATTTGTTAAGCGACCATTTTCCCAAAGCAGGCACGATAATTAGCATAAGTCTGGGTTTGATTCTCCGGTCAGGAACATTACAGTGACGCTCAGGAAAAGTACATTGTGCTAGCAAGACGATTAGTATACATGGCTTTCCGGGCCCTTTGTATTCCTCAGCCCAACGGAAATTACCTACGTAGGTCATTTTGTATCCATTTGTATTTTTTTGCTTTCAATTTCCTTTCACAACACATAATGGATGTAAAACCTTGGTCGTTTATGGCAAGCTGAATCAATGGAACACGTGATTTTATTGAGCAGTAATTGGAATGATTATTAGAGGGGCTCGTGGCTAATTGATAACAGTCGCACGGGTCGATCGTAGGTTGACCTACACTTACCGCGGTCGATTCCAGGATAGACGGAGGGGTCTCGGTATGTAATGTATAATGGTCACCATTATACATTACATACCAAGACCCCTCCGTGCCTCAGAAAGTACGTTAAGCCGTTGGTCCCGGCTGTCATTCGTAGATCTTTGATAGTCGTTACGAGTATTCAGAAGCCCCGAAAGTCTGACAGCTAGTGTTACCAAGGGGTATCGTGTTACCCAGGTCCGATAGGCAGTCGCTTCATGTAAAATACTGAAACCCAAAAATAGTTAAGAAAAAGGCTAGGTAGATTGGATTGGACTGATTATGCAGTTGTAACTGCCGCCTATTCGACGGATTTAACGGGCAAAATAACGGACAGTTAAAGCCAGCGCTTTATTAGGATTAGCATCCCTTTTCAAGGGATGCTATACATATACAAAATAACTTTGCACAGCGTGGACAAAAAACCAAGCGCTGAATTCAACTAATTTTAAAGTGCAAAAGTCGTGCAACTCTCTGAAAAACATATTATAATATGTTTTTCAGACAGTTGCACGACTTTTGCTTTTGCTTTTGCACACTTTTGTGTATAATATGATTCAAACTTGGAGCATTTATTTCAATTAAATCAATAACAAGCGCTTTTGAATTGTCAAGGAATCGGTTAGTCAGAAAAATGAGGCTAGTTGCCCATTCCAAAGCGTATTATGTTCTTATGGAGAAGAACAGGCGACAAGCTTCATGTACACTCTTTTTAATCAAATTATTGTTACAAAATATTGGTTACGTCATTCAAGTTGAAATTATACATGCGAAAACGATGTAGAAAGACGTGCAAGTTAAAAGCATTCATAATACTCAATTCAAACATTAAAATAATTAAATTAAGCCATGATCAGGCCCAACTGACGGCTCCAGTTCACGAACATGACGTACCGATCAGCACCGTTCAGTTTAACCATTTTGAAGGGAACTAAATGATTCAACACACACGTCACACCATCAGGGAGACATTAGTATATATGTAGGTTATACAAGTGACCTGATGGTGGCGTCACGTCACATTTAGGTGCGAGCACCATGTGTCCATCCTCTTACTAATATTATAAATGTGAAAGTTTGTATGGATGGATGGATGTTTGTTACTCTTTCACGCAAAAACTACTGAAAGGATTTGGATGAAAATCGGCACACAGATGGTTTATTTAAGTAGTATTAATATATAGGATACTTTTTACCCCGATATTCCCACGGGATCTAAACTTATGCGGGTGAAACCGCGGGGTGCAGCTAGTAATATTATAAACGCGAAAGTTTGTATAGACGGATGGATTGTTACTCTTTCACGCAAACACTACTACACGAATTTGTATGAAATTTGCCACATAGATAGTTTATAACCTGCGGATCTACTCCGAAGTGGTAAATAAATATATAGTATCGGCCGAATGTTCGGATCGGACCGACACATGGCCGAACCGAATATTATTGAAAACTGCGAAAAAACGTTCGCATCGGCACAGTTGGGTCGGGACCATAGTCAATATTCGAAAGAGTGTAGGAGTATAGGATCGGGACCGACCGAACCAAATAGTAACTTCGTAGCAGGAAACGGCCGAACATTGGGCCGATACGATACATTTACCACTTCGGAGTAGACCCCCAGGATTAACACAAAAAATACTTTTTATCCCAATTTTCCCACGGGATCGAAACTTATGCGGGTAAAACCGCGGAGCGCAGTTAGTGACATAATAAATTAATTTATTATTATGTGATAAACATATTAATATATGTATTTGTATGTTTTGTAGTGATAGTCGTATTTTTTGTTATGTTTTTTCTGGTGTACAATAATGTATAAATAATTAAATATTATTATTTTTAATTATTTTACCTATTGTGGTATAGCAATTTTATTCTAGGTGCATCGTCTTCACATATAGTTAGTTAGTTTAGTAAGGTAT
Source organism: Apamea epomidion (assembly GCA_947507525.1). Lineage (NCBI taxonomy): Eukaryota > Metazoa > Arthropoda > Insecta > Lepidoptera > Noctuidae > Apamea > Apamea epomidion. Next base: position 997,235 of record OX382239.1, read on the forward strand.
ACAAAATATTGTAAAACTTTTAAAAGAGTAACTTGCTCATTCTTCTCCATTACCTTTTCGGACGCGCGACTACAATTAATTCTATTATTTATTAATTCTATATGTTATTTATTTATTTATACATACTTTATAAACTAACAATAAAAATATAATATCCTATACGAATTCTATTTTATTGTAAATGTTGACGTTCAAAAGTGCCTTTGATGTGCCTATTTGAAATACACGGGTTGACTTTGACTTTGGCGTCGTCTAGTTTTAGTAAAAACTGGCATTAGTGGACATTCTGCATCATTCTCCTATTTTGTTGGGTGACCCTGAGTATCCTTTCCAATCTATTGTTTGATATTACGACTCCATCATGTTTTCACGCCAAACCTAGCATACGGTTCATATTTATTTGACGTTTGAATAAATTGGAAACGTCCTTTGTGTGTGGCTACAATGCGATGACTTATTGTTTGTGGCTCCGCCCGGTTGTGATCTTTTTCAGGATGTTAAGCTGGTGTGGATTGAATAGAACCTGATACAAAATGTCACATGCATACGGTAGACCCAGTGAGGTTGATCCATCGTTTTAAACTCAAACTCATTATTTGAAATAAACCAATTACATGCACTTTTGAATTTACTTTTGGGGTCAGTCAGTCAGAAAGATGAAGCTAGTTGCCCATTCCAAAGCGTAGTAGGTTCCTATGGAGACAAACGGGCAAGAAACTCCACGGACACTTTTTTAAATCAAAATATCTTATACATATATAATAATCAGTTCCGCTTTTTGCCACGCGCCAAAATAACCACACGTGCGCGTCGCTTCGTCAGATAAAAATACTGTAACTGCGTTGGGTCGGCGACGTAAGCACAAAGAAAACACAATAAAGTAAGTTATACACTTTACTGTAAAGTAGATGTAAATAAGTAAATAATTAAACATTATTAGTCTGTAGACCTCTATCTACTCCTGCGGGAATGTCGGCGTGATGTCATGTTATGAAACACTATCATTTCTCCTGTGTATTTATTTATTGTGTTACGTTGTTTTTTTTTGTACCTACCAAGGGTGGTATAACACAGCTTCGTTACTAATAAGTAAAGAAGCGATTACCTGAAAACATAAGTAACATTATGAGGTTTCCGAGTAATATATTTCATTGTGGTTTGTACAATTGACTTTGGCCTGCATTTGATTGAAGGACTCGTTCCTTCAACTGTATTTCGTCACTGGAATATTTAGTTAAAACTTTTTCACAATAAATCACTTTTATAAACCTATTAAACAGGTTTGCACAATAAATTAGATCAAATATTGTAATCAAGTGGACGGTTTACATTTCCAATGTCATTCAGTCGAACGTCAGTTCTGACAGTTAAAGGCATAGATTAATATAGTTAAAGGCGACATCTGGTGGTCGCCGATGCACAGTTGTAGTTTAATCGATATTTTAACAAATTGATCGCTAACCATCGAAATAATATCGTATGGAGCAATCCCTAATAATTTTCAGCTTTCAGTAAAAATTCATAATGAACCGAATAGCCGAATACGGTAGCGTAATTACTTTTTCTATATAGACTTCTTTCTAGAAACTTCATTGTCAAATAAATCCAATTTTAATCGGTGCATTATCTTTGACACAGTGTGGCAAGATTGTACATTCTAAATTTGCCGAGTGAATATTCTGGGAGAATTACCCCAATCAGGACAAATTTCGATGTTGGAAATCACAAATAATTTGTTTGTCGGTCTGGATCATGAAGATTCTCATTGTTTCAGCATTTAAACGTCACGTTGGACAGTGGTTGGTGATTTTCAAGAATTAAGTGTATTGGTGTAGTGTTTATCCTCTAATCATTTTACTCCTACTGCAAGCTCCGTTAAAGGACTTCGCTCCAATAAATGCTTAGTTACATAACTATCAATGGAAGACGTGGCGGTCAACATTAATTTGTTTGTAAGAGAATACGTGTGAAGCATATCAATGGCCAGTCTTATACAAGTTCTAATAATTAATTAAATACAATGCTCTGGCAGCAATCCCACAGGATTTCATTTCTAGAAACCTTTGAAACTGATCCATTTATAATTGCAATTTCAGATAAAAATACATTTGCATCAAAATCGTTTAAAATACTATCCTATACTTAGTTTATAAATATCTTATGAGAGCTATGCATATGGTATATTATTATGCATAGCTCATATATGCATATGTATACTAATAATAAAGCTGAAGAGTTTGTTTGAACGCTTTAATCTCTGGAACTACACGCCGGATTTGTTATTTTTTTTGTATGGATAGCCCAATTTTTAAGGAAGGCTTTAGGCTATTTAACATCTCGGGACACAAGGGTCCTTAGGAGCCGAGAAAAACAAAACGACAAACTGAAAGAACGCCAAGCGTAAACGAAATAATGGCCCGGGCAGGGAATGCGTAGGTATCATGACGAATCTTATAGTAGTTAGTTACAAACTAATACTATATATATATAACTAATAAATAGTGTGAATTCGGCAAGTTGCAATAAGCTATGTAAACGCTGTTTATAACAACACTCTAATTAGCACACATATTCTAATTATGTTTTCTAAGAGGTATCCGAGTTTGTTTAAAGGAGTCAATCAGCGGAACTACTGATTAAATTCCGAATATTATTTCACTAATGGGAAGCTACAGTATTGGAGAGTGTCATAGGATAATTATAATTATTATGTTAAAATGAGAATTTTCACGGAGACGAAGCTGAAACTATTATTAGATACTTAATAAGGTTTTGTAATTTACCTACTGCCGAAGGCCACGTGTACCAATAAATCACACTAAAATTAAAATGTGAAAGTTATCTGTTTAGATGTTTATTACTCAATCAGCCGAAAATGGCTGCACATCAGATTTGGAAAGGGTCCTATGGTCCTTCACCAAGTTCTACGACGAACAAAAATATACAGAGTTTTGAAGCACTAGTATTGCTTCATATTATATTTTGTTTTATTTGTGTCCATTTCTGGGCCAAGCTTGTATGGGACAAAAATCCATCTCCTTTAATTTGGCACACAAGCAGCTTATAACCTGGAAAACACATAAGGTACTTTTTATCCCGGTAGTACGTTCCTGTGAGATAATTTCCAACATACACGCGGGCGAAGCCGCTGGGAAAGGCAAGTAAAATAAATAAACAACTGTCATGAACAATGCTGGTCCCTTCTCCATAGGAAGTATTTATCCCCGCAGTGATGGGACGGCTGCAAGGATACTCAACAACATACAGAGAACATCAAAGGGCATCCCGGCCAGACGTGATAGCATTAGCGAGGCCCCGATGGAGAGGGGCAGCAGTACCTACGTGAGCGAATTATTGTAAAGTGACGCGAAAAATATCTGGTGCGTGTTTTGGTAAGTACTTACACAATCTTCCTTAAGCGGTTGTAAGACTGTGCGAGAAACTGAGTTAAGGCGGGTCACCAAACAACGCGCTACACGACAAGGCACAGACAACGCACCCCGAGCGTGATTTTTTTACGTACAAATTTAATAAAAAAGCGTTTCCACGCGGGAAATTTGGCTCCATTTACAGCGTCCCGTCGAGTGGCGCGTTGTAGTGTGTGATCCGGCTAAGAGTGTCCTTATACAGACCATAGACAATATAGACTGTCTTCTTTTTTTTTTTTGAGGATGGGAAATCATCAAATGACCCCTCCCGCTCTGGGTGGAGCGGAAGAGAGTGTCAGACTCTTACTGACTAAAACCCACCCGTGTTCCTTCCTTAGCCCTTTATGTACCAGGGCAACGGTAACCCCGTTCGGACGATCCCGCTACCATTATAGACTGTCTTAGGTCAGTGAAAACAATGATGGTGCGCAAACTCGTAACAAAATAGTATCATAGTCACAGTATAGTCAGATCCAAAAGCCTCTGCTGAAAATGTAAACAAGTTTTTTTTATGTTGGGCCAAATGTTATTTCTTTAGTTAAGTTGTGTAAATTCAAGATTAATGTAATATAAATAATGTAATGTTTAGTAGGCAGGCCCAGACGGAAATAGCGGGATGAGCTGGACTCCTTCAATAAGAACTGGTCCTTAGCAGCTTTGAACAGAGAGTAGTGGAAAGAGAGCAGGGCGCCCTTTGCCCAGCAGTGGGACATCACAGACTGATACTAATGATGGTGAATGTTTAGTAATTATCTTCAATTCAAGGTACAGCTTAATAATAATAATAATATTTATTTCGACTTAAACATTGTGTCATACATAAATTGAGGCAGCCCCAGTAAGTTACAAATGTACTTGTGTCGGAGCTGTCTCGCTCTTCCCATAAGTGGAATCTTAACAATGATGAGGCGTAAAAGGTTTTTTTTAAAAAAAAAGAAAAGTAAAACTAAAATAAAACATTAATATAGCAGCTCTGTGTGTGTGTTTGTGTAGGTATGTATGTAAGTGTGCGAGTGTTGAGTGTGTGTGTGTGGGGGTGCGTCGTGGTGTGTATACGTGCTTGAGTGTACCCATTTTTTTTTTTTTAATTTTTTTTTTTATTTAATTTTTTTTTTTTTTAGCTAACCCTGGTCAGAATATTTTCTGTTTCGTCATACTTTAGGGATTTCAACCATTTACTTATTGTTTTTTTACAATCGTATAACAACAGAGGATATATATCTAATTTGCGGTTCAGTTGATTATAGATGTAGGTGGATTGTGTAACATATTGACGTCTAGCAAAGGCGGTTCGAATCCCTGGAGAGTAGGCTACTATATCTCTGCGCCTTCTGCTTTGAGATGCTGAGTCAAAAGGAAGACACTTATGCAGGGTTAAGGACACGTAAAGAATATACAGTTTTCTAATTGAGAGCAAGTTGCTAACTCTATAGAGTTCAGTTGTAGGGTACCTAAATGGTTTGAAGTACATCACCTTTATAAGTGATCGCTGAGCTCTTTCCAGGTCAAGGAATTTAATTTTGGTAGCTCCACCCCAAATTGGTATGCAGTAAGTTATTACAGATTGCGCCAGAGCTTGATGGAACTAGCTTCCACCCGCGGCTTTGCCCGCGTGGTATGTTGATAAAAAGTAGCCGTTTAGTGGTGCAGGCGTGAAAGGTAACATACAGACATAACTGTGCGCTATTTTAATTGTTAAGGTATTAAATGTAAATGTATTCCCTTTTTATAAATAAACGATTATTATTATTATTATACATAGTTACTTTTGAATTTATAATAGGATGGATATGCCATCGCGCAAGAATATATATTTACCAACTTTTATAATACGAGGGAAACTGTCTTAGAACCAAAAATTCGCATACATGTGACATCTACTAACCCGCACTGGGTCCGCGTGGTGGTTTAAAATCAAAATCAAAAGTCATTTACTTATTCAAATTAGGCTGAGAATCGGCACTTTTAGAACGTCAAAATTACAAAAGACAGTCCCCCAAAAAACGCCCGCCCTTCACCACGGTTACGGCCCACTCCCTCTCACAGAGAAGAGGCCTGTGTCCCAGCAGTGGGAATATTTTGGGCTGATTATGCATATGCATATCAAACAATATTTAATATAAAGTGGAAACCTTCTAAATACAGTTGAATGTGTTACCGGCTCCCTTCAGTGAGTGATTGTGTAAGAATTTAACTTGAAGAGGGTCACTGTCATTTGATACAAAAGGATCAGCTGAAAGTGTAAGCAAACCCTCTTCAGATAAGAACAGACATTAGTACCTGTTCTTATACTGAAAAACTTTTTTACAAAAAAAAAAAAACAATCAACTTCCAACAAAAACACTACAAAGTGAAAAAATAACTCTAATTTCGGAAGTCGTTGTCTTTGGTTTTGCATTTTCGTATTTTCCACTGACTTCCGAAATTAAAGTTATTTTGGAAGTCGGTTGTTTTTTTTTTTGTAATAAAGTTGGTTGATTATTTTTAGTTGTTTTGTTGTGGTCCAGACGCCAGCAGGTCAAGTTACCCGAAACTGTCAAATTTTCGCAATCAACCCTGAACCTTAATGCTTTAGCGATAGAGTTGAAAATCTATTAAACACATTTGACAGATTGTAGTAGCTTGGTCTGTACCTACGCCACACAAATTCGTATACCTTCACTTCATCATCAACACTAAGTGGAAATAATACGTATTATTGAAGCTAACTCAAAAACCACTCTTCAAAACTTGACTAAATTTATATTCCTTCAAACAAAAGAAAAAATTTTCAAATCAGTTTATAAATGATCGAGATCTGAAGTAATAAACATTAAAAAGTTACAACCGAATTGAGAAACTCCTCCTTTTTTTTGAAGTCGGTTAAAAGAGGTTTTAATACAAGACAAATCTATGGTAGCTAGAATGGGGGCGGGAATTCTGTCTCTCATAAACAAAACGGCTTTGACTCAAGTGTGCGTTCTGTCTAACCGTAGTGCGAACGATGCCAGTTCAACTTGCTCCAATCCGGTAACCTTTAACTTTACTCATGAAGTTAACCCTAACCTTTAACTTTACTCATGAAGTTAACCCTTTGAACTTACTAGTATTAACTTAATTTGAAGGATTAAAGTAGTTGTTCCGGGTCTGGCTGTTTGTGTATGTGAGTTTAAATGTTTGTAAACGCACCCACGATACAGGAGAAATTCCTAGTGTGGGGCAATGTTTTTTACAAAAAAAAAATACTTCGAATATCTACATTTTTGACAAGTCTTTGACATTGATCAATTCATTCATTGATTCTTTGTCATTGTTTCAATTTCAATTTTACCAATTTAATACTGAATAAAATATTTTTTATTTTTTATTTAATTGATCGTTGCTGAGATGAGACTGCGACTAGATTTTGAACGTTTTTAGTGAGGGGGCCTTCTGAAGTTGCAGTTGTATTGAGTTTTATAAATTGTTCATTAATTTAACAACTTTAGCTCTACATATAAAAATAGTTTAGATAAAAGACTCTTTTATGGACTTACTTACTTACTACTTGTTAAACTCACAATCTCAGCCATTAAAAGAAAGCACTAATCTGCCTCACACGTAATTATCACCATCACATCACTTAAGCGACGCACAGCCCTATAATTGTTTTATAAAAGCTGAATGGCGCGCGCGCAAGTATCTGTGACGCGGCTTCGCTTGCGCGGCGCTAAACGCTAAATCGTTGCGCTAAATCATCGCGCACGCATCAAGGTTGTGGCTAGAAAGGTTGAAATTTTGTTAGATATTGCACTTCCGGGGTTAACGTTAAAACTCGAATTTCAAGTAAGTTACTGTTTAAAATTCATTATATATTTGCATCACAGCAAGGCGAAATGTGTCTGCACTGAATTTTATATGTAACATATTTTGTACCTACCACATTTTATGCAAATAAACGATTTTGATTCGATTCGATTTTGATTCGAGTTTAAAAGAAATGTATGCGTAAAGGCTTAGGTAGCTACGAGTATCTATTCTGATTCTTGCGTGTACAAAAAGCTATCTAAAACAGACCAGTGTTCGTTACAAATAGTCATTACAGCGATAATATTATTACAAAAAGTACACACAAGTGCAATTTGCAAAGTAATTAGCGTCGATTACCTGTCAGCAACAAGGTCGTTATGTAGTTATTTATCATGTCCATAAAAAAATGTATTAATAAAAGTTTCGTGAAAACATCGTATTTTATTTTCAACAACACATTATTTTCAGGCACACTCCGACTGCAATATTGACCATTAAAAATAACAACACAAACATAAAACAAGACTTTTTCATTAATAACCCAGTTGGAAACTATTCATTCCTAATTGACTATTTGCATAAGTTATGAGATCTGTGTACCTCTAATATTTAGCTAATCATCATTATCATCTGCTTAGCCTTTTCCCAACGATGTTTGGGTCGGCTTCCAGTCTAACCGGATGCAGCTGAATACCAGTATTTTACATGGAGCGACTGCCTACCTGACCTCCACAACCCATTGACTGGGTAATACGATACCCCTTGGTAAGACTGATTGTGAGACTTTCGGGCTACTGACGACCCGTAACGACTGTCTAAGATCCACGAATGACAGCCGGTACTGCCGAAGCAAGTACAATAAGCAAGTATAATATTTAGCTATTACTAATCATAATAAAATATCTAGTTTCCAAGGTAATCGACTTAACCCGAATATTACCAAACTTAAGTAGCAGTGGGCAGAGCACATTGCCCGCAGAACAGATGGCCGATGAGGGCGAAAGACTAGCGGTGGAAGGCCTCGTACAAGGTGCACCGGTGACCTTATGAAGGCCGCAGGAATCAGCTGGATGCAAGAATCACAGAACCGGTTGAAGTGGCGATGCTTGGGGGAGGCCTATGTCCAGCAGTGGACGTCTTTTGGCTGAAATGATGATGATGAATATCTAGTGGCTAAAGCATTAGGCTGGCGAGCGAGAGATCAAAAGTTTTTATCGTAGAAAGCCAAACGGGTTGTCTAATGAATTTCAAACTATAGTGACATTTAAGCTACCAATATTGTTAAAGGAATCGACTGAGCCAATGCCACGCAGTTGGGTACTTGTTCACCTTAGAACAACATTAATTGAATACTAAATAATAAATAATGAACTATGAACTCTATATGGAATAGGTATTTGTTTTATGTAAGTATGTAACGGCCGGCTTTTCGTCCACTGTAACTATCCTCATTATTTTGTAAAGTATTACTTACTAGTACATGTTCTACTATAGGTACCTATAGTTGAACATATACTAGTAAGTACTACTTTGTAAAATAATGAACAACATGAGTCTCGTTAGCTGGATTTATTTTACTGTCTTTAGCAGAATTATGGAACTGATCCTCTAAAAACTTATTGACATAATGATACACCGTTTTTTAAAATAACGAACCTTTAAAAAAAAATTTGAACTCCTAACGATGCACACTTTTTTTTCAAGCTTTTATTTAGTTTCACCTGTCCCGATGTTTGTCTGTAATTAAATCTTGCAAGTTAAATTTGATCCAGTTCCCAGTTACCGATTGAGCTGAAATTGTGCATGCGTGTGTAAATCGGACGACAATGCAAAATTATTATGACATGGAGCTGATCTGATGATGGAACCGGAAGGTGACTATAGGAACTCGGTAGTTAAATGACACAACCCCATCAAGTTTGGACTCGTTTGATCCGTCTTGACGAGTACTTTGGTGCTAAATGGTAACCAAGGTCTGATGATGGAGCTGAAAGATGGCCATGGAAACTCGATAATTAAACGACACAACCCCATCGAGTTTGGACTCGTATGATTCGTCTTGACGAGTACTTTGGTGCTAGATGTTAACCAGGGTCTGATGATAGAGCTGAAAGATGGCCATAGGAACTCGGTAATTAAACGACATAACCCCATCGAGTTTGGGCTTGTTTTATTCGTCTTGGCGAGTACTTTGGTGCTAGATGGTAGCCAGGGTCTGATAATGGAGCTGGAAGGAGGCCATAGGAACTCAGTAATGAAGCGACACAACCGCGTCGTGTTTGATTCGTCTTGATGAGTGGACCGTTTTTGATGGATGGTGAGTGGTGGTGGTTTGGTGGACGTGACTATGCGACCCCATCTTTGGGAAAATAAATTCGTTCGTTCATTAACGGAAACACCCTGCTACGCGCTACGAACTACACTACGGCGTAGTTCGTAGCGCGTAGCAGTGTTTTTGAACTAACCGTTGAGGAACCAACCCCGAAAAAATGGGTTAGGTTAGACCTCGAAATACGAATCATCTGAGAATATAATAGAGTACAATACTTTAAATTGTGTACACTATATCAATTACTATTTATTATATAAGAGTGTTAAATAATATTTTTAGGACGGTAAAATGGGAATTATTTGAGAATTTATAAGTCCGACATTTATACTGAACTATTGTGACAAGAAGTTATAGGCTTATAAGCTTACACCTAAGAGTCCTCCTGACCAAATTTCGGTCATGGCAGCCATTCTCAACGGAGACTAGCCACCTACGCGGGAGATATTATAGTGCACAAGTGTGTGCGCAGAGACAGGAGCACTCAGTCTTCCCTCACTCTCACAGCTCGATGGGACGGCAATCCGACACGACCGAGAGCTGAAGACCGCTGATGCGCCAACGGCTTAACATGTTTTCCGAGGCACGGGGGTATCCCATTACCAAGTTCCAATTTCCGTGTTGTTTCTGAAAATTTCCTAATGGAAAAACCCCATACCACTTTGCCCGACCTGGGAATAAAACCCAGGACCCCACGCTGAGCATTCGCGCTTGCGACCACGAAACCAACGAGGCAGTTTACGTAGTTCCTGGCTAACCGTATAAAAATCTCGAAATTATAATATAAGGGTCTTTCTTTGTCAGCTGATAATATTATATTCCCAGACATAAATAAATCTGCGATATTTATTAATGCTCGCAAATTCCACAGCGTAATATTCTACGAAATTAATCATTCTTCAAGAGACGAGGTACGAGTACCTCTCTGCCGAATTTAATCAAGTTCAATTGATAATACGTACTGCCCCAAATCACTTGTCCTTTTAAAATAAAGACATTATTTTAGGTTTTAAACTAAACCTATTTATTTAATTTGTCGCCATCACTAGCGTGCATGTGTCTGTAACGTGCACATGACAGGGTGTATAAACCAAGAAAAAAAAACACCTACATACGTAACCCTACCCCAATTCAATTCAATTCTGAATTTTTTATTGCGTACCATAAAGTATAGTCAAAGGCTGGAACTTTTCGTCCGGCCTATGTCTAAGTATTTGAATCTTCTCTAGTAGTAAGTATCATAGCTGTGTACAAGTAGGTATATTATTCAATATTATTGCATGTCCGTGAATCTGTTAACGATGCTGGTGGGCTACTATTTAGAACGTTTTTATTAATTACCTGAACATAATTTTTATTTCATATTCTGATGTTTTTTTTTGTTAGTTACCAGAAGGCATTGATTAAAAAAAACCGCCGCTACAGACACAATTTGTCGAAGTGGGGGATTACTGACCCATCCAACACCCAGTGTGACTGCGGTGCTTCTAATCAGACCATGCTGCACTCGCTGGAGTGTGCTTAGTGCCCGTCCACCTGCACCTCGGATGACCTAAACAATGCGGACTCAAAGTATATTAAAAAAAACGAGGAACAATACCATCAACACGAAAAGAAGAAGACCTATTTTTATTACAATAAGTAAATGAATACTATAGCGTAGCCTCTATCAAGTCATGACGAATCATAATCAGCCTGTAATCTTCCCACTGCTGGGACACAGGCCTCCTCTCGATGAGAGGGAATGGGCCGTAATCCACCACGCGGGCCCAGTGCGGGTTAGTAGATGTCACATGTCTTCGAATTTTTAGTTCTAGGACATGCCGGTTTCCTCACGATGTTTTCCTTCACCGTTTTAAGAGCAACGGTGATCAGCAGTGGCGATGAAATTGAATACGCAAAGTGCCTGCTTGGGTTCGAACTCGCGACCTATAACTCTTAAGTCGGTGCCGATATGACTGGGCCACCTCTGTGCTGCTCTTTCAGTCATGACGAATATAGGGTTGTAAACTTTAATGGTTGTGGTGGTACCCTTAGCGTGGGACCCCGGATGGCACGTCCCGGGTTTTTTTCTTTAGCTAACTTTTCCTTAGTTCTGTTTTCTTTACGGAGTATATGAGTGAGTGAGTGTGAGTGTGTGTACGATAATATGATATGTCCTCCAGCGCATCTTGAAACCGATAACATCAGTTTTGTTTTATTATTGTACAAAGACAATAAGTTTTCGGACGATGGTTTTGAGTGATGATAGTGATATTTTGTTTTCAAGATAGATAAGAAGCACAGGAAGAAGATCGGAAAAAATGTCATGTAATATATTATGCCCATATTAGTGTTGTTATTGTTTTGTTTATTTATAAAATCATCAGAACGGTGAGTATTTAGTAAGTGTTTTGCACAGTTAACTAAAGTAAGGGATACAAAGCGAATTAACTTTTATTTTCAACCTCTTTCAGCATTGTGACAACAGGTGGGCAAAGGTCTCCCCCACAGCTATCCCTGTGTGTTGCGGCTGTGTTGCGGCTACCTTCTCCGACGAATGAAAGCGACTCCCAACTTAAAACTAACTGGCTATAACACAGCTATAACGATTGACGTAGGGTTCCCATTGCTGAACACAGGCCTCCTCTTTTCGAGAGGGAGTAGGCTTCAATCCACCACGCCGGCCCAGTGCGGGTTGGTAGATGTCACAGGTCTTCGAATTTTTGGTTCTAGGACATGCCGGTTTTCTCACGATGATTTCTTTCACCGTTTTGAGAGCAGTGGTGATGAGATTATTTACGCAAAGTAAAGTGCTTGCCTGAGTTCGAACCCACGACCTACAACTCATAAGTCGCAGCCGACACCACTGGCCCACTATTGCTCAACAATAAATTTCTTTGACTGTACTCGGAATTAAGGAGCTCAGGAGTTTGTGATGTAACAGGTATTTTAAATAAAGATTTTTCTATTAAAGACGATGTCTTGTGTACCAAAAAATGTTTAACATCGCCAAGAATTTATTTATTGCTTACAATCTCTGTTATATAGTATTGTATCAATATGTAGCCGCAAAATATATAACACAATGGGTACTTAGCAGAGAGCAGTGGTGGCCCAGTGATAACGGCCGTGACTTTCGAATCGTAGGTAATCGGTTCGAACCCAAGCAGGAAAATCACTTTGTGTAAATTATTTAGTCACCACTGGTCTCAAAACGGTGAAGGAAAATATCGTCAGGAAACCGGTATGTCTTGGAACCAAAAATTCGAAGACATGACATCCGCCAACCCGCACTGGGCCCGCGTGGTGGATTACGGCCCTACGTGGCAACATTTTAAGCTGATTATGCTAATGGAATGAGTACTTAATTATAGCTACACATTGAAGCAGTATTGTGGAACACAAATTGTAGATAAATAATCAATTGAATTCTTTTTGAGGCTGACTATACGACGATTTGTATATGAATAGATTACTCTTTATTACGTAGGTACACGATATAAATACAGACATAAATATATAATTTTTACAAAAGGTGACACAATGGTCTTATTGCTAAGAGCGATCTTTTAAAGACTTGATATGAATTCTTAATTGGTCCAATAAAAAAAAAATATCTTTGATACTAATCTCTATGAATCATACTGGTATCCTAACGAGTATTTTAATTTAGAACTTAGTTTCAAAGCTATTATAGAACAATAAAGATTTCGGAACAATAAGGGAATTTAGTCTAAGCTTTGTTTTCTCACAATGTGCTGATTGCGAGTTATTCAGATTTTCAAAATTACCTAATGAAGATTAATGGTGTCGATTTATAATGTAAAATATAAATTATGCTTATTACCTGAATATTCATTGTTTTGGGAATTAGATAATAAAATATCATGAAGAATTTTTTATTTTTTTATTTAGAATAGAATATAATACTCTTTAAATTGTACATCATACAAATTACAGAACATAAATATATAAAATTTTACATAGGGTGACACAATGGGCGGTCTTATCGCTAAGAGCGGTCGTTTAAAGACAACCTTTGGATGGATTAAAATTAAGGAGAGACAAATATAGTAGGTAGTCTGTGGTGTACCATTTACATTATACAATAAATAAATACATAAAGTATATTTTACTCATCTAAATAAATATATACTTATAATAATAAACATGAAACAAGAGCAAAGAAAAAATAATAATAATAATAATATAATAATGATGATGTTTAAGGAGAGAGGAAGTGCTTTTTTATCATAATTTTGAAAGCGGACAAAGATAGAGCACGCCATACCGACACGGGCAAGTCATTCCATAACCGTACTGCTTGAACACTAAAAGAATTGTGAAAGAAACTGGTGGAAATGCATCGGCATCTCTAGTTTCAGGTTTTCCGGTGACCTCAGATATCTATTATGTGTGTCATGAAGGAACTTGAAACGTTCGTTAAGATAAGAGGGGGTTTTAAGATTAAACAAAATACTGTAGAGCTGAAATAAGATATGATAATTCCAGCGAAGACGTATGGAAAGTCACTTGAGCTTTTACGAAATTCAGATATGTGATCATATTAAAACTAGTTTCTTACTTTAAAAATTACTATTTAAATAAGTTATTTTTCACAACGCGACTTGATCCCTGTACCTTAAGTGTGCTTAAGTTTAAAATCTTCCAAACAAATAGCCTGAATATTCATAATACGTGTGACAATGGCTAAGGGCTACTCGTGCCAAAAATTATAGCTGAACATTTAAAACAACATAATATTTCAAGAAAAAAAAATCCACTCACCAAAAAGCAGCAACAGCAGGTCGCTCAACGCCAAACTGAACAGATAGTAGTTCGTCGCAGTGTGCATGGCGGGGTGCTTCACTATGACCACGCACACAGCCACGTTGCCCACAACGCCGGTCAAGAAGATCACCAGGAGGAGCACGGAGATGGGCACTATCTTCTGCAGCGGCAGGGTGCGCGGGCCCATCATCACCCACAGCATCTCTTTTTCCGAGCAGTCGAAGTAAGACAGGTTGGTGCAGCGCTGGAAGAACTGGCCGGTGGTCTCGTTTTCGCGAAAGAATTCCGCCATATTAAAGTTTTGTTTTGTTCTTGAATATCGAAAATGGATTTATGGTGCTCGCATTTTTTTTTAAATATTTTTGATGTGTCACTGTGTAATTGAACTTTTATTAATTATATTAATTCATATTATTTTAAGTTCTAATATTGTATATTAATTGTATTTTTTTTTTAATTTTACACTTAACTTATAATTTCCTAAGTTAACTTTCCATTAATCATTTTATTTAGACGATTATTATTTTAATTAACTATAATTACATCATACACTAATAAACAAAACTTTACACTAAACTTCCACCTTGACGAAATAACTTCAAAAGTTGATGTCTACGCGATCGTAGCGCTACGCTGCTACGCGGCTACGCACCTACGACCGTAGCGCGCGGTGGCATGCACGGTACTGGCGCTTCAACTTGATGCAACTCTGAAAGGCTTTTATTCAAGTTCTTAAAATATTTTTAACATGAACTTTTCTTAACATTTCTTAAATGAAGTTAGTAAAAGCTTTGAGTGAATACCACACATAACTTAGATATAAATGCTGAGATAACAGCTGATTGATATTGCATGGAAAAAAAAGAGGCTGCTCCAACCCCTGATCAAATAGAATATGGACAGGATGATGCTGGTGTTAATAAATAAGTGAAGATGTATTTCAGTCATCTTCATTTACAGAAAGAAGATTTCGTCTAAAAAGGAATTAAATGGTATAAAAAAGGTAAAAAAAACGAATTTAGAAGTAACTCAAAGGAACTAAAAGAAAAGAAAATAACTTTAATTTCTTCAAGCAAAACCATTAAATCTTCACCGAGTGCTGCGGGTGTCCAATTAATTAATTCAATTAAGATTTTCATTGAGAATCACTTTAAACGGTAATAAATTCATTCATTAAAAGAATCGTGCGATTCTGCCAATCTTTATTAAAATGGGATACTAAACTTGTTTTAATATTGAAGTAATAAAGGCTTACGCAAATTAGGGCGAGCCGCGCAAGTCTAAGTTAAATAATTTATTCCAAATAGGCACATAAAACGCACTATTGAACGTCAAATTTACAAAAAAATAGAATTGATTCTAGTCACCCCTTCCAAAAGGAGAAGAATGAACAAGAAAGAAAGTAAGAAAATACAGTCATTTATTTAGCACAGATTAAAAGACACAATAGACCAGCTACATACAAGAAACTCCACCGTTAGTCTTTTAAAATATTTTACAATATTTTGTACACATAAATTATATAATTATGTAAAAGTATGATTTTTGCAACACGTTGCGTTGATACATTACGTTCATACATTTTATATAACGCACACAACAAGCGGGCCGCACCCCACTTTTTTGTATGAAAATGCGTTGCGCTGCGGCCCTTGCGGCTTCAATGTGCACTTGGCTTTAGAGCCCGATGGTTAACTTGTCAGGCTGACGATTTAAAAGGTCATGAGTACAATCCCTACTCTCTAGTCTCTCTACACGTGAATGTAAAAAACAATTATTTATTTGTATTTCGTTCAGTTGAAGATCAGCGCTTTTTACGTAAGAAGCAGTGGTGGCCCAGTGGCAACAGATGCGACTTGCGAGTTGCAGGTCGGAGGTTCGAACCTTGACAGGCGCTTTACTTTGTGAAAATTAACACTACTAAATTAACAAAAAATCGGTGAGTTTTACTCGTGTAAAGCTTACCGGTTTTTTAT
The DNA here is from genome assembly GCA_947507525.1 of Apamea epomidion. Classification (NCBI taxonomy): domain Eukaryota; kingdom Metazoa; phylum Arthropoda; class Insecta; order Lepidoptera; family Noctuidae; genus Apamea; species Apamea epomidion. Next base: position 1,013,509 of record OX382239.1, read on the forward strand.
TATTTTATATAATTTATTGAACCCGGCCGATGGCTTCAATCAATGGATTAATTATCGCTGCAAAATCATTGATTTCCGAGCGTAGAGAAGGGTGCTTTTAAGTTGATTTTTTATATTATTTGTTGATCTGTCTAACCTGTTTTTCTGTGCCATAGGCTCCTCCTCATCATCATCATCATCATCATCAGCCTATAGCAGTCCACTGCTGGACATAGGCCTCTCCTATTGCACGCCACGGCTTCTACTCCCTTTACCTTTTATACCCTGTTTTTGTACAGACGATAAAAATAGACAGCCGGTATAGTGCCTATAGCGAAAGAGTTCTTATTGATACTGTCAGTCGCAGTCCAATGAAATAATATTGAGCTCTCTGCAAACAAAGTGGTAGGTAATGGTGGGAGACGTACAAAGAAAAATAAATATTTCTCACTGAAATACGATTAAATTCTAGACATCGACAGCTTTTCGTAATTTTGCAACTGAAATGTGTCAGACTGGTACAGTCGAGTTCAACAACAATGTTTCAAAATATTGCAAGCGTTAAAATGATCATATAGTTCTATACAAACTTAGACATCAATAAAATATTATCATATAAACTGTTCATAAGTATGTTACGGAAGAGCAGTCAAAAATATCTGATTACTCTTCGGAACATAAATATCTAACTCTAGATTTCAATATATTTGGTGCAACCTAGGATTCGTAAATATCTATACAGCTTTGAATATTCAACTAAATGGCCTTTACCATTAAATTTATTTTTGCTTGCCGGAGCAGAAGTACGAGTAATAAAGCAATGTTGCCGTTCGTAATAGGAATTGAGAGAGCTGAAAATCTTAGGGTCAACGCAGACTATACCTACCTATTTGTTTAAAACTTTTCAGTTGATTTAATTATAAAAATAAAATTTACTTAAGCACATCAGTATTTAATTTTTATTTTATTATTCTCAAATTCTTATTTTGTCCTTCTGAAAACCTAACAATTAAAATAAGGTAGGGAACTTCCAGTCAAGGTTTATGCAATAGTGCTGCCAGTTTTAGAATCTGGTATATCCACCATTGGCATCAATAACATCTTGCAAACGTTCACGCATTGATGCAATCATGTTTGAACAGGCGGCGCTACTCCTAAAGCCTTCCCAAATTTCATGTACGTGGGCCCTTAAATTGGTGACTGAAGAGAATGCGCATGCTATCCAGTAGGTATTCGGATGAAGGATGTCATAACTGACCACTTCAAATTGCATTTGTTTCAAAGAAAAAGATTACTATAGGATATACTTCTGTAAAGAGATTGTTCAAAGAATTTAAGACAACAATTCGAGACATGTCAAATTGTCAAGATATTTTTCATGGAAAAATTGCATAGATATTTGTGAACCTAACTTTGCGCTAAATAATATGAACAAGGGATTGCGCACAATTTTTAGAGTCTTTGTCTGTAGCAACGTCATTGATATAATGTAGTCACATATTTATGATGTCACAGATTGTTTACAATTTATTGTAAGGCAAAGCTGTTTAGAAAGTTTAGTTTTATGAAACTAACCATTGCCTATATATTTTTGATTCATGAACATGCTCAGATATTAACGAACTCGACTGTTCCTAAGCGTCTCGTCTGGGAAATTGCAAATGGCCGAATTCATAAGTCCGCTTTCAGACAAAATAAATATAATAATAATGAGAGTTTGTCTTAGACGTTACTGACATCGGTGAAGGAAAAACATCATGAAGAAACCTGGACTTATAGTTAGTCTGAAATCACCAACCCTAACTACTTCCTACTAATATTACAAATGCGAAAGTTTGTAATGATGGATGGATGGATGGATGTTTGTTACTCTTTCATGCAAAAACTAATAAACGGATTTGGATGAAATTTTTAACCAGGATCAACACATATAATAATTTTTTATCACGATCTTCCCACGGGATTGAAAGTTATGCGGGTGAAATCGCAGGGCGCAGCTAGTAGTTAATATGTATAAGTCTGAAATCACCTACCCGTCTTGAGCAAGCGTGGTGATCAATGCTCGTGCCTTCTCTGTGTGAGAAGAGGCCGTTGCCCAGCAGTGGGACAGTAACAGGCTCGTATTATTATTTAATGACTTATGTTTTAAGCTTCCCATTTTATTTTTGACAAGCTGTCGATCGTCGTGTATGAATGTTTTGCTCTTACAGTGACAGTAAAACTATTGATATTTTTTTTATTTCCAGTAGATAACATTATGAATATACTAGCAGCGCCCCGTGGTTTCACCCGCATAAGTTTTGATCCCGTGGGAATATCGGGATAAAAATCTCTATGTATCCTATGTGTTAATCCTAGTTATAAACTATTCGTGTACCAAATTTCATCCAAATCCGTTCAGTGGTTTTTGCGTGAAAGAGTAACAAACATCCATCTATCCATCCATCCATACAAACTTTCGCATTTATAATATTGGTAAGATATCCCGATGCGAATATCAACCTATATTTCGCTAGTTATATAAGTTGTTATTAAAGTATACAAAATTACGCAAATTAAAGTATACAAATTACTAGTGAGGGTTGGTAGATGTCACATGTCTTCGAATTTTCGGTTCTAGGACATGCCGGTTTCCTCACGATGTTTTCCTTCACCGTTTTGATAACAGCGGAGATGAAATTATTTACACAAAGTAAACTGCCTGCCTGGGGATGAACTCACGCCCTACAGCCCGTAAGCCGGGGCCACCAATGCTCTCTTCTCTTTAACTTATTTAAAACAAACCGAATATTGATATCGTCCGCATATTGATATCGTCCGCATATTCCATACATGACATGACCCACAAAAGTCATCATAATCATCTGCGACCCCAACATAGTTGGGAGTAGGCTACCCTAATCCTAACTATGTTTGGGTCGGTTTTCAGTCTAACCGGATGCAGCTGAGTACTAATATTTTACATGAAGCGACTGCCTATCTGACCTCCACAACCAGGTAACTGGTTAATACGAAACCCCTTGGTAAGACTGGTTGTCAGAGTTTCGGGCTTCCGACGACCCGTAACGACTGTCGAAGATCCACTAATGACAGCCGAGACGAACGGCTTAACGTGCTTTCCGAGGCACGGAGGGATCTTGGTATGTAAAGATGGTTACCCATCCACGGACCAACCGCGGCAAGCGTAGCTTAACCTGATCGATCGACCTGTGCGGCTTTTATTACTTAGCCACAAGTGCCTTATGACCCATAGAAGTTCCATTCACAAAAAATACAGAGCGTAAAAATGTCAATGAATAAAATGTCGTGTCCCATTTGCCCCAGTACCCAACACAATACACTGATTTAACCCTTCAAACTACCCACATAATGACTACCTAAACACGTGTCAGATGTAAGACGGATGCTGTTCGAGCATGAATGAAGCTCCAACCATTGAAGATGAGTGGCATTCGATTAGCAAGGCGAGCGGTGAAGGATAATGCTATTGGGTCGAAGGTATACGTACCGGTGTACAGGTATTGCCACTCGCGGTATGAAAGGGTTGACTTATAATCCAATGAGTATATTCCATCGTACATCACTGTCACATGTAGGGTAGCCAAACCTACTATTTAATATAGGGTCAAAATAAATCAGCTAGCGAAACTCTGCAGACGTGATGGGAAATATTTTTTTAGGGGTCAGTGACCACTGGTGTGTTGTTACTTCAAGTATGAGTTGAGATATGTTTTATCTTGTTTAGATATCGGTACCAATCACGTCTCATCTCACGTCTTTACACAAAAAACAGTTTTTTTTTAAACTGATATTTCAAGTGAACACACTAATTGCTTAATATAATTAATTAAATTTCAAATCATCAAATTAATTTCCTTTTGTGTGTCATGAGAGAGTAGGGGCTTAGACAAAATCAGCCGCCGCCCTGATGTCACTCGGAAAGCGGAATTGGGCTGGACACATCTGCCGCATGTCGGACGATCAATGGGCCAAACTTACGACCCAGTGGCTCGCGCTTAGTGGTTAACGACATCGCGGCAGGCCAAGACGGAGATGGCGGGCTGAGCTGAACTCCTTTGATAAAGATTGATCCTTGGCAGCTCTGGACAGAGAGAGGTGTAAAGAGAGTAGCCTTTGCCCAACAGTGGGACATTGCCGGCAAAAAAAACCCCTTTTTGATTTATAATGTTTAAATATCGATACCCATCACGTGTGCGGAATTTCGCTAGCTAATTTAATTTAACCCTGTAAGTATCCTGGTATATAAAAGGCCTAAAACCTTATTTTCTAAAATAAATGTAGGCGAAACTGCTATATTTTCATTTTAATACAAAATGGCGAAATAAACGCAATATGGCCACTATTAACCTCATAAAAGCTAAATTAATGTAATTTGTAACCTTAATTTAGATTGTAATAATAATTATTTACGCGTCATAAAAAAAATAAAAATCTGTTAATAAAGGCTCAAAGAAGCAAAAAATATACAATGATGTTTATTTAATTAAATTTTCCTATTATTCTGTTTTTTCGCCGTTTACTATATTTTTACTGGCAATGGCTACGAAAATATTTGATATTATAAAAATAAAGTTGGTAACCCAAGTCACATGTAACATTTTTAAACAAAATTCTTATAAATTGACCACACGTAGTCGGTACAGTACAGTAAGTTTTTTCAGCGAACTTTTGGACGGTATAAAGTTGTTGATAATATTTCTTTACATTACGCTTTGTTTTTTTAGGGTTCCTTACCCAAAGGGTGCCAACAGGACCCTTTTGTTATGCCTCCGCTGTCCGTCCGTCCGTCCATCCATCCGTACGTCCGTCTGTCTGTCAATGTCAATGGGTTGTATCTCATGAACCGCAATAGATGTCTACTTTTGAACGTCAAAAACTGTGACAACTGTCTAGTTGTCACAGTTTTTGACTTTCAAAAGTGCATTTTATGTGCCTATCTATGTATATATATAAATAAAAATGGGTCTTCGAAATGTATGTCCGCCCATAATTTTCGAACGACTGCACCAAATTGGATAATTCTTTTTTTTTGTGTTCGTTATTGTCAGGACAAGGTTTGTATACATAATTGGACCCGGTAGGTGGCGCTGCTTTTTCGGGTGGGATGACGTCTGCCGGGTCCGCTAGGTTCTACCAATCAATCAGCGTTTTACTTATAGGAGTAGGGTAGGAGTAGTGTAAGAGTTGGATAGGAGTAGTGTAGGAGTAGTGTAGGAGTTGGATAGGAGTAGTGTAGGAGTAGTGTAGGAGTAGGTTAGGAGTAGGGTAGGAGTAAGTTAGAAGTAGGGTAGGAGTAGGGTAGGAGTAGGGTAGGAGTAGGGTAGGAGTAGTGTAGGAGTAGAGTAGCAGTAGGGTAGGGGTAGGGTAGTAGTAGTGTAGGAGTAGGGTAGGAGTAGGGGTAGGACACCACGCGAACGAAGTAGCGCCGGGCAGTTAGAAATAATTTATATGGCAAAACAACGTTTGCCGGGTCAGCTAGTTTGTAATATATGCTTTGACTTTGACTTTGAGTGTGTATTTCTATTGCCGCTATAACAACAAATAATAACAATAAAACGTGTTTTTTCGGCGTACGCCTCGAGGTACGGAACCCTACGTGCGAGCCCGACTTGCAGTTTATTAATGCCGATTTTTTTAATGATAATTTATGGATTGATGACATAACATTTATCTTATACAGAACTTTATTTTTAGGGCAGCGAATAAACCTGAGCAGCCTATTACAACACAAATTTTATTTTTAGTAGACCCAGTGATTCAGGTTTAAACCATCAAGCAATAAAGTTGAAAATTTAAAAATTCCTCGTTGGTTTAAATCTGTGTCTAAATCTGAAACTCGTTCTGTTATAGACGTCAGGAGTTTATTCTGACTCTGTTTACACTCATATTGAATTGTGTGCGCACGCGGCTGCGGACGGCGTAGCCGACGTAGCACACCACCTACGCCGTAGCATGCCGTAGGCACTTGATAAGAAACAACTGACAAATTAATTCGTATTTTAAACGCAAAAAAAATCATTCAAAATACGAGACACTGCTTCTTAAGCCGCATTTTCCCTGCCGAGCGAACTTTTTGCTTTGAGCAAATGTTTGCTGTTCTGCTGATACAGAAAACATCTGAAGGCCAATTCACGTTCAAAATCTAGTCATAATCTCATCTCAGCGATAATCAATATTAAAAATGTAGGCAAATTAGAGGTATTTTGACAGATTGAGACTGAGATCAGACTGTGAACGTATTTAAAATTACGAGAATTTCCCCTCTGTTTTCACTACAACGTAAAAACGAACACTAGTTCTAAACAAAAGCTCTTAAAAAAAGATCGGACCCAATGTCGAGCGAATGCACAGAGCACCTGTTCGCTCACCAGTGACGTTGTTTTCACAGAATGAATGAGCGAGCGAGCAATCCTTCGCAGAATCCAACCGATCATCACTGAACAAACCTGTTCTTGCACAAGTGTTTTCATTGACCGCCGAACAAACGCTTGCTACCTAATTGCGTAACACACTATCAATCACAATTTGAATCATATTGAAGGATATTGCTAATCCACTGCTTCATATATTGGAAAAATTTGCCTATGCAACAACGTAAATAACGCGATGAATGTTGTTGAACTGTCAAAATGAAAGCGGAATGACTTTGATAGTGTGTCTTGCTCTATTCAGAACGCTAAGTGAAAACGCACTTTTACAAGTATTATCACAAAAACCGATATTTCAAAACAAAAACGATCTAGGTTAAAGTAATTTTTTATCCTACAAGTCTTTGTTTGAGCAAAAAGCATCTGCGACATTATCCTTTACTTCTGCGTGTATTAGTTGATTGATGTCCCCAGATGTCTGTACAAATGGTCTTCAACTCAAAGGAGGTCTACGACGAAGGGCGGCCATCTTTATGTTAAAACTCTAACGAGTCCACAACTTTATAAATAACTTTTATTGGAGTTTTATAGTTTGATATCTGTACGAAATGGTTATTTCAATAGTTTTGAGTAATTATTAGGGTAGTCGGGTATATTCAGTAGGTAGTTTTAGTAGAGTGAAATTAATTTCGGGAGCGGTGAATGCTTGTACGAATCCCGCACCCCCGGCCAAAGGCAGAGTTGGAACACCGCGGAGGTTTTAGCCGATTAGAGTCCGGCATACCCCTCCGTCACCCCCACGATGGAGGAAGTACATGAGGATTTCCACTGGGCAACAAAAAAAAAGGGTGAAGATAATTTGTAGATGAATTGAACTGTCTATACAATTTTTAATATTATGTTGATTCCGTAAAACTAAACAGTACGCGATTGTTGGGGAAGCATTGCTTAAGTTTATTGATTACTCTTTATTACAAGACCATTTTGATAAATATTTACACTTGCCTGCGATCGTCCAACTGCAAAGCACCTTCTCATATAGAGGTAAGTATTATGTACTCATCTCCACGCTTGCTAAGAGCACTGGAGAGCAGTGGTGGCCCAGTGCTGACGGCCGCGACTTACAAGTTGTAAGGTCGCAGGTTCGAATCCAGATAGGCGCTTTACTTTATGTAAATGAATTCATCACCACTGCTCTCAAAACGGTGAAGGAAAACATCGTGAGGAAACCGGCGTGTCCTAGAACCAAAAATTCGAAGACATGTGACCTCTACTAACCCGCACTGGGCCCGCGTGGTGCATTATGGCCTACTCCCTCTCATCGAGAGGAGGCCTGTGTCCCAGCAGTGGGAACATTATAGGCAGATTATGCTTGCTTACTGCAAATTGGCGATGTAGACTTTTGCAGACTGGTTACATGATTATCTTAAACTAGCTGCGCCCCGCGGTTTCACCCGCATAAGTCTCGATCCCGTCAGAATATTAGGATATGCAGTATCCTATATGCTAGTTCATGGTCTACTCGGTGCGTTGATGGTTCGTTAACATTTGGGTCATACTAGTTAGAAGATTAGACCTGTTTTTAGCACATTTACTTAAATCTAATACAAAGACACTCCAATTTTATTTTATTGTACATATATACATTTTCTAGAACAAAGTTGAAATACTTTCTCTTAAGTACTCTTTAAGCTACAACTTTCTTTGATACTTGTACTTCAAAAAAGAAAGTTCTAAACTTGTTGCCTTTAACTTTGAAAGTTGTTCTATCTGGGACGATCAAGTGACGAGATTTAGAACGGTTTTCTACAGACTATCCATTTGATAGTTCGTTCGAAGTGACTTTGTTACTTTTTCTTTAGGATAAAAGTATTTAAGTACATATAAAGATTAATGCCCGTTTCTAAAGTTTTGTTTACCATTGGTTATCATACTGAATAAGTATTTCATTTCAAAATTCAATAATATTTCTACACGATGGAAAGATTGCTTCAATTTTTCTCCTTCTAGGTATATTATAAATACCCGGCTGTTATTCGTAGATCGTTGACAGTCGCTACGGGCAGTCAGAAGTCCAGAAATCAGACGACCAATCTTTCTTTAAAAAAAAAAGTCTTACCAAGGGGTATCGTGTTGGGCAGAGCACCGCCGTGTCCTCGTAGAGGCGATCGGCAGCGGCGGCGACCTCTCGCGTCCGGCCCTGGTTCAAGCCATGGTCCGGGGCGAGAAGGAGTGGGAGGCGGTCACCTCCTTCTGCGAAGCAGTCATGCTAGCGAAGGAAGTGGCGGGATGGGCAAGGGAGAGGTCCTCACGCCTCAGCTGCCGCGGGAGACGCTCCGGGCGTCGGCAGCCGCGTGACGACTCCCGGCCACCGTAGGCGCGGGCCTGCGGGCGGAGAGCAATGGGTAGCTCTTCGTCCGATCAGGACCAGGCCCGTGCCGGACGGCGCGTATGTGTTCCACGCGCGCCTCAAAGAGATGTCAGCATAGTTGACGGGGCCCGACAGGGCCGAAGCCTGCCGGGGTAGCGGGATCGTCCGAAAGGGTTACCGCTGCCCTGGAACATAAAGGGCTAAGGAAGGAACACGGGTGGGTTTTAGTCAGTAAGAGTCTGACCAAAGACATTAAATTATTTCCTATCTTAAATCTCTTTGAGTCTGACACTCCCTTCCGGTCCACCCAGAGCGGGAGGGGTCATTTATTGATTTCCCATCCTCAAAAAAAAAAAAAAGGGGTGTCGTGTTACCCAGTAACTGTTTTGTGGGTGGTAGTGACAAGCCTAAAAGTCCTTTCGTGTTACCCAGTAACTGGGTTGTGGAGGTTAGCATGGCAGTCGTTCCATGTAAAATACTGGTATTCAGCTGCATCCGGTTACACTGAAAGCCGACCCCAATATAATTGCGAAAATTCTAGGCAGATTGATTGATATATTATTGATAAATACTATTTATGGAAACATCGACAATGTGAAGTTAGCTGAACTGTCAAAATCAACTGACAGATCGAACATAACATCGTTGGACACTCACTTTTGCTCGAGACAGCTCCGCGGACGAGCGCATCACTTACGTATCGTATAAAATTAATATTACTGTGTTTTTAAGTGTGCAACAAGACCGAAATCAATCATCGTTGTAATAGTTTTAGTTTAATCATTAAATTTATTATATTTGCAAAGAGATTGTTCTATTTGCTTTTGAATATATTATTCTGAGTTAATCTTGTAGCGGTACCTACAACGCCACATGCGAACTTCGCGTCATACTGACGTCACGCAAAATGCTGCATCGCGCAAGCAGAGTTTACCGCGCAATTAGCATATATACAACTGCCCGACATGATTCATTGGGCAGTTGCCCGTCAGACACAACACCCGTCTGGTTGGGGGATCCTCCCTTTTCTATGGAGGATGAGTGAACTTTACAATCTGTTCCTCATACCTCTATAATCTCATCTGATTTATATCACAAAATCTATTGTTACAAATTCTCATCTAATTTTTTAGACTGGATTAATTTACTGCAACAAAGCTAGGTGTTAGTTAGGTAGCCAGGTATACTGTCACGCCAAGCCAATACAAAGCTTATTGTTGTGATATAATAGCCGTGGTCTAGCATACTACATAACTACCGAGTTAGGTCGCGGACACCATTCATGTTGAAGCTATTGTTGAGCTTAGGCGGATCTCACACTAAACACGCCACGCGACGGGGTGCGGGGCCCGAAATGCCCCGCGGGCCTATCATCCACGACCCTACTCAAAAGTAACGTCAATCGGCAATCGTATCATTCGGTTTTAAAAGGATTTCATTATTTATCTTTTTGATAGATTATTTTATATTCTGTGCATGGGAGAACGTTGTAGGCCTTGTAGACTGTAAATTTGTAGACCATTTTATTTTTATTAAATTGTAATAATTATATTAATAATTATAAAAGCCAATTATTTTTAAAGAGTAACCGTGAAGTTTCTTGCCGGCTCTTCTCCATAGGAAACGACCGATTGGAACTGTGCACCTAGCTTCTGACATTCCATAAGTGCCCATATAGGTTTACGAGTATGTGAAATAAACTATTTTGATTTTGAACGTGATACAAACTCAAAGATAAGATAAGATAAGATAAGATAAGATTTATTTATTTGTTAAACATTGTATACATACAAGAGCATGCAAGATATTACATAGTTTAAGTCCAATCATGTTTAGCCGTAAGTATCGGCGTACAAATATTTCCATAACAATGAAAAGAACATTAACAATACTAAAGATCGAAAAATGCAATTACCTAGTTTTAATTTAGAAACTTTACAGATTAGAAATTATTTTTATGTTATAATGTCAAAATTAAATTTAAGGCAAAACTTTAATGTCAATCAGATACAGGAATAATGTCAAAGTTACTACATGTTTATCATTAAAAGATTTATGTCAAATTTACAAGATAGATGTCAAAATGACAAGTTTAATGTCAAAAATTACAGAAATTATGTCAAGAAAATTACAGCCGTGGTCATATAAATTTAATATTAGTGTCAGGAAAAGTCACAATTATTCAATCAAAGACCTTTTCGGCTAGAAATTCGGAGACACTATAATATGCTTTTTGCGAAAGAAACATTTTTAATTGGCGCTTAAATGCATTACTATTTAGCTCCTTCCAACGTTTAGGTAATATGTTAAATATAGTAGGCGCCATGCATACGACACTTTTGCGCATGAGTGCCGTTTTTGCTGGGTAGACGCGAAGAATGGTCATATCCCGTCTGTTACGCGGTACAACGTCCTGTAGACGTGAGAACAGATTCGGGTTTGTTTTAACAAACATTGCGGATTCTAGGATATATAGACACGGAAGAGTTAATATCTTGTACCTTTTAAAATATGGTTTACATGTATCAACCGTTTTTAGCCCAAACATAGATCTAATGCATCTCTTTTGGGCCTTGAATGCCTTGTTAGCGTCGGTAGAATTTCCCCAAAATATGATACCGTATCTTAGGTGAGACGCAGCTAAGCCATGATAGGCTGCAATCAAGGTATCTACATTCACCACTGCAGCTAGTGAGTGCAATGCAAATGCAGAACTACTAATTTTTTTGCAAATGTTCTCGATTTGTGATTTCCAGTCAAGTCTTTTGTCAATTGTTAATCCAAGAAATTTAGTAGTATTCACTATTTCAACAATTTTATTATCTATATTTATGTCCATATTTTCTGTATTCAATCGTTGGCTAAAATGTATGATTTTAGTTTTATCTAAATTAATCTTTAAATTGTTATTGTTTAACCATTTTATTATAGATGTCAAAGTATTGTGAATGTCAAGTTTATATTGGATCATGTCATTATTATTACTAGAAATCACCATTGAGTAGCCAGAATCCCACCGCACTAGTATTTCAATGGATGTCGGAAAACAACGCGATTTTCTAACTCGTAATAACTAGTTTGTGGTTGGTTGCGTCGTGTGCAGTCATTGATACTTTTGGTACTTTTGAGTAGCGAAGTGGACGATGGGCCTTAGGCCAAAGCTACATACGACTAGATATAGGAGCTTTGTTGAAGTGATTCGCGTAGCTCGCACGAGTGACAAATCATGCATCGTAGCACCAAACGTCAGTGGGCTACTGGCTATTTGAAATAGTAAAATCATGTGTTGATTAGCAAGAAGCATAGCATTATCAGCCTATATGGTTCCCACTGCTGGGACACAGGCCTCCTCTCTTCGAGAGCGAGTGGGCTGTTATCTACTACGCGAGCCCAGTGCGCGTTGGTAGATGTCACATGACTTCGAATTTTTGGTCCTAGGACATGCCAGTTTTCTCACCATGTTTTCGTTCACCGTTTTTGAGAGCAAATTCGACTGGTAGTTCCAGACATTACCCCCTACATACAAACTTACAAACAAACTTTTACCTCTTTATAATATTAGTATAGATTCTACTGAATTTCGTATATTTGTTGACATGAGACTGTGTTTCTTGAATCTCTTTAACAACCCGTACCTATACAGGAATGTACGAGTTGTTAAAGAGAAATATTTAACTGATCCTCTTGTTGACCTTCTTTCTAATGATGAACACTATTTTAAAATGAATAATCCTCTAAAAACTTTTTGCGATCTTTTTAAAATAATTGACCCTCTTTTTAACTTTCTGGCCTTTTTTGACAGTTGGTCACAGTAACTAAGCTAGGGTACCCCGATCAAACGGGATATTAGGTTAGGTTGGAACTTTGACCAACTACGCACGAGTCCAATAGGTCGCAGTAACTGAGTTAGAGCACCCTGACCAAATGAGTGTGATAATGTTAGACCTGTGGCAAACCGCGCGCGAGCCGAGCAAGCGAAGCGAGCGGTGCCACGGCAGCGACCGGCGAGTGCTACATCCAAGTTGGTCACAGTTACTTGACTATTTCGTATTTTTAGGTTCCTACAATGTGAATTATTTGAGGTAAACAAAAAGAGGCGCAATTATTATATTAGAGTGTTCAATCATATATTTAGGAGAGCAAAATAGAAATCATTAGAGGTTCGATTAAATACACACTTTGTTGCGGTAATAAAGTGCGTAGGTACCTAGTCGAGATGGGATGGTTTACTTCTCCTTACTTACGGCACCTACAGGTGTTTGCCGTAATTTTCCAATAACTCAATTCACTTAATAGTGTGGGTGACAACCACAACGCATTATGTATCTGTATCCGGTACGTGCGCCTGACGCTAGATATACAGGCTGTTCGTTTGCATATTTTGCCCAGGTTAGCACGGGCGCGTTTTTCCCGCAGTGATATTTTTTCGCGCATTGAATTTACAACGCACTGCTTAGCGTCGAGAGTTAAAAATCCAACAGTGTGTTTTTTGCCGCGCTAGGATGCGCTCTGTTGGATTCTCAATGCTCGGCTCAAACACCAAAATTTGAAAATCCAGTGCGCGATAAAATTCCGCCGCGATATTATTGCATCCGTGCCGACGTGGGCTTACTAGGCAGTTTGTTTTGACAAAGAATTAGGGCACACTTATTATTCTGACGCTGTTGTGGAAAACGATTAAAGGATTATATCTTGAGCCAAATCAGATGCTAGGCAAATTGGTTATAATATTTTTTTATCCTTTGAAACCTACAGTATTGTTCGAAATATGTAATGTGAAAATAAGTGATTATGTGAAAAAAAAAAACAAAATTTATTCATTACAAACCACCAAGCCGTTAGTCCTGCGCCTGATCTCTCCACGGTCGTGTTGGATTGCTATTCCATATGATGTTCAAAAGTGCCTTTTATGTGCCTATTTGAAATAAATGCTTTGTCTTATGAAGGTGAGGGCCGCGTGCTTGCCACACACTTGTGCCTTATAATACAGGGATAGCTAAACTCCGCATCGCGTGATGGGCATTCGTATATCCTGCATACTTGGCTAATCTCCATCAAGATTGGCCATCGTGGCCGAAATTCGGTCGGGAGGATATTATTAATATTACTACCCAGGTACCTAAAGCACCATTTACACGATGCAAGCTTCTTACCAGTAGTATACAATAGAATTCAAGCAACAAAAATGACTTGCATCGTCTGAACACTCTTTAGATGTTGCAACTTTTATCGCTACTTCAACTTATGATATGCCACAGGTATACTGCACCGTGTACATAACATACATAATCGGCCTATAAAGTTCCCACTGCTGGGACACAGGCCTCCTCTCTGTGAGAGGGAGTTCGTAATCCACCACGCGGGCCCAGTGCGGGTGGATAGATGTCACATATCTTCGAATTTTTGGTTCTAGGACATGACGGTTTCCTCACGATGTTTTCCTTCACCGTTTTGAGAGCAGTGGTAATAAAATGTCACCGTGTATCAGGCTTTACGATTTAAGACATTTATTTTCTCAAAATATTACATTAATCACTTACAGAGGAAATACAATAATAAGTTAACAAAATAACCGATTAGCGTTTTCAGTAGGGCAGGTGTTCAACATGTTCATTAGTGGAGATCGTGTATAGTGCGCGCATAAGCTGCGGCGCGAGCCATGCTTATTTATTAAGGCCTATGGCATAGTGCTTCTGAATAAGCGAGAATTGAACAGTTTTATACATTGTTTTAGTATTTTACAAATAAAATGGTGCTTTTTGTAGGGAGTGAGCGGGTGTAGGTCACTTAGTTTAAGGTTAGCTTTCGTAGTGTTATCAAAATTACAAGTTTATCCTTATCGTTTTATTGATGAAAGATCCTTCAAAATTTGGCGTTTTAGTAGTTTTTTAAAGATTGATAAGCTTTTAGCCTCTTTTGTGTCTTTAGGTAATTTATTATAAATCTGGGCTCCTTCGTACAGAAAGCTCTTTTTTCCGTAGTTAGTTGTAGATGGTTTCAAACGGATATCATTTGCCAGTCTAGTATTACGTTTGTGGAGATCTATATTTTTGGTAAATGTTATTTGTGAGTGAATATCCTTTGTTATAATTTTTCTAATCAGGATGCAGGTGTTGTATTTATAGCTTTGCGATAAATTCATTAGTCCAGTTTTCTTATAAATTTTTATGGTCGGTGTTAGGTAATCATATCGAAATAATGTTTTAATTTATTTATTTTGTGATCTCTGTAGTTTATTTAAGTTGCTTTTAGCTGCTGATCCCCATACTTCAATTAGGTAATCCAGATGAGGCTTGACCAAGGAGTTATAGATTGTGTACCGCACATGTCTGGGCAAGCATCGAGATATGGGCCATAGGGCACCTGATAGGGATAATAGTTTTATTTAATTACATGCACTCGGTAAAGACTCTGTACAGATTCGGTACAGAAACGAGAACGAATCGAAAACGCGCCGATCCGGTGAGGAAGGCGCCCTATCCATCTTGGAAATTCAGAGCAGGAAAGTGTTGATTGAAAACCTTAAAGACCGTAGACCGTAATAACTGTAATACATAAGCTATAACATTTTACGAAGGAATGTAAGCCTGGAGCAGCCCAGCCCTGCTTCATAAGTAATGTCGTACGTAAATTGTATTGTTCTGTTAGGCCTCGTGCTACAATGCAGCTGTGTTTGGTTCAAAAAACAACAAGTAAGCATATTACTTGATAACAGTTAAACAGGTTTTTAAGTACAGAGTGGTTTATTATTAGGTAATCATTCATTTTAATTAGTGTGACTAAATAGTAACCGCCGCACAGGTCGGTCGAAAGTGACGGGAGACCCCTCTTTGCTTCGGAAAGCATGTTAAGCCGTTGGTCCCGGCTGTCAATCGTAGATCTTTGACAGTCGTTACGCATAGTCAAAAGCCTAAAAACTCTGACAACCTGAGTCTTACCAAGGGGTATTGTGTTACCCAGTAACTGGGTTGTGGAGGTCAGATAGACAGTCGCTCCATGTAAAATACTGGTATTCAGTTGCATGCGGTTAGAAAAAGCCGAAAAAAAGTTCCAGTTTGAAAAGCGACCTTAACATAGCTGGAAAAGACCGCATATTGATTCATTTACCCCGCGTCCTAACCGAAAGCGACCGTCGCACGAGTACGCGGTCGACGCAATCGTTTGTATGAATTATGACGTATTATCGCGACTTGATTGATCGCGCGTGTACGACATATTCATATAAAAGAGCGCGACGATCGGTTTCGGTTAGGACGCGGCCTTTATGACGGTTTAGTGGTCGCGCAGAGGTAACGGTACCCACTAACGAGTTGTACGCACGGCTACACATCAAGCTACGACAATCTGTCAAATTTCTTTAATAGATTGACCATTTTATCGCTAAAGCAATGGAAGGAATGAAAAGCAAAGGAATAAGTAATAAGGTTCCAGGTTGATTGGGAAAATTTTACAGTTTCGGGTAGCTTGATGTGCTGGCGCCTCTACTTACACAGGTCGTGGGTTCGAACCCAGACAGGCACTATGTTATGTATTTAATTTCTTCACTACTGCGCAAAATGGTGAAGGAAAACATCGTGAGGAAACCAGCATGTCTTACAATAAAAAAATCGAAGATATGCGACATCCACCAACCCACACTGGGCCCGCGGGGCAGATTACAGTCCACTTCTTCTCGAAGAAAGGAGGCCGGTCTCCCAGCAGTGGGAACGATAATAATTAAATTATTAATACTAATTATTCTATTCCTGACGGACGTTAGCTTAAGAAAAAGCACCAAATACCCAATTAGAAGCCTTTATTAAAAACTAAAAACCCTCAAAGATCTTCTTGATAGACTTGAGGTAGAAGCTGGCATTCCTGCCCAGCTCCGCGAGGTTCGGGTCGTTCCTCCTCACGATGCGGTGATGCTGGGCATGTATAGCGTTAGCTTCCCCTGAACTTCCGCTTGAAGAATCCGACATTTTTGCGTTTAGTTCCGCATTCAATGCTGAAGCAAGAACAGTTTGTGTCATACCTGAATAGAATGCATTACCAAGGTAGTTTAACCTATTTAAACTTATATTATAAAGAGGACCTCTAATCTCTGGAATTACCAGTCGGATTTGAAAAATTATATTTGTATTTGATAGCCCAGTTCTTGATGAAGGCTATAGGCTATTTAACTGCACGCTATGACCCTTAGGAAACGAGCAAAAAGAAAAAAATTGCGAAGAACGGAGAGATAGCGCGGGCAGGCGATGCGATGCGACGAGGAACAAGAAACTTCACGCGGACGAAATCGCGGGCAGAAGCAAATTTTTGATACATGGGTCTCGTTTTTGGCCTCGAGTTTGTAGTGCAAAGCGATGAATGAGTTTGTGACGGTGTCTACAACGCCACATGCGAACAACGCATCACACTGACGTCACGCAAAATATCTGCAACATCCGGACATCACGCGCTCTTTCATCGTTAGGTACGTTTACTTCCGGTTTCTGTTCAATATTACCTTTTTGGTCAGGTATCCAGACTTCTACATTATTTTCAGTTGTCGCATCTGAAGTAGATTGACAATTATTATAAAAAAACGTTAGTATATAAGTACCTATTATTTACAAACTTTTTGGAATATGGGCCTAAAATCTTTGCTATACAGTTTGCCAGGGACATCGACGCGCAAAATGAAACCATGAATGCAGCTCATGATTCTAGACACCAATGCGTAGACATTTTTGGTCGGTTATTAAAAATACAACCCTGTTTCGAAACGTGCTATAGGTACTTAAGCGGTCAAGATGAATGGAACAGCATATTTTTTTAATATAACTGACCAACGCAGGGGCTTCAGAATCATGTATTTACTGAATCCATGGTAACTGGTCGCATGTTGATATCCTGCCACCCTGTATAGCAAAGATTTTAGGGCCACATTCCAAAACGTTGTTCAATAATTAATCGCAGTGGACATCAAACGCAATATAGAAAGCTCCGCAGATGGACCGGCGATCTTCGCAGGTTGGCTGGTATTGTATGAACTAGAGTAGCGGAAGATGGAACTCAGTGGCGTGCAATTGAAGCGCCTGTGTCTAGCAGTGGCCTGCTCGATACAGGCCTCACACTGATAGTAATTGAATAAATCAAGATCATCAACATCGACAAACGATGGTGAAATTATCGTGCCCTGCGTGTCCGGTAACAGGAACTGATGAACGGTACGCTTTTGACGTTCAAAAGTGCCTTTTATGTGCCTATTTGAAATAAATGCTTTGACTTTGCTATTAATGGCGTCAAACTCGTAGCTGAATTCTGGGCCGACTCTATTTAGATGACCAGCGAGACTCAGTAGAAAGACATCGTTCTAGAACACGAGCCATATCTATACATATCTATACATACCGGTTTTTTTTGTCGTTTCTTGTCCCTCCGTTGGGTTTAACTGACTTTTTTCAGATGCTTCTAGCCTTTTTTGTCCCCCGTTTGTTGGAAGCCGATCCTCATCCAATTTGGAGTCAGTTCGCATTTGCGCGTTGTTTCCCGATTGCCTCTCCTGGTGCTGGTTGAAGATGGAGGAGGCTCGGCGGATAATGTCGTGGAGCTGGTTGGCTACCGGGGAGGATGCTAGCTGCTGGGCTAAGGAGTGCACATCATCCAGGTTCGCAGTCAGCAGGATATAGGAGTGCGCTGCGTGGAGCGAGAGCAGCACGACTGTGAGATAATAAAGGAAGTTTTTGGTGAGTACTGCCTTTTCCTGAAACTCCATGTTGTGTTTACTTTTAATATAAAAAGTAATATAAATCATTTAGCGTAATCAGCCATGTTCCCATGTATTGCTAGAACACAGGCATCCTCTTTTCGAGAGCAAGTCGTCTCTAATCTATCACACGGGCCCAGTGCAGGCTGGTAGACTTCCCATGTCTTTGAATTTTTGGTTCTAGGACGTGCCGATTTCCTCACTATCTTTTCTTTCACCGTTTTGATAGCAGTGGTGATGAAATTATTTACACAGAGTAAAGCTCCTGCCTTGGTTCGAACCCATGATCTACATCTCGTAAGTCGGGGCCGTTTGAAAATACTCCCGACATTTTTGCTTTGCATTTTACCTTTCGACATGCAAATAACAATGATATTAAGACTTTGCAAAATAAGTATTTAGTAAGTATTTTAAGCTAAGCTAAGCTAAGTTAAGTTTGCTAACAGTAAGTTAGATCGAGACTTTTTAAAGCTAAAGCCAATTATTTTAAAAGCTAATTCACACTCAAACAACAAACGACAAATACCTACGAACGACCAGAAATCGTGTATTTTTCTTTGAAAACCAACATTGTTCGTAATCACTGGAATGGTTTGTCAGGAAGTAACACAGGAAGTCGGTAGTGAAAGATCAACAAAGAGATGGGACTCTTTGCCTTTGTCAAGATCAGCAGTAAAATGGGTCACAAACACGAAAATAAAGTCATTAAGGTCGAATTTAATTAGACTGGAATTTGACAAGCATTTTTTGCAAAAGACCAAAGATTTTGCAAGTGAACAGAACCATTTTGCAATCATTTGTTTACCTCCGTCTTATTATTTTTTTTTTTTATCTGAAGCGGCTTTACAAAGCTTACATCGCGCTCAGACTAGAATA
Source organism: Apamea epomidion (assembly GCA_947507525.1). NCBI lineage: Eukaryota > Metazoa > Arthropoda > Insecta > Lepidoptera > Noctuidae > Apamea > Apamea epomidion. Next base: position 1,032,854 of record OX382239.1, read on the forward strand.
GCAATTCATTATGTTAACTAGATTTTTATTTAGATTCTAGACTTAACATAAAGTAAGTAATAATTACCTACACAAAGTATATTAAGTAACGAAAAGGTCTGAAAGTAATTAATGAAACTTAGAACAGTTTAGTTACTATGTTGTTAAAAAACTTTGTGATGGTGCGTCACTCTTCTCTCGTATAATTTTATTTATTAAATAGGTAATTACATTTTGTAATCTATACTAATATTATAAAGAGTTAAAATTGTTTGTTTGTATGTAGGGGGTAATCTACAAAGTTAACGATCCAATTCTAAAAATGTTTCCACTGGTAGAAAGCTACATTATGTGAGTACTATAGGCTATAAATTATGTTTACATCATGCATTTCAGCTGAGCTATCACAACTTTTGTCTAGCAAGTCGGAAAGAAATACCTCTTAAAACAGAATTATTTGCATGCGCTGCCTAAACAGTTGTATATAACTAAAAACAGTGTGTGGCAATCTGGTCCGCCTTAAATAGTTCTACAAAAAAGTCCGCGACACCATATTTCTATCTTTAATATTTTATCTTTTAATATCACTTTTATGTTTTAAAAAAGTATTTTTTTCTCGTGCTTACATTTGGATGAAAATATATTTTTTAATTATGAATCCTTATCAAAATAAATTATTTTATTATCATAAGGATATTATAGAGATAAGATTGGCCCTTGACAGTATGTTGGTTGGTTGCAATTGGTCATATAGTTTCGGAGATAATAGTAAATTACTAAAACGCCAAATACCGCTAAAACATTCACGAATACAACTTTCATCAGCTTTGTGCAGACGTTTTATCCATTTACCCTTAGATGGCGTTGTACAAATAAATTTTTCAGACTCGCGGTGTTCATACTTTACGCGGATTGATGACATTGTCTGTATTGTCATTGGGTGATGTAAATTGGTTGGACGTCGTTCTATTGATTTCTATTGGTTTTGGTTGTTTTAAATACTTCGTTCCTTCTCCACTTCGTAATTCTGGTTTAGGATTGTTTCTAACTATCTCGAGTTGAGGTAATAATAATATGAAGATAATGAGTTTGTTTGAACGCGCTAATCCCTGGAAGTCTGATATGAAAAAATATTTTTGCATTTGACTGATAGCCCAATTCTTGAGAAAGGCTTTTTAACATCACGCTACGACTCTTCGGAGCCAAGCAAAAATAAAAAAAGTCCGAAAGAAGAAAGAACGCTCAACGAAAACGAAGTAATAGCGCGGGCAGTGACGGGAGCGGTGAATGCTTATGCGGATCCCGCAGCCCGGCCACAGGCAAAGGTGGAACACTGCGGTGGTTTTAGCCGGTAAGAGTCTATATATGTATACACCCCTCTGTCACCCCCACGATGGAGGAAGTCCACGAGGATTTCCACCGCGCAAAAAAATAAAAAGGCGTCGCGTTGCGACGGGTTGGGTCGGAGGAACCAAAAATTCCACGCGCACGAAGTCGCAGGTTGGTTGGTACACAAATACATAAGTACATATACATACATAGGCTCCCATAGGGGTCGGCGGAAACAACAAAGCGCCACCTGACACGATGCTTACATACTCCTTGTACCATATTCACGTTTCATACACACACTACGCCAGTGCGAATACTACGCACCCGAACTTTCTGAAGAACATCACTAATAAGGCGAATCACACACTACAACGCGCCACGCGACGGGGCGCAGATAAAGCGCGTATTTTTTTACATACAAATTCAATAAAATTTGGGAATTCGGCACCGTTTTCCACGCCCCGTCGTGTGGCGCGTTGTAGTTCTGCGTAAGGTTTTTTATGTCCTCCTACGGCGTCTCCTCCCGGCGGCTTTTGCCACTCACATCCGCCTTGTAGATACCTTTTGTTAGCCCCCTTTAATCATCCTCTGAACATGACCACACCAGCGAACTCTTTTCAATTGTTGTCACTACATCTTCTTCTAAACCGCACCGTTGCCTCATCATCCATCACATTCATTCATAGTCTAATTGATAGACTATTAGGTATAAACCCAAATTACGCAAGTGATAGTGGCGATTTGATATTATGTAGGTAGGTAGATAGTACTACAGATACTACATTTAAGAAGGTACCTGTCGGAGACAGAGATATCGTGAGTAATAAGATTTTGTTCGGAATTCGTCAAATATTTTTATGAAAGAATCGACTAGTATTATTATTTTATTTTTTTAAACGTTGCCCCACACTAGGAATCACTCCTGTATCGTGGGTGCGTTTACAAACATTTAAACTCACATATACAAACAGCCAGACCTGGAACAACTACCTGTAGGCAATACAAATATTTGTTCCGTGTGGGAATCGAACCCACGACACGAAGCGCAGCAGTCGATCGCTCAGCCACTGAGCCAACCGTGTCGTCATATTATGATTATTATTGATTTATGTATCACTCCAATTTTGTGCCCCAAGTAATAAATGGATGTCTGAGCAAATTTCTTTGATCGGTGACAATTCTTAAAACGATTATTTTGGGACTTTTCCGGCAAAATGGCGAGAGGGAGGGGAGTGAACTCAAATCAAATATAATTCAATTTCTGACACCTCATCGCGAGCCATCAGAAGTGAAGAGTGTCGTATATAGTCCCAAAAATTATGACAGTAAAATCTTGAAAATGGGGGTGCGTCTCATAACGTATAAACTCATTTGGTCTAATTTCATTTTATTATCGTTCATAAGATATAATCAACGTGAGATATACCAACTGTTGATATAATTTCTTTACATATAACAGTTATTTATTCTAAAGCTTAATTAGTATAACGTTGTTTGATATAACGTTTATGTAATCGAAAATCATTTGGTCTAACGTTTAATATGTATATTGTTTATTTAATCGAAAATCATTAGGTCTAACGTTTAATATATATAAAAAACGTCATTATGGTTAACACCCCGACTCAGAGTAGGTACTCCGACTCGGATAGGTTAGGTTAGAAGGCTAAGGCGGGAGCGAAGCGGAGCGGAGCTCTCGCCTTAGCCTTCGTGGTTATTTTTTTTTTAAACCACCCAGAAATAGGAGCCCCGTGGAGCGGGGCTCCGTCGACCTATCTTAGCACAGGAGGTAATCACTTACTAGTTATGTTTAATATCTACTTAGCTTACTATTACCTATAACTACGATAGAACTTACAAAGAATAAAAGAAAGAAAAAATACTTTTAAATATTTATTGAACAAAATTTTCATCATATTAGACCAAATAAGTTTTATATATTTTGAGTGGTATGTAAAACGATTTTATATTTAATGTATGTTATGTCAAACGATATTATATTTAATCATCGCAACTAAGTTAACGGACCAATGACAAAAGGGCTCGTCGACTTTGGTAAATCAATTTCAATTAAATTCTCAATTTGTCATATTGTCCTGATACTGTGGTTAGGCCGTTAATGGCGCCCAAGTGGGAACATATTGAGCTGTAATGATTACTATACACATATTTATAATATACATATTATTTAACACGTGCTATTATAAGTGAACCATTTATGACGGGGATCGGAACTTTTTCTCCTAAACACAGGTTATTTTGTAACCTATCTAAGAGAGCAGTACAGCACCCACAGACTAGATTAAGATACTTTATGCTTGTGCTTAATAAGTATTATATTACTTTGCTACGTAAGCTAGTCCTAGTTGATCAATAAATCTACGTTAAATATGCTAACTTTAAAAGTGCCATAAGCGTTTAAATTCAAGTCAACCCACATAAATTGTCAGTAAGTAAGTAAATTTTATTTGTTTTAACATGGTATACATGGTGCGCATGCAGGATAATAGTGGGGTACAGAAAAGTTCTAACAAGTTCAGCCGCATATCGCGGTGTACAAATTGGTAGGAAGAGATAGTGCATAAACCATGATAATATTCATCAAAATTACATTTCATCATTATTAATTAAAGATTAGGTATAATTACAATTCAATAAGCATATTTTTTGATACAATTCCAATGGCAAAATAATCATTCAATAAATTGGTCAATAAAAATATAAACTACCTACTGTCATTAAAAAATTCAATTCCAAATTACAATTAATCCAAAAAATACAATAGATTAGGTACAATAACATGTCTACTATCTATGCTCTTTCATTTAGTAAACACTTCAATTTACTTTTAAGAGCAGAATATACATATATTTCATGTTTTCCACGATTTGGGCAATTTATTAAAAATGGTCGGAGCCATGCAAAAGATGCTCTTACGCATAAGAGTTGTTTTAGCGCCGTGAACACAGAGTTTGAAATTACCACGTCTATTCCTAGGGAAAGCATCAGACAAACGCTGAAATAAATGAAAATTGGATTTAATGAACCTTGCCGTTTCCAGGATATACAATGAGGGCAATGTCAATATTTTACGTGCTATAAAATAATATTTACAACTGTCCGTTGCTTGCAGTCTAACCATCGATCGAATGCACCTTTCCTGTGCCGAAACGCTATTTCATTGTCCGTGCTATTCCCCCAAAAGATGACTCCATACCTAAGAATTGAGTCGGCTAATCCATAGTAAGCAGTAATTAGCGCATCTGTGTTGAGAACCACAGCAAGCAGTTGTTTCAGAGCGTAGGCTGCACTACTCAATTACTAAGTGCCTCTATTTGAGGTTTCCAATTCAATTTAGAATCTATTATTAATCCCAGAAATGTTGCTATGTCAGCTTCATTGATATTTATATTATTAAATTTAATATTAAGATTGCTGATTGTTTGTGTACGTTGTCTAAAGTGCATTACGTTCAGTCTTTTTAAAATTAATTATTAAATTATTATCATTTAACCAATTTATAATAGATATTAGTGAATTATTGATGTCATGTTCATTATGTGTTTATGTCATTACAAGCTATTGTCAATGTCAGCAAAAAGTGTCATCAGATGTTCAGTTATTTTAGGTAAGTCATTTATATACAAAGTGAACAACGGAGGCCCCAATACATTGCCTTGAGGTACTCCGTATATAACTTCGCGTTCTTCTGATCTTGAAGTTTCATCACGTTTACTTTTTTTATTTATTTCACTGATTTTTGTAACTTGTTTATGGTTATGAAGATACGATTTAATTAATTCTAAAATGTTGCCTCTAACACGATAGGCTTCAAGTTTCTCTGCCAGGGAATTATACTGGACGCAGTCAAAGGCCTGTGTCATGTCGCAGAATGGCACAGACTGGTGTTTTCTTATCTACATTTAGCATGACATTATTTAAAAACTCATAAATAGCAAAATTTATACTTTTATTTTTTCGCAATCCCTTTTGTTCGTCACTTAATATATTATAATTTTTAAATAGGTATTCATTTCACCATAATTATATGTATTTTTCGAACACCTTAGACGGGTAAATATTAAAATCCTGAAATTTCATAATAACTATGACTGAAATACCGACGTCCAAAACAACGAAATTCAAAATACCGAAAGCGTTAAATGCCGATAATACCGATGTCCAAATGCCCCAAAGGATGAAACCCCGAATGGACGAAATCACGAATGGACGAAATACCGATGGATGAAATACTAAAGAGCGGCGACTTAGTTCCCACGATTACTCATAGATGGCACTACAACACAGTTATGACGGTGGACATTTTGCTTAACATATTTTAATATTTTTTTATAGCCGGGGTAGATCTCGAAAAATTATTTTATTCCGTAATACGTAGTTACTGTTAGCTACATATTTGAACGTCGAAAATGAAAATAATTACGGGTAAAATGTCAATGTTCAAAACATCGAAAATTTAAATATCGATTGTATCGAAATATAATATAATATTTTATTCAGTATTAAATTGGTAAAATATTTACATAAAGTCTTAGAAATGACTTACAAAGGTATAATAATGTTAGATGCCTGTACTAGGATAAACGCGTATCACAGCCGGCATGAGCATACTTTATGGTAATTGTAGGACAGTACAATTCTTAACAATCTTGATATAATGACAAAAATGTATTAATTAGTTATTTTATACCTATTTAAAAAAATATGTTTTATTTTAAATACTAAATAGTATTTAAAATAAAACATATTTTTTAAATAGGTACCTTACAGATCAAAATAACAAAAAGTCTTAAATACATAATTATTTAGCTTGCGTAAAATAATGTCTTGCACAGCAGCAGGCATTAATCACAGAAGTCTGGCCTTAAGCATGACGCTCTAGGCGCTCTCGTAGTCGATAGAGTTGATGTACCTGTATTCCGCTATTTTCCTAGCAGGGAACTCAGCATCTCCCGTTTTGTCGTTATTGGGCTTTTTAAAGCGAGAGCAAGTCGCACATTTCGGTGTGTCAACTTTCTTCGCGCACTCTGACATTAGGTGTCCTTCTTCACCGCAGTGACCACAAGATTTCAGCTCTCTGCATGTTTTTGCTGCATGACCATATTGTTAGCATTTGTAGCATCTGGTAACCAGGGTGAAGTCCCTAACAGGGCATGACGTCCTATTTATAAAAAGCCTTGATTGGGATAATAGGGCTTTACGTATATTGACTGTAACTTCAATGACATAGTTACAGGTCGACGCATCTATTTGCCCAGATTTGTGGCTTAATTTAACCACGCTCAAAAAGGACTCCATAGGCATTGCTGGAAACTTCACTGCTACGTTCTGTTCATAAATGCACCTGAAAACTTCAGTTTTAGCCACTACAACCACGATCCGAGGTTTGCGCTTGCTTGGTTCAAAATATCGATTGTATCGAAATATCGAAAATGGTTATACCTAAGCTTAAAATGTCTAAGATTGAAATGCCGACTGATTAAAATATCGAATGTTTAAAAATGTTTGGTTTTACATTCAAAAATATTTTTCTAGCGTTGTGTACTTGTGTGGTCACAGTTCTAACCTAACCTAACCTAGCTGTTTCGATGTAAAAAAGATATATGCGTGTTACGCATGCGGGTACAGAAACATATTTTTGAATGTAAAACTAAACATTTTTAATAATTACACGATGTCGTTGTTTTTTAATAATTAAACTTCGCGGCAAATAATATATTATATTATTTGCCACGAAGTCTTAGATTTGTTATTAGAGGTTTTAATATTGTAATTGTTTTGTGCTTTCTGAGTTAGATTCATAATTCTTTTGAGTAATTTTGAATATCTTTTGAATGTATCTCTATTAGATTGACTTGGTTTTAACCTACGAGTATGTTGCCATAGAAGCTTACATTTATTTTTACTACACAACTTTATCCCACGTGATACCCAAGTAGGATTTTTAGTGGTCTTAATGGTAGGTAATCGTTTTGCTGGGGAAACATAATTCGTACAATAATTGGAACGTTTCAATAAAACAGTTGTAGGCTGCACTAGATTCGCCCATCTCGTACACATCTGAGAAATCACACCAATAAATAAATTTGAATTTGAAGGATAGACTACTTGAACAATTCTTGTTTTTTTTCTATATTTAGGTACCTGGCTGTAGTCTCGCGTACTTTTGCGATAGTACTTAAGAACATCCTTTTTTTTAACGGGGCACTTTAACAGTTGTGCTGTGTGATCGGATAGCACGAACTCCTATAGATCTGATGCACAACGACGCTTGTTAAAATTTTGAGCAAAATTATCTATGCATGTTTAGCTCGCAGCCCGAGTAGGTTGTCTCAAAGCAAGTTGTAAATTTAAATTTAGAAGAATACACTCGAATTCGGCTGGCAGTCTACTTCTCTTCAAAATGTCAATGCTGTAATCACCAGCTATAACTACCTATATTCTTACATCGTTGTTTGGATAAATACATATTTCAAAAGAGTTTCCAGTTTATCAAAAAACTCATTGGTATTATTTGAGTTAGGTAGGTACTCTATAAATACACACAATTATAATGATAAAGTCCGTCAATTTAACCGCACAACACTCGAATATATTTTGCGAGGACATGTTTTTTACATTGGACAATACTTTCCATTGAGTACCATGCTTAACAAGTATACATGCACCGCCTCGCTTCCTTGTCTGTCCACTATAACAAACAGCTAAGCTATAATTAGGTAGGTGTAGCTGATTCTCACAGCCAGCCATCGTAAAATGCTCTGAAAGGCATATTACATCTACGTCAACATCTCGTTCTGAAAGTTCACAACATACTGAGAGAACGTCAGATTTATTAACGAGACCGCCAATGTTCTGATGTAATTAATATACAGAAATATTTAGTCAAGAAAAAAAGTGTTCTTATTTGTTAAATTATTATCAATGGTTATGTCAATAATTGTATCACAGAAACTATTATTATATTGTATGTCAATTATTAAACTATCTCCTTAAATATTATTATACATTCCATGGTTACTTACTAAGCCAGTTCGTTTGTTATAAATTTTGTAGTCAAAGGTCAAAAAGGTAGGTAAAAAAAAGGATAAATTAAAATTACTGTCTATCAGATATAAATGTTCATATGTCAGTACATCTAGATACAAGAGGTTGTTGAAAGTTTCTATTCTACTGTTAAATAAATTAGCATAGTATCCAAATGGATACTATGCTAATTTATTTAAAATGCTAAATTATTCAAAACATCTATACATATAATAAAACAGTAACGAAAGAAAAACTGTACATTGAAAATTTTCGAGAAAAAATAAGTGGCTTTTGTTAGAAAAACGTAACTGATGACAAAAAGTGAATTTTTAGAATTTATGTCTGTTTGTCTGTTTGTCTGTGTGTATGGTAAGGCTTCACGCCAAAACTACTGGATAGCTGAATTGAAATTCAGCAAAAATGTTCTTTGTAAACCAAGGAAGGCTTTAGGCTACATATTATCACGCCGTATGTTATGGGAGGTAAGCAATATTGATTTTAAAAGGTTTTTGTTCGTAATTGAATGCACAAAATAATTGAATGCGCAAAATGACATGTTATTTATTTAGTTAATAATAATTTAACTCCGGGAACATAATAATCACGCTATTTTTATAAAGGAGCGGGGCAGTAATATTATAAATTGCAAGGGAACAGTTATTTCAACAATATGTCAACGGGGAATTTAGCGGTAAGGTCAGGCGACCGTTTACCGCACTAAATGGTACGAGTTCAAATCCTATAGGTAATATTGTTTTAAAAAATCGCAAAATTCTTTTTTTAGTTTGTGCATTTTTTATGTGCATTAGGAACGGTACTGTTATGAAATCTGAGAACTTTACATGTCCTATCTAATTGTATGGAGAGTTTCACACCAATATTACTAATCTATACATATAATAAAACAGTAACGAAAGAAAAACTGTACATTGAAAATTTTCGAGAAAAAATAAGTGTCTTTTGTTAGAAAAACGTAACTGATGACAAAAAGTGAATTTTTAGAATTTATGTCTGTTTGTCTGTTTGTCTGTGTGTATGGTAAGGCTTCACGCCAAAACTACTGGATAGATTGAATTGAAATTCAGCGAAAATGTTCTTTGTAAACCAAGAAAGGCTTTAGGCTGCATATTATCACGCCGTATGTTATGGGAGGTAAGCAATATTGATTTTAAAAGGTTTTTGTTCGTAATTAAATGCACAAAATGACATGTTATCTATTTAGTTTATTTCGTTAATAATAATTTAACTCTGGGAACATAATAATCACGCTATTTTTATAAAGGAGCGGGGCAGTAATATTATAAATTGCAAGGGAACAGTTATTTCAACAATATGTCAACGGGGAATTTAGCGGTAAGGTCAGGCGACCGTTTACCGCACAAAATGGTGCGAGTTCAAATCCTATAATATTGTTTTAAAAATAGTAATCTTTTTTTTTTAGTTTTTGCATTTTTATGTGCATTAGGAACGATACTGTTATGAAATCTGAGAACTTTACATGTCCTATCTAATTATATGGAGAGTTTCACACCAATATTACTAAACAGATTGATTGGTGGTACAACAAGCTACACTATCATGAAGTCAAGTCAAACTTTTGGTTTAAGTTTTATTTTACAAGCACATTTGTTGTAGGTAATTGATTCAAGAGCTATGAGTACCGTCGTCAATGACCATGTCTCTAAGTTTACCTCAGAGCAAAAGCAAATGTTCGACACCATCCTTGAAAGCGTTGGGCTCGGCCAAAGTAAAATGATTTTCTTGGATGCTCCTGGTGGAACAGGGAAAACATTTGTCACCGCTGGCATTCTCGCAGAGGTCAGGAGGCAAGGCAAGATTGCCATTGCAGTAGCATCGTCAGGAATCACCGCAACACTGCTTCCTGGTGGCAAAACAGCGCACGCAATGTTTAAGATTCCCATAGATTTAGAGAGTAATGAAACACCTGTTTGTGGAGTGTCACGCAACAGTGACAAAGGGCGCGTGCCTAAAGATGGCTCTTTAATCGTGTCGGATGAATGCACTATGGCGAACAGAAAAGCAGTAGAGGCGATAAACAAGACTTTGCAGGACATCCGCAGGAACCAGCAAATGATGGGTGGCGTTACAGTTCTGTTTAGCGTCGATTTTCGAGGGCTGATGAGGTGAATACTTCGTTGAAATGCTCTTTCTTATGGCCACATATTCATAGGTTGCGCTTAACGATGAATATGAGAGCACAGCTTGGCGGGAATGTACACGCCCAAGAATTTTCTGATGTTCTCTTAAAATTGGGTGAGGGAACGCTACCAGTAGACGGTGGCCAGGTGGTTCAACCTGAGATACTTGGGAGAGTGGTGTCCACCTTAGGTTTGATTCGCCTGGTGTACGGGGACATCAATAGGATACCGCAACAAGATAATTCTTGGGTGTGAGAACGAGCCATTTTAACACCCAGAAACGACCAAGCTTCAGCGATCAATTTATGCATTCTCGCGGAAATTGAGGGAAATGAAGTGATCTACACTTCAATAAATACTGTTGTCGACCAAGATGACGCCACACATTACCCCGTAGAATTTCTCAATTCCCTCAGTGCAAGTGGACTACCAGCGCACACCATTAAGCTAAAGGTCGGTGTCCCAATTATGCTTCTTCGGAATCTCACTCCGCCGAAACTGTGCAATGGGGAAATATCATTGAGGCGGAAATTCTAACGGGTTGTGGTGTCGGCGAGACAGTGTTTATACCTCGTATACAACTGATTCCCCACAATTGCCCCTTTCAATTCAAGCGCGTGCAGTTTCATGTGAGCGTTGGCTTCGCCATGACAATAAATAAGTCGCAGCGGCAGACACTGAAGGCTGCGGGTGTCGACCTCAGGACGAGCTGCTTCTCACACGGACAACTGTACGTCGCTTGCTCCCGCGTCACCAGTCCTGACTCGCTGTACATATTGAATGAGACCGAGGGAAAAACAACGAACGTTGTTTACACAGAAGTGTATGTACAGTAAATTATAACAATTCTGTTATTCGACGTCTCCTAAATTTCCTTATTAACCTGACGTCTCTTACCAGTAAATTAACTACATAACTTTCAAATTTTGAGTTTACTAAGCCAAATAGTTTTTGAGGGATCTAAGCTATAGTATAGTATGGGACGCATCTTTTGAGTGTTTCTGTAAATCAACAAACTATCACTAACTATTATTAAAATTAAAATAGAATTAAAAAAATACTCATGCGATACGTGGGCAAAGCCACGGGTACAGCTATAGTTTATAAGGATATTTTTTTTAAGTTATTTGCAATATTATTGTTAATTCAGTGTACCCTTGGGATCCACTGCGGAATTACGGGAAGAAAATTTTTTTGTTGTATAGGTATTAAGTCTGGGCAACATATAGGCTATAATTTATTTTGGAAAATGGAACACCTGATGCAGAACCGCAACAGACCAGCTAAAGTATAAGAGATATAAAAATGGTGCCATAGCAAAAAATATTCCACGTGAAGAGCATTTTCTGCTGTGAGAATAAATTTGAAGATCTGGAACACCTGTTGTAGAACTCCAAAGCCCAGCGACACTATAACATACATAGGAATGACGTCTTAGCAAAAGTTGTTTAGTCTGATGGAAATTTCCTGTTGACTTACAAAAATGAAAGATCTGGATCTTAGAATTCGACATCAGACGTTTTAGATCTTCGATTTTGACGACCCCGTTGTCGCTGACATAAGCAACAGGATCCGCGTACGAAGTCGCGGGCAGAAGCTAGTAAATAATACGAATGTGATCATCTGTTTACCGGACAGATGATCACATTCGTATTATTTATGTTTTGAATAATTTCTCTTATACGGAATATAATTTCAAAATAATTATTAGTATTTTTGAAGCCTTCATCACCTAAAAGAATTACACAAAAGTCATTCATGGTGAATTTCACAAATTTTTCTTTTAAACCTTTCTAGAGATGTTCAGTTTTCCCGTTATGTATTATATAGTGACAACAGTCAAATTTGTTTGCGAAGGTATTTTGTGCTATGGATACTATTTTATTCGTAGTATTCGTGCTCAGTATGCATAGTTTATTTTTTTGGGCAAAGCTGGCGGCTGGCAGCTGGCTTTCTTTGCACACATTTAGGGTGATATCTTTTTCAAAAATTTCCTGGATGCTTGTAGAATTTCTTCGCTTGCTTCGATTTTTCTACATTTATGGGCTTGTGTTAATACTTTGCCTTCGATCCCACAAATTGGGAGCTCGTCCGGGATTGAAATAAAAACAAAGTGCACTATGACGCGACCGCGTGCTCGACGAGGTTAGCCGTACCGGTGAAATTTTTTAAATAAAAAAACTGGAATTGAAGACGAATGACGAAAAACGACGATGACGCACGCTACGACGATACCAGGAAGAATCAAAACGACCATGGCGAACATTTATCTACTGCCACACATTTACCTAATAGATGCATAGGAAACTTAGGAATAGGCAAACATGAGAACTACAACACATCATGGTAAAGATGACGTTAATTACCTACATCAATAATAATTAATTATTAAAACACTGTTCAAATGTTTACCCCCGTTACGTCTCCTAATAACCACTCCGTACTTGCTTAGATAAGCTCCCGTCCAATCACGTACGATTAGCGACAAGCGAGTAGAGCTATGTAGGAATTAGAAATAATTCGGCGAGCAACGAGTAGTGAGTGTGTATTTCGGATAGGTTTTTCGCTAGGCTATGAGCAAATGTGACGAGTAGAATCAAATGACTGTTCAGTCACTTGTTAGTATGCGTATTGTACAAAACGAGAGTCTCTCAGCGAGTGTTCTGCCCGCACAAGCAAGCGTCGCTGAGCCAGTACTTTCTTTGATAACTCTTGCTGCTGCGACAAACGCGTGCGACAAAAGCGCGTGCGAGGACACAAGTGGATTGAGAGACCTCGCCGGCAGTGTGAACAGTCAGCGATCAACTACATACAGCACGTAACTTGGCCAGGTTTTAGTGTGGTGGGAGTAAGTTTGCGCATGTACCTATACTGAGTGCAACAAAAAAATTTGACGCTTTTATGTACTTGTCATTACTCTATGGTTATTGCTATAATTTATTTTTAATCATATCTGTTGAGAAGAAAGTCAAAGAAAGGAGAGAAACGATTCAGGACTCTAGCCAAGTTACATGCTGTACAACATGTCCCGGAATTAATGCGCACCACCAAACACACCAGTTAGAATATTATTTTATGAATACATATACATATACCTACACTGAATTTTTACTAGTATGTATAAAACATTGTTTATTTATTAAATAAGTTATACTAATTATAGGAAAAAGTTGTGGTCACATTACAAATCTATGCACGCACACAGACGCACGTAAAGGGTTTCGCTTAGTAGGTACTTCGTCCATTTTTATTTGTTTTGACTGAATCTACAGCCACGGTAGTCGTGCTAAAGCGGAAGTGCGACTGTAATTGCCATAGTTTCAATTATTTTTGGGATAAAAAATTACCCACCTATAATAAAAATGTCAGAAATCGATTTAGTAAACGATTCTGAACAAACTATTTTCATAATGTCCAAGTTGGAGTATGGAAAAACACATCGATCCTAGTTCAACACTATCTTTCTCATTCAAACTCATAAATATTATTTTTTGTATCCGAGCCCGCCCTTACCACTTCACCGAAATCCTTACTTTCTCATAGTGACAGTAGGTACTCATAGGGACAGTAGGCTCTTTAAGCCTTGTGTGGGATCACACGTCTCACGTAATATTAGTAAGCACACCTTCCAATACCTATATACCTAAAAGGATAATTATTGAAATCCTTAGAACGGCCTTTCCTTTGGTTCTCCTTTAACCCTAACAGTGTATTAATTCAGTTACATGTTGTATATCTCTTATAACTGACATGAGACCTACATATATTAGTATGGAAAATAGTCGATGGCTAGTCGCTTCCACTTCAGCGGTGGGGCTGCTGCCTTAGGTACAACATGATTGCTATTAATTTTATACTTTACTTTCTGTGGCCGATTTAGATTATTTCCCAATAACACACCATCAGGCACAATAACATTGATGATTTTACATAAACAATAACATGAATATTTACTTTGTAAGGTATTATATTATTTTAATTATTGTGAATGTGAAGACTATGTGGGTCATTTTTTATTTTCTTATTACAGTTAGGTAGTTTTAATCATGGTCTGGCAGTTTGAGTAAGTTATGCGGCCTACCCAAAAGTCCTTTCTTTGGTAGGCATTGTTCGTCAAATTGTTGAGCTCCTTAAGTTCTGAGTTGAGCTACATGATTATTTAGGTTTTTATAATATGTCCCGCTTTATTACATAGAAAGTATCAAAATCCCGCTTTAACCGAGAAAATATCTTTCAACGCTGCTACCTAGGTAGGTACTTAAGTATCTGCCTATTTTCCCTGGCTTTCTTGAGCTTGATAAGTTTAAATGCGTGTATCTTTATATTTTTTATTTCAAATATTTAGGTATTCCTCAGTTTTCATGATTGCACCGTAGTTTATCTCTGCATCACCCAAAGGTTGACTGGTAGAAAATGCCTATGGTATTAAGTCCGCCTCTGTACATTTATCTGCTTGAAGTATAATTAAATAAATAGGAAGGTATGATTTATTAAAAACTTACTCGCCAAACAGATCTTGGTAGTAAACATGATTCCACTGAAAATGTTATTTTATTGCATTAGGAAATTAATATTAGTCTAGTAGGTAGTAACATTGAATTATCGAGTTTTATTGAGTGTGGCATAAACAGTTAAGTGCGTTAATTGGCAGTAAATTATGAACATTTTATAGCAGCACCTAGATACCTACAACTTCTATACATACCTTCTACATTATATCTATGATAGGTACATACATACATAATAGTCCAGACCGAATCTCAGCGGAGACTAGCCTTCGGGAGATATTATAGCACACAAATGTGTGCGCATACACAGGTGCACTCATTCTTCCGTAGTCTGATGGGACGGTAATCCGACACGACCGGGGAGAGATCAGGCGCAGGAACAACGGCTTCAAATGCTTTCAGTGTCACACCACCAACTTCCAAAGTCCGGACTGTTACTATGAAATTCCTAATGGAAAAATCCAATAACACTGGAATCGAACCCAGGACCAGTCAAGCAGTCGCGGTTGCGACCACGAGACCAACGGGGCAGTCAGGCATAAAGACATAAACACACGCCTGCAATTTCTAAATTCTAGTTAGAATGAAGATGGTTAGGTACATAAATACGTAGAGTGGCTATCTAGTTACTCAGGTTAGGCTAGTTGCCCATTCCAAAGCGTACCTATCAGGTTCCTATGGAGAATAGCGGGCAAGAAACTCCTGAAAATCAATAAGTCGTCGTGACCGTTTTTAAAATGGTATGAGCTCGAATATCTATGTATGAGCTCCTGCTCATTGATTATGGCACCATACCTACTAAAACTCTTCGCCTTTTTCCCATTCGGGCAGCTAGAAACTTTAATATTCTTGGAACATATACAAAGGTAAGTATGTAAGAATCGTAGCAGGTGGCGTTGTGGCTTTAAAATGATTGCCTTCGTTGCTGCGTGTAATTCATTCAGATAAAGACAAATTTTAATTCGTTTCTCGAATCTAGCTGCTGCGTGTGGAATCCGCACGAAAGTAGGTACCTATGTGCTTTTACTGGAAAAGTTACAAAAAGCGTTTCTTAAAACTCAAACGCAAACTCAATTTTTTTTTCAATTAAACTATTTACAGGCACTTTTGAATTGACAAAATTAAATAGTCGGTCGGTGAGTCAGAAAGTTGAAGCTAGTTGCCCATTCCAAAACGTAGATCTCTATGGAGAAGAACGGGCAAGAAACTCCACGGACATTCTTTTAAATCAAGATAATAATACAAAATCCTGGGTACATTATTCTTATTGCTTCTACATTTAGGTGAGCACAATGTAAAAAAGAAACAATTTAAAATATTAAATTAAAAATAAGCCCTGGCAGTTAAGAGATAACCAGTCTCAACCGACTTAGGTGTATCTATAAGCGTAAACATGGCTATTACCCTTACCCCTATCCGACTAAATTTCTTCTGGGATGCCTCGGATATAACTTGTTAGAGGTAAGGCGAGCAAAAGATCAGCTCACCGTATTTATGCTGTAAGACGTCCGTTGCACTATTGACGCGCCTGATCTACATGCTGTGGTAGCTTGCTTCTTTGTGCCAGACAACTACTGCCGCGGCAGAAAGCACAGGCTGTTTGCTGTGCCTCCATGTCGCACACTGGCACGTGCTAAGTCCCCAATACTCTGGCCGCACTCAACGATCTCTTGGACTCTAATCCAACAAACGGTCTGTTTGCGAACGAATGGACGAAGATTTTGTTGGCATGTCAGAAGTACTGTGAGAGGGATTTATGAAAGTGTTGTTTTACTTGATGATTATATATTTTATCTTTTGTGTACTTTTATCTTTTATTTTATCTTGTGTTCGTGTATATACAAATTGTATCTTTAATTACTGTAATTGGTTTTAAACCGTTTTCATTAAAGAAATAAATGATTATAGGAATTAATCTATTGCAATTTTATTTGAACCAATAACAATATCTCTACATGAATCGAACAAGCCCGATTGTTATCTGTCCCAGCTGTCAATGTCAGCTGTCACATACAAAACTGAATTTCGTGAAAAATAGTCGGTGTTTTTTGCGAATCATTCTGTTGAATTCTTTGTTTGTGTATTTCAAAATGGAGAATAATCTCCAACACGAAGATTTGTTGATAAAACTGCGTGCCAAATTGAACGAGGAGAAGATAAAATTATGGGAACCGCCCTATATCACACCGGATAATGAAATCACCCAAAATTTCAAGGTATGTAGAAAATAAGGCGCTATTTGTTGTTGATACCAGGGATTTTGAGTTATTTACGCCGGGTTTACTAAGAACAGGCATAATGACTACGTATTAATTAAGTTTAATACGAAGGAGCCTAATTTTTACATCTGGGCGAGGCTCGTTCAAAGAAAGTAGGTACCTACGTATATAAAATATTATTTCCCGGTCATTTCATCGTAGGTAAGTAGTTACCACCCTGCTTATATATTTAGGTGTAGGTTTTGTTGTTGAAGCCAAATATAATCGTACAGACACAAAACATGATTCAGCAGTTTTCTGGGCTGACCCAATTTCAAAATTTACTATTTGACAAAGATTTACAAAACATAATTATGCAGTATTTTAACTCTTATAATCATCTTCATCGTAATTGTTTACAGTTTTTTTAGTTTTAACGTGTATTTTTACACGACTGCCCAAAAATGGATTGTAATGTATTTAGGGTTGATGTATGTTTGTATATATGTATGCGAGTTTCTTTATTCCACCATAACTTTTAAATGCCTGAACAGATTTGGATGTATGGGGTATTGTTAGAATCCTTACATCATCCCGAGTGACACTGGCTATATAGTTTTTTGAAAAAAATCAATATGGCAGCAGTATGGCTCCATTTCGAAAAGTGAAAAAAACATTTTTTGTTCAATTATTACAATATGGTTATCAAATTCAAGGCCTTAATGAGCACATTCCAAATATATATAATTTATGGGCACCAGTTCTACTTAGTTCTACTTACGTGCAAAACAAACATTTCATCTTTGACTGTGCAAACGATTTAATCGCTTTAGTAAGACTGAGAATGTCTAAATGAGTGAATAGTTTCGTAGATGGTTGATTTTTTGGAATTCTTTCATCATCACACCGTCACACAAGTAATGAATAAAGCTTGTCACTAAAATGTATAAAATAAAAATAAAAAATTAACTAAAATTAAAAACACAACTGCCCTGCCAAAAAACAAACTAAAGAGTAAAAAACAAGTTGTATTCCCTGACTAAACAGATAAATAAAATTGTCATTGCAGTCGGGGGACCTCTTAGATTAAAAAGTGTTCCACAGAATGGTCCCCCGACTGCATTGACAATTTTATTTATCTGTTTAATCAAGGAATACAACTTGTTTTTATTTACTTTTTAGTTCGTTTTTTGGCAGGGCAGTCGTGTTTTTAATTTTATTTAATTATGTATTTATTTTTTTAATGTCATTAATCACATTTTTCTTTCTTTATTTGATAACATTAAATAAATTACCAGTTTGTTTTATTTGTTTCTTCACAAGTAACACTACTAATTACAATGTTACTTTTTTATTGAATGCACATCACACCTGTTTTTCTGAAGGGATAGGCAGAAGTGAAGACATATATGTAGCCTGTTATGTTTAAGTCTGGGCTAAGCCTAGTGCCATCACCTGGACAAAGAGCCAAACTCTGGGCTGGTACTAAATGCAGGAATAATGATAATAACCCAGTTCATTAAAGAAAGGAATCTTAAATGTCGACGCTTATCATGTTTTCTCGCTCGCACACTAGTCTTCCACGGCCACACTGTCTTGACGCACTCAGTGATCCTTTTTACGAATTCTATGTTATATAATTTTCTGCTATTTTTCCATTGTTACCTGTTTGTTATTGTTATTCAGTTTTGTTTTATTGTTAAGTTTCGTTGTTTAGTCGTGTGGACTGTGCGGAGACAGTAATTATGTCTCCTCGAAAGCGAGGGAAGATTATACATAGTGATACGCGTCAATTTTCATCTTTCACGCGGGTGAAGCCGCTGGCCGAAGCTAGTTTGAAATGAATACGACCCGGTCTTGTTTTTATTATTTTTAATTTGAAAAGCTAACTGTACTATTTGTCAACGCAAGTACAAGCCGCCATTTAAGATTCCTTTCTTTAATGCATCGACTTATACCAACAATTCCATAGCTTTAGTTCCAGTTTCTAAAGCTACAGTAGTCATGCAAATGGTTTGCTAACACACCCTCATTCCTCTTACAGGATGTTGTTGCAAAGTACACAACAGATCTGTCACTGGACAATGAAGTAATGCTTCAAGCATTGCGTGAACTACAACTCCACTCCCTCGAGAGATCTAAGGACAATGCAGAGTTCCAGGAGACCGGGTTTGCGACCTTCAGGGTCAAAGCAACAATACCGGGGGAGAAACCCAGGATGATGAAAATGCAGAAAAAGTTGGAGGCTATGGGAGATGAGCTGATCGCGGCTGTTGCTGGAGATATCGGGGTGGCTGAGAGTAGGTAAGAATAAAAGAGAGAAAATACATTTATTTAGCTCAATGGCAACAACAAACACAACCTGAATTTCTCCTTTATTTGTTTAGTTATAAATCTTAATGTCTGTTCTATGTTTGTTTTCTGCATTTAGTCCTTAGTCCTTCAAGTGGACTATTGTGCGTGGGCCATGGCAGCCGTCAGTGGTTATTCCAATTTAGTATTAATGCCTGTTTATATCTGCTTAAAGGTTTATGAGAGATCTCTCTTGTAGTTATGCAGTTTAAGTTTAAAATACAATGTCTTGCTGCAAATCCAATAATCCAACTCTCTTTGTGATTGTATCGAGTGTAGACTCCAGACCCAGGTTGGCCGAAGCAAGGAAAACCTGTTCAGTTGGAGATTCATAGGTGACTCCGCCTTGGAGTGTAAATGTGGTGCTGTTCCACAAACAATGGGTGTCCAGTGCATCCTGTCAGCTGCACATTACAGAGACTGATGCACGCTAGTGATGGCCCCAAACATGGAGCTGAATTCTGGGCCGAGTCCATTTAGATTGCCATCAACATGCTAAGAGGAAGATCTGCAACATATTGCCATTTTAACACTTATTTCTATTATTTCAGGGTGAAATTAATATTCAATGGCAAAGTCATAAAACCTACCCCAAGTTTAGAGGAGCAGGGCTTGAAGAATGGTGCCACACTGATGGCACTTGTTATGGCAGGTGCGTATTGTATAATATCTACATAAAAACAACATTTTAAACCAGTGTTTAAAAAGCCTGGAGTAAGTACTGTTACTTCAGCTCATTTTGATAGAAATGTAAAAATTCTTACACAATCACTCACTTCAGGGAAATAAACACTATTAAAGGTATTATAAGAAGATAGAAATAATACTCTTTATTGGACTCATACACCATAATTTATAATTAATGCTGATCTGTTTTACCAAGGTTTCATCTTCATATATCACCACTTTTTCCATCAATATTCGTTGCAATAAATAACACTGATTTTTTTTTACATCTCTAAGATTGCAATCAATGTGGTACTGAGTCAACTTTGACTAGAAAGTTGAATTTATTTCGATGTTTATGTTTAGAATAGAATAAATAGATAAATAAGAAAATAGAATTAAAAAAATAATCTAAAATATTTAGGTATATTTAGCAGGAAAAAACAATACATAAACTATAGATAGGCGAAATGTTAGGATTCAATTCGCAATCTCCTGACTTTGATTATATTTATTATGTGAACTAAAACTTGTTCCCACAAAAGCAACTTAATTATCTCCTAAAACAGGGCTTCCTCTCTTCTATCCTTGTTGCTGTGCCCTACAGGGTCCATAATGATCTAAATTATATGTATACCACCTAAGTACACATTATGGTAAAGCAATAAAGATATTGAGTATTGAATATTTGGTTAGGAAACACCAACCTCGTCTAGTTTTAAAATATTATTATTTCTTACTAACAGGTAAGAGTGTTTTTAAAATCAATGTATAGTAATAATGATCTCATTTTTAATAGAAACCCCTGAGGAGGTGAAGAAAGAGGACACCATGTACATGGAGATGAAGACCGTGCGTGATGATGCCACGCTGCTGTCAGAGTATGTGGATGAGCTCGCTGAAGATGATGAGTATATGCAGGTAGGTTATTAATGACTTCCCTAATTTATGCAGCCTGAAAGTTCCAGAATGTCAATTAAACAAGGCTTTTGATTTCTTAGATACAGTCACGAGCATAAGTATGTATACACTTGGCTTTATTCAAAAGCGATGTACTCCTTTATTTTTAAATGAAATTTTATGTGGCAATCAACATATTATTTTCGAACCCATAGGTTTTGTGTTTATTACATTGTTGTTTTCTTCATTTCACGCAAAAATTGCTATTGAAAGTTTCCAAGTGTTGACATATTAGTGCTCGTGACTATACATACATAAGCTTACACCTTCTTCCCATGGGGGTAGGCAGAAACTACAGAATGCCATGTATAATAATAAACAATGTAAAAATTACATGAGCGACTGTGAACTATAAAAAACTAAAACAAAGGGAGCGACAGATACAGCACACCAGAGAGAGACGATGACAAACGTTCAGAAGCGACAAGAAAGCTACCGTTTAAAAAATATAACAGTTCCGTTTGATTATTCGTGCCCAGATGATCATTTGTGCTCAGATGATTGTTTGTACCCAGATGCTTGTGCGATTATACCTATATTACTTGTTTCTGCCCGCGACTTGGTCAGAAAGTCAGAAAGAACGCTAAGCGAAAACGAAATAAAAGAGCTGGCGGGCGATGCGACGCGGTTGATCGGGGAAACAAGAACATTCACTCTGACGAAGTTGTTGGCAGAAGATGGTAATTAATAAAAGATGTTAAAAAAAGGCTTACAGGTAGAAACTATGGACCCTAGTAAGACTCAGCAAGAGAATGAAAATTTAAAAAAATAATAATGCTAAAATGATCACTTCCCACATCACTGTAGAGTCCATTGCTCACAGCTAGAAGACCAGTCGGGCAAGGCGGTGGAGCTGCCGGCCGCGGAGCGCCGCTCGCTGCTGGTGGGGCTGGCGCTGCACGAGCGCGGCCGCGGCGCCGCGCGGCTGCACGACTACCCGCTGGCGCTCGTGCTGCTGCTGGAAGCCGACAGGCAGCTCAGGTCAGGCGGTAGGGCTTTCAACCCAGTCTGTGTATATAGGGTAGCAGGAATGTCGACGCGCAAACTGTAATATTGAATTCAACACATGATTCTAGACCTTCCCCCTAGACTCGAAATTTTTCGACTGTTTAAACAAAAAAAAAACTGGTCCATACATTTTAACCGCGTAGGTGTTGCACTTTTTTATGAAACGGCAGATATTTATGTAGGTATATGTGCTGAGACATGGTTTCAGATTGCGCGTCGACGTCCCTGCCACCTGTATATCACCGTATCTACCGATATGGAATCGGCTCAGCCGGTCAGAAGGCTCATTTACTTCAAGTTGACAGCTAATTGACTGACGTGCGTGTATCAAATAGCTTGAAGATATTTAATCGGTCCAGTCGAGTCAGCTCTCGAAGCAGTTCAGTGTGGGAGCCGTCACACCATTCCCATGCAATGTATTCACGAACCGTCCCCGCAGCGAGTGCCGCTCGTCCATCCTGCAGAGCGTGGACAACTGGGCCGTGCTGCAGCTGGACGTGGCGTGGTGCTACCTGTGCCTGCGCAGCCTGCCGCACGCGGGCGACGCGGGCGCGCGCCTGGCCGCGGCCGAGCGCGCCTTCAAGCTCACGTACGGCGAAGACCTGCAGCGGCTCATCGCGCTCAAGGGCAGCGCCGGTCAGTTGCAACGAATGTTTCACGATCGTATTGGATGTAGATAAAGCGAACCCAAATAGCAAAAAATACCGAGCGACCCCTCGAATATATAAATATATAGATCGAATATCGACATAGCTAAATTGCTCTACGGCTAACTGCTCGACGTCGACGGCCGCAGTTGCCTCTGCCGTCGACACGTGCCGCTCGAGAGTGTGCACTGATCTCGTGTTTCCTTACAGCCAACGAGCGAGTGCTGCTAATGCGGCTGTACTTGCTGCAAGGCATCGTGGCGTACCATCAAAACAAGCGGAACGAAGCCAAGGCGTTGCTCATGAGAGCTGAGACAGAGCTCAATGCGCTGAGGGTGAGTTTTGTTCATTACTGTTTAGTGGGCAGGGTCTACAAAATATAGCTTATTTTACTCTCAGACATGAATATTATTGAATGCTGCAGTAGCAGGTTACTGGTATTCATCAACATCATCATCATCAGCCTATAGCAGTCCACTGCTGGGCATAAGCCTCTCGTATTGCACGCCATTCAACTCGATTTTCAGCAACTCTCATCCAGATGCTACCAGCCATCCTATGAAGATCGTCGCTTCACCTAGCTTGAGGGCGTCCTACCTTACGTTTGCCGATTCGCGGTCTCCACTCAAGAACACGTCTACCCCGACGGTCATCGGTTCTACGGCTAATATGGCCCATTGCCACTTGGGTTCTCTGTCGGATCACCTCGTTGCGGATTCGATCTCTGAGAGAGACCCAAAGCATAGCCCGTTCCATAGCTTGCTGAGCGACCTTGAATTTATAGACCAGCCGTACCGTGAGTGTCCACGTTTCGGCTCCGTAAGTTCGGCTCTGTTAGCCTCCCTTTCAAAGTGGTTCTTACCAAACTGCAGAGTTTGCCCGAGGTAAACGTATTCTTGAACAACCTTGAGAGCACCGCCAGTGACAGCAATCGGTCCCTTTTGTCTTCGGTCTTTGTCCAAGTTCAGCCGGAGACCAAGGCGTACAGAAGAATCAACTAGGCCATCCAGCATCTGCAGCAAGTCCTGCACCGAATCGGCCAGTATGACGATGTCTTCTGCAAATCTCAAATGTGAGATGTTAATGCCGCCGTTAATGTTTATGCCGCGTCCTTCCCAGTTCAGCGTCTTAAACACGTCCTCCAATGTGTTAGAGAACAGTTTCGGGGAAATTACGTCCCCTTGTCTCCCCTGTCGACGCAGGGCAATATGTTCAGTTCGCTGTTCATGAGTTTGGAAGGTCATTGTCGCGTTTTCATAAAAACATCTCTGCACTTGGATGTATCACTTGGCACTTGGTGTACCAGTCGACTTGGCATCGCTGCAGAGACTCCAAAACAGACCAGATCTCGATAGAGCCAAAAGCTTTTTCATAGTCCACAAAGGCAAGACATAGGGACCGATTACACTCTTCTGACTATAATTTGTCGCACAGTGTGGATGTGGTGAATGGTCCTAAATCCTCATCGAAACCCGGCCTGCCCCTGTGGTTGAAACTCGTCGAGTCTTCGCGCTAGACGATTCGTGACGACTCTTGAAAACAAATTATATAGGTGGCTAAGGAACGAGATGGGTCTGTGGTTCTTTAGAAGGGTCTTATCGCCATTTTTAAAGAAAAGAACGATCACGCTCCTTCGCCGCGCTATAGGCTGGCAACATACACTTTTTAGCCTGTGTTGTCCCACTGCAGGGCAAAGGCCTCTCTTTCTCCTTTCCACTCTTCTTTGTCTTGAACTAGTGTGGACTAATCCTGTCTGTAGGCGTTAAGCTCGTCTCGCCGTTTTCTCCTGGGTTTCCTGGGTCTGGGATTTTTTCTGGGTCCCACATGGGTAGTAGATTTGGCCCATGACTAGTTCGCCATGCGGCAACCGTGTCCGGCTCAGTTGCACTTAAGCTTGGCTGCTTTTGGGTGACGTCGAAGATGTTTTGGAGCGTAACACTGTGTTCCTAGTGCGTCGTCTTAATAATGATCAAGGGATTACAACAAGCTATAATAGAATTATAATGGAAAATGTGATTACGATATTATAAAATTTCTATAATTTTCAGTTTCAAAATAGAGTTGTTTATTGTATTCTTCAATCGGTGGGAAAGCAAAGTAAAAAGACGATCACTTGACTGACGCGTATCGATCGACTTAAATCAAACTGTATAGGAAAAACTGTCAATAGACGGGCGACATAAGCGAGTCTCGGCTGTGTTACGCGTCTTTTTACACCCGTCGTGTGTGTGCCCGTGCAGGTGGACGAGAGCTCCGTGCTGACGCTGATGGAGCTGGGCTGGTCGCGCGGCGCGGCGCGCGCGGGGCTGCGCGCGGCGGGCGGCGCCGAGCGCGCGCACCACTACCTCGCCGAGCGCGCGGCGCAGCGGGAGCGCGCGCGGGACGCGCACCGGCTGGAGAGGTCGGGATATTTGATGACGTTCGCACTGACTAAAAGATTATTAGCTGCGAACCGTTCCGAAACATCGGCCAGACTATCGTTGACACGTAAAACATCCGTATCTTTTCTATTAAAAAATAAGGGAAGTTTCATCAGCGAATAAAATGGTATCCGATAAGTAAGCCAACGTGTAAGGAAGATCATTAATATATACTAGAAATAGGAAAGGGCCAAGAATTGAGCCTTGAGACACGCCCATCTTGACTAGAGATGCCGAGGACGTCGCCCCGTTAACGTTTACTTTTTGATGCCACCTTGATAGATAGGAAAGAATAAGATCAGCAGCTTGTCCACGAATTCCGTAATGGTATAATTTACAAATCTGTGTATTGTGGTCAACGCAGTCAAACGCTTTTGAGAGGTCACAAAAAATGCCAATTGCATCCTGGGATTTCTCCCAGGATTCGAAAATGTGACTGATGAGTTTTGCTCCCGCGTCGGTTATCGCCCTACCTTTCTTGAAACCAAACTGGCCACCAACCTTAATGCTTAGTAATTATGTTTGTAATGGATAGTATAAATGTCTGTATAAGAAAAGCCATGCTGCCCAGACCCCAAAGAAATTGGGATAAAGGCAGGAAGATGATCTTCTTAGAGTATCGATGGCAGTCTAAATGGGCTCGGCCCAGAATTCGGCTGCGTGTGTTCTTAAACGCTAAGGAAGGTGATGATGTTATTCGTTGCGTTTTCGAACTAGAATGATGACTTACTTAATAATATTTAACAGTCGATTGTTTGGAATAAGCAAGCTCAAGTGGCAATGTACCCGTAGGTCCGATGACCGTTGGGGTAGACGTGTTCTTAAGTGGAGACCGCGAATCGGCAAACGTAAGGTGGAACGCCCTCAAGCTAGGTGGGGCGACGATCTTCGCAGGATGGCTGGTAGGAGCTGAAGTTGCCGAAAATCCAGTCGAATGGCGTGAGGCTGATGATGATAATGGTTTCGTGCTAAATTTTCAATTGTCGTGTTTGCAGGCAACGCCGAGCTATAGGCGTGTGCATGGACGGCTCAGTGGTCAGTCAGCAACTCATCGACGCGCTGGTGGGCATGGGCTACACGCGCCGCCTGGCCGCCATGGCGCTGAGGAACTCCAACAACCACGCCGCTGAAGCTGTCAGGCTCATACAAGAGCAGCCTGAACTGGTAAGCTTCATTAACACTTACCTCAGGTTCTGATCAGAAAACGAATTACCGTATTAAAAAACGGTCAAAAGGTAGTCGCAGTGTCATCTCAGTGACAATCAATGTTAAAAAAAAAAGGAAAGTAAACTACAGAGAATGCGTTCTTGACACCTGTTAGTTTCATACAAACGAATACGTGTTTTGCGAATTTGATCTTTATTAGCTACTAGAATTATCGTACTGACATGTGTCAGAAACGCATTCTTTCGACAGTCGTACTGTAGAGATGTTTATGAAAAATGAGACTGGTCTTAAAGTCCGATCGTAATTAAAAATTCGGGAATGTCCGCTCAGAAGTCTGTTCTTCACTTGCATGTGAAAAATTAAACCTAAAAAAGAAAACAAGCACAACAACAATATGTTTAAAGAAGTATTTGTTTTTTTACAGCTAGCGGACAGCGACGAGTCGTCAGACGACGCGTCTACGCTCAGCTCGGACGACTCCGCGGTCATACCGGACAACAAACTAGTCGCCGAGGTAAGATCACAGACACACATACATGAACTCACGCATTCTCCCCATGGGAGTAGGCAGAAACTACAGAACACAAACTGTTATGATCCTTACATACTCATAGGTAAGATCACATCACCATTTATTTTGTAAGATCACATCACCATTTATTTTTTTTATGATAGAAGATTTATAACAACTCATCATCATCTGCTTAGCCTTTTCCTAACTATGTTGGGGTCGGCTTCCAGTCTAACCGGATGCAGCTGAATATCAGTATTTTACATGAAGCGGCTGCTTATCTGACCGCCACAACCGAGTTACTGGGTAATAATACGATATCCCTTGGTAAGCCTGGTTGTCAGACTTTCAGGCTTCTGGCTACCCGTAACGACTGTCAAAGATCCACGAATGACAGCCGGAATGTAAATGATTGTAAAACCGCATCAAAAATCCATTGCGAAGTTTAGAAGAACAACGCGGCCACATAGACAGTCATGAAAAACGACTTTATTTATAATATTCGTAGATTATAGATGAATGTGGACTTCTCAATAACTGCTCGCTTGATAGAGCTAAGGGCCGGTTGTCTCAAACGGTTGGTTAACGTAACATACGTACGTCAAATAATAACGATTACGTACTCGTTACTATTTGACGTACGGCAAGGCCATAATTTTGTAATTGTAATTTGAAACAACGTTTTTTTTATTTGACGATAGTTAGCGCCATTTTTGACGTATACGTGTGCGTCGAGGGGACGTGAAACAACCCGCCCTAATTATTTGAATGTAAATTAAAGTCGAGTTTTCCAGCTTTCGTCGTAGATCTATTGCCTCCATAATAAACCCGGAGTAATGTTACCCCTATCTGTTAATAATTTATGTTCCATGTTTATGATGAGGGGCTAGTGTTCATGTTTTCATATTCCACAGTTGGAAGCGATGGGCTACGACCCTGAGGAGGCGAAGACAGCTCTGCGCTTGTCGCGGAACCACATCAGCGGAGCTGTCGACATGCTGGTGGCGGGCGGCGGCAGGGTGGTCCTCAGTCAGTGTCACGTAGTATTGCCCACTAGTTTACTATCCGACGGGACAGGGATCTTTTGGCGCGTGACCAAAATCGAAACAACCCCGCCATCTTGCTTTTCAGTACATCTACACAAATAAATGAAATTGAAGTGTGTGTTTGTAATGTCTAAATAACAGCTTTTTACTGGATACATATGAAAGTATACACGGTACTTATAACACAAAAAAAAACCTTTTTAAAATATTTGTCTGTCTGTCTGTCTGTTTGTTCCGGCTAATCTCCGAAACGGCTGGACCGATTTTGATGAAATTTAGTGTGGGGATACTATGAACCCTGGAGAACGGGATAGGCTTTATCGACATATCACGTGGGTGAAGTCTCGGGCTAAGCTAGTTTCACAATAAAAGGGCACAAATGTTTACCAACAGCACCTCCTTGTCAACATCCTTCGAGTGCCTAATGATCCTTGAAGCAGTACTTTACATTCTATCCACTACCCTTAGGGAGTCAGACACATCACCATCTGCCTAGCCTTATTCCAACTATGTTGGGGTCGCTTCCAGTCTAATTGCAGACAGCTGAATACTAGAACTTCACATGGAGCTACCAAATAATCCTATCTGATGCCAAAACCCAGTTACTGGATAACACGATACCCGTTGGAAAGAATGGGGAAGATGTCGTGAGGAAAGTAGTGTGTATAAATGTGATGGATAACTAATAAGGGTAATTACATGCCGAAGATATGCCTCACTGCGATAACTGGCGCTCGCGGTTTAGCTCGTTACCTCGATGACCTCTCGACTCGTTCTACCTCCATGTAAAACAAATGCATGCTAATAGACACGCACACACATGCCAGGCATCGACGTGTGTACCTCGATGCCTGGCATGTGTGTGCGTGTCTACGGTGACAACAATGTGGCAGTGGAGCGGCATATAATTACCCTTACTACCTAAGAAACGACGGATGGACGGTGGATGATATGGCTAGAAAGGAGTGACTACTGAGATGACGGCTTATAGAAAGGTATGGAAGATGACATGCAGCGACGACCACGAATAAATTGCAACATTCGCGACAGCTGCGGTCGTAAGACGCCAGAGCGAGATCACACGTAAATCTCGTGTCATTCAGGATTTTTAAAAATCCAGTACAGAATACTCACTATCCTACTCGCACGTTTCGTGCTGTGACTGCTGCAAGTCTTGGCATTTGTGCTCAAATTGAGTGAGAGACCCGCTAACTTAGCTGTAATTTTGTTTCATGCTAGACTTCGGCCCCAGGCAACCGCGTAAGTAGTATAATCATAGTGAAACAGCATGGCAGGTGTGATATGCAATGCAATAATGCACTTTAAAGACAAAAAGACGACTGCGAAGAGTATAGTCGACCAAAATATTGGTTTTCAAAGTTGAAATTCTATTGCACTTCAGAAAATAATAAAAGACTTTTTTCGCGTTCCTAGCTTGCCTTAACTATACTTTTTATGTGTGTATTATGAATAATGCTACGTTGTGTTTGCTCATTTTTGTTTCGTTATGTGAAGCTTGATTTTGTGACCATAGCTGGGTTTTCAGAGTGAATTGTGATACGTAACCTTGTTTCTACTGCAGGTGACGACCAAGAGGATCCGTCTACGAGTGCTGGAGTGGCCAACAAGAGGAAGTCGAGGAAACACAAGAGAGATAAAAGGTATGTGACCGTACAAAACCTTAGTTTTTGATTTCCTTAAACCTGAAAAGTATTAATTAGCTAGCAGACTAGCTATTGAGTACTTTTCATAGTGTTCATGTAATTCGATAAAATGTATGGAATAGCAGATTTTATTTAATTTTGTTGTGTTTGGGTACAATACAATACAGCTAACAATACAAAAGTAATAGCGAGGTGATTCATGACAAGCCATTTACAAGCCTCCACAGTTAGCAGTAGAGTATTGTTGTACAAGTTTGGAAATTGATAAACCATTCTTCAAGAATAACACTAAGTATAGCATATAGTTTTGGGTCCACAGTAAAAAAATATAAAACTACCCCTTTTCAAGTTTAGGGTAAACATGTTTAGGATTTGTTTTTAGGGCTGATTTGTCCATCGCCGGATAACTTTTATTCGAGGAATAAAATTGACGTTTGACAGTTTTTGTATGAAATAACGTTAAAAAATTTTCCTCGATAAAGTTATCAGACGATTGAAAAATCAGCCCTTAGAGGTATTAAACTGTAAATATATTGTGTAAATGTTTAACAATATTATCGTTTGGACTTGTTACAATGATTTTTTACTTGCCGATTTTTTGCAAAAGTAGGACGTTGTAGAGCTTCATCTGTCAAGTAAAACTCGATGTGCGATATTCACGACCGGCTACTGTAAAGAAAATTAACGTATTCACGAAATGTGTTCGAGTCTCACTATCTTCTTAATCATTTCAGGCGAAAACAGCGCGAGTTAGCTCTGCGTCGCCTGAACGCGGCCATCCGGACAGAGGAGGACGACTACCTGGACACGTCGCTCGCTGAGGAGGAGGAGTTCCTCGTGCAGTACAAGTCACTGCTGTAGATTGCCATCCACGATCACAGCACACGTGGACCGGTGTTAAGATGGGTACACATATATGACATGTAACACAGTTGAAACAAATTCGCCTAGTTGTCATGTTAAAAAAGAATGAAGATTTTTATATGGCGCATTTTGAAAAAAAATTAACAAAATGGCGGACACTTTATGTATCAAACTTAAAGCATTTGATTTCAATTAAACCTTTTACAGGCACTTTTGAATTGTCAAAATTAAATAGTCGGTCAGTTAGTCCCGAAAGTTGAAGCTACTTGCCCATTCCAAAACGTAGAGCTCTATGGAGAAGTACGGGCAAGAAACTCCAAGGACACTCTTGTATGCCACGGAACTTCAAATACCTTTCATGTTGCATTGTGTGGAAGCGTTTATGGTATACTAGCTGCAGCCAACGATTTCGGCCCCGACCCAGCACGTCGCATCGCATCGCCCGCCCGTTCTATTAGTTCGATTTCGCTTAGCGTTCTTTTTTACTATATGTCTTTTTGCTGGGCTCCTAAGAGGAGTAGCGTGATGTTAAATAGCCTATAACCTTCCTCAAGAACTGGACTATCAGAGGCAAAAAAAAAATTCCAATCCCACTGGTAGTTCCAGAGATTAGCGCGTTCAAAAAAACACAAGCTGTTCAGATTTATTGTTAGTATGTATAGATAATATAAAATGGCCGATAGCACCATTTTTTGAAGCGCTAATGTACCCAAAACTTGCTCTATGATTGGGTTTAGAATTGGGCAACTAGATTCATCTTTTTGACTGACCGACCTTGACAATTCAAAAGTGCCTGTAATTGGTTTATTTGAAATAAATAGTTTGAGTTTGAGTTTGGCGCGAAAACATCGCATGTATTCGGATGGCATGTTCGTTTCAACGTATGTTATATCTCACATATGTGTACCCACTATTACAGAACCTAACTCGAAGCCCAAGCATTACTTACAACTTTAATTTCCGCCGCTATTTTCATGAATTCGAGTCGGATACAAACAAAACGCTGTCAGTGTCAGTTCAGCGTCGTCAACCGATCAACCAAACGGTTCTTATACCCGGGGCACCTCAGAAACCATCAATTAATCACGTGATTATTCTACACTGTGTTTTTTTTAAAGAGGAATACAGCTGATTTTACAATATTTGAGTGAAAGTTACAAAACACGCATGGCGTGTCAGTTTACGGCACCTGAGAACGTATTTAAGTAAGTTTAAAGCAGTTTGTGAAGGTTGGTCAGACCAAGTAACCGCCCTCACTGGACTCTGTTACGACCGCCCTGAGAGAAGCCGAGAACCAAACGAAGTGGCAGAACATCATGCATAAAGCCACGAAGGCCTTTCAACGACCTTCAGTAATGAAGTACGCGACCTAGGAGAGACAAAGCCGTTAGTTATTTATTAGTTTAAAATCATTTCATTGGTTGAAACTAGTTTGGTGGGTAGATCCTTGACAGTCGTTACGGGTCCTCAGAAGTCCGAAAGTCTGACAACCCGTCTTACCAAGGGGTATCGTGCTACCCAGGTCCGATAGACAGTCGCTCCATGTAAAATACTGGTACTCAGCTGCATCTGGTTAGACTGGAAGCCGACCCCAACATAGTTGGGTGGTTGAAACTGGTTTAAAGCCATTTTATTGAGAGAACAATATTTGAGTCTTCGAGTTAGGTTCTGCAATTCCGGCCTATTTCTCACACATTTCTTGACCGCTCTGATTTAGCGCAGAATGATTGCACAGGAAATATGGTCTTTAGCTCAAAGAAAGTTTGTGCACGATTTTTGTGCAGTAAATTGGGATCCTTAGCGCAACAGTTTCCGCTAGTCGATTAGCACGTATGGTCTGTTCCAAAAGGATCTGACGAAAGAGTAAAAAACCGTGTTCAGGTTAAATTCTTGCGTAATCATTTATTAAAAGGAATATGTAATACTTATCAGCACCCTGATTGCGTAACATACTATCAATTTGAATCATTGTGAATGATATTGCTAAACTATGGCTTCGTATGTGCGATAAAATTGTCTGCGCTACAACGTAAATTATGCAATGAATGTTGTTGGGCTGTCAAAATGAAAGCCGATCTACTGGCAGTGTGTTACGCAATTACCCCGCTGTATTTAGAAGGTTTTAACCTTATATCTCTGCACTTTTTCCAACAATTGTTGTTTGAATACCATGATTAAATTGTAATTTAAAAATCATCTACGAAAATTGAGGTTATAAAATTAACATCAATTGTCAAATGTAAAACATATTTGTGAGGTGAACTAAATTATAAGATGATGACTTTTGGGACAACCTATTCGTAACGTTTGCACTGTATGGTCCCCACACATTAATTAAAGCGTTATAATCAGAGCGGCCAAGATATTTGACGATCTCTACACAGGTGTACCTTTGGTTCAGCTCCCACAGGTTTACATGACGATGTATACGATGTGTAATATTGTACAGACAACAAAAGAACTTGATATATACTCAAGAAATATACATTTTTGCACTACACAAGCAACCTGTTTTGCACGATTTTAAACAAAACACACTAAGTGTGCATACACACGAGCAACAACTGCAGCCATCGCCGGGTGTCGGTCGCTAGCGTCGACAACGTGCCGAACGTGTGGGTTGGTACGGCGCTCGGCTGCAGTTGTCGTTGACGCGTGTCGTTCGTGTGTATGAGGCTATGACCATTAAGACAAAAAAAAGGTTTCTTTTTCATATATATACACCGATTTGTCAGTGATACCTTATCTCTTTTGTTGGCTGTACATGTTTAATGTAATCTATCAATTTCGATGTAATTTGTGTGTATCAATCATGATTGTATGGAATTGTGGAACTTCGATGTGTATTAACTTCAATCGAGCTTGATTCTCGTGATATTGACTATTAGACTAGTTGTAGTGTCTGTCTGTGTATAACCTTACGCCACATAGTCAGCGGAAAGGGCCCTAGGGGTGCTATACACATTGTTCGGTAAGGCCGCGCGGCGAAATCTGTAGTTAGTAAGCGCATCACTTGTGAACGGCTGAACGGATTTGCCTATGTTTTGCCTACGGTTTTTGTGGAAAGAAAAATCAAATTCGGGACAAACCGAATGTTGTTTTTTTCTATGGAATTTTTGTATGAATTATTGAAATTTGAATAGGATAACGTTCGTCGGTTCAAATCAAATAAAACATCATATAATCAAATTAGGCTGAGAATCAGCACTTTTCGAACGTCAAAATTACAAAAGACAGTCCCACAAAACGTGGACGTTTTGTGGGACTGTCTTTTGTAATTTTCCTTCACCACTTCCTAGTGCTTTCGCTGGGAAGAGGAAATGGCGCAACAAACACCCCAGCAGCACAGCTGTCTATTCAATTAAAAAATACTTGATTGTGTATCAACTAGTTGAATATACTTTGCGGCCCGGCCTTGCCGACCCGAACAAGCGCGTAGCACGCCTAACTGGGTATGTATGAACAAGACGTTTTTACGCGCTCGTATTATTCACAAATATGTATTATATTTGCATTTATTTATTAAAGAACGCACCTACTCGTGCGTACAGTGTTTTAAGCATCTTTTGGCGCGTTGTTGATTGCCACTTTTTAAATTGTTTTGTGAATATTGAAAAAACAAAATGGCAGCGTTAATACAGATTCTTGCAACGCGCCAAAAGATTCTTGTCTATTTATAATTATTATACACGAGTCGTTCAACAATCAATATTTAGTGATCACAGCACCATAGACTCACATACTATCAAATATCAAATAGGATCTCACTTACAATGTTGTCATACTCTCGAATAAAAGAAATAAGTAATATTCATGTTGTGTCACATTTAATAATAATAATATTCAATTCTTCTGGATGTCTATATTCAATCTCGCCGTAACGGCTGAACAGTTTTCGATGATATTCACATAAAGTAGAGAAATATATCCGATAGCTTGTAAGGTCGATTTTCATCCTAGATTACTAAGAACTTATAAACATACAGCCAATTATATTAAAAGTAAAAGGAGGTAGGTTACCTACCCAGCATTCGATCTACAAAAACACCACAATGTCACTCTGTGGCAGATGTCACCTGGAAGTAGGCTGGCATGTCGTAACTATCGGGAGCGAGAAAGAGAAGACGATACGTTACTAGGCTAATTAGCCAGGTTGTGACGTGCCACTTGCGCAGCGCAGCGTGTATAACATACCTACCTCTTATTACGTATAATATCGTTGCATACAGCAGTCAACATTTATATGACCGACTGTAAATTAGTGCCATTTTAAAACTAATAAACTATGTAGTTGATGTAATTATGAAAAAATGTCCTGGAAATGTTATAATTTGTCAAAAATATTTTTTATTGATTTATCTATGAATTCTATGTAATAAGTTTAAAATACTTGTATTAAATAAAAATATGTATACAGTAAAATATAGTTTTATTTAATAATAATTTCATTGTACAATTTAGAGAGAATTTGTTTAAATAGTCTTATGTTCTTAAGGTAGAAAAGTTTTCATTACAACGAATAAACTTTGTATCTGTGTGCGTAAATGCTGTCATGGGATTGGTTGAAATCATGTGCCAATCGGGTTAAAAGCGGGAAGTACCAAGGTAGCCCGCGACATTGTTTAAAAAAAGTTTTTTGCATTTTACAGGTCAGTGTCAGCCTTTATATGTTGTTAAAAATATAAATCGTGACCGTAACAAATATGACTTTACAGAGTTATAATTATTAAAATCATGAATACAACTCTCTAAGTTAGAATTGGCCACACAAATGTCTTGATTTTATGATAATCATTCAATAGGGCTCTTAAAAGCATTCGCACATGCGCACAGGCACTGCTCATGTTTTGTTATAAAAGTTAAAATATTTTGGTGAAAAAAGTACTAGTGCTACTTAGTGTCTAGGATGTTTTATAATAATTATATTGTACTATTCTACACTGAAATACTTATATGGTACAAACTTACATTCAAATGGTCCCTGTGTAGTGTATTGTATAAAATGATGTCGCATCAGGAATCCGTAGACAATCTGTCTTCGCCTTCTATTACCCGGGAGTTTAACGACAAAATGTAGGTCTACTAAACACTGCCCTGCAGTACCTAATCTGCGTTCGCGATTTTAGTTGCCAAACATGTCAACAAATATGAGTTTTTCGAAAAATAACTTTAATTCCTACACAAAAAAGTTCAGTTTACGCTACAACTTCAAACATTTTTATACATTTTTCAATAGTGCTAGTCACTCTGAAATCAACCTAATTACTACTGAAATAAAGTTGATATTTGTTTAACATGAATAGGAAACAAATTTAGAATACATCTTATGTAGATATTGATTTTGGCGATAGTACCTGTACGCGAATCCGTTGTTCTAATTAGAATATCTATCGATAAGGTCGTACCTTCCTTATCTATTATCAGCTCAAGCACAGAAGCTGATTAACCATGAAAACTCTAACAAATCCAGATAATAATATAGATTGTATTGTTGGCTTTACTAGAAACTACTTCCCGATCACTTCATTTATCAAAAAACTAAGATTTCGTTGAACAACGCAATAAATGTTGTTGAAATGTAAAATCATAGACATTTTTGTTTAATAACCATGAGGCTGAGGACTGTTTCGCAATGTGGATAAATTATAATTAATTTATGCGTCCGAATCAAACGAATTCAATTTCATTTTTTAATTTATCTGGTGTAGAGAGGCCATCTTGAAACAACTTTAGTTATTTGCCCAGCAGTGGCGCCGATCTTGTTCACAAACTAAACTAAATTTAAGTTCAGTGCATCTTATTCTTTCTATTTCATTAAGAAAAGGACAGAAGATAAATATTAGTTCAGTCCTGTCAAATTAATCAGCGCCTGATGTAAATTGACGTATTTTTAGTAGCCATGTTTTTAATCACGTCTAATTTGTCTATGGAGTATCTTAATTTGACAGGACTAAAATAATATTTATGTTCTGTCCTTTTCTTAATGAAATAGAAAGATAAAGATGCACTGAATTAAATTTAGTTTAGTTTGTGAACAAGGGAATCGGCGCCACTGTTGCGCAATCACGTATACTTTCTATAACTACCCACCTACCTACCTCACTGATTAACCATAAACTCTACAAACATAACGTCATTCTTGACATACTCGAACTTGTCCAAACTGGTGTGTGGTATGAAGATGTACTGCTTCTTCAGCTGCGTCACGGACTTGTCCAGGGTTTCAGACGACTTGTTCTTCTCTTCGTCGCCATCGTCGTAATCGTGGCGTTTCGACGATGACTTGCGCCGAAGTTGAAGGGACTTCACTATGTCCATTGCCTGGGAATTGAGTGATGAGTAAAATGTCAGTGGAAAGAGAAATAAGTAACATTCAAAAATACAGTGATAAGGGGCTCGTGGCTAATTGATAACAGCCGCACGAGCCGATCGAAGGGTTAATGTACGCTTGACGCGGTCGGTTCGTGGACGCGTGACCATTACATCGAGACCTCTCCGTGCCAAAGCACGTTAAGCCGTTGGTCCGGTAAGTCGTCTACCAATTTATCAACGCTACTCAGACTCACCTGACTCCTATTATTAGGCTGGTCCTTCAGCACGATGTTGATGTTGAGGTCGCAGGGCCACTCCAGCAGCGCGTCGTAGGGCCCGGCCACCAGCCGCACCGTGGACGTGATGTGACGCCCCTTCCACTTGCCTATGCCGTTCAGGTTTAGTTCCGCCTGGAATCATTCAATATAAGTGTATAATAGTATAAAGGAGCTTGTGGCTAAGTAATAACAGCCGCACGGGTCGCTCGATCAAGTTAAGCTGCGCTTGCCGCGGTTGCTCCGTGGATGGGTGACCATCTTTACATACCAAGCCTTTACCCCTTCGTACCTCGGAAAGCACGTTAAGCCGTTGGTTCAGGCTGTCATTCGTGGATATTTGACAGTCGTTACGGATCGTCATAAGCCCGAAACTGGAATGGCAACTCTCGGTTCATCCTAGAAAATTGTCGTCTGCTTAACCGGACTTGCCTGTGGAGGTCTCAATTAATTAGCCAGGGCTTAAAAACTTATAAACTAAGCGACATAGACGCTAAGGGCACCCCCTGTGGGGTACGGACCTCGGCTTAGGGCGTCATTGGGAAAGGGCAGCAAGGGACCGTCTGGATCGGAATTATATAGGGACGAATTTAAAGCTACAGGCTCAGCGGCAAGGTTTGGCTCGAGCAAGGGTCGGGGCGGAGTACGAAAGGAATTACATACCTGACTTATATCCGCTTGGTGAACGAAACATTAGCGAGTTCTAATTCGACGTTATCGTCGAATTGATTAAAAACGACTTGTGGCGTTCATCTTAGCTATATGAACGAAGGAACATTGAAAAGAAACCGTAACCAACATAAATACAGGATCAAATTAAATTAGCTAGCGACACTCCGTAGACAAGACAATACAAAGATAAACATTACTTGAAATTATGAGTTTAGACAATCTTTTTTGAAAATGCCGTGACAAAAATTGAAAAGAGCATGCATATATTTCTGATGGTGTGGTTATGTTGACTGGATGATTGAAAGGCGACTAACAAAAGTTATTTACAATACAGATGTGAGAGGAAACGCCGGGACCTCACGCCCTAGGACCACATATTGGTGATTTTCTTCAGAAGGGACAGGTGGAAGCAAAAGGTTTATGTAAATCTTTTTTATTTTATCGTCATTAGATATCGATACCCATCACTTTTGCGAAGTTCCGCTATCTAATTTAGTTTGACCCCTCAGTAGGTACA
This sequence comes from Apamea epomidion, assembly GCA_947507525.1. NCBI lineage: Eukaryota > Metazoa > Arthropoda > Insecta > Lepidoptera > Noctuidae > Apamea > Apamea epomidion. The sequence goes on from OX382239.1 coordinate 1,071,161, forward strand.
ACTATAGAATACCTTCAAAGTGTATCCATATTTGCTAGTCCTGAACATCGGACTGCTGAGCACAGTGTCATTCTCTTTGGCTTCCTTCATTCGCGCCAGGAAACGGTCTATCCTCCAGATGAAGTGGCCTGGAACATTCAATGAAACAAGAATTAAATGTATGTTTCCAATTTTTATTTTTATTGACAATGGGCTCACTCTTGACCTCAATCCAGCCTAGAGGCAGGGATGAGATCTACGGTGGAACGAGCTTGCCCAGAAGAAGCCTATTCATTCTCGCCCTGAAGAGATTCGGGTTGTATGAACTCGAAAATGCAGACGCAGGCAGAGAATTCCACTCCTTAGCTGTTCGCATCAGAAAAGATGATGAGAAGCGCTTAGTGCGCATATATGGTATATTAACCAAATAGGGGTGGTATCCCGCAGTGCGTCTGGACTCTCGATGGTAAAAAGGTGAAGGCGGGATGAGCTCATGTAGCTCTTGAGCACACTCCCCGAAGTACAGTCTGTAGAAGACGGACAGACAGGCAACACTTCGCCGGTGAGCCAAACTGTGAAGCTTTGCCTCCACCAGCTTTTTATCGCCAATGAGTCTCTTAGCTCTGCGCTCCACTGAGTCTAAATTGATGTTAATTCAAGTTAAACAAATATCAACTTTGTTAATGTGATTATTAAGTTGATTTCAGAGTGACTAGCACTATTGAAAAGTTATAAAAATGTTTGAAGTTGTATCGTAAATTGAACTTTATTGTGTAGGATTAATTAAAGCTATTTTTTTATAAACCCATATTGGTTTACATTTTTGGTAAATAAATCGCGAATGCAGATTAGGTAGGTACAGTCGATCGCACGCAGGGCTTCAAATACCAGTATTTTTGGAAACCGGTACAATCGGCCTTGATGTGATACCGGTACGGTACCGGTATATGAGTAGTACCTGTAGTATTGGTATTTCCAATCTGTACCAAACATTTTTTTTTCCGTGCGTTAGAGTGAGGAAACAGATAAGTAAAAAGGATTAATAATAGGAAATAGTTGTCAACCATACGAGGTACCTCGTATGGTTGACAACTATTTATATTTAACTCGTACAAATTATATGAGATTTGTTGTACACGCGGGGTACCTGAATTTGGTGCCGGTACTTGTTAGGCCGAGTACCGGTACCCGAATGGAATCGGTACCCAGGTACCGAAATTGGAAGAACCGCTAAGTATGGATACAGAACCTGTACTTTTGGTACCGGTTCCAAGCCTTGATCGCACGTCGTCGTCTGACATTGAGCTGGCCTAGGGCAGTACAGAGTTTCAATCAAATAAGAGGCCAACTTAGACTGGATAGGTTGCCATTGACGTGCGGCCTAGTTTTCCATCCGTTTTCAGAATAAGGTTAAGTGTGCATACACACGAGCGATACTCGTAAACGGCAGAGGCACCCGTCGACACACGTCGACACCCATCGACACTCGTCGACACCCGTTGACACCCGTCAGTACAGTGCTCAACTATACGAGCGGCATATTGTCGACGGCAGTCGCCGACGCGTTGACGGCTGCTTTGCTGTTGACGCATGTCGTTTGTGTTATCGAGTATGAGTTTTCTTGGCTATGAAGAAGGTAGGATGGTATTTATGACAATCAAAACTTAACTAGAACAAATACATTCTAATAAACACCTTCTGGGAGGCCATACAGCTGTACCTTCCCTCACCATAGGACACCTCATACGTACCATCATCAGTGCCCATCTCAGTCCTATCAAACGTGACCCTGGCCTGGAAGTCAGCGAGCTCGTTCCTCAGCTTGTGGTAAGACTTGGTGAGTGCCCTCAGGTCTCGGAGTACGGCGTCCACTTTGGTAGAATGCTCTGATAGTTCCGCTCTGGAGTCTGCCGTGGCTACTTCTAGAACTGCTACGCGGTCTATCGCCTGAAATTAAACGAGGTCTGTCTGCATTATAATACCAGCCTATTACGATTCACTCCTGCTACAAGGCAAAAACCTCTTCACATACAGAGAGACTTAGAAGATACGAGCATTGATCACCACTCTTGCACATGCACATTGAGTGTTTGCGATTCCTGATTTGTATTTTTCAAAAGTTAAGGTCCAAATGTATTTCTACACTGTGCCAACAAAGGTCGAAATCGCGCCACCAAGACGTATCCGTGCTCTGAGACTGAACCCACATTAAGGCAGTTTTGCCAATACCAAAATGTCTTTATAGCACTGTGTGACCAAAATCCGCACTTGGGTCACGCTTTTCTGTGACTTAAGTAGTTCATTTTTACACAGAAAAGCGTGACTTGAGTGCGCGTTTAGGTCACACGTGTTCTAAAATAGTATACGATACGTGCGACTTTAGTAGTCTATTATATTCACGGCGTGCAATAATGGACTCGTATCGTAATGTATGTACTATTACTACATATACAGAAATTGAACACCAAGAACATACAATGTCGAAAAAAATCATGAATTAGTGAGGAAACAAGTCTACATTACGAGGTATATATTACGAGCTCGTATTAGACACAATTGAGTATCAAGTTGAACAAATTATTCACTCACCGGTCTTTCGCTGGACGTGGCTTGCAGTTGGACCCTCAATGCTGACAGGTTGGCCAGCTGCTCCGAGGACCTCCTGGCTTCCATGAGCTCAGCCTCAAACGCCGCGCGGTTCTCCGCATTCCTCTCCCGTTCCTCTTCGACCGTTTGCTTTATGTAGCCTATCACGTCCTCTGAAAGTGGATATTCATTCCTTTATTTACTTTTCCCAACACTTAAAGTTTAATGATTATATAGGGTGCAGTCATCATTTCAGCCGAAAGACGTCCACTGCTGGACATAGGCCTCCCCCAAGCACCTCCACTTCGACTGGTTCTGTGCTTCCCGCATCCAGCGGGTCCCTGCGGCCTTCACAAGGTCGTCGGTCCACCTTGTGGGAGGCCTTCCAACGCTACGACTACTAGTATGCGGTCCCGGTCGCCTTCCGGTACGCGGTCGGGTATAGGGTCTAGTATGTATTTAATATTCTAATGACGTTGTGTAACGCGCGGATAGAGAAGGGAGGAGAGAAAGGGGTGGGGGGTATAAAAGCGCAGGAAATCGCAGTGATTTCCTGCGCTTTTACCAGCCCCCCCCCTCTTGATATCCGAATGAGGGTGTCATGTTCTACAATAAAATAACGTAGTTACTGCGATCGTATTTCATTTTCCAACGCGATAGCAATATTCTTTTGCAGCTGTTATATTTGAAGCTAAATTCCCCTGCGGCGGGTCCATGTTACTCTACCTATAAGATCAATTTATTATAATTATATACGAGTATATTGCCTTACCTAAATTATTGACAGCTCTGATCCTATTGTCATGCTGCGTCAGAGCTTGTTCCAGCAGCTCCCTCTCGTGTTGTTCGTGTACGAGACTGCTGACCGCACTCTCCAGCCGCATTACTGTGGTCAGCTGCTGGCTTTGAAGTTCCTGGAAATAATGGAAAGTTATATGATGCAGTCTAGACGCCTAGACGGTATGTCCCCACTCACCAGGAGTATAACAATGAGGAGTTGCCTAAGTTGGAAGTGTTTCTGTTTGTTGTGTTTGTGTTTTTGTTTGTGTTGTTTTTGTTTTCTAGTGGCGCCGATTCCCTTGTTCGCAAACTAAACTAAATTTAAGTTCAGTGCATCTTTTTCTTTCTATTTAAGAAAAGGACAGAAGATAAATATTAGTTCTCTTTAACCTAGTTAGGAATACAGCACCTCGCCCACCATATTATTGTAGTATTTGTACACTATAAACGATTCTGTAAATTGCCATCATGTACTACAATGTTTATGATGAATAAATTATATTATTAGTTCAGTTCTGTCAATTTAGTCAGCGCCTGACGTAAGTTGAAGTATTTTTAGTAGTCATGTTTTTTATCACGTCTAAACTGTCTATGGAGTATCTTAATTTGACAGGACTTAAGTAATATTTATCTTCTGTCCTTTTCTTAATAAAATAGAAAGATAAAGATGCATTGAACTTAAATTTAGTTTAGTTTGTGAACAAGGGAATCGACGCCAATATTTGGTTCGGATAGTTGAAAACTTCGATCATTCGAATCATTCGATTTTCGTCGAGTAGCGGTACTTACAACGTGCGGAGCATTCAGCACCCTAATTGCTAGGATATTGCTAATCCATCGCTTCATATGATTGAAATTTGATCTACTCAACAATGAAAATAACGCAATGAATGTGGTTGAAATGTCAAATTGAAAGCCATTGTTACTGTTAGCGTGTTACGCAATTATCCCCCCGCTAGACAGTCAGCCGCGCAGCCATTCTTGAATATTGGCTTGTTTTATCACCACGACACAAGTTATTACCATTAAAATGATTACGAAATATCTAAAATAGAACTACCATTTCTACATAGATTGTAAGCCGCTCATAAAACATACTTGCAAAGCCAACTGCACATTGGCCAGGTCATGTTTGAACTGCGCGGCCCAGTTTGCAGACCGTTCGGCCTCGTCATCCACGGCTGCCCTCAAGGAGACCAGGGTCGAGAGGAAATGCTGGCTGCGTTCCTCCACCAGCACCAGCTTGGAGCGGATAGTTTCTATCTCTGTCGTTTGCACGTCGCGGCGGCCGGACTCTTCGGTTAGGACTAATCTGGAATTTTGGGTAAAATTAAAACAGGGTATTAGGAGCGGTTCATAGTTATGTAAACCGTGGTCAGTGGTGCATAGGTGTATTTGTCTAATAGATATATCTACTATCAGGTAATATACAGAGGAGGTAAGGTAAGAAGCAGTGGTGGGCCAGTGGTGTCGGACCCAACTTACGTGTAGGTCGTGGGTTCAAACCCAGGCAGACGCTTTACTTTGTGTTAATAATTTTATCATCACTGCTCTCAAAACTGTGAAGGAAAACATCGTGAGCAAAAAATTCGACGACATGCGACATCTACCAACCCACATCGGTAGATTACATCCCACTCCCTCTTGAAGAGAGGAGGCCTGTGTCCCAGCAGTGGGAACATTACAGGCTGATTACGGTATGGTTATGGGAATATACAGTACCTACCTAAGAAGTAGTTTATCAAAACTATTAACAAACTTAAAACGATGAGCTACTAGATATCTGAAAGCTATGAACTAGTATCTCAAAACTATGGGCTAGAATCTCCAAAGAAGATTAATAAGTAACCTTCGGCTTTGTGAAGTCTTCTTCACCCGATATGGTTTTTAAAAAAAAATTCAGACTTGTCATTTGATGCAATTTTTCATAACATTTTTATACATAAAAATAGCGCTCAACTACATAATGACCCTCAATCATCGGCTCCTCGGACATCTCCGGATAAGTTCCGGTTATTTATCCGGCAGTTATTTGCATACAAAATTTGTACGATTTTTTATTGCATAGTGCCTATCCGGACATATCAGTCTTATTATATACTCCATGTTTACACATTTACAACATATCTTACTTGATAGAAGCAACTTCCTTCTCCAGATAGGATACGCAGTCGTCCAGAGGGACTCGGTTGGGTGACCACGTGTGGTTGGAGACCGGTACGGGGGGTGGAGGCGGCGCCGGTGCAGGCACGCTGACGTGACTTGAAGACGTGCGAGTCTGTGGTCAACAGATGATGAGGAATTTCACATGACGCAAAAATAATGGCTTGATTTTGAAATCGTTTTTTTTTTTCGTACGAAGGAAAAGTTTTATAAGTAGCCTACTTGCCGCTGGCCTAGGTTTTGATTTATTTGTGAGTATCAAAATATATATGTCGATGAATGGCCGGATTTTTTATTGCGTTGACTTAGAAGCTTGATTTTTGTAGACCTCCGAGGGACCGTAGACTTACGTATTTGACATTAATTTCAAACTGATACCTCCACGCGTTCCTGAGAAAAAAGGGTCCTGACAGACCGACAGACAGACAGCCGGACAACGAAGTTTGATCAACGGATCCTATAAGGGTTCCGCTGTTTCCTTTTGAAGTACGGAACCCTAAAAAGAAGATGGCGACGTTAGTTTAGATTTAGGCCACGCGCCAGAAGACCTTTGTACCGTTGTATTGAAATCAATTCGTTGCTGCTGTCATTCGCAAATATTTTGGCAAGCCTGACAACCAGTCTCACCAAGAGGTATCGCATTACCAAGCAACAGGGTTGTGGAAGTCAGATAGGTAGTCGTTCTTTATAAAATACTGGTATTCATCTGCATCCGGTTAGACTGGAAGCCGACCCCAATATAGTTGGGAAAAAGGTTACGCGGATGATAATTCTGTCAACCGTGCACGTCAGTGCAGTTATTACGAGTAGTTAATGACGCAGTGACTTGCGGTTATCGCACATGCTTTAGGTTGTACTTAAACATATTGTTTTTTTTTTAAACTTTGCCCCACACTAAGAATTACTCCTGTATCGTGGGTGCGTTTACAAACATTTAAACTGACATACACAAACAGCCAGACCCGGAACAACTACCTGTAGGCAATACAAATATTTTTTCCGTGCGGGAATCGAACCCGCGACACGCAGCGCAGCAGTCGATCGCTCAGCCACTGCGCCAACCGTGTCGTCAAATTAATGTAAGCATGTGCTGGAAATCGTTCGGTTTGGGCATGTGTTGAGGAGGGAAGAAACGCATGTGAATAAAAGAGTGATGAATATAAATGCTGATGCATGGAGAGGGAGAGGAAGACCCAATGAAAGATGGATAGGTTGTGCCCACCCCATAGCATCGCATCGCCCATCCGTGCTATTACTTCGTTTTCGCTTAGTGGTCTTTCTGACTTTCATGCTTGGCACCTAAGGGTCCTAGCGTAATGTTAAATAGACTATAGCCTTCCTCAAGAATTGGGTTATCAAATGCAAAAAAAACTTTTCAAATCCGTCTGGTAGTTTCAGAGATTCGTGCATTCAGATAAACATACAAACAAACTCTTCAGTTTTATTATTAGTATGGATTGCAAAACAATTGGGCTGATTATATAAAAAAATTGAAGCCAGTCTAAATAAGTAGATAATTATGACGTTTTAGAACTTTCTCTTACCTTCTCCATTTTAGGGCACTCCTTGACATGTGTCTCCTTGTGTTTCCTCTGAATCCAGGCGCCGCAGCGAAGTGGACACTGTTCCAGTATGCTGCCGCATAGTTTCAGGTGGGCCTGGTGACAAATTAATTCGTTAATCAATGATAACGAAATGTGTGTTTACTATACAGGGTCAAATTAAATCAGCTAGCGAAACTTAGCAGACGTGATGGGTATCGATATCTGAATACGATAAAATAAAAACAAAATAATGTGATGGTTTTTTTTTTGGAGCTCAACGACTGCTAGTTGTATTGTTACTCAAATCAAATCAAAAGTCATTTACTTATTCAAATTAGGCTGAGAATCAGCACTTTTCGAACGTCAAAATGACAAAAGACAGTCCCCCAAAAACGCCCGCCCTTCACTACTTCCTAGTGCTATCGCTGGGAAGAAGAAGTGGCGCAACAAACTCCCCAGCAGCACAGCTGTCTGTTCAGTTAGAAAATACTTGATACTTAATTGTATACAATACTAGGTGTTAAGTAATTAACATTACAAGGCACAGAACATAAAATTAAATTATTTGCCATATGTCAGCGAGCCACGTCAATACACCAAGAAATATGATAAAAACTATACGTACTCAAGCTAAAAAATAATACTTGAAGTATGAGTAGAGAAAATCTGTTTTCTTTAGTTTTGTCAAGTTTTGTTTAGTTGTCGATACCCATCACTTCTGTGAAGTTGATTTTTTTACTGATATATCAACACTACTGCAGTCAACGACCGCCACAAAAAAAAATCGTCAAATACTTAGATATCGATAAGTACCTATCACGTCTGCGGAGTTTCGCTAGCTAATTTAAGTTGATCCTGTATAGCTCTGCCAAAACCCTTTAGGGAACACAAGCGTGATGTTATTTTTAATTTAATTAATCACCTTTTCTGGTACTTCGAGCCGGATGCATCCATCGTGAAGTCCCGAAAAACACAATCTGAAGGCCAATTCTCGTAATTTAAAACGTTCAAAATCTAGTCGCAGTCTCATCTCAGCGACAAACAAATGTCAAAAACTTGTCAAAATGTAGGGAAATTAGAGGTATTTTTGAGAGATTGAGACTGAGATCAGACTGTGAACGTTCTTAAAATTACGAGCGTTCTTATTGTGATCTTACTTCAGATATACATAGAAGCTGTTGGTGTACCTTAATAAATAAATAAATAAACGTGTGTGAAATCATACGTTTGAATATGTACCGTAAAGTTTTAACAATAAATGTCAAGCATTTATCTAATAGCCACGTAACCATACCTCGAGCTGTAAAAAGCCGTCTTGTCACCACGTGCCGAAATCTATGATTTCTGAACTAACTACTTCATAATCAGCCTTAATGTTCCCACTGCCGGGACACACGCCTCCACTCTGTGAGCGGGAGTGGGCCGTAATCCACCACGCGAGCCCAGTGTGGGTTAGTAAATGGTACATGTCTTCGAATTTTTGGTTCTAGGACATACCGCTTTACTAACCAAGTACTTACTTGAGTAAAAAGGTAATTTTCCTAAAAAATTCTAATTAAGTAGTCCGTCAGTTAGATTATCAAAAAATATCGAACCCGTATTTTTTCTTTTATAAAAAATGATGAAGATATCGCCCGTTAAAGTTCCGCGTGACGTCACTTCCTTGCGACATTTTTGCAAGCAAGTGACGTCACAACCCCCCACTCCCAAATTTTGACGCGCTTTATCGTTGTAATTTTTTGTTTGATTGACAAAAGAAAAAAACGTGTCCATTATTTTTCGGTAATCTAACTGATGGTCTAAATATAATTATTATTTTTTTACCCAAGCAACTACCCTTTTGAGACTGACCTTCATTATCGCTAAAATCAGTCGTCTCCAACGAATGGTCCAGTTCAATACAATTATGACAATGACGAGACGTGTGTGACCCTCAGCAGTCTCAGCATGCTGAGGACTCATTTTACACTTGTTTTACTTTAACTGTTTTTTATTTCTATTAAAACCAGTAATCTTTTCTTTTATTTAAAAAAAAAAAAAACGTTGCTAGGAATTTCTCCTGTGTCGTGGGTCAAACATTTAAACTCACATACACATACAGCCAGACCCGGAACAACTACTTGTACGCCATACACATATTTGTTCCGTACGGGAATCATTCAAGACACACTTATACCCGCGGAATAACTGAAAAGAGTGAATTTAAGCGCGCACGTCTGATTAGAAACAAACCAAATTAAGAAAATATTACCCATTAAATCAGCATTTCAATGGCCATTCTTTTGATTACACTATGATGTCATAGGTATTCATAATTAATCTATGAATAGAACTTGTCTTGCCTTGTTGTTGTAATGATCACAAGCGCTACTGCTGAGCATGAGGTCCTGGATTCGATTCCAAGGTCGGGAAAAGTGTTATTGGGTATTTCAATACTCAATATCAATACTCAATACATTTATTTGCATTTCACAATGTGAACTTAGGTGGTAGGTACATTATAAAATATACATAATTTTAGATCATTGTGGACCCTGTCGGGCACAGCAAGATAGGATAGAGGGAGAGGGCTATTATTATATTATTATTATTATATATTATAAAATATATTATTATTTCCATCAGGAATTTCTCAGTAACAGCCCGGAGTCTGGATGTGTGCCCGGTTAATGGCAACCGGCTCGCCCCCTGTTACATGGGACTTAAACGTAACGTCTAGGTGTAGGCACTATACATATACATGGTGGTACCCACGCGGGGCTCAGAACATAGATATAAGATGTACGCCATATACGGAATCCATGGTAACAAGTTGCGCGTCGATATCTCTGCCTAACCCTTCGGGGAATACAGGCATGAGGTTATGTAAGTGTAATAAATTATTTTCTGTATCATATCATTATATTCCTTAAAGTTCTGTTTAATTTGGTACCATAATTACTTAAATTCAAAATTCATTTATTCATTTTGTGAACATAGGGTATAATTATACAGATGTTATACAAAAAATGCTGATCCATGATATGTCCCGCCAAAAGGCATACAAAATATCTTAGGTAAGCGAATGTTAATTAACAAAATAAAAGTAAATTCAATAGGGTAAGTAGATGCCACAATTTCATGCAATAGTTAATAATACTCGTATGTCAATAAATTAAGACGCCACATAAACAAAATAGGTAATGTCACAATTTCGTATACAATAATAAATGCAATAAAAATGTCAATAATCAATTAATATTCTTATCTTATGAAAACAACACCATTCGGCATTTAATTAATCGACAGACTTTAAATAAAATAGATTCGTGATTAGGTACCTACCTAATCACGAATCACATCAGAATTCTCCAGCCCTTACGCCAATGTATTCTTGGTCGGCGCCGGCGCAACATATCTTTTTCTTCCATACTCCTTCTATTAGCCGCCATCTCGACAGTCACCCCCTTTCTAACCATATCATCATTCACACAGACCATCCATCGTTTCTTTAGTCTTCCCCTACTCTTATAGCCATCGACATTCATACTCAAAACCCTCCTCACGACATTTCCCTCATTCCTCCGTAACACATGCCCATACCATGACAACTGGTTTCCACATAACTTTTCAGTTACCGGTGCCACTTTCAGGCTTCCTCTTATGTACTCATTTCTTATTCTATCCATTCGTGTAACACCACACATCCCTCTCGGCATTCTCATCTCAGCTGCATGCAATTGCCATTCATTCATCCCTTTTGTGGCCCAACATTCTGATTCATACAATACAGCAGGTCTAACCATGGTTTTCGATTAAGTATCTTTATAAAATAAAATCAAGACATCCACACGGCCGCTCCCGGTGTTACAACATTGACACTTTAATCAACAGTAGGTAGGTATATGATAACAAATACCTCGCGGAGATCTTATCTCTGGAAAATACACAAACAGCAATGCAATCGGAACTACCAAAATAGACGTAGGTATTTGTTACGATACGTAAGGACGGCAGTTATCGAGATTTTCCTCCAATGCTGAAGATAGATCTCCTAATAATAAAATTATTTATTGACATAAAACAAGATGTACATGTCGCAGCCAACTGGTTAAATTAGTCGTTTAGTCAACCGCCTGGCCGTTGGAAGTAGTGCTCGCTGCTCGCCTCGCTTCGCTCTCTCGGCTGGCTCGCGGTTGATCACAGTTCTAACTTAACCCATTTGGTCGGGGTGCCCTGGCTTAGTTACTGCGACCAATTCGGCTCGTGCGTGATTGATTACAGTTCCAACCTAAACTATAATTTATTGAATATAATTAGACGTTAGTTGAACGGCCGCCGTTTAGTTAAAAGGCTAGGCGGTTAACTAAACGGCTAATTAAACCAGTTGGCGGCGACATATACCTACATATAATAATAATCAGCCTCTGTAATGTTCCCACTGCTGGGACACAGGTCTCCTCTCTGTGAGAGGGAGTGGGCTGTAATCCACCACGCGGGCCCAGTGCGATTATGTAGATGTCACATGTCTTCGAATTTTTGGTTATAGGACATGCCGGTTTTCTTACGATGTTTTCCCTTCACCGTTTTGAATGCAGTGGTGATTAAATAATTTACACAAAGTTAAGCGCCTGTCTGGGTTCGAACCTACGATCTTCAACTCGTAAATCGCGGCTGTTACCCCTGGGCCACCACTTCTCTCAAAACAAGATGTACCTAAGTACAACAAATGGTAGAACTCTTCGATTCCTGCGCTAGTTATAACTGTGTTGCAGGAGCCAGTGTCCTCTTGAATCAAAGATTACTTAAGGGATAATTGCTATTTTCACCAATCTTGGCAAATATATTAGTGATATTAAAGCAATTGGTAAACATTGCCGTGAACCGTTTAGACTTAAAGACGTCGACCATTTAAAAGACTTAAATTCTTTAACCATTTAAGACTTAATGCTTCGACCATTGAAGACTTAAATACTTCGACCATTTAAGACTTAAATGCTTCGACCATTTAAAAGACTTTTAAATTCTTAGGCCATTTAATTAACATTTCAATGATAAAATGACGAGCTTTGCGTCTTTGGATGTCGTTGCTTGAATGCATAGAAAAATCAAATTTGTAGTCAACTTTTCGATTTTTCTACGTTTCTATGTTATGTATTTACCACTCTCCCCTGTCGTATCGGAGCCGAACCTTCAGACTGCAAGAGTAACGGAACAAAGAGTGCATCGAGTGTGTTTACGTACACATTTGTGCACTATAATATCGCCTGCGTACATATATATCGGCTAATCTCCGTTGAGATGTGCCGCCGCCGCCGCGCACCGTGGCGGTCATCAGAGGGCGGTCGGTCTGGAGGATATTAGGTATTATTGTTTACTACTATTTACCTGCAGATGGCCCATTTCGAACATCTCATTGCAGAAGTAACAAGGACTATCCTTGGACTTGCTCCTCGTTGCGTCGAGGTTCTGGCTGTAACTGTTCAAACTCATTTTGATGGCGATCTGTATGTTCTTTTAGTCAAAAATGTAATCTTTCATGATTGCTCCATTTGTTCTTCTGAAATTAAGAATAATAAGAAGTTTAGCGTTTTAGCCCAGGTAGACACGGGCGCGTTTTTCCCGCGGCGATTATTTTTTCGCGCACTGGATTTTCAACTTTTCGTGCACTGCTTAGCGCAGAGAGTTGAAAATCCAACAGTGGGTTTTTTTTGACGCGCAGGAATGCGCTCTTTTGAATGCTCAATGCTCGGCTCAACACCGAGAGTAGAAAATCCAGCGATAAAATCCCGTCGCGATAATAGTACGTCCAAGCGAACATGGGCTTTGACCATGTTTACTGGACGGGGAATTCAAGTTTGTAGTTGCTAATCATGCGTCATCAGACCGTCACAAAACATTTCATTATCATCACGTAAACTAATTGATAGGTAACAATTTACGTTGTTTGAAACACATTTTACTTATGATAATGTTTTTCCTCAAAACATTGTCTACCGTCTCAATTTTTTTTTTGTTTATCCTGCAAAAGTGTTTAGCTGTAAGTTTTCCAAAAACTGTAAAATAAAATTAGTGGTCTATTATCTTCCTGAATCCTCCATACGATAAAGTTTAGCCTTTACAGCACAAAGTTTCAAATTGCCTGAACATAAACTGAACTTTTAATAAGTTACATAAAGATAGAATAATAACAAATTCATTGAAATAAAGGCGCAGTTGTAAATACCTACATGATAATATGTTTGCTGAACATGTGTACTCTACCAGTCCTCGCTATCGCTGAACGGAAATATATGTGACATTTACTATACCTACCATCTTCCTGAACACGTACCAAAATAAATAACTGCACATATGTACAGACGACAGCAGGTCAACCTACCCGAAACTGTCAAATTTTCCCAATCAACCTTAATCTTTAATGTTTTAACGATAAAGTTGAAAATCTATTAAAGACATTTGACAGATTGTAGTAGCTTGATGTGCTGGCGTTAGTACATAATTATGTATGTGTTTACAATCTACAGCGCAGGATAGAAATTAACTTAACTAGATAACGAAACAAGATTATGCATAACAAGGAATCCAAAGCGTGACCCTGAGGACCAAAAACATTGATGCCCAATGCCCGCTTCGTGTTAATGATATTATGATAAATGATTTTATTTCTGTACGTAGGTTTGTATGTACAAACACTTTACACGTCAATCATATTTCAAAAACTAGATGAGGGGGCCTAAAAAGGCCACTTTGGCAGAATCATAATAAAATAACAATATGAATCATATTATTAAAAATCGTAAAATGGTCACAAACTGACAATTCATAATATGATCTGTCTGCAATTCATATCACAATGAAATAACATTTAAACTGTAGAAATAAAAAATAAAAAACAATTTGATTAATAAAAACTGTAATGAAAAATTTACCGATAAAATTACGGTTTTTATTTTTTTCATGCGGCAATGTTTACACCAATTATGAAATGAAATTTTATGAAAATTAGAGAAATTGCTAATGATCTGCTGGGAATTCAGGAAATGAATAACTTTTAGATGTATCGAGGTCCGCGTTTCCTATCTGACTAGGTAATCAGACAGAAAAGTAAACTCAGCTCAGAAGTCTCTTACTTGTCTCTTTTAAAGTCCAGACCAATTTTTTACATTTCTATGGTCCAGACCATAGTATCCTATATCTATGGTCCAGACATAATCTTGGTAAGATCCTGTGAATAAATTGATGTCAGAAACGGTTTTTTGAGGAAGAGCCAAACAGATTTAGTGGACCTGTTCAGTCAGTGCACGCATTTAGAAGCTCAATGATTGAATGATTCGACGAACAATACCAAAAAAAAGGACATTTGGGTAGGCCGCATAAATTACTCAAACTGCGAGACCATGATTAAAACAAAAAACAAACTAAAAAAAAAGTTATTCTCTTGAGGGATGGAGGGGCTTGTGGCTAAGTAATAACAGCCGCACGGGTCGATCGATCAGCTTAAGCTACGCTGCCCGCGGTCGGACCGTGGATGGGTGACCATCTTTACATACCGAGACCCCTCCGTGCCTCGGAAAGTACGTTAAGCCGTTGGTTCCGGCTGTCATTCTTGGATCTTTGACAGTCGTTACGGGTCATCAGAAGCCCGAAAGTCTGGAAACCAGTCTTACTAAGGGGTATCGTGTTACCCAGTAACCGGGTTGTGGAGGTATTCAGCTGAATCCGGTTAGATTGAAAGCCGACCGCAACATAGTTGGGAAAGGGCAGGCAGATTGATAGTAACTCTCTCATGAAAATCACAATCACAAAACTGAATCTAATTAATCACAAATAAGGGCCGGTTTTTTGATCCGTAGTTAAACTCAACCACTTGTCAAAAATCGTAACTAAGTAATGGTAATTTTTTTGCAAAATGTGTTATTTGATCAATTGTTACTATAACTAATGGTCACTAATTATTTTATTAACTAATAGTTAATTATTTGACCATTAGCAATGATATTTATATCATTAGATAACTAACAATTATTGATCAAAAACACACTATGCAAAAATTTAACCATTAGTTACTATTTTTGACAATTTATTGAGTTTAACTACGGATAAAAAAAACCGGCCCTAAGTCACGTACGATATTACTTATCTGAGATAATTAATAAACAATTAATAAATAGGTAGGTATAGGTAATTAGGTACCTATTGCTGACAGTTTGTACACTTTTACTTTTTAGCCCAGTTTGTGTGTGTGCTGAACTGCTGACTAGTCAAGTCTTTCTTGTCTAAGAAATAATTACGCATTCAATTAATGCTAATATTGACTTCATAACATACATAATCACCTTATCAGTCTATAAAGTTCCACTGCTGGGACACATGCCTCCTCTCTGCGAGAGGGAGTGGGCCGTAATCCACCACGTGGGGTTGGTAGATGTCACACATCTTCGCATTTTTGGTTTTAGGACATGTCGTTTTCCTCGCGAAGTTTTCCTTCGCCGTTTTGAGAGCAGTGGTGATGAAATAATTTACACAAAGTAAAGCGCCTGTCCGGGTTCGAACCTACGACCTGCAACTCGTAAGTCGCGGCCGCACTGGGTCACACCACTGCTCTTCTCCTTCATAACACAATCAGCGATAAAGCCCGGAATACACATGCCTGTAACATGCACTAAAGTATACAAACATCTTGCATGCCACTTCTGATGGGTGAATACCATAATGGCATGCAAGTAGCTTGCATTAAAAGGCTTAATTAATCCACCACGCGGGCACAGTACTTACGGGTTGGTGGATGGATTATTGTCTGCTTAGTGGGAATTATGATTATTTTCGCATCGCATATCAAATCCTTTTGATCCGAGTGACATCACTATAGTGTTATAATTAGTACCAGCTGGACTTCGTTTGTGTGCATGTTGGAAAACAAATTGGATTTCATGGGTTTTATTTTTTTTGCTTTAAACCTTTGTCTAAAATAATAGTACTCAGTTATTCCTTTGTAACATCATCTATTTGCCAGTGAAGGTCCCGTCAAAATGGGCTCAGTCGTTTCGGAAATTAGCCAGAACAAACAGACAGACAAAAATTTTCAAATTTGTTTTTTTTTTTGTTATAAGTAGGTACCGTAGATGCATTCACATGCTTTTATTAAAAAAACTGTTATTTTCACATTACAGATAGACACTTCAATTTTATGTATCTATATGTATGTATATATGAGATGTTGTCAATCATTAAATAAACGACGTACTCTTTGTATTTGGGTTAAATTGTAGTGTAATAAAAATTCAGCCGTCCCATACATTTAGGTCGAGTAGGTATTGAAGTTTTCTATGGGACAGTTGATAAAATTTTCGCGATTACGCTATTTGTCCCATGGAGAAAGTTGTTCAGTTTGATCGACTGTACCACATCCTTAAATTTGGCTGGTCTTTAAAAAATCATCCTGTATATTTTTTTATGTATGACCACGCATAACTTGTTACAGAGTTGTCCGATTTTGATAAATCTTTTTTTATTGGAAAGGGTATACCCCAAAAGTTGGTCCCACATAAATTTGGAAAAAAAAATCCAACCCTAAGCCGTCGCCGGCGCCGTTTAAATTTAAGGCAATTTAGTGATCTTTGTTTATTGATTGTTTGGCGCCGACTCAAAATTACTTATATATACTTACATTAGTTTAAGAACTTAGTTATTAAGGTTAAATAAAAAAGTTTTATTATTTTTTGCTTTTCAGTTTTTTCGGCGGTTTAATTTTTTTGTTAATAAGTTTTTATTCATAAACACAATTTCTTACATTTAAAACATAATCATTTGGTCATCATGCAGCTCAGGGCTGAAGTGAAGATAACTAGGTAGGTACTACATACTACCTACCTACATCCATTCTCACCGAATGCCTAATTAGTAGCATTGTAGGACCCTTTCTAATCGCCAAACAAGAATGTAAAGTGAATTAGTGTTATTTCGCTTTTATTCATATAGACATAGGGTCTGTTCTTGTCTAATATTTATCAATTGACATAAAAATCTTACCTTTTTCTAATGAATCGAGTTCAGTCCTCAATTTGCACAAAAGGAACACTTACAATATTTTTCAGGATATTTGCATTCACACCAATACTACTCATAACAACACTTTAACCGAAACTTAACTAACCAGAAAGATAAAACCGTGTCGATTGATAAAACAATTCCCGGAAAATAGATCTATCAATCACTATTTTAGCGTCATTCGATTTTAAAAAGAAGAAAAACTCGAGAAAAATTTATCAAAACCTCGAACAACACTGCTTTCAAACCCTACGTTTTTAAACAAGCGTTATTCTATTTACTTGTACATAACAAAAAGGTTGCAACAAAACAGTTTCCAAGTATTGTAGTGCTGTTAGTCTCCACTAAAATGAATCATGGTATCTTCAGCGTTATCACTGATACCTGATACGGGGCGTTGTTTGACGATGATAAGCGCTCGCAAATACTATGTGATCAAATATGTGGTATTGTAGGTCAAGGTAGATCGATCCGTGGCAATATGTATCGAGAAAATGTTTTGGATTATTTTGAATAAAGGATTTAGGATTTCAAGGGCAATTACAATATGTACAGACGCCAGCACATCACGCTACTACAATCTGTCAAATTTCTTTAATAGATTTTCAACTTTATCGCTAAAGCATTAAGGTTCAAGGTTGATTGAGAAAATTTGGCAGATTCGGATAGCTTGACCTGCTGGCGTTGGTACCTATTTGCGGTAGCTTTATTTCGCAACGAACTTGCCTAGTACCACAGAATAACTAATAGTACTTATCTTGTAATACCTAAATTATACGTAAGTACTATTACCTCATTTTTTTTGGTCCTGGAAATCTAAGACCACGAGACAAAAATTGATGGTGTGGTCACCATCAATTTTTTAAAACTTTTGTCAAGTGCTATGAGAAAAGACTCAAAGTATTTAATGTACA
This sequence comes from Apamea epomidion, assembly GCA_947507525.1. Classification (NCBI taxonomy): domain Eukaryota; kingdom Metazoa; phylum Arthropoda; class Insecta; order Lepidoptera; family Noctuidae; genus Apamea; species Apamea epomidion. The sequence continues at coordinate 1,089,156 of OX382239.1, forward strand.
ATTGTACATACCTATATAATAAAAATGATAAAAAATCCACGGGGTAATTGTGTAACTCACATAAAATGACAATTAATCGCAATGGGTTTCATTTTGACATTTCACCCACGTTCACTGCGCTATTTACGTTGTTGAGTAGACGATTTTTTTAAACCTACGAAGCAATCCGTAAAATTTCTAGTGTAAGTGTGTTCCTATCCTCGGTCCACAGCACCGAAAAGTTTACCACACGAATCTTGGTTTCTGCTCAGGTTGACTCTGAAGTGCCTTGTTTGACCGACGCGGTGAACGTCTGGACAGTGGCTTGCCTGGACATGGTTCAGCCCGAGAACCCGTCTTCCCAGAGACAGTGGGATGAGCCGCTCTGCAGGTTGGTACGGAATAAACTTATTAATACGTCCATCAATACTGCTGAGCGTGCCCACCTGCTGGCTGTGGGTGAATGGGAGTCGGGCCTCTAGCTTCAGGCACTAACGTCATTGCGTCGGCACTATAATAATAATAATAATAAGTCTGTGGCCCGACTGTCAAACTGACAGTAAAAAAATTTTTACTCCAATATTTTTTAATATTTTAAATATAAATAAACAAACAACAACAACAATAATCCTTTGATATGTGTTTCTACACCATTTTTATTATAATAGCCACGTTGCGCCTGCTTCGTCATTGGTCGCGGTGCAACTGCAAAATTTACGCAGTTTTTCATCGCGACCCAACCGCGTTGATAAAGAGGATGATGATGAGGCTATATCCGTGAGTTCCCAGTGCAATGTAAGATTGAGGAGCGCTTTGGACGATGCTTTCCGTGAGTACCGATCTATTCTGCCTGGACTCAGACCACGCTTACCTCGTTTGCCCATGCACAAGAAAAACAAGGCGCTGGTGTGTGCTCTAGACTCGCAGTTGTCAAATTACTTTAACGATAGCAAGACCTCACCGAAACCCATTCAATCTTGTACTGTGCGGCTGTTGCGGCATGTCGTGTGGCTCATGTCAAATTCCCGAACAGTGACAGAGCCACACGACCAAAACCAGCTGTACCAGCTTGGCAGTGCAGGATTGAGCGTCGTATCGGGGAGACTAGAGCACTCATCGGCAAGCTAATCTGCATCAGGGAGGGCAATACTCTGTCGTGTAGCGACAAGAAACTAAACTTATAAAGGAAAATGAAATTAAAGAAAGGGAGGTAGAAAACAATTAAAGGTATATTTATAACTTTAAGATGGAGATGGACAGAGAGGTGTGTAGTTTGTGGAGGTGGGGTGTGTGGATGACGATGCGTGATAGGTGGGCTGAGGAGGCTGAGGTGGAGATCCAGATGGAGGGAGGTAGACGCGAGGCAGGTGCCGGCGACAGATGCAGGTACAGCTGAGGGCAGGTCACTGGTGCGTGTGCGGCACGGAGGACACCCGTAGGAGGGCCCACGCAGCAGGGCAGGCTGCAGCACGGCAGCAGGAGCCGGCGCAGGTACAGGTATAGATGCAGTGCAGGCGGAGGACACCCGTTGGAGGGTCCACGCAGCAAGGCAGGGCGCAGCTCGGCAGCAAGAGAGAGAGGCACGACAGAGACGCTGTCAGCCCGCCAGGTGAGGCGGCCCTCGGATGAGGTGCGGCCCAATAATCACAGGAGCCCTTCACGGAGGACGGAGGACGGAGGCGTAGGCAGGGTCCGAGAGGTACCGGAGCGGAGAGGTACACTGGGTATTCCCGGGATAGGTAGCTCTGGAGTATCAGGCTCTTTAATGTATCCGCTTTAGAGGCGAAACCCGAACTGATCCTTGGATTGCGTGGATCTATAATGTCAGCTCGTAGAATAACATCATGTAGAAAATATGAATTTGAGTTACGAAGATGGCCAGTAATTAAATATGATAAGTATTCATGTATAATTAGCTAAAAAGATACAGGCAGGTAAGAATTTGAAAGAAAGGTTGCCATGGCGACGTATTAAACGTCGTTGTCAAAGCTGTCATAATAAAATATATTATTAATAAAATACGATAAAATCTATAGTTATTTTGTATTAGAAGTATAGTGATTATAGGAAAAATGATATCCATTAATGTGGGCGAAATTACCAACCCTTGGATGTCACTAAATCATCGTAGTGTCATCTTAAAGATGGAGCTGTGTCTGTGTACTGATTGTGGATAAAACGTGTCGTAATAGATAATCAGATCAGCGCCTAACGGTAACAGAATGCTTGTTCTGACCTGGAGGAATGAATGAAGATAACTGTGAGTATGTACATTATGTTACAACTCGTCCTAGAGTGATGCGTTTTGTGAGGCTGGCGTTCTCGGGGACTGATATTAGTTCTCGAGATTATTTGTCCCGCGTCACAGAACATATCGACTACCTGAAGCAGAAGATCTGTGCATGGGCAAACCGTATTCGTCGGTACAGGCGGAGAGTGGAGCGGTACACTCAGAATCGCACATTCCAGAGCGACGAAAGGTGGGTTTACAGGGATTGGGATCGACAGGACCAATGTGTGACTGACACGCACCTACCAGATGATGACGCCATGTGTTGGTTCTGGCAAAACATCTGGTCGGTGCCTGTCAGTCACACCGAAGGTGATTGGACTGGGAAGATCGAGCGAGCGTGCGAACTAATACCAGAAATAGAGCCACTTATCATCAGCCCCCAAGATATTGCTCGTGCAGTCCGTCCGTTGCCTAACTGGAAATCTCCAGGGCCGGACGGGCTGCACAACTTTTGGATAAAGTGGTTCCAAAGATCGCACGCCCCCTTGGCATCCCAGTTCCAGTCGGCCTTAGAGTCAGGGTCGCTGCCCCAGTTCCTAACGACAGGAATAACCCACTTGCTCCATAAATCAGGTAGTACCGCGGATCCCAGAAATTATAGACCGATCACTTGTCTACCGACGTTCTATAAAGTTCTTACATCCATTTTGAGAGCTAAAATTAATAGACATATAGACAGCAACTCCATCAAGTCTGTCTCTCAAAATGGATGTAAGAACAGGTCCCGCGGTACTAAGGAGCTACTTCTCATTGATATGGCCATTAGCCAACAGGTTCGTCGTTCCCGAAAGGATCTGTCGACATGTTGGATAGATTATAAGAAGGCCTATGACTCGGTGCCACATACATGGCTCATGAGGGTGCTGGAATTGTATAAAGTAGATACAACTCTGCGCACCTTCCTGATGACGTGTATGGGGCAATGGAGGACGGTCCTTCGCTATCCAGAATGTCGAAATATCCAGAGGAATAGCGAGCCGATAAGGATCGAGCGAGGCATATTCCAGGGCGACAGTTTGAGTCCGCTTTGGTTCTGCGTAGCCTTGAATCCTCTAAGCACGCTGCTGGAAGATTTAGGTCTAGGCTATCGGCTGAGGAGAGGTGGTCAGGTTATATCTCACCTCCTCTACATGGATGACCTAAAACTCTTTGCCCCCAACAATTTGCAACTGATGGAGCTACTGAAAATTACTGAAACTTTCAGTAGCGCCATCAGGATGGAATTTGGTGCGGACAAATGTGCGGTCATGCATGTAAAGCGAGCGGAGATCGTGGAATCCGTGGGAACCCAACTCTCGGATTCCACAAATCTCAGAGCCCTCTCCGCATCCGAAACCTATAAGTATTTGGGTATGTCGGAAGCGCTAGGCATCAATGTTACTGACATGAAGCAATCGTTGAAGGAGCGCTTCTTTGGCCGCCTGAAAAAAGTATTTAATAGTCTTTTATCAGGCGGGAACAAGGTGCGCGCCTTCAACGGTTGGGTCATGCCGGTTTTGATGTACTCTTTCGGCATACTCAAATGGACTCAGACCGAACTCGACGCCCTGGATAGGAGGGTCCGTACGCTGCTAACTGCAAATCGAATGCATCACCCACGGTCATCGGTAATGACGCTGTATATCCCGCGAAAGTGTGGAGGTCGAGGCTTTTTAAACGCTAAGAACCTCCACAATCGCGAGATATGCAGTCTCAGGGAGTATTTCCTAAAAACCGACGTGGGGATGCATCGAGATGTAGTCGCGATGGACACGGGCCTCACACCGCTCTCCTTGGGTAAAGAGAACTGGCGCAAGCCAGTAGTGCTTGACACTAATGAACGCATGGAGGTATGGCAGAGTAAGGAGCTTCACGGGCGCTTCTTTCGGGCCCTACATGGGCCCGATGTAGATCTACTAGCGTCCGTAGCCTGGCTACGTTGTGGTGACCTCTTTGGAGAAACCGAAGGTTTTGTCTGTGAAATTATGGACGAAGTTATGATGACGAACAACTACCGGAGATTTATTGTGAAAGACGGCACGGTTGACATCTGTCGGGCATGCCACCGGCCGGGGGAATCAATCAGGCATATTATCTCCGGGTGTTCTCGTCTAGCTAACGGAGAGTACTTGCATAGACACAACCTTGTAGCTAGAATAATCCATCAACAACTTGCTCTGAAATACAACCTTGTGGAATCGGAGGTGCCGTACTACAGGTATGTGCCCGACCCAGTTCTCGAAAATGGTAATATCACATTGTACTGGGATCGATCCATCATCACTGACAGGTTTATTGTTGCCAATAAGCCTGATATAGTGGTGGTGGATCGATCGGAGCGACGTGCAATGATTGTTGACATAACCGTCCCGCATGATGAGAACCTCGTGAAAGCCGAGAAAGATAAACAAATCAAATATCTTGACTTGGCTCGCGAGGTTGTTGACATGTGGGATGTGGACTCAGCGATCATTGTACCGATAGTCGTGACAGCCAATGGCTTAATAGCCAAGAGCCTCGACCAACACCTGAGGAGGCTCTCGTTGGGCAGCTGGATCAAGGGCTTGATTCAGAAAACGGTACTTCTGGACACGGCTCACATTGTCAGGAGGTTCCTCTCTCTGGAGCCCTGACCACCGGTAGCTTGGACCCTGCTCCTGATACCGATGGGATACTATTTTTTATATTTTTAAATGTTTTTATACTTTTTATATTCTAATATTTAAAAATATAATTTATATGATAACATTAAAATAAAGGAGATAATAATAATAATTTATTTCAGATTTCTCCATATAAATTGTTAGTAACACGAAAAAACTTAAGAGCTAATGTTAGTAAACAAAACAAATAATAATAAAACAGATTTTAGAACAATCCGACACCAGAACGCATGTATGCTACTTCACTGCGTGCAGCCGCATCCAGCGCTCAAGCATCGGAGAATCCCACCGGTCCGTCAATACGCTCAAGATGCTGTTGGAACTAGCTCGCATGCGAGTTAGGGTCGAGGTGCAACGTTTACGCATGATTGTCGCAAAACTGTCGACGTTGGCCTCGGCAAACATGCCAACTAAACAATGCTGGGTGACACTACATTCCGGCTCGCTACATGTCTGCGTCTGGGCGCTCCTTGCGGAGCTCCACATCGCTGTCAATGCGGTGAAGCAGTCGACTGCCTCGGAAACCATGGCCTATCCTGCAGCAAGAGCACTGGACGGATGGCAAGGCATGCCAGCATTAACGACATCATCCATAGGGTTCTTCTCTCCGCCGGGGTGCCACTTGTTTTAGAACCCAATGGCTTGGCACGCGACTATGGAAAGTGGCCCGATGGAATGAACATAATGCCTTGGAAGTTGGGTAGGCCTTTGATATGGGATGCAACCTGTGTCGACACCCTCGCGCCATCCCATCTTCCTAGCACGGTGGGCTGTGCTGGGGCGGCTGCTGCAGGAGCAGAAAACCTCAAACGACACAAATATAACAACCTTATAGGGAGCTATAGGTTTGAGCCGTATGGGGTTGAAACACTAGGGCCTTGGGGTCCGAGTGTTCATCGAATTTTTCGGGACATCGCCAAAAGGTTGGTTGAACCTAAAAATAGACCAGCCCTCTGGTCACGTGAAGGGTCACGTGACCAGAAGCTGGCCTGTTCTTAGCCCAAAGAATCAGCATTGCCATCCAACGTGGTAATGCTGCCAGCCTTTTGGGCACTTATTCCATTGACAGTTGTAACATAATGTACATACTCACAGTTATCTTCATTCATTCCTCCAGGTCAGAACAAGCATTCTGTTACCGTTAGGCGCTGATCTGATTATTTATTACGACACGTTTTATGCACAATCAGTACACAGACACAGCTCCATCTTTAAGATGACACTACGATGATTTAGTGACATCCAAGGGTTGGTAATTTCGCCCACATTGATGGATATCATTTTTCCTATAAACACTATACTTCTAATACAAAATAACTATAGATTTTATCGTATTTTATTAATAATATATTTTATTATGACAGCTTTGACAACGACGTTTAATTCGTCGCCATGGCAACCTTTCTTTCAAATTCTTACCTGCCTGTATCTTTTTAGCTAATTAGATATGAATACTTATTATATTTAATTACTGGCCATCTTCATAACTCAAATTCATATTTTCTACATGATGTTATTCTACGAGCTGACATTATAGATCCACGCAATCCAAGGATCAGTTCGGGTTTCGCCTCTAAAGCGGATGCAATAAAGAGCCTGATACTCCAGGGCTACCTATCGCGGGAATACCCAGCGTACCTCTCCGCTCCGGTACCTGTCGGACCCTGCCTACGCCTCCGTCCTCCGTCCTCCGTGAAGGGCTCCTGTGACTATTGGGCCGCGCCTCATCCGAGGGCCGCCTCACCTGGCGGGCTGACAGCGTCTCTGTCGTGCCTCTCTCTCTTGCTGTCGAGCTGCGTCCTGCCTTGCTGCGTGGACCCTCCAACGGGTGTCCTCCGCCTGCACTTCATCTATACCTGTACCTGCGCCGGCTCCTGCTGCCGTGCTGCAGCCTGCCCTGCTGCGTGGGCCCTCCTACGAGTGTCCTCCGTGCCGCACACGCACCAGCGACCTGCCCTCATTTGTACCTGCATCTGCCGCCGGCACCTGCCTCGCGTCTACCTCTCTCATCTGGATCTCCACCTCAGCCTCCTCAGCCCACCTATCACGCATCGTCATACCTACCACACACCCCACCTCCACAAACTACACACCTCTCTTAGTCGATCTCCATCTTAAAATTATAAATATACCTTTAATTGTTTTCTACCTCCCTTTCTTTAATTTCATTTTTCCGATTCCGCAACCGTTCTCCGAAGACCGATTCGCCATTGGACTGTTCGTCGACAGGATGATTCATTTATTTCCGTTTCCCCAGCAGGGTCTTTCACCTATGGACATTTCGCCGACAGAACCTTTCATATGCGTCACTTTCGACGACAGCCCTTTCCAGCTACTAAATGTTTCACCGACACGACGATTAACCTATAACTCTTTTAACTACAGACCTGTCCATCTACGACGAAGAATTCGCCGTCAATCTTAAGACAAACAATATTACAAAAAATGCACATATCTATCTGTCTACAGCTTACTGTGTCTTTACTATCGGCCGAACCCAATAACCTATCTATCACATACTGGAAATAAATAAATAAAACATAATATAACTAAACATAACAATAAAACAAACTACAAAAAGCATATTTTTTATTTTACTTAATCAAAATGTGATCATGTCATTGTTCTTCTTCATAATATTTTTTCTCATTCTTCTTCTCTTGAGCTTTTTCTCTTTTTTTTATTTGATTAAATGACAAATATGTGCCCAGCCACTTAAATAGGTTTTCATGTCCATCCCATTTTTATCAGATAAATGCCGCTCGATTCTTTCTTTATACCCTGTTTCACTGCGCTTACGCTTATGGATTGGCTCCGAGGATTTGGTTTTCTCAATAATGCCTTCCGTGTGATGTTGTTCCTTTATGAATTCATTTATAGTTTAAATTCTCTAGGCCAAGTTGCTGGCCCTGATCTCTTAGTAAAGACACAGTAAGCTGTAGACAGATAGATATGTGCATTTTTTGTAATATTGTTTGTCTTAAGATTGACGGCGAATTCTTCGTCGTAGATGGACAGGTCTGTAGTTAAAAGAGTTATAGGTTAATCGTCGTGTCGGTGAAACATTTAGTAGCTGGAAAGGGCTGTCGTCGAAAGTGACGCATATGAAAGGTTCTGTCGGCGAAATGGTCGTCCTTTGGTTTTTATAAGTTTAGTTACTTATCGTTACACGACACAGTGATGCGGACGAATTTTTTGATGCCCAATGAGCTCCTGCCTTTTTCTATATTTTTTCTTATTATATACTTGTATATAATTGTACTTACATATATATTAGTGTTAGCTTGTAAAAATTTAATCAGTGTATGTTAAATAAATAATTTCTTAATAAATAAAATTGAATTGAAGCAATGGATTAGCATTATTTAAATACATTATTTCATTTATTTACCTACCAGCCTTACCTACATAAAATAATCTTAACATGCGCTATTATTTAACAGCCGATAAATAATTTACAGAATGCCATGTTTACATAATGACAAAAAATACTCACAATTTTGAGTGTTGCCTGTATTATGTTCAAGGTGTGTGTGTACGGAGAGAAATTAAACGATGGAAATAATTTTGGATATTTCATTTACTCACATAACGTATTACAATGGAAGTTACTTATTAAAATTGTAAGCGCGTTTACAGCAGCAGTGCAATTCTGTAACCACCTCACCGTGAAAACTTAGGTGAAGTGAAGTGAGCGTGGAGTGAGCTCTCATTCCAACTAATGCTAGGGATTGACACTATTGACAGCTCACTCTACGCTCACTTCACCTAATTTTTCACGGTGAGATTTTTACAGAATCGATCGGCTGGAGGTGTTTACGAGCGAACGAATGTGTCAGCGTTCCTACAGTCCCACTTCAATGAGTAATTTTTGTCATTATGGGTACCTATCCTTTTTTTTTTTTTATTAGGATGGGAAATCATCAAATGACCCCTCCCGCTCTGGGTGGAGCAGAAGGGAGTGTCAGACTCTTACTGACTAAAACCCACCCGTGTTCCTTCCTTAGCCCTTTATGTACCAGGGCAGCGGTAACCCTTTCGGACGATCCCGCTACCCCGGCAGGCTTCGGACCTGTCGGGCCCCGTCAACTACGCTGACATCTCTTTGAGGCGCGCGTGGAACACAAACACGCCGTCCGGCACGGGCCTGGTCCTGATCGGACGGAGAGCTACCCATTGCTCTCCGCCCGCAGGCCCGCGCCTACGGTGGCCGGGAGTCGTCACGCGGCTCCCGACGCCCGGGTACCTATACTGAGATCGGCATTCGTACCTAAGTAAATTAATTAAATATATTAATTTTCATATATTTTAGACTAATTATTTGTCCATAATTGAAATAAAAATAATCTAATCAAATCATAATATTCAAAATTCAAATAATAAAATCACTCATGTCAAAAAAATCGCGCAAAAGTCATCAGCCTGTCGGAAAGTATGACACTGATATCCAGCTCCTCTATAGTGATATATTACACAAGCAGCACTTGCTGAAGGATATTTTTGAAAAATATGTAACTTCACAACAACAACTAAGTGACCGCTTGTTTGAGGCTGGGGAACTACTGGATTTGGTGAAGTACAATGCTGAAAGGTATGAGTCTCTGACTAATGATCTTTCATGCAGCTGTGCCAGCCTGACTTGTCCCCTCCAGTATTGGCTCTTCCAGCAGACACCTCACAGATAAACAAAGCAATATTCTTTTCTGACGAGTTATTTTCTGGCTTTGGAACCAATTTACTCAATTACCTTAGCTTTACCAATCATAGTTATCATAACGATGATTATGGTTTCGTGACGGTGCAAAGGAGGAAGCGCCGATCGCGAACGAACAAGAACCGCTGCGGCAAAGCTGCTACGGAGCCCGAAGTCAGCTTGCGTGCCGCAAAGCCGAACACACCGGTGTACATCTCCCGCCTACACTACACCACTAAGGTGGAGGATATCTTGGAGTACGTGCGCCAGAAGACGAGGTACACGCCGAGGGTGCAGTTACTGGAGTCGCACCACAACGTCAACTTCAAGGCGTTCGTGGTGCGCGTACTGAATTGCTATCTGCCCGTTGTTCGAGCCAAACGCCTGCTCGTTTAGAATGAGCAAATCAACGTTAGGCTAATTAGTTTTTAATTAGATGTAAGGATTAAGAATGTGTACCTACTCACTTGTTGTTTTTTGTACTTCCATTTTGTTCGTCATCAAGTCAATACATGGTTCAATAACTATCAGCATATTTGGAGTTTCTTTAACCCAGTCACCTAAAATTCCCCAACATTTTGGTCCATTACCGAGCCGGATTGGTAATCATATGAAGATTTGCAAAAATCAGTGGATTTGGATGTTATTATCGTGGAGTTTTGCCGAAGAGGTTATACACCGGCAATGTGACTGTGAACAAAGGACGTCAAGCTAATTTTCGGTGTTAAGAATTTTAGAGTTGAAATATCGCCACCCAACACTCGTTCAGGTAGTATTTAACCACCAAGAGGTTAGTGTTTCATTTACCTGAATACCTATATTGTTAAAATTACGATTATACGTTCTTTCAGTGAAAAGACCAGTAGATATTTTGCTACATTTATAATTGTATAGCAGTATTTTTGTTAACTATTCATATTATTTAATGGTTCATGTGGTGTGTCGTAGGTTGGTGTTAGATAGATATTAGTCTTTATTCAGTTAATTAACCCGGATTAGTAAATTTAACCTATGTTAGTATTGCGTTAAAGTTCGACGTTAGGTAATTACGTGTTCAAGTTTTGAGGAATTTGTGTAGCTTAAATAAAAGTCTAAATTAAAAATCTCATTTTGTATTCACATATATTTACAACAAGTAGTAGTCACTATTTCATCTTGGGTTAAATTTTATACCATAGTAAATATACGTAGGTACCTTAAATTAAGTTAATTATTGTGTAAAATACCTAAGTTGTTATTATACAAATTTCAGGTTGACTACATTCGATTCCCAGAATGTCCGAAGAAAGAGAACTTGTTAGAAAACGAGGAAGCTTCAAGGGACGCTTAACTGCATTCATCAATTACCTTGATGCGTCCTGTGACAAGGAGTTAACTAGTTGTGAGGTCAAGGAATTGCAGTTACGGATTGGTAGAATCGAGTCGTTGTATGAACATTACGATGAGGTACAGTTGCGATTGGAATGTCTGGCAGAAGATGTTAAAGCTCAATTCTCTGAGCGTACTGAATTTGATCAACAATACTACAAAGCACTGTCTAGGTCACAGATGTTATTATGTAAGTATAACAATGATAACGAGTCGATGAGTAGCGAAAAATGTACCCGTATCAGTCAACGTAAGCCTGTTAAGTTGCCCACGATACAGTTACCTAAATTCAATGGTAGTTTTAGCAATTGGTTGGAGTTCCGTGACACTTTTACTAGCCTCATTCACTGTAACGATGAAATCGATCAGGTTAACAAATTCCACTATTTACGAGCGTCTCTGGAAGGATCTGCTGCTGTTGTAATCCATGCGATTGAGTTTTCCGCAAGCAATTATGATACAGCTTGGAAGCTCATTTGTGATCGTTTTGATAACAAGAGGTTGTTAGTTCAAAATCATGTGTCATCCTTATTTAACTTGAACGCTATTGCAAAGGAGTCCTCTGTTGCGTTGAAAGGATTGATTGACCAACTTAATAAAAATCTCCGTGCGTTGGAATCGTTAGATGAGCCCATCAAGTATTGGGACACTTTATTAATATTCATAGTAACTCGGAAACTAGATCAGTTAACTTATCGTGAGTGGGAGGAGCACAAAGGTCGTATAGACAAAGACAGCATTATAACATTTGCTGCATTTATTCAATTCATTCGCTTTCGCGCTGACTTATTAGAAACGTTAGAAACAGCACGAAATAGCAGTAATCCCACTCCCGCTAAGTCTAGTTCACATTCTAATAAGATGAAATCTATGGTTGTATCACATGATTTTAATAATTCCAGCACTGATTTGAGTAAGTTGTGCCCGCACTGTAAAGCTGATCATGTTTTAAGTAGTTGTTCACAATTCCTTGCACTTAGCATAGACGCCCGACTCAAATTAATACCTAACTATAAAGTATGCTATAACTGTTTTCGGGCAGGTCACTTCGCTAACCGATGCAAAAAGCCAGGATGCAAGATATGTAAACGCCGACATAACACTTTGATTCATTCGTCGGAGAATAAAGGTACGGCGAATTCTTGCAATAATGACAACAAATCACACGGTAACTCGTCCCATTCCGTATCAACGTCATTACCCACTGACGCCGTGGCTAGCACTACTGATGCGAGTGCAAATAATTTAACTTTGTCTGCGGATCTCAGTTCTGTAAGTAGTGAGCGTAAACAACGCGCTGTGTTATTGTCAACCGCTCTTATCAAGTTATGTGATCACAATGATCGTGAGCACATAGTGCGAGCCATGCTTGATAGTGGTAGTACATCGTGTTTTATGACTGAACGATTATGTACACGGCTTAACTTAAGTACTAGTCAGATAAAGGGTTCGGTCTATGGCATTAATAACGTAAGTTCTCGTGTAAGCAAAACATGTCATGTGAAAATGACGTCATTAAACAATAGTTACGCTGCTAAGTTTTATTGTTTTGTTTTGCCATCATTGACGACTGTTGTGCCCAGTCGTGAAGTCGACATTTCAGATCTGAATATTCCAGATAATATCTGTCTAGCTGACCCCACCTTTTACAAGCCTTCAGAAGTAGATGTCTTAATAGGAGCGGATCTCTTCTGGGACTTGGTTGGCTCACAGAGAATTCGACTAGGAGTAGGTAAGCCTGTGTTGTGTGAAACGTTGTTAGGCTGGATTGTTTCTGGCCCTGTTACCTATAATAATGGTAAATTGATTTTGAGTAGCATTTCATGCAATTTAACTCAAACAGATTCCCCTAGTGACGGTGAATTAAATAAAATTCGCACCGATTTAGAAAAATTCTGGAATCTAGAAGAGATTAATTCACTATCCTCACATTATTTACCCCAGGAGAAGTTGTGTGAGGAGCATTTTGTTAAAAATACGACACGTTTAGAGGACGGTCATTTTTGTGTTCGTATACCCGTTAAGCAAAATCCTTCTATTTTAGGAGAATCTTTCCAAAGGGCTTCTAAGTGTCTATATTCTCTAGAACGCAGACTGAAGTCCAAGCCTGAGTTCGGTAAGTTATATCGTGACTTCATGTCTGAATATGAGATTTTAGGACATATGACCGAGAAAAAGAGCAATGACAGTCCCAGTGGATATTTCATACCACACCACGGGGTACTGCGTGAATGTAGTACAACTACTAAGCTCCGTGTAGTTTTTAACGCAAGCTGCGCTACTTCTTCAGGAGTATCCTTCAATGACTTGCAGATGGTGGGTCCTACAGTGCAGGACGATCTTATATCTATACTTCTTCGGTTTCGACAACACAAGTTCGTCTTGTCAGCTGATGTTGCGAAGATGTATAGATGTATATACGTCCACCCATCTGATAGGTACCTGCAACAGGTTCTGTGGCGTGATAATGCATGCGATCCTGTCAAGGTTTATAAATTGAATACCGTCACATATGGTACGGCTAGTGCACCATTTCTTGCTACACGTTGCCTTAAGCAAATAGGGATGGACTATCAAGCCAATGACACTAGGACCACTTCGTGTTCTGTGGGTGAGTCATCCTCAGGTAGCAGAGATAGGATCGCTGACGTCATCAAGCATGACTTTTACGTTGATGACCTTCTGACAGGAGCTGATGATTTAAATGAAGTTATGTTTATCCGCACAGAGGTCACCAACGCACTAGCATCTGCTTGCATGCCGCTTAGAAAGTGGAGGTCTAACGTCCCTAACATAGTCTCTGAAGTTTCTCAGTCGTCATTAAATTTAGATATGGGATCTAATGAACCCAATAAGTTATTAGGGCTTGACTGGTTTTCTAGTTCCGACGAATTTGGGTTTTCAAGTTTAACGTTACCTCCTAAGGATCCTGTTACAAAGCGTGATGTACTCTCTGCAATAGCACGTATTTTTGACCCCCTAGGACTTTTATCTCCTTGCGTAGTCACAATGAAAATATTTTTACAACGGATGTGGTTAGACAAACTCTCGTGGGATGAGCCATTGACCCCGGCACTTAATGCTATTTGGAATGCTATTGTCAAAGCATTGCCGCTTATCAATAATTATCGTGTTCCACGACTCGTTATATGTGATGCACATACTATACTGGAACTACATGTATTCACAGACGCATCTGAGCGTGCGTATGGTGCGTGCGTCTATGTACGTAGTGCCAATGATCAGGGTGAGTACATGGTTCGTCTGTTAGCCGCTAAAAGTCGAGTGGCACCGATTAAGCCGACCACCATTCCAAGACTGGAATTGTGTGGCGCCGTAGTCGGAGCTCGTTTGTGCGAGAAGGTTGTGAGTTCACTGCGATTAAAGTTTAGTCATGTTTATTGCTGGACTGACTCCACCGTCGTGTTGGGATGGTTGCAGATGTTACCTTCTAAGCTTCAGCCATTTGTGCGTAATCGCGTTGCTGAAGTTTTAGATAAGGCTGGGCACTGTACTTGGCGACACATCCCAACCGCCAAGAACCCTGCAGACCTAATGTCTCGTGGCGTGGATATTAGTGTTCTGCAATCTTTGGACTTGTGGTGGAGTGGTCCCAGCTTTTTGAAGCAAGTCCAAGCTCATTGGCCGACTCAACACAAATCGTTAGAGTCAGACAAGCTGCCTGAAACTCGACCTCACGTTTTATTGAGCGCTAGTGTTAGTGATAATAGTCAATGTCACACATTCATAGATTTTAGTCATTTTTCTAGTTATTTAAGGCTGATCCGTAGTGTAGCAACCGTTTTAAGGTTTATAAAATTATGTAGGAAAATTCCTTCCATTCGTTTTCTATCACAAGTCGAGTTGCAGGATGCATTGAATATTATTATAATTAGAAGCCAAATTGAGTCTTTTCCCTAGTATGAATTACTCATTACTAATCAGAAGTTGCCTTATAAAAGCGCCCTTAAAAAATTTAACGTATTTTTAGATGATAATAAAATAATGCGTGTAGGAGGACGCTTAGCAAATTCAACTTTTTCCTTTGATAAAAAGCACCCTATTCTTTTACAGTCCACTCACAAATTTACGAAGTTACTATTCGAATTTGAACATGTAAAGCTGATGCATGCAGGCCCTCAGTTATTGCTGGCTTCGATTAGGGATTCATACTGGCCAATAGGCGGACGAAGCCTAGCAAAGAGTTGTTATCGTAATTGCGTGCGTTGTTGTCGCATGTCGAGTAGAACAGTTATACCTGTGATGGGTAATTTGCCACAGCAGCGTCTCCTTCCAGGTGGGTATCCCTTTGAAAGCACTGGTGTGGACTATGCTGGTCCCATCATGGCTGCCAATAGGCAAGGTCGGGGATGTAGGCTGGTAAAAGTGTACATAGCCATCTTTGTGTGCTTCACCACCAAGGCTATTCACTTAGAGCTGGTGAGTGACTTAACCAGCAATAAGTATTTACTAGCTTTATCTAGATTTATCTCGCGACGGGGAAAACCTAGTGACATCTACTCAGACAACGGTACCTCTTTCGTCGGTGCCTGCAACGAACTTTCGAAGTTCCTTAAATCTAATTGCAATTCCTTGGGTGAGCAAGTGGCTAATGACGGAATAAAATTTCATTTTATACCCGCGTACACTCCTCATTTTGGCGGACTCTGGGAAGCGGGTGTTAAGTCAACAAAATATCATCTCAGGCGAGTGTTGGGAAATTGTAAATTAACCTTTGAAGAGCTTAACACCACATTAGTCCAGATTGAGGCGATATTGAATTCACGTCCACTAACGCCGCTGTCATCCGATCCAGCGGACTGCACTCCACTGACTCCGGGTCATTTTCTTGTTGGCCGGCCGCTGACGTCACTTCCGCAGCAAGATCTACAGAACCACTCCACTGCTTCATTGTCTCGTTTCCAACGGATCGAGCAGCTACGCCAGCATTTTTGGGCTCGTTGGAGTAAAGAGTTTGTGTCTGAGCTGCAGCAAAGGACCAAGTGGCATACCTGCAAAGACACGTTAAAGTTGGGTTCTTTGGTCATCATAAAGGAGGACCACCTTCCTCCTCTTAAATGGAGATTGGGAAGAGTCGTCGCCGTCCATCCAGGGTCAGATGGAATTGTTCGTGTGGCAGACGTCAAAACATCCGCTGGAGTCGTCAGAAGAGCCTTTAATAGGATTTGCCCACTGCCCGTTGATGTTGCGTCTGGTTGAAAGCGGTTCTGCTGCTTCCAACGTCCGGGGGTATGTTCGAGCCAAACGCCTGCTCGTTTAGAATGAGCAAATCAACGTTAGGCTAATTAGTTTTTAATTAGATGTAAGGATTAAGAATGTGTACCTACTCACTTGTTGTTTTTTGTACTTCCATTTTGTTCGTCATCAAGTCAATACATGGTTCAATAACTATCAGCATATTTGGAGTTTCTTTAACCCAGTCACCTAAAATTCCCCAACACCCGTCGTCATGGAAGAAGACTTCTGGCCGCAGGACGTGGTGTTCCGTCGCTTCCGCGGACAAGTACCACAGAACAACTCAAGAACAAGCTAGTGAAGTGAAGTTTTATAATAAAAAGATGTATGTTTAGGTTAAGGTATTTATCTATGGGCCTGCGTCGTCTGAAATAAATAAAATAACATAAGTTTTAACCAAATGATTAAAGGAATTGCCAACACAAACCTAGATAAACATTCTACTATGGTTTTGCTATTCGGTAATAGCACTGGTATTACCAGAAAGGACATAGTGGATGGTGTAAACACCTTATTAGAGTTGAATATAGAAAAGCTAATGTTGTGTGCTTTTCCTTACTCTGATACTTTATAATAATAATAATTTATTTTAGATTTCTCCATATTAATTGTTAGTAACACGAAAAAACTTAAGAGCTAATGTTAGTAAACAAAACAAATAATAATAAAACAGATTTTAGAACAACAATCCGACACCAGAACGCATGTATGCTACTTCACTGCGTGCAGCCGCATCCAGCGCTCAAGCATCGGAGAACCGCACCGATCCGTCAATACGCTCAAGATGCTGTTGGAACTAGCTCGCATGTGAGATAAGGTCGAGGTGCAACGTTTACGCATGATTGTCGCAAAACTGTTGACGTTGGCCTCGGCAAACATGCACAGGGACTGGTCAACTCTTTGCTGCCATGGCTTATTTTAATTTAATTTAATATTTGAATTGTTTTTTTTTTTTTTTATCTTTTCATTACGGACGCTTTTAACGTTCTGCATCGTTCTCACATGCATAATTTTGAACATGAATGATGTAACCAATACTTTGTAACAAATTATTATGATTTAAAAGAGTGTCCATGGAGTTTCTTGCCCGTTCTTCTCCATAGGTACCTACTACGCTTAGGAATGGGCAACTAGCTTCATCTTTTTGACTGACCGACCTTGACAATTCAAAAGTGCCTGTAATTGGTTTATTTGAAATAAATATTTTGAGTTGAGTTGAGTTGCCGGAGGCACTGCAATACCGCGGCAGCCCCATCAGCATCCTGAACGCTTTGTTATACTGCACTCGCAGGTCACTGTATGCCCTCTGCAAATAGCCAACCCACAGGCTGCACGTGTAAAAGGATTGACAGTATGCCTAAGAGATAATCAGATAATGAAAATAATTACATTTTTAGGTTAAATAATACTATTCACAAGCTGACATGTTGTCATAGTGACAAATTATTGTGTTTTGACACTAACAATAAGTTTATACATACTTATGAATGCTTGGAAACATGCTGGTCCTGCTCCATAGGACAATCTCTAGAGTCTAGACAAAGCCAAACTGGTTGCTAATGTAATTGTAAAATGTATTCTTTTTATTTTGACATTGATTTACATTCTGTAACTAAACTCAACACCCGGACTTATTACTTTTATTTTTTTAATGAAAATTGTCTACTTTTAGAATATTTTTAAATATGTGAGCACCATGTATCTATCACACGTTAATTTGTCACCGTCCGGTTGGCTGGATCAAACGAGATATATAGATGGGCCCACGTGCACTATTTACTAACTATTTGCTACTTTTTACTACCTATAATGAAATATTTGCTACCTTTGCGTTAAAAAATATATCAAAGAAATAAAGTGGCCGCCATTCTGACGTCAGGTTGGCTGACCACTTCCAAGTTCTCATAGTTATAGCGTTGTATTAACCGCATTGTTAATAAAAATATTTACTACCTATTTGCTACCTATAACATATATTATTTACACAACTTTAAGAAGCTCCTATAAAAAGTTATTAATAAAAGCCTGGCATTGGTGCCCAAACGACCAATTGGAACCGTGCACCTGCATGGTTCCAATTGGTCGTTTCCTATGGAGAAGAGCTGACAAGAAACTACTTTTTTTACTGGTTACTCTTTTAAAAATAATTGGCTTTTACAATGTTTTCAAATTACATTGCTAATAGGTATGGGAGGACAGTGTAGGCCTGTCAACAAGTCATCAGCATCAGTATACAGCAGTCCACTACTGGACATAGATCCAGGTAGCCTCTCCTATTGCACGCCATTCAACTCGATTTTCGGCAACTGACAAAATGGTCAACAAATCAGTTTGTTTGATTGATTATAGTTTATAAATAGGAGCTGGCGAGCTCAATTGTACGCCTAAAGTTTTGTTTTAAATTAACTGTTCCCATTCATAAAGAAAGGTCTTCGACCAGTGCGTCCCGCCCGTTATAACATACGATGCGCATCGTGGACTCTGACAGTCAGGCAGGTTCAGAGATTCAGGGTCGCTCAGCGCGCTATGGAGCGGGCTATGCTCGAAGTTTCCTTGAAGGATAAAATCATGAAAATGACAAAATTACATTATCCGGAAAAGAACCGGAGTTTCCGACATAGCTTGCAGAGTAAGCAAACTAAAGTGGTAGTGAGCTGGCCATGTTTATCGAAGGATCCATGGCCCATGGAGCAGACGAGTCCTGGAGTGGACCGCGTATCGGGAAGCGTAGTGTGGTATGCCCCCCAGATAGATTGACCGACGGCCTTAAAAAGGTGGCTGGGATAGACTGGATGCGGAAGGCGGAGGACAGGGTCTGGTGGCGCAACCTGGGAGAGGCCTATGTCCAGCAGTGGACTGCGATAGGCTGAGTTGATTGATTCATAAAGACTAGGATTAAAATAATGCCTATGCCTAAGACAAAAATCTCGCATGCACAAATAACAAGAATTCGTGCAGAAATTGAACCCGCGACCTTTAAAAGCTCAACCACTGAACAATCAAGTTATTTAACTACGATGCCGTATATTCAAGGAAATAAAACACTCCACTTTGATCACAACCGGTCTACCAATTGTAACATCTGACTAAACAATAATAGTCATATCAAACTGGCACATATCATCACGCTGTTACGTAAGGGACAGAGCAGAACAATACGCTCTTCGGCTTAGTTAGGTAATACTGCACGGAATCGAACCGGTCGATCGTGGGCCGCATACTTTCACGGCTAAGCCATGAGGCCGCTTGTACCAATGAAGTTGTGTAATAGCTGGTTAGTATGCAAAAAGTGTTATTCTGTACGTTACACAATGTTGATAGCTTTGGCTGTTTCACTTCATTGAGTCAATAGCGAGGCTAGCTGATTGTTGGGGGATATAAATCTGGGCTGATCTAGCTAGGTATATATCATGCATTTAGGTAGCATGTTTTGGACCATATGTACAATAATCAAGACTGTTAATCAAACTACAACATATATTTTTATTCGATCAATTATACAAAGAATTATAAGAAGATTGTTTACAGTTAAATCAAAATGGGTAAATTTCGAATATTCTGACAGAAAAACGATGTTCCATTGCGTTTTAATCACATCTCTAGTAAAGATAGTGCGGCAACATTTTTTTGCGAAATGACAGTAAGAATTGTTATTTTACTGCAGCTAACTAAAAGCCCTACTATAGGCATGGAATAATACTCTTTTGATATTATGAATGAACGGCTGTGGGGGGTGTGTACCACTGCCACGTGCAGGCGGGCGCTGGTGTCGGCGAGCGACTAATGAAGTTCTACACCATAGCTATTCAAAATCATTCGACAGGCTTCTGAATCGAAAATGACACATTTTCGGTTACCTGATTTGCTTAATCCCCGCGAACAGCTGTCAGAACAATGGCGATCGTCTATTCGGTATAAACTACTTCGTTATCATTCAATTGATTGATGTTCGATTCGGCACGGAAGCTAATCGAATGTTTGTGAATAGCTATGCAGTTACAATTCGCTATTTGTTGGGAATCGAACCCAACACCTTGCGCGCGGTCTGCACGATCAAGCGGCGTGATCAACGCGAGATCGGCACGCTGCTGAGGCGCAGCGCAGCGGTGACACAGCTCGGCCCGTTGACTACTCGCTTCCACTTACTCCACCGCGACGAACGATACTCCTCTCTTAAAAAAGACTTGGCGAAAATGGTCAGCAGATTTGATATTTGTAAAGGGATAACTCATCACTCATTAACCCTTGTGCAAAAGGGCATCAAAATCTGACCCGGCGATTTGCAAGATGAAGCGACGATATAGCAAAGACAGCAGCAGAAGAATGACAAATGAAGAATGGAGCAGAATCGCCACAGACTGAACAGCTTGGTCACGGCTGGAGGAGGGGTTTACCACTCCTCCTTTCTCAATAGCGGTCCGTACACCATCTTGATAATGACTGTTCTCTAGATAGGTACAGATGCCAGCACATCAGGCTACTACAATCTGTCAAATTTCTTTAATAGATTTTCAACTTTATCGCTAAAGCATTAAGGTTCAAGGTTAATTGGGAAAATTTGACAGTTTCGGGTAGCTTGACCTGCTGGCGTCTGTACTTAATTCAATAAAAAAAAACAGCAAATATAAATATATTATTTCAGTTAATATTGTTACTTAAAATCGTAATATTAAAAAGTCATAAAACAAGTGGTTAAGGCAAATAAAGCTATTATTATTTTATCATATAGGTGTACTACCTGACCCGGCGAACATCGTACCGCCATATGTTTTTCTTTTAATATTCTTCTATACAAACCTTGTCCTGACAATAACAAACACAAAAAAAAGAATTATCCAATTTGGTGCGATCGATCGGAAGTTATGCGCGTAGGTACAGACCCAGCACATCAGGCTACTACAATCTGTCAAAGAATGTCACCAAAATCTGCCCAAACGAAGTACCGAGGTACACTTAGTGCCATAAAATACACTAGATTACACTGAATAATATTGCATTTATATATGTTTCTTATGGTTACCCGGGGACGAGAATAAAATAACTTTTAACGTAACGTAACGCTCGCCATTTCGGGCACAATTATACTACCTTGGTCCATTAAATTACCTATTAAAAAAAAACCTGTCAAGATGACAGTTGTCTGCTGTCAGCTGCAGCTGCTGTTGTTTTTGTTTCATTTCAAATATTTTTATAGTATCGTGACAAACGGAATACCAGAAAGAATTGCCAAGTTATTAAACAAAATACACAGCACAAACGAACAACAGACGAGTACCCCGAAACGCAAAAAACGAACGGAATGACATTTACCCACGAAATAATGTCCACAGAACACATTATACTCCTAATGTCAACCCGTACATGCAAAGTTGCCACATGATTTAATTGTGTTACAGGTTATTAAAACTTTAAATAATATATTATGTAGTTTTCAATTATATAAGGATATAAACACAATTATTTCCTCTATTTTTTCTCTACGATTTGGTGCACGTGTACCTCAAGGTAGGTACATGTTTGGGCAAAGTTATATGGGCTTTTGCTGACCTCCTTTCTTTAATAGATTTTCAACTTTATCGCCAAAGCATTGAGGTTCAAGGTTGATTGGGAAAATTTGACAGTTTCGGGTAGCTTCTGTACATACATTTCAGTGATTCATTTTTATTTATATAGAAGATAGATAGAAGATAGATTCGGTTCTTACCTATGAGATTGCCGTTGTTCATAGAGATTTTTTTTATTGTAAATTATTTTATATTTAATTGATCGGAGTATTGGCCATGACGGGGACGGTAATTGATTTACTTTAGAAAGGCGTTTTTCACCGCCTCGTTGGATTGAAAGTTTTCCCTTGTAAAAAGTTATCGAAATAAAAATGGAAATTAGTTGAAGCACGGTCTGGTGAGTATAGTGGGTGACGAAGAGTTTCCAGTCGTAGCTCCTATAGTTTTGAGACGGTCTGTTTTGCGGTGCTTCGAAGCGATTTTGTTGTTATTGTTCAGAGAGTTTTTTTAGCTTTCCAATTTGAAGTAAATTATTAAGTAGGTATGGTTTAATCACTTACGTTGAAGGCTGCTGCAAGTTCCAACGTGGTTTGAGATAAATCTGCTTCACGCACAATGCCCGATTTTGAAACGTACCGTGAAATATAAACTGTCCCAGTGCCAAAATTGACTTGACGACAGCGCACTCTGTTTGATTTATTTGAATTTTTTAAACGCAGCTACAGCTATCATACGTGTACATACCGACGGAAAGCCCTTGAAATTCCTTAAATTTTAGATGATGGCGTTGTGTTAAGCCATGCATATTAAATAATAAATCTGTTGCTGAATAAAAAAAATGACGAAATCAGTTTGTTGAATGACCATAACCCATGCCGTACCATGTCCATCCACGTCGTTACCTACTATTGCGTTCTGTCTGTGCTGCACTGGTGCCACGACGGAACACGTATTCGAAAAAAGCGCACATTTTCGATTTTTTCATGGTGTCAGGATCAGCGATATTTAATAAAAATCGGACGGCGGGAAAACAAATGAACAACTGATTTTGAAAAACAAAACGTCGTGCTATATTATAAAATTAATTTGAATTTGGAATTCTAAATAGAGTGAAATATATCGATCTTCACAATAGCCAGCATCGAAAATCGGCAATTACATAGGTAAGGACCTAATATTATGTGAATATATAATACCAAATAAACATCATAATCCTATTCAATGGATGACAAATATAATATATTTTTGAACAAATTAAAATGTGTCAAGCTTCAGGAAGAAAAAAAAAATTTTTTTGATGACTTCTGCTACTGCGCTCAAATCCCGCGGCATTGTGTCGTCTGGAAAACATGAGATTGTGCTATTACAAAGGTCAAAGCTCGTCATAAAATTATTATAATATTTATCATACGGAAAATTAATACCAGCAGCCGCTGACTGCATTTTTAAAAAATCCAAAAACAGCACGTATGCTCTCAAGTGTTCGTTATGTTTATAGGTGTGGGTTTGTTTAAAAAAACCGTCAATCACAAAATCTAAAAACTTATCAATTTCCAGGATTTCATTGAAATCAAGATTCTTAAGTTGTATTTTGGACTTCCAAATTGTGTTTAATAATGAGTCCTGTTCAAAGCGAGATAAGTTTTCTATTTCGTACGATGATATTCCGAACTCTTCTTCTAAATCAGATTTATCCAACGGTATGCCTGTGATCCAGATTTTTTGCTTACGAAGATAATTCCTGATGGCGTGCAGTAACGATACCACTTCGTAATCAAACGGCATAACCATTTCAAAACCATCGAAGAGGAATATTAGTTTTCCTCTGTTATAAAAATGTAGGAACATTTTCATCTCAAATATTGTTGATTTATCACCTGAACATTGCTTAAGGGAAAAGTTTCCATTTGGTGATTCTTCCAACTCTACTAATAGTTCATCAGAGGGTGAATAGGTGACTACAGTTTGACATATAAATGTTAAACTTAGCAAAGTATTAAAAGCATCGTCTCCCTCAAACTGATTATGAAAATCGAGCTTCTTCCCGTGCTCCGGTAAGTTTATTTTTACAATCCAAACATTAGGATCTAATTCCTTTGTCTTAAGTGACAGGTGAGTTAGTAGAGTTGACTTACCCATTCCCGGTTCTCCTATTATAAGTACAACGTCGTCTTCTAAATCATAAAACGTTTCTAAAACCTTATCTTTGACTTCGTCAAACTTATTGTGTTCCTGCTTTTTGATGCGGCTGACCCGTCTGTCAATATAAAACTGCTTTTCGTAATTATTATAAATAGCTGTATTACCAATTTCGATAGTTTCTTTATTGACAAGTTTAGTAAAAACATCTTCGTCAATAAGTTGCACAGACTCATCACTTCGGATTATATCTAAGCTTACGTCTTTACCTTGAAGTTTTATTATAGAAGTTGCTAAGAACTTCTTCTGCGATTCTACATTTAAGTCGGTGAAAACATTTCTTTCATCGTTCAATATTTGACTTGGTTGTGAAAAATATTGAGTCATAATGCCAACCGAAGTCTTGTTCGTAATGATTATTATTTGCTTGCCTTCAACAGCTTTTGCGATATTTTCAAGCCTTTTACTTTTATCATTTTTAGGATCTTCAAAATTATGACAAACAATAATAAGTATCATCTCCTTAGTTATGTCTTTAAATTCTTTACATAAATGGTTGTGGTTCTTTAAGGGCAGGTTGAAAATGTCCTCCAAGTCTAACACAACATGGTCCTTATTTCCTAGAAATTGTTCCACCTTAGCAACTGTTAATTCACAACTCCTTGTAAAAAGAATAGTTCCAACAATTTGGCCATGCAACTTGAATCGTTTTAAAGCGTCCTCATTAAATTTATAGTCTTTACATTTAATCTTATACATTATATTTAATACACCCATTAATGGCTCACTCATGGCATTCGTTACTGCTTTCTCATATATTTTACTTTTCTTTGTAAGATATGATCCCTCTTTAGGCTTCATCCAAAGCTTTTGTATTTCATCATGATATTTTAGAAAAATTACGTCGGATCGTACTCTAAAGTTGTTTACGTCACTGCACGGGTAATCTTCTATTTCTCTTCTCAAAATTTCCTCTACGCCATACTGATCAGCTTGATTAGTGTAAAATAGTAATTTATCATAGAAATCTCTCACCAAACTCATATCATATTCTCCTCGTTCGAATGAAAGTTTTGGGAAATTTTTAACTTTTACGTCCAATTTATATTCGTGCAAATTTTTGATGTTACTCTTCAATTTTTCATACCATTTCTTGGCAAGATTGCTTAGTGATTCACAGTTGTCTGTAAACTTCAATAGTTTTGAATTTTGATCATAAACAAGAATATTGCCGACAGCAGACGCTATGCCTCCATTTAACTGAAGATATCCCTCTTCCTCTCCCTCATCTATAGTGACGATGTCATTGGGATTTGATTTTTCTAATATTTCTTTGGTTTTTGTCGTTAAATAGTCTAATCTCCTTTCAATTTTCTCATCTTTGCCTCTTATTGTCAAATCTTTGTTGCCAAAGAAAGCTGGGACGCTAAGCTTCAGCTCCGGACACAGTAAATATTCTTTAGCAGCCAGTTCTGCTGCTTTATAGACAGTCGATTCAGACACATTTGCTTTTTCGAACTGTCGCTTTAGGTCGTCTGTGATTGATTTGCCAACCAACCCAAGCTTGCCCTTTTTATAAGTAAGAACATGTCCTATCAGTTTACTTAGGGTCGTTACATTAGAGGGTTCGCTAAGGAACTCCAACAATAAACTCTGTAGATCGGTCTCTTCCGGTTTCCGCTTTATGAGGAGAACCTCCAAGCATAATATATTTTTGAATAGCACAAGGAATTCTTCGTTGGTTGCAAAGAAGTCTTGTCTGAAGCTTGCAATCCGATGTCCTTCATGTTGGATTTCAGAAACGTGTAAAACTTTGTGCGCTAGAATAACATGATAGAGATGCAATATGAGATCATTATTCATCGACATTACGCTATCAGATCCATCACAAATAAACTTCGCTAACTGTTTAGCTAGTGTTGTGATTTGTTCTTGCATTACTATTTTACATAAAAAATCCAATCCTTCCTCTGTGTATGATGGTTGCTTGCAAGAGCCTCCCGTTCCTAAGAGTTCGTTCAAATAGTCAGCTAAACTACCTTCATATATTTTGTTATTGGGATCGTCCTTCGCTGTAGTATACATAACGAAAAGGCATTCAGTTTCATCAAACTTTCCTCCAAAAATCACATCTTTACTGTTCGGTGCAAAAGCTCGTCTAATGTCCAAGTAACTATCAAAATATTTGGCCAAATCAGTTTTACTAGTAAACGTTAGAAGTTTATCGTTCTCTCTGTGCTTCGCTTGAATGAACACAGCGACTGGTTTCTTAAACCCCTTTATTTTTGCTTTAAAACAAATATCATCGAAGGCGCCTATGTCATCTCTATTGGTGGCCAAACTAAACTGACTAACACTGTCGTCATGTGTCATTCTAAAATATATTAGACTAATTAATTTAGTCTCATACAACTGTCCCTGGATGCCCGAAGTGCCTGCACGTTTTGTATACTTAGTGAGGTCCATACTTGATGATGGTTTGATGGTAATGGTTCTGTTTTGTCATTAGGACGCAACACACGATATCCAAGTGATCCAAGAATTAATGTCACCGTTTTCTTTCTCCTATTGGTCGCCTAGCAAGTGCATCGCATGGCGCGTCACATCTTGTCTTCCAGCCTCCTTGTGAGAATGAACTGGTTCAAGTTCCGTATTTTCTGCTGATGATTAATGATCTGTAAATATAAGTTTATATTATATTATTCGTTATGTGCATTAATTTGTTAAGGAGGATGCGCTAAGTTAGCTCGCGTAATTCAAATTTTCTTACGTTTTTTCTCAATTTTCGGGTCAGTGTCAGTGTGTTACGGGTTATATGCTGATCAAAATATAATTCGCGACCATAACTTTGCACATCGCTGAGCTGTATGTCGAGTTCCTTATGTTTTTATTATTTTCAATCATGCACTTTAAATCGAGTGGGTTTAGCCCAAAACGAAAATGTGTGTTAGCCCTAGGTACATACTCTAATCTGCTTCCATACCTATATGTATATTTTCTAATCTTATTTTTTTTTTTTTTTATATAATAAATTATTTTATTCACATGTGAAAAAATTAAAATTTGTCCGCATAGCTGTCAACAGGAACAGTGCCCAAAAGGCAGGCAGCATTGCCACGTTGTATGGCAATGCTAATTATTTGGCCAAGAAACAGGCCAGCCCTCTGGTCACGTGAAGAGTCGACTAACCGCTTGGCGATATCTCGAAAAACCAAGTGGGCACTCGGACCCCATGGCCCTAGTGTTTCAACCCCAAACGGCTCGAACATACATAACTCCCAATCAGGTTGAAATATTTTCGCCGTTTGAGGTTTTCTGCACCAGCAGCAGCCGCTCCAGCACAGCCCACCGTGCTAGGAAGATGGGATGGTGCCAGGGTGTCGACACATGTTGCATCCCACACCAAAGGTCTGCCTAACTTCCAGGGCATTATGGTCATTCCGTCTGGTCTCTTCCCATCGTCGCGTGCCAGACCGTTGGGTTCTAAAACAGCTGGCACCCCGGCGGTGACAAGAGCACGACGGATGATGTCATTAATGCTGGCGGGCCGTGCTATCGGACCTGCGCTCCTACTGCAGGATAGGCCATGGTGTCCGAGGCAGTCGACAGCTTCACCGCACTCACAGCGATGCGGAGCCCCACAAGGAGCGCCCAAGCGCAGACAGGTAGCGAGCCGGAAAGTGGTGTCACCCAGCATGGTGCCTATGTTGGCTGACGGGAGTGCTTGAAGCCAGAGCCCCGACTCCCACTCTAATCTAACTCTTAAGTAACACTTCACAAAAATTTACGTCAAGCAGTTATTATGTTGTCTTATGTCAAACAAAAATAAAAGAGCAAACTTACATAAATACAGCTCTCTTAGTTTAAATTATCTTATTAAATGACTATTACAGAATATCGTGGGCTACCCGTAGACATTTAAATAGTCTCTTGAAATGAAAGGGTTTTTCATGTGCTAAAGTCACCGAGTCAGTGTCACTATGCCTAGATGGTAGGGGAGCCCAGAAGGTTTTTGAGCGAGCATATTCAGGGCGAAAACTTGATAGCTGAGTAAGTGCGGCATGATGAAAGAAAAAACCGAAAATATATTTGAAAAGTTTCTGATAGAAGCCACGTGGTCAGGAGTCCACTTTCAGATTTCCAAGAGAGTGCCAAAAATAAAGTGATCTGCAGAGACATTGATTTTGGCATGAACGGGTGCGGGCTAACCCAATAGGCAAATCTGATGAAGAAATTGTGGGCTTTCCTTAAATCTGACGACTTTGAAAACTCAGATTTGGACCATTTTTAAAAGGATATTCTGAACGAATAAAAGATACTCTGCGCAATAATTTTACATGTCCTGATAGTGAATATATAAATATCTGACGGATTGGGTCCTTTGGCAAATATGATGAACTTGTTATTTTTTTTTTTGTGTTTATATATTTTTTTATGCGTCATATTTGCCGCAAATAAATGCATTTTCTTTCTTCTTTCTTTCTTTCTTTCAAATTTCATTGATTAACAAGAGTACCCAAAACTGGTTATAATTTTGCATTTATCTCTAAATCAACGAACCGAGTAGCTTTTATTGCTATTTGTATTTTAAGCTGACCCTTACGTGAAGATGTTTCGGTATTCAGAAGTTGGAAAATATCAAACACTTAATAGTAACGATGAAAAGTTAAGTAAAATTAAAACATAGTCGCAGTACACCGTAAACAAAGTTGATTATTAAAAATACAGTCGTATTGAGAACCTCCTCCTATTTGAAGTCAGTTAAAAACGATATGTTTGGCAATTAATAATATGAATGTCTACGTTTCTTGACACCTTCCTTAACAGACAGCGAGTAGGACTCATGTCGCAGTACTTAACTATTATCTTGTTTATCCAGAAGCTTATTAATAGAACTGTGACGTAACCTCTCGGGGAATAATGTGAATGATAATGTGAATTTATCGCTTATGTCTACTACATCAGTATTTTGTTGATGAAATGTATTATTAATTACCTGTTTTTTATTAATTATTACAGTCAGGCAGAGGTGCACCTATCGTCACCGACATGTCGCGCTTCGGGGGTCACAGGCGCGGTGATATTTTATGTTGTACGTGTTGTTTATTACGGCCAGTCGTCCAATATCCTCCAAGATTAGGAGAGCACTCGCTAATTCACGAAATTGTGTTAAAAAGATACAGAAGTCTTTGTGCGACACAAGTGTTGTTTTCGTACTAAACTAATGTTTATAGATTATGAGTCAGTGAGCAACAGAGTATGCCGCGGTTTATCCAGTTTAAAATTGTGGTATTGCCATGTAAATAACTCGGATCTGAATTAGATATTTATTAGATAACACAAAAATATATAAAATATGAAGTAGGTACTTAAATATTAATAAATCAAATCTAAAAAATTAAGTATATTAAAAAAATAAAAAATAATGTCGTTATTTTAGTTTCTTATTGTACTCACCTTTTTATTTGTTTTCGACACGCGGGTAATTTTCATGGTTTTAGAGGGATCTGACAACGAGCATTGGGTCTAAATCAAAATTCAAGATGCGTCAACGAAAGAAGATCTCCCATTTTGTTCGGTGGCTCGTCATCAGCGCCCTCGAAAACAATGGAAATGACACCCATGACGAAAAACAAGGTACAATAAAAATTTAGGGACGGCAGTACATTTATTTATTTATTAATATTTAAGTACCTACTACCTACTGCTTTATATATTTTTTTGGTTTTTAATAAATAAAAGTACACTGAATCACCTATTCAGATCGGAATTATTTACATGGCAATACCCCAATTTTACAATGGATAAACTGTGCCATACTCTGTAGTTCACTGATAATCTTTGAACATATGTTTAGTACGATAACAACACTTGTGTCACACAAAGGATTCTGTATCTTTTTAACACAATTTCGTGAATAGTGAGTGTTCTCCTAATCTTAGAGTATATTAGATGACTGACCGTAATAAACAACACGTACAACATAAACTATCATCACGCCTGTGACCCCCGAAGGGCGACATGTCGGTGACGATAGGTGCACCTCTGCCTGACTGTAATAATTAATAGAAAACAGGTAAGTATAATATTACGTTTCATCAACAAAATACTAATGTAGTTGACATAAGCGATAAATTTCCATTATCATTATTAAATAGCAGTCCGCCATATTCACCGACAGGTTACGTCACAGTTATATTAATAAGCTTCTGAATAAACAAGATAATAGTTTAGTACTGCGACATGAGTCCTACTTGCTGCCTGTTAAGACAGGTGTCAAGAAACGTAGACATTCATATTATTATTACCAAACATATCGTTTTTAACCGACTTCCAATGGGAGGAGGTTCTCAATTTAACTGTATTTTTAATAATCAACTTTGTTTATGGTCTACTCGGTTTGTTGATTTACAGATAAATGCCCACTTTTGGGTACTTTTGTGAATCAATGAAATTTCGTCATATTTTCCAAAATACTCCATCAATCCGTCAGATATTTATCTATATATATAAAATTCAAAGTCCTGACTGACTGATACATCAATGCACAGCCTGAACTGCTGGTCCTAGAGACATGAAATTTGGAGGGTGTGTTCTTCGTGAAGAGTAGGTATCCATTAAGAAAGGGTTTTTCGGAATTCTACCGCTAAGAGGGTGAAATGGGCGGATTTTGTTTGTATAGAAAATCTTATTCCTTGAGTTAATAAACTTGAAACTTGGCACGAATACTTATCTAAGTAAATTATGAAGTTAAGCATTTTTTGTTTTTATAAACTACCCCCTAAAAGGGGATTGGCGGGTTTCAAAGTTTGTATGGAAGAATTTTAGCGCGCGTTCCAATTTACTCGAAACTCAGTATTTATACCTATAATTGAACGTAAAGAATAATGTGTATCAGGGTTTTTTTGAAAATCTACCCCTGACGGGCTGAAAAGGGGTAGTCAATTGTACCGGGGAAGATTTTACAGCGTGGCTTGATTAACTCCAAATTTGGTATAAATAGTCTTTGAGTCAAGTTATGAACACATCCCAAACGATTTTTCAAAATTCCACCCCTGTAGGGGTTAAAAGCGGGGGTACAGTTTATATGAAAAATCTTATTCGTTAGTTTAATAAAGTTGAAAATTAGCATGAATACTCGCCTAAGTAAGCAATAAAGTTTATCATTATAAGTTTTTCAAAACAACCCCTCAAAGGTAGATAGGGGTGTTAGTTTGTGTACAAGAATTTGAATGCACGGACCGATTAACTCGAAACTCGGTATTAATACTTTTGACGGGAAACAAACGATGATAAGTTTTTGGATCTTTCGAAAATCGACCCCTGACGGGGCAAAAAGGGGCAATTATTTTTTTAAGACGAGTATTTTACTACGTGGCTTGATTAACTCAAAAATTGGAATACATCTTCTTTGAGTCAAATTATAGAAACATCCCATTTTTTTTTAATTCTATCCCTGTGGGGTGAAAAGACGGGATACAGTTAATATGAAAAACCTTTTTCCTTTGATTAATAAACTTGATACTTGGCAATATTTGCCTTCTTTTAGTTTAAAAAAACTCCTCACAGAGGATTTAGGGGGTGAAAAAGTTAATAGGTAAGAAAAAAATTAAACCGCTCGGACGGATTAACTCGAAACTCGGTACTAATACTTAAAACAAAAAATAAAAAGTATGTGTTTTAAAAATCGTCTCTTACCGGAGTGGAAAAGGGTAATATAGTTTAAGGGGTGGATTTTACTGCTTGCTTCCATTAACTCGAAAATGGGTTTATATAATCTTTAAGTCATACAATGGAAACGTACCAAACGCTTTTTTAAAAACAAAGCATGTCGTGGTAAAACGGGACGACAAGGTTTATTTCGAAAATCTTATCCATTTCATATATAAACTTTAAAATTAACCCGAATTAAACAATAAATGATAAAGATTGTAAACATACATCTTGGAAATTTTTAGAGTAAAGTACACGCGGACGAATCGTGGCGATACTGCTTTACTACGAGTATATAATATTATAAATTCAGTCTGTATGTTGAATTTTCTCGCCTAACCCACTGAACGGATTTCGATTAAATTTGGCAAAGAGATAGATGGCATCCTGGGGAAGGACATACTTTTTATCCTGGTAGCACGTTCCCGTGGAATAATTTCCGACATCCACGCGGGCGAAGCCGCGGGCAGAAGCTAGTTTATTATATGTTCACTATCAGGACATGTAACACTATTGCACAGAATAACTTTTATTCGCCCTAAATATCCTTTTAAAAATGGTCCAAATCTGAGTTTTCAACGTCGTCAGATTTAGGGAAAGACCACAATTTCTTCATCAGATTTTCCTATTTAAGTCATTATGGGTTGGGCTGCACCCGGTCATGCCAAAATCAACGCCTCTGAAGATCACTTTACCTTGGCCCTTTTTTGAAATCTGAAAGTGGACTCCTGACCACGCGGCTCCTATAAGAAACTTTTCAAATATATTTTCGGTTTTCTCTCATCATGCCGCACCTACTCAGCTATCAAATTTTCGCCCTGAATATGCTTGCTCAAAAACCTTCTGGACACCCCTACCATAGGCATAGTGACACTGACTCGGTGACTTATATAAAACCCTTTCATTTCAAGAGACTATTTAAATGTCTACGGGTAGCCCACGATATTCTGTAATAGTCATTTAATAAGATAATTTAAACTAAGAGAGCTGTATTTATGTAAATTTGCTCTTATATTTTTGTTTGACAAAAGACAACATAATAATTGCCTGACGTAAATTTTTGTAAAGTGTCACTTCTATAAGAGTTAGATTAGAAAATATATATGAAAGCAAATTAGAGTACCTACGACTCACATCATAAGTTATATACATTTACGTTTTGGGCTAAACCCACTCGATCTAAAGTGCATGATTGAAAATAATAAAAACATAAGGAACTCGACATACAGCTCAGCGATGTGCAAAGTTATGGTCGCGAATTATATTTTGATCAGCATATAATCCGTAACACACTGACACTGACCCGAAAATTGAGAAAAAACGTAAGAAATTTTGAATTTCGCGAGCTAACTTAGCGCATCCACCTTAACAAATTAATGCACATAACGAATAATATAATATAAACTTATATTTACAGATCATTAATCATCAGCAGAAGATACGGAACTTGAACCAGTTCATTCTCACAAGGAGGCTGGAAGACAAGATGTGACGCGCCATGCGATGCACTTGCTAGGCGACCAATAGGAGAAAGAAAACGGTGACTTTAATTCTTGGATCACTTGGATATCGTGTGTTGCGTCCTAGTGACAAAACAGAACCATTACCATCAAACCATCATCAAGTATGGACCTCACTAAGTATACAAAACGTGCAGGCACGTCGGGCATCCAGGGACAGTTGTATGAGACTAAATTAATTAGTCTAATATATTTTAGAATGACACATGACGACAGTGTTAGTCAGTTTAGTTTGGCCACCAATAGAGATGACATAGGCGCCTTCGATGATATTTGTTTCAAAGCAAAAATAAAGGGGTTTAAGAAACCAGTCGCTGTGTTCATTCAAGCGAAGCACAGAGAGAACGATAAACTTCTAACGTTTACTAGTAAAACTGATTTGGCCAAATATTTTGATAGTTACTTGGACATTAGACGAGCTTTTGCACCGAACAGTAAAGATGTGATTTTTGGAGGAAAGTTTGATGAAACTGAATGCCTTTTCGTTATGTATACTACAGCGAAGGACGATCCCAATAACAAAATATATGAAGGTAGTTTAGCTGACTATTTGAACGAACTCTTAGGAACGGGAGGCTCTTGCAAGCAACCATCATACACAGAGGAAGGATTGGATTTTTTATGTAAAATAGTAATGCAAGAACAAATCACAACACTAGCTAAACAGTTAGCGAAGTTTATTTGTGATAGATCTGATAGCGTAATGTCGATGAATAATGATCTCATATTGCATCTCTACCATGTTATTCTAGCGCACAAAGTTTTACACCTTTCTGAAATCCAACATGAAGGACATCGGATTGCAAGCTTCAGACAAGACTTCTTTGCAACCAACGAAGAATTCCTTGTACTATTCAAAAATATATTATGCTTGGAGGTTCTCCTCATAAAGCGGAAACCGGAAGAGACCGATCTACAGAGTTTATTGTTGGAGTTCCTTAGCGAACCCTCTAATGTAACGACCCTAAGTAAACTGATAGGACATGTTCTTACTTATAAAAAGGGCAAGCTTGGGTTGGTTGGCAAATCAATCACAGACGACCTAAAGCGACAGCTCGAAAAAGCAAATGTGTCTGAATCGACTGTCTATAAAGCAGCAGAACTGGCTACTAAAGAATATTTACTGTGTCCGGAGCTAAAGCTTAGAGTCCCAGCTTTCTTTGGCAACAAAGATTTGACAATAAGAGGCAAAGATGAGAAAATTGAAAGGAGATTAGACTATTTAACGACAAAAACCAAAGAAATATTAGAAAAATCAAATCCCAATGACATCGTCACTATAGATGAGGGAGAGGAAGAGGGATATCTTCAGTTAAATGGAGGCATAGCGTCTGCTGTCGGTAATATTCTTGTTTTTGATGAAAATTCAAAACTATTGAAGTTTACAGACAACTGTGAATCACTAAGCAATCTTGCCAAGAAATGGTATGAAAAATTGAAGAGTAACATCAAAAATTTGCATGATTATAAATTGGACGTAAAAGTTAAAAATTTCCCAAAACTTTCATTCGAACGAGGAGAATACGATATGAGTTTGGTGAGAGATTTCTATGACAAATTACTATTTTACACTAATCAAGCTGATCAGTATGGCGTAGAGGAAATTTTGAGAAGAGAAATAGAAGATTACCCGTGCAGTGACGTAAACAACTTTAGAGTACGATCCGACGTAATTTTTCTAAAATATCATGATGAAATACAAAAGCTTTGGATGAAGCCTAAAGAGGGATCATATCTTACAAAGAAAAGTAAAATATATGAGAAAGCAGTAACGAATGCCATGAGTGAGCCATTAATGGGTGTATTAAACATAATGTATAAGATTAAATGTAAAGCCTATAAATTTAATGAGGACGCTTTAAAACGATTCAAGTTGCATGGCCAAATTATTGGAACTAGTATTGTTACAGGGAGTTGTGAATTAACAGTTGCTAAGGTGGAACAATTTCTAGGAAATAAGGACCATGTTGTGTTAGACTTGGAGGACATATTCAACCTGCCCTTAAAGAACCACAACCATTTATGTAAAGAATTTAAAGACATAACTAAGGAGATGATACTTATTATTGTTTGTCATAATTTTGAAGATCCTAAAAATGATAAAAGTAAAAGGCTTGAAAATATCGCAAAAGCTGTTGAAGGCAAGCAAATAATAATCATTACGAACAAGACTTCAGTTGGCATTATGACTCAATATTTTTCACAACCAAGTAAATTATTGAAAGATGAAAGAATTGTTTTCACCGACTTGAATGTTGAATCACGGAAGAATTTCTTAGCAAATTCTAAAATAAAACTTCAAGGTGAAGACGTAAGCTTAGATATAATCGGAGATGATGAGTCTGTGCAACTTATTGACGAAGATGTTTTTAATAAACTTATACATAATGAAACAATAGAAATCGGTGATATGGCTATTTTCATTAATCACGAAAAGCAGTTTTTTATTGACAGACGGGTCAGCCGCATCAAAAAGCAGGAACACAATAAGTTTGACGAAGTCAAAGATAAGGTTTTAGAAACGTTTTATGATTTAGAAGACGATATTGTACTTATAACAGCAGAATCGGGAATGGGTAAGTCAACTCTACTAACTCAATTGTCACTTAAGACAAAGGAATTCGATCCTAATGTTTGGATTGTAAAAATAAACTTACCAGAGCACGGGAAGAAGCTCAAGTATCACAGTGCTTGGGAGGGAGACGATGCTTTTAATACTTTGAAAAGTTTAACATTTATGTGTCAAACTGCGGTCATCTCTTCACCCTCTGATGAACTATTAGTAGAGCTGCAAGAATCACCAAATGGGAACGTGTCCCTAAAGCAATGTTCAGGTGATAAATCAACAGTATTCGAGTTGAAAATGTTCCTACATTTTTATAACAGAGGAAAACTGATATTCCTCTTCGATAGCTTTCAAATCGTTATGCCGTTTAAAAACGAAGTGTTATTATTACTGGACTCCATCAGGAGTTATCCTCTTAAGCAAAAAGTTTGGATCACAAGCAGACCGTTCTATCTCTATAAATCTGATTTAGAAGAAGAGTTCGGACCGTCGTACGAACTGGAAAACTTTTCTCGCTTTGAACAGGACTCGTTAATAAACACAATTTGGAAGTCTAAGATACCACTTAATAATCTTTATATAAAGGAAACGAATAGTTATTTTTTTGGATATTTGGTTGAAGGTTTTTTGAAAGAAACCCACACCTATAAACATAACGAACACTTAAGAGGATACGTGCTGCTTATGGATTATTTTAAAATGGAATCGGCGGCTGTTGGCATTAACTTTCCGTATGATAATATGATTATAATAATTATAATAATAATTTTATTTTATTATAATAATATATAGAGTATTATATTTCCAAGTGTTTGACATTTGTTTGTCGCCGAGATGAGACTGCGACTAGATGTTGAACGTTTTAAATTACGAGAATTGGCCTTCTGACTGGGAACGTTCTTAAAATTACGAGAATTGCCCCTCGGGAATGTTCGCCGAGTCGCAAGTAGACTGTTTTTATTCTACTACTTGTGCGAAAACGATACACCTCTTTCATTATAATAATTTTATGACGAGCTTTGACCTTTGCAGTAGCACAATCTCATGTTTTCCAGACGACATAACGCCGCGGGATCTGAGCGAAGTAGCAGAAGTATTCAAAAATATTTATTTTTTCTTCCTGAAGCTTGACATATTTTAATTTGTTTATAAATATTTAATTTGCAATTATGCATCCATTATCCGGGGCAGGGTAATAAATATTTTTTCTGTAGTGCATCAGAAAGTCAATTCTCGTAATTTAAAACGTTCAAAATCTAGTCGCAGTCTCATCTCAGCGACAAACAAATGTCAAAAACTTGTCAAAATGTAGGGAAATTAAAGGTATTTTTGACAGATTAGGACTGAGATTAAAGTCAAAGTCAAATCATTTATTTCAAATAGGCACATAAAAGGCACTTTTGAACGTCAAAAATAAAATTAAAATAAAATTGATTCTAGTCGCCCCTTCCAAAAGGTAGTTTTCGTATGGAGAAGAATGGGCAAGAAACTCCACCGTTACTCTTTTAAAATGTTTTACAATATTTTGCATACATTAATTATATAATTATATGCGAAGACGATGCACCTAAAAATAAAATTACTTTACCACAATAAGTAAAAGAATTAAAATGGATTAATGAATCCATGACATATAAATTAACTATGTGATAGATACATGGTGCTCACATATTTACAAACATTCCAAAAGTAGACGATTTTCATAAATTAATAAATAGTAATAAGTCCGGGTGTGACTTTAAGTAATTACATAATGTATGTCAATCAATGTCAAAGAAAATATAAAATAAAAATAAATTATACAATTACATTAGCGACCAGTTTGATTTTGTCTAAACTCTAGAGATTGTCCTATGGACCAGGACCAGCATGTTTCCAAGCATTCTTATCTTGGATATAATCCTCTAATTTGTAATATCCTTGCTTACAAAGTGTAATTTTAATATAAGTTTTAAATTTTCTTTCATTTAATTGCAATATTTCACAAGGTATTTTGTTGTAACATTTAACACACCATAAAAGATGTATGTACTTTAGATAATCTGAAAAAAGGTTGATTTAATTTATCTATATTTCTAGTATTAAAATGATGTCTATCACTTATTTTATTAAATACTGATCTCAGTCTCAATCTGTCAAAAATACGTCTAATTTCCCTACATTTTGACAAGTGTTTGACATTTGTTTGTCGCCGAGATGAGACTGCGACTAGATGTTGAACGTTTTAAATTACGAGAATTGGCCTTCTGACTGGGAACGTTCTTAAAATTACGAGAATTGCCCCTCGGGAATGTTCGCCGAGTCGCAAGTAGACTGTTTTTATTCTACTACTTGTGCGAAAACGATACACCTCTCTGGTGCGCAGGGTTCGGGCTAGCTCCACCGGCATCCTGAGGCATTCGCGAAGAGCAAGAGAGAGCAGTTCACATACTGGGCAATCGAAGTATGTAATATGCGTATGTTTTTTTTTTTTAAATATTGTATTTTTTTGTTTTATTTTTTTAATTTTGTAATTTTTGTGCCTGTGTTGACCCTGACCTGTTATGACCCTGTGTTGCTCGAAATAAACGATTTTATTTATATTTATTATTACTTTATTTTCCTTACATACTTGTCTTGTGACTTTTTAGTGTTAGGATTTTAAGAAACAATATTAACTAAAATATTTATAAACTGTTTTTTTTTATTTTGTTGAATGAAGTACCTACCTACAAAATAGACTTTATCAAGATTGTGTACAAGGGCCGCTATCGATAGTGGTCAACCCCTCCTCCAGCCCTGACCAAGCGGTTCAGTCTGTGGCGATGCTGCTCCATTCTTTATTTGTCACTCATCTGCTGCTGTCTTTGCTATATCGTCGCACCATCTTGAAAATCGCCGGGTCAGATTTTGATGCCCGCTTACACAAGGGCTAAGATGAGTTGTCCCTACACAAATATCAAATCCGTAGGCCGTCCGTCGCGGTGGAGTCCCTGGAAGCAAGTGGTCATCGGGCAGAGACGTGTGGCCGCCGCGCCGCGCCTCAGTGTGCGGATGTCGCGCAAGAAGTTGGGCTCGATTCCCAACAAATGGCAAATTGTAACTGCATAGCTATTCACAAACATTCGACACGCTTCTGTGCCGAATCGAACATAAATTCAAATTATCAAATCACGTATTCTACATTACGTATTTTAAACATACACAATTAAAATAATTTATTATTTATATTTATAATTTATGCACTATATGTTACATTTGACACTGTTCATATCTAAAAAAAACGTAAAATCCATATAATACACGAGTTTTGGATGGTCAACAAGTCAGGTATTCAAATTTTATTATGTGTTTATATTCTCGATCTCACTGACAGGGCTATTGTAGCCAATAAGTCTGATCTTGTGGTGATAGATCAATGTGTGCAATGATTGTTGATATCGCTGTCCCTCATGACGAGAATCTCGTGAAAGCTGATATAGATAAAAAAATCAAATACATAAAGTACCTTGACTTAGCACACGGGGTTGTCGACATGTGGGACGTGGAGTCTGCGTCTCTGCAATCATTGTACCGATAATCGTTACAGTAAATGGCCTAGCAGCGGAGAGCCTCGACCAACACCTCAAGAGGTTCTCATTGCGCGGCTGGGTCAAGGGCTTGATCTATAAAGCAGCAGTACTCCTGGACACGGCACGCATAGTGAGGAGGTTCCTCTCTTTAGAGCCTCAGGCCTCTCAGGAACAGGGTCTACTCTGTGGGGGGGGGGAGCCCCAGGCAGCTTAGATCCTGTTCCTGATGCCGACGGTTCACATTTATTTTTATTTTTTATTGATTTCTTACATGTGTTTTTTTTTTGTATTTAACAACATTACATTTGGTAACAATACCATAAAGTTTGTATGGAATTGATGATACCATCGCCCCGCGTGTCTAGTGCGTTATTGTCAAGGGTGGTTTATTTCGTGACCATTATTACGCTATTTATTTCGTTTAAAAAAATCAGATTTCTATTTCTAGCAAAATTATTTATTTTATTATTTTTACCGACTGATAACATCTTGTAATAACCGCTGTAGTCCCTGTTTATTGTGATAACCTAATGGCCACTCTGTATACTCTGTATAGCGACATATGTAGATCAGCCCAGATTGATATCCTGCCAACAATCAACTAGCATCGCTATTGACTCAATGAAGTGAAACAGTCAAAACTATCAACATTGTATAACGTACAGAATTACACTTTTTGCATGCTAACCAGCCATTACACAACTTCATTGATTACAAGCGGCCCTTAGCCCCATGCCTTAGCCGTGAAAGTATGCGGCCCACGGTCGACCGGTTCGATTCCGTGCAGTATTACCTAACTAAGCCGAAGAGCGTATTGTTCTGCTCAATCCCTTACATAACAGCGTGATGATATGACTATTATTGTTAGTAGTCGTTAATAGTGTTATTATTGGTAGACCGGTTGTGATCAAAGTGGAGTGTTTTATTTCCTTGAATATACGGCATCGTAGTTAAATAAAAACTTGATTGTTCAGTGGTTGAGCTATAAAAGGTCGCGGGTTCAATTTCTGCACGAATTCTTGTTATTTCTGCATGCGAGATTTTTGTCTTTTTGAAGAAAGAAAGAAAATACATTTATTTGCTGTAAACATGACGCAAAGAAAGAATACAAACACAAAAAGAACAAGTTGGGGGATAACACGCAACAATCAACTCAGCCTATCGCAGCCCACTGCTGGGCATAGGCCTCTCCAAGGCTGCGCCACAAGACCTTGTCCTCCGCCTTCCACATCCAGTCTATCCCAGCCACTTTCTCAAGGTCGTCGGTCCATCTAGCCGGGGAGTGTCCCACAGTACGCTTGCAGATACGCGGTCTCTACTCCAGGTCTCGTCTGCTCCATGGGCCATGGGTTCTTCGGTAAACATGGCCAGCCCACTGCCACTATGGCGCTATGGCGCGCTGAGCAACCTTGAATCTCTGGACCAACCCGACTGTCAGAGTCCACGTTGCACATCGTATGTCATAACGTGCAGGACGCGCTGGTTGAAGACCATTCTTTATGAATGGGAACAGTTAATTCAAAACAAAACTTTAGTCGCACAATTAGCTCGCACCTTCCTATTTATAAACTATAACATTTAATCAAACAAACATGTCATTGGTCAATAAATAAACATGTTCCCGGGCGACTCGTGAGCGTCGCGAGCATAGATAAAGGAATTTTTACATTTCTATGGTCGCGAGTGACCAAAAGTTCAAAGGGCCAACACAGGCCCACACACAGGGCCCTTATACAGGGTGTCCTAGAAATCAACATCAAGCCGGAAACGGCTGATAAGCCAAATCATGACAGTCGTCCGAAAAATGTAAAAAAACTTGGTCATGTACTTTTCAAATTATGTGTCGGATCCGCTACATAGGACCATGATTAGACAGTGTCAGATATACCTACTGTGAGCGCAGAATAGGGATACGGGTAAACTAGAGAAATAACTCCTTATTAGAAGCTCCATACTGATCATTGCTACAGAGTCTATTATAGGGACATCACTTAACACTACAGAACTAATACTCTGAACTTAAAAGGGAAACACTGTGCAGTTCCTAGGCCAGTATGTGTCCCGACCATGTCTCAACTATCACCGTCGCACCATGATCCATATCGACACCATATCGCTAGACTCCGCACAAAGGCGTCTGTGTCTCGTTTTTAAGTGCATACGCATCAAAACAGATCCGACATTATATGTATATAAATCGGAAAATCTGACAGCCTGGGATGATCTTTTAAGTCCTGTGACTACAAATATTAACATTTCTTAATATTTTTTTTCTGTGCTGTAACTATGATTAACCCTTCAGTGAGTTACAGTTTAAGATAAACTGCCTCAGTTTTAAATATAATGTAAGATTTTTGAAAGGCTGCATTACCAACATTTTAACTAATTACACAGAACAGGCATGAAATCCGGTTTCATAAAAAAAATCATTATTATTCCTAAATTAATAAGTAATCTGGCAAGTTTCATACCATATAGGAATCCAGACTAAAAGCACCATCTTTTATTTTATGATAATTTGAAAAGTACATGACCAAGATTTTTTAAACATTTTTCTGAAAACTGTTAGACTTGGCCTATCACTCGTTTCCGGCTTGACGTTGATCACCGTACCACCAAGGTTGGGCAGCCTTATTGTGTTCAGCCCCGAGGCCTGGGTCTGTGCTGTCTACACCGTTAAATTTTGATCGTTTTAATCCTTAAAAGGGGTCATTGTATTCATAATTATGAACAACTTAAAAAAAAAATCTGTTGATCCATACGAGATAAGTAATAATATGTAATATAATAAATAATATGTCGAGATAAGCGAACATAAATCTATGGACCAACTGATTTTTTTTTCACGATTTCAGGGTTGGTCCCGTAGTAAAAGTTGTTCATAATGATGAGTACAATGACCTCATCACCGATGCAATTATTCTTAGTTGGCAATCAAATTAAAGTAATCAGGGTTTTGTAGAAGGCCGTAGAGGCATACCTACTTGTATGTCATCCTTTGCTTCACACAATTTGCTATCTAATAAGAGTCATTCACAATACCGGATCTCAGGAGCAGCCGATCGGTTAATAAAAAGCCTGTGATGTCCCACTGCACTTCTTTCTCTTTGCACTTCTCTCTGTTTAAAGATGTTAATGAACAGTTCTTGTTGAAGAA
This sequence comes from Apamea epomidion, assembly GCA_947507525.1. NCBI lineage: Eukaryota > Metazoa > Arthropoda > Insecta > Lepidoptera > Noctuidae > Apamea > Apamea epomidion. The sequence continues at coordinate 1,131,537 of OX382239.1, forward strand.
GTCCAGCTCATCCCACCATCTCTGTCTGGGCCTGCCGCGATGTCGCTTGCCATTAAGAGGGACCCAATCGTAAGTTTGGCCCATACCGACCGATCAACCAGCCGATCTATTTGGTAAAAATCTCACCGTGAAAACTTTGGTGAAGTAAGCTTGAAGTGAGATGTCAATCCATCTGATGCTAGCGATTGACACTAATGATAGGTCACTTTCAAAGTCGAAGCTGTTCTTTAACTTCGGGTTTCTGAGTGCCTTGTACACTCCACGCTCTCAAAACGCCTTAAATTATTAATTCCAAACAACTATCAACTTTTCCTGGCGTCAATCTGTAAGTCTCTGTCCCTTCATACGCCTGCTGAGTGCCATTACTTTACCGTATCTATGTATGTCTATCTACACGGTGAAAGGGTTATACTAGAGGTCATTAGCAATAAATTTAATCCAGTCAACTAGGGGTCAAAACTGCATGGTTAAAAATACAAATTTTGCTATTAAAGACCTTTTATTTCTGAGAATATGTATGTTTTGCAAGCTTTTTTTTTAATGATATCTCTTTTTTCAACTTTCATAAAAGTATCGATTCGAAATAGTAGACCGGGGATCTATCAGATAGGAGCCACTATCGGCCTATATCGCTGGCTACGGTAATGGCCAAGGTATTTGACAGCTTGCTCAATGACACCCTTGAAACTTACGTGGGTTTGCACGATGCCCAATTCGGCTTTAGAGGTAGACTTTCTACGGAAAGTGCTATCTTGTGTATTAAGCAGGCTATCGGGTACTACACTGAGAGGAGTACGCCTTGTAACAAAATAAAAACAGGTCTTCACTTGTACACGTTTAATTTAGTAAAATAAAAAATATTTAAACAAAACTTAATGAAGGACACAGCACGGTTCCTAATATTTCAAAGGATTAAGTTATAACTCTGACGCGACGTCCTTGGTGTTAGAGCCTTAAAATAAATTTCACTATTACGCATCGGTCACGATACGTTTGCAAACGTTCCTATAACTCCCGCAATAAATAAATATCTGGAAATCCTAAATGGGTAACATTGCACCAAGTCAATGGGTTAACAGGCAGCGAGGTAATAATTTATATCACTATTTTAACTAAATCGAGACAATAGTAACAACTAAAAATAAAAATAAAAAAATTATACGCAAATCCGGTCCTAGACTCCACGCTGGCAGTCGGAAGGCTCCTCGCTGGCTGGTATCAGAATACACCTGCGTTGGGTTCGATTCCCAACAGGAAGCTTGCAGTCATCTGGTCCCAGGCTAGCGGTGGGGTGAGTTCAAGATCCGCCTACAATCTTCGGACAAATCAAGTCTGAATCATGAAACCTGACTCACCTCGAGACAATTTTTGATGCTGTATAGTCCGTTTAATTTCGGAAACACCTTGGATTCACTCGAACAACGAACGAACTCGGTCGTTCAAACCGTTATATCGATACCTTTAATATCGTGGCAAATTATAACATGGTCAAGCGAAAAAAAATAATATCATAGACTTCCATCCTGTGTCCAATAAAAAACTTCAAATGAAAAATCTCGGTAAGAGAAAAGACATGACACTTTTAGATTCAAAATTCAAAACCAATATGAAGAAAAATCCTTTCTGGTTACAAATAAAGTTGTTATAAAAGAAGGTTGTTCGTGATAAAAGTATAATGTAGCATTTGCCAATGCTGCAGTCGGTTACTTCTCTTCTGTTGTTCAACCTATTGTAGCGTTGTTAGGGTCTCAACGGCAAATAGTCGACTGATAATTAGTAAGTTGTAAGTCACATCACTATAATTATGGTACAACACTAATTTTCTAAGAACACTCTGATTTTAACATCCGCTTGCATAGGAAGCAGGGGTGATTCCCTGATCCTCAAGATATTGGTACCCCAAATCTAGGGGTTCTACGTACCGGCTGAGGACAGGGCAGCTCAACAACCACGTGCGACCTACGTGGCTGAGCGCTGGCCATCTGTGCGCTTGCTTGCTGCGCACTGTGCGCGTGGATGAGCCGCGTACCTGCGGCGCGCCACCGGCGGTCAGCTGAAGCGCCGCGGCCGCGCCTACCTCCCAAAATTCGTGGCCGGCCTATCTGCACCCGGTCTACTGCGCGCTGCATGCGTGTCTGAACGGCACTGCGCCTGCATCCTGGAGACCCAAGGACGGTACCTTCGCTACCTTACCAGTGTGCTTGAGCTCAGTACCTTATGTGTGTTCTTACCCGCGACCTATTCTATTATGATGTCTGTTAGTGAGCATTAAACCTATGAACCCCAACTGGTGTTTATCTTTCTTTATACCTACCTAATTTGTTAGCGGCCTGCGCAGCCTACCTTCAAAGCCCTAGCCGTTACACTATACGTTAATGACCTCATCTGTTAGGTGTTCCGCAAGGCTCAATACTGGGTCCATTCTTGTTCCTAGTATATATCAATGATTTACCAATTCATTTGAAGGGCATCTGTGACGTTGTACTGTTTGCAGATGATACCTCTCTTGTTTTTAAAGTAGACAGGAATAGACAAGATTTTGACGACGTAAACAGTGCACTCTCAATCGTTACAGATTGGTTTACGTCAAATAACCTAGTTCTCAACGCCAAGAAAACGAAATGTGTAAAGTTTGCCTTACCGAATGTTAGAAATCTAGGACCCAACATCGTCTTAGATAAAGAGGTGCTTGAAACTGTAGGCTCGGCCATTTTTCTAGGAGTAACAATAGATGCCACACTTCAGTGGGGACCTCATATATCAAGTCTAGCAGGAAGGCTCAGTTCGGCTGCCTACGCCGTCAGGAAAGTAAGACAATACACTGACGTTGATACAGCTCGTTTAGTCTATTTTAGTTATTTTCACATCGTCATGTCCTACGGTATTCTGCTGTGGGGCAAAGCCGCTGATATACAAAATATATTTGTCCTTCAAAAACGAGCTGTTCGAGCAATTTACCAGCTAGGGGCCAGAGTTTCTCCAAGAGGTATTTTTAAAGATATTGGTATTCTCACGGTTGCATCACGATTCATCTTTGCCAACATCTTATATATTAGGCAAAATTTACACTTGTACACTAAAAACAGTGAAATTCATAGTGTTAACACTAGAAATAAGGACCAACTACGTGCCCCCTCGGCTTTTGTAATTTTGTCGTTCGAAAAGTGCTGATTCTCAGCCTAATTTGAATAAATAACTTTTGATTTTGATTGATTTTGATTTTGTGAGCTCAGTAGTACTCATGTGGGATGTTTCGTGGATGGAGTTAGCGTCAATAACATCAGTTATGCAGACGACATGGTACTGCTGGGCCCATCGGTGGGCGCAGTTCGTAAACTTGTGGTGATCTGTGAGGCGTATGCGGCGGAACATGGACTGAAATATAACTGTAAAAAGAGTGAAGTTCTAGTTTTTAAGAGTGGAAAACGTGGTCCACTTCATGTTCGCCTGTTATGCTTGATGGCACAGCTCTAGCAGTGGTGAGCAGTTTCAGGTATCTGGGGCATATTGTGTCAGGCGAATTGCAGGATGACGTTGACATTGAGAGGGAACGCAGAGCATTGGCAGTCAGGGGGAACCTGGTTGCGCGTAGGTTGGCACGCTGCTCGAGGGAAGTAAAGATAACTGTTTATAAGGCGTATTGCCAGTCCTTCTACTCGAGCAGTTAGTGTATAACTTACACTCATCGGGCTGCTAATGGTCTGCGTGTCCAATATAACAACATGTTCAGGATGCTGATGCGGCTGCCTCGCTATTGTAATGCGTCTGGTATGTTTACGGAGGCGCGAACGGACGGCTTCCATTCGATTGTGCGCAAAAGGGTAGCTTCCTTGTCACAGCTTGTGCGAGCAACGGCACCCTGCAGATGATTGTATCTCGGGCGGATTGCCCCATCCAGGACAAGTGGATGCGCATTGTTTTGGGCGCTCACTAACACATTGTGTACGTCATATATATGTATATACTAACACAATTTTTTATTTTTATTTTATTATAAATGATTTAATTTAATGTAATGTTAGTATTGTTTAAATTGATTTTAATTCTATTTTATGTAATTTTAGTGTCTGTTGTCTACGTACCAATTGATTTTAATTTAATTTAATGTATTGGATGGATTATTATTATCTGAAATAAATGAATTAATAATAATATTAATTACCCCACCGCCGTATCTCTACGTTGACGTCGTGATGGGGCTTGCGCGCTCCGAATTCTAGACCTGTGCCGGAAGAGTTTACTTTGCCGAAACAGGTCTAGGGTGAGGAGCCAGACCAAAAGAGATACAGAAACCCGCAGGGCAGCATGTGGCGAGCTGTTGGGCAGTAGCGACACCACAGACCCTATCTCCCGGGAGAAATCTTGTTCCTCACCTCTGGCTTGCCTTTATTGGCCGGCTGGAGTGAACAATGACGAGGAACAGAGCTCCCACCTCATTCTTGCCTTTACTGGCTGGCTTGAGTGGAGACTCGCAAGAGCAAACGTGCTCGGGGGAAGGAAGTATTCCAGTAAGTGCTCGTAGGGATCTTGACCATCTTCCGGGCTCTGGATTGTTCTGAAAGCCGTGGAATACCTCTCCACTCCTCATAAGCACCTCAGGACATGTTGCTCCCTTGTTGCTACGTCACTATGTGCTAGCGACAGTTTTCGGGGGCCCATTATTGAGTGTGCAAGTCACCCCTTGCCATTTTATCCGTGTATATATATACATATAAAACATTGATCAAGCAGGGGTCATAGTTCTTCCATAGTTATTGGTCCACTTTAGCCACCCAAACACATAGTCCAAATTTGTTTTTTTCCATATCCTGCAATTGTCCTACATTAACCGGGGGTTATCCTTGGGTGCACTTGCATAGTGCATACAGGGATAATCGACGGGTGGTGCCACAATTCAATGAAATTTCCTAAGGGGCCTCTGCGAGTTGGCTTCGGCCCCTCGTACGCCTTCCAAAGGACCGGGACCCCGTGGTCCCAAGATTTGTTAAAATAATAATAATAATAATAATTCAATGTTTGGAGTGGAGTAGTTTTTTCTCATAATTAATTGTTTTTGGTAACAAGACAGAAAATTTCAAAAAAATCTAAGAACCGACACAGCGCGGTAACCATTCAGTTTTGAACTCTAGTTAACTGGACTAAATTTGTTGCTAATGACCTCTAGTTTAACGCCTTTCAAGGAATACGTCGAGTTTCCCTGTCACCCTGTATTACAAAAAAAAGCTGAAGAGCTTGTTTATTTTTTTGTTTGTTTAAACACGCTAATCTCTGGAAGTACCGGTCGGATTTGTAAAATTATATTTGCATTTGATAGCCCAATCCTTGAGGAAGGCTATAGGCATATTTAACATCACGCTATGACCCTTAGGAGCTGAGTAAAAAGAAAAAAACGCTAAGCGAAAACGAAGAATAGCGCGGTCAGGCGATGCGATGCGACGGAGTGGGACGGGGGAACAAGAAATTTCACGCGGACAAAGTCGCGGGCAGAAGCTAGTGTGTAATATTTAAGCAATGCAGTATATCATAACCTTCTTATACAAATACTCTAGTCTTGGGTACAGACGTCAGCACATCAAACTACCCGAAACTGACAAATTTTCCCAATCAACCTTGAACCTTAATGATGCAATAAAGTTGAAAATCTATTAAAGAAATTTGACAGATTGTAGTAGCCTGATGTGTTGGCGTCTGTACTTTGCCGGTCGGAGGTCACGCCGGTTGCCCTCTCATTGAAGATATGTCCTAATGTTTGTTGAACTCGCACTGAGCTCCGAGCGACCAATAGTATGACGCGTTGAGTTTGTGATGTTTGTGATGTTTGTGATGTTTGTGATGTTTGTGATGTTTGTGATGTTTGTGATGTAGGCTCTAAATTAAGGTGAAGGTATTATTACTACAGCTTGGAAAGATATATTAGGTGTTTTCTTAAGCCTTTTGCGATGTAAAATTAAAATAAAATTGTACGATGAGCAGTGGGGGCACAGTGCCAACGGCCGCGATTCACGAGTTGCAGGTCAGTGGTTCGAACCCAGGCTAGGGCTTTACTTTGTGTAAATTATTTCAACACAACTTTCAAAACAGTGACGGAAACTTCGTGAGGAAATTGGCATGCGCTAGTACCAGAAATTTTAAGACATGTGACATCTACCAACCCGAACTGGGCCCGCGTGATGTATTCCAGCCCACTCCCTCTCACCGAGAAAAAGGCCCGAGTCCCAGCAGTGGGAACATTATAGGCTGATTATGTATGAAATCGAACCATGCATTTAAAAAATATATATTAAATTGGCTCAATGGTAATAAAGGAAAGCATTAATAAAATAAAATAAATGTCAAAGCAATTTTACGTAATAATTGTCAATCAAATGTCAATATTTAACACGTTTGTTTATTTCGCCTTATAAGCTACAAGGAGCTGTATATTTTCCTGTTTAATTAAACAAGTATTGGATCACGGATTTAAGTTAAGGAAAACAAAATAGCATTATAAACAAGGATATCGTGTCCTCCTTAGGAAAAGGTGCCTAACAATAGAGTATTGTCATTTAGATATATCAAGATTCAAGTTAAAACATTACCGAACGGCAGGATGCCTAACATCCTATAATATAAACACGGCCACAGGGGAGAATTGAAACAGCGTCCACGAGTTTCTTTTTTCTTGAGTAAGTGATGACGAGGTCGTGGGTTCAAATCCAGACAAGTACCAATGTGACTTTTTCAATTCATAATGTAGTTAGCGGGCTTGTGGGTAAGTAATAACAGCCGCACGGGTCGATCGTTCAGGTTAAGCTACGCTTGCCGCGGTTGGTCCGTGGATGGGTGACCATCTTCACATACAAAGACCCCTCCGTGCCTCAGAAAGCACGTTAAGCCGTTGGTCCTGGCTGTCATTCGTGCATCTTTGGCAGTCGTTACGGATCGTCAGAAGTCCGAAAGTCTGACAACCAGTCTTACCACGGGGTATCGGTTACCCAGTAACTGGGTTTTGAAGGTCAGATAGGCAGTCGCAACATGTGAATTTCTTTCTTTCTTTCATAGACTGGTATTATTATCAAAGCCGTCGATCCTGCGCTTGATCTCTCGCCCGTCGTGTCGGATTGCCGTCCCATCGGAATATGAGAGTAAAATATAAGAGAGTGCACCTGAGTTTGCGCACACACACTTGTGCACTATAATGTCTCCTGCAATGGTCTAATCTAGGTTGGATAGGCTGCCGTGACTGAAATTCGGTAAGAAGTACATATATTACCCTGTGTAGACAGCCCCGCTATCAAGTTGCTGACTGACTATTCACATTTTTTATCATATAGCCTGGGCCGAGAGAGAAGGGTTAGGTACAAGTGCACCAGGCACCACCTAACACTTGGTGATGGCGTGAAAGACGCTGTGCCTACGAAGCTTCGCATGATGGCTAAATTAAGATTATGTCAGAGAACTGAACGAGTCATTTGTTTCTCTCATTTAACCCAATACCTACCACAGGATGTCGAATAGTACTACGATAATACTACAAGAATACGACAAAGGGTCGTGATGGCTCGGTGGTTAAGCCTCGTCCCTCATGTGTGATTGTGGGTTCAAATCCCGGATTTACCATTATGACTTTTTCAATTGATATATATTTTCTCAGTTTATCTTGAACATTATTAACATCGATGAAGGAAACCTGGTTTTTTTTTTTGGGTGGGAAATCATTAAATGACCTCTTCCGATCTGGGCTGAGCGGAAGGGCGTGTCAGACTTTTACTGACTAAAATCCAATCCGTGTTCCTTCAGTTACCTATGCCAGGGGCCACGGTATCTCTTTCGAACAACCCGCGGCCCTGGCGGAAGCTAAAGGACCTTAAGTCACATTTTATAAATTATTCAGTAGAGCTCATTAAAGATGTCTATACCCGAAATTAGATATTAAAATCGACCGTGTATAAAAAGTAAATAGTTTATCGTTGTAGAATAAAAAGTATGATTATGAAGTTTTATTAAGCTATTGAAAATACAAAACTATCATAGAAAATACAAAAATGACAAAAAATGGACTTAAGGTCCTTTAGCTTCAAAGAGATTTAAGATAAGTAAGTAATTTAATGTATTTGTTTAGCTTTCACCTACAAAGTTAATTTAAGCCTGAAATCGCCAACGCGTCTTGAGCAAGCGTGGAGATCAATGCTCGTGCCTTCTCTTCTTTGCCCAGCAGTGGGGCAGTAATAGGCTGGTATTTTTATTGTATTAATAATAACTACACCTACATAATATAGCCTACAACAAAAAGATTTGACCTATCAAATCATGTTTCTACATGCACTTGCCGTATCGATACGTTGCTAATGTCTTGAACAAATAATACATACGTCCCATCACTACAAACTGTATGCAGGTGCTGTTCGGGAACTGAAAACAATAACGATAAAAAGTTCCTCCGAACCGCACGTTACGAAATTTTGTTTCAGTGCGGTTAGTGGAAGTGCTCAAGTGCGGTTCGCGGAAGTGCTGTTTAAATCAGTGCTCTAAGTGGAATACCTCCATTACTCATTTTTTTGCAACTCGTTTTTTTGATGTAGCATAATTATCAACTATTATAACAAACGAACGTTTATTTTAATCAATGATCTTCACGCATGATCTTTGATTATTATGGTAGCTCTCAGCAGACCGTACCCATTACTTCATACTATTTGATAAGCCTCCAATGAAGCGCGTTGAGCCGTTGATGCCAGCTGTCATTCCTAGATCTTTGGCAGTCGTTACGAGAAAGCCCAAAAGTCTGACAACTATCGGGGTATCGTGTTACCCAGGGACTGGGTTGTGGAGATTAAATAGGTAATCGCTTTAGTAAAATACTGGTATTCAGCTGCATCCGGTTAGACTGGAAGCCGACCCCAATAAAGTTGGGTAAAGCCAGCTAGGCAGATTAAAGCCTTTAATGTTCGCAGCCCAGCATGACTGGTTGCTCAACCTAAACCGGTTGGTTGCTTGTAATTCTAATTAAAAACCAAACAATGATAATTTCATCTGCAGCTGATGTTGCAATGCAAGCAAGACTTTAATATATTCAAATTGGTTCATCAGCTTATGAGATACTAGGTGCGCCTCGCGGTTTTACCCGCATAAGTTTCGAGCCCGTTAGAATATCGGAATAAAAAGTACACTTTGTCCTAATCTAGGTCATTGTCTGCCCATTTGCCAAATTTCATCAAAACCGGTTCAGCCGTTTTAGCGTGAAAGCGTAACAAACAAACATACCAAAAATCAAATCTTTTCTTTTTATGACATTGGTTTAGATGGGTCTATTCTATAGTATTGTTATATCACGCGATATTTGCAGTGCACCAAGCTGATGGTAGGTACTGAGCGTTGTAAGCAACATTGTCAATGCCTATTAGATCTGGCGAGACTATTGTGTAATTCTGGGTAGTCCCAGAATTACACAATAGTCTCGCCAGATCTCATTCGTGGGCTAGCCTTTCAAATGTAGGTATAGGTATTCTAAATATATATGTCGCCGCCAACTGGTTTAATTAGCCGTTTAGTTAACCACCTAACCTTTTAACTAAACGGCGGCCTTTCAACTAACGGCCTGAATGATATTCAATAAATTATAGTTTAGGTTGGAACTGTAACCAATCACTTGCGAGCCGAATTGGTCGCAGTAACTAAGCCAGGGCACCCCGACCAAATGGGTTAGGTTAGAACTGTGATCAACCGCGTGCCAGCCGAGAGAGCGAAGCGAGGCAAGCAGCGAGCACTACTTCCAACGGCCAGGCGGTTGACTAAACGGCTAATTCAACCAGTTGGCTGCGACATGTACAACAGGTCATATAAAAATGTTATGAACTACACGTAACATAATATCACGCCTGTTTTCCCCGAAGGGTTAGGTAGAGGTGACATATAGCTGACCTACGGGTCACCTATTATAACGTCTGTGTTGGTCGTGAGTTCGAACCCAGGCAGGCACCTTATTTACTGTATTTAATTTCATCACCCTGCTCTCAAAACGGTGAAGGAAAACATTGTGAGGAAACTGGCATCTCCTAGAACAAAAAAATCGAAGACATGTAACATCTACTAACTGGCACTGGGCCAGGATTGTGGATTATGGCCCATATATGTATAAAAAGATGATTATTTCACCTCTATTTTTAAAATAAATTAATGCCTAAAACGTTCATGGCCAAATGTTTTTACAGTTCAAATGTAACTAAATGACAGCTTTTTCCGCATAGCTAGCTAGTTTAAGAAATCCTTCAATTTATAAATAAACAAATTAATATTATTATTGTTTGATTTCAAACTCTGTTGAATAAATAAAGCCCAGCTTGACCAGTTTAAGCACTTCATCTATGAGACCAAAGATCTGATTATGGTTAAAGAAATTTATTTCTCAATCAATTAATTCAACGATTCCACTTACTTGAGAACATTATTAGAACTTAAAATATAGTATTATAAAAACTTTGATAAACATTTTTCATTTTAAAAAGTAGCTACTGTTTAGTTTAACAAATCATTTACTAAATAACGTTTCACTATCAGTGCTATTTTTTTATTTTTTACTGTCCTTATTAAATGACAATAGGGTCATCCCTATTACTATAATATATTTATGGGCATATACTGTCAGTTAGTTTTTATTTATTTGGAAAAAAATATGCACCACATTACATACATAAATCCAAGTTATTACAAAGTCAAGTTTAAATAAAAACAGACATATTTATAATACGAAATATTATACAAATGAACCAACAAAACAAGTAAAACTAACAAATAATAATCGAATGATATTGGCACAAAACGAAAAAATAATTTGCCTTTCGCCATCCAAACGATAAGATGGTTTTATACAACAGTTCCTACATCTCAGCCCACCACTCCAAGTAATGCAATGATGTGTGATGCGTGACGCCTATGTGTAATTAATTTACCTAAAACATAAACAGATCATTCGCGCATGACGTATGTGTTAACCTTTATCAATTAAAGCCCAGTAGAGCCTTCGACTGCGCATACGCACCAGCCCTCGCGACTCACTCACTACCTGTGATATTTCTCAATACCTACTCAGTTCACGTTAGCAGCTCGCGCCAGGCGCACGTCCGTCGCGCCGCCCACCAAATTAGACCGCGAGTGTTTTAATACTTAAATTAATTAATAAAATTATTCATTTAACAAATAAACAACAGTGCTGTTTTGTGAAGTGATAAAAAAGGAGGTTTCACAAGGAGTATTGTGTGTGTGAGTACTTTTTATTTTTATGTCAACTTTTTTATTTCGTTTTGTAGGGTAGTTTGTTTTGTTGAACTGGAGGAAGACAGTGCAATTATTTCTGAGATAACAATCGGAAAATTATTATATTGCTTCTGTCTGAGATTTGCCTTGAATTGAGTCGTGATTTCATGATCTATCATTACAACATCTCGCCGAGAGAATACACCTTGTTGACGTTTAACTTGCAATTTAACTTGGCAATTTCAGCTCGCAGTTAAGTGTATGTTTGTATGCACAGTCAAGCACGCTTCCTTGACCGGATGCACTAAAGTTAATACTGAGTTTCATGTCATTTGAACTCATGCATAGCACCGTGGCTTCGGATGCAATTTATTGATGCAACTGTGCGAGCACTTAGCAGGTCGTCAGGTAGTTCACAAAAAGCGATTATTATCATTGAATATATATAAAAAAGCTAAAATATATCGAAACAAAACCTACATTGTCTCCACCTAGAGACAGGTAGGACCTAAATAAATTATCCAATGAATAAAATATCATTATCGATAAATTAAAGCGTAATTATAAAACAAACGTCACACGTAAGATAATATTAGATGAAAAATAAATTGACGAACTGCATCGAAATACCAAGATGATTCAAACGGCATCGAATTACGAAGATGAAGCAGTAAAAGTTGAATTTTGATTATTCAGACAATCAAAATAACCGACAAGATGAATATAACTAATGCTGATGTAGCTATTGAAGTATAATTAATAAATACTTAATCTTCTAGACGCAATCCATCCAATCTCTCAATCAAAAATCCATTCAATATCTGCCATCTAATCTCTTCACCACCCTTTTTTTTTGGCTGGCATATTGTCAAATAACTTCTCCCGCTCTAGGCGGAGCGGGAGGGCGTGTCAGAATTTTACTGGCTAAAACCCACCCGTGGTACTTCAGTTGCCTGTGGGGCCACGATAACTCTTATCTCTTCACCACCCTTGGTTAACTGATAAAGAGTGCCTAAGGCATTAAATCCGCCTTTGTACCTTTTTGTGCGAAAAGTTTAAATAAATAGAAATCAACATGAAACATCTCAAAAACTAGCACAATTCAAGTCTCATTAATTCAACGACTCCAACACTCGATACTGGAACAAAACTATTATTAAGAAACTAGTTTTTATATATTATTCGTTCAGTAAATATGCAGCTGGTTTCGCAAGGCCCAAATGTCAAGATTGCATCGTGTATGAATATGGATGTTAGATGAAAACCTTCGCAAAATTTTAGTATTTACTTATTTTTGTAGTCCGCTCGATATAATCGAGTTCACCTAGATTCGATAAGAACTTAAGGTGCTTACATAAAGCACCAAGTTTTCCGGTACAGGGCCTCAATTCTGTATGGTAATTAGTATTCCCCGCGGAATCTTACCACGTACAAACCACTTCAGTATCGTATCTTGTAGAAACTCCCGTAATGGCAGGGAACGAAATGTCAACCGTACGGACAACATGAACATATTTTGACGTCCAATCCACGCCGACTTCACGTTCATTTCGTGCGGTTTCGTTCATTGTGTCATAAAGAATACAGATGACGTGATTAACTAAGGAATTGACGTGGTTTCGAAGTAGGGAATCATTAAGTGGTCAAAGTGAATTAGAGCCTAGATCGCTGCAGGTTGATCTAGGGAAAGAAACGGTCACAATGTTTAAATGATTTCTTTATGTGTCAGTGCATAAGCTGATACGGGGATATTTCATCCGCACCGATCGTTACCGGCTTGTCTTTACACGAAACCCGCGTCTTTTTGTAAGCACCCTTACTAGCTAAACCAGCCTTTGCTCCAGCCGGCAACGGCTGGTTTAAAAGGGAGCTTTCTGGTAGTTAATAGCTGTTAAATATATCGCTGTTTTGACAAATTCATCAATATTAGTTTTTTTTTAGTGAAGACTTGTAATTGACTGACAGGTACACTTATCATTTTTATTTCGTTTTGTTTAGCTGTAAGTCTTATAAAGAACTTAAATAAATTAATATATTACTTAATGAGATTGATGACTGATTTTATTTCTGTAAGCAGGTTTGCACAAACACTTTTACACGTCAATCATATTTTAAAAAAAAGGAGAGGTCGCAGTCTCTTTTAAAGCCCAGACATAATCTTGGTCAGATCATGTGAAGACCATGTAGATTGATGTGTGAAATGGTCTTTTTGAGGAAAAAACCACACAGATTGAGTGGATCTGTCCAGTCAGTGCACGCATTTGTCAGTAATAGTGAAGCTCAACTCAAAACTTAAGGAGCTCAACGATTCGACGGACAACACCACAGAAAGGACATTTGTGTAGGCCGCATACATTACTCAAACTGCCAGACCATGACACTCAATTTGTAATACAATTATGTAATATTGCTCTATAGTATGCTAAAATATTGATTTTGAATTGCAATAACTAATACCATGGCCCTTAATATTTAATTTTAAGTATAAAAAAATATTTGAAAAACATCCAAATACTATTTTTACATATAAAACTGTTACAACTCCTACTTCAGTGTTATTATTTCAATTCATAACCAACATTTTAGTGCAATACAAAGCAATATTCCATAATTTAATTTAGTAATATTGATATAGAAATCAACACAGCGGAATATTTGACAAGTATTTGCGACGTTGCCAACTTTCAGAATGACCCCACTTTTACCACCCTGCTGATCCGAACAAGCGTGTAGAACGCCTAACACTTAAGACATTCATGTAAACCTCGATCTGGTTCAAGTAAATTATGTAAGACTAAATTGGGATCCTTTTGCGGCGGAATTGTAATTGGATATCTAGTTGGTTGCTCTAGAAACCTCCGAAAATGAGCTCGCAGCTGTCCAGTCTTTGATATAACTTTTAAATATTTTGGATTATATCAGAGTGGCAGTTCCCGTATTTTTGAAAAAGGCCGCATTCTTATTCATATCATTCCATTCTTACCTTTAATTTCTGACAAGTTTTTGACATTGACTGTCGCTGAGATGAGATTGTGACTAGATTTTAAACGGAAATATATTTTTATTATGAGCCTGTGTTGTCCCACTGCTGGGAAAGGCCTCTCTTCCCTCTTTCCACTTGTCCCGGTCTGCGATTGTGGGCGAATTCCAGCTCATCCCGCCATCTTTTTGTGGGCCAGCCTCGTAGTCGTTTCCTGCTATTTGGGATCCACTGAGTGGTGGTTTTTGTGTATTAATAATAATAATAAATATTTTATTTCGGATTCTCTCACATTCAAATTATTGTTAGTAGCACAAAAATACTTATAAACTTAGTATACAGAACAAAAAAGAATAAAAAATAAACATTTTAAAAATTAAAAACAATTTTTCGGTCAATCCGACACCAGTAAACCTGTTTACTTGACTGCATGCAGTCGTATTCAGCGCTCAAGCATCTGAGAGTCCCATCGATCTGCCAATACGCGCAAGATGCTGTTGGAACTAGCACGTATGCGTGTTAGGATGGAGGTGCAACGCTTGCGCATAATTGTTGCAAAGCTATCTACGTTAGCCTCAGCAAACATGCATGCATGCATGTATGTATTGCTGCTTCGACAAGCGATAGGTGTGGCCAGCCCAGTTCCACTTTAGGCCAGCAGCTGTGCGGCCAGCGTCCGCTATAGTTTAACTTTAAGTATAATATGATATGAATCACACGCCTTATGGTGATTGATTACGCCAGGATAGGCAGTAGTACTGTCGGTCTGTTTGTCTGTTGTTGACATCGGATCTAACCCCAAATAATCCTCAAACTTTCAGTGTGCATTTCACTGGGCTGCGGGTTGTTCGAAAGAGATACCGTGGCCCCTGGCACAGGCAACTGAAGGAACACGGGTGGCTTTTAGTCAGTAAAAGTCTGACACTCCCTTCTGCTCCGCCCAGAGCGGGAGGAGTCATTTGATGACCTCCCACCCAGAAAAAAAAAAAAAAAAAAAAAGTGTGCATTTCACTAACGCTCTTTTGTTTAGGTACTCATAGGTACCGGCAGATCCAGACGATGAATTCTGTAAAAATCTCACCGCGAAAAGATAGGTTAGGTTAGAAGAAGTGAGCGTGGAGTGAGGTGGTTGCAGAATTGCACTTTATTATCGCTAACTTTACTTTAATCTTAGGTAGCTATAGAAACTGTTTCTATTCTTTCTGTCACTCTTTAAAAAAACATTTTTTGCGTTTCCTAGGACCACCGCGAGATAACTCTAAAGAAGAATATGTGCTTTAATGAATACCTACCATAACAAACTCTCTTAAAACTGTTGACAGTTACTGGTTAGTGGCCGTCAACGTCTACGTATATTATTATTTTATTTTATTCATTTTAGGAAAACTTACAGCTAATACATTTTAATATCTAGTACAATGTGTAAACGACGGCCGATTACAAGCTTCCACTAACGATTAATATGAGTAACATTCACAAATACACGAAAACAGTGACGTAAGAGATACGCACGTGAATTATCTCACGCTCAAAAAGTACAACAACAAAAGTTGAGAAAAAAAAATGGTTATACATCGAAGATACAATTATTCAAACTTGGCTTTAGTTTCTTAACACTACTAGTAAATAAATCTAACTCGACATCCTGACACACCATATTTAAAGTACGACAAGCTCTTATCATGTTCGAGTTTGGTCTGTAGATGTAGATGGTTCTGACTTGAGGCACATGGAGAAGACGTGGTCTCCGAAGAAATGCACTCGGTACACGAAGCCCAATCTTTCCCACCAACTCAGGGACGTCAGTAGATCCTTTCATAACGCTAAATAAGAAAGCAAGATCTGCAATTGTCCTTCGCTCGTGTAGAGGCAGAATATGAAATGTATTACAATTGTCCTTCGCTCGTGTAGAGGCAGAATATGAAATGTATTACAATTGTCCTTCGCTCGTGTAGAGGCAGAATATGAAATGTATTACAATTGTCCTTCGCTCGTGTAGAGGCAGAATATGAAATGTATTACAATTGTCCTTCGCTCGTGTAGAGGCAGAATATGAAATGTATTACAATTGTCCTTCGCTCGTGTAGAGGCAGAATATGAAATGTATTACAATTGTCCTTCGCTCGTGTAGAGGCAGAATATGAAATGTATTACAATTGTCCTTCGCTCGTGTAGAGGCAGAATATGAAATGTATTACACCAGCTTGTATAATTCGGGAGATTGGTATTAAAGCGATATTGAATGTACCTCAAAAATCGCCTTTGTATACCGTCAAGCCGTTTAATGTATACATTATAATTATACACTTATACACATATAGTTATTATAAACTTAAATCACTTTTCGTGTCGGTTTGTTTGACCGCTTAGTTCTTCTAACACAATCAGTACTGATGCGGTATTTCCCTCATTTAGAGAATTCTTTCCGGAAGGCTTATAATATATTGCCTTGAAATAAGATTTAATTTTCTTTGACTCAAGCAGTCAGTGGCAGTGTGGCAAAATACATAATTTAAAAAAAAAACTGTATTTCTAGAAACAAAAAAAGTAAATCGATTAAGTAGTCAATAGGTATTAAAAACAAACTAATTTCAGGACTTGCGTATATTTTGTTACACCTTGTATAATCATCCCAAAATCATCTACCGTGCTCAATCACAGGTTCTTGTTGCTTGTTTTCTTGCTTCAGCAGTATATTATTAGCTAGATAATAATACTTTTAATAGTTATAATGCAAGATAAGTTGTCATTAGGTAGTTGTCTTAATGTTTTCTTCAAATAATTAGCGAGATGAGCGTGGGAACTGTTTCTGTAATAAATTAGTTTGTTTTTGTCGTTACATAATAATAGATATTATAATTATTATCATAAAATTTTTTGCTTACCATTGTTCTCTAAAAAATCTTTAAGAACATCGGGGAAAATGAAATCTTAAATATGTAATTAAAAGTTAACTTTTTGCTCAAAAAATTAATTAGGAAGACTTAATTTTTGTAAGATAGTATTTGATTAGGGAGGTTTTCACAAAATACTAGATCTTTGCCTAGCTCAAAACCAGAACATCGTGCATCGTGTAAAATCATGTTTCTTTTAGCAGTGATCTAAAAGAAAGAAGAAAAGAAAAAAAATACGTTTATTTGCGGCAAACATGACGCATAAAAAGAACACAAACCCAAAAAAAATAACAAGTTGTGGGACAACATGCGTCACATCCACGCAAAACGGCCATCGCTCCGCAAAATGTGATGAGTTGATGACCCTTTACGAGACAGAGCCCCAGCGCTGGTTTTCAGCGACAGACGGCGTTGACGTGATGATCTCTTTTTGCCGAAGGGTTAAGCAGGGGTGAACTTATAGTACACCCACATTTCGCCAGTATAGTTTAAGTTCCATATAATAGGGAGCGAGCCTGCCATCTACCGGGCACAAATCCAGACTCCGGGGGGCGACTGAGACATTCCAGATGGAAAAACAAAATAACACAAAAAATGGTCTAATATTAAGATCTTAATGAATATCGTTCCGATCTGATTTTGACAAATGTCAATCATGTTATTGCTTTTTTTGCGAGGTAAACACACAGATTATATAAAAGTGATGAAATTCATAATTCAGTTTATAAATATTCAAATTAGCATGTGCATTTTAATTAAACGAAGAAATATAGATATTCAAATGAGCATTCATTTGAATTTTTATATTGTTTTAATAAACTTTAATGTTTAACGTTTTACTTTAGTCATTTTAGACTCAAAAATTTTAACGTATCCATATACATATCGTATACGATTTTGAATATTAATAGTTTTATTAAAAGCATGAAGAAACTTTTAATAAATAAATGCTAGTATAATATTGCCCACTATTTAAACGATGTACTTTAAACATTTTAAACATGACATTTTTATTATTATTTTTAGTAATTTAACGTAACTATGATTTTTGTACTTTGAATTATATGTATTATTACTAGCTGCGCCCCGCGGTTTCACCCGTGTAAGTTTCGATCCCGTGCGAATATCGGGATGAAATATCCTATGTGTTAATCCTGGTTATAAACTATCTCTATGCCAAATTTCAGTAATTTTTGCGTGAAAGAGTAACAAACATCCATCCATCCATCCATCCGTCCATACGTCCATCCATCCAGACAAATTGTCGCGTTTATAATATTAGTAGGAAGTAGGATTATATTTGTAAGCCTTTCTAGGCAAAACATGCTGAAACTTTTTTTGTAATCGTTCCAACTGATTGTAAACCTACACGTGTTTTTGACAAAAAGATATATCTTATCTTATCTTATGATTGGTCTTTCGGACTTTTGGTCTTAAAGTCCTAGATCTTTTCATTGCCTAGTCTCTCTCTATAAGTGCATCAGAAGTCCATCTTTCCAGTTCCCATATTTAAAAGAGTAGGTACCTTGAATTTGTATTTGTTACATACCTACGTTTAGACTACGCCTCGCAATCTATACTAATAATAAAATCTATCTATACCATAGATATATTTTTTTTTTTAATAACGTTGCCCCACACTAGGAATTTCTCCTGTGTCGTGGGTGCGTTTACAAACATTTAAAGTCACATACACAAACAGGCAGACCCGGAACAACTACTTGTAGGTCATACAAATATTTGTTCCGTGCGGGAATCGAACCCACGACACGCAGCGCAGCAGTCAATCGCTTAACCACTGCGCCAACCGTGGCGTCGAACATATAACATTTCTATGATCTATACTAATAATAAAGCTGAAGAGTTTGTTTTTTCATACGACCGCGCTAATTAATCTCTGGAACTACCGGTCGGATTTGTAAAGTTATTTTTGCATTTGATAGACCAATTCTTAAGAAATGACGGCTATTTAACATCACGCTACGATCATTAGGAGGCGAGCAAAAAAAGAAAGTTAGAAAGATAGGCAAAATCGAAGTAATAGCGCGGGCGGGCGTTGGGATGCGACGTGGTGGGGTCGTGGGCCGAATTTTCACTCGAATGAAGTCGCGGCAGCACCTTGGTGACAATGAATACGAGTGATTTCGACCAATCAAGGAAGGGGGTAGGTATGTGTATATAACCTATTTATGTATTTGTGTACCTAGTTTTAAGAGCTTTTTCTTATCGTTGTCCCTCTCAACCAAAACACCTGCCACCTAATCTCTTCACCACCTTTGGTTGACTGGTAGAGAATGCCTAAGGCATTAAGTCCGCCTTTGTACCTTTTTGTGCGAAAAGTTTAAATAAATAAATAAGGGGCTTAAGGCCAAAGTGTAGATTATTCCCATATAGGAATGTTATGTTTATAAATAATTACTAAAAATATCACAAATAACGCCTATTAATAGATTGACGTCACAAGCAAAAAAAAAACTTTTTTACCCTCATCTGAAGAAGTAATAACAGTATAATATAATATCTATATTTATTCACATAATTATACATGGCATGAAAATGAGTACAGTTTTGAAGTGGGTAAAACCTAAAATGTTTTTTGTTCATTTTTGTGGTCAGCAGTCACCAGGTTATTCTTGAATAATTTAATTTTCCTTGCGCTAAATGTGCTTTGATTACCGAGACTAATTCCTGATAGCTACAGGCTGTTATCTATACTAATAACTAGCTTCTGCCCAAGACTTCTTGTTCCCCGACCCATCGCATCGCATCGCATCGCCCGCATTATCTATTACTTCGTTGTCGCTTAGCGTTCTTTCTGACTTTTTTATTTTTGTGGGCTCCTAAGGGTCCTAGCCTGATGTTGAACTGCCTATTAGAGCTGTACTCAATAACTGGGCTACCAAGTGCAGAAAAAAACAATTTTTTTGCGGAGTTATTACAAGCTTTTATTTAACTTGCGATGTATGTAACTATGTTTGTTCGGGTGGACTCTTGCAACTCAATTTTGAAGCAGATATCTTCAACCGATTGAGCTTTAATTTTGCAAGCATGTGTAAATTGGATGACAATGCCAAATTATTATGACATGGAGCTGATCTGATGATGGAACCGGAAGGTGGCCATAAGAACTCGGTAGTTAAACGACACAACCCCATCGAGTTTGGACTCGTTTGATCCGTCTTGACGAGAACTTTGGTGCTAGATGGTAACCAGGGTCTGATGATGGAGCTTGAAGATGGCCATAGGAACTTGTTAATAAAAAGGACTAAAAAGTTAAAAATAATTTAAACCTGATAAGAAATAAATAAAAGCGTGTTACATTCTGATAGAACATTTAGAACACAATGTAACTCGCTTTTATTTTATTTTTACTTTTATTTTTACGCTTTTTGTTTTACTAACCCATATGGATGCTGCTTTTCCGAATTAAAGATTATTATTATTATTTACTTTATTTTTTTTTTTTATTATAAAATCTCCTAAGATGGTGATTGAAATCAAGTGATGTCAAGGGCAATTTTTTTCACAATTAAATACTTGTGATGAAAAACGTATTTATTTGAATAAGGATTAATATCATGTTGATAAAACACCTTCGCAAATAATGCATTAATTTCGAACAAATTTGATTACCATAAAAAAGTCAATCTTAAAAGATAGACATCTGCTGTCGCGATTTTTTTTTTTTTTACTTTTATTAAGGAACAATTCCATCATACATGATTTTTGCGTAACTTAAACCGTTTATGCAGCGCACGCAATGGGAGCTCTCAACAAGGAATCATTTTTCCCGTTTTTGCAACATTTTCCATTGATGCTCCGCTCCTATTGGTCGCAGCGTGATGAATAATCTAAAACCTTCCTTGATAAATGGACTATCGAAAACAAAATTAATTTTCAATTCGAATCAGTAGCTCTTGAGATTAGCGCGTTCAACCAAACAAACTCTTCAGCTTTATAATACGAGTCTAGATAAAGCTGAAGACATTTTTTGTTTGTTTGTTCCAACTTCTAGTCGGATAAAAAAATATTTTTGTATTTGATTGCCCAATTCTTGAGGAATGCTATAGGGTATTTGACATCACGCTAGAGTACTTAGGAGTCGAGAAAAAATAGTCAGAAAGAACGCTAAAATAATTTACTAATTAAACAACAGATAATTCGTTATTTTATTGCGCTGTGTATTTTTTTATGTTAATTATGTGACCAAAATTCCTAACTCTTTATGTCATTATACCTATTATTTATTAAGTCTTAAACATATCTTAAAAATTAAAGGTACCTACTTACCTAACTAACCTACTTACCTAATCTATACTACTAATAATAAAGCTGAAGAGTTTGTTTGTTTGTTTGGATGCGCTAATCCCTGAAACTACCAGTCGGATCTGAAAAAATCTTGTTGCACTTGATAACCCAACTCTTGAGGAAGGGTATTAAAATCACGCTATGACCCTTAGGAACCGAGAAATGAAAAAAGTTAGAAAGAACGCTCAGCGCAAACGTAGTAATAACACGGGCAGGCGATGCGATGCGACGTGGTCACGTTGAAGTTGAAATTCCACGCGAACAAAGTCGCGAGCAGGAGCTAGTTATTATAATAAAACTAAATCAGCTGGCTTACTTTAATAAACACAGCTCACAGTCGTCATTTAAAAAGGCATGGAAAAGTATAAACTCGTACAGTCACGAGCACCAATATGTCAACACTTGGCAACTTTCAATTGCGATTTTTTCGTGAAATAACGAATGCATCGTTGAAATACGATACATTACATACATCTATGAGTTCGAAAATGCTATGTTCGTAACAATATAAAATTTCATTAAAAAATAAAGGAGTTAATCGCTTTTGAATAAAGCCGAGTGTGTACATACTTTTGCTCGTGACTGTACAAAAACTGGACATTAGATAAAACCCCAATATAAAAATAGGAATGTCGATCTCACAATTTTTTATTTTTTACTGCCTGGCTTGTTTACCGCAGCCATTACGGTAACGTTCTTAGAAAAAACATGTTCTCCTTCAAGTATAACATGTTTTTTCATCAGAAATATTAATCAGTTTACTCAGGAGTAGGTAGAAGTACTTTACTCCTGATTTATTTATTGATAAGTATAACAATTGCTTACAGTACATTTAACTAAAACACTTCATATAAACATTAATCCTGGATTTACTGCTATACATAATAATAATAATGAAACTCTTTGCCCCCAAAAAATTGTGACTGCTGGAGCTACTGAACGCTAACTGAAACTTTCAGTAGCGCCATCAGCATGGAATTTGGTGTGGACAAATGTGCGGTCATGCATGTAAAGCGAGGGGAGGTTATGGAATCCGAGGGAATTCAACTCTCGGATTCCATACACCTTAAATCCCTCTCCTCATCCGAAAGCTATAAATATTTGGGTATGTCGGAAGCGTTAGGCATCAACGTTGCTGACATGAACATGAAGCAAGCGTTGAGGGAGCGCTTCTTTGGTCGCCTGAAGAAGGTGTTAATTAGCCTTCCTTCAGGCGGAAACAAGGTGCGTGCCTTCAACAGTTGGGTCATGATGTACCTACTCTTTCGGCATACTCAAATGGACTTAGAACGAACTCGATGCCCTGGATAGAAGGGTCCGTACACTACTGACTGCAAACCGGATGCATCACCCACGATTATCAGTGATGAGATTGTACATCCCGCGGAAATGCGGAGGTCTAGGCTTTTTAAACGCGAAGACCCTCCACAACCGAGAAGTGTGCAATCTCAGAGAATATTTTTTAAAAGCTGAAGTTGGCATGCACCGTGATGTGGTTGCAGTGGACAAGGGGCTCACCCCGCTCTCCATGGCTAAAGAGAACTGGCGCAAACCTGTAGTACTTACTACCGATGACCGCAAGGAGGTATGACAAAGCAAGGAGCTTCACGGGCGCTTCTATCGGGCTCTTCATGAGCCCGGTGTAGAGTTCTTAGCGTCAGTATCCTGGCTACGTTTTGGGGACCTTTTCGGGAAAACTGAAGGTTTCGTCTGTGCAATTATGGACGAAGTTATCCTGACGGATAACTACCGGAGATACATTATGAAGGACGGGAGGGTTGACGTGTGTAGGGCATGCCACCGTCCGGGTGAGTCCATCAGACATATTATGTCTGGTTGTTCTCGTCTGGCTAACGGCGAGTACTTGCACAGGCATAATCAAGTAGCCAGGATTATTCACCAGCAACTTCCTTTGAAATATAAACTTGTCGATTCTGAGGTACCGTATCACAAGTATGTGCCCGACCCAGTTCTTGAAAATGACCTTTTCACGTTGTACTGGGATCGGTCTATCATTACTGACAAGACTATTGTCGCCAATAAGTCTGATATAGCGGTGATAGATCGATTAGCGCGCCGCACAATAATTGTCGATGTTACCATTCCACATGACGGGAACCTCGTGAAAGCTGAGAAAGAGAAACAAATTAAATATCTCGACTTAGCACACGAGGTTATTGACATGTGGAATGTCAGCTCGGCTGTCATTGTGCCGATTGTCGTATCGGCCAATGGCCTGATGGCTGAAGGCCTCGATCAACATCTATCGAGGCTCTCGTTAGGCGGTTGGATCAAGGGCCTGATTCAGAAGGCAGTACTCCTCGATACGGCTCGCATTGTGAGGAGGTTGCTGTCTCTGGAGCCCTAACCACCGGTAGCTTGGACCCTGCTCCCGATACCGGTGGGCTACAATTTTTTATATTTTAATTTTTTTTTTTTTATCTTTTTGTTCATAAAAATATTTAAAAATGTAAATTATATGTATTTTAATGAAATAAAGGAGATAACGATAATGATCATATTTAATCGTTTTTTTTTAATAATTGTTCCTCTCAACCAAAGCACCTACCAACTAACCACTTCACCACCCTTGGTGGACTGGTAGAGAATGCCTAAGGCATTAAGTCCACTTTTATACCTTGTTTGTGCGAAAAGTTTAAATAAATAAATAAATTATAAACACCCATTCGATTGTCAAGCTTGGTGGTTATCTATCGTGAAGTAGGTATCTCAAATTCTAGAATTGAACAGATGTCCAGTTTTAGTTAGGCAGAAGCATCGATGTTAGAGCGTCGAACAGTTTAAAGGAACTCCCTACTATCAGTAGTATTGACTCTGAATCTGAGATTCAGCAGAAAAACATAAATAGGAATCCTAATGTACGTATTTTCATCCAGGTGAGGAATATCACTTAATATTTTTTTTATTATCCGTTAATGTCCCACTGCTGGGCAAAAGCCAAACTCCCTACTCTCTTTCCACCTCTCTCTGTCCAGAGCTGCCAAGGACCAACCTTTATGAAAGGAGTCCAACAGCTCATCCCACCATCTCCGTCTGGGCCGGCCGCGATGTCGTTTGCCATTAAGCGGGACCCACTGATAATGTATCTTTATTTTTCTCTCTTCACCAAGCTTCGCATAGTTATACACATAGAGACAAGAATTATAGCGTTTTGACAACACCCAGTATATACGTATGTACTTTCATACAAAAGATGTTATTCTGATATTAAAAACAGACATTTCAATTTTATTTATTGGTATAGCTAAAGATGGCAAAGCTGATTATAAGTAGCTAAGAATAATGTGAACAAAGAAACCAAAAACGTCAGACAAATAGAATTTGAATACAAAGGATTAAGAGGAACCTCTTCTAGGAATTGAAGCATTTGAAGGTGACTGTGTCAGATGCCATTGGTAAAGCGAGACTATCCTATCGTAAAGATTTGCTAGAAACAAAATATAATGAACCTAACCAAATTCTAATAGAAAGAAAAAATAAAAATTTGGACACAGTTCGTGAAACACAAAATACAAAATTAACTAAAGAAAAATAAGGTTACAAACAACAATAGTCCTCACGGCTGCACCAAAAAGTTTCATTTCAGCATCAATACCAGACAGATGCTGTCTGACGCTGGTTTTCTAATGAACCCTTAGGGACAAGTGACAGGTAGTACACACATTTTCAACATATAATACATACTGTTTTATACTAATAATAAATAAACTAGTAATCATAAAATACATCTCATTACAACAAAAAAAAAAAACGAAAACAACAAAGTCTCAGTAAAACCTGTTCTTCACGATCACCTAGATTGATCCGTGCACGGTGCACTCAGAGCGCAATAGAGCTAGTTAATCCGTTTAGCTAATGGGACAAGACTTATTCGGGTTCGACCTTATTCTGATCCGGCAGTATTTGTTGAACAACAAAACTGGCCCAAAACAATTACTACTCATTTCCTGCTTTCATTGTCAAACTACATTCGACATCTACCGTCGCTGAATCATGTTAGGGGCAGTCGAGCCAAGCCGAGCGGCTTTTTCCCGCCGACATTAAATATTTGTGCCAGCTGTGTGCGGAATTCTGCCAACCCGAACAAGTGCTTAGCACACTTAGTCACACGCGTGATTGAAAACCTAAACAATAATAAACCAATGAATGTTTCTCACGGTAGATAAAACACAATTTAGTGTTGTTTTGAAGATGTTTTCAAAACAACACAATAAAGAGTTGCATTGAAAGCATGCATTTTCTAAAGTCCATTTCTAAAGGCTTTTAGTAGCTGCATACCAATATTTTTTTAAGCGACTGCCTGTCTAACCTCCACAACCCAACTACTGATAACGCACCCTTGGTATGACTGGTTGTTGGACTTTCGGGCTTCTGACTACCCGCAACGACTGTCATAGAAAATTCCCAATAAGAATCATTAATTCTCCTCATAACGAATGTGAGATTACTTGGCTAGCACGTGTTAAAGTCCTGTATGGTCACAACAAAAATTGCGTTGTGTGTAATGTTGGTGCATTAGCACTGGCTGCCTTGATTAGCGTCGATTTGAGCCAACATTTCTGATGCTGTGTCCAAATATTGTTGCACGTAGTTAACTGTGCGATTATCAGCATCTTTTTTTAAGAATTTTAACTATATTTCCGAATAGGCATACAGAGTGGCAGGACATCGACCCGGAACCTGTTACTATGGATTCAGTAAATGATTCTGAAACCCCTGGTATTGAAATTTTTAGCCGGTTATAAAAAAAATCTGCTGTTTCATAGAAAAGTGTTTTACCTACGCGGTCAAAATCTATGGAACAACAAAATGTCTACGCTAGGGGCTCTAGAATGATGTGCTAAATTCATGGTTACAGTTTGCGCGTCGATGTCCCTGCCACCCCGTATGTTAAACGGATTTTCACCATAATATAAAGCTAAACGGTTTTTGTTTGTCTCTCTGCCATTGGCAGTTTACGTCCTTTTGAATTAAACATGAACAAGAGTGTAACACAATATTTTAATGAACGCATGATTTGTCCATCATAATCAACAAACACTTTACTAAATATTTAAATAAAAATATTACACACGAGTATTTGCATAGCTGGTGAATTTATTCGAATGGTGATTCTCATTGCGCTAACTAGATATTTATATTTTGCACACACTACGTTTGTTTTTACTGTATACGCAATTTTTGTTTGAACACGGCTGTCTTTCGTTTGCTATCATTCATTTAGGTCATTGGAAATTACTTCCATAACGTTACCAGTCAAATTAAAAGTTAAAATAATACAAATTATTTTACCATCGTCATTATCGCTTTCTACCTGCTCCCTGGAAGTAAATAATTAACTACCGTCAGAAAATAATCACCAGGCTTAGCAAAAAAATTTGGAAACAGAGAAGGATACTCTTTACTTTTCATTTTGTGTGTGTATGTATTTATATTCAAATCTATGATGAACAATACTTTCATTCCATTCAGCCGAAAGACGTCCATTGCTCGACATATTATTATGCCTCCCCCAAACACCGCCACTTCGACAGGTTCCGTGCTTCTCGCATCCAGCGAATTCCTGTGGCCTTCACAAGGTCATCGGTTCACCTCCACAAGATGGACCGATGACCTTCCAAATACTTTCAATGCTGAGTTAAAATTATCACCAAATCTGACCGAATCAGTTGCTCCATGTCCAAATTTCCCGCCTTGGTTACCTAAGACGAGGTCAAGGTCACTAACTCGTCTGTTTTCTAGCACTAGGCATCTACTACGACACGTCTTGAATATCAAGGTCGCGGCTCTTAATTAAAATTGTGAAAAGTTTCGTCATCGTCTAATTTGTTCGATGCTAATTATAGCATAAAATAATCGTTATAGACGAAATTATTTGCATATAATATATAAATTAAAAGATGATAATACAGATATCCCCCGGTTAAATCTGGTATCCGTCTTTTAAGATCCTGGCTACCAAGTCAAATCTTTGTGGTAACTAATTCTGCATATGACAACTACGAGTGACACGGGTCAACGTACCTTTCAAAACATGACTCTAAACGCAATCAGAATCGACAAAACTCAGTGTCTGACGCAGCAGCAACCGCAGCTGAACCTCTCAAATGGATAAATCCCCACGCTTATTAAGCCACGAGCCCGCTCAATATGACAAACAGCCGATCAGTATCATCAATCGGATATTTGATGGCAACAAATTACTTCTGGCTTGGTTATTCATCCTTGCGGTCTGAGTGGTTAGATTTCCTAACGTTTACCTCTCGGGTTGCAACGTTAATGAAAATCGTGTGGTTTCCCATCATTAGGGTAATGAAGTGTGAGCAGACAATGCCGCGCGGTTATTGAATGTATGTAGTATCAGTTACGATGGTAATGCTTGTGTCTCCTTCGTTTATGTGTTTCTGAGTATTGGCACCCGCAGATGGATTTTGCTAAAATTTATTAAGTTTTTTAGCCTTACCATCGTTCATAGTTCTTGGTATTGTCTTCAATTATGCCTTTGACTATAACAGTCGTCGGTCCATGGAATAATCCACAAGTCCATTCATCGTTGGTGTAGAACTATTGCAGGACATGGAAAAAAAAAATTGACGTTGGATTTGAGTGGTTAAAGTGGACTGGTTACCAAGAACTAGAAAGGACTATCATGGCCAATGCCTAATCATGATCAATGTTTTAGATAGACACGAATAAAATGGCAGGGGTTGCCTTGGCTGTACTTAACTACTTTGACATATCTCGGGACCCTGGGGTCCCGGACCTTTGAGAGGCGTACTAGGAGCCAAAGTCAACTCGCAGAGGCCCTTTACACAATATAAATGATGAGGAGACACCAACCGTCGATTATTCCTGTATGCACCATGCAAGTGCACCCAAGGACAACCCCCGGTTGGTCCAGGACTATTGCAGAACATGGAAACAAAATATAATGGGCTATGGGTTTGGTGGCTAAGTGGATCGGTTACCTTGAACTATGGAAGGTCTCTGTCCCCTGCCTCACCAATGATAATTATAATATTCACAGATGAAATGGCAGGGGGTGACTTGCACACTCAATAATGGGCCCCCGAAAATGGGCACATAGTGTTATAGCGACAAGTTAACTACTTATTGTTATGTGACACAAATCGCTTATTGATTTTTGACTTCGGAATAAATAAAATTGAAGGGTCTGTTTGTAATGTCAAAATAACAGAACAGAACATATTTTTACTAAATGCATATGAAAGTATATACGATAAGTATGACAAAAAAACTCTGTTCTTCCGGCTAATCCCCGACCGGTGCACCGATTTTGATGGGACTTTCACTGGCGTATAGCTGATGTTATAAAGGGTAAGTTAGGCTACATCTTAGGCATCGACGCTAACGAAGTCGCGGGCAGAGCTAGTTTGAAATAAAATGGTGAAAATATTATAGAGAGAAGTTTTGTATCTTCTATTACCCAGGAATCAGAATTAAAGGGGTGTTTTTTCAGTTTTCAAACTATTATCAAACGTGAACTTCAAGAATATTTCCAAGAGCTTTGGTACTTAGCGGAATTCCAGTTCCTGTGTTTACAAGGCGATGACTAACACAGACATCTTATTTCAATAATTAAAAGCTATGTATTCTCTCGCTAACTCTGTAATGACTTCGGACCTGATCTGAATGATAGATGCCTACTTATTAGCTTTTGTGATGTACTGCATAGCAATGTAAGTGAATTTCTAGTGCTTACAAACTTCAGCATCACGACTAAGCTATGGCGGGTTCCTTTATTTTAACAACTAATAACATACGAAGTGTACCTATTATACACCCACATTTTGCCAGTTATGTTTAAGTCCCATGTGATAGGGGGCGAGTCTATTGCCATCAACCGCTGCTACTGAGCAATTCCTGATGGAAAAACTCAATAACACTTTGCTCGACCGGGAAATCGAACCCAGGACCTCATGCTCGGTAGTAACGTTTGCGACTGCTAGTAGTCGCAAACGACGTTGAGACGTTGTTACCAACGAGGCATTCAACCAGTAAAAGTACCTATAATTTCTACCCAATCAGTAAATTACTGTTCCAAACTAACTACATACGGTACTAATTACTAACATTGCTAGCTAAGCAAGCCCGTTGTTAACGCCTCCCATATGAGCGCAAGTGTGTGAAGATTGGAAGATTCCAGAAGACTATGCAAGCGGTTTTTTCATCCTTAAGCTTAGATTTTTGACAAGAAGAATATCACTTTATTATTTTCTACAAATTACGTTATGTTTTTATTATTTATTATAAATATTCTGTTCATTGGGGAACCGTTGTTATTATTCATTTCCATCTATCGCCCCACAACGAGCATCACTGCTTTCACACCCATTAATTTAATTGCTTATCAATTGCTCACAGGTTCAATAGCCGTTACCAAGTAGAGATAAAGTTTTGTAAAAGAACGTTCTTGCCGCCATAAAGTCTTAATTAAAAGGTATTATGGCCATTTAGTCATTTCGGTAAATGATAATAGCCGCACGTGTCGATCGTACCGCGGTCGGTTCGTAAATGGGTGAACATCCATTACATATCGAGAGCCCTGCGTGCCTCGGAGAGCACTTTAAACCGGTGGTCCCGGCGGTCATTCGTGGATCTTTGACAGTCGTTGCGAGTAGTCAGAAGCCCGAAAGTCTGACAACCAGTCTTACAAAAGGGTTTCGTTACCCACTAACTGGGTTGTGGCGGTCAGATAGGCAGTCGTTCCATGTAAAATACTGGTATTCGTAGTTGGGAAAGGGCGGTAGATTGAACGCGTATTTCGGTAATCGGTAATATACTTAGACAAGAAATATCGGAATTGATATGCACAGCAAGCCATGAGTTATGTCCAAAGCCTATGTTCCTTACATGGTAAGTATGTAATTACGATAATAGTTCCAGTCCCCACCAGTCGGCATGGTTGGCGCAGTGGTTAAGCGATTGACTGCTGCGCTACGTGTCGCGGGTTCGATTCTCTCACGGAAGAAATATTTGTATGACCTACAAGTAGTTGTTCCGGGTCTGGCTGTTTGTGTATGTGAGTTTAAATGTTTGTAAACTCACCCACGACACAGGAGAAATTCCTAGTGTGGGGCAACGTTTTTCAAATAAATTCATGTGAAACCGATGACGTTCAAGTAGTACAGTTTATAATAGGATAAAATAAGGAATGAAATTATCCGCAAAAGAACCGGAGTTACCGACATAGCGCGCAGAGTATGCAAGCTGAAGTGGCACTGGGCTGGCCATGTTTGTCGAAAGACCGATGGCCGGTGGAGCAGACGAGTCCTCGAGTGGAGACCGCGTATCGGCAAGCGTAGTGTGGGATGCCCCAAAGCTAGATGTACCGACGACCTTAAAAAAGTGGCTGGGACAGACTGGATGCGGAAGGCGGTGAACAGAGTGTTGTGGCGCAGCCTGGGAAAGGCCTATGTCCAGCAGTGGACTGGGATAGGCTGAGTTGATTGATTGAGATTTTAATAGGTACTGAGTACCTTATATTATGATAACCGTTACCGATAGTTTAATGTGGCTTTGATTGAGGCACGGAGAAGTATCGATATGACGTCACCACGATTTGACGTACAGACCGTATCGTTCCTGTAAAACATTACGCGGCTTCGAAGCCAGCTAAGTGTCCACACTTCCACAGCTGGGACCTAGGTCAGGCTCAGGAATAACGCATAATAAGAACTGGTGTACGTCACTGATGCGGAACTTGTTTATAAAAGAGTACGTATTTAAAGACGTGTTAGTCGTGGTCATACGAAGTACAACGTGTCAACATCGGACTGTTTTCACAACAGATCCAATGACCGGCGATTGTGAGAAATTGGGCTGGATTTTGATATACCGAATGTGCAGCACATAGGAAGAGCGACCAACTGTAAGGGCTCGGCATGGCATGACCACCATAGAAAAGATAGAAAGACCAAAATAGAAACGGGTTTTGTCGACGGAAGAATAGACAAAATGACAAATTGTAGATTATAGATTCTCATTTTGTCTATTCTATCTGTTGATTTGTTTATTCTGTCTGTCATCCGTGTATCTGTCATTTTGTCTATAAATAAATAAAATTAGTTTAATTCAAGTAACAAGACTCATACAGACAGATACAAAAAAAAGGGTAACACGCAAAGACAAAAGCGAACACTCACAAGTACACACTACAATCTCACAAGGCAGCAATATGACTGCTGCAGTGTTGCCGATCATCGCCAGGACGGAGTTGGCGCTGCCGCTGCCCCGCACTCGCGCACCAGAGACGCGCACCGCTTGCGCATCGTCGCGTGGAAGCAGTCGGTGCTATTCTATCTGTCATTTTGTTTTTTCTTCCGACAACAAAACCCGTTTCTTGGTGGTCATGCTACGCGTGCAGAACGGCGTCGTACTGCGCTCGCAACGTGTCAATTGTATGAAAAAAAACAACTGTCCGTGCGCAGTACGACCCCCGCACCGCATCAAACGCTTAACTTGAAAGAGCCCTAAAGGTAGTTGTACCTCATTTTGAAGACTTTGCCCTAGATAAAATTCTACCGGTAATGTTTACTACTCCGACTTTCTTTAGCTACAAACCAACGATGCTGTTTATCGGTTTGAAGTAAATAAATATCAATTTTCAGGCCAGAAAATCAAGTTAAATGCTGCACGCACTCACATTTTGGGTACCGTAGTGGGCTCATTAGGTCTGTTTTTCAACCAACACCCTAATAGGGATTTTAAGAAAATTCGCCAGCCATTGCTTCATAGGTTTGAAAAATCCATCTGCACAACAACGTTAATAACGCAATGGGCTGAACTCAATCTGAGTTTGAATGAAGATCAATTGCCATTTTATGTGTGTTACGCAATTATACCTCTAGTGATTGTATAAAAAAAAAAATATTCTGCCCTATCATGACAAACAGCAGCGTCGCCCTATATGCAATAAACAGAAATAAACTTTATTACGTAAGTGTTGAATAAATATTACATTAAACATTGTTGACAAGCGTCATTGGGAAATACGTGTAATCTCATCGTTTAGTTTTCTTATTAGATGTCAGTTATTGCAACCATATGCGGAAATAAACGATAATTTTGTGACATCTTACAATTTGCAACAGTATACACCGTGATTTTTTAGTCGTCTGACAAGGGTGGTCCACTCAATGTATCCGACATAAAATACCTCTAGGCATGTTTTTTTTTACCATTAATTAAGATAATAGGTACAAAGAAAAATAAATAATACATTAGAATTATGAAATATCCTGTTAATAATGTTTACGTATCAAACAGTAGAACATACCTAACCATCGCACGACTCGAGTAGATAGATCTTCGCTCGCAACAGAATGTTTCAACTACGTTATGCATCATAATACTGAATATTTTTTTCTTTTTTTTCTCTTAAAATACCATTTTTTTTTTGTTATGAATGTTAGTAGTCATTGGATACATGAAGTGGGCTGCCGTTGTCAGACGACTAAGAAGTCACGGTGTATAAAAGGCCTTCTCTGTTCTCATGGGTATCAAAGAAGACTTTATTTTTTTCTAATAAAAAGAATAATATCTACCTCAGGAGGCTCTCAATGCGCTGTTGGGACTCTATGGCTTGATTCCTAAAGCAGTACTCCTGCACACGGCACTCATAGTGGGGAGGTTCTTGTCTCTAGAGCCCTGACTAACGGCAGCTTGGTCCCTTTTCCTGATACTGATGGGCTACTATTTTCAAATATGTATCAAAATGAAATAAAGAGAAGAATTAATAGGAAATATAATGTTAAGTTAAATAGCCTGCCTGGTTAGAGTAGTAGAGTAGAACGGAAGACTGAAGTGCTTGGGGTCCTAGGTTACATCACGGGGTCGTCCAACGTGATATTGGGTTTCCAATTATAAAATTTCAGTAGGTACCTAACAGCCCGGATTCTACATTTGCTCCCTGTTAAAGGCAAAGGGATCTTTCTATTACTTCAGAAATACGGTTCTCTTCCGGGAATACAGGGCCCTAATTCACTATGACCACTTAAAGATTCGTCACTTCGATACCACGTCAATTCCTTAGTTAATCACGACATCTGCTATTAACGTATTCTCTATGACATAATGGCGTGGTTTGAACTGTCAAAATTCTCTATGACATAATGGCGTGGTTTGAACTGTCAAAATACATGTATTCTTGCCGTTAACCAGACACGATATTGACATGGTTTGCACGTGTTAAGATGTCGCGGGGAATCACAACTGTAATTCTTTGACAGTTGTATGAAACGGCCATGACACGGCAAACTGACATAGGTTGTCAATTCACTTATCAATAACTAGCTTCTGACCGCGACTTCGTCCGCGTATAATTTTAGCCCCCGACCCATCGCGTCGCATCTCATCGCTCGCCCGCGCTACTACTTCGTATGCGCTTAGCATTTTTTCTGACTTCTTCTCCTTTTGCTCGGCACCTAAAGGTCGCAGCGTGATGTTACATAGCCTATAACCTTCGTTAAGAATTGGGCTATCAAATGCATAAAGATTTTTTCAAATCCGACTGGTAGTTCCGGAGATTACCCCCTACATTGGTATTGGTTTGTATGTACAAACAAACAAACTTTACCTCTTTATAATATTAGTATAGATTATTTTCCTTCGCTGTATTATACCTTATGATTTTTAGCGCCAAATAAATCTAGAAACATTAAAAGCACTATCAAATCGCTATTCAAATCTACTTCAGACATAAAACGTTCCTAACTGCTTATTAAATATCTTATAAAGATACACATCGCACAACCTCGAACTCAAAGGTCGTTTTTTTTTTATTTCAATTATGATATTTAATGATACGACTCTTTTTATAATGACATTCACATTAACTACAGGATATATTTTCGCGAATCTATTGTTTTTAACTTCCCTGAAAACGTCCTTCGTTATTGTGATTACCTATTTGACTTTAGATATTATATTCGTAAGTGCAAATGACAGACGAGCTTTGTCATTAACAATTACCCCAGTCTCGTCATCACCATCATCTGCCTAGGCTTTCGGCTCCCCAACATATTTGGGAAACCCGGATGCGGCTGAATACCAGTACTTTACATGGAGCGACTGAGCTCCGTAACCCAGTTATTGGGTAACATAACACGCTATTCCTTGTTAAGACTATTAGTTAGACTTTCGGGCTTCTGTCTAACTGCTGCTCTTCTGGATGGTAGCAATTGACTAAGATCTAGAATGACAGCCGGGTCCGGGACCAGCCGCTCAACGTGCTTTTCGGTCAAGTGTATTCCTCAACATGCGATTATAACCTAGGACTTGACGCTAGAGGGAAATATTTTGAAGGAATAGAAAAGGTTGAAAAATCAATAAGCTTGTATACGGTGTACAAATACTTTATCTTGTACCCATGTGTTGACGTTCGCAGCGTCATTTTAAGTAAATGTTGTCAAGCCAAAGTTAACGTGCAGGACGTGCAGAACATTGAATGCATTTTGTATAACCAAAGAAGATAAACAACGTGACAAGAGTTGAATCGCCTCGTTCCGTGCTGCCAGTGATAAAGAAAAGAAAGAAAAGTCACACAGTATTCCTAATACACAGAAGAAAACAAATAAAAAGTGAAAAGTGCGATGTAAGAAATTAGCAGAAAAGTGTGGCTCACGGTTGTGCCAAAACGGCCCAGATGAGTATTATAAAGGTCTCCTCCCTTTTGTGCCAGAATTCCCTGGTCTCTGCGAGTCTCTTCCAGCTCATACTCGATTTTGCGTACCCAGGTGATCGACCCATCTGGCTGTTGGTCTGTCAACACTCCCACTTATCTTCAACATTAATATGTTATAATACCATTTTCTAACACTAACATCTAGAATTTTAAGTGTATGTAATTGGGTCCAGTTGTCTGTTAAATAAATAAATATTTTTTATTATAACAGCTCGAGAACTTGCAAATTTTTCCTGTACAACATTACATTGCAACGCTAATGTTTGTCTTGGCAGCGGAAGTAATTTTCAAATACACTTTGTATGTAAACCGCCTAGGTACTTATAGTTATAACAATAGGTAGGTACTGAGTATCATTCGTTGAGTAGCCTGACTCAACTAGACTCAGGTGTTAATGAATTTGAACAGGGATCGGTTATCAATAATTTATTATGTTAAGTTGGCAACTCTATACTTTTAATTGTTAACAATAGTTCATTCGTTACAATGTTTGTTTTAGCGGTGCCGATCAGGCTGATGTTCACTCTTGAAAGAATAGATGATGTATGAAAAGTTTTACTGATAGTTGTTTTACAATGTCGACCATTTACGTGTATGTACGTCGCAGAATGTGACAGCGAGCGGGCGGGCTATGCTCGAAGTTTCTTTGAAGGATACTATAAAAAAAGAAGTTATTCAGAAAAGAACCGCAGTTACCAACATAGCTTGCAGAGTAAGCAAGCTGAAGTGGTAATGGGCTGGCCATGTTTATCGAAGGACCAATGACCGGTGGAGCAGACGAGTCCTGCCCGCCCTGGACGCCCCCCAGCTCGATACACCGACGACCTTAAAAGGTAGCTGAGAATGGAACACATGAGTTGAGTTAATAAATAATACGGGCTGGTGGCGCAACTCCACGTCAATGTACGTATTTTGCGAACGGGTGGGAAAATCTGTTTTTCGATCCAATCCAGCTCCTCAAGGAAGGTCAGCAATGCCTTCGTGTTACTGTCAATCTGCATCCTCGTAAGAAGGTTTTCGTAAAGCGGGAATTCCCCCTAACTGGCCCAGAGGCCACAGCCATCAAGAATTCAATACAGGATATAGATGGACCTATAAAAATGTTCGAGTCATGCATACCCAAAATTACGCAAGAAGACATACCCGAAATATGAACAATAGTAAAGTCATAAACATTAATGTCACGAATGACTAACGAAACCTATTAATTAATAAGTAATAGGTCCATTTATATTACGAGTACAATTATTTAATAAACAAAATGAACATGAATGTAATACAGAATTGACTACTTTCTTATTCGTTTTGACCAAAAGAAACTAAAGCAAGTATTTCAAACACGTGTGTATCGCCGGTACCTAGGTGCAGTCAACCGGACTTCATGTGAAGTCCAAAAACCTGACCAGCTACGAAATAAATTCAAAGTCAAAATCTTATCCTGGTCGTGTGGTTGACTGTACAGCTATCGTTTATCAAATACAAGGCGTCGGATTTCCCATTGTAAACCAGTGCTTACCGTAGAAATTGTTTTTTTTTTTTTCTTTCTATAGTAGAGTTCATTAGCATTTCTATAGTTCCTTGAATATAAAACGGCCAATTTAAGCTAAAGCCCTTTGAGCATATTAACACGGCAAAACTCATTTGTTTAATCAACATTACGTACAAGGTTTTGTTGTAAAACTTGTTCTAATACTAGAAATTTCTGATTGACTTATTAACTAACTTTCATCAAGTGCCCGTGTTATATTAAACCGGTAGATAAACAATATAAGAAATCATGGCTGAATCCTTACATTAATGGAATACAAAAACAATAAATCCTTAAAACATATAATTTATTAAACAAAACAAAACTGCTTTTTCCTTTCCTAAAAATCATGAAACTTTTATATATAGATGGTATGATAATCTCCCGACTCACGACATAACAATCTCACGTTCAACTTAAAAACAAGGAAGTAGATAGAAACACACGTGTCATCTAATATCCTTACGATCTGGATTTGAGTGGCGCCGGCGCACGTGGCAGCCGTGACTGAGGAATATGAACGACTAGATTAATGAGACTGACAAAGGAAATTATGTGGACAAGGACAGACACGACGTATGAGTTTTCCTGTAGAAGGTATGAATTTGTGTTCAGTTGCTGCTGGGTAAGTTTAAGCCAAGTTGATAAAGTCGCAAACTATTTTGGTGGACTTGGAAACAAGAAGAAAGTAAAAATAAAATGTTTAGGACCCGGTTGCAGAATTGAGAATTTCAATGTATTTTGCAAAGAAATGATCAATTTCACGGGCTTTCACCAAGTAGAGTTTGATGCGTTCTAAACTTTAAATTCTCAATTCTGAAACCGGATTTAAATAATATACTTTGTTACCAGACCAATGACAGTTTCGGTAATTTTAAATAAGTAAGTATTGGTTATCGTTAAAATTGACATTCATAGCTGTCATACGAGTATTTAACTTTTATGTCCCTGTCACTAAAAATGTCACAATCAGCGTTGAAAGGTTCTTTACTACTTACGTTAAAGTGAAACTTGTAGGTATAATCAATTATTTTGATGTATATAAGGTAGGAAACGACCAACAAATTGTAAATTCGAAACAAATATTATTTTTATTTTTTCACAGTAACAGCCCGGAGCCCA
Source organism: Apamea epomidion (assembly GCA_947507525.1). Taxonomy (NCBI): domain Eukaryota; kingdom Metazoa; phylum Arthropoda; class Insecta; order Lepidoptera; family Noctuidae; genus Apamea; species Apamea epomidion. The sequence continues at coordinate 1,169,327 of OX382239.1, forward strand.
GATTTGTGTCTGGCTGATGGCGATAGGTTCAGCCCCTGTTACATGGGACTTAAACACGACTGGCTAAATGTAGGTGTAGTATAGGTACACATCTGCCTAATCCATAAACTAAAGTGTACATTGGCCTAATCCTCCGGGGAATGCAGACGTCACCTTATGTACTTCAACTTTTTTTTATGATTTGAATAAGAAGAAAAAGATATTTTATAATCGACCTCATTATTCAAAAATTACGCAGCATGTATTTATGGCAGTAAAAATAAAATCAAAACACCTGTTTGTGTAGCAAACACGATTACTATCCTATTTTATGTGCTACGAACGTTAATTTAAGTGTACTTGTTGCATATTATATTACGTCCGTATTCATAATACCGCTGTGAATAATAATAAACCAGCTTCGATAATCCGGTCTGCACTAATGTTTTAATTCATCCACAAAAACAAAGGCTTCATTGAGTGAAGAAAAACGTATATTCAAATCATTAAAGACGTAATTTATAGCAAAATTAAAAATAACATTTATTATTTATCAATAGCCCATTATATACCACTACCATTGATTTTTAGGAGCACTGACGAAGTAAATATGGCTATTCATAAAGGTTTTTTATATAAACTGGTCTTCAGTCTATTTTCTCTTCATAGAAATGATGGGCAGGAAGTTTAAAAATGTTTATATCTTGATCGTGTTTATCATGCACATAAAATTAGTAGATGCCTTATGATAACTTATAACGCTGGAAATCAAAAAACTGTTGACTAACTTCTATAGCAAAAAAAACAGTTACATTCCTGGGATGGCTATTTTTTTATTTTATTTTTTTATAAAAAACGTTGCCCCACACTAGGAATTTCTCCTGTGTCGTGGGTGCGTTTACAAACATTTAAAGTCACATACACAAACAGCCAGACCAGGAACAACTACTTGTAGGCCATATATTTGTTCCGTGCGGGAATCGAACCCGCGACACGCAGCGCAGCAGTCAATCGCTTAACCACTGCGCCAACCGTGCCGTCCTGCTATTCTTATTAGGTGCCACGTAGTATTTCATTGACACAAAAATCGTCAACAAAGTCCACTCATTACCATCATCATCTGCCGAGAATTTTCCCAGCTACATCGGGGTCGACTTCCAGTCCCAATGTAGCTAAATACCAATATTTTACGTAAGAGCGGCTGCCTATCTGACCTCCACAATCGAATTACCGGGTAACGCGATAACAAACCAAAGTAATATTGTCTAATAATATAATATATCTCTGCATACATTACGATCTCAGTGTAATCACAGATTACTTAATAGTAAATGATGTTACTAATATCGACATACGCTGCCGATCTGTGATATAATCTCTACGACAACGGCCGGTTCTTACACCATCCGAAAATGACATACATTAGGATAAACGAGAACTGCATGACTATGTTTGCTTAGAGAACTATCGGTATTGGACCAAGTTTTAGGTAAACAACTATAAGTTATCATCTAAACATGCAACTGTTCTTCTGCAGCTTTTACTACTATTAGATAAACGCCTAGAAATTATTACCTTGTCAAAATTTATCTCCCAGTAAATGACAAATGATTTTATTTTTTAAGTAGGTTTGTACTCGTACAAATACTTTTACACGTCAATCATATTTTAAAATTAGATGAGGTCGGCGTTTCCTATCTGACTAGTCTGAGAAGAAAGAAGCAAACTCAGAGGTCACAGTCTCTTTTAAAGTCCAGACATAAATAATCTTGGTCAGATCATATGAAGACCATGTAGGTCGATGTCTGAGATGGCCTTTTGAGGAAAGAACCACAGAGATTGAGAGGACCTGTCCAGTCGGTGCACGCATTTGTCACAAATCGTGCAGCTCAACTCGAAACTTAAGGAGCTCAACGATTCGACGAATAATCCAAAGAAAGGAAATTTGGGTAGGCCACATAAATTACTCAAACTGCCAGAAAAAAAAATAGATCTATGAATTAGAAGATAGACGTTGCCCATGTTTCCATGATTAGGATTATAAATAAAAACAAACTGGGATCCCCAGTTCTTATACCAGATGTGTGTCTGCTAAGCAAAGTTCTTTCACACGGAAACATTTTAAAAGCAGACACATATACCTCTGAATATTCTGCAATATAAGATGTTGAAACAAAGGTGTTGTATATCTTTCCCTGAGCCAATTTCGGATCATAAAAATCAGTATTGATATGAAAACAAAAAGCTAAGTATTATTATAGTAATGTGCGACAGTTCCCATAATGTGTCGTAAGCTGCGCTCGCGCCGGTCGGTTGGCCAATTCGTGACGTCATCAGTCTCGTTTCCAATAACGCACGTGGGAATCGGCGGATTTATAAATTATGATATATTTATCAAGAGTGTTCGGAAACTAAATGAAATAACAGTGAGATCGGATGGTAAGCTGAACAAATAACAAGCACAGTCGAGACAAGTGGAAATCGTTTGCAAAGCGTTTTTACCTATTGCAACAGTCATTTTTACCTCTGATTTTGCAATACTGTCAAAATCACACTGATCTTTATTTTAGTAGCAATAAGGTTGCTATTGGGTTATTGTCATTGCCAAGTTTGTCTAAATCATAGTGATCTTTATTTTCGTTGAAATAAGTCATATAGGGCAAGTCTATTGCCATAAACTGGGCAAAAGTACAGACACCGCCGTGCTGCTACTGAGAAATTCCTACAGAAAATCAAATAGCAGTTAGACTGACCTGGGGACAGAATCCTCCTCAGGCTAAGTGAAGAGACGATCTTCGCAGGAAAGCTGGTAGCACCTGGATGAGAGTTGCCGAAAATCGAGTCGAATGACATGCAATAGGAGAGGCCTCTGTCCAGCAGTGGACTGCTGTAAGCTGATGATGATGATGTACCTACATAGTCGGTCGGCCCGGATAACATCCCCGCATACATCGTTAAAGGATGTAGCAGTATACTAGCAGCCCCTTTATATCATGTTTTTAATGTAGCTCTTCAGTCGGGCGTGTATCCGGAGATGTGGAAGACTTCACGTGTTACTCCCATCCCTAAAACCAGTGACAAGACATCTGTCGAGGAGCACAGACCCATCGCTATTTTATCAACCATTGCAAAGGTCTTTGAACATATACTTCACACTGTTATCTGTAAACAAACCAATATGTATCTTTCTGATGCTGAACATGGTTTTCGACCTGGTCGCTCCGTGAACACAAATCTGCTGGTTCATGTTGACTTCATATCCAGTAGCCTAGAATCCGGTAGGCAGGTCGACACTCTGTATTTTGATTTCCGGAAGGCGTTCGACAAAGTGGACAACGATGTGCTTTTGGCAAAGTTAGGGGCTACGGGCTTCTCATCCGGCCTTCTTAACTTCTTCGCCGACTACCTACGGGATCGCAAACAGTTCGTCCGGCATGGCTGCTTTGAGTCGAAGGCTTACTACACTCGCTCGGGTGTGAGTCAGGGATCCGTATTAGGGCCGCCTCTGTTTCTGATCATGATCAATGACCTAATTTGTAAGATTCGATTCGCAAAATGTCTACTATATGCCGACGATCTAAAGCTAGCTGCGCAAATCAGAACAGAAGTGGATTGCGAACTCCTACAAAAAGATATCGATACAGTCTATGAGTGGAGCATTGCGAACAAGTTGTTGTTTAATATTAGTGTGCAGTATGCACACTCATTTGCTGGATTGGTGGGGAATAAAAGCCCAGAATTCTTCCTAGCAGTTCTTCTTTATTTGTGTTCTTCCTGTTGTTGCTGCCCGCTGACTGTGTCGAAAGGCACTGTCGAGAGATCGCGTCGCCCCCGCAAGGGGGCGAGGCGAGCGGTACCGGGGCTATGCCCCCTGACCGCGGACGCTATACGGCGGCCCGTAAATACGGGCCTCTCATGGTGTATGCGCACTGGCTAGTAGCCTTCCGGGCGCGCGTGAGTTGCGCGCGCCCGTGTGAGTAGTTGCTGTGTGTAAGTTCTGTAGGTGCGCCGCGGCGCCGACTCACGGCGCCGCTTTCTTCACGACACCTCGGCGGTCAGTCCCCGCCAGGTGAGACCCCCAGTTACCTGGGGGAGGCCCAGCGGAGGACGACCAGCGACAGAGGTGCCGACTCGGCGCTCCTACAGAATATGGGTGTATTGCTCCCGCCCGTCCCGTATCCAGAGCCAGCCGGTTACGTTCCGGGCTAAGGAGCAGTCGTATGTGTGTGTGGGCGGTATTGTTTTGTGTAACACCGCCCAGTGTCTGCGCGTATCGCGGCCCGCGCTGCGCCTACGCGTGTGAATCTAGCGTCTGTGTAGTTGTGGTTGTCTGCGTTCGCTGCGTAACGTGCCTATATTAACTTAGAACACGCCACGCAGCGAGTGTATGTAATGTGTGTGGAGTACAGTTGAGTCTAATGAGCCGCGTGTAGCGTGGATGCGGCTCACTAGAGGTGTCAGTCCGGTATTGTGGGGTCGCCGTCCGCTACCAAGTCGCGGGGCAAGGGTTTCGCTCGGGTGGAGGACGCACGTGCCAGGGCGCAGTGTCCTGGGCGTGTGGCCAGGTCAGTGCGTCGGCACGTGCGAACGTTTCCTTCGCGAGGCGCCACGAACTCATCTCATCCGGGCTCTCGATCCCGAGGCCGCCCTGGATGGTGTCGATTCCTCACGTAGCGAGGAGCGTCAGTTTGGTCCGCAACGCAAGAGTTTGTTGTGCGCGGGGCGTCTTCGGCTCGACTCGCTCGCGAGGGCGAACCATGCCGGGGCGGCGTACGTCAGGGTTGGGCGTATGTACAGCTTGTACAGGCCCAACCCCACGCACGCCGGGATGCGGGACGAGAGCACCGGTTTGAGCGGGTGGCGGGCGACCCTGCCCAGTGCGGCGACCGAGCGGACGTGCGGCCCCGTCGGGAGCCGACGATCGGTGGTCGTCCCCAGGTACTTGACCGGGGGAGACCACTCGATGTCGGCTCCTTGGAGTCTCGTGGTTGTTTCCCGAAGGAGATGGCGGAGGGGGGCGACCCTATCTCTAAGGCCGCTGGCGTTCCAATGGATCACCCTTAACGGTCTAGCCATGGTACAACGTCAGTAGCGTGGCCAGACCGTCCAGGATGACCGTCTCCACATCCTGTCCCTGCCTTATGGCCTTGATGAGGTCCATCAAGAGCTGGATGGCACAGGTCGTGAATTTCTTTTGCTCGGGTTGGCTTCTTGTTGCTTTGTTCGCGCCGGGGGCGCCGCGGCTGGCTTCTGCGAGCTGTTTTAGCTCAGCCTGTTGCCGCGGCGCTGTGCCGGCGCTAGTAGGTAGTTTATCCACGACCTGTGCCCTGTCTAAGGCAGGGGCGGCCGTTGAGATATCTTCCTGGGTCGCTGGGGGGGGGGGATTCTTACCCCGTCCTTTCCCCCCTCGTCCCTTCTTCCTCCGCCGGGAGGAGGAGGAGGCTTGGGTCCTTTCTGTGGGCTCGTTGGCCGCCGCCATAAGCGTCGTGCCTTGTTCGGCCTCCAGTGGCGTCTCCCTTGGTTGGGCCGCTTGTGGTCGGCCACTTGTGGTGGCCGTAATGGCGGCGGTCCCCGCTCGCTTGTTTCTGATCTCTCTCTGAAACACGGGGCACTTTATGTTACACGCGGGGTGCGGGCCCCCGCAGTTTGCGCAGGTGGCCGGCTCCTCCCGCGGTCGCGGACAGTCGCGTGCCGCATGCTCGCCCCCGCATCTCACGCAAGCGAGCGGTCGGTGACACATGTGCGAGCTGTGACGAAAACGCTGGCACCTGTGACACTGAGCGGGCCCACGTTTGCCACGCCAGGCCTCTATCTTGACACCACGCATGTACATAAACACAGTGGTGTCGTATATGGCCCGGACGTCTGGCGTCTTCTTGAGGATCGCGTGGAACACGCAACCGGGTCTTCCAGCCGCCCCTTTTATATGGCGGACGTACTCCGGTTAGTATCCCAGCGTCCGGAGCTCCTCCTCAATCTCCTTCGGGTCCGTATCCGCCGGTAGCCCCCGAATGGCGATCTTGAGGTTCTTGTCCGCCGGTAGCGAGTAGGCGAACCACGATACGCCGCTATCCTTCTCCAGGCCCGTCAGGTAGCGCTGGACCAGCCTGTACTCGTCCTCCGACTCGGGAGTGAAGCGAACTCCACTCCCGTAAGGACGAGCGTTGGGAGGCCGGCCCAGCTTGGCGCTGAGGGCCCGGAAATGGGCGGCCCAGTTCGGCAGCCTCTCTACCACCAGCGGTGGGAATCTTAATTTTTTCCCCGGCTTTTGCTTGGAAGCGGCGCCGGGGACGGCAGCATGCTGCGTATCAGATCGCGCATCGGGGGCGGGGGGTAAGGTGGAAGCACTTACCCCCGAGGTCGATGGTTGCGGTGTTGGTGATCGCGGCGGTGTGCGGCGCGCCGGCGGCGTGCGGCGCGCCGCGTCAGCGAAGGTGGGCGAAGTCGGCGCGGCCCGACCGCGCGGCGCGCGTTCGCGCTGCGGCCGCGGCGGGTCGAGGCAATAGCGCTTCGCCTCCTCCTCCGCTGAGTCGTCGGTGCTCCGCCGACGTCGCTGGGGTCTGGCCCCGAGTTGGAACTCAAAGTCGAACCCCAGCGGCGGCGTCGGCGAGGCCGGCACAGGTGGTGCGGACTCCGCTCCTCCCTCGATGGGCCGTCGCCCGGATCGCGGCGTCGTGTCTAAAGACACGTCATCGCGACCGGACGCGGCCGAGTCCATCGACGCCAGCGACATGCTCGACCCTGCGTGTGAGGAGCATGCCGACAGCATCGCGGGCGAGTCGAAGGCGGAGGCCCGGGGGGGCGCCGGCGAGGCGGGCGCCTGTGGCGTCGACAGCGCCGGCCAATTAATGGCTCCGGCGCTGGCTGGCCGCTCCCGCTCGGTCACCGTCGGCCCCGCCAGCGAGAGGCGGGGGCTGGGTGTAACCTTGCGCGGAGCTGGCCCTGCTTGGGCCTTCGGCGCCCCGGCAGCCGCGGCCCCGAAGGGCGCAGGCGGGGACGCGAGGCTCGATACCGGCGCGGTAGTGCGCGCCGGAGGTGCGCGGGTACGCGCGGGTGGCGCGGGGGTGTGCGCGTGCAGCGCAGGCGGCACATGCGGCGCGGCAGCACGCGGGGCCGGTGAGGCGGCACGCGGGGGCGGCGCGGCAGAGCGTGCGCTCGCCACGGTCGAGCGCCCAGACGGCGCCGCTCGGACGGCGGGCGCGGTGCGAGCGGGGGCAGGGACGCGGGCGGAAGGCGCCATTGTGTCGCTCGCTCGCTGCGCGCGGCCTTTGTTTGCGGCAGGCCCCGGCGCCTGTATAGGCACCGGGCGGAACGCTGCGGGGCGGATGGGTACCGCATGCTGCCGGCTCGACGACGGCGCTGGCGCAACGCGCGCAGGCGCCAATGTCGTCGGTGGGCCGGCAGCTGCTACGGCTCCCGATCCCATCTCTCTCCTTACCTTCTCCTCCTTCACTGGAGTCTTCTTCGGTTGGGCTGCTGGCCCGGCCGGCGGCGCACCGGACGACGCGTCGCCGATGTTCGGCAACGAAGTCGCCCGGTCCAACGTCGGACGGGGCTCCGGGGACCCGGCATCGCGGCCCAACGAGCCGCGGTTGCCGGGTTTGGGCATCACGGAGGGCTGTGTCGAAATCGAAAACCCGGCTTAATTTATACTAAATTTGCTAAGAAAATGTAGGCCCTCTGATTGGTCGACCAATCAGAGCACAGGGATTTTAGCCAATGGGCGTACAACGTCGATCTCGGCACAGTGAGCTTAAGTACAATGCAACGTTACCGTAATGAGAGCCGCGTAACATTAGATCTCGAGACCGTAAGCTTAAGTACAATGCAACGTTACCGTAATGAGAGCCGCGTAACATTATTTACATTTCTTGTTACATTTTTACTTACTACGTACTATAAACTATGTGTTTTTTAAATCTATGAACTATAATCTATACAAGAAAAATACAAAACTATCAATACTAATATGTAAATACTACTATTAGTTACACTACTATCCCGCACAATTAGTTGTCCCGCACATCACTCCCGCCGTGCGACCGCGTCGCATCTCGTTCCGGTGCGGGCACGTCGTCCGTAGGCAGGGGCAGGATCACCAGCTTCCTCACAGGCCGGCGTAGGACACCTCCCTTGGTCTGCACGTCCACCGTCCGCACGATGTTGTCGGGCCCAGGATACGTCGCGATGATCCGCCCTCGTATCCACACGTTGCGGGGTAGGTTCGGGTCGACGACCTGCACGAGGTCGTTCACTGCTACTGGTCGCCCTCGTCCGTGGGGCTCCCGCCGGTGTTGGAGCTCAGGGAGGTACTCCTTCATCCAGCGTAGCCAGAAGACGTCCGCTAGCCTCTGAGCGGCTCGCCAGCTGGACCGTGAGATGGCGTCTTGTTCTGTGAAAGTGCCTGGCTGCGGCACGCGCCCTGGTCCTCCCAACAGGAAGTGGTTGGGAGTAAGGGCTTCTGGATCTTCTGTGCTGACTGAGACGTGAGTCAGCGGGCGACTGTTGACGGTGTTCTCTACCTCTGCCAGTAGAGTCGCGAGGACTTCCTCTGTTGGATGACGTTCATGTAACGTCGCGGTGAGAGCGGTTTTGACGGAGCGAACCATTCGCTCCCAAGCTCCGCCCATAAATGGAGCTCCAGGCGGTATGTATCGCCAGGAGATGGTTCTCTTTGCAACTTCCTCTGCGGTTGCTGCGTCGATCGCCTGTCGTAGCTCTTTATCTGCGGCCTTCAGGTTGGTGCCGTTGTCCGACCATATTTCAGTCGGGCAACCTCGTCGTGCGATCATTCTCCTCACTGCCATCACCGCTGAGTCGGCGTTAAGCGAACCAGCGATTTCTAAATGCATAGCTCGTGTCGTGAGACATGTGAAGACGGCCACATATCTCTTTTGTCGCGTTCGTCCGACGGTCACTGACAGGGGTCCGAAGTAGTCGACCCCGGTGAAGGTGAAAGGTCGCTTATGATGAGCTAAGCGACACGCTGGCAAGTCCCCGGTTCTCGGATGTGGTGGTACTTGCGTCTTCATTCTGCAGAATAGGCATCTTCGCAGTATTGTGCGTGTGATAGGGCGCAATCTTAGTACCCAATACTGCTGTCTGCACTCGTTGACTGTAGCTTCTACACCGGTGTGATGGAGTTGCCGATGTATAGCCTGCACCCAGAGCTTGACCGTAGGATGATCACCGTTGATTACAAGCGGATTCTTAAAGTCGTCCTTCATGTCTTGGATGGCTCGAATGCGTCCTCTAAGTCTAAGTGTGCCGTTTATCGACTCGACACTGAGCTGGTGTAGGCGGCTTTCTTTGTTGATCGATTTCCCCCTGTTCAAATTATCTATTTCTTCCGCGAAGGACTCTTCTTGAGACGACCGCATCAGGAGTTCTTCAGCTGTCTTGAGCAGCTCAGCTGTTACTGGTAACCACCTTTTCTCTCCTTGTGATGGTTTCTCCGTTGCTGCGTGCGCCTGCCCTTTCACTGTGGTTTTATTTTTCTTCCAAGCGGGATCGGCCTCTTTATTCTTCCTCGTTCTTCTGTAGTTGACTCTTTGTTTGGTGGCTCTGCAGAGTTGAATAAACTGCAGAACACGGGCTGTTGAGTATCGGAGTCGGTCCCAGTTGGAGAACTTCGTCGGATCAGGCAGGCCCTCTGCAAGCCTCAATCTTCTCTTGTCGCTTACGTGATACGTCTTCTCTTCATCGGAGGGTTCTACTGGTGCTACTTTTGTAGCTTCTGTTGGCCAGGCGTCTTCTGTTTGGTATAAGAAGTCTGGTCCTTTGAACCATCGATGATCTCTGTTGAATGTGGCTGGTACGTCTCGTGTGGCGTCGTCTGCCACGTTTAGCTTCGTCGGAACCCAGCGCCAGTCGTTGACCTTGGAACTCTCTTCTATTGCTGAACGTGACCCTGTTCGTATCCAGGTTAGCACTGTTTTGCTGTCTGTCCAGAATACTCTGCGGTCAGGTTTCCTCTCGTGTTCTTCGACCACTGACTCTGCGAGTCTGGCGCCCATGACCGCTGCCTGTAGCTCCAACCTCGGGATCGATGTCAGCTTTAACGGTGCCACCTTCGCATTGGCCATGATGAGCGATAGGCCGACCTCGCCGTCTGCCGTCACCGCTCTCCAGAAGAGTACTGTAGAGTAGGCTGACTCGCTGGCATCGCTGAAGACGTGGAGTTCTAGGGAGGCGGCGTCGCTGTAATATAAATATTGCCGCGGGATCGCTACTTCTTGGAGGCTTTTCAGATGCCCCGTCCATATTTCCCACTGCTCCGCCAGGTCTTCGTCGATCTTGTCGTCCCACGCTGTCCCTCTTCGCCAGACTTCTTGTAGGAGTTGCTTCGCTCTTATTGTGACGGGCGAAGCAAACCCGAGTGGGTCGAATAGCGACATCACTGTTCTTAGCGCTTCCCTTTTTGTCGGCTGTTTACCTTCTATTAGTGTGGAGGTTATTCTGGCTAAGTTGAGGTTGAAGGTGAGCTCATCTGAGTTGATTTTCCAGATGACTCCCAAGACTCGTTCAGTCTTGTCGTCTGTTTTGTAGAGTTCCATGTCTTCCGTGTGATGGTCTTCTCCCAGTGATTCTAGGAGTGATGCTGAGTTCGACTTCCACTGTTTCAACTCGAAGCAGGCATTCCTGTGTACTTCACGTACACTATTCGTGATACGCTTGGCGTCTTCGAAACTTCTGAAGCTGTCGAGGTAGTCGTCTACGTAGTGTTTGCCCACTATTGCTGCTGCGGCTTCAGGGTGAGCTCCCTCATGTTGTTTGGCGTTCAAGTTCTTCACGTAGATTGCTGTTGATGGTGAACTTGACGCGCCGAAGATCAGAGACGTCATCCTGTATTCTGTCGGAGGTTCGTTGTCTCTTCGATTCCCACGCCATAGGTAGCGCAGTGCATCTCGGTCTTCTGTTCGTAGCTTGATTTGCATGAACATTTCTTTGATGTCTGCTGTGACCGCGATCATATGCTGCCGGAACCTCATGACAACGCCTGGTAGCGATTGTAAGAGATCAGGCCCTTTGAGCAGCATGTCGTTAAGAGACACTCCCCTGGTCTTGGCTGCCGCGTCATGGACGACTCGTAGCTTATCTGGCTTCATTGGATTGACAACAGCCAAGTGTGGCAGATACCAGGTCTTGTTCAGAGTCTTCTGTGTCGGAGCTGGCTCAGCGTAACCCTTCACGATGAGAGCTTCCATCTGTTCTGTGTATTTCCGGCTTAACTCTGGATCACGATCGATCTTCTTCTCTATGTTGAAGAGTCGTTTCAGCGAGCTGGCATAGTTGTCAGGGAATACGACATCTTCTTTGCGCCAGAGAAGACTAGTTTGGAATCTTCCTTCCTCTGTTCTGATGGTAGTCTTCTCTAGTATCTGGAGTGCTCGCTCTTCTGGGTCGGTGTTTGGTCTCTTGGGGTTGATGCATAATGCGTCCATCTCGAAGTATTGCTTCACTAGTACTTCTAAATTATCTTCTGGCTCTTCTGTGACATGAGACACGAAGTCAATGTTGTGTCCGAAAGTTCGTGTCTGGCTGCCGTGGAGTACCCAACCTAGTGGCGTGAGGGATGCCACTGGTTGATTCTTGTTTCCTCTTCTGACTTCTGATGTCAACAGAAGATGCCAGTTATCTTGTCCTATTAGTACTTGCGGCTTTGCAATTCCATATGTGAGGTGGTTGCGAATGTCTGTCAAGTGATTGCATCCTTCTACTGTTTCCGCTGGTACCCGTTGAGACGAAACATGCAAGTTCTTTACTGTGCGGGCTTGTACTTGCTCTTCGTGGTTGTTGAGTCCCTTCAATCTAATGTTGACTCGACGTGAAGTTGATTCGGACGCCTTCAACTCGTTGATGGTTTCTATTTTCAATGGATCGGTGGGTCCTGTTGCCCCAATGCTGTTAGCCACGTTGTCGTCAACTAACGTAACCGTTGACCCGTCGTCCATCAACGCGAAGGTGTCTACTGTACCCTTTGGACCCTCGACTTGTATGGGTAGGATCTTTAGGTATGACTGTTTCTTGAATGTCCAAGCTGAATTAATGACTTCTGTTGCTTCTTCTGTTACTTCTGCCTTCTCTGTCTTCTTGTCGTAATGCAGCATCTTGTTGTGAGAGTACTTGCAGCCGTTGATACCGCATGACTTGGGTCGGCAGTTGTGTGTCTTGCTTCTGTAGCGGAGACACCTGAAGCAGAGACGTTTAGCCTTGGCCATGTCCCATCTTGCATTCGCATCCAACTTCTTGAAGTGTTCACATTCCGTTGCGTTGGTGTGCCCTGCGTCTTCACATATGAAGCACTTCGGTGTTTGTGTCTTCTCAAACACATTGTTGACCCTTTGCGTCCTCTTCTGTGGTACGGCTGTAGTAGGTGCAGCCATCTGTTCGGGTAGCGCGTAAGGTCCGCACAACTCTGCTTCTCTTTTGAAGAACTTTTCAATCTTGATGAGACAAGGATCTTCACGTGGCTGCGTGGCTGAGAAGTCGTAGTATCTGTATCGCAGAGTCGGTGTCAGCTTGTCCACTATTGTCTTCGTGAGTTCAGGGTTGTACATGTAGTTGAAACAGCCCAAAGTCTTCAGTGTTGCCACTGCGTTGGAGACCTTAGTGGCGAATATGCAGATGTCCCTTGGCGACTCAGTAAGGCGCGGCAGACCTCGAAGCGTCTCCATCTCCAGCATGGCTATTGACTCTGGTCTTCCAAATCTTGACTCCAAAGTCTTCATCACTTCAGCTGGGTGCGCGTTGGTCATTAGTAGACCCTCAACCGCTTCTTTGGCCTTGCCCTTCAAATTTCTTCTAAGTCGGTTCGTGTTTTCAACTGTGCTGAACATCGCTTCTGTTTCATGGTAGGCGGCGCGGAAGGGCAGCCACTCCTGATGAGCCCCACTGAAAATCGGTAGTTCAACGAATTTGGGTCGCTGTGCGGCACTGACAGCTCGGGTGATGGCTTCAGCTAGGAGGGCTAGGTCGGTCTGACCTCCCGCCGGTGGCTGACGTGTTTCTTCATACTTCGCTGGTATCGGTTCTACTGTGTGGACGACTGCTGGCTCTTCTGGCAGGTGGTGAGGTTCGTTGGTGATCGCTAACACTGGACGACTCACTTGATTCTCTAACCAGTTGTCCACTCTTGCATTAACTTCTGACTTCGAGTAGAGGGAGACGTTATCTTCTTCCTCTTCGGAGTCTTCTTGCTCCAATACAGCTAGGTGTGCTGCGGCTAATTTTACTTGAAGGCGTAGTAAGTCTTCTTTCGCCTTCGCAAGCTTGAGTTGCTTTGTTCTGCTGTGGGTAGATCCCTTGTTGCTAGGAGGGCGGAGCTCCTGTGGTCCGGTCGGCTTTGATGGACCGGTGGCGTTCTTCTTAACTCGTTTCACTGTAGAGGTTTCTGTTTCTTGACGAGTTTCACTGTTGTCGACGGTCGCGGGTGCCTTCGTCAGCTGTTTGGCCTTCGCACCCGCAGTTAGCGTCGTCGCAGCGGAAGGGGTTACGGAGGGGGCGGCGACGCTGTCGAGGTACGACGCGAGGGAGGCAGGTACGGCTGAGGCGGGAGCGGCGGCGGTCGAGGTGCTTGCGGCGGTCGCGGAAGTCACATTGGATGGCTCGGTTGCCGCGGAGGTGTCTGTCTGTCCTGTAGTCTCCGTGGCGGTCGTCCCTGTTACTGTTGTGGCTTCCGTGCTGGTACCGGTCGCTGAGGTAGTGGCCTCGGACGACGACGGCTTCTGTTCACCCGACGCTTTGCGGCCCCTACCAACTGAGCGCGTAATCGGCATGCTGTCAGCTGATTTTACTGTCGATAGGTTTGAGCGCTTTCACTATCTTGAGTCTTGAACGCCGTAGTGCTATTTCTTCGAAGTCTTCAGGAAATATTCCTCACACAATCCGGCTCGAAGGACCATTAATGTGCAGTATGCACACTCAGTTGCTGGATTGGTGGGGAATAAAAGCCCAGAATTCTTCCTAGCAGTTCTTCTTTATTTGTGTTCTTCCTGTTGTTGCTGCCCGCTGACTGTGTCGAAATCGAAAACCCGGCTTAATTTATACTAAATTTGCTAAGAAAATGTAGGCCCTCTGATTGGTCGACCAATCAGAGCACAGGGATTTTAGCCAATGGGCGTACAACGTCGATCTCGGCACAGTGAGCTTAAGTACAATGCAACGTTACCGTAATGAGAGCCGCGTAACATTAGATCTCGAGACCGTAAGCTTAAGTACAATGCAACGTTACCGTAATGAGAGCCGCGTAACATTATTTACATTTCTTGTTACATTTTTACTTACTACGTACTATAAACTATGTGTTTTTTAAATCTATGAACTATAATCTATACAAGAAAAATACAAAACTATCAATACTAATATGTAAATACTACTATTAGTTACACTACTATCCCGCACAATTAGTTGTCCCGCACAATTAGTAAATGCAGCGTTATGACTTATGGTCGAGGGTTGAGACCAATAAAATACGATTACAATTTGGGGGGTATAGTGATCACTCGTGTCACCAGCGTTAAGGACTTAGGAGTGACTTTCGACCGCAGTCTGACATTTAGAGACCACGTGTCTGCCCTTGCAATGGAATCCTTCAGGTGTCTGGGATTTGTCTTGAGGAACGCTCGTGACTTTCGCAATCCCAGTATTATTAAACTTCTATACACCACTTTGGTTCGGAGTAAACTCGAGTCCAACGCCTGTGTCTGGCATCCACGTACTGCGTCACTGACACTGATGCTTGAGAAAGTTCAGAAAACCTTCCTGAGATTGTTGTATCAAAGGCTGTACCATTACTTTCCATTCATGTACCCAACGAACTATCTTCTAGGGGTGTTGGGCTTCAATTCTTTGGAGGTAAGAAGGGGCTTTGATCAGCTCACGATTGCCTGTAAAACCCTAAGCGGTCGTATTGACTGCCCTGAGCTCCACGGACTTTTCTGTTGCCTATTTGTGCCCGACAAATACCTTGGGCACCGTCAAAGCCGCCGTCATAACCTGTTCGTACTACCGCTATCTAGATCGGTTGCTAGAGCTGAATCCCCGATATGTCGAACCCTAAGGATGCTAAACGCCCTCCTGACTGCCGACCCTGAATGTGATGTGTTTGCTGATGAATGGAAGAAAATAATGCGTGCCTGTCTGGTGTTTTGTGAGAGACAATATGTGAGGGTGTCCACTGTTACATAATAATTTAAGTTAGTTTATATCATTCTATGTTAATTAATGTAATTGGACCTGTGCCGTTTTAATTAACTATAAATAAATAAATAAATAAATAAATAAATAGTACCTACACCCACATTTCGGCAGTTATGTTTAATAGCCATGTAACAGGGGGCGAGCCTATTGTGTTCAACTGGGCTGGACTCAGGCTATTACTGAGAAATTCCTAATGGACAAACCTAATAACACTTTTCCCGACTTGGGAATCGAACCCAGTACCTCATGCTCAGCAGTAGCGCTTGCGACTTAGAACAAAGGGGCAGTATAATATTAATAAGTTAAACTAACATACAAACCTGTAATTATGACAATTCTGCTTTATTAACATTTACTACCTTATTATAGTCTTAGAGGGGCCCGTGGCTAAATAATAACAGCCGCACAGGTCGATCGTTCAGAGGGGCAATTCTCGTAATTTTAAGAACGTTCACAGTCTGATCTCAGTCTTAATCTGTCAAAAATACCTCTAATTTCCCTACATTTTGACAAGTTTTTGACATTTGTTTGTCGCTGAGATGAGACTGCGACTAGATTTTCAACGTTTTAAATTACGAGAATTGGCCTTCTGGTTAAGCTACGCTTGCCGCGGTTGCTCTGTGGATGGGTCGCCATCTTTACATGCCTCGGAAAGCACGTTATGCCGTTGGTCCCGGCTGTCATTCGTGGATCTTTGACAGTCCTTACTGTTGACTACCCGATAACTGTATCACCCAGTAACTGGATTGTGGAGGTCAGATAGGCAGTCGGTTCATGTAAAATACTGGTATTCAGCTTCATCAGGTTAGACTGGAAGCCGACCCCAACATAGTTGGGTTAAGACTAGGCGAATGAAGATGACCTTATTATAGTCTTCATTGTGCTGCAGTTACTAGATGAGTTAACAAACACGATGTCACTTATGTTAAAAGTTAAAACAATTTACTAAGTCACCATTACATGTAGCGTGTTTACTTTACTTACAATGTCAATTGATGCGAGATACATTGTTAATTCAATGGTAACTACAAATGACCTATTATTGCTATTTGTGTTCTTAACCAAAAACAATTAATACTTACGATTGCACTCTTTTCTTCACCCTGGTTCCATTTCCTTGTCTATATTTTCTGGTACTGCATTACAGGATCAAACAATGCACTTAACTTTCCCTAGAACTTTCTGTCATATCGCTCTTTGTATATGCAGTTGTGTAGGTAAACTACATTTTCCAAGCACAAAACTAAAGCTTACAGAAAAATCTATAGGCAACCCATAATTTTGCACCTGCACCTCAGACCGAGACGAGGTTACTACCGCTTTAAAAGTACCTACATACAATCGAATGTATTTTATGTATTTTTTTTTTTTTTTAGCTCATTCCATCCCACTTCTGAGCAAAGGCCCTCCGTTCACTCCTTCCATCTTTTGCGATACTTCCTCTCTTCAGATTTGACGGAATCTGTCCGGTTCGTCCTACCATCTCCTACGTGGCCTGCTCTCTGTCTAACTTTGTGCTACTTGAGCCCACAGTTTGTCCAGCATTCAAAATATCTTGCCCAGTCCCATTTCAGTCTTTTAAACCTTGTTGCCAATGTCAATGTTGACAATGAAATCAGTTCATAATCCCGTGTCGTCTCCTACAACGGACACAGCCTTCAGTAATAACCCGTCAGACTGCATTGGATGTTCTCAGGCAGACAATGGCGCTACAATTAGAGGGACCATAGTCCAGATGATGGTTATTACGATAACTATTGCAACTAGGTGTCCACCAAGTAATAAGGTCTTTAGGTAACATAATAAACTCATTTGTAATGATGATCGAAGCGACTACGGATATACTCAATAAATTTATTTGCATTCCACAATGTGAACTTAGGTGGTAGGTACATTATAAAATATACCTACATCATTTTAGATCATTGTGGACCCTGTCGGGCACAGCAAGATAGGATAGAGGAAGAGGGCGAGGGGGAGGGAGAGGGGGGGGTATGAAAGGTAAAACCCTTTTAGGTAGAACGTATCCTGGATTTGTCCTGGGTTGTAGAGGACAATTGGTAGTCGTTTCAACATACTGGTATTCAGCTGCAGGTTTCTGGAAGCCGACCCTAAAATAGTTGGGCAAAGGCTAGGCAGATTATGATGTACCCTGGATTTGGGCAAAGGGACTTTGTCCTTAAAAATAGCATTCCTTGGGGCGTAGTGCCGCATTGTCGTTTTGAATATATGCAAAACAAATCAACATTATCTACAGATTAAAATAAGCAGCCAAGTAGATAACAATTTCTATGAAATATACAATACCATCTCGAACTAAATCAACATCTGCTTAGAGACTTTCATTATTCGGTGCTAAGCCAATGAAAAGAGCTTTCCCAAATAGCAATTTAGCCTAAGGTCTTCTTCCCATTATCTTTATATGTATACACTGAGTACTGACCTCTAATAAACCAGTACACTGGACTAAATATACTATACGAAATGACTCCCGGCTAGAGCGTCCCGGGAACTAAAATTGATACATTGTTGCATCAATTTTAGTTTAGTTTCTCTGATGATTCATTTCTCAATCGTGGAATAAGACTTTTTTGTGTATATTTACTGCGAGATATTTGGAACATTTTTATCATGAGAGTATGCGCATTTTGTAAAACACTACCAAAAACATTAGTTCCACGGACGCTCACGTTGCTATTAGCGCCAAAATGGCGAAAATCAAATGTCTTCGTTTTGTCATCGATGGTATGATGTCCAGAATACTTGTATAATTTAGGTCAGTGTATTTATATCATGTCTTCATTCCAAACAGTATGGGATGATTGCTTTTAAAGTACCATTGACCTTTTAGGACATTATAATGACATGTCTTCCGTTCTGTCAAGCGTTACATGTTTCGAAAACTACGTACTGTAATGACATTATAATTTAAGACCTCCGTGATACCTGGCTCTAGAGAGTATTATTTTCGTTTATTGTAGGTAGTAGTTTTCGAAAAAAAAGCAACTTTGGCCTTGAATATACCATAACCTTCCAGTTCCAATGTCAAGCTGAATCATTTCGAAGGATATTGCTAATCCATTGCTTCATATGTTCGAAAAATGTGTCTGCTCAACATCGTAAATAACGCAATGAATGTTGTTGAACTGTCAAAATGAAACCCATTACTACTGATAGTGTGTTAGGCAATTACCCTGCAGGTCAATATTTATACAGAGTACATCTTTCACACGGGACCAGTACACACATACACATTTGCAATGTAGTAGGTACCTACTGCGTATGTTAGGCAGATACAGGCGTAGGTCCCTAGAGAAAAAAATTATGAATTTAATTATTGGTCTTTATACCTGATTGTGAGAACTAGATTGTATCAACTGTAGAGATTAAAGGCAGCAATTTAATAGTTAAATAAATCAGTTTTACTATCTGACAAGCGTTGCTTGCAAAAGTATTTTAATTTAAGTTTTTTTTTTTTAAGCATTGGTGCCGATTCCCTTGTTGCCAAACTAAACTAAATTTAAGTTCAGTGCACCATTTCTTTCTATTCCATTAAGAAAAGGACAGAAGATAAATATTAGTTTAGTCCTGTCAAATTAAGATATAGACAGTTTAGACGTGATTAAAAACATAGCTAGTAAAAATACATCGATTTACGTCGGCGCTGACTAATTTGACAGGACTAAACTAATACCTATTTATCTTCTGTCCTTTTCTTAGTGAAATAGAAAGAAAAAGATGCACTGAACTTAAATTTAGTTTTGGACGTGAACAAGGGAATCGGCACCACGGCTTCAAATTGCGGTTTCTAACATTAATTGAATCAAGACTAAATTGTAGAAATCCCAATGTAGTGTGATTACTGACACACATCTCATTTTATCTGACTACAAACCCATCTATAGCTTTTAGGCCATACAAATATGTGTTACATCCGGGAATCGAACCCATCACTCGATGAGCAAAAAAGCCAGACACGTCACGTATACATAAATTAAAAACTTTTAGTTAGATAGCAGTCGACGAGAAGCAACAATCTATTCAAAACACATTCGCAAATACGTGAATTAATTAACATAATCAAATTACATAAAAGAAAAGAAATAAATACTGTACGTACCCCACGTAGCGAGGTGTCGGTGGTTTTGAGGCGAAACAAACGTTTATGTTCAACACTATTTATTGAGTTACTCTTGACTTGAGGGGCTTGTGGATAAGTAATAACAGCTGCACGGTTCGATCGACTAGGTTAAGCTACGCTTGCCGTGGATGAGTGACCATCTTTACATACCGAGACCCCGCCGTGCCTCGGAAAGTACGTTAAGCCATTGGTCCCGACTGTCATTCGTGGATCTTTGACAGTCGTTACGGGTGATCAGAAGCCCGAAACTAAACAACCAGTCTTACCAAGGGGTATCGTATTACCCAGTCACAGGGTTGTGACTGATAGGCAGTCGGTCCATGTAATATATTGGTAATCAACTGCATCTGGTTAAACTGGAAGCCGACCCCAACATACTTGGGAAAAGGCTAGGCAAATGATGACTCTCAAACAGTTGTTCTTAGTGTTAAAATGTTATTAAAATGTTGATGGAATGGTTGAACACACCCGGCTAACGCGGTAGACCGAAGTGAAACTAGTAAGTAATAAAATTAGGTCAACGCGTCGCGCTGACATTGCTAACTACGGTGTTCGGTGAAAACACCGAACAAATACTATTACAACTATAGCCTTAGCTGCTGTGTAAACAATATTCAAACTCAACTCAAACTATTTATTTCAAATAAACCAATTACAGGCACTTTTGAATCGTCAAGGTCGGTCAGTCAAAAAGATGAAGCTAGTTGCCCATTCCAAAGCGTAGTAGGTACCTATGGAGAAGAACGGGCAAGAAACTCCATGGACACTCTTTTAAATCATAATAATATTGTTACAAAGTATTGGTTACATCATTCATGTTCAAAATTATGCATGTGAGAACGATGCAGAACGTTAAAAGCGTCCGTAATGAAAAGATAAAAAAAAAACAATTCAAATATTAATTTAAATCAAAATAAGCCATGGCAGCAAAGAGTTGACCAGTCCCTACTGACGGCGCCCTAAATGATCCAACACATGTGCCACCATCAGCGAGACATTAGAGTGAGCATGACATACTCTCATCCGCCAAGGCATATTCAAGTCAATGAAAGACGTACCCAGTAAATGGTAGCTTTGTAGTATGTAACATAGTACTCACATACGTTCTATGCAATTATACAATATATCAAATGAACACGCAAAGGACTAAAATATCGAAGGTTTAACCAATTTATTATTATTTATTTATTTAATCACTTGTATGACACACTGTAACTTGTATCACATGTCTTTCATTTGTATGATAAAAACTGTCTGTATAGCTTGGCTTAAGCGACAATTGTTCCCACTAAGCCCACGTACACACGGACGTAAAAATATCGCGCCCTGGATTTTCAACTCTCGGTGTTGGGCCGAGCGTTACTCTGCATAATGAGCCTATAATGTTCCCGCTGCTGGGACACAGGCCTCCTTTCTTCGAGAGGGAATGGGCTATAATTTACCACGCGGGCCAAGTGCGAATTGGTAGATGTCACGTCATGTCTTCGAATTTTTGGTTCGAGGACATGCCGGTTTCCTCACGATGTTTTCCTTCACCGTTTTGAGTGCAGTGGTGATGAAATTATTTACACAAAGTAGTACTTACTCTGCATGTACCTACTATTGTATAGAATCAAGTTTTTCTAACTGAACAGATAGCTGTGGCTGTGCGGCTGGGGGGAGTATGTTGCGCCAGTTCTTCTTCCCAGCGAAAGCATTAGGAAGTGGTGAAGGGCGGGCGTTTTGGGGAACTGTCTTATTTAGTTCTGACGTTCAAAAAATGCTGATTCTCAGCCTAATTTGAATAAATAACTTTTGAAATGATTTCATTTGAATAGTTGAGAATATAACAGAGCGCATCCCAGCGCGTCAAAAAAATACACTGTTGGATTTTCAACTCTTTGCGCTAAACAAAGCTTTAAAAAACAAGTGCGCGAAAAAAAAATCGCCGCGGGAAAAACGCGCCCTTGTGAACCTGGGCTAATAATTGCAGCATAGTCGCGAGATTGTCGCCGACAAACGTTACATAAGCTTGTTTTGCAACGTGTCTTACTTCTGCACGATAGCTACTTGTAAACACTGTTTTTTGTGTTGAAAATTATGATGGATGCCATCTCGAGTTGATGGTGGTATGTACAAGAAATGCGGTAAAAAGTATTCATAATCGCTACATATATAGCTCTCAGCAATCGTCTTTTTCAAAACGTTTCCTTTACCTATTACCCATGCAGCATGTACCTGAGAGCTGTAGATATACTTTTAAGGTTGTGGTACAGACCGTCAAACTGAACTACTTTCTCCATTGGACCAACATCGTAATCGCGAAAAAATTACCAGCCGTCCCATAGATTTGGATCGAGTAGGTATTCAAATTTTGTATGGGACAGTTGATATTTTTTTCGCGATTACGATGTTGGTCCAATGGAGAAAGTAGTTCAGTTTGACGGTCTGTTTCCAAAATAGTTTTTGTGATCTTAGAGGTCAGCGAGGTAATGACCTCGCTGACCTCTAAGATCACAAAAACTATTTTGTCATCAACTACTTAAGTACTTGTAAATCCATGCAATGAAACAAAACAAGCTGTCTATATTCAAATATTTATGTTTCAAATTAACGTTATTGCAGGTTAAAATATTGTTATCAACTTTATTTAAATGGTAATTAGGTTGATTTCAGAGTGACTAGCACTATTGAAAAAGTTATAAAAATGTTTAAAGTTGTAGCGTAAACTGAACTTTATTGTGTAGGGATTAAAGTATTTTTTCCGTAAACTCATATTTGTTTACATTTTTGGCGAATATGTCGCGATTCAAATTTAGATACTTAGCAAATTATCAGTTGATAAGGAAAACCTGATCAATTCAATGGCTTATGACATTACTAATTTAGCTAGTATTGGATTGATGTTCCCGCGTAGTCATATTTTGAACATAGGTAGGTATGATTAACATTGAAAACATCGTGAGGAAACCGGCATGTCCTAGAACCAAAAAATCGAGGACTAGTGACATGTGCCAACGCGCACTGGGCCCGTGTGCTGGATTACGGCCCACTCCTTCTCACCGAGAGGAGGCCTGTGTCCCAGCAGTGGGAACATTATAGGCTGATTATATATATATATATATATAGGTATGATTATGCCTAATGATAAAACATGCTTGGCGACAAACAATAACATGTTTATATGTTTATATGATCCTAACAAAAATGCAAACTTTTTTCGACCACTAGACCAAGGAAGCGGTCAGGTATTCAGTTTTGTAGGGAAATTACGAAATCCACGTGGACGAAATCGCGAATGAAGTGCCAGTAAAAAAAAAAATATAACGTTGATGAGCTTCTTTACATTGAGGGAGGGCCCTACCAATCCCATGAATTTGCCACGGGCCCCGAGGGTATAGTTACGCCACTGTGCGTAACACACGATCAATCACAATCTGATGATTTTTTAGACGGATATTACTAATCCTTTGCTCGAAAAATGTGTCTGTTCAACAACGTAAATATCGCAATGAATGTTGTTGAACTGTCAAAATGGAAACCATTACTACTGTTAGTGTGTTACGCCATTACCCCGCTGGTTTTGACGGACTACCGTGAAAGGTCGAAAAGTAGTAAGGTTAGTTCGAGTTTCCCAAACCTACCCTATCAAAATGTAGGTATGTTTATAAAATCAAATCATTCCTTAATAATTGCAAACATACATAATTGGTATGTTTCCAATAATAGAATAAAATTAAAATTGGTTAAATTTGCCCAAATTCATTTACCCAAGTTTTGAAGAAGACCTATGTCTTCTTCAAAACTTGGGTAAATGTAGAGAAAATGTTGTTGCCTGTACGCGAGATATAAGTATATCTGGCGTACAGGCAAGAACATCTTCTAACCTAATACCAGTGAACAGGTATCTTCAGCTATCGTCCATCGCTTTCCATCATTCGGGATCGAGCTCAAGAGCAGGCGATTCGTGATGGCAATATTAAAAGATACCAATCATGAAGAATCAAACAATTAAATTGATGTTTTGAAGGTAAAAAACTCAATATAAAAGCCCTTTTTTTTTTTTTTTTTTTTTTTTTTTTTTTTTCAGGATGGGAAATCATCAAATGACTCCTCCCGCTCTGGGTGGAGCAGAAGGGAGTGTCAGACTCTTACTGACTAAAACCCACCCGTGTTCCTTCCTTAGCCCTTTACGTACCAGGGCAGCGGTAACCCTTTCGGACGATCCCGCTACCCATATAAAAGCCCTTCATCATGAATTGTCATTAAGAACCAAACTCTTAAGTCTTAAAATGAGTGAGGTTCTTCTTGTCAAAATTAATCTGACAAATGAGAAATTGAAATTTTAAAAGACAGGTTATTGACTCAGGAAAAAGCGTCATAATCGAATTAATGGCTGATTTGCATATGCATGATGCCTGTAAATTCTGTTTGAATGAAAAAGATCGACAATAATAAAAGTTCAAGATAAATATTACCTACATGTTACATAAAACCGTCAGTGTGTCTATCCGATCTGTGCAAGCGCCGCGAAATGAGATATGAAGTTATATAAGTTAGTATTTTATTTTATATGATTGCTTGATTGCTTTGAGGTTGTGCTCGTTAAGTGAATGCTTAACTGCATAAGATGGCAAAGGTGATTGTCTAACCAAAAATCTTTATGATTTTAATGTTTTAGCCACCCTAATCGAAATGAATGATTACATATTCGGGGAACTGCAAATTCAGGTCATAAATTTTTTGATAAATACGGGAACGAATATGGGACTTATGTTTTACCCCTTAAAACTCTACCCTAATTATAATAATACTCTTAGCGGAAACTAGCCATCGACGCAAGAGATATTATGAGTGTGCATAACTGTGTGCGCAGACATAGGGGCACTCTCTCTTCCTCCACTCTGAGTCTGCTGAGCGTGGGCTCCTGGGTTAGATTCTTAGGTCGGGCAAAGTGTTAAGGATTCGGTTTTTCTATTAGGAATTTCTAATTAACAACCCGGAGTGTCGACGTAGTGGTGTGATGATCCCCCCGCGCCTGCTCCTGCGCCTATTCTCTCTCCGGTGTCCGAGCGCTTAGCTTTGCTATTGCTAGGAGCGTTTTGAACCAGAAGGCCAATCCTCGTAATTTAAAACGTTCAAAATCTAGTCGCAGTCTCATCTCGGCGACAAACAAATGTCAAAAACTTGTCAAAATGTAGGGAAATAACAGGAATTTTTGACAGATTGAGACAGATCAGACTGTGAACGTTCTTAAAATTACGAGAATTGCCCCTCTGATGTGTGAACAGACAATATAATTAACAACCACTTCTAATTACGGTCTACAACTCTTGCATTTTATTTTTTTAAACATTCAGTCCAGGCAACAATCATACCACAGGGGCAATTCTCGTAATTTTAAGAACGTTCACAGGCTGATCTCAGTCTTAATCTCTCAAAAATACGTCGATTTTCCCTACATTTTTGACATTTGTTTGTCGCCGAGATGAGACTAAATTTTGAACATTTTAAATTACGAGAATCGGCCTTCCGGTGAACTTAATTTTAACGACAATTAAATCTTTATCTTTAATTGTCATGTTTTTGGTTCATTCACCGAAATTAACAGTAAGTATGTAACCGACCTTTTTGAACCAGTTTTAATAAGTTTGCTATAATTCATGACATTGGAGGAACGAGGAAATAATGTCAACATTCTGATATGAAAGGTGAAACCAGAAATGTCTGGCTTGGCAATTGGGTGTACAGCTTACATAAATGATGCCATTGCTGGCCCGAATAGGGCCAATGTGTCGGCCATGACCGAGACTACAAACCTTCGAAAGCCTTGCTAATAATTTGGCAAATTCTAAACTAGTCAAATTGGGGGAATTTACATAAGATATGTACCGATAATGTGCGTTAATAGATAAGTTAAAGACTTGTATTGTCTGCTACATAGTTTGAATGATGTGGGTATAATTCAAAATTTGTTTCAAATTTACGCTTTTTTTTCAAAAATAAACAAATATCAACTTTATTTTAATGGCAATTAAGTTAATTTCAGAGTGACTAGCACTATTGAGTTATAAAAATGTTTGAAGTCGTAGCGTAAACTGAACTTTATTGTGTAACAATTAAAGTTATTTAAAAAAAAACTCATATTTGTTTATATTTTTGGCAAATATCTCGCGAATGCAGATTAGATATTTAGCTATAGGGCACTTTTGCTCGCCCTTTGAAGGGTAGCTTTCCATGACGGGCAGCGGGTCCCTTGTCTTTATTGCCTACTACATAATCTACGGAAGATACGGATCCTTGTCTATACATATATCACTAGGCTCTCAATTTTGCACATTACTGGTGAGACTTTTGAAGGAGCGCAAGTATGAAATAGCAAAATCCTCCTACTCCTTTGACATTCCTGCTGATGACATTTGGGATAGTCCAAATTTTTGCAATGTATTATATTATCAGTGTTATATAGATTTGCCCGGTTGATGACATAGATTCGCTCCCTATTGAGATTATATGGGAATTAAACATAGCTAGCGAAACATGTAAGTAGGTACTTCTCTACCTAACCCTTCGAGCAATAGGTACAGGCGTGATGTTATGCTACGTCAGTCTCACCTGTGGTGTTACTGTGATACTGCTACGAGTTACAAGGTATATAGATTATTTATTATTTTCGTGCACAATGTAAATTAACTACTTACTATCGTTTAACAGTGCATGGATTTGAACGCACGACCTGTCGACCGCATGAACGAATGAACAGTCGCTTCGTTCAAAACAGGTTTAAGCAAAGCACGAACTTACATTGCTTACATAAGACATTTTGATCAGTTCACTCGTACCTTGACCCCCATAGGTAACTGCTCAATTAATGGAACGCCCGTTAAACTTATACATGACGCACACTATACGACATGCGACTGCAGTCGACGATTTGAATATTTTGTTCAAAGCTCTACACTCTTGGACGCCGAGTTGCAGAGTCGCAACGACAGGCTAAGTCGCACGCTCTCACTTATTGTCGCAGCGATTAGACGTGCGGAGCACTCGCACACCCGACGACAGTCACATGTGTCAGGTCACATACTCGTTTAAACAACACGACCGTCTCTCTCTAAAACTTAAAGAAATTAATTGCTTCTTGCAGGACGTCTGTCGTAACGACTAGTCGCAGAGGCTAACGACAACTCCGAATCTTGTTGCAACGACAAGACATAGATGCAAACGACAACTCTGCGTCTTGTTGCAACGACAAGATGCAGAGTTTGTGCTGGCACTTAAAGTAAATTTAAAGGCTGCGCTTAAGAATGTCCTTGCGACGGTTGGTGATATATGGCACGTTACTCCTAAACTGCATGGTAATCTGTTTTGTGCTAAATTAGAACCTTCTGTGACTGGATATGGTGGAGTGTTTTCATCTTCATCGCTGTAGTTTATAAAGTGGGTCATTAACTTTACCTGGTTTGCATGAAGCTTATGTTCATATTATTATACTATAAGTTAGCGAACTTATGGGTGTGTATGCGTCACAAGATATCTAACTGACATATCATCGCGCCTGTTTTCCCTGAAGGATTAGGCAGAAGTGTAGGTAAGGTACCTTTAGTCGGTGGTACTGTAGAAGACTAGAAGAGCCCTCTGAGGTAACGGGAAGAATCAAACACTATATGATTCCTTTAAGTTTATATTGTAGAACCTCTCTACATATCTCTATCTAAATTATTCCAGACAGTTCAAACCAAAATCCTAATAGAAAAATATTTGACACTAGCTTGAACGTTCGAATGTAACCTGCGCTAAAATATAGCCGGCCTGCATTATATGAGGTCGTCTTCGGCAGACAAGCCTCTACAGTACCTACATTTCACTAAGCACACAGTATACCTAACAGCTTTTTAATTTTTATGATCTCTTTATAGGTGATAAACTATCTATTTACACTAGGTACTAAATTAAATAACTAAATACATACACAACAATAAAAATAATATAATAATTATTGAACTTGATGTTGTTTATTGAAATAATATTTTTTAACAGCAATATAGCTACATATATACTTACATATAAATAAAACAAAGTCAGGTTAGTTGCACCATTTGTGACTCAAGAACCACTGGACCGATTTATATGATCTTTGATTTGTTGTATTTGTCTCCGCCCCGAATAGCAGAATAACTATTAAAACATAGGAAAAATACATGGAACTTTTTTTAATGAAAATAATTCATTTTCTCATATAACATTTTACTGTCTTTTGTAATTTTGACGTTCGAAAAGTGTTGATTCTTAGCCTAATTTGAATAAATGACTGGATTTTGATTGAATTCTGCGGCCGTAAAAAGTTCGCCGGGTCAGCTAGTTTATAATAATTTATATTTAACTAGCATCTGCCCGCGACTTCATCCGCGTGACATTTCTTGTTCCCCCGCCCCACCGCGTCGCATCGCATCGCCTGACCGCGCTATTACATCGTTTTCGCTTATTGTGTTTTTTCTCTTTCTGCTCGGCTTCTTAGGGTATTAGCGTGATGTTAAACAGCCTATTATATAGCCTTCCCCAAGAATTGGGCTATCAAATGCAAAAATATTTTTTCAAATCCGACTCGTAGTTCCAGAGATTAGTGCGTTCAAACAAACAGACAAACAAACTCTTCAGCTTTATTATTAGTACAGATTAGTATAGATTATTAGGGCCTTAAACTAATTGACTTAGGTACATAATTATTGTTTTGTCATTGTTCTGAGTTCAGCAATACCTACTTAAGAGCCTTTTTAAGAGCCATCACTGATGCATACGCCTCTCTATATTATAAAAAAAACACGAACTTCCTTCTATTTCAAAAGCAAAAGCTCTTAGACTAGACTATCCAAGAAAAGTAAAGTGAATAAACGTATTGTGTTCCACGGCGTGTAGTCCCAGGTTCATTGCCCGGGTGATGCTTCACTACCAGTACACGACTACTCTCTGCTATTTATATTCGAAGCTCGTGCCTCCATAAAACATAGCTATAGAGCATAACCTACAGATTTGTTATTATATACACAGTATAGGTGCAGTAGTGCGGTGCTAGTGTGCTTAGATGGTATGTATGGTCATGTTGAGAGGATAAATGAAAAGCGATTTACAAAAGGTATTTACAAGGCAGATGTGAGCGGAAACGCCCGGAGGGAACGCCCGAGGAGGACTTATAGGGACGTTCTTGGTGATGTTCTTCAGAAATATCAAGAGTATAGTACCGGCGTTCGTGTATGACCAGGTATGAACGTAAACGAGGCAAAAGGAGCATGACATATGGATGAAGGCCCATGGGAATAAGGAGTGATTCTATCTACATGTCACTGTATGTTTTTGTTACAGTACATATGAAAATGTCTTACCAATCGACATATTCAGGGCCCTTTTTAAATTAATTGGCAAAATATCACAGAACACTTGGTAAACCAAATTTAAGCAATTGAAATCACTGTAATTCTAATAATTGTAATTAACATGATTGTAATAATTGTAATTAAAATTTTCTCATAAATTGTAATAATTCAAATAGTTCTAATAATTGTAAATTTTAAAAATGATCCTTGTAAATTAACTATAATTTTGCATGCCCGTAATAAGGGTGAAATATATCCTGTGCTAAAATTTAATTTAACATCTTGTGTACCCACCATATTTCAGGCAAATAAATGATTTATTTGTTTAAAAAAGACGTCTTGTAACATCACACCTGTAATTTCCCGAAGGGTTAGGCAGAGGTGTACCTTAGTGTGATGTACACCCACATTTCGCCAGTAATGTTAAAGTCCCATGTGAAAGGGGCGAGCCTAACGCCATCAATCGGACACAAATCCACTGCTACTGCGAAATAGTAACAACTAGTAGATCTGTTTAGTAATATATGGATAACGTTGTGAGTAGTGTATTTGTTATATATACCTCTATTATTAAATCTAACCTATGTTTACTTATTATTACACTACTGGTTGTTTTCCCTTAATAAATAAATAAATAACAGATGGAACCTAATAACACTTTGCTTGACCAGGGAATCGACTCCAGGACCTCATGCTCAGCAGTAGCGTTTGCGACCACTAGACCAATGAGGTAGTCCAGTTAATTAAGATTGCTCAAAATACTCGTAATGACTTTAAAATTGTAAATAGTGCTTTAACTGCACATACTTGATTCGCAATCAATATTACTTCTTAATTTAATCATAGCACGCAGGTATAAGTTCTGCCTACACCACAAGGAATTGTCGGAATTTATTTGCATAAGTATGAATTTATTATCGAAGAAATAATCAATTACGAACACTTGTTTTATTACCTAGAAGGAAGTAACTAATTAACATTTATTATTTATATGCAAATGCTAACTTAAAGAAAAAATGCGAGGAAACAATATTTAGGTATTTATTTTATCTATGTTTGTTGAATAATGTTGATTCAACATTTACTTATTGCAAATGTGTGTGCAGTCTGTCTGTCTGGCACACTGTCGACTGTCCCGTTGGTTTCGTCTTCGCAAGCGTTACTGTTGAGCGTGGGGTCCTGGGTTCGATTCCCAGGTCGGGCTAAATGTTATTAACTTTTTCCATTACTTTCTTAGCCCGGAGTTTGGAAGTTGGCGGTGTGATACCACCATGCTTCCGAAAGCACGTTAAGCCGTTGGTCCTGCACCTGAGGGGTAATTCTCGGAATTTTAAGAAGGTCACAGTCTGATCTCAATCTCAATCTGTCAAAAATACCTCTTAACGTTCCTTCATTTTTGACAAGTTTTTGACATTTGTTTGTCGCCGACTAGATTTTGAACGTTTTAGATTACGAGAATTGGCCTTCTGATGTCTCTCCGGTCGTGTCAGATTGCCGTCCCATCGGACTATGAGAGTGAGGGAAGAGAGAGTGCACCTGTCTGCGCACACACGCCTGCACTATAATAATTCTGCCGCGCGGCGCGCCGAAGGCTAGTCTCCCTTGAGATTGGTCGCCATGTTCGAAATTCGGTCTGGAGGACTTTATTTATGTACCTATTTACATTTTAACGGAAAACCGAATACCTAGAACAATTACTTACTTGAGATGAGTTTTGTCAAAAATCGTCTTCCTTGAACACATAATTATTATGACATAAGTACTACAAAGATTGTTTGGCCCTTGGATGACATTCCCGGGACGGCATTGTTGGCAAACATTTGCGAAATTGTATTGATAAAACAAGATGGCGGTGTTCATTCTGATTTTCGCACTGACCTATATTATACAAATACGCTGGACATCATACTATCGATGATAAAATGAAGACATTAAATTTTCGCCATTTCGGCGCTGATAACAACGTGTACGTCCGCGGAACTAATTTTTATGATAGTGAGTTTTACAAAATGCACGAGATATTTAGAACATTTTTATCACGAGAGTATCTCATGATAAAAATGTTCTAAATATCTCGTAGTAAACACAAAATACACAAAAAAGTCGTATTCCACGATTTAGACCTAAATCATCAGAGACGTACCAAAACAACGCGACGACCATTTGCAACAGTGTGTCAATTTTAGTTCCTGAGACGCTCGAGCGGGGCGCTTTGAATCGGCAAAAAAACAACTGTCATTTCGTATAGTAGGTATATTTAGTACAGGGTACTTGTCTTGTTTCTTAGAGGTCAGGGTGATTTACGTCACGCGCAAAAAGATTCTTGTTTATACCTGGATTTTTTTTAAATCGGGGAATTTGACAGACAAATACATCTCGTTGTATGTCGCGAGCAATGTGCCCTGCCCACTGCCACTTAAGACTGGCAATTCTTCGGGCTATGTATGCTTCTCCTGCGGATCTCTTCATTTCTGATTCGATCACGGAGGGATACTCCAAGCATAGCCCTCTCCCTTGCCCTTTGGGTGACGTATCATGTTCATGGCAAAAAAATATTCTATTCTTATGTATTCTAGTCTATTCCATTACTTGGTGTTATATTTACCTATGAAATAAACAATAGGGATCGAATAGAAGGTCAATAGTATAATCGGCTTTGTTAAAAAAAAAAACGAATTAGGTCATAGGATTTGTTCTATGAACTAATTCCATTACTCATTATTTATCGATTGTGATGCCCTCGATGATTTACGAGGTTTACCTAGCAAATAATATAAACAGTTTAGTTACACATCTTTAAGGACAGAAGAACACCTAACAGAATTTGAAAACGCCATTGATGACGTCAAATGAGATGCATAGAGAGGGTGAAGACAACATTTTGACATGAAGCTTGACATTGTATCTCGGTCCAGCACCCTTATTGTGTAACATAATATCAATCATAATCTGAATCATTTTGAAGGATTGCTAATCCATTGCTTCATATATTCGATAAATTTGTCCTCTCAACAACGTAAATAACGCAATGAAAGTTGTTGAACTGTCAAAATGAAAGCCATTGCTACTGATAATGTTTTCGCAATTACCCCGCTGTAAACCCATAAAACTTCACAAATGCAAACTGTAAACACCTAAAAAATATTATCTTGCAATAAAAACAAAAGAAAGAAATAAATTTAATTAATTAACTCAGATTCACACTTAGCGGGACACTAAACGGCTCCCAGACGTAATAACAATTAAATTTCTATTGTGTCAGTGTCCTTCCATGGGTTAAGGCACAAAATATAGGCACAAAAAAACATTCTTCTTCTTCTCCGTGTCGCTGCACGACTCTGTTTTAAATGCTGTTTTCCCACAATTTAACCACTTCCACGGCGTTGTCGGTGGCAGCGCCGAGGTCACTTTGATTGCATGTTTTGGGACACAGAGGGCAGGACAGGAGGTGGAGCGTGGTTTGTGACATAGCTCCACATTCGCATCCTACTGCCGTTCTTTCCCACTTGTGTCCGGAGACGGTTCAGAGACTTCCAAGTGGTCCACGGAAAAAAACATTAAAAGCTTTGTTATAATAACAGTGCCTCGCGGCTGCGTCAAATAGGCCCAGTTTAGCGTAAATGCCAGACAACTAGTGCCTTTTTTTTTTTTTTTTTTCTGGGTTGGAAATCATCAAATGACTCCTCCCGCTCTGGGCGGAGCAGAAGGGAGTGTTAGACTTTTACTGACTAAAACCCACCCGTGTTCCTTCAGTTGCCTGTGCCAGGGGCCACGGTATCTCTTTCGAACAACCCGCAGCCCCGGCGGCATCGGCCCTAGCGGACCCCGTCAGTTCGTGCTGACAGCTCTTTGAGGCGCGCGTGGAACACAACGCGCCATCGACCCGGGCCTGGTCCTTACCGGGCGGCGAGCTGCCCATAGCTCGCCGCCCGCAGGCCCGCGCCTACGGTGGCCGGGAGTCGGCTGTTGACTCCCGTCCAGGGCGTCTCCTGCGGCGGCTAGGCGCGCGAGGGTGCAGCGATTGCCTCTCCCTCACGCGCTCCGCCTCCTCCTTCGCGAGCATTACTGCTTCGCAGAAGGAGGTGACGGCCTCCCATTCACTCTCGCTCCGTACCATGGCCTGTATGAGGGCCGGACGCGAGAGGTCGCCGCCGCCGATCGCCGCCACGAGGACACGGCGGGGCCCCGCCCAAGCCGGGCAGACCTCCACCGTATGCTCCACCGTGTCCTCCGGGCGATCCCCACAGTGGTGACACCCTGGCGTTTCCTCCCGCTTTATCCTGAACAGGAACCTCCCGAAGCAACCGTGTCCGGTGAGGACCTGCGTCAGGCGGAAGGTGAGGGCGCCGTGGCGCCTCTCTAGCCACTCCTCAAAGAGGGGACTTATCGCCGCAATTGTGGCGTGCCCAGCGCTGGGTTGCGACAATCGCACTCTCCATGCTGCTATGAGATCCCGCCGGAGCTCTGTCCGCTGTGCCGTGATTTCTCGCGGCAGCGGAGCAACGCCCCGGCGTTTTGCCTCCTCTCGCCACTCCCATATGTGGGCGAGGACTTTGGCCTCCAGATCCCATGGCGGCAATCCGGCAAGGAGGCTCGCCGCCTCAGCGGAGACCGTGCGGTATCCTCGAATGAGCCGGACAGCCATGACCCTTTGGGACGCGATCAACCGGCGGGCTGGTCACCGCCTCAAGGATCGCGCCCATACCGGTGCCCCGTAAAGGGCCATGGCCCGCACGACCCCCGCATAGAGCCTCCGGCAGGAGGCGTTTGGTCCCCCTAGATTGGGAAGGAGCCGCCTCAAGGCAGCCCCGGCCCGCTCCAGTCTGGGAGCCAAACGTCGGAAGTGCTCCGAGACAACTAGTGCCTGACGCTGGTTTTCAACTACACCTCATGTTACGAGTTCTAGCATAGATTGTAATGTTGCTTGCCTATCGGTCTTCTACAGACTGTACTTCGGAATGTGCGCAGGAGCTCCACGACTATCCCACCATCGCCCTTTAACCACGGGATAACCAGACGTACGGCAGCGTACCATCCACACTTGGTTGAGATCCCAACGAGTCGTACTCAGCGCTTCTCCACCGCGTTTATTTTGCGCACGGCCAAAGTGTGGAACTCTCTGCCCGATCTGTGTTCCCTCCCACATTTAACCCGTCTGCCTTCAAAGCCAGAGTGAACAGGCATCTTCTGGGCACGCTCGTTCCATCATAGACCTCATCCTTCCTTAAAACCTGTCAAATCTTTAACAAATGTAACAATACATACATTTCTCAACTATTTTCCCACATCTGCATAATTTTTTGTCTAATTGCCTCAAATTGCCAAGGTTTACCCAGCCTTCGTCGCACAAAAGAGCCATTTAACTTTTAAAAGAGCTATTTGAACACGGAGAGCATCGAAATGTGTTCATTCATTACCAATACGAGTGCGTACGGATAAACAGACGGTCACTTCCTATTGTTTGACAGTTAGGCTGTATGTACAAGCGTTGGACAGGCGTGGGACAGCTTTAAGAACTGTCTTGACTGTACACTCGCATGCAACGTACGATGGGGTAATTGCGTAACACACTAGAATAATAGTAATATTTTCATTTTGGCAGTTCAACAACATTCATTGCGTTAATTACGTTGTTGAGCAGACAATTTTTTCGAACATATAAAGCAATGGATTAACAATATCCTTCAAAATTATTCAGATTGCGATTGGTAGTATGTTACGCAATTAGGGTACAGTCACGAGCATAAGTATGTATACACTTGGCTTTATTCAAAACGATTTAGTTACGTGGCTAGGAACATAGCATTTTCGAACCCATAGGTTTTTGCAATACGTCGTAGGTATTTCATTGTTGTTTTCGTTATTTCACGTAAAAAACTGCTATTGAAAGTTTCCAAGTGATGACATATTAGTGCTCGTGACTGTACGTGTTAGGTTATGTAACCTTATTTTCTGAGATAAGATTTAAAATTAAAATGAACTGACGTTTTGATGGTCGCTTGAGTTGGGTATTATAAAGGTGGTTGAATTTTTCTCAAAATTAAAAAAAAAAACGTATTGTTGATTCATTTGGCAATTTGCTTTTTACGAGTTTTTTGCCCTTCTTCAATTCATTTTTACTGACTGCCTAAAGTTCTCCACGTTTTTGGTGTTACGACAACCCAATCGTTTATAAGTAATCATTGAATATTGTTGATGCCCATTCGACAAATTTTAATGTCTGATAATTCCTGTAAAATGTGTTAAATTACGCTATCAACAAAATATGACGGCCCTTTACCTTAACCAGGAAAAAGAATACAAAAATAGATATTCTGTTAACTTATTTTTAATGTAAAGTCAGACATTTTAAAACCATTTCCTTATTAAAACCGGAACAAACCATGCACATGCAATTTACAACAAAAAAAACGGGTTCTGCCTGGCGAAAGCGTTGCTAACACTTACAAACGAGATGGTTTTTGATGATCATAATAAAAATATTATGCAATATATTTTGACGTGAATTCAGTGATACTCGTGTTCATCATAATTTGCAGGCAGTTAGATGGTTGAAGTGTGACGTCATATTGGAGATGCGCATCCAACTTATAGCCCACCTTAAGTGACAACATAAGTGCCCACTTTTTTCTTTTTTCTATTTGGTTGACCAGTGGTACCGGCCGCGATTTACGATTTGAAGGTCGTGGTTTCGAACCCAGACAATCGCTTTACTTAGTGTACTAAATTATTTCATCACCACTGCTCTCAAAACGGCTAAGGAAAACATCGTGAGGAATCTGGCATGTCCTAGAACGAAAAATTTGGAGACATGTGACATCTACCAACCCGCACGCGTGGTGGATTACGGCCCACTTCTTCTCACAGAGAGGCGGCCTGTGTCCCAGCAGTGGGAATATTATAGGCTGGTTATGATAAGCTACATTTTGTGCTATTTTCGTTAATATATTTTATTTACCTCTGGTGGAAAAAGTCCTTTGCCCTGCTGTGCTGCAGTGGGTTTGACTCAGGGTGATTGTTGTTGCTAAGTGATTCTGATTAGCGTCTAAACTTAAACACAAGGGTTTTGTCATGTGTCAGTAAGGCTGTGTGCCACAGGATTTTGTATTAGAGCCGTATTTCAATATAAAACACATGAGATATTTTTAACGTATATCCTAACGAATATTATAAATGTGAAAGTAAGTTTGTTTGTTTGTTACGCTTTCTCGCTAAAACGGCTGAACGGATTTGGATGAAATTTGGCTGTGACCTGGAGACGAACATTTTTTTCATCCTGGATCGCAGACGAAGTCGCAGGCACCAGCTAGTTTATACACAAAAGAGGAAGTTGTAGGACTCTCTAAATACATTTACCATTGTGTGTATTTCATTAAAAAAAACCTACCATCCGTTACTGCAATGCAACCATGATGCAGTAAACATAGCGTGTGGAAGCTATTTAGTAAATACAAAGAAAAACCTTTAAGTAAGTATAGAATTAGTTGTCTGTTCACAGTCCCTGGTGTAATATTGCTTCAGAGCCTCGGCGTGCGAATCGTGCCGCGAAACAAACAATAATTGATCGCGGATCGGTTTCACGGAGCTCGCTGAGACATTCTTCATCAGAATTTACATTCGACAACGAATCAAATAGCTAGGCAGAATTCCTATCAGGTATTTCAAACAAATCTCGACTTTTACATAACATAACGTCGCGCCTGTAATTTTCGAAGGGTTTGACAGTGGTGTAGGCACTCCCAAATTTCTCCAGTTATGTTTAATTCCCATGTAATAAATAGGGGGCGAGCCTATAGCTACCAACCGGACACAAATCCGGACTGATAATAAGAAATTCCAGATGGAAACACCCAATAACACTTTCCCCGACCTGGGAATCGAACCCAAGACCTCAAGCTTAGCAGTAGTGCTTGCGACCACTAGCCCAACTAGGCGATAACGACGACGACTCTATCAAAATATATTTAGTTTTAACTTTCCAATCATGCATTAGTAAGCTATATTACAGCTTGTTTACTCGTATATTGAAATTATAATCCCAACGTATCTACCGTATTCTAGTTTCTGTTTCCAATTAGTGTTATTCCAAGTTAGCAAACATCAACTTTATTTTAATGGCAATTAAATTGATTTCAGAGTGACTAGCACTATTGAAAAAGTTATTAAAATGTTTGAAGTTGTAGCGTAAACTGAACTTTATTGTGTAGGAATTAAAGTAATTTTTCCACAAACTCATA
This sequence comes from Apamea epomidion, assembly GCA_947507525.1. Lineage (NCBI taxonomy): Eukaryota > Metazoa > Arthropoda > Insecta > Lepidoptera > Noctuidae > Apamea > Apamea epomidion. Next base: position 1,206,235 of record OX382239.1, read on the forward strand.
TTTGTTTACATTTTTGGCAACTACATTGGAAACACACAGATCATCATTTCATATTATAATTTTCTACATTGCAATTGGAAACTAGGTCGCAATTTAGTTTAAAACGTACTGTCGTTGGTCATACTACCAATATGGAGTTGGACTAATGTTTCTTTTAGTTTGTCACCTAATATCTACATATCTTCAAGTTGTAACAAACCTCTCTCTAGCTTTCGACCGCGTGACATTCCTTGTACCCCGTACCACCGCATCGCATCGCATCACATCGCATGCCGGCGCTATTACTTTGTTTTCGCTTAGCGTTCTTTCTGACTATTGTTTTGCTCGTCTCCTAAGGGCCCTCGCGTGATGCTAACTATGCTCGTAGCATTCCTTAAGAATTGGGCTATCAAATGCAAAAATATTTTTTAGAGATTAGCGCGTTCAAACAAATAAATTCTTCAGCTTTATTATAAAAATATAGGTTTCATTTAAATCATTTAGCCGTAGACCTTGTAACAAGACAGGTTTTGAAAAAAAACAACTTCTTCATTAATCCAAAGTAGGAAATTTTTACAAACACTTAAAAAATCCTACAAAATCTGATGAAATTTGGAACACAGATGGTTTATAACTAGGATTAACATATAGGGTACTTTTTATCCTGATATTCCCACGGAATCGAAACTTATGTGGGTGAAACCGCGGGGCGCAGCTAGTATATTATATAACGCAACGTAAAGGGACCTCGTTTCAACCTGAAGGCCAATTCCAGTAATTAAAACATTCAAAATCTAGTCGCAATGTCAACTCAGCGACAACTAACACACTATCTATATGTATAATGGGTTTAATTTTGACAGTTTACACCATTCATTGCGTTATTTACATTGTTGAGCAGACAAATTTTTCGAACATGTGAAGCAATGGATTAGCAATATCCTTCAAAATGATTCAGATTGAGATTGATAATGTGCTACGCAATTAGGGTTCAGACGTTCTTAAAATTACGAGAATGTTCGTCGAGTGTCCCACGACACCTCTCGACTGTTTTTTCATTCCAAAACACTTGCCGTCGTCTGTACCCGCTTAAAATGCATATTATCTAGAATTACAGACGATTACGGATAATGATAATGTTATTCCGTTGTTTATAACTTGTGACGTCACAGTTCACACGAGGCTAATGGAATCTTCCTTGCATTTTACCATTTTTCTAACATACTTCATTAAGTGGGCGTGGCTTCCACGGATTCTTTTTAGGGTTCCGACCAACGGAACCCTATTACTAAGGCTCAGCTGTCCGTCGGTCTGTCACAGGGCTGTATCTTTTGAAACGTAATAGGTAGACATTTGAAATTTTCTCAGAGTGTGTCAATCAATGGCCGCTATAACAACAAATAATAAAAATCAAATAAAGTTTTAGGTCCCCATACACGAAACGTGTTAATTTTACTAAGAAGTATTGTTTTTATAATATGTAGTCTTAAATAGTGTACGGTGGTACAGGACCCTTCGTGTGCGAGTCCGGCTCGCACCTTGCCGCTTTTTCTATTAATAATCCCTTGTTTTTTTCTCATAATCGTCCTAAGATTTGCAACAACATCTTAATAAGGCATTTCAACACTAATTTCACAAAAAAACTTGAGTATTTTTTTTTAAATACATGCTATTATACTAGCCATTATTGCGTTACAGTTACATTGTTATCACAACAATAATAACAACTTGCGCCTTAGACAACATTGTTATTGTTTGTTAAACAGCTGAGTATACTGAGAACTGCTGACGTTGCGTTTTTCGCGCGATTCTCGTGTACAGTGCGTCAATGCATTCCATAAAGTCGCAGGTATGGAAATATAGTTATTCCATATTTCCGACCTTATTTCCAATTGGTTTTATTTTCAAGAAATATCAACTTTAAACTAGTTTAAATAAAGTTGATTTCAGAATGACCCGAAAAATCATTAAAATGTTTAAGCTTGCAGTGCAAACTGAACTCTATGTGTGGGTATTACAGTTATTTTTCGAAAAACACATATTTGTTTACACTTTTGGAAACAAAATTGCGAACGCAGTCTAGATACAAGTGTGAGGGACTATAAGTTCATTCAACATAATAATACCAGTCCAATTATTATTATTGATCCAACAAATATTGTCCCACTGCAGGCAAAGGCAAAAGGCCCTTGCCCTGCAGTGGGACAATAATCGTTGGATCAATAAGTCACATAGAGAAGGCACGAGCATTAATCACCACGGCTCGCCTGCTGAAGACGAGGTGGCGATGTCAGACTTATAATTATTAACTACTAGCCTCTGCCCGCGACTTCGTCCGCGTGAAATGTCTTGTTTCCGTCGATCCGCGCTTGTACTTCGTCTAAGCTTAGCGTTCTTTTAACTCGGCTCCTAAGGTTCTAGCGTGATATAAAATATCCTATAGCCTTAGATTAGCGCATTCAAACAAACAAACAAACTCTTCAGCTTTATTTTTAGTATAGATATGTCCAAGTTTCCTCACTGATAATTATGTCGTCTGTATAGATGTCATGTATGGGTTTAATATAATATAAAATGACTTTCCTTCACCGATGTCAGTTATATCTAAGAAAAAACTCAGAAAGTACATATGAATTCAAAAAGGCACATTGTTACTTGCCGGGATATAAACCCACAACCTCAAGCATTATAAGCGAGGGTTTAACTACATAGCCATCATGATAGCTTATTCGAAAGAAAAAGTTTTATAAAAAATCCACCACCACACGTTTGATTTGATCATAAATCTCTGGTTGCTTGTGGTTTTATTGCATTTAAGTCTTATTTAAGTATATGAATAATGTTAGGTACGAAGAATACCTCTAAGGAGTATTGAACACAAAAAATAAGATATGTTTTTATGGTGATTCGATTTCTGAGTAGTCGTGACATAAAGGATTCTGGAATCAAATATTCAGCATGTTTTTATTTATTTGTGTTTTCTTATGCATATGTCCAGCAGTGGACTGCGATAGGTTGAGTTGATTTATAGGCTGAGTTGATTTATAGGCTGAGTTGTGTTTTCTTGAAGTATTTTTTTTCTGGGAGCACCTTGTCTTGGCGACATGTTTTATTGTTTTCCCAAAACATAGTGACAACGTATCGTCAGTGGATGTAGGTACATGTGGTGCCATGGGCCCATGGGTATCTATGTGTGGTGAGGTACATGTGGTGCGATGTGTGATGCATACCTATATATAATAGAATAGAATAGAATAGAATACTCTTTATTGTACACCATTTAAAACCTAGCCTTATAATGCCTATTGTCTATCTATTGTTTATTTACTTCCCATCCCATTTAGACGGGAAATCCGTGACGGACAGCCTACATCCCTATTATATAAGTTAACAGTATTAAAATAATAATATGTACATCATCTACATAGCCTTTTCTCAACAATGTAGGGGTCGGCTTCCAGTCTAACCGCATGCAGCTGATTACCAGTATTTTACATGGAGTGACTGCCTATCCGACCTCCACAACCCAGGTATTGGGTAATACAATACCCCTTTGTAAAACTGGATGTCAGACTTCGGGCTTCTGACGACCTGTAACGACTGTCAAAAATCTACGAATGATAGCCGGGACCATCAACCATCAACTTACTGCCCACGTCAGGAGGAGATGCAGTAGCGTCATCTTCTTATCTGCTCAAAACCACAAACTGCGATCTTGTGACGTCTAAGTTTCATAATTACTTATGTCAATATGATTCTCCAACCCTTATCCCGATTTATTCGTGGTCGGCGCCTCATATCTTTTTCTTTCATGCTTTTTTATCAGTCGTCATCTCGACAGTCACCCCCTTTCTAACCATATCATCATTCACACAGTCCATCCATCGTTTCTTTGGTCTTCCCCTAATCTTATCCATCGACATTCCTACTCAAAACTTTCCTCAGGACAATTAATGATTTATGTATGAGCAAATAATGCCATGACCTGACAAGCTACAAGCCATCGCGTGTTGTGATCAACCTTATTAGTTTTTACAATAACTTGGGTCACAAATTCATTAAACAGCAGCTCTATTAGATTTGCAACAATCTCTTCAAAGTTGTCTAGGTATCTAGAAAAACACACATAATGATTAGAGAAATTAAACTAGGAGATGTGAGTGGAAACGTCAAGGGGGATGCCATTTTTAATTGTTTTCGATATGTCATCTCGCAGTTCAACCTATGAGGTGGCCATCTGCTTAACCGGGCTTGCCTGTATATGCCTTAATAAATTAAGGCCTCTAGTTTCTAATTTTTTAGCTCTAATTTTTTTATAAGCGACTGCACGCTAACCTATTTATACCCTATTGGTGATGTTCTTCAGAAAGGTCAGGTGCGTAGTACTGGGAACCGACGTGCGTGTATGATCAACTGGTATATTCTGTAATGTCTTAATGTAAAAACGTAGGTGAAGTGAGCTTGAAGTGAGCTGTCTATAGTGCGATTTTGTAACCGTCTCACCGTGAAACCTGAGGTGAGCGTGGAGTGAGCTGGCATTCCAACTAATGCTAGGAATTGACACTATTGACAGCTCACTCTAAGCTCACCTCACCTAACTTTTCATGGTGAATTTTATACTAAATAGGCCTGTCGGCCGATGTATGAACATAATCGAAGCAAAACGAGTATGTAAGCATTGCAGCAGGTGGCGTTCTGTAGTGTCTGCCTACCCCCATGGGGAAAAATGCGTGAGTTTATGAACCGTTGGCATGGCCATCGGCCATTTATACCGTAAAAATACTTGTCTCAATTATTTCTATTAAACCATTTACAGGCACTTTTGAATTGTCAAGGGGTCGGTCAGTCAGGAAGATGAAAATAGTTGCCCATTCCAAAGCGTAGTAGGTTCCTATGGAAAAGAACGGGCAAGAAACTCCACAGACACTCTTTTAAATTAAAATATAGAAATAACAATAAAAATACTAAGCCAAGCTAAGTGCACACATAAAAATTACTATGAACAGAGTTCATAAATAAATTATTACTAGCTGTTGCCCGCGACTTCGTCTGCGATCCAGGATGAAAAGTAGCCCTAAGTCCTTCTCCAGGTCCCAGGCTACCTATCTGTCAAACTTCATCCAAATCCGTTCAGCCGTTTTAGCGTGAAAGCGTAACAAATAAACAAACTCACTTTCGCATTTATAATACTGGCAACACCACGCGGTTTCACCCGCAAAAGTATCGATTCCGTGGGAATTTCGGGATAAAAGTATCCTACGTGTTATTCTGATGTATAAGCTATATTAATGTAAAGTTTCATCAAAATCCGTTCAGTAGTTTTTGCGTGAAAGAGTAACAAACATCCATCCATCCTCACAAACTTTCGCGTTTATAATATTAGTAGAATTAGTTAGGATAAACTACTGACACTATACCTATTATATGTATACTATAACTATTATAAACTAACAAATAACTATTATAACTAATTATAAAAAGATGCAGTGACGTCACTTCTGAGTCTGTCAGTACGTTAGGTGCTAGTTAATAATTTAATAATACCTAAACAAGTTTTGTAGAACAGGTCGCAGACCTGTTCTACCTGTTCTGTTAAATTTAAACGTGAATTAAACTTACTTCAGATTGTACAAAATGATTGTAAAATATATTTTTTAACTTTAATTTGCAATTCCACAAACGATGGGACACTTATTATCATGTCCCACGTGTCCTGGTCCTGCTCCTTACGGGAACTGAAGGACGCTACTCATGGCACCAAACATGTGGCGCATCCATTTAAATTGCCATGTGTTTTTTCTTGCGTCAATGGCACGGTCGGTGACGGTATCGGTTTCGGTGGCAGCACAGAGGTCACTTTGACTGCATGTTCTAGGATACAGAGGGCAGGATAGGGGGTGGGGCATGGTTTGTGACATAGCTCCACAGTCACACTCTACTGCCGTTCCATCAAGAAAGCCCCACTTTACCAGGTTGCATCGACACGCTAAGAAGAAGGAGAATTTTAATTTTATTAATAAAAACCCAGAAAATATGTATTTTTTGTGTAAATTACCTAATTAGCTCGAAATAATTGTCTGTCTTGGATTTAAAAAAGATTTGCTAATAAGAGACTTGTATAAGCTTTTCAAAGCCCTAATTTATTTAAAAATAACTTATTTGAATATGGATTTTCTCAACATCAACCATTAAAAAGATTCAAGAGCAATTTACGGCCATCACTAAACTGAAATCATTATTATGTAAAGTAGACCGTCCACTGTTAGGTAGGATGTGCACGGAGAGGTGTGCCACGTTAGCTGCGTGGTTCATTTGTTTGCCAGCGTTAGTTTCGTGCGTAGCAGTCGTTACGGGTGTCAGGAGCCCGAAAGTCTGACAACCAGTCTTACCAAGGTGTATCGTATTACCCAGTACCTGGGTTGTGGAGGTCAGATAGGCAGTATGCTGGCAGTATGCTCCATGTAAAATACTAGTATCCAACTAAATCCGGTTAGACTGGAAGCCGACCCCAACATAGTTGGGCAAATCTAGGCAGATGATTATGGGCGCTTCGTGCGTAGCGTGGCCGTGGGTCGCAGGGGACGATCCCGCCTACATTTCCAAACAAAGCGAAGCTAGCGTGCATAGCTAAGCCGTGGGATGCTGTGGAGCGTTGCCTTTATTTCGGTACCTCCTCAGATCACTAATTACGTGAGATATAGAAAAACACGCGAGTTTCCTGCGAAAAATAAAAATCATCGTTCACACAGCAATCATTCTGCTTATCCATTTGTAAAATTACTGGTCGTAATGATAGCTTGTGGTACAATGTGATCGCTATTGAAAAGCATGCTAATTTGTACTTGTTGAACTTAATTTAATGTAGATATAATTGTACAGCTTGCACCAATTTTGAGTAATGGATGATGCTGAATTCAATCTAATCCTAACTAATGTGATGTAGCGAAATTACATATTTTCAACAAGGAAGTACCAAACTGAATAAACTTCAATAGATCTGAATATTTAGTTTTTTCATCAAGAATTTCTCAGTAGCAGCTCGGACTCGGGATTTGGGTCCGGATGGCCATAGACTCGCCCCTACTACATGGGACTTAAACGTAATTGGGGAAATGTGGATGTACGAGGTACAGCTCTGCCTACCCTTCGGGGATTGCAGGCGTGATTTGTTATGATTATGATGATAATGATGATCTGAATATTAATGAAATTAATATTAATGTAGTTAATGAATATTAGGGAAAATTTGACTATGGTCATTAACTACCTACATACATACTGGGTGTTGATCTGAAATGAGAAAGATGAATGAAGAGTGTCGGTTCGGTATGGTTTCAGTTCACATAACTTTGTTTCAAAACCCAATGAAAGAGATAGAAGAGAAAGAAAAAATTCAGTAGATTAGTTGTGAAAAGTTTTGATGACTAGGTATTCTGTAGGTGTTCATGGGCTGATCTAGGTCATCTTTTATTACAAGTTGTAACTTGTAACAAAAGCTACGGCGACGGCTTGCGCGGCTTGTACGGCTGTCCTGTAGTACAGCCGTCGAGAGAATGTATTCCTGACACAATACATGCCAGTGCAACAATTCTAGTAGCTAATAAAGATCAAATTCGCAAAACACTTATTCGTTTGTATGAAACTGACGGGTGTCAAGAACATTCACATTCACAGCTTTATGTAAATATTTTACCAATTTAATACTGAATAAAATATTATTATTATATTATTATTATTATTCGCATTCTCTCGTCGTACTGTAAACAAATATTTTTTGTAATAATTTGTAATTTCACACGTGTTCAATCGAGCTAACAAAAACTCCTCCAAGAAGTTCGTCGTTGTTCGTCCAAAAAACATGGAATCTTCCACAGACAAACATAACGCCACTTAAAAGCAGGTAGGTACAATTATTTCATCTGTACCTAAGTACAATCAGAACAACGTAAGTGCCCACATTACTCTTCACAGCTGGGTGCGCACGTTAGGAGTCTTGGATCATGCGTATGCTATATTTTTGTGATTGACATTCAACTAGTTTTATTTTAGTGGTTATTAAGTAGTAATAATTATAACTTAACTTAAACTTAACTTACTTAATATTATAAACGTGAAAGTTTATATGGGTGGATGGATGGGTGGATGTTTGTTACTCTTTCACGCAAAAACTACTGAACGGATTTGGATGAAATTTCGCACACATATGGTTTATAAACAGGATTAACATATAGGATAATTTTATCTCGATATTACTATATTCTTACGGGATCGAAACTTATGCAGGTGAAACCGCGGGGCGCAGCTAGTAATTATTTAAAATCATGTCCTACACATTCTGGCTTCTGTCTATGTATGAATAAATAAATAGCTAAATAGCCTCTGGGGTTTTGTGTTACCCAGTCACTGGGTTGTGTATGTCAAATAGGCAGTCGTTCCATATTCATACTGGTATTCAGCTGCATCCGGTTAGTCTGGAAAGTCTGGTTACTTCACCTTTTTAGTGTCATTTACCTAAATAATATTAAATGCCATAATTTAATTTATTAATTTAGTTAGACATACGTTGTTAATCTTCTCAATTGTAACAAATCTGCAAAATGCGATCTTATTTCGAACACCTCACAGGTACGTGATTCTGCGCAAGCGCGTTATCTCAGTTTGACTGAAACGTGACAAAATATTCAATAATACAGCCATTAAACAGTTAGTGATGCGTTATTTAGTTTCTTTCTATACTAGTAACATACCATAACATCATGCCTGCATTCCCTGAGAGGTTAGCCAGAGTTATCCACAAAATACACTCACTCACATTTGCCAATTTAAGTTCAAGTCCCACGTACTTCTGAGTATTCCTACTAATATTATACACGTGAAAGTTTGTACGGATGGATGGATGAATGGATGTTTGTTACTCTTTCACGCAAAAACTACTGAACAGATTTGGATGAAATTTGGCACACAGATGGTGTATAACCAGGATTAACATATAGGATACTTTTTATCCCGATATTTCCACGGGATCGAAACTTATGCGGGTGAAACTGCGGGGCGCAGCTAGTATCTTATAAAGGGGATCCTCAATGTAGCCAGCGAAATTCTAAGAACTAAGATTCATTCAAATCGTCATATTTTCACAAAATAGTCTAATTTGCAGCAAATTTATTTATAAATGATTATAATTTTGTAAATATTTTCTCGTAATTGCTGCGTTTGATCAACTTCCAACCAAAAACCGCGCCACCGCGCCGTTAGCAAAAAACGCAAGGAATTTGAATTTAGTTTTTCCCACGTTGAAGGAAGCCCCTTACCTATGGAAAAACCCAATATGTAACACTTTCCCCGACATTAATATTGATCACATACTCAGCAGAAAAAGGAGATAGGTATTCGGATATCTACTGTAGCGGTATCTACCACGCCACATGCGAATTACGCGTCAAACTGACGCCACGCAAAATCCTGCATCGCGCAAGCAGAGTTTATCGCGCAATATCGTGGAGTTTCTTGCCGGATCTTTTCCATAGGAAACGACCAATTGGAACCGTGCACCTAGCTTCTGACGTTTCGAAAGTGCCCATGTTGGTTTATGTGAAATAAAATATTTTGATTTTGAATAAGCATATACACAACAGCCCGACAAGATTCATCGGGCCGTTACCCGCCAGACACAACACCCGTCTGGTCGGTGGATCCTCCCTTTTCTATGGAGGGTGAGTGAACTTCACACCCTGTTCCCCTACCTCTATGATACTAATTCTATTAAATAAAAAAGAGGCGGAAAAACGCGTTTAAAATAACATGCCATTACCACAGAACTTGAGTGCGAAATCATGTTGTGACCTTTACCCTATAACGTGTAAATAAATTTGCAAATTAGTTTACAAATATCTGGTATCTACATAAGTATGTAGGCATTAGGAATTGAATTACAAACATGCGGCGTCAATGTTAGCCTGGTTCTTTGTTTGTTTCTCTTTCAATGCAATCTAACATTACGCCTGTATCTAAGAGCTCGTCGCACGGGTCGATTGAAGGCTATTATAGCTACGCTTGGCGCGGTCGGTTCGGGGATTGGTGATCCATTATACTATCGAGACCCTTCCGTGCCTCAGAAAGCACGTTAAGCCGTTTGGTCCCGGCTGTCATTCGTATTAGATCTTTGACAGTCGTTACGGGTAGTCAGAAGCTCGAAAGTCTAACAACCAGTCTTACCAAGGGTTATCGTAGTACCCTGTAACTAGGTTGTGGAGGTCAGATACGCAGTCGTTACATGTAAAACACTGGTATTCAGCTGCATCCGGCTAGACTGGAAACCGACTCCAATATAGTTGGGAAACGGCTAACTAGGCAGATCGAGATTGGCTGTTTTTGTGTGGACTACTTTTTACAAGCTTTTATTAGGTCTGCAATGTTTGATAAAAAGTGGCTATAAGTACATAGAACTGCTCGTCATCCTACGTTTCTACAGTTTTTCGGCTAATAGAACCACTATCACAATATTTTTGTGCACAATAGAATAAACGGTATTTAGGTTATTTATCAAGCCCATAAACTAAGTGTTTAATAAAGTGTTGATGAAAGTTGAATCGAGACATTTTTTTTTCTGGTATGGCAAACATGCCTTTTGCCACGGCTGATGTTATGTGGTCATCCCCTCATATAATACCGTGACATTCCAGAAACTTTTGTGACAGCTGAAATGTGTAAAATGCCTCAAAATGAATTCACCTATACCCTGTCCATTAGGTTAACCGTTTTTTGACAGCTGTCTTAGAACGTACATATTTCCAGATTACGTAAAAGTTAACTTTAAAATGCGTAATAAATTAAATATATAAACTGCCTTATCTTATTGAATTATCTTATTTATGGCTTCTTACAGGCATTATAATACCGTACGTGTATCAATCAATGTATTGGGTGTTCCTGCAATCACTAGTTCCATCTGTCAAAAAACGGTTTACCTAATGGACAGGGTATAAAACCTTTCAAACCAGAACACAGAAATAGATATGACGGAGGTAATTCCCCAGACGAGCTCCTTTACAAAGAGCCCTTCATACTTATAGGTATTTCAAGACTGGCTACCCATATTTTTACATAAATATAAAGCCTTTACAGTTACATGAGATTTAAACAAAACCGGCAAAGTGACGATTACTATAGGTACACCTCTGCCTCACCCGTTAGGGATTCCAGGCGTGGTGTATATGTTATGTAGCCGTCTGGGACCCTAGCTGGCCCTCGCTGGAATAATTGGTGCGTTTATTTATTTAAAACATAGTACTTCAAGCAAATACATGTACAGAGGCGGACTTAATGCCATTTTCTACCAGTCAACCTTTGGGTGATGCAGAGACAAACAGTGGCAGGTGCAATCATGAAAATTGAGGAAACAATATTTTAAATATAAAGATACGCATAAACCTATTTAAACTATAAATATAATACCGTTCCGTCCGTTTATTTATTTATTTAAAATCCGTTCTTTGTTATAGCAAGGTACGTAGCATCGATCGACTATGAACGGGCCAAGACCCAATAACCTGGACAAAACGAATTACACCCCACTTAAATGATTAAAAACTTAACAAGACCCACCACATACGTCTTACATGTGCCTTACCGTATGAATTACCTCAGCGGTAAACATGTAATCAGAGTGACATCTGCCCATCACGCGGCTTCGCTTGACATCATGACAGGATGCGACCAAACATGAATAATTATTATACAAGACGTCTTGAAGGTCGTCACTGAAACAATACATTGTTATAAGATGTTTATACAAGATTTAGAGGTAGCTTTATGAATGTAATATCATAATAGTTTCAGTTTTTGTTGATTTTGACAGCGATTTCATGGCAAAGATGGACACTTTACTGTCCAAACATAGAGATGCGTAGCCCCTATATCATTCTCCTGCCTTTATCGCAATTTATTTGGGTACGGTACAACATGTCTTCTTCTTCCATACTTCTCTATTAGTCGTCATCTCAGTAGTGACTCCCTTTCTAGCCATATCATCATTCACATAGTCCATCAATCATTCCTTTGGTCTTCCCCTACTCGTATAGCCATCCACATTCATACTCAAAACTTTTCTGACAGCATTTTCCGATGTGTAGATGCGTAGCCCCTAGATTTCAGGAATTTCAGGACCTTTAACTATTCTGTAATATACTTAGGGAATTAGTTGGATTCTTCCATCTATGACATGCCATACACGTCACTAACTGCTGTAGCACTCGTCCAGCACTTAAAAAAACAAAAGCAGGCGCACGTTATTAGGTATGGCTCTAATTTCATTAACACAGCTTGCTTACCACAAACTGTTACCAAAATCATCCCCGGAAGAATCATTTTACAAAAAGCTCTACCAATAAGCACTTCTTCGTGGCGAAACGACTTAAGAGCGTTTATAACGTACGGCATTTCATACAAACTTTCAAGTCCTTGTTTTTCGAAATGCATGAACCGATTTTAATGAATCTTCATACGCATAAGCAGGATACATATGTAGGTCTAAAAAGTTAGTAAAGAACATTTTCGAAATGTCTTATTTAAAAAAGATAATTGGAAATCTCTGTTTCTATGGAAAAATTAAAATCGGTCGAATTTAGCTGTAACACTATTTTTCGAAAATGTTCTCAATTAACTTTTTATCCTGCTTATGCGAAGGAAGTTTCATTAAAATCAGTTCATGCATTTCGAAAAACAAGGACTTGAAAGTTTATATGAAATGCCGTACGTTGTAAACGCTCTTAAACTTCGCAAAACCAAAACTTAGCGACTACAGCATTTTCAATAGCAGCACAAATTCTACTACTTGATACAAAAGGAACCTGTTCAAACTCACATCGTTACAGTATTGTGCTAGTAGACACCGGTAATCTCAATTACCATTCTCAATGAACACTAGGTCATGACGGCTGCGAATGACAATCAGAATCATTTCGAATCTCATTGGAGTCACAATGGCCTTGCAGCTGATAATTGTAGCAATTGTTGATATTATTTATATAACACGAAGTAATACTAAGTTGACAATGGAAGCCGTGCCGGACCCGATCGGGGCTGTTGTTTCGAAACCAGACAGTCTGCTCTTAGGCATAATAACAACGGAACGCGTGTGCCGGAAGAAACGGTCGGATATTCAGCATTTCATAGTGAGCATACACATGAGACGGTGAAACGTATCGCTTGTGTGTATAAGCACTTAAGGTTCAGTCTGCCTAAAGTCATTCTCTACCTGTACCAAATTTAATCGAAATCCGCTTAGCCTTAAGGTGTGAACCGGTTACAGACAGACAAAGTTTCTGTAGCATTTACGATGTCAAGTCAGGAAGTAAGTATAAATACAGCTAGCAATATCTTCCTGCTTTCAAATATCATGAATCAATCTTCCAAGTGCGGTGATTAAAAGACTCGGAATTGACAGACATCCACTATTTATAGCGGTCCAAGGTTCAACAGTGAACGATTCCAAGCTTATGATGACATGGGGTATTCATGGGGTATTCCTATAATCTTAGATGGCACTTAAGTACCTAGGTACAATTAAAACGCCACACCTATACAATTTCCTATGATCTTTATCAACGTTTTAAGCGAATCTTTATTGAATCGGATTTCCCCAAAACGATGTTTTTTCTATGACATTTGTTTGTGATTGTCATTACGTACATTGTACAATGTATGAACCGAATGTATGAGTCGGAAGTGTCTCATTAACATTCAATTTTGTTGAAACACAATTGGGTGAAAAGATTTTTTTGTGTTGAAATTGAAACTGGATTGTAATCTGTAAATTGAATGTGTTATGTTGTTTGTCATTTGATTTTGCGTTACTTACTTCGCTTGAATGTGAGTACGACTCATCAGTCACCATTCTACTGAAAGGTTTAAATCTCTTTCATAAAGGTCTCTCACCTTATCAGGCTTAGCATTCAAAGACGAGGTGCAGTCATAGTGTCTCTGCGTTGCCACTGATGAAGTCATGGAACCGGCTATGTTTTGGGCCAGCCAAATCAAATTCACTGTCGTGACACGACGAAGAATATCATTCAAAGTTTTCAGTCACTCATTCTTTGTATCATAAGATATATAATTCCTATAAAATAAAACATCTAATTCCTTTAGATATCTTAAGGTGTGTAAAGTTTTGTGAATATCAACATATGCCTTCTATTTCCGTGAAATTGGTTATCTCCATCTATTTTACCCGACTGCGGCGAAGTCAAAAGGAAAGGTAATTTTCTCCAGCTATACGGAAACCTAAGCACTGGTAGCCCAGTGGTAACGGTCGCGGTTTACGAGTTGTAGGCCCTAGGTTCGAAACCAGACAGGCGCTTTACTTTGTGTAAATTATTTCATCATTACTGCTCTCAGAACGGTGAAGGAAAACATCGTAACGAAACCGGCATGTCCTAGAACCAACAATTCTAAGACATGTGTCATCTACCAACCCGCACTGGGCCCGCGTGGTAGATTATAGCCCACTCTCTCTCGAAGAGAGAAGGCCTGTGTCCCAGCAGTGGGAATAATATAGGCTAATTATGATAGCAAAAACCGAAAAAATAGATAACTTCTCGTATGTCGTTTATTTGTTCAGCTTCAATGATCATGTCGTCCACATATACTTCAACTATTGCTTGTATTGTTGCAGGAATGTCGCGTGGTACTAGTAGCAGTTCAACATGGCGGGCGGCCAGCAACTACGCTTGCTGCTGTGGAAGGACTACCTCATACGAAAGAGAAAACTAGTAAGTTGCTTATATAATTATATTCTCCTCCCTAGTTACATAACATTTGCAGGAATTGCGATAAAATTTTAAGGTGCTACAAGGATTTTGGCGCCTGAATGATATTAACAGGGGCAGGGGAGGCGTTGTTAGTAAACATTTGTAAAATTGTATCGTAAAAACAAAATATCGGCGTGAGTTCCAATCTTTCCGAAAGATCCTTGTACAGTTTTATAAAAATTATCAGTTCTTTAGCGCCCTTGGAACATTATGATGCTTTCCCGTCGTTAGATTCGTTTAATGGCAAAGGATAAACATAGATTAATTTATTTGCCTTTCTGGGTTAATTGACGAGTGTATACCTAAGGGAGCGTCCAGATTAAGTAACATGTTATAAAACTTTTGTTATATAACACGTACATAACACATGAACATCTTATGTGATATAGTGTGGATATACCTGTATATTTCATTTTAAGGCTGGGTGTTGACTATCGAACTAATTCTAAAGCCTCAATGTGGTGAGGGTGCAGAATCTGTATTTTTAACTTTGTTGTTATAAAACCACATTCTTTTGTTTCAGATCACACTAACGGGCATATTATGGGCGTCGGCAATAATGTTCAGTTTATACGTAGTTAGGATCAACATAAATAATGAAGATTATCCCACATGTAAGTATCACAGTCGGTC
The DNA here is from genome assembly GCA_947507525.1 of Apamea epomidion. Lineage (NCBI taxonomy): Eukaryota > Metazoa > Arthropoda > Insecta > Lepidoptera > Noctuidae > Apamea > Apamea epomidion. The sequence continues at coordinate 1,221,654 of OX382239.1, forward strand.
TCCTCTCTCTTCGTCACGAACAGAATGGTTCGAACTGTAGTCAAAATATTTGCCAGTACGCAAGGTCTTAGTGGGGATGACCGCACTACTTTTTAGTAGCTCGCAAGTTTAACAAACTAATAGCTGTGCAACTGTCTGAAAGATGATATGGCTGCTATGTCAATGCAATAAAACCACAAAGAAGCAAAGATTTATGATCAAATGAAACGTAGATGCTATAAGTATGTGCTGGAATGTTCTTAAAATTACGAGAATTGCCCCTCAGATGTGTTTATCACAAATTCATCAGCAAACATCAAACGTAACACTAAGTTCGCGAGCAGCATTCAATTAAATAATTTTAAGGTTCTTTGATCGTCCGGTGATGACGAAATGTTCACTTTCCATTGTTTCATTGTTTTATTTTCTGTCTCTTCAATGTGCAATGTTAATTTGATTATCATGTAATTGACTGTGTATCACATAATGACAAATTATATATCATGCAAACCTAATCTAAATTTAGTCATTAAAGCCCTGGGTCTAACCGGGTAATAATCTTGTACTGAATTACATTATATCCCGCTGGTCGATAAAGTGATTTGAATTAGAGACCTCAACTGAAAATTCGCATAAAAACTTTTTTTTTTATTATCGAATTGCTTTTGATTACCTTGTAGAAGGTTTGAAATGTAGAGTATACTCTACATTTCTCTTATGAATATCTGCTTCTGCATTACTCATTCTCCTGTTTCCTAAATGATTTGTGTTCGGCGCATTAAGCCCTCATTTACGGAGATGCGGGTCGTTGCGCGTTGCGTTCTGCGGCGCGGCCCGCACTGAATTCAAACATATGGCGGTATGAGTGCGTTTACGGAGAAGCGATTTTAGACGCGTTTGCTTGAAATGGAGCGTTTTTTGCGGCCGAGCCCGCGGCTGCACCGCCGCGTCTCACGCGGCGTTTATCGCGGCGGCGCACGCAGCGGCAATTCTCGATGAAGCGATGCTCGCGGCGGAATTTTCTGCCAGTCATATTTGGAAATTGCAGAACGCAGACGTAGTCACCGTCACAATGGAGTATGATATGATCGATTTTTAGAAAACTGGTCAGTTTGATTGAGTATCCCGCGTGCTTTGCTACACGCTTGAGGATTCAACGTCTTATATTGCCATACGTTTGTGTTTACGCGTGCGATGATAAGTGCCGCTTGACGCGCCGCCGCTCCGTAAACAGAAAAATCGTACGACGCGCCGCGAGAAGCCACGCCGCACGCGACGCGCGACGCCCCGCGTCTCCGTAAATGAGGCCTAAGTCTTCTTCTTCCATACGCATCTTTATCAGCCGTCATCTCAGTAGGTCCTCTTTCTTGCCTTATCATCTTTCACACATCCCATCCATAGTTTCTTGTTTTTTTGGTCTTCCGCTACTCTACGGATAGCCATCCATATTTATAGTTTAAGCTTTCCGTACAACATGTTCGTCAACCTGACGATATTAACTTGCGCTGTGGCTCTGTCCCGCTTAGGGTCACATTATTATGCTGAGAGATGGCCGTTTTGCGTGTTTACATGCATATTTCCCCCTAAATTGTTGCTTTTTTTGTGTTTGTTTCTTTTTTTTGTTTGTATAGCATATAAACGTGTTTTTTTTTGTTGTTTTCTTTATTATATTCTGTTATTTTGTCCGTATTATACCTATTCTATTACTTGTTTAGGTGGGTTCCCTGCGCGGGCGCTTCCCAGCGCTGGTATGATGAAGTTTATGCAGTCTTTCATTTGCAGTGTCAACAACGAGTGTTCACCTTTGAATAAATCTGACGAACTACCCACTTATGAAAATTCCAAGTAAGTTTACCACAGTTTTTTTTTTTTTTTAGAAAACTTTGTAAGATATACTCGTTCAAAACAGGGGCCCATTATTGACCTCGATCTCGGCTGGTGCGATGGACAAAATCTAAATTGGCGCGTATCCAGAAGGTTAAATATATCTTTAAACTAAGTAAAAAATTGTTAATATGAAAATATTTTACAGATTAACCTATCTGCAACGAAAGCTAGCACCTCTCTTTAATGATTCAGTGCTGGACATATTAGCTTTCGTGCCAGATGCTATCAAACTCCTGGCTACATTAGCAGACGTGGTGGACGAGCCAGCATTTATAGATATTAGTAGTAAGTACCAGTTTATCACGTCAAAAACATGTCGAAGAAAAATAACCCACTGTATTTCGTTGGAATTATGCATGTGTGTGTCACGACCATTTTGAAATTATAACCATCATCTAACCCTAAAGACATTACGGTGTTTGTAATATTTGTTATTACAATATTTACAATCCGAAGAAGAACTTAAACTGCTATGTATAAACATATCCGTTGAAGTTTTTATTCGGGTTATACCTACCGGGTTATGTTACTATACCGTACCTACCGACACATTCAGAGACAAAGCAGTAGCAAGTAGAACCATGGCAATAATGATATTTTCTTTTACAGAAAATGGTCTAAAAGTGAAAGACCTATTCGTCAAACCGCGAAGAATAAAACGTTACCTTACGGATAAGTTGGAGCTGAATGATGACGTCGCAGAGAGCGTCATGGATGCCGAGCTCAGTTTTCAAGGTGTAAGTTTGTGTGTAGCTAGAAATAACTCTAATAATCATAATATAATAACAGTAGATGAAGAGTAAAATTTAACACAAGTGTGGGATTAAGAAAATGAACTAATGCTAGATTTGTAAAATGAAATAAACTCTACTAATCGTTAATAAATTAATACTGAGTGTAAATTGTATTGTTACTAAATAATTTATAATGAGATTAATTGATTTTGCTACTTTAACATTATAACACTATGATGGAAAGAAGACAAGAAATTACTATGTAAATAAAAGCAGAATTTTATTGCAATTACCGATTAATAAGATGAAGATAAAACATAATTTATTTGTAAAAATGTATATTAAACAACTAAGTGTTTTTCAATTACAGTTATTGAAAGGCGAGATGAACAGATGTAGCATAACCTCCTTAAATCAAACCATAATAATGGAAAACCATGAACACATGGACATATTAGTGGAGAAGCTGTGTTCGATGTCAATGGAGGACTTACAAAAGATATTTATTGATGTACTGTTCCAAGTAGATTATAGTAAATATATGACAATGGTGAGTTACAAACAGATACTGATTTTATATTTCAGCTGACTTATAAAATTTGATTAGCTATCCATATTGTAAAGCCAGCCTTTCAAACCTACATGATACCATTATGTTTCAGTTGGGCCATATGTACTTCAAACTGTCAGGAGATAATAGATTAAGTACTCTAGGCGATATGTTAACGGCTGTGCTACGTATGATGCGGCTCCAGAACTTCCTGCCTCCGGAGCTGGTCTCCATTTTCCAAGGTCAAGAGGCGGACTTTAGTTACATACAGCTAAGTTTGTAAGTTTCCAAATAATCGGTATAATAAATAGTCTTATTGTCCCATCGACGCTATTTTACTAATGCATATTGTTTTAGAATACCAAAACTAATGGATCTATTCAAACCAACATTTGGCGATACTCAATCCTATGAAATAATTAAAGATTTTACTGACGCTATTGTGATTGGACTCCAGTTTATGGACAAAATATTTGCCAAACAACGCCATGATCAAATAGGTAGAGCTGCTGATACTACACAAGAAACTGGTTTACATGCTGTATCTAATGTATTCCACAATGCAGCTAATGTGTTTAATGAAGCTATGGAAAAGGATTCGTCGCTTGATGCATTCAGTATGTAAGTAGAAAACTTAAACATATGAAATTACTTAATGCGTTTCAAACAAAAATTAATCTTAACATTAATGATTACGGTTCATATTTCAGCTTATCCCAAGTAATGAACTTCATCAACAAGTTCTTTGAAAAAAAAACAAAACATGATGTACTGTTCTACTCCACACTTCTAGCCAAGCTGATGGAGAGCGCCTACAAAGTGATCGATATAAACATGCATATTGAACAGTTAACCTACAATGTTACCCTGAGGAACCCCAGCGCTATTAAAATACTTAAAAAAATACCACCGAATATTGTTGGAAAGGCTTTTGAAGCTTTGGCTGATGCTGAGAGAACTCAGGTAAATAATTATGCAAAGTAAAATAGTTTTTTTATGTGCATATTTTTGTCAAACGCTTTTGATAAATAATTTTGATTAAATATCGACTATTTCTTTTACTGTCTTACAGATCTTGACATCAAAAATCAACATTCCTGGACAAATGTTCTGCGATGTCTATAAACTTCAAACGTTTTTCGTGATATCTGAGGTGGATGCAGAGTCTCTCAAGAAACAGCTGTGCAGTGACGCGTGGAAGAACTATGTCACTGACTTGATTGAGTCTTTTGGAGTATCTGAAGTTAAGAACAATGTAAGTTGAGATTATTCTTTTTATTTTTTAAGAATAAATTGTAACTGGCTCTACTTTAACTTAAAAGTAACATTCCGTGTCATCACTACGTTCCATGAGCAGCTAATTGCATAATTTCTAACAAATTAAAAGTTGGACACCTTAACTCGAGGGTTTTGCCCTAACAACGGAATCGTATCACTTAACTATTTTAACCGGTTGAATGCCGTAATTACAGAAACAATTAAAAAACCATTGTGTCTCGCGTGGATCCACGTTCGATATGAAGGGTTAATAAATGAATTCATTTTTAATTTCCCAGATAAACAACATGGCATCCCTCCTTATCCAAGAAACCCTGGGCAAGGATACGAGTAACCAGCTATACACCATCGATCAAGACTTTCAAGTCCTCAAGAACTTCAGCCAGGCCCTCGTGAGGATAGAGACGGAGAAGAGACCTGAAGTGGCCTGGGGCAGTCTGTTCCAGGTGAACGAAGAGTCGAAGCTTATGAAGGTGGTAAGAGCGAAGGGACATCTGGGGAAACAGATGCTGTAAGTAGACTCAGAAATTGCTCATATGCTTACTATTACTAGGCCATAAATATGGCACATCGATTTTTAAAAAAGTTTTATAGACAAGTCATCTGTGAAACCTTTACCTGCGTGACAGTCTCTTTCTGATGTTCGATGTTCATATTTATGGCTGGATAAAGTCCATTATGGCATGCAATACTATTTGTGTAACAGTACAAGAAAACCTTTTACACATTATAATGTGTAAGCTGTTTTGTATGTAGTAAAATAGTGTTACATCTGTATAGCACAGGATAGTAATAAGAATTAAAACATTGGTATTGCAGCTAACTATACTACCGACTTTTGTAAATCCTGGGCATTTATAATATAATCATTTACTTATGCTGTTAATTTTCTTTCAGAATAGTACTCCACGGAGCCTTAGCCAAAGAAATCGTCCAGCAGAATCCGATCCTTGACTTCAAGATCTCCCCGTACTTGAATGACGTCATTATCCTGGTATCGGCCATCAACGAACAGTTGGAGCAGACCACAGAGGCTGAGGCGAAGGCTTTCAAGGATGTGTACGTTGATGTGGTTGCGACACTGCTCATGACGGCCCTGAATGAAGAAAAGGTATGTTAAGATAGTTTAATTGTGGTTATAGATAAGAATTAGAAGAAGAATAATGAAAATATTTGATTTTGTTACAAGGATTTTGTTGGATTATAATATAATCTTAGTGAATTACTGAAAACGAAATGGTTAGAGTATTTAATAAAATTATAAGTAAACTTGTTAATTTTGTTGAATTTCGCTGTTCAGGTGCAAGTGAAGAAGCTATCATTATTTCAGTGCGAGAAAGAGATAAACTATACTACGTACGTTACTAGGGCAATATGTATATTGCCCTAGTAACTCCTGATTTTTTGCTTAAATATTCTTTTTACGTACATCATTATGAGGAAATCGACCATGATTAAATCTAAGATGACAAAAATAATGCTCATATTTTTCCTTGATAGACTTACAAAGCTCTATCTACCTACGGTGAGGACATCCTATGCAACGGTGTGGAAACAGCGAGTGAATACTTAGAACTACCAACAGAGAAAGACAAAAAGATCAAGCTAGTGGTAGCACTGTGTGACGCCACTACTGCCATCGAGAACGGACTCACAGCTGACTCTGCTATTTCGAAAGCTGTAAGTGAACTATTCGGATCATCTGTAACTGTTACTAAGAACAGTGACGTTCTTTTAGTGTCGATCAACTTTACAGTCCCAAATAAACATTGCATAAATGATACTCTAGTATACGCACTATGCTCAATGTCATTGAAATCAAGAGTTATGGTATATGACATTTATTTCTCAAAAACAGCATACTTATTCACTTAGAATGAAAAACAAAACTGGTTGCATACATATAAACGTTCCTTGGAACGAGTATCGGAAAGGTATGTTTAAAGTTAGACGTAGGTACAATATAGTTAGTCATTAACTTATCATTATGTTGAGTAGTGGCAGCCCAGTGATAACGGCCGCGACTTACGGTTGTATGTCGTGGGTTCGAACCCAGACTGGCGCTTTACTTTGTGTGAATTATTTCATAACCACTGCTCTCAAAACAGTGAAGGAAAACATCATGAGGAAACCGGGATGTCCTAGAACCAAAAATTCGAAGACATGTGACATCTACCATACCATACCAGGCCCGCGTGGTGGATTACGGCCCACTCCCTCTCACAGAGAGGAGGCCTGTGTCCCAGCAGTGGGAATGTTATAGGCTGATTATGCTTATGCTATGTTAGTGAAATAAACTATGCTAAAAGAGGTCGAGTTTAGAAGGTTGAGGAATCAAAACATACTGATATACTCGTATGTGCTTTCGGCTTTAACATACTAGCGACCCGCCCCTTCCTTGCACGATTTTTACGAGTTGATAAAACATTGAGATTTCTTTATTATAATTATGTAAATTTATTATTAATGTATTTTACACGTAAACCTTCCGGAATAAATTCTCTGAATGATAGTGAAAACCATATCAAAATTCGGTGTATTTAAGAACAACGTGTTCGCACAGACAGACATAAAAAACGCCTTTAATTTATTATATGTTTTTGTTTAGATATACCTATAGACATAGAATTATATTCTCCAGTCATAACAAGGTACTGTTTTATTAATAAAGAACACATCAATGCATAATTTCGACCTGAAGCAAGTTTTCAGCTTCATAGCTATAGTTAGCTATGTAGCTTTATAATAAACGCAAAGAAACTCATAATCTAAAAACCCGCTCAAACTATTTATTTCTCTCCCAGATTTCCACCATCAAGAACTCCTCACACCCAGTGATAAACCTAAACTGGAATAACCTCATCAACAACCTGAAGTCCCTGTACGTGAAGCTAGACAGAGACTATACATACCTCTTCCAGTACAACAGCTTTAACATGGATGAGGTCACCAAGAAGCGGGTAGACTCCTTGTTCGACGAGGCCAAGGAGTTCTGGTTCGGACTAAAGAATATGGAGAGAAGTCTGAGGCTAAGGTGTGTAGAAATAGTTACAGATTTTGTGCTAGTATTTAACTTTTCAATATTCTAAGGATACGTAACTTTAAGACACTCTAAATAGGCATGAACTTTAATTTATGACGAGTTATTGGATACTTATATTATTATTATCAGCCAATCAAGGTTGTAGTAAAGGGCTCGTGGCTAAATAATAACAGCCGCACAGGTCGAGCAAAGCTACGCTCGTCGGTTCGTGGATGGGTGACCATAACATATCGAGACTCCTCATTGCCTAGCAAAGCACGTTAAGCTGTTGGTCCCGGCTGTCATTTGTAGATCTTTGTCAGTCGTTAAGGTAGTCATAAGCCCAAAAATCTGACAACCAGTCTTACCAAGGGGTATAGTGTATAGTGGTATCGCTATGGAGGATATTGGTATGCTAAATACAAAATGTTATGGGATATGTTGTCAATAAATAAATCAAACTAGCTGTATTATCGTCCCCTATTTAATACTTATTCATTAAAATATGGGCGTGTCCTTCGGATGTTGTGATGTTATGTTACGCAACATTATTGATATCTAATGAATGTAAACCGGGTTCTCCCTCACCGCTAATTATATCATTACATCTGGCAATATCAAAGAGGTCAAAATGCATTCGTCTGTCAGATTAGATGCGCGTTATAATAAGCGTAACTTATTTAATCATTGGCCTTTTCAACTACGCCTTAACCATAAGAGTGATTAAGCGATACAGGAAAAATTAGAAATAGCTATACAGGCATATCACGAAAGTGACAATTTAAGTGTGGCTTAATGAACATGCACGAAGACACAGTTGCTATACCCTGTCCATTAGGTAAACCGTTTTTTGACAGATGGAACTAGTGATTACAGCTCACACAATACATTGATGGATACACGTACGGTATTATAATGTCTGTAAGAAGCCATAAATAAGATAATTCAATAAGATAGGGCAGTTTATATATTTATTTTATTACGCATTCTTAAGTTAACTTTTACGTAATCTGGAATAGTTACGTTCTAAGACAGCTGTCAAAAAACGATTAACCTAATGGACGGGGTATAAACATTACTCACTATGAATGCGAAACTTTATCATGCTGCCAGCAATACTGCAACGTTCCCGCAACACAAAACCTTTTTGCTGTAACAATATTGTGTATCTTTTGTTTTGTTTCCAATTACATAAACACACCTTACACCCGTGTTTGACAAATAGCTATTTGTCTCTTTCTTTCTCAACTAACTATAATTGAACTTCACGATTTTCTGATCTCCTCTAACTCTTCCATTCCAGCGTAAAACTATTTTTCCGTTTTCTGGACATCTTGGACCATGGTCTGTTCGGCGTGAGTGGCGAATTCTGGCTGAGGATAAAGTATGCAATCACGACCACTGCTGGACCCGTCAGCGTTTTCGATGAAACTGTCAAATTGGTTGCAGGTAACATTCTACTTTTTGTGATTTACGAATCTAAGAAACGGACTTAGCTTCCTTTAGTGGGGCAGCTTAAGAAGATGAATAGGTACAACTTTTTTGATCTAGTGGTTGCTAGTGCGGCTGTTTTGGTTAGATTCCAACTTTGGCCAAAGTGTAGTATGCCCGGTAAACGCTAATAGTTGTTTCTTCGTTTACATGGAAAGATCCCAAAGGTTTAAGGATACAGGGTGGCAAACTGTATCTATGAATTCAGCACATTATTTTAGACTCCCTAGAGTAGAAATTTTCAGCGGGCATTTTTTTTATAACCGACCAAAAATTTCAAAGCAGGGGCTTTCAGCATCCTTTTATCATCCATGGTAATAGATTGCGCGTCGATGTGCCTGGCTCCCTGTATACCAGCGTTTTCTTTAATATAATCAAATGGTGTTTTACTGTGGTAACTAATGTCTTTGCCAAGATAAATGATCAAGTCTATTATATAATCATTTATAGAAAAACCATGTCCAGTACATTATTGGGCCTTGATGGAAAAGTCTTCATCTGATGTCAGCAGTCTAACAAACGATCTTACAATTTCAGCGTTACTGACAAACAGCACGTTCACGAGTAATCTACCTCCGACCACCGTGAAAGCTCTCAGTAACATCATCCCGAACATCCCACAGCTGACTGTGGATGCTGTGGACATCATCATGCGTGATGATACGGATGTAAGTATCTTCAGCTAGATCTTCCTTTGAGCAATCTTCCTTTCCTTTTGATGCATCTAAAATGCATTATTGTGCATACACCCGAGCGACGCACGTCAACAGCAGAGGCAACTGCTGCTGTCGACGAGCGTCGACGGTGGTTGTCGTCAACAACGTGCCGCTCGTGTATTTGATTATGGTGAATCAACCTGGACTTTTTGTCTCATTTTTGACCCTAACTCATTACATTTACAGGTGGCCCCAATAATCTCTCTTGTAAACTCTGAGCCCCCTTGGCCATGTTCCACCACTAGCATGTCGGAACTGCTGCAAATGAACCCTACTTCCAAAGACGCAGTGAGAGGAATAGAAACCATACTGTGCATGAATAAGGAGTTCATGGACGAATGGGTCGAGTATCTTGCTGCTAAGAATAATTCTGTCAAAGTAAGTAACAATTTTAGAAGTATGTTATAGTTTTTATGCTATTTTTACTCCCGCTCACTGAAAAGAGGCCTGTGTCCCAGCAGTGGGAAGAAGAAGTGGTGGATAAGTGTATATGTTATTTTGGTGGTAAAAAGCAATCTGACCACCTGATATACGTGGTCAGCATGTAGACATCGCAGGTGCGTCGACATGCCAGGATCACGGCTGAATTGTCTCATGATCGTAAATGTATTTGCTCATGGTTCATCAGCAACCTATAGCAGTTGATTGCTGGACACAGGCCTCTATAATTGCACGCCATTTAGCTCGTTTCTCGGCAACTCTCGTCCAGCTGCTACCAGCCACCCTGCGAAGATCGTCGCTCCACCTAGCCTGAGGACTTCCTACCTTACGTTTGCCGATTCGCGGTCTTCACTCAAGAACACGTCTACGCCGGCCCATTGCCACGTCAGCTTGCTTATTCTGTGAGCCGACAAGTTTGGTTCTCTGCCGGATCATCTCATTCCGGATTCTATCCTTCAAAGAGACTCCAAACATTGTTCGCGAACTTGAATGAACCAGCCGTACCGTGCTCATTGATAATATTAGACAAATAAAATTCAAAATTTACCTCGAGATTCGAAATTGGATTGCCGGAAAATTTTCTTACATTCCGCATACATAACCTTTCCTTGATTATAGTGCAGTGTGCTTCTATCGAGTTGGCAAAAGCTATATGGGATATATTCCCGCGATGAAAAGATTTGGCAGTCAGCTTTTTTATGATGTCTACAATCCTAATTTTATCTTCCAGATCTCCTCAACATGGAACACCACAGACTACCCGCCCCACCTCTTCCTCCAGTTCTCGTCCATGTTCGACTCCTTGGTGGAAGATGCCTTGATCACCAAGGATGCCATGCAGTACGTGTTCAATGACAACGCTGACGGACGCCTCGGTTTGAAGGAGGCCTGGCAGTATGCTGTGCAGGCACTCAATACTACGGAGAGAGATGTTGTGCTAAGGTTTGTAAAACAAACATAGCATAAAAAAGCGCATACTATTGAGACATACACCAATACTTGGGTATTGGCGAGTTTTCCACGAGGAATCTGGACCAGCCGGTCGATTCTGTAAAAACCTCACCGTGAAAACTCATGTGAAGTGAGCTTGATGTGAGTTGTCAGTAGTGTCAATCCCTAGCATTATTTGGAATGACAGCTCACTCCACGCTCACTTCACCTAAGTTTTCACGGTGAGATGGTTACAGAATCGCACTGCAGGACTCAGTAGTCGATCTTGGTAGGTCAGCGAAGCATTTATGTAGTTATGAAAATATAATATAAAAATATAGAATAAATTGATAAAACAATTTTTGATGACCGCCGATCTGCTGGGTGGTACTCTCTGTATACGATTATAGTTATCTTCTTGTTCACAAAAGTATGACATTAAACTTATTGTATTAAATTGGAAGCTGTCCCTTACAAAACGAGTCATCACACTTCGAAAAGTTTATAATAACTAAACATTTGCACGGTAGGCTAAATACAGTCGACATTGTGTTGAACAAACCTCTGCTTAACCCTTCGGATAATAGAGGCGTGATGTTATGTTATTACGAAAAAGTTTGAAGCGCGCAAAGTATTTGATAACTATATTTTTAACCACTCCAAAACTGATTAATGAATTCCACTTTGGCAGGAAACTCTTCACCAAAGTCGACATAGTCTTCAACGCGATGAACGACTCCTCGATCCCTAGCGACGTGCCGATGAGCAACCTCTGGGAGAGGTACTCCAAGTGCATCGTCAACATGGATGATGACTGCAGACTGCTCGGCAGGAAGGCCTGGAAGAACTTCTTCGGATCCCTCTCGATCATCCTCGAGAACATTGCCACTGACTTGTTGAATTACTTTACGGAAGTAAATGGTAACGATTCATTGCGTTTTGCCATTTCTGGGCTAATTAATAACAGCTGCTCGGGTCGATCCAAGGTTAAGCTACGCTTGCCGCGGTTGGTCCGTGGATAGGTTACCATTCATTACATGTTGACCTCTCCATGCCTCGCAAGGCACGTCGAACCGTTGGTTCCAGCTGTCAATTGTAGATCGTTGACAGTTGTTACGAGTAGTCAAAAGCCCGACAGTCTGACAATCAATCTTACCTAGGAGTATATCGTTTACCCAGTAACTGGGTTGTGGAGGTCAGATAAGCAGCTCCATGTAAAACACTGGTACTCAGCTGCATCCGCTAAGACTAGAATAGTTGGGAGAAGGCTTGGCAGATTAATTTCTTCTATTTATTGTGACTAAATACATTTTTTGCTTCCTGATCGACACTGAGTTTATTTATGAGTTTACTTCTTTTAATGTATCCTTACAATTCCATGTTCGCTTATTCCAACAACATCAACCAACAACATCAACAACAACAACATCAACATCATCCTTCCCGTCACTTCTCCTTAAAGGTTCATTAGAAAACCAGCGTCAGACAGCATCCGTCTGGCATTAATGCTGAAATGAACCTTTTTGGCGCAGCCGTGAGGCACACACTATTGTTGTCTGAAACATTATTTTAATTTTATTAATATTGTATTTGGTGTTTCACGAACTGTGTCCAAATAAACTTTTTTTCTTTCTTTCCTTCAAACTTTTTTTCTTTCTTGCCTGTTCCAATTTATTTGGGCTCGCCGCTCAATATGTCTTTTTTCCCATTATACAAACATTTACATCAGTCCCGGTTTATATATTACATATATTTAACACTAGCTGCGCCCCGCGGTTTCACCCGCATAGGTTTCGATTCCGTGTGAATATCGGAATAAAAAGTATCCTATATGTTAATCCTGGTTATAAAATATCTGTGTGCCAAATTTCATCCAAATCTGTTCTGTAGTTTTTGTGTTAAAGAGTAGCAAACATCTATCCATCCACACTTTCACGTTTATAATATTAGTAGGATTTTTTTTAAACTTGAGGTCAGAAAGTTAACTTTTAGATCTCCTAATAATTATCTCTTACATTGTTTGCTTGTTTACAGAACCAAACGCGAACATACTACAAGTACTCGGCTTCACTCGGAGCACGGGGCTGTACATTCTGTACGACAAGATGCCCGAGTTCATCGGAGTGCTGCTCAACTCCTACTGGGACTTCGGGTTTATGAGCCAAGTAACTTAGATATATAGTTTGTCAATCTTTTCTCCTATATTTCTTTTTGATAATAAGGCAAGGAATATCTTGGCTGACATGACAATTGTTCATAAACATAAAAATGTTCTGCCACAATATACCACCAGTCGGTGTCACTCAGCATAGACAGTGTTCGTCGAACCCTTTCGATGTGTCGTCAACATGGCGGCAACCAACGCTAGATGAGAAGACACCGTCTCTAGATTAAATACTTTAAACAAATTTACCCCATTAATTATATGCTTTTGATGAACTGGAAACCCTTATTAAAATATTATCTACTACTTAAACTGAACTCCTAACATTATCAGGTTCGTCGCGCATCTCAATCTCAGTTCTGGGACTGTGGGGCCGTAATTTCCTCCATGGTGATTCCTCCGGGCAGCATCATCGACGCCACCTTCATGAAGAAGATCCAGCCCTTCGTGTGTCCCTCTCTGCTGCACTGGCTCTCCTTGCCCAGGGGAGAGAACACGCTGCTCAATGTGTTCTCTAAACCTGTGAGTATGAAACTGAAATAATATCTTTGGTGTATCATTTGATTGTGTGCAGACCAATATTGTACGCAGGCGACAGACTTGTTGTGCGATCGAATCTGAGAGTTCTGCATTCTTTTCTGATTGTTACATTCATAATTATAACTATAACAGTTGTCTTTTATATGGACAAAAAGTATAATCATATCGCGAATAGTCCTACAAAATTTCGCAGATACTACATTGCCCCTTTATCATTCGGTCTGTTTGGGGAGCAATGAAAAGGTTAAGAGGTGTCAACATCTAAGCTATTGCTATTATTTTCAGCAATATTACTTCTTCACAATTCATGTGGAAAATCTAACAAGCAGATTTGAAAACGCTTACACCAAAGCTGTAGAGTTGGCTGACTACTTGACTGAAATATCCAAGAAGAACAAAACTCTACTGACAGATGATGACATCAAATTGAATACAATCGAAGGAAAACTAGAAAAAATCGTCGATGCAGTATTAAGTTTCAAATTCAATGAAAACAGTCCTTCATATCGGTTGTTCAACGAAATTAATATGAAACAATTTGTAGCACATATTTATTTAGCTAGAATTGTCAGTATTATTAATAAGCTGTCCACAGAGATCAATACATTAGATATTAACAACTTATACCCAGGTACTGATCAACAAATGAAAGCGGTCGCCGGTGACTGGAAAACGATCAAATATTTGTTTAAAAGAAAACCATCAGACGCTTTAAATATACACTTTGACATATTAACAGATGTTATATGGACTAATAATGAGAATTATGGCATTGTTGATGCCATTGACAAAATGTGCAATGATTTGGAAGCAAATACAATGAAAACGATTTTAGTTAGTGATGAGAGAGTAAAAAGTTACATTTGTACTAAAGCATATGGTCTGATATATGGCGCTGTACAAGATGTAACAGTAAAAGATTACGAAACTGCAAGGAAAAGTTTGTTGAATCTAGTGGACACTTTGAAAAGTGGTGGAGATAATGTTACAGATGTATTTGAATTTCTGAGCAATAGGTAAGTCTACTTACATTTTTCTAAGTTCTTAGCAAGCAATTTAAAAATATATCTGGAGATAGATATTTAAATTGATGTGAAAATTTCGTCCATTTCACAGAAAACAACTTATAAACGTCCTGCGAACTTCAACCAAGCATTCATATGACCTGAGCATTCCTATCTACCTGAAGTACTTGCAGTCCAACATGCAGAGCTATGACGTCATCCTGCGCTTCCTAGCCGGCGAAGACTGGTGGAAACTCCTCAGGAATCTCTACAACGGACCCTATGCTAGCAAGTTCTTGGGCTATTTAGAAAACAGCTTCGATGTCGCTGAAGATCTGCTCAGTAACTTCGATGAGATACATGTAAGTGAAATTTTTTCCTGGTTAAAATCTTATCAGAAGCCATAGCCGTATCACAAGCATGTGCTTGAAAATGTAATTTTTTCACAATATCTTGCTTTCGCGGTATACTCCTGTTTTCACAATGTATTCATTTGTTTTTTTTCTAACAAAACGACCAAAGGGCAATACCTGACTTTCAATTGCTGCAACTGCTTGATATTACTGTCACTGCTTCATATTCACGTGTAAGCTAATTCAGAAGATTTATCGATCTAAGTGCATTGAGTGCTTCGTGCTTAAGTGGACATGGCAGATTGCTCGCAGAGCATATGACCGATAGGGCCGAAAGTTTCTGGAGTGGCGACTGCGTACTGGGAGACGTAGCGTTGGAAGGTCTTCCACAAGATGGACCGAAAACTTGGTGAAGGCCGCAAGAATCCGCTGGATGCGGGAAGCACAGAACCGGTCAAAGTAGCAGTGCTTAGGGGAAGCCTATGTCGAGCAGTGGACGTCTTTCGGCTAAAATGATGAAGTGCATTGGGATAGTTCATAAACTTGAGTTTAAATACCGACTGACTGAATGTAACTTTATTCCCCTCAGATAGTCCGCCTTCTCCACGACATCGACGTAAATCAGACGGAATCGTTCTGCCTACCCAACATCACGCTGTCTGACTACATCCCGGATCGGACCGGTCTGTGGTCAGACCTCAAGCAACAGATATGTGCAGCGGATAAGACTGAGCTGTATAAGGAACTGCCGCCACTGCTGTTTGCGTCTCAAGTAAGTGATCATACAGTACTAGCGATTGCCCGCAACTTCGTCTGCGATCCAGGATAAAAAATAGCCTATGCATCCTTACCCACGCCATAGTGCATCCGTGTGCCTTTCATGCAAATCCTTTCGCAAACTTACTTTCGCATTTATAAAATTAAAGTTTACATTATTATAGTACCTACATAATTTCAATATCTGTTTTGTGTGGTACGAGTAACATGTTTTTTTTTTACAAGAAATCTCCATGTTGTTTATGATGATTGAGAGATGAAGGTTATGATGGTTTTTAACGGCAATATAATAAGCACCCTCATTAATGGGCCCTTATTATTTTACTGTTGAATCTATACATATAGTTAAAAGAGCAGTCATTTGAAAAATAATGTCGAGTTTTAAACTTTGAACGTCACAATAGCAAGTCGAACTATTAATTTCCAAAGCAATTTATATAAACTAATAAAAAGCGTAATAATATATGCTAACATTTCAGTATATGAAAAAAGAAGCAAAAGAATCATGAGGCATCCAAAAATTTGTCCGCATCACTGTCAACAGGAACCAATAAAAACTTATACATAACCGGCATGATGTCGGTGTACTATATAATTGGTACACCTCTGCCGAACCCTGCGAAGGGTTATGTTATTAGCTAGTTACACAAAAAATACTATCTTAATGAGTTGCAATTTCCAGGGCTACGAAAACTCCTTATCACTATCCAAAGATATCGACTACACCGCGGTCGATGCGGACATATCCAAGATAGAATCAAGACTAGACCTCATCAGAGGTGGACCGAAACCACCTCAGAACCCGTCATGGGTGACAGACGAGAAGATCCAGCACTTAAGGATGGTGGCTCTGCAGCTGCTGTCCAAGGAAACGCTGACAAAGATCTCGTTTGCGATGCTGAGCAACGGAGTCGATGCTGGCACGCTGTTCTTGAATAACAGGTAATAGCAATCACTCAACTCAGCCTATCGCAGTCCACTGCTGTCCTCCGCCTTCCGCATCCAGTCTGTCCCAGCCACCTTCTTTAGATCGTCCGTCCATCTAGTTGGGGGGCGCCCCACACTACGCTTGCCGTTACGCGGTCTCCACTCCAGGTAATAGCAATGCTTTAAAAAAAATCACAGCTTCAATGTCCTTGATATAGCAGTTGCACGCCCCTTGTTGAACACGGTGACCTAGATTCCATCCCCAGGGCAAAGACTTGTTGTATTTTGTTAATCAGAAATTTCTCAGTTTGGGTCCACAATGGGCTTTCCCGTATGACATGATTGTGGCTTAAAACTTACACTACTGCTGCTGCTTATGCGTTTCTTAAATAGTAAGGAAAGAAAATACGTTTATTTGCGGCAAATATGACACTAAGAAAGAACACAAACACAAAGAAAGAACAAGACCCTATGTGAGATGGCGTCAACCGGCGATGTCGTGATGACGTCAACCGGTGCAGAATACGATAAGATAGTAGATATAGTAGTAGTACATATAGTAACCTTTGAAGAAAAAGTATTACAAGAGCTTTCATAGTTTATTTCTCAGAAAAAATGGCAAATACTAGGGATCATTTTTAAGGGAACTATTTTTAATAATTGTTTCTCTGCCAGCCAATGCACAGTGTGCTCCCAATTCACGACGTGGTTCAAGCAGCTGAACCTACAGCTGTTCAAGAAGCAGGAGTACGACAACCTGCTGTGCCACCTGCAGACCATGAGCCTAGACGACGTGTACCACTCGCTGAAGAACGAGTTCCACTGGGACATGGCCATCAGAGAGGTCAGTCTTTTATGCTCTACGAAGTGATCTTACCGCACTAACAATAGCAATGGCTTTCATTTTGACAGTTCAGCAACATTCATTGCATTATTTACGTTACTGAGCAGACGATTTTTTTAAATATAGGAAGTAATGGATTAACAATTTCCTTCAAAATCTATAGCTATAACTATAACACACTTTCAATCACAGTGATTGAAAGTGTGTGACGCCATTACCACGTCGGTGTTAAACATAAAGAGAAGTGCAACGGGGAACTAAGACGAGCATAGAGCTGAGAATGCATGACTTACGCAGACGTCGAATAATGAATCTTATAATAAGTGTCTTAAAGTTGCTAACAACTTGACGGCCATGAGGAGCGGTTTGAAATCTGTGGTTTTCGAACAACTTTACCCTTTGCTGACCCGGAAAATAAAGTGTATAATTGGTTGTAGTACAAAAATCTTTATCGTTGCGCTCCTCTTGGGACCCTGGGGCCTTTGCAATGTTCTGGCACTACGATTTTGTACGCAAGAATCTTTATAACCCTATCCAGAAGAAATAAAACTATACTGTAACATTACAAATTTCTTGATCATCACCTTTCGTTTTCAAAGTTAATATCAACACGAAACTACACCAAGTACGAGATGAACAAGTCGATCAACGAGTTCTTGGGACAAGTGAAGGTACACCTGCTGGAGGACATTAACGCCAAGAGTACGAAGCTCACGGAGTGTCTCGCCAAGAACGTGTCCAGGAATGAGTTCGGAAATGCTACACTGTGGGTATAATCATTATATTTACATAGTCGACAGCGATGAGAGGGAATTTTTCGACGCCATAATAATATTTTAATTTGTTAATAGTTTTATTTTCGTTTTAAGCGTTTTAGTTAGGTCAGGACATTTTTTTATTTATAGTCTCTTTGTTTATTTAGTATTAGAAGTTTATCCAGTGTATATGATTTTTTTCCTCCTACATAAATCTTAAACTCAGTTATTTGACGTATTGTGGAGTCTATATTTGAACAGTTAAGACATTTGTGTAAAGGGTAAAATTAATTAATCAAATTAACGTTCCGTTGACCATTTATCATTAATCGCACACCAAGAAAAAAAAATCCAATCCAATTGTAGAAAAAAAAAACTAGAATAGAATTAAAGAAGAATGATAGTGTCTCTTTGGACAATTTTATGCTCATTTTGACTGCTGAGCTTTGACTCTCAGGGCCCTCATTCACTATTACCACTTAACTGGAATCGTTAAGTGGTCAAAGTGAATTAGGGCCCTGAAACTTCTTCGAAACCACGTCAATTCCTTCGTTAATCACGACATCTGCTATTAACGTATTCTCTATGACACAATGGCGTGGTTTGAACTGTCAAAATACGTTGTCCGTACGGTTGACATTTCGATTATTTGCCGTTAACAAGACACGATAATGACGTGGTTTGCACGTGGTAGGATTTCGCGGGGAATAATACAGAATTGGGGCCTTGGTGAGATTTCAGTAGTAGCATGAATTCTGAATTTAAGCCCAATAAGCTCACCCTCTGATGCATGGGAACTAAAACAGGACTGATAGAACGCGGGTACAGGAAGGTACACTTTTGCCTAACCATTCTGAATGATAATACAGTTGTATGTATATAAAATCTTATTCTAAGACCTCAATATAAATAAACCCTTCATATTTCCAGTTTCGCCTCGGTCCTAGCCCACACCACCAAGCTCATCAGGGCAGAACTCCCCCACCTCCACGAGGTCGACGGCATCAGAGACCTGCCGTACCTCAAGGAGCTGTCCACCGAAGTAGCTCACAACATTGACGTGGTGAAGCCGTTGAAAGACTACCTGCTGGAGAAGAATGAGCTGCATGAAGAACTGATGAGGATCGTCCATGATCATGACGTTGTTGGTGATATTGAGAATGCTCAAGTTAATTTACGAAAGGTGAGCAAAACAAGAGAACGAGAGCAACGATAGCCCAGTGGTAACAGCTGCGACTTTCGAGTTGTAGGTCGTAGGCTCGAAACCAGACAGACGCTTTACTTTGTGTAAATTATTTCATCACCACTGCTCTCAAAATGGTGAAGGAAAACATCGTGAGGAAACAAAAAAAAAATCGAAGACATGAGACATCTACCAACCCGCATTGGTTCCGCGTGGTGGATTACGGCCTACTCCCTCCTGCAGAGAGGACGCCTGTGTCCCAGCAGTGGGAACACTGCCCGCACTTTTACTTCGTTCGTGCAAGATAAAGACGGAACCATATCTAAGAAAAATATACACTATAATATGAATAGAACGAGCAAATTTTTTTTAAGATATATCCTTAATTAATGAATCAATATTATTTCATGTTTAGATCCGCAGTATCTCAGAGCCGTCAGACCAGAACATCATCGTTCCGAACAGCGGATGGGACGTCATTTGTGACAGATACAACTGCACTGATATCACCTCCGTCGTCAAGAACAATCTTAACAAGACACTCATTGAAAAAGCTGTAAGTATTCGTTCGTTCGTATTCGAGTAGTTTGGCTGTGTTTTCATTTTGTGAATATAGAACTCACCTTTCTTGCAATTCTTTCGATCTAGATATAAGTAGATAGTAGACCAGCCTAACCTTAGAATTTTTATCATTCCTTTCTGGAGACGTGTAAAGCCTATTTTACTTTTTTTGTAATGCCTTCATTCGTCTCTGATCTGACCATGGGTCCATGGCCTTTCCATAAAAGTGTTGTCGCTGGGTTCGATTCCCGGGTCGGGCAAAGGGTTATTGAGGTTTTCCATTAAGAATTTCTCAGTAACAGCCCGGAGTTTAGAATTTGGCGGTGTGACACCCTCGTACCTCGGAAAGCACGTTAAGCCGTTGGTCCTGCGCCTGATCTCTCTCCGGTCGTGTCGGATTTCCGTCCCATCGGACTGTGAGAGGGAGGGAAGAGGGAGTGCACCTGTGTCTGCGCACCCACGCATGCACTATAATATCTCCCGCGCCGAAGGCTAGTCTCCGTTATGATTGGCCACCGTGGCCGAATTACGGTCTGGAGGACTTTAATTTATAAAAAATTTGCCACGCATAACTAAGTTTTTTGTAGGTGGAAGCCCTATTTAACCACCCTGTTAAAAGAAAAGATACCACTTCTTATGACGTGAAAAAAAAAACTATGATTTCTTGATTATTTTTAAGTTTTATAAAACCGTACACATTTTCCTTTCAGCTACCAAAATACCAAACCGACGAGTTCTGGCGCTTCAACTTCGTGTCGTCCATCATCCACCACATCGGAGACTTCATGTCGCACGGCGCACGTCTGCTGGGCCTGGCCAGCAAGCTGGACGTGGCCGGCGTGATGGATGGCCGAATGGAGGCCATGATGGATGCCGTTATGCTGTTCATCAGTGAAGATGCTTTGGACAATCTTATGTATAGGTGAGTTTGTGTAATCATAATCATTTATTTATCAGAATATGTATTTATTTATTTTAAAAACACATACAACGATCATCACAGGCTTCCCTAAAACAATAGTGTAGTTATAATTATAATAGTTTACAAAGATAAAATTATTACTAATAACTTACAATTATTAAGAACAACCAAGAGCAACTATACAAAATGCGGCCCGTGTGAATTCACTCAGAGTACAGTTGAAGCAGTCAATCTGTTGTGACATCGTATTAATATGGTGGTACACTAGTGTAATTTGCATAATATGGACATCTGTGTGTAATAACGACACCCTAACCAGCTAACTGAAACTTAAGTCCAAAACTGTTTTTGGACGTCATCCACCAAATTTTAAACTATTGGAGCTCATTTTCGCATCGAACTTGCCAGCATTAAATAGCTAAATATTCCTTTTTCTCCATGAGACTTCGAGAGAAAATACTCATGACTAAGAGTATCTTCATTAAGGGCACCCAGAGAATTCATTCTGTATGCCGCCAATAAATTAATGGACCCGTAGCACCTGAAAAAAATTCATAAATGCCCATCCTGTAACGTGAAGCTCACTCTATACGAAGCAAATTAAGCCTTTCAGATTTTGACGATATTTTTGTCGTGCCCACATGTGTTATTCAAATAAAATGAAGTTTTGTTAAAAACGCTTTCTCAACCTACGTTACGTTTCAGTCTGCAGGGTATGATAACGGAGCTGCACCCACTGCTGCGCAACACGCCCCTGGAGCAGGACCTGGACGCGCTGTCCTCTGGACTCGCCGTCGTCAGGCAACTGAAGAACTATATGCTGAAGGAAGACAATCTCAAAGGTCAGTTCCTAAAGGAAAATGTGGGCAATTTTACTTTTTTTTGTCGAGTTATGAAGTCCTGTAAAAATAATATTTGCGGTTCAGAAAAACCATCAGAATCAAAATGAAAAATTATAAACTTACTGGACCCTATCTGAAAAATCAGAAAATTAATTTAAATAAAAGACGATCCAGTGTTGAAGTTTTAAAGTATTTTTCCTTACTCTTTTTCCTCTCGTGCATATCCTATTTAAATAAAATTTCATTTTATGGACTCATTTATTTCACATTATTACAATATTTTAACCGGTTAAATGCCGTAATTATAGAAAAAATTAAAAAGCCATTGTGTGTCGCGTGGATCTACGTTACGGCGAAGATATGGAGGGTTAAATCTTAATAAGGTATAATAATGTATGTATGTATGTAATAATGTATGCACACAAATCGTTTTTTTAAAACAACGACTTTCTTCAACAGTGGAAGTATCACAGCTGTTCCCTGATGCTGAAGACGTGGAGTTGGGTCTAAGCGTCCTCGGCATCAACAACACGAACTTCTGGTCCATCGCCGCTCCCAGGATACATGCTGGACACATACAACTGAAGCCGGTACGTTGTCACTAATATTATGAGTTTTCATGTGTAAAGACATAGACAGCGAGATGTTAGGTTGTTGTCACGGAAAATGGTGACCGTGGAATTAGTATACAATCTAGATACTATTCATGGTTACTTAGAAACAAACAACTTGAAAAATGCAAAGTCAAATTGTCCGCAAATTGAAATCACAGCTGTTATTTTTTGACATTGGACACGGCAAAATGATGACATGTCAATCTGCTACACAACTCTATTTCCCGAAGTGAACCTACACTAGAAAGATTTTCCCATCTTCAATATGAAAATGTAAATAATTAAGGCTGAGCAAATGTTGCTAGTTGTTGCCAGTATATAACAGGAACAGAGCTATGGTCCTGTTTCCATTATGGGCCAATGACAACTGGCTTCGTTAGTACTCATCCCTAGTTCGAACTCGCCGCTTTTTTGTATGCCTATCAGCTGCAAGGATACAGTTTGTCGGAAAAGTGGTTCGATGTAGAAAATAAATACTTATCAGGTATTAATTTCACTATGGCAGTCTATTTTTTTTTTTTTTTTTTTTTTCAACAAAATGACTTACTTACATTTCGTGCACGTTATACAAACATAGAAAAAAACTTTCAAAAGTTCTTAAAACAATATTTTTAATGGCCGTTGATGTGATTATTCCGGAAGAATTCCAACATTTCGTATTAGTGGACTATTGCGAACATGGAAATCGGATCAGATATCCAAGAGCAATTAGGTACTGGCTGAATAAAAATCATAGTAACACTCTATGTAGATACGTACGGACCGGGCGAGTTTGAACTAAGGAAGAGTAAGAACGAAACCTATCTAGCTTGATATGCCCTTCCTCAGCTCCTTTCCTCAAAGCCGGACGACAGCCACATCGCCAAGTACGTGTGCCAGATGGAGTCCATGTCCAAGGTGCTGGCCCCCGCAGACCTGGACGTGGTGACTGCAGACGACGTGTTCGGGGCTGTCATCGAGCAGTTCTGTGGACTACCGGACGATGTCGCCAAGCAAGTGCTGCCTGTGCTGCTCCGGAACTTCAACTTTAGCGTGATCATTGATAAGGTATGTTGGATATATACCTAATATAATAAAAAAAAATTGAGAACTCGAAACGAAACGAACTAAAAAATAGAATAAAAATAATTTTCGTCGGCAGTGTGATCAGTCAGTGACCAACTATTAATATTTGTATCTCTTGTACTGACACGGGACCTGCGTCTATTATATTATAAGTTGCTAAAGCGGGAAAGTAGTCGATAACTAGTCGCTTCCTCGTCGGCAGTGGGACAGGTGCCTATGAATGTGCGTTTTTTTTCTGCGCGTAACAGATAGACATCGTGGTGTACCCATAAGTGCCTACTCTGTTTTACCTTTGGCACAACACAAAAAACTAAAAAATGCTTTTAAAAAAATGTGTCTTTAAATTAGGGTCAAATAAATTTATTTCCTTTCTTATTTCTTTCAAACTAGTGTTACAGTCATTAAGTTATTAGCCATCGGTTTTACCAGTTGCATCTGTCTGCTTCAAACATTTTTATCCAACTTCTTATGTACATACAACATACTCGTATCACAAAAAAATTTTTTTTTTGTTCTGCAGGTCGCAGACGTCCTTCTCAACAAACTCTACTTCGCATCGAACCTGACGGAAGAGGAAGGCTCCACGGTCCTGTCCAAGTACCAACAGATGGCAGCACTGATCCCCATGATCCAGGAGAAGATGGCAGACGTGGGGCAGACCCTCGGCAGCGAGCCGATGTTCCAGAAGTTGAGGGACTTCAGCTCCATTGGGGATATGCTGACGTGTATGTATCGGCACTGTGTTATGTTGCTATTAAACTGCTTTAAGGTGATAAGCCAGTAAAATGCTCGTAAAATTAAAATTCTCTTGTTTTTTAGGATTCCGTACCTCAGAAGGAAAAACGGAACCCTTATAAGATCACTTTCTTATCCGTCTGTCTGTCCGTCCGTCAAGACCCTTTGTCTCAGGAATGCGTGGAGTTATCAAGTTGAAATGAATATCAAATACTCAGGGCTGCAATCCCTTGAAGCAGTAAAGAAATCAAAGTTCTAAGTAAACGCAATCAAAAGATACGGGCGTTTATGATCCGTTTATGCCGCATATTTTTACACTCGCAAGGGAATCAAAACCTATAGGGTATTTCCCGTTGACCTTTTATCATGAAATTCGGCAAGAAGCAATGTCATGTAGCACAAGTAAAGGAAAAAAATCCGAAAACCATAAATTTGTAGTTACATACCTACAAAATTGTACGGAACCCTCGGTGCGCGAGTATGACTCGCACTAGACCGATAACCGACTTTTTTTTGTTTTAACCATTTCATATATTGATTGGGTATCGACATACAAAGTGCACTACACACATTATGTGAAGTTTACATAAAAACAAACTACACCCTAATTGCGTAACACACTAACACAATACTATTAATCTCAATTTGTTTTTTTTAAGGATATTGCTAATCCATTGTTTCATATGTTAGAAAAAAAAAACTGCTCAGCATAGAAAACAACGCAATGAATGTTGTTGAACTGTCAAAATGAAAGCCTGATAGTTGTCCACTGATTTACTAAACTCATACTTCAAGTATGAGTAAGTCTCCGGTTGATCCAAAAAAAAGATTCAAATAATTGATTGTTAGTTTTCATGACTAATATACATATTTTTCATATTAGGTATATATATTTAAAATACCCATCACGTCTGCGGAGTTTCACTAACTAATTTAATTTGACCCTGAAATAATTAACCAGTAATATAAGAATCATAATTATCAAAACTGAATTCTCCTCCTCAGCTCCTGAGTTCCTAGCGAGTGCCGGTAACATGATGTGCGGCAAACCGTTCGCGTTGAGCACGAACCGATTCTACAAGTCTATCACGGAAACACAGGACTTCTCCACAGAACCTGACCAGGCACAGCTCGATGCACTCCCCAGTAAGTAACACCTCCATAACAGCCAGTAAATATACTGACTTTGAAAAACCTTGCAGTAAATATTATGACTTACAAAAACCTTGCACTAAATATTCTGACTTTCAAAAACCTTGCAGTAAATGTTCTGACTTTTAAAAACCTTGCAGTAAATATTCTGACTTTCAAAAACCTTGCAGTAAATATTCTGACTTTCAAAAACCTTGCAGTAAATATTCTGACTTTCAAAATATTGCAGTAAATATTCTGACTTTCAAAAACCTTGCAGTAAATATTCTGACTTTGAGAAACTGGTGGCAAATATTTTGATAAATACACAGGGTGGCAGGGAAGACTGAAACCATGAATTCAGCATATGATTCTAGAACCCTAGCGTAGAAATTTTTCGTCGGTTATCCAAAAAAACTGTTGTTTCATAGAGAAGTGCAATACCTACGCGGTGAAAATGTATGGAGCAGCTATTTTTTTTTAATAACCGACGAAAAATCTCAACCCATGGTCGTTCAGAATCATGTGCTGAACAGGTTGTATTAATCATTTTTATGTTTCACAGCTGATTTCTGCCGTTCCTTATACAAGGACGTCATCAACGTGCAAGGTGGCAAAATAGTGTGGAGCTTCATCAAACCACTCATCATGGGCAGGATCCTGTACACCCCTCCCACACCCACCGTCACCAGGATCATACAGCAGGTATGTAGTGACACCCATAAGCAGCATATTTTATACAGGGAGGCAGGGACATCGACGCGCAAACTGTTTCCAAGAATTCAGATCTAGGGGATCAGAAAGCGTAGAAATTTTTTGTTGGTTATCAATAAAAATCTGCTGTTTCATAGAAAAATGCAAAACCTACGTGGTCAAAATATACTGTATTCATGGTAACAGGTTGCACGTCGATGTCCCTGCTACCCTGTATGTGAACTATACAGATGAACCAAGGAGACTGGAAGTTCTGCCGTCACAAATGCCAAAAGCAATGTATGCTCAGTCAGACCGCTCAGCATACGAACCCGGAATAAAATTTAATTTAATACTGAATATATGTAGAACACTAGCTAATATTAATTTGTTGACAAAAATAAGGGACTGAGTGAGCGTGGCAGTTAACATGGGAGAATGGAAGAAGGAAACGTGGTGCGCCGACCTCAAGTAACATGGGGTAAGGACAGGGAGATGATGATTATATTTTGACTCCACACTCCACAGGCCAACACAACATTCGCAACCACGGTGAAGGTGACGGGCCTCGTGCACTCGCTGTCCGCGTCGCTGCCCGCGCTGGGCCGGCTGCGCGCGCACGGCGCGGGCGCGGCCGCGCTGCGCCGCGTGGCGGGGGCGCCGCGCCTGCGCGCCCTCAGGCAGGCGCTGGTCAAGGGGGAGGACGTGGATGTGCCTGACTTCGACATGGATGGACTGTTCGATCAGTTCGGGGATTTGGATGTATGGATGAATTTCTTTTTTTTTGCAGTTTATTTATTTACTTTAAAGTTTACCAAATGAAAACACGTAGCATTACCCCCAATCTTTGTCATAATTATAGATCTCGCATATATCTAACTTATAAGAAAGCACGGCACTATTGATTAGAAGAGTACTTGAAAGAAAGAAAGAAAGAAAGAAAATGCATTTATTTGCGGCAAACATGACGCATGAAAAATGCATTGTCTTCGAAACAGAATCAACATGTAAAATGTCAACTCCGTACAATTTTAATTCAGCTTGCAAGATTTGACGAATACATATAACATATAAGCTTTTAATTAACTTGCCTTGTAAGTTAAAAAAGTGCAAATATAGCATTTTTGTTTCTCTGCCAGCACTTTTAATCACTTTCGGCGTAATGATGGCAATTATTTACTTTGGAAAACTCGGAACAGAGCATACTCTCTTGACACCTGAAATAAACGGCCAGATAGCGGCAAACGATTATTTCCGATATCGGCCTAGCGCAGACTTATTTTGCGCGCACTCTAGATATCTATACATATAATAAAACAGTAACGAAAGAAAAACTGTACATTAAGAATTTTCGAGAAAAAATAAGTGGCTTTTGTTAGAAAAACGTAATTGATGACAAAAAGTGAATTTTTAGAATTTTTGTCTGTTTGTCTGTTTGTCTGTGTGTATGGTACGGCTTCACGCCAAAACTACTGGATAGATTAAATTGAAATTCAGCAAAAATGTTCTTTGTAAACCAAGGAAGGCTTTAGGCTACATATTATCACGCCGTATGTTATGGGAGGTAAGCAATATTGATTTTAAAAGGTTTTTGTTCGTAAATGAATGCACAAAATAATTGAATGCACAAACTGACATGTTATTTATTTCGTTAATAATAATTTAACTCTGGGAACATAATAATCACGCTATTTTTATAAAGGAGCGGGGCAGTAATATTATAAATTGCAAGGGAACAGTTATTTCAACAATATGTCAACGGGGAATTTAGCGGTAAGGTCAGGCGACCGTTTACCGCACTAAATGGTGCGAGTTCAAATCCTATAATATTGTTTTAAAAAATCGTAAAATTCTTTTTTTAGTTTTTGCATTTTTATGTGCAGTAGGAACGATACTGTTATGAAATCTGAGAACTTTACATGTCCTATCTAATTGTATGGAGTTTCACACCAATATTACTAAACAGATTGATTGGTGGTACCACAAGCTACACTATCATGAAGTCAAGTCAAACTTTTGGTTCTAAGTTATATCTTACCAAGCACATTTATTGTAGGTAATTGATTCAAGAGTACCGTCGTCAATGACCATGTCTCTAAGTTTACCTCAGAGCAAAAGCAAATTTTCGACACCATCCTTGAAAGCGTTGAGCTCGGCCAAGGTAAAATGTTTTTCTTGGATGCTCCTGGTGGAACAGGGAAAACATTTGTCACCGCTGGCATTCTGGCAGAGGTTAGGAGGCAAGGCAAGATTGCCATTGCAGTAGCATCGTCAGGAATCGCCGCAACACTGCTTCCTGGTGGCAAAACAGCGCACGCAATGTTTAAGATTCCCATAGATTTAGAGAGTAATGAAACACCTGTTTGTGGAGTGTCACGCAACAGTGACAAAGGGCGCGTGCTTAAAGATTGCTCTTTAATCATGAGGGATGAATGCACTATGGCAAACAGAAAAGCAGTAGAGGCGGTAAACAAGACTTTGCAGGACGTCCGCAGGAACCAGCAAATGATGGGTGGCGTTACAGTTCTGTTTAGCGTCGATTTTGCAACAAACGCTGCCTGTGGTGATGCAAGGAACTAGGGCTGATGAGCTGAATGCTTCGTTCAAATGCTCTTTCTTATGGCCACATATTCATAGGTTGCGCTTAACGATGAATATGAGAACACAGCTTGGCGGGAATGTATACGCCCAAGAATTTTCTGATGTTCTCTTAAAATTGGGTGAGGGAACGCTACCAGTAGACGGTGGCCAGGTGGTTCAACCTGAGATACTTGGGAGAGTGGTGTCCACCTTAGAAGATTTGATTCGCCTGGTGTACGGGGACATCAATAGGATACCGCACCAAGATAATTCTTGGGTGTGAGAACGAGCCATTTTAATGCCCAGAAACGACCAAGCTTCAGTGATCAATGAATGCATTCTCGCGGAAATTGAGGGAAATGAAGTGATCTACACTTCAATAAACACTGTTGTCGACCAAGATGACGCCACACATTACCCCGTAGAATTTCTCAATTCCCTCAGTGCAAGTGGACTACCAGAGCACACCATTAAGCTAAAGGTCGGTGTCCCAATTATGCTTCTTCGGAATCTCACTCCGCCGAAACTGTGCAATGGGGAAATATCATTGAGGCGGAAATTCTAACGGGTTGTGGTGTCGGCGAGACAGTGTTTATACCACGTATACAACTGATTCCCCACAATTACCCCTTTCAATTCAAGCGCGTGCAGTTTCATGTAAGCGTGTGCTTCGCCACGACAATAAATAAGTCGCAGCGGCAGACACTGAAGGCTGCGGGTGTCGACCTCAGGACGAGCTGCTTCTCACACGGACAACTGTGCGTCGCTTGCTCCCGCGTCACCAGTCCTGACTCGCTGTACATATTGAATGAGACCGAGGGAAAAACAACGAACGTTGTTTACACAGAAGTGTGTGTACAGTAAATTATAACAGTTCTGTTATTCGACGTCTCCTAAATTTCCTTATAACCTGACGTCTCTTACCAGTAACTTAACTACCTAACTTTCAAATTTTGAGTTTACTAAGCCAAATAGTTTTTGAGGGATCTAAGCTATATTATAGTATGGGACGCATCTTTTGAGTGTTTCTGTAAATCAACAAACTATCACTAACTATTATTAAAATTAAAATAGAATTTAAAAAATAGTTATGCGATATGTGGGCAAAGCCACGGGTGTAGCTATAGTTTATAAAGATATTTTTTTAAAGTTATTTGCAATATTATTGTTAATTCAGTGTACCCTTGGGATCCACTGCGGAATTACGGGAAGAAAAATTTTTTGTTGTATAGGTATTAAGTCTGGGCAACATATAGGCTATAATTTATTTTGGAAAATGGAACACCTGATGCAGAACCGCAACAGACCAGCTAAAGTATAAGAGATATAAAATTGGTGCCATAGCAAAAAATATTCCACGTGAGGAACATTTTCTGCTGTGAGAATAAATTTGAAGATCTGGAACACCTGTTGTGGAACTCCAAAGCCCAGCGACACTATAACATATATAGGAATGACCTATTAGCAAAAGTTGTTTAGGTAGTCTGATGGGCATTTCCTGTTGACTTGCAAAAATGAAAGATCTGGAACGTCTTGAATCGTCTCGCGCATCACGCCGTTTTCCCGTCCCCGGGCTCTTAGAATTCGACATCAGACGTTTCAGATCTTCGATTTTGACGACCCCGTTGTCGCTGGCATAAGCAACAGGATCCGCGTACGAAGTCGCGGGCAGAAGCTAGTATTCTAATAAAATGATTTTATTTTTAACTCCTTACCTGTTCTCAGACCATAATATTGAATTGCTCCCTATCATCCAGGCTATCGGCGGCCTACTAACAAAGATGTCAGGCCTGTTGCACTGTATCAACTTGAACCGGTTCCAACCATCCCCCAACGAACTGCAACTGACGCACGAGGCGGCCCAGCTCAGCATTGTCAACGAATTCTCTGCAGGTAAGAAACTATACTGAGAGCAGTGGTGGCCCAGTGGTAATGGCTGAGACTTACAAGTTGTGGGTCGTGGGTTAACCCAGCCTGGCGCTTTACTTTGTGTAAATTATTTCATCACCACTGCTCTCAAAACGGTGAAGGAAAACATCGTGAGGAAACCGGCATGTCCTAGATACAAAAATTCGAAGACATGTGACTTCTACCAACCCGCAAAGGGCCCGCGTGGTGGATTGCTGCGCACTCCCTCTCACTGAGAGAAGACCTGTGTCCCAGCAGTGGGAACATTATACGCTGATTATGTAAATGCCTGTCTGAGCTGCACAATGCAGTGAATGGGGACCACGAAACTCCTTGGTAAGACTAGTTGTCAGACTTTTGGGACTACATTTAATGACAGGTTAAAACAGAATTGGTAATTTCTAGACACTAATGACCGAATTTTTCTTTTTTTTTTCTAGGAAGTGTCAATAAAAAGATCCTAACAGTCGCCAAGTGTCTCCTCAGGAGCCTTTAGCTTCATAAGCAGTACCTAAACCAAAATTTTGTTTGTCCCTAGGCGTGGTGTTCCTGAACAGTGAAGAACAAGATGAGTCTCTTACTAACGTGGAGTATAAAATCAGGATGGACATCGAGAACGCACCCACGACTAAACGACTGAAAGACTAGTATGTATATTTCACGGTTTCTACGTCGTATTTAATACAGACGTTTTTTTTTTTAAGCGTTGCCCCACACTAGGAATTACTCCTATATCGTGCGTGCGTTTACAAACATTTAAACTCACATACACAAACAGCCAGACCCGCAACAACTACCTGTAGGCAAATATTTGTTCCGTGCGGGAATCAAACCCACGACGCGCAGCGCAGCAGTCGATCGCTCAGCCACTGCGCCAACCGTGTCGTCAAATTATATTTCACGAACGCGCGTCGATTATTACCACCCTATCTTACCAGTGACCCGCCCCTGCTTCGTATAGTACAGACTAGCACATCAAGCTACTACAATCTGTCAAATTTCTTTAATAGATTTTAACTTTATCGCTAAAGCATTAAGTTTAAGGTTGATTGGGAAAATTTGATAGTTTCGGGTAACTAGATGTGCTGGCGTCTGTACAATGGCGACACGTCAAAACATCGAGATTTCTTTGCTCAATATTAATGTATCATATAACATAAAAATTGTACTCTTTAATCAGGTAGATTACCTTTTATTCAAAAACGACTTGTGTGGTCTTTACTTTTTTACTAATGAATGCCTAAACAAAAGCGTGCTGTTGGATTTTCAACTTTCGGCGCTGAGTCAAGCGTTATATTACCAACAGCGTGCTTTAAGTTTATGTTTACTTCTAATTCTAATTGAAGACTAGTTGTAGTACGAACCCCAATTTGAGTTTAGTTGTGGTACTTTTTAATGCCTTTTTTCGTCCATTACCAAAATTCTCTTTTTCCCTCTAGCCTCTGGATCCCAGGTCCAGAATCCAGCTTCATCGAGCACATGCGCTACTTCCGCGGCTTCGTGCTGATCCAGGACATCGTAGACAAAGCCATCATTCGGCTGTCACATAACTCCACTCGACGAAAGAGAGAGATTGAGGATGAGATAGACTGGGCTGTGTACACGCAGCAGACGCCTTACCCCTGCTATAGAAAGGACTAGTGAGTATCATTATATCCTCGAGAACCGTGCGGTTAGCGTGCATCTTAGGAACATTTCCAAATAGC
The DNA here is from genome assembly GCA_947507525.1 of Apamea epomidion. Lineage (NCBI taxonomy): Eukaryota > Metazoa > Arthropoda > Insecta > Lepidoptera > Noctuidae > Apamea > Apamea epomidion. The sequence continues at coordinate 1,253,986 of OX382239.1, forward strand.
ATGGATATATTTGGACACGTTCGCGAGTAGCCAACGAGGGGTTTGTGTGTAGGTTGTAATATTCACAGCGTCCACATTTTCGTGGTTTCCCGAAGTGTTCTCGAATGCGTCCATACTAAATCAATCTATAAAGCACAAACAATTCACACAAACTAATGTCCCCACTGCTGGCACACAGGCATCCTCTCTGTGAGAGGGAGTGTGCCGTAATCCACCATGCGGGCCCAGTGCGGGTTGGTAGTTGACACATGGTCTTCGAAATTTTGGTTCATAGACATGCCGGTTTCTTTACGATGTTTTCCATCCTGACCGTTTTGAGAGCAGTGGTGATGAAATAATTTACACAAAGTAAAGCGCCTGTCTGTACCGAACCTAGGTCGCAGCCATTACTACTGGGCGACCACTGCTCTCTCACAAGGACCATTCCGTTCGAATTCTGTCGGTATTAATATCCTCTTCTTGTGACAGCTTCCAGACGTCTCTGTACGAGTCTCAGTCGCTGATCGTGGCGTTTTTCTTCTCGCTGCTGTTCACCGTCGCGTCGGCTGTGAGGTTCATCGTGTCGGACAAGGAGACTGGAAATACTATGGTGAGATATAATTTATAATCATCTGTCCAACCAGAAGATTTATTTTAGGTAAGCTTAATTGTTGGATATGGATATAAATCTTTTTTTAATCGTAGTTTTCTTATTTTAACCTAGTTAAAGTAGACATATCCTGTCTGCCCCCTATGAGACGAAATGCCGAAATACAAACAGAAACAAAATTAACGACGTCCAATAATTTTGAACTCGAACCCTCTTCGTAAGATGAGCATGTGACTTAATCATCACAGAAAAACGGATATAATCTTCATAATTATTTGTCTCCAGCTTATGTCAGTGATGGGCGTGGACCTGCGCTGGCACACTCTCTCCTGGTTCATCTCATCATTCGTGGAGATGACCCTGACCTGCGCTAGCGTCACCCTGATCTTGTTCCTGGGTCACGTGTTGCCCAACACTGACCCCAGTCTCGTGTTCTCACTTCTCTTCATCTTTGGCCTGTCCGTGCTAAGTTTCTGGTAAGTTATCATCAATAGTTTAGAGATGTAGATGACGTCACGTGCATCTGCGTGACCCTGGTGCTGTACCTGGGTAATGTGTCGCCCAACATTGACCCCAGACTTGTGTTGACTTGTGAACTGTCTGTGCAGGTCCTGGTGAGTATAACTACAGGTCACCCTTGAGGTTAGGTTCAGTTAAATCATTAGGTTCTGAAAACAACAATGGGCGTTCCTCAAAAATCGATATTGGCATTTCAAAAGCAACCGAAGATGCTGTTATTTGCTGTTGATATGATGACATTATTTATTTTTAAAATAGACAGACTCAAAATCTTGACGACCTGAACAACTTTATTCTTCAGGTAGAAAATTTTTTCACGGTAAATAATTTCACTACAAAGTCCAAGGTTAACTTCCCCCAGCTATCTCTAATGCCACATTCCTCCAACAGCTACATGCTCTCCAAGCTGTTCAACTCTGCCAGCCTGGCGGCCGTGTTCACCGCCATCATGTACCTGGTCAGCTTCATGCCCTTTATCATCATCCTGTCGCTGGAGGCCGTGCTCTACAGCTCGCTTAAGACGTTCATCGTAAGTTTCAGTTTTATATAACTCTTTTTTTTTATACAGGGGTTAGACCTTGAACATCTCCGTAAAAAAAAAGTATCCCATATATAGTCCAGTACAAAAAAAAAACATAATAACTGGAATAACAAGTAACTCTTGGCTTCGTTAAGAGTATTTTTACACCCATTATTTATTTGAGTATTAAATTGAACATTTGACCAAGAAATGAGACATTTATTCATCAGTCACTGCATTCGATCAATATTCAATTCATTTACGGATTAAGGGCTTTTTAAAACGATACAAAAAATAGTCACAAGTGTTTGTCCGTCCCTCGTTGTATTATTTCATTCGTCTTAAATCTATATTTATTGAAGTTTTTTTACTCACCAACCTTTTTATTCTAGTGCCTCTCAATGTCCTCGTCCCTCTGCTACGCGTTTCTGTTCATCACGCGGTTCGAGGCGCACGGCTCCGGCGCGCACTGGGCGGACCTGTGGTCCTCGCCCGATGACAGCGAGGACATGAGCATCGGGCTCGCAGCTCTCATGATGTGCGCGGATGCTGTACTGTACTTCATCGTTGGGAAGATTATTGATCGATATTTCGGTAAGTAATCGTCATTGGTTATCTTACGGTCGAATACTGAATATTATAAAGAGGTCATCATCTGCCTAGCCATTTCCCAACTATGTTGGGGTCGGCTTCCAGTCTAACCGGATCCAGCTGAATAGTATTTTATATGGAGCGACTGCCTATCTGACCTCCACAGCCCAGTTACTTGGTAATACCATACCCCTTGGTAAGACCGGTTGTCAGAATTTCGGGCTACTGACGACCCATAACGACTGAATTTTATAAAGAGGTAAAGTTATTTATATGTTTGCATAAGTTAATCTCTTGATATACTGATTCAATTACAGAAGTTATTTCAATAATAGAGTCCTACACTACTACCGAATAACATAGGATACTTTTTGTGCCAAAAAAATGTATGGTTCGATAATGAATTAGAAATGAATAATTGACTACTTTCAAATGAATAGTGCACTATAACATGCTCTTTCACACCTTGCTCCCTCATCCAAGTAGAACTCATACATTATTATATTTAACATTACCTAATATATATTTGCTACTCACAGGTATAAAAACCCTAAAAAGCAACATAACTCACTGCACCACCGCAGACGAGAAGGCAGGCGTCAGCATAGTGAACGTCACCAAGATATACGGAGAACGTTCTAGAAGGCCCAAGGTCGCGCTGGACAACGTGTCCATCGAGCTGCATAAGGGACAGATCACCACGCTGCTGGGACATAACGGAGCGGGGAAGACCACGCTTATGTAAGTGGAAAAATATTTGTTTTAATAAGACGAGAATCTGCACTTTTTATGATAATGTTATCTAAAAATACAGCTCAAAAAACGGACAGCTCACCACTTCTAGGTGGGTTACTAATTTGTAAGGTCCTACAAGTACGATGCGATACGCAACATCTACCAAAGAAATATTAGATACCCTATAATAAACTCAAACTCAAATTATTTATTTCAATTAAAACATTTACAGGCACTTTTGAATTGTCAATATTAAATAGTCGGTCAGTTGGTCAGAAAGTTGAAGCTAGTTGCCCATCCCAAAACGTAGATCTCTATGGAGAAGAACGGGCCAGAAACTCCACGGACACTCTTTTAAATCAAGATATTATTACAAAATCCTGTGTGCATTATTCTTATTGCTTCTATATGTGAGAACAATGTAAAAAAGACACAATTTAAAATATAAAATTAAAAATAAGCCCTGGCAGTTAAGAGATGACCAGTCTCAACCGAAGGCGCCCGTTCACGAACATGACGTGTGGATCAGCACCACCAAGCTCAACCATTTCGTAGGAAACCGAATGATCCAACACACGCGCCACCACCAGTGAGACATTTAAGTGAGCATGACATATTCTCAACTGCCATGCTCTTTCAAGTCAACATCAAAATATCATAAAAAAACGGATCCATAGTTCTTACATTTACAAAATTTAAAAAATGCTTCTAAATTATACAAAACTATAGTTTGCAATTTATTTAAGAGATAAGAAAACAAAATTACTACCAATCAGGAAGAGGTATTTAATATTGAAGTATTAAGAATTAAATCTTGATTGAATAAAAGAAACATTAAGTTCGTAATGTCAGAAACAAAAAAAAAAAAAAATTGTGTGCGTTTAATGCATGTTTTAAATTTTTTCTCATTTAGTTGAAGAATATCGAGTGGTATTTTACTATAACATTTTACACAGTGCCCCAAAAAAGAAGTTTTTATTTTAGACATCTGAAGCGCGGTTGATCTAGTTTGTTCCTATTCCTAGTGTTAAAATTATGCCTGTCACTTATCTTAATAAAAAGATGTAGATTTTTTCGAATTGTTCTTTGGTAGATGTTGCGTATTTATAAATATAAATAACATACTCGTAAAATATGAGAATATTGCATACCGAGACACATTAACTTTTTTTTTTTAAGTTAATCTCTACTCGTGGTCTGATGTAAGCCGAAGTTGTATATCCTGTATCACCTACGGCGTAGCTCAATGTGGACTACGCCGTAGCCGAACTACGCCGTTAGTGAAACTACGCCGTAGCTAAACTACGTCATACCGAAACTACGCCGTAGTGAATCTACACTGTAGCGTAACTACGCCGTAGCTTATCTACGCCGTAGCTTATCATCGCCATTGCATAACTACGCCGTAGTGAGCTGTGCCGTAGTGTAACTACAACGTAGTGAGCTGTGCCGTACCGTAGCTACGCTGTCGCCGTAAAGAGCTACGCCGCAGCCGAACTACGCCGTAGCTGTACTACGCCGTAGCCGAACTATGCCGTAGCCGAACTACGTCGTAGCCTAATTTCTTTCTTTTTTGGTTTAAAAGATTATTTATTATTTGAAGAAATATCACAGAATCAACACACAGAGACTGTGGGAAGAGTTGATTTGTTGATATTTTTTTCTTCGTCAGCGTTTTTTTATCTCTCTGGACTTAGTATATTTTGTCTATGTATTTAGTCTTGCATTTCATTTTTTTTTGGGTTGTTAAGGTAGACTGATAAACAATGCCTAAGGCAATGTCCGCCTTCGTACGGTTATTTTTACTTGTGCATAAACTTTTAATACATAAATAGATATATATCACTTCCTAATACTGACAATCTCTCCATAGTAACATCCTAACGGGCATGCTCAAGCCCAGCAAGGGGAACGTGATCGTGCGCTCAGAGGGAGCGGGCACGCGGCTGGGCGTGTGCCCGCAGCGCGACGTGCTGCTGGAGTACATGAGCGCGCGCGAGCACGTGCAGCTGTACGCGCAGCTGAAAAGCGGCTGCAAGGCGCACGAGGTGCAGGACGAGGTGGACAAGTGAGTACCTAGCTTGGAATTAAAAGATCTACTTACAGAAATGTATATAATTTCTTTTTTAACCGACTTATAAAATGAATTTCTCAGTTCATCAAAATCTATTTTTTTTCTATTTCTTCGATCAATAAGGTCCTTTATAATTGCCAACCACACATCAGCAAACTATCTCACACTTCCTCTATTTCAGAATGCTACAAGTCCTATCGCTAGGCGCAGTATGTTCCGAGCCCGTGGCGCGTCTGTCAGGCGGGACCAGGAGACGGCTCTGTGTGGCGCTTGCCTTCATTGGCAAGCCGCATCTCGTGTCCTTGGATGAGCCTACTGCTGGAGTGGACCCTGCTGCTAGGAGGTGAGCTGATTTTAACTATGCCAGTTACCCGAACCGTTTGTTTGAACGCGCTAATCTCTGGAACTACCAGTCGGATTTGAAAAAATCTTTTTGCATTTGATGGCCCAGTTTTTGAGGAAGGCTACTTATCATTGCGCTAGAACTCTTAGCAGCCGAGCAAAAACAAAAGAAGTCAGAAAGAACGCTGAGCGAAAACGCAATAATAGCGCAGGCAGGCGATGCGATGCAGAGGGGTGGGTCGGGGGAACAAGACATTTCGCGCGGACGAAGTCACGCGCAGAAGCTAGTCTTTGATAACTATACTCAGACCTTGTAAATAAAGGTTGCTTTGATAACAGGAGGCTTAACATATTCATAATTCCAGGGACATCTGGTCGATGATAGTGAAGCTGAAGGAAGACCGCACCATCCTGCTGACCACCCATCACCTCGACGAGGCGGAACTGCTCAGTGACCAGATTGTCATCATGCACAAGGTAAGATATTAACACAAAAGGATCGCTTTAACGACAAGACTCATTGTGTCACCCGTTGTTAAATATATCTGTAATTTATATGATATACACAATAAACAGTATTCTATCTATCTATAATCTTCATAAAAAAACCTTTAGGGCCTACAAAAAATTTAAAAAAAACACGTAAAATCAATAGATGGGATTAAGTTTATCACACAAAAAAGGAAACATTCAGAGAGCTAACTAACCCGTCGTAGCACCGCTATGGCGTAACTCTCTCCTTGCTACAATATAACTCGCACGTTGCTACGCCGTAGCTTACGCTGTATTTTGGGTTAGCGCGTAGCTATTTGAAGTTCTCAATTAAAGTGTGATACTTTACAGTTTTTAATATTATTTCCTAGTGGAAATATACTTTCCCCACATAATATACTTACTCCCACATAATATAATTTCCCCGAATTACCAGAATTGTATGCAATATTATTTATTTTCTACCTGTTATTAATAATGATGATACGTAACAATACACAAATGAAAAGTTACTAAAAATTTGTACGTTTGAAGAATATTACGTAGCTCGAAGTGAAAGCAAAAGCAAACTCCCCTGAAATCAATAACTGGGCGGGATCACTGACGCGAGCGTGGCTAGGGTGAAAACGGTAGGGCGCAAACGTCTATCCATCCCTCTCACCCTTATAGGAAAATACATTTATGAATATTCGAAAACGACTTTTTGAATATAATTAAAAATACTGAATCTACACGAAAACGAAAATTTGTACAGGAAACTTGATCCGATTTCTTCACCTTCTGAATCAAAATATCGAACCAAGGCCAAGCAAGTATCGCATAATAAATCCTGAAAGTTGAAATCCTACATCTCGCAAGCGAAGTTTTCCGTTCCGTTTTATAGCGAAACCTTATTTTGTCATGTATCTCGGGGGGTCCGTGGCTACTCCGGAAACCGGTTCAGGCAGGAGCCGGTCTAAGTCCTGCCACAAACCATGCCATGCGATGTTAAGCAATTTAAGCAATCACCTAACGGTAATAGTTACAAGTAAACTGAGTCAAGATAATGATGATAGAGGCCCAGGCCTCAACCCCACGGCAGTAGCCCATTTGACCTCCTTTTGCTGATTATGACATTAGACATGTTGGGAAAACTTCTTTTTGCTTTTTCTGTAAGTTTTTTGAAGGATTTGTCGGTATTTTTTGTGGTTTTTTTTAAGTTTTAAAACCTTTGTGAATATTTTTAAGGCTACTTTGAAACTATTTCCCGCTAGTGCGTTACGTGATTCTTATTTTATTTCACAAATACATGAGTATGTTCTCTGGCTAGATTTTTGTATAGAGTTATTTTATAACGTTAGATTGGGAAAGCTTTCTTTCTAAAATTCTAATACTGTGCGGTATATTTTATGAATTTAACGTTTATCAATCTTTCAACTGTAAACATTTTCATATCTGACATCAAAGACAGTGACATCGTCCAACCCGCACTGGGCCCGCGTGGTGGTTTTCGGCGCCCCACTCCCTCTCACAGAGAGGCCTGTGTCCCAACTGTTGGGGCATTATAAGCTGTTTATGCTTATGCAGACATTCAAATTGTCCCAGCCTTTTGGGACACCTTTCCCTGACAGCGATGCGGACGAAACATTAATAAAAAACAAAACATGTTTTTTTTTCAATTAGGGCCAAATCCACACAACCGGCTCCCCCATAGAAATCAAACGCACCCTGGGCAACGGCTACAAGCTGACGGTCATGTATCCTGGCCGCGACCCTGAGCAAGAGGAGACATGGGAAGAGACCAGCCAGGAGGAGAAGACCAAGCAGCTGCTGACCGTCGTCAGGGACGTCGTGAAGAACGCTAATGTTGTTGATGTTAATGGACTTGAAGTGGAGATAGCGCTGCCGTTCTTTGATGCTAATGGATTGAATAATAAGTGAGCAGATTTTCTAAATTTTCGTTGAGCTCCTTAAGTTCAGGGCGAGAGTGAATAGGCTTCTTCTGGGCAAGCTCGTTCCACCGTAGATCTCATCCCTCCCTCTGGGCTGGATTGAGGTCAAGAGTGAGACCATTGTCAATAAAAATAAAAAATAAAAGTTTTGAGTTGAGCATGATGAGCATGATTACTGAACAGGTCCACTCAATCTATGTGGTTCTTTCCTCAAAAGACCACTTCAGACACCAATCTACATGGTCTTTACATGATCTGACCAAGATCATGTATGGACTTTTAAAGAGACTGTGACCTCTGAGTTCGTTTCGCCCTTTCTTCCCAGAAAAGTCAGATAGGAAACGCCGACCTCATCTAGTTTCATAAAATATGATTGACGTGTTAGTACAAACCTTCTTACATAAATAAAACAATTTATCATTAAGCTAATATTATCTTATTATATTATGATTTGTTACTTTATGCCAATGACTAAGGCTGCGTCCTAACCGAAAGCGACTGTCGCGGAAGTATGCGATCGTCACGCTCATTTTTGTGAATATGATATACGTGATCAATCAAGTCGCGTATGTCCGTAATTATTCAGCTAAACGATCGCGTAATCGACGACAACGACGACACGGTTGACGCAGTGGTTGAGCGATCGACTGCTGCGCTGTGTGTCGCGGGTTCGATTCCCGCACGGAACAAATATTTGTATTGCCTACAGCTAGTTGTTCCGGGTCTGCCTGTTTGTGTATGTGAGTTTAAATGTTTGTAAACGCACCCACGATACAGGAGTAATTCCTAGTGTGGGTCAACACTTAAAAAAAAAATCGCATATACGCGCGACAGTTGGTTTCGCTTACGTTGCTTTCGCTAACATGACAGCTGCGTGTTAATAAAAACTATCAACATGACAAAAGAGGTCGATCGGAGCTGTCATTTTGGTCTAGTATATTAAAGATCAGAGTTTAGGACGCAGGGTTACACTAGAGGCAAAACTATTATCTATTTTTTTTGGTGTGATATGTTTGCATTGCGATTGTGGAATTACTGGACGAAATTCTATAAAAACTATCACGACATATTTTAACTTTGTGTAACATTATTGGAGTCATGAAGATAATTATAGACTTGACTCAGCCTATATGGAAGCAAGATAGATGTCGCCCTTGTTAACCGACTGGTTAACAAGAGCGACATCTATCTTGCTTTTGTATGAACTTAGCAGTCCAATAGCTACACGCGTGTGTTCTCACCCTTGTTGTACTTGTAGCGTAGGTACAGAATGAACGGTATTTGTTACTTACCAACTGCTTAAAAATCTTAAACGCACGAGAGAACGCACAGCCTAATCTGTTGGCCCTAGAAGTATGTTTTTTTGCACAAAAGTATCCTATACGGGGTTATTGGTAAAACATTAACAACCTCTATGGACTAAATTATTAACATCATAAACAACAACATTTGTTATATGACTTTTATTAATTCATCAGGCTTTCATACAAAAATAAAAATATTTCAATTCAACGAATTGAATTATTCGATTTTCTGTTACGAACTCTACACGAAGCAAAAGAAAGCGCTAGATAAGTAAACAAAGCGGGGGGAGCGGGGGTTAGATAGAACAACGAGATCTTAAAGGTTTGTTTTTGGTAAATGTCATTATTATGTCATAATTATATTTTGTAAAAAGTCATCCCTGCAAGGTTGTTAGTGTTTAAATAATTTAATGTCTTTGTGTTTTACCAATAACCCTGTATATCGAGAGTGAGCGCACTAAGGAAGATTTTTTGAAAATTCATCCCCTAACTAGGTTAAATAGGGGATAATAGTTTGTCCAGAAGTTAGAACTTTTTGCCGATGGAAAATCCCATTTAGCACACGGCTTATAACATAATATCATCACGCCCTCTATTCCCCGAAGGGTTAGGCAGAGGTGTACCTATAGTACAGTACACCCACATTTCGCCAGTTATGTTTAAGTCCCTTGTGATCGGGGGTGAGGCCCCGAGAGAGGGCACAAATCCAGACTGCGGGTTGCTACTGAGAAACTTACTAATGGAAAAATCCAATAACGCTTTGCCTGACCCGGGAATCGAACCCATAACCTCATGCTCAGCAGTAGCGCTTTCGACCACGTCTCATAGAACAGTGATAATAGTGTATCTTCCATCAGCTTCCTACAACTGTGCTCAGTGCTCGAAGCCACGCAGGCAGCTCTGGGCTTCAAGAACTACACCCTGGACTGCAGCAGTCTGGAGCAGGTGTTCTTCAACATCTGCCAGCAGGCCGACGCGCCGCAAAACGGAATCGAGTATCGTAAGTGATGTTCTGATTATCCATTAAAGGAGAAATTTTTGTTCCTTTTTGATGGTAAATTTGTTCAACATTGGCGTTTCAAAAAATTAAAATTATAGGTTTTTTTTTGTACGGGCTGGTGTATTATTACAGCTTGTATGAATGTAGCACATGATTCTCCGTAGCCCCCGAAAAGTGTCTACGCGACCTAAATGTATGGAACAGCTAATCTTTTTTTTAATAACTGACAAAAAATTTATACGCAGAGGGTTCAGAATCATGTGCTGAATCCATGCGCGGTAGCGCGTCGATGTCCCCGCCATCCTGTACAGTGGTACCCTAACGACATAGACGTAATTTTGTCTGAGTTCTCGCTAAATGACTAAACAGCAATACAACTCAGCCTATCGCAGTCCACTGCTGGACATAGGCCTCTCCCAGGCTGCGCCGCAACACCCAATAAAATAGTTGTGTTTGCAAATACACTGTTTTGAATGAAGCAATTTTAGACATAACTCTGAACTAAGAATTCTGAGAATAAGTCAATTTTGCAACTTGGAACCTCAAATAGTGCTGATTGACAGCATAATCAGCCTATAATGTTCCTACTGCTGGGACATAGGCCTCCTCTCTGTGAGAGGGAGTGGACTGTAATCTACCAGGCAGACCCAGTGCGGGTTGGTAGATGTCACATGTCTCCGATTGTTTTGGTTCTAAGACATGCCGGTTCCTCACGACGTTTTCTTTCCCCGTTCTGAGAGCAGAGGCAATGCAATAATTTACACAAAGAAAAACGCCTGTCTGGGTTCGAATCAGCAACCTACAACTCGTAAGCCACCACTGCTCTATTCGATCGATTTGATTCTCGATTGACTGCAGCCTAGTTATTTTTTTTTTATCTTGAGCTCTTTTTGAAGAACCATTCTCTAACAATATTACGCACCAATTTTTTTCCCATATAATCTTTTTTTGTCTGTGCCACAGTACCCGAAGGCTCTCCATCCAAGAGTGCGTCCAGCTCGAGCATCAGAACAGACCGTCCAACTCAGGAGCTGGTCCCGTCTGAAGGACCGCTTAAGGGCACCGCGAGGCAACAGTTCCTGGCGCTCATGCACGCCAGATACGTACATCATATTAGGAATGGGTATGTGTTGGTTGTTGAATAGAAGAATTGATTTTTTTTCTGGGAATACAACCTAGCAATATTGCTGTATCTCAATTTGAAGGCTTTAATTGCGAGTAATTTACTAATGACCTGCCGCCTGACGGCTATAGCTTTTGTACAAGGTTAAAATGAACACCTTATTTTTAGTCAAGCGCAGATCTAGGTTTTCGCTCAAAGAGGAGGGGGCTAATGTATCTGGGAGGACGGGGGGAGGGGTATTTCTCAATCCGTGAAAGTCCTGTAAAAAACTATCGCCACCTATTTTCTGTAAACTCAACAATGTACCCCCTTTTCGAGGATAAACACGACGAATCTATATCTTAATAATAATACTATGGTACAGGTTATAAAATTATGTGTAAATTAGACTTTTAGACACAGTTTGGTCGATGCCCAGGGGGGAGGCCAAGTGCACCCGTTGGGAAAAGGGTAGGTAGATGAGGAACCATGATAAAGTAATAACAAAATCTGTTTTCAGTACCGTTCGTTGTGCAAAAAGTGTCGCAGTGGCGTATTATTTTGTGTGTGTGTTGCGTGTTTGGTTGGCTTTGCAAGGCAACTTCTATTGCCGACAGTACGCTACCTCTTTGGTGTAATGGATTACAACTTTTTCCTTATCCACCCAGATGGCTCCTCTTCATGCTGATCTTGCTGCCCGTGATGTTCATCACCATGGCGATGGGCTTCTCCATGCTGCGCCCACCCGCAGACAACGAGATCGCGCTCAAACTTGATGACCACTTGTATGAGGGATCTACTGAGTTCTTAGTGTAAGTATATTATCTTCTTCTAGGCGATGCACAGCCTAAAACGCTGGTTCTAGAAGCATGAAATTTTGCACAAGAGTTCCTTATGCAGGGTGGCAAGGACTTCGACTCGCAACCTGGTACCATGGATTCAGTTCATGTTTCTGAACCCCCCCCCCCCTGCGTTGAATTAATTCGTGTCGGCTATTTTTTTTTTATATTGCTTTTTTTGATATCCGACTCAAAATGTCTACGCAGTTTTTTATCGCATTCATTACTAAGACGCTACTTTTAAGAGATTAAAACGTTTTACCCAAGATACCCATAAGGACTCATATAATGTTTTTCTAAACTGCGCCCACCAGCCCGTTTGCAAAGCTTGTTGGCATCCTTACTCTGTACCTATTAATTTTAATTTTTGTATAATTGCCCTTCTTGTACACAGACCGCAACCGTCAATATACTCTGAGGAAGTGGATTCATCGTTTGCGGAGACCGTCTTACAGTACCTCATGAAAGACAAACAGGCCAGGAACTGGACCACTGACGTACGTATACCTTCTACCATGGGATTTTGCCACAAGTATTCCGGGATCAGTCAGACAAGACTAAATTGTTATATAGCTCAGTTGGTATATTTATTTTAGATAATAATGTTTGTTTATAAGTTTGTATAAAGTTTAGATGCTGATCGGAAACTCAGATTTTCTCAAACGAAACTTTGGGGTGTGACTGCTTTGTGTGTGGCATTCGTTCTTGTCTAACAACTTGTGGATGTTCACGGTCAGTTATACCTAATATGTTTTTGACGATATCTGGCATTAAACCGGTATATTAAGTCAAAATCAAAAGTCATTTATAAATTATCTAGGCAGAGAGAATCAGCACTTTTTGAATGTCAAAATTACGTAAGACAGTCCCCCAAAACGCCAGCCCTTCACCTTTGAGTATTCTAATCACACAATTATTTGTGATTCCTTTAGGAAAACCCCCGCTGCGTATGCACTGAGATCAGTCAGCACTGTGACGTCACAGCCAATCAGACAAGTTCTCTGCCGGAGATGATGATACTGCCCGACGCTGGCACGCTGAACCACTGGCTCGTCGACACACAAGAGATTTACATTGAGAAGAGGTAAATCCATAACCTTCTTTCGGCTTTGCCGTCGGAGGTTAAAACAAAATAATTTTGCTGGTTTACGGAAAAAGATGATCTTAAGGGGGGAGCGCCAGAGATGTCAGCATAGTTGACGGGGCCCGACATTGCCGAAGCCTGCCGGGGTAGAGGGATCGTCCGAAAGGGTTACCGGTGCCCTGGTACATAAAGGGCTAAGGAAGGAACACGGGTGGGTTTTAGTCAGTAAGAGCCTGACACTCCCTTCTGCTCCACCCAGAGCGGGAGGGGTCATTTGATGATTTCCCATCCTCAAAAAAATAAAAAAATAAAAAAAGGGGTGAGCGCCACGGCAGCCCGCGAAATTAAAATTTTCTTAAGTTTTTTGCAATTTGCAGGCCAGTGTCATGTTGATTAAAATAACATTCGCTAATGTAACGCTAACGAAGTTACAGAATTATATTCATTAAAAAAAAGTAAAGTTTAATGATTAAAAGGTTGACACATTGATGATTTTAATGATTATATGTCTATAAAGTCCGAATCCTATTTTAATCAACATTCTACATGACACTGACCTGCAAATCAATGCAAAATAATTAATCGTCGGTTACCTAGCGCATCTCTCTTACATCTTCCAGCATCTATAGTTGTGAGCTACACTTAAACGAATACTTCACACCGACATTCTATTGCATTAAGCACATGTGATATTCTTAAAATTTGTTTATTTGTTCCTGAAATACTATGGCCATGCAAATTATACTAAGTCTTCATCAGTGGCTTTCGGTGGTCTCTAAGACCCCTGAATGTCACAGATACATGAAGTACCTAGATATAAAGCGATAATTTTCTGCTCAAATGTTTAGTAACTAAATGGATCTTTATTTTGCATACTAACTACATACAGCTCGTTCTAATTTTCAGACGTTTGTTTGGTGGTTACTTCATTTTACAGTTTTGCACAGCAGTCTCCCAAAAGACTAAACCACTCCTTTCCTCCTCAGATACGGCGGCTTCTCCTCATCTCTAAAGAACAACCTAACGAACCTGGTCGCCTGGTACAACAACAAGGGTCACCACGCCCTGCCAGCCTACATCAACAGCATCAACAGCGCCATACTGAGGACCGTCGCCGACGCTCCCAGAGCTAACATCACTACGTACACGCATCCGCTCAAGATCTCCAAAGAACAGATCAGTAAGGCTACTGTGTAAGTATCCAGTTAAGATCTCCTTAAGGCGAAACTATCAGAGTAGCCCGCGAAATTCTAATTTTCTTACGTTGATTGAAATTTGCAGGCCAGTATCAGGTTGTATGTCGATCTAAATATGATTCGCGGCCGTAACAAATATTTACTTTACAATCATAAAACTCATCAAACCTCTCTCTAAGTTCATATTACCCTGTTGAATGAATATTTCATGAAATCATGACATGTGAGGTTAATTCTCACTTAAGGACTTGTATTGCCGGACGACGACGACGACACCTGACGACACGCTGGTCCTGGCGCAGGGGAGGTCGCATCAGGCGGCGGCCGACGCGATGACACGCGGGGTTGCGATAGTCGTGGAAAGGATCCGGCAGTTGGGTATCGAGGTGGCATTGCACAAGTCCGAGGCCATGTCTTTTCATGGGCCCCGGTACGGGCCACCTTCGGGATCCCAACTGATGGTAGGAGGGGTTCACATCGGCGTCGAGAAGACGATGAGATACCTGGGTCTCGTCCTCGACAGCCGGTGGAACTTCGTCGAGCATTTCCGACGTTTGGCCCCCAAACTGGAACGGGCCGGGGCCGCCTTAAAGCGGCTCCTGCCCAACCTGAGGGGGCCAAACGCCTCCTGCCGGAGGCTTTACGCGGGGGTCGTGCGGTCCATGGCCCTATATGGGGCCCCGGTATGGGCGCGTTCACTGCGGCTTCGAGCCGCACACTACCTGAACGCGCCCCAAAAGGTGGTAGCCGTAAGGCTAATCCGGGGGTACCGCACGATCTCGCGCGAGGCAGCAAGCCTCCTTGCCGGACTGCCACCATGGGATCTGGAGGCGATAGTCCTCGCGCGCCTGTATGACTGGCGCGCGGAGGCACTACGTCGGGGGGAAACTCTGCACCCGCGGCAAATCGCTGCGGAGCGGACGGACCTCCGGCGCGGTCTCATGGTGGAATGGAAGGCGCGACTATCGCAACCCAGCGCAGGGCACGCCACGATAGCGGCGGTAAGACCCCTCTTTGAGGAGTGGCTAGAGAGGCGTCACGGCGCTCAGGCGGACACGGATGTTTCGGGAGGTTCCTGCACATAATCAGGCGGGAGGAGACGCCCGGGTGTCACCACTGCGAGGATCGCCCAGAGGACACGGTGGAGCATACGGTGGAGGTCTGCCCCGCTTGGGCAGAGCACCGCCGTGTCCTCGTAGAGGCGATCGGCAGCGGCGGCGACCTCTCGCGCCCGGCCCTGGTGCAAGCCATGGTCCGGGGCGAGAGGGAGTGGGAGGCGGTCACCTCCTTCTGCGAAGCAGTCATGCTAGCGAAGGAGGTGGCGGGATGGGCGAGGGAGAGATCCTCACGCCTCAGCCGCCGAGGGAGACGCTCCGGGCGTCGGGAGCCGCGTGACGACTCCCGGCCACCGTAGGCGCGGGCCTGCGGGCGGAGAGCAATGGGTAGCTCTCCGTCCGATCAGGACCAGGCCCGTGCCGGACGGCGCGTAAGTGTTCCACGTGCGCCTCAAAGAGATGTCAGCATAGATGACGGGGCCCGACAGGGCCGAAGCCTGCCGGGGTAGCGGGATCGTCCGAAAGGGTTACCGCTGCCCTGGTACATAAAGGGCTAAGGAAGGAACACGGGTGGGTTTTAGTCAGTAAGAGTCTGACACTCCCTTCTGCTCCACCCAGAGCGGGAGGAGGGACTTGTATTGCTGATTCCAATAATTATAATTCTGTAAAGCCATATTTGTTACTTTCATACTTTTTTTCTAAACATTACCGGATTCAAAATCACCAGGTTCACTTACGAAAACGTTCCCCTTGCACTTCTGCCACCTATGTCATCTGCCTAGCTTATTCCCAGTTATGTTGGGGTCGGCTTCCAGTCTAACCGGGTGCAGCTGAATACCAGTACCTATGTATATTTTACATGGAGCGACTACCTATCTACCATCGATGTCTACAATGAAATAATCTAACCTCATGCCCTCTCCCCGCAGTTACCAGCACATAGCTGACGCCGGCATCTCGGGTCTGGTGCTTCTTGCATACGGACTGATGAGCGCCGGTGCCGCCATTTACCTGGTGCGGTCGCGCAGGAGTCAGGAGAAGAGGCTGCAGCTGCTGTGTGGTGTCAGCCCTGTGATGTACTGGGGCACGGCCCTCGTGTGGGATATGATGGTGAGTGGTTTAGCAGTTGTAGGTTAATGGTTGGTGGCTATGGGTTGGTAGAAAGCCATATGTCTATATATATAATTTTTTTCCTTTTTGTAAAACATACTGTACAATTGTTTGTTTTTCCCAAATAAAAATAAAATAAAAAATAAAGCTTCACCGCTTTCAACCTAACTGCCTAGATGCCTTAAACTTAAAAAAAAAAGGTTCCCAGTATAACCCTGAAGGCCTAAAGGATGAAATACATAGTACCTATCTAGAAGACTTATGTTATAGCCTGAAAGTTGTTGTGACGAGAGAGAGGCACCGAATAGACAGGCAATTAAGTAAATATTCTGAACATGGTCACATTTTCCAGTTGTGTTTAAGTCCTGTTCATGCCTATTGCCATTTTGAGGGCACAATGTAGAAAAATGTATATATGCCTGTAATTTCTTTAAAGTTTCAAAATCACCTACTTTATTTTTATCTCACGAAGCGATTCGCACTTTACTTGCAGACACGCTGTGGGTGCGTGAAGACGAATAGCGTCAGCACATAACACACACAGGCCCCTCTTCCCCACTGAGCACACTGGGCACGTGCCCGGGGCTCCGCGATGGATTGGGGCCCCCTAGTCCCTACTCCATTACCAAACGATAACAGATAGATACTCTACTCTAGCCTGAAAATCAGGCTTACCGAATGCAGCATGTTTAATCAATTTCAATGAATGAATGAATGCATGAATGAATTGCACCGATCCCAGCGTGGTTTGACCAGACTCGATTAATCGAATGAACCCCAAGATTCGCACTAGCTCCTGTAGCCTCATGTTCATGGTGCTACAGTGACCATTGCATATCTCGAAGTAGACCGGGGGGCGCGGTTTTTGTAAGGAAGACGTGCCCGTAGGAAAGGGTAGGATTTAAGAGCCTACCGGATATGCATCCTAGAGTAAGCCTTGGATTAGTGGAGAGATGGGTGATATTTGTCTATGGATGGGCATCTTTTACAGACTACGCGGCCAGGTGCTTCAGGTCGAGCTTCACCCGTGAATCTTTTGGCGAGGTTCTGCTGCTTTCTCGGTTCTTTTGTATGTCCTTGCTCTGCTGTGTTATGTTGTGTTAAATGTTTTTGTTTTCGATGTCGTCGTCGGAGTTCTCACTACTATCCGTTTCCGGTTTTTTGTATATTTCACTAGCAGCAATCTTGATCTTGTTTTTGTCTTCAGCCGTATGCATCCAGAAATCGCGTCCCTTGTCGAAGTACTTCATATCCTGTTTTAGGTTGTCGTTCCACGTGTAGATAGGTCGACCGACCTTCTTGGCTTTAGCCTTGTACTCCATTGCTGCATGCAGCAGATGTGGTGCGCGGCGCCTGTAGACATTTGCGAGGTAGCACATCCTGTGATTCTTGATGCGTTTGGTTACTGTTTTTTCGTCTAAGATTTCATGCATTTTCTTTTGTCTCGGTTTATTCCTGGAGTGGTTTATCAAATCTCTCATGATAACTCGCTCATATTTTCTGGGTCTTGACCTGTTAGCTTTGGTACGTGCCGATACTTTCAAACTATGTATCATGCACGGGACGATCACCATTCGATACATGAGTCTGGCTAATTTCCAGTCCATATTTGACGTTATGGTATTCCAGGTTATTTCAATGTTTTCGTCCGTTGAGATGATTCCTATATTTTTAGCTTTTTTGTTATGCCATCTTGGTATTTTGTTTTGGTGAACTTGCTATTGAGGGCGGCATAATAGCATTGTTTATAGTTGAAATCCTTAGCCACTATTGTTGCCTCCTTCGCGGGTAGCTGTTGCCATTGTGTATTATTGTGCTTTGTGTTTTCTTTTTTGTTTGAAATTCGATTTGTCCTTAGCAAACCCCAGATTATTTTATGGTCGGATATGCACCTAGCGGCCCATTCGACCTTTAATAAATTCGAAGAGTTTTTCTGTAGCGTGTGGCGTTATAATGTGATCCAATTGGGACTTTTGAGTGCCCTTTGACCATGTTAGCCTGCATGATGGTCTCGCTTTTGTCGTTTCTATTTGCAGTTTTTCCCTGTTGGCTATATCCATTAACAGTTCCCCGTTGCAGTTGGAGAAGTCATGGAGAAGATTTTGTTGAATCAGCCCTTTGCGTTGGTAATTGTGTGTATTATGGCGACCAATATGTGATAGTTCGCTCATATAGCGAGTACATAAATTCTTTTCCCTGCAAGCCGTTCTTCATCTAAGACCCTTTTAAGCGTAAATGTGGTCGTCTATTGTTTAAAAAGTCAGCTTGATAGTTGCGCAACTCCGTTATTCATTCGCATCTTTAGGGTTGTTGTTTTAGGTACCTGCTCTAGCCACATGTCGGGCGTTTCGTTCTGTGACCAGACTTTGTCCCTGACGCGTGGTCGAAAGTTAAACCCATATTTATTTGATGGGCTATCGGTTTGCCTCGAAAAAAAGAGTTCCCGTCTTTTGTCATCGGCTCACTTATGCTTTTGTTTTTATGGTGTTACAAGAGCTTCTCGGGACATGTGCTCGGAACTGGGATGGGTTTTTTTGTTTATCTTTAGGAATACTTCTTGTTATGCAAACTTAAGAGTTCGGAGTAGCTTTTTGTTGTACTGAGAGGTTTTTTTTTTTTTTTGTTGCAGCGGGTGTGGGTATAGAAACTTGACTTACAAGCTAGAAAAAAAAGATAACTTGTTCAAGGCAGCTTTGATAATTTAGTACCTACAATGTTACAATAATAAAGCGTGAGGTACGAAATCTAGAACGATTCCGTATTTTGCGCTAGAATAATAGAGTGTATTAGTTTATGCCGCCCTACCAAACATAATATGAAAACATTGTCCTAAAGCTCAGCTATAGTTTAAAATGATGTTAATTCGCGCGTGGCTTCAAAAGTTCAAACAAACTGAAACCCAGCCGGATACAGCTTCCAATGGAGATCCCTGAAATAAACGGAAAGATCTCACCAGATTGGCCCGCAAAGAGCCCTCAGAGTTACTCGACGTCACCAGGATCCTCGGCCGGAAAGCCCAGGCCTCTGGCTGTAGATCAGGAACGCACGTATGTCACCTTTCCACAGTTTTATGGTGTTTTAATTTGCACCCACGAAAACAACACGCAAAACACCATTCAACCTTCAAATACGAGGTTCACACTCAAATTCAACCACTTGTTTCGCACGTGGGAACGCGACGGGACACGTCTGTTCTCTTCGACGGTCAGTATTCGAATCCCAGCATGTTTAATCAATTTCAATATATAAAATTTGTATCTATATAATATAATTATATTCCTTTAAATTTAACTGTTTTAAAAGAATCATCAGTGAATTATTTTTATTTTTATTTAACTTGTCTACGGTTTAGACGAGACACAAACTACACATTTTTGTCATAAAATTATGTCTCTTTATTTATTGCTATTTTTCGGGTTAATAATGCATTATCATGAAATTCACTCAATTCAAATAGTCTAATATTAATTCGAATCTCATTAAATTTCATTCCAATCAATATTTTTACGTTCCTTGTTGAATTTTCACAATTTTTTATTTGACATCGTCTTTTTTAAAAAGACGACTCTCGTCTATGGGGTCGCGTGCCTCCACCAGGGTAGGTATTATGTTTTCGCTTGAAAACTCTGAATTCCGAAGAATTGAGACAAAGTTGCAAAGAATTTGCTGAAATCTACTATGAAGACGTAAACGAGAAAGAGTTAGAAATGGAATGTCTGCGTTTAACAGAATACTTGAAAATTGATCAAAGTAGGAGTAAGGAACTAATAGTATACTTAGGTACTGGAAATATATCATCTTTTGATAGAAAACAAAATTGAAGACACCTTTCCTAATTTAGAAATCGCACTGAGAATCTTTTTAAGCATGAGCTCCAAATTAAAACGAATAAAAAATGAATTAAGAAGTACAATGCTTCAAGAGAGATTAAACAGTTCGTCGCTAATGTCGATAGAATGTGATATACTCGATAACACAGATTTTGAAGATGTGATTAACGATTTTGCTCCACTCAAATCTAGAGGGGTACCTCTTCAATCAGCATAGATACTTATATAAGGACTCATCGTGGATGCTGGTTACTTAGTGTGGATTACATTATATTATCTATTCATCATATCTAATGGACAGGCCTGTTGGTCTAGTGGTTAGTGACCCTGACTGCTATGCCGGAGGTCGTGGGTTCGATTCCCACCCAGGACAAATGTTTGTGTAATGAGCACGATCATTTGTTCTGTGTCTGGGTGTAATTTATCTATAGTATTTATATATTTAGAAATATATAAGTATGTTTATCAGTTGTCTAGTACCCATAACACAAGCTCTGCTTAGCTTGGGACTAGATGGCGTTGTGTGATAGTTGTGGAATATTTATTTATTTATTTATTTATTTAATGTAACTGTAAAGAAATAAAAATAAAGCTAAAACTTTGCAAATCTACGTTCTTTATCTATTCTAACAAAATAGTGCTTTATTGTGGTCACAGGGGTCCCATTATCCCGATGTGCCAGGGCCTCTAATAAGTGAAAGACGACCCTGAACACACACACACTTCCGACTTTACTATTGTCTCGGACGGTACAATACTCAATACTTTATTTGCATTCCACAATATGTACTTAGATGGTAACTTAAAATTATATGTGATCCGTGTGTTGACCTCCTCCTGTAGAGCTCCTCCGCTTACACACACATTAACAAAGTGTTTTTACACTTGGTAACCACAAGTAAAACGCGGGTCGCTTCGTGAGATAAAAATAATGTACTACACTTTCTACTGGACCATAAAATGCTAATTTGTAACATGTTCCCGTCTCTATCTTACACTTGTAGTTTGACAGTCAATTACTTTGCATACCTACTATTGTGTCGAAGCAAGTTTTTTAACTGAAGCAGCTGTGCAACTAGGGAGTTCGTTCCGCCACTTTTTCTTCTCAGAGAAGGCACTAGGAAGTGGTGAACGGCGGGCGTGCCGGGGGACTGTCTTTATGTAATTTTGACGTTCGAAAAGTGCTGATTCTCAGCCAAATTTGAATAAATGAGTTTTGATTTTGAGTTGTGCGGCTAAAACAGGAATAATGCTACGCCAAAATTCGTGCTAAGGAATGGATCTTGGATGGATGGATCATGGATCTTGTGACCATCTAGACCTATTTGGAAAATTAGACGTTAAAAGTGGTGAACAATAAACTAAGATTTATGCTTGTGTGCAGATAATGGCGATAAACATGGGTATCACGGCGGCGGTTATGCTCGCGTTTGGCTTCCCCGTGTTCGTGGAGCGAAACAACCTGCCCGCCATCTGTGTGCTGTTCGTGCTGTATGGGTGAGTAGTCTTCCAAAGTCATGCTATCAAAATGAGCCAAAAGGTATTTTAAACTTTGTACTACTCAAGGTTGCATTTTACAGAATCGGTATGTTGAGCCGAAAGTTGACAGGTTTATATCCAACTTAGATACCACGTGAAACTTTAACACTAATATGAGGTTTGTATCAGATAGAAGTATCAAGGATTCACAATAGAAGAACAAAGAAGTGTCCCTAGACCCATTTAATGAATGATTAGAATACTCTTTATTATTACACCATACGAGTTACAGACATAAATGTAGACATTTTACAATGGGTGAACTTATCGCTAAAAGCGATCTTTGCGAAATGCGTTTAACACGCTATAACTGTAATTTGTATAGTGTACATAATAAACAGTATTCTATTATATTCTATTCTGGTAAAAAAAAAAAAAAACTGGTATTCAGCTGCATCCGATTAGACTAGAAGCTGAGCCTAAAATAATTGGGGAAAAGGCTAGGCAGATTAATTGATTTTATATAAGTTTACATAGGATTGCCGACCTTTTTAAATGTTTTTTAATTTATCCTCAGATACGCTTGTGGCAGTTTCATCCACGTGACTGAGAAGCTGTTCAGCGACGCCAGCATGGCCAACATGATCCTGTTCTGTGGGAATGCCTTCCTAGGGCTGTCCTTCATGGCTGTATTGCTCATGTTTGACATCATCTCCGAGTCTGAGGTAAGTTTTGGTAAAATACAGGTTTCTGATTATTAAGACCCTGCTGCGCGCTGATGAATTTTCAACTCTCGGCATAATGCCGAAAGTTGAAAAACCCACAGCGTGCTTTTAAATATGCTAGAAAATGTAAGTGGCTCAATGACCGCTATTGCCACGGCGCGAATTCGATTCGGCAGTATTTGTTGCACAACAAAGCCGACTCGAAGCTACACAATAGTCGGCTTTTATTCAGCTAGTGCCAATCGGCAAACTCCGTTCATCATGTACCGTCGTTAAATTGTGTTTGCGTCGGCGCTGCATAATTCGAACTAAGCCGCGTTGCGAAGTTGCGCGTCGATGTCCGTGCCACCCTGTAAACAGCGTGTATCAGAAAGGTGTGGTCAAATTTAAGGGTGTGGTACAGACCATCAAACTGAACAACTTTCTCCATGGGACCAACATCGTAATCTAGAACCCTTAAATTTGACCACACCTTTCAGATACAACCTGTATATTTTTTTTCGCCCAGTTGTGCCGAATCATCCTCACAAGTGTGTAGTAATAATAATATAACATACTAGCTTCTGCCCGCGGCTTCACCCGCGTGGACATCGGAAATTATCCCACGGGAACGTGCTACCAGGATAAAAAGTATGTCTTTGCCCAGGATGCCACCTATCTCTTTGCCAAATCAGAAGTTAGGTTTAGGTGTGAAAATGTAACATACAGTTTCAAGTTCAAATCCTCCCCTTAAAAATCGAATTACCCTTTTTTGCCCCGTCAGGGGTCAATTTTCGACAACTTTACATACTTATTATTAATTATTTTCTGTCAAAACTATTAATACTGAGTTTCGAGTTAATTGGACCGCGCATTCAATTACTTCCACACAAACTTCAACACACCTAAATCCCCCTTTGAGGGGTAGTTTTGAAAAACTTTTAATAATAAACTTTATTACTTACTTGATAAATACTTAATAAACTTGAAACTTGGTTGGGTGAAAGTTTCAAGATTATTAACAAAATTAATAAGATTTTTCATATAAACTGTATCCCCACTTTTCATCCCCACAAGGGTGGAATTTCGAAAAACCCTTTCTTGGTAGTAGATACCTACTCTTCACTAAGAACACACCCTCCAAATTTCATGTCTCTAGGACCAGCCGTTTAGGCTGTGCGTTGATGTATCAGTCAGTCAGTAGTCCGCCCAAAAACGGCGGGGTGTTATAAGTTTGACGTGTTTGGGGGGGTGTATGTGTGTGTGTGTGTATGTCTGTCTGTGGCATTGTAGCTCCCGAACGGATGAACCGATTTTAATATTGTTTTTTTTGTTTAAAAGGTGAATTTGTCGGAAGTGTTCTTAGCTACGTTTGATGAAAATCGGCCCAAGATGGCCGCCGCCACAAAATGGCGGATTACATATTTTTTCACAACTCCCTCAATATGTGTATCAAATGAAAGGGCTTGACTAGTAGAATACTATACACTATGATAAATTTCAAATCCATGATGGCCGCCACCACAAAATGGCGAATTGCATTTTTTTTCACAACTTCCTCTTCATGGGTATCAAATGAAAGGGCTTGACTAGTAGAATACTATACACTATGACAAATTTCAAATCCAAGATGGCCACTACCACAAAATGGCGAATTACAAAAAACCTGATTAAATACCAAATTTCCTGAATCTTAAAACGCAAGAAAATAAAAGAAATGAAATAACGAGGAGTCCCTACAAAAAGCATGAAATAAAAAATTAAATGTAAAATTTAAAAAACCCCCGACAACGTGAAACCCTATAAAAAGAAAAAAATAACCTTGAAATTATGACCCTACGTAAGTAAGTATCAAATTTTTTGATTAAATATTGTCCTGTCGGGGGACCGCTTCTATTTTAAACTTTAACAGAACGTTTGGCTAATAATTAGAGCGGTCCCCCGATTATATTTAATTTTATATAAATAGATTCTTTATTTCGGACTACAAGTACTCACAATCCATATAGTATTAGTAACAATGAGTAACAAAAACTATGTTAGTAAACTTTTACAAACTAAACATTACGTGGCCCAACGCACGTTGGCACGTGCCTCCGTACCCATTACCTTACAAAGAGGCTGTCAACTTTATCTAATAAAGTTGTGTGTAGAACAAGTGGGTGTCAAAACATGTGTTTTAACTAAAAAAACCTACAATGAGCGCGATTGTGTGCGCAGGCGACGGACAACGCCCGCTGGTGGCTGCACAAGCTGTTCATGTGCGCGCCGCAGTTCGCGCTCGGAGACGGCCTGCTCGACATTGCCAAGAACACCATACAGGCACAGGTAAATTACCATATTAATATTCATATTCTTAATAAATTAATTAACACGTTGTCTGCCAGACAACAGACACAATAGAAAATCTATTGTTGGCGGTCACGGATGACCGCGGTGGCAGTCAATCCCTTAAAATTAATTTAATTCAGGCAAAGCATAATTAAGTAACGTAACAGAACGCTATGTTATAAATAATTACAATTTAGTATTAATTTATTTTTGCTTCTTTTTTTTTATTATTTAAATATTTTGTCCTTCTTCAGGTGCTGAGCCGTTTCGGCATGGACACATACAAGGACCCGCTGCACAGCAATCTGTTGACCCTGCACTTCGTGTACCTCTTCGTGGTGGGCACGCTATTACTGGTGCTCAACCTGGCCATCGAATACAACTGCTTCGACTCGCTGCTAGCCAGGTTAGTGTTGAACCACCAGTCAGAAATTTGAATTAATTTCCACCGCTATGTGGAATGTGCACGGAGAGACTTACCACGTAAATGAACCACCACACAAATGAACCGCGCAGCTGCGGTTCATTTGTTTGGCAGCCACGCATTCCATGGTCGTGGGTCGCAGTGCATATCTAGCCTACATTTTGATACGAAACGGAGCGAAGTACACGTGTGTAACTTAAACGTGGGCTACAAGCTATGGTCTTTGAAACAGAATTTGCCGTCATTAATTATCTTTTGAATGAACGATAACATTTATCTGTTTAACAAATTTGATTGACTTTTTTGTCACCTACAAATGAATCCTCACTATAAAGTGAGGCTTCATTTGATCTTGTTTATCTGCAAAAATCACTTCGTATGATGGGAACCATCTAAGCTAATACGTAGTCCTCTTCTCCAGGTTCCGACCAGAAACCATTCCTCCTTCAATGGGAGGTGAACTAGAGCCAGTGGAGGTGAGTGCGGAGAGGAAGCGCGTGCACGCCGCGAGGGTACTGCACGCACCACTCAGGGTCAACACCATCGGGAATATCAATAGAGGTGAGCCTTTTGTCTGTTTTAACATTTGTGATTTCAACGTGGTTAAAAATGTTCTTATATTCAATTCTAAAATATTTAGGTATTAGGTATTTTTGGTGTTGTGACCATCAAGAGCTCGCTAAAAACTTCGGATTAAATCCTAATAAGTGGAAGAAACGGTGAAGGAAAACATCGTGAGGAAACCGGCTTGTCTCCCAGCAGTGGAAACATTATAGGAAATATTGTATACTGATTATGCTTAGCGGAAGACTAAAATAGTGTTTAGTCTTCCGCATATTGTGATTTTTATATCAAATCAGGTCAAATTCAGGTGTTTAATATAACACAAAAAATAAAGTAACGTATCCCACCCCAAATTCGTGGGTCAGTCAGTTGTCGTAAAAAAATATGATAATTTAAATAAACTACCGTACTTTTTAATAAGGGCTTGGAGAAACACGTTATCAACTCAGCCTATCGCAGTCCACTGCTGGACACAGGCCTCCCCCAGGCTGCGCCACAACGCCCTGTCCTCCGCCTTCCGCATCCAGTCTACCCCAGCGGCCTTCTTTAGGTCGTCCCTCCATCTAGCTGGGGGTACTATACGCGGTCACCACTTCAGGACTCGTCTGCTCCAACAGCTATCGGTCCTTTGACGGAACATGGCCAGCTCACTGCCACTTCAGTTTGCTTACTCTGCAAGTTACACACGGTAAACACGTTAACATGATATGATTCTACAGCAAAAAGAGAGAATCCTAGAACCCAGTAGGTTAACCCCCGAAGCCTGCGCTAGCCATAACATACATTCACATAAATGTTTCCCGCCAGGCTTCGTGCACACGGAGGGCAAGAAGAACTCCATGCAGCGCGTGGTGTCGCCCACGTCGGACGCGGCGCAGTGCGTGGAGCTCGCCAAGTGCTACCCGGGGCTCAGCGGCCGGCGCGTCGCGCTGCGGGGCCTCACGCTCGGGATACCGCCCGGACAGGTTACTTACCGACAAATAATAACTTTACAACTTTCGATCATCGAAAATATGAAAGAAAATAAGTTTATTTGAACACATAAATTCTAATCTGTCTTCCCACAGTGCACAGCCCTGTTGGGTCAGAACGGCGCTGGCAAGTCCACCACATTCTCCATGCTAACGGGCGAGGTGCGCCCTTCATCCGGAAGGCTGTACCTTAACAATGAGCTGGTTAACTCGACACAGCTGTGCAAGGGACTAATCAGTAAGTAATCTAAGAAAGCCATCATCTGCCTAGTAAACCCAACTATGTTGAGGTAGACTTCCAGGATAATCGGATGCAGCTGAGTACCAGTATTTTACATGGAGCGACTGCCTATCTGACCTCCACAACCCAGTTACTGGGTGATACGATACCCCTTGGACTTAAGACTGGCTGTCAGGCTGTCAGACTTCTGACGACTCGTCACGACTCTCAAAGATCCACGATTGACAGCCAACGGACCAACAGCTCAACGTGCTTTCCGAGGAACGGACGAGCTCTTGTTAAGTAAAGATCACCCATCTACGGATCAACCGTGGCAAGCGTAGCATAACCTGATCGATCGACCCCGTGCGGCTGTTACTACTTAGCCACAAGCCCCTCGTAAACTAACAATGTGTTTATTTCTTATTTGCCTGTGTCAGCAATAGATGAGTTTGTAACTAACTACTCAATACAGGGTGGCAGGGACATCGACGAGCAACCTGTTACCATGGATTCAAACATGATTCTGAACTCCCTGCGTTGAAAATTTTCATCGGTTATTTTTTTTTAAATAGCTTGTATCTACAACGCCATATGCGAACAACGCGTCATACTGACGTCACGCAAATCCTGCATCTCGCAAGCAGAGTTTACAGCGCAATTAGCATATACACAAACTTCCCAACATCAATCGTTGGGCAATTGCCCGCCAGACACGAACACCCGTCTGGTCGGAGGATCCTCCCTTTTCTATACAACAACTTTAATAATTTAAATAACTTTACACCCTGTTCCTCATACCTCTATAAGCTCTTTCATACAGTTTGACCGCGTAAGTATTGCACTTTCATTAACACTTTTTCTTGATAACCGACGAAAAATTTCTCCGCTAGAGGTCTAGAATCATGTGCTGAATTTCACGGTTGCAGTTTGCGCTCGATGTCCTGACCCCCTATATAGGTCTTCTTAGGACACTGACAAAATTGCAGGGTTGTGTTGGCAGTTACCATTGTGTCAATAGGATGGGTACCCGGAGTATGTTTAATGACACGATTGTCAAGAGACTAGCTTCACAACAAAAACCTTTGGGATTCTCTTGAAGAGGGTGAAGTATTGTTAACCGGACTATTTAAAGTGCAAACCTTCCTAGAGCTTAAAACTGCAAAGTGGCCTACCTCCCAAGATTAGGATCCTGGAAGGTAGAACTCAGCTAGATAGGTCTAGCTATGTTTATTCAATGCATTGGTGTTACTTACAGGTTATTGTCCTCAAAGCGACGCGATAGATCCTCTGCTGACTGTGAACGAAACCTTGCTGTTCTACTGTCGGCTCAGAGGGATCACCGACCAGGAAGAGGTAAGAAAAATTATTTCAAGTAACTTTTTTGTATTTTGAACTTTGTTCCGACTGACTTGACTGAGGTAAATATCTGAAAACAAAATCGACAATTTAGACCCGGATCTAAAGCATTAGCGACCAGAAGGTTTCAACTTACTAAAGTTAAACTTGTTTTGTAATGAGAGTGAGTGAGAGAGAGTATTTTAAAACCTTTCAATAAAACGTCATACGGAATAACGACAGACAGTTTTCTTTTACGGTAGAGTTTTATCTATAGCAATGTGTACCCAACAGTCTCATTATCATCATCTTCCTGACCTTATGGGCCAATGTTACTTGAGGTCGGTGCAGCACATTTTCTTCTTCCATTCTCAACAACCGTCACGCTATCATTCACTTCTTTCATTCCTACCTACCAAAAATACCTAATAGTGTAAAATAATTTGTTTCTGTGCAGGTGGTAAAGCGAACAGTGGCCATGTTCGACCTGGGCAAGTACGCCGAAGTGCGCGCGGGCACGCTGAGCGGCGGCAACAAGAGGAAGTTGTGCACTGCCATCGCCTTCATGGCGCGGACGCCGCTAGTGCTGCTCGATGAGCCTACCAGGTGAATGTCAATCAATGTTTATTGTCTGTCTATCTTTTCTATTTGAATGTCATATGTTGGGCTGGGTATTACTACGAACGAACCCAAGATAATATAGGGTAAGACCAGGTTCGCTCGTCGCTTTTCGCGCACTATATTTTCAACGCACAAACGTTGAAAATTATACAGTATATTTTTTTGACGCGCGGGATGTACTCTGTTCAGGCACCGAGAGTTGAAAATCGTGACCTAATAGAGGAACTTAAAGTAAAAACATATTTGTGAAGTTTTATTCTGCAATTTTATGGATCAGAATTCGCATCGTTTAAAGGTAGGTATCTTGCCTTGCTTTGCTTAAATGCATACTGTATAACTGTGACATTATTCTTACCTGCCTGGGAAGAAGCACAAGATGGCATTGGTACCTTTTGCGACCTCTCTAAGGCGTTTGATTGCGTAAACCATGACACACTTCTGATGAAATTGGAGCACTACGAGATTAGGAAAACAGCACTTGATTTACTAATATCATACCTAAAAGATAGAAAGGTTAAGTTAAAGTAAACGGCATAAACTCATTAGGGTCTGAAATGACAATGAGCGTTTCTCATGGTTGGATATTGGGTCCATTCCTCTTTTTAGTTTACATTAATGATTTACTCCAATTACTTATTAATTACTTCAAAATCGACCGAAGATGGTGTTATTTGCAGATGACACATTGATCTTTAAAATAGACCGACGGTCACAAAATCTTGACGACGTGAATAACTGTATTCTTCATGCCCGAGATTGGTTTACGGTAAATAATTTAGTACTTAATTAAAAACAAACCAAATGCATTAGGTTTAAATTACCTAATGTTAGAAGTAGCGAATGTGACATCATATTGAATGGTCAAAAACTAGAATTTATTAATCAGACAGCTTTTCCTAGGAATCACGCTAAATTACTTAATTTATACTTACTTATTTTTAAATAAATTTGTGGGGACCCCATATAACATTTATTGCGGGCGGCTAAGCTCGGCCGATTATGATGTTAGAAAGGTAAGACAGTTAACAGATATAGAAACCGCGCGGTTGGTCTATTTTAGTACTTTCACAAAATCAAAATATATTATTCATAAACCAACATGGGCACTTAGAAACGTCAGAAGCTAGGTGCATGGTTCCAATTGGTCGTTTCCTATGGAGAAGAGCCGGCAAGAAACTCAACGGTTAGTCTTTTAAAAATAATTGGCTTTTACAATGTTTTCAAATTACAGTATGTATGGGAGGGCAGCGTAGGCCTGTCAACAAGTACGTACTTGATAAAACACACAGTATTATGTCATATGGCATTTTGCTATGGGGTCGGGCTGCTGACATTGAATCCATTTTTATTTTACAATAAAGAGCTGTCAGAGCCATTTACTATCTAAATTGCCGCGAATCTCTTAGGGAATTATTTAAAAAGATTAATAGTATGACGGTACACAGATGTAGGACATAGAGAGGAGGCCTGTGTCCTAACAGTACGAACGTTATAGGTTGATTGTGCTATGTTATTATGTTAGGAATTCAGACTGATTCTATTCGAGTTAAAACCCGAAGAAGTCGGTAACAACCTTGAACCTCTAAAGAATACAGAAACTAACAGCTTGTATCTCCCTCTTCAGTGGCATGGACCCCGTATCCCGCGGCTGCGTGTCGCGCGGCGTGGTGGCGGCATGCGCGCGCGCGCGTGGCGTGCTGCTGTCCACGCACGCGCTGGACGACGCGCGCCGCCTGGCCGCGCGCGTCGCGCTGCTGCGCCACGGCGAGTTGGTCGCGCTGGCGCCCCTGGACGAGTGCCTCAATAGGTGAGTGACGCGGACGATGTGGTACAAGTTACTTGGTAATCCAACAGGATTAAGTACTCATCTAATTAGCCATGTAACTTTGTGTAGATTGTGCAATAAAAAAAAGAAATGAATTAAGTTCCAACATCTTTGGCCCAAAACTCAGCTGCGCGAACCCCGCTCGCTGATGCAGTCATGAGATCATCAAGTACACACGTGACGTGAAGTGGAAGACATATGATTGCGTTTCTGAGGGATTCGTTTTCAACGTTATCAGCATAATAGTGGCTGAGATCAGTGAGAGCTGGGGAAATATTGGCTTCAATCTCCTCATAGTCAGTGGCTTGACAAGTAAGTGCCAGGTCGTCAGCGTATAGAAAGCGGGTCGTGTTCGGGCTAACCGGTTGAAAGTTAGTATATATGTTGAAAAGTAGCGGAGCCAGTACGCTACCTTGAGGTAGACCATTTTTTTGGGCTCGCCATCTACTTCTATCTTCAAGATGCCCCAACCGAAATCGTCGATTGCTGAGCAGTTCTCTAAGAATTTGTGTGAACTTTAGATCCTCTGTCACGTTGGTAACCTTCCATAGCAAAGTTTTACATTTACCGTGTCGTATGCTGCCGAAAAGTCCACGAAGGCCGCGCCCGTCACTTTCTTTGTTTTATATGTAGAGGTAGGTATGAAGAACAAGGTGCTGTACAAGGTGCTGATTCTCAGCCTAATTTGAATAAATGACTTTTGATTTTGATTTTAAGGTATAAATTTCACTCATCCTCCATACAAAAGGGAGGAACCTCCGACCAGACGGTTGCCGTGTCTGGTGGGCAACTGCCCAATGATTCATGTCGGGCTTTTGCTTGCGCGATCCCGGATTTTGCGTGACGTTAGTATGATGCGTAGTTCGCATGTGGCGATCCGTTAGTGTGAATGGATCGCACAAAGATTCACTGTAGGTTTAGGGGTTGTTTATTTTGGGAGTTATGCCTAGACGTTTTGGTGGTTTTCCATTTAGGAGGAGTTGGTGAGCAACTTGATTAGCCGTTACTGTGCTAGGCGTATGTAGTAGTGATTCGCTGGTGAGTTTGCGAATAGTGGTCCGCGCTTGTTTGCTATTATGAGTCATGTCGATTTTAGTAACCGTTTCTATCCACTTTTCTTGGCGTCACTCGATAATAAGTGCTAGCAGTTTTTCACTGACTTCAACGTTCTACTTTGAGAAAGAATCATAATTGTAGAGATGGCATCCACAATCTTTGCAATTCGTTCCCACAGGTTGGCAAATGGTCTTTTTGATCTGAGCACTAATTTTTGAGTTGACAAATATCAGTTCGCTCCCATTGTCCGCTATTAAATGAAGCAGGTTCACTTGGGTCGTGGATTAAAATCAGTTCGTTAGCTTCTGCCTTTTGTTTGACCGTCTGTGTTGGTGAAGCGATAGGCTCAGCTGGGGCTATGGCTGTTTAAGTCACTAATTGTTACAGTGCAGTTACCGAGGCCTAGTGTGATAATTTCGATGTTATTATCGTTAGAACAATTTGTAGAGCTTACGTGATGCTGATGAACACTGCGTTTGCACTCGCACAGTACAATATATGAATGAGAAGGAATGATTCGCGCCGCCATTTTTATTTCCACCACCATGTTTATCTACCGAAATACATATTTCTACTAAGTAAGTTCGGGGTGATAGCCTGGGAACCGTCATACAGAGTACATATCCTGATATGGACGTCAGTCGACAGACTACTTTTTTTAAATTGGCGACCTTTGTGAAGAGAGAACAGTAAAGATTTATTATTATTTATTTCTTTGTTATTTAATTTTCTACTTGTTTTGTTAGGTTCGGTGGCGGCTACATAGTACAGTGCCGCGTGTCGCGCACGTCCCCGCGCGCCACGTGGCGCCGCGTGCAGGCGCGCGCGCCGGCCGCACAACTGAGAGTACTGCACCAACACACGCTGCACTTCCTCATGCCTAGGCACACTACAGGTACCACATTACCCACAGGTTTATGCAAAGAGCATATACTCAAAAAAATCTTGAATTCACTGACAAGCCACGCACGTCCTAAACCGCTGGGTCTAGCAGCTCTAGAAGGAAAGAAAAAGACATGGTCTAGAAGGAAGGATTTTTGAAAGATCATCCGCTTAAGGGGTTAAATAAAGGATGAAAGTCTGTATGGAAGTCCGTCGTTTCTGACGAAGAGAATCCCATCGGGCACATGGCATTTAAAAACTTTGCGCTGAACAATTATTATGTGAGCCCAATAAACAATTCTGGGTAAAATTATCGTTTTTTTTGGGCGCACCAGACAAAAAGACGTCCTATACCAACCCGTCTATTAATATGGCACATCGACTTTTAAAAACGTTCGACTTCGCCGAGTCTCTTTCACTCATATCAGTCTTTTTCTAAAGCTCTCTGCAATAAAATATTATACCCATTTCTCTTGCAGTTAACAAGAAAGAAGTGACGACTCGTCTGAGCGACATCTTCCGGCTGATGGCAGAACTGCAGGGCACCTGTGATATTGAAGACTACACCGTCAACCAAAGCTCTCTCGAGCAGGTAATTTATTAACTTATGTTTTTCACCATGTCCAAAAGTTTCTATGAAATTATTTTTTTACAAAGCTGTGTACGAAAATGTATGGTCAGTAATAAAAAATAAGTTAACACTACTTATTACATAACAGTGATTCGATAAACTTCTTTTCACTTTAAATATTACACCTGAAGGCCAATTCTCGTATTATAAAATGTTTAAAATCCGATTGAGACTGAGATTAAAATGCATCTTAAAAATACAGGAATTCGCCCATAATTTTTAATATTATTGTGTACAGTTATGATTTAAAAACCTTAAATAACTACCAATATTAACATCTAGCCTCTTCAAAAACTTGACTATGCAAATTAATTTAATTTACTGTTATTTCCACAGATGTTCCTAAGTTTCACAGACAAGTCGGACATAGAGTCAGACACGGTAGAAGTGGAACCCCTTCCTTCGACAGAATCTATTAGACAGAATGAAGAACTCGCCGTCGTTACCGCACTATAACTGTTCACTACACTATTAGGAATTTCACGTTGCATTAAATTAGCCCATAGACAAGGATCTTTTGGCGTCTGAATGACAATGACAGGGGGCGTTGCTTTTAGACATGTGTGAAGTTTTGAAAGAAGAAGATTGCGGCGTTAGTTCTGATTTTGGCCACCCACCAAAAGATCTTTGGAACGTTGAAGCTGGAGATTTCAGGTTGCTAGAAAAGGTTATTGTAATTGGGACGGAGTAATGTAGAATTTTGAATCTCATATTTATTAATGTTTTGCAGTTATTACCCACGTTTTTATTTTGGACTTGTTCCGAATTCGAACAGACGCTTAACGAGCTCCGTTCGAGTTCGAAACTAGCCGGGAAAACCAAAAATAAATATGTGTGTAATACAGTCAGGGAAATCAAATGTTAAGCAAATTGATATCCTATGTCAATTTGCCGTGATACAGCCATTTCATACAACTGTCAAAGAATGACAGTTGTGGTTTGAATATACGAACTACTAAAGTTGTAGTCATTTTGCTTTACAAGTAATTTCTTTAACTTTGTATTAACAATTTGAAGTCTCATTCAACAAGTGTGTTGGTGACGGACTTGAAATAATGGGATTGTGTAATAAATTTAGACTCTAGTCCTATAGAATGAGACTACAAGTGTGGTGCTTTTTAATAAGAAACACAGACCGTGCTCCTTATTATAAAGCACCAATCTTCCAGATGATTTTTCAATGCCCAACGACGTGTAAAAATGCTTTGAGTATTCGAAAGATCGTCTGCTTCAAATCTCACGAATTAGGATAGAACTAGAATTTAGAAAGATCTTAGTTTAAGGAAGCACTCTGTATATATTAATTGCTCAATGTTAAGTATAAAATACAAGTAAATGTGTGAAGGACGACACTGTGGATTCACGACGCGATGTGTATGTGATATAAATTACCCATAGGTACATACTTGGACTTCTAAATATTTAGAACAAAAATTATATAACCCCTAATTAAATATCCCAATTTCTGAAAACCATGAGTACCTAAATATGTTATCAAATAATGTAATAATAAAAGTTATCAAAATAAATGATTGATAAATTGCGTGTCAGCTGCTATATCGGTTTTTAAAATGATTTTTTATTATTCATTCATCCATTCATTAAAAGACACAAGCACAGCCTCAACCTCTGGGTCATGCAAGCATGAAATGTTACCCAAGAGTTCCTCCATGGATGGATTTTTGAAAATCTCTTCCTCTCAAAAGGGTTAAATAGGGAACATTTTGCCGATGGAAAATCACATCGGGCGAACGGCTTATATTACAATAAGTTGACATGAGATTTAATAAATGATGTTGAAATAAACTATCGGACAGCAGAAGGCGTATTCTCGTAATTTAAAACGTTCAAAATCTAGTCGCAGTCTCATCTCAGCGACAAACAAATGTCAAAAACTTGTCAAAATGTAGGGAAATTAGAAGTATATTTTGACAGATTGAGACTGAGATCAGACTGTGAACGGTCTTAAAATTACGAGAATTCCCCCTCTGGGGTTTCAAATTTTGCTTTTGTATTGTTCCTTGATAGAGAACAGAAATAACTCGGAAATTATTTTGTAGCCAATTAGCCAAATGTTTCTAGGATAATTGCCGTTGAAATGGGTCAAGTAAATGGAATGGACCAAGTTACCAATGTCGTTTAAAAATCGACACATAATCAATCACAAAGACTTACGAAATAATATTTTAGAAAATTTGGTGTTATTAAAGTTATTTTTTAAATGGCCCATAGTAAGATTAGTTAGGTGGTAAGTGGAATATTGGTAAGAGTTGTAGGTAAATATGTATGTATATTTGTTTTTTTAAAAGACTTGTGCTATAGTAGGTCAAACTTTTAAAAGACTTGTGCTATAGTAGGTCAAACTTTTAAAAGACTTGTGCTATAGTAGGTCAAACTTTTGTTTTCTCAATAAGAGCACATTTTTACGAATTTAATACTGTTTCCAATTGATATATTTCGATATCAATATAAGTGTGACTTATAAGATAATAGATTAAAACATGTACAGTCAGCATATGAAAACGAATGGCTTTTTGTACTAAGAATCATCCTAACGTGTAACACGTAAAATTATTTATAGGCAAATATTTTTACATTTGTTTTTTATGCTGACTCTACATCACTATATGTAATGATTAATAAAACTAATTTAATATTATTGTACAGACAGCAACACAGACGCTTTGTGTTGCTGTCCGTACGTTGTCTTTAAAATATAACAAATATGCAATCTCTGTGATATTTAATATTTTTCTAGAAATTAAATAATAAAGGATGGTTTTTTGGATATTTGTTTTTTTTTTAATCACCGTCTTATAAAGAGGAGTGTTAGATAATAGGTAATACGGGCTGGTGTCCGCAACTCCACGTCAATGCGCGTATTTTGCGTACGAAATTTTGCGTGGGAAATCGATTATTCGATCCACCCCAGCTCCTCAGGGAAGGCCAGCAACAAGTTGATGTTACTGGCAATCTCACGGAGGATACCTGGGTTACCGAAGTACTTTGCCCTGTACGTGGCGAATACCGGGCAATTTAGAAGCACATGAGCTGCTGTCTCGTCGTCCTTCCTACAGGCCCTGCACAGCGGAATGTCTGTGACTCCTATGACAAAGAGGTGTTTATTAAATGACCCGTACCCGTCCGTGAAGCGGCCATCAATAATAGAGTGCTTGTAAGGTGTCTGGCTGCACTCACCTTGGTCCACCCATAGTTTGTGATATTGGTCCCTGGTGTGTTTCCTTAAAAGACTGCGTAAGTACCCGAAGGGGAGTGGCGCGGTACTTCAGCTCCCACTGGTGCCATGCTCGACCCCCTTCTGGCAAGTTCGTCGGCTGCATCGTTACCTAGAGAACCCCTGTGTCCTTTGATCCATTGAGGGGTTATGTTATTGAGGCTACTCACCTGGTTGAGGCACTGGTGGCACTCCTTTATTAGCCCAGAATAAACTGTGTGACTGTTTAGCGCCTGCAGAACAGCCATCCTGTCTTCTGCTGTATGCAGATCGAGTGGTCCTTTTACTTCCCTGGCCATGATGGCTCAAGTGACTACAGAAATACTCACGCATTCGGCCTGGAACACTGTAATCACACCCCAATGTGTGGCTATATGTATGTTTACGTCCTCCGAGCGACGTACCGCCGCCATCGTCGCTTCCTGTTGCATGAACAGGTAAAGCGGTGATAGTCCCAGAATGGGTTCGACTGCTGCAGTCGGAGTAGTCCTGAGCCCTTAGTCTTTGCATGCGTTGTAGTTTATTGGAGGCTTTAACTAGCGTGCGGGACTAGACTACGGCCCCGTATATGATCATGGGGCGGATCACTGCCGTGAACAGCTATAGTCTAATTTTAGGGTATAGGCCCCACTTCTTACCCATCATTTTCACTGCCAGAAGGTTATGCAAGCCCTGTTTAGGTTGTTGTCCAAATGACTATGTAGCGGTATCTACAACGCCACATGCGAACAACGCGTCATACTGACGTCACGCAAATCCTGCATCTCGCAAGCAGAGTTTACCGCGCAATTAGCATAGATACAATTTCCCAACATCAATCGTTGGGTAATTGCCCGCCAGACACAACACCCGTCTGGTCGGAGGATCCTCCCTTTTCTATAGAGTATGAGTGAACTTTACACCCTGTTCCTCATACCTCTATACTGGTGACCCCGGACATGAACGTCAGCGCAGCCTTCGTGCAAACACTTCAGCGTGACGTCATCATCATCACTCCCGCAAGCTTTAGCGGCGAGTCACCCAGCCAGCCAGCATCCACGGCTTCAACGGGTATCCTGACCACCAGCATGCAGCGTCCGCGCATACCTGGTCATCACCCTCAGCCTCATCAGCAACCTCGGCACAGCACACTGCACTTTCGGCCGGTCAACAAGCAGAGCACCCTCTCCTGGTCGACGCAGCAGCCAGCCTCAACCCGGCGCTGTACATCCGACGCACTGGAATATAACGCAGCGCCACTCCGACTCACCGTGAACTATGCGGCAACCGGTTCCGATTCACTGGAACCTCAGCTGGCCTGGCAAGCATCGCAAGATACAAGACTCAGTCCAATATCGACCTCCGGTCTCCGGAGGGGAGTGATGTAGCGGTATCTACAACGCCACATGCGAACAACGCGTCATACTGACGTCACGCAAATCCTGCATCTCGCAAGCAGAGTTTACCGCGCAATTAGCATAGATACAATTTCCCAACATCAATCGTTGGGCAATTGCC
Source organism: Apamea epomidion (assembly GCA_947507525.1). Lineage (NCBI taxonomy): Eukaryota > Metazoa > Arthropoda > Insecta > Lepidoptera > Noctuidae > Apamea > Apamea epomidion. The sequence continues at coordinate 1,292,077 of OX382239.1, forward strand.
CGCCAGACACAACACCCGTCTGGTCGGAGGATCCTCCCTTTTCTATAGAGTATGAGTGAACTTTACACCCTGTTCCTCATACCTCTATAACTACTTCAGTTTAACTTACTGTATAGAATTACCGCGAGGTACCTACTTGTCCTCGTTGGCCATCTGGAGTTCTGAATTGAACAGTTTTGGTAGGCGAAAAGGGGCTCATGCTCATTTGTGGGTAATACCCTGCACCATAGTTCATGAAAATCGATTCAGCCTTTTTCAAGAAAATCTGGTCTTTTCTGATTGGTGTGTAGGGATCTCAACCACACAATGGTAAATGATTACTTACTTTTGCCCGCGGCTTCGCCCGCCTTTAGGTCGGAAAACAACATCATTAATAAAAAATATTTTAAGTGTAAATAACATTTATTTATTTGGTAATTCCTACATATAATTACAAGGAATGTCTCATAAAATACATTTAGAATAACTTTTAATAATAAAATCACGGTTAATTGTAATCTCAACACTTAAACATCAGATCTGAAGTAAGACTAGAACAACAAATTACTATTTAAAGATCAAACTAACATAACATCACGCCTATCTTCTCCAAGGGTTGGCAGAGGTGTACTCATAGTGCACCTACATTTCGCCAGTCATGTTTAAGTCCCATGTAATAAGGAGCGAGCTCATTTCTATCTACCGGGCACAAATCCAGACATCGGGCTGCGAAATTGTCTTGTCCGGAAATCAAACCCAGAACCTAATGCTCATTAGTAGCGTTTGCGACCACTAGACCCACGAGTCAGTTCAACTATCTTGTTGGAATTATTATAGACATGTATGTTATCGAACCCTAAATCATTCCTATTTTGCTTTCCTCAAAATATTATTGACTCTAATTATAATAAATGCGCCTCTCTTTATGAACCTCAAATAATTCCAATTTTGAAGTCCTAAAATAATAATCAGCCAAGGAACTGCGACCAACTTGGATGTAGCTGTTGGTCACAGTTCTAACCTAACCCGTTTGATTCGGGTACCCGAGCTTCGTTACTTCGACCAACTGAGAAAAAAGGCCAGAACGTTAAAAAGAGGATCATTCATTTAAAAAAAGCGTACATTATGAGAAGGTCGCAAAGACTTAGTACTTTCCATTATTATTAATTATTATCAAAAGAAGGGTTCCTTAGGGCGGCCGACTTCTTGAAGTGTCCGGCGAGCAGGTCCAGCACCCTGAAGATGACGTCCGCATTGACTTCCTTGTGCGTGAAGCTGGTCACCACCAGCCGCGCAGCCTGTGCCACTGTCTCCTCGCCGAACGCGTACAGAAGTGCTGGAATGATAATATCATAGCGTGGTGAGAATACGTTTTACGGTTTAAAAGGGGCAAGTCAAATTTAAGGTAATGACTAAATCCTACCTATTATAAACGTGAAAGTTTGGATGGATGGATGGATGTTACTCTTTCACGCAAAAACTACTGAACGGATTTGGATGAAATTTAGCACACAGATGGTTTATAACCATGATTATTTATAGGATACTTTTTATCCTGATATTGCCACGAGATCGAAACGTATGCGGGTGAAAGCGCGGGGCGCAGGTAGTACTAATAATATAGCTGAAGTGTTTGTTTGAACGCGCTAATCTCTGAAACTACTTTCTGCATTTGATAGCGCAATTCTTATAGATGGCTATTATTATTAGCCATTCACTTTACAAGAAAGTTTAAACTATTACGAGTTGATCTTTACCTGGTGTATTCTCTAACACAGCAGCACAAGTTTCTTCCACGTTGAGCTCTCTCAGATGACCCTTAGGCTCAAAGAAGCCAGTGTCCTTCTCCGCCAGCTGCTCGAACACCGTGAAGATCTGTCTCCGCAGCCACGCGGCCAGGTCTGATAGCCAGGCATCTAGCAGGGACTCAGCCAGGTCTGGAAGTTAATGTGGAATTTATTTCTCGTACCCCCTTTTTTGACTTCCCCTTTTTAAAAAATGTGAATGAACACTAAAGTTTGCGTGAAAGCTTGTAATTTACCATTGACCCAAATTACTATTAATTAACAAGTCCTGTGCTTGTGTGTTAAATAAACGTTTTAGGTATAAGGTTAAATTACAGGTGCACTGTAATTTTCAGTCACGTACAGAAATATATTACAATGAACAGAATGGCAATAATATCTGAATTCATGCTGCATTCATTATTATTATGTAGCATCGAAGAAATACTAAAACTATCTGACGAGACAGGCGACGCCAAAATGTAGAATATCGCATCGGCTTCAAAAATATGTATCACCTCTCAGAATGCATAAATATCGGACATAATGAAAACAATGGCAATACTAATGCGTAAACGTAGTTTAGAACTATAAAATATATCTTAACAAAGTAAGCAATGCTGAGTCGGTAAACGAGATTCTATCGTGCAATGAGCAGACAAAAATATTCTCGAAGCCCTTAAAATAGCGGGGTAGCGGGATCGTCCGAAAGGGTTACCGCTGCCCTGGTACATAAAGGGAAGGAAGGAACACGGGTGGGTTTTAGTCAGTAAGAGTCTGACACTCCCTTCTGCTCCACCCAGAGCGGGAGGGGTCATTTGATGATTTCCCATCCTCAAAAAAAAAAAAAGCCCTTAAAATATATGGAGCGTGGGCGTACCTGCCAGCAGCAGCGTGGCCAGGCGCTGCGCCGCGTGCGAGCGCGCCAGCCCCGCCGCGCCCGCCAGCGCGCCCGCGCCGCACCAGCCCGCGCCGCGCGCGCTGCACCACTCCTCTGCAAGCATACTACTGCAATCCAGTCGCCGCTGGTTACATGGGACTTCAATATAACTGGCGGTATTTGGTTGTGCGTCCTACTCCTCCGTAACTACACCTCTGCCCGACCTCTTCGGGGATAACAGGTGTAACATTATGTTATGTGTCCTACGATCCTTTTAACTCTGACAGCACCAATCCAACAGCAGCCTTATTGAAACGAAAATAAAGATCACTGTGATTTTGACAGACTTGTCAGTTGAAGCAAACCAACAGCCACCTTATGACGGATGTAAATACATCCTCGTCAACACTCGTGTCCCTCTCACCGACAGCCGTAACATTCGCGTCACTCCATAGCATAATCATTACGCAGCATTGAATTTGTGTGTAACATAAGTTAACAGACACTTACTAACTTACAAGTACTAACAAGATCACTGTTCCGAGACGTAAGCGATTAATTAAGCCCTGGATTACTCCTGGACTACTACGATGCATAAGAAATCGAGACAATCTTCATCTCAAGTCAAAAAGCATCCTAATGACGAAGTTACAAAAATAAGCTACACACGTTATCGGAATTTTTGTAATGACATTCTAAAAAAAGTTAAACAAGAGTCTGACGACACGGTTGGCGCAGTGGTTAAGCGAATGACTGCTGCGCTGCGTGTCGCGGGTTCGATTCCCGCAAGGAACAAATATTTGTATGGCCTACAAGTAGTTGTTCCGGGTCTGGCTGTTTGTGTATGTGAATTTAAATGTTGCTAAACGCACCCAGGATACAGGAGAAATTCCTAGTGTGGGACAGTCTTTAAAAAAAAAAGGAAATATTTTTAGTTGTACCCCAATAACAACTTTGACAGAAATGAGGGTGTACCGTGGTATACTGAACACATCTGTGTACCCCTTTATAGGGTACAGGCGTGACGTTATGTTATGTGATGGCATAAACAATACATACTCGTACATAAGCGATAACAGCAATAGCCGTTGATTTGCTGGCATTTATTGAAGAGTTCCGTTGTCTGTCTCCGAAACTCACCATCAGATCTTGTCGAAATTTCAATGGGACCATTTGGTAAGTATACCCTTTCCAACAAAAAAAGAATTTTTCAAATCGGTTGGTAAGCGACAGAGTTATGCGCGAACAAACATAAAAAAAGAAAACATCCGAATTATTGAGAATTGAGAACCTCCTCGTTTTTTAGAAGTCGGTTCAAAATTACCGCTGAAAAAAAATGTAGATGTAACAATGATAAATTACACCATTACTGTATTATTGTTACAATTTAAAAGCGCCCTAAAAGCGAACTGGCGTAATGTTATGTTATGGTATGGCGTAAACTATGCATACACAAACAATCGCAGCAATCGCGAGGCATGTGCTGTCATTTTATGAAGATTTCTATCGTCTGTGGTTAGTCCATCACCTCCTGACCTGATGATCACGAGACCAAAATGGCAAACGCCCTTTCAAACCAAAAAAATAATTTACTAAATCAGTCGATGCCTACTCCTTACTGTTAAGGAGTTGTACCTTCCATCATCAGCTCAGCTACATGAGATGATGATTACCATACGCAAGTACTTAAATTACTTCATAAGATTTGCGAAAAACGCTGTGGGGGCCCATAAAATTTGAGGGTTGCCCTCGATTTCTCCAGGATCCAATCATCAGGTCCTGTCTTGGTGACTATGGGACCACTTCAGAAGTATCGCTTTTCGAACAAAAAAAGAATTTTGAAAATTGGTCCACAATTGGCGGAGTAATCGCGTAACGAACACACACAAAAAAAAAAAAAACATGCCGTCGAATTGAGAACCTCCTCCTTTTTTGAAGTCGGTTAAAAAACAGAGTATGATAAAGCTGAGCTCTCTAAATGTCAAGGCAACAAAAAATTGTGCGACACCATCAAAACAATCACTCAATTCACACAACACTACACCACTAAACAGAAAAGTCTACCCATGGATCTGATTGATCCAGATCAGCCCAAAAATTATGTGAATGAGATTAATCAATTCTTTATAGGAATCTGTAAATCTTTAGCGGGATCTATCACAAGGTCTGACCCTGCTTTACACCAGACCTCTCCTCTGCCGAATTGTCCCTTCCTTTTGTCCGTCTGCCCACTGGAGGATGAGATCAAAATCATCATAGCATCTCTTGAATGTAGTATAAATAATTAATAAAAAGATACTCCAATTCATTATCTGATCCTATCGCGTTTATTTGCAACCTCTGTCTTTCCACTGGTGAATTTCCCTCGGATCTCAAGAAATCCCTAGTTCACCCAATTCATCGGTCTGGTAGCAGGGACTGTGTCAATAACTACCAATATCTGTTTTGCCTACACTATCAAAAATCTCAGAGAAAGTTATCAATAAGCAATTAATCAATTACCTACCCACCAACATTACCTACCCTTAACAACAACCCTTAACAATATTTTATCGGACAATCAATATGGTTTCCGTAAATCTACTAGATCAACAAGCGATGCCGTTCATCAACTTACTGATACCATAGTCTCTAGGTTAGATGAGAAAGAAAAAGGGTCTCACGATTTTCCTCGACTTGGCGAAGGCTTTTGACACCGTCTCTGCACCACTCTTACTGGAAAAGCTTGAGCACCTTGGGATTCGTGGTGAACAGTTAAAATTGTTCGAGAGTTACCTGAACGGGAGAGCTCAACGAGTTGTGGTCGATGAGTGGTTGAGTGATGACTGCGAAGTCAATATGGGTACTCCTCAGGGGAGTATTTTAGGGCCTACCCTCTTTTTAATTTTTATAAATGACCTAATGACCTCTCTCAGTTAAACCTTACTAAGGGCAAGATTATTACTTTCGCAGACGACACGGCTCTTCTTTTCTTTGGAGATACTTGGGAGGAAGTGTACCACTTTGCTCAAATGGGTTTCTCACTCGTTATGACCTGGCTAAACAATAACTTAATCTCACTTAAAACATACAAAACTAAATACATAACATTTACACTAACAAACAGTCATCTCACTCTAAACGCCTTATTAAACATCACGGCCCAATTGTGTAACAACAGCTCTTCCTACTCATGCTCATGCCCTAAACTTGAAAAAGTGGACTATCTCTCAAGTACCTCGGTGTAACTATAGACAAAAACCTAAACTTTAATTCCCACATCGATCTGTTGTCCAAGAGAATTAGGAAGCTCATCTTCATTTTTAAAAACCTACCACGTGTTGCAGATCCAAAAGTTCTTAAAACAGTATACTTTGCACTCTGTCAGTCTGTACTAAACTATTGCATTTCTGTTTAGGGTGGTGCCCCTAAATCGTTCATGATTAAAATCGAACGAGCACAGAGAGCAGTGCCTAACGTAGCCCATGCTTTACCGTTTTTTCACCCTACCTCTGAACTCTACGAAAAGTGCAAGGTTCTCACTGTTCGACAAATGTTTATCGTTGAAACAATCTTGCGTAAACATTCTTCGTTGAACTACAACTCATCCTTGCACGCTCATAAACGCATTAAGACAAATGTATGTTCCACTCTACTGTGTAAAAGTAGTCTTTCGCGTCGCAACTTTTGTTTCCTTGGCAGTTATTTATACAACAAAATAAACTGTACCGCGTATCTACTAAACCTTGATTACGATAGCACTGAAAGCCTCTTAATAGTGTTAAGATAAATGTGTTTTCAGCCTCTCTATACACACACCACACCACACCACACCATATCACTCCGCATCACACCACATAACACTACTTCACTAGTACTCAATATTAATTCTAATTTTGTATATTTTTATTTTCTCCCCTTTATTTTGGTTTACTCTGTTCTCCTACCAAAGGTTAAAATAATTTGTTTATCTTAAGATTTAATACTCAATCATTGTTTTTTTTGGGGGGGGGGGGGGTGGTAATCTGTGTGACAGGTTTTTTCTAGTGCAGATACCAGTCTCCCACAAAGGATTTATCAGATGTAGTGTCTTCATATTTTTAAGGCGCCTTTGTGGAAGAGAAATAAATGTTTATTTATTATTATTATTTATTACTTACTACGCAATGGTGGGACTTACCGAAGTCATCGGGCGTGTGTGGGCGGACCAGCCCCTTGTCAGTGAGCTGGTCCAGCGAGTCCAGCGCCGCCTCCACGTGCGAGAAGGCGCGCCGGGACCCCACCAGCCGCGACACCGCGCCGCCCACCTGTGGGGGGCGTTAGTAACCGTATAATTCGGAAGCGCTCCCGAATGGATCCGAATATACGAAACTCCACGCGCTCGGTAGTGGGTCCTAGAGGATCCGAGAATAACGGCACAATGACACCCTAAATTAATTATTACGCTACCCATTAAATCTTATTACTGTGTGTTAATAAAAAGCTTTATGTCAACGCCTTTAACGGATAGTGGTTAAAAATGTATGGAACCTGTTACCTACCCGCTCCAACAGCAATCATTTTTATAGGACTAGCCCGTATTTTTAACCCCCGACGCAAAAACGACGGGGTGTTATAAGTTTGAAGTGTGTGTGTATGTGTGTGTGTGTGTGTGTGTGTGTGTGTGTGTGTGTGTGTGTGTGTGTGTGTGTGTGTGTGTGTGTGCGTGTGTGTGTGTGTGTGTGTGTGTGTGTGTGTGTGTGTGTGGCATCGTAGCTCCCGAACGGATAAACCGATTTTGTTGTTTTTTTTTTGTTTGAAAGGTGAATTTGTCGGGAGTGTTCTTAGCTATGTTTGATGAAAATCGGTCCAAGATGGCCGCCGCCACAAAATGGCGGATTACATATTTTTTTACAACTCCCTCAATGTGGGTATCAAATGTAAGGGCTTGACTAGTAGAATACTATACACTATGATAAAGGAGGTCAGCAAAAGCCCATACAACTTTGCCCAAACATGTACCTCGAGGTACACGTGCACCAAATCGTAGAGAAAAAATAGAGGAATTCGAAAATAATTGTGTTTTTATCCATAAATAATTTAAAACTACATAATATATTATTTAAAGTTTTAATAACCTGTAACACAATTAAATCATGTGGCAACTTTACATGTACGGGTTGACATTTGGAGTATAATATGTGTTCTGTGGACATTATTTCGTGGGTAAATGTCATTCACATGTCATTCCATTCGTTTCTGCGTTTCGGGGTACTCGTCTGTTGTTCGTTTGTGCTGTGTATTTTGTTTAATGGCAATTCTTTCTGGTGTTCCGTTTGTCACCTCACGATTTGGTTCTTGACGATACTATAAAAATATTTGAAATGAAACAAAAACAACAGCAGCTGCAGCTGACAGCAGACAACTGTCAACTTGACAGGTTTTTTTTTAATAGGTAATGTAATGGACCAAGGTAGTATAATTGTGCCCGAAATGACGAGCTTTATATTACGTTAAAAGTTATTTTATTCTCGTCCCCGGGTAACCATAAGAAAAATATATAAATGCAATATTATTCAGTGTAATCTAGTGTATTTTATGCCACTAAGTGCTATTAGTGTACTATGCGGTACTTCGTTTGGGCAGATTTTGGTGACATCCTTTCGAATCCAAGATGGCCGCCACCACAAAATGGCGAATAACAAAAAACCTGATTAAACACCAAATTACCTGAATCTTAAAACGCCAGAAAATAAAAGAAATAATAAGGCGTCCCTAAAAAAAGCATGAAATAAAAAATTAAATTAAAAAATTAAAAAACCCCCGGCACCAAATATAATAATAAAAATAGTATTATTGTAAAAAACTAAAACAATAAAAAAAAACAATTGTAAAAATAGTCACAAATAGAACAAAAAAGGTATAAAAACCCTATAAAAAGAAAAAAATAACCTTGAAATTATGACCCTACGTAAGTACGTATGAAATTGTTTGATTAAATGTTGTCCGGTCGGGGGAGCGCTCCGCAGACGTATTCTGCCAGTATCAAGTAACGTAAATAACGCAATGAATGTTGTCTATATGACTCTTTATTTACTTTAATGAAAACAGTTAATAACCAATTACAATAATTAATTAAAGACACACTATAACCCGGAACAGTGGTAACAGCCACGATTTACAGGTTGTAGGTGGTTCGAACCTAGACAGGCGCTTTACTTTGTGTAAATTATTTCATCACCACTTCTCCCAAACCGGTGAAGGAAAACATCGTGAGGAAACCGACATGCCCCAGAAGCAAACATTCGAAGACATGTAACATCCACCAACCCGCACTGGGGCCGCGTGGTGGATTACAGCCCACTCCCTCCCACCAAGAGGTCTGTGTCCCAGCCTCCCAGCAGTGGGAATATTATAGGCTGATTATATATTATGACACGACAATTTGACGAATGGTGTCATTTTGGTTAGCAATTAATTTCCCTGACTGTACGGTGTGTGGGCTCTAACAGTACTCACATTAAGGTCGATAGAGGTGCACACATACGTCCAGTCGTGCAGAGTGCGCGGCGCGGGCTCCTCGCCCTCGGCGCCTACGGCTGTCTTTATAGAGTTGAACACGCCAGTCACCGTGCGTTGGAACAGTCTGGAATTATACAGAGAAATTGTGTCGTGGATCACACACACGATACACACGTACGATCGCAAGTGATACACTTGTAGCAATAATTACTCTCATTCGCGTGTTACGCGATGACTCTACTAACTTGTCAAGTCTCTGCATGTTGTTTGACGTCTGACTGGGCGACGAGTTTCTGTCCATGTTCATGTCGTACTCATCTGAAAGTTTTTCAAATATGTTAAACAAACACATCGGTAATGTCGATTACATGAATCCTAGCAAGATACGCCAAAAAGCCTGCCGGGGTAGTGGGGTATTCCGAAAGGGTTACCGCTGCCCTGGTACATAAAGGGCTAAGGAAGGAACACGGGTGGGTTTTAGTCAGTAAGAGTCTGACACTCCCTTCTGCTCCACCCACAGCGGGAGGGGTCATTTGATGATTTCCCAGACTCAAAAAAAAAAAAAAAAAAAAAGGTATTCAATTTATGTTTTTTTATCCGACTTCTCCAGAAGGTGGGTTGCGTTTTTTCGTTGTCTATTCTTACAGTGCGTGTGGACAGTTACCGGCAAGCGTGGCGGTGTCGACCGGTCGCGAGGAGTGCTGGTGCTGCGTCCGGCCGCGAGTCTCCTCGGCGCTCTCCCACCAGACGTCCTCCGCGCGCTCGGCTCTGACGATAACATACGATGGCATGTTGTATAATTTCATGTTCTCAGGTTCAAATGTAAGAAAGAATTATTTTTAAATTTAAGAACAAAAATTGTATAACTATTCCTGATATCCCCTCATCACCATCAGCCTATAGCAGTTCAGTGCTAGACAGACCGAGTCGGACCATTAAACTCTATTTAAGGCTGCTTTCAGCTGGTAGCCACTCTATCAAAAGTGTCACTGACACTGGCAGGGCCACCATCAGGGATTTTAATTTTGATAACACAAAAAATTACTCGCTAATTAGTCGAAATTTGTCGCCAAATATCAGAATTTGTCGGTCACTGGCTCAAAAGATATAAGGGATTGTAGGTGGCTGATCTGGAGAGTCTCCCCAGCAGGGCCACATTTATATCTCAAAAACTAGGGCACCAAGCGAAGATCTGTTTTCTCCCATATTTTGTCGCTAATTAGTCGCAATTTGTCACCAAGTTACAGATTCAGTTGGTGGGTAATTAAAAAGATATTAATGAATTCAATTTCCCCATACAGTGGTACAAGATGGTTCGATCTAGCTCTTGGACTATGCCTTACTAATTGAACTCATTGTATCTCCTAAATTAAGACCCGATTAAATCTGTGACTTGGTGACAAATTGCGACTAATTAGCGACAAAATATGGGAGAAAACACATCTTCGCTAGATGCCCTAGTTTTTGAGATATAAATGTGGCCCTGCTGGGGAGACTCTCCAGATCGGCCACCTATAAACCCTTATATTTTTTGAACCCGTGACCGACAATTTTTTATATTTGGCGACAAATTTTTTGTGTTATGAAAATTAAAATCCCTGATGGTGGCCCTGCCAGAGTCAGTGACACCTATCAAAAAGCTAAAATCAGCTAAATACGTTCGTAATAAGAGTGGGTTCATGTAAAATGGTGTTTGCATACGAAAACCCAAAATTCTTATTAAAAATCACCTTAAAGATGTTTTTCATTTCACAATTGACGTTAATTCTATATCCTCAATTTTTGTCGTCGATTTTTCAATTACAATTTAGAAAAAAATGTGTGATATAAAGTAGAAACTTTCTAAATACTGAATCATGAATGCGTTACTGTTTTTTTTATTCAGTGATTGCGTAAGAATTTAACCTGAACAGGGTTTGTTTACACTTTCATCACATACTTTTGTAACAGATCATAGTGAGTGTACGTTGGTTTATACAAAATATACCAAAGTGATGTAGGACGATTTTTGCAATGCAGCACGGCCCGCACAAATCTGCGTCAGCCTTTACACACACACTTTACAGTTGGGCATTATTTCTTAAGTACCTGGGACTGGTCTCGGCACGTTGCTGCAGCAGACAGCGTAACTTGGCGATGCTGGTGGACAGGTCGGCTGCTTCCTCGTACTCCGGTTCAGGAGAATCCGGTTCAGGTACTAATGGGAGGTCCGCTTTGGGGACTGATCGAGGTTGAGATGGCTGGATAGGAAATTGGACGAGATTTATATAAATAAAGTCTTAAAATCAGTTGGTGACTAAAATAATAACATCCATCAACAAATAAATTTTATTTTAAAGCGTAAAACGGATTATACCAATGATAATTTGAAATAAAATTACTAATTTTAAAATACTTTTAAAAAGAAGCTTAATAATGAATAAGCTTCTTTTTTTACCAGATGTATTGACATCTGTTGTACTATAATTATTTGGTCCGCCATCTTTGGAAGTCCGCCATATTGAATTTAGAATTATATCATTTAGCTAACCGTGCATTGTCAGACAAACCAAACGTGTATGCAAAATTTAGAAAGAATTTAGAATAAAATTCAGTGCCATGATTTGACCCATACATACTAACTAAGTAAATATAAAAAGGCGAGTTTTTGCAACTGGACCAAAACAAGATCATTTACAAGGAACCTTTGAACAGTCAAGAAATCTGCCAACACACTGACCACACTATCCTGTGAAGTGACTCTCTGCTGCTTAACTAATGGGTGCACATTGTTCTCATCTGAAATGGGAAAAAGTATTTTTTAGAATTTAACACATAAGCGCGTGTATGGCGCCGCCGAGGTCGGTCCAGGAAGAGGTGGTGAGACGAGCTGGACGCGCACCGCAAGGTTGTACCGTAATCGCAAGTTGGATCGAGGTGGCGCTAGAAGAGGATGCCTGGAAGGATTTGGGGGAGGCCTTTGCTCAACAGTTGGACAGAGTAACTTCAAAGTATCAGTAATTTAATTTTGTTTAGCTTTTTTAGCTTTATTGTAATTTGTTCTAATTTTATTTCATTGTAATCACTTTAATCTGTATTTCAATATTAATATTGTTTTCAATTCAATGTTGAATCTAATTTTGTTCTAATTCTATTTTTAGTGCATAAATTAAATGTTTAATATTAAACTTAATGTTAAGTAATATAGCTCAGTCACCTTTTGCTGCATATAACTTGCATACTTGTAACCTAAATGGAAGAATTCACTGGCTCTTGAAATAGAGGTACTCTAACCTAGCTAAGCCAAGGTCTCAATGTTTCTGTAACCTGTTTTTATTTCAATAAAGAAATGTATTATTATCAGTATCAACTGGGCTAAATAGTAACAGCCGCACAGGTCGATCGATCAGGTTAAGCTACGCTTGCCACGGTTGGTCTGTGGATGGGTGTCCATCTTTACATACCGACACCCCTCCGTGCCTCGGAAAGCACGTTATGCGGTTGGTCCCGGCTGTCATTCCTGGATCTTTGACAGTCGTTGCGGGTAGTCAGAAGCCAGAAAGCCTGACAACCAGTCTTACCAAGTGTGATAGGATGCCTGCTATTCCTTATTTACATAAACGATCTTCCTAACCACATCAATGAGTCATGCGTATTATTCGCCGATGATATCTCTATCTTAACATCGTGTAATAATAATATAAATTTAAACCAAAAATTGAATTCTATACTTGACACTGCAACACACTGGATGAACGAACACAACCTTGAAATTAACTACAATAAGACAAAAATAATAACTTTCCATCCCCGACAAAAAATACCTATAAGTATAAGTTTCAAATACAACGGATAAAAATTAGAAGCAGTAAATAAATTCACTCTTTTAGGCACAGATTCACACATAGAGTGGAAATCACATATTCAAAAAGTAAGAACTAAATTATCCAAGTTTTCATACGCTCTCCGAGAAATCAAGAAAACAACGGACCTCAAAACAGATCTAGTAACATATTACGCGTACGCATTTGCATGGCTCAAATATGGAGTTATCCTATGGGGAAATAGTACAGACGCGCCTACATTACTCACTCTACAGAAAAAAATGATTCGAATTTTAATAAATATCAAAGATATAGACTCCTGTAAGGCCCACTTTATAGACCTAAAAATATTAACCCTACCCTGCCTCTACATATTTGAAATTTGTAAATTTGTACGAAAATATCCACAATTCTATACCAAAACAGATATTCAAAAAAAATTGCACTTAGACACGAAAGCAGATTACACATACCCGCTTCACAATTTAAAATGCACTCTTCTAGTACATTTGTTATTTCCATTAAAATATACAATAAGTTACCGGAATACATCAAAAATAAAAATAAAAATAATATCTTTATTAATAAATTAAAACAATTTCTGATAATCAGAACCTACTACACTATTGACGAATATTTTAGCGATAAATTTCAACAACAATAATAACATTTTTTTACGTAATACCTACATTTCATTTTAAATTTCACTTTGAATATAAAGTTATATTAAAACACTAAAATACTGTTAATTTAAAAATGAATGTGCTAAGCAGTACACCATTAATAATAATAACATTATACAAGACTCAATAAAATTGTAAATATTTAGTTTTATTATATAGTCTAGAATAATAATGAAAAATAAAGAATAATGTTAATGGTGCAATATATGTATAATATAAGAATATAACTTTAAACCAAGTATATAAATACTTAAGTATATAAAATATAAATACCATAAAAGCAAGTGATACTATTTTAATTTAATTATTTTTTTCTTAACAAAGAGCGCCTTCGTTCTCTTTCCTATTAAAAACTAACTTTGCTGTGCCCGACAGGGTCCATAATTGATTCGATGTTTTGACATAACAACTATCATATGTACACATTATGGAATACAATAAAGTATTGAGTACTAAGGGGTATCGTATTACCCAGTAACTGGGTTGTGGAGGTCAGGTCGGCAGTCGCTCCATGTACAATACTGGTATTGAGCTGCATCCGGTTAGACTGGAAGCCGACCCCAACATAGTTGGGAACAGGCTAGGCAGATGATGATGAAGAACCAAACTATGCATATCATACCTCTCTGTCCGTTGGTGGTGTGTATATCTTTGTGTTCAGGAATGGGTTTGCCGCGAGGATGCTCGGACGGGGGCGTCTTGTCGCTACCCCGATGTTCCCGATTGTGGGTCGGCGACTTGTCCTGAACACATAATACTCGTCATAAGCTACGTCTTTCTTTTTTTGTATCTTCAAAAAGAGTTCAAAATATAATATTGAATGCCTAGACCATGCTAACCTGATCGCTGAGCCCGGTGAAGCGGAGACCCTTCTTCAGTCCAGCGATGCCGAAATCCAGCAGACCTTCCATCATGCCGGCCGCTTCATCCTACACCAGGGAACAGTAGACAACCAGTTAGAGATATGACGCAACACATTACAATTGATGCACGGGAAACAATGTTGATTGAAATAAATTAACAGGGAGTGAAATTGAAGGTAGGAATCGCGGTTTTTCCGTGAGCTTAGAAAACTGATAATATTTTTAGCTAAACTTGAGTTTATAGACAAAGGGTGTCATTTGACAAGTTCATTAAATTTTAGGTTTGCAACTTGCAAAGTTCTTACGTCGTGCGCTATACCAGCTTTTTAAAATAAATTCAGTAGATTTACAAAGACCGGTTAGTTACTTCTGGCATTTATATCCATAAGTAAACTCATAAGTGGTAGGTATACAGAGTGGCAGGGACATCGGCGCGCTAACTGAAACCATGAATTCCTCACATGATTCTAGACTTAACGTAGAAAGTTTTCGTCGGTTATAAAAAAAAAAACAATAATTTCATAATAAAGTGCATATACGCGGTCAACATGTATGGAACAGCATTTTTTTTTTAATAAACGACGAAATATTTAACACGCTGTTCAGAATCATGTACTGAATCCATGCAGGTAACAGGCTGCCCATCGATTTCCCTCCCACCCTGCGAAGACGTGTTCTCAAGTACGAAAAGAAATATATACATATTCCTAAATAAAATTGGACATTCTCAAGTAAACAAACAGGGTATGCTCTCAAGTTAACACACTCACACAACAGTTGAAACAGTTACCCCACGTTCGCACACACGTACAAATATCGCGGAGGGATTTTATCGCGCACTGTATTTTCAACTGTCGGTGTTGAGCCGAGCTTTGAAATTCCAACAGAGCGCATCCCAGCGCGTCAAAAAAACACACTGTTGGAATTTCAACTCTCGGCAGTAAGCAGAGCGTTGAAAATCCAGTACGCGAATAAAAAGCGCCGCGGAACAAACACGAACGTAGGAACCTGAGGGGCAATGCTCGTAATTTTAAGAACGTTCAAGTCTGATCTCAGTCTCAATCTGACAAAAATACCTCTAATTTCTCTACATTTTGACAAGTTTTTGACATTTGTTTGTCGCCGAGCTGAGACTGCGACTAGATTTTAAACATTATAAATTACGAGAATTGGCCTTCTGGGCTAATACAAATGGTCTAAATATCCGTGCATAGTAACAGACATGCTCGTCGTTTGTTTCATGCAGATTCAAACAAACTGCCTTACTTGATATGGCTATGGATAGGTTGGATATTGGATTTTGAACTTTAACAGTTATTGGTTAGTCTTTAATGCTGTGCATAGAATACTCTGTAAATAGGCTGCGTAGATGGTTGCGACTGGATTTCTGACCTTTAAAATAAAAACATTTAATAGAAATCAGTTTTGAGCATGCGAGGTTTCTTCTTTCTCCAAAAACACCCACAAAGCAGGACCAACTAAAACGCAAAGTTTTTAGGGTTCCGTACCCAAAGGACCAGCGGGACCCTATTACTAAGGCTCCGCTGTCCGGTCGTCCGTCCGTCTTTCACAGGGCTGTATATTTCCAAACGTAATAGATAAACACTTGAAATTTTCAGTGTGTCTATGGCCGTTATGACAACAAATAAAAACAAAGTAAAAAATTAAAGGTTCCTATTCAAGAAACGTTATTTTGCACGTGCACTCTCTCTTCCCTCACTCTCATAGTCCAATGAGACGGCAATCCGATACGACCGGAGGGAGATTAGGCGCAGGGGCAACGGCTAAATATTGTACGGTGGTACGGAACCACTCCTGTCGATGTCCGACTCGCACATGGCCGCTTTTTTATTATGTCTATCTAACACCTGTCTAAACTATAAATATTCTTGAAAAATCTAGTAAAAAAATACTAGCAATGTTACAAATTTTAGAAAGTAATGTTATGTCAAATTCCAACACACAATCTACGAGCTTGTATCAAATAAGGCCCAAGGTAACACCAAGTACGATAACTCCAGTCTTGAGGACAGTACAGTAGGAGAGTACAGTAGGACAGTGACATTCAAAGCAATCGTAACCTGAGCCAGTGCGGTGCTTGCTCCTTATTTGTGGTACCTGTCTACAAAATTGGTACAAAATATTTGAACGCAGTTGACATTACATTAGTGACGATTTCGCAGTGTACTATTGGTGACAGTGTTGCAATTTTTTGGTTGCAGATAAAACCTCAAATATATGGTTTGAAACTTGAAACATAACAATTTCGGCTTCAATTCCTATCCTTTTCTTGTATATTTTTTTTTGCATGTTAAAAAGGCCTCCGTCCTATAAATTTATCTCCATTATTATATAAATTGCAAGCTTCAAATCAAATCATTCTTCTTTGTTTAATGCTTTCAAATCAAAGCATAGTATGTGCCTGGCCATCTGACCATCATACCCACAGTTTCAAGCTTGGTTGATAAATCTACCGTCAAATCAGATCATATTAGCAGTATCCGCGTGGTCCCCAGATGGCCTGACCAAGATTATGTCTGGACTATAAAGGAGACTCTGACCTCTGAGTTTGTTTCGGTCTTTCATCTCAGAGTAATCGGATAGAACAAGGAACTCAACCAAGGATAATAAACGTATTATTGAAATCCTTAGAATGGCCTTTCCTTTGGTGTCCCCTTTAATCCTAATAGGTTTTAGTTTTCAACATAATTCATTTTTGATGCGTAAAAGTGTTTTGTTTTTAAACAATTTTTTTTTTATTTATTAGCTTTCATCATCTATTATCTAAGAGCCGACATCTTAAAATGAGATTTGACAGTAGCTTAACTTGATTAACTTTTCAGAAACTGGGTTAGTGCGTAATAAAAATATCTTGTAAAAACCTTCGTCTATGGTAAACGCCCAGCACCTATTTACAAAAGCATAAGCAGAAAGATCGTGCAAACAACATACACTGGAGTTTTGCTTGCGGGGCACATCTAAGGCAAGTTTGGAGTCCACCTGTAGGTCCCCTATTTTCGTCTTGGCCTCTCTGACGGTGGACTGCAGGTCTTTCAGCAAGGCATCAGCTGGCTTTGGGCTCTGTTCCTTCCTCGTTTCTTTGTATAGACTCGGGTCTAAGGGATCTACTTCTATTGTTTCTTCTTCACCTGAAATTTAGGGGGTTTGAAAGAAAGAAATTTAACATTTTAGAATAAAGCATGTCGTTCATAAAAAAATGTGTTTGTCTTCGTAGTTCAATTGTTACTTTTTTACCACTGACGTGCGTTTGGCTGTACTTTAGAAACGTGTGGTTCCTAACTTGTCATTTTTTTTATCGCGGCGATTTATTTTCGCGCGCTCGATTTTGAACGCACTGCTTAACGACGAGAGTTGAAAACCCAACAGTGTGTTTTTTGACGCGCTGGTATGCGCTGTTGGATTTCCAATGATATGATCAACCCCGAGAGTTAAAAAAATCGTCGCGTTAATAATCGCCCGAGCGTACTTGGGTTTAGTACGCTGTGCCAAACATGACCTCTCTTATTCTTCGGAAGCCTTAGAAATCTAAAGCTTGTATCATGATTCATGAAATATTGAGTTGTATTGTCCCCTCACCAATATATTTTGCCAATAGGGTCAGTTTTTATGTTAGGATAATTGTTATTTTTTTTTTAATAATAAAATATGGTTATTCTAATATTCTAAAAGTTATAGTTATTATAATTCAATAATTAACGCTTACCAAACCACAGAGGCTGTGGCGACTTGCTGCGCGGCGGGTTGGGACTGCTATCAGTGTCAGCGTCCTGCCCCCACAGCCGGCTCAGCGTGATCTCTCCGTCCAGGCTCGCCAGCAGGTCCTGACCCATGCTGATACATTGCAGGTCTATGTCCGTCTCCCAGGTTTTTACACTGCCTAAAAAATAAGAGAAATACATTAATATATTTGTTGTATTCTGCCAAAAATTCTCTTCCTACGCCATGGGCCTCGCAACGGGCAGAAATGTTTTTTTTTTTTCGGGAGGGGGTGCATTTTCATCTTCCCAATAAGCTATTTCCGAAAAGCAAGAACGTAGGATGCAAGAGCGGGCGAGACGAGCTCGAAATTGATTGCACCTAGTCTCGGAATTCTGGGTTCGGTTAGGTTTCGGAAATAGGAGTTGCTTTGTCGATTTATGCAGAAAAGTGGACTCTATCTACAGCGAAAGCTCTAGGAAATGGTGAAGGGCAGGCGTTTTGGGGGACTGTCTTATGTAATTTTGACGTTCGAATAGTGCTGATTCTCAGCCTAATTTGATTAATGACTTTTGATTTTGATTTTATCTCGACGAATGGCCTATCTGGACACCAAACTTAGCACGCAACTCGAGTTACCAATCTCGAATGAAGGTTGCAGTCCGTAGTCCTGCCTCCTCCTACAATATTTTCCTGCCTGATTTAGTAAGGTTTTTTTTTTATATATAAAAACGTTGCCCCACTCTAGGAATTTCTCCTGTTTCGTGGGTGCGTTTACAAACATTTAAACTCACATACACAAACAGCCAGATCCGGAACAACTACTTGTAGGTCATACAAATATTTGTTCCGTGCGAGAATCGAATCCGCGACACGCAGCGCAATTGGTATTTAATCAAATGATTTATTACAGCAAACAATCTTTAGACAATAAACGTTTGGTCAACTGATTCGTTATCGCAAAACATATAAAGGCAAAAATAAGATTTTTTGGGAATTACCTACATAATTAAAAAAATGCATTTTTATTTTAATATAATCATTTATTTAATACAAATAAAGAAAAAAAGTGGTTATTGTTAGCAGACTATCAAAAAACAAACTAGTTAGACGAGGTTAATTTAAAAAAAAAATGGCTAGGTTAGGTTAAGCTAAAACTGTGACCTCCTACGCACGAGCCGAGCGAGCGAAGCGAGCGGTGCCGTGGCAGCGGCCGGCGAGTGCTAGAAACGACTAGATTGTATAGAAAAAAATATGGAAAAAAGAGATTATTTTTAGCAAGCTGTCGAGAACCGAACAAGTTACATAGACGAGGTTCATTATTTAAAAAAAAATGCTTAGGTTGGGTTAGGTTAAAACTTTGACCCCCCCGGTGGGTTCCCGCATTGTCGAGGCGGGGGGGCTCAGTAGCCGAGGCTTAAAGGCCCACGGTGAAGCTAAGAGGAACCCGAACGGGGGCCGCTCGTCATGGCTTTGCGGCTTAGCCGACGACGTAGCGGCCGGCGGGTAGGTTGCGGTGCCGCTTGGGCGACATCGCAACCTACCTCAGGCGGGCCGCGATGTCCCCCGTGTGGGAGACATCGCGGCTGAGGATTGGAGGCCGCCGCGGGAGAGGAGTGCTGGTATTGCGGTGCGCCGCTCTCCCTACCTTCCGCGGCCTTGACGGGGCCGCCACCGTTTGATGTCAGACGCGGTGGGGCCGCAGGGGAAGAGGAGTGTCGGTGTGACGTTGCAGTTCTCCCTATCCTCTGCGGCCGTAGCCCCCCCAACGCGGGGTCCATGCGGGGCCTGCCAACTAGGCGGGCGTGGAGGCCAGCAGGCAACGGGTGCGGGGGCACCGTTGCCTGTATCGCACAGGCCTCCACCAGTGAGGGATGGGAATGGCCAGGTGTTCCCGGCCATTCTCGTAGCCCCCCAACCCCAGGTAGGGGGGCTACGAGAACGGGGCATGCGGGGCCCGCCATACCAGCTAGGCGGGCATGCGCCGGGAGGGCTGTGTAAGGTAACGGCTATGCCGGTTTCCCATGACCCGCCATCACGGCGATGTGGGAACACCGCTAAGTTTTAGTGGGTATACTGTCATTCCGACAGGGCGTCCCACATAACCCGTCTCGTCCACTGCAAGACGGGGATGCGTAAAGCATTTCACAGCGACAAATAAAAAAAAAGTTGAAAACTTTGACCTCCTACGCACAGCCGAGCGAGCGAAGCAAGCGGTGCCGCAGTAGCGGCCGGCGAGTGCCAGAAACGACTAGATTATATAGAAAAAAAATATGGAAAAAACAGGCTACCTGAGACTGAACTAGTTAGACTATAACAATTGACTGAATAGAAATGGTAAATTGAAAACTGACGATACTAAATATTTGCCAAATTTTATTTCACTTAAAATGAGTTATTCCATAACCGTATATTTGACTACATAAAAATTGGTAAAAGTACTAGTTGGTAAACAAGTCATTGTTTAAACGTTGCCTTGCCAAACATTAGGTTTGCGTTACGATTATTTGTGAATAGATTTTTTGGTAAGTAATAATTTGGCAAATTAAATTATGTGGAAATTTTTTTGGGAAGTGATAATTTGGCAATTTCTTTTCGATGAAACAAGGGAGACCCGAATCATTTAATGCATGCTAGCAATTTATAATGGCTATGCCTATGGTTACGGGTGATGATGATGGCGATTTTTTTGGACGTAAAATCATTCCCTTTACCTATTTAAATCACAATATTCTTTTGATTGCAGCATAACATGACAAATATAAAAAGTGGCCTTACACATACCTTCAATAATTCTATCATAGATCTTCACTTCATTTCGTCCCTGTCTGCCTCTCCTCTGTCTCAGAATAGGCGAAGCCTTTATATCAACTGGTTCCGTACTAGTGACCGGTATTTCTTCTACTATATTCGCTATCTTCTCCACTTCAGATTCCTTCACACTTTCAAGAACCAACTGTGGTGTAGTAGTGGTACCGTTTGTCACTCCCGTAGGTAATTCTGACTCCGTACTTGTTGCTTCTGCTTTTTTATTCGTTACTATTTCATTTTTAGGAGATTCAGTTTTTTTTTGCTCCTCAACACCTGCCGCCGCAACTTCTACCGGGACCTGTTTCCCTTTCAAAATTGTTAGCAACTTGTCGTTTAGCCAGGCGGGTTCAGCCAACGTACTGTTAATGAAGGTGTCAAGTTTCTTTGATAGTATGCGGACTAACAATTCGGAATGTGGTGTGTCCCATAGTTCCCAGGGTATGAGTTCTTTGAATACAATGCGAAGGATATTGGTACAGTGGTCAGCGGACTGGATTGTTTTGTTGGTAACATCGAATACTGGGTGAGATTTCTTGTACAATGATTCTATTGTGCTGTTCGGCATTTTTTCATGGCGTTTCTGAGCCTTCTGGTACTCTTTCAAATGACTAGTAAGGATTGTAGTTATGTCTACAAAAACATCTTTGGTTTCTATCTTGTTGCAGATCTGTGGGTGTATTATTATTTTTTTTTTTTTAATTAATATTATAATTCCTCTATGTATAGGCAAATCAAAGAGAATATTTACTTTTTTGTAAAAACCACAGAACCATTTCAGGACCATGTATACTCCATTCGGAATAAGATTAGACACTTAAACAACCCTTTTTTACAGTCCGTTCAACCAATTTCAACTTCTATTACTTAGGCATAAGGATGGCATTAAAAGCAAAAAAGTGGTTACAATAACAACTATTTACTGCAGCTGCCATTTGTCATGACACCAACGCAATAGAAGTCAAAATCGGTTGAACAGACTGTAAAAAAGGTTTATTTAAATGTCTAATCTTATTCCGAATGGAGTATAGATAAAATAATAAGGTACAAGATTTATGAATGTACACCCCCCTAATAGCTAAAATTTTTGCTTATTGAAAACCTTAGAACACAAACCTGGAAACTCTTGCCAATCATTTGATCCAACATTTGTTTACAAGCGAAAGGAAAGCCAATCTCCTGAGATATATACGGCACGTACCACGACGACACCAACTTCCTCTCCAGCACTGTCGATATCACGCTCAGCTCATTCGTATCATACTCTCGACACTCCGATTTCGACGACTTCCGCGGCTGAGGCAACACCCGCGACAACGCCGATAAATACGGGTAATCCGCCACAATACCATCCAAATCATACTTTATAGGCTTGTTCAAACGCAACAACCACTGAATAAACTTAAAACTAACACATAGTGACACTATAAATAAAGTTAAAACGTAAAGAGGAAACCAAATTCCGGTTATGGGCGAAATGTTCGTAATGTAGTTTAGTAGGACGCAGATAAATGTTCCCGCGCATGATAAAATTGTTGTGCACTCTAGTAGATTTCTTTTGAGTAACATTGTGCTTTTCCCTTTGTGATGTGGATTAATTAATTAGAACATTTTCGCGATCGATCGATCCAATGTTTTGCAACTTCTCTGTGACAATATTATGACAGATCAAATGACATACTGACATTATTTTGAAAAGCTGTCGGACAGCTGTTAGAATTGTTAGAAGCATGACATGATAAACGCTTGAGTTTTTTATAGTTATTTTTCGATTATGTAAATGTGAATATATGTATTAACTCGACAAAGTAATTACGTGATGTAGGAACATGCAATATTTTTAGAGTTAATTTAAATCCACAGGAGTGCTGTATGTTTGCTTGGAAAACCGCTTTTCCTTTACATTTTGTTTTGAGAATTATACTATACACATTCATTAACAGGTAATGCGATTGTGAGATAATAACAATTATTATACAACTACTCTATACACACTAAATAACTAACTAACTACACAAATCAAATAAATGCATGAGAATGTATCCGAAAAGTGTATGTAAAATTTGACATTGACATTTAAAAACGTGTATACGTCAGTCAAACGAAAACGTCACCTTGATTTCGTAGATTGGGCGAGTTGCGAAAATATTCAGATATTTATTTTCTATACTTCTTCTATTGGTAATTCTAGAAAAATGTAAGTGAAGAATATATGAAAACTATGTTCGTTGTATATTGTGGTATAATATTATGGGTGTCTGACTGACTGTTCTTTTATTTTTTCAGGTCGAAAGTAACTTTCAAGATTACTCTAACTTCTGACCCTAAACTGCCGTTCAAAGTGTAAGTTCTAGCTTTAACAATACCCCTACAAACCCCTGTAACTTCAACGTGGCGCATATCTTTAAATAACTTACTATACGTGTAATTTTCATAGTCAATGTTAGTTTGTTCATTTCAACAGATGCTGAATGTCCCAGGGCTCTGCGTTGAAGTTACAAGGTTTAAAAATGGATACAGCTGTAGTACAACAATTCCTCAACTTCTTCCAAGACTATATTAACCTTTGTCAGTTAGAAAACTGGCCTGACAATAATACAACTGAGGCTGAACTAAGAAATGCTTTGATTATTTCAAAACATGTTGAGAAAAGTCTTGATAGACTACAAAAGAGGAACGTCATCAGTGAATTCTTATCTGTATTGAACAGTTACAATGAGAAATCAAACAGTCTCATCAAAAACTGTCTTATAGATCCTGCAAAATTTGTTCTTAAAAAAATAATTA
The DNA here is from genome assembly GCA_947507525.1 of Apamea epomidion. Taxonomy (NCBI): domain Eukaryota; kingdom Metazoa; phylum Arthropoda; class Insecta; order Lepidoptera; family Noctuidae; genus Apamea; species Apamea epomidion. Next base: position 1,315,861 of record OX382239.1, read on the forward strand.
ACTCGAATACTAAAATAAATCAAATGGATGTGGGTTTTAAACTGTTTCTCGAGTTATTTTCTGAGGATAAGTTAGAAAACTGTCTAACAGAGTTGATGCTTGAAGCAGCATCGAAAGAAACCTTACTAAGAAATGTTTCCAACGAAATGCCAAAAGATAAAATACTAGAGTTCAAAAGCAAAGTTCTTTTAATAGAACTCAATCCATGCAATTCAGACATTCTAAAGTTATTAAACAACTGTAATCAGGACATTGTAGAGTTACTAGTTGTTAGTTTATTAAACAATGACCCCAAATATAGTGCGGGCGTAAAATTAATTGCCGATGGGATCTTAACCATTGTGCTAAGTAAAGACAGTACATATAAAAACTTTTGGAGACTACTTTTTAAAGTGGACAGCAAATATTTTACTGAAATGTGTGTTGAGAACTCTGATATCTTCACATACATAGTTGAAGCTTTGGCCGACTGCGGGAAATTGCTGAGAGAGGGAATGTCCGCAGAATCTTTTTACATAGAGCTAAATTATTCGGAGTTAGTAGGTGTTGTTCAAAGAATATGCAGTAATGATTGCCTGAAGTCTCAGTTTTTCGATATTGTTAAGGATTATGATTCTGATTTAGATTATTGGCAAAATATTTTGTGAATTATGTGAATATATTATTATGTTTCTTTTCAAATCTTTGTTTCTTTTGTGTAGTGTTACATGGAACCCATTTGGACTCATTCATATCCACAACTCATTGTCATTCTCCAGCCCTTATCCCGATTTATTCGTGGTCGGCCCATCATATCTTTTCCTTCCATACTTCTCTATTAGTCGTCATCTCGGTAGTCACCCCCTTTCTAACCATATCATCATTCACACAGTTAAATTAAACAATGGATAAATGTTTAATTAATATCCACAACTGAAATAGAAAAATACTGTAAGAAGGAAAGGGGCTTATTAAAAATGTTATAGTTCTTCAGGTTTAAAGACAACACAACAAAGAGTTGGCAAAATCCTCTGCTGATAACACACTTACTAATGTATAGGGGGCATATGGTAAACCTGATGGCCAGTTATGGGATGAGACCACCGTAGAACAATGTAAAACAGGAAAAATTTGGTAATGAAAATGCTTTTCCAAATGTAATTCTCCATTATTACTATTTCGGTAAATTGTCCACAGTCTGAGCGTGCCAGAAGCGACACCTTTCACCGCAGTGCTCAAGTTTGCAGCTGAGGAGTTCCGAGTGGAGCCGGCCACCAGCGCCATCATCACCGATGACGGTATCGGCATCAACCCTCAACAGACAGCTGGTGAGATACCGACCTTCACTAATTACTAGCCGGCCAAGACAATCCGGGCTATCGCGCTTAAATTCGCCACTAGAGCTAGTGCAGAGTAATGTCTCTAGAAATGTCAAATATCACTGTACGTTCACTGTTTGCGGGATATTTTATCGCGGATTTTTACCAATTATTCATAAAAAACCTGTGCCCCGCGGTTTCACCCGCATGTCTGGCCCAAAACACGGAATTGCATTCACTGACGCAGTCATAAGATCGTCAAGTGCACAGGTAAAAGGGCATGCACCGCGTAAAAGTACTGACAGGACCGTAATCGCCAGTGACGCCAACTGGTGAGCACACAAACGATAACCCCCATTGGAAAGAATGGCAAGGTACCTACCCTTTAGCACCTCAGGTGCCGTATTCAAATATTTTCGTATGGCGTCATGGCATACGGTTATCTAATTAACTTGGACATCTATAGTGCATACTTCAGGAACCTTTAATGAATCTGTTAAAAGTAAAATATAAAACCGGTTTTGTCAGAATTTGTGGGAAACACGTACCCTGGAGAGACAAAGGATATTTTTCTTTCATTCCGTCAATTTCAATTTTCACTTATAATATTATTTTGTTCTAGGCAATGTATTCCTGAAGCACGGATCAGAACTGAGGTTGATTCCCAGAGACAGAGTCGGCCACACATAGACGACATATCATTCCGATGTTAATTTAAGCATTACTTTGTATACATAGTATATAATCTTTATCTTTATGTTAAAATAATTATATGATTTTTTACAACAATTTCGGATATAAACAATTATAATTTCGCACCCCTCTTTCGGGTTCTGTCGAGTAAAAAGACAGTTTCATCAAGATACATGCGATTAATGACAATTACTCTGCGATAATCACGTGCGCCAGTACCACAGGTGTAGGTGCGAACTTGGGAATTAAATTATGAAATAAACAAATTCCGTATCTGTCAAGAATTTCGTATTATATTGCCCCAAAAATAATAAAACATCACCTAGTACAGTGAGTATTTTACAAGAGCTAGATGGACCGACGACCTTAAAAAGGCGGAGGACAGGGTTGTGGTGCAGACTGGGCGAGGCCTATGTCCAGCACTGGACTGCTATAGGCTGTTGAGATTGATTGAAGTATTTTACAGTATAAATCAGTGGCGGATTTACTAGCAGGCTGAGGCCTAGGGCGGCAAATAGAATAGAATAGTCATTTATTTGCTCAGAATAAGGTATTTACAATAATAGTAAAGGATCCTTGTACATTCTCATTCTACCATTTTGGCATGCAAACATTGATGCAGTTCACCATCTAACATACAGACATTGATACACAACTAAAATTTATCAGCTAGAAAAGCTCGATAAGGAATAGTAACATTTATTTAATAGAATATAGAATATATTTATTGTAAAAGATCAGTATACATTAAATAACATGTGAGAGGTCTTAAAATACATACAGGTAGATCTGCATGTTTTGCCATTTATGGCGTACAAAACAACATATATTTTTGGTTTAGAATGAACCAAAAATAGAAGTGCAGTTAGTTTATTTTTGAAAGTTGTTACTTGTTCAAATGTGGGAACCTTTTTTTTTACCTATCCGGAGTGGGGTGCAAAACTTTTGAGCTCTGCTTTAGTTTTGCCGCTCCAAGCCCCCGACAGGCATAGTCCGCCACTGCTTGTGCAATTTTAACTAAATTGTTGGATTTTAAAAATAATCTAGGAAATGACAGTGCCAGGTTGAATAATGGTGTTAGAAAAAACACAGATAAAGCTTTGGTTCAACTTTATTAATACGCTTAAAACTAATGCAACGAAATGTACAGAAGGGTAAAAGCACAGGTATCTCTAATCTAATCTTATGAGCGGCTCCGCAGCTCTAAGGAATGATTTCTCGAACTCCATCTCGGAGAAGCGGTCAACGGAAGCCCTGGGAACAAAAGAAAGATGATTAATTTGTGTTTAGCAAGTTACTTGCAATGTGTTGGATTCGCGTCATTTTTAGTATATCTGGGATATACTAAAAATGACGCCACTAAAGATCAAAGGAAGAATTTTAGTGTCCCTGACGCCGTCAGTATACCATCGCGGATACTGGCGGTTGTGCACTTTTCAACCTTATTACTAAGGTCATAAGGATGAAAAGTGCACAACCGCCATTGTGCGTGGTTGTACCTACAACAAACTTGTGATTCAAAAGATACTTTACACAAAAGTGTTGTGTAAAGTATCTTTGTTTTAAAATAACAATTCTAACTGGTCTAGATGTGAATGCCATAGCCTTGTCACAAATCTGCATGCCGTGAAAATATTTGGTCCGTGCGGTAATTGAACCTACAACCCAAATGCTTCAAACTGCCATAATTTAGGCCTACTGATCTATGTTCAGTGTTGTAGCTATATTTTTTTCCTTGTTATTTATTATTATACTAATTGACATGACTTTTAAAGAATAGTTAATTAATATACAACATCCATTAAAAAAAAACCAACCGAACTAAAAAAACTGTTTATTTCATCAACTCATCTAAATAACATTGTTAAGTTTGGAGTCACCTTTTAAGCAAAGATTTGCTTGTATTAGGTGGTTTCGTTCCTCCAGTTTACATTAACTATACATATGTGACAGAAAGTAAACAATAGATAATTTTTTAAAGCATGCTAAAAGTTTTTAGCAATAAAATTAAAAACTAAAGCTATAACAGACTAAAATATTTATCTATTTAGCCCGTACGGGAACTAAAACGACACTAAAATTGCGTTGAAAAATGGCTGGGCATTGCTGTTGATTGGTAATGTACCCAAGAGACTGGTGGCATTTGCTACATTGTATGGCAATTCTTGTATTCCTTACCTAGCCGCCTCCACGATCCTCTTCCTCTCGTCGTGCGGCAGCGCGATGACCTCGAGCACGGCGCGCGCGTACTCGTCGGGCTCGGCGGCCAGGAAGCCCGTGCGGGAGCCCTGCGACGTCTCCACGATGTCGGCCAGCGGGCCGCCCGAGCGGTGCGCGATCGTGATGAGCCCGGCGGCCATGCACTCTACCACACCTGAAGAAAGAGCAATATGAGAAAAATATTGACTACACTATTAACTTCAGCACCCTCGAAAACCATGAAAACTATCTCTCTCTCTCTCTGACTCTTTCTATTATATTATGTAATAAAAAAACGCTTAACGATTTTTCATTACGTGACGATTTCTCTCAGTTTATTCCTACCGCAAGCTCCGTTAAGGAAGAGAGAGTTCCAAAAAAAACATTTTTTATACTAACTGATGCCAAAGTGCTCGTTCCACATGGCATGTATGGCCAGGCTGCTGGTCTGGTACATCTGCAGCAGGCGCGCGTACGGCGCGTTCACCACGAACTGCACGCTCTCTTCCAGGGACAGGTGCTTGGCCAGATCCTTCAGGTTCTGAACGCGCTCCTCGTCCTCGGCGTTGCGGCAGGAACCCACTAGGACTAGTTTGATCTGGAATGAGAGAATGAGGTGGAAATAAATGATAAAAGAGTTCAGTCAGAAGAATAAGTAAAGGACACTAATAACAAAGCTGAAGAGTTCGTTTGTTCGTTTGAATGCACTAATCTCTAAAACTCCGGGTCGGAATTGAAAAAATATTTTTAACAGACTTCATTGCATTTGATAGTCCAATCCTATAGGAAGGCTATATATGTATACACATATAACATCACGCTAGGACCCTTAGGAGCCGACCAAAAAGAAAAAGAGTCAGAAAAAACGCTAACCGAAAACGATATAATAGCGCGGGCAGGAGATGCGATGCGACGCGGTGGGTCGGGGAACAAGACATTTCACGCGGACGAAGTCGCGGGTAGAAGCTAGTTTAAAACAAGAGGGAAGAAGTAATAGAGAGTAAGAGTAAGATGGTGTGGTCATGTAGAGAGGGGGAATGACAGGAGACACAGGAGACTAGCAAAAGGTATGTAGCAGTATCCACAACGCCACATGCGAACAACGCGTCATACTGACGACACGCAAATCCTGCATCTCGCAAGCAGAGTTTACCGCGCAATTAGCATAGATACAATTTCCCAACATCAATCGTTGGGCAGTTGCCCGCCAGACACAGGACGTCTGGTCGGAGGATCCTCTCTTTTCTATAGAGTATGAGTGAACTTCACACCCTGTTCTTCATACCTCTATAGGTATTTACAAGGCAGATGCGAGTGGAAACCTAGAAGAACATAATAGTGACCTTCTTGGTGATGTTCTTCAGAAAGGTAAGATGCGCAGTACTCGCAACCGGCGTGCGTGTGCGACCGTAAAGACGATGCATGGACGTAAAGGAATCAAAAGGAGTATGTAAGGATCTCAGCTGGTAGCATTCTCCTCCCTAAATACTCTCAATGGCTACCTTCAGGCCATTCTTTAAAACTTTTAGACTTACATCTTCAGTGAACATGGCAATTCCAGGTATATCTAATTCTGCTTACCTTATTCCACAGCATCTCATTCTTGATCAGCAAGTTCCGAAGCTCGTACATGGCCTGCAACATGAGAGGGTGGTCCTTCTCCGGTCTGAACTGGGCTACTGACAGGATGCGGATAGGATCAGAGTCTTTCACTAGAGAGCGGAGCTGCTTCAGCTCTGTTACCTGTAATAGAAAGATTTTGATTTATTCTGTAGTCGCCCTGTTTCCCCGTAGGGCTAGGCAGAGATGTACCTATAGAAACAGTTTGTTCGACCTGGTAATCGAACACCACGTTCAGCATTCCCGCTCCCGACCACTAGACCGAGGAAGTCAACTTTTTCTTATTATTCAAACAGACCCAAAAATAGAAAGAAACAAAATACATTTATTCGGCACTGACTAAAAGACACACAATACACCAGAAGGCCAATTCTCGTAATTTAAAACGTTCCAAATCTAGTCGCAGCCTCACCTCGGCGACAAACAAATGTCAAAATCCTGTCAAAATGTAGCGAAATTAGTGGGATTTTTGACTGATTGAAACTGAGATCAGATTGTGAACGTTCTTAAAATTACGAGAATTACCCCTCAGATACATACATGGGGGGACCTAAAAATACCACTTTGGCAGAATCATAATAGGATAACAATGATCATCTTGCTGCCCTTATCCATAATAGGATAACAATATGAATCATATTAAAAATCGTAAAATGGTCACAAACTGACAATTCATAATATGATCTGTGTGCAATTCATATCACAATGAAATAACATTTAAACTGTAGAAATAAAAAAACAAATTTGATTAATAAAAACTGTAATGAAAAATTTACCGATAAAATTACGGTTTTTCTTTTTTTCATGCGGCAATGTTGTGTGTTCCGTCCTGACCCGGCCACGATGCCAAAAAAGCCCATGGTTAGTAGACTGTACGCATATGTACCTTTTGGTACTAGAAAGAGAAATAATAGTACCACATTATTTCATGACTTATACACCAGTTTCAGTGGCCGGGCTACGGCGTATCCGTCCTAGCACGGCCACGCTTAGATCGGCTGAAATCCACAACTTTAATGGATGATTCGTGTCTGAAATAATTGTACGTGTTATGTACTATAAAATACACGTACTTATATTTAAAAGAAAACTTTTCACATCTATTTAATAGTCATTTCAATTTTTCAAGTAGAATATGCCTAAAATAATTCAATAGCAATAGTATAACTTGACAACTTACAACTATTAAAGTGTCGTAGGCGCTTAATACGCAATAGGAGGATTCCATCTTTACCTATTTACTTATATACTAGAAAGAAATAAAATACGTTTATTTGTGGTAAATATGACGCAAAGTAAAATATTAACACAAACTACAAGATTAAGTTGGAGGAAAATTATACTATTGCTATTGAATTATTTTAGGCATATTCTACCTGAAAAATTGAAATGACTATTAAATATATTTGAAACGTTTTCTTTTAAATATAATTACGTCTATTTTATAGTACACAACACGTACAATTATTTCAGACACGAATCATCCATTAAAGTTGTGGATTTCAGCCGATCTAAGCGTGGCCGTGCTAGGACGGATACGCCGTAGCCCGGCCACTGAAACTGGTGTATAAGTCATGAAATAATGTGGTACTATTATTTCTCTTTCTAGTACGAAAAGGTACATATGCGTACAGTCTACTGCCATAACCATGGCCTTTTTTTGGCATCGTGGCCGGGCCAGGACAGAACACACGGCAATGTTTACACCAAATATGAAATGAAATTTTACGAAAATTAGAGGAATTGCTAATGATCTGCTGGGAATTCAGGAAATGAATAGCCTTTAGAGGTATTGCTTAAAGTGGCCTTTTTAGGCCCCCAGATAAAAACAAAAAATAAAGATCAAATAAAATGTGTTAAGTCCGATGTAAGAAATTAGCAGGAAAGTGTGCCTCACGGCTGCGCCAAAAGGCCCAGTTCAGATAAAATGCCAGACAACTAGTGCCTGACGCTGGTAGTGTTCGGCGCAACATGTTTTTCTTCCATAACTCATCTCTGTAGTTATTTCTAGCCATGCCATGCAATATACCCCCAAAAAAAGCCGCATATTAAAGACTTTCAACACGTACCTCGCATGGCGGGTAGACCCTGAAGGTGCTGAGCGGTATCTGCCACAGCTCGTTGATGTGGTCCTCTGTCCACGTGCCGTTCGCCATCACCACGTCAGCGCAGCGACCGACCACGCCGTACATCTGAGGATACAACAACAAATTATTTATCAACTATAAGTAGGCATTGTCCAAATATTAAATCCAAATATTTTTACCTACACCTAGTATTTAGGCCCTATTTTGTAAATATTTATGTAAATCAATTACTTCAATAAACAATTTCAATTGTTATGAGGGCTTCTTGAAGTGAAACTTCTTAGGCGGCGAATCGTTAATTGGACGCGATTGACGCGCCACGTTTCGGCAAATTTCGTTACATGAGAGAAAACAAAGTTATAACTCTCTGTCTCTCATACTAAATCTCTCTAATTCTTTATTTTTTCACTTCTATCGTGTGTACAAAAGATCGCGCAATTTTTTTGGATGTGTCTCTGCCTTTAGAATTGTCAGGCGATTTTCTCAACGGTCGAAAAGCGAAAATATCCTTGTGAGACAGTAGGCCAGTATCGTCAGAAGATTTATAGCACTCATGTGTTTACATTAGCAATTATTTACTACACAAAAAGGTAGGTACACGTTTTAGTCAAGCGCTTTGATATTGTTGAATCGCCTGTCGATTCGGACCTCATGATAGTTCAGAAACTCTCCATCGATTATCGAAGCTTTTGGCAGCGTCCCCCAGCAGTCCCAGCAGTGGGAACCTTATAAGGTTCCCACTGCTGGGACACAACCACCTCTCGATGAGAGGGAGTGGATTGTAACCACCACGCGGGTCCAGTGGTGGTTGGTAGATGCCACTTTTTTCGAATTTTTGGAAGCATAGTTGGCTTTAATGCCTAATAAATTATATTTCGTTAGATTTTCACCAACCCGTCTTGAGCAAATGTAGGGATCAATCCTCGTGCCTTCTCTGTATGCGAAGAGGCCTTTGCCCTGCAGTGGGACAGTAACAGGCTGGTATTATTATAATTTTTTACACCCACCCATCCAAATATATTGTAGTACAACAACTTAAGCCACGTGAAGAGCGGGTTACGGGCAATCAGGCTCTGGTTGTTGTACGACACGATGCGATGCTTGACGCGCCGCATCATGGCGCTCGTGATGGTCGGGTAGTGCACGTAGCAGCCGACCGGGCACTGCGCGAGGTACCGGAATATGGGGAACGTGAACGCGTAGCCTGTTGTGTCTATGTATATGTCTGAAAAGAAGATTAAAAAAAAAGTTAATATATAGAAAGTTCAGCCTTCTTATTAGCATATCAATGGCAATAAGAAGGCTGAACAAAAATGCATATGATTTTTGGCCCAAAATTTAACTACGCGAACTGCACTCACTGACACAGTCATAAGGTCATCAAGTGCACAGGTACGGGCGTGCGGCGCAAGATAGAAGATGGGTCATTGTCTGTGAGAGTTCAGTTATCTAATGCGTTTCACTAAAAATAAAAATTTCTCTGCGATCATCACCAATAGGGGTGATGATCTGATGGGTAGGGTATTTGCCTGGGTAAAAAAATAATAATTATATTTAATCCATCAGTTAGATTATCAAAAAATAATGGACAAGTATTTTTTCTGTTGTCAATCAAACAAAAAATGACAAAGATAAAGCGCGTCAAAATTTGGGAGTGGTCGTGACGTCACTTGCTTGCAAAAATGTCGCCAGCAAGTGACGTCACGCGGAACTTTAACGAGCGATATCTTCATAATTTCTTATATAATTGACAAAAGAAAAAATACGGGTTTAATATTTTTTGATAATCTAACTGACGGACTAATTAGAATTTTTTAGGAAAATAGCCTATTGTCCAAAATATTTATGGGCCTATGCCCATAAATAATTATGTAATGTAATTATGTTTTTTCAAATACACTTACACACTATTTAACAAACATAATTATGCAAAGCATACACACATTGCGGGACAGACTTTCAGATCCACATGCATTTTTTTTTTAAAAGCTATGTTGTATTTTGACTGACGAAAATCGAAGTACTGATTGTCTGCCCTCTGCTAGCCATGATCTTATTACAGTAATATCTATGCTGGTTAACCAAGATATTATGCAGAAAGATAAAGAGCCATTAACTCACCAGGATTCAGCTTCATAAAAGCCTCAAGCCCCAGTACCATGGAACCCAAACTTTGTAGCAGCAGCGTGAAGTAAGGATAGGACTGTGCCTCTATAACCTTCCTCATACTGAGCCGCACAAAGTTGACCTTTGTACGGTCAACCTTCACGTTGAACTGGTTCTGAGCCCGGTCTATGATCGTCTGCGGTTCTGCTGTCTCTACCGTGTATATGTGGATGTTCGAATCTGGGTACCTGAGGAATAGACCACAGTTAATTTTGGGTAGCTAGTTTTGTGTAAAACAAGATTACAACATTGATTTGTAAAGTATAGGGTGAAGTGGATGATTTCAAGGAAAAGTACAATTTTTTTTAACTATTTTACTGTGTTAGGTTTTGCACTATAAAAGAATATGATATTTGAGTATACTTAACTATCAAGATTTATTTTAGTACTGTTTATTTATTTTACTGCAAGAAAAAAACCTTCAAAATCTATTTTTTTTTTTTCAGAATCAGAATGCTTTATTTGTAAACATAGGTCAAATTACAATAGTGTGTGAGAAACATCTCACACACTATTGTAATTTGGCCTCTGGGCAAAACGTAGAGGATCTACCTATCTGTAACAACAGATAGGTAGATCCTCTATGTTTTGCCCAGAGGCGTACAAATATATTTTTACTTCATTAATATATTTTTTATTCCACTTAACCTATACTTTGCACTTTTGGGAAACAGGGCTCGGGTTATAGATGCTAGGAAAAAGGCAAGAGTAGAGATTTCAGTTTTGGTCTTAATTACCTATTTAATCCAATATCATGGAATGGAGAAGACCTGTATAGAATGGGTGAATGTTTATGCAAACATTGTAAAGAATAGCTCAGTCAAAATAAAACTAGATAAGTGCATTATATGGTTGATATTATTCATTTATAATTTATCAGAGTCGCAGCATAGGATATAATACGAATAATTTAAACTTAAATGTTATAAATATGTATAATAAAATGAAGCCACAATCCGACTTAATGATTTATGCAAATTAATATTAAATAAAGAAATTATTGCAGTTCCCTATGGCTATGATTTACAGGCTTTGTTGATCGTGTCAGCAACAATATTCTTGAATCATGCACATTTCTTAAAGTTCCGATATAACAACAAACCTGGCCAGTACAGCCTTGATGGCCACCCACAGCACCCTCTCCCCGCCCCCGCCAGCATTGCAGTACGGATGGAAGAAAGCCACATTCGCCCCATCTCTCTTACGTCTGGTCAACTTGCGTTCCTTTATCCTCATGTACCATGACGCGAAGATGAACGCGAAAGGGATGAGCACGAACGTTATGAATAGGATGAATCCTATGAATGTCAGGGGAAGGATCACCAGTACGCTAGAAACAAAAAAAAAACTTGATATTGTGTATGGATTTCATGTTTTGTGCTAGTAGTAGTTTTGGTTTTCGGTCGAACAGGACATTGATAAGCGTCTTAAATACGAGTGTGTACAACAGGAAAACCCAGTGTGGTGCTATCAATATAATTATAAAATACTATATTTTTAAATATTAGTCACAAAAAAATCTTATCATTTCAATCTTTGTAGGTAACAGAACCTCATTTTATTACTAAAACTACGTTAGAATTGTAAATAACTAACAAACCTTTCTTTATATTGTTAAAACAAGTGAATTAACATGAAAAATATAAGAAATTAGTTTTAAAAAATACTTACATGAACCATTGCAGAAACATTGTTAAAACAAATGTTCTAGTGACCTACACACTGTAGGGTCACGGCATTAAGAGTAGTCAATTGAGTTCGTGTTAAGCAAACACATCTGGATATGTTTCACGGTGATATTAATAAATACCTATCGGAGGAATAGAAATTAAACATAACCTCGCAACGTAAACATTCCCGTTGGCAGGTAAACCATAGATAAAGAATATAGTAGACTAGTAGTAGTCATCAGTCAGGCTAAAATGTCGCGCGATAAAAGTTCGACTATTCAAAATGTAAATATGATAGTTGATTTTTAATATTTTGTTTGAAATTGATTAATTTTGTCATAATCAGCAGATCGTAAGTTATCTTAATCTATTTTTTTTAACAGGCCCCCCAACATATTTTGATAGAGAGCCCCTTTTGGCCAGTTCACGTGGTAGGTAGTCTTAACATTACAAGCACCTGTTACGACTAATCATACACGTTTGTATTTGAAACGCACACGGATCATCAAATGTTAGGCTCTTTATTAAAATAACCTCCACGAATGACGAAATTTAAATCTGGGGACAGCAAAGACACCAATAATTTATAGACCAGTATCCGTGTTGCCGGTATTCAGCAAAGTATTCGAAAAGGTAATGCTCAATCAAATGCTTAATCATTTTAACAACAACAAAATCTTACACGATCAGCAATATGGCTTCACCAAAGGACGTTGTACGACTGACGCCGGTGTCACGTTATTAAAACACATATTTACCCAAGATGACTTAGGAATCTTTTGTGACCTCTCCAAGGCATTTGATGGCGTTAATCACAAAACCTTACTCTTGAAACTAAGTAAACTTGCACTCAGTTTAGTGAAATCTTATTTACATGATAGACAACAAAAAGTTCAAATAAATGGTGTCAATTCACTTGGTTTACAAGTAAAAATGGGTGTTCCACAAGGCTCGATATTAGGTCCTTTCCTCTTTTTAGTATACTTAAATGACCTGCCCCATTTATTAAAAAACCGACCACAAATGGTGTTATTTGCTGACGATACTTCCTTAATTTTTAAGATAAATAGACGTGCATCAAATCTTGACAACATAAATAACTCTCTACTGCAAGTGCAAAATTGGTTCACTGTTAATAGTTTAGTATTAAATGGGAAAAAAACTAAATGCATAAGATTTGCTTTACCGAATGTTAAAGTAGTGATTGTGACATAGTATTGAATAAAGAGAAACTAGAATTCATCGATAAAACTGTTTTCCTGGGGATAACGCTCGACTCAATGATGCAATGGGGTCCTTATATAACAACTCTTGCAGAACGGCTAAGTTCAGCAGCATTTGCTGTAAGAACAATCCGTCAATTTACTAATGTAGATACCGCGAGGCTGCTCTATTTCAGTTATTTTCATAGTATCATGTCTTACGGTATTTTATTATGGGGACGGGCTGCAGATATCGAGTCTATTTTTATTCTGCAGAAAAGAGCCATCAGAGCAATATATGGCCTCCGCAGGCGCGATTCTCTAAGGGAAATGTTTAAAGATATTAATAATAGGGGTTAAAGTATGAAATTGCCGTTTTATTGTAATAGGTACTTCGAATTGACATAGAACCTTCATGGTTTGAGATTTTTGATTGAAACTTTTTTCACATGGTAACTATGAAGTTCTTCTTTTAAAAAATTTACAACATTCGATTATCGACTTTCAGTTGTCTTTTTTATCAGCTTAGACAAGAAAGATGGATAATTCGAAAATTCGAGTTATTTTTGAATACGAGTTCCGACGCGGAACTAACGCGGCAGAAACAGCTCGCAATATTAATGTTGCGTTTGGAGAGGGGACTGCTAATGAACGCACCGTGCGGTTTTGGTTTAAACGCTTTCGTGATGGAAACTTTGATTTGAAGATCGAGCCGCGTGGAAGACCGCCCACACAGGTGATTAAGACCAAGAAACCTTAGCAACAATATTGACTCATTTGCGTCAAATCAATAAAATAAAAAAATATGAGAAATGGGTGCCTCATAATTTGACTGATCTGCAGAAAGAAACGCGTGTTGAAACTTATGTTGCCTTGTTGAATCGATACAGAAATGAAGGAATATTGGATCGAATTGTGACATGTGATGAAAAGTTTATTCTATACGATAACCGTAAGCAAAAAATGCAATGGGTGATCCCAGGTCAAACGCCGCAACAGTGTCCTAAAGCAAAGCTTACCAATAAAAAGGTAATGGTAACTGTTTGGTGATCTCAGCATGGTGTTATTCACTATAGGGTCAGTGGGTCATAGCTTTCTCCGATCTGGTCAAGCAATAACGGCAGATGTTAAGCAAGCAAAACTAGCAGTGAAACAGCCCCGACTCATGAATCGATCTTCACCATTATTGCTCCATGATAACGCGAGACCTCATACAGCACGAGAAACCGTTTTAACTCTAAAGGAACTGCAATTAGAAACCATTCGTCACCCTCCGTATTGGCTAGACCTTACTCCAACGGACTACCATTTTTTTCGTGATTTGGACAATTTACTACGTGATAAAAAGTTTTCTTCTCAGGTGTAAAATGCTTTCACACAGTTTGTCGAATCTAGATCACGAGAGTTCTATCGCAAATGCATAAATGACCTTCCTATTACATGGCAGCAATGTATAGATAATAATGGTAATTAATTTGATTAAATAAATATGGTAAATTAAAACAAAAACTAATTTCAATTTTTCAGTGCAAATCGGCAATTTCTACTTTAACCCCTAATATCATGACAGTACCTTGTCAATATATCTATGAAAACATTATGTAGGTATGTAAGGAAAAATTTAAATCTTTTCAGTAAAGGAGGTGACAGACACGTAACCTGAAACAGAGACCAATTAGTTCAACCAGGTTTCAGACTGGCTAAAGTAGTAGTACCGTCTTCCTTCATGGTACTGTTTAAAATGTTACAATAAAATACCTACCCACATACTCCTACTCAATGAAACGAAATTCAAATCTTACATAAAACACACAATATGCAGCCAAGCATATTTTAAGTTGGGGGATTACATCCCTGACAAAAATGCTTGGCTCAACACTGGTCCTGCTCCACAGGACACATAACTAAATTGATTAGCATTTGAAAATACTTCACACACGCCTACCCTACCTACATACTGTTGGAGCTACTGAAGATTTTAGAATACTATTTTAATATTTGCATTATATAAATTCAATCTTCTAGTATTGTATAATTGCATAGAACGTATGTGAGTACTATGTACATACTATAAAGCTACCATTTACTGGGTACATCTTTCATTGGCTTGAATGTGCCTTGGCGGCTGAGAGTATGTCATGCTTACTCTAATGTCTCGCTGATGGTGGCGCATGTGTTGGATCATTTAGCTCCCTTCAAAATGGTTGAACTGAATGGTGCTGATCTATGCGTCATGTTGGTCAACTCTTTGCTGCCATGGCTTATTTTGATTTAATTTAATTGTATTTGAATTGTTTTTTTTTATCTTTTCATTACGGACGCTTAAACGATTAAACGTTCTGCATCATTCTCACATGCATAATTTTGAACATGAATGTTGTAACAAAGACTTTGTAACAATATTATTATGATTTAAAATAGTGTCCATGGAGTTTCTTGCCCGTTCTTCTCCATAGGTACCTACTACGCTTTGGAATGGGCAACTAGCTTCATCTTTTTGTCTGCCAACCTTGACAATTCAAAAGTGCCTGTAATTGGTTTATTTGAAATAAATAGTTTGAGTTTAACCGACAACTAAGTCGCTGGTTGTCTATTTCTAGGTACATACACACGCAGCCCCTTTAGTCCGTATGTATTTAAGCACCCGTAGACAGCCTCGTAACCACCTTGCTGACTTATGTATGACACTCATCATAGATCCATAGGTTGCTGACTGCCTTAACTTTTTTCTAAGTCAAAGTCAAAGTCAAATCATTTATTTCAAATAGGCACATAAAAGGCACTTTTGAACGTCAAAAATAAAATTGATTGTAGTCGCCCCTTCCAAAAGGTAGTTCTATGGTCTATGTTATGGGTTTGGTTTCCGCACTTAGTCCTTCAAGTGGACCGTTGTGCGTGGGCCATGCCGTAGGTGGTTATTCCAACCAGCCCAGCTCCCTCCAGAAGCCTATTAAGTCTCCTGGTCTGTTGAGAACATCTGTGTAAGATTTGGGTGTTCCGAGGGTTTCCGACCTAATCTGGGTGACGCCTGTGCACTCAAAGAGCACATGCGCAACGGTCTCCTCAGCCTCCAGGCAAGCTCTGCACAGGGGGCTGTCCGTTATGCCTATCGTGTGGAAGTGTTTGTTTAGTGAGCAGTGTCCTGTGATGGTCCCCGCAATCAGGCGCAGACCTTTCCTGTCCAGGCGTAATAATCTTTTTGTTAGCTTGCCATCTAATGATGGCATGGCTTCCTTGGACTGCCTACAGCCTGGTGACGAGGACCACCAGTACTCTGCTTGTGTGTGGGTGTGCTTCTGTAGCCATCTGCGTAGTTGATTGAAGGGGATGGGCACGACTGGTTCCGGTCCATAGACTGACGTGCTGGATGCCCTTCTGGCCAGCTCGTCAGCCGCGTCGTTGCCTAGTGAGCCACTGTGTCCTTTTATCCATTGTAGTGTCACTGTGTTGCGGTTCGATACAGTTACCTGTTCAAGCGCCTTGTGACATTCTAGTATTAGATTTGATGTGATGCATCCCTTCTTTAGGGATTGGAGGACTGAGGCGCTGTCAGAGAGTATACGAACATGAGTGTCTGTAACTCCCCTGGCTGCTATGGCATGGGCCGCTTGTATTATACCCACACACTCTGCTTGGTAGACCGTGTTGAGCATTCCTAGCGGGCTGGATATGTTTATGTTAAGGTCGTGTGAGAAAACTCCGACTCCAGTTCTGCAGTCGGTCTGCAAAAGGTAGGTAGGTCGGGGTCCAAAAGGTAGTTTTCGTATGGAGAAGAATGGGCAAGAAACTCCACCGTTACTCTAACCACATTGGCTACTCGTAATACCAGAAAACTACAATTACAAGTTATAATTTATGTGAATCTTACCAGTGCGTACACCTACATTCGTTGCAAGTAAATATATTCTATTCTAATCACAACATTCTCTTTTGTTTGTGTTGGCATTTATTCTATAATTTAAAAAAATTGTAGACAAGTTTTGTGGTATAGGGCCCTGGTTGTATGCTGGCTTAAGTCACCAATGCATTTTCCCTTTTATAGTAAACTTTGTAATCGATTAAGAGGAAACAATAAAACGTTTATAAATGATTTCTACAATTTATATATTTTCAATTAAATACATTTTCGCTTAAATCTAGCATGCTCATTATTAACAAATGTCCAAACTCCTACCAACATCAATAACAACAATCACAGTAAACTACAAAATAACACAATTTAACAATACTATCTTGTATCACACCAACATGGTAAAGAGAAAACATTTAATTTTTGTTTTATAATAATTATTTTTAATATTAAAACTGTCTTATCAGGTTGATATGGAAGATGAATGTAAAGCCCACACGAGCTTTGCGTTTGTGTGAGTGAGCGCGAGAATATAAACCTTATTTAAATCTTCAAAAAGTTCAATGTCCAGTGCACCTCAAAACATTATAAAAATTTACAGATACTCATTCAAAGATGAACTTAATTGACACAAAGTTATAGTTGATATTTCCTTAACATGTTTAAAAGTCATATTGTCTATGTATTTTCTTCGTTGGGAGCATGAGGGTCCGGTTCATCCGTGACTTCAGCGGCCAGGTCGGCGAACTTCGCCACGTAGTCCACGCTCGACTCCGCCATCAGGGACTGCAGGTGGGACTCCACCTGAAGAGTTGGAAGAAACAATGTTATAATAGTGAAGGTTTCTCAAGCAACTCTCATTTGATCATTAGAATTAGTTATGTCATCAACCAATCCCACGATTGGTTGATGATGAGAAATCCTATTCAGCATCCGTATGCTGAATAGGTTTTCTGAAACAGAGAGCATCGACTAAAGGCCCATTTTTTAATCCTTGCGGAGATTTTATTTTATTTTTAACCGACTTCGAAAAAGGAGGTTTTGTTTTCAACCCGTATGTATGTTTGTATGTCCGCGATTTTTTTTGTTATTTTTATTTATTTTAACTTTAGGTTTATAATTTGTGGAAGCATGTAAATGGCCACTGTAAACGTTCATTGTATATTATTGACCTAGATATTAGATTACAAGCTTTCTGAAGAATAAATAAATAGAATTGAGACGAACTGAGACTAGATTGCGGTCAATCTAGTTGCAATCGATGATATCGACCGTTCAGACCTGAAGGGGATGTGAAATATGAATTTCTCTTCTAGAATCAAATTTTTTTTAATTGCTTGCATAGATTTATTCGCGTGGGTGACTGTTGTATCGAGTGGTGGCTTACGCTACACGATGTGTAGTCAGCCCCCAAGATGCCGTAGTCTAGTCCCGCGCACGCGCACGTTCCGGTTTTTATGTCCAACATAATAATTATAATATTGGTGACCACGATGGCGTGCACAAGACCGATCAGTATGGTCAATAGTACCCCAGTTACCCCACCCAAATTACCTTCGTCGATCAATCAACAGTAATGTTTCAGTGAGACACTCAATATTGTCTGATCAGCATTCTAGTTGTCATGTTTACCCTACACTCCTACAGTTTTAGTTCCAAACCAAGTTCTGTTTTTCTTCTGCACCTACGTGTGCAGCGTGCCGCTTTAGTGGTGATATTAATAATTTAACACACGTATAGGGTTTTGCGTTTTCGTTTTATGAACATATTTTAATTTCATTAAGCGATTATTATTTTCAATTCTGTAAAATAGCATCTTGGAGCAATCTGTACTTAAAGAACTGTAGCGCAGGGGTCATTTGCCGGGCCACGGATCATAACATCTCATCAATGAAATTAAAACGAATAACATAGACAGAGTAGGCGAATTGAAGGAAAGAGACAGAGCCCTATGTCGACGAGCGACCAAGGCGGTAGTTATCCAATTATGAATTACTTTCTGTTGTTATAATTTTTATGATTTCTGGCCATTAGCCCTATCCGTGTGTTAAATTAATGTCGCCATTCTAGCAGTATGATGTATTTATCGTGGATGTAGTACACTCACAGCCGGCCGGTGGCCCTCCAGGTGGCCCAGGAAGCTGCTGAGCGAGAAGTCGTGCACGGAGCCGTCCAGCCAGCCGTCCGCGTCGTGCAGCAAGCGGGACGGGGACAGCGACATTGACTCCGACACCAGGAAGTCCGCTAAAAAGAAAGAATAACATATTTGGCAACAGTTCGTAAAACACAAAATACAAATATAAAAAATACCGGCTAAAATTTCAACTGTCTACGTATTACGGTTCATGACGTACAGCCCGCTGACAGATACACGGACGCATAGCGGAGACTTAGTAATAAGGTTTCGTTGGCGCCCTCTGTGTACGGAACCCTAAAAAGTGGAATGTTTTAACGACAACGGTCTGTGCCTCATGGCTGCGCCAAAAATGGCCATTTCAGCATGAATGCCAGACAGATGCAAATAAACAGTTGCCCCATACAAAAGAAATGCCTACCCGACCCCCATGTACAGAAAGAAAAAAAAAAGTATTTATTGTGATCACACGGGAATATCACAAACTAAACACACTCATAAAAAAAAAGGAAAATTAAAACAAGAACAGAAGTCCTGTACGAGGCCAAAAGTCCCATCTCAGCTTGATGCTGCATGATTTAAAAATAAATGTCGCAGCGATGTCACGGACAGATACAAAAATAAATAAAAAATATAATGATCATTTAACAAAAAATATTGTAATCCGTTGTACTTGTCTGTGGCACTCTATGGCATCGCTGCACATGACAGCATTGTGTACAGCTGATTATTTTTGCGATTACGATGTTGTCCAATGGAGAAAGTTGTTCAGTTTGATGGTCTGTAGCGGGTATCGGAGAGGTACACACTGTATAATGTCATGTTGTGTAACTCACGCGGAATATCCGAGGGCCCCTCTTTGTTCACCTCTCGCTCGCTAGCGGGCCCCGACTTGGTGTCCTTGTTACTCTCGGAATATGAGTTAGATTCTACTTTGACGTTTCCGTTCGTTGGTCTATCTTCGGAGGGCAATGCGTCGTCGGAGGTCTGCTCGTCTTCTGTAAATGCGAATTAAATAGGTTAGTAAAGGCCAATCTGAATAAAAAAATATATTTTCCATGCGTGGGGATAAAATTATGACTGGGATATTACTGACATCACAAGGAAAAACGTCGTTAGGAACTTGGACTTTTAGCAAATATAGGTCTCAAATCGCCAACCCGTCTTGAGCAAGCGTGGCAATGCTCGTGCCTTTTCTGTGTGAGAAGAGGCCTTTTCCTTGTAGTGGGACAATAACAGGCTGGTGTTATTATGATCAACATTTCGTAACTTCGTAAGGACTAACTTATATTTTCCCTCAGTATTATGTTATCAATATCATGGATGATGGCGGTCTATGAATCCCACCACTTCTGCGTAAGCTTGATATTAGAGAAACGTGCAGTCTTCTTCTAGAGGATTTCCCCCTGGGGAAACTGATATTTTTAGTTAGCCTCTAGGGTCACAATCCTTTTATAAGCTTTCTCCATGCCTTACACATGACAATGTTGCAATACCGCCGGTTTAGTGGCCGGCTACATGACACCAGTCAGCGAAACACGACGCAGACACTTTGTGTGCGTTAGTTAGTTTTTAGTGTAGTTATAATGTTGTATGTATTTGTAGTATTTTTAAGTTATATTAATATTGTATTGTATGTGTTTATATGGGCCTTGATGCCTGAAATAAATGGATAAATAAATAATACATTGGCCACCCAGTGTCTCGCCGATTACCGACAAATGCGTGCACTGACTGGACAGGTCCACTCAATCTGTGTGGTTCTTTCCTCTGGTGAACCTTAGGGACAAGTGCGTCACTTGTCCCTAAGGCCTACACTTGTCCCTAATAAGTAAAAGACCGTTTGAACACAATACATAATGTTTATACTTATAAATAAATAAATAATTAAACGAGTAAACTAATATTATTGTACAGGTTGTGATGAAAATAATGGTAATTATTATTACTATAAGTAAACTTACTTATGATCATAGGCTGGTGCAGCGCCGCCTGCGTGATGGGTATGCGTCGCTCGCCGTCGTGGAAGAAGAACTGCCCGTTGGACTCGCTCAGCACGTACACGATCGATAGACTGCTGCAATTAAAAATAATTTATTTTTAAAACATTGGCTTTTTTATGTTGAAATGCTGTGGAACAGGACAGGTATTTGACAGCATTACTGAATACTCTGGCGTCGCTCAAAGATTCATGACAGGATTTGTACAAAAAAATAAAGTTGTTTAGAGAAGTTGGAATTCTAATTCTTATACTCTTGGGTGCCTAAAGAGTATCCTCAGACGTTCACAAAAATTTTATAACCCCACAATTAAAATATAATGTTAAGATTTACATCGTTAGATCGCTCTACCGCGTCAAAACATAGTCGTATTTCTAATTCGTTTTGACACCTCTGATACACAATGACGCAGTGAATACACTTGATTGTCATAGAAATACTATTAAATAATGTGTGAGCTCACTTTTCTCGGTATGGACTCTTTTTCTTGTGACTAAGTACTGGTGAGGGCAAATCTAGCGATTCAAGTCTTTGGGAAACCCCGCCCGGGGTTTCTTAACGGTGTGATTTAATGTCAAATACTGTATTATTTTTTATAAATACAAACAACGGGTATGGGCAACGAGATGAAACGAAAAAGTGATATTTTCATTTCGAAATATTTTGATTATGCGGGGTTTTAATATATCTACTCCTGGTAATTGTAGTCTCAACATTGGAAAATATTTTGAACGCTCTAAATGAACTCTTTTTTTTTGTACAAATTAATGTAAGGATCTCGCCATGATTCTTTAAGTCGCTGTCACTTTAAAGAAGAGTGCTACATTGATCTTTTGGCGCCCGAATGACATTGACAGGAGGGTACAGACATTTTATATTGGCATACAAGATGGCGGTGTGAGTTCCGATCGTGGCCACGCGCCAAAATAAGTTAGCAGCGTTGTAGTTTGAATGGAACATAACTTACTCTGCGGAAGAAGGCGGCGCTGGCTTGGGCAGGATGCGCGGCGGTGGCGGAGGCGACGTGGGCGTCGCCTTCATTGGCATCAGAGCTGCTGTACACATAACAATTTTTTTTAATAGCTAGAAATTGCTAAAGTTTGTTGAGCTGCCGCGATTATCTAATCCTTGTTTGACAATATTTTGTTTTCATGTACGTGTAATTTATTATAATATCGGGATAAAAAGTATCCTATATTAGTCCAGGGTGTCAGCTACGTTTATACCAAATTTCATCAAAATTGGTCCAGCCGTTTGAGCATGAAGAAGTAACAAACATACATACAAACACACACTCACTCACAAACTTTTGCTAGTGTGATTAAGGCAAAAGTGGCCGGTTTGCCAGCGAAATTCAAATTTTCTTACTTTTTTTTTTACAATTTTGCAAGATCAAAATATGATTCGCGACCGTAACAAATATGTATTTACCCAATTAGAATAATTGAAGTTTTATTATCAATGCAACTGTCAAGATTCAAATTACCCTATTGAATGACTATTTCATGAAGTCATGACTTTTGAGACCAATCGTATCGTATCGTAATCGTTGTCGTATTGTGTCGTGGTAGTGAAACCGTTCTAAAGAGTGTTAAGACGATGCAAGTCATTTGTTGCTCCAACTGTAGCACAGGCAAGAAACTTGCATTGTGTAAATGGGGCTTTAGTGTCCTGCGTCGTGCAGCGCGCGTGCGGCGCCAGCTTGGGCAGCAGCGGCAGCAGGCGCTGCACCACGACGCGGCGCTCGGCCAGGCGCGGCCGCCCGCGCCGCCAGCGCGGCAGGCCTTCGAACGCCATCTCCGTCTTCTTTACCTACACACGTACCATTTACACGTTATAATGGAATCTTGCCGTAGTTCACGTGTTTTAGTAACAGTGAAAACCAATTCAAAGTCATCTTGTATTGCCGCGGTTTTTTTTATTTTAAAACCCCGAAGTGCTCGGCAGAGGTGTACGACATTTCGCCAGTTACCTTTGAGCCCCATGTAATAGAGAACGAGCGTATTGCCATCGACCGGGCACAAATACAGACTCAATACTCAATATATTTATTGCTTCTACATGTGAACTTATAAAAACTTCGACTTTTAATTGTATTCTGTAACTTAATGACAGCTCAAACAAAAATAATGTTATCATACTAAAACTAATAGCGTTGGTGTGGTGAACGATTTTGCGTAAAGAACGAATGATAAAAATGGTTTCATTTAAAGAAAACTTAAATATTTCGAATATTTTCGTAATTCGTCGAATGTTCGAAAAATTGCAACAATTCTGGGTCCAAAATAAAAAGATCTTTTTTTCTTTTAATTTTCTTCTATACAAACCTTGTCCTGACAATAACAAACACAAAAAAAAAGAATTATCCAATGTGGTGCAGTCGGTCGGAAGTTATGCGCGTACATACATTTCGGTGATTCATTTTTAATAATATAGAAGATAGATTCTACAAGTTTATATCGTGTTTTTAAGACAAGTTATTAAAAAAATAAAAAGATTGCATTTAAGGTCATTATTTAAGTTCATTCAATTTCGTTCATTCTTGCACTACCTCACTAATTTTTTTTTGTCAAAATCTGGTAACCCTTCAACTGTCAAGTTACTGAATACAATTAAAGTTCGAAGTATAGGTGGTAGGTTTTACAGAATATGATCATTGTGGACCCTGTCAGGCACAGCGAAAGTAGGAGAGAGGAAGAGGGCTTTTATTTGAATACTTAGTTATTATAATAAATATTGTAATTATTTTATAAAAAACATCATACATCAATATTTATCATTTAAATATTCATTGATATCATACTCCGGACTGCTACTGAAATTTCAGATGGAAAGACCGAATAACACTCAAATCAGTCTAGGAGTTTCAAACAAATAAACAAACTCTTCAGCTTTATTATTAGTAAGTATTAACTGCGCCCCGCGGTTTCACCTGCATAAGTTTCGATCCCGTGGGAATATCGGGATAAAAATTATCCTTTATGTTAAACCTGGTTATAAACCATCTGTGTGCCAAATTTCATCCAAATCCATTAAATAGTTTTTGCGTGAAAGAGTAACAAACATCCATCCATCCATCCATCCATACAAACTTTCACGTTTATAATTGTTACGAGCTTCGGGTTCGTGACAATAAAAACTGCCGATAAAAATTACCAAAAGTTACACTTTTATTAAACAACACTAATATCAACTCAAACACACTAATTATAAAACACAATCGCTCTTAAATCGCACTTGAAGATCGCATTCGATGTATTCGCTTCTATCGCAGAACCAAGTCTGATTAGTCGCGGCTAGTCCCGGCCTTATATAGTGCCGCAGATAATTCCAGAACCTTCTATTGTAGAAACATCTAGAATGTTCGAGTACATACCGGCCCCGACTGACCAGATGTCGATAGTTCTAGTAAGTTCAGCCAATCGATAATAGATGGCGCTAGTGGTAACTAATGTCACCATGCATCAGGCATTAATTGTGGCGCGCAACACTGCCCCCTCCTAAGACATGCTCGTCCCGAGCATTATCGGCTCCATAATAACGCGCCAATCGATCCACATGGACGATCTTAGGAGTACCTCTTGCACCTTTCTGTATCCGGTAGGTTACGTCATTGATCTTTGTCACAATCCGGTACGGTCCATCCCATTTAGCTTGAAGCTTAGGAGATTTCCCCTTGCTGCGGACTAGATTGTGCAACCACACTAGTGAACCTTCGTCGAACCCTTTACTGTTCATTTTGCGGTCATAACGGGTTTTCATCTTTTCAGACATTTGCTGGCCCGATTGTCTGACGTGCTCATAAATGTCATTCATTTTGTTTCGCAAGTTATTCGCATAATCGGTTATACTGCGTGGGGCATCAGGTGGTATTCCGGTGATCAGGTCTGCAGGCAGCCGTAATTCTCTTCCAAAGTTTGCGAAAGCTGGTGTCACCGAAGTACTTTCGTGAACAGCGCTTCGATATGACAACAAAAATGGTTGTATGTGCTTATCCCAATCTCGTTGCCGATTTTCCACAACTTTTGCTAGGTACCTCTCCAATGTCTGATTGAATCGTTCCACCATTCCATCCGATTGTGGGTGGTAAGAAGTTGTTCTTGTTTTATGAGTACCCATAACTCGACAAGTTTCCTGGAATATTTGGGACTCAAAATTCCTTCCTTGCTCACTGTGAATCTCTAAAGGTACTCCAAACCGACAGAAGACTTCATAAACTAATTTATCTGCAACTGTCGAAGCTTCTTGATTTGGGATGGCGAAGACTTCCGGCCACTTAGTAAAGTAATCCATCACAACCATGAAATACTTGTTACCACTTTCACTTTCCGGAAACGGCCCCGCAACTTCAAGGGCTATCCTCTCCCATGGTGCGCCAACATTGTACAATTTTAATGCACCTCTACTACGAGTCTGAGGTCCCTTTACAGCTGCACAACTTGTACATTTGCGACACCACTCCTCGACATCGTCCCGACAGTGGACCCAGTAAAACCATTCTCGTATCTTCAGTAGAGTCCGTTTTACTCCCAGATGACCTCCTGAACAACTATTATGGTACAGCTGTAGAACATCCGGTACTTGAGCTTTAGGGACAACCATTTGCAAATGACAGCTGTCTCCCCGAGCATTTTCCCATTTTCGGCACAGGACTCCATCCTGAATCACCAAGCTGTCCCATTGGGCCCAATAGCTTTTTGTGATCGAACTCATTGCTGAGACGTCGCTCCACCTGGGCTTAGGAGCTCTGGCCTTCATCCACTCCAGAATAGGCTTGATGTCCGAATCTTCCTGCTGTGCACGTTGTAGCCTTTCCTTCCACTCGTTGCTGAGGTCTGTCTTGAGCATCCTCACAGGCACGACTTCTTTACTTTCTTGCCTAGTACCAACTAGTGTGCCTTTTTCCATAATCTGTTCCTGATCACAAAGGTTCGGCACACGTACCCCTGAGATGTCGGTGGCTCTGACCAAAGTTCGTCCCACTTTCCATGGACGGTCATTGTCTACCCTTCCTGCAGTTCGCTTGGGGCAACTGGATCGAAGGTGGCCCCTTTCCCCACAGCCGTAGCACCTAGGGCTGTATCCTTTATTGCAGTCGCGAACTGTAGCCGCTGCAACCTCCCTGACGCGATCGGAACGATGATCCTGTCGCGCGGCTTCCACCTCCAGTGCATGGGCCAAGGCGTCCTTTAGCGTCCCGTGGTGCCCGAGCCTCACAGCAGCTCTAACTTCAAGGTCGCGGATGCCGTCGATGAATGCCTGCACCAGGTTCCCATCAATAAGCGCAGGTACGGACTGGTAAGCTTTACGCACCAGCTTCTCCACTTCAAGGGCCCACTGCTGCAGGTTTTCATTACTGCGTTGCACGCGATCCTTGAGCTGCGCACGAAACACGTGTTCCAGGTGAGCGTCGCCATACCGAGCCTCCAATGCCTCAAGGAGCTGCTCGTAAGTCACTTCCTTACCGAGAGCTTCCAGAACAGTTAAGGCCTGGTCACGCAGGCCTAGGGTGAGGGCAGTCATGGCCTGACTTTTACTCCAAGCGTTCGCCTTCATGACAGCCTCAAACTGGATTTTGTAGGCCGACCAGGAAGAAGTTCCGTCGAACGGTGGCACTTTGAATCCACGTAGCGAAGGTGTTGTAGCTACGGGAGCTGCGATTCCATCCCCAAGTTTAAGGTAATCCAGCGTTTTCTTTACGTCAGCCATCACGGTTTTCTTCACGTCAGCCACCGCGTTGTCAACCCGATTATACACTTGGTCGATCCGGATTTCAGCTTCCGACAGGCGGTTGTCATGTTGAGCAACCTTATCCTTCACCTCCTTCATGTCTTTCCCGAAGGTAGCGTGAAGGTCCTTCATAAGGAGCATCTGCTCTTCCTGGCGGCGCGTTTGCTCCTCCTTATCACGTTGGAGCTGTTCTTCCAACCGACGAGCTTGTTCCTCCTGTCGGCGAGCCTGTTCCTCCTGTCGGCGGGCCTGTTCCTCCTGTCGGCGGGCCTGTTCCTCTCTGTCGCGCAGCAGCTGTTCTTCCAACCGACGGGCCTGTTCCTCCTTGTCCCGCTGGAGCTGTTCTTCCAACCGACGAGCCTGTTCCTCCTGTCGGCGAGCCTGTTCCTCCTTGTCCCGCTGGAGCTGTTCTTCCAACCGACGAGCCTGTTCCTCCTGTCGGCGGGCCTGTTCCTCCTGTCGGCGGGACTGCTCCTGCAGCATCATCATCAGGGCAGCAAAGTCTGGTGCTGCTGATGCTGGAGCTGCTGCGGACGGTTCGGCCTCCGAGGTTGGTAGCTGGCCCTCCGACCTCTGCGGCATAGTTCCACCAAAACGTCTCTGGTCCGTCTCCTGTTGGCGTTGACTCCGGGTACGGATACCCTCCGTGTCGTCTTTAGGTAAAATCGGCATGATTTTAATCCTTGCTTCTGACACCAATTGTTACGAGCTTCGGGTTCGTGACAATAAAAACTGCCGATAAAAATTACCAAAAGTTACACTTTTATTAAACAACACTAATATCAACTCAAACACACTAATTATAAAACACAATCGCTCTTAAATCGCACTTGAAGATCGCATTCGATGTATTCGCTTCTATCGCAGAACCAAGTCTGATTAGTCGCGGCTAGTCCCGGCCTTATATAGTGCCGCAGATAATTCCAGAACCTTCTATTGTAGAAACATCTAGAATGTTCGAGTACATACCGGCCCCGACTGACCAGATGTCGATAGTTCTAGTAAGTTCAGCCAATCGATAATAGATGGCGCTAGTGGTAACTAATGTCACCATGCATCAGGCATTAATTGTGGCGCGCAACATAATATTAGTAGGAAGTAGGATAGGAATACAACACGGAATTAACGCACACCACCAAACACCCCAATTAGAACATTATGTTATAATCATAATACATACACTGAATTTTTATTATTATGTATAAAACATTGTTTTTTTATTAAATTAGTTATCCTGATTGTGGGAGAAAATTGTGGTCACATTACAAATCTGCACATGCACACAGTCGCACACGTTTATGGGTATAACGTAATAGGTATTTCATCCATTTTGGTTTGTCTTGACTGTACAGCGGAAGTGTGACAGTAATTTAAGTGGTTATAATTATTTTTGGGATAAAAACTTACCTATATTAAAAATGTCAGAAATCGATTCAGTAAACTATTCTAAACAAACTACTTTCAGAATGTGCAATAATTCAGTTACACATTGTATTGACATGATTTAAGGTTTTAAACAAACAAAAGGCCATCGTTTTGCAGTACCTCTCCACTGTCGGGTCTCGGCGCGATGGGCGTGGGATGTCTGAACACGGAGCTGGCGTCGTCCAGTCGCGACGTCGGTGTTGAGTACTGCGGAGGTTTCTGATATACGAACAATATTAGGCTATTTGACTGGATTTTTTTGCAGATTTTTCGAAGCCTAGAAACAAACTAAGCCACAATATTTTTGTTTTTCAAATATCTCAAAAAATAGCTACTTCGTATGTGTAATTGTGTACTATGCTAGTCAGAGGTAGCAATTTTTTTCCGTAATTTCTGGGGTGATTTACGTGTTTTTTTTTTTTCATTTGGTAGAGGAAGCTCGCGCGGTGGTCTCATATAGAATATATATGTATTACCTCTTCTATGGTAGTTTTTTGTAGGCTTCAACAATACGTATTTAATCCACCTGATAATATTATAGAACTCCCTGCCACTATTGTTTACATAGCAAGTTAGTGGTATACGAATTTGTGTGGAGTAGGTATCACGACTAAAAAGTGGAAATAAAAGAAAAAAAAAATTACAAAGTTTCTTTCCTGGCATCAAGCAATGGACAAACTTGACAACTTTTTATATGCTTGAGCACGAGGCCTTTGACTACCTTTTATGTGTCTATTTTATGTTTTTTTTTATTTATAATGTGCGGCTTTTTTGTGCAGAATAAACAATTTTTGTTTTTTTTTTTTTGTTTTTGACGTTTATAAAGTGCTGATTCTCAGCCTAATTTGAATAAATAAATTTGAGAGTGTGTACCGCGACGGGCTGCTTCCTGTGCGCGCACACGTGGCCGCAGTGGCAGCGCGCGATGCTGGCCGCGCTGGCGTGCGGGTTGCCCACCAGGGCGAGCAGGCGCTTCAGTCTGGGACACAAACAATACGATACAAACACTAAAGATAAAAAAAACATAGACTAAAAAACACAACCGAAATCATTATTAGTGACTAGCTGACCCACAGACGTTGTCCTGTCCAAATTTCAATAATTCATACAAAACCACAGAATAAATAATATATAGTACTTTAAGTTTTTCTAATGGGAATCGTTAATAATTTTTTATTCACATTTAGCTCACAAAGACGGCACATTTATTATGTTAGAGTGTCCATTATTATTTGAGGACATCAAAATGGAAATTATTTGGGTCCGATTAAATACATGCCAAAGTGAATTACTACTAAAACTGCACATACATACCTATCACTCAACATGGAGAACCCATTCTGCGGTGGAGGGCCCTGAGGCCTATTGATCAGCTTACTGACTAATTTCAGAGTGCCACCCGTCGACGAAGACTTGTGGTCCGGAGACGCTAACTGTTCACCTAGCACCACAAATTACTAAACCATTAATACATTTATATTATTATTTAAAAAGGTACCGTGTCCAAGTTCTGTCAGATTGAAACAGAGCTGGATTTTTTTTTGTCAAAATCCGGTCCTTCCGTTAAATCCTCAAGCATCATGCAACTTGGGTTGAATTAACGAGGTTATCATCATGGATATTTGTAGTTATTGTGAATTGGCAGACTTGGTTTAATTACTGTTAAAAATATTAAAGTTAATATATAAACAAATAAATATATTGTAAATTTTTATATAAAAAAATGTAATATATGTATAATTTGGGTCGAGAAGGTATTGAAATTTTGTATGGGACTGCTAATTATTTTTTCACGATTACGATGTAGGTCCCATGGAGAAAGTTGTTCAGTTTGATGGTCTCTGTGTGGTACAGACCAGCATACTGAACAACTTTAAATATGACCACACCTTACTGATACACATGTTGTATAAACTAACAACTTTGTGGTGAGTGAGTTTTATAAAAAAGAGTGCAAATAGAAGGCAGGGAATGGAAGGCGATATTGTTGAACGTTTGCGGGTCCAAGAAGAATTAGTGATATGAATTTCTTAACTTAGTGTTATAACTTTTAGGTGTAAAAAAAACGGGTTGCACTCCGGGAGTGCCCGGCAGAAGTGAAAACTTGAATATTAACGTTGTGCATTTTTGATATTTTGGAATGGTTAGGGAATAATTTTGCACGAATTGCTTTAATTATCAGTATAAAAGTACCTACTATCATTTATTTGGTAAAATACAATATTCATTTCTACTCTCCCTCCGTCTTACGAATTTTCGATCAGGTCACGTGTCCAGACGAGAGTTTAACATTTTTTACCCATCACAACAAAAGTGCACAACGCCGCTAAAGAACATTTCACTTCAAAAATCAATAAAACACAGTACTTACACTTTCTTTCATCCCCCGACATGCCATCATTACTGTCTTGGCTATAAGTATTCTTTGGCGACAGAATATCATTATCACTCTCTCTCGCTCTCTCCTTTTCGTCTTCGACAGAACTGTCGGCTCCTTTGTCGGATTTATCGCGTTTGTCGGACGGTAGCGTCGTGGGGATGGTGACGGCAGATTTTTGGGGCTGTGGTAAAGGTGGGGTTGGTTCTGCCCACCAGTAGTCTAGTTCGAGTTTGGAACGGGATCCGAACTGGAACAATGGTTATTCGTGATTGTCTTATTATGACCTGTTATTGAAATGTTTTAATTTCAAAACAGTAACTATGGAGTTTCCTGCCCATTGTTCTCCATACGAAACTATCTTTTGGAAGGGGGGACTAGAATAAATTCGATTTTATTAAAAAACTGACTCATAGGTTTAAGCTTGGAAATGCCTGTAAACCGGCTAATTTACAAAGAATGGCTATACATCTACATCCGGTGATCCGGAATAACTAGGCGGCTGCTTTGCTATCTAGCAGATTAGCTATTATCAGTTTTTCGACGTCATGAATTCGTGTCAACAAGACAATTTTAATTTTATTAAAAATAATAAAAAAACATTCGACTTACTAAAAACACAATACAAAGTTAAAAATAACTTTAATTTCGGAAGTCAGTGTTTTTGGTTTTTTATCTGTGGAATCTACCCCACACAAATTCATATACCAAAAAAAAACTCGCCGAATGCATGACCTCCTCCTTTTTTTGAAGTCGGTTAAAAAAAGACGATGTGACAATTCACCATAAGATACAGGTCCCCTATCGTGAGATCCCCCGCATCATGCACACTCCAGCCCTTCCGTATCTGCCTCAGCGCCAGGTCCACGTCGATGTCAGGCTTGGCCTCCTCTCCCACCTTCGCTGGCTCCTCAGTCTTCGGCTCCTCGGTCTTTGGTTCTTCCGCATCCTTGTCCATCACTAACGTGTAGATGCTGCCTCCACGCTTTTTTGGTCGTATTCGGAATTTTACCTGGAAAAGGCGTGTTGTCATGTTGTCATTTTTCTGTAGCTAATACTTTAGCCTAAATCTAGAGCTAATCGAGACTTGAGGATTAAGTTTTTGAAAAGGGCAATTAGAACGAAAACCCACACTATTTCAAATATAAATAATGCTCAAAAGAAATAAATTAAATTTAGTTACGAACTTTCATAAATCCTCTGTTTATGTTGTTTTCTACTATAACCAAGCCGGAATGTTCATGATAAGAATCAAATCATGAAATTATGTGGCAAATCAAGATCAACAGGTTTTTGAAACAATTTCTCTACTGTTCTCTTCTTAAAACCGAAATCAAGCATTTCTATATCAATCTACTAGTAGGAAAACTTTTTTTTTTCGTTTGCCTATATGAAGTCCCACTGCTGGGCAAAGGCCTCGCCTTTTTCCTTCCAAACTTCCCTGCCTTGGGCGATCTCAGTCTATGTTGGCCCTCCAAACCTCGTCGCCTTCCCCGTGGTCTACCTATATACCTACCTACCTATACAAGCTGTTGTTTTGCATCCTCGTCAAATTTCAGGATGCTGTTATGAAAGACATAAATAATGAAATAAAATTACGATCCCTGGTAAATAATGAATACATACTGGTTTTTTGAGTTATTTAAGTTTGACAGTATTTAAGAATACACCACTTTCAAAGAACAGAATCGCGTTATGGTATCGTATAAGCGACCGTGTTTTTATGTGTGTGTAAAAGGGCAGTTACAGTGCGATCTCACACAGGCCGCGTTTTAAAATGCGTGTCCCACACATGCCGATTTCCGAAAATTAGAAAAACAAAAAATACCTACTTATTTTATTATTGATTCGTGTCTAGAATCATCAATCAGTAGCATATATAGCACACCTTGTATTTTTTACAACGTGTTTTTTTTTGATAACCCATAACTCTAGGGGGTCTTTGTACTCATCATTATGAACAACCTTTACTATGGGACCAAACCCGAAATCGCGAAACAAAAATCTGGTGTTCCCTACATTTTGACGAGTTATACGAACAAAAAGGTAGGGAATAGCTGCCGTGACATTTGAATTTCTAACTACAACCGTTTAGTTGGTAGAGGGGGGGGACACTTGACTCTAACGAAAATTGGTACTTTAAAGCTTGATGTCACGAACGGTTTACTTAATCAAAAAACGGTCTTGCCAAACCCGTAATATTTTTGAAAGACCTATCCAACGATATCCCACACTATGGAAAAGGACAAAAAAAAAATTATCATCCCCACTTTAGATGTAGGGGAGGTACCCTAAATAATTATTTTTTTCAAAATTTTATTTTACCACTTTTTCGGCGTCGTTAACTTGTATACTCATGCCAAATTACAACTTTCTAGTACCAATAGTTTTTGAGCTAAACCGCGGACAGACAGACAGACGACATGGCGAAGCTATAAGGGTTCTTTGTTGACTACGGAACCCTAAAAAACACGTTGCATTGGAACACTATACCTTTAAATTCTTAAACTTAGTATCCTTCCCAGTCTTATCTTTGCCATCACTTTCATTGTCTGTATCACTCTTATTATATTTCTCATCGTCTTCCATTTCAGAGAAGCTATCCTTCTCTCTTTCCGATAAAATATCCTTGTCTCTTTCCGACATCTCCTTGTCTCTTTCGGACATATCTTTGTCTCTGTCTGGCAGGTATGCTACATCATCTTCTGTGACTTCTCGTTCCTTCTCATCTTCCGTGCTAGGCTTTTCTTCGTCTTCTTGTAGTATTTTGTAGTTGGCCATGAGTTCTATTCCATCTATAGCCGTTTCTTCAATGTTTATAAGTTTATCTTGATCGTCCATTTTGAATTTCTTTTGGTCTTCTTTATCTTTGTCTGTTGCGCTGTCTTTCCGTTGGCGTTTTGGTGTTCGAATTTTCGCTGTGGACAATGTATTGTGTTTTTAATTACTTACTGACTGTATTTATTTTCACTGTTGCAGGTTGTGATGAATGATGATGACTGCAAATTGGAACGCTGTCATTTACAATGGTCATGAATGGTCTTTGTAAGCAACTCGGTTCTTTCGGGTATTCAGCATTAAAGGCTACTCAGGGATTATGTTTAAAACTTGGACGTGAATGACGCCTAGTGGAGGCAAATTTGACTTTTTTGTTTCAATTTGAATGTCAAACATTGAAGAAGTAAATTCCAAATTAATGTAAAATATTATTATAATATTTTGTGACAGCATTGCAAAATGGAGAATAAACCAATGAAGTAATTAAAAGTGTAAAGATTATATTTTTTAATTGTTAGGGTTGAAAATCGTTGTTTTCTATGGACAAAATCTGAACAGAGCTGAATAAGTGTGGTTAATCCCTAAACCCCCCAACCTAAGTCTCTCTGTGAGCATCCTCTCGAAATAGAAAGAGAAGCATATCTTCTGACTGAAGAGCTGTTCGCTAAGACTAACCACGGGCTGGTGGATATCAGCAATAGTTATAGTTTGAAGTCCTTACCTCCGCCATCTTTATCCCTCTGTGAGCCCATCCTCTCGAGATAAGAAGAAAAGCATATCTTCTGGCTGGAGAGCTGTTCGCTAGGACTGACTACAGGCAGGTGGATGTCAGCTCCTGGTCTTGGACCCACGTGGAGGGCCAGCTTCTTTGGGGCTTTTTGTTCTGGGCATAAATTAAAATTATTTTATACAAGACGTGCGCCCGATGGGATTTCCCATCGGCAGAAATTCATAAACAAATTCTATACAAACTTTCATTTGACCCGTTTACGGGATGAATTTTTAAAATTCTTCCTTAATGCTCACTTCAGCTATTCAGGTTGTGCGTTGTCTGTCAGTGAATGCATTTAAGATTTTTATTATGTAGATGGCGATGGATTCATAACAATAATAACAGTTAATTACTGTAAATGGCCTTATAGCGGAGAGCCTCGACCAACACCCCAGGGGGCTCTTTTGCTGCTTTGGCTGGGTCAAGGGTTTGATTCAGAAAGCAGTACTCCTGGACAGGCACTATGACGGCACGGTTGGCGCAGTGGTTAAGCGATTGACTGCTGCGCTGCGTGTCGCGGGTTCGATTCCCGCACGGAACAAATTTGTTTTTTTTTTTTTACTGACAATGGGCTCACTCTTGACCTCATGATCTACAAGTAGTTGTTCCGGGTCTGGCTGTTTGTGTATGTGAGTTTAAATGTTTGTAAACGCACCCACGATACAGGAGAAATTTCTAGTGTGGGGCAACGTTTTTTCTAAAAACAAAACAAACAGGGCACGCATAGTGAGGTTTCTCTGGGGCCCTGACCACCGGTAGCTTGGACCCTGTTCCGGATGCCGATGGACCATTATTTTTTATATTTTCAAATGTTTTTTTTAAAGTTTTTTATAATAAATATTTAAAAATGTAAATAATAAGTATGAAAATGTAATAAAAGAATAATTCTTAATTCTTAATCTAAAAGAAAGGAACCAATGAAGCTTTTTGTTACTTAGTGACAAAAGTAACAATAATAAATAATGTGAAAGTGAAAGTTGCAAGTAAATTTTGTGAAAGCTCAGTTAGTAAATTCTTAACAAATTGATTAGGGTTAATTTTTGCTACTGATGCAGAGTGACTGCAGACTGACCAGAGGCAATGAAAACGGAATTTTTTCTATTATTTTCTTTAGATTTCTAAGAATCGTGCTTGAAACCAACAAAATAATGTTTGAAACACACTTAATCCTTTTTTGCTGTTGGGTAATAACACCAGTCATGGGAGTTTTTGTTTCACTACATTTTCTGTTAACCTTTCGATGTAAGCTCGTGTGCATGTTAATACTAATCGATATAATAATTCCACGGCTGGGATTAAAGTCACGAGGACCTTTATATAATTTATACCGGAAATTGACTGTGTATTTTCAGTATTTTATTTTATTTATTAATATCGATGATGCATGTCGAATGCACCCGTGTGAAGCAGAGGCGGGTCGCTAACTCGCTAGTAGGTATGTATAATGTAATTTAATATCTCTGTGTTTTTTGTGACCAAAGAAACGATGGATGGATTGTGAGAATGATGATATGGTTAGAAAGGGGGATATGATAACTAATAGAGAAGTATGGAAGAAAAAGATGTCTAGCGCCGAGCACGAATAAATTGGAATAAGGGCTGGAGAATGGTGATATCTGTGTTTTTTAAAAATATTATGCCAATACATTTTTCTGTGTAAACTTCTGCGTACCCACCCTATCGGTAAATACTAGCGTACTATACTTTGTTACCTTGCAATATAATCCTATCAGTCTCTAGGTTCAGGTGTTCTTCTAATTCTCTGTTAAGTTCCGTATCTTCTGTGCACGGTCGAGGCAGCTCGGGGTACTCTTCTGGCTCCTTCTGTGTATCTTCTGGCTTGGTGTCGACGTGTTCAGTGACTTTGTTTAGCTTGAAAGTAGACTGTGTCGAGTTATGGATATTTTGGGCATATTTTGCAGCGGTAATTCCCTAACATAGTCACAGTAGCAATGGCTTTAATTTTGTCAGCTGAACAACATTCATTGCGTTAATTACGTTGTTGAGCAGACAAATTTTTAAAATACAAAAATTAGAATATAAAAATAGACAACATTTTAGAGCAATGGATTAGCCATATCCTTCAACATGGTTCAGGTTGTGATTGAACGTTAAACAAATTTTATTTCTTTTATTTTTACATATTTATTTACTGAGTACCTTCCTTCAACATAGGTAACAAGTCAGTCTGCCATTATCATCCGTTTAGCCTGTTCCCGTGACGGTTTCCAGTCTAACCGGATGCAGCCGAATACCATTACCTCTTTTTTATATTATTTGGATCTACATGGAGCGACTTTCTATCTGACCTCTACAACTCAATGACTGGGTAGTACCTATCGCTCGATTTTTGATAACAAGTCAGCCTGTATATATATGTAATAGTAAAGGATACGCCCCTCCAGCGCGTGTGCAGCGCCCGCAGCAGCGCCCGCAGGCGCGCGCGCAGCGGCAGCGCCAGCGCGGCGCGCGGGTTGTGCGCCGCCGCCTGCACGCGCGCCCAGGCGCCCGCGTCGCGCGCGCGCAGCGCCACCTGCGCGCGCGAGCACACGCGCGCGCCGCACGCCAGCTCTGTACGCACACTCCGACATGAGGGATCTGTCCCACCGCCGCCGGCGAGGAAGCGACTAACTATTGGAGTCCGACCTATTTTCCTTTTTCGGCAATTTACGACCAAAATATCCGATCAGAATGTTTGATTATTA
Source organism: Apamea epomidion (assembly GCA_947507525.1). NCBI lineage: Eukaryota > Metazoa > Arthropoda > Insecta > Lepidoptera > Noctuidae > Apamea > Apamea epomidion. The sequence goes on from OX382239.1 coordinate 1,352,567, forward strand.
ATGATTATTTATTCGAGAAAAGTATAAAGTTTCGTGCGTTACCAGTTTCTAACCCTACTTGCTTTTTGCCAATTGAATTGCGGTGGGAGAAGCGAGTAAGGTTAGCTACTAAAACGTGTTGTCAACTAAAAGCGAGCAACGAGTGCGCGACGTTACGTATGTACCACCAAGTGTGAGTCTCTCAGCGACTGTTCTGCCGCCAAGCGGGCGTCGCTGAGCGAGTGCTCTCTTTAACAGCTCTTGTCGCTTGCAACAAACGAGTAATCGCCGACGGTGTGAAGGTTCAGCAAACTGTTAATATGGTATCTGTTTTACTAAAACGAGACCTACAATCTTTTGTACAACTCAACAATCAACTTAAGCGGGGAAATTGTTGAAAGCTAGTCGCTTCTTCGTCGACGCGCGGTGAAACAGGTGCCTAAGCGTTACGTTATACACTCCTTCCAGCGTCACTTTGCGGCGCTGGCGCGCTAATTAGTCAATCGAATGACTAACGTATTTTCGTCATATATTTAAATAATGAAAAAAAAAAAACTTGCATATTCCCTATTGATATAAAAGAATACACAAACTAAACCAGAGCGATAAAATAATACTTCTCCAAAATAAACGCACATACCAGTGATCTGATTGAGCCTCCGAAGCGCGCGACACATAGGCGTGCGCACACGCAGATTCCGTCCCCTCGCGCGCACCACTATACTGCCACACAGCACCATGTCGCCGAGCCGAGCGCACGTCTTCTCGTTCACTGACACCAGCTTCTTACGAAGCTCGCCGTAGTTTATTAGGGCGTATAGTTCTTGAGCTACTTTTTTTACGTCTGAAAGAGATGACAGTATTTTTTTTTCTATTTTATTTATTTATTTCGATGACTGAAGTCTTTGAGACAAATTTGTCGGTAAAGACAACGCATTAAGGCATGGAGAGCTAAGGGGGAGGCATTCACTGTATATTAGAACTAAGTAACATCTAGAAACTTTTTTCATCATGTAGGTACCGTACCTAATTAGCAGGGTTGTCGCGAATCAGCATCAGCATCCGCGGATTATCAGCATTGTTTTTAATATCAGCAACAATAGATGCTGATTTTTAATACTGACATTCATCATTCGTTTTATTTCGATATCTTGTTCTTGATAGTAAGAGTGCTCTAGTACTACCATAAAATACCCATTTTTACTTAACAGTAAAAATATCTTAAGAAATCAGTGCCTTTGTACTCAAATTATAATTATGTCATATCCCTATACATTTTACTATGTGTACATAAATAATAAAATAAATAAAATCTTATTAAAAGTGGGTTACACTTACTGCTATTTACAAGATGGTAAAATTACGAATATCGCAAAAAAGATATGCAAATATTGTAGTGTAAATTATTTACATACTAAAACTATTTATTTAAATTTTTATGTGAATTGCTTTTTATAGATTGAGGTAGTCATCTACATTTTAGAGTCCGGTAAAATTATCATAACATCACATGACTATAAAATATCGAGAGAGATTTATTGGACAGGCAACCCATTTGTTTAAAACCGACTTAGATTTATAGTCAGAGAGAAATCCTTGAAAAAAACTCCTTACCCCACACGAATATAATAAATGCGAAAGTAAGTCGTTTGTTTGTTACCTTTTCACGCCTAATCCACTGAACCGATTATCGTGAAATTTTGCATATACGTTGTCGAGGTAAAGAAAGGGACATAGGGTACCTTTCATCCAGAAAAAAAAGTAATGTTCCCGGGGCAAAGAACAATCATTTTCATCGGTCACAATTGCTTTAGGACGCTAGACGACTTGTCTTTTGAATCAGGAATGAAATATGAAATATGAATATTCTGAGCAGTATTCTAACAAAAAGTACTAGGCTTGCATGAATTCACGATAGTATTTCAATCATTAGTATTATGCTTTAGAGATAGTTTATTATAACCTGGATACATTTACATACATAGGATACTTTTTATCCCGGTAATACGTTGCCGTGGCACCCTCTCATAGACTGATTATGTATGTATGTATGCATCGATTGGCCACATTAAAAATAAATCGTGCGATTTGACGGTTTTCCAGCTGACTAGCATTTTTCCAAAATCTGAGAATGCAATAAGTTTACATAAACATAACAAAGTCACGCCTTCTTCTCATGGGGGTAGGCAGAAACTAGACAGCGCCACCTGCTACGATGTTAACATACTCCTGCTTCGTTTACGTTCATACAACTATTCATACAAACACGCCAGTTGCGGGTACTATGCACCTGACCTTTCTAAAGAACATCTGTACTAACATTATAAAGAGGTAAAATTTGTTTGTTTGTTTGTATATATGTAGGGGGTAATTTCTGGAACTGCCAGTCGGATTTGAATAATTATTTTTGCATTTGTTAGGCCAATTCATGAGGAAGGTTATAGGCTATATAACATCACGCTGCGACTAATAGGAACGGAGAATCAATGGAAGATGTTGCAAAAACAGGAAAAAATATTTCTTTTGAGAGCTTCCGTTGTGTGCGCTGCGTAAACGGTTTAAGTTACGCAAAAAATATGTTTGATGGAATTGTTCCTCTTTAAAAGTTGTAAAAAAAAGTCCGCGACAGCATGTCTATCTTTTAAGATTGACTCACTATAACCTTTTTTATGGTAAGTAATCAAATTTGTTAGAAATTAATGCATTATTTGCGAGTGTTTTATCAACATGATATCCTTATCCAAATAAATACGTTATTCATCACAACTATTGAACTGTGAACAAAATTGCCCCTGACATAACTTGATTGAAATCAACATCATAGGAGATATCATAATTTTAAAATAACTCCGCAACAAAATAGGTATGATATGTTCGGATCGGTTCAACATCACGCTAGGTCAAAATGAATACAGTCAGAAAGAGAACTAAGTGAAAACGAAGTGATAGTGCGGGCGAGCGATGCGATGCGACGCGGTGGGGCGGGGAGACAAGAATTTCACGCGGACGAAGTCGCGGGCTGAAGCTAGTCACCAATAAGATCACTATACAGGGTCAAATCAAATTAGCTAGCAAAACTCCACTGACGTGATGGGTATCGAATCTTAACATGATAAAACAAAAGAGAAATTCATTTGATGTTTTTTTTGGGGTCATCGCCCACAGGTGTGTGTAGTCACATGAAATATCAGTTTTTTTTTGTAGACTTCACAAACGTGATGGGTATCGATATCTAAACACGATAAAACAAAAAAAAACAACTCATACTTCAGTTAAAAAAACCGTCGTTAACCCAAAAAAAACCTTTATGTTTTTACTAGATCGTGTTCACATGTCGACACCCGTCACGTCTGCAGTTTCGCTAGCTAATTTAATTTGACCTTGTGTGTCCTTCTAGGGCGTCCCTTGTGTCCACTCACATCTGCCTTGTAAGCTTGTGCAGTTAGCAATTACTTGAGACAAGGACACCTCCTACGGTTAAGATACTTGCTCCTACTGCCCAATATCAAACATCGACCCTGTCTATTGTAGGTAATTTGCCTCACATAATAAACAGTTGTCTAACTATGTAGGCAATGGGTGGCATTCACATGTCCAGCCGGCATTACAATGAAAAAGATAAATTAATTTAATGTTATTAAGACGTTGCATCTCTCATGTAATCATACCGATCGTGATGTCGTCGCATTGAATATAATTTATAGCTTAAGTACCGTATAGTCATGGATATGGTTATTTTAATTTATTTAATAGTATGGATACTATTAGATACTTTGAATTGATGACATGCATGTCGCTCGTTAGTGTTACAGCTTCAATGTTTATGATTTATTACTATCGTGGAACGGCCGCGACTTGCAACTCGTAGAGTTGCAAGTCGTAGGTTCGAACCCAGACAGGTGCTTTACTTTGTGTAAATTATTTCATCACTACTGTTCCAGGAAAATGTCTTAGAACCAAAAAAATTCAAGACTTAAAAAAAAAAAAAAAAACTTTGCCCCACACTAGGAATTACTCCTGTATCGTGGGTGCGTTTACAAAAATTTAAACTCACATACACAAACAGCCAGACCCGGAACAACAACTACCTGTAGGCAATACAAATATTTGTTCCGTGCGGGAATCGAACCCGCGACACGGAGTGCAGCTGTCGATCGCTCAGCTACTACGCCGATCGTGTCGTCAAACATGTGACATTTACCAGCCCGCACTGGACCCGTGTGGTGGATTACGGCCCACTCGCTGTCACCGAGACGAGGCCTGTGTCCCAGCAGTGGGAACATATAGGCTGATTATGCTATCGCGGTATGGAGTCGTGCTGTATGTGACAAATGAAGGAAATTTTCAGTAGCTTCCGGAATCTGGATTTGTGTCCGGTTGCTGACAATAGTTTTGCTTCCCGCTTTTTACATGTGACTTAATTTAAGTCCAGGACGCCTAGACAAAATCCAAGCGTTTTCCGCTCACGCTAAAGACTTGACGTTAGCGTATTGAAAATGGTAGACAAGTGACAGATGAAACGCCGAACGCCTATTCCGCAGCGTTACCCGAAACACTCTATAATTAGTCTATGGAATAGTGTGTAGCAAGTGTCACGTCACTGTCAAACGTAATCGCGCGCTAACAATAATATTCAAAAGTGTTGTGTGTGTTGGAAGTAATTGAAGAGTGTTTTATTACAAAGAAAGTAAGTGAACGGCTTTATATTATTCCACATGGTACCTATAAAGTTCTTCTTTTAAAAAATGTGCAACATTCGATTATCGACTTTCAGTTGTTTTTTTTTATTCAGCTTAGACAAGAAAGATGGATAATTCGGAAATTCGAGTTATTTTTAAATACGAGTTCCGACGCGGAACTAACGCGGCAGAAACAGCTCGCAATATCAATGTTGCGTTTGGAGAGGGGACTGCTAATGAACGAACCGTGCGATTTTGGTTTAAGCGTGGTGATGGAAACTTTGATTTGAAGAACAAACCACGTGGAAGACCGCCCACACAGGTGAATAACAATGAATTGAAAGAGATGGTGGAAGCCGATCCGAGTCTCAACTACCCAGGAATTAGCGGCATGGTTTAACGTTACCTTACCAACAATATTGACTCATTTGCGTCAAACCAATAAAATATAAAAATATGAGAAATGGGTGCCTCATGATTTGACTGATCTGCAGAAAGAAACGCGTGTTGAAACTTGTGTTGCCTTGTTGAATCGATACAGAAATGAAGGAATCACAATTCGATCCAATGATCGAATTGTGACATGTGATGAAAAGTGGATTCTTTAAGATAACCGTAAGCGAAAAATGTAATGGCTGACCCTAGGTCAAACGCCGCAACATTGTCCTAAAGCAAAGCTTACCAATAAAAAGGTAATGGTAACTGTTTGGTGGTCTCAGCATGGTGTTATTCACTATAGCTTTCTCCGATCTGGTCAAGCAATAACGGCAGATGTCTACTGTGCCGAACTCCGACCAATGATAGCAAAACTAGCAGTGAAACAGCCCCGACTCATGAATCTATCTTCACCATTATTGCTCCATGATAACGCGCGACCTCATACAGCATAAGAAATCGTTTTAACTCTACAGGAACTGCAATTAGAAACCATTCGTCACCCTCCGTATTCGCCAGACCTTGCTCCAACGGACTACCATTTTTTTCGTGATTTGGACAATTTTCTACGTGATAAAAAGTTTTCTTCTCAGGAGGCAGTACAAAATGCTTTCACACAGTTTGTCGAATCTAGATCACGAAAGTTCTATCGCAAATGCATAAATGACCTTCCTATTAGATGGCAGCAATGAATAGATAATAATGGTAATTATTATGATTAAATAAATATGTTAAATTAAAAAAAAAAACTAATTTCAATTTTTCAGTACAAATCGGCAATTTCATCCTTTAACCCCTAATATTTTTTATTTCTTTCTTTCTAACTGGCAAAATGTGAGTGTACTATGAAGGACGATGCAGATATGCAGATGAAACGCACAGTATCGTCGGTTCGGGCTGAAGGCTGGCCTTCCGATGTACAGCCGCAGTCACTTAGACGGCGGCTGTGAGTGAGCAGTTTGCTGCTATGCCTCCTTACCCCTACCGAGGCAGACACCGTAACGCGAAAAAACGAAACTTACTCTCATCAAAATGCACATGTTTCGACAGCTTATGCCAGGTCCTGTAGTAAAAATGGCTGACTTGCGTCTTGGTCTTCAGGTTGACATCCGGCATGCCTTTCTTCTTCATCTTGGCGCAAATGTAGGCAGTTATAGCGTCGAAGTCCTTCCCATACTCGTTGAGCGCTTCAAAGAACAAGTTCTTCTCGTCAGTGGACCAGAGCGCTTTGGGCATTCTTTGCTTCACGGTCGGAAACTTCAGCTCTTTCTCGTCGATCTTGCCCGGGGTCTCGCATTCTGGGATGTCTGGAAATAAGAAAGAAAATATTCTAGGTCACCTATTTTTGGTATATATCCTAGGTGGGTCCAAATCAGGGCAAGTACCAATGTGTCATCGGTGAAGGAAACATCGTGAGGAAACCTGGACTTAGTTAATATCAGTCTGAAATCGCCAACCCGTCTTGAGCAAGCGTGGGGACCAATGCTCGTGCCTTCTCTGTGTGAGAAGAGGCCTTTGCCCTGCTGTGGGACAGTAACAGGCTGGTATTATTATTATTATTCCAGTAGGCAGTAGGCCAATTCTCGTAATTGAAAACGTTCAAAATCTAGTCGCAGTGTCATCTCGGCGACAAACAAATGTCCAAAACTTGTCAAAATGTAGGGAAATTAGAGGTATTTTTGACAGATTGAGACTGAGGTCAGACTTTGAACGTTCTTATAATTACGAGAATAGAAGCCGATCCCAACATAGTTAGGAAAAGGCTCGGCAGATGATGATAGATGTTTAAAAGTAGTTGTTCGTGATTTGTGTCGTTTTATAAGGTACGGCTAGGATGGCGACCAGGATGTGACACACGGTATGCGTAATAAAAAAAATTTTAATAACTAACAAATTAATAATCAAAAGGTATCTAATGATAAACATCAATAAGACTTTAAGTTAAACCTACATATTTAAATTCTTGTTCCAATTCTACATGTTATTTACATTTAAACGTAAAAAACCAAGCAATTTTAAAATACCAACTTTACCTCTGTATAAATTACGTTGATTTCAGAAAGACTAGTGTTGTAAAAAATACCTGTTATATCTTGTATTGCGCATCATTAACGAACTTCATGTCATAATTTATTGTTGTGTCCACGTGTCACTTGAGTGTATTCGCTAGGACACTGTTATTTATTTATGTTATAATTTTATAATATATAGTAGGTTTAGGTAGCACATTATTGTTGTATGTTCAGCATTCTGTATATATATAATATTGTGGTAAAGTTCCTATTACTTTTTAGATTATTAGTTTTAGTTCTTTGTGTCGACACCTTTGCGCCATCCCATCTTCCTAGCACGGTGGGCTGTGTTTGGGCGGCTGCTGCAGGTGAAGAAAACCTCTAACAGCGAAAATATTCCAACCTGATTGGGAGTTATACGTTCGAGCCGTTTGGGGTCATGGGGGGGGGGGGGGTCCGACTGCCCACTTGGTTTTTCAAGATATCGCCAAGCGGTTAGTCCACTCTTCAAGTGAACAGAGGGCTGGCCTATTTCTTGGCCAAAGAATTAGCATCGCCATACAACGTGGCAACGCTGCCAGCCTTTTGGGCACTGTTCCTGTTGACAGCGATGCGGACGAATTTTTTGATGCCCTATGATTCTTTTGCTATAAGTACATGTACATATTATTATTTTAAATGTTAGCTTATATTATGTAAATATTATCTTGATTAGGTATATAAATTACAAAATATTATGTTCTTTATATTATTATAATATAGCATAGATTTGTAAAATGACCGCACTGTCGCATTAGCTACATACACCTGTAATCATAGTCGTGAGGGAGATTTTAATAAATAAATAAATATTTTCAAAATCACCAAAACAAAATCAATCAAACAAACAAATTGGAAATTAAATCGCAAATGCTGTTAACCTTGTAGGCACGTCGGTTACCTAATATTAATATTTTACTTTTTTATTACCCGACCGGGCAGTTTATGTAGGTACTTGAAAATATTTGTCGTTTGTTCAACTCTATAGAAAGAATCTCTAAAGAATAATAAAATGGATGTTTAATCCTCAAACATAAATCAATTTGAAGGCTACCTGTCCATTGAAGCGTAGCGCGCGAGAAGTGTACGCCCTACTTCAATTTGCCGTGTTACAGCTATTTCATATAACTGTCAAAGAATGACAGTTGTGACTTGGATATACTATCAATTTAAGTTGGTAGTCTATTTGCTTAATTTCCCTGACTTGACGCAATTGAAATACACCTAGGTCTGCTTAGATTTTACGTGAGCGCCCACTGAGCAATCAGGTTTTGAGTAAAAAAACAAGCATACGCGAACCCACGCTACAGGGAATTATCTCTTGCATGCTATTTTCAACCCTATTCTTGTTGCGTTTTAGTTCATTTTCAATTTACCAATGAAAAATTTGTCGAGCATTTTGCTGTACAGTGTGTGAGTGACCCTTCATATCACTGTGACTACGATGTTCAATTTTGTTACCTATACACACTGTAAGGGACATCGACGAGCAAACTGTTACCATGAATTCAGCATATGATTCTAGACTGTAGATTTCTTTTTTTAATACTAGTGATGGCCCAGTGATATCGGCTACTCAGTTCACGTCACTCAGGACTTCAGTTTCGGCCGAGTTACGAGTTGTGGGTCGTGAGCTCATCACTACTGCTCTCAAAACGATGAAGGAAAACTTTATCGTAAGGAAACCGACGAACTCAAACTCAAACTATTTATTTCAAATAAACCAATTACAGGCACTTTTGAATTGTCAAGGTCGGTCAGTCAAAAAGATGAAGCTAGTTGCCCATTCCAAAGCGTAGTAGGTACCTATGGAGAAGAACGGGCAAGAAACTCCATGGACACTCTTTAAATCATAATAATATTGTTACAAAATACTGGTTACATCATTCATGTTCAAAATGATGCACGTGAGAATGACGCAGAACGTTAAAAGCGTCCGTAATGAAAAATAAAAAAAACAATTCAAATATTAAATTAAATCAAAATGACGTGTGACGTGTCCTAGAACCAAAAATTCAAAGACATGTGACATCTACCAACCCGCACCGGACCCGCGTGTTGCATTGTGGCCTAATCCCTCTCACAGAGAGGAGTCCTGAGTCCCAGCAGTGTAAACGTTATAGGTTGATTATGGTTCTAGAATCATGGAATTCGTAGTAACAGTTTGTATGTCGATATCCCTTACAACCTGTATGTTGTCAGTGCCTATTGCCAAACTCACCATCAGACCCATCTTTCTTCCCAGGTCTCTTGTCCCTTTCGACAGGCGGTTCGAGTAGGAGCTTCTTGATGACCCTGGCGCTGGTCCTCTGCTGCTGCTGCGTGGTCAGGGAGCCCAGGAGTTCAGTCCGTTCAGCTTCCAAGCTAGACGGCGCTCCAGGTGACATGGTCGCATCTTTCAAAACCTGGAACAAGATGAAGGGCTTTATTTTAACCGACTTCAAAAAAAGGAGGAGGTCCAGTAGGTAAAACGTCTTATCAACGCGGTCATACAGACAAAAACGAGAAGCGACTTCAATTTATAATATGTATACATATATATATATATATATATTATCATATCCCAACTTAGTGATTTCAATATTTCGGTGCAATCTTTTATTTTATACTAACTTCTGCCCGCGGCTCCTGCGTGGATATTGGAAAGTACAGGCTACTTACCAATATCCACGCAGGCATAAGTCCCGTCAAAATCAGTTCAGCCGTATCGGAGATTAGCGGGAACAAACAGATACACAAAAATTTTAAACATTGTATTTTTGTTATAAATAGATACCGTATATACCTACTTCCATATGCATACGAATATAGTAAAAAGCTGTTTGACCTTCAAACAGACAATTCAATTTTATTTGTTTGTATATGTCTTAATAAGTATATTGGTTTTACTGTTTCTTTGTTATTCTATTTGTTGTTAATGTGTTTATGAATTATTTAATTATTTTAAAAAATTACAAAATGTTGACTCTTTTTTTTTATTAGCCGTTAATGTCCCGCTGCTGGGCAAAGGCCTCCTTACTCTCTTTCTACCTCTCGCTGTCCAGAGCTGCCAAGGACCAATCTTTATGAAAGGAGTCCAGCTCATCCCGCCATCTCCGTCTGGGCCTGCCGCGATGTCGTTTGCCATTAAGCGGGACCCACTGGGTCGTATGTTTGGCCCATTGATCGTCTGACATGCGGCAGATGTGTCCAGTCCAATTCCATTTAAGCGTGGCAGCTTTCCGAGTGACATCAGTTATTTTAGTGATGGAACGGATTGTTGAATTCTTAACCCAGTCCACAAGTTTAATACCCAGAATACTCCGTTCCATAGCTCTCTGGCAAACCTCGAGGGTGGACCTCTGCTGAATTGTCAAAGACCATGTTTGAGAACCATACGTGAAAATAGGAAGAATACACATGTCGATGAGTCTTCTCTTGAGGGATAGAGAAAGATCGCCCTTCATTAGATCTTTCATGGCCCAATAGCTCTTCCAGGCGTTTTCGGTGCGTCTTGCAACTTCTTTGTTTTGTCTTGCCTAGAAATAGACTATTTGGCCAAGATAGACACTCAACGACATATTCAATTTCCCCACCCGCCACGGTGATCCTGTGATGCACGCTGTTCGTCATCAACTTGGTCTTTGACATGTTCATTTGAAGTCCGACCTCTAGGCTTGCCGTGCTGAGATCTTCTAGCATCTGTGTCAGCTCGGAGACTGAAGACGAAAAAAGGACAATATCGTCGGCAAAACGGAGATTCGATAATCTCTTTTGTCCAACCATAATGCCCCTTTCTGTCCAGCCTGCTGCCAGCTTTCTGAAGACTTCCTCCAGTACGGCCGTGAATAATTTTGGAGACAGCGGGTCTCCTTGTTTAACGCCTTTATTCATTTGGAAAGATGGTCCTTTTTTAGAACAGATTTTAATGGCTGTGTGCGGTGCTGTTTTTATAAATATTTTGCAAAAGGTTTATGTACGTGGTGTCTATTTCTTGGTTCTGTAAAGCGTTGAAAATTGGGGTATGGCTGATGCTATCAAAAGCTTTTGAGTAATCTACGAATGCAATATAAAGTGGAAGCTGGAACTCTGTGTGCTTCTCGACAACCTGGTTGATGGAGTGGAAGTCAGTAGTAGAGAGACCGCGACGAAATCCGGCATGTTCGGGAGGTTGATGTTTGTCGAGGGTTTCGGCTATTCTGTTCTCGATCACTTTAATGAAAGCCCTGTACAGGTGCGAAACCAGACTGATGGGACGGTAATTGTTTATGTCTGTTTTGTCACCCTTTTTGTGGAGAAGAGTATCAACGAGTGCAAAATGTGCGTGCAGAATTCCGGTTTTTAAAATACTGTTGAAAAAATTTGTAACCTGTGGAAAAAGGACAGGCTCTCCTATTTTTAAGGCTTCAGTGGTGGCGCCATCATCGCCTGGGCTCTTACTATACTTCATGTTCCGCAGTGCCATATGAACTTCCCAGCCTGTGAAAGGTGGAATGTTATCGGAGCACGAATAGACTGTTGAGATAGGTTGTACGGTCGGTTTTTCGCTGTACAGATTCTTATAAAATTTCGTACAAATATTCAAAATTTGGTCTGTCGTTCTGTCTCACACCTGCACAATCCTTTAAACACGCAATTGTAGGTCGTCCTCTGCTTAATATTCCTTGCCTGGCTGATTTTAGTGAGGTGTTTTGCTCTAAAGCCGTCTTTATGAGATGTGTGTTACGGTTTCTTACGTCTTTGCGAATACTGCGTTTAAGAAGTCCGTCAACCAATATGTTCTGGTGTGTACACAGCAAGTTGTTATCTCTCTTCAGTTAACTTCTTCGTTTGGTAACTAAGTTTACTCTCTTTGTATTTGTTCGTTTTTATTTTATTACTGACCTTTTTAATGCTGTTTTTTATATTAGTGTATTGAGTTTGAACGTCATCTTCATCTGTTCTTTCTAATAAACTAAAATTATTTTTTAAATCTGAATTGAATTGCTCTTAGTTTGCTATGAGAGTGGGTTTATTAAATCTAATTGAGTTTTTTACTATTTTGATACACTCAATTTTTTGGCTGAATTTTAAAGTCGTGCGTAAATAAAGGACTGTGGCCGGAACTGAACTTAAAATTATGAAGAATTTCTATGTTGGTAATCAGTTGTTTGTGTGCAGTTCACTATTCAGTATCTAATCATAAAAGTTGAATATTTAATACCTTGAAGTTGGATATCAAACAATGTTGTTCTGAACTGTATTTTATTTCCGGCACGCCCCAATTCTGGCTGTGATCATAATTCAACATTATAGGCTGATTATTATGTATATTGCTCATTCGTAGGCTGTGAATTATTCTAACACGTTGCTATTAAGATTTGTATATCCTGATCCGTGAAAAAACAGGTACGTTATGATGATATCATATTATATGAATTTGACAAAACAAAATGGCTCAATTAATTGGCATAAACTCAATTATAGTGAGGTAATATTACGATCGTACTGGTGTAATATTTTATCGAGCAAAGGCAAGACCCCAAGAACGCACAATCATCACAAATGAACGCAAGATAGGAACAAAATTGTTACAGGTAAATGCTCACTAGCCGTGAGCATTATTACGTCGAACGTAACGTCGAGCATTCGCAGGAAAGTTACATTACAAGGAAATGCTTTTAGAAACGGAGCTTTTGCCTGTTTTGTACCATTAGTAAGAACGTTACATTACACGATAATTTAAACGAGTTGTATTGATAAGTTTAATGATTACAATTTTGTTAATACATATTTGTTACGGTCGCGAATCATGTTTTGATTAACATACAACCTGATACTGCCCTGAAAAACGAAAGAAAATATTTCGCGAGTTACCTAAACGCATCCTCCTAAATCATTTTAATTCTCAGATCATGGTGTCTACCATGTCCTTGATTTCTCTCACATACCAAGGGTCCAGCCCCCACGGAAGTTTCAGATAAAAAAAAGTTAAAAACTAAAACGACAACTAAAAAACAAGACAACAGTCCGGAGTCACACGTCAAGTACCTAATTAATGAATAAAGATAAATCGAACAGATTACGTGTGACACCGGATTTTACATAGCCTGTTAAAATCATAACCTTCCTTTGACTTTGCTATAATCGGGTAAAAAACAATATAACAACGGTGTGCATAAACAAAGCCCTAATCCATTTAGACCTAACGATAAAGGACAATGGGTAGCGGAAGTAAAACAGATTTAAATAAGTACTGTAGGCTAGACACTGGGATGAGCTTGTCCAATTGGACATAATAAGCAGAGGTCACGTCATGTAGCTGATCCTGCATGTGAGCTGATGGTAATGTACAGGAAATTGCGATTTTTACAATAATTGCTGTCATTTAGGCACTTAATTTTAAAAGTTTTTGTTCAGTTTTTTTTAACGTAGGTAATTGAATGGAAACAGGGCTTTGATGGTAATTGGTCAGTACCTAGGGATCTGCATTTCCAGAGGCATGCTGTGCCATCCCGGAGACAAAGCTGAAATATCTCATGTGCATGTAATTGTAAAACTATAAAATGTCGTATGATTCCTTACTAAATTCTGTCAGTGCGCTTAGTACATAATTTATAAAATGATAATGTAAAGGGGTGGGATCCTGGTGTCCTGAATATATACGTACCTGAATTGTGTATCACTGTCGAATCTGACCAATGTAAAATAATTTATGTATATTGTGGTGAGAAAATAAAGTTGATAAAAAAAATAATTAATTACATCGGCATCACCTTCAAACTGAAACAGTATAGATGTAAGGAGGCAGATTCCAGACATATTTGTAACAGTACTATAGCGTTTATTGTAGAATTAGTTATTTATTATTAAACATTTTTGTGCACAAGTAAAAGAAATGCTGTAAATACAAAGGCAGACTAAATGTCTGAGGCATCTGTCTGCGGCATCGTAGCTCCGAAACGGCTGAACCAATATTGAGTTTTTTTTTTGAAGTTTGAGTGCTCTTAGCTATGATTTAAAAATATCCGTTTAGCCTCTTGAAGATTATCATAACTTTTCTAGTTGATGAAGGATGTATGAAAACACCAAACAGATGAACGTATGCTATTGTATATAATAATAATAATAGCCCCACCGCCGTATCTCTACGTTGACGTCGTGGTGGGGCTTGCGCGCTCCGAACTGTGCCGGAAGAGTTTACTTTGCCGAAACAGGTCTAGGGTGAGGAGCCAGTCCAAGAGAGATACAGAAACCCGCAGGGCAGCATGTGGCAAGCTGTTGGGCAGTAGCGACCCCACGGACCCTATCTCCCGGGAGAAATCTTGTTCCTCACCTCTAGCTTATTATTTGACAGGCCTGTTGGTCTAGTGGTTAGTGACCCTGACTGCTATGCCGGAGGTCGTGGGTTCGATTCCCACCCAGGACAAATGTTTGTATAATGAGCACGATCATTTGTTCTGTGTCTGGGTGTAATTTATCTATAATATTTATGTATTTAGAAATATATAAGTATGTTTATCAGTTGTCTAGTACCCATAACACAAGCTCTGCTTACCTTGGGACTAGATGGCGTTGTGTTGATAGTTGTGGAATATTTATATTTATATTTATTGACCGGCTGGAGTGAACAATGACGAGGAACAGAGCTCCCACCTCATTCTTGCCTTTACGGGCCGGCTTGAGTGGAGACTCGCAAGAGCAAACCCAATGCCAACCTTAGGGTGTTGCAGAGACAAAACATGGAAGGTGTAACATAACTTATATGTCAAAGAAACCAATTTACTTTCTTTTTTTAGGGTTCCGTACCTCAGAAGGAAAAACGGAACCCTTTTAAGATCACTTCGTTGTCCCTCTGTCTGTCCGTCCGTCTGTCAAGACCCTTTTTCTCAGAAACGCGTGGAGTTATCAAGTTGAAATTAATATCAAATACTCAAGGCTGCAATCCCTTGAAGCAAGGCTGCAATCCCTTGAAGCAGTGAAAAAATCAAATCAAATCAAATCTATTTATTTGCGAGAATGTAGGTTTACATGGTGATCTTAAACTATAATGGCCCCTTTACATCCTACCATTACACAGGGTGTGCAAATAATTAACTTGCACAATACTATAATTTTAAATTTTAAAAAAATGTCAACATTAATCAATTATTATAAGGTCATATTAATTCAAATCATTACAATTCCAATTACCACCATTACCAATATTATTTATTATGTTTCCTTCTCCGCGATCTGACATGTATTCATTGATATTATAAAAGCATTTTTCTTTTAACCATTGCGTTACCTTTTTTTTAAACATGGTCAAAGGTAAATCTTTAAAAACGTCGGGTAATTTATTATATACCTTTACAGCATTTACGAACGAGTTCCTCTTATACAATTCGAGCCTGGATTGCGGTACACAGAGCTCATGCTTAAATTTATTTTTATTTCTAGGAGCTACATTTCGTTTGGTTATATCTTTGTGTTTAGTGAAATATTTCGGATGTTGTTGTACAAATAGGCATAATTCTCTAATGTACATACACGGTAATGGCAAAATATTGTACTTTTTAAACAACGGTTTACAACTATCCGTACACCAGGCTCCACATATTGCACGTAAACATTTTTTTTGTACTCTAAACGCTTTTGTAATATCCATTGAATTACCCCACAACAAGAGACCATAAGAGAGTACGGATGAAACGTATCCATGATATGCACAAAGCGCAGCTTCTGTTGATACCGTGACTCTTAATCTTTTTATTGCGTAGACAAATCTGTCGAGTTTATCACAAACATAATCCACGTGTGTTTTCCAGTCGCAATTCTGATCCAACATTATACCTAGAAATTTAGTACTTGCAACTTGTTCGATGATAGTATCATTATGTTTAACATTTAACGTCAATGGCTTTCTTTTATGGGTTTGGAATTGGATCATTTTAGTTTTTTCCATATTAATGTGTAAGTTGTTAGAATGTAACCAGTGTATTATGTTGTCAATTGCTTTGTTTATGTCTTGTTCATATGTGTCTGCATTTTCACATTTCACAATGAGAGTTGTGTCATCGGCAAACAAGATTGTATTATGGCAAGTGATATTTGGGAGATCATTAATATATATGAGGAATAAGAAAGGCCCCAATACACTGCCCTGTGGCACTCCAAAAACATTTAGTCCATAGTCACTTCTATATAAAACTTTTTTATTATTATGTATTTTAGAAATTTCCACACATTGTTTTCTGTTATTCAGGTAGTCTCTCAACCAGTCGTTCGCTTTGCCTCTTATTCCATATTTTTCTAGTTTGTGTAAGAGCAATTTGTGGTCTACAAAATCGAAGGCCTTACTCATGTCTAGGAAAATCGCCGCAATTGGTAAACCCTCATTTATAGCCTGGGTGACAATTTTGATCAAATTGAAACATGCCAATGAAGTGGTATTATTCTGTCTAAACCCAAATTGCTCATCTTTAAGTATCCGACTTGTTGTAAAGTCTTGAAGCCTTGTTAGCATAATTTTCTCAAAGATCTTTGATATTATTGGTATTAGCGTCAAAGTTCTAAGTAAACGCAATCAAAGATACGGGCATTTATGTTCCGTTTATGCCGCATATTTTGACACTCGCAAGGGAATCAAAACCTATAAGGTAGTTCCCGTTGACCTAGAATCATGAAATTTGGCAAGAACCAATGGCATGTAGCACAAGTAAAGGGAAAAATCCGAAAACCGTAAATTTGTAGTTACATACCTACAAATTTGTACGGAACCCTTGGTGCGCGAGTCCGACTCGCACTTGACCGGTTTTTTGTTGATATAACATGCTCCCGGATGAGCTCACACGTGTCTTGATAAAGAGCTCTATTATTAAATTTAATTTACCTATCACTTAATACTATTACTTACGTACCTATCTGTAGATCTGAAAAAAACTACTGCTAATACAAACCATGTGATGAAAGAGACTGGACCTCACGACACAGGGTATCCCTAGTGTGGGGTCCAGTGTTACTCGAAACCAGAATGTAAAGTTTTTCTTTTTGAGATTAAATAAATTATTATTATTATTATTATTACTTGCTACTAAATAATTACCGTAAGGTACACAGGTATCAATGTAAACTTCTGTGTTTTGTTTACTTTGTATCTAGCACGACCTCCTGAGAGGGCAAAAGAACCAGTTAGTAAAAATAGGGAAAAATACGTTGTAAATTATTGATGACTCTCTGAACTTTGAATTTTCCATAGGTTTCTTTTTAGAGATATTAATTGAATTTTAATGAAATTATAATTGGACTACTTCTTAATCCGCTTGACCGGATGGTCATTACCGACAATATGGGTGTCGATGACGACGAAACGCGATTAAGGTGTATTTTGGGTCAGCAGAAAATTTATCATTATCAGTGGAAACTTGTAAATGGCCTTCTATTGCATATTGTTTACTAACTGCGTCCCGCGGTTTCACCCGCATAGGTTTCGATCCCGTGGGAATATCGGAATAAAAAGTATCCTATATGTTAATCCTGGTTATAAACCACCTATGTGCCAAATTTCATCTAAATTCGTTCAGTAGTTTTTGCGTGAAAGAGTAACAAACATCCATCCATCCACACAAACTTTCACGGTTATAATATTACTAGCTGCGCCCCGCCGTTTCACCCTCAACGGTTTCGATCCCGTGGGAATATCGGGATAATAAGTATC
Source organism: Apamea epomidion (assembly GCA_947507525.1). Lineage (NCBI taxonomy): Eukaryota > Metazoa > Arthropoda > Insecta > Lepidoptera > Noctuidae > Apamea > Apamea epomidion. The sequence goes on from OX382239.1 coordinate 1,370,368, forward strand.
CTATATGTTAATCCTGGTTATAAACCATCTGTGTGCCAAATTTCATCCAAATCCGTTCAGTAGTTTTTGCGTGAAAGAGTAACAACCATCCATCCATACAAACTTTCACGGTTATAATATTACTAGCTGCGCCCCGCGGTTTCACCCGCATAGGTTTCGATCCCGTGGGAATATCGGGATAAAAAGTATCCAACTCAAACTCAAACTATTTATTTCAGGCCGGTCAGTCAAAAAGATGAAGCTAGTTGCCCATTCCAAAGCGTAGTAGGTACCTATGGAGAAGAACGGGCAAGAAACTCCATGGACACTCTTTTAAATCATAATAATATTGTTACAAAGTATTGGTTACATCATTCATGTTCAAAATTATGCATGTGAGAACGATGCAGAACGTTAAAAGCGTCCGTAATGAAAAGATAAAAAAAAAACAATTCAAATATTAATTTAAATCAAAATAAGCCATGGCAGCAAAGAGTTGACCAGTCCCTACTGACGGCGCCCGTTCACGAACATGACGCATAGATTAGCACCATTCAGCTCAACCATTTTGAAGGGAGCTAAATGATCCAACACATGTGCCACCATCAGCGAGACATTAGAGTGAGCATGACATACTCTCATCCGCCAAGGCACATTCAAGTCAATGAAAGACGTACCCAGTAAATGGTAGCTTTATAGTATGTAACATAGTACTCACATACGTTCTATGCAATTATACAATACTAGGAGATTGAATTTATATAATGCAAACATAGTATTTTAGAATCTTCAGCAGCTCCAACAATATGTAGGTTGGGTAGGCGTGTGTGAAGTATTTTCAAATGCCAATCAATTTATTTATGCGTCCTGTGGAGCAGGACCAGCGTTTAGCCAAGCATTTTTGTCAGCGATGTAATCCCACAACTTATAATATGCTTGGCTGCATAGTGTGCGTTTTATGCAAGATTTGAATTTCGTTTCATTGAGTTGGAGTATGTGGGGAGGTATTTTATTATAACATTTTGAACAGTACCCCATGAAGGAAGAGTCTACTTTAGCCAGTCTGAAACCTGGTCCAACTAATTGGTCCCTATTTCTGGTTACATAGGCGTGTCTGTCACCTCTTTTACTGAAAAGATTTAAATTTTTCCTTACGTACATGATGTTTTCATAGATATATTGAGAAGGTACCGTCATGATATTAATATTTTTAAACAGTTCCCTTAGAGAATCGCGCCTGCGTAGGCCATATAATGCTCTGATGGCTCTTTTCTGCAGAATAAAAATGGACTCAATATCTGCAGCCCGTCCCCATAGTAAAATACCGTAAGACATGATACTATGAAAATAACTGAAATAGACCAGTCTCGCGGTATCTACATTAGTAAATTGACGGATTGTTCTTACAGCATATGCTGCTGAACTTAGCCGTCTTGCAAGAGATGTTATATGAGGACCCCATTGCATCCTTGAGTCGAGCGTTATCCCCAGGAAAACAGTTTTATCGACGAATTCTAGTTTCTCTTTATTCAATACTATGTCACAATCACTACTTTTAACATTCGGTAAAGCAAATCTTATGCATGTTGTTTTTTTCCCATTTAATACTAAATTATTAGCAGTGAACCAATTTTGCACTTGCAGTAGGGCGTTATTTACGTCGTCAAGATTTGATGCACGTCTATTTATCTTAAAAATTATGGAAGTATCGTCAGCAAATAACACCATTTGTGGTTGGTTTTTTAATAAATGCGGCAGGTCATTTATGTATACTACAAAGAGGAAAGGACCTAATATCGAGCCTTGTGGAACACCCATTCTTAGTGGTAAACCAAGTGAATTGACACCATTTATTTGAACTTTTTGCTGTCTATCATGTAAATAAGATTTTACTAAACTGAGCGCAAGTTTACCTAGTCCATAATGCTCAAGTTTCAAGAGTAAGGTTTTGTGATTAACGCAATCAAATGCCTTGGAGAGGTCACAAAAGATTCCTATGGCATCTTGGGCTTCCTCCCACGCTGTAAATATGTGTTTTAATAAAGTGACACCGGCGTCAGTCGTACAACGTCCTTTGGTGAAGCCATATTGCTGATCGTGCAAGATTTTGTTGTTGTTAAAATGATTAAGCATTTGATTGAGCATTACCTTTTCGAACACTTTGCTGAAAACCGGCAACACGGATACTGGTCTATAATTATTGGTGTCTTTGCAGTCCCCAGATTTAAAAAGTGGAATAACCTTACTATATTTCATTAAATCTGGGAAGACTCCTTGATCTACACACAAATTAAACACTAAAGCTAAGTATGGCGATATAGTCTCGATTATGGATGTACAAACTTTGATAGACATTCCCCATAGATCTTCGGTCAATTTGATTTTGATTTGTTGAAAAGTTTTTATAACTATCATAGGGTTTATATGTCTAAATTGAAACTCAACCGGGCAGCCTGGAACGTTCGCTTTTAGTAACTCAAGTGATACGTCCGGTGAGGAATTTAAGGCTTCCGTCGTTTTTGATGGTATATTAGTAAAGAAATTTACAAATTCTTGAGCTACTTCTAAATTAGAGGATATGGCACCACGTGAAGACTCCAATGTGTAATCAGTGTTTCGTTTTTTATTCCTACTAGTTTCGTTATTTATAATTTTCCAAACTGTTTTTATTTTGTTTTCTGCTGATTTGATTTTGTTGCTAATCCTATATGTTAATCCTGGTTATAAACCATCTGTGTGTCAAATTTCATCGAAATCCGTTCAGCAGTTATTGCGATTTACTTATACGAGGTGTCTATGGGCCAATTTATATTTTTAATCTTTGTGTTTCACCTTTTTTTGATGTTTTTTTTTATTACTTGTATTGTGTCTTTTGTTGGACTGAATAAACGTTTTATCTATCTATCTATCATCCATCCAGCCATACATACTTTCACGTTAATAATATTAGTAGGAGTAGAATGAACGACGAAATGTTAGCTGCAAGTTCCCCGAACAGAATACAGTAACATAAGTCATCAGCATTCTCCAGCCCTTAACCCAATGTATTCGTGGTCGACGCAACATGTTTTTTTCTTAAATACTTCTCTATTAGTCGTCACCTCGACAGTCACCCCATTTCTAGCCCTATCATTTTTCGCAAAGTGCATCCATCGTTTCTTTGGTCCTCCCATACCGTTATAGGCAACCAGTAGCACAAAATTATATTTAAAAAAAGCACAGGCTAAAATTCTACGTTGGAGACGGTTACAGGCTACACTGATCCTCTACACTTTATGAAGTACTTATCATTGGTATATATCAAACCCAAAGATCACTTACTATAAAGGACCACCCAAGCCATAATCTATGCATACTTTTAAAAACCCACAAATATGTTTAACCGTAAAACATGCTGTAACAACAATGAGACACATTTACAGTCCTAACGCGTTTGACTGTGCACATGGCAGACCCTATTACCATAATTGTTTAAATTGACTCACAAAGAAAACGTAAACTATTAGATACAACAAGTATTACATTAAAAACTTGATGCTGGATAACGATAGTTTTCTGTGCCCATCTGTGTCAATAAATTAGGGCTTCCACCCAGAGCATAAAAACTTCAAAAACTAAGCGACTACACGCTAAGGGCTACCACTGTGGGGTACGGGCATCGGCTGAGGGTGTCGCTGGGGGAGGACAGCAAGGGACGAGCTGGATGGGATTAAACATATACCTACCCTTCTCCCATGTTACTTGGGGTCGGCACAACACGTTCCTCCATCCGTTCTCCCTTGTCAACCGTCACACGATCACTCACTCCTTTCTCTTTGACATCATCCTCACACAATCCATCCAACTATTCATTGTCCTTCCTCTCCCTTTCCATCCATCACTACTTTAGTCACATGCGTTTCCTCCCTCCTCATCACATGTCCAAACCAAGAATAAAAACCCATTAAATGTGGAATGAACCATAGGAGCAGCAGCTGTTTGACAATTTTGAGAACCATGCAAGCGGGACTTTCCCGATCCCGACTCATTCTTCAGCACGAAATTTGTTGTAGTTTTGCTTGCATTTAATTACACGCGTATTTCCGCGCCGGTTAAAATCTTCACAAGTGCCGACCACGATCAGTGGAATGTGTCGAAATTAATCCGTGCTTAAATTTGTCCCTGTAGACTAAATCTGGCTGGAAGAACCTGCCATTCGGTAAACTAGGTATGTAAGACAGTCCACTGACCAGTGCGGTCATTTCGGGCATCGATAAGATGTTAATAATGAAAAATAAGCCATATCATAAAAAACATATAACATAACATCACGCGTTGTTTCTCCGAAGAGTTGGGCAGGGGCAAAATAAACCATAATATCCTACATAATAAGATAATAATCAGGTAAACAGTTAATAAAACCATTAACTTTAATAACCTTTAAATGTTTTTAATAAAGAGACCAAAAACCAGATTCGAACTCTAACAGCGAGACACACACAAATTAACCTGAACTTTTTTGAAAGAAATAATTAAAATATGTAGCTGGAACACTTCAGTGGAATCGCTCGAATTTGAGTTTGTTTAACTTTTAAAGCGACCTCCACGCTCAAGCTTTTCCACGACCTGGCTCCATCATCAGATCAGCTCCAAGATACCAAATTATAGTTTTGTCATCCGAACTACATACTTATACATTACAAATTGATACAAAGTTTCATTTCGATACGTCAATTATAAGTAGGTTAATATTGGATTTATTACATTGTTTGTTAGTTACAAGTGAGTATTAAAAATAGAGCAATAAATTTATTTTCTGGATACAATACCTAAAAGATAAAAACGGCACCCTGTTACTAAGCCTATCTGCCTGTCTGCCACAGGGCTGTTTCGTATTTGAATCGTAATAGGTAGAATCCTTAGGCCAGTAGTCCGACAAGCACATGGCCGGCTTTTTCAAACAGCGATCAATGAATTAATATCGTGCTATCATTTTCCGCAATACGCATCGTATTCTCGACACGAGCGCTGACGTAGGATGCGTGCAAAAGGCTGAATGATAAAAACCCCTGCATGGACGGCCGCTTTTGAGTATCAGAACGCGGCGCGACCGCGCGCTATTGAATTTAGAACCTTTGTTTTTTTTAAATAAAATAGGCTAAGGACTAAAGAGGATATTTTTAAATAATCATCAATTTTTTCGCAACGTGATTTAGTGTTGATAGTTAAAAATGAGTTTATTCAATAAATTATGTTTGATATTGTTTATCGGTGTTTACTGCGAGGCTCAGGCGATGAGAAAGGAGGCTTATATGACAGTCGTAAGTACAAAACATATTTTTTATAGATAAATAAAAGCAATTAAAAATATCAGTATCATAAACAAACATTGACAGCCCATGATGGAATCAGGACTAACCTATAGCAATGTATTAATAACCACATTTATCATAACCAGCCTATAATGTTCCCACTGCTGGGATACAGGCCCCTACTCTTCAAGAGGGAGTGGGCAGGAATCTACCACGCTGGCCCAGTGCGGGTTGCTAGAGATGTCACATGTCTTCGAATTTTTGGTGAATTTTTGGTTCTAGGACATGCCGGTTTCCGTACGATGTTTTCTTTCACCGTTTTGAGAGCAGTGGTGATGAAATTATTTACACAACAAACTGCCTGTCTAGGTTCGAACCCACGACCTACGACTCGTAAGTCGGGCCCGTTACCACTGGGCCAGTGCTCTTGCACATTTATGCGCGACACAAAAATAAGCAAATTTCACTTAATTACGGAAAAAAAAATCCTTGGAATGGAAATGTTAGATGCAGTCATGAACACCAAAGTATCAATAACATTTAAAAATCAGAGGGGCAATTCTCGTAATTTTTAAGAACGTTCACAGTCTGATCTCAGTCTCAATCTGTCTACATTTTTGACATTGATTGTCGCTGAGATGAGATTGTGACTAGATTTTGAATGTTTTTAATTATGGGAATTGGCCGTCTGATTTCAATAACATTATAAAAATAAATATAAATAAGCATTGTATAAAAACCAGTAAATCAAGGACATTATAAACTCACCGACAATGTATTAAATAAAACTGTAACGTTAATGATGTCCGATTCGTTTTCAAGATTGTAATAATGTGCAACGACACGTTGTTATTCATTCACAAACCGCGGTACTGTGTGTTGTTTACATGCTATGTCGGCATGATGGTAAAAGAGAAAGTCTACTCCGTGCTGTCCGCGAGAATGTCGCATTATCCGTACATGTCCAAAGCCTATCATCACCTGCCTAGCCCATTCCCCAACTATATTTATTATGTTGGAGTTCGTTTCCAGTGTAACTAACTGCAGCTGAATGCTTGTATCTTACATGGAGCGACTGCCTATTTGACCTCCACAACCCATATGACAACACGATACCCTTTGACTAGATTGCCAGACTTTCGGGCTTCTACTACCCGTAACGACTGTCAAAAATCTACGAATGACAGCTGGGACCAACTGCTTAGCGTGTTTTCAGAGACACAGAAGGATCTCGGTATGTAGCTTAACCTTGAAGATCCCTGTAACTGTTATCATTTAGCCGAGCTGTTCATGGTCCAAAATTGGTCTTTCCTCTGTTACCTTAATAGACGAAAGAATGAAGAAGTTGATAGTCTTATTAATCCCGAATCTATTAGTCGCCTGTTATGGCACCTATGGTTAAGTTCCGAATCTGGTCCTATTTTTGCTGAGTCTACCGGGTGACGCGAGCGTCCTAATAATTCAAGTTGCCTGAGAAACAATTTCTTGTATTCAAAGGAGGTTTGTCTTGCATCAGTATGAGCCTGGATAATTGTTTATTAAAAGCAAAAATGGGTCTGCTCTAGACTTCGATCACGCCTGATGGAAAGCGATGTCTATGATGGAACGCCCAGAAGTTGCCTGTTCACTCTCTCGTTTTGAGGGCAGACGGGTTAAATGAGAAAGAGAACACAATGTTGATTTTTACTGCATTTACAACATTCGTTCTGTTGCTTCTGCGAATGCGTGAGATAAATTAAGAAATATAGGTCCTTCGGTACTAATTCAATAAAATTCATTGTTTCCTATATTAGCCGGTGAATTCGTTTACATAACAGTTTAGTTATACCATATGAACCGGTCGTAAAAAAAAACTGTAAAAGAAAATTGCTTGTACTAAGTACATTAAGGCATGATACATAATGAGCCTATAATGTTCCCACTGCTGGGACACAGGCCTCCTCTCTTCGAGAGGGAGTGGGCCGTAACCTGCCACGCGGGCCCAGTGCGGGTTGGTAGATGACACATGTCTTCTAATTTTTATGATGATCAGTAAAGTATAATTCAGAAAATTAACTCGGTAGTCAAACTTACCTCACAGCACTTATTTTATTAACCAGACATTTATTTAAGTTGCTGTGCTTAATTAACGGACTATTTCATAAACTATTAAAACGTAAGGTGGTTTGCACAAAAACTCGCAAGATCCTTCGTAAATAAAAGAAATAACCAATGTAGGAGATAATTGGGATTAAAGTTAATTTGTGTTCAAAATAACATAACATCACGCCTGTAATACCTGAAGGGTTAGGCAGAGGTGTAACTATAGTAACACCCACATTTCGCCAGTTATGTTTAAGTCGTAGTAAGATGCAAGCCTATTGTCATCAACCGGGCATCGGCAAAGGCATGAGCATGAGGTCCTGGGTTCCGATGCCCAGGGGGCCTAAAAAGGCCACTTTGGCAGAATCATAATAGGATAAATAACAATATGAATCATATTAAAAATTGTAAAATGGTCACAAACTGACAATTCATAATATGATCTGCGTGCAATTCATATCACAATGAAATAACATTTAAACTGTAGAAATAAAAACTGTAATGAAAAATTTAGCGATAAAATTACGGTTGTTATTTTTTTCATGCGGCAATGTTTACACCAAATATGAAATGAAATTTTACGAAAATTAGAGGAATTGCTAATGATCTGCTGGGAATTCAGGAAATGATTAGCTTTTAGACGTATTGCTTAAAGTGGCCTTTTTAGGCCCCGAGGTCGGGAAAAGTGTTATGGCGTTTTCCAAGATTACATAGAGTTCTTATTGGATAAACAACCTGAAAATATTATATTATTTTTATTATTTGCTCTACCGTGTGCATGCAGCACTGATGCACACGCACATATCGAAATTTAGATGGAATCGTGTTCGAATACAAAGTATAATCGGCCTATAATGTTCCCACTGCTGGGACACAAGACTCCTATAGATAGAGGAGGCCTGTCTATTGCTCACACAATTGTTTAAAGGTGATTTGTATACTTTTGTTTAGGTTGTCATAGTACAGGCATGTAATGCAGACGTGTGAGGAAAATCCCGTGAGGAAAGGTCTGAGCATGAATGTGGATGGCTATAAGAGTAGGGGAAACCCAAACAAACGATGAATGGACTGTGTGAAAGATGATGTGGCTAGAAAAGTGACGACTAATAGAGAAGTATGGAAGAAAAATACATGTAGCGCCGACCTCGAATAATTGGGATAAGGGCAGGTGTATGATGCATTTATACTTCAATCCAAAATGACCAGGCTTCAATTATATGGGGAAATTGTCAGTATACATACCTGCACAGTTTGCGATAAGAAGAACTCGATTGTATGTGAAAATTGTGTATACATCCTCCAACTTTAATTTACTTATTTAAAACATTCAAAAGCGAGATTCACATTCCCATACGATTATCTCATTGTCACAATTGCTCCTGCATAGCTTCACGACCACAAGTACTCGATACGCTTCCGTACCGTATCGAACATCAATCAATGTTATCGTAGGAGTCCTCGAAACGCTGTGCACAGGTCCAAAACCCGAAAATTTTGTTAGTTCAAATCAAATAGACGACCGCTAAAGAATAACGGTCGTCTATTTCGACACATTTCGATACGATAGCCTGTCGGATGGTTGTGAATAGCTATGCTGGTTAGATATGTACCTCACACGCCAATTATAATAATCACGTATAACATAACAACAATACTAGTTAATTCCGCGTATATTGTCTCTACATGAAAGACCAACAAGAGACTGTTGACAATAGCTGCGCACGTGACACGTGCGCCTTATATTAAAATAATAGATATCAAACAAGCGCGCAACAACGGTGCACCGAGTCTCGGGTGACAAAACACCGGCCCATCATTTATGTATTTATCTACGAAAGGGCTACCTACTTAACTTCCCATGGGCATGTAAAACAGGTTTCTTTTACAGCTACCAAAAGCATATGAAGTAGTGTTACTATCCTGGACAAATTCACAAATATCTAAGCTGAAAATGCTCGCGAGGTACTTGTGTCATCATCATCATCATTCCGCCTGCCATCCCAATTCAGTCGTGGTCGGTGCAACATGTCTTTTTCTACCATACTTCACTATTAATCGTCATCTCGACAGTCACCCCCTTTCTAGCCCTATCATCTTTCGCAAAGTGCATCCATCGTTTTTTTGGTCCTCCCATACTCTTATAGCCATCCAGTAGCATAAAATTATATTTAAAAAAAACAGCCTAAAATTCTACGTTGGAGACGGTTACAGGCTACACTGATCCTCTATACTTTATGAAGTACTTATCATTGGTATATTTCAAATCCAAAGTTAGTTGGGGTCGGTGCAACATTTCTTTTTCTTCCATACTTCTCTGTTAGTCGTCATCTCGAGGTACTTCCGTAACACACATAAAATGACAATTGATCGCAATGGAGTTGCATTGACAGTTCACCCAGGTTCATTGCGTTATTTACGTTGTTGAGCAGACGAATTTTTCAAACCTATGAAGCAATGGATTAGCGATATCTTTAAAAACTCTCGGATTGTAATTGAAAGTGTGTCGTAACACACTTTCAATTACAATCCGAGAGTTTTTACTAGCACTTTTGGACTTGTTATCAGCACCCTAATTGCGTACAATTAGGGTGCTGAAAACAAGTCCAAAAGTGCGTAAAACTATAAGTAATTATTAATTGCAAATAATTATTTAATTTCAACTGAGAGCAGATTGTGAACAGGGTACAGATAATGAGGGCATTTCATGCCTTTAAAAATGATGTTCTTTCCTAATCCTCGGTTTCCGTTGTGGTTCATAGCAATGGGGAAGTTTGGCTTGCTTCCATCTTTACATCATCTACTAAATTACTGTTTTAATCCATGCTGTGCCACAGTTTAGCAAAGGCTTCCCAGATCCCATCCTGTCCGTCTCTCACGGCTATTGTTCCATCATCATTCAAGTCTACTTTATCCCGTTCTCTTTATGCCGGTCTTTCCAATCCGTTCCATGTCCTCAAGCATAGCTTCTACGTTAATTTTGTCCTTCTATCATTTGGAATTCTATACCATCACCAAGGTGCTACCAGTTAGCCCCACTAACCCATCGGCTTTCGATAGAAAGGCAGATAGGGTAGGCTCCACAAACAACTTGGCCTGGTGAAGATCGCGGGAATCTGCTGGCGCTAGAAGCACAGAACCGCACCCTAATTGCGTAACACACGATCAATCGGAATCGGTTTCATCTTGACAGTTCAACAACATTCATTGCGTTATTTACGTATTGAGCACACAAATTTTTCGAACTTATGAAGCAATGGATTAGCAATTTGCTTCAAAATTATTCAGATTCCGATTAATCGTGTGTTACGCAATTAGGGTGCCGGTCGTTGTATCAATGCTTGGAGGAGGCCTATGTCCAGCTGTGAACGTTATTCAACTGAAAGATGATGATGATCCCTAAGGGAATACACGCAAAGTGCTAATAGGATAAACTGTGTGTTGCAACTAAACCAATTATATTTATCACTTTATAGCGTCGATAATTACTCGCTCGGGGCCTAATGAATGATGAACTGATACTAATAATGGTTAAGTACCTGTCATTGTTAACTTCTTCATTTTATGTTAATTGACTTGTATGAAGCAGCTGTTACGAAATTGTCGTGTTTATATGTAATCAAAATTGTGAAGGAACATAGGGGAGGTAACCGGCATGTCCTAGTAAAGAGCAAATAATTCAAAGACAGTGACATACACGACATCCACCGAACCTCTTACAGAGAGGAGATCTGAATCCCAGCAGTATATGCTAATTATCCTATGCTTATGCATCATTTTACCATGTTTTATTAGGCCTTCTGCGCCCAAATTTGCTGTCACTTCACGCGGCTGCGTATTTATATCTCTTCGTTCTTCGGTCGCAAAGGACTTTGTTATGAGCAAAGATTCTTCAAAATATGCTGGGAGTCTAACGGTCTACTATGAAATTTACCTGCTAATGCTGAATACTGTCGAGACACTGCCTTCTCGAGTTTGAGAGACTGTATCAGTTGCAGGCCGCAGCAGTGTCGGTAGGTCATAAGGTCTGTCTGCCGAATGGATACCTGCATAACAACCATTCGATACGACGTACCGTATCGAACATCAATCGATGTTATCGTAGGAGTCCTCCAAACGCTGTTCACAAATCCAAAACCCGAAAATTTTGTCAGTTTAAATCAAATAGACGACCGCTATTCTTCAAGGAAAATCAGGATAGCGAAATGTGTAATTTTCGATACGATAGCCAGTCGAATGGTTGTGAAGAGCCACGAGGAGCGTCAGTGTAGCTTGAAGCATTGGTAGGTACTCTTTGAGGGAATCCAATAGTTTTTTTTTATATAAAAACTCTGGCGTAGTAACGGACGTATTTAGTTAATTATGAATTCAATTATAACGTGTTTATAATAAAGCGAAGAAATATGAATAAACAAGTTTTTTGATAAAAACTACTTTTCAAGGATCTATAAAGGTCTATGAAGGACACACGTCTAAGTTGAAAATATTACAAAAATAATCTACATATTGAGTGCTAACCTAAAGTATAAAAAACCGTTATTAATAATGTTTGTTTGTATGTTTTATGTTGTATTTATTTTATACCAGCGGACCCGGCAGACGTCGTCCTGCCTCCCGGAAAAGCAGCGCCACCTACCGGGAGTAATTGTGTATACAAACCTTGTCCTGAGAATGACAAACACAAAAAAAAAAGAATTATCCAATTTGGAGCAGTCGATCGGAAATTATGCGCGTACATACATTTCGGTGATTCATTTTTATTAAGTAAATGTTAAAACATTCACTTATATAAAATAAATACACACACAGAGACTACCTGTAGTATTCTCTCCTCCCTTAATCCATCCAAAGGCAGGTAGCCTTTGGATGGATTAAGGGAGGTTAAAGATCGCTTTTAGCGATTAGACCGCCCATTTTGCACCCGTTGTAAAATACATTAATATATGTAATTTGTATGGTGTACATAATGAAGAGTATTCCTTCTATTTAATTACCCTTCACAAACGTGTTTTTTAAGTTTTTCTAGAATTTTCGTTTGGTCATAATGTTAGGTCATGCGTCAGCAGTGGCGTTATCATCAGTTGAAAGCGATTTAAAATCGTTTCGTTATGTATTTTTAGAGCACATGACAGCGTTTATACATACAAGTATGTACCTACGTAAGGTAACAAAAATACGTACGTACAGACGCCAGCACATAAGTTACTGCAATCTGTCAAATTTCTTAAATCTTTTTTCAACTTTATCGCTAAAGCATTAGGTTCAAGGTTGATTGAGTAAATTTAACAATGTGCGGCGTCTGTACCTACATGAATTACAGTTACTTTGATATTTTAGTACATTTTAAGGAAATTTTTGTCAAAACCAATTTTTTTTCTTTCTATAAGTACAATAGATTTCTCTTAGGCGCATTCTGCGTTTATTTCAAGTTGTAAACTTGTGACTAATCCCAAACAGTTTTATTCTGGAGTGTGCCTTACTGACAAACATTCGAGATTAAATGTATTTTTTTGTCCTTTGGTCCTCCGTGGAGATAATAATAACGATAACTGTTATTTTATTACAAGCTTTTATTTAACTTGCGATGTATGTATGTATGTAACTATGTTTGTTCAGGTGGACTCTTGCAAATCAATTTTGAAGCAGATATCTTCAACCGAATGAGCTGAAATTTTGCAAATGTTAGGCTTTATGTTTGATGACCTGACCATTTTGCTGTCACCAAACATTTATAACGAGCATCTTAACTAATATTATAAATGCGAAAGTCAGTTTGTTTGTTTATTATTACGTTTTCACGCTAAAACGGCTGAACGGATTTGGATGAAATTTGGCACATGGGTAGACCATGACCTGGTGTAGGACATTGGGTACTTTTTATCCTGTATCGCAAACAAACTCGCGGGAAATAGCTAGTAATTAAATTGTCCTTTTTTTATTGCGTTCTGTCCAGATTTAGCTATAACACTTCCGGAAGGTCATCATCACCATCCACACCCGACTTCACCCACTGCTGAGCATAGACTGGTCTCTTCTTGTGCCAATCCCAAAGCCTGTGCCAGCAGGTCAATTCAGTTCAAATATTAACTTTGCAAATACCACCTGCTGATGACAGAAGTACCGTGGCGTCATCTACATTGCCACGTGACGTCACGCCAAATCCTGCATCGCGCAAGCAGAGTTTACCGCGCGATTAGCATATACATATACAATGTCCCGACATCAACCTCGGGCATTAGCCTACCAGACACAACACCCGTCTGGTCGGATAATCCTCCCTTTTCTATGGAGGATGATTGAACTTTACACCCTGTTCCACATATAACTGAAATATGTGAGCCTTCGTAAACATAATATTTACACGATAGTTCAGGCAATAAAATTCAAATCAATTTCACATTAAATGCTGTATCGTGAACAGCAATAGTAATATAGTACAATAATTACTTCAAAACATGTAACATTCACAAGAGTAAATACTGATTTTATCGCAATATTATGTGGTGACCGGGCTTTGTTGAATAAGTATCGTTATAATAATACCGGGACTTTCAGTAAGCGCTTCCTACCTTTAAATTTAAATAAAAAAAGTGTGTGTGAGATATCATCGTTTATTTGTTTGCAAGTCCTATCGATGCCATTATGTATGGAATATGACATCGTTCAAATGTCCACCGCGGCTTCTCTGGGTGGCCGAAATGTCCAATCTCCCATAACTGTAGCGCATAAATCAGGCTGAATTTTACCGATGGCATGGGTTATATTAGTTTTGAGGGTCGCTGTGGTTTGTGGTTTATTCGCATAGACCTGCGACTTAAGAAAATCCCACAAGAAAAAGTCTAACGGGGTCAAATCGCACAATCTCGGTGGCTAGCTCACATCACCTCCACGTGAGATAACCATGCTCTCAAATCGCTCGTGCAGAAGGTCCAATGTGGCATGAGCTATGTGGCACGTAGCGTCGTCCTGTTGAATCCACATGTCGTTGGTGTCCATATCATCCAATTCACGTCAAAAAAGTTGGTAATCATCGACCTATAGCTTACCGTTGACGGCGATAGCCTGGTCAACGTCGTTCTCAAAGAAATATGGACCGATAACGCCGCCAGCTCAAAATCCACACCAAACAGTGACTTTTTCGGGATGCATTAAACGCTCTTGGATCTCATGTGGATTGGTAGCGTCACCAGTGGACTCAAATTTATCCACAACACTGCAAATAGTCCTCTCGGTAGGACGATTATGGCGACCGTAAAATGGGCGAAGCACGCGGAACGTAGCCCGAACAGGAACACCCATATTGATAAAACAATTTTATCATTTGCACGTGTTATTGAACGCTATACCCGTTCATGGTGATTTGGCAAAACAGCCAATTTCACAGATGTAGCTTCAACATTACGGCCGCTATCAACTGTCGAAGTTCGGAAGTCCCTATTGGAAGACCCTTTATAAACAAATGCCTGGAGAAATTAAGGAAAAGTGTCAAAGCTGCCGCCTTACCCATTTTGTAAAAATCTCACAGTGAAAACTTAGGTGAAGTGAACAGTCGTCATCAACTACCTAGCCTTTTCTCAATAATGTTGGGGTCGGCTTCCAGTCTAACCGGATGCAGCTGAGTACCAGTATTTTACATGGAGCCACTGCCTATCTGATCTCCACAACCCAGTTACTGGGTAATACAATACTCCTTGGTAAGACTGGTTGTCAGACTTTCGGCCTTCTGACGACCCGTAACGACTGTCAAAAATTCAAGAATGACAGCCGGGACCAACTGCTGTTGCGGGTGCAACGTGTTTAGGTATGTAAAAATAGAGAAGTGAACAGTCAATGTTATCAATCCCTAGCATCAGATGGAATGACTGGTCACTCGAAGGTCACCTAAGTTTCCACGGTGAGATTTTTACAGAATAGACTGGCTGAACTATGTAAATGTTACTGCGATGCCCAACACCACCAGAAAATGTGACATTCTTCCTGGTTTGTCCACTGTACCTGAAGTCGCAGCACCGCGACTATCGCTTAAGGGTCTCGTAGATGCGCGTGGCTGTGTGAGTGTGGCGATTCGATAGTGTGTTCGTAGTTTCTGTACTGTCCATATTTATATTGTGCCGAAGTCCTACACGAGGGTCGATCTTAAGGAGGACAGGGACACACCTATTTAAAGGTGACCAAGTTTTACTCCCAAAACATTTAAAACGAATTATTGACACGAAAGAATATCGTGCAATAATAAAATTAAATAATTTTACCTGCCTATTATTGTCCTCCCACCGCAGAGCAAAGGCCTCTTCTCATTGATCACCACTTGCTCAAGACGTGTTGGCAAGTTCAGATTTAAATTAACTATGAGGTTTCCTCAAAATATTTTTCGTTCACCAATAATGTCAGTTTTGTCCAATATAAACTCAGAAAGTACATATAAATTGAAAATGCCACATTGGTACTTGCCCAGATTTAAAACCACAACCTCGTGCATGAGAGGGTAATAATTTCTGTTTAATAATCGTAAGATTATAAAATCAGCCTGTATAAACACAGGCTTGCATTGTAAGATTTCCCATGTTATCTGATCAATCTGTCTGAAGCTAGACATTGCAATTGATTTTCCATGTCTCCAATCTATTACTGAAGGGTGGATCCAATTTGCCCATCACACTATAATCATATGTTTACACGCAAACAGTATAATTGTCTAATATCACAAAGGCGCGCAACAAAAACGACAACAATGGCTGCGCAGGATTCGCGTCACGTTTACACCGATTATGTCATAAAGATGCGCGCGCAAGCCGAAGCCCTGCGAATTCCGCATTCAAATTTGTATCACGCCCACCCATTTTTATGTATGAGTCTTATATTTTTATTTCCTTGAACGTGAATAGATACTTAAGATTTAGTTGATATCAATGAAAGACAAAGATATGGTTGGCCGTTATTAAGAAGATAAACTACTTAATGAAATGGCTCTCAGTTGTGGATTCTCATTTAAGATAAAGAAAAATAAACGTCAACCGTTATACTACAGTAGATAGAGATAAGTGGAGAGAACGAAACCCCCCTCCCCCCACTTTGCCCTGCAGTGGGACACAAACAGCTGATTATATTAATAAAATAACCGTCATAGCCTGGGTTTCCGATACCGGTTTTTTTTTATGGGCTGATTTTTCCATCGCGAGATAACTGACAGATTTGGTATTGAAGAAATGTCAAAAATTCAAAATTATTCCTCGAATAAAGTTATCAGATGATTGATTTAGGAATAATTTTGAATTTTGACAGTTCTTCCATACCAAATCTGTCAGACGTTAATTTTATTCCAAGAATAAAAATTATCTGTCGATTGAAAAGTCAGCCCTTAGGGCTTGATTTATGGATGAACTGTCAAAAATTGAAAATTATTCCTCCGATAAAATTATCTGGCGTTGGATAAATCAGCCCTAAACGAAATAACCGTCAAACAGGTAGATTGCTGAGGTTAGATTCCTGGAGCTTTCACGGCTAGTAAAGTACAGAATGACAAAAGAGGAAGTCGACCTTATATCCTATGTGAAGAGCATTGATTTCCGCCATGCGTAACATACTCGGAACTCCCTTTTTTTGTTATTTATACCCTTATCATTTATTAATAACACGAATAGAGCCAATTATAAGTTTTCACAAATATCTATGTTTACAAGTAGCTATGTTTTTAGGAAGGCCTC
This sequence comes from Apamea epomidion, assembly GCA_947507525.1. Classification (NCBI taxonomy): domain Eukaryota; kingdom Metazoa; phylum Arthropoda; class Insecta; order Lepidoptera; family Noctuidae; genus Apamea; species Apamea epomidion. Next base: position 1,387,421 of record OX382239.1, read on the forward strand.
CGTTTTTTTGACAAGCCACGAGTGCAATAGACCCCTGCGCCTGGGCAAGACGAATAAAAGACAACGTACAAAACAATAAGTTAGGAAAGGGTAGGCTTTTTTTTTTTTTTTTGAAGTAGTAGCTCTTTGTGAAGGAGCTCGTCCGGACAACTATTACCAAACACATTACTGCTACTAAGCAGCAATTCTGTACTCAAGTTTGAAGGGTATGGGTGCCATTGTCATTAGGGATGTCAAAGCATCTGTGACCTCTAACAATGAAAAATAGGTTAGAAAAAGGCAGGTCCATTTATTCCGGGTTCAGGCCGTAGGTCATTAATAAAAAGTGACTCTCATAAAATAAAGCATGACATACACGCAGCATTCATAAACTGACAAGCAATGACTATGCTAATGGTTTAATTACGATTACCGTGGTTGTAATTAATATATATTTATTTTATGCAGATTCACGTAATATTTATAATTATTCATATTTAATTACGGACCAATCACCACCACCTCTAGCTTACAATAATTATCTGTTCTATAATACTGATTTGAACAATGATTTTTTGTAAAAATGTCACAATCTATATCTTAGATAAGTACTAACGATAAAGCTGAAGAGTTTGTCTGTTTGAACGCGTTAATCTCTAGAACTACCAAGTCGGAGTTGAAAAATTCTTTTTGCATTTGATAGCCCAATTCTTGAGAAGGCTATAGGCTATTTAACATCACGCTACGACTCTTAGAAGCCGAGCAAAAAGAAAAAAAAAGTCAGAAAGAACTCTAAGCAAAAACGAAGTGCAGGCGATGAAACGCGGGCAGGCGATGCGATGCGACGGGATGGGGCGGGGGACAAGACATTCCATTTGCAGAAGCTAGATATACAAAACGTAGATCTATCTTCTATATATCGAACGGTTTTCGCGTGACTGTGTTGTTCTTCTCAACTTCGCAAAGGTTTTTGATGCGATTTTCGCCATAATAAAGATGATTTATTCCGGAAGGTGTACAGGTATTACGACATTCACAAAGAAATCTCTCGTGTTTCGTGAAGTCGTAAATACCATGCTAAGCTCGCTAGTAATAGGATAATTTATCTGTTGTGGAGACTCTTGGGCCTGACGAACTAGCAACTTTACCGAGATCGTGCTGGCTGGCCGGGGTGTTTCGGATAAAACTGCTCTTATATACCGCAAGCTTATGGCTCGGCCGAAGATCTGGATTTGCTTTTAATCAACCAAAGGACGCCGCGCCGGCAGGCATGTAGTAGTCATTTTGTTACCGTGGAAGAATTTTTTTTACATCGCACTGTACGATAGGCAATTTGGAAATGCTATTACAAAATTTGAAGAGTCCTGACAGCAAGCCGAACATTTGCAAAAATCTCTGGACATTTTTTTTTCAATATTCTCCCTTAGAAAACATTTACATAATGTCAGTCGTGAGGTCTCAATCCATGCGGATTTCCAGGCATAATGCATAATCAGCCGATAATGTTCCCAATGCTGGGACTCAGGCCTCCTCTCTGTGAGAGGGAGTGGGCCGTAATCCACCAGAGCAGTGGTGGCCCAGTGGTAACGGCCGCGACTTACGACTAGTAGGTCGTAGGTTCGAACCCAGACAGGTAATTTACTATTGTGTAAATAATTTCATCACGACTGCTCTCAAAACGGTGAAGGAAAATGTCGTGAGGAAACCGGCATGTCCTAGAACCAAAATTAGAAGACAAGTGACATTTACGAACCCGGAATTCCATACGACAAAAAAAACATAACTCGTCTGGTTCCGACCAACATTAAAATTTAAAAAATAAAGATGATCTACTAAATACCTTGACATTTCTCAAAATTATAGGTTAACTTGCAACGTTGCATAATGTACTGCGACACGTGAGAAGAATTTACAGCAGGATCCATTCTTCTAGAGATGTCGGCACGAACTGACGGGGTCCGCTAGGGCCGATGCCGCCGGGGCTGCGGGTTGTTCGAAAGAGATACCGTGGCCCCTGGCACAGGCAACTGAAGGAACAAAGTCTGACACGCCCTTCCGCTCAGCCCAGAGCGGGAGAACTCATTTGATGATTTCCCACCAAAAAAAAAAAAATCCATTCTTCTCTTATTTTTAGATCGCTGCACGAGATCACAACAATCATTTAAGATTATAATTAAGTACGGTACTATATTATCATTGGATAAGTATCAGTTTATTATCGCGTTTTTATTACTTATAGTATGAAATTAGATAGTTATTATTGCTACGTAAATGATATTTGTTTTTCCACAGTAAATGGTGTAAAATATTGTAATGGTCCAGTAGTTAAGGCCTTGCCTCTTAGGAACTAACCACACTTATTCAACTCTGTTCAGCTTTTGTCCATAGAAAACAACGATTTTGTATGAGATGGGTATGCATTCGTTCAGCTTTACGGATGCGTACGCATCTCATACAAAATCGTCGACAAAAGCTGAACAGAGCCGAATAAGTGTGGTTAGTCTCTCGTGCACTAGGTTGGGTGCAAATTCCGGCAGGTACCTACCAGTGCGACATTTTCAAATCATATATACTTTCCGAGTTTAACTTAGACATTACTTACATCGCCGAAGGAAAACATCGTGAGGAAACCTGGACTTATAGTTAATACTAGCTGCGCCCCGCGGTTTCACCCACATAACTTTCGATCCCGTGGGAATATCGAGATAAAAAGTATCATATATGTTAATCCTGGTTATAAACCATATGTGTGCCAAATTTCATTAAAATCCGTTCAGTAGTTTTTGCGTGAAAGAGTAACAAACAAACATCCATCCATCCAAACAAACTTTCACGTTTATAGAAGAAAGAAAGAAAATGCATTTATTTGCGGCAAACATGACGCATAAAAAGAACATAAAACACACACAAAAAAAAAAAATAACAAGCTGGGGGTAAACATGCGTCACATTCAGGCAAAACCGCGTAGACGTGATGACGTTGACCAGAACGACGACATCGACGACGACGACGTTGAATATTAATATTAAAAATATAATAAGTAGGATAAGTTTGAAATCACCAACCCGTCTTGAGCAAGCGTGGGGACCAATGCTCGTGCCTTCTGTGTGAGAAGAGGCCTTTGCCCTGCAGTGGGACAGTAACAAGCTGGTATTATAAATGTCATTAGGCACAACAAAACATTATAATTCGCCTGTATTTTTCCAAAACCTAAGCCTTTGGAGAATCTTGACCCACTATCATGGACCACATTATTACTCACCATCATTTGAGATAAAGGACAAATGCAAGCTCACCATCATCATTTTTCTGCCCCTTAGGCCCCTCGCCCACGGCGACTTTTTGTGGTGATGCTGTCGCGCGTTTATGAAACGCGCGACAGCATCGCTACAAACGCGTGTTAGTCGCATTTGCAACGCACTACAGAAGCGATGCCAACGCGCTACAGCATCGCGACTGTATCGATGCAAACGCGCGACCGTGTCGGACGACACCTGGGAGAGAACGAAGGGAGGGTAGTGCGTGAGTGGAGAACCGAGCATCAGTGCAACTCGCATCGCGACAGTATCGCGTTTGCATCACGACTGAGAATCGTGGTGTGGGCGAGGGTAAACAGCTAGCGACCGCATCGCGACTGTATCGATGCGAACGCGCGACAGCATCGCTACTGCATCGCTACAAAGTCGCCGTGGGCGAGGGGCCTTATCCCAATTTGTTCGCGGTCGGCGCAACATGTCTTTTCCTTCCACACTTCTCTAAGTCGTCATTTCGGTAGTCACCCCCTTTCTAGCCATTTTATCTTACACACAGTCCATCCATCGCTTCTTTGGTCAAATGCGAGCCTATAAAATGTTAAAAACGACCTATTGCCCGGGGCTTCGCCCGCGTGGATGTTGGAAAATATACCACGGCGACCTACTACCGGGATTAAAAGTACCTTTTGTGTTAATAAAGGTTAAAACTATCTGTGTGGCAAATTTCATCCAAATCCGTTCAGCCATTTTTGCGCCCATCCAGAACATACATCCAGACAACAGGACAAAAACTCCAAAAACTATATTTTCGGCATCAGACTCGTTCCCACACCTCGTAGCAATAACTTTTTTTTTAAATATGTCCAGTTTTGACTTCGTTACTATTTTATTATACAGGGTGGGATCGACATCATCACATCGACGCGGAAACTGTAACCATGAATTCAGCACATGATTATACACCCACATCATCATTATCTGCTGAGCCTTTTCCCAACTATGTCGGGGTCGGCTTCCAGTCTAACCGGATGCAGCTGAATACCAGTATTTTAAATGGAGCGACTGCCTATCTGACCTCCACAACCCAGTCACTGGGTAATACGATACCCCTTGGTAAGACTGGTTGTCACTTTCGGGGTTCTGACGATCCGTAACGACTGTCAAAGATCCACGAATGATAACCGAGACCAACGGCTTAAGGGCCTTACTCTCGTTTAGTACCGTAACACGGTCACTTTATGAAGAATATTTCTCATTAACGGCTTGATTAGAAGATTTGAAAAAAATATATTGTTGGTATAGGTTCATGTACAACATTTCTGTAACAGGATTTTTTCGTATGGCTAATACTTTTCCCTTAAAAAAATGTTTAGCAAAACGCTATTTTTTCCTAATATTCCATATTACTTCTAAACGGCTTCGATGTTTGCAAATATTTTTACACTGAAAAATTGATGGTTAGAGGTACTATAGAAATGAAACAGCTTATGTAAATCAATCAACATTTGCAAAGAAAATTTCCCCACTTTGAGATTGAGCTTCGGATGTGCTCTGCGCGGGCGCGGGCGGCAGTCGTGCGTTAGCACTGAGACGGGAGGGCTGTGTCGCTCGCTGCTCCGCTCCGGCTATCGACCGACTACGCGCGTTTGCCTGTGTTAGTGCAAATATTTACGAACGAATTGTATCAGTGTGCGTTTATTGACTAGCTCGCTGCAGATGGCCCATTTCTATTGTGCGCGTCAGGACGCTTACGATAGTATACAAGTAGTAAGGCTTATCTAACTAATATTAAAATGAGAAAATATTGAATTTGAGTCCAAGATGGCGGCTGCGAAAATTTTCAAGTTTTTCATCATGGGTGTCGTTTTCATACTTTTCGAGGGTGATTATAGCCGATAGTGAGGTCAAAAAAAATCCAAAATGGCGGCTGCAAAATTTTTCAAATATTTCATCATGGGTGTCGTTTTCATACTTTTCGAGGGTGATAAAGCCAATAGTGAGGTCAAAATAAAAATCCAAAATGGCGGCTGCAAAAATTTTCAAATATTTCATCATGGGTGTCGTTTTCATACATTTCGAGGGTGATAAAGCCGATAGTGAGGTCAAAATAAAAATCCAAAATGGCGGCTGCAAAAGTTTTCAAATATTTCATCATGGGTATCGTTTTCATACTTTTCGAGGGTGATAAAGCCGATAGTGAGGTCAAAATAAAAATCCAAAATGGCGGCTGCAAAATTTTTAAAATATTTCATCATGGGTGTCGTTTTCATACTTTTCGAGGGTGATAAAACCGATAGTGAGGTCAAAATAAAAATCCAAAATGGCGGCTGCAAAAAAATTCAAATATTTCATCATGGGTGTCGTTTTCATACTTTTCGAGGGTAATAAAGCCGATAGTGTCAAAATAAAAATCGAATAGTCCGGGAGCCGAGTAGGCCGTCTTGCGACTGCCTACTGCCGCGCGTATTTGTATGAAGATTTTGTTTTTTGTTAGGTATGATAATTTAGTGAGTTTCATAGTTGGGCACACACACTAAAATGTAACTAACAGGCCTATGGTGATTTATCGAGGTAGGCACTGCTTATATGCCTTTATGCAATACACGCCACTAACTGATATACTCTGAGTATTCGCGCGCGGCTATTACGCACGAACGCGGAAGGTTTATCTACTGAGCGGCCGTAGGTGATTATTTCAAGGTCACTAACGAGACATGATACTGTTACTTTACTATACTATAACAGTGGTAACAGTTTTCGTAGTTCAACTGTTACTTTTGACGTACGATTAATAGTAAAAAAAATATTTTTACATGAAAAACACTTAAAAAAAACACTTCAAAGTGAAAAATTACTTTATTTCGGAAGTCGATGTCTTTGGTTTTGAATTTACGTTTTTTGCTACAGACTTCCGAAAGAAAGTTATTTTTCATTTTGTAGTTTTTTTATTATGGAAGTCGGTTATTTTTTTTTGGAAAAAATAATTATTTTGCACATTTTAGTTGTGGCACCTCCCGGTCACAAATTAGAATACCACTACCTGCTATGTAAATAACAATTACAGGAAGAAAGTTGATTATAACATCATCCGATTGGCTACGGAATCCTAAAAATGCCATTTAGGTACAGTGTTAGTTAGGTAGGTTTATTACTGATTTATAATAATTCAAATTGATGAAACAGGTTCTCATTTTTATAAAATCTCATTTTTATGTAAGTCCTCCTAAGAAGACCTACAGTCTATGCAAATAAAATGTTATTCCATTCCTAAGAAAATACTCGATATCATTGTTAAAGTTTTACCCCCGTCGGGAACTAAGTTCGTTCTCACGTATGATTTTAATGAAAAAAATGACGACCTGCGTGCGGCATGTCTGCGTCTCCGCATATTCTTTGATCGTCGTTTTAGTGCAGCGCGCCACCGCGCGCGTTTTACGTATTCGGGGGTAGAGCGTTTAGCTCCGCCCACATGCACAAGGTCAGCGAGCCCTATATACACCTTAACTGCCTAGCCTAGAAATTATTCGTCAATTATAAAAAAAATAGGCTGTTTCATAAAAAGTAAAATACCTACGCGGTCAAAATGTATAGAACGCATCGATCACTAGAACGGCAAATTTATTTTTAATAACTGCCGAAAATTTTCAACGCAGGCGTTCAGAATCATGTACTGAATCTATGGTAACAGGTAGCGCCTCGATATCCCTGCTACCATGTATAAGAAAATAATAGCGTATTCAATAACATTTAAACCTCAAACAAGTAAGGTAATACTGTACAGCTGTACTTAATGTAAGCGTCGGTATTATCAAATCAATTCGCACTTAACATAGAGCATTAATGACGACTTCATGCAAAAACGACAACGTTTAGTGATGTCGAGGTCTGTCGGTTGATCGTTAGGTAATGCCGATAATAAAGGTCTGGTTCTAGGTGAGATAATCAGTTCAGGGCTACGGTTTAAGCTGTAGATTTGGCTGACTTGTACCTACTGCAATTTTATAAGTAGATAGTTTCTGCCCGCGATTTCGTAGTAGTATAGATCTGTTGCATGTGTCCAGTCTTAAGCGGTGAAATTTCAAAAGGACCCAGGTTCAATATGATCCCAAAGAGTAAGATCCCCGGTTTATTGATGGGCTTTAAATTCGGTATTTTTATTTTAATAGAGAAAACAAACAATTTTATAAATAGAAAATATAACAGTAAAATATGAAAATCGCGGACATACAAAATATATACATACATACGGGACAAATACAGAATATCCTTTTTTTTAAGTTGGTTAAAAATACTACATTTTCACGGAGAAAAAATAATGAGATACCTAGGGGCGGTGCCTATGGATACAAGTAGTTACCGGCATTCGACGAGCCACGACTCATGAGTTTTCCATTCAGAATCTTTCTAGATCTGGCAACAAATTTGACAGATTTATTATGGTTGGTGGTACTGAGAAAAGGCCCTTAACGACTTGACCTAACCTGGATTCTTATATAACACGATATTCTGATAAACCTTGACAAAACTGCTAATGTGCGGCAGCCGCCTGGCCGGTGCAAATGAGGACTTGTTTGATTATTGTGGTCTAAATCAGTATTACTATGCTTGGTCAGTGATGTCATCGTAGTTTATTTTCAATCGTCCTAGTTAGATAATGCAATAATAATAATAATGCTCCTGCTGAACCAATATTACTTTTAATTATGCTGGTAACAACGAAACCTCAATTTTCTGATATTTGATTAATCAACGATAAATACGATAATAGAAAGGATTTTTTAAGGAATTTCTTTAAGTAACGAGGGTCCGGTCCAGCCGGCAGTCTGAAGCTGCAGAGGTTCACCGTAAAAAAAATTGTTCTGACAAAAAGCCGGACACTTCAAAAAAAGTTATGACATTTTTAGTCTCTTCTTTCAATACTCATAATACTTTTATTATTTAAAAAAAAGTAGTCTTAAGTCGAAAACCTGGACCTTTCCGGACAAATACGAACGGATGATAAACCTTCTGCTGCCAACATTTCAGACTGGCCATTTTTAACACAATTTTTTTTTTTAATCTTGTCGTTACGGACGCTTTTTAACATGAATGATGTAACCAATACTTTGGAACTATATTATTGTGATTTAAAAGAGTGTCCATGGAGTTTCTTGCCCGTTCTTCTCCATAGGTACCTACCACGCTTTGGAATGGGCAACTAGCTTCATCTTTTGACTGACTGACACTTGACAATTCAAAAGTGCCTGAAATTGGTTTAGTTGAAATAAATAGTTTGAGTTCGATAATAAGCTATTGTTTAGTTCATGATGACTCGCAATAAGAACTACCTACCATTACACATAATCAGTTTATAATTTGGAGCTGGAGATAAATTTACTGCTGGGACACAGGGCTTCTCTCTGTAAGAGGGAGTGGGCCGAAATTCACCACGCAGGCCCAGTGCGGGTTGGTAGATGTCACATGTTTTCGTAGTTATAGTTCTAGGACATGCCGGTTTCCTCACGACGTTTTTCTTCACCGATTTGAGAGCAGTGGTGATGAAATAATTTACACAAAGTAAAGCGCCTGTCAGGCCCAGTGGGCCACGACTGCTATTGCCATTACAAAATGTGCGTAAATCAGAAACAGCCTTTGTCGAATTAACACTTACTAAGTAATATTTTATGGCGCTTTGACTGTCAAACAGGTAGGTAGTTCCACTTAGTTGATCGTAAATGGTCCTTAAGAACGCAATTAAAACGCACTTCGCTGCATGATAACATAAAAGCCTATAAAATTAAGATCATACATTTTATATGTTTAAACACCCTACATGCACGGAATCAATAGTACCATCAGTTTAGTACCATCTATACATACAGATATAGAAGTGGTGACAATGGGTCAATTAAGGAATGACTAGTTTTTAGAATGAAAAGTTACAAGGGACAGTTTCGTTGGTCTGGTGGCCGCAAGCGCTGCTGCTGAGCATGAGGTTCAGGGATCGATTCCCGGGTCGGGCAAAACTGTTATTGGGTTTTTTCATCACGAACTTCTCAGTAACAGCCCGGAGTCTGGATTTGTGCCTGGTTGATGACAATAGGCTCGCTCCCTATTACATGGCACTTAAACATATCTAACGAAATGTGGGTGTTACTATAGGTACACCTCCGCCTAATCCTTCAAGGATTACAGGCGTGATGTTATGTTACGTCAAAGTTACAAGGGAAGCATTAAGTCTTACCGGCGCGTGATAAGAAGGGTTGAAACTTATGTGACTAAGAGAGTGATGAATATAATGTTGAAGAAGAATGAAGAGTGCAAGAGGAAGCCAAAGAGAAGATTTCCGACTGACGAAGACAACATAGGTGCAGGATGAAATTGAAAACTTGCGCCAACTCGAAATAGGAGGTGCAGTAACTGCTACATAAATCATTAAAAATTGTCATTTCACAAATTTAAATTCTTGAAAATATCATGTAATTATCGTCTTAGATAGTGCAAACTAACTAAAGGAATTATCGTCGTTCCAGTAAAAAAAAAAAAACAATTTCATCCTGTATAATTGGAATGGAATGACTGAGGGTTGATATGAAAAAACCGGCCAAGTGCGAGTCGAACTCGCGCACGAAGGGTTCCGTACCATTATCTATACAACATTAGCAACCCCCCCACCCCAAATATATATTTTAATTTAATTATTTATTTTTAAATACACCTAAATACAACTAAATATTCTGTGAATATTTCAAGCGTCTACCTGTTGCCGTTATTAATATCGAGCAAAAAAATCACGTTTGTTGTATGGGAGCCCCACTTAAATGTTTATTTTATTCTGTTTTTAGTTGTTATAGCGGCAAAAGAAATACATCATCTGTGAAAATTTCAACTGTCTAGCTATCACGGTTCATGAGATACAGCCTGGTGACAGACAGACAGACGGACAGTGAAGTCTTAGTAACACGGTCCCGTTTTTACCCTTTGGGTACGGAACCTTAAAAAAAGGGAGTGAATTTTAATGTACGAACGCAAGTAACATGAGACCTAAGATAGAAGCGAACAATAGGACGCCACCGCATGCCGTAACAACTACCAATCAATGTAATAAAAAAATAAACGACCTCATTAAATAAAGCAATTTCTTTTCCTAGACAGACTTCCATAGAACAGCTGGTAATCGTAGAATGACGTGAATGAGATCATTAGACGTAATGAAGATCGATTTATATTAATAGGTGGAAAATAGATTGTCATATCAATTACGTTAATTATTCAAGGAGAAGACTTCGTAGCTAAAGAAAAATTGACGTAATACGAATGCATCGGTTATTTTTATTTTTTTATCTAAAGGAACAGCAAACATTATAAGAACTTACAACTAATTTAACAAAAGCAAATTTAGTGATAATATAACCCACAACGCTGTCCACAGATAGACATAATAGTTTAGAAGAGAAAAAAAAAGTGTTATCGCTAAGAGTTTGAGTAGCAGTACGAGCATTAATTAATTGTATAATGACTTTAATGAGCAATAAAAAGGTCAAAATTTAGACAATGATGATGATATAAAATAAGACCTTAGTAAGTTTGATGATTATCAGAGGGGTACGTACACACAGTTGGGTTTTATTTAATAAATTATTATTATTATTTATTTAATTCAGACAGTGATCCATTTTCGTGTCAGTATAATTAAAAAATTAAAAATTATGTTTAACTAGCTTTTGCCCGCGACTTCGTCCGCGTGAAGCAACTTTCTTAATTTTTTTTTACGTAAGAACCTTCTTCAAAGTATTAGACAACTTTAAAAAAAAAAGATGGATGAAATCGGTAAGTTCTCAAGTTATGACGTGACCAAGGGAAATAGGGATTAATTTTTATATATATAGATAAGAGGAGCGGGTGAGGCTTTTGGACGTACTCATTAGACAATTGAAGATGTCAATATTTTCAAAATAATAATAATATTTTAAAAGTATTATTATACATATGAGTCAACCATGCGGCGGACCGGTGAGCGCTCGCCAGAGTTAGTTCGGCAAGAGTTCACTGCAAAACGAACGTACGAACTTATACGTTGCATAGACATAGGGTACCTTTCATCCCGAAATAAAGTGCTGTTCCCGAGGAAAACAACAATAACATTATTATGACAATAGATGGCGCCACGTGTCTTTCAAATCATGATTGAATTATATTAGGAACTTTAAGAGTTTAGGTAATACGTTTCCATGGGATAATTTCCGACCTCCACGCGGGCGAAACCGCGGGGCGCAGCTAGTAATAATATAATCCTCATCATCAACAGCCAAGCCTCATCAAAGCAGCAGGCTACCCCATAGAGAAGCACCGCGTGACCACGCCGGATGGCTACGTCCTGCAGATGCACAGGATCCCGGCTGGCAGACGCTCTGCTAGAAGGACCGGGGACCTCAATAAAGGGAAGAAGGCTATCCTCATCGTACACGGTCTCCTCGGCAGCAGTGGGGACTTCGTGATCATGGGGCCCGAAAGAAGTCTTGGTAAGCGTGGAGCTGAAGCTGATGTTGATGCGTCCGCGATCTAACAATAGATCGGCTATCTATACAAATAAATAAAATTGAAGTGTCTGTTTGTAACATCAAAACAATAGCTTTTCACTAAATGCCTAGGAAAGTATAAGTGGGCGTCCGAGCAAAATGGGTTCAGGTCTCGGCATTTAGTTTCCGAGATATATGAAGTTTTGTAAAGTTGGATGAAAAAATTGCATGTCGCGATTTTAATTGATTATTAATAAATGCTCAATTATCTACAATTTCATATACTTAGTATTTTTTTTTTTCAGAACATCAAGTTCAAATGTCTCATAAAAAAAAATATGTGCCAGTTTTTGATAATTTTTTCAATCCTTACTATCAACTGACTATTTTAGATACCGAATCTAGTCTTAACTCAATACGCCACTACTGGGGCTGCAGTCTCGACATTCATAGCGGTCGCTTTACGACCGAATTCGGTCGCAAAGTCCTGTCACTCCATACATTACACCTGTCAATTCGGGACTTTGCGACCGAATTCGGTCGTAAAGCGGTCGCTATGAATGTCGAGACTGCAGCCCCTGGACCCTTTTTGCTCGGACATCCACATATCATCATTCTCCTGCTCATATCTTGGGTCGGCGCAACATGTCTTTTTCTTCCATACTTCTCTATTAGTTGTCATCTCGGTAGCCACCCCCTTTCTAACGATATCATCAGAAATAGGAAAGTATACGGTATTCATAACAAAGAAACATTTTTATTTTTGTCTGTTCCGGCTAATCTCCGAAACGGCTGCATCGATTTTGACGGGACTTTCACTAGCACATAGCTGATGTTATAAGGAGTAATATAGTCGTATCAAAGGCTTTTTGTCGTAGTAGCAAGTTCATTTCCGACATCCACGCGAGCGAAGCCGCAGGCAGCGGCTAGTACTACACAAAGGACAATGACCAAAAGTCGTACCAACAAGTCTCACGCATCAACATCAAAATATTATAGTCATTATTTTCATAATGTTTTACGACATACGCGTCGGGGATTTGATTTTTGAACTGGGCATTTAATTTAAAGTAAGAAAGTGTTGATATTGTTTTATTCCCTTTACAATGACGTTCCGTTTCAAATGATATGATTAATATAACCTTGAATTGTGAAAGTGTCATGTTCACGTCTTAAAAAACCTGTAAAAAAATTATACTTTGCCGATTCTACATTAATTAAAAATAACTAGAATAAAATAGATTATAATTTTTATTCAAGCGATTATCATTTTTTTAGTGCAATAATGGCCGTTCGTGTATGACATGTCAAACAAAACAAAGTATCTAGTTTTCAGGTTATTTCGATTATTTTTGAAAATCTCCGAATCTCGGGTTTTGTTTACAAAAAGAATTTTTGTAGGAGTTAATATGATAAGCTAGTCTATAAAAACAAAGTTTGACTTTGATGCTCATGGTACGGGATTCCATACATCCATGAGCATTGTCCTTTAATTCAAGATATCCCGCTAATAAGAGTCTGTTGAATAATTATACAAAACTTTGTAGACATAAGCAGGCAGCGACGTATACTCTTTAGGCGGATGTTCAATCGATCGATACAGCAACCTTGCTAGAAACATGTACAGCCAGAAACGAATCGGTTCAGCCGCCATTTTTGGAACTAATTAACCATACACGCTTTTGTTTTACCTCCTAAAACCGCAAGCATGAGACAGAACACTAAAGTACTCAATTGCCATCTTTATGTTTCCAGCGTACCTGCTAGCTGATGCAGGGTACGACGTGTGGCTAACCAACCTACGAGGCAACGTGTACACAGCTCACACGAACCTCACCAGAAATGACCAGAAGTTCTGGGACTACAGGTACCTATGTGCTAATGTGCTATTCTTCTTCTGACTATGATCTAAAACCAAGCCTTAAGCACTGCTTTGTGGGAAGAATATCTATAGGTACATACAGGCAGGGACATCGACGCGCTACCGGTAACCATGAATCCAGCACATGATTCTAGGCCCTGGAGTGTAAAACGAAGTATAAATGAAGATAAGTATGTCTCCCAGTAATTTCTACACTTAAAGTCATAGTAAAATTTTGAGATAACTGGTGTCAAAGTACGTAGACGATTTTAGAAAATGATCAATAAACTTCTTCCTGTAACTTATAATAACTGATGTTTTAAAAAAATGGATCCATTGAAAGGATTGCTAACGTATTAGTTACCCAGTGGAATAACAACGAAGGCCATTCAATTTGAGATTTAGAGACATGTGATACCTATTTAGTGACGAATTCTGGGTTTTTTTCAATGATAATATAAAAATTGGGTTTTCTCGAATCCCATGCCAAAGCTTTATAGAGTGCTTAATGTTGCAAATGGATTGCAAGAAATGACATTTTTTTAAAATAAATAATAATCATAAATTCTTGTTAATCCCTACAATTGGATGGATTATTCAGTGTCAACTGTCAACGTAAACATGACTGATAGCAAGTCCATAAACAGAAATAAAAGTACAACTAATTGATGAAACACAGTGCTTAGAAGCCTTGCTAAATAAAATGGTTGAGCTGAATGGTGCTGATCCACGTGTCATGTTCGTGAAAGAGCGCCGTCAGTTGAGTCTGGTCATCTCTTAGCTTCCAGGACTTATCTTTAATTGTATATTTAGAATAGTTGTATATTGTATTTTTTGGCATTGTTAAGAATAATGTACTCAGGATTTTACAATATCTTGATTTAAAAGAATGTCCTTGGAGTTTATTGCCCGTTCTTCTCCATAGAGTTGAGGGAGTAGTTCTCTATGGAGAAAAAAACGAAAACGTATTTTGGAATGGGCAACTGGCTTCAACTTTCTGACTGACCGACCGACACCTTGGACAATTCAAAAGTGCCTGCAAATGGTTTAATTGAAATAAATGCTGAATACGATATTATTTCGTCCTGTCATACTAATACAAGCTTTTTCCCTTTTTCAGTTTCCACGAACACGGCAAGTACGACGTGCCGACAACGATCGACAAGGTTTTGAACGTTACAGGTCTGGACAAGATCATGTACCTGGGTTACTCCATGGGAACCACCAGCTTCTTCACCATGATGTCTCAGAGACCAGAGTATAATGAGAAGCTGATAGCATTCGTGGCTCTCGCCCCAGCGGTGTACCTGAACAATGTAAAACCGGTAGCGAACTTGGCGTTGAATACTTTGGATTTACCGGTAAGTGAATGAGGATGTACTTAATACAGCTACAAGCCGGTTTAGTCAGGATTGAGCTGGTTGGATTAGTAGTAAATCAATCTGCCAAGCCTTTTTCCCAACTATGTTGAGGTCGGCTTCCTGTCTAAGCTGCATACCAGTATTTTACATGGAGCGACTGCTTATCCGGCCTCCACAACCCAGGTACTAAGTAACACGATACGCCTTGGTCAGACTTTTGGTCTTCTGACCACCCATAACGAGTGCCAAAAATCTTTCCGAGGCAAGGAAGGGTCTCGATATGTAATGGATGGCCACCCATCCACGAATGAACCGCGGCAAGCGTAACTTAACCTTCGATAGACCCGTGAGGCTGTCATAGTTTAGCCACGAGCCCCTAATTAGGATTATCAGTAACAAAGCAAAAAGTAGAATCCTTGATAGAATTTTATCTTTATTTTTTTTTTGTTGACGCTCCATACAAAGGACATTACATAATCAGCCTATAACGTTCCCACTGCCGGGACGTAACGTTCCTCTGAGAGGGGGACAAAGGGTATTAGCAAATTTCAATTAAATTATGTTGTTTTACTTGCTGAATAGTAACACTGCGAAAACAAATTGTAGTTCAAATTGTGGTCCTGCCCGTTTTCTTGGGCACACGGACCAAATCGGTCAAATAATAGCTTAATTTTTCTTTTTCCAGTTAATATTATTTTAAGAATTCAGCTGCATCCAGTTTGGAAAACGGCAGATGATGATATCGATTACTTTAAGGATTCATGTGCTTGGAGTTTCTTGGCCGCTCTTGTCCATAGGAACTCACTGCGTTTTGGAATGGGCGACGAGCTTCGTCTTTCTGAATGGCCGACTCCTTTGACAATAAAACTGCCTGTAAATGGTTTACTTCATTGAAATAAATGTTTTTAATTTAGACTTTGATTCATTTTTAATGTAATGTTACAGACTGTGTTGAAAGCGAGAGGCATGTTGGCAGTCCAGCCACCACTTCTGCACAGCCTCATAACGAACCTCTGTAACCTGAAGCAACCTGAGACCGACCTCTGCACGACCTTCATCTACGCCATAGTCGGTGAAGATTACGAACAAAATGACTTGGTATGGAATATTTACAATACTACTAATATTATAAATATCATGATCAGCCGGGATAGTGGAATTCTACTGGGACCAATGGCTTCTTCCTGGATCTCAATAATCCAATCCGTATCCGATCCCAATAATTCCTTGGTTCCTCCGTAATACACTACGCGGGGCCAGTGTCGATTGGTGTGTCTTCGATTTTTTGGTTCTAGGACATGCCTGTTTCCTTACAATGTTTTGCTTTACTGTTTTGAGAGCAGACGAATAAGAATAAATGCACGGCAATATGATATCTACTTAAGGTGGATGCTCCAAGGTAGCCCGCGAAATTCAAATTTTCTTACATTTCATGCAATTTGCTTGGCCCATGGGAAACCCTATCTATTATACTACTGTTGCGCGCCACAATTAATGCCTGATACATGGTGACATTAGTTACCACTAGCGTCATCTAGTTTCGAGTAGCAGAACTAATAGAGTCACTAGCGCCATCTATTATCGAGTAGAAATTTCGATGCTAGAACTTACTAGAACTATCGACATCTGGTCAGTCGGGGCCGGTATGTACTCGAACATTCTAGATGTTTCTACAATAGAAGGTTCTGGAACTATCTGCGGCACTATATAAGGCCGGGACTAGCCGCGACCAATCAGACTTGGTTCTGCGATAGAAGCTAATACATCGAAAGCGATCTTCAAGTGCGACTTAAGAGCGATTGTGTTTTATAATTAGTGTGTTTGAGTTGTTATTAGTGTTGTTTAATTAAAGTGTAGCTTTTGGTAATTTTTACCGGCAGTTTTAATTGTCACGAACCCGAAGCTCGTAACACTACGACTTTTCCGAAATGCTCCATAGCAGCGCCCCGCGCTTTCACCCGCACAAGTGTCGATCCCGTGGGAATATCGGGATAAAAAGTATCCTATGTGTTATTCTGATGTATAAGCTAGGTATATTACTGTAAAGTTTCATCAAAATCCGTTCAGTACTTTTTGCGTGAAAGAGTAACAAACATCCATCCATCCATCCTCACAAACTTTCGCGTTTATAATATTAGTAGGATATTATATTATTAAGTTTTTTTGGTTTGTTCTTCTTTCATGCATCCATGAAGCGAAGTGATTTTTTTTTTTCATAAAGGTGGTTATGGCATAGTCATTATATCCCAGAAAAAATATAGTCCCCACGGAAGCGAAATCTCGTAAAAGCCTGTTTAAAATATTCGCGTCATGTAAAATTTGGGTAAATTGATTTTTTCTTACAACCGGAAAAACGTTTATGGTTGATGACAATAGCCTCGAGCATATTACATGGGACTTAAAGATAGCGTTATAGCTGCTAAGGAGTTATTTCAGAAATCTATATAAATAAAAATGAATCACCGAAATGTATGTACGCGCATAACTTCCGATCGACTGCACCATATTGGATAATTCTTTTTTTTGAAGTGAAAACTTCTTTAGCGGCGTTGTGCACTTTTGTTGTGAAGGGTAAAAAATGTTAAACTCGCGTCAGGACACGTGACCTGATCGAAAATTCGCAAGACGGACCTCGCGTCAGGACACGTGACCTGATCGAAAATTCGTAAGACGGAGGGAGAGTAGACCGCATTCCAAAATATCAAAAATGCACAACGTTAATATTCAAGTTTTCACTTCTGCCGGCACTCCCGGAGTGCAACCCGTTTTTTTTTGTGTTATTGTCAGGACAAGGTTTGTTTGTATACACAATTGGACTCGGTAGGTGGCGCTGCTTTTTCGTGCAGCACGACGTCTGCTGGGTCCGCTAGTTTTGAATAAATAACCCACCAAACATTAAAATACACTTCTGTATCCTTCCAAAAGGGATTTTATACCTACCATCATCTGCCGAGCCTTTTCCCAACTATGTTGGGGTCGGCTTCCAGTCTAACCGGATACAGCTGAATACCAGTATTTTATATGGAGCGACTGCCTATTTGACCTCCACAACCCAGTTACTGGGCTAACTTTCGGCTTCTGACTACCCGTAACGACTATCAAAGATCCGCGAATGACAGCCGAGACCAACAGCTTAACGTGGTTTTCGAGGCACGGAAGGGTCTTGGTACATGAAGATGGTCATCCATCCACGGACCAACCGCGGCAAGCGTAGCTTAACCTGATCGATCGACCCGTGCGACTGTTATTACTTAGCCACAAGCCCCTACCATTTTTAATACATAGAACGGAATTAAGTCTGGACCATTCATATGGCCAGCTGGCACTAAAGAGACTCCCACCCAGGTATGAACTAAAATTCGTACTGTACCCTACCCTACCCATGTACCCTAGTTCGGTTTCCTAAGCAATCATTGTATTTTTTTTTTATTGTTTGTTTTCAGGAAATGCTGCCTATTTTTCTGTACAGAGTACAACCGGCGTCGTGGCGCACTTTGGAGCATTTCGGAAAAATCGCCATGACAGGTAACTACTCTACTATCTATGTTAAACAGGCAAACGTAACATCTTGAAGTTGGGCCAGTTTGCAAATAAATCCCTAAAGTGCGCTGTTGGATTTTCAACTTTTGGCGCTGAGCCGAGAGTACAACATCCAACAGCGCTGTTTCTAGGGATTGTAATAGCTAAGACTGCCGAGCGCCAGGACGAGAATAAACTGATCAATTGGAGCTATATTAGCATAAACAAGGGCTGCACACAAAGAAAAACATCATACACACACATATTTGTTTGTTCATACGCTTATTCACATTTGCTTATACGAATATATGAACATTAAACGCAGAGCAATAAGGTTCAAATTGTAATGAAACGCTTACTTAGCAAAGTAGTCTTTCAACTATGCGCCCAGACTTTGCCCAATTATAAGGAAACATTATAAAATGTATTTATTTCCACTTTCAGGCGTGTTCACGACATTCAGCGGCGGTTTGTCCGGCCCAGTAAAACCGTACAATATAAGCAATGTAAAAATTCCCGTCTCAATACTGTATGGGGAGAATGATCAGCTCACTGAGAAGCTTGTAAGTGCCTGCCTTCAATTATTTAAGTAACATAATATCATGGTTGTATTCCTCAAAGGTTTAGGCAGAGGAACACTTGGAATTCGTCAGTTATGTCCCATGTAATATGGGGCGAGACATTAGCATTGACAAACCACAAATCCCTGGCTGCTACTGAGAAATTACTAATGGAAAGACCGCAAGAAATAACTGTTGAGGAGGCTGAGCAGTCGTGCTAAAGACCAATAGACTATAACCAGAAGAGATCGGATAGGAATTTTTAAACCCTTTTTTTTTTGTGTATGGGAAACCATTTTTAAACCCTCATCGGCCTAGCCTTTTTTAAACTAAGTCGGTTCAGCTTCCTGTCTAAACGGATGCAGCTGAATACCTATATTTTACATGGAGCGACTGCCTATCTGAACTCCACAACCCAGTTACTAGGCTAACTTTCGGCCTTTGACGACCCGTAACGGCTGTCAAAAATCCCCCATGTGGAAATGCCATCCCAATACCCAAATATGCTTTCAGACGCACGGAGGGGTCTCGGTATGTAAAGTGGTCACCCATCCACGAATCGGCCTTGGCAAGCGTAATTTACTTGATCGATAGACCCGTGAGGCTGTTATTGCTTAGCTACAAGCCCCGAATTTGCAAAACCACGTTCCTAAGTATTAAAAACATCATAATTTTACTTTTTACAGCAAATAATGCGGCTAGCAGAGGAGCTGAAAGCCAATGGTGTCCTAGAGGAAGTCAGGCCAGGCTGCTCATGGCCCAAATTCAACCACATAGACTTTGTGTTTGCGAAGGACGTAGGGACACTACTCAACAAACCACTCATCAAGCATATAGACCAAATGTACAATAAATATAGTACTGTATGATGGTTTCTTTTGTTTACCTCATCATCATCCTCCGGCCTTTACCCCATGTTACTCTCCATTCTCCCCTGTCCACTGTCACGCTATGATTCACTCTTCTCTTTCATAACATATCCTCACACAATGCATCCATTATTTGGCCTTCCTCTCCCTCTCCTTCTTTCTTTTTACCTTAATACAAACAAAATCAAGAAGGATAATTATGTACTGTGGACAATTTTTCCTATAATAGGAACAGAAACTACAGAATGTCACTTGCTATGATCATGATCCCTACTCCCTGTATAGTAAATTTACCTACCCAGTTATTACAATTACAGCTTATATACAGATAAGTATGTTTGGGACATTCATTAAAACACCTTTAGAAAAGGGGTATTGCGTAACCCCGTAACTGGTTTCTGGAAGTAAGATAGGCAGTCGCTCCATGTAAAATACTGGTATTCAGCTGCATCTCGTTAGAGTGGAAGCCGACCCCAACAAAGTTGGAAAAGGCTAGGCAGATCTATGATGATGACCTTTAGAAAAGAGCTTGAATGGTTCTAGTTACTTAAGATTCACCTATATTTCAGGCACTCCTTAATAAGTAAGCAATTGAAGAAAGTGCAGTATCATCAGACAGATGAATCTACTATGCTATTGTGTATAGCTAGTAACTTTGTGACTGATGGACGCTGGTGATGGTGCTAAACAAGTAGCCGAATTCTGAGCAGAGTCAATTTAGATTGCTATCGACATGCTAAGAAGACTTCGTGACTTCATTGAAGTTCTTAAGACTTGCTTCAAGAGCAGATTTATCATATTAGCAGTCCATTACAACTGTCAAATGACCATAGTGAAATATGTACCATTTATTTTAAATTAACATTATGTTTAGTCAGGAGTTGAATTCAAATTTTCATATTCCTATCTATATAAAAATGAATCCCTATTTCCCTTGGTCACGCCATAACTTGAGAACGACTTTACCGATTTCATCCATTTTTTTTTAAAGTTTTCTAATGCTTTGTAGAAGGTTCTTACGTAAAGAAAAATTAAGAAAGTTTCTTTACGCGGACGAAGTCGCGGACAGAAGCTAGTTAATTATAAAATATAGAACTGTCACAATGAGGGCTGTTCAGTTAACAGTTAACCCATCCACAGTCCCATGACTCAGGCTGTGATGATTTTTGACAGTCAACCTGTTCAACCAAGTCCATCACATTAAGAGCATTTAATTTTATTTATAACCTGAGGGGCAATTCTCGTAATTTTAAGACCGTTCACAGTCTGATCTCAGTCTCAATCTGTCAAAAAATACTTCTTGTTTCCCTACATTTTGACAACTTTTTGACATTTGTTTGTCGCTGAGATGAGACTGCTACTAGATTTTGAACGTTTTATATTACGAGAATTGGCCTTCTGATATCAGAATGATAGTTGTAGTAAAGATACAATAGTAGTAGTGTAGTACAAATACTATTGACATAGATACACATTTAATATCAGTTCTGATTCTCTGTGTGCCGGTAAAAGCAAAGGTAAAGGCCTCCTCCAACCATTCCATGTCTTCACAGCTGTCCTCACCAAGACATCCTGCTATCTTTTCAAGGGTTTACCTTTCTTTCTCTTCCCCTCCCTAGGGTACCATACACTTTTTTAATATATAACATATTATCACAGTACAGCAAAGACCAGTCTATATCCACCACTTACCTTGACAACTACAGCTTTAGTGGCAGTTGGTGCCACTTTGACAGCTACCCCATGCTGTGGTGTTGGAGTTAGAACCTTGTTGTCTACCGGTAGACTGCGATTCATTTCTGAAAAACAATTATAATAACTTATGCTACTGTAAAAATATTTAAAAATGTTATTTATAAGTATTTAAATGAAATAAAAGAATGCTACTGTTGTTATGTTAAGGAACAATTTTTTTTTTTAATCCTTTATTTAAAAGAACCAGGTTTTTAAAAATTAATTACAATCTAGCCTATAAGACTAATAAGCAATTTTAATCTAACTTAATTTATTACGTGATAATTATTTTAAAACTTAGAATAGTGTTTATTGTACTTTACACAAGTCCGTTCCACTTTCTTAGAGTCTGATATGATGATATAAGCACTTTGTTCATGTGTTATTATGGTGTTAAGGAACAAATACATAAGATGAAATTGAAATAACTGAAAACCTGAAAAGAGGTAGTTAATTAATTGAAGATGACTATTGACCCATTCCCATACCTTTTCTTTTATTTTAGATTTACCTACTGTTATTGGTAAAAATTAAGACTCTTGTATCTTT
This sequence comes from Apamea epomidion, assembly GCA_947507525.1. Taxonomy (NCBI): domain Eukaryota; kingdom Metazoa; phylum Arthropoda; class Insecta; order Lepidoptera; family Noctuidae; genus Apamea; species Apamea epomidion. The sequence continues at coordinate 1,409,605 of OX382239.1, forward strand.
ACCAATAATGTTTAGTTTATGATCTTCCTGTGCGAGTCGCAATAAATACTTTTTCTTTCTTTCTTTCTTTCAATGAAGCAAAGACCTCATAGCTTTGCATAGTAGACCCTCCCATATGGAAGTAGCTATGATAGTAGCAGTTTATTTATTTTTTTATTTATTTATTCAGCCATTTGTGTCCCACTGCAGGGCAAAGGCCTCCCCTCTCTCCTTCCACTTGTCCCGATCCAGTGCTGTTAAATGCCAATCCTTGTGGAAAGATTCGAGCTTGTCCCGCCATATCATTCTGGGCCTGCCGCGTTGTCGTTTGCTGCTGTTTGGGACCCATTGTGTGGTTACTTTAGCCCATAGCTTCTCCGGCATGCGACAGATGTGACCAGCCCAGTTCCATTTTAGCTTGGCAGCCGTGTGACCTACATCGGCAATTTGAGTTTTAGAACGCAGTATCGAGTTCCTTATACGATCAGAAAGTTTAACTCCGAGGATACTGGGCTCTATTGCTCACTGACAAACCCCGAGTGCGGACTTTTGACGATTGGTTAGTGACCATGTCTGCACTCCATAGGTGAGGGTAGGAAGAATGCACATGTCCAAGAGTTACCTCTTCAGTGAGAGAGGGAGAGTTCCTTTCATTTCGTAGTAGTTTGGCATTAAAAATTGCTACCATTGGTAAGCAAAATGATTTGTTTTTGTTTATAAGAACCAAGCAAAACCCAGGAAGTACCCCTTTTCAGGGTTTCAGTAAATCAGTAGCCATCCACAATGCATTGGTACCATATTAAAAGTTGTTCATAATGATATGTTTCGGCGCAATCAAGTTACTGCTTCAGCATGGCTTTTAAATATATTTTAAAATCAATAAAACCTCATAGTTTAAAAAAAAATAGATATACTGCCTAATTGCAGCACATTATGAACAACTTTAAATATGGAATCAATTCAATATTGATGGCAACTTTTAATATGGCACCAATACTCCTGCAGTGCATTTTGTGTGCACATAAATAAAAAAATCAAATATGGGACAGCTGATAATTTTTTCAAATTTTTGTTGATTGGTGGGGGTGGTTACTCCAATAGTGAAAGCTATGCATTATGCTATGTTCAATGAGCCCATTTCACTTATGTTAATGACACCTTGTATACCAGGGTTTCGGAAAAGAGTTTGTCCAGCTATAGACAAGTGATGCACATAAATGAGGAGCATGTGACAAGGAAATGGTTAAGTATAATCTGTACCATCTTTTATACATTAAGAAACACAATAAATATATATGAATATGGTTGTGGCTATAACAAGAGGCAGACCATGCAAAAGAGTAGGTTGTGACTTGGTGTGACATGATATGGAAGAAAGGAATTGAGTAAGATGACAGCTACTAGTTTATGGAAGAAAAAGACATGTTGCGCCGATCCCTAATTCCCTACTAAATTGGAATATGGGTGGATTGGGTGGGAAGCGATTGCCAATGGTAGAGGTAAGGTCTGTACAGTTCAAGAAATGATTTGGTTATGGATTACGGACTTCGTTCGTCATTTATTTGTTTGTGAAAGTTCGAAAGGTAGGAATGGCGGATTGCCGGGTGTAAAGGCGCAATTTGAGGATATCGTTCTGGTTTAATTGTGGACGATGAAGCATATAACCAGTTTGCCTATCCAGCATTTATAAGATTATTAAAGGCATCGTACTGGCTTTTAGAACTATTTTGCTCAAGAACGGCTAAAACTATTATTCTGCTGGTGTGTTGAGTAGGTTTCACAGAGCCAATTACAGTATTTACCTTTATTCGGCATTGTGCTGCAAGCAATCACCGAAAGATATCAGTCAGAAACATTTGATTGCCTGATTTGTAATTATTTAGATAATAAACAAAACATTAATCCTAATGAAAATAAAAACATAGCACTGTCGACATATATTTTCCCGTAGCTTTTGACGTCAGTCAAATGTCATTTATTGACGTCAAAATATTTTGAGACGATAAACTAAAACAAAAGATGAATGTTTCAATCGACTAAATTCTATAGTAAACGAGTTGATGAAGTGTTGTGCAACTCTACAACTGTCACTTTGACAAAATTATCAGAAAAACTCTGGTCACTTGCACATTAATAGCATGCTAAACAAAGATAAGAATAGCAAAAGAATGCAAGCGAAACAGAGAAAGCACATTTCAAATGATTAAAAAGTATACGAATCCCAACTCGTAGGCTTTGAAACGTGTAGGTCTCTCCGGCATCAGTTTTGCAGCACGGGGTTTTTAGATTAATTTATTATAATTGAATTATTTCACGTATGGTTATTTATTAGGATACTTTAATTTCTTGTTAGTGTTGTGTGTAAAAAGTAGCCATGGATCTCCACAGACCAGTCGATCCTAATAAGGTAAAACATATTGGATTCTATTATAAGATTTTGGTAATATTTTGACGCGTTAACGTTAATTCGACTGTGTTTTCTGTGTAGACTTACGAGGAATTGACTTCAGAAGAAAAGTTGAGGTAAGGTTTTCATTCATTTAACTGTTTCGTATTGTTTTCATGGTCATTAGCATTTGGTCGGTTCATTAGTGATAAGCCCATTGACACATGATTACAGTTCCCATAGGCATTTCAATACGCCAACGGTTAATAATTTGTAATGAAAATCATGCTCACATAATTATCCACTTTAATTAAGCAATAAAAACAATAGTTAAGATTTTGATAAAATTTTGATAAAAATCCATATGATTGATAAAACTAGACCCTTCCAGAGGTCTTTAAATCGTTAGGGTCCCTTCAAATAAGACCTTCTTATATGCACTGCAGTAATAAATTAAATATTTGGACCAACACAGCCTTTGTAATAAAGTTATACTTAACATAGACATTAAAACTACAGTCATTGTTTATGACCATCGTTGTTGCTGTCATGAAAATCTTGTTAATCAATCGGTTTTTCATTGAATGTCTTGAAAGCTATAACTTTAGTCAGCTTTTAATCTTTGTTATATTCTATACCACATTTTATTATAATTATAAGCCCGTGTTGTCCCACCGCGGGGAAAAGACCTCCCTTCCCTCTTTATACTTTACCCGGTCTACTGCGACTGTGGGCCAATCCTTTAAGGAGTTCAGCTCATCCTGCCAGCTCATTTTGGCCTGCCACACTGTTTTTTACTGCTATTTGGGGTCTGCTGGGTGGTGACTTTTGTGCATTGTTGCTCTGCCATGCGACAGATGTGTATCTACCACAATCCCCTTAAATTGAAGCATCAAGAATGAACATTGAAATTACCTTAAAAATCTTCTGATTACCACTTCTCACACTTAACATTTGTATTAAGTTAATAGTTATTGTAACCTTTAAACTATTTCTTATTTCATATTTAATAAGAAGATTTGTCTTGTGGCTATTTTATTCAGCATACAAAAGTGGCAGTCCTTGCTTAATTTAATTTTCCTGTACACTTTAACATATGCAACTGATACCATAAAAATTATAGTTTTCACATCCAAAACACCAAAACTCCAGTTAAAATTATTACAATATAATTTATCTCTAAAACTCTGATTATTACCACATTAAGGTCTTCAGGAAAAGACATGATACCTCTCTTCATCATTCTCCTGATCTTATCCAATTATATTTGAGGATAGCGCAAACATGTCTTCTTGCACACTTCTCTATTGGTTGTCATCTTAGTAGTCACACGCTTGTAAGCCATATTATCTCTGACACAGTCTATCTATCAATATAGCCTTATATCTTCTAGCCATCTAAATTCAGACTCTAACCTTTCCTCGCAACATTTTCCTCTCATCTTACTGCAATATACCTCTATTAAAGGTTGGCAAGAAATAAATATGAACTATGAGTGAGCTTAACTATAATCACCATCTATTGAAGATATTAAAATGTTCTGTTAACACAAAAAATACCTCCCTGGGAATGCAGGCTGGCAGAGGGACATTGAAGCTCAACCTGTAACCATGGATTCAGTACATGATCCCCTGTTTTAGATGATTACTAAAAAAAACCAGCTGTTTCCTACAGAAGTGCAATACTTACATGGTCAAAATATATGTAACAGCTATTTTTTTTATACTAACTGACGAGATTTGTCAACGCCGGGGGGCCCAGAATCATGTACTGAATCCATGGTTAATGAGTCGATGTCCCTGCCAAATGGTTATTTGAACATGTTCTCAGTAAATGTTATTATAATACTTACATCATAAAACTGTAATATTATATTTTCTATCATGTTAATAACTGGCGAAATGTGGGTGTACTGTTGTACAGTTGTACCTATACAACTGTGACAAACCCTTGAGGGAAATACACGCGTCATGTTGATTAATATTTTTAACTAGCCAACCCGGCGAACGTCGTACCGCCATATTTTTTTTTTCTTTTAATTTTCTTCTATACAAACCTTGTCCTGACATTAACAATCACAAAAAATAATTATCCAATGTGGTGCAGTCGATCGGAAGTTATGCGCGTACATGCATTTCGGTGATTCATTTTTTTTATATAGATAGATAGAAGAAGAAGACAGAAGATAGATAGATTAACACAAACATGTCATAATATCAATCACTAATACAAAACAAATCATTACAAAGAATCATCTAAATCAGACTGCTATGATAAAGGTATAAAAAAAACATAAATAAATAAAAAAGAATAAAAAATAAATAAAATAAAATATCTTTATTTCAGACCTATAACAGTCCATACATTGTTATTGGTTAGTAACAGATTGTGCTTATATGCTATGTTAGTGTTATTACTTAATTCAATTTACCTCTACTTATTTTGACGCAGTGTCTTTGGATGGGACAGTCCACTCTGCCAACAATCATTTTCAGGATGCTATTCCGACTGCTACGCAAGCGTTGCAATACGGAAGCCGCTTTCTTACGCATGATGGCGTGAAAGCCATCCGTATGAGCTGCAGCAAACATTCGCGATGCACTGCAACGTCGCGAAATTAGCTAGCGAAACTCTGCAGACGTGATGGGTATCGATATCTAAACATGATAAACATTAATTTGGTGACTTTTTTTGTGGTGTCATCGACCGTTGTTGTAGTGTATTAAGTTGAATTATCAGTTTAAAAATTCTGTTTTTTTTGTGCGAATTTCACAGATTCTCAGATCATAATTCAAGTAACAATACAGCACACCACTACCACCGGTCGTTGACCCCTATGAAAAAAAAAACAAATCTTTTTTATTTCATCGTGTTTAGATATCGATACCCTTTTTTTTTTTTTTTTTTCAGGATGGGAAATCATCAAATGACCCCTCCCGCTCTGGGTGGAGCAGAAGGGAGTGTCAGACTCTTACTGACTAAAACCCACCCGTTTTCCTTCCTTAGCCCTTTATGTACCAGGGCAGCGGTAACCCTTTCGGACGATCCCGCTACCCCGGCAGGCTTCGGCCCTGTCGGGCCCCGTCAACTATGCTGACATCTCTTTGAGGCGCACGTGGAACACTTACGCGCCGTCCGGCACGGGCCTGGTCCTGATCGGACGGAGAGCTACCTATTGCTCTCCGCCCGCAGGCCCGCGCCTACGGTGGCCGGGAGTCGTCACGCGGCTCCCGACGCCCGGAGCGTCTCCCTCGGCGGCTGAGGCGAGAGGATCTCTCCCTCGCCCATCCCGCCACCTCCTTCGCTAGCATGACTGCTTCGCAGAAGGAGGTGACCGCCTCCCACTCCCTCTCGCCCCGGACCATGGCTTGCACCAGGGCCGGGCGCGAGAGGTCGCCGCCGCTGCCGATCGCCTCTACGAGGACACGGCGGTGCTCTGCCCAAGCGGGGCAGACCTCCACCGTATGCTCCACCGTGTCCTCTGGGCGATCCTGGCAGTGGTGACACCCGGGCGTCTCCTCCCGCCTGATTATGTGCAGGAACCTCCCGAAACATCCGTGTCCGGAGAGGACCTGCGTCAGGCGGTAGGTGAGAGCGCCGTGACGCCTCCCTAGCCACTCCTCAAAGAGGGGTCTTACCGCCGCTATCGTGGCGTGCCCTGCGCTGGGTTGCGATAGTCGCGCCTTCCATTCCACCATGAGACCGCGCCGGAGGTCCGTCCGCTCCGCAGCGATTTGCCGCGGGTGCAGAGTTTCCCCCCGACGTAGTGCCTCCGCGCGCCAGTCATACAGGCGCGCGAGGACTATCGCCTCCAGATCCCATGGTGGCAGTCCGGCAAGGAGGCTTGCTGCCTCGCGCGAGATCGTGCGGTACCCCCGGATTAGCCTTACGGCTACCACCTTTTGGGGCGCGTTCAGGTAGTGTGCGGCTCGAAGCCGCAGTGAACGCGCCCATACCGGGGCCCCATATAGGGCCATGGACCGCACGATATCGATACCCTTAAGTCTACAGTTTCGCTAGCTAATTTAATTTGACCCCGTAAACGCGTCGAATTAGAAACTCCTTTTTTTGTCATTTAATAATTATTAAAAAATAAACAAACTTTCCAGATATGATCATCAGAAGCTGCACGAGCTACACAAGGGCCATGAGTCGATGCACACGACCATGGTGATGATCCTCATCGTAACCCTCATCGTAGCACAAATCGTGGTCATGGAGTGGAAGAAGAGGCATTACAGGTCGTATGCTGTGAGTAGATGCTGTATCTTATCATTCAGACTTTTATTTTAAACTAGCGACCCTTCCCACAAGTGAAATTTACTAATCATACTGCCTAGCTTTTCCCAACTATGTTGGGGTCGGCTTCCAGTCTAACTGGATGCAACTGAATACCAGTATTTTACATGGAGCGACTGCCTATCTCAAAATCAAAATCAAAAGTCATTTATTCAAATTAGGCTGAGAATCAGCACTTTTCGAAAGTCAAAATTACAAAAGACAGTCCTCCAAAAACGCCCGCCCTTCAACACTTCCTAGTGCTATCGCTGGGAAGAAGTGGCGCACCAAACTCCCCAGCAGCACAGCTGTCTGTTCAATTAGAAAATACTTGATACTTTTTTCTTTCATTTTTTTTTAAAACGTTGCCTCACACTTGGAATTACTCCTGTATCGCGGGTGCGTTTACAAACATTTAAACTCACATACACATACAGCCAGACCCGGATCAACTACCATACAAATATTTGTTCCGTGCGGGAATCGAACCCGCGACACGCAGCGCAGCAGTCGATCGCTCAGCCACTGCGCCAACCGTAATACTTGATTGTATACAATAGTAGTTGTTAAGTAATTAACATTACAAGACACAGATCTGACCTCCACAACCCAGTTACTCGATAACACGATACCCCTTGGTAAGACTGGTTCTCAGACTTTCGGGCTTCTGATGAACCATAAAGACGGTCAAAGATCCAAGAATGACAGCCAGGACCAACGGCTTAGCGTGCTTTCCGAGGCACGAAGGGATCTCAGTATGTAAAGATGGTCACCCATCCACGGACCAACCGCAGCGAGCGTAGCTTAACCTGATCGATCGAACCATGCGGCTGCTGTTACTTAGCCATGAAATTTACTAATACGGCGACAAATCAAAACAACACGATTTCTGTACGATATTTATGTTAAAATAATACAAGCTTCTGCCCGCGACTTCCTCTTCGTGAAATTTCCTGTTCCTCCGACCCACCGCGTCGCATCGCATCACCTGCCCGCGCTATCACTTCGTTTTCGCTTCGCGGCCTTTCTGAGTTTTGCTCGGCTCCTTAGGGTCCTAGCGTAATGTCAAATATCCTATAGTCTTCCTCAAGAATTGCGCTATCAACAGCAAATATAATTTTTCAATTCCGACTGGTAGTTCCAGAGATTACCCCCTACATACAAACAAACAAACAAATTTTACCTCTTTATTTATAATATTAAGTATAAGTATAGATTAATATACACGAATTATAAATATATACGAGTTTCTTGCCCGTTGTTCTTCATAGGTAAGTACCTACTACTGCTTCATCTTTCTGACTGGCCGACTTCTTGACAATTCAAAAGTGCCTGTGATTGGTTTAATTAAAATAAATGGTTTGAGGTTGACACATAAAACGGGAAAAATCTCTAAATGAAAACCGCATCAGAATCCGAACAGGCACGAAAAGCGGCTTTGTATTTTTTATACTTGCAGAATGCTACATAAATAGTAACTATTAATAGAATGTTTATGCAAAATTGCGTCGAATTTGGCGACGCCTCATAATTATTATTTTTTTAATTCCTCCAAACTTATGGATTATTATTAAGCGGTTTACCCAGTTATTATTATAACGTCGACGATTCCCAGGCCGGCCAGTGTTATTATGGAAAACGCCACAACACTTTTCCCCACCTGGGAATCGGAACCCAGGACTTCATGCTCATGCCTTTGCTAATTTCTCACTCGGTCATGAGGGATTACGGCCCACTCTCTCTCACAGAGAAGAGGCCTGTGTCCCAGCAGTGACAACATTAAAACCCTGACATTAAAAACCTAAAGTTGCGTTCTATTTTCAACGGTAACAATAACCTTTCGGGTAATGCAGGCGTGATGCTATGTTACTTGCAGTTCTTCACGATGGTGGCGATGTGGTCGATACCGGTGCTGATGAGCGTCAAGAACCAGTGGTGGAGGTTCATCATCATCTGGAGTATATTCACCATGCTCACCGCTCTAGTCATAAGGAAGTCCACCAATAGACCCATGTCCGTTACTACACCTAGGTAAGTTGATGTAATTGTCGTCTAAACCTTTGTTTTGTTAAGAAAGTGGTAAACGGTTACTCGTAACGGCTGTACAAACACGGAGCGTTTCTTGACACCTTAATGTCAAATATACTGGTCTAAATAACAGATTTTCATGACGGCTGTTGTACTATAATGGAACCGTTTGCCTAGGTAACCAAATCTTTACCTACTTGTATACGATAACTACCTACATAAATGTAAAATGCAAAAGCAGACAGTGCGAGGCATGCGGAACTACCCATTGAGTGTGTAACCAGACTCTGGACCCAGGTTGGCCGAAGCAAGGAAAACCTGTTCAGATGAAGATTCATAGACAACCCCGCCTTGGAGTGTAAATGTGGTGCTGTTCCACAAACGATGGGACACTTAATATCATGTTTATGTGTCCTATCAGCTGCACATTACAGGAACCGATGGACGCTAGTGATGGCGCCAAACTTGTAGCCGAATTCTGAGCTGATTCCATTTAGATTGCCATCGACACATTAAAAAATGTGTGGTGACAAGATTGTATGGGATTTTTGAAATGTGTGTGTGTGTGGTAGATAAATGTGTTTCTATGTTTCACATTTATCTACCTCTAATAGTTAAAAAAAGTCCACTCTGACCCATCCCATTGAAACATCCTGTAGTGTTGATCCCATATAAAAAAAAAATGTGACTAATTTTACCTCTCGACAATTCCAGGCTAGTATACAAATGGTTCTACCTAATATACAAAGTGAGTTGCTTCCTCGGCGTGGTGGGCTACATCCTGATGATGCTGACGTTCTTCGGCCTCAACCTGGCGTTCGGCCACAAGCCGCAGCAGTGGATGGACGTGGCGCTCATGTTGCTGTTCTATGGCCTGTACTTCGGAGTCCTAGGAAGAGACGTCGCTGAGTACTGTACGGATAAAATGGCGGCTTCCATTGGGGTGAGGACTATTAATAGTTGAAACCTTTTCACTTTATTCACTTTCATTTATTAATAAAAAAATAAAAAAATAAATTTATTTATTTAACATAAAACGGCTAAGATCAATTACAGTAGTTAAAGACAATAAGTATAACATAAAGTCGACAACTACTCGACAGTCATTACGTTCATCTCAAATCACTCCAGACATACTGACAGAAGACCAGACAGGCGTTTTACTTTGTGTAAATTATTTCACCACCACCACTCTCAAAATGGTGAAAGAAAACATCGTGAGGAAGCCGAACCTGTCGTCCTGATATCCTAGAACCCAAAATTCGAAGACAGGTGACATCTACCAACCCGCGCTGATTATGATATTAAAGAGCCGCCGCTGCCGATCGCCTCTACGAGGACACGGCGGTGCTCTGCCCAAGCGGGGCAGACCTCCACCGTATGCTCCACCGTGTCCTCTGGGCGATCCTCGCAGTGGTGACACCCGGGCGTCTCCTCCCGCCTGATGATGTGCAGGAACCTCCCGAAACATCCCTGTCCGGAGAGGACCTGCGTCAGGCGGTAGGTGAGAGCGCCGTGACGCCTCTCTAGCCACTCCTCAAAGAGAGGTCTTACCGCCGCTATCGTGGCGTGCCCTGCGCTGGGTTGCGATAGTCGCGCCTTCCATTCCACCATGAGACCGCGCCGGAGGTCCGTCCGCTCCGCCGCGATTTGCCGCGGGTGCGGAGTTTCCCCGCGACGTAGTGCCTCCGCGCGCCAGTCATACAGGCGCGCGAGGACTATCGCCTCAGATCCCATGGCGGCAGTCCGGCAAGGAGGCCTGCTGCCTCGCCCGAGATCGTGCGGTACCCCCGGATAAGCCTTACGGCTACCACCTTTTGGGGCGCGTTCAGATAGTGTGCGGCTCGAAGCCGCAGTGAACGCGCCCACACCGGGGCCCCATAAAGGGCCATGGACCGCACGACCCCCGCGTAAAGCCTCCGGCAGGAGGCGTTTGGCCCCCTCAGGTTGGGCAGGAGCCGCTTTAAGGCGGCCCCGGCCCGTTCCAGTTTGGGGGCCCAAAGAAAGAAAACATCGTGAGGAAGCCGAACCTGTCGTCCTGATATCCTAGAACCCAAAATTCGAAGACAGGTGACATCTACCAACCCGCGCTGATTATGAGGATCATATTAAAGAGGCTGGGGTTTACATTTTGTGATTGCCACAACTTATGCACCTCATTGAATTACGTTTGTGTATTTTAGTACTACACTCAAGAGGGCATGCCGACTCGTCAGCTAGATAGCAACGTGTGTGCAGTCTGCGGCAACCAGCTGCTGGTGGACGTCAATGTAGAGGGCGTGCTAGGTATGTACACTCCGACAGATTAATCATCATCATCTTCATTTCAGCCGAAAGAAGTGCACTACTGGACATAGCACAGCCACTTCGACCAGTTCTGTGCTTCTCGCATCCAGCTCGCCCGCGTACCGGCAGATGTAGCGTTGGAAGGCCTTCCACAAGGTGGACCGATCACCTTGTGAAGGCCGCAGGAATCCGCTGGATGCGAGAAGCACAGATTAATAGCTTCATTCTAATAGAATATTAACTGGGAAGAGTCTTACTCTGCATACTATTGTATAGAATCAAGTTCTTCTAACTTAACAGACAGCTGTGCTTGTGGGGTTCCTTGCGCTACTTCTTCCCAGCTAAAGCACAAGGAAGTGATGAAGAGTGGGCGTGCCGGGGGACTGTCTTATCTAATTTTGACTTTAAGAAAGGACTGATTCTTAGCCTATTAGGAATTATTTACTTTTGAAATATTCAATCAAGATTGAAAACAGTAGAAGTTAAACAATCTTTTATTAGTTACAATCATTATTTTAATGTTTAGAAATGAGAACACCATAAGAGCAGTGGTGGCCCAGTGGTAACAGCCGCGACTTACGAGTAGTAGGTCGTAGGTTCGAACCCTGACAGGCGCTTTACTTTGTGTAAATTACTTCATCCCCACTGCTCTCAAAACGGTGAAGGGAAAACATCGTGAAGAAACCGGCATGTCCTAGAACCAAAAATTTGAAGACATGTGACATCTACCAATCCGCTCTGGGCGCGCGGTCGATAACGGCCCACTCCCTCTCACCGAGAGGAGGGAATATTATAGGCTGATTATGTATGTTATGTAATAATTACAGCATTTTTTTTTTTTTTCAAATAACTGATGAACTGACGTAAATTCCAACCCAGTAGGGTTCATAATCATGTACTGAATCCGTGTTACCAGGTTGCGCGTCGGTGTTCCTGTAATAACTTTTCTGTTGACACACCCTGACCGTGAGACATCCTGTCCCTATTTTCGATATAATGTTTTCCGGTAGACATTATTTGCTGTATTTAACTGTTCGCAGAGAACACATACAAGTTGACGTGCGGGCACGTTTTCCACGAGTTCTGCATCCGAGGCTGGTGCATCGTCGGCAAGAAGCAGACCTGTCCCTACTGCAAGGAGAAGGTGGACCTCAAGAGGATGTTCACCAACCCGTATCCTTTTATACATCCAGCATTTTATATTATTACCTAACTATAGTAGTAGCGAGGGGCGTGCGCTAAGGTAGCCCTGAAATTCAAATTTACTTAGGCTATTGGTATACCTCCAGAACGGAACTGTTTGTAAAATTTCATGTGTCAAGCCAAGCAATTCCTTAACGCGTCCTCAGTTGGGACCGGCCGCACATCCTCTACGGCCAGCTCCTGGACTGGATCCGCTGGCTGGTCGCCTGGCAGCCTCTCATCCTGTTCCTCGCGCAGGGCATCAACTGGCTGTTCGGCCTCGAATGAGGACAGCGCCGTCCATACAGGACCTCCGCGCTTACTTAGTGAACTGTGGTGTTTGAGGACATTAGTGTGTGAAGTGAAAGCGTTCTTTATATCAGCTCGGTGGTTTGTAAGCCTTTACAGTATAAAAAAAAGTTACGTCGAAGTAGTCTGAGATTTGGTCTAAGATCGATCTACCATCGGCTGTTATTTGGATAAGAGATAAAAAATTCAATATGAAATCCAAATCCGTTCAGCCGCGTCTGCGTGATTGAGTAGCAATTAATCAAATTAAAATATGAGGGATCGACCCCGCCTAGTTGGCCCAATACAGGGTCAAAGTAAATTAGCGAAACGCCGCAGACGTTATGGGTAAAGATGTTGCGTAAACAAAACAAAACCAAAAAAAAATGTTTTTTTTAGTTTATCGTATTCAGATATCGACACCCATCACGCCTGCAGAGTTTCGCGAGCTAATTTATTTTGAACTTTTATAAAGACTAGTCCTACCAATAATAATCGGTTGGGTCAGGTCGATCTACGTGTGCATATACGAGCGACACGCGTCGACGGCTGCAGTTGCCTCTGTCGTCGACGCGTGTCGCTCGTGAGTATGCAACTTAAGGCCGGATCTTGTTACATAAGCACATCTCCAGATTCGTACCTATGACACGCCATTGTTCGCTTTTATAATTGATAACGTGACGATATTGTCATGGACGTCCACGTCCAGAAAACGGATGGAAATACGTGGAACGTGCACGTATTTCCATCCATCGTGAACGGTAATTTAAAAGCGTCTTCATATATTTCCAAACACTTTAGTTCCCTGTGTTATCGTTATGCCGTGGACGTTCACGATAATATCGTCACGTTAGACATTATAAAAACGTACATAGACTACTCATTTGTCATTAAAACCTCACGCCGAACAATTTTCTTGCCGGTTGAACGCAATAAATTGGAACAATAATGAAGTCTATCTCCTATAGACACGATGTAACAACAATTAACTCCGCGGTACAAATATTAGCCAGTCTGCAAGATGGTGTCGGGCGGACCAGGGTGCGCGACTGCACTTTTTAGGGTTCCGTAGCAAAAACGGAACCCGGAATTTCTTCATTATATAATATTCATTCCAACTAGGGAACCCTTCAAAGTCTGTGGTCCGACACGCAGTTAGCCAGTTTTTTTTGTTTTTGAATAGTTCCATTTGATTGAATCATGTCATGTTTCCGTATTGATATGGCGTGTCATACAAGTGTACACACGGGCGACTCGCGACTGTTGCAGTTTCGTCTGTCGCCGACGCGGGTCGCTCGTTTGTATGCACACTTAGGCAGAAATATAGTGTGTTAAATTGTTCTACAGCAATAAACATATTTCATACAAATTGAATATGAACCCACTATAGTTTCCTGTTTCACGAATAAGTGGATGAGAAACAGTAATTTAATATTGCTAAATTTCTCTTTTAATTATATATTTTTCACATCAAAATGAAGAGATATTTCTACAGTTTAAAATTACCTCTTAAATAATTACTCTCCATTTATTTTGACCATTTACCTTTATGAATTTAAAATTATTTGATCTCTTGTCCAAAATTTATAAATATATTGTATTGATTAAATTTTATAAAATTAACGCAACATAATAATGTAATTCGTTACTATGCCGGAACGATATGAGTACATAAAATTGTATAATATATAAGAATATACTACACTATAGCGTGTCTCAGAAATGTATGGTCATATTTACGTAGTAATCGCGAAAAAATATCAACTGTACCATAGAAAGCTTCGATACCTACTCGACCCGTAAGTATGGGGTGGCTGATTATTTTTCGCGATTACAATGTTGGTCCCCTGGAGAAAGTTGTTCAGTTTGACGGTGTGCACGACAGCCTTAAATATGAGCACTCCTTTCTGATACATGTTTTATGCAACTAGTTACTAGGGGTCCACCTATGTCAGCTATTAGGCGAATAACGTACTATGGAAGGTAGAGGTACCCTCCATAGGGTAAACATGGGCGATTTTTAAACGCGGCGGTTTTATTTGGCGCGCTGGATTTTCAACCCGGTGTTGAGCCGAGCGTTAAGAATCCAAATGAGCGCGTCCCACTGTTGGATTTTCAACTCTCGACGTTAAGCACTGTGCTGAAAATCCAATAAAAAAACGTTCGTGCGTACCTGGGTTAAGTGTGTATAGTATAAATCATAATAGTAAAACCACCTAAGGGACTTTTCGCCTTATAGTTGACATGGGTTCTGTAAGGGTTATTAGATATATTTAAAAAAACTGTTCATTGCCAGTGCCTGGAAGTTATTGAATATATATTGAAATGGCAATGATTAATTAGTTTTTAGAAGATTAATCGTAATTTTATACAACAGTGTTGTATGTACAGTCATGCGGAAAAAGATGTTAACATTGCGTAATCTAGAAACGCATGCTATTATGGTTTGTATGATATAAATAAAATACGAGGGTTTATTTAAGATAAACGTGAAATGTATAAAAACCTCAAAGAGCATGGATTCGTCACGGCAGCTTATAGACACTAGTACCAAAAAAATTCGTGGCGGCGAAACTGCGTTGAGCGCACAACATCTGTCAAACCTCTACCCTTCAAAGCTGTCAGTTTCTATACGTCATTTATGTCAAAGTGCGAGTAGAACGGTGTCACAATTGGTTTGTATGGAAAGTGTTGACAATGTCGCCGAGCCGTCTTCGTGCTCTGTATATAACATGTTTCGACGCATTATTGTCTTTGTACATAATGGTAATCTTACGGAAAGTTGTATGTTACACTATGTAAATATTATAATACAAATAATAATTTTTGACGCGAGTCGTTATAATAATTTAGTAAGAAATACCGAGTGAACGATTTGAGAGCGTCGGTGTGATTACTCCACAATACATAACACTTCATGTAATCATGACTAAATCGTCACGATTACACGAATATTGAGCCCAAAATTGCACGGATGATTTTTCTCGTCGTTTTTTTCTTCGCGCACTCGGTTTCCAACGCTCTGCTTAGCGCCGGGAGTTGAAAATCCTACAGTGGGTTTTTTTTAGAAGCGCTGGGACGCTCTCTATTGGATTCTCAACGCTCGGCTCAACACCGAGAGTTGAAAATCCAGTGCGCGATAAAATCCCGCCGCGATATTTGTACACTTGTTTGCAAGGAGTCTTATATTCAGAGATCGGAATAGGTAGAGTATATTTGCCTAAAATTCGGAGTGGATAATGCCGCCTTCTGAAACCTTTAATAATAATCATGGCCTTTTCATTCCGAGAATTAAGAATCACGAATTATTTATTGGTGTTTGAATACATTAGTCACAAATTATTGTTTTGTGCTTATGTTCAATGCCAATGTGTAATACAAGGCACTTTCATTTAACAGTTTTATTACGGAACCCTAAAATCGTAATAAGATTCTTTAAAATAACAATTTGCTATGTTGTATTCAAAGTGCGATAAATAATATGTTATTTCTTCAATCCCAGGATGAAAACGTCTTGACTATCATGCCGGGATGTTAGAAGGAAGGAGGTATTATTACCCACTCTATGTTACTAACTTCTTTGAAGTTTAGGTAAATATACTCTACTTAAGGCCTATTTAGAAATAAGCCGTATAGCTGTCGCGCTTGGTAGCGATACTGTAGCTCTACCATGAGCTTGCACGGCCAAAACTCGCTAGTGTCTCCGTGTATAATATATATGAAATACTGTACAGCGCCCCTAGCGGTCACAGAAAGAATTAAAACTCGTACCATGAGCACTATAGATTTCGATAGGTAAGAAACCCAACACAATCTATTCGATAGTCGCTAACGTTACTCGATGACACAACAGTGACATATACGAAATAAAAATTCAACAATCACTAAACTACCTTAAGTAGTTTACTAACGGCCAACCTTAATATTTAGTCGGATTATTGACTGTCATAACATTTTTAGCATAGGCGATAGCACTACATTTACAAAACTTAAGTAGACATGATCTATCGAGTTTACCTTAGCGCCTGCGTGAGACTCCGTATAACTCATGGTGCAAGCATTATCGAAATCTATTCGATCCACGTCAATACGCTAAGTAGCGAGTAAGTTTTCGATAACAACTTATGGTAGACGTACTGTGGTCGAAAGTGAGTAACCAGTAGGCGCACCAGTCTCGCTACTGAATGCGACAGCGATAATAGACCTTTAGTCCGATCTCTGCTCAGAATATTCAACTATTATAATTTTTATTAAAGATATTATTTATTTAGCTTCCGCTAAGATAATAATATCGGTTTTATTCACTTATAAATTGTCATCAGGCGGGACTGATGACAAGTTCTAAGCTCACATAAAGTAGTATAGTATGTTCCAAAAGTATTTGATGAAGGTATAAAAAAACCCTGTTCAGATAAAATTCTTGAGCTATCACTCAGTAATGCCCGATTTCTGGAATAAAAATCAACGCAAAAATCAGCTAACAAATTATCAAGAGCGCGTAAACTACTGTGATCGGTTGAGTGAATTATTAACAGCCAATTTCATCACAGGTACGTTTTCTTCTCTGATCCGTTTGTTTATATTAACAATAGATACTTTTGGAACAGAGTATACATATATAATTGTTGCATTACATGTGGTATATTACATTAGGCGCATCACAGACCAAGGGCATATATGTAGTTTTTGAAGATTGTGCTGTATCATACACTTGTAAATGATGTGTGATTGTATTTTCTATGCGTACACCGGCATTGAAATATTGACGTAGGTATGGTCAACCACAGTAGCAATATTCGAACAGCTAGAAAACAACTCTTAAAGCTACGAAATTAAGGCGCTGTCAATGTCAAATTGAGCGTGAGCTGTGTTGGCCCAGAGGTAACGGCTCCGACTTACGAGGTGTACACCGTGGGTTCGAACCCAGACAGGCGCAATACTTTGTGTAAATAATTTCATCACCACTGCCCTCTAAACGGCAAAGGAAAACGTCGCGAGGAAACCGGCATATCCTACAATAAAAAAAACAAAGACATGTGACATTTAACAATCCGCACTGGGCCCGCGTGGTAGATTACAGCCCACTCCCTCTCGAAGAGAGGAGGCCCGAGTCCCAGCAGTGGGAACATTATAGGCTGATTGTGCTTATGCAAATTGTTACAATGCACGTGCGGTTGACTGTACGATAAATGTTTTGTGTGAGGCACCATATTGGTAGTTCTGGGCCCTGTACCACAAAACTTTACAGTTACAATTTACAAATTTGTAAACCCAGGTTCGCAGGGGCGCGTATTTCCCGCTAGGATTTTTTCCAAAATTTAAAAGTTTTGGAAAAAATAAGGTAAAGTTTTGTGGTATTAGGCTGGGAGTCTGAGATGCAGCTTACATGTTACATGGCGTGTCTGTTCCTACTTTTAATTCCTTAATTTCCCTTATACCTGTAACGCATTTTTTTCTTTTATTTATCCATTTATTTCAGGCATCAAGGCCCATATAAACACATACAATACAATATTTTGTTCGTGGCATTGGACTAGCAGTTTACAAACTTACTTCTTCAGCATCGTGAAAACTTATGTGAAGTGAGCTGTCATTCCACCTGATGCTAGGGATTGACACTGTTGACAGCTTACTTCAAGCTCACTTTACCTAAGTTTTCACAGTGAGATTTTTACAGAATAGATCGCAATATCATTAGGCTTTAACTTGTACACACAGTACGTTGTATTTAAAGATGAAGTGGGATTAAACGTAGATGTATGACCTTCAAAGCTCATTTCCGAATATTGAGAATTTGATGTAAAAAAATTGTCAAACCCTGCTCTGTGATGCCTTCAATGTAGCCTGCGACATTCAGAATTCGTTCTAGTGGTCGCAAGCGCTACTGCCAAGCATTAGGTTTTGGGTTCGATTCCCGAGTCGGGCAAAGTGTTATTGGGTTCCTTTATCTTGAACTACTAAGTAGCAGCCCGGTTGATGGCAATAGGCTCGCCTCCTGTTCATCATCATCATCATCATCATCATTTTAGCCAAAAGACTTCCACTGTTGTATACAGGGTTATTTTTCAAAGACCAGCCAATTTTAAGGATGTGGTACAGACCATCAAACTGAACAACTTTCTCCGTGGGACCAACATCGTAATCGCGAATAAAAATTCAGCCGTCCCATATATTTAGGTCGAGTAGGTATTGAAGTTTTCTATGGGACAGTTAATAAAATTTTCGCGATTACGCTATTTGTCCCATGGAGAAAGTTGTTCAGTTTTATGGTCTGTACCACATCCTTAAATTTGGCTGGTCTTTGAAAAATAACCCTGTATAGGCTGACCCCTGTTACATGGGACTTCAACATAACTGGAGAAATGTCGGTGTACTATAGCTACACCTCTGCCTATTCCTTAGGAGAATGCAGGTGATGTTATGTTTTGTGGAACCTTTCAGAAGCAGGTTATAAAGAGTCGCTGTTCCTACCTAGTTTCCTACGAATAATGTGTTCCAATATAGGGTGTCTATACATTTATACCATTCAATGAAACCGAACCTTTTGCGTTCCTTAGATATCTAAGTTTAGTTTACTGAATACTATTACAGTATTTACCCTATCCTATAATTTTTACAGTGATAGAGACTGGCGCCTATTCCCTTGTTCACAAACTAAACTGCACCCTTTTCTTCCTATTTCATTAAGAAAAGGACAGAAGATAAAATATTAGTTTGTAGTTGTACGTTATGCGTTCTTCTTAATAATATTTGTGCTACGCCATTCCATGAAACAACTATTTATGTGAATTTATTAAAAGTATTTTTGTAAAAAAAAAAAACGATCAATTAAGTAATGTATTTATTAAAATAATTCTTGTTATTTTGTACAAAAATAAATTATGTTTGGAATGTATTGTTGTTTTTTTTTTCGGCACATTTTAGATTGTTCGCGTTCTGTGCGCGTTCGTGGGCGTACACACGGCGGCCGGGTCAATAGTATCCCTCTACAGTCCCTTCATGTTACAGGCGTACTGATTCGGGGTTTGGAATACAAGTGAAACACACGGAGTCTGATGGTATAACTCATTTAATTAAATTTTGGAAGCGCTTTTAAGGATATATGAATACAATAAAGTGGTTGTTTAACATACTGATGTGTTTTAATACAGTGTCTTATTCTTTTGCCGAAATTCTCTGTATAGAAGGGTCAAAGTTGATCTCTAAACAGTAGTTCAATTTAGCATCTGACAAATAGTCTTTATATTCTAATCATTTCGGTAAGGGTCAAAGGTTTTCTAATAAGTATCTGTTTACGATGTAGTACAATAGCAGCTTATGTCTCGTTGTTAACAATGAATAAAGGGAATTTAAAGTAAGGGCTGGTTACATTCATAGTCCTTTTACCTCAGGCAAACAAACACTTGCATCACTGTCAAAATCACAGTGATCTTTATTCCCGTTACGATAAGATTGCTGTTGGGTATGTAAAATAATTTTGAAAGTACTGTACAAGGATCTTTTGGCGCGTGGCTAAAATTGGAACTAAAGCCGCCTAATAAAAAAAAACTTGCTTTTTTATCAATATATTTCAGGAATAAAAATTCTATAGATACTTTACCTCTATCTATACTAATAATCAAGCCACAACCTCTGGAACTCCTTGATTTTGAACTATTTGATTTGGAAACTCTTTTTGCATACAGCCCAAATCTTGAGGAAAGTTACAGACTATTAACATAGACGTTAGCATGACGCTACGACCCTCAGGAGCCAAGCAAAAAGAAAAACGTGAAAGGACGCTAAGCGAAAACGAAGTAGGTATTAACGCGGGCGGGCGATGGAGTGCGACGCGGTGGGTCGGGAACCCGGGACCAAAATTACACGCGGACGAAGTCGCGGTCAGAAGCTAGTATACCCCAATGAGCGCCCTCATACCACCGCATCTCCAGCCAATACACTGACACAGGTTCGCTAGCGCTCAGGGTGGAGACAAGATTTCTCTAGAACCCAAAGGGGAATGCCCGCCGACCATAGACACTTCGGCCCTGGGTGCACACATATAAAAGCATATGGAAATGATAATATGCAATTTAAATAATGAAATGGTAAAGGAATTGGTTTCAATCCGTAATCCAAAAGTCCGGATAGTTAAGATATTTTAGTTTTTATTTTCACAAATACAGTTTTGTTTATTTTATTGTTGCACGTTTCATGGCCAAAGTTGGGCATTTCTCTTTGGGTCACGAACAATAGATCTATTATCTCGTTTAGACGAGGACAGTGGCCACGATCGAGATGCGGGCTCGTAGGTTACAATCGGTAGAAGCAACCGCACTTGTGCTTAAAATATAGAACATAGGTAATATTTACTTAAAGACACGCTACACATTTCACAGTAGGTACGACTCTCGCAAGGAAATTCTTGTCTCTCAACGATCGAGAACCTCCCCTCGTGTAATTACGAAACAACAAACATTTACCGACACTTATTACAAAACTGGACGATTCCACGACCAAAAATAAGTGCAACAAAATTCAAAAACCTTCAACCTCCTTAAATAATCAAAAGGACATTAAATGTCTAAGGAGGTAGAATGTTATCTGACAGAAAAACCGGCAACCTAACATATTTTTCCAAAAGCCATATAAAATAGAAAATTCATCTTGTTCACTTATTTCCAAATGCTGTCAGAAAACAATTCTCTCAAAACCTAACATAGACAGTTTTTCACAAAAACAATGTAATTTTTAAAATAATAAAGTTTAAACTGGGTGTGTTTATATTTTTTTTATATTGATGATAAATTTTGTGTTGGGAGTCAAGATGCTGAGTCCATTTCGTCATTGCCCTTCGCTTAAGCACTTGAACCATGCTGCCCTAGCGATAACCAATAATAATCTCGGGCATGTTATCAGCGGTCTAGGTAAGACACTTTTTCATTTTGTTCGTAATGTCTTCACTTCCAGAGCCGCCATGTTCATGACGATACTGGAGCCCTGGAGGTCAGTGAGTCGAAGCTTTACGTGATGTCTTCCAAAGAGGAGCGAACACAATTTTGTCACCATGACTTTCGACTTCACCTTCACTCTGGGAGGGAATCAGGCGCTGTCGCAGTCCTAGATCTTCGGGGGTTGGAGACAAGTTGACCCCCCAAAATCATAGGACGAGGCTAGTTCGTCCTAAGATTTTGGGGGGTCACTTGTCTCGAGAACAGTTTCAAGTCCAAATTTGGGTTTAAGAACTTTATTTCTCTTAAGAACATAAAATTATATAATAATAACAGTTCACTTTTATTGAGATACACAGTACAGGCGATTATAACTAGTACCTACTATTAACATTAGTTACCTCTGGGCTGTTGGAGACATTGTAAGTTTATTACCTACTACAAAAACTTCATAGCTACGGTATCAGAGGAAATGTCCTGAAATTATTGGAATCATATCTAAGTGACAGATATCAGTGCACAGAGGTTACTAGAATTTATCCTAAGACTGGTTACAATCTATAAATCTGACCCAAGACTTATAAATTATGGCGTGCCTCAAGGGAGCGTCTTAGGGCCGTTGCTATTTTTAATATACATCAATGATCTTCCAAAAGCCACACGTCAAAAAATGGTATTATTCGCAGACGACAGTACGGCCATAATTGAATGCGATAATCCACATAATTACCAAAATGATATTAACAATTCTCTTTCTGAAATCATTGACTGGCTCAATAATAACAATCTGACTATAAACCTAAATAAGACAAAAGTCAATGCATTTTTATCAGCGTGAGAGTGACAATTTTTTTACTTTGGGCTATGAGTTTTGATTATTTTTGACTAAATGTACAGTCACGAGCAAAAGTATGTAAACACTCGGCCTTATTCAAAAGCGATTTACTCCTTTATTTTTTAATGAAATTTTATGTTGGTACGAACATAGCATTTTCGAACCAATGCGTTTATGTAATGTGTCGTATTTCAACGTTGCATTCGTTATTTCACGAAAAAATCGCAATTGAAAGTTGCCAAGTGTTGACATATTGGTGCTTGTGACTGTACAATCAGATTTTTTCGTGAAATAACGAATGCAACGTTGAAATACGACACATTACATAAACGTATTGGTTCGAAAATGCTATGAAATAAAAAAAAATCACTCAATCCAAATGCACATGCTCCAAGAATTTATAATAAAATACCAGATCAGATAAAAAACTTACCTGTTCACAAGTACAAGAAAACTTTGCAAAAAGTTTTAATTGACAAATGTTATTACACGGTTGACGAGTTCTTGAATGATTTAGCTTGTAACATCAATATTTTCTAATTTTGGTGCCGATATTAAAAATATTATTTTTTTCTCTCTTTGATATTTACCTAAGTACTGATTTTTTTTTTTTAATTTTTAATTTTTTTTTTCTTTAAAATTTATAACTTCCCATATTTGTATGTGTTACCATAGACAAAACATAGCGCACTGTATTTACCTTTAAGATCTGTAATTTTTTTTTTGTTACCTATGTTTTACAAATAATAAATGATTGATTGCATATTATTCTGTTTGATGTTATTTCAAATGTTGTAATGTATTGCCTTAATCTGCGTTTGAATGTGTTTATATTGTAACACTTTTTTATCTTCACCGGTAAACTATTGAACAGCCGTGCGCCTTCAACTAATATTGTTTTCTTGCCATAATTAGTGCGAGCGTGCGCTGGCTTTAACTGGATTTTGTTTGTATTCCTTACGGTGTATGTTATACAATTTACATGTAAAATCATTGTTATGTAGGATGTCGCCAGTTCATCAGGCATTCAGGCCATGACCCCCGTGAACCTGACCCCCTAGAACCGCGTCTGGGGGCATCCAGTACTCTGACAACATTGCCGGCTTGAAACATTATGGATCCTACTAATAAAGATTAAAACTATTTATATCTAACATGTAAAAATTTCTTTAACAATACCTACTCATCGTCTTCAAGAGACGGGCAGGTGGTATGCCATAGTTAGGGACAATATTCTTTAGGCAATTAGCTATTTTAGTTGTAAATAATTGTCTATTGCTATTAAAAACTACTTGTCATGCTACTACATACAAACTACTTATTATTATTCAAGTTACAATTACTCATACAAAACATTCAATACATATTTACACTGTACCTACACATACAGCAAACAATACAATTAATGTATTTGTATTAAAAAACAAAAAGCACAGTAGGTACCCAAGTTAATGACGACTGGTATGTTGTTGCAGCGGGTCGTCACAACTACGCAGACGACAAAGGACAAGGGTGCTGTAAAGACCTCTCACAGACCGCTGGCATGAAAGTGGAGCCATGGCCCAAGCACGACACGTCGCCGCAGCCATGGCGCGCCGAGTGCCCCCAGGAGCCCCAGCCGCCGAACTACGACCCGTACAGAATCAAGGTCCCCGAAACTGTCGTCCCACCACTCCCTCCAAGTAATGTCAAGGTACACCTACCCTTTTTTACATGAATTTATCGATACAAAGTTTAATGGAACCTTTGCGACATTCCTGAAACGGTGTTTGAATAGTGCGTTTGACGAAATCAGAGCCCTGCGCCGTGAAATTAAGTATCTAATGAAATCCAGCTTGTGCTTTGTTCATCAGCCGATCGACGTGCTGAACACCACCTCTGACGAGCAAAATCAAGACCGGCAAGCTGCCTTCCACCGCCAACATAGGTCAACTGGATACCACCAAGGCTACCACCAGCAAGGCTACCCGCAGAGCTACGAGGACGAGGAACACAAAAACGCGAGCTTCCTTGGACGACTCAAAGGCTTCTTCGGAAGACTGAGAGGCAAAGGGAAGCAAGACGGAGACACCATGATGACCGGCAGCCAAAACATCAACCGTACCGTTATTAACTCAACACATTGTTGACTCGACTTAAAGCTCTGGTCAAACTGAGGCGAACCGCGCGGGACGCGGGATGAACTTCGCTCGGGCCGATTGTGTCAACTAACTTGTATGGAGGTGTTCAAACTGGCGCTAATAGTCACGTGACTTCCTAACCATTAAACTAACTAACACGCGCTCGCGTCCCGCGCGGCTCAAGCCACAGTTTGAGCAGTGCTTAATTCAACTCGCAAACGGGACTTTATAATTATAATATACACACCCAAAGAGCATACTGAAATAGACTTTTTACAATACAATCAAATGGTTTCATTTTTATTATTATATAAAGTTATCGAGGGCACTGAATTTCGTCCAACGCACTATAACACATCCCTGCCGATAGTCCTGAAGTGAATAGTAACATTTTTTGACAGGAAATTCCGACTGAGGATTCGACGGAGCTGTTCAAAAATCCAACATTTAGTTTGCAATCGGGTTCTAATGTTCAAGATTTGTTCCACAATTCGCCTATTGTGCACCCAGACTACTGGAAAGATAAGCCTTCGAAGAGACTGGCCGAAGTAGTGAAGGAGGTGCTGCCGAACCTGGGCTACCACGGCAAGAACAAGTACAAGTATGCGTTCCACGAGCCGTGGAAGCCGCTGGACCGCATGGCTTTGCTGCAGGAGGCGGAGCAGCAGGAGCTCGAGCTGATAGGGGACACGTCCAGGACAAGTCTGAACGCAGAAACGTTCTAGGGCTCTGATTTCTCATTCGTAAAAAAAAAAATTGAATAAATTCTTGAACTTACGTTACTTAAAATGTCGCATAGTTTCTAATAAATTATCGTTTCTTGTTTGATTACTTGGGGCTTTTACTAATATCTTTTATGTACTCTACACACATGTAACACACGGCCAATGAATGAGACATGAAGATTTACTATTCAGTTCAATAACATGCGCACGCGCTGCGCTGACTCTTGTTTGACGAGCCTCTGTATCTAAGATGGCAGTCTCACTGAGCTCGATGTTTTACGCCCGATCACTTCAAAACTACGGACAAGTTTTCTAGCGACTTTGAGTATTACAGTTTTTACACACTTTTTAGGTATAAAATTTAAGGGTTTATTCTTTGAAAAGATCTGTCTTGAGGCGCAATTACACTTCGTCGTCAACCCGCATTCAGTATCGGAACGTTTTTGACCCAAACAGCCTTGTCGAATTCGGGCTTGTACTGGCAACTGTGAACTCTGGTAGAAGTGCACCAAGGAATCCTTATGTCAGGTGGCAGCATCAACAAATGCCGAAGCCGTTGTGTTGATACCGCACGGACACAATTGTTGAATATTAAAAAAAATCTGGTGTCACTGGGGACTTGTTTCGGGCTTTCTTTCCAGCTTAAGTAAACTAGAAAGCTGTAAAAGGTGAGGGACTTTTGGGTGTCTTTAGTAACGATAGCACTGCTTATACTAGTTAATTTTGATAATGTGTTTTGATTTGACCTTCCAGCCTATGATCGACTGCACCAGGCAGCGCGGGCCGTGTTCATTGAAGCCTCTGTTGGACCCTCCGCCGCCCCCGCCGCCGCCTCCCCCGCCCTTCCCCTGGATCTATGTGTGGGCTATGTTGTCCTTTTTCGGTACATTCGGTGCGGTCAGTATCTACATTAATTTTAACTTTAACGTACCCACCATAATCATTTGTAGGCAGGGACAGATATAAATGCACCACTGTTGGCACAAAATCGCATGGCTTCACTTTGTTCAAATATTGGCCTGCTACTAAAGTGTGTGGTAACCCTCTGAGATCCATGATATCTGAGCCTCTTTGTAGGCAAAATTTGCTAGCAGTTTTTGCATTTTACATTTGTAGTTTGGTCTTGACCAATTTGGTGAGTGTGTGTGTTAGTGTTGCCTTACTATCGATTGCCTATCGATAGGTTGTCAATACTGTCGTGACCTCGAAATATAGTCAGAATATCGATAGCCCTATCGATACCTACTATTGAAATTTTACAATTCCAAGAAATTGAGCAATACTATTGATAAAGTGCAATACTAGCGATAGTATCGATACTATTGGGTATTGATACTATCGATAGTATCGATACTATCACTATTATGGTGTATTTTACTGCAATCACTGTCGAAACTATCGATAGTATCGATACTATCGATACTATCGATAGTTTTACTACATCGATATTTACCCAAAGTTCAATAGTATTGCACCGGAATTTTCGTCAACATTATTAGTTCATTAGTATATTGAAAATAGTTGTATTATCTAGTAACTTCCCGTTATTGTATACTATAGATTTAATAATAAGTACCTACTCACTTAATTTATGCGACTGCGATTAGTTTGACCAAGAGTACAGAGTAATTCCTACCTACATTTAATAAATTATTACTAGTTTGCCAACCATTTGTAGATTTTAAAAGTGATTTGCGTGAGTGTTTGAAACGTGATGGTAGATAAAAATAAAAAATCGGCAATGTGGTCATTTTTTGAAAAGATTAATGACACAAAAATTAGTTGCAAGATATGGCGCAAAGATTATAAGTTCTGCAACAATACCTCGAACATGAAGGATCATCTAATGAGGAAGCATCCAGAGGTATTGTCACAACAATCTACTTCTAAGGAAGGTGAAAATAGTCTTACGACTAGCACTGAACGAACCTGGGAAAAGTCAAATAATAATTCTGATAACAAATACACCAAGAACTCTTCAAGTATAAAGTTTTTAGATTCAATTTTTGTAAAGATGATTGCAACTGATTTACAACCGCTTAGACGTTCTGAGCACAAAGGGTTGAAAGAGTTTGTCAACGCGCTTGATTCGAAGTACGAATTACCGTCAAGAACATATATCGGCACAAATCTACTTCCAAAATTATACAATACTATGAAAGTCGATCTAATGGTTATCCTTAAGGCAGTAAATAGTATTGCCATTACTACCGACTTGTGGACATCGCCAAGTAACCAAGGCATATGTGCAATAACCTGTCACTTTATTCTCAAAAATAACCTACATGCTGCTTTGCTGGAAGCTGTGTTAGTAGAGGGTCACCACGACGCTGAGAGTTTAGCATTGGTATGTAATTTAACTATTTCCTATAAGTATTCTCCATTTAAGGTCCTACACATGCAATAAGCAAAGAAAGTAAGGGTCAAATTCAGATTGGTTTCCAATTAGGGTTACATTTAAATGTTTAATTAATTTCGTAATATTATCATATTATATTATTAATATTACAAGTGACCGTTGACAAATCGAGGTTATTGACCTCTCTAATAGCAGTTGAATCGCATCTTAGCTATATTACAATAGCACGCCATAAATATATTTAAATATTTAGGACATGGAATTTGAGTAAACCAAGTATGGCAACACAGAGCTCAATTTTGCCAACCTTAGGGGGCCTTAGGGGGCTAGGGGTAAAGTAAACGGTACTTTTATCGTAACTTGTTGCCATTTGTGTTTATTTCGTAAAAAGGAGGACATCAATAGGTAAGTAAGCCCTTAACGCATTTTTATTTTTAGGCTATTGAAACGGTTTTGACCCATTGGAACTGTCGTGGAAAAGTAGTAGCTCTTGTTGACAATGCTGCCACTATGATCAGGGTGTCTGAAATTCTGCAGTTGCGACATATCCCATGTTTTGAGCATAGCTTGAACTTAATATTAAAAGATGTTTTGAATAAAACAGAACTTTCAACCCTGCTTGAGAAATGCAAAGGCAATTGTAAGACATTTCAAACATAGCACACTGGCTTCGGACAAATTAAAATATTACCAAAGAGAATTAAATAAACCAGAGCTAAATTTGATTCAACACGTCGTTACAAGATGGAACAGCTCACTTTACATGTTTCAAAGAATAAAGCAATTAAGAGAGGAATTAACTTTGGCTATGAGTCAACTTCCAAATTCACCACCAACCTTAACTATAGATGAGTACGATTTATTAGGCGAAATTGAGAAAATATTCGAACCTATTGAGACATGCATATCGGCTATATCTGGAGAAGAATACTCCACTTTGTCACTTATTATTCCATTAATAAAAGGCCTTTCATTGGCAATAGCTAGTATATAAAAACAAAATTTGTCTGAAACTGCCAAAGCTATCGTACAACATATAAAAGTATCTGTCAACATGAGACTCGAAACAGTATGAGAGTAGAACACCTTGCCTAGCACACTACTTAATCCACATTTTAAAAAAATGGGCTTTAAAACTGAATGCGATGCCGACAGAGCAATAAACTGTGTTCAAAGGGAATATTCCAACTATTTAGCAAGAATACCTCTAGTTGCAACCACAACATCAGAAACGAAAGTATCTGTTTCATATGAAGGCAGCGCATCTAAAAAGACAAAGTTGAGTAATTTGTTCTCTTTTTTGACAACCCCACAAAATATTAACTGCACATCTAATGCAATAGTTGACATAAGACAATATCTTGAAAAACCTATTATTCCGACAGCAGACTATCCTATTGAATATTGGAATTATAGTTTTAAACATATAGCGTTGAAATACGTATTCCTGGGAGTTCTGTTCCTTCAGAGAGATTTTTTTCGAAAGCCGGCCAAATTGTAACAGAACGCCGAAATCGTCTAAGTACAAAACATATTAACCAACTATTGTTTATAAATCAAAACCAAAAGTTATTCAAAAAGTAAAGCCAAAAATGCTTATTTAATTGACATTGACATTTGTGTATTGTATCAATGTTAAGTGTCGTAGCTGCACATTTGATTTTCCCACAATTGTTAATAAGGTTTAATAATGGTTAAAATGTAGATCTTCATCTTGATTTGATCCTTGATCCCGTGTATAATCGTCCAAATTATGACTGTATTGCGTATATTCATTGTTATCTAATCGAGGAATCTGAGATTGTGTTTCAATTTCCTCACTGTCAAAAATCAATACCACAGGCCTTTCTTGAGCTAAAAAAAATAAAAAATATTGTTATCGGATTTACTTACGGGTTTATTTCGGGGTAGGTAGCCAGACTAGTTTCAGCAGCCCAATTAGATTAAGATTCCGAAATAAACCCGCGAGTAAAGCCGATAACAATATTAAGGCGCATGCTCCGATGCAGAGCGCGAAATTCAAATTTCTTACGTTTCTTAAAAATTGGAACGTTGTTTAAACTTGTATTTTGATTAAAAAAACATATTCGCGGTTGTATTAATGATATACTTTTTAGTAATAACCATAATTTTCATTAATATAGCTTTAAAAGTAAATAATAATATTTTCGAACATAATCATACTTTGGGGTAATATCACTCAGAACATAGATTTTGACATGGATTATGATTATTATTAAGTAAATATATCAACAATATAGTCGGCAATTATACTTATTATATATTACTTTATGAACTTACAACTTAAAACAGCGTTGTAGTATGCAAAAAACGTAAAAAATGCCGCCCTTCATCTTAAGTGTAATAATTGTATTTTAGGTAAAAATATAAAATGTTGTAAGGATTATTACTTACCCATTTTAAAAAAACAGTTACTGACCAAGATAATATTATTAATTAGTAAATTCGATGGTTAACTTCACTTTTTCTGCATAAGTCGCTAATAAAGGTTTGAATCCAACACGATACTATTGAATTTTGGTAAAATATCGATGTAGTAAAACTATCGATAGTATCGATACTATCGATGGTTTCGACAGTGATTGCAGTAAAATATACCATAATAGTGATAGTATCGTAACTATCGATAGTATCAATACCCAATAGTATCGATACTATCGATAGTATTGCACTTTATCAATAGTATTGCTCAATTTCTTGGATAGATACTATCGGTAGTATCGATAGTATTGTAAAATTTCTATAGTATCGATAGGGCTATCGATATTGTGACTATTTTTCGAGGTCAACTATCGATACATCAACTATCGATAGTTAGGCAACACTGTGTGTGTATTTTGTATTTCATAATACTTCCTTTGTTTAGACACGCCAAGTCTACAGTCTATTATAATAAGATTAATAATATGTACCTACCTATAGACTAAGGATAAGTAGATATTTTTCTAAATGCCATATCGAAAAAGTACAGGGTGGGCAAATAAGCGGTACCTATACACTTTATTTAAAAAAAAACTGAAATATGAAAATTATTAAGTATTTTTATTTAAGGTGGATGCTCCAAGGTAGCCCGCGAAATTCAAATGTTCTTACGTTTTTTGCAATTTGCTGGTCAGTACTAAGTTGTACGTTGATTAAAATATGATTCGCGGCCGTAACAAATATGTATTTACAGAATTATAATCATTAAAGTCATCAACACAACTCTATAAGATTAAGTAATCCTACTGAATGACGATTTCATGAAATCTTGACATTTTACGATTATGCTAACTTAACAAGTTGTATTACTGATTCAAATGATTATAATTCTGTAAATACATATTTGTTACGGCCGCGAATCATATTTTAATCAACGTACAACTTAGTACTGACCAGCAAATTGCAAAAAACGTAAGAAAATTTAAATTTCGCGGGCTACCTTGGAGCAACCACCTTAAGGGCTGATTTTTCCAACGCCAGATAATTTAATCCGAGGAATAATTAAAAATTTTTGACAGTTCTTCTATACAGAATATGTCAGGCGTCAATTTTATTCTACGAATAAAAATTATCTTTCGATTGAAAAATCGGCCCTAAATATAGTATTTTGGGCCGGCAATTCAGTATGGAAAATAATCTCAGACAAATTTTCACCTCTAGCAGCATGGCAGATGTGAACCCTTTTCACTGCGTTTTTCATGACATTTTCACACATTTCCTGCGTTATTTCAGTGACTGTGTCTCAGATATTTTGTTTTAATTCTTGAAGGTTCATTGGCCTGTTAGCATAGACACGTCCCTTTAGATAGCCCCACAAAAAAACGGGTTGCACTCCGGGAGTGCCGGCAGAAGTGAAAACTTAAATATTAACGTTGTGCATTTTTGATATTTTGGAATGCGGTTTGCTCTCCCTCCGTCTTACGAATTTTCGATCAGGTCACGTGTCCTGACGCGAGTTTTAACATTTTTTACCCATCACAACAAAAGTGCACAACGCCGCTAAAGACGTTTTCACTTCAAAAAAGTCAGGAGCTGTTAAATCCGCGGATGTTGGG
Organism: Apamea epomidion; assembly: GCA_947507525.1. NCBI lineage: Eukaryota > Metazoa > Arthropoda > Insecta > Lepidoptera > Noctuidae > Apamea > Apamea epomidion. The sequence continues at coordinate 1,441,059 of OX382239.1, forward strand.
GGCCAATCAATGTCACCGTTTCTCGAAATTAATTGACCCAGAAACGTCCTTTTCAATGTCTCGATTGTGGCTCGTGCCGTATGACATGTGGCCCCGTCTTGTTGGAACCACATTACGTTTCCTAAGCCCAACTGATTCACTTGATGTAAGAAAACTGCTTTATCCGTTTCAATGCCATGCTGCTCAAATTTAAACACTAAACGAATTATTGTTAGCCGCGAAGATAAGTGATTTTCACCAAAAATTGGCCGCAATTTTCTTCGAGTTTCCGCAATACATGATTGGGTTGAGTAGAATGTTTTAATAAATAAAACACTTTGTTCAGCCGTAAAACGCTCCATAACAAATTTGGCGTATCTACACAAAATAATTTTCATGAAACAACTGTCATATTTGCCGCCAAAACAAAATGGCGGCAAAAAAAAGTTGTATACCTCCAAGTAGCCCACCCTGTATTACAAATAAAGAGTCATTGCCGTGCTTTAAAATGACGAATGATAGGTAATGGATACGATATACATTATCAAAAAAATCTTACGACAGTGGGCTAGTCAGGCTACAGCAATGAATTTAATAAAAATATTTGAAATCTGCCAGTACGTCCAAAACCAAGCCCAGACCTCTGCACGACTGGCGGCATTTATTGAAACCATGACCTCACCGGAAGCCAGCTTTGTCTACAAGAGAGCATCGAAAGGGGTGAGGGCTCGCGGAACTCCAAACACGACTATTAGAGTGTCTTCGTACTGAGTGTACGTCCAGCGTACGCGTTGACATCGCGTAGACGCTGCGTAAATACATGCGTCGCACAAGCATCGCATAGAAGGTTTGGCACAGAAACTACGTCGTGTTTGCGCTGCATCTACGCTGCTCGTACGTTTAACGAACGCCTGCACTGGACCAACAGTACAAAGCCACGCAAAACAAGTCCCAACTAGCAAAGATAGCAAACATGAATATACGATTGCTGAACTTTGACCTGACACCGTTATTTTTTTTAATCCTGTCGGTTTCTCTTAACCATTATCTCTCCAGAATGTTAATCGTTGGGTAAGGTTAGGTATTTTAAAGTTTAAAACACTTGTCCAGGTTTAAGGGGTTTTGCGATAGGCTGAACCGATTGCTGAGCCGCATGGACGAATATCAGCCAACCAAATAAAGTAAAATAATTATACTTTTACTTATTGCTGTTTTATACTCAGTGGTAAGTATTGCAACATGTGTGTGGGTCGACCTTTAGGGTCTATCCATGTAGCGGGATCGTCCGAAAGGGTTACCGCTGCCCTGGTACATAAAGGGCTAAGGAAGGAACACGGGTGGGTTTTAGTCAGTAAGAGTCTGACACTCCCTTCTGCTCCACCCAGAGCGGGAGGGGTCATTTGATGATTTCCCATCCTGAAAAAAAAAAAAAAAAAAAGGGTCTATCCATTGATTTTTAGGGTCAGGGCATTCTATGCTATAGATTAAATTTTTGGTCGATTACTTAAAAATTGCTCTGCCATACATTTTGACCGCGTAGGTATTGCAATTTTCTATGAAACGGCCGTTCTATTGTAATCTCCGGCTGTGTCACCTCAGGGACGCTAACGACCTCATCATCTTCTGATTCTGTGACTGTGGGCCATCGGCGGCGGTACATGCTCTTCTCTAGCAAGGAAGATGGTTGCGACCACTTCTTCTAGCAACTGAGGCTGTAGACCCTCCATGAGTAAGCCCAGACACGAAGTTTCCCTTGGACGGCACGATGTTGGCAACCCTAGACGGGGATCCGTGGAAGGTCCCCACGCCACAGAGCCTCCTTTGCCGCACGGTACACCTCATACAGCGCGGCTCCTTGTAGCCTTGAAGGGCCTGACCCAAACCTGTGGATAGAACTTAAGGCAACGTCCAAATAACAAGTCACAATAGTTTACGTACATTTTCACCTATCTGGGTAAACTCAGTTGATAATTCCAAAAAAAATATTTTAGACTACTTTCTATTCTTATATCCTGCTCGCACACACGAGGATTTGCTACTCCTGGGGCCATATTATAAAGTATTATTGTCATTTTAATTCCAGTCCTTAAAAGAGATTGTGCTATCGGTGATGTATAGCTCCTCTCTCTCACGCTAGAATCATGATGGCATTAAAAAAACTTCATAATACGGCACCTGTTATGTGGCTTGTCTGGCACAGATTAAGCGTTGGTCGTTTAAACGTTTCTGAACGATAAAACTCATGTCAATTTCGTAATATTGTACTCGTTTACGTTAGAAATTATTAAAAAGCGCACAATGTCACTCACACATTTTCACGCCCCTGCTTCAATCTATGTTCAGCGAGTCAGCGAGGCTTTGTCTGGATATTATTTGCGGCTCTGTGTGGCGTCGTCCGAACTATCTAGTACATTACAACTGCTCAGCGTCGCGTCGCTGTCCCGCCCCGCCCCGCCCCGCCCGCTGTGTGCAGAGACCTTAAGATTGTCTCGTTAGCCTAGTGGTCGCAAGCACTACTGCTGAGTCCGGCTTCAATTCTCAGGTCGGGCAGAGTTATCGGGTTTTTCCATGAGGAAGTTCTCAGTAACAGCCCGAAGTCTGGATTTGTGTTCGGTTGCTGGCAATAGGCTCGCCCCCTACATGGGACTAAATCAACATAATTGACGAAATGGGTGTACTAGGTATAGGTACACCTCTGCCTAACCCTTCGGAGTATACAGGTGTAATGTTGTATTACGTTATGTAGTTAAGAAAGCAAGCTCTTAAATATCGATGTTGATAATTAGTTTAAAATCTAAGTTGAAATAGCGACGAAATCTGGCCTGGCTCTTACTCCACGCGACAAAATAATTTCGCACGTTTAAGCGACCAACCTACCAGACCAAATGTGGGAAAACCGAAAAAGAGAGAATTAAGTATATGACATTCATTGCTTTGCTAGTTGGGAACAATTTAATTTTCATTAGAGATGCAACGGATATCCGTTCAATATCCGGCATTCGGTACCCGGCCGGTCCTTCAGAAGTTGTCATACAGCCAGATAAGACACTGCTTTTGGCAATCTTGTGCAAATATCTATCTATCAATATATTTGCACAAGATAGAAAATAATATGTAGTTTCTGCCTACCGCCAGGGAAAAAAGGCGTGCGTTTATGTATGTATAGAAAACAATAGTTACAATGTAGTATAATATTATTAGATTCTAAGTTTTTCTACTAAATGATATGTAAACCTCTCTTGATGACAAGTGATAATTATTTTGTAGGTAGTAAAACCATTGCGTGTCAGACATGATACAATTGTTTTGCATTTTGGTTGGTGTAATTCGTGTTTTTTTTTTTTAATAATATAAAATGTTTTATACGCTTTCTTGGCAGTTAAAAAGTAGACGAAGACTTTCTTAGGCTATCCTGTTTAGACGATTTAAAGTTATCGTTTTCGAATAACAGTTATTACCAGTTCGCATGTTTTTTCGGAATTTGCCAAATATCCAGCTGCCGGATATCCACCTATCCTATTTGTCAAAGCTATGATCTGTTGCATCTCTAATTTTCATTTTCTTTCAGATGTATAAGTTGTATTTATGGAGAGAAATGAAGCGGAAAATGAGTGAAAAAGCAGTATGTAAGTGAAACATTTTCACTGCTTTTTATTATTCTAAGAGTTTTTAACATGTCATGCCTGTATTCCGCAAGGAGGAATGTACTCCTGAATGCTTGTGTTGTACAAGCATCCAGGAATACAACCAACAAACCCACATTTTACTCGTTACGACGCTTAACACCCATTTAATAGAAGGCGCGCGTTTTGTTATCATAAACCAGACTCCGGGATTCTACTGAGAAATTTCTTATGGATAAACCCCATTTTGCCCAAACCGGGATCAAACCTAGGACCCAATGCTCAACAGAGTCGCTCTTACATAACCCAAAGTGGTAGTTTTGGGAGGCACTTGTACTATACGCCTCTTGATACCCATGAAGAATACAGATGTGAGGCGTATCATAACTCGTATTTGTTGTTTAGGGCGACCTCGAAGGAAGATTAAACGGCCGTATTCAGAACGGGATCTACCTGATTGCGTTCAGTATCTCATCATAGGCACCGGCGCGGCGGGCTGGGCTGCATATCGGGCCATCATGCAACATGACAAATACGCTAAGGTAAAATACACGATACAAGAAATGATCTGCTTGTATAATTATTAATACTGACGAAACGGATAGTTAATACAGCTGGATACTGGATATCCGGCCTGATGGTACCCGCGGAGATGAGCATACTAGCGCTCGTCATCTTAGGGACCATGTTAAAACTCATTTATTAAACGGGTCTTATCCATAAACTATTAATTATTCAGGTATTCTTCATAACCAAAGAAGACTCATTACCATATAAACGGCCGCCTCTCAGCAAACATATGTGGTGGAATATGGACCCGCCCGACGTACAAAAACTCCATTATGTAGAAGATGAGAGAAGAAAAACGTTAGTCATCCTTTTTTTTCTAGCAATTTCAAACGCCTGGTTTGCCTTGATAGTCTTATCTTAAGTTCGAGAATAGTTTTATCTTCTTCTACATCACGCAGCCGTTAGTCTGGTTTTAACCTTTATACAGGTTATTTTTAATTGGCTAGCTAATCTCCGAAGACGCGAAGGGTTCGATATCTAACGAAAACGATAAAACAAAAAAAATGTGAACTTCACAGTTGTGATGGGCATCGAAGGCAGGATACAACAAGAAAACCGTTTTTGTCAACTCATAACTCAAGTAACAATAGTAACAGCTGTCGTTGGCCTCGCAAAAATTAACATGAAATATTTTTACTTTTTAGTTTACCGTGCTTAGATATCGATCCGTCACGTCTGCTGAGTTTAGCTAGCCAATTTAAAATAACCCTGTACAAAGGTTAAAAACATATTTGGCTTCGCTACAGTCTGGTAAAAAGTTTGATGTTATAGAGCTTCGTTTCTGACAATCATTACCTGTAACCTGTGTGATGAGTGCCATATTACGGATGGTATTTTTTTTGTTGAAATCTATATAGGTATCTATATAGGTACTGTAAAGCTCCGGTATCCTAGAAGAGCGGTGGCCAACATATAGCGTCCGCTTTTTGCCGGGGAATAACGTTACTGAAACGTTATTTAAGAAAGTAAGTGGTTGTGTTTTCCTAGAAAGCGATTGTGGACACCGTAATGTCAAACCCGGCGGCCATCATTATCATGACAGCCATCACTGCGGCCGTGATGTGGTGGCCACAGCACTTCTAGGAAGCCGTCGGTTTATTTGAATGGAACTGCAGCCAGTCTTACGAAAATAGTACTCGTATAAGTACAAAGTAAAATCTTAGTAGTGTGAAGCATAAAAAATAATAGGTATATTTTTTTGACAACTCCAGGATGTTTAATGCAGAATGTATAGATTTTATGGACCCCGTCAAGTTTTATCGAAAAAAGATGGGTCCGGCGGTGTCCATAGCATCCGGCTGGTGTGTCCTGAGGATCGACCCTGACGACCATGTGGTCTGGGTGAAGACCTTGTGTGGGGAGCGTCCGATTTACTACGAACGATGTCTTCTCGCACCTGGTGAGCTAACCTGCGGGGGGTGATTGCGGAACACACTAATAGTAGCAATGTCTTTCATTTTGACAGTTCAACAACATTCATTGCATTATCTACGTTGTTGAGCTGACAAATTTTTCGAACATATGAAGCAATGGATTGGCAATATCCTTCAAAATGATCCAGATTGTGATAGATAGTGTGTTACGCAATTAGGGTGCAGGCTGTTTACATACCCGTAGCACTTATCAGTAGGACTCTTTGTGAAGGAGCTCTTCCGGGGAAAAGTACTACCAGCAGTACCATCATACCTATGTATTTCTGCAGATGAGTAGCGCTGCTGTGTTTCGGCTGGAAGGGTATGGGTACCGGTGTAGTTAAAGACTTATGAGGCATCGCTGCTTGTGTAGTATCCAGGGTTACAAGGCGTCTGTGATGCCTCTGGTATTGTAGAGGTCCAATTTCCATTAGATGAGGTGTTGGCTTATTAGACGTCCAGATCGCTTAAAAATTCTATCAGGGGTAAGAGTTAGGGCATTACGGGCTCTGGGTAATTCAGACTTCATCCGCAGCATGCCCTGACGAACGTGGACCCAGACCAGAAGGTCCCTCAACTAATCCAGTTGTATACAGGTTGGCAGGGACATCGACGCACAACCTTGAATTCAGTACATGAGCCTCCCCACTGCGTAGAAATATTTAGTCGCCTATTGAAAAAAAAAAAAAATGAGCTGTTTCGTACAAAAGTGCAATACCTATGCAGTCAAAATGTATGGAACAGCAAATTTTTGTTTCAAATAACCGACAAAAATTCAACACGGTTCTAGAATTGACGGGGTCCGCTAGGGCCGATGCCTGCCAAGGCCGCGGTTGTTCGAAAGAGATACCGTGGACCCTGGCCAAAAAAACAAAAAAAAAGGGGTTTTAGAAACATGATGTCTCTGCCACCCTGAATATGTAGATGCATTAACCGTGTGTTGCAATGAAAACATTTTCTTTTATTTTTTGTGCAGGTGTAAAATCCAAGAGCTTAGCTATCGTCAAGGCTGCGCCTAAGGCAGTACGCGACAAGATTTGCAAATTGCGTACAATTAGGGACTTTGAAATTGCATTTAGGTACGAAAATATGTTTTTGTTTTTGCCAATATACAGTGTACGCGCAAGCTGTTCCATGAAATTCTGGATCCAGCAGCGTTGAAATATTTCATCGAACAATGTAAAAAAAAAAAACCGGTGTTGCATTCATTTTGTTCGTGCATCAACATTCAGCTGTTGTTACACGCAGCACACAACACGACACAGCGCACACAACACGACACAGCGCACACAACACAGCATAGCGGACTACCAATATATTACCTGAAAAGGAAAATAAATCAACTTTGTAAAAATCTCTTAGACGTACTAGAAATGGATGCTAGTACTTAAACATCCCTCGTATCAACAAGCGAGACTTGGCGAAACGCACTCATGAATTGAATGTAATAATACACTTAGACCGTTATTAAAACCCAGATTTCCTTCCGAAAACAACAAAAAGGCATTCTACTTCAAGTTTGATGTGTTCGCAGGAAAGTAAAAGAGGCGAGTCATGTCACAGTGATCGGCGCGGGCCCCTTGGGCTGCGAGCTCGCGTGGTCTTTAGGCAGGATGAGTAAGTTAGCACTTCAGAGCGCCAGAGTAGCGACACACCTGCCGAAATTACGTCGCTGTACTCAGCTAAGGGCGAATTTTACCAATTGAACTGCGTTCAAGAGCGTCAGGGTCATCATTATTCACATTCACCCTAACTGTAGGCAGTACGCTTTGAAGCTTAACGTTGCTATGACGCTCTATGTCCGAAATTACGCGACGCAGTTCTTAGTCCATATGCAAAGAAGGCGCTATTGTCGAACTTCCACCCAAGCACGACCAACGTTTAGCCAGATAAAAAGCTTGTTTAAAAAAAATGCATTAAACTTCCGACGCGTATTTTCCGTAGATGCGCCGCTAGACTGAATAAATTGGCATATGATGGAATTATTTACAAAAAAATATGGCGCAAGAGTAACCCATATTTTCTAACCGTATTTTTCCAGATACCGTCGTAGAAAGGAAAGAAGATGTTCCCCCAGTAGAGATCGTCCACCTGTACAAAGACAAGGGGGTTCTCTCCGGCATCCTGCCAGAGTACCTCGGAGAGTATGCGGCGGAACAAATCAAGTGTGCAGGGGTCACACAGATTCCTAAAGGTATGTGGGGTAACGTCTCACCGTTCTACGAACTATAGGGCTACAAGGGTCTTTAGGCGCGTGGTCAAAATCGGTACGAACGCCGCCATTTTGGTTTTTCAATATACTGGGTCAAATGAAATTGGCTAACGAAACTGCAAACGTGATGGGTGTCGACTGTCGATATCTAAACACGATAGAATACAAAATTAAATTGTTTTTTTAAGGGGGGGCAACACGACGGCTGGTAGTTTTTTATTTGAAGTTAGAATTGAGAACATCTGTTTAATTTTGTTTTTTTCGTGTTTAGGTATCAAAACCATCACCATCACGTCTGTATATCTATAGTTATTTCAAGTGACTACACTAACTGCGGAAGATGTCCTCACAAAAAAAAACATCAAATTAATTTATTTTTTGTTTTATCATGTTTAGGATATCGATACCCATCACGTTTGCGGAGTTTCGCTAGCTAATTTAATTAGAACCTGTATTTCACAAAACACTTGCACAAAAGTTTACGAACAGTGCCCCCTATCAACATCATTCAAGCGCCAGAAGGATCTTATAGCAGTGTACTTACCTCTTGTCCGAGGTGAGTGTTGCCACCTAGGGCATGCAAAAACTAGGTTGTTCAAAAACCGTTTTTGTCGGTTTTTTTTTTCAATTTTTATTAAAGAAATGAGAAATATGTCTGAAAATACATATTTTGTCATTTTCTTATCCTAATATGTATTTTTTTACGTTTATCTCACTTATTTTTATAATAATGAGCATTTGTTTGTTATCCGGTTTTTACGTTTTAAATTTTACATAAACATTAACATCACAAAAGCAAACTGACAGCAAAGAAAGTAAGAAAGAGAGAGAAGGAAATAGGTGTTACTCTGGCCATTTGGACAGTTATGTTTAAGTAATAGGAGCGAGCTCATTGCCATCAACCGGCCACTACTTACTTCTGACTACGGGGCTGCTGCTAGTAAGAAATATTAAACCTTGAAACCAAAAAATTCTGTGCCCGACCTGTGGATTGACCAAAGGACCCCATGCTCAGCAGTCGCACTTGCGTCTACTGGACCAATGAGGACTCGACTTTTCATTGTTTAAGATTTTTTTCCTAATTTATGCAATTGTTCATAAATGCGTTTGTTTGTTATCTAAAAAGTACGCCCAGTGTCGCATCGTGTGGCTTCACCTTTAGTTAAATGTATTATAGTGACTGATGCGCTGTGGTCTGCTTATAATTATGATACTTATGTATATTTTATTAAATCAACCTAAGGGCCGGTTGTTTCAAACGGTTGGTTAACAATAATAATAATTGCTTTATTTCAGACCATGGTGTCCATTTTGTTAGTAACAATGTTCTTATAGACTAGTGTTAGTAATAATAGGGGTTAAAGTATGAAATTGCCGTTTCATTGTAATAGGTACTTCGAATTGACATAGAACCTTCATGGTTTGAGATTTTTAGGTGAAACTTTTTTCACATGGTACCTATGAAGCTCTTCTTTTAAAAAATGTGCAACATTCGATTATCGACTTTCAGTTGTTTTTTTTACTCAGCTTAGACGAAAGATGGATACTTCGAAAATTCGAGTTATTTTTGAATACGAGTTCCGACGCGGAACTAACGTGGCAGAAACAGCTTGCAATATCAATATTGCGTTTGGAGAGGGGACTGCTAATGAACGCTCCGTGCGATTTTGGTTTAAACGCTTTCGTGATGGAAAAGCAAAGCTTACCAATAAAAAGGTAATGGTAACTGTTTGGTGGTCTCAGCATGGTGTTATTCACTATAGCTTTCTCCGATCTGGTCAAGCAATAACGGCAGATGTCTACTGTGCTGAACTCCGAACAATGATAGCAAAACTAGCAGTGAAACAGCCCCGACTCATGAATCGATCTTCACCATTATTGCTCCATGATAACGCGAGACCTCATACAGCACGAGAAACCGTTTTAACTCTACAGGAACTGCATTTAGAAACCATTCGTCACCCTCCGTATTCGCCAGACCTTGCTCCAACGGACTACCATTTTTTACGTGATTTGGACAATTTTCTACGTGATAAAAAGTTTTCTTCTCAGGAGGCAGTACAAAATGCTTTCACACAGTTTGTCGAATCTAGATCACGAGAGTTCTATCGCAAAAGCATAAATGACCTTCCTATTAGATGGCAGCAATGTATAGATAATAATGGTAATTATTTTGATTAAATAAATATGTTAAATTAAAAAAAAAACGTATTTCAATTTTTCAGTACAAATCAACAATTTCATACTTTAACCCCTAATACATAAAACTACCCACAACACAAAACATATAAAAAGAAAGTTAACTCTACAACAATCACTACTGCGCCATTCCATGACAAATGGCGCAACAATGATTGATGTACTTACAGTCCAGCCGACTAGCGATCATACTAAGGATGCTGTTGGCGCTGCGCGTACTCTACGCACCAGGGATGCGCAACTTTTACGCATCGTAGCGTAAAAGCAGCCTACGCGATGTTCAGCAAACATCCCTGGTACACTACAGAATCGCCGCAGCTCCATCAGCACCCTGGTTGGCTAACGTAACATACGTAGTCAAGGCCATAATTTTGAGAAACAACGTTTTTTTGGTTGGCGATCGTTAGCGCCATTTTTGACATATAATACGCGAGCGTTAAAATGGACGTGAAACAATCCGCCCTTACAATGTCATTTACGTTTACAGCTCAAGTATACGATGTCTTCGAAACAAAGGATGGAAGACTGGAATTGACTTTATCAAATGGAAAGTCCCTCGTCACAGATTATGTAATTGTTTTATTTTTTTTAATTATTCGCTTTCTAAGAGTTATTTTATATTATTTGGATCGTTAGTCAATGTGTTGACAAGAACTTATACCATGGATTCAGTACATGATTCAAGAATTCCACAGCCATCTTTATCAGTTAAAGAAAAAACTTTCATACAATACCCACAACTACACGATCAAAATGTATGAAACAGCATATTTTATTATAAAGCCGATGCTCAATCTCAACACTAAAGAGATGATTCAATGATGATAAGTGGTTTAATAATACATGAATAAACATATGATTAAAACTTTCTGAAAGCTTCCGCCTCTTTGCACTTCGATGCGATTCATCAGGTCCGCTTTATTGGTGTCTCCACCCCTCTCGTACATATTGTTATTATCAGAATGCGGAAGGAACTCGGTTTCTTTGTCATTTGCCTGTTCACGCCTAAACGGCTGAATGGATTTGGATGAAATTTGGCACACCGATAGACCATGACCTAGGTTAGGACATAGGATACTGGATCCCGGTAGTACGTTCCGTGCCGTGGGCAAAAGCTAGTGTATAATAATCTTAATATACGTAAGAGATGTTGGTCTGTTGTCCAGGCGTTTTTGGCGGTAGGAGCGGAGCCGCGAGTCGATATCGCTGAAGACTCAACCCTAGAGAAGGACTATGTGAATGGAGGGTACCTCGTGAACACCGAGCTGGAAGCCAGGACACACCTATACATTGTAAGTTGTGCTCGCTTTACCTGTTAGTTGTCTTAAGAATTAGATCCGATAAGTTAGAGCTGTTACAGAAAGTACTTCTCTATTGACAATAAAATACCGTACTTTTTTTTCAATGTGAAGGACTTTCTGCACTCTGCTATTAATATTTACGGATCTTCATGAGTGGAAAATAGGGCATTTGACTACTATCAAAAACATACATGAATGAATACTTATTTTAATGATGTTTTTAAAAAAGATTTGTGAAAAAAATAATAAACCACAGCCTAAGGTTGACTGGTAGAAAATGCCTCAGGCATCAAGTCCCCCTTTGTACGGTTTTTTTTTTACTTGTGCATAATATTTTAATAAATAAATCAAGTAATAAAATCGGTGGAAAAATTAAGAAGTTACACGCTTTGGAAATTATTCTTCAAGTTACTATGGCGTTTTGTCCCTGTCTCGCATAGACTTTAGGAACGCATACAACTGCAGCTTTTTGCTTTTTACTGTGGCTAAGTTTTTCTATGATGAACAATCCGTGTTGTAACATAACATAACATCATTCTTCGAAGGGTTAGGCAGAGGTGTAACTGACAGAGGTGTAAAGTACACCCACAGTTCGCCCGTTATGTTAAGTCCCAAGTAATACCGGGCAAGTCTATTGCCATCAACCGGACACAGACCCAGTCTCCGGGCTGCTACTGAGAAATTCCAGATGGAAAAACCTAATTTAACACTTTGTCCGACCCGGGAATAAAACCCAGGACCTCATGCTCAACAGTAGCGCTTGCGACCACTAGACCGAGGCAGTCATCAATCAGCGTACTGTCCTACAATAAAGAATGTCTGTGAATTATCGTGATGGCCCAGTTGTTGAGGCCTCGCGTCTCATGCACGAGGTTGTGGGTTCAAATCCAGGCAAGTAACAATGATATTTTTAATACATAATTATGTAGATACTTTCTGAGTTTATCTTGAAGATTACTGACATAGGTGAAGCAAAAATATCGTGAGGAAACCAGAGGGGCAATTCTCGTAAGTTTAAGAACGTTCACAGTCTGATCTCAGTCTCAATCTGTCAAAAAATACTTCTAATTTCCCTACATTTTGACAAGTTTTTGACATTTCTTTGTCGACGAGATGAGACTGCGACTAGATTTTGAACGTTTTAAATTACGAGAATTGGCCTTCTGGACTTAGTTAATATCAGTCTGAAATCGCCAACCCGTCTTGAGCAAGCGTGGGGATCAATGCTTGTGCCTTCTCTGTATGAGAAGAGGCCTTTGCCCTGCTCTGGGACAGTAACAGGCTGGTATTATTATTTATTATGTTTGTGTGTGTCAGGCGGGCGACGCAGCCAGTTACTACTCGCAGTGGCGGGACACGCGGCTGCGCGTGGAGCACTACATCAACGCGGAAGAACAGGGCTTCGTCGCCGGCGCCAACATGACGGGCTTCTGGTTGCCCTGCAACATGGAACCCAACTATTGGGTGCAGCTGGGAGAGGCTTTCCAGATGGAGGTAATGTAACTAAAACAATTTTCATTAAGAAAATGCTACTTTACTGTAAACGATAAACTATAACACCTGACAATTGTTTTTACTCTCTATTTTGCACCACTTAATTTTAAAAAGGCTTTGAAGCTCCGTGACATACCTGCTGTCGCGGCAATTTGTTTTTTTTTGTTTCAATATAAAATATGGATGTCACGTGATCAACTTCGAACGTTAATATCTCGGAAACGTGACGCTTTATGTTCGGTACGTTTCGTACGGTTCGGCATATTATATTTTCCGTTTGCACTGATGTCAGCTATCGATTCTTTATAGGTTCCATTCGTGGCTGCCATTTTGAAAAAAAAGACAAAATGACGCGACAGAGGTATTTAGGCTTTTAACGATATTTTTACAATCTCTTTTTAAACTGTTATTATCATTATAACTTTGTTATGCATGCTGTGGTCTCCTATAAGTGAAGGAGTACAGCTACTTGACGCCTTAAAAAATTAATAAAAAAATAAAATAGAATTGCTATCAAAAACGCTATAAAAAAAATAAAAATGTTTATTGCAATTACATACAAATGAAAAGCACATTAGTTGGAGATCACCTTTTAAGCAAGAAGATGCTTGTGCTAGGTGAACTCCGCTCTTCCACTTATCATGATAATAAGTATGTAATTGAAAAATAAAAAAATCAAATTAAAATAAAACAGAAAAATAAAGTGAAAAGAAAAATTCAAAAAAAGGAGAGCACTTGTGTAGTGTAGGTATGCGAGTGAGTTTTTGTGTGTGTGTGTGTGTGTGTGTGTGTGAGTGTTTGAGGGTGTGTGTGTGTGTGTAATAGTGTGAGTGTGCATTGTGTTTATGAGCTACTAAGTGTAGTTGAGTTTCTTCTTATTTGAGTTGTTTTTATTTGTTTTTAGGCATCAGTTTAGGTTTAGGTTTAGGTTAGCCCTGCGACAATGTCTTGGGATCGGAAGAGGCCAGGCACAGCTTCCTCCACTAACAATTTCGCTACCGTGGTACTTTTAATTATAGGACAGATTATGGAAGCGGAGATACCAAAGCCTCAATGTCGTCGTAGGTTTTGTCCGACGACATAGAGACATTTTGGTATACCTACTAATCTTTATTTTCGTTAAAATAAGGTTGCTATTGGGTTGCTTCCACTGAAATATCGGCTTCTTATTCTTATCCGATTCGCACGAATTTACTCGCCCGAAACGGGCGAATCATCTCTTTTAATTATGTAATATTATTTTTTTTATAGGCAATTCGCATGAATTGGCACATTTTGGATTCTATGCAAAAAAATATACTAGTGTTTGTTACAAAAGTAGTTATTCTCCACTGTGCAATTGGCATTTTGTTTTTGATTTGATTGTTGTTGTTATGTTCCATCCATATTTTGTTTTCATCTGCCAGTGTCGCGGGCACATCACGGATTAGTTTATATTGTCAAGGACAAAATTGACAACATTTTATATGTTTTGACGACGAAGCTTTTGACTACGATGTATGTGTATGTTTTTTGTCTTTTTTTATTTGTAATGTTCGTTTTGTTCGTGCAGAATAAAAATAAATCTTTCTTTTCTTTCTTTCTAGTGCACAGAAGTGATAAGAGTAGAATATTATAAAGCGCGTACTTTTTTTTAACCCGTTTCGGGCGAGTAAATTCGTGTGAAACTAATAAGCCGTCAAATCTGTCAAAATCACAATAATTTTTATTGTCGATAGGTGCAAACGCCAGGAGGTTAAGTTACCCAAATCTGAAAATTTTTCGCAATCGACTTTGAACCTTAATGCTTCTGCGATAAAGTTAAAAATCTATTAAAGAAATTTGACATATTGTAGTAGCTTGATGTGCTGGCGTCTGTACAATAAGGTTGCTGTTGTCAAGGCTAAAATAACTGTCGAAAGGACTGCAGTTCCAAACGATCAAAATTGCTTGGAAAACACGAAATATTCACGAGCTTTTCAAATATCGATCCCAAGGTCAAAAAGTCTATGATTAATCTTTTTTTATGTGGTCTATTCTATCCGTAGGTGGTCGGTGAAGTAGGAGCCTGCATGCCCATCGTAGCTCTGTTCAAGGAGTGCGATGATGAGGAATCCAAAAAGGACGCTGATAGACTGATCGCCAAAGAAAAGGACAAAAGGATTTGCTACAAAAAGAAGTATGTAGATACTATTAATTTAGCTCACCTTTCGCCTATTTAGGGCGAATTTCACCATTGAAACTGAACGCGATCACATTTAGGGACTACTCACACTTATTCGGCTCTATTCAGCTTATGCCCATAGAAAACAACGATTTTGTATAGAGACGCGTACGCATACGTTCAGCTTTCCACGTCTTTTCAGCTTTTGCGGCAAACAAGTATAAAATGAGGACAAATGTGTTATTATCAAGCGAGTGCTATAGATAGAGTTCAGCGCTATTCTGCCGCGTTCAGCGTTTAGCATTTAGCGTCGAACGCGGCGGAACAGCGCTGTACACGGATGTTTCTCGACTCCTTATCGGCAAGTTGCGACCTGCATAGTTCCTGCATAGAATTGATTTATTATTACGTAATCATCATACACGCATGGATTGAGAGAGTTCTGATGTCGGACTTTAAAAGTAAAATAATTATAATTATTTTAGTTTTACGAAATAAAATGATGGACGAAGAGAAACTTATATTGCTAGTGCAAAAATATTCTTGCTTGTACGATATTAGTTCGACATCAACAGAGAAAAAAGAATGCTTGCAACGTGTTTTCAAATATGAAAACATATTTTAGATAAGTCACAGTCTAAGGTGGTAACCAAAACTGTTTTTATTAAGTAATAAAATAAATATAATAATAATACTACTATCCATATTCATAATAAATGTTTTTTTTTTGTTAGCCTATGCTCTTCCACTGCTGGGCAAAGGCCTCCCTCAAATCCTTCCAGGAACTCTTTTCGATAAATTTGGGTAATTTTTTTTGACAAGGGCAACACTTCAAGCTTTTTGTCGTCGTCACTTGACGCTTTCTTTTGTTGGCACAATTGTTAAAATGACGTCACAAATAACTATAACATTTCGCCCAACTTCTGGCGGTTAAGGGCTATAGTTACGGTTTGTGTCATCATTGTTTTGGAGTTTGGCATTGAATTCCTTTTCAGTGTTGTCCCATGCTTATTTTTTTTGTTGTTTTGTGCTAGTCTCGTATGTTCTTTGCACAACAAAATGTGTTTTTCTGCAAAGATTTGTGATGTAGTAACTTATACGTTGCTAAAATTAACACCTCAGTGCAATCATCATATTTGTTCCATAAGCACAATCAGCCTTTATTGTTTTCACTGCTGTGTGACACAGACTTCTTCTCGATGGGAGGGAGTGGGCCGTAACGTAATCCACCACGCGGGCCCAGTGCGGGTTGGTAGATATCACATGTCTTCGATTTTTAGCTCTAGGACATGCCGGTTTCCTCACAATGTTTTCCTTCACCGTTTTTCGTAGTAGTGGTGATGAAAAAATTTACACAAAGTAAAGTGCCTCTCTGGGTTTGAACCTACGATCTACAAGCTGTAAGTCGCAGCTGTTACAACGGAGCCGCCAGTGCTCAGCGATAAATACTAGGATTAAAGGGTGTTTTGAACGGTCTAAAATCAAACATCACATAGTGTACATAACAAAGCATTTTTATTACTGTAAGTACTTATATTAATTTCAACGTCAGACGAGTTACAAGTAGGTAAAATTTCATCTAAAAAAGATGCAGGTCGCTCCACCGATAAAAACGTAAATACCGCACGCGTGGAGCGTGCGGTATTTACGTTTTTTTATTACATGTGCACAACAGCCAACAGTACCAACGTCTGCCCACCAAACAGTTATCCAGCAAGAGCAGATTGCTGTTAGAAATTGATGTTCTAGGTACCTAAATAATGTACCTAAAAAGACATTGAAGATTTGTGTTAGACAATAAACGTATTCTAACTAATATTATTATTGTTCTTTTTGGTGTGCTGGAATCCACTGCAAAATAATGTTCTTTCCCGCAGTCATCAGGCACAGTATGCGTCTGTTGTGAAAATCGACATATAATACAGGGTGGCAGGGACATCGACGCGCAAACTGTAACCATGAATGCAAAAATATTGCTGTTCCATACATTTTGACCGCGTAGGTATTGCACTTTTCTATGAAACAAAAGATTTTTTTTTTATAACCGACGAAAAATTTCGATGCTATGGGGTCTAAACTCATGTGCTGAATCCATGGTTACAGTTTGCGCGTCGATGTCCCTGCCACCCTGTATAATATTCCTGTATCCAAATCTCCATAATGTATAAACACATTAAGAATGATGACACATTAAGTTTCAATACTTTCTTGCATCGTTTAAACGCACTTTCGTTAAACTGCATTAGAGATGGTTTGACTTGTGTTCGTGAATCCTTGCGTTCACAAGTTACCGCACATCTGCAGCAGTCTCGGGCAATGTCTTCGCACATTGCGTTGAAATCTTTAATGCAATATCCTAATTAACACAACATCCTTCTGGATTAAATGCTCTAATGCTGTAATGCATCTTCCAATAACGCAATCCTTCAATTACATACAGGAAAACAGAAATATCAATTTCATGCAATTCGAAAGAAACGGAAAAATAAAATGAATGTTATTGTCACTTGACACGTCTTGTCTTTCTGACAGTGTCAGATAGTGATGCGGCTCGATTTTATTTAACTCGTTACTCGATTTTCTCTCGAGGTGCCATTCGATGTAGTCGCGATTAGATAAATATCACCAACACTGCCACACTAGTTAACTGTCATTCTTGGATAATAAACCTAGGAATAGATATATTTCGTATAATAAACCGTCAAAATACTGTGATTTACAGAGTCACAGAGTTTTAATAAGAGAAAATACATGTTCTGTGGGTTAGTGCTGTCAGTTGATAAAGTGTAATATTTTGTCATTAAAATCGTCATTGATTATCAGATCAGCCTGATAAATCAGTGGAATCTGAGTAGGACACAACGCTCTTTACAAAGTCCAACAAAGGCAACCGATGTACCAATATAGAACGGTTACTGTATTTTAGATATTGCTATGATTCTTTTCTTGATGTTTTTTTTTTTCGTGTGCGTTTCAAACGTACGAAGCAACAACCAACTTGAATTGAGTTTTCGAATTACATAATCGAGACAATCGAGTCCATTTATGACTGAGTAACATCACTAGAGCCAACCAAAGAAAGCGTGATGACAACCAAGCTTGAAGTGTTGCCCTTGTCAAAAAAATTACCCAACTTTAACGAAAAGAGTTCCTGGAAGGATTTGGGGGAGGCCGTTGCACAGCAGTGGGACAGCATAGGCTAACAAGCCTCAAAGAGCTGTCAGCACGAACTGACGGGGTCCGCTAGGGCCGATGCCGCCGGGGCTGCGGGTTGTTCGAAAGAGATACCGTGGCCCCTGGCACAGGCAACTGAAGGAACACGGGTGGGTTTTAGTCAGTAAAAGTCTGACACTCCCTTCTGCTCCGCCCAGAGCGGGAGGAGTCATTTGATGATTTCCCACCCAGAAAAAAAAAAAAGCATAGTCTAACAAAAAAAAAAACATTTATTATGAATATGGATACTAGTATTACTTTTATTTATTTTATTACTTAATAAAAACAGTTTTGGTTACCACCTCAGACTGTGACTTATATATAATACATTTTCATATTTGAAAACACGTTGCGTTTAAGGAATAATCCCACCGAAAAAATAAGTTTGTTCTTGGTTATTTTCGAAAGTGTGATGACAACAAGTTTGAAGTGTTGTTCCTGTCAAAAAAATTACCCACGAACATTTTGGGGAAATAAGACGTCTTGTCACCCTTTTAACTTTAACTTTTTACATTTTACATGATGGTGCAACTTATTTATTGTTAAAATTAACTTTGACGTAACTATAACGGAGCTTTTGATGCAACTCACCCTAAGACACTAAAATACTTTTTAACCGACGAAAAAAAGCGGTGGAGGTTCTCAAGTCGACGCGTATATATATATATATACCTAGTCTTGCCATAAATATTGTCACGAAGAAAAACATTTTTTTTTATTGCAAATAATATTTATTACTTTTATTGTGTGTTAGTTTAATACATAAATATAAAACAATTTAAAATATAAAAAGCTTATTCGAAGTGGTCTCCATTGGCTGCAATACAGTCCTTTAAACGTTGAGGCCAGTTATCAATAGAAGCACGCACTCTTTCCATGGGAAAATTCTTCACTGCCAATCGTATGGATTGTTTTAGGGACAAATTATCATGGCGTTTAGAGCAAGCCGTACTCTCTAAAACTGACCATAAATCATAATGCAGTGGATTAAGATCGGGACTAGACGACGGCCAGTCTTCAGCTCTGATGAAGTCCGAAACGTTCACTTCCAACCAAGACTGCGAGGACCGAGCTTTATGACCCGGCGCCGAGTCTTGTTGGAAGGACCATACTTGGTTATTGAACATGGTGTTGTTAAGGGGCTTAACTACCTTCACAAGAATGGTATCTTGATACACTTGTGCCGATGTTTTGATACCTTTTTCACAAAAATATGGCTCAGTCACTCCTTCATAGCTAACACCCCACCAAACCATCACTGAAGTCGGATAATGCCCACGTTGCACTCTGTCGACTAATTGGGAAGCTTCCTTAGAGCTTTGAGCATAAATACGGTCATTTTGTTTGTTAAAATGTTGCTCAATTGTAAAGATTTTCTCATCTGTAAACAAAATTTTTCTGTGACCTCCCTTTGCGTACCGCTTCAGTAGTTGTTTCGATTTTACCACCCTACTCTTTTTTAAATTATAAGTTAAAAAATGACCAGTGCGTGAGTGCGTCTCTTATAGGCTGCAAGTCCTAAGTCCAGTTTCGCAGCGGCATTCGTTTCGATCGGACGCGTGCAGTAAACGATATTCGCACCTCATTAGTTAATGAGCTTGTGGTTCGGTTGTCGTCGTTGACCTTGAAGCAAACTAGCGCATCGTTAACTAATAGAATATGTCTATTAGAATAATTGTTTACAATGGAGGATGATAGTGAACTTTTTAACGAAAATGTTGTTGTTGATTCAAGGAGTGTTTTGACTAGCAGCAACAGTTCTATAGCGGAAAAAGACGTGGTGGAGCAATGTAATATGGACGTAACGACAAATGAAAATCCGAAGAGACCGATAAAACGGCGATTTAGAGAGGAGAACTATACAGAATGGACATTAGTACAAAATAAGGAGAAGAAAATCAAAGAAAGCAGTGTTGAGGTTTACATTTCCTCTAAAGAAAAGCTTCCAAGACAATTTGCCCTTGCAAGATTATTTAAAAATATAGGTATCAAAGATATATCGAAGGTAAAATACATCAATAATTACAAGATTCGTATTGATTGTACAAACGAGTTGAGCGCAATTAATCTAGAAACGTGTAAAGATCTTATAGATATGGACTGGAGATTTAGTAGACCAGATATCAAAACCTGTGACAGGCCTGTTGGTCTAGTGGTTAGTGACCCTGACTGCTATGCCGGAGGTCGTGGGTTCGATTCCCACCCAGGACAAATGTTTGTGTAATAAGCACGATCATTTGTTCTGTGTCTGGGTGTAATTTATCTATAATATTTATATATTTAGAAATATATAAGTATGTTTATCAGTTGTCTAGTACCCATAACACAAGCTCTGCTTAGCTTGGGACTAGATGGCGTTGTGTGATAGTTGTGGAATATTTATTTATTTATTTATTTATTCATACGGTGTCATCAAAGATGTGGATCTAGACCTAGCTGAAGATGACCTTAAGAGTTGTATAACTTGCCCTGAGAACTTTGAGTTGGTTTCATTGCAACGACTAAAGAGGCGTAATATGAATGAGTCGCCAGAAGACTTATGGATTATGAGTGAAGCAGTTCGGTTGTGTTTCAAAGGAAATTTGTTGCCAGCATATATTTACGCAGATGGTTTAAGGATTAAGGTGGAGCCATTTGTATTCCCCGTGTCGCAATGTTCACGTTGTTGGAAGTTCGGACATACAGTAAGAGTGTGCCCATCCAAGAATACATTGTGCCCAAAATGTGGTAGTAATCACCCAAATTGCGACACACAAAGGTTAAAGTGCTTAAACTGCAGCGGACAACACATAGCGTTGTCAAAATTTTGCCCTGCATATTTAAAAGAAAAGAGGCTTAAAGAGCTCATGGCAGAGTTTAATTGTACTTACAGGAAGGCCTTATCGTTATATGTAGTACCTTCTCCACACAGAGGTCAGACGGAACCTATTAGCGTTACAAACATGCCTAATTTATTTCCTCCACTGCATAATAACATCGAGCCCACAAAGAGATCAAGCTCACCTACATTTGCAGAGGTTGTCAAAACTAAGGCGATTGTAGGTATTTTTGAAGAGACGTACTATAGGGGAAAGAATTAAAATGGCGATTCAATGTTGTGTAGAATGGTTGATTTTAGTGGTTGTTGATAACGTGTCGGATTGGAGTACGATGAAGAAATTGTTTGAACTATTTAATGGATAGCAAAAAAACTAGTATCAAACTAAACATTCTACAATGGAATGCTCAAAGCGTAAAACCTTAAATGATTTTATTGGAACAACTGTTGAATCAAGAGCATATACACATTGCAGCGATAAGTGAGACATGGCTGGATACAGAAAGTTACATGAGGCTGAACAATCTATCGTTAAGACAGGTTTGATGGTTACGGAGGGGTTGCAATTCTTACCCACAAATCAATAAAATCTCAAATCTATGAAGTCCAAATCAGTAATCAAGGTATAGAATTAGTTTGCGTAAAAGTGTTCAACTGTGGCGTGATTAAAAATATTACTTCTGTTTATTGTCCCCCGTCGATCAGAACTTCTCAAAACGATTGGGATGCTTTACTTTCCATTTTTACTAAAAATACTATCATTCTCGGAGATTTTAATGGACACCACACTAATTGGTCATATAAAACGGATACTAGGGGTGTGCAAATCTTTGAAGCATTAATGGACAATAATTTTATTACTCTGAATAATGGTAACCCAACCCGAATAAAAATGGTTAATTTGGAATGTCAAAAGTCCGCACCCGACATTTCTTTGATATCATCCGATATAGCTTTGATGTTTGACTGGTCCGTCATGAACGAGACATTAGGCAGTGATCATAGGGCTATTAAAAATCGTTTCAAATATCCAGTCTAGTACTTCACCAAAATTCCGTAAGAATTTCAAAAGTGCCGACTGGACTGCATACAGTAAGCTACTCGACACCCTTTTTTAGAATGTACATTCTCAGGAGACTTACAGGGCGATTATGACAGATTCATTGATTGTTTAAACCTGGCCGCCGATGTTTGTATCCCTTCCGTCAAGATAAACCTAAATCCAGACAGTAAATTTTTACCTAAACCTTATTGGGAGCCTAATTTGTCTAAATGTGTGGCTGAGCGTCGATTAGCGTTATCTAAATTCAGACGTAATCCAAACCCTCAAAATTATGAAACATTGCAAAATAAAATTTGCGAATCCCAGAAAATGATTCGCATAGCTAAAGGTAAAGGGTTTCGCGACTTTTGTTCTTCGTTAGATTATTCTACATCTCAATCTACCGTATGGCGGAAAATGAAGTGGCTGAAGGGACACAAATTTTCAACACAGTACGTAGATAAACACAAAGCTACTGATCTGCTTCTTAGTTTAACGCCGGACTTTGTATCCCCGTGCGACCTGGCTTTTGATATGAATAACTCTGAGCTTGATGTTGTTGTTACTCCCTCAGAGTTTCATAAATGTGTACGATCTAAAGATACTGCGCCTGGAGGCGACAATATTTCTTACTCCATGATCAAGAGGTTGCCACAAAATGGTAAAAATATATTGATTCAACTGTTTAATAAGATTTTCATGTCGGGTTTTGTTCCTAAACAATGGCGCGATATTGTAATTGTGCCCATTCCTAAACCGGGACGAAACTCTCAAAGTTTATCATCTTTTCGTCCAATTTCAATGATCTCATGCGTTTGTAAAGTTTTTCATAACATTTTAATGAACAGATTAGAGTGGTTCATTGAAAAACATATGTTTTTATCAAATAACACTACAGGGTTTAGAAAATGTCGATCAACTATAGATAATTTATCCGTTTTAGTATCTCGCATTCAAATTGGCTTTTCTAAAAAACTTATTACGGTGGCTGTTTTCATAGATATTAACAACGCATATAACTATGTAGACGTACAAAGCCTATTGAAAGTCATGCAACGAATTGGTGTAGGGTCCAGGATTTGTAGTTACATCTGGAACTTTCTCAAGCTGAGAAACCTTAAAATTACAGTAGGTAATAACGTTATTAGTCGTACGTCCGGTCGGGGATTGGCACAAGGCGATCCATTGTCACCCTTACTTTTTAATATAGCAACCATGGACGTATGTCATAGCAGTGGGGATGTGTTTTTGTCGCAGTATCCGGACGATTTTGTGTTGTATACCACTTGCAGTGATGTCTTATCGGCCCAAAAACGTTTACAACTCGCTCTAAATAAGATGACTGAACTCCTTTTGAATTTGGGTCTTGAGATATCCCCTCTGAAAAGCAGTGTCTGTATTTTTAAGAACGGGGTGGCAAGAGAGACAGTTTCTTTACAAATTAATGAGGTATCGCTGCCGGTGGTACACAGTGTAAAATATTTGGGGGTTTGGCTTGACCGATCACTTAGGTGGGCTAAGCATATTAATGAGACTCGAGAAAATGTGTTAAAATTAGTTAATATGTTTAAAATTCTTTCTGGATCTGGATGGGGAGTACATCCCAAACATCTGAGGCGGTTATACATCTCAACAATTCGGAGTAGAATCGATTACGCTTGTTTTCTTTATGATAGTAGCTGTGAAACTCACTTAAGTAAATTAGACAGGGTCCAAAACGTTTGCATGAGGGTTATCGGTGGCTTTATTAAAACCACGCCGATTCACGTTATGGAAAATGAACTATACCTGCAACCGTTGAAGTTTCGCAGGTAGTATCAAGCGGGTAAATTCTGGCTCAAAGTAAAATCATACGCTGATAATAATATTATCGCTGTGTTAGAAGAACTACAAGCACATTGTCAACAACCACACTGGAAAAAAAAGATACCATTGTTAGTCAGAATTCATGAGTCTCTTGATTTGCTACCTGTCTACACGAGCCCAAAGCTTGAAATGTTCTCATTAGATACTTGGGTTCACAGGATTGATCTGTCTCAGGTCATATTTCCTAGATTAAGTTTGGTTGCGACTAAAAAGCACTATCAAATTGCTAAACTCAGTGAGATAAGTACCATGTTTTTAAATAACACGTACTCAGGATTCTACAAAATATACACAGATGGATCCAAAGACAAAATAGGTTCGGGAACAGCATTATTTGATCCACAAACTAAAATTGCAGTGCAATTAAAGGTAAACTCAAAATGTAATATAATGTGTACCGAACTTGTGGCAATAGATGAAGCATTATCTTACATTGACTCACTTGAAAGTGGCAATTATGTTATTTTGAGTGATTCGAGAAGCGCTCTTCAACATTTGACTCGGTGTACCTCGAGTTTTCGGGGTACTCCGATTGCCTACAGCGTGATCAAATCTATTTGTAAACTTATTTCTAAGAACAAGAATATTGTACTGCAATGGATACCGGCTCATATTGGCTTGCAAGATAATAAAGTAGTGGATCGGTTGGCGAAAGATGCTTGTGATGATGGGTTGGTTTGTCCACTCTCTCCTGTGCACAGTGATTTTTTGTGTGTAGTTAAAGAAGAATGCGCTAAAATGTGGCACGAACACTTCGATCAGAGGTCACTGAGCAAGGGAATCTGGTATCGGACGATCCAGCCAACACTTTCTCGTTGTTCATGGTTTGATCAGGCAAATATGAGTCGGCCAGAAATTGTACTGGCTCTTCGACTTCGATCGGGACACATTCCAATGAACAGTTTTGCATTTCTCATGGGTAAAGTTGCGTCACCAAATTGTCCGGAATGTAATATAGTGGAAGACACTTACCATATACTGATGGAGTGCGTCCGGAACGAGGCCGAAAGAGTCATATTGGTATCCAAGTCACTGGATGTTGGAAGGTGTAATAGCATTCTTGCGTCCCGATTGTCAGAGGATGCAAGACTCTTATATAAAATAGCAAAAATAGGATTTAGATCATAAGGAATAATTGTTTGTACCGATGAGGGTGGCATAATCAATTTGTGATTAAACTCTCTATAAATAAAATTGAATAAAAAAATAAAAAAGTCCTAAGTCATCTTTTAAAATACGCGACATGGTTCTGGGTGCTATCTTTATCTCCTGAGATAAAATCTTTTGCTTTCGGACAGGATTTCTTCGAATTCTTTCCCTTACTGCTTTGACCACCTTTTTCGTACGAACACTACGCGGACGGCCAAATCTTTTTCTGTCACAAACAGAGGAGGTCTCATTGTACCTATTAGTAGCCCGGTACATAAACATTTGACTAATACCAAGTGTATGGAGAGTTTTAAAAATTGCATTTGGCTCCATACCAACTTTGTGTAATGCAATCACAGCGATTCGGTTCTCTTTATCACCTCACTCCAATTTAATATCGCAAAATATTGTACAATGTATTGGCGCCAAAATTAGAAAACTCAATGAACAATCGTATAAAAATGACAGATTCCAAATTCAAATGTAATATCTTTCTTATTTTTAATTGTAACAGTATTTATGGCCAGACTGTGTATATTTTTTTATGTATGACCACGCATAACTTTTTACAGAATAGTCCGATTTTGATAATTCTTTTTTATTGGCAAGGGTATACCCCAAAGTTGGTTCCATATAAATTTGGAAAAAAAAAACAACCCTAAGGGTGGGAAAATAGGGGTGATTTATTGTTCACTCACAGATATGAATGCTGAGTTGTGTATTATTACTGTACTCAGTGCTACATATGCCTGTCCTTTGTCAAACAATCAGTAGATTATAGCCACAAAAAATTAAAAATAAAAACTTTTTAACAAAAAAATTAAACCGTCGAAAAAACTGAAAAGCAAAAAATAATAAACCTTTTTTATTTAACCTTAATAACTAATTTCTTAAACTAATCTAATTATACCTAAATAATTTTGAGTCGGCGCCGTTTAAATTTAAAGCAATTTAGTGATCTTTGTTTATTGTTTGGCGCCGACTCAAAATTACTTAGTTATACTTACATTAGTTTAAGAACTTAGTTATTAAAGTTAAATAATAAAGGTTTATTATTTTTTGCTTTTCAGTATTTTCGGCAGCCTAATTTTTTTGTTAAAAAGTTTCGAATCACCTCAAGTAATGTAGAGTTTGACAAGTTCTCAATTTAGAAACCGGGTATTAATGTATTGGAACAAGGGTTTGAATAGCTTGTTGGTCGTGTCGCAGCCCCAGGGGTACGGATTACTTCAACCGCTACAAACGCGGCATGCTGTTCTACCTGCGAGACGAGGTCGTGGTTGGCTTCGTGTTCTGGAACATTCCGCCCATTGAAGATCGCAAACTAGTGTGTGCTGAGGTAAGTATCCCCAATACTCCACCAACTGAGGGCCAGATTTACTCTGCCAAGCAAAGTACCTAAGTGTTTCGAATATAAACCTTCTGCAAATAATATTCATATTTTTGTAAGCGAATTTGAACAACCGTTTTATATGAATATTAAGGTATTGTACAGACGCCAGAACATCAAGTTACCACAATCTGGCAAATAAAAGGAGAATGCCCATTTTGTTAGGAGTTATGGGCCCCTAAAATCACCTTTTCATATCCTGAAATCGATTTTCAATTTCTCACCCTTGTTCAAGAGAAATCTTATTTTTTCGGATGCTGAAATTAAAGTTATAAAACAAGTTTGGTTTTGTATTAACAAATTTGAAATTAAAATAATAATATTGTTAAAGTATTAATATTGATACCTGAATTTAGAAAACACTACATAACTTCTTTTCTTGCTAGATATTATGTAGGTTAAGTACTTGCGCTTACAAATATCCCTTGCCGTGCCGTGCCGGTAGTCAGCGTTAAGTAGGCTGTGCCCTCACCACTAGTAGGCAGTGTTGTTAAAAATAAATACTTACCTACGACTAAAACTTTAGGTTAGAGGAGCTCATGGCTAAGTTACAACAACCGCACGGATCCATTTCAAGTTAAGCTGAGCTGCTCTACGCCTGCTTACTTTAAAAAAAACAACAATAAATAGTAGGTAAAACATTTATTCTTCAAGAAATATATGGTCTAGAAATTGCGCTGGGGCGCTTATATCATTAAAACGACCCCAGCTTTACCACTATACGGTCATAGTATGAGCGCAGCACCCTACTGTACGATTTCCCACTAAGCAACTACAATAATAAGCAATGATACTCTCTAAAGAATTTGCCATATGTTGCTTTCTACGTTCGAGCGGTTAGCAATAAATATGTATAATAAATCCTGCTACTCACATGTCTCGATTTAATTCTGGCCCTAACTAGATAATTGTTTTGACCTAATATTAAGGGAAAATCTTCTTCTCTGTCTGTTGTAGTCTGTTGTCGACATTATCTGACCCACCCTAAAAACAAACGAATTTGGACCCTCTGCCTGTAACATTAAGGTTTATTCAATTATTACAATAATAATACAGACACGAAAATTTTATCTTTATAACGTTAGCATTAGGTTATGTTATAGCTACTTGTTATAACATAATTAGTGTAATAGCTTATTTTAATGATTGCGTTCAAGTAATTCTGGTCTCGTGGTCTGTGTATAAGACTGAGGAAAACAACTTGCGAGATCAAATCCTACGACGAAGATATTGTTTTGCTTTCAATTTAGAATTTATTCCAAAACTATTTCTTTTATTATTGTAAAGAACTACCTATAGACGGATAATCTTTAAATATAAACTTCCTAAAATGGTAATATTTTCGCATAAGTGGGTAGTTGAAAAATAAATATTCAACGTTTTTTAATTTACCCACCTGTTTACAAGATAAGTTATTAGGCGTAAATCATGTTGGTCGTTCTTTAATAATGCAAGCAATATTGTAGAAATGAAAACAAATTAAAAAAGAAACTAATAATAGGTGGACTGTGTTTTCGAACCCACATGTTGTTCGTCGCCAATCCAGCATCAAACCGCTAAGCCACAAGAACTTGTTGGGAATACGCGAAATTAAAGAGTGTGTTGTAATTATGTAGTGTGACTTAAAAGCTTTTCAACTTTACACATTATAAACTTACCGGTGTAGGTGTTACCCAGGATATCAGAAGGTTATGCATTGGTTCATATAATTCTTCGATTTGACGTCTACGAAGATTAGGCGCCAAACTTAGGGAGCCATTGACACATCGGCGAGAGAGAGGGCGGTTTACCCGACCTCTACCAGGTGTAGACATTTTTGAGGAGTAAAACAAAAGTCCAAGGCTCACTTAAAAAATAAAATAGAGTCAATTTCCTCAATAATCACTAAAACAAGAGTCTAAAGCTCGCTTAAACTAAATAGAGTCAATGTGCTCACTTCGTCAGGGGTTCCCTATCCATTTGCATAAAATTTTAAGACCTAATATAACTTGGCAAACTTTTGTTTGTCCTAATTATATTTTCGCATAAATTATTTACGCATAACAGCTTACGCATATTTTTATTACGCATAATTTCTCTAATCATAATAATGATTAAGCATAACATTCTAAAGCATACATTTTTTAAGCATAACATTCTAAAGCATAACTTTTTTAAGCATAACAATAATAATAAGGCGTAGTCGACGGAGCCCCGCTTCGCTTCGATTTCTGTCTGCAGGGTTTAAAGGAACCTAACCTGTCCGAGTCGGGGTGCCCCAATTCCCGAACTCGCTTCGCTGGCTCTTGCATCCTAAGTTCTCATTGCCTTTTTACTAAATCGAGATGTGTTAGACCTTGGGGCACCCCGACTCTTGCAAAAAGTGATTCAGACTCCTAATTTTAGTAGTTTATTCGAAGTATTGAAATAGTTGTACCTAAGAATATTATGCGAAAAGAAGGGATCCCTAAAACAGGAGTCCAATATCTCAAAACAAATCCACTGCAGGAACGTAAACGCTCAACTCGACAGCTTCAAATTGTAACGAACAGAAGTAAATACGGAGGAATAAATTCAACTCGACGCAAAACGAATGGTACGAAACAATGTGATTGATGCATTGATTTGACAGTTAGGTCTGTCTAATCTAAGTGTGACCATGTTAAATCATTTGGTAATCGATTTAGTAAATCGATTTGTTATAAATAATATTATTTACATAATTAAAAAGTTTATAAACGCTATTTAGGTATGTGTGGGAGGTATAGTACCTGAGTAGGTAGGCACATAATGTCTGTGGTACTAACTTTTGTTTTTTAAATAAACTAATCAGATACGAATGTACCGGAATATTTCTGACGCTAGGAAATTGTAAGGGACGCAACGTGCATACGTTGCACATTGCATTGGTAGCCTGAGCCAGTAGGCTCTGTACCGCGGTTCGGAACTGTTGTGTATCCCATTATCAGTGACACATATAATATACGTTATACGGTGAACAGTTGTTTGATTTCATAGTCCACTATACAGAGCCTACTCAACAGTGGTGACCCCGAGAACCGTTGTGAACTTTTGCAGTGTTGTAAAGAGTGCGACCTTTTCATTATATAAATGTATCCGGTACAAGTGTCGGCACACCCGGCGCAGGGGGAGCAGTCGCACGATAAGGAGATAGCAGCCATAGCGGTCGGCAACCAACTGTCTGATTTCTGGTGTGATAAACCGACACTATGGTTTGCTCAGACAGAAGCAATCCTCGCGCCACAAAAACTTAGCGATGAGGCAAAATTTAATATGGTTGTTGGCAGACTTGACAAGAATGTCCTTGAACAAGTGAGCGATATCCTACGCGATCCTCCGGAGACCGGAAAGTTTAACGCTATCAAGACACGTCTCATCGCCGCATATGAAGACAGTGACAACCAGCTGTTCGAGAAGTTGCTGAACCTTGAGTTAAACGACAGCAAACCAACACAATTGCTAAGGCGCATGCGCGATCTATCTCGTGGCAAAGTTGAGGAGGCAACATTAGCAAAGTTATGGGCGAGGCAACTTCCCGCATCAGTGAAAGGACTTCTGGCAGTCACTGGAGTGAACGATCTGGAAGATACCGCGCGGGCGGCCGACAAAATTTTGGAAAGCATACGGTCAAAGGAGGTGCTTGAAGTAGCAGCGCCGTCGACGTTAGCAGATGTAGGCGAGCAGATAGCCAAACTCACGGCACAATTCGAAAGGTTCCAGGATTCACAAAAACAAAGGTATGCCAATGGACGAGGTGGATATGCTAGAAGAGGAAAGTCGAACTGGAGGTCGCGCAATACACAACGAGCAGACGCTGCTGGCAACAATGGTCTATGCTACTACCATTACAATTTTAAGGAACGCGCTCACAAATGTGCCAGTCCGTGCACGTGGAAGGGCAAAACGCCGGAAAACTAAACCGGGTGCAGCCAGCGGCGGATGTATGCACTATATCCGGATCATACCGCCTTAGCGTGACTGACTCCAAAAGTGGTCTACGCTTCTTGGTGGACACAGGTGCGAACGTCTCCGTTTGCCCCCTAAACAAGAAGGCTAACATGAATGAGTGCGAAGATTATAAACTCTACGCGGCAAACGGAAGTGTCATAAAAACGTACGGTACCATATCTTTATTATTAGATTTTAAGTTACGGCGTACATTCCGATGGAACTTTATTGTAGCCGATGTAAAACAACCAATTTTGGGAGCCGATTTCTTAGGGTATTTTAATTTGTTAGTAGACATAAAGGCTCGAAAATTGGTCGACAAGTCATCTAATTTATGTACTGTAGCGTCTATCGTAAACTTTGATGAAACACATATAGTAAAAACCATAGATGACCATCATCCAATGTACGAACTGTTGTCTCGTTTTCCAAATATTACCAAGCCTAGCTGTTATAAAGAAAATCTTAATCATGCTATTTACCACCACATAGAGACCGAGGGTCCCCCCGTGCACGCACGTGCACGGAGGCTGCCGTCTGATCGATACAAGGTCAAGGAAGAATTCAGGGTCATGCAAGAATTAGGCATATGCCGCCCCTCTAAATCACCATGGGCGAGCCCCTTGCATGTGGTCATTAAGAAAAACGGTGAGTTACGGCCATGCGGCGATTATAGGAGCCTCAACGCCATAACAAAACCCGACCGTTATCCGATCCCACGGCTTCATGACTTCACGTACATGCTGTCAGGTAAGACAATTTTTTCAAAATTAGATATTCGTCGGGCGTATCATGCGATTGCGGTCAAACCTGATGATATCGAAAAGACGGCAATAATAACACCATTCGGGCTATTTGAGTTTTGTCGTATGACATTTGGGTTACGTAATGCCGCCCAAACATTCCAACGCTTCATGAACCATACGGTTCTACAAGGCCTAGATAGTATCTCCATGCAGGATGATAATAGTAACATACAGACATCCAGTCTATTTTCGTATTTAGATGACGTCATCATAGGAAGTACCAGCGAAGCCATACATAGGGCACACCTCCACAAAATATGCGAGCGATTCGAAGAGTTCGGTATAACTATAAATATAGATAAATGTGCGTTTAAAAAAAATAGCATTGACTTCTTAGGTTATGAGGTATCCAGGGACGGTATAAGGCCATTAAATGAAAAGGTTGATGCCATTAGTAAATTCCCAAAACCAGAAAACATAGAGCAATTAAGACGCTTCTTACGTATGGTAAATTTTTATAGGTCCCACATACCTAACGCTGTAAAACATCAAAGTATTTTACATTCATACTTACACAATGCGAAAAAGAAAGATAAAACTCGCATTGAGTGGACTACAGTATCAGAGGACGCCTTTTCGCAATGCAAGCAAGATTTGCAAACTGCAGTCACGTTATCATATCCGTGCGACGATGTGCCATATGCAATAATGTCTGACGCATCAAATACTTGTGTTGGGGCAGTGTTACAACAACGTATTAATAATACTTGGAATCCACTTGGTTATTTTTCCAACGCATTAACAGAAACCCAACAAAAATATTCTACATACGATCGTGAATTATTAGCAACATATTTAGCGTTAAAACACTTTCGTACTTTAGTAGAAGGCCGCTCCCTAATAATATATACAGACCACAAGGCACTTATGTACGCATTCAAAACAGTAAATTCAGATCAGGAATCGCAACGCAGAATTCGCCACTTAGCTTTCATCAGCGAATTTACTACGGACATAAGACACATAACAGGAGAAGAAAATATCGTTGCAGACACCTTATCCAGGGTCTCGACGATTGACTGTCCGTCCTATATAGAATATAATGAGCTCAGCGAAGCACAAAAATTAGATTCATAATTACAAAATTGCCATAAAAATACTAACATACAAATCAAGCAACTTAGTTTGCCAATATGCGACAGCCCTGTATTTTGTGAGGTATCAACGACCCACGCCAGGCCTTATCTACCAGAACAGCTTCGCAGAATAGCATTTGAGCACATTCATAACTTGAGCCACCCAAGCATTCGAACAACGCGCAGGCTGGTTCAAGAAAAATATTTTTGGCCCTCAATGAATAAGGACGTAGGAAATTGGTCCAAATCTTGTATTTCTTGCCAGAAAGCAAAAATTAGTAGGCATACCGTATCAGACATCCAACAATTTCCTGACTGCGATAGGTTTGAACATGCCCATGTTGATATTATAGGGCCACTGCAAACAACATCGGATGGCTACCGATACTGCGTGACACTTATAGATAGGCGCACCAGGTGGCCAGAGGCATTTCCGATTAAAGATATTACCGCAGAAACGATAGCCAAAGTAGTTTATGAGGGCTGGATCGCGCGTTTCGGATGCCCGCTGAAATTAACTAGCGATCAAGGTAAACAATTTGAGAGCAGTTTATTCAATGAGCTTATGAAAGTAATGGGTATACAAAAATTAAGAACAACCGCTTACCACCCACAAAGCAACGGAGTAGTAGAAAGGTGGCATCGTTCATTAAAAGCGGCCTTAATGGCCCGATTAACATCAACGTCATCCTGGATAACTGAATTGCCAACAGTATTGCTAGGGTTAAGGATAGCCTTACGTAACGATAATGGAGCATGCGCCGCACAAATGACGTATGGTCAAAGCTTGCGCTTACCAGGGGATTTCTATAGCCATACAACGCAAATAACAACAGATGAAGGCTATGTTAGGCAAATTCATGATAAGATAAGGAACCTAAAACCATTACCAGATAAACACCCAAGTTCTAAGACCTTGTTTGTGCACCCAGATCTCAATTCTTGCAGTCACGTCTTTTTAAGAAACGATTTTGTGCGGAAACCTTTGCAGCCACCATACGATGGCCCATATCGCGTCCTAGAGAGAAATTCCAAGGTTTATACAATTTAGAAAAACGAGAAAACAGTTCGTGTCGATTGATAGGCTAAAACCAGCTTATTTGTTAAATAATAATATAACGGATGCACAAACAAATCATACACATGACATACCTATAAGTAAAAATATGCATACACACAGAAAAGAAAACAATGTAAATGAGTCCAGTAGGGATGCTCCGTTAAGGTGTACAAAAAGTGGACGTACTGTAAAACGTCCCGTACGTTTTTGTTTATAGATTTGTTCTGTCGTGCAGTTTAAACTGATCCCAAGATGCATGTCGTACTCGTAGGGCTCGACAGAACTAGGTAAATCAAAATATAAACTACAAAATACATTTATAACGTATATTATTTTAATTGGAATTGTTGTATCCTAAGAATAAGTTAGTTAAGTATAAAAATGTCATATAAACATGTAACATAAATCACCAACCATTTTGTTTGTTGCACATCCCTAGTGCTAGGTTGCAAATTGCTTAAATTGTCATTTATGAAAATGTTAATAAAACAAAACGCTGTAAGTTCATGATTAGGAAATATTTGCGAGAAACGAAAATAAGTATCAAAATAATGTTTCATTACAATTTAGAACATTGTCCAAACTATACAATGGGTAAAGCAGTAAGCAAAGAAGAAGTTGTAGTAGTCAACCAAAACGGACAGCAAGAAACAATTAATACCAAAATGAATCAGTTCAGTGCAATGTTGCTCGTGATTATCTGCATACTAGCTTGTGGAACTGCTTGCGTGGTGGTTCAGCGCTGTAACCGAAGACTAAAGAACTGGCTGAGGAAGCAAGTGATGGTCAATGCGACACCCGTACCGACCCCTGTACAGAATATTCCCAGTGTGATGGTCACACAACCACAGCCAGCAACAGCGTCAGTAATGAAAGGAAGCTACGCGTGATTTATTGTAAAACAACCATTAATTTCCGTTTCTCGTAAACATTTCAATAGTACTAATATGTTATACTATGTTGTAACTTTTTAATATTATAACTTTTTGTAATGTAATTTTTTTCCTACCCTTAAAGTGGGGGGTGGTTGTAAGGGACGCAACGTGCATACGTTGCACATTGCATTGGTAGCCTGAGCCAGTAGGCTCTGTACCGCGGTTCGGAACTGTTGTGTATCCCATTATCAGTGACACATATAATATACGTTATACGGTGAACAGTTGTTTGATTTCATAGTCCACTATACAGAGCCTACTCAACAAAATACCATGAAACATAATTATGATAATATTTTTTTTAGTTCATTTACTTACTTCTTTTATTTTCTTTATTTGAGCCCGCCCATCGTCTACTTCGTAGGCGCGAAGTTCATCAGTTACATGAGAGTGTTATGAGTAGATTACGACGGGAGAAAAGCTATGATAGCCTATCTCCGGTCATTTTATATCGATATTTTCAATCAATTACTATAATTTAATTGACATAGTCTGTCGTCTGGCAACATTCAGGTTAAGTTTTAATGGCGGAACTAATATAAATTCAATAAAATAACTATTAATTATGTTTTCCAGTGCTAGGGTAAAAGAAATGTTGATAAAAAAAACTTAAACATGTAAAAATACGATTTAATTTTTGAGAAGTAAATAGTCTTGACACGGCACCAAAACTAAGGACCCATTGGTTAGCGGGATCGTCCGAAAGGGTTACCGCTGCCCTGGTACATAAAGGGCTAAGGAAGGAACACGGGTGGGTTTTAGTCAGTAAGAGTCTGACACTCCCTTCTGCTCCACCCAGAGCGGGAGGAGTCATTTGATGATTTCCAATCCAAAAAAAAAAAAAAAAAAAGGACCCATTGGTGGTCATTTTCCTTTAATATATTTTCAACTTTATCGCTAAAGCATAAAGGTTCAAAGTTAATTAGGAAAATTTGATAGTTTCGGGTAGCTTGACCTGCTGGCGCCTGTACCTACGCGATTCATATTCGTATGAAACGATTATTTAGTAAAGTCAGAGTGCGGTCTGTGAATCTAGCCCCTAAGACGAGGTCATAATAAGGTACGCTTTGTTAGACCGCAGCTGGTCGGTCAA
Source organism: Apamea epomidion (assembly GCA_947507525.1). Classification (NCBI taxonomy): domain Eukaryota; kingdom Metazoa; phylum Arthropoda; class Insecta; order Lepidoptera; family Noctuidae; genus Apamea; species Apamea epomidion. The sequence continues at coordinate 1,476,388 of OX382239.1, forward strand.
GTCAGAGTGCGGTCTGTGAATCTAGCCCCTAGGACGAGGTCATAATAAGGTACGCTTTGTTAGACCGCAGCTGGTCGGACAAAGTCAGAGTGCGGTCTGTGAATCTAGCCCCTAGGGCGAGGTCATAATAAGGTACGCTTTGTTAGACCGCAGCTGGTCGGACAAGTCAGAGTGCGGTCTGTGAATCTAGCCCCTAGGACGAGGTCATAATAAGGTACGCTTTGTTAGACCGCAGCTGGTCGGACAAGTCAGAGTGCGGTCTGTGAATCTAGCCCATAGGACGAGGTCATAATAAGGTACGCTTTGTTAGACCGCAGCTGGTCGGACAAGTCAGAGTGCGGTCTGTGGATCTAGCCCCTAGGACGAGGTCATAATAAGGTACGCTTTGTTAGACCGCAGCTGGTCGGACAAGTCAGAGTGCGGTCTGTGAATCTAGCCCCTAGGACGAGGTCATAATAAGGTACGCTTTGTTAGACCGCAGCTGGTCGGACAAGGCCCGCGGAACAACAAGACGTTTCAAACGTTATCTCGTTTGTCAAAATGCGACGACGTACAGACGCCAGCACATCAGGCTACTACAATCTGTCAAATTTCTTTAATATATTTTTAACTTTATCGCTATAGCATTAAATTTCCAGGTAGATTGGGAAAATTTGACAGTTTCGGGTAGCTTGACCTTAGTCTCTACTTTGTTAGGAGTTATAGAGGCAACAAATGAATATATTTGCAGCATTTTTTTTTTTGCTTAAAAATTACTCGTTATCGATCTAGTTTTTTATTTGTGTCCGCAGCTGCTTCGTGCGAAGCCATCATACCTGGAGATCAACACGCTCGCCGAACTGCTCGGCTTCCCGGGCACCAAGTGTGTGTACAAGCCAGCGGATCATATAATCGACCCAGGGCCGTGCATAACGAGGTAAGTTTTAAGGCTGAAGCAGACTTGGCGGGCCGCCCCGCATCGCAAGAATCCACGTGATGTGGGACACATCACTTTCGTACATTTTCTATGCATCAACGCACAATACAAGCGGCCCGCACCGCACCGCTGTTTTGTATGAATATGCGTTGAGGCTGTAGTGTGCGACCTTTTTTTTTTCCGGGGAGGAAAATCCTCATGGATGTCCGCCGCCCTGGGGCGGGCGGCGGGGTCTGTCACAGTCTCACTAACAAAAACCCTTTGTTGCCCTAGTTACTACCAATTTTACTAACAGTTGTAATACCGTTAATTTTGATTACCCTTCCTAGTACTCCAGTATTGAGTTGTTAGAAGGGAAAAAATAAATAGCCCGTGTTACTACCGTAAACACCTACTTCAAAAGAACTAATTTTATTTCTAAACTAATTATTTTATTCTTTATAAGTAACTTGAACATAAAACAATTTATTCTAAAATAAAAAAAAAGGAAAATCAGCGCAGTTTCTCGAGGGCGTAGCCTACTGAGATGTCTGCATTTGAATATGTCGTAGATTTTCGTCGTTTAAATATCGCGACTGCTTCTTTGGTTAAATTGCTGTGCAATCATTTTAGCAAGGCTGTCTGATTTTGATTATAGTTTTATTCGTTAAATTGCTATCCAGACTCAAAGCAAACCACATTTTTTTTAAAATAAGCTGAACTGATTTTGTAGTTCTAATATATCATGTATAGCATTAAGAAGGCTCAATAATGTCTTATTATTTTATTTAACTTTGCATGATAGCCCTCAAGAAAATTATTTGTTCTGTGTCTCATACCGAAAACACTGAGCAAATCTAAATATTTCTTTTTAATCGATGTGTGTTGTACGTATTTTATAAATTTTTCAACACTTTCTGTTCTTATATAAGACTAACCTTTAGTTAGATATTTAGATTTGCTCAGTGTCTTAAAATCAGACTGCCTTGTTAAAATGATTGCACAGCAATTTAACATAAGAAGCAGTCGCGAACGTAAACGACGACAATAAACGACATATTTAGATGCAGTTGTTAAATGCAGAAATCTCAGTAGGCTACGCCCATGAGAAATTGCGCTGATTTTCCTTTTTTTTAATTTTAGATTAAATTTTTTTGTGTTCAAGTTATAAAGAAATAATTAATTCGTTTAGAAATAAAATTTGTTTTTTTAAGGGTATTTACGGTAGTAACACACCCGGGTTATTTATTCTTTCCCTTGTAACAACTCAATACTGGACTAGTAGGAAGGGTAATCAAAATTAACGGTATTAGGTACAACTGGTAGTAAAATTGGTAGTAACTAGGGCAACAAAGGCCAAAACTCACCCCGGTGTTCCATCTCACGCCTACGACGGGGGTCGCAGGAACGTACGATCCTTCCGCAACCCCTGACTGGTGCCGGCCCGCCACCGCGGGCCTCCTCGTGTCAGGGAGGGGAGTGAGGTGTTAGACTCCCCCCGCGACGTTTAAGAGAGGCGCGCGTGGAACACTACGCGCCGCCACCTCGGGTCCTGATGCGTGGGGGGCAACGGACGTCCCCAAGTCCGTCGCCCCTGGACCCATTTAGGGGGGCTGGAAGAGGGCGTTGTCCGCCCTCCGCCGACGCCCGGTGCGCCTGCTGCGGGCCGGGTGAGTGGACGAGATCTCCCTCTCCCTTTCCGCAGCCTCCTTCTGCGAGACGACCGTTTCGCAGAAGGAAACCACCGCGTCCCAGGACTCTTCGCTGCCGACCATCGACTCGACCACAGCCAGCAGCGACAGGTCACTGCCTACTTCTGAGATGAGGGCACGGCGCGACTCCTCCCAGGCGGCACACTCTGCCAGCGTATGCCGCGCCGTGTCCTCCCGGCAGTTGTAGTGTGCGGCCTGGCTTAACTGAACAGGATCGTCATCAAGCTATGCTGCGCTGTGCTAGCTTTAAGCAAATTAGCTAAAAGTAGATTCACGTTTACGTTTGAAAGGAGTAGAAAAGTCAGTCTCATGCAGTACCTATCCTATCTAGTCATTACTAGTGACTAGATAGGATAGGTTGGTTATGAGTAGGCATGCCTATTTTAGGTATGCCTACTCATAACCAACCTCGTATGAATGTGAAAATTAAAAATATACTTAGTAATTTGGCCGTGCGAAGGAAGAAAGGGATGGATAATGAGGTCGCCTATAGTGACGTAAAAATGAAAATCCAAGACGGCGGCTGCAATAAATTACGAATTTTTCGTCATGGGTATCGTTTTCATGGTTTTCGAGGTTGCTGGAGTCGATACTGAAGAAAATCCAAGATGTCGGCTACGAAAATTTTCAAATTTTGGTCATGGGTGTCGTTTTCATGATGTCGAGGGTGGGTGTTGAAGCCAATAGTGAGGACAAAATGAAAACCCAAGATGGCGGCTGCAATTTTTTTAAATTTCTCGTCATGAGTGTCGTTTTCATGGTTTTCGAGGTTGCTAAAACCAATAGTGAGGTCAAAATGAAAATCCAAGATGGTGGCTGTATTTTTTTTTTTTTCATCTTTGATGTCGTTTTATACCCAGTAAATCAATGACTTTTTACTTAAAGTGCCTGCCTACCTGTTCTGAAAACCAATTCACGCCACTGGTCACTAGCAACACAGTAAACAAAATTCAGGATGTTTTTATTATTCGTAAGAAAACCGACGCGACGGCGATGCCTGTATGGTCTCCTCTTAATCGCCACTTTTTGTTCCAGATTTAAAACTTGGTAAAAAAATTCGTAAGAATAGATTTTGAAGGAATTGTCTGTGGGAACAAATTTTTTTTTGTTTATTATTAAAGTTTGAGTTGAAACATTGTATTTTTTGTTATTATTTAATAAGATACTCTTCATTGGACGCTAGACGCGCAACGGACAAGGACGAATTCCAACCCATTTATTTTGCACATTTAGGTATTATGATAAATTTTATTCGGGCTGTCACTGACATGGATTGTTAAGGATCGTGGATCGTCACACAGTCACGCATATGCAACGGTACAAAGTTTGTTCAAAAGAAAAAAATCTTATAATTTACACAATGTAAAGAGTCTGCCTAGGTTCGAACTCTTAAGTCATAAAATATGGATTCTAATCATTCTTCTTCTTACATATTTCTTAGTCTTATTTATAAATGTCTTCTGAATTGTATTCAATTGCTAAGCAAACTGCCCATCGAGAGCCTTCTGAGGTGTTGGTCGAGGCTCTTGGCTATTAAGCCATTGGCTGTCATGACTATCGGCACAATGATCGCTGAGTCCACATCCCACATGTCGACAACCTCGTGAGCCAAGTCAAGATACTTGATTTGTTTATCTTTCTCGGCTCTCACGAGGTTCTCATCATGCGGGACGGTTTTGTCAACAATCATTGCGCGCCGCTCTGATCGATCCACCACTACTATATCTGGCTTATTGGCAACAATAGTCCTGTCAGTGATGATGGATCGATCCCAGTACAATGTGATATTTCCATTTTCGAGAACTGGGTCGGGCACATACCTGTAGTACGGCACCTCAGATTGCACAAGGCTGTATTTCAGCAAGCATCAGCAAGTTGCTAATGGATTATCCCGGCTACAAGGTTGTGTCTATGCAAGTACTATCCGTTAGCTAGACGAGAAGACCCGGAGAAAATATGCCTAATTGATTCCCCCGGCCGGTGGCATGCCCGACAGATGTCAACCGTGCCGTCTTTTACAATAAATCTCCGGTAATTGTTCATCATAACTTCGTCCATAATTACACAGACAAAACCTTCGGTTTCTCCAAAGAGGTCATCGAAACACAGCCAGGCTACGGACGCTAGTTGATCTACATAGGGTCCATTGAGGGGCCGCTAAAAGCGTCCGTGATGCTCCTTACTCTGCCATACTTCCATGCCATCATTAGTGTCAAGCACTACCGGCTTGCGCCAGTTCTCTTTAGCCAATGAGAGCTGGGTGAGGCTCTTGTGCACCGCGACCACATCTCGATGCATCCCCACGTCGGTTTCTAGGAAATATTCCCTGAGACTGCATATCTCGCGATTGTGGAGGGTCTTAACGTTTAAAAAGCCTCGATTTCCACATTTTCGCGGGATATACAGCCTCATTACCGATGACCGTGGGTGATGCATTCGATTAAAAGATGCCCATCCATAGACAAATATTACCCATCTCTCCACTAGTCCAATCCTCTAGGATGCATATCCGGTAGGCTCTTAAATCCTATCCTTTCCTACGGGCATGTCTTCCCTACAAAACCGCGCCCCCCGGTCTACTTTTTGTTATGCAATGGTGGCTGTAGCACCATGAACAGGAGGCTATAGGAGCTAGTGCGAATCTTGGGGTTCATTCGATTAATCGAGTCTGGTTAAACCATGTTGGGATCGGTGCAATTCATTCATTCATCCATTCATTTTTATAGAAAGAAATCAATCGCACGGGTGGTGGAGCCTACAAAAGTGTTCTCACTGAACAAGATGCACAGATTTTAGCCATGACTGCTCTTCAAATTCAACCGTTACCTAATTGGATGATGCTGCAATATATTTTGATTTGTGTAATATTAAAATGTATACAGGATGAAATTTAATTCATCCTTTTAAGGGGTCATTGCAATCATCATTATGAACAACTTTTACTATGGGACCAAACCTGAAATCGCGAAAAAAAAAAACAGCTGTTCCCTACATTTTGACGAGTTATGCGAACATAAATGTAGGGAATGATTGATTGATGCTGATTTTTTTTTTAATTTAATGAATTTAACTTCACCCTGTATATCGATGGCCCCACAGAATAAACGTGCAAGAGCTCTTACACAAATATTTTTTAATTGCATTTTTCGTTTCTTTGACCTATGCAGCACCTTCTCAATTTTTGTATAAATTTTTGACTCAAAATACGCCTATTATATCATTTGATTCCTTTATTCTAGGGAAATATCATACAATTATATCACAAGTATAAAAGTATATGCTATTGTTAAACGCTTTTTAGGTCCCTGAGTTCACACGAATAAACATGTTAAAACAAGCAAACGTTTGAGAGGACTTGTGCACTTCTTCGAGTTTGTATAATAGCAGCTTACACGTTTATTCGTGTAATGACGCACTCAATTTCTATTCCTAATGTCATTTTGTGGAATGAAAGTTTTAAAATATTTATTTATTTAAAATTAAAGTATTGCATTGCCTCCTATGGTATTTAATCGGATTGTTTATAGCATTAAGTGTTCAAATACTAGTGTTTTGGTCTTAATAGTTGAAGTTTATACATAGTAACAGCAATTAAACAAATCTTTCAACGATCCGTTCAATGCAATTGTACGTAACATTAGAAAGGGGCGCGGGGGGTGCAATGCGAGTGGCATTAGACAACGAGTCAGGAAGCGAAGGTCAATCTTGTTGTGATTCTACGCGCATAATTACGTATTTTTTTATTATTACGCAGGCATTCTACATTATCGAGAAATTGTTGATGTGTGATTTAGTGCAACGATGAATAGACAGAATAGAAATACAAAAACTTCTAGTCGCTGCAGAAGGATATTAGACTTGGCGAATTGTAAAAGTAAGTACTTGCCCACACATTAATATGTATAAATAGGTATTAATTTGTAATTATAATCAACACATAAACATGGTATAATTTTGAATTTAAAGTAAATATACCTATAAGTCTCCTAAGTGTTTTAAGTGTGCCTACAAAAAGCGTGTGATTATTATTATTACTTATCGTATTTACATTTCAATTTGTTTTCAATGAGATAAACAAGGTAGTAAGTAGGTACCTATAATTAACTGTTTTTCTTTTTTTTAGGTAACGTGAATGAAGGTGACAATAGTAATCTTGTTTGTAAAGAACAGGACGAAAATAGATTTAGTGAGGCTATTGATGCTATTGCTTCCTCATCATTAGGTAAGTACTTAACAATTAAGCTTCATAATTACTTTAGTAAGTAGGTACCTACCTATACCTTCGTGGTCCAAGCGACCAGGATTCCGTTAAATGTTAGTTATTCTGTTAAGAAATGTTTAGTAGCAGTTCCTAGTTTGTTAATATGCCTGGTACTTACCTACTTTGACTATTGAATTACGTGGCACTAAAGTAGGTACCTAGGTACATATTTATATAGGTACATATAATTGGCAAAATATAAGGGTCTCTGGCCTGTTGCTCTAGTGGTTAGTGACGTACCGTGGATGAGTACGGTACTCATAGTCGGCGATAGTCGCAGACATGTTCTCATCTATCTGCTATAAGACTCACCTCGATTAGTTTCCGTAAAATATGCAATCATTAGAAAGGTAGTAAGTAATCTCTTTGATTTGTTTCAGAGAGTTTCACACATCTGTCGCGAACTTCATTTCCTATTGATGGTGTATCAGAGGTCTGTGGAGTAAATGTTCAAGACGACGGTTTTATTTCTAACACCTCATTAACACGTTGACGGACACGCCGGTTATGACATTCACTAGAAACTTGCGCAGAATGACGCGCCGGTTATACCCTTCGATATTTTTTGTACTCTAGAAGCACAACTGCTTTAGCAGACGAATTTTCATACTGCTACCATATAGTTCATCATCAAGTGCCCCCAAATTAAATTATTCAAATTGCTAGGTGTCACATAACATGTCTTTTTACTGCTTCCAACGTACTACTACTTGGAACATTTGTGTGCGCACTCACACTGACGCAGCGTTCATAGCAGCGGCCATTGTATGAGAATTTGTTCAGTTGGCCGCGGAGTGCGCCGCGGAGTGCACACGTCGGGAACAGATTTAAACGCGGTTTCTGATCAACGTCTATGGTAAGTAGAATTGGTTTTTATGATTAACTAATAACATAATGTTAGTAATATTTAAATGAAAAGTACTCTAGAACATAATAATGGATATAAATACAAATATTTGCAATGAAAACTCCCTATACTAGTAATAACTAGTATAAGGAGTTTTCGTTGCAAATATTTCATAAATATTGATGTAAACAACTTCTACTTACCTATACGTTCTACTTTTCAGATGTCTCGACAACGACCAAGTGGAGGTAAACCAAAAAGTAACGATCCATTCGAACGAGAAAATGAACGCATTATGAAATTGTTCAATGATACCTCATCAGATGAGCTATCTTGTGGTTCAGAGGAACCTGAAATATCGAGCAATGAAGAACTTATACAAGGATCGGTATCAAGTGAAAGCGAAGAGTCTGAACAAGATCCATATGATGATTGTAATGGCGAATATGGTTCAGACATTAATTACATATCCAATGAAGATAGCAGGTCACCAACAACTCACGTATCTGACTCTGAAGAGGATGATGATAGACAATTTAAACAGACAACTCAACGTATAAGAAGTGAACAAGTGCTTTCTGTTGAGTCTCCAGCTATCTCAAATGATTTAGGTGAGCAAATTCACATTCCTACTTCGGGTGAGTCATCAGGTGATTTGACAGCTATTTCGTCTCCAGCTGTCACGCGAATTGGGCAAGATTCCGATGCATATGTGCCTTCTGTTGAATCTCCCATTACCTTAAAAGATTTAGGTGTCCACGTCTGTGTTCCTGCTTCAGTCGAGTCTCCAGGTGATGTTATTCCAACTTCGCCCCCGCTTATCATAAGAAATGCACTAGATACACACCAGCCACACTTAGACATACCTTCATATAATTCCGATACAACTCCACCAAGATCAGTTGAATCAATGACGATTTTACAGGATATTATTAGCTGGACGGACACTGAAAGTCCTGCATCGGCACAAAATATAAGGCAAAGGGCTGTCGATCAGCAGCGACCTATGATGCCTCTACTTGCAGACACACAGAGCACTGATCATCAACGATCAACTACAACATCAGTTTCCGACGTATCTCGTAGTGATTATCAACGTTCTAGGTCATCTCCAATCGTAGACGACGAATGGCAAACAACAACCGCTCCTATACCAGAATTTCAGTTTGATGACACCACTGTTGGACCACAATTTCCACTTGATGCAAATACAGCTTCAATGGAAGTATTTGGTCGTTTCTTTCCTCTGTCAGTGATTAAACAACTTGTAGAGCGGACCAATATGTACGGTGCTGCATTATGTCACGTCAACAGACCACATACTAGAGGCAGTCGCAAAAGACTTTTAATCCAACTACAATAGAAGAAGTGAAGCAGTTTCTTGGATTATGGATTTTGCAATATCATATAGAAACCCAATATTCCCCACCCAATATTCGAAAACTTTTTACATTTACTGATCCGCTATATTACCATCCCATATTTACTTACGGTATGTCAGGGAGAAGGTTCGAACAATTATTGAGATGTTTGTGTGTTTATGAAGGAAATGCCAAAGGTATTGTTACGAGCTTCGGGTTCGTGACAATAAAAACTGCCCATAAAATTTACCAAAAGTTACACTTTAATTAAACAACTGTAATGACAACTCAAACACACTAATTATAAAACACAATCGCTCTTAAGTTGCACTTGAAGATCGCTTTCGATGTATTCGCTTCTATCGCAGAACCAAGTCTGATTGGTCGCTTTTTTATTTTTTTTATTTTTTATATATGGCATCTCGTAGTTGACCTTGAGAGGTCGTGACTACTTAACCGGACTATCCTGTGGTTGCCTTAAGAAATCTTAAAGCCTCCAGCCAGGGCTAAAACTAATTAAAACTAGGCGACTGCACGCTAAGGGCACCCCCTGTGGGGTACGAACCTCGGCTTAGGGCGTCGCTGGGAGAGGGCAGCAAAGGGACAGGCTGGATCGAAATTATATGATTGGTCGCGGCTAGTCCCGGCCTTATATAGTGCCGCAGATAATTCCAGAACATTGTATTGTAGAAACATCTAGAATGTTCGAACACATACCGCCCCCAACTGACCAGATGTCGACAGTTCTAGTAAGATCCAGCACCGAAATCTCTACTCGATAATAGATGGCGCCAGTGACTCTATTAGTTCAGCCATTCGATAATAGATGGCGCTAGGGACTATTAGTTCTGCTATTCGAAACTAGATGGCGCTAGTGGTAACTAATGTCACCATGTATCAGGCATTAATTGTGGCGCGCAACAATATAAACAAAATCTTAGGTTTCGCCAACCAAATGATTGCTATTTTTCAAGAATCATACAAACCGCAAAAGCAGCTTTCTCTTGATGAATCAATGCTCTTATTTCGCGGACGTCTGTCTTTCAGGCAGTATATCAAAACTAAAAAACGAGTGATGGTTACATTTTAAAATTTATCAGGACAAGACGGATTCCAATGATGATATAGACATCGAAACTTCGTCGAAATCGAAGACAGAAAAGCTCGTTATGAGTCTGATGCAGCCATATTTATTTACGGGCCACGAGCTCTACATGGATAATTACTATAACAGCGTGCCCTTATCTGAGAAACTTTTAAGTTGTAGGACGCACACGACAGGTACTTTAAGAAAATACAGGAAAGACAATCCCAAAAATTTCGTGAGTAAAGCACTTAAAAAAGATGAACACGTATGGATGAGGAAAGGGAAGGTGTAGGTTTCGGCTTGGAAAGACAAACGAATTGTACCTATGATAACTACGCAATACCAGCCTCAGCTAATTGTAACGAGAAATAGATTTGGCAAGCTTTTGAAGAAGCCCAAAGAGGTAGCTGAGTATAACAAATATATGTCCGGAATTGATATATCTGAACAGATGTTATCCACTCCAAAAAAGACTGTTCGATGGTACAAGAAGGTATTTTTTCATATTTTTGACATGGCTATATGGAATGCCTGTTACACGTACCGTAAACATTGCAACCAGAAAGAAACAATGTTGGAGTTCAGAGATCAAATTATAAGACATTATCTGGGGTTTGGAAATTTGAGCTGTGCTGACATTATTATTTCTAAAAAAATGTCAAAGTCCAGGAAGTCTCTGTTTAGTAACCAAAACAATCTTCCAGAAGGAATGTCTACGGTGTCAAACATTCACTGGCCCGAATTAATACCCATACCCGAAAACAACAAAAGAAATAAAGTTTTTTTGAAGACCCATCTTTGCACTTAGAATAAAATTAAAAAAGAAACTAGCTATCAGTGCAAGGGATGCCTCCGCAAACCACCTTTGTGTCCTGGATGTTTCGAGCAATGGCATTCCCAAGCAGAAAATATCGACTGAAATAGTATTTCCTAAGTACATACTTAATTGATTATTTAATAATTTTTGTCTTAATTAGAAACCTTGTGCTGTGATTAAAAGTGCCATTTTATACTAAGTTTAAATATAAGAAAATATCACAAGATGTGATGTTTGCGCTGTGATTAGTAGTTACCTAAGTAGATTAAAATAACATTAAAGATTTTAATTGCCATGTCGTTTAAAATGATTAAAACTAAAGGAAAGTCTATGTTGTGATTAAAAGGGTCATTTTTTTATGTTGAAATAACGATTGTAATGTCATTGTAATTTTTCCTACATTAAAATAAATAAAACCTTATGTTTCTATTATCTACTGGTGGTTTTTTTATCATAATTATTTTGAAACTTTGTAGAAGGGGATAAAAATATTAAAGGCTATAGTCGCAGTATGCTGTATTTGAATAAAATAACCGTTTACTACTGACGTAACGGCTGATGCCTTCGAAGGCTGTAGCCGGTGTATCCTATTAACAAAATTTTAAACTAAGTACCAGTGACAGAGCGGTTAGAACAGGTGAAGGCTGTAGCCGGTACGTCCTGTATACAGTTATAGATTTCGTACCAGTGACGCGACGGCTAGAGCTGAGAAAGGCTATAGCCGGCGCGTCCTATTTATATAGTGAAAGACTACATACCTGTGACGTAACGGTTGGAGCAGGCGAAGGCTATAGCCGGCCCGTCCTATTTATATAGTGAAAGACTACATACCTGTGACGTAACAGTTGGAGCAGGCCAAGGCTATAGCCGGCCCATCCTATTTATATAGGTAGTGAAAGACTACATACATGTGACGTAACGGTTGGAGCAAGCGAAGGCTATAGCCGGCGCGTCCTATTTATATAGTGAAAGACTACATACCTGTGACGTAACGGTTGGAGCAGGCGAAAGCTATAGCCGGCCCGTCCTATTTATATAGTGAAAGACTACATACCTGTGACGTAACGGTTGGAGCAGGCGAAGGCTATACCCGGCCCGTCCTATTTATATAGTGAAAGACTACATACCTGTGACGTAACGGTTGGAGCAGGCGAAGGCTATAGCCGGCCCGTCCTATTTATATAGTGAAAGACTACATACCTGTGACGTCAAAGTCAAATCATTTATTTCAAATAGGCACATAAAAGGCACTTTTGAACGTCAAAAATAAAATTAAGATAAAATTGATTCTAGTCGCCCCTTCTAAAAGGTAGTTTTCGTATGGAGAAGAATGGGCAAGAAACTCCACCATTACTCTTTTAAACTGTTTTACAATATTTTGCATACATTATTTATATAATTATATGTGAAGACGATGCACCTAAAAATAAAATTACTATACCACAATAGGTAAAAGAATTAAAATGGATAAATGAAACCATGACATATAGATTAATTATGTGATGGATACATGGTGCTCACACATTCACAAACATTCCAAAATAAATAAATAAGGAGTAATAAGTCCGGGTGTGACCCCAAGTAATTACAGAATGTAAATCAATGTCAAAGAAAAAAAAAAAAAAAATTATATACAATTACATTAGCAACCAGTTTGATTTTGTCTAGACTCTAGAGATTGTCCTATGGAGCAGGACCAGCATGTTTCCAAGCATTCTTATCTTGGATATAATCCTCTAATTTGTAATATCCTTGCTTACAAAGTGTAATTTTAATATAACTTTTAAATATTCTTTCAACAAAATACCTTGTGAAATATTGCAATTAAATTGCAGTATTTCACAAGGTATTTTGTTGTAACATTTAACACAGTACCCCATAAAAGATGTATGTACTATAGATAATCTGAAAAAAGGTTGATCTAATCTATCTTTATTTCCCTTAATCCCCTTTTCCCCGGACCGCGATAGCGACTAGACGTGTGCACGTACAAGTTTTTATTTTAAAAAAAATCTCGCAATATTTAACAAAAATAGTTATTAAAAAATCTAGTAAAGTACCAGGCGCGCATAACTTGACAAGCACTCCCGAATAGCACTGTGAATGAGACGGCAACACTTGAAACGGAGATAGTCGGTGAGCTACGCTACCCTGTCATCTGTCACAGCGAACTGTCATCTGTCACAGAGAACTGTCATAACTATGTTACACTATGTCATAACAGCTGACATGTGATTTGAGTTTGATCACGGAGTTGCCATACTAGAAAAATCAAACGGAGTTGCCATCCTTTAAGAAATCAAAAGATTTGTGGGACAGTCTTCCAACAGTGGATATTCGACACAAAAATCTGTGAGTAACCTATACCGTATTCAAACTACGACTCATTCGCACACACTTAGAAGATTATTCACAAGTCAGAAAATGTCACTGCAACGGTCTCCTCCTAATGCATCTGCACCTAAACACACCACCCATCACAAAAAGTCCAAACATACCATCTAATATAACCCAAAGACCTCAAAAGCGGAAGCAAGGAGATGATCTTGAATTTTTTATGTCAAAAATGGAATCAATGTTTAATGATTGGGCTGAAAAGCAAGACATAAAATACCAACAACTTTTAGATTCCGTCGAGGCAATCAAAGACCAAAACAAGGAAATGATAGCTAGCATGGACTTAGTTTCCTATCAATATGATGAAATCAAATTGAAAATTGAGAAATTGGAGAAAGAGAAAAAGTCTGACTTGACTTACATTCAAACCCTTGAACATAGGATTGAATACCTGGATAGTATTACAAAAAGCTCCAGTGTTGAATTGAGAAACATTCCGCTATCTAAGAACGAAAATATGGATAATCTACAGACCTTAGTATCCAACTTATGTAAGACTCTGGATGTCCCCATAGTGCCTGCAGACATTAGAAACATTTACAGGGGTTACTCAAAAAATGTTTAAAAAAAACCAATAATCATAGACTTCACCTCCGTCATGTTAAAGAATAAAGTAATCTCCTCCTTCAAGTTTTTTAATAAAGAACACAGCACTGAGAAGCTCAACACAACTCATATTCAACTGGATGGGCCATCTGCAGTAATATACATGTCCGACTACCTCTCACCAAAAATGAAGAGACTACATTTTCTTGCAAGAGATTTTGCCTCCGCATACGCATACAAATTTTGTTGGTCGACGCCTGGGACAATATACTTAAGAAAAAACGAAGGTGATCAATCCATTAAACTTAAAAACGAACAAGATTTACTTAATTTAAAAAGCCAATTGTGACTATACATAGTCTATTACCTGAATTTATATTCAAAAATAGTAAATATCATTATTTCTGTAAAACGTATATTTAAAAATGTTCACTGCATGTTAATTAGATTAAGCTTTGCTACACACACAGATACAGCACCCACTCACCCTCACATTTCCACAAACACTCTAACCACACAACCTCTACTCGATTGTCAGTTTACCCGATTATGGCATAATCTTGCAATTACTCTCTCAATTCCCTACAATTATAATTTCAAACTATTTCTATACTTTTCAATAATCTCAGTTATATTATTATCTCAATTTTACGTATTCTCTATTTTGTCAAATAATAAAATTCTCAGACATTAACAATTTGATCAATCAACTAGAAAGTTACAACGTTACTGAATCATTTATCTGTAATCCCGACCAATGTGAACAAATAATTATTAACCCACAATTTTATCTCAAAATTCTGCACCAGAATATTCGAAGTATAAATAAAAATTATGACAACTTATGTATCCTGTTACAACAATTAAAGATAGAGTGTGACGTTTTAATACTAACGGAATGCTGGCTGTCCCGAGCTTCAAATTTGCCTGTCCTGAATGGCTATTATACATACAGCAGTTCGGAACATTACAATCAAAATGATGGAGTAGTGTTATTCATTAATAAATCTCTGAAACATAAAGTAGAGGAGCCCACATTCCACGACGCAAATTGTCTACTCATTAAGAAAGGTACTGACACAGTAATTATCTCAATCTATAGACCCCACTGTTTCAATAATATTGATAACTTTTTGAATTCATTGAGTAGCATTCTAAACGACTTATCCACCTTTAGAAATATTTTTATCATTGGAGATATTAATCTCAATATTCTTGACTCCAACTCTAACTCATCACGCTACTTAGAATTACTATCGTTTCATGGGCTAATTCCAGCATACAACTTTACAACAAGGGGGAATAGTTGTATTGATCATGTGATTTTAAAAACGAACCTGCCGTCATTGTCGTTTGTGCTCAACACAGTTATAACAGATCACGCATCGACATTGTTTTGCCTTAAAAATAAAAGAGTTAACTTCTCTAGTAATCTAACGGTTGACAAAATCAATTTTGAAAATATCGTTCTGGAGTGCAAAAATACTAACTTTTATGAACTTTTATCTAACCGAGATCCAAACTCAGCAACCAATATCCTTGTGAACTATCTACAAAATTTAGTAAGTCGTAACACAACAAAAATAAAAATACCGCGAAACAAAGTAACTCTTAAGCCTTGGATTACGGTAGGCTTATTAAGATGCATAAGAAATAGGGATCGAATGCATCAAAAACTGAAAAGTGATCCTAATAATGTCATACTTGTTACAACCTATAAGAGATACAGAAATTTTTGTAACGGTCTAATTAAAAAATGTAAAATAAAATACGAAAGAAATGAATTAGAAAAGGCAAAAAACAATAGTAAGATGCTTTGGCATAGTATTAAAAATATTACTAACTCACATAAAACTAAACATACGAGTCATGAATTACTATCTATTAGCGGAACACCAGCGGATTCTGTTAACGTAGTCAATGAGTTTTTTGCTGGTGTTGGTGCAAATTTGGCCAGCAAAATAATCCCGATATCGCTGACGTCAGAAAGAAACTCTGAGGGTACCAATGCGGCGACTTTTGTTTTACTTGAGACAGATTGTGATGAGGTGAGGAGTGTCATTGGCAATTTAAAGTCAAGCAGTAGTGCTGGACTTGACGGTATCTCTAACCAACTGCTAAAACTGATCCAAGAGTACATTGTACACCCTCTGACAGATCTCTTTAACAACTGCTTTAACCTTGGCGTATTTCCTGATGCTCTCAAGCATTCGATAGTGGTACCCATTCATAAGGGTGGCGAGAGAGACTGTGTCAATAATTACCGTCCGATATCTTTACTACCCTCGCTATCAAAGGTACTAGAGAAGATAATTAATAAGAGGCTCGTTAAATTTTTAGAATCTAAAAATTTACTTTCTGATGCACAATATGGCTTTAGGCAAGGTAGATCGACTGATGATGCCGTACACACATTTACAGACTTTGTTACGAGAAAGCTTGATGACAAAAGCAAATGCCTAACAATATTCTTAGACCTTGCTAAAGCCTTTGACACAGTCTCTCTCTCCAAGCTTCTGGCGAAGCTTGAGGGCCTCGGTATCAGAGACAAACAACTTTTGTTATTTAGTAGCTACCTGTCGGGTCGTACGCAGCGGGTAAGGATAGGCGACATATTGAGCGCGGAGTGTCCTGTTAACTTTGGAGTCCCCCAGGGTAGTATTTTAGGCCCTTCTCTATTTGTATGCTACATCAATGAACTGTGTCAACTCGATCTTATAAATTGTAGAATAATTTCTTACGCTGATGACACAACTCTTACCTTTTTTGGGGAGTCATGGACAGAAGTATTTAAATACGCTCAAGAAGGCCTCAATAGGGTATGTCATTGGTTAGCTAACAACTCACTTACATTAAATTCAACTAAAACTAATTATATCACTTTTTCCTTACGTAAATCTGTTTCTTTGTCACATGAAATCATAGCACATTCATGTAATTTAATTGTTAACTCAACATGTACCTGTCCAAATATTCAGAAAGTTAAATCAGCAAAATATTTAGGAGTAACCATTGATGAAAATCTAAGTTTTTCTGAACACATAAGTAATGTTGCTAAATTGACATATATATTTAAACAGCTCAGACATGTAGCGGACTCCAAAGTTATGAGAATGGTCTATCTGGTCCTCTGTCAATCTGTCCTTGCCTACTGTATTTTTTCCTGGGGTGGAGCAGCTAAGAGTTACCTAATAGAATTAGAGAGAGCTCAAAGATTGGTACTCAAGGTAAGTCTATTCAAACCAAGACTATTCTCTACTTCGGAACTATATGAACTGGCTGAGGTACTAACAGTTAGGCAATTGTACATTCTTGCTGTCGTACTTAGGCAACATAGGCTTCTAAAATTTAACCCAAATAACCCAACATTAGCTCGGCGTCGTAATTTTCAAATTTGCCCTACAGAACCAGCCAGAACAGCTGTTAGCGCCAAATTTTTCTTTTTGCAAGGTCCACATCTATATAACCTTATTAATAAAGTACTCTCAATATACGCTAAAACGAAACAAGATTGCAAGAAAAAGGTCATGAAATTGCTTCTGACACTTAAATACGAGGAGACAGAGAAACTTCTCTGTAGACACAGAGACATCTAACACACACACACACACACACGTACACCCATTAACACACACACACACGTACACCCTATAACACACACACACACGTACACCCATTAACACACCTCCACTCGCCATACGCACATACACACACACGCATCATTACTTACTCATAACTATACATATGCTCACTCGCCCAATAACAAACCACTCATTTATATCATTCCCATTCACGCAACTCTTACTCAATTAGTTAGATTCTAGCACGTATACCTGTCCGGGGAGGCCAGGAGATCCATGACACAAGTTCTTTACTTAGTATGGGCTCCTGTCTCCCTTCCATGTTTTAGCATTATATTTATATTTAAGAAACGTATGTATCTTGTGGGAGAAAATAAATGATATTATTATTATTATGTCGTTTATTTATTTAGTCGTCTTATTTTGTTACATTTTTAAATATTAGTATGATTAAATAAAAAAATAAAAAAAAAACATTTAAAAATATAAAAAAATAGTGATCCACCGGTGTCGGGAGCAGGGTCCAAGCTACCGGTGGTTAGGGCTCCAGAGATAGAAACCTCCTCACAATGCGAGCCGTATCGAGGAGTACTGCCTTCTGAATCAGGCCCTTGATCCAACCGCCTAACGAGAGCCTCGATAGATGTTGATCGAGGCTGTCGGCCATCAGGCCATTGGCCGATACGACAATCGGCACAATGACAGTTGAGCTCACATTCCACATGTCAACAACCTCGCGTGCTAAGTCAAGATATTTGATTTGTTTATCTTTCTCAGCTTTCACGAGGTTCCCGTCATGTGGAATGGTAACATCAACAATCATTGCGCGGCGCACTAATCGATCTATCACCACTATATCAGGTTTGTTGGCGACAACAGTCCTGTCAGTGATGATAGACCGATCCCAGTACAACGTGACATGGTTATTTTCGAGAACTGGGTCGGGCACATACTTGTAATACGGTACCTCTGAGTCGACAAGTTTATATTTCAAAGCAAGTTGCTGGTGAATAATCCTGGCTACTTGGTTATGCCTGTGCAAGTACTCGCTGTTAGCCAGACGAGAACAACCAGAGATAATATGTCTGATGGACTCACCCGGACGGTGGCATGCCCGACACACGTCAGCCGTCCCGTCCTTCATAATATGTCTCCGGTAGTTATTCGTCAAGATAACTTCGTCCATAATTGCACAGACAAAACCTTCAGTTTCCCCGAAGAGGTCACTGAAACGCAGCCAGGATACGGACGCTAAGAAATCTACACCGGGCTCATGAAGAGCCCGATAGAAGCGCCCGTGAAGCTCCTTGCTTTGCCATACCTTCTTGCGGTCATCGGTAGTAAGTACTACAGGTTTGCGCCAGTTCTCTTTCGCCATGGAGAGCGGGGTGAGCCCCTTGTCCATTGCGACCACATCACGGTGCATACCCACTTCGGCTTTTAAAAAATATTCCCTGAGACTGCACACCTCGCGGTTGTGGAGGGTTTTCGCATTTAAAAATCCTCGACCCCCACACTTCCGCGGGATATACAGTCTCATCACCGATGATCGTGGGTGATGCATCCGGTTTGCGGTCAGCAGTGTACGGACCCTTCTATCTAGGGCGTCGAGTTCAGTCTGAGTCCATTTGAGTATGCCGAAAGAGTACATCAAAACCGGCATGACCCAACCATTGAAGGCGCGCACCTTATTTCCGCCCGAAAGAAGACTAATTAATACCTTCTTCAGGCGACAAAAGAAGCGCTCCTTCAAGGATTGCTTCATGTCAGCATCGTTGATGCCTAACGCTTCCGACATACCCAAATACTTATAGCTTTCGGATGAGGAGAGGGATCTAAGGTGTATGGAATCCGAAAGTGGAATTCCCTCGGATTCCATAATCTTCCCCCCCTTTACATGCATGACTGCACATTTGTCCACACCAAATTCCATCCTGATGGCACTACTAAAAGTTTCAGTTACCTTCAGTAGCTCCATCAGATGCAATTTGTTAGGGGCAAAGAGTTTCAAATCATCCATGTAGAGGAGGTGAGATATGACCTGACCACCTCTCTTCAACCGATAGCCTAGACCTGAGTCCTCCAGCAGTGTGCTTAGAGGATTCAGGGCTAAGCAGAACCAAAGTGGACTCAAACTGTCGCCCTGAAATATTCCCCGCTTAATCCATACAGGCTCATCATTCCCCTGGATCTGTCGACACCCTGGATAGCGAAGGACCGTCTTCCACTGTCTCATACACGACTCAAGGAAGGTGCGTAGAGTTGCATCTATCTTGTACAACTCCAGCACCCTCATGAGCCATGTATGTGGCACCGAGTCGTAGGCCTTCTTATAATCTATCCAGCATGTCGATATATCCTTGCGGGATCGGCGAACCTGTTGGCTAATGGCCATGTCTATGAGGAGTAGCTCCTTAGTACCGCGAGACCCATTCCTACATCCATTTTGAGAGGCAGACATAATCGAGTAACTGTCAATGTGTGTGTTAATTTTCGCTCTCAAAATGGATGTAAGAAGTTTATAAACCGTCGACAAACACGTGATCGGTCTATAATTATTATTATGTCGTTTATTTATTTAGTCGTCTTATTTTGTTACATTTTTAAATATTAGTATGATTAAATAAAAAAATAAAAAAAAACATTTAAAAATATAAAAAAATAGTGATCCACCGGTGTCGGGAGCAGGGTCCAAGCTACCGGTGGTTAGGGCTCCAGAGATAGAAACCTCCTCACAATGCGAGCCGTATCGAGGAGTACTGCCTTCTGAATCAGGCCCTTGATCCAACCGCCTAACGAGAGCCTCGATAGATGTTGATCGAGGCTGTCGGCCATCAGGCCATTGGCCGATACGACAATCGGCACAATGACAGTTGAGCTCACATTCCACATGTCAACAACCTCGCGTGCTAAGTCAAGATATTTGATTTGTTTATCTTTCTCAGCTTTCACGAGGTTCCCGTCATGTGGAATGGTAACATCAACAATCATTGCGCGGCGCACTAATCGATCTATCACCACTATATCAGGTTTGTTGGCGACAACAGTCCTGTCAGTGATGATAGACCGATCCCAGTACAACGTGACATGGTTATTTTCGAGAACTGGGTCGGGCACATACTTGTAATACGGTACCTCTGAGTCGACAAGTTTATATTTCAAAGCAAGTTGCTGGTGAATAATCCTGGCTACTTGGTTATGCCTGTGCAAGTACTCGCTGTTAGCCAGACGAGAACAACCAGAGATAATATGTCTGATGGACTCACCCGGACGGTGGCATGCCCGACACACGTCAGCCGTCCCGTCCTTCATAATATGTCTCCGGTAGTTATTCGTCAAGATAACTTCGTCCATAATTGCACAGACAAAACCTTCAGTTTCCCCGAAGAGGTCACTGAAACGCAGCCAGGATACGGACGCTAAGAAATCTACACCGGGCTCATGAAGAGCCCGATAGAAGCGCCCGTGAAGCTCCTTGCTTTGCCATACCTTCTTGCGGTCATCGGTAGTAAGTACTACAGGTTTGCGCCAGTTCTCTTTCGCCATGGAGAGCGGGGTGAGCCCCTTGTCCATTGCGACCACATCACGGTGCATACCCACTTCGGCTTTTAAAAAATATTCCCTGAGACTGCACACCTCGCGGTTGTGGAGGGTTTTCGCATTTAAAAATCCTCGACCCCCACACTTCCGCGGGATATACAGTCTCATCACCGATGATCGTGGGTGATGCATCCGGTTTGCGGTCAGCAGTGTACGGACCCTTCTATCTAGGGCGTCGAGTTCAGTCTGAGTCCATTTGAGTATGCCGAAAGAGTACATCAAAACCGGCATGACCCAACCATTGAAGGCGCGCACCTTATTTCCGCCCGAAAGAAGACTAATTAATACCTTCTTCAGGCGACAAAAGAAGCGCTCCTTCAAGGATTGCTTCATGTCAGCATCGTTGATGCCTAACGCTTCCGACATACCCAAATACTTATAGCTTTCGGATGAGGAGAGGGATCTAAGGTGTATGGAATCCGAAAGTGGAATTCCCTCGGATTCCATAATCTTCCCCCCCTTTACATGCATGACTGCACATTTGTCCACACCAAATTCCATCCTGATGGCACTACTAAAAGTTTCAGTTACCTTCAGTAGCTCCATCAGATGCAATTTGTTAGGGGCAAAGAGTTTCAAATCATCCATGTAGAGGAGGTGAGATATGACCTGACCACCTCTCTTCAACCGATAGCCTAGACCTGAGTCCTCCAGCAGTGTGCTTAGAGGATTCAGGGCTAAGCAGAACCAAAGTGGACTCAAACTGTCGCCCTGAAATATTCCCCGCTTAATCCATACAGGCTCATCATTCCCCTGGATCTGTCGACACCCTGGATAGCGAAGGACCGTCTTCCACTGTCTCATACACGACTCAAGGAAGGTGCGTAGAGTTGCATCTATCTTGTACAACTCCAGCACCCTCATGAGCCATGTATGTGGCACCGAGTCGTAGGCCTTCTTATAATCTATCCAGCATGTCGATATATCCTTGCGGGATCGGCGAACCTGTTGGCTAATGGCCATGTCTATGAGGAGTAGCTCCTTAGTACCGCGAGACCCATTCCTACATCCATTTTGAGAGGCAGACATAATCGAGTAACTGTCAATGTGTGTGTTAATTTTCGCTCTCAAAATGGATGTAAGAAGTTTATAAACCGTCGACAAACACGTGATCGGTCTATAATTATTATTATGTCGTTTATTTATTTAGTCGTCTTATTTTGTTACATTTTTAAATATTAGTATGATTAAATAAAAAAATAAAAAAAAACATTTAAAAATATAAAAAAATAGTGATCCACCGGTGTCGGGAGCAGGGTCCAAGCTACCGGTGGTTAGGGCTCCAGAGATAGAAACCTCCTCACAATGCGAGCCGTATCGAGGAGTACTGCCTTCTGAATCAGGCCCTTGATCCAACCGCCTAACGAGAGCCTCGATAGATGTTGATCGAGGCTGTCGGCCATCAGGCCATTGGCCGATACGACAATCGGCACAATGACAGTTGAGCTCACATTCCACATGTCAACAACCTCGCGTGCTAAGTCAAGATATTTGATTTGTTTATCTTTCTCAGCTTTCACGAGGTTCCCGTCATGTGGAATGGTAACATCAACAATCATTGCGCGGCGCACTAATCGATCTATCACCACTATATCAGGTTTGTTGGCGACAACAGTCCTGTCAGTGATGATAGACCGATCCCAGTACAACGTGACATGGTTATTTTCGAGAACTGGGTCGGGCACATACTTGTAATACGGTACCTCTGAGTCGACAAGTTTATATTTCAAAGCAAGTTGCTGGTGAATAATCCTGGCTACTTGGTTATGCCTGTGCAAGTACTCGCTGTTAGCCAGACGAGAACAACCAGAGATAATATGTCTGATGGACTCACCCGGACGGTGGCATGCCCGACACACGTCAGCCGTCCCGTCCTTCATAATATGTCTCCGGTAGTTATTCGTCAAGATAACTTCGTCCATAATTGCACAGACAAAACCTTCAGTTTCCCCGAAGAGGTCACTGAAACGCAGCCAGGATACGGACGCTAAGAAATCTACACCGGGCTCATGAAGAGCCCGATAGAAGCGCCCGTGAAGCTCCTTGCTTTGCCATACCTTCTTGCGGTCATCGGTAGTAAGTACTACAGGTTTGCACCAGTTCTCTTTCGCCATGGAGAGCGGGGTGAGCCCCTTGTCCATTGCGACCACATCACGGTGCATACCCACTTCGGCTTTTAAAAAATATTCCCTGAGACTGCACACCTCGCGGTTGTGGAGGGTTTTCGCATTTAAAAATCCTCGACCCCCACACTTCCGCGGGATATACAGTCTCATCACCGATGATCGTGGGTGATGCATCCGGTTTGCGGTCAGCAGTGTACGGACCCTTCTATCTAGGGCGTCGAGTTCAGTCTGAGTCCATTTGAGTATGCCGAAAGAGTACATCAAAACCGGCATGACCCAACCATTGAAGGCGCGCACCTTATTTCCGCCCGAAAGAAGACTAATTAATACCTTCTTCAGGCGACAAAAGAAGCGCTCCTTCAAGGATTGCTTCATGTCAGCATCGTTGATGCCTAACGCTTCCGACATACCCAAATACTTATAGCTTTCGGATGAGGAGAGGGATCTAAGGTGTATGGAATCCGAAAGTGGAATTCCCTCGGATTCCATAATCTTCCCCCCCTTTACATGCATGACTGCACATTTGTCCACACCAAATTCCATCCTGATGGCACTACTAAAAGTTTCAGTTACCTTCAGTAGCTCCATCAGATGCAATTTGTTAGGGGCAAAGAGTTTCAAATCATCCATGTAGAGGAGGTGAGATATGACCTGACCACCTCTCTTCAACCGATAGCCTAGACCTGAGTCCTCCAGCAGTGTGCTTAGAGGATTCAGGGCTAAGCAGAACCAAAGTGGACTCAAACTGTCGCCCTGAAATATTCCCCGCTTAATCCATACAGGCTCATCATTCCCCTGGACCTGTCGACACCCTGGATAGCGAAGGACCGTCTTCCACTGTCTCATACACGACTCAAGGAAGGTGCGTAGAGTTGCATCTATCTTGTACAACTCCAGCACCCTCATGAGCCATGTATGTGGCACCGAGTCGTAGGCCTTCTTATAATCTATCCAGCATGTCGACATATCCTTGCGGGATCGGCGAACCTGTTGGCTAATGGCCATGTCTATGAGGAGTAGCTCCTTAGTACCGCGAGACCCATTCCTACATCCATTTTGAGAGGCAGACATAATCGAGTAACTGTCAATGTGTGTGTTAATTTTCGCTCTCAAAATGGATGTAAGAAGTTTATAAACCGTCGACAAACACGTGATCGGTCTATAATTCTTGGGTTCCGCGGGACTACCTGACTTATGGAGCAGGTGGGTAACGCCTGTTGTTAGAAACTGTGGTAGCGACCCAGACTCTAAGGATGACTGGAACTGAGATGCCAGGCAAGTGTGTGAACTAATTAGCCATTTTAACCAAAAGTTATGCAGTCCGTCCGGTCCCGGTGATTTCCAATTCGGTAACGGACGGACTGCTTTGGCTACGTCTAATGGCGTAATTATGACTGGTTCCATTTCTGGTATAGTTCCACACACTCGCTCGATATCGCGCATCCAGCCACCCTCAGCGTGACAGACAGGCACCGACCAGATGCTGCGCCAGAATGCACTAGTGGTGGCATCATCCGGGCGGCACACGTCCATCACGTTTTGTTCAGGTCGCTCCCAAGTTCTATATACCCACCTCTCATCGCTCCGGAACATGCGATTCTGCGTGTACCGATCAACCCGCCGCTTATACCGCCGAATACGACTCGCCCATGCACAAACTTTCTGCTTCAGGAAGTCGATGCGCTCTGTGACATTGGACATGTATTCCCGAGGGCTGATTCCAGTCCCCGAAAATGCCTGTCTTACAAAGCGCATCACTCGTGGTCGTGTGTTGCCCTCCCTGAAGCAGTATAGTTTACCGATGAGTACCCTGGCCCCATCGATACGACGCTCGATCCTGTATCGCCAGGCTGGTACGGCTGGTTTTGGTCGAGTAGCTGCGTCACAATTTGGAAACTTGACGTTAGCTAAACGACATGCCGCCACAGCCGCGCAATACAAGATCGAGTGTGTATCAACGAGATCCTCGCTGCTCTCGAAGAAATTCTTGAGCTGCGAGTCCAAGGCACACACTAGCGCCCTATTTTTTTTGTGCATAGGTAGCCGTGGTATTCGGGGTCTAAGTTCGGTTGGAGTGGACCTATACTCGCGAAACGCATCTTCCAGTGCGCTCCTCAGTCGGACGTTGTACTGGCTACTTACTGTGTCAACCCTATCATCATCTTCTTCAACACGATTGGACCGCGGCGGGATGGCATCAATAGTTGACGCTTGTGCCGCGGTTTGTGCCAGAGTCGAGACGATTTGGTTGTTCAGTACCTCTGAGCGCAGCCTATCAAGTGCTATGTCGTCCAACCTGTGATTGCGTTGGATGACCCGCACCTGATCCGACAGTCGTTGGGCCGAGACGTTGACGGTTGGTTCCAGTTCCTGGAACAGAGACAGCAACCTATCACGGTACGCAGTGAG
The DNA here is from genome assembly GCA_947507525.1 of Apamea epomidion. Classification (NCBI taxonomy): domain Eukaryota; kingdom Metazoa; phylum Arthropoda; class Insecta; order Lepidoptera; family Noctuidae; genus Apamea; species Apamea epomidion. The sequence continues at coordinate 1,502,027 of OX382239.1, forward strand.
GTTAGTTCCCCCCTCTGTAGACCCGTAGTATGCGCGCATGACGTTCTCGTTCATAGACTGAGTCCATCTCATGCGCTGCACACAACCACCGGCAGCGGGGACCCGGCTCGGGGCCGGATGGCCCCTAAGTCCCAAGCTCCTCGGTGGCCGGCCTCTCCCCTGCCGACGTACAGGTGTTGGCGACGTCGGCGGGGAAAAATATTCGTCGCTCGAGCTCGACGCAACTGCTACGGCCGGTGTCACAGTACTCTCGATGGGGCTGGATTCCGGCGGCGGCAGGGCGGGGCTGAGCGACGACTCCGGAGGTGGTAGGCGTGCACGGCGAGCTGCTAATCTCGTCAACATTTTCAATATTTCATTTTTTCATTTTCACGTTTTTATCGGAGGTGACATGACAGATGTCACCTCCGGTTCGGCAGTTTTTGATGCAAGTGTAGGTTATTCATTGTATTTGTTTAAAATTAGGTATGTTTTAGTAAATTTGGTTTTTCCTGATATGGTTGCACATATATATGAATTTATAAACTGTTTATAAAAATTATCTAATAACAAATTGTGAAGAGACGACAAAAGAGACGTTGACGTTGACGTTGGTGTTGCTAGCTTTTTTTATTATTATTATTATTATGTCGTTTATTTATTTAGTCGTCTGATTTTGTTACATTTTTAAATATTAGTATGATTAAATAAAAAAATAAAAAAAACATTTAAAAATATAAAAAAATAGTGATCCACCGGTGTCGGGAGCAGGGTCCAAGCTACCGGTGGTTAGGGCTCCAGAGATAGAAACCTCCTCACAATGCGAGCCGTATCGAGGAGTACTGCCTTCTGAATCAGGCCCTTGATCCAACCGCCTAACGAGAGCCTCGATAGATGTTGATCGAGGCTGTCGGCCATCAGGCCATTGGCCGATACGACAATCGGCACAATGACAGTTGAGCTCACATTCCACATGTCAACAACCTCGCGTGCTAAGTCAAGATATTTGATTTGTTTATCTTTCTCAGCTTTCACGAGGTTCCCGTCATGTGGAATGGTAACATCAACAATCATTGCGCGGCGCACTAATCGATCTATCACCACTATATCAGGTTTGTTGGCGACAACAGTCCTGTCAGTGATGATAGACCGATCCCAGTACAACGTGACATGGTCATTTTCGAGAACTGGGTCGGGCATATACTTGTAATACGGTACCTCAGAGTCGACAAGTTTATATTTCAAAGCAAGTTGCTGGTGAATAATCCTGGCTACTTGGTTATGCCTGTGCAAGTACTCGCTGTTAGCCAGACGAGAACAACCAGAGATAATATGTCTGATGGACTCACCCGGACGGTGGCATGCCCGACACACGTCAGCCGTCCCGTCCTTCATAATATGTCTTTATTATTATTATTATTACTAGTATTAAAATTATGTCTATCACTTATTTTATTTAAAAGATGTTGATTTTTTTCTTACATACATAATATTTTCATAAAGTGTAATACATATCATGTGTAATACATATTATCATTAATCAGACATTTTTGGGCACATGATTAACAGTGGAGTTGGTAAGTACATACCTGGAGAATTTATTTTAATATGAGTGCAGTTCGCAGCTCCCACAACTCTTGGAAATCCTGCTATTGCAAAGAACTCATTTGCCACAACTGGAAATTCTTCTGGTGTTGGCATATTTATGAATCTCGACTTCAAGCTGGCTATCTTGGCTGTTACTTTATGCACTATTCGATGCACCGTGGGTTGTTCAACCTCAAAAATATCCCCTATTACGCGTTGGTGCCTGTCGCATACTTACCGGAGAGCTATAAGTATTTGATCCACTGGCTGTATGGCTCGATTTCTTTTGGTCAAGGGTTTAATATTGCTACCGAATACAGAGTCCAAATACAATACAGTTTCTTTCGAAATGCGGAACCGTGTTAGAATCTCCCTGTCATCGTACTTTTCAAAAGCGTTCAACTTTTCTACATTTCTGCGCCTCACAGTTGGCCTTTCGTGATCCGAAAGTGAAGACAAGGACGATAGAGACATTCTTATCACTATTTGAAAAGTTTCAATAGATTTAACTTGATTTGAGAGACCTCGCGACACAGAACATATTAATATATACCCTAAGAACAACATTATTAGTGACAGTTGAGCTCTGTTGACATAAATCAACAAACAGACTCAAGATGTCCTTCATAATCTGTGGCTTTCCTACGGCGACGAGAATACCGGAGATTTTGAACTTAGTGTACGAACCGGGTTTTTTTTTTCGAGATCACATTTTTATTCTTATACTTATAAGCTTTATAACTCTGAAACAAATAGCAAGATAATCATGCCACCTGAATAATTTTTTAAATGCAGTAGTTTGCCGATATTAATAAATTTTTTTAAAAAAAAATCATATTGAGAACCCGAAAAAAATTCCACCGAAGTTCTAAATCGTTTTCGGTGTACAACCAAGGAACTTATATCCAACATGGAATGCGCACAGGCTGCCGATGCGCAGTCCGAGCGAGATAGCTTCGCAAGAGCCCTCTGTCCCTTTCATTAGGGTGACCAAACAATATGATGTAGGTAGATACTAATATAATAGAATATAATATAGTCTTCTTGTCAATAGGATATAATATAATAACCAATTATTTAATTTCATAAAATAATAATAATTATGCTTTAAGGATGGATTAAAGTAAAACGCATTATGGAGAATTTATAAATATTTATTTGGTAGATATTTACAGTCAGGTTCACACATTACTAAATAAAACAGTTTTATGTAATTTCTGTCTTAAAATTGATTTGTGTCCTGTAATTTTCAATGTTTGTGTTTTACCGTGGCTCATCATACGGGCGGTAAGATAATGAGACGCAATACTTTTAATAAGTTGCTTTTCGTGTGAATCTTCACATTGAAATGATTGAACGGGATGTCGCGAAACTGAACTATGTTTTATTATATATAGTTACTAGAACTATGTTTTATTATATACTAGACAAAATCAAAGTGGTTGCTAATGTAATTGTATAATTTATTCTTTTTTCTTTAACATTGATTTACATTCTGTAATTACTTGGGGTCACACCCGGACTTATTACTCCTTATTTATTTATGAAAATCGTCTACTTTTGGAATTTTTGTGAATATGTGAGCACCATGTATCTATCACATAGTTAATTTATATGTCATGGTTTCATTTATCCATTTTAATTCTGTTACCTATTGTGGTATAGTAATTTTATTGTTAGGTGCCTCGTCTTCACATATAATTATATAATTAATGTATGCAAAATATTGTAAAACATTTTAAAAGAGTAACGGTGGAGTTTCTTGCCCATTCTTCTCCATACGAAAACTACCTTTTGGAAGGGGCGACTAGAATCAATATAATTTTAATTTTATTTTTGACGTTCAAAAGTGCCTTTTATGTGCATATTTGAAATAAATTATTTGACTTTGACTTTGACTTTATATTCTCATATATCGTCTTAAATATTGTAAAACAATTTAAAAGAGTAACGGTGGAGTTTCTTGCCCATTCTTCTCCATACGAAAACTACCTTTTGAAAGGGGCGACTAGAATCAATTTTATCTTAATTTTATTTTTGACGTTCAAAAGTGCCTTTTATGTGCCTATTTGAAATAAATGATTTGACTTTTTTTTTTATATCCTGGGGCCTGAAGTGAAGACTGCAAATAACGGAATATTTTTTTATATTTGAATGACTTGGAATGACATCAAGCCATTTTTTCCTCCCTGATTCTTCTCCAGGCAGTCTGAAATTATATTTTTTAAATTTATTTAAAATATACGAAGTGACGCACCTAAATCAGCGATTAATATGGGAAATTGAAACTTTTTTACCATTTCCCTACAATGTTCCTCGGGAAATGTGAAATTTCATGTTCACGCCTATTAAGTATTCGGTACACCATTCCTTATAAAGTTATATGCGTGGCGTGTACTACAGAACAGTCTCAATACACATATTACCTACTGAAATAAATGTTAGAATCAGCTTAGTATAAAAATAAAATACCTATAACAGACATGCGTTATGCTTACGTTGAAGACTACCTCCTATTTATGTACTGCATTCTGTAAATAATCTTATTATTTCGTTCATTATGGGTAAGTACCCTACTTCAAGAATTGAAATATACTTAGTTGAAGAAAGAAACACCGCATCCTGCATAGGATTCGCTTTTATTTATTACGTCCGAATTAAGAAATTGATTGTTTTAGCGTCGAATTGCGGTTAAATTCAAATCACCATAATTACAACAAATTAATATGTCTGACGGGCTGCCAGTCTAACTTATATATATATTCTACTAATAATCTTTTCTTTTTTAATTACATTTCAATACAGTGTCCAAATTATTGCTAAAAAAATGTTCTCATTCTAACAGATGATTGAAAAATATTAGAAATATATCAGAACGAAAATTAATGTTTTTTTAATAACAATAGAATAGAATAATTTATTTCAGATAATTAAAATCCATATCTTGTTAGTATATATTAGCAACAATGTTAGCTTACAATTATGTTAGTATTGTTAGTACTTATCTATACAAAACCATTCACTACCCTCACCCAGAGTTTTTGAATGGGGCAGTCAAATCGAGCAGCAATGACTTTCAGAATGCTATTTTTAGCACCCCGCAGACGCTGCAGCAAAGAAGCCGATTTCTTGCGAATTATGGCCTTGAAGCCGTCCGTGTGGGCTTCTGCAAACATTCCGGATGCACTGCAGCGCCACGGTAGCCTTAACAACATTCTGAAAGCATTGTTATATTGAACCCGCAGGGTGTCATAGGATCGTCGCGTATAGCTTACCCACAGGCCACTCGAGTAAAAAGATTGACAATACGCTTTTAAAGAGCGTTATCTTTACTTGAATTGTACATCGAGCGAACCTGCGACATAACGACGATAAGACATGACAATATTATTTTTTCCTACCATTCCTGTTAAATTCGGGAATAATCCTGCTGGAAACATTTTAGAAAGGGACACAGGGCTCTCGAAGCGCTTTCTCTCTCGGACCGGATTTCTCTTTGACCAAGTGATAGTCTGTAATAGAACTTAGCTTCATATACATAAGGTTAATTTTATATTGGTGTCAAATTGAAATGCACATTCCATGTTGGATATATAAGTTCCTTGTGTACAACATACAAGCCTAGCAGGATCACATTGGTCACAGATAAGAAAAACTATAAACAACAATATAGTTTTACGCCGTCATTATGCTCCTTATATTTTCATTTAAATAATTATTGATAAACAATTAAAGATTATTAGATTTTACTCAGGATTTTCGTTCACTTTCATGCGCTTTCTTTGAATTTCCAACAAATCTTGGTCTATGGTTTACATAACTTAGCGATTGTCAAACTCGATTATAGTTATGTCAAAATTGTTTTTAAATTTAGACAATCTTGTTCAGAGCTTTAAAGATTGCTTTAAAGATTCTTCTCAGTAGCCTTTTTATCATGCATTGCTCTGATATAGGTATTTATAATTTAAGCAGCGAAGTTTTAAACACCCATGTGTTTAAAACGGTTCATGAAATCAAACATCACATATAACCAAAGAGATTTAAGATAGGTACAAAGCAAAGAGATTTAAGATAGTATATAATTTAATGTCTTTGGTACAAAGTAAATAATTTAATGTCTTTGCATATAACTAACTAAATATTTTTATTACTTTAAGTAGAATAGTAATTTCAACGTCAGACGACTTAGAAGTAAATATATGTATAGTATTTCATCTAAAATTATGCAGGTCGTTCCACTTCTCATCTTGATACCGTGTCTAAGACAAAAATACTTAAATACCGCTCGCTCAATATTAAGTGTTAGGTGTACATGTGCGCAACCACGGAATAGAAAAAACAGCACAACAGTCAACAATGTCTTCGCACATTGCGTGTTGGGAAGGTACGTATTTACGCAACCAGGTTTCTATACCAGATATTTGCTTCCAAGTTCGCACACCAGGTACCGAACCGAAACACTTGCAAGACTTCAAATTATTGCACACGGCGACTCGCTCAACTACGTAGGTACCTACTCAACTGCGTTAGTTTTCGTGTCTCTGTGTGTGTATGTCTGTATGTGGCATCGTAGCTCCCGAACGGATGAGCCGATTTTAATTTTGTTTTTTTTGTTTGAAAGGTGAATTTGTCGGGAGTGTTCTTAGCTATGTTTGATAAAAATCGGTCCAAGATGGCCGCCGCCACAAAATGGCGGATTACAAATTAAACCTGATTAAATACCAAATTACCTGAATCTTAAAACACAAGAAAATAAAAGAAATGAAATAACAAGGAGTCCCTACAAAAAGCATGAAATAAAAAATTAAAAAACCCGCGACAACGTGAATCTCTATAAAAAGAAAAAAATAACCTTGAAATTATGACCCTACGTAAGTACGTATGAAATTTTTTGATTAAATATTGTCCCGTCGGGGTACCGCTACTATTTTAAACTTTAACAGAACGTTTGGCTAATAATGAGAGTAAGTCATCTACGCTGGCATCAGCAAACATGCCGAATGCACTGCAATATCGAGGGAGCCGAAACAGAGCCCTGAACACATTATTATACTGGACGAGCAAGGCATTGTAGGCTTTCTGTGTAAAGTTTGCCCACAGGCGACTCGTGTAGAATGTCTGGCAGAATGCCTTTTTTTTTTTTTTTTTTTTTTTGTGGATGGGAAATCATCAAATGACTCCTCCCGCTCTGGGTGGAGCAGAAGGGAGTGTCAGACTCTTACTGACTAAAACCCACCCGTGTTCCTTCCTTAGCCCTTTACGTACCAGGGCAGCGGTAACCCTTTCGGACAATCCCGCTACCCCGGCAGGCTTCGGCCCTGTCGGGCCCCGTCAACTACGCTGACATCTCTTTGAGGCGCGCGTGGAACACATACACGCCGTCCGGCACGGGCCTAGTCCTGATCGGACGGAGAGCTACCCATTGCTCTCCGCCCGCAGGCCCGCGCCTACGGTGGCCGGGAGTCGTCACGCGGCTCCCAACGCCCGGAGCGTCTCCCTCGGCGGCTGAGGCGTGAGGATCTTTCCCTCGCCCATCCCGCCACCTCCTTCGCTAGCATGACTGCTTCGCAGAAGGAGGTGACCGCCTCCCACTCCCTCTCGCCCCGGACCATGGCTTGCACCAGGGCCGGGCGCGAGAGGTCGCCGCCGCTGCCGATCGAGATCGAGAGGGAGTGGGAGGCGGCAGAATGCCTTGAATATTGTTATTTTAACAGGAGCAGTACACCGAGCGAACCTGTGTGCCAACATATTAACATGCACCGACAATGCCCTGCGCTCCCTCTCAATATCTAATTCGTCACACAAATTCTCAGTTGCAATGTGTCCCAGATATTTAAACTGTGCAACACGACCTAGAGGTACACCATTAAGTAATATAGGTGGTATAAAGATATTGTTTTATTTTTACATTTAAATAACATGAACTCACTTTTACTTTCGTTGTACCTCAGGCCATGTTCCACAGCAGACACCTCACACACCTTTAACAGCTGTCTGAGTCCTCCAATTGAGGGGCTCAGCAGCACCATATCATCGGCATAACTCAAATTATTGACACATATGTCATCAATATGGCATCCAACATGCATGCTGCTGAGCTCCTCAATCAGATGGTTAACATACATATTAAAGAGTCGTGGCGAAGTTAGCCCGCCCTGCCTGACGCCACACTAACGAATATTCATCTGAGTATACATTTCCCCACCTTACTATATTAAGCTGCTCACTGTACCAGTAGGCGAGGATATTCACAAGATCGGCTGGGACACCTTCAATTCTTAATTTTGTCCAAAGCTTATTATCTGACACCAGATCAAAAGCTTTGGACAAATCCAAGAAGCATGCATATACTGGAGTTTGCCTTTTTACATATTATTCAACAGTGTGTTTCAGAGACATTATTGCACTTTCAGTTGACAACCCCTGTCTGAAACCGAACTGTGTATCCTGTAATGTTACAAAACGATTAAGTGTTCTATCTAATAACCCATCTAACACTTTTGCGATTATAGTAGCTAAAAAAATCGGCCTATATAGGTAGTTACTTCCATCAGAGATATCAGCAGTCACATTTTTCACTATTGGCACAACCACTGTTCTCATAAGATTAGATGGTAAATATGAGTGCCGTATACAAAAAGCGTAAAACATGGCTAACACCCTATACAGGTGAACTCCCCCATGCTATTTGCCGCCCCCATTAATTGTGACAAAATTATTTTTAAATTTAGAGATTTTTTTTTGCAGAATAACTTGAAGTTTCTCATAGTCAAAAGTAAGGAATTTTAGTGATAGTTTACAGTTTTTGTTTAGTTTTTTAGTGATAGTAATAGTTATTCGTAGTTCAGTGTATGTATTACAAGAAAATCGGCACCAATCACAGATTTTTTAAGTCTCAAAAGGCTATATTTTAAAACATTTAAAAACGGTGAAAACCTTCACGACCGCAAGAGGTCCATCAAACAAACTTCATTCATTCTTTCTCTGACTTGATGTGTTTTAGATAGACAACTGTGTACTCTATAATAATCATCCCATGTGATTAGTTCTGTCTAGTATTTTGTGTTCTTTTCCTTCACTTCATAGTCATACATATTTTACATAGTTGTTTTCACTTGCATAATCTCTAAGGGCTCGTTTTCTCTTGTTTCTGTGTTTGCTTCTCTGCATTGCGATTTGCGCCGTTGCGTGTTGTGTATTGGTGTAATGTTCTGGTAACTTCTCATCGATCCGATCGAGTTCATTTTTGAGACGACTTGGTCATAAAATAATGGCGACTTGTAAATTGCATTTCTTGAATTCTGATTGTGTTACATATTGCAACGTTCATTTTAAGCCTGGTTAAAACTTTCTTTTGTCAAACTGTTCTTTTGGTGGTTTATTAAACCTACGGTTTTAGATTATATCAAAGTAATGAATGCTAAAATAAAAAAAAACTAGTTTCGCCCCGCGGTTTCACCCGCGTAAGTTTCGATCCCGTGGGAATATCGGGATAAAAAGTATCATAAGAGTTAATACTGGTTATAAGCGATCTGTGTGCCAAATTTCATTCAATTCCGTGCAGGAGTTTTTGCCTAAAAGAGTAACATACATTCATCCATCCATCCATCCATCCATCCATCCATCCTCACAAACTTTCGCATTTATAATACTAGTAGGTAGTACAAGTAGGATGTGTTTCAATTCAATGCTAATCAAAGTAAACATAAATTTACAAAAAAAACTAGGGTCATTGATTCGTAAGATTTCTTTGAAAAAAAAAAAACTTAAATTTATAAACAAATAATGACTAAATTGCAAATGGTTTTTGTGTCTGGTTCTTAGCATGTTGTCTCCAAAATGTCTGCTTCAAAACGTCGAAAAGGGAAAAATGTCTTGGTGTTATGTGTTATGTGCCTGAGGTCAGAGGGTCAAACTTACGTCCAATGCAGGAAAATATATTGTAGTTTCAAAATATAGTCATAACATTGTGTTCATGAAAGGTTTTGTTTGTAATAGGTTTTTGTTGCAATATTGGCTCTCAGAGCATAAATCAAGATTTTAGAACCATGTGTCATTTATGTGCCAGAAGATACCACAGTGTTCTAGAGTGTAACTTTAATGTGACCTACTGATTATCAACCTGTAGTGAGTTTGGGAGAATGATTGCCTACCAATACACTCCCTCATCGTTACAAATCGACTTTACATACTAATACACAACAAAAAATTATCTTAGCCTACCTCTGCAACTAATACCAACATTTACGAGCCAGTACAGCATCCTGGCTGCTTCCGCCGGAGCAGCAAGGACGCTGTTACTTACCAGTCTCGCACATACTATTAAAAACTATAAATAATCTCGTCTTTCCGGCTCGTTACGGACACACTCCATGATGATATGATAAGGGCGGATTTTTATAAACGTGTACATATTTTAAAATTGGTGGTCTGATTTTATTTTCAATTTTTCGTATTTTTATTTCTAGATTTTTACTGTCTAATATTTTAAGTTTATAAAAATATTGAAGGTTTAATATAATATCATAAAGTTAATTAATAATTAACTATTAAAAATCATCGAATCAATATGCTCAATATGCTTAATAAGCATATGCATTTCTTAGCAAGTCACTACAGTGACAAACTTATATTTTTTGACACCAACAGTTTTGTTGATAAGTTGAAATCGACAAGGAATACAGTGTATCTGCCCATTAGGTTTAGACATAAAATAGTGAGGCTATTAGCTTATATAAACTCAGACATAAGTAGTATGTCGAAGTCTTGTAATATTAACACCTTAACAATTAGTAATAATACTAATAATAAGGTGGCTGACCTAAGTAAGTGTAGCTCAAATGCTATAAATATTTATACAAATTGTACGAAGGAGGTTCCATTTCCCTCAAGCACTCACTGCTTGGTGATAACATTGAAGTCTTGAGATTAACTTACTCTGGATAATCTTTTAAACTAGTTTGTAAGACAACAGAAGACGTTCAAAAGTGCCTTTTATGTGCCTATTTGAAATAAATGATTTTACTTTGACTTTGAAGGTACCAGTAATAATATTCTTATAGCTAACAACAACAAGGTATCTTCTTGCTATAAATTAAGTAAATATCAAAAAGGAGATCAGCAGAATGCCTTGAAACTATTTCATCAAAATATTCAAGGTATGTCTTCCAAATTATTAGAATTTCAAATGTTTTTGGAAAAAACTATGTTTGGCATTGTTTGTTGTACTGAACATTGGTTAACCCTTTTACTGGTAGATGCATTTTTTTATGTCAAAGAAATAAAATCGCGTTTTATGGAATCATTGTGGGTAGTTTAATAATAAATGTTCAAGAAAAAAAATTAGACATGTTTTGGATAAGAAAAAAACATGGTGGCAATATGGTTGCCAGCACCAGTTTGGAGTCTGGTCACCTTCATTGATTTTCTGGCAGTTGGTGAAATATTTTAAAACAGGGAAGCATACATAGTGCCACTTTACATCGTTCACATTCTATTTTAGATCTCTTATTATTTACTTTAGTGCTGCAGTAGCGACACCTCTTATATGTCTCTATTTCTATAGGCCAGTGTTCTCCTAATCTTTCAAATCTAATTTCTTCTGGTACCCCAAAAATTCTTTTCTGTCTTTCATCACTCTCTTCCACTGGTTTCATTTTTTTACCTAAATATTTTGGTGTTGATTGGAATGATCTTTTTCTAAAGGTATTATTATCCACCAGCTCCCTTGAAAGAGTAATTCTAAATTCTTTTTGACTAATAACATTGTGCACTCTGGTGTTCGTTTTATGTAATATATAGGCATTGGTTATTGCAACATCTATCAAAAAATAAAATATTCGGGGCCACCATTTGCGACTTCTTCTACCCACGGCATATGATGTTCTTTTTTGGTCAAAACGATCGACACCACCCATACGTTTCGTGTATTCGGGTATTAGTAATGGGCATTTGATAGACTTTTTTGGATTTATTCCCTTTATGTCGAGTCCCGTTATGTCGAGCCTGGAAGTCTATTGTTCTCCAAAGTATTGATATTTTACGCTTTCTATTACCTTTATGTCGAGTTTGGTGAACAGGTACAGTCAGGGATGTAAATTAAAAGCCAATGGCATAAAAACATTGTTTTATTATTTGTTCTATTACTTATTTTCATATATATATCTAATCTTTCTTAATCTAAACATATACAGTATAATCATCACGTGTATAAATATTTTTTCTAAAAAATAACTTTCTTAATCTAAATAAATCACAGTATAATCATCACTATTGTTGCAAATGTTAAACAGCATAGTTTTACAGTAAAAAATAATTCTTCTTATAAAAGTAACTTTCTTAATCTAAATAAATCACAGTATAATCACCACTATTAGTGAAAATGTAAAATAAATTTATAGCTTTATAATAAGTAAATAATTCTTTTAAATTAGCGTTATTGATTGACGCTATATCGTTGTATCAACCTAGGTAACATGTATATTTTAAATAATTAAAAGATAATCACTCATCAAATCTTACAGTTGATAAGCGTTTAAGACAAATCATTAAATCAATTTTGTTAGTTGTAAAATCTTCAACTATTTTATTTATACGTATATCAATAGCCAAGCATTTTTTTTTCTTAGGTTCTGATTGTTGTCGTTGTAGACATTTGCCTGCTCTATCTTAAACCTAGCTTCTTTAGCCTCATCTCTAAGTGTGCTAATGAGAGTTAAGTTCTCAATTCATAGGTTTGGAATAAGTACATAGTGTTCTAAATAAGAATTTCGAATGCTTTTAATTACTAAGCTTGAAACGCACAGGTAACGGTCATAAACAATAATTGGCTAGTTGACAAAATTTGGAAATTTGTTTAAAACTATAGCTTAGTATCTATTTTACCCAGGCCCCTTATTGCATAAATATATATTACACAAAGTAGATGTCTAGAAAGATCATTAAAATATTAAGTTTTTATTTGTAAGTAAAAAAATATTCAAATAAAATAACGAAAATGTTTTATATTAAATACAACAGAAAAATGTAATATGAATGAAAATGTGTGGGCGCTATGCTACGGGCTAGTCTTCAATATGAACACGTTCAGTAGCTTCACACGTTTATTAGCCGTAATTACAAATATATAAGCGCGAACGCAAGCTCAAAGGACGGTATAATTATTCCCACACACATGCGATAATATAGATGGTTAGAAAGCCGAGAGGTATGATTCAAAATGGTCGAAACGTAAGGAAGCGGGAGCGTGCGCGGAGCGTAAAGCGACGCGGATGTGCCTTGGGAAGGTTGGCTACGCACTGGCGCGGGCGCAGGTCCCTCGCCTCTGTCCCCGCGCGCCGCGGATCCACCCGCCGACGCCTGGGCCGTTTCAGCGTAGGGATGTCTGTAGCTTGCGCCAGTGTTGTGTTGGCGACGGGAGTCCGTCCGCCACATCACCCCCTTTGTAGATTTAAAGTCCTGCGGAATAGAAATCAGGGAACCTGACAATGCGGCCAGAACGAGTGGTTTTAGGAAGAGGACTTTGATTAGAATAAGAAGGAGGAGCGGAGTTGTCAGGAATGACAACATCGGTATTGGCTTGGATGTAAGCTGGTTTGCATCTATCAATTGAGACGGTCACTGGTCCTCTATTTAATTCAACAGTGACGGTCTTATCTGTTCTCGAAATAACTTTGTGCGGTCCCGTATACGGTGCTTGTAGCGCACCACGTAAGGCATCTGCGTAGAAAAATGTGGGTACATTTTTGTAGGTCTTCATGAACAAAGGCTGATTTATTTGAATGTCTAGAAGCAGGTTGAGGTCTGAGCTCAGGCATGTGGGTTCGTAGTTGAGAAACGAAATCTGGTTGTGGAACTGCCTGAGATTTAGTAGAGTGAATGAACTCACCCGGGATCCTCAATGGCTCACCATATACCATCTCGGCTGCTGAGCATTTGAGATCTTCTTTCCACGCTGTTCTGATGCCGAGAAGAACCACGGGGAGAATGTCCGTCCATCTCTTCTCGCCATGCGCCATGATCGCTGCCTTCAGGGTGCGATGTAACCTTTCAACCATGCCGTTCGCAGCAGGATGGTAGGAAGTTGTGTGGCGTAGCTGGACTCCACAGAGATCTGTCAAAGCCTTGAAAAGGTGGGAGGTAAACTGGCGGCCTCTGTCTGATGTCAAAATCTGTGGACAACCAAAACGTGAGATCCAGGTGTCACAAACACCTTTTGCTACTGTCTGTGCAGTGATGTCCTTGAGAGGGAGAATTTCTGGCCAGCGGGTATATCGATTAATGGCTGTGAGACAGTATTTGTAGTCGTCTGAAGAAGGGAGTGGGCCAATCAAGTCTATATGGACGTGGCTAAATCGCTCTCCTGGAAGTTGGAAGTTGCTCAAAGGTGACGAAGTGTGACGTTGTATCTTACTTCTTTGGCATGCTTCGCAGGCTCTGACCCAGGCACGACAATCCTTGCGCACGGAGGGCCAGATGAACCTTTCTGTGATGAGTTTGATGCTGGATTTGGTTCCAGGGTGGCTCATGGAGTGAAGAGAGTTGAAGATCTGTCGACGCAGCTCCTTAGGAACATAAGGACGAGGCCTCGATAGAGAGATATCACAATAGAGTGTGTAACTGGTACCTGGCACAGGGACTTTCTCTATTTTTAGGGATGAAGAACTCGAGGAAATCAGTTCCTGCAATTCTGCATCATCCTGCTGTATATGTGCCAGTGTAGCTGTGTCGGGAGGAGAAGACATGGCTTCGATCCTAGAGAGAGTGTCAGCTGGGATGTTGTCCTTACCAGGGATGTGTCTGATGTCTGTCGTGAACTGCGAGATATAGTCCAAATGGTTGAACTGCCTCTGCGAACAGTGACGATCCTTCTGATCAAAAGCAAATGTGATCGGTTTATGGTCGGTATAAATAACAAAGTGTCTACCTTCAACCATGTAACGGAAGTGTTTCACGCTTTCATAAATTGCTAACAGCTCCCTGTCATAAGCACTGTACTTTTGTTGGGCTTTATTCATCTTTTTGGAATAGAAAGCAAGTGGCTGCCACTCCTTGTCTACCAGCTGTTGGAGGACTGATGCTACTGTAGTTGATGAAGCGTCAGTAACAAGAGCAAGTGGTGCATTGTGAGTAGGATGAGACAGAAGTGTACGTTTGACTATACTAGCCTTACAGGTGTCAAAAGCTTGAAGAGTCTCCGTTGTCCAGGTGAGTGGTTGTGAGCCTTTCACTTTAGGTCCAGCGAGCATGTCGTGTAGAGAGGCTTCATCTTCAGCAGCGTGAGGGATGAAACGTCTGTAAAAATTCAAGATTCCTAAAAACCTGCGTAAGCCATTGACGGTTTTTGGAGGTGGGTAGTCCTGTATGACCTGCACCTTGTCTTCCATGGGGCGTGTGCCATCTTCAGAAATGGTGTAACCAAGAAATGTTACCTGTTTTTGGCCAAAACTGCACTTGCCCTCATTGATAAGTAAACCATGGTTGTGTAGTCGCTCAAAAACCTGCTGGAGATGGTCCAGATGCTCTCTCTCGCTTCTGGAATTTATTAAAATGTCATCAATATATGAGTAACAGAAATCCAGGCCCCGAAGCACTTCATCAAGGAATCTCTGGAAAGTCTGTGCTGCATTCCGTAGACCGAATGACATTGATGGAAACTCGAACATTCCGAACGGTGTTGTGATCGCTGTTTTTGGAATGTCCTCTGGGAATACCGGTATCTGGTTGTATGCCTTTATCAGGTCAATTTTGGAGTATAATTTGCATCCTGCTAGCCTGTGGGAATAGTCCTCGATATGCCTGACGGGATACCTATCTGGTATTGTACGTGCATTGAGGGCAAGGTAGTCTCCACAGGGTCTCCAACCGTCCTTTTTGGGTGCCAGGTGCAGTGCAGATGCCCAGGGTGAGTCTGAGGGGCGAGCAGTGCCATCGCGAACCATGTCGTCAAACTGTTCCTTGGCTATCTTCAAACGATCCGGTGCAAGTCGTCGAGGTCTGCAGAAAACTGGCTGGCCAGGCGTGGTACGGATGTAGTGTACAGTAGTGTTTGATCTCTCGATATACACCAGATGGCTTTGTTAAAGCTGGATATTGAGCTAATAGCTTATGGTACTCACTGTTACCAGAAATCACCTTGATGCTTGACACGTGACATTTTCTGAGCGATCCTGCTGTTGTCAATGTGGTCAGGCTGTCTAGTAACCGGCTGTTTCTGCAATCAACAAGGAGGCCATAATGTGAGATAAAGTCAGCACCAAGGATAGGTTTGTCCACGTTCGCTACCACAAAATTCCAAGCAAAATCTCGCCGCAGTCCCAGATCGAGATGCAAATTCAAAGTGCCGTATGTGTGAATAATGGTGCCGTTTGCTGCTGTGAGACTGTAATCGGTAGGATTTCTAGCTTGACGTAGAAACCGACGCGGCAGTACACAAAGGTCGGAACCGGTATCGATTAAGTATTGCACCTTGGTTTTTCTGTCTGTGACGAACAGGCGGCTGGTAGCCCGACAGTCTTCGGCCGCTTCTACTGACTGCCGTGGGAGTTTCCCGGCTTGAAGTTGCACGGAGCTGTACATTTACGTGCCTTGTCACCAAAAATATTATGGTACCAGCACATACCTGGTATCCGGTTTTGGCTCTGACCTCTGCTCCTCGATCGTCCTGAAGAACGGCTGGATGAGCGTCCACTGTTAGGGTCAGTTCACACCGAGACGCGACGCGACGCAACGCTGCGCGCACACTTTAAAAGAGTGACTCAAAATATACTTTATTTTCTACACGAAAAGGTACACATTACAATGTGAGAGTTCAGAATACGTTGCGCTGCGCCTCGTGACGCCTCGCGGCGTAGAGCGACGCATCGCGACGCAGCGGTAGGGCCAGGCCACAACAGTGCGTTGCGGCGTCGCATCGCAAAAACAACATTGCACAGCTATGCGATGCGATGTCGCAACGCAAAAATTTCATCGGATACGACATCGTACGACCAGACGCTAACCGTCAGTTCAGTTTCTAGTGAGACATGGACCGCACTGCGCGTGTTCTACTTCTGCTTGCGTTAAGGCGTATTAAGAAAAAGAAACAGAAAAGAAAGTACTGGGTGCACCCATTACTGACAATTATGAATAAAGATGGAAACCACTTCAAAAGGAAATATGAGGCGCTAAAAGTGGACGAGGTTAAATTTTTCGATTACTTTAGGATGAGTGTAGTAAGTTTTGAAGAACTTCTTAGTTTGATAAAGCCTCATTTACAAAAGAAATACATATTTAGAAAACCCATCGAACCTCTGGAGATGCTGGGATTAACTGTAAGGTAAGAAAAAAATAAACTATTTTTACTATAATCATACTGTTTAATCATTTTCATAATTTAGTGTTATTCAAAACTCGTATTCCGATTGTGTGTCATTCGTCAAATTTTTTAGTTCCTCATCGAAATGAATTTGTTCTGGCTCATTTACATCATCATTCCTTGGCGTTTGTGGAGACGATTGCATAGGTGCCGGTGATGTTTCGCATCCGCTTTGGAAGGCACTGCGTTGAATGGATGTTTGATAGCCACTCTGCATAGGCATTTGAGCTGATTGGTAGCCACTCTGCATAGGCATTTGAGCTGATTGGTAGCCACTCTGCATAGACATTTGAGCTGTTTGATAGCCAGTCTGAACAGTTGTTTGTGAAGTTTGATAGTGGCTGGGATAGTATGATGGTTGGTGTAAATCACTTAATATCTGTAGGACACGACTTTGGAAAATTATTGTTTGATTATCATTCAATTTTTCCAATGATGGCAAAATTCCTTTAAAAAAAGATAAATGTCTACTTTCAGGTGTTTTTAAAGCAGCTATAATATTCTTCTCAAATTCGTCTTCGTCAATTTTTCTTTTACGCGATGCAGGCTGGTAACGTGGCATGACAGGTTGCTGGCTTTGTTGGGTTGAGGTGCTTGGTCTTATTTCTTCATCGTCAAGACTTGATGTTGTTTTATTTTGAGAATTCTTTTTCAGAAATAGGAGCTGGTCGTATAGATGATATTGTTTAATTTTTTTGGCCCCAGCTCCGGATTTACATTGCTCGTTTAATTTTTTTTCGTATTTTGTAAAATTATCCTTGATTCCTCTCCATTTCTTTATGACATCGTTACCTAAAAAAATATGACGAATAATGATTTATTTTGTTTTCTTTCAGGTACCTGGCGACGGGAAATACTTTTAAAGATATGCATTTCACATATTATCGTGGAAAATCTACAATAACAGGAATAATAAAATTTGTTTGTCGTATTGTATGGAACATTCTTAAAAGGTTGGAATTACCAAAAATTACAACAGAGCTGATGGAACAAATTGCTCAAGAGTATGAAAAAAAGACCAACTTTCCTAATTGTATAGGAGCGCTAGATGGAAAACACATTCGTATATTGAGCCCGGATCACAGTGGATCCCTATTTTTCAATTATAAAAATTATAATTCCATTGTTCTATTAGCACTTGTTGATACGAATTACAAATTTATATATGTCGATATAGGTGCATATGGTAAGGAATGTGACTCCACTGTTTTTCAGAACTCAAATCTATACGACTTATTAAAAAAAGGTCAAATATCTATACCTCCGCCAAAACCGTTACCTGGTTTTCAAAAAGAAATTCCTTTTGTCTTCGTGGCGGATGAAGGATTACCACTGACAAATAATATAATGCGCCCATATTCTGGGAAGTTTTTATCGATAGAAAAACGAGTTTTTAATTATCGTTTGAGCCGAGCCAGACGATATGTTGAGAGCGCTTTTGGCATACTCGCAAATAAATGGCGCATATTTCATCGACCCATTAATGTTTCTTACGATTTCACAATAGACATTATAAAAGCATGCTGTGTATTACACAACTTTGTATTGAATCGAGATGGCGCACAAACGTTTGAAGAAATGATTATTGACGATTCTTTGCAAATTTTACACGAAACAACACATGAAAGTAGAACAGGAGCTAACATAATCAGAAACGAATTTTGTAATTATTTTAATAGTAACATTGGAGGTCTTAGTTGGCAGTTAACAAAAATATAAATGTTTATAAGTACTTACCGAGTTTTGTTTTTTCAACACTATTTAACTCCTCAAAATTTTAATATAAACTTGTACACACTTCCCTCCATGCTTCTGTTTTTAAAAATTGGTCTTTGAATTGTGATATAGTTTTGTCCCAAAGGACGGGACGTTCGTAAATTAAAGATATCAGGTGGTCGACATCGTACTGCGCCATATCGCTTAAAAAACACGTGCAGGTCGTTCAAAGTATGGACACCGACTAAACGGCAAAGCGTTGTCGCATCGCAGATTTGTACGTTGCGGCAGCGCATCGGAAATTTCCACGATGCGTTGTGCGGCGTCGTTGATTTTTGCGATGCGACGCCGCAACGCACTGTTGTGGCCTGGCCCGTAGTTCGCCGGTACGCGCGGCGTGCGAGAGCGGCGCTGCGCCTCACGACGCAGCGCGGCGCCGCGGGGCGCAGCGCGACGCCGCGAGCCGCAGCCGAGGCCGCCGTGGCGACTTGTCTCTACTATTTCCGTCCAGACGTCGTGCAGAATTGATGCAGTACGGTCGAGTGATCGAGTGATATTATAATGATAGACTGGGATCTTGTTATAATCGGACTTCTTGCAGAAGAGGAAGAGGAACAAGAATACAAAAATAAAATTAAAAAGAAGACATCACACAGGAGTATTTGGGTGCATAATTTATGGAGAAATAGATTAATTCATGGTGAATTTCACACCTTGGCTTATGACCACATTGCCAATTATCCAGAAAAATTTTATGATTATTATAAAATGGATTACAAAAAGTTTCAAAACTTATTGAGTTTTTTGCGGCCATACATAGAAAAACAAAAAACTAATTACAGACCCACTATCTCGATCGAAGAGCGGTTATCTCTCTGTCTTAGGTAAGTAATTCTAATGTACCTACTGAGAGTTTGTACTCTAAAAGAGTACAAACTACACTCTTTTCTTTGGCTTTTTTACAAATAAATAGAGAAAGTGGCTTACGCTGTCATTAAAGAATCACAAAGGCAGCATACGAGGACAATAATTAGGAATTCTCCTGGATGGTGCGTGCATTTACTAACTTGAATCTTATTGCTTCTGTATCAAGCAGCCAGATTTAGTCTCTAAATCTGTGGTTTTACTGTCTGTTAATCAACTTGTCTAATTTTAGATGCCATTTAAAGTAATATTAAATGCCTATTTAGACATTGCATCCTACATCAATGCATCACTCATTCTTGCAGTCATCTGTCAGTTTGACGTGTTCTGTAGCCTTTAGATGATGCGACAGCAGACGCATGCGACCGGACGCATCATCTAAATAGTCCTTAAGTAACAAACACAAGCCCTCTAAAATAAAATAAAAATAGTGCCAGTTAAGTTATAAAACCATACACTATAGTGTACAGACGCCAGCAGGTCAAGCTACCCGAAACTGTCAAATTTTCCCAATCAACCTTGAACCTTAATGCTTTAATGATAAAGTTGAAAATCTATTGAAGAAATTTGACAGATTGTAGTAGTTTGATGTGCTGGCGTCTGTACCTACTTCAGTTATAAAAAAAACAACACTATAGTAAATAGGCAAGCTCTTTTTTATTACACTTAATCATTTTTAGCTATAGTAACATAAAATAAGGTATGAGAAACTTAAAAAAAAATCGATTTCACAATTATGATTAATTAATTATTGATTGATTGATTGATATAGTGGTTTATGGCGACGGCGTGTATATGTCGTCATTATTTTCGTAATTATTAAAAGGTGGGTTATTTCAGTTTCATTATTAGTAACGGATGGCGGCGTGTAAGTGTATGGTGATGATCTTCTTGCGTCCTGAAAGTTACTCGTGTTTGATGGCGTGTACGTGTCGTTTTTATCTGTAAAGTTATAGTTTTTGCCGGTTTCGTAATTAGCAAGAGATGCATCGGTTATCTCAGTTTCATCATTACTGACGGATGATGGCGTGTACGTGTATGGTGCTGATCTTCTTGCGGCCTGAAAGTTTCTCACGTTTGATGGCGTGTAAGTTTTGTTTTTATCTGTAAAGTTACAGTTTTTGCGGGTTTCATAATTAGGAAGAGGGGCATCGGTTATCTCAGTTTCATCATTACTGACGGATGATGTCGTGTACGTGTATGGTGCTGATCTTCTTGCGGCCTGAAAGTTTCTCACGTTTGATGGCGTGTAAGTTTTGTTTTTATCTGTAAAGTTACAGTTTTTGCGGGTTTCATAATTAGGAAGAGGGGCATCGGTTATCTCAGTTTCATCATTACTGACGGATGATGTCGTGTACGTGTATGGTGCTGATCTTCTTGCGGCCTGAAAGTTGCTTTGACCATGAGATGAATATAACAAATTCAATTCTTCTTGTTCTGTCAATTTTAATTCTGCGTCGTTAACAATCCGGAAGATCTTGCGTTCAATTTCTGCCTTTATTTTTTTAGGCATTCCTTTTACTTTACTTGCCATGCTTTTAAAAAAATAATCTGTAGAGTCCTCTTCCTTTTTAGTATCAAGGTAACGGGATAATATTTCGGATGCTTTAGGCTGTTGTGAAATATTTAGTGTCTGTGATGGAGACCGCGATACAGATCCCGGTCGTGATACTGGCGAGTTTGCTTGATATGGTGATTCTATAGGTTGCGAATCATCATTTATAGAGTATGCAGATGAGTCATCTAGATTAGAGACCTGGGAAATTTCTTGCACAACATATTTTTTTAGACATTCCAATTCTATCTCAAATTTTATGGGCTTGGCCTTTACTCTGGCAGAACCACTTTTACCATCTTTTCTTAAATTTAATGATCTTCTAAAACTATCACGGATTTTCTTCCAGCGTTTTTGACAGTCTGGTGCTAAAATAAAAATAAAGTTATTGTATAATATTTTCTATAATAATAATAGTTATACAGGATATCCCAGAAACCAACGTCAACCCGGAAACGACTAAGACAAATAATTATTATATCGCATTAGAAAAATAATCTAAAAATCTTTTTCAGGTTTTTGACTACAGCAATGAGCTTCAAGTCTGTTGCACAAAGCTATCGCATGGGTTACAGTACTGTTCTAACAATTATTCACGAAACCTGTGCTGCACTTTGGAAAGCATTGCAACCTATAGTTATGCCAAAACCAACTAGAGAGCTATGGGAGTCCATAGAAAAAGATTTTGATAACATCTGGAACTTTCCTAACTGCATAGGAGCTATTGACGGAAAGCACGTCAACATAAGAGCACCTTGGAATAGCGGAAGCCTGTACTTCAATTACAAAAAACACTTCAGCACTGTTTTGTTGGCAATAGTAGACGCTAAGTATAGATTTGTTGTTGTTGACATAGGATCTTATGGGCGCAACAGCGACGGAGGCATTTTATCTAATTCCAAATTGGGAGTGAAGCTACAAAACAATCAATTAGGAATACCTCCCAATAAATGTTTGCCGGGTACAACATGTTCCGCACCCCATGTTTTTGTTGGAGATGAGGCTTTTCCACTGTCTCAAAATATAATGCGACCCTTTCCCAGTGGCCAAGTCTCCCATGATCGAGAGAAAAAAATATACAACTACCGCTTGAGCAGAGCAAGGCGCATTGTAGAAAGTGCCTTTGGAATTATGCAGCAGAAATTTGAAATTTTTCAAAAAAGAATAAGAATACAGCCGAAGTATTTAAACAATATAATTTTAGCATGTACATGTTTACATAATTACATGCTAGACGACATACCCAAAAACATTTCATTACCAAGAGACAGCTTTCTGCAAAATTTATTAGAAACCAGCCAAACTGGTGATGAAGAACCTTTGACTATTCGAAACATTTTTAAGAACTACTTTAATTCTGAGAATGGTTCGGTGTACTGGCAAAATGATATGATAGAAAGATGTTAATAGGCGCGGACTACCCTGACGCTTCCACCATGGTAATATTAATCTATACAGTATTCCAACTTCATACAAACGGACGAAGCGCGAGCTATACCTACGCGCCTCGATCTCGGTATGCGCTCGACACGCAGGCAGTCGCGACTGTGCCGCAGTGACGAACGGACGGTGTGTTGTTTTTTTAACAATAACCGCGCGATTTTTTCACTATATTAAGCTTTATATTAGAATGCGGATTTTTTATAATTTAAAATTTAATAATAAAGCATTTCGTACGTCTCAGTCGAGGCGCAAATATTTTTCGGTCGCTATAAGACATATGTAAATAGGTATTTATATTTTATAACAAATTGGTTGTTATAAAATATAAATATATACAAATATTTTTTATTAAAACATAAACATGGTTTTTTAATTAAATCTACCAATCAAAAAACAACACGCCTTTTTTTAATTAACACTTCCTATTCAATTCACAAAGTATTTTATTTGTTTGTATAAAAAAAGTATATTTACAATCACAAAACTAAATGGAAACACAAAGTAGGCAAATGTAATTAAAATGCTGTAGGCGGGCAGCCCTATCGCATGTTTACGTACCGCGCGGCTGTAGGCATTTATTTCCAAGATGCGGCCGAGTTACAATACTGTATAGATAATATTACCGTGCTTCCACCTTAATATTAGTAGTATCAATCCATTCGTTTGTTGAAATCAGTAACAATCGCCCTCGTCATTCTGATGAATATCAATTGTCTTTAAACGGTAATTATCTCTAAAAAATACTAATTAATTTTAATGTACCTACCTCAATTATGTTATCTATGCTATTATTAATAAAAAGTACTTATTACTTACTTTTTTTTTTTTAATTTTACTGACCCTATACCTACTATATAACTCCTGAACGGGCAAGTACCTATGGGCGCACGCTGATAGCGTAGGATTATAGCCAACAAGGCAAATAATAAGAATAAAGTAGTTTTAAAGCGGGAGTTGTCAAGATTTGGCCAAATTTTAGCAGTTTGTGTTTCATTCCATACAACAAAAAGTGCAAATATTTATTTCCGGGCAAAGTATCGGTTTTAGAGAAAAATGTTTTAACTCAGTTATTCAGCAAAATGACGAGATCTTTCGATACCTATTTTTTTAAATGGAATTTGTAAAAAAAAACCAAACTCATATTATGAGGGACATAGGATTTTTTTTACGAATTCCTGGCCACGCGCCGCCAGTCGCATAGATTAATCGATTGTCACCGCTCACGCGCAGAGCTCGCGCGTGTGTTGTGTTTCAGACCTACCTAGGTACTTAAGTATTTTACATTATCGTGTTGTTCACAAATAAAGTATGATTCCTTTTTTAGGGAGGTATTGAATTAGACCCAGTTTCAAAATAAATTTAACGTTTGCTAAGATAGTTTTTAAATGAATTGTTAAGTACGCAATACATGTTGGATAATTACGAGAGCAACTTGAAAATGTGATTTTTTGTTTGTCGATATATAGTTATATAGTTAGTCGATATATTTGAGGTGACGTAAAAATGTTGACGGCTTACGGTCACCCAATTCCTCGTGGGACAACAGCTGGCTTATTTGGTATTCTCTTGAAATTGAGAGGCGTTTCGTTAGCTCTTGCTTTAATTTCACGTATTTTTCTGTGCGCGGCGGGTTCTTTATAAGGTCTTTCACTTCCTTTACATACCTTTGATCAAGCTGGGAAACAACTTGGTTGAATTTTGTTGCATCATCCTTGATGCCAGAAACAGCAAACTGTGCCTCCACCTGGGCGAACCACACGTCCGGGTCTTCTGCCCAAAATGGCGGCAACCGCACGGCCACGCGGTCGACGTAACCGGGAATGGCGGCGTCGCGAGTATTATCGTCCTTCATCTGTGCTCCGGGCCCCGGCGTCGTATTTCCATCTGTCGGCATCTTGCTGTCGGCGCTCGAGATCGTGTTTTTTTTTTTTACCCACACTTATAATATCACGTCGGGGTCACCAATGTGGGCGCTATGCTACGGGCTAGTCTTCAATATGAACACGTTCAGTAGCTTCACACGTTTATTAGCCGTAATTACAAATATATAAGCGCGAACGCAAGCTCAAAGGACGGTATAATTATTCCCACACACATGCGATAATCTAGATGGTTAGAAAGCCGAGAGGTATGATTCAAAATGGTCGAAACGTAAGGAAGCGGGAGCGTGCAGCGTGCGCGGAGCGTAAAGCGACGCGGATGTGCCTTGGGAAGGTTGGCTGCGCACTGGCGCGGGCGCTCGGCGACTGGGCGCAGGTCCCTCGCCTCTGTCTCCGCGCGCCGCGGATCCACCCGCCGACGCCTGGGCCGTTTCAGGGTAGGGATGTCTGTAGCTTGCGCCAGTGTTGTGTTGGCGACGGGAGTCCGTCCGCCACAAATGTTATATAACTTTTACTAGAAACTAGCCACATGTTTATTTTAAGCGTTACATTCAAAAATTTCCCATTCATGTCAGAACGTGCACGCCAACTGTCACAAAATGGCCGATATTTTTGACGCTAGTTATCAGTAGAAAAAAACACTTGAACGTGGGATCTTTTCGGCTTTGGATTTCGATTAATTACTATACTTTATAACGATTATATTATTCGAAATTTATTAGGTACTACTTATATTGAACCATAAATTGAAAACATGTACATTGTATCATTACGTATTTATGTATTTTTATACTGTGTTTTATGTATTTTGATTGTTTATATTTTGATTTGTAGTTATGTACTAACGCAATAGTTACATTTACCTTTATAAAACAAATAAATATAGATTACATATAGAAAAACAATGGTACTTACGTGTTTCATGCTATCAAACGTTTTTTAACCACTACAGAACTTGCACTTACACAGTAGTTACCTACGTACGTAGTGCACTCTTTCAAGGTTAAAAGGGCACTGGTAAGTTTTGCCCTTCATAGACTTGGAACGCGCAACGCTGATAACTATAAATGTGTAAGAGGGACAAGTATATATGTGCGAAAGAGAGGTGACATCTAAGTAAGTCTTAGATGTCACCTCTTTCGCACATTCCTGTTATTAGAACTTGAGTTGCGCTAATGTACATATCTACATTACGTATTATTTTAGGTACACCGACAACACGTCTTAATATTGCTGTACTTAATTTATGTAAAATCACCAATGCGTCATTGAATTTCGGTTAGTCAATTATAATCTAGTCCGTATAATAAATGAACTTAATATTTTAAAAGATAGGTACTTTTTCATCATGCACATAATTTCGAATATTAATTATATACTGATATTATGACATACTTTGATGGTTATTAAAAAATATAATAGTAGGTACATAGCTGTACTGTATGGTTAAAGTTATTAGTTGGTTTTAAATTCTTTTTTGTGTATAATTGATTCTAAATTAAGGTCAATGTGGGCAAATCCGTCATACTTTTTTGAAAGTTGAATTTGGTAAACTATTACTGGAACACTTACTACTTTAATATAAATTTGTTGGTTGTAAGCGATAAAGAATTTTATTGTCTTGTATATACATCCTTTCCAAACAAAAAACAGCCCTTCATGTGTAAATAATGAGGTTTTTTTAAAAATCAGTCATTAGACGGATTTTCCCGACGATTAGGGGCAAATCCGTCTAATAGCAGATTTTTCTCGAATTACGCCGTTATATCAAAGTATGCAATTTATTAATAAGTAAATGCAGATGACGAAGAAAAATGTTTTGTAACATCATTAAAATAAGGTTTAAGTTACGTTTTATTCCCTGAAATCTTTTTTGGGGGCAAATCCGGCCTATTTTTTAACCAGAGACTATAAACCTTTCCAAAAAGTTTGAAAACTAAATATTTTTACTTATCAGTTTAATTTTTTAGGTACACTGATACATTCCTATCTTATTATGACGATGGTATTTTTGGTATTGACTTAAATAAACAGGGTTATTTTTAATTAATTTGGTTAGGTATAAGAGCATTATAATTTTAAACAACGTTGCACTTCACATTACTGTTGTATTAAAAATTGAATTAAAGTGATTGCAGTGTGGTAGCTCCCGAAATTCTCATTTTCTTGTGTTTTTTTGCAATTTGCATATCAGTGACAAGTTCAAAACATTCGCTCCATTCGCTTTTACATAGATTTGGTCAAAATTGGTAAAAATTCCGAAATCTAGCTAATTCTTAGCACATTTAAGTAAGAACGAAAGGAGTGAATATATTGATCATTCTTATATTTAGGATTATGCGTTTTACTGTCGCGAATCATATTTTGATCTAGTTGCAACTTGTTACTGATATGTGAATTGCAAAAAACATAAGAAAATTTCAATTTCACGTGCTATTAGACTCAATTACCTTAAGTGCTTAAGTAAAAATTAGTTTCCGAAAACAAATGGCTTTATTCTTGATGACATAATATCATATTAATGACATATTATTATTATTGTTAAAAATGGAACATACTCAACAGAGCATAATCAAAGTTGTAGGGTTCTTGATTTTTATCCTTAGGTACTACGTAACACTAGAAATAAAATATAGCTGATCTATCAGCAATGATAGAATAAACAAAACAGAAAAAAATAACAAATGTACTTCACAAACAAGTCTTTAAGTTCTTAAAATACAATATTAGAAAAAAATACCTGAATATTATAATCAATGGTTGACAGCATAAACAAAAATACGAAGTATTCCTGTTTCGGCACCCAGATTTTCGGTATACAGTATGTTAAATAACAGAGGGCGTTCCCTTAAACTCGTTAATCTATATCATTAATAGATTAAAATAAAAATATCAGCTTAGAAAAATAAGCATAAAAAATCCGAATTCAAAAAAATTAATTAATTGACGATAAATTCGAAACCTCCTGTTTAAAATCAAAATAGTAGCGCGGAATAGTACCTAGCGTAGTAGCATTGCCGAAAACCGGCAACGTCGCAATGCGTACGATCCCGAGCGTCTCACGAATACTCACGAAGCCGAGCGAACTGGCCGCCGCCGCCGCCCGCAACGCCGCGCCGGCGCCGCGCGCCGAAATGAATGGCGAGCGGCGACTTAGAAAGACACGTCACATGTTTAATGGAACATTGACCCATTATTAGATAGGTCAGAAATGATTTCCGTTTTTGTTTTACCTAGATCTCATCAATAGTTAATCATAGACGTTCAAAATACAAGCATTCATGATTAATAAAATCAGTTTTATTTTTATGCATCAACAAGTAGGATAAGTCTTCATAGCAAGATCTTCTTTTGCGATTTCCCAAAAATAGTATTTTTTGAGTTAAGTCAGTATTCCATTAAGCATGCGACGTCGTCGGGTTGTTAACAGTAAAATTAAACATTTATGTAAGTATGTTTAGTTTTAGCAATAACATCTAGGTAACAACCCGTCTCAAATGCCCGGCTGACAAAGGAACGCCACTGAGACACCTTGGGCTTGGAAGGAAATAAAAAAAACATAAATTCATGTACCTACCTATTTAAGCCACGTTTCAATAACATTAAAATTAAAATACAGAGTATTAGACAGTTATTCTGCACGCAACGGCCGAGTAATGAACGCGGGGTGGTGGCAGCGCTTCTGCCGACACGTCGTCGCTCGTCGCGGGCTCGTGGCCACAAAATAAACAGATACGAATACAGAAGGTCCATTCACGGAACAAGTACACGAATTTGTTTACCTAGCCACTCAAACCGGGCGGTGGTGTTAATATGAAAAATTAATTGTATCTAAAAAATAATGTACCGCTAATAAATAGTGTGCAGTTAAGTTTGGAGAAAGTTTCATTTATTTAAACCACAGTTTAGGCTAGGAATTAAATGATAATGACGGTATTACACGTTAGCAAGTGAATTTTTTCTCCAATACAGAAATTTAATTTACCTAAGTACTTGCGATTATTCATAGCAATCGTGTAACGTCACAGTAGTTACACGTTCGTTGAACGGGTACATCCTGACTATAAAAGCAGTTTTAGGAAAGAGTGGGCCTTCTGAACTTATTAATTTTGTGGCACAGTCGTTTAGTGTTATTTTTTATTTTAATGTTTTCGAAATGTTTTAGGTAATAAGATACATTTAAATAATGTTAAAAATTTACCTAGATTTTGAACTGCTCAATATGCTGACCTCCTCTGTCTACACATTGTTGCAATCGCCGACGGTTATTTTGATGCACTCGTCGCATTAAAAGCGGGTCCTCGCGTATGCGGTTCCTGATAACACGGAATGCTGTGCGGATTCGCATTTCCATCTCCTCCTGCGAGTGGCTTTCTTTTTTATAAACGAGTTGTTTGACCCAACCCCAAAAAAAGAAGTCAAGTGGCGTTAAGTCAGGTGACCGTGGTGGCCACGCCTCGGGACCGTACCTCCCGATCCAGCGGCTATCAAACAACTCGTTTAACCGCGACCGCACTTCTGTTGAAATGTGAGGGGGTGCTCCGTCGTGTTGAAACCACACATTTCGGTGCTCGGCTAGCGGCAATCTGTAGAGGTAGCGCGCGACGGTGCCGTTGAGAAGAGCCAGATACCTCACACGGTTTAGAGTCCCTGGGATGAAGACAGGTCCTATTATTTGGTTTCCCTTTATCCCAGCCCACACATTTAGTGACCACCGTATTTGATGTGCTAACGGCCGAGTAGCACGCGGATTATGGCCTCTTTCTGCCCAGTGATGGCATACACGCCGATTCCACATGCCATTGCGCATAAATAGGCTTTCGTCTGACCATATGACGTTTTCGATGAAGTGGGTGTCCTCCGCGCATCGCTGCAGTGCCCACTGGCAATAAGTTAACCGGCGCTCGAAGTCAGCTGGACCAAGCAAACCTTGTACTTTTTGAAGTGAGTACGCATGCTGCTTGTTTTTCTTTAAAATTTTAAAGACTGCGACGTGGCTCATGTTTAACAGGCGGCCGGCTCTTCTAGTGCTTGAACCGGGCTCCTCCTCAAAATGCCTTAGCACGTTCTCTTCCTGCCGCACAGAGATCACGGGTCGGGGGCCACCAGAACGACGCGGCACTACCGGTTCATTGTTACGAATACGCACTAGGGCACTCACAATAACACGAGAATTCCGCGGTTGATGTGCATTGAGGTACCTCTCAGCATACATCCTCAGAGCACGTGCACCATCATAATTGCACTCAGCATAAATGAGCACCATGTTCACATACTCCTGAGCACTGAACTGATAACGCGGCATTTTTCACTCAAGAATGACGCAAGATGTTGCAATGCGAAAATAATGCACGTCCGGTCAGCGCGTGAGATTAGTTCCGACTAAAATTAGGTGGACATTCGGGGGTAGGGAGCGGGGCTAGGCACATCAATAAGATCGCCGCACGCGCGGCCCGTCATTCATAAATAAATTGCGACGTTGCCGTCCTTCAAGTACGCGTGTACAGAGTGTTTCTTTTACGTATCAATTTAAGATTTTTAGTGAATATTTTAATATAAAAAAATATAAAAACATTTTATTTTCGAATGGTAATATTTTTTTTATATGTATGCTATACTATTGCGGTTTAACGGGAACGCCCTCTGTTAGTTAACATACTGTATACTTCAAAAATAAAATAGTTACGAACAAAATTGTTAAAAATCTAACAAAAGAACACTGTATCATCTTCATCATTTAAAAAGAAATCATTTCTTTTTTCCGGATCTTTCAACAGCTTAATTTTTTTTACTATTGAATTCTGTGGAACCTCATCTCGATCTATTATTCTTGTTATCTTAAATGTAAGTTTTGGTGTCTTTACTGTTTTGTAAAACTTTATTAAAAAGTACGGTTCATTCGTCTCTTCGTCAGCGTAGACCTCATCTATAACGCCAACATAATAAGTCCACTTTTTTTTAATATAATATTTTACCAGAACATGGTCATTCACAGAATAACTTTCATACTCCTGCTCCATATAACTATTCTCATTACTTATAAATTCTATATTACTTATATTTTCAGTCTCTTCGCTTTGGAATAATTTGGTCTGCTCAGTCTGTTCATATTCGTGCTCCGTATCATTATTACTTATAATATTTGTTTTATTTTTAGCCTCTTCGTCTTGAATTAAAATGGTCTTGTCTGTCTGTCTTAGATTAATATAGTCTGATAACTTTGTGTCTTCTAAAAAGCTATGGTATTCATCGTTACTTTCATAATCAGAGCATTTATTATGTCGGAATCAATAAGAGAACTAATTGTTCCAGATACACTAGTAGTTGAATTCGTGGAAGACATTTCATGTTTCTTCTGTTTTTGATATCCAAGAAATTTAAAATCATCAAAGGTATCTTCGTTTTCATCGTCAGGCGATTGTCTTTTATTTTCTTTACTATTACTCTTTTTACTCTTTTTCCCGATTCCTTTGTCTTTAGGTGTTATAGTAGTCGTTTTCTTTTTATTATTAATTTCAAATGATGCAGCAAATCTGTTAACACTCTCCCTGCCAGCAATATATTAGGGTTTTAGAGTCCAGCAGGCCATGAAGTACGCGGGCGGCCCCCAATGTAATGTATCTTGACAGGCTGTGACCTAAATTGAAAAATCATTCCAGCAAGCCATGGGATCCGCCGGCGGTATCCATCAAAATTAAAACAGCAGGCCGTGGGACCCGCATTGACCCCCCAAATTCAAACATTTTTCCTACCTTCTGGCTGGCAGATAGAAAAAATGTAACTGTACTATCGGCCTCTGAGAAAAATTTCTTTTAAGTTGAAAAAAAAAAAAAAAATTATAGCATTTGTCGACTACTTATGAGACTGGTAAAAATGAAAATGAAATTGTTTTAAATCAGTCTATATTTACTCCTTTATAATAATTATTACAGTTTGCAAATCAACAAGTACAAAAAAACATTATTTTTTAGTATGAATATTGGCAAAACAAGACGCGCAAACGCTGGGTTGTGTAGGACACATAAGGCAAACAGTGTTAGTCTTCTTAGTAAATTTCTTTGCTTCCAGACTTGATTTTCCTTGTTTACGTAAATTGTCGTAGCAATGGATGCACTTACGACGCACCAGTCGGTTGCGATTGTCAAATAACGAAATTTTTCCGAATTTGTGCTCGAATGGATTGTCGGAATTAGCTGTGCGTTCTCGTAAATTTAGCAATTGGGTGCAAAGATTTTCACGAAACTGGGTAATAGTGTACCGTTTGCTGGTGTTATTTGTTTTGGCCTTGTAAATCAAGTATGCATTTACTACAGATGTGGTTAGCAATAGTTCCATCGCCAGTTTTTGAAACCAACGGATACTGCGCCTGGACGGATTACAATAACTGCCCATCTGATCCGACAAGTCTATAGAACATTTATGTTTATTGTAATCTGCGATTACTGTAGGTTTCAAGGAAGTTTTTCTTCTATTTCGCTTGCTAGTTACTGTGACAAAACCCACTGTATGCTTAGTAGACAAGGCTAAAACATCGCGCTTGTCTTTCCATTTGAGTACCAATATTCCCTGGTTGTTCTGCATGGCAATTAATTCACCTTTTTGCAATTTTCGCTGTACGATGGTTTTCGGTAACCCTTTTCGATTTTTTCTGAGCGTACTGATCAAATGAATAGATCTCTGTAAAAGGGATTCGGCTAGATGTACACCTGTATAATAATTATCTGTAATTATACACCTTCCTTCATCTAAATACTTCTCAGTAAGATTCATGACCACAGTATTAGACAAATTTCGATCAGGTACAGTTTCCTTACCCTCATAAACAATTAAATTATATGTGTAGCCATCGTCATCGCAAATTTTGAACAGCTTTATGCCGTATTTGTGCTTTTTTCCCGGCATATATTGCATGAAGATAATACGACCACGAAACGCCATCATGGTTTCGTCCACTGTCAGATATTCCCCTGGTATCTTGTACTTTTCAAATTTAGTTACGATTAGCTCTAACAAACGTCTTATTTTGAGAAGCCTATCGCCACCGTTTTGTGATCCATAGTGTAATGTATCCTCGAAGTGCCAGCAACGAAGTAACAACTCAAAACGGTTTCGACTCATTGTTGAACTAGCAACTTTATTATCGTACAAAATATTACGGCTCCAGCAGTCTACTCGAACGTAGCAATACTCGAGTTAATTTAATTTTATTAGCATAACAATTAGTCATAGTTACCATCAAGTTCACAACTTCTTGATCCACGAACATCGAATAAAAATCCAATTCAGTTTTACAATCTTCGGAAATGTTCCTCAGTCCTGGAGTGGCACGAAGCGGGAACTGTCTCAGGTACACTGCCCAATCTTTATCTTTGCCGAAATCAATTTTATGGAGAAAGTCTTCGAAGAGTGTTGAAAATATTAGTAGGTACTGATTAAGACACAACACTAAGTACATTTATTGGCATGCGGGGTATTTCTGATGCATTTCTCTAATGGAACCCTAAAACTAAAATATGGTGGCGAAGTGGTATGTCCTGTAGTAGTATTAACTTTGACAAAATAATCTTGTAAAGGTTTTTATAAATGCAAAATAATGGCACATGATCCAATCTCATGGCGGCTTATAAGTATGTTAATTATTATCGAATAAATATGTTTAGTTTGGAAGGGGCATGAAGACATGTTAATTATCTTCGAACACTTTATCAATAAAATTAATTTCGCAAGTAGATTAGGTATTCTTTATACAAAAAGTAAAAGACAAAATTTACCTATGCTAGTGTGGATATTGTAATGTGGATTACTTACCCTTTTAAAATATTTTATGTCAAGGCACTCAGCACGGCACTGTTACAAAAAGAATGAAAAACGATTGCTCTATTAATAACATCACGCTGATCAATGTAGGATCAATTACACCTGTAGTGGCACGCGCTAGATCGTTACAAGATCAATTACTCTAATTCGTGTCACGCACTAGATCGTTAGAAGACTAATTGCGCTTAGTCATTGCATTTACCCAACGTTTATAGGACAATGTATCCTGTATTTTTCCATTGTATTAATAGCAATTTGTGACGCGGATTATAAATTTATAGCTGTTGACATAGGTGCATACGGAAAATGCTCAGATTCTACTGTATTTGAACAGACCACCTTTTATAATAAACTATCTTCGAATGGCTTGAACATTCCTAACGATAAACCTATTTCAACAAGAGATAATACACAAGTACCGTATAAATTTATCGCTGATGAAGCATTTTCATTATCATCAAGAATAATGAGACCTTATTCAGGAAGGTACTTAGAAACAAAAAAGAAAATTTTTAATTACCGCCTATCTCGTGCAAGACGTTTTGTGGAATGTGGTTTTGGAATATTGGCTAGCAAATGGAGGATTTTTCACAAACCTATTAATGTACACACTGAATTTGCGGTGAATATAGTAATGTGTTGTTGTATGTTACATAATTACGTTTTGGAAAAGGATGGATCTCAATTCGAGGATACGTTATATAATTTTCCAAGCACGAGTAATACAAAAACGCAACAATTTCGTAGTATTCAAAATGGTTACACAGGTTTTAGGAACTATTTAGCAAATTACTTTATGGATGAAGGCAAACTACCATGGCAGGACGAATTTATTTAAAGGTTGTAAGCCTTTAGTGTTATTAAACCCAGACCAATGTACTACCAATGTTTTTCTATTAGCTAAATTATATAAAAAGAACAATAAAAGGAATAAATATTAACGTACCAATTTTTTTTTACTCCTCTAGCGTTTTATTTTCACCGCCAAATAATTCAACCATTTCCTCCCAGCACCTTGGTCTTATTATACGATTGCTGTATTCTTCACTCGTTAAATTCCATATTGCCGGTCGTTTCTTTATTTCATTAATAAATAACTCTGTATCAAAACTCATCGCAGAAAAAACATCGTCGTATTTAGTTGTGGAACGATACGAAGCGTGTTCACTCACGAACTGTCCGCATGACACAGAATGGCTGGCCGCAGCCGGGCCACATTAACGGTCGCAGATCTAGTGCGCGAGCGCTAATAGCAAACTATACGTGAGTTGGTCGCAACGACCAGTCGTGCCGGCCAGTTAGCCGTTGCGGCTAAGTGCGCGACGTTTATATGGTTTCTTTAGTTAATCTGATCGTTGCGGCCACTGGTCGTGGTCGTGGCCGTCTAGTGTGCGAGGTGCCTTAAAGCTATAATTCTATGTTGTTGCTGGCGCTAGTCGATTCTAAATACAGGTTTGTCGATATAGGAGCATATGGAAAAGAATGCGATTCAACAATTTTTCAGAACACAAAACTATACGAATTATTATTGCAAAATCGACTCCCCATACCAGGAGGCCTACTACGAACTATTATTGCGATTCAAGTGACGACCTAAAATAAACTGCTTTGCTATTTCATACCACGACGTCATTAAAGCGATTCAGTTTTAGGTTGACGCTAAATCAAGTCGGCAATTGGATCGCAAACTGTTTTCGTTCGTTCATTTTTCGTACCAGGAAGTGACATTTCAACTTGTATTGAATAGCTTATCTGTCAAAGTAAGCAATCCAAAAAAAGTTGCTACTTTCATGGCGTGAAGTGAATCGTTTTGTTAATAACTTTTAAAGAAATAGTGAAAATATACGTAAATCAAGGTATTTCAGTTGAATATTTACTGTTTCTCATGTGTTTATGTGAAAAAGTGATTTCTAGAGCTATTTTTTATTGCAGATGTCTGAGGAATTAGTCCTTTTTTAATTCATGGAAAATGATTCTGAAATTAACACAGCACGGCGACAAAAAAGACGTAAAATACGGGAACCATCGGACCCCTTTAATTTGGAAGATGCAGAATTTATAAAGCGATATCGTTTGTCTAAACAATTAGTATTAGAACTGTGTAATGAACTGAGGCCATTGTTGAAAAATCCAACAAAATCAACCGATTTATCAGTAGAGACAAAGGTAAGAAGTCAAATTATTCACTTATGAAAAAAATTAGGCACGTTACCGCTTAACATGACCCACTGACCGTTACATTGATATATTATGTACCTACCCATATTTACAGTGTATCAAAAACATGAGTGAATTTAAATTTTCTTTAATGCATTGTATAGTTACACTAAATACTAATTTTTTTTCAGGTTTTAACTACACTGTCGTTTTATGCGACAGGGTCATATCAGAGACCCATTGGAGACATCAGTGCTCACTCTATGGCTCAGCAAACAGTTTCCTCTGTAATAGCTGAAGTAACGGCATGCATTGATTCTCGTCAGATGAGAAGGAAATACATTACTTTTCCCAAAAATGTTGAAGAAAGAAATAAAATACGGGCAAGGTTAATTTATTTTGTTACATTTATTCCTTCTTATACAAACCAGCTAAAACTAAAGAATGGCTAATAACAACTTAACTTTAAACAACATGAATAATGAATAAAGGCGTGTATGTGTAAACTGTTGTGTTAACACTTGCTTAATAGTAATTCAGGGAAACTTTATTTTAGGTTCTATCAA
Organism: Apamea epomidion; assembly: GCA_947507525.1. Classification (NCBI taxonomy): domain Eukaryota; kingdom Metazoa; phylum Arthropoda; class Insecta; order Lepidoptera; family Noctuidae; genus Apamea; species Apamea epomidion. Next base: position 1,538,006 of record OX382239.1, read on the forward strand.
AAATTTAACATACCCGGTGTACTGGGATGCATAGACTGCACACAAATAGCAATAGTTAGACCAGTTGATAATGAAGAAAGATATTTTTGTAGAAAACACTACCATTCATTAAATTTTCAGTTGGTAAGTTTTGTTAAGTTACTGCATTGTTAATATACAATACTTGTATGTTATATTGAACACTTTCAAAGTAACAAAAATGTTCGAAACAATATCCATTACAACTTTTTAATGTAATTTACTAATTTACCACGTTCCAAATTACAGATTTGTGATACAGACATGCAAATCACTAGTGTAGACGCTAGCTATGGTGGGGCAACACATGATTCATTCATTTGGAATGTGCACCCATTAAAATCAAATTTGGAAAATCTAAATGAATCTACATAAATTAAACAAATTATAAACCAATCCCTTTAAATTCTAAATTCTCGTAAATTCTAAAACTATTGATAAAATAAGTAAATAATAAATAATTTTCTTTGGCACTAAAATATAATACTCAGTAATTGGTATAATACTCAATAATATATATTTAACATTAATAATCACTAAAATATAAAAGTTTTGGCATTGTTTAAGTTTTAAAATAAATAATTATTTGATTTATAAATTCTAAAGTTTCAAAATATATTTTAACGTGAATTAAATTTTCCTATTTGCAGGTGACTCGGGATATACATTGAGAAGTTATATGATGACACCCATTATCAATGCAAATCCTGATACACCAGAGAGCCATTACACAAATATGCATGTCCAGACTAGGAACATAATTGAGACTTGAATTGATAATTGGCTTCTTAAAGCACGTTTTCGTTGCCTTTTGGTACACAGAGTGTTACACTACAGCCCAAAAGTTGCAGCCTCTATTATAAATGCTTGTGTGATTCTGCATAATATTTGTAATAGAGCTAACATTCCTGTGCCACAATTAAGTGATGAAGACATACTTCAAGAAGCCCAGATGCAGGTGAATATGACTGATACTCATAATGAAAGTGTCAGCAGCAACAACCAAGCTCTTCAACGTGGTGTGACCATCAGAAACAACCTCATGCGCCGTTTGTGGGATGCCCGACTAACCTAGAATGATAATTTGACAATTTAGTTTTATAGAATAATTAAGTACATTCACACACATGATGCCTGATAATGATAATAGTGTACAGGTTAAAATTGAAAACATGCGACAAACCGAAGTGGGAGATTGAACTCATCATTATGAACAACTTTTACTGTGGGACTAAACCTGAAATCGCGTAAAAAATCAGCTGTTCCCTACATTTATGTCCGCATAACTCGTCAAAATTTAAGAAACAGATGTCTTTTTTTTCGCGATTTCACACACATAGTTGTTGTCACATAGTAAAAGTTGTTCTTAATGATGAGTCCCTACAATCTCCCATTTCGGTTTGTCGCATGCTACAATATCAACCTGTAGTATGCTTAAAACATTTTTTGCTTTCTATTGTGTAATTTTTCCTAGCAAATGAAGATGATTTTTTTATATTTATTTATTAATATTCACAATTATTATGTACTTAGCCATGGTTGTTAATAAGAAGTTTATTTATACTGTATTTGTAATTAATAATAATATTTATGTGTGAGATAAGAGGACTAATTTTAATTAATGTCAAATGACTAAGTATAACATCTGTATGTAAGCAATAAAAATATAAACTTACCTCAACTGCAATATTATTTTAATTTCCTTCAATTCCTGCACTAACTGTTTTAGGGTTTCACCATTTTCTTCTTCTATGTTGGCTCTCCTCTCAGATATACGAATAAGAGCCCGGCGAGCCGCGTCCTGTGTCATTGGTGGCTCTCGTCGCGTGTGTCGTCGGCGGCGTGGTGAGCGTCGAGGAGTGCTCTGAAGGTCTGCTGCAGCAGTGGCGTGCTCGAGAGTGGGTGGTGTCGCAGGTGGAGGGGGTGTCACTCTGGTTGATGGGCCAGGTTCCATGATTCCCGGAGTCATCCCTTCATAAAATTGAACTGGACAGAGAGTCAGTATACTCTCAGAATCCCGCTCGCCTTCCAGAGCTGTGGACACACTACCTGTATCAATATGCAATTGTAACGGCGTGTCCAAGCCGCTCTCTGTTTCTTGTACATCCTGCAAATCACAATTTCTTCCTTTATTTACATCATTAAAACGACATGCAACTATGCAAATATTTTTATATAATAATATTATGAACCAATGAGCAAGTATAAAAAATAATACTCACTTGTTCAAATGGCTCCACCCTCTTACCAGGCAAACCACTACCAAAGTCATCTAAAATCTGAAGGATTTTTTTTCAATGTCTGTCATCTGTTTTATCTGTGACGGACCTCCTCCAGTCTGCTGGCGAGATGCTCTGGTAGCTGCAGCCAACTTCTTTAAATTGGATTTGTAATCATTCCAATACTAAAATACAATATTCATTATCTTGATAAGCTGCAAAGAAATATTTTTTTGACAAAAATAAATTATTTTATATATTCATTTTACTTACTTTGCACCATCCTTTCCAATCTTTAGTTGCACCATTACCATGGGAATTTAAATTCTGGGCAATATTCTCCCACATATTTTTTGAATATTCCCTAGCTTGGGATGTTTTATTATAGCCCGTTGCTATGGCTTTATTTTGATTAAGAAATTCCCAAAGGTGCTCAAGTTGGCCGGAAGTGACTCTTCGACGCGATTCATCACTGTAAAAAAAAAACACTTATAATACTTTGGCATATAATATGGTACGCGTTTGAGCTAAAGAAGTTTGTATGTTTATTATTATTACACAAACATCAAATTAATACTTACGCCATTATTCGTATTATCACGTAAATACTAATATTATCACGAACTCACGAAGTGTTCTTTTATTAATATTACCCATATTTTGAGCTATTAAAACTTTCAAAACAAACGAGAACGGAGAAAACGCCTGCTGTCAAATCAAACATGAGTGGAGGTGCGTTCTAAACTCGTATTATTCAATTTATTTTTACGACCTAAAACCTATAATATAAAGAATTATTTAGATTACTTACTATTATTTAATGAGTACTAAAAATGGCTTGATGGTATATAATTTTACGATAAAAATAGCAATTTTAAAATAAAAAAAAAACCGTAACATACCGCTATCATTATACAGGCTGATTTTTTAAAGACCAGCCAAATTTAAGGATGTGGTACAGACCATCAAACTGAACAACTTTCTCCATGGGACAAATAGCGTAATCGCGAAAATTTTATCAACTGTCCCATAGAAAACTTCAATACCTACTCGACCTAAATGTATGGGACGGCTGAATTTTTATTCGCGATTACGATGTTGGTCCCATGGAGAAAGTTGTTCAGTTTGATGGTCTGTACCACATCCCTAAATTTGGCTGGTCTTTAAAAAATCAGCCTGTATTAACTAGGTTTCGAAACGCATCGCATAAGGTTCTAGTAACAGAGACAGACTTATGCAACGACTGTAGAGCGTCATCTCTTTCTCACACCACGGACCAGAGACTAATTTCATTCGGTTATTCCTTCGTGAGAGATTCAAACGCCAGTCAGATAAAGGCACTTCATGGTACGAATCTTAGCGATTCAGTTTAGGTACCTAAACTGGATTGCATCGGAATTGAATGGCTAACTAAAAGTTGATGGTAGGCCTCCAGCTCTAAAGCTTTTGCCAGGCCTTTACAAACCAGTTCCTTGTGTCTTTATTGCAGATGAAGGCCTACCGTTAATGAGCAATCTAATGCGTCCATACTCAGGAAAACATTTGAATATAGATCAAAGAGTTTTTAATTATCGTTTGAGTCGGGCCAGACGAAATGTCGACTGTGCTTTTGGCATACTTGCAAATAAATGGCGCTTATTTCACAGGCCTTTAAACGTAAAATATGATTTTGCAGTAGACATTATCAAAGCATGCTGTGTATTGCACAATTTTGTTGTATCTCGAGATGGAAGTAAAGTATCCGAAGAACTGTATATTGATGACTCACTTTTGGACTTGCAACAAACTATAGATGATGTTATTTTATCAAATCCAGTAAATATAAGAGACGAATTTTGTAAATATTTTAATAGCGATGTCGGCGCGCTTAGTTGGCAATTAAACAAAATATAACTCAAGACCAGTAACGGAACAAAAAAAAATACTACCTGGCTTCTATTATCAAGACTGTATTCCTGTATTGAAGAGATCACGTCAATATAAAAATATCACGGTGTGCGTGACATCGTCTTATTAAATTTTCACGGACTCGTGTTAACAAGTCCCCATCCGCCATTCTTTTAAGTTTGTCGAATGAATGAATGAATGAATGAATTGCACCGATCCCAGCGTGGTTTGACCAGACTCGATTAATCGAATGAACCCCAAGATTCGCACTGGCTCCTGTAGCCTCATGTTCATGGTGCTACAGTGACCATTGCATATCTAGAAGTAGACCGGGGGGCGCGGTTTTTGTAAGGAAGACGTGCCCGTAGGAAAGGGTAGGATTTAAGAGCCTACCGGATATGCATCCTAGAGTAAGCCTTGTATTAGTGGAGAGATGGGTGATATTTGTCTATGGATGGGCATCTTTTAAAGACTACGCGGCCAGGTGCTTCAGCTCGAGCTTCACCCGTGAATCTTTTGGCGAGGTTCTACTGCTTTCTCGGTTCTTTTGTATGTCCTTGCTCTGCTGTGTTATGTTGTGTTAGATGTTTCTGTTTTCGATGTCGTCCTCGGAGTTCTCGCTACTATCCGTTTCCGGTTTTTTGTATATTTCACTAGCAGCAAACTTGATCTTGTTTTTGTCTTCAGCCGTATCCATCCAGAAATCGATTCCCTTGTCGAAGTACTTCATATCCTGTTTTAGGTTGTCGTTCCACGTGTAGATAGGTCGGCCGACCTTCTTGGTTTTGGCCTTGTACTCCATTGCTGCATGCAGCAGATGTGGTGCGCGGCGCCTGTAGACATGTGCGAGGTAGCACATCCTGTGGTTCTTGATGCGTTTGGTTACTGTTTTTCCGTCTAAGATTTCATGCATTTTCTTTTGTGTCGGTTTATTCCTGGAGTGGTTTATCAAATCTCTCATGATAACTCGCTCATATTTTCTGAGTCTAGACCTGTTAGCTTTGGTAAGTGCCGATACTTTCAAACCATGTATCATGCACGGGACGATCACCATTCGATACATGAGTCTGGCTAATTTCCAGTCCATATTTGAGTGTTTTATGAATGGTAGTAACGATTTGGCGTTTTTTATGGCCTGTTTGCAACGTTTTTTAATAGTGCATTGTCTACTTAATGTAGATGTTATAAGTGTACCTAGGTATTTAATCTCATCACATGTCGGTAAGCTTATTCCATTAAGGGTCACGTATGTCGTTTTCTGTGTAGCTATGGGGTCCCTAATTAGTATTTTTGTTTTTGTTTCGTTTACTTGGAGGCCTACACTATCTAATAGGGGTTTAATATGGTATAAGATACCTTATAGCCCTTCTAGGTCATCTGTAATGAAGATAAGGTCGTCCGCAAATGATAGTACCAGGGGGAGTGAGATTTCACGATCCTGGTCAAGTTTTATTAATTGGGTTTCCTCCTTGGGTTCTAAGGACTTCGTCGATGACCAGTGTAAACAGGCGAGGGGACAGAGGGCAACCTTGTTTGACTCCCTTTCCTTTAATAATCCAACTGCTTCGCTGGCCACACCATTTGATGCATGTTCGTTCATTCAAGCATACCTTGATTATCCTAGTCAAAGTCAAAGTCAAAGTATTTATTTGTTGAACATAGGTAATATGGTACATGGTATAAAATTTGTGTTGTATCACTATGTTTTGCCTTGCAAGGCGTACAAAATTAGGTGTAAAAAACTACAAACTAAATAAAACTATTTCAAACAATTAAAGTCGTAAACAAGATATAATAACAAGTAGATCGGACATTTTTTATTTTATGCTTCTATCATCCAAAAACTCATTGATAGAGTAGTAAGCCTTTTCAATCAAGAATTTCTTAAGTTGAGATTTAAAATGGTTTATGTTGGTCATGCTTTTTAAAGTTTTTGGTAGTTTATTGTAAATCTTTGGACCCATGCCAAGACAGCTCTTTGAGAAAAGTGCAGTATTGTGTTTTTTTGATTTTAGTGTGCTTTGGTGACGTCTAGTATTAAGTTTTTCAAATTTAGACAGATTCTCCTTAACAAATATTGAAATTTCATAAATATAGAGGGATGGAAGCGTAAGTATTTTTAAACCAACGAAAAATGGTTTGCAACTTTCGGTGGTTTTTAACAAACATATGGCTCGAAGACATTGTTTTTGGGCTTTAAATGCCATTTCTCTGTTGGCAGAGTTGCCCCAAAATATTATGCCGTAACGAAGAGTTGTGGAGACATATGCATGATACGCAGTAAGGACAGTATTACGATTTGCAACCTTATTCAAATTGTGTAAAGCATAGCAAAATTGATGAATTTTTTTTACCATAGTCTCCACGTGTGTTTTCCATGTCATGTTTTCGTCTAGCCAAATACCTAGAAATTTGGTTCGTTCCGTTTTAATAATCTTATTTTGGTCATAATTAATGTCAAGAATTTTTGGATTAGTTCTTTGTTTAAATGTCATTATTTGAGTTTTATTAAAATTAATCTGTAAGTTGTTATTATATAGCCATTGAATTATTAGTCTTAAGCTGCTGTTTATGTCATTTTCATATGAGTCACTATTTCTACCAGAAAATACTATAGTACAGTCATCGGCAAATAGGGTCATAGGATGTGGTATTGCTTTCGGAAGGTCATTTATATAGCATAAAAATAATAAAGGGCCAAGCACACTTCCCTGAGGCACACCATAGTGAATTTGTCTCTCTCTCGATTGGTAATTAATTTCAGTTTTAGATTGAACATCAACTGCTGTAATACTAGTTACCTGTTTTCTGCCAGTAAGGTATGACTTTATTAAGTCCAAAACTTTGCCCCTAATGCCATATTTATATAGCTTATTTAGAAGGATTCCATGGTCAACAAAATCAAAAGCCTTAGTCATATCCATAAATAAGGCTGTTACAGGTATTTTTTGGTCCATATTTGTAACTATTTCATTGATCAATTCATAAATGGCCATGTTGATATTTTTACACTTTCTAAAACCATACTGCTCTTTAGTTAAAATGTCATTTTTTTCAAGAAACATGTATATACTGTTATAAATAACCTTTTCAATTATTTTGGAAAATATTGAAAGAAGAGCAATGGGTCTGTAGTTTTGTATATTTTGAGGATCATCCTTTTTATGTAGTGGTTTTATTACGGACAGTTTTAAGTCTTCGGGAAAAACACCATGTTCTATACATAGGTTAGTAATAAAGCTAAAAACCGGTGAAATTTCAACAGCTACGCTTTTTATTATCTTAGTCTCAATGTCGTCAGAGCCAGAGCTATTCGTATTTTTCAGAGTCGTAATTATTTTATAAATGTCAATTGGTGCTGTGGGGGATAAGAATAATGAATTCATGTTTGAATTGTTACTGTCATTTTATGGTCAGAATTGTTTGTTGGCTGTATTTGGTCAATAAAATGATTATTAAATAGTTCTACAATGTCAGTTGGATTTGTTACGTATTTATCGTCAATAAGGAGTTTATAAGAATTGTTCCTTGGAATGTTATTTTTTGATGAGTTTATAACCCTCCAGGTTGCTTTAGTTTTATTTACAGCGTTATTGATAAAATGGCTATTTTGCGATTTTTGGGTCAATTTGATAATTGTCTTTAAACGTTTGGAATAGGACTTATATCTTTGTTTATTGACTACATTTGGATGCCGCCTGAGGGTCCATAGCATCTCACGTTTACGTTTAGAGCACAGTTTAATGCCTTTTGTGATCCATTTCTGTGGTTTAGTAGTTACATTTTTTATTTTCTTTAAAGGGAAACACAGATCGTAAAATAATTTGAATAAGTTATGAAATTCTTTAAATGCATTGTTTGGATCATTGCAGCTATAAACACTATTAAAACTAAGACTTTGGAGAGCCTCTTTAAATTTATTGACATTTTCCTGGCAAAAATCGCGTTTATAAGAGAACCAGTGTGTGATCGTGCAGGTCTTTTTGACGGGACATTTTATAATTTGAGCTGTATGGTCAGAGACGGCTAACTCCATTACCTCACATACACTTCCTCTTACATTGTGTATAATATTGTCGATGCATGTACCGCTTTCTAGCCGGGTTGGTTCACGCACACCTAATTTCATATTGAAGCCATGTAAGAGATTTTGAAATTGCACTGAGATTTTCGTGTTTTCTAAAATATTGATGTTAAAGTCTCCGCAAATCAGCACCTTTTTTTTGGAATTGAGACATATTTTCCTTAAGATTCCATCAAAGTTATAGAAAAATGAAGTTAAAGAGTCGATATTATTCTTAGGAGATCTATAAATACAGACTATTATTATTTGATGTTGGATTAATTCAATTGCACAACATTCTAAAACACAAGAACTGCAATATTCTTTTAAGTCGAGAATTTTATACGGATGTTTATTATTTACTAAGATGCATGAGCCACCTCTCCGGGACTTTCTTGCATAGAAGGTAGCAAGAGTATAATTTGGAATACATAGATTGCAATGGTCCTCTTCTGTCATATTGTGTTCTGTAATACAAAGTACATCTACATGTTTACCAAGGCTAGCAAGATCATTTATATGTAAGCTTAATAAGTCCGATTTACTTATTAAACCGTTTGTGTTTTGATGAATAACATGAATATGGTTATACAAGAAAAAAGTTTTGATTGTTTACAGTTTCAGGAGTATCTATTTTATGAGAGACATTGGCTATATTATTAGAATTAGAAAAACAATTATGAAACATCATGTCAATATCATATTTTACATCGCAAAATATATGGTTCATACCAGTATTATTAATCACACCATTTAACTTAGAAAACATTGTATAGTCACGGGGTAGATCGTAATTAGAGTCATATAGAAATGCATAGTTGTGTATCTGAATGTCATTGTATAATAGGTTATTGAACAATTCTACTCTTAAGTTGTACATATTAGAGTAATAGCTGTATTTATACGTAGGTAAACATATTATAATATTTGTGTTATTCACAGCTACAAGTGTTTCACGCAAGTTAAGAACTAGATCATGATAGTTGTTTGTTGTGCTGAAGTCCTCTTCGCCGACGAGAATTATGCAGTAATCATCAGTCGAAAAAGTATTTAGTTTTTTATCGATGTCACTGATGAGATGTCTTATCCCACAAGATGGTTTGAGGTAGTGACATATATTATAGTTCGGAAATGTTGTTTCTGCTATTGATAAAATCTTGTTTGTCGTATTAGAACTCAGAATACACAATTTATGTTTTTGTTGTTGTTTACTGTTAACTGCCTCCATATTTGGTTTAACGGTGTGCGATGGACTATTTTGTATTGTATTAGTCTGTTTCGTAATTAAAGTATTTACATGTTTTGGAGTTAAAGTTATTGTAGAACTTTCCAGTTTCTTACGTGGATTTGAATTGCGAATAGGAGTGGCTTGCTCCTTATTAGGTGTCCCAATGTCACTAATTAGCTTCTGAGTTGCTTTTTTTACAAGTTTATGTTTATTATTTAGCGAGTCAATCGTTCTCTTTAGCTCAGTGTTCTCACATGATAAATTATTTATTTCTTCATGGGCCGCCAGTAATACTGAGTTCAGTTGATCAATTTGTTGTTTTAGTTGTGTGACTTCGTCGTTTTCATCATCCGATATTGTAGGTAAACTGTGTGTGGTTCCATCTATGGACGAGTCATTGGAATTATTACATTGCTCCACTATACTTTCATTGAGTGATTGAGTGCGGGTACGCGTACGCCGAAGAGTAATATTCTCGAAGAAGTTCATATTTACGCCTCGTTAGTGTTATTCTAAAGAATTGGTATAACACAAAAAGTATTTCACTTTGCGAGATTTGAACCGGCAACACGACGAGTATGTCAAACCTGCCACATAATCCACTCCGCCAGCGAAACTTAACATATGATGACGAAATTAAATATAAACTCACAACAATAAATGACCAAAATAGTGCAATGCTTTAGATATCAATAAGTCAAAAACGGAACGTTCTCTGAAGTGCCCGCTACTCGGCACCAGGTGGCGGTAGTGCAGCGGCTTATGGTAAAAGTATAGTTATTTATCGTGTTTGGAGCTGGAACGCGCCCACTGTGTTGTTATTGTTTTAAATTTTAACGTTCACTTTACGTATTTGAGCTCACTTTTCCACGATTTCAGCACCAATTCATATATTTATAGCTTGCAATAACCTTTTTTACTTTGAATATTAGTGTTCCAATAGTTTAAACAGTCACTTTATTGTCTTTTTACGTTTTTTTGTTTACAAACACTGGGTACCACATTATTAAGTTTATAGCGTTAATTTCCAATAATTTATGTCTGCAAACGATATCACTTCACTATTGCATAATAACTGACTGATTTTTAATGTTTTTCGACGAATCACTTTGAGTTTTATAATTAAAATTGTAAATTTGCTTGGAGCCGAACTTATTCAATTTGCGATCGCCTGTCACGTATCCTGTCCTCACGTGTATCCTGTTAGTTAGCGATTTGTTGGTGCGTTGTAGTAGGATATCTCTTAGTGCATTGAGGTCTACGTTGTCAAAGGCCTTTTCTATGTCGAGGGCGAGTACATAAATTATTTTACCTGCACGCCATTCCTCATCTAAGACCCTTTTGAGTGTAAAGATGTGGTCGTCTGTTGATCTATTGTTTAAAAACGCCGCTTGGTAGTTTCCCAATTCCGTTATTATATTATCTAGTTTTTTTAGGACGTATGAGGCGTAGATTCTGTAACCCGTATTGCAAACCGATATGCGGCGATAATCATTCGCATCTTTAGGGTTATTGTTTTTTGGGATTGGCACCTGCACGGTCTCCAGCCACGTGTCAGGTGCTTCGTTCTGTGTCCAGGCTTTATTCATGTGTTTGGTGACGGCTTTCTGTAGTATTAGGGGCATCGCTTTGTAGAGCTCGATTACTACTTGGTCAGTCCCGGGAGCTGTCCCGTTCCGCATTTTTTTGATGATTTCCATTACGTCATCTGTAGTGGGTCCATCACCTTGTACTTTGGTTATCGGCTTTTTTATATTAACTGTTGGTATAAGACGGCCCTCGGATTTTTTTAAAATTTGTTCCCAATTGGCCATCGGTACATGTGTAGATCTTTTTCGACGTTTTTTTTGCAGTTTGTTTCTCCTGTAAAAGAAGTACAGCATCTGCATGCGTTTCGCTGGGTGGTTTTTACCCAGTCCGCTGAGGCAGGCCCTGCATGCTTTTTGTTCCTCCTGATATTTAACCTTTTGTAGTGTTGCCTGGCATTCTTTTACGCGGTTATGCCTATTTGGATTATCTGGTTGCCTGCTTTGTAAGAATTTAGCCTTTTGCAGGTTAGCAAGAGCTAGTCGATGATCTCTGGAGAGAGCTGGCTGAAGAATTAAAGTTTCCTGGGCAGCCGCTTTTAATATTTCCGTTATGGTTTTCCAGGATATTTCGATATTTTCGTCCGTTGAGATGATTCCTATATTTTTTAGCTTTTTTGTTATGCAGTCTTGGTATTTTGTTTTGGTGAACTTGCTATTGAGGGCGGCATAATAGCATTGTTTATAGTTGTAGTTGTTTATAGTAGAAATCCTTAGCCACTATTGTTGCCTCCTTCGCGGGTAGCTGTTGCCATTGTGTATTATTGTGCTTTGTGTTTTCTTTTTTGTTTGAAATTCGGTTTGTCCTGAGCAAACCCCAGATTATTTTATGGTCGGATATGCACCTAGCGGCCCATTCACCTTTAATAAATTCGAAGAGTTTTTCTGTAGTGTGTGGCGTTATAATGTGATCCAATTGGGACTTTTGAGTGCCCTTTGACCATGTTAGCCTGCATGATGATCTCGCTTTTGTCGTTTCTATTTGCAGTTTTTCCCTGTTGGCTATATCCATTAACAGTTCCCCGTTGCAGTTGGAGAAGTCATGGAGATTTTGTTGAATCAGCCCTTTGCTTTGGTAATTTTGTGTATCATGGCGACCAATATGTGCGTTAAAGTCGCCAAGAATGATTAACGTACATTTCCTTGGTTTTTGTCTGATCAAGTTTAGTAAGCCTGTGAAGGAGCTGTTTGCTAATGATGTACGACTGTTGATTATATACAGAGGAGCAGGTGTGTCATTTCCCCTGTCGACTTTAAGAGTAGCTGACATTGCGTCTGTATCCTTTTTTCTGTTAACTAATTAAATTTGGGCATCTTTTCTGATTAAAATTGCCAGCCCCCGGTGTCTTACCTGTGGCTCCATATAGGTGCCATTCGTAGTGTGTGGAGTTGTATGCTCCCGAGTTCATCCCTGTTTCTTGTATGCAGGCTACATGGATGCCTCTAAGTGAAAGTTCGGCGTCTATTTTATCTTTTTTTGCCGGTTTTGAGGCCCCACGGACGTTCCAGGTTGCAATGCGCAATTCTGGGCAAGTGTATTTTATTACGGTAGACGGCTGGTTTCTTAGTATTGTGAACCCATTGACATCTGCGACTACGTCTGATAACGGTGTATATAATGTTACTTGTTGTTCATACTGTGTTAATGAGCCAGTCAATTGGGGGTTGTTAGTTTGAGACTGGGGTTTCGAGGGATGTCCGTTAATTAAAGGCTTAGTGTGTTGTGATGTTTTGGCATTGGTTGATTCTTGCATTAGATCTTTGTAATGTTCGTCGTCGGTCATGACCCAACTATCATAGTGCCGGTCCTTGTAGAGGACGTGTATGTTGCCGGGTACTGGTTCACCTGTAGGTGAATACACCAGTGTGTTTCTTGTATCCATGTGCACATGCACATTAACTAGATAGAACTCAGACGCGGCGATTAGGATATCTTCTCCGCCCCAGAACGCCTTGTTAAACTGCATGAGCAGAGCGAGCGTACTGTCTGAAATGTATGAGCTTCGCTCTTTATTGATGTTTGGAACCCTGTTATGCAAGCATAAGGGTTCGGGGTAGCGTTTTTGTTTTCTTTTTTTTTGTTCGCGTTCGCGTGGTATACAGACTTGATTTACCAGTTACGAAATTGTTACCTTATTTAAGATAGTTTTGGTAATTTAGCACAGTGCTAAAATAAGATTGGCGTGAAGTAGGGAATCTAGCGTGGTACCGTACCGTATTCTAGGCTAGAATAATAAAGCGTATTATTCGGTCCTTTTCTCCTATATATAATATGAAAACTTTTTCCTAAAAATCAGCTATGGGTTAAAATGATGTAGAATTCGCGCGTGGCTTCGAAGTCCAAATTAAAACACAGTCGAATCGGCTTCCAATGGAGATCCCTGAAATAAACGGAAAGATCTCACCAGATTGGCACAAGGCCCTCAGTCTCGCTCGACGTCACCAGGGTGCTCGGCCGGAAAGCCGAAAAGCCTAAGCTTCGGGCTGAAGATCAGGAACGCACGTATGTCACTACACACCAGTTTTAGAGTGTTTTAGTTTGCAACCACAGAACAACACACGAAATACCGTTCCAATTTTAAATTGCGACACTCAAACTCAACGTTAACCGTTACATCTGCTGTGCACATGGCATCAACTGAGACTAGAGACAATACACGTCCGTCCGCGTCGGCGGTCAGTATCCCAATGGAACAGTTCCGAATTTGAATATCTACAAAATTTAGTTGGGTTAAAAATAGGCAAACGAGACACTAATTTTAGAAAATCTGTAAGTGTGACGGAAAGACTTGCGGTAACGTTAAGATTTTTGGCAACTGGTAGCAGTTATAAAAGTCTTGGAAATGTGTTCAAGTTGTCAGACCAAGTGATATCTATAATCATACCAGAAGTGTGCGAGGCTCTCAATGAGGTTTTACAAGAATACATACAGGTAAATCAAACAACATATTTATTTATTTTTATTTTTGATTACTTTTAATATGATCTAACAAAACTTTCAGACAGTTGTGGTGCGAGGGTGGGTAACTACTACGTTGGAAAAAAACACACATTAACAAAAATAATTTATGTCTTTACAAACATATATTAACAAAAAATGCAACACGAGCTTATTTTTTTGCACAGAATTGAGACAAATCATACTTTACTGATATTCACCTTACTGATTAAATTTTTAATAATTAACAAATCAAACATGTATTTTTTAATTTTGGATTGATCCCAACAAATCGTTTAATGATTGGGTCGAATCTTGGCTTGATTCCGATAAATTAGACGGACTCGGTGTTCTTGCGCTGGTACGAGGATGTGCAGTATGTGCCCTGGAGCTATCCGAAGAACTGGTTTCAAATGAAGCTGAGGGACTCGGTGCGGTGTAGTATCCTCTCGAGCTCCAGACAGCATTATTTTCCAAAAAAGTGGATAGATTTGGTTCAGAGTTGTATCCCCAGGAACTACTAGCAGTTGGGTTTGTAGGAAAATCATATTGTCCTATTGATGCATTGTACAAAATATTGTTAATGTGATGTTGATCAGTATTCCTAGCATAACTGTTTTTTATTTGTTTCAGTTTCATAGACATACTCTCCAAATGCGTCACTTTCATCCCTGCTCTTTCTAGTTTCGTACATGTTTTGTAAAATCTTTACAGCTTCTTGTTGTGTTGTATCTTTTTTAACTGGCAGTCTTCTTTTGCGAAATGGTTTTGGGGTGGCGAAAAGCGTGCCCGTAGTAAAAAAATGGAATTTCCCAAATTGCTTAGGAAGTATCGATGGAAAGCACGTAGCCATACAAAACCCAATTGATAGCGGCAGTGAATATTACAATTATAAAGGACTTTACAGCGTTGTACTTTTAGCGCTAGTGGACGCAGAATATAACTTTTTATACGTGAATATTGGCTGCCAAGGACGCATAAGTGATGGTGGAGTTTTCGCAAACACAAAATTTCGAAATAAAATTAACGACAATAGTTTAAAAATACTCAATGACAGCTCACTACCAGGCAGAAACAAACCTGTTCCTTATGTGTTCGTAACAGATGATGCGTTCCCGTTAGAAAAACACTTGTCAAAACCTTTTCCAGGACCACAGGATAGCAATTCTAAGGAAAGAATCTTCAGTTATAGACTGAGTCGTGCGAGGAGAACAGTAGAGAACGCATTTGGTATTTTGTCGGCCAGATTTAGAGTTTTACGAACTACAATATTGTTAGATCCAGAAAAAACTACTACTTTAATTATGACATGCGTGCTACTGCATAATTTTCTAAGGAAAACTGGATCGAGCATGATTTACGCTCGATCTCAATACTATGATAGCGAAGACGAAATAATTGGTACACGTATCGATGGACAATGGAGATTAGAACAGCAGCAATTAACACCACTTGAAGCATGTGAATCCCAGGCAGATGATGCGAGAGAAATAAGAAAAGTATTCGCTGAATATTTTTCAAATGAAGGGTTATTGGACTGGGCATCTAAATAATATTAAAAGACGTTAAAATTAAACTCACCTGCAACCCTCCATCGACAGTTGAACTTGGGATATTTTTGCCCTTAAGGAATATGAGTTTTTTAAATGCAAACCATTTACTTGATTCATCAGCTCCTGCACCAGATTTAGATTTACATTCTCGGTTAAATTGACCTACGAGTGATCGAATCTTTTTTTCAATTACTTTTTTATCCAAATTAAATTCACTGGCAATTTCCATCCAAGCATCGTGTTTCTTATTTCGGTTTTTGTAGTCCTCTGATATCGTGTTCCACAGTACTTATCTTGCTTGAAATATTTCAATCAATTTGTAAACATCTTCGTTATTCCAATTATAACCTGACATATTTTATTGCTTGGCGCACGCGCAACCTCTAATCTATATACGCACAGCGACGCACGCTTAATTAAACAAAGGGACTGACAAGACACCAGACATAGCGCGCAGCGACCGGCATACTCTAACCCCCCCGCATCCCCGACTCACCGCATACCCCGCCATCACCTTTATAAAAGGTTTACAAACAAAAGGTAACACATGTTTTATTTTGTTATAATTTGTTAACTTAACGTTACTAAACATTTTCTAACATGAAAACATTTTTTAACATTTGTGATTAAATGTTTGCCAACAAATGTTTACTAACGTTACTAAACATTTTCTAACGGCAATGTGGGAGCACCATTACAGTATAACTGACACTAATAAGAATATGACACTTAAACAATAACTTAAAACATCAACATTTTAATAATTTTGTTTAAAGACACGTCAAACTTATAACACCCCGTCGTTTTTACGTCGGGGGTTAAAAACGGACACTAAAAAGAAAATGCCATATAAAAACTTAACCAAAAAAAAAATGGAACTATGGTTATAATGCCATTCATGTTTTTATTAGTTCCGAAAATTATTACAGACACTAACGTTTGAAAAAGGCACTAAACAAAAAATGCCATTTTTAAATTCACTAATAATAATATTTTGGTGTAACATTAACCAAATAAGCGACACTATACTTAAAATGCCATTTTTGTAGTTATTGCTTAAGTAGAAATATTAGCTTGAATAACGTTTAAAACGGCACTATACATAAAATGTCACTTTTTTACTCACCGCAGCGTGTGTCCACTCCGAATATTTGTCTTCAACTGATATAGTGTCCACCTTATGAATTACTACTTTGTCATTTACCCTAAAGTATAAACTGGCACTAGCGGCCTCTAGGGAAAAGTATTGAAACTATAATAATGTCAGTTTTTGCATTATAAGCGCTTTCTTTCAAGGAATCTAGATGTCGTTGTAACTCAATATTGCCATCTTCGGTATAGTGCCACTTTTGTTTTCAAGGTGCGGACATGTAAACAAGTATCTGTGTAACATCTAAGATAAACGGTAACTGGATGTGGTTCGACACTATTGTAGGGAATGTAATTTTTTTAATATAAATTGTTTAAGTAGCTTAATTTATTGTGAGTCCGAGTGTTGAAGGACAATGATAAGTTTTTATATTTTATGTTTAAATTTGTTCTCATGTAAGTGAAATGTAAAGAAAACCGGCAAACTCCCAAACAAATTATTGTTGAAATTTTTTTTTTGCGTCTGCCTATGAAAAGTATTTAAAAGTATAGAGTTTGAATTTCTGAACAGTTTTGTCTTCAGTTATACTTTTATAAAAAGTCAAAAATTAAAGATATTTCAGTTTGAAGTTTTAAAGGTTAAGTCTTGTCAACAACAGACTAATCGAAAAAGAAATATAGAAATACCTATTTATCACTTAAAATATCATTGATAGAAATTCATTTTCAATACAAAATAATCTACGGACTACGTATTTAGGATATTAAGTCCAACCAAATGCCCGTAGGTCTGCCACATGGACATGGCCACATGAAACGTAGGTAGGTACATACAACCTAATTAAATAAATATTTATTTAATAATCTTAGTCAACTATCTTTAGGGCAGTTAGTTATAGATATACTATATGATTAATTACATGGTAAGAGTAGGTCATTGGTAGGTACTTATAAAAAAAAACGTGTTTTTTTAATGTTTATTCCTCCATTCCATCCATCCATCCATCCATCCATCCACCGTCCATTCCTCATCTTTTCTAACCACAGTGTCATCAAGAAAACCTGCGGGTGCTGTGATATTTGGTTGATGTCTGGCCCATCCTAAATACCATACTACAGTCATTGTATGAGCGCAACATCCAACAGTTCGTCTTTCTACTAAACAACTACAACAGTACTTCACTATTCCTGCTCGACCGGGCACATTATTTTCTATTATTAAATATACATAATATTGTCTTCTTGAGACATGGCGTAACTTTACTTTAGCTCTTATTAAGTTAGTGTCACCACTGCCTCTAAGGTTGTACTCATCCGAATTAAGACGCTCACTACATGCTTCAATCCGGTACCCGCCGTGGAAACGTACATGCTCGCCGTAATATGAACGGGCCTGTCTTATTTGGTACGTTCCCAAGGCGATTAAAATGAGGTCCCAGTATTCCAGGACAGGAAAGTAAATATTATTTCTGTCTGCAGTTATACTTTGAAAGTTGGATGTTCTCCTATTTAAATAAATAGCCTCAACCATTCTAGCCAAATTATTTTCTAAATTCATATTTTGTCTGATAATGCTTAATATTTCATTTGCATTTACATTGTCTTGCAGGCGAGCACCAAACTTGTTTCTTAAAGCCGCTGCAATTTTGAAGTTTTGCATCATGTGGGGAAGAGATGTATGGAAATATTGTTGTCTAAGTAATTTAAAATCTCTTTTAAAGTAGCCGTTGATCACTTCCACCACTCATCTGCAAATGGTAACACAGCGGCTTCTATTTGCTTGAGCTGTAGTTAACTGGTGCTCGCCTTCTAACAATGATTCCGGCATGAATGGTTTGTAGCCACATCCTTCCAACAAAGCAATGCTATCTCTAATACCTCTTTTTAAAATAAAAGCGTCATTATTACTTATTCATGATTTCAGAGTCTGATGTTGCTTTGTATGGGCAAAAACAATCAATAATGTATCCATCACTGGCAATTATTTTTTTAATAATTGCAATTATTAAAAATGGTTTGAGGAGATTCCTATATTTGTGCAAAGAATATGTATTTAAAAAAAAATATAATTTGCACTTTTGTTGATATAAATATATGTGCCGTCACAAATGACTATGGCATTGTTATCATTTCCGAACAACCCAATGGGAATGGTTAAATTATGTTCAATCAATTCATCACGAGTAATATGACTAATGCCGAGATATCTTGATACAAAATCTTGGCATAAAATCTCCCGTACTTTGTCCATTAAACCCTCTAACGTAAGACGAGGCACTAATGCGTACTAATGTGGCAATTCTCTCATCTGAATCTCCTGTTCTCATCTTCAGCAGAAGTGCTGCCAAACCCAAACTACTATGCAGTTCAGAGATACGTGGTATTTCTCCAATTAAAACATTGAATTTTTCTTTTGAGAATCCTATCCAGTATTCAAATACTCTCTCATCCATATCTTGAATATTATCGAAGTCAAGCGTGGGACTAAATGCATTCGCAAAACAAAATACATGCTGTATTTGATCTACGTTAAATGTACATAAATACTGTTTTCGGAATCATATAATGTATCCCATGAATTATTTGTCAAATGTTGACAGCATACACGAAATTTAGGCAAATAATAATTATGATTATGCAGAACCGTGGCTCGTAACTTGTCAGAGATATTGTGAAATGTGGTGCTGCTGCAATTTGGAAAGACACAAGTGTATGTAGAATTGGCCGCTGGTCTATAATTGGCTAATTCCACTGCTTGTGTTGGCTCAGGTTGGGTTGATGCTGATGACTGGATAAGATTTTCTTCTGGTTGCACATTATCAGTTGTGTCCAGTTGAGGTCTGCTTTCATCTTGACGATTCATACGTAAAACCTCTCTTTTTGTGCGTAACCAGCACGCATGGCAAACACGATCTGAAGATGATATCTGAAAATAAAATAATGGGTTAATTGGGATAAAAATTGTTGCCTTATAAAGGGTGAAATGTAATTAATATTTTACAACTTAAATTGCAAAACTAAACAAACCTCTCGCGGTGTCACTTTGCTCTCTTTAATATTAATTATAGATTGCTGCATCTCAGTAGGGTTTTGTCTTAATATTAAGTCCACTCTGTCTTTGAAGGGTTGAACAGCCACATAAAAGGCATACATTTGTATGCCCCCTCGTACTTGATCTAGCTTCTTCACTGCCAGAAACTTCTCTTTGCAAGGTATCATTAACTGCAGCCAATGCAAGATCTCTGCTGCCTCGCAGACATAGTCATCTTCCAAAATCTAACAACAAAAGGATACTACTCTTAATACATTAGAATGATTTATTATTTTGTAATAGATATACTACATAAATGTAATTGAAACTTGTCAACTTAATGTCATTTAAAAACATGATTTTAAACAACATACGGCCGAATACTCAAACGCTACTCAAATATCTAAGGGCTGCTTAAACGTTTGAGCAGCTCCTAAACTTTAATTTCGTATACCCAAACGTCTTTTTTGAGTTTCTCTTAAATATAAGTGGTTCTTAAAATAAGTAGTGCTTAAACACCACTCAGTTTAAAATTCGTATACAGGAACGCTACTCAACGTTATTTATCTGTCAAATCAACTGTCAAACTGATTTGAGCAGCCCTTAGTGTGTAAGAAACAAGTTTCCGGGTACAGACAAATCTGTACGGGTCGGTGCCGATCAGTACAGACAGTGTTGACTCGCATAAAAAAACAGGTGAATCTGTCCTTAGTGACAATCATGGCCTCCAGTTCGTCGGACAAAGATTTTGTACTTTTAGAAAGTACTTACGTCAAATATATAAAGAGAAGAACAGTTACTGTATCTGATATTAACAGAAAAAGAACTAAATATGGAACATATCGCACTGCTAACACAAGACTGTATCAACTCAAAATGAAGCTTTTTTCAGAAATGATGGAAAACTGATTACTAGTTTCCTGTAAACGATTGTAAAAAAGTGAACAGTGTTTTAAAATAAATGATAAAATTAAGGGGTTTCTTTAATTATGAGTAATCTCTGAGATTGCGGGTTATCAAGTTATTTCCAAATTTGGAGTTAATACAGTATTGTGTGAGAAATTAAAAAAAAAAAAAAATAATTTTTAGTTGCGTAGTTATAAGTGATATAATTTTGACTTCCTACAATTTATTTTGATTTTATATGAATGATTTTAGGTAACGTATTTTGAGTTAGTATACTTTTTCATTAGATCTGTTATTTTAGATACTATGGTTAGAGCATATGTTGTATATTCGTGGTTAATATGTGGGTGGTTGCATCCACTCCTATATAAGTTGTGTCGCTTGTCAAATATACTCAGTGTGCTACCAGCAATCCGTCGTTTCGCTTGTTTCCCCTTCGCATACATATCAGTGGCGACGAGTACTTAGAAAAAAAAGGGACGTTACAAAATGTCACATTTTGGAATATTATCGAGTTTTGACCACAACATTCATTCATGGCAAAACTATAAACAACGTATTTCACAATGGTTCATTGCGAACGATGTTGACAACGTACAGGATCCCAAGGGAGTGAAAAGACGGGCAATATTGCTGAGTGCACTCACTGACAGCACTTACAAACTGGCGGCCGATCTGGCGTTACCGAAGGAGCTAACGCAGACGCCATACGAAGACATTCTCACACTTCTCGACAGTCACTTCACACCGAAGAAATGCGGATTTGGTGAGCGGTATAATTTCTATGCTGCTACTCAAGGTCAAGAAGAAACGTTCCCACAGTGGGCTGCGAGGCTTCGTGGCCTCACTACACATTGCGGATTTCGGAATGTAGAAGAGGCGCTGCGTGATCGGTTTGTTATGGGTATGCTGCCGGTACCGGAGAAGGACAAGCTTTTCGCGCGTGACCTCCAGGAGTTGACATTGGCAAAAGCGGTGGATTTTGCGGAGAGCGTGCGCAGCGCACGGAAGGGAGCTGCAGCATCATCATCGGCGTCGCCGCAGGCGCCACCGTCGGGCGAAGCGCTATTCAAGATCGTCACCACAAACGAACCCAGTGCTAATAAAGAAAAGTGTTCCGTGTGCGGCTACAGAAATCATAAAACATCTCAGTGTCGGTTTGCTAACTATACATGTAAAAAGTGCAACGTAAAAGGCCATCTGCGTAGAATGTGCAAAAAAATTAATTTTGTAGGAACTGGCGGGTCGGGTGAGAGTGACGATGACGGTAGGTCAAAAGAAAAAAAAAATATATGTTCACGTAGCGGCGAACCAATGACGATAACCGTTTCGATACAAAGTAGAAAGCTAAAGTTTGAAGTTGATACCGGGTCGGCAGTCACAGCGATTTCTGAGAAAATGTATAAAACATATTTTGAATTGTTACCATTATTATCGACGTCGGATAGATTATTTACGTATACAGGTCATATTATCAATTGTCTAGGAATAGTGCAATTACCTATTACATATATAGACAGAACACACGTAGTTAATGTGCGAGTGATACGTGATGGAGGACCCCCAATTTTAGGCAGAGATTTCATGTGTTTGTTTAAATTACAAATGTTACAAATAAATTATTGTCAGTCAAATAATATCGCCGAACAGTTAAAACTACAATATCCATCTGTTTTCTCAGACGACTTAGGTGAATTTACAAAGTATCGGGTAAAACTACAATTAAAAGATAACGCGAAACCGGTTTATTTCAAAGCTCGCCCCATAGCATTTGCACTTAAAGATAAAATAAATGACGAGCTCGATCGTTTGGTACGTATAGGTATACTAAAACCGGTTCAGCACTCTGAGTACGCATCGCCTATTGTTCCTATATTAAAGCGAGATGGGTCAATTAGGTTGTGCGTAGATTATTCGGTAAGCGTAAACAAGCAGCTAGTTGTAGAACAGTATCCGTTACCAACGGCACAAGAACTTTTTACAAAATTACACGGGGGACAGCAGTTTAGCAAATTAGATTTGACGCAAGCTTATTCACAATTTGTCTTAGACGAGGCATCTCAGAACCTAACTTGTATTAATACTCACCGTGGGTTGTTTGTTTATACGCGTTTAGTGTTTGGTCTCGGTAGTGCCCCAGCCATTTTTCAACGAGCAATGGAGTGTTTATTATCAGGGTTGGACGGTGTAATGTGTATGCTTGACGACATTTGTGTAACGGGACATACTAAAGAACAACATTTAGAGAGATTAAGCGCGGTGTTGCAAAGACTGCAGGACGCAGGACTAACACTACGTAAGGATAAGTGTGTGTTTTTTGAGGATCAAATAGAATATTTAGGCTATACCATAGATAAGAATGGCTTAAGTAAATCAAAACAAAAGGTTCAAGCAATCGTTGAGGCGCCAACTCCAACAAAGGTGAATAAACTGCAGTCATTTCTAGGGTTAGTCAATTATTATAGGAACTTTGTCCCTAACGCGTCATCAATATTGACCCCGCTTTATTCATTGTTACAAAAAGGCAATACATGGAAATGGGAAGACATACATGATCAAGCATTCAAGGCAATTAAGCAACGTTTAGCATCAAATCAGGTTCTAGCACATTTCGATCAGAATGCCAAAATTATTTTAACGGTAGACGCATCGCCCAGTGGGTTAGGTGCTATTTTATCGCAGATAGGGAGTGATGGAGTGGAACGTCCAGTTTCGTTTGCCTCTCGAACACTGAATTCTGCAGAGAAGCGATATTCACAACTTCAAAAAGAGGCTACGGCAATTATATTCGGTGTGCGGCGCTTCCACCAATATTTATATGGGAGGGCGGTTCCGTTTGTACTACGCACAGACCACAAGCCTCTTTTATCTATTTTTGGGCCATATCGTGGAATTCCAGAAGTATCTGCAAATAGGCTGCAACGTTACGCGATGTTTCTTAGTGGTTATAATTACTCCATTGAGTATATACGCAGCGCTGATAACAGCGCCGATTATCTATCGCGCGCCAGTCTACCAGACTATGAGTCAACGCCGCTAAGAGGGGTTTGCGGCTACGAAGCCGACGGCAGTTTAGTGCCGGTAGAAGATCGCGCATCGTATGTTAATTTCGTTATCGATGGCAGTTTACCAGTTACGCGTAGTGAAATTCACAGTGAAACTATTAAGGATGCAATATTGAAGAAAGTCTTATCATACATTGTTAATGGGTGGCCTGAGCGGTTATCAGATATATTAATCAAACCATATGTTTTATGTAAAACCCAGCTGTCCTATGAAGGCGGTTGCATTATGCGAGGACACAAAGTAGTAATACCCGAAACACTCAGAACTAAATTATTATCGGAACTACATAAATCACATTTAGGAATTGTTAAAACGAAAGCTGAAGCGCGCAGTAGATTTTGGTTCCCGGGAATAGATAACGCGGTAGAAAAAATGATTGCGGATTGTGAGGTTTGTTTACAGTTAAGACAGTTACCAGCGCGTGCGCCGCCAGCGCTATGGCCACACACACCGCAGGCGTTCTATCGTATTCACATTGACTATCTCGGCCCCATACACAATCGTTCGTACTTAGTTATTGTAGATGCGTACACAAAGTGGGTAGGAGCGTATGATATGGGGACAAGTACAACATCATGTTCGCTGATTAATAAATTATATGAATATATGGCAAGATTTGGCTTACCGCATACCATCGTCAGTGATAATGGCACGCAGTTCACTTCTGCCGAATTCAAAATGTTTTGTACATCAAACGGTATCTCGCATGTGACGTCACCGGCTTATCATCCGGTCAGTAACGGGCAGGCAGAAAGCTACGTTAAGGTAGTGAAGAAGGGAATTAAATCTTGTATGTTAAGTAATAGCAATACTAAAGGATTGAACAACAAGTTATTTAAATATCTATTTGACTATCGAAATTCTGTTCATTCGGCAACGGGCTGTTCACCTGCCCAGTTAGTGTTCGGACACAAACTGCGATCGCGATTAGATTTAATCAAACCGAACCAACTTCCACCGGCGACTGTCACTCTCACTCGAAACGTCGAAAACAAACAGTGTTCGCAGT
Organism: Apamea epomidion; assembly: GCA_947507525.1. Lineage (NCBI taxonomy): Eukaryota > Metazoa > Arthropoda > Insecta > Lepidoptera > Noctuidae > Apamea > Apamea epomidion. The sequence goes on from OX382239.1 coordinate 1,562,599, forward strand.
CTAAAAATGGCAACAAAGCTTGCAAAACATTCAAAGCTGGTGACTATGTTCTGTATAAAACAAACAACTTACATAAGCAAGGGTCATGGAATAAAGGTCAAGTAATTAAAAAAATGGGGAAAGTTGTATATATAGTAAAGGACTGTTTATCATCTTGTAATGTGAAAAAACATAAAAATCAATTAATAGCATATAAAGGTACAGCAACAGTTTCCCACCGGTCAGAGGATTGCCCTATTGAAGTCGAAGACATCACTTCACAAGGAACTTCACCACCAACCCCAATTCCCCCAGTGGATGACAAGAAGTCAGACTCGGGAGGGGAGGGAAATAGCAAGAGGAAAGAAATCATGGACACAGAAACACCAACAGGCACAACCAAAGAGGAAGGCGAAGAATTCTATGAGGCAACAGAAGGGACTCATGATGAACCCTCAGTGGAGGCAGGCTCGGGCCAGACCCCACAGCCAGACAGAGGAGTGATGGGAAAAAACTGCGATCTGTACCTAGGGTCGATTAGAAACAATATTACTAAGTAAATGATATTATCATGTTTATGTTGTCAAGCTATGGGGAGGAATGTTGTATATTCGTGGTTAATATGTGGGTGGTTGCATCCACTCCTATATAAGTTGTGTCGCTTGTCAAATATACTCAGTGTGCTACCAGCAATCCGTCGTTTCGCTTGTTTCCCCTTCGCATACATATCAGCATAAATAAAGCAAAATAGAAGTGAAATATTGTATTTATCAAAAGAAACCATACAAATAATTTACAAAAACTATAATTATGGCACTTACAAAATATTAAAAATATTATATTAATTAAAGTTTCTTCTTTATTTATTCTTCTTAGGCATTTCTAGTTCAGTCATTTTACAAATAATCACTAATAATTGTAAATTCTTATTAACATAACAACATTGCAAACATTTTGGACTAATAATTAAACAAAAAAAAAGTTTTTAAACAAAATAAAAAAAAATGTATTCTTAGGCAATAGTAATCAGTCACTTTACAAATAGTCATCACTAATCTTATCAATCCGAAAATCATACAATGAATGTTTGTGAATTCAAAATGTTATACAAACGTTTTAGACTTATATTTAAATAACAAAATTATCCTTTTTAAACAAAACAAGAACAAAAATCTCTTAATTACTTATTTTTCAGTCTTAAATCACAAATCACAAAATTAAATGCTTCAAAGCAACATAGAATACCGAATTGAAATAATATCTGATAGGTGCGAACTAATAGTTAGTCGTTCGAATTACTCAATCAAATCTCGATAGTACGATTCATAAAAGGTCCTCGGAATTATATTTGGGCGGATTTTTTTAAAAGTGTACCTAAGTTAAAATGAAGGTCCTCATTTTTTTTGTTTTGTTTTCAATATGTGTAGTTGAATTCTAATTGTCTATTAATTGAACTTTAAGAAAATGTATAGAATATTTAAATAGCTGCTACAAATTATTCATAATTGTTATTGAAATTCTATTATAAAGGATTTTGGGTTTCAATCAATCAATCATTTATTTGCATAAAAACATGGTAGGTAACGAGATGTTTAATAAAATATTATGTACAGCATGTTTTGCCGTGGCACACGGCACGCAAAAATTATTAAATTAGGTAGATAAATTATTAAGAATTAAACGTAAACACATCAAATTAGTCATACAAAACATCAACATAATCAAATTAGTATTAGATGAATAAAAATAAAGTAAATGTCAAGCAATTACACATTAAAAAAATAATACAACTAAGCATTATAATTATTACAGATTAAGGACAATTATTAAATATTAAAATTATTTTCATTGAGGAATTCATGAATACTATAATAACATTTATTGGCCAGAATTATTTTCAATTTATTTTTAAATACTTTTACATTACAATTTTTATTATCATTAGGGATTTTATTATATATTTTTGGCGCCATACATAATACGCTTTTTCTTGCCAGAGCTGTTTTAACTCTATGTAGACACAGTCTATTACTATTAAGTTTGCGCCTGTTCCTTTTTACCACATCAGATAACTGTTCAAATAGATGAGGGTTTTTATGTACAAACAGTGCTATCTCCAATATGTACAGTGAAAGAAGTGTTAAAATTTTGTGTGCTATAAAGAACGGTTTACAAGAGTCAGTGGAGTCCAAGCGAAACATGGCTCGAATACAACGCTTTTGCGCCTTAAGAACCATCGCATTATCTGTTGAGTTTCCCCAAAAGATTATCCCATACCGTAAGACAGAGGCAACAAGGCCGTGGTAGGCCGTGAGTGAAGCATCGATGTTTACTATTGGAGCCAATCTGTACATAGCATATGCAGAACTACTGATTTTCTTGCATAATTTTGATACGTGCGCCTTCCAATTCAACTGCCTATCGATGGTTAGTCCTAAGAATTGCGCTGATTCTACCTCGTTTATAGGGTTATTGTCGTAATTTACATTAAGATTATGAGACTGAGCTCTCTGACCAAAGTGCATAACTTGAGTTTTAGATAAATTTATTTTAAGATTGTTATTATCTAGCCAGTTAATAACTGAATCCAAGCAATTATGTCGTCTTGATATTCAAATTCAAAATTCAAATTCAAAATTCAAAATATCTTTATTGTGGGCATATGTTAGTTACAGGTCTTGACAATAAATTAAAGTTCCAATATGTCCTACCTAATAGGCATACAATAATTATTTAGTGTCATTAGATTTAAAATAATTTTACATGTCTAATTTAGTTATTATAAATGTCAAAATATCATTATACAGTCAAATTACATGGTCAACAATTTAATCAATAATTCAAGAAATCTTGGATCGTGTAGTATGCTTTATCAATTAAAAAGTTACGTAATTTATTTTTAAATACTTGAAGTTCCTTAGTGCTCAGAATGTCAGTAGGTATTTTGTTGTATATTTTTGATGCCATGCCAAAGAAGCTTTTGTTAAATAGAGCCGTTTTGTGTGGTACATTAGAAATTTTAAATATATGTCTTCTCGATTTGAGTTTATCAAATAGGTTTTCATTTGTCTTTATAAATACGGCTACTTCATAAATGTAAATTGCAGGAAAGGTCAATATTTTAAATTCTTAGAAATAAGGCTCACATGAATCAGGAACACGGATACTAGCAATCGCACGTACACACCTTTTTTGCGCTTTAAACACTAAATCCCTATTAGTGGCATTGCCCCAGTATATGACTGCATATCTCAGTGTCGACGAAACATAAGCATGGTATGCGGTCAAAAGAACTGATTGATCAACAATTTTGGATAATTTATATAAAGCATATGAGTACTGATTAAGTTTATTGCATACTGTGTCAATGTGTGTTTGCCAAGTCAAATCATTATCTATCCAAAGCCCTAGAAATTTAACGCAGCTGACTTGTTCAATTTTCGTCCCATTAAAATGAATATTGATGTTGTTATTTTTATTTTTACGCACGAAATTGACTAATTTAGTTTGACAGAGTTCCTTTGTCCTACATTGTACAGGGTTCCACTGAATAACGATTTATTATCTCACTCAGTAAGTTAAATAAAACTGGTGTAATGGAAATCATACTTTATTAAATCAGGTAGGTATTATTTAATTAAAATAATCAACATTTAGTTCGGACAGAGAACTTTTACAATAAAATATTTGCATGTTTATATCCTCTGGCTAACTTGTTGAATAACCAGTAGTGTGTTTTTCATTATAACAGATTCAAATCGTCATTGATTACTATTTTGTTATATAATTTGAAAGTAAAACAAATTGTATGTTGTCTTTATAACAATATTAAAATATCAAAAACTGAACACAAAAGTTATAATAAACCCTTAATTTTGAATTATTCTAAGTTACTCATTGGAACGTTGAAATTTGTCAGTGGAAAAGTAAGGGCTCTGGTTACAATGAAGGATTTTTTGCCAATTTTGATTGTTTTACCAACTTATTGAAATTATTTTGCTTTGTTACAATATACTTACTAGAAAACTTAATAAACTTCTTAATGAAAAACAATATTTAAAAAACCTTAAAAATATCATTAAAACTGACTTTGGTTTAATGCGTCTGGTGCGTTCTGATCTGACGAATGCGCCGCACGCGAACGGCTTGCAAACTGCGCGCGAGCGGCGCATTCGCCAGATGTAGACGCACCATAATATTATATCACGTATATAAAATAACAATAGGAACACTGGTAATCATAATAATAAAGCTGCTTTTGAACTGTACATCGGTGATGATGGTTGGGAAGTTCAATATAACTAGAAAATTAAATAAACTTCTTAATGAAAAACAATATTTAAAAAACCTTAAAAATATCATTAAAACTGACTTTGTTTTAATGAGACTTAATGGTGCGTCCAGATCTGACGAATGCGCCGCTCGCGAACGGCTTGCGAACTGCGCGCGAGCGGTGCATTCGCCAGATAATAGACGCACCATAATATATCACGTATATAAAATAACAATAGGAACACTGGTAATCATAAGATTACCAGTGTTTCTATTGTTATTTTATTATTAATAAAGCTGCTTTCGAACGCATCTGTGACGATGGTTGGGAAGTTCAATATACCTAACTAGAAAAACTAAATAAACTTCTTAATGCAAAACAAAAAAAAAACTCTTACATAAAATCTCTTAACACAATGTCTTAAAATATTATTAAAACTGACTTTTTTTATAATTAGACAAGAATCACATATTGTCACAATAATAGGAACATTGGTATGACAGGATAATAAAACTGTTTTTGAGCTGCAATCATAGGTAATAGGTAATAGGTACAGCGGGCCGGTGTCCGCAACTCCACGACAATGCGCGTATTTTGCGTAAGGGTGGGAAAATCGATCATTCGATCCACCCCAGCTCCTCAAGGAAGGCCAGCAACGCCTTGATGTTACTGACCGTTTCTCGTAGGGTACCTGGGTTACCGAAGTACTTTGCCCTGTACGTGGCGACCACCGGGCAGTTTAGCAGCACGTGCGCTGCTGTCTCGTCCTCCTCCATGCAGGCCCTGCACAGCGGACTGTCTGTTACTCCTATGACATAGAGGTGTTTGTTAAATGACCCATGGCCAGTTAATGCTGCAGTAACTGTACGCACCTTTAGTTTATTTAGACGGAGAACCTGTTCCGTGAGGCGGCCATTAATTGTGGGAAGTGCTTCCTTGGCCTGCCTACAATCGCCTAGCTCCGTCCTAAGTTTGTCGTGTAGGTCTCTGGTGCGTTTTCTTACCAGAGTACGTATGTATCCGAAGGGAAGTGGCGCGATGGGCTCAGGTCCCACTGGTGCCATGCTCGATCCCCTTCTGGCAAGTTCATCGGCTGCATCGTTACCTAGCGAACCGCTGTGTCCTTTGATCCATTCAATGGTTATGTTATTGAGGCTACCCACCTGGTTGAGGCGCAGGTGGCACTCGTATATTAGCCCAGAATCAACTGTATTGCTGTTCAGCGCTTGCAGAACAGCCATGCTGTCTGAGAGTATGCGGATGGAGTGTTCCTTAACTTCCCTGGCCATAATGGCTGAGGCGGCCAAGTAAATGCCCATGCATTCAGCCTGGAACACTGTGTTGTGGACCCCCAGTGGTGTGGCTATATGTATGTTGAGATCCTCTGAGAAGATTCCAGCACCCGTACCACTACCTGTTTTGGATCCATCCGTGAAAATACGCAGCTCTGCAGGGCACAACCCCTCGCATCGGCGATCCTCGTGAAGTTGGATCTTGTATTTTTTGTCAAAGATAAACTGTTTGGGCACCCGATCTATTATAGCTTTCGTAATGGGGAACTCCTTGTGGAGTCCCTCGAGCAAGGTGGTGTGTGGTGTTTCACTCTTACCCCAGAGATTAAGTGTGTGAAGACGTACTGCCGCCAATTTCGCTTCCTGTTGTATGAATAAGTGGAGCGGTGGTAGTCCTAGGATGGCTTCAACTGCTGCAGTCGGAGTAGTCCTCATGCAGCCCGTAGTCGCCATGCAGGCTAGCCTTTGCATGCGTTGTAGTTTGTTGGAGGCTGTAACCAGCTTGGTACGGGGCCACCAGACCACGGCCCCGTAGGTGATCATGGAGCGGATCACTGCAGTGTACAGCCAAAGTATAATTTTAGGGGATAGGCCCCACTTCTTACCTATCATTCTCCTGCACTGCCAAAAGGTCATGCAGGCCCTGTTTAGTTTGTTGTCCAGATGACTACTCCAGTTTAGCTTACTGTCTAGTATAACTCCGAGGTACTTGACTTCGCTGGCCAGCTGGAGTTCAGTCTCGAACAGTTTTGGTAATCGAAAAGGGCCTAGTACTCGTTTGTGGGTAAACATGACTAATTCAGTTTTAGTGGGGTTCACTGATAGGTCAAATTCCCTGCACCATCTTTCTACGATACGTAGCGCTTGCTGAGTGAGGTTGCAAATCGTGCCCGTCACCTTCCCCGAAACATGGATTGCGAGGTCGTCGGCATAACCTACTGTGTAGTAGCGGCTGGCGTTGAGTTTGGTGATGAGATCATTGATCACCAGGTTCCACAGGAGGGGAGACAGCACCCCTCCTTGAGGGCAGCCTCTGGCTATCATGGCCAACTGCTGCTCATCCCCAAGGCGAACCACTCGTTTGCTTGACATGTTTGTGATCCAGTCCGTTAGTACCTGTTCTACTCCATGTCTGGAGAGGGCGCTGTTGATGCTGGAGAAGTTAGTTTTGTCGAAGGCTCCCTCGATGTCTATGAAAGTGCCCAGGCAGGTGCCTTTCTGATGGATCGCTTCCTCTATCTGGCTGACTACCAGATGAAGGGCGGATTCGGTCGACTTACCTGAGCTGTATGCATGTTGATTACCGTGTAGCGGTAAAGTTTTGAGAGCGCCATCCCTCAGTTCCCTATCACATAGCCTTTCCAGCGTCTTTAGTAGGAAGGAGGTTAAGCTGATTGGTCGGTGGGATTTGGCGTTTGTGTAGTCACCCTTACCTGGCTTGGGGATGAATATGACTTTCACTTCCCTCCATCCTTTAGGAACGTATCTAAAGGCCAGACACGCTCTCATTAAGGGCATCAGTGTTATTGCGACAGGGGTGCCACCCCAATGCAGTAGGGCGGGGAACACCCCGTCAGGACCAGCTGCCTTAAACGGATGGAAACTCCGGATGGCCCATTGGAGTTTCTCCAGCGTGATCACCCTGCTAGCATAATGCCAGTCATTATCTGATGGTGTTTCAATTACATCCTGCCAGTCGATCATTTGTGCGAAGGTGCATCCCGGGAAGTGAGTTTCGATGAGGACGCGTCTCGTTTCTTCTGGCGAGGATGTTAGTGTGCTGTCAGGTTTCCGGAGGGTAGCGGGCCCAGACGTATGCTGTTGCGCTAGTACTTTCCTTACCCTGTTCGCTTGCTGACAAGATTCAATGCTCCGAATTTGCGCCATCCGCTGGTGCTCCTGAATCTGATGCATTTCTTGTAGCTGGATTTGGCTGCGTAATAGTTATCCCGGTCCACATCCGCACATGTATTCATGGCTCTATTCAGAGCTTTCCGTACCTTGCCGCGCTTACGCTCCAGCTCAGCGCCCCACCAGTGTTGTTTGCCCGGTGTGCTGCGCGGGGTGGTCTCTGGGCAGGCGGTTTGGTAGCTGTCTATCATTGATTTAGTGAGGTGGCTTACCTGTACCTCAATCTGTGTCGTGTCCGCAAATGTTGTCGGATCGTTTGATGCCGCCAGCTTTGATTCGAGGCTGCGCGTATATGTGGCGCGGTCCGTTTTACGCGGATTGCGCCGTGGTTGCGTAGGCGGAATACAGACCTGGATGTCAAAGCGGATCCACCTGTGGTCAGAGCAGGAGGCCTCCTCGGAGACCCGCCATCCAGTGATAGTTTCCGCCACTTCCTCTGTTGCCAGAGTGAGGTCTATGATTGTACGGCTTCGCCTGGTTACGAAAGTCGGTTCAGAGCCCGTGTTTAGTAGGGATAGGTTAGTCGAAAATAAGTAGTCAACCAAGGCCTTACCCCTCTCGTTTTGCGTGTCCATACCCCATAGTTGATGGTGAGCGTTGGCATCAGTACCGACTATGACCTCGAACCCGCAGCTCTCGCAATGGCTTACAAGGCGGGCGAGGTCGTGCGGGGGCGGCGCCTCCGCCTCAGGCATGTAGGCCGAGGCGATAACGATCACCATCTCCATGGCGTTTGCACGCTGTATTAGCAGCCTTGCTGCAGAGACATCTCTGCAACAGAAGTCGGTAAGGAGCTGTGTTTTAAGGTTACCTGTAACATAGATACACGATCTGGGGTGATCATGATCTGTGGTGACCAGGAGCTTACCGCCGAGATTGGAGAGTCCTTGTATGCGGCCCGCCCTAATCCACGGCTCCTGGATCAAGGCAATGGCCGTGTGTTGAGCCTCCAGCCACTTGCGCTGCAATCATACTTAAATAATAATTAATAACAGTATTCGAATTCATCATGTTGATAGTGATGATACGCAGCATACCCACAATATTTGCACCAAAAGAAACTGCTGGCTACTAACACATTTATTTGTGCAGTATTCATGATACTGGTGAAGTGAGGAGGCATGGACCGTTTTGCAGAACTTGGTAATATGTGTCCACAACCAAAACATTTCGAAGCTAAAACAAAATGTGTCCACGTCCAAGGCCAAATCAGGCGATAGTGTAGACATTGCGTAAAATCATTTTTGGTTAAAAACTTATCTACATCCATAATGTTATCATTTATAAACATGTTTTTGAACCTTTTCTGGTATCTTGCGATGGCAAAGTTGCAACGGACTTATGATTTTACCTGGAACAATTTTATTGATATATTTTAAGAAACACCAGTATTACTGAAAATAATCTTCTGAAGCCCTACGCCCTATATTTGGTAACTTGGGATCGTAGATTTCCCTACGCAAAACATTTTCTTAGATGGATGTGTGGGTTGACAAGAATGGATAAAGTGAGAAATGAGTATATTAGAGGAAGTTTGAGAGTAGCTCCAGTGACTGAAAAATTGAAAGGAAATCGTCTGTCATGGTATGACTATGTAATAAGGAGGGAAAAAATCATGTGATCAGACGAGTGATGAATTGAATATGTGTGTTGACGAATGTAGAGGAAGAGGTAGGTCAAAGAAAAGATTGATGGATTGTGTGAGAGAGGATATGTATGAAAAAAGGAGTGAATGTTTAAATGACTGCTGATAGAGGAGAATGGAAGAAGAAAACATTTTGCGCCGACCCCAAATAACATGGGATAAGGGCAGGCAGAAGAAGAAAACATTTTCTTAGGTCCGTATTATATAGAACCTCACTCAAGATACAAGTTACATTACTTAACTAGTTTCAATTAATCAAAAGGCTTTAAACGAGTTTTAAGTAATGTTTGAGTCTTGAGTAAGGTTCTGTAATTTAATACGGACCTTGGTATCCTAATCAACTACACACCTTTTTATTCTTCGCCTAAACAATTGTTACATACGTAATCAAAATAAGTATAGCCGTCGCTGCATTTTGCACAAATAGATTTTTTGCATGCCATGCATTTTATTATTCTTGATCGAAATGGCGACACGTGTTGGTTGCAGGTGGCACATTGTATGGTTCGACTTATGGAAGTTTTTATAGCTTTTGAAACTCTGGGTTGGATATTTTCTTTGGCTTTAGGATAGACAATTGGTAGTTCCGTTCTAGTATGAAACATTTTTTTTTGTTTGGGTTTTAAATTATTATGGATTACGAGTAGCTGCGGTTAATTTACGTTTTTTGAATTGCATGGTTTGACCAATAATATCTTGTCGACCTTCGCTAAGTGTGTGAGGACCTAGTTGATTTGAAACTGTGATGTCTTGTGAAATTGTATTCAAAATTGAATCAATGTCTTGATCAAATAGACCTATATATTGTATTTCAGGAGATGGACATAATTGGATTGATATTTCAGGTGGACATATTTCAGAACACTGTGTATTTTCTTCATCAACCTCTGTTGTTCGGTAACTCGTAAGCTCGGCATTGAGTAATATCGGGTTTGGCGTGTCATTATAAACTTTTTTATTTACTTCTTCAAACTCCAAGCTTTCGACATGTAGGGTGGGTTTTGAAAAATCGTCGTTCCGTCTGAATGTCGTATTGAAATCTTCATCAACAAATTGGACAATCTCATCCAAATTGTCAAATTGACTGTGATGAATGACAGCTTGTAACATAATGTACATACTCACAGTTATCTTTATTCATTCCTCCAGGTCAGAACAAGCATTCTGTTACCGTTAGGCGCTGATCTGATTATTTATTACGACACGTTTTATCCACAATCAGTACACAGACACAGCTCCATCTTTAAGATGACACTACGATGATTTAGTGACATCCAAGGGTTGGTAATTTCGCCCACATTGATGTATATCATTTTTCCTATAAACACTATACTTCTAATACAAAATAACTATAGATTTTATCGTATTTTATTAATAATATATTTTTTATGACAGCTTTGACAACGACGTTTAATACGTCGCCATGGCAAACTTTCTTTCAAATTCTCACCTGCCTGTATCTTTTTAGCTAATAAGATATGAATACTTATTATATTTAATTACTGGCCATCTTCATAACTCAAATTCATATTTTCTACATGATGTTATTCTACGAGCTGACATTATAAATCCACGCAATCCAAGGATCAGTTCGGGTTTCGCCTCTAAAGCGGATACAATAAAGAGCCTGATACTCCAGGGCTACCTATCGCGGGAATACCCAGCGTACCGTACGTGTAACATAATGTACTTACTCACAGTTATCTTCATTCATTCCTCCAGGTCAGAACAAGCATTCTGTTACCGTTAGGTGCTGATCTGATTATTTCTTACGACACGTTTTATCCACAATCAGTACACAGAGACAGCTCCATCTTTAAGATGACACTACGATGATTTAGTGACATCCAAGGGTTGGTAATTTCGCCCACATTGATCGATATAATTTTTCCTATAAACACTATACTTCTAATCCAAAATAACTATAGATTTTATCGTATTTTATTAATAATATATTTTATTATGACAGCTTTGACAACGACGTTTAATACGTCGCCATGGCAACCTTTCTTTCAAATTCTTACCTGCCTATATCTTTTTAGCTAATAAGATATGAATACTTATTATATTTAATTACTGGCCATCTTCATAACTCAAATTCATATTTTCTACATGATGTTATTCTACGAGCTGACATTATAAATCCACGCAATCCAAGGATCAGTTCGGGTTTCGCCTCTAAAGCGGATACAATAAAGAGCCTGATACTCCAGGGCTACCTATCCCGGGAATACCCAGCGTACCTCTCCGCTCCGGTACCTGTCGGACCCTGCCTACGCCTCCGTCCTCCGTCCTCCGTGAAGGGCTCCTGTGACTATTGGGCCGCGCCTCATCCGAGGGCCGCCTCACCTGGCGGGCTGACAGCGTCTCTGTCGTGCCTCTCTCTCTTGCTGCCAAGCTGCGCCCTGCCTTGCTGCGTGGACCCTCCAACGGGTGTCCTCCGCCTGCACTGCATCTATACCTGTACCTGCGCCGGCTCCTGCTGCCGTGCTGCAGCCTGCCCTGCTGCGTGGGCCCTCCTACGGGTGTCCTCCGTGCCGCACACGCACCAGTGACCTGCCCTCAGCTGTACCTGCATCTGTCGCCGGCACCTGCCTCGCGTCCACCTCCCTCCATCTGGATCTCCACCTCAGCCTCGTCAGCCCACCTATCACGCATCGTCATCCACACACCATATAACTGTGAGTAAGTACATTATGTTACAAGCTTTAGATGAATTCGTGTCAGTCGAACGAGAGTTGGCTCTGGGTGGTGATATTGTACCAGTTGGATGAATGTCAGCTATGAATGAGATTATTTTTGAGTTACTATTTATTGCACCAGAGTCTGTGAAGCTATGAAATGAATTTGTGTCTGTCAAACGAGTGTTAGCTATGAGTGGTGATATTGTACCAGTTGGATGAATGTCAGTTTTGAAGGATATTATATTTGAATGGCTATTAATTGCACCAGACTCTGTGAAACTATGACTTAGTGGACCAAAACAATCACATAATCCTCTGTTATTTCCACAAAAACAGGAATGGGTTCTGTGTTTAATAACACCTTGGCGAGTCGATATGATTTGGTGAATTTTCATTGTTCCAACTATGGTCTTTAAGTCTTGAGGAGTTATTTTGCAAATATTTTCAATATCGGTGTTCTTAATATAAAAACATCGTGTGGACTTCATGAGCTTTTGCAATGCCTCATGAGCTTTTGTACCATTCGTGACATAATTTTCATAGGTAACATGGCGGTCAAGAGCTCTTTTAATAGAACCACCTATGCCATCAGCAACTCCTTTTCCATGACCACTTTCCGTAAAAGACCATGTAGAATAGTTGAGATTCAGTTTTGACATGAACAAATTATGAAGATAAAATTTTTTCTTTTGGCGATACTGAGAGCTCGGGCCATCCGAATAAAAATGAATCATGTTTGTCTCAGGTTTCAGCGTTTTCATCATTTTTATAACAGGCATAAGGTGAGCCCATATTGCTGCTGGCTCGTGGCAATTATTATCCGCTATTGAACAAAAAGATTGACTTTGGTCTTTCCAGAATATCATGCCTGTAATTAAGAAAACAAATAAATCTTAATCAAGTTACAAGTTAACTAATAATCCTAAAATAATGTTGATCACATTTGGAAAGTATGTAGAAAGTAGAGTAACAAAAGAAGTATATTGACTGATTATGAATGGAAATCTCTCCTTTATGCGCATTGACCAAGAAGAAAATGTGCTAAAAAAAGAAGTCTTAAAAAAGTACCTGTATGGAGAGTGATTTGCTGTTTGGATGCACCAAAATACATCGACTGAATTTCTGTGTGTAGCTTACATTGATAGTTTTCGGAAAAATCACATAATATTAGGGCCTCATTTTCGTTTAATGTGTTAATAAGACTTTGGTATTGTCGCTGCTTGTGTTTCCTGGTGTAATAGTGTTTGTTAAACTGTGGAATACTTGTTTCAAAATTTTTAATTAAAGTACGAATTGTTCCTTCCTTCAATACTTTAGAGCTTTTTTTTTGTAACTACAGTCTTGGAAATTCCATTCTCAGTCTTCTTGTATTCGTAGTCTTCGTAGTCTTCACGCTCCCATTGCACCCATTTCGCGCTCAAATTTGCCTGATCTTCTGCAAGGTGGTAATCCAACTTTGATAGTTTGCATGCCTCACATTCGCCGTTCATACATTTAAATGACTCCAAGTTGCAACTTACTAGTAATAAGACATCTTTCACAGATTTGCAATTTAGCAACAGTTTATGTACGTGCAGAGCATGCAACAAAAAGTAAAAATTACCATGCTTGATGCATAAACAAGTTTCTCGGTTTTGTACGCCCGGAGTTAAGACGAAAAAAGGCTTATATTTGTAGAATGTTGCTAGGCTGTATCTGCCACCTTCAGATTTATATATTTGGTGTAAATTGACTAATGTATCCGTAAGATATCGTATCTGTTCTTTTTTCTTTGATCGTTTTTCAGTACGACATTCTTTTTTGCCAGCAGTACATCTGCTGATATTGTCTCGTAAGTAGAAACTTTCTATTTCTCTTTTTATTGTATTATTTTTTAAAGCTTCTTGACGCTTTCTTATTTTACCTTTCAAGCCTATTAAGTTTGTTATATATGTTTTCTTCCTAGCACGTATTACATTTTCGTTAAGAACTATTCTTTTAGTGATCCTTTTTTCCTGTTGAGTTTTACATTGTTTTAGTGACTGTTTTAGTGTAAATTCTAAAATTTCTTGCCTTGTTTTCTTCTTATCAAAAAGTTCTTCAGTTTTTTCATATTTTTTTTTAAGTCTGTATAACTTCTTTCGAGCTGTCTCTAAACGAGTTGTTAGTATTCCTATTCTTTTAAGAGCTATATTATACTTTTTCGCTAATTTGGTATTCCTTCGTTTTATCTTTATGGAAACAATAGGCTCAGCAGTGGCGGTACGCAGCTTGCAGAACGATTTTCCTTCTTAATTTTTTGTTTACGTTTTTGGTTTCTCCATTTCTCTCTTTGTTTTTCTTTCTCAGCTTCTGAGAGATCAGACACTTTTTTGGTTTTTGATTTTACGAGAGCTGCATGTTTTTTCTTGTATTCTTCAAATTTTATTGGGTCTTGCTTTCATTTGTCCCTGTGTCGTCTAACTCTCTCAGCTGATGTGAGAGGCATTATTATCACCTAATAATCAAATTACAATTTAAATACTTTTCTCTAGTAGGTTGAAATGGGGTTTCTGGATCAGATGAGATCCAGAAACACCCAATTCCAACCATCATTCATTACATTCGAATAGTTCACCCAATTTCAAGCATCATTCATTCATTCGAATAGTTCACTCAATTTCAGCCATCATTCATTCATTCGAATAGCTGAGTTTTGCTCTGTCTTGTTTGTATTGTCCTGAAGTTTTGATGAACTAGTGTTCATTATTTTCTGGTCAGTCATGTCTTGAGTAAATAGAATTTCGCCACTAGCATTCTTGAAAATAAGTTTAGAAATGCCTTCCAGATCAAATTTCAATGAATGGAGCATAATGTGATTAATATTAATTTGTTCTCTCTGTCTCTCATGATAAAGCAAGCGTTGATTAAGATCGAACCATCACACTACAATGCTAAGTGTTTAATGCTGTGATGGAAATATGCGTATTTCATTATATACTCCTTTCCTTTCACAGCGTTCAAATAAAAACACTCAGGATAATGTGTAGCATGTTGCATCCAAGGATCATCATAAATCTCCCAATCTTTGATAACACCTCCACATGAGAAACATGCTACAATATCATTTATATTATTCCCATAATAAAAGAATCCCGCGTCAGCCATTTCCCTCACTAATCTTCTCTTTTTATTAAACGTGCTCCAGTAATATTTATATGAATATTCACGCTATTTAAACGTGTTAGACATGTCATATCGAGGTTTGTATTCATTTAGAGACATGTTCTATTTACTTTCTAATTCAATTATAAACGTATAATGATATCGTCCAGCTTTTGTCAACAACTTACAAAGGCCGGACAGAGGTGGGGATAAAAACTCTAAGATGCGTTTTACCTAAATAAAGAAATAAAAACAAGAAAATATTTATTTTAGAATTTTTATTTTATTATCAAAGCACTACTTATTTAAGCACAATACAGAAATACAGAATTTTTTAAAGCACATACAGAGTCATGATAAATACAGTTATATAAATCTTGAGAATATTTATATTCATCGTATAAACTTATCAAACTAGAACAACCTTTATCTTCTAAATTGAATACATTACAATTACTATTTTCTAAAATATGCTTTAACCACAACACTTTTTCTGAACCTTTGACGTAGATACATTTGTCTCTTAAAATATTGTTGCGCGCCACAATTAATGCCGGATGCATGGTGACATTAGTTACCACTCTACTAGTTCTACTACTAGAAACTAGATGTTTCTAGTAGTAGAACTAGTAGAGTCACTAGCGTCATCTATTATCGATTGGCTGAACTTACTAGAACTATCGACATCTGGTCAGTCGGGGCCGGTATGTACTCGAACATTCTAGATGTTTCTACAATAGAAGGTTCTGGAATTATCTGCGGCACTATATAAGGCCGGGACTAGCCGCGACCGATCAGACTTGGTTCTGCGATAGAAGCGAATACATCGAATGCGATCTTCAAGTGCGATTTAAGAGCGATTGTGTTTTATAATTAGTGTGTTAGAGTTGTTATAAGTGTTGTTTAATTAAAGTGTAGTTTTTGGTAATTTTTATCGGCAGTTTTTATTGTCACGAACCCGAAGCTCGTAACAATTGGTGTCAGAAGCAAGGATTAAAATCATGCCGATTTTACCTAAAGACGACACGGAGGGTATCCGTACCCGGAGTCAACGCCAACAGGAGACGGACCAGAGACGTTTTGGTGGAACTATGCCGCAGAGGTCGGAGGGCCAGCTACCAACCTCGAAGGCCGAACCGTCCGCAGCAGCTCCAGCATCAGCAGCACCAGACTTTGCTGCCCTGATGATGATGCTGCAGGAGCAGTCCCGCCGACAGGAGGAACAGGCCCGCCGACAGGAGGAACAGGCCCGCCGACAGGAGGAACAGGCTCGTCGGTTGGAAGAACAGCTCCAGCGGGACAAGGAGGAACAGGCTCGCCGACAGGAGGAACAGGCTCGCCGACAGGAGGAACAGGCTCGTCGGTTGGAAGAACAGCTCCAACGTGATAAGGAGGAGCAAACGCGCCGCCAGGAAGAGCAGATGCTCCTTATGAAGGACCTTCACGCTACCTTCGGGAAAGACATGAAGGAGGTGAAGGATAAGGTTGATCAACATGACAACCGCCTGTCGGAAGCTGAAATCCGGATCGACCAAGTGTATAATCGGGTTGACAACGTGGTGGCTGGCGTAAAGAAAACCGTGATGGCTGATGTAAAGAAAACGCTGGATTACCTTAAACTTGGGGATGGAATCGCAGCTCCCGTAGCTACAACACCTTCGCTACGTGGATTCAAAGTGCCACCGTTCGACGGAACTTCTTCCTGGTCGGCCTACAAAATCCAGTTTGAGGCTGTCATGAAGGCGAACGCTTGGAGTAAAAGTCAGGCCATGACTGCCCTCACCCTAGGCCTGCGCGACCCGGCCTTAACTGTTCTGGAAGCTCTCGCTAAGGAAGTGACTTACGAGCAGCTCCTTGAGGCATTGGAGGCTCGGTATGGCGACGCTCACCTGGAACACGTGTTTCGTGCGCAGCTCAAAGATCGCGTGCAACGCAGTAATGAAAACCTGCAGCAGTGGGCCCTTGAAGTGGAGAAGCTGGTGCGTAAAGCTTACCAGTCCGTACCTGCGCTTATTGATGGGAACCTGGTGCAGGCATTCATCGACGGCATCCGCGACCTTGAAGTTAGAGCTGCTGTGAGGCTCGGGCACCACGGGACGCTGAAGGACGCCTTGGCCCATGCACTGGAGGTGGAAGCCGCGCGACAGGATCATCGTTCCCATCGCGTCAGGGAGGTTGCAGCGGCTAGAGTTCGCGACTGCAATAAAAGATACAGCCCTAGGTGCTACGGCTGTGGGGAAAGGGGCCACCTTCGATCCAGTTGCCCCAAGCGAACTACAGGAAGGGTAGACAATGACCGTCCATGGAAAGTGGGACGAACTTTGGTCAGAGCCACCGACATGTCAGGGGTACGTGTGCCGAACCTTTGTGATCAGGAACAGGTTATGGAAAAAGGTACACTAGTTGGTACTAGGCAAGAAAGTAAAGAAGTCGTTCCTGTGAGGATGCTCAAGACAGACCTCAGCAACGAGTGGAAGGAAAGCCTACAACGTGCACAGCAGGAAGATTCGGACATCAAGCCCATTCTGGAGTGGATGAAGGCCAGAGCTCCTAAGCCCAGGTGGAGCGACGTCTCAGCAATGAGTTCGATCACAAAAAGCTATTGGGCCCAATGGGACAGCTTGGTGATTCAGGATGGAGTCCTGTGCCGTAAATGGGAAAATGCTCGGGGAGACAGCTGTCATTTGCAAATGGTTGTCTCTAAAGCTCAAGTACCGGATGTTCTACAGCTGTACCATAATGGTTGTTCAGGAGGTCATCTGGGAGTAAAACGGACTCTACTGAAGATACGAGAACGGTTTTACTGGGTCCACTGTCGGGACGATGTCGAGGACTGGTGTCGCAAATGTACAAGTTGTGCAGCTGTAAAGGGACCTCAGACTCGTAGTAGAGGTGCATTGAAATTGTACAATGTTGGCGCACCATGGGAGAGGATAGCCCTTGACGTTGCGGGGCCGTTTCCGGAAAGTGAAAGTGGTAACAAGTATTTCATGGTTGTGATGGATTACTTTACTAAGTGGCCGGAAGTCTTCGCCATCCCAAATCAAGAAGCTTCGACAGTTGCAGATAAATTAGTTTATGAAGTCTTCTGTCGGTTTGGAGTACCTTTAGAGATTCACAGTGATCAAGGAAGGAATTTTGAGTCCCAAATATTTCAGGAAACTTGTCGAGTTATGGGTACTCATAAAACAAGAACAACTTCTTACCACCCACAATCGGATGGAATGGTGGAACGATTCAATCAGACATTGGAGAGGTACCTAGCAAAAGTTGTGGAAAATCGGCAACGAGATTGGGACAAGCACATACAACCGTTTTTGTTGTCATATAGAAGCGCTGTTCACGAAAGTACATCGGTGACACCAGCTTTCGCAAACTTTGGAAGAGAATTACGGCTGCCTGCAGACCTGATCACCGGAATACCACCTGATGCCCCACGCAGTATAACCGATTATGCGAATAACTTGCGGAACAAAATGAATGACATTTATGAGCACGTCAGACAATCGGGCCAGCAAATGTCTGAAAAGATGAAAACCCGTTATGACCGCAAAATGAACAGTAAAGGGTTCGACGAAGGTTCACTAGTATGGTTGCACAATCCAGTCCGCAGCAAGGGGAAATCTCCTAAGCTTCAAGCTAAATGGGATGGACCGTACCGGATTGTGACAAAGATCAATGACGTAACCTACCGGATACAGAAAGGTGCAAGAGGTACACCTAAGATCGTCCATGTGGATCGATTGGCGCGTTATTATGGAGCCGATAATGCTCGGGACGAGCATGTCTTAGGAGGGGGCAGTGTTGCGCGCCACAATTAATGCCGGATGCATGGTGACATTAGTTACCACTAGCGCCATCTAGTTTCTAGTAGTAGAACTAATAGAGTCACTAGCGTCATCTATTATCGATTGGCTGAACTTACTAGAACTATCGACATCTGGTCAGTCGGGGCCGGTATAAGTATTTTAAGATATATTCCTTACCAATCTTTCATGAAACTGAAAATAAAACCTTAGCTATTATTCCCAAATATTCTTACCTTTTGGCGAAAGGAATGAAGTACTTACCACTAATAAAACAATGTCGGACACTCTCTGCTGGCGATCAGTTTTTATGCACTGAGGATAATCAAGCGTTATACTATGAACTTACCTGTGTAGAACAGTTGATGAAATTCGAAGATGACTATACTGCCTGTAAACAACATGAAATCCAAATTGAGAATGTCAAGGTCCAACAAGTCAACGATGCTAGCTGGCTCCTTTATAGTAGATTGAGAACAACACTGACTAAGCACTGCGGTGAAGAGATCACTAAACAACTTGTATTCGGCACTTACCTGGTGACAATTGACGAGCTTTGTGACCTTCAAATCTATGGAATTCACCTTCACCGTCGTATTTTCTTGAAGTTGGAAGTTGTGGAGAAGATTCCCATTATCACATTACCCCAGTTACACGAGAATGCCACACTCTCCAAATCAAGTGTAATTAATATGAAAGGAATAAGTTTAGATGAAGTGAAATATATGGCCTTTTCGTTAAAGCATAGTGAAGTGATTGAAAGTGTTTTGAATGAAAAGAAAGACTTTAACTTCATTGAAAATTTAGGATACGTCACCTTAGGTTTAATAATTTTTGGTTTTCTTACATTTTTGATTTATATAACCTGGCTAAATTTGCCTAAATGTTTATTGTTTTGGCAAAATTGTCGGAAAGACTCTCAAATCGAACCTTCCGATAATTTCGCTCTTAGGGTCGGAGGAGTTATAGATACACCTCACCCGTCTGCTTTAGATTAAGCTAAGTACTCATATGTCTCTATTCTAGCAACTAGATATCATTTGCAAGCTCAGCGGTCTGTGCCCACCAGATGAGCCATGTATGCATTGCAATTCAGAATAAAACTCGCCTCCAAATCGGCAGTACGTATTTTCATTTTTTTTATCCTCAGTAAAAATCCTGAGTAGTTAATTTTACTATTAGAAAGGTTTCTCACGCTCCGAAACCAAAAGTAGCTATTAACAAAAGCAGCAATCTGGTGTTTGTTTAGAATCAAATCTAGCAATATTTAAACGTAAGTATCAAAAACAGCAATCTGAAAAATTAATCAAAATTTTATTTGTTTCTTCTAAATGCAATCTACCCAATGTAATTTTTAATTAAAATGCAAACCTTTAATTTACCAAATTAAATCATAAATGATAAATTTATCAATTTTAATAAAGAATGACACGTTTTTTTTAAATTACCACTAATTAGTGAAATGTCAGATTGCTGTTTTTGTTTCTATACGACTCAAATAACTGGAATAGATTCCACATTGATCTACAGATTCAAAGTAATCTTAGGAGCAATTTCAAGTGGTCACGCCATTGATGCAAAGAAGTTTGAAGCCTACACTTATGAAACTGCTACTTTGTACGTGCAGTTGTATGAATGGCACCCAATGTCGCCTACCGTTCATAAAATTTTAATGCATGGTGCAACAGTAATATCTAAATCTATATTACCAATTGGGCAGCTCTCTGAAGAAGCTGCCGAAGCTAGAAATAAGCACTTCAGGCTTTACAGGCACAACTTCTCTCGAAAATTTGACAGAGTTAAATGTAATAGGGACATTTTAAATAGACTGTTGCTAACGTCAGACCCATTTTTAAGTAGCACTAGAAAACCACCACGAAAGAAAAGTAACCCATTCTGTTCGGAAACCATAAGTCTTTTACTCCCTGACGCAGAATATTCATCAATAGAAAGCAGCGACGAAGAACACAATAGAACAGCAACAGATGAAAACGATGAATCTGATTTCGATGATTATTTTTTTTTGTTTAATTATATTAACTAGTAATATTATTATGATAAACGTTTGAAAACTATTTTAATTTATTTATTTTATAGTTTCCACGTCACAAATGTCACGAAATAACATTGGCCAGGTTTTTAGAACAAATACTCGTATGTGCATCGCTTCATATATTCTTATATTCTTATTTTTCTTCAATTGCACACAAAAGAGCAAGATACACCCCAACTCTTTGTTCTTTAGATAGGTAAGGCGCCATGACGTCTTTGTAGTGAATATACGGTGCGAGCGTAGTGACGTCCTATTCACGCAACGTTCTATAAAACACTGATGGTTTTAAACATGTTTTAAACCGTGTAGCCGGCAAAGCGCAAATCTGTTTTTTCTGTTTCAAACCGCCGTTTAAAACCGTGTAGCACATGCTTTAAGTACTACCGTAGAAATATTGTCAGTACCTACTCTTAACTAATTTCTGAACGTGCACATGCCCTGCGGCAGACCGAACGCGACGGTTCAATCAGTCCTGTGAAACTCCGAACAAATTATTTTTGTAGGGAATTTGTAACCTTCTTTAGCCAACATTCAGAAACACACGTCAGAGTACTCAGGGTGGCCAACATTACATTATGAAAGTCAACTAACCAAACAAACATGTCTGCCGTCGCGTCATGTTCGTTTTGTGATCTTTCTGTTTGTTTTTTCATTTTTCTGTAGGATTTTGGAATATAACTTATCAGAATAATTTCTGTCATTGTATGTCCAACGTTGAGTCGAGCACCTGTCCCTTCGTTTCATCCTCACATAGTTTTAACGAGACTCTTTTTGTGTTAGTGACTCTTGTGAGATAATTGACTCTTTTATTGTTATTTTACTATTTATCTAGACAGTGGCTATTAAGTTTGTGAATCAACATGGGTAACGGTCACAGAAGATGTGAAATTTGCGGTATCAAGGAGGCCTGGCATACTGGAAATAAGTTACTTTTATTACAAGTTTCCTCTGGATCCAACCCGGTGAGTACCGATACCTATTGCTAATGTGATCTTATGTCCAAATAGCACTACCTAATTGTAAATTAATAGCATCATTCAAATTCTGTAATAATTGTGATCCTCGAGCCATCAATCAAGATTATCTGGTATGACAATGCCTCTATGAGTAATTCTTCAAAATTAGATAAAGTTCAAAATCAATACATGTGAATCATAGGTAGTTTTATTAAAAGCACTCCTATACACGTTATGGAGGCAGAGTTACAACTCCAACCTTTATTTGTTCGACGTGTATATTTAGCCGGTAAGTTTTGGTTAAAATCAAAATCACTTAATAATAAACTAATAAATATTTTACATGATCTTACCGATCTATGTCAAAATACATACTGAAGTGGGAAGAAAAAACCGATCTTAGTAACAATTCACAATAAATTCCAGTCACTACCAATAAAGTTGAGTAAGCAACTTGAAATGTTTAGTTTAGCTACCTGGATTAGTAACGTCAACGTATCTAGTTTTATCAACAGTAGCATCTCAATTTTAGACAAACCAAAAAACTCGTATTCTAAACCTAATATATATTAATTTTTTTACAACATATTCAGTAAATATTCAGGCTTCCACAAAATTTATACAGATGCCTCTAAGGACAATGAAGGGATCGGTGCTGCTTTTATTGATATATAAACAAAAGATTGTATAAAATTAACGGTAAATAATTTAAAGATATCGATAATGTATGCGGAGCTAATTGCCATTGCAGAAGCGTTGTCATATGTAAGATCGATTAAGAATGGGCATACTTGTGTTATTCTTACTGACTCCAAAAGCGCATTACAACATCTGAATAGATGTTCAGCTTTGGTTAGGGGCATTCCACTGGCATACGATATTATAAAAAGTTTGTATGAGTTTAACTCGGTAAATCTTAATGTTATTTTGCAGTGGATACCTTCCCATATCGGCATTGTAGGAAATGAAATGCTAAGGAAGCCTCAGTAGACGGTATTAACTTTGCTTGCGAGTCTTATTACACCAACCATATAAGTGACATTAAGAACTTCAGTACAGAGTTGTGGTCAGAGTATTTTGACAGAAGGTCATTAACGAAAGGTATTTGGTACAAAACTGTACAACCGACATTACCTGATAAGCTTTGGTTTG
Source organism: Apamea epomidion (assembly GCA_947507525.1). Lineage (NCBI taxonomy): Eukaryota > Metazoa > Arthropoda > Insecta > Lepidoptera > Noctuidae > Apamea > Apamea epomidion. The sequence goes on from OX382239.1 coordinate 1,585,473, forward strand.
AACAATCCGATATGGGAAGGTATGACATAGTAACGAGTTTCAGACTTCGCTCGGGACACATTCCATTAAATAAATTTGCTTTTATGATGGGTAAGGTTATTTCATCAAATTGTAGTAGAAGATGTTTACCACATATTGATGGAGTGTGTCCGGAACGAAGCCCTTAGATATTTGATAAAATCTGAAATTGATTTCATTCCGTCAGATGTGGGCTGGTGTAACAGCATTTTGTCCTTCCCTTTGTCAAGGGAGGCCAGACTTCTGTACCGGCTCGCTCAAATGGGCATTAAAAATAGAATAGCCTAAGTGAATCTACTGTATGATTATGTTTTGAATTCTGTAATTTGTATTACAGGGGCGACATCTTCAAATTGAACAAGCCCCTTTAAATAAATAGAAAAAAAAAAAAAAAGATTCTCTGAAACTCTAATGAAGAACTAGTTTAAAACATGTGTGCCTACAGTAATACTTATTGTACTTGTATTGCTGAGCATGAGGAGGGCAAAGTATTATAGTTTTTCCAACAGAAATTTCTTAGTAGCAGCCCGGAGTCTGGATTTGTGCCCAGTTGATAGCAATAGGCTCGCCCTCTATTATATGGGACTTTAACAGTATACTTAACTGGCGAAATGTGGGTGTACCACATGTACACCTCTGCCCAACCCTTCGGGGAAACAAGGCGTGATGTTTTGTTATGTAATACTTGTATTAGATTGTAATCTAATTTAGTTTAAGTAGTTATCATTCCACTTCTCAACAATTGCAATTCGCGAAAATGAATGCAACTGTAGGCCTAGCCAAGTTACAAACGTTTCGTATCTAATCTCTTTCTACAATCGTTAACGCCTCGGCGTAAGCGATTTTAGAAAACGATAAGTTGGTAGCCAAGTTGACATGACTGAGTCGAACGCTCATTCTACAACGTCTTTAGAAAAAACCTATACTTTAGTCTATGGTGAGCGTTCTTACAAACGTCAAACTAACGTCAAAGTCACAGTTGTAGTCTGTGGTTGTGTACTTTTTGCGCGGCGCGGGCGAATATTTGTTTTTAAGTGTTGAAAGTAAGCGAAATAAGGTAAAGTTCTTCATTTATATTTGGTTTAATTATATCAGTGTGGAATAAAATTTTAAACATTACTGTGTCTCGGAATGTTATGATATGATTCTGCATATGAATGAAATATATCTTAAATGAAGTGATAACTTTTATAGGATGGAATCTAGATCTCGAGCAAGCCCAGAACAATTTGCAGCTTTATTGGAATTCATGGAAAGGTATGTAAATTATTAGTTATTTCGTAAATATCTTCCTTTGTGTTCTGAAATCTATCATACTTGGGCACTTGAAAGTTTGAAACATAAACAATGACGTGATACGAGAGAGGACTAATACGTAGAAACAAACAATATAATTGTGTTTGACTCTTTACTTAATCAATAGACCCTTTGTTTTTCTGAAATAGTTTTAACTTATGTTTAAGCCATGGCGATTTATCGAGGCCCCAGCATGGCCCCCAACGCCGAATAAAAGCTGACCGACTGTGGCAAGAACTGGGAGAGTTACTTAACTCCCTTGGTGGAGGAGTAATAAAGCCATTGGACAAATGGAAAAAAGTAAGATTCTTACACAAACTACTGTAAAATATTATTTGGTTTCCTATTATTAACATTTAGTAAATATTCTACAAGATGAAGTGCATACAACAATCAGCTTACTTCATAGACTAGAAAATGATTGATGAAAACATGCATGACAAAAATTAACAGACAAATATAATGTCAGGTGTGGGCAGATTGGAAAACGGAAACAAAGAAAAAGGCCTTGGGAATACGTTGTGAGGCTTCTGGTACTGGTGGTGGTCCAAGCAGCAGACAAACTCTCACTGCTTCAGAAGAGAGAGTGTTGGGCATAATGGGTTTGAATGCTGTCATTGGTCAAGCTGGAATTGAGGAGAGAGGTTTTGATGTTAGTTTTTTTTGTTTGCTTGTGGTCTTTGCTTATTACTATATTTTATTTTACAAACAAGTGTAATTTTTCTAATTTAAATTCTTCATATTTTTCAGGCCTCACCATCAGAGAGAAACTCTCTACCACCACCAACCAGATATTCTGTCCACAATGTCTGTCCGTCCCAAATTTCTGCCACAGATGAAATTATGTTGGATTTGATTCCTTCTGATTATATACAAGGTACCTTTTATTTTTATTTAAAGATACTCTTTTGGCTAAATAATTAATTTGGGCACATTTTAATATATCCCTTTAACGACGCTCTTATACGATCGTGCGTTCAACTTTACAAAAATATTTTCGCGCCCTCGATCAACTTTACGAGACGCGGCCGGTACCACACGGTAGTGCGTTTAGTATAGTGTGAACTTTGCCGCAAAGGTTATACTTGTGAGAAGTTGTCGCGGAATTCTGCCCTTTTCAAAATGGCGGTGCAGCTGATCGACGCGCGTGGAAAAAGTAAGTAATGATTAAAAATATTTTAAATAGTGATTGACTACATTGATTGTGCGATTTTAATAGGTAACAAAGTCAAGTCAATGAGACAACTATAGTTCAATGCATACCTTTATCGGACACGAAGATACTTGGTTGTTAGTTCAAACACGCACGATAGTGCGAGTCCGGCTTTAACTCGTCTATCAAAATTTATGTTGATTAAAAATTAGATCAATGTTTTTAATGTTTTTAATCGGTAAAAAAATTACAAAACGCTCTTTTTTCTGTTGCAGAAAGAACATTAACCTCGGAATACTTACTAGAATTGATAGCAGACGGAAACGAGTCTGAGATAGAGGGTTTCGAAGATGAGGAATGTCATGAAGAGGAAGGCATTGAGGCTGTACCAGATCGGGTGGCGGGTCAGTCGTATTCGGACGACGAAATTTCTAACAGCGAGCAAGAAGAAGAAGCCATTAACATTCAGGTACCAGAAATAATATGTCCTAGTCCGAATACAGTCTGCGCTGGATCTCAACGTGGTCGTGAGGATTTACAGAGAGGTCGAGGACCTTCGCAACGAAATCGTGGTGTCTCTAAACGTGGTCGTTCTCTAAGTCGCCGGCATCATCTACCTGATCGTTCATCAAGCGCGCCAAGCACATCTCATGGTATATCTCGGTGCCGCACGAGGGACCGCATGAGTAAAAATGATCAGCTGCCTGATTTATCTGGTACTCCGCCACCTAGCGTTCGTGCTCAGTCCGAGGCAGATCAACGCAACAGGGATCCGTCTAGGCGAAGGCTATGGAAATCTATTCCATTTGACCAAAAAGAACATAATTTTCCGCCACGGGAACAACAAACCATTAGAACGCCTCTCGAATACTTCGAGGACTATTTTGACGATGCATTTTATAAGAAAGCTGCTTACTGCACCAATAATTACTACTTGAGGCAAACTGGAAGGGTTCTTCATACCAATCCTGTAGAAATGAAGAAGTTCATTGGTGCGCATTTTATAATGGGGTGCATAACTTATCCACGACTTCATATGTACTGGAGGCAAGAAATGAGACTGGCATTAGTAGCTGATATCATTCCAAGAGACCGACTGAAGCTGTTGCGCACAAATTTTCATGTGGTGGAAGAGGACATCGCCCCAGTTGGTAATAAGAACAGTCTGTGGAAAGTACAACCGGTATTAAATCAGGTAAAAAATGCCTGTGAGAAAATAGAAAGGCTACCGGGTTACTATTCTATAGACGAACAAATGATCCCCTTCTGCGGCTTGTGCCCAAAAGGTCTACGCCAAGTCATAAAGTCTAAACCTAGACCCACCGGCTTGAAAGCTTTTGTAGCCACAACAAGCGATGGTCTAATGCTCGACTTTGAAGTCTATCAAGGGGCTAACACCCCATTCACAGATAAATCTGTGGGTGCAGCAGTTATTTTGCACCTTTCCAAATCCATTCCCCCAGGAAGTTGCATTTACTTCGATCGTTATTTCACGTCAATACCTCTCTTGGAAAGATTATCTGAAAAAGGAATGCATGGCACAGGAACGGTTATGATGAATAGAATACCTGACAAAAAATATATGACTTTTAAAAAGGACCGTGAAATGAACCGAGGAGATACTGAACAGTTAGTAAATAATGGTGTTGTAATTGTGCACTGGATGGACAACAAATCCGTTCTGGCGGCATCCAATTGCACTTCGGCAGACGATCATATTTTCGTGAAGCGATGGGATAAAAAGGAGAATGCGTACATCGATGTCAGGCAGCCCCTTTATTATTGCCAATTATAATCGGAACATGGGAGAAGTTGACGTCCTCGACCAATCAATCGAGTATTATCGAACTTTTATGAAGATCATGTTACATTTTTTTGATCTTGCAGTCGCAAATGCTTGGCGTTTATACAAAATACACTGCCAGACGGCTCACGTACATAGAGGCCAATCTTTGACTTACTTCAATTCAAATTGCAAGTAGCTGATGGTCTTACCAATACCCCTGATCGTCCAAGGCCAGAACAAGATCCTATTGAAAACATGGAAGGTTTGGAGACTCAAGATCCGGAAAATGTCGACCCAAATATTCCTGCCAAGAGATACCGACCGGCTAATGTACCTTTAGAAGCGAAACGTCACGATGGTTATGAACATTATCCGGTATTTGACGAGATCGAAAACCCTCGATCCTGTAGAATGGAAGGGTGTACAAGTAGATCCAAGATAAGATGTGAAAAATGCAACGTGTATCTTTGTCTTAACGGAAAAGGCAACTGTTTCACATCCTTTCATAAGCAATAATTAGAGGCTAAGTTTCCTAAGATTTTATTTCAAAGTGATTGTACCAAAATGTTTAAGAAATGATTGATCTCAAGAAGTTATTTTTAAGTTTAAATGTTGATTAATTAATTTTTTATTTATATAAATAAATAATTACGAATAATCATGCCTTTTTTTTCATTATAAATTACAAAAATATACAGAGCAAAATTATACCTTAACAAAATTCTGATGGACAAGGTAAAGCCGATATCGCACTATCGTGACATGGCGTTTTCTCAGGGGGGGAAGGGGCGGGATTTTTTAAATTATTTTTCTAGGATGACTTTGGACATGGGTACTTAAAATATAAGATCGAAAACAAGCTACGCAAGACTTTTTTTTCCCGGTCTTAAAGGGATATGACTAATTATTCATTCTCAGCAACACCAGCATCTACCGCCCATCCTTCACGGCCACCTTCCGGAGAACTTCCATGCGATCCTCCACCACCAGTGCTAACGCCGCCGCCTCCCGGCACTGCGTCTGCGCCGATGCCGTCAGCGACGTCGCCTACCGCGTCGACGCGCCGGTGGACTCCGCAGCGGCGGCGGCACCGGGCAAGCCCGTCGCCCGCGGCGTCGCCCACCACATCCAAGCCGCGGCGCCGCAGGCTGCTTCGAGCGCGCACACGGCGAATACAAACGCCCTTCGAACGAGCCACGAGCGAGTTCGTGGCTGTCGAGCATCGCCGGCTACAACTAGAGGCAGACCGGGAAAAAAATTATCACGAGAGGGAGATGGAATGGTTGCGACTAGAATCCAGAAGACTTGCAATGGAAGAAAACCAAAATCTAATTTTAAGTCGTTTAGCTGGTACTGTAGACAATTTGATAGAAATTTTACCACAGTTGAGACCATCATCACTACCTTCGACAGATATTATCCCTTAAAGTGTCTAAAGCGCAGGCCACATCGCCAGCCGGCAGGCAGGCGATGCGGCCGAGCGAGAATCGTATCACCTTTTTTCATACATCGGTAGCTTATCTCTGTAGTTCGCGGTGTGAACCCAAGTATGAAAAGAGGTGAAACGATGCCTCGCTCGGCTGGCTCGCCCGCCCGCCCGCCAGCTGGCGGTGTAGCCTGCGCTTTATGTAGTGGTAGTGGTGTTAGCCGAGGGCTATGAACAATTTCAAATTGCCTGCAATATCTGTGTAAAAAATAACCTTTATTTCTTAATTGTTTGCTGTTCTAATCCAGTTTATTTTTGTGTGTATAAATTGTACATTATTTTTATTTCGTTTAAGTTAAGGCGAAAGCGCCAGGGTAACCCGCGAAATTAAATTTTCTTACGATTTTTGAAATTTGCTGGTCTGGTTTTGTATTAAGTTGTACGTTGATTAAAATATGATTCGCGACCGTAACAAATATGCATTTACAGAATTATAATCATTAAAGTCATCAATACAATTCTCTAAGCGGAAGTAATTCTATTGAATGATTATTTCATGAAATCTTCAAATTTAGGATTATACTAACTTAACAAGTTGTATTACTAATTCTAATGATTATAATTCTGTAAATACGTATTTGTTACAGTCGCGAATCATATTTTAATCAACGTTCACCCAGACACTGAACTGCAAATTGCAAAAATCGTAAGAAAATTTGATTTTTGTCGGGCTACCTTATCGCCCGAGCCCGCTTACATTTTGGTACTAATGATTGTAGAAGTGAAAAAACGAACTATCTTTACTAATTAATTGTTATTTATACCAACCAACAAATAGTATTAAATTTCAATGAGGAAATCATGCATATACGCGCATTTTTGTAACAGGTCTCTTAATAGTATAATAATTGATCTTTTTAGTAGTATTAAAACAAAACCTATTTTAATTTAGACTTGAAATGTAAGAATGAAACCAATATTTATGTACAGTAACTGTAGGTACTGTAGAGGCTTGTCTGCCGAAGACGACCTCATATAATGCAGGCCGGCTATATTTTAGCGCGGGTTACATTCGAATGCTCAAGCTTGTGTCAAAGATATTAATTAGGTATCGATTTGTTAGGTCCATTTAGACGGTCTTTGAATGGAAATAGATATGTAGTTGTATGTGTGGAATATACTACAAAATATGCAATCTGCAAGGTGATTCCCAGGGCGACTGCAGAGAAGAGCAGCAAATTCCTGATTGAAGATGTTTTTTGTCGGTTTGGTGGTGTCAAGGAGGTAGTGTCAGATAGAGGGTCAGTTTTCACGTCGCGATTAGTTAAGGAAACAATACAGTATTTCGGGGCTAAATCACGTTTCACCACGGCGTTTCATCCAGCAACTAATGGTCTAGTTGAAAGATTTAATAGAACGTTAACTCAAATGCTGTCCATGTATGTATCTGCTGACCAGCGGAACTGGTGTAGTTATGTACCACTGGTATGTTATGCATATAATTCCAGTAAACAATCAAGTACTAGAATGTCCCCTTACATGTTGATGTATGCTAAGGAACCTTTATTTCGTACTGCTGAGCGACATAATCATCATAATGCCCTAGTAAGATGTGCAATAAATAATATAAAGAAGGCACAAATCAAGCAGAAAGCTGCTTATGATAAAAAAGCTAAGGTTAGGAGGTTTACACCTAATCAGTTGGTTCTAGTATATACACCTAGGCGAATAACCGATAAGAGTATAAAACTATGTAGATTATGTAAGGGTCCCTATGAAATAGTGAGACGAATATCTGATGTAAATTACGTTATCAGAAAATTAAATAATAGGAGGTTCAGAGACATAGTACATGTAAATAGATTAAAGCCTTTTCATGTTAGAATGTAAACATAATTTAAGTTAGTATATTATTTTAGTTCGATTGTTATGATATAGTATATTAACATGTTAACATTTATATTTTTGCATATGCTGGGACAAAATACCGGACGCGGCTGGGAGCGAGTGAGGTGCCACACCTCGCAGCTTCAAGGAGTTTGAGGGAGTGAATATATCGTCGTCTTCATCATTCGGGTGTTGATAGGCTGAGATAGCATGAACGTACTCCAGAATTTTAATAACGCGAGTTAGGAGAGGTATTTACATTTGTTAACTGTGGTCACTCCTACAGTGGGGGTGACACTCACCTAAGCTGGAACCAACTTTGCTTACGGGGCATAGCCTTCGCAAAGTGTGTTTGGTTGACACAATTGGTTCAACTTATAGTGGAGGACCCACAGTTCTATCAGTATTGACTGATGTTATATGGAGTTTAAGTTTAGTGAGAACGGAATAGATTTTTGGAAATGTTTCCTCTGGAGTATGGGCATAAGTTAGGCATTTTTCGATGGAGAGTGACCTCTTAGCCTTTTCCCTCCCTCTGGCTCAATACCGTCCGATGGGGTAAAAGAGTTTGAAGTTAAGAACATTTCTTTTTTAAGCCTCATCTAGGCTGATGTGAATTGTCACGTCAATTTGTTTATATTTAGGAGGCCACGTCGCATCTTTTACGCCAGTTTTGGCGCGACGAGGTGTAGCATGATGACGTTAGTTTATGTTGGTGCACAGTGGCACATGTAAATATTAATTTACCCAACACTTGTCATAGTGTCGAATTCGCGATTCGTTCGTCCTGACTTAAGCCTACTCTTGTAAGAGTTGGACCTCACACTGTATATTATCTGGCGTTAGGTAATTGTTATCATAGGGATAGGCAGGAAGGGCCTGAGTGTTCGAATATTGTGAATAAAAGTCTTGTTTAGAAGCGGGAGTAGGTATACACAAATATACTAAAAAACAATTTTAAAAAAAATTGTTTGGTTTTTAAAGATTTTTTTTAAAAAAAAGCGCACCTTTGACCTTGGCACGGAGTATGTCAAAAAATCCAAAATAATTCATGTATTAATAACCTAAGAGGATATTAGGCGCAATTGTGCGATAATGGAGATATCATCATTTATTATGCCGACTCCATACAAATTTTTTCGAATAAAATTCTGAGTGTGCTGTTTCCGATTATAAACCTAAAAGTTCATTTTATAAGGCATGTAGTAGGTATTCCCAATCGTTACCAAACAAAAAAAGCGACACTTAAAAAAAAAAGTTGAATTTCTATGAAACGCAAATTTCAGCCCACTGTGCGGCGGCTTGTATTGCCGGCGGCATAAACACGGCGGCATTGCCGGGCCTTCAGATATAAACAGTTTTTGGCGTGATAAAGTAACGAAGTGGCAAAAATTCAACAACAACAGGGTGAGGCGTCAAGTACAAAATATTCTCACTGAAGATTCAGGTAGTCATAGGAATGGCATGGGGGTAACAACATTTATGCAAGTCTGGAGTTTATTCGTTACGGAGAACATCATTAAAAAAGTTGTTAGACATACCAACGAATTTATAATTAAAAAAAAACACCATCGTATGACAGACCGACAAACCGACTGATGCTGTAGAAATTCGAGCACTTTTCGGATTATTGTAAATAGCGGGATCCTTGAAGACGTCACACGCCAATTTAGAAGAATTATATTTTTACAGCTTCCTCTGCATGTGCTTTTCAGCAAAAAAAAAGGAAGCAATCGAAGACAATGTACATCATGTCGGAGAAATATTATTTTGCCATTTTTATTGTTTTTTCTAGGCATTTAGACTAGTCTGAGGTATGTAAAAAGGTTTTGTGTTCCTAAATTGTTTTTTGATCCAAAGAATACTTGAGTTATGTTACTTGATTTAATATTCTTAATTTCAATTACTTTTTTTTACCAATTAGACTTTAAATACAATGACAATATATCTGAGTAGTATACAATTGGGGCTTCTGGATCAAAGGAGATCCAAAAGCCCCAATTATCAATATTCAAATAGATAAAAAAAATCTATTCAAATAGAAGAAATCTTGTTTGTTGAATTGATGGTCTATTATAATATACTGTTTAATTCATCGGAACACATCTATTCAAATAGATAAAATTTTATTTATTGAATAGATTATCTAATCAAATAGATTATTGAAATGACATTAACTTTACTATTCAAATAGGCTAATGTTTATTTATTTAATAGTTCTTCTTCTCGAGTTGAAATGATTAGAGGGTGGCAAATTGATGGATTTAATAATTCATCGGCTATAAGTAAATTATAATTAGCTATTCAAAGTGATGGACATCATTATTATTTATTGACAAACATAAAAATCTATTATGAGTTTGTTTCGGTTTTTAAACTAAATGTGTCAGAATAACGGTATTTTATACCGAGTGATTGCAAGTTGCTTCCACAAGGTATTGTTGTCATGCAGTCTTTCAAGTGTGACAATTTGGGACTAACCGCTTGGTGTTCTTTGGAAGGCAGAAGCCGGTGGCGCCTGCGTCTAAGGCTAGAACTCAAATTCTACTTCGCTTGAGCATCATGCTGTCGCTGTCTGGCAGAAAGGAAGCGAGACAATATAATATATATATTATGATGCTTATTAAATGTGACGATTATAACTGAATTACCTCTTGAAACATGGGCTTCAAAAACATGCATTTTGATACATGTCTGATTTGAACCCGCAAATTCAATCAGACAAGAAACGACTCGGACTTATTGTTAGTAACGCCATCGGATAAGCGAAACTATTTAATTGGGTCCGTGGCTTAGGCCCCCAGTGGTCGAGGCACCTGTGACCGACGCCCCCGATTCGATTAATTCAATCTCTTTTGTTTGTGCTTTTTCACTTAGTACAGTAAATGAGAAAAGTGTTTCACCATAATAATAAAGTATTTTTCCTTGCTAAACGAAAGTTATCTATCAATAGCAGAGAGAATAGATCGCCACTTAACCTTATCATTACACACCTTTTTGCCCATTAAAAGCATATTTATTAGGTACAAACATACAAAAAATCAAAAAGACTTCATATAAAATGTTAGTGAATGTGGTTAATATACATTTATAACAAATTCCCATATAGAAATTTTGTCTTTCAACTTCAACCATCTCGTCGTAGCTGAGCCAAACCAGTTATTGGTAACAATAAAAAGTCCGTCTTTTTGTCCACAAAATTGAAAACAATAAGGAAGTATGAATAGATATTATGTCTATCTCTTTCCCACCAGAGTCATGTTATTGAATATTGCAATATGCAACTGATAAGAAAGTTTAGTGTGTCATCTCACAATGATGAGCGAAGGTCCTTCGCAAGGGCTTTTTTTTTTTTTTTTTTTTCTGGATGGGAAATCATCAACCCACCCGTGTTCCTTCAGTTGCCTGTGCCAGGGACCACGGTATCTCTTTCGAACAACCCGCAGCCCCGGCTGGTCCTTCGCAAGGGCTCGTGCGAAATAATTACAATTTAGTTAAAAATAGACTTGGTGGAAAAACATTGTTGTACGCTGGATTTGCGTATAATCTTCATAGAAAAAATGTCAGCCGGATGTATTAAATAACGACATCTAAATTCTTATGAATGACTTAAAGAGAGAAGTCACAACTAATTTTGGCTCCATTAAAAAAATGTATGAAACAAAAATTGCAAAATTACAGAGTGAAAAGTACAGTGACGAAATTCCAATCTACCACAATATTAAAAAAACGATTTACAGAAGCCGAAGCAGCATGAAGAATACAGCCCTGAAGGTAAAAAAAATACGATTCAAGGATCCGGCTCAAGTTATTATAAGTGACTGAAATTTTTCAAAAACATTTGGTATTTGATTATAATGTGGACGGCAACAGGATCATCATATTTGTATCAGACATACGAGTAGCTTTGGATGAAATTAAAAATGTACACCACTTCTTCTGTGACATCTGTGACTTCTGTGACATCTTCTGGTACATTTGATTGCTGCCCCTGTCCCTTCAAACAGATTTATACTATCCACGGAGATATTGGGAATAATTCAGATGAAACCAACATCGTGCCCATATTTTACGCGCTGCTGGTTAATAAAGAAAAAGGGACATATGAAATGATGTTCAAAAAAATTAAAGAAGCTTTGCCAGATTTCAAACCGTTAAAATTCACATTGGATTTTGAAATGTCAGCAATAGTCGCAATAAATAACGAATTTCCGACTGCTGAAATTCATGGGTCTTTTGTACACTTCCAAAATGCCGTATATAGGCGGGCAAAATCTCTCGGATTATTAGAATATGAGGAGACCACATAGTACGTAAAACTGTGCATCTGCCCTGCGTATCTGCCAAAAGAAGAAATTGAAGACGGCTGGCTTACCATAATGGAAAACAGGTAGTTAAGTATTTTTTACACTTTAAAGCTTGTCTATTCCTGATATTTTTACTCTTGCACAATCATTCGATCGATTATTTTCTTTTCACTATTCCAGACGACCAAGTAACTAAGTTCAATGATTGATTTTGTTGAACAATGGCTTGAGCTTGCGGATATGATCGCAAAGTGGTGTTGTTATAAGGAAAAACATAGAACCACTAATTTAGTAGAGGCCTGGAATCACCGTTTAAAAAACCACCTGGGGACGAACCCGTCTATATTGTCGTTTTTAGAAATGGTCAGGATTGATATTTCTACCTACGGCACGGCACAAGCAAGGTAATATTATTTATTTTACTTATATACAAAAACAATTTAAAATGTTACATAATTATGTAATGGAAAAGAAATTTATTAAGATACTTACCTAGTTTTTTCTTTCAGACTGAAAAACAAATACATTCCTGTGTGTTCAACCGTGAACATACTATAGTTGCACGCGCCAACAATAGCATCACAGCGTCAGCGACACACATACGGTCCACGCGCCGGCAACACCAGCACACCGTCAGCACTAAGATGTGGCCTACTGAGATCTTCGCTTCATCGGCTCGATACACACACGACACACATGTAAATAGCCATCAATGTGTATTTACCACAAAAATTGTATATAATTAAGTTCATTATTGTAATAAAGTTAGTCATCAAGCTGGAGTCGAGTGTGATTTATCTCCTTACTTCCTCTTACTGTGGCCAAGACACCTTTAGCCATCATCGGTCCTATGAGTCTGTGGGATCGGCAGTAAGAAAACCATTTCCTGTGTACATTGCACGACGTACACAAAACCCTCTTCCTACCCAAATTCCGTCTGTCACCGTAGGTCTCCTTGTGACAGACTTCCCTCTCGTACAACCAACGTAACCTACGTTTGGTGTGGTTTGTATATGGTAGGCTAGGGCTAGGATAACTGGGGTGCTAGTTAGTTACTGTAGGGCTAGGTTTGGCGTCAGTTGGGCTTTAAGTATTGATCCAGGTTCAATTATCTCAAACGTAGTCACATCGTACACACTTGGAATACCGGCCGTACTAAGCTGTAAGTCCCGGTGTGTACATTTGGTCCTTCGAGCAATTTTAGGAAACCAGGGAGTTTGTGTTATCGGTATTTTAATATAGTAACGTTTATATACATAAAATTAAATAAATATAAAACGTTCTTCTTTCTGTCCCTCACCAATATTGGCTGAATAACGTATAGACGTACTTAGAACTAGCGTACTCAACAGGCGCGAGTAAAGGGACTTATACGATTAATACTAATACGCCATTAGAACGATAGCGGATCGGAATTCGGTTCCAACAAACGGGTTCACCGATATTTTGAGAAGTAACGCATAGTATCAAGGGCAGTAAAGATGGACATACAAGGGATAAACGAAATTATAAGAAGCCAAGAAGCAGATTACAACGAACTAAGACAAATATTCACCAACATCAAGAAAGACTCAGCATCAAGGAAGACTCTAAAATATATAACGGAGAGGAAAACTCGACTCACAGAAGTATTTACTAGAACATCCAAGAACCATTCACTACTACAAGACCAAGATGTGTTGTGTGATCACAAATACGTCACTACCAACTACTTTGGGTCTATCAACGCACTGTATACGCAGGCAATTGAATACCTGTTAAAGTGTGAGAAAAGACTACAGGTAGTAAACCAACTATATGAGCCAGAAGATTTACAACCCGAGGAGGAAGAAGGGAGTAGCTCACCCAAACTATTTATTCAACTATTTCGGATTAATCAGATGCAGAAAAAGTTACAGTCGGCAACTCAATTAATTACTGAAGGGAAAGCAAGTTGGTACTTAGAATCTGTAATGACTACTTTGCAAAAACAATGGCAAGAAATTGAAGAAACACATGTACTCATTCTAATGGAAGATAGTACGTTAGAACACAGCTATTTTCACGAGAATATGTTTGAGAGAACGCAAACGGAATTCGACCTTGTGATGGGAAGATTATTTGAGATGATAGGTCAAAAATCAACATACAACCATAAAACCTCGGTTAAGTTACCACAAATAATAATTCCAACATTCAGTGGAAGTTATGAGTCATGGAATTCCTTTTATGATTTATTCTTGAAAATAGTCCACGAAGATAAATCGTTGAGTGACACAGAAAAGATGCAGTATTTAAAAACGCATGTACGAGGTGACGCCGCTAAGCTGATCAAGCATTTAACAGTATGTGACGCAAATTACATAACTGCATGGAATTTGTTGACAAGACGATACAAAAATGAAAGACTAATCATTACTAAGCATATTGATAATATTCTAAGTATGTCGAAAATAAAGAAAAGTAATGCCGCGAACTTAAAAAATCTCCATGACACATTAAACGAAAACCTAGAAGCACTAAAAAATCAAAACATCGACATTTCAACTTGGGACCCTATTTTGACAAGAATACTAAGTAGAATATGGGACTCAGAAACTGATGAAAAATACGAACATCAACTATTAGAGCCTAACAAAGTACAAGAGTTTTCGGCAATGATGCAATTCTTAGAAAAAAGGTTTAAGTGTCTGGAAACTTCAAGCACTCTGAGAGAAGAAGCGTTTGCTCACAAATCGCGCCATGAGTCTTCAAATTCAACTACCAAACAAGTAGATCAACGTGTATGCTGGTTTTGCCAAAGTCGCGAACACAGCATTTACCAATGTACTGGTTTTAAAACGCTATCAGTACAAGAACGCAATAACATCGTAAACGAAAAACAGAAGTGCAAAAACTGTTTGACTCATGAAACGTCGGTAAAGTGTCACAGTGATAAAAGTTGTGGATACTGTGGAAAAAGAGGTCATCATTCCTATTTACACCATCATAACAATAATGTTACTACCAGAAACGCAAAAACAGAGCCAAACAAGGAAAGTTTACCGACCCCGTCTACAAGTAAATTCATGAAAAAAACTGTGTCCAACATGTCTACTATTAACAAAACGAATATACCAAAAACCACACTACTAGCGACGGCCTTAATAAAAGCTCACTCGTTGGACGGGACATCGCATTTACTGAGGGCTCTATGTGATCAAGGTTCAGAGGCATCATTTTGTACAGAAGAGGTTGCCCAACTATTGGCATACCCACGTATTCAGATAAATACTGAAGTGATCGGGATTGCTGACGAAAAACCTAAAACATCGAAAAACTCTATCAATGTCATGCTACAGCCAAGATTTCCGAGCGAATATAGGTTACCAGTCACACTTATAATACTACCAAAACTAACTGGCTGTTTACCAGAGAAAAATGTACTAGAACTAAAATCGGATTGTTTACAAAACAAACTATTTGCCGATCCTACATATTACAGAAGAGGACCAATAGATATAATATTGGGGGCTCAGGAATATAGCCACTTACTACTAAACGGATTACACAAGATGCAAGACGGAATCATCGCTCAAAATACCGAATTTGGGTGGATTTTATCCGGCATTTGCGGCGATACCACTAATACTAATACAGTTATCAGTATGATGACACGAACTACAGAAGTTCAGCAACTAAACAAGTTTTGGGAATTAGAAGAAATTCCTGAAAAATACCAAGTAACTAACGAGGATCAGGCTTGTGAAAACTATTACCAAAAAACAACCATAAGAAATCCAGATGGGACATACACAGTGAAACTTCCATTCAAAAATCAAAGCGTAGATTATGGGAGTTCGCGCAAAAAAGCTATTGCAAGACTATTACAATTAGAACGGAAGTTCGACAAGGATGAAAACTTACGGAAAAAATACCAAGAGTTTCTCAATGAGTACTTAGAAATGGGCCACATGAGGAAAGTATCGAGTACTGACTATTACCAAGGTAAATACTATATACCACATCAACCAGTCATTAGAGAAGAGTCACTAACTACTAAGCTACGAGTAGTATTTGATGCGTCGAGCAAATCAAGTACTAACATAAGTCTAAACGATAATATGTTTACGGGACCAAGACTACAGCAAGAATTAGCAGTAATACTGTTACGTTGGCGTAAACACAAGATAGCATTTATGGCGGACATCGAAAAAATGTACCGATACATAAATATTAACAAAGAAGACTATACCTACCAACGAATAGTATGGAGGAATTCACCGAAACATATGATCGACGAATACGAATTAACTACTGTGACGTATGGAACTGCAGCTGCCCCATACTTAGCGATTAAGACGCTACAACAACTCGCAGCTGATGAAGAAGCGAACTACCCAATAGCCAGCCAAAGAACTCTCCAGGACTTCTACGTGGACGATATTTTGTCAGGAGATACGAATGTTGAGGCAGCAAAAAATTTACAAGGAAACTTAATAGATATGCTACGAAAAGGCGGATTCAGGCTACGCAAATGGTCGTCTAACAGTGCTCAATTGTTGGAAAATATACCTAACGAAAGCAAAGACGACAAAGTGATGAAAATACCGCTAGATGAAACTAGAAAATCCTTAGGGGTGTTATGGTCACCATTAGAGGATAGTTTCTGTTTTCAGATTACCATTAATCAAAATGAAAAACCAACAAAACGATTTATTTTATCAGAAATAGCTAAGATATTTGATCCTCTGGGATGGTTAGCACCTGTCGTCATAAATATGAAACTCATGATTCAGGAACTTTGGACAAATGGCACAGAGTGGGATCAGCCCGTAGAGGAAACTATTAAAACAAGGTGGATTGAATTACAAAAACAACTTAAGACTATTGAGAAGATATCCATACCAAGATGGTGTCATTTTTCAGATAAATCGAGGGTCGAGCTGCATGGATTCAGTGATGCTTCTGAAAAAGCGTACGGTGCAGCAATATACTGTCGGATACAAAATAACAACACATTTAACGTAACCCTTTTGCAAGCTAAGTCAAAGGTAGCGCCAAAAAAGCAGAAAACTACATTACCAAAGTTGGAGTTATGTGCAGCTTTATTGTTAACCCAACTGATGGAAAAAGTGATTACTGGAATGGAAATGCAAATCGCGAATATTTACTGTTGGACGGACTCCATGATTACTCTCGGTTGGATCAAGGGTGAAGCGGAGCGATGGAAGACGTTCGTAGCTAATAGGGTATCAGAAATACAAAGAATATTACCAGAAGCAAAATGGAATTATGTAAATACATTACAAAATCCAGCTGACCTAATTACAAGAGGCATTGCACCAAATAAATTACAAAACTTATCACAATGGTGGAATGGACCAGAGTGGTTAAAAAGTGATAACATGCCTAGTACGAAAACTGTACCAGAGATATGTGAGGAGATTAAACGATGTTATCACATAACTATTATACCAAAAAACAAAATCTGGATAAGATTTTCAAGTTTCAAAAGGATGATACGAGTACTATCATATTGCTACAGACTCGTGAATAAACAAGAATACAAAAAACCATTAAGCTGTGAGGAAATTAATTCAACAACTAAAAAACTCCTCCGCTTAGTGCAACAAGAAGTATTTGCTGAGGAGTACAAAACAATTAAAGCCGGACAATCATTGAAGAAAGGAAACAGGTTGTCATGCCTAGATCCATTTATTGATAATGAGGGCTTACTGCGAGTAGGAGGAAGACTTCAAAACTCCAGTCTACCATACGATCAAAAACACCCAACTCTGTTATCTCATGACCATCATGTAACATTAATCATAATTCATGATGCTCATTTAACTACATTACATGGAGGTAATAGTATGACCTTAGCGTATATAAGACAGAAATATTGGATACTTGGAGGAAAGCGAGCAGTGAAAAGTAGCATTAGAAAATGTGTAAAGTGTACTAGATACAGATCATCTACCGCCTCACAAAAAATGGGTTCATTACCAAAACCAAGAGTGACGGAATCGTACCCATTCAGTCACACAGGTGTGGATTATGCTGGACCAATATCAGTGAGAACAATGAAAGGAAGGGGACATAAATCTTACAAAGGCTACATTGCGATATTTGTTTGCCTATCCACGAAAGCGGTACATTTGGAGCTGGTAGGCGACTTATCAGCAGAAACGTTTATAGCAGCACTACGGAGGTTTATGGCACGCAGAGGTCCAGTATCACACATGTATAGTGATAACGCGACGAATTTCGTAGGCACTGCCAATTACTTGTATAAAGAAATGTTAGACATAACCCAGTCTGACGACTTTCAAAACACGTTGACCAATATTGGAATACATTGGCACTTTATTCCTCCATCATCCCCCCACTTCGGAGGGATTTGGGAAGCAGGAGTAAAATCTATGAAACACCATTTGCGTAGAGTGATAGGAGAGCAGACACTAACTTATGAAGAAATGAGCACGTTCTTACACCAAACTGAAGCATGTTTAAACTCAAGACCATTATGTGCACTAAGTGAAGATATAAACGATAACATAGTGTTAACACCAAGTCACTTTCTAATAGGCAGAGAAGCGGTAGGGGTACCAGACCCGCTATCGGAAACTAATACAGATCATTTAAACAGATGGAAACAAATCCAAAAAATGAAAAAAGATTTCTGGAAAAGCTGGACTAAAGACTATTTACACCAACTTCAACAAAGGTACAAATGGAAAACTATTCAAGGAAACTTGTCGGTTGGAACTCTAGTAATTATAAAAGATGAAAAAGTTTCGCCTAGCAAATGGCCACTTGCAAAAATAAAGGAAATACATACGGGCAACGACGACCTATCCCGAGTAGTGACACTTCAAAAGTCGTCAGGAACAACTCAAAAACGATCAATTCACACATTAATACCATTGCCAATTGATACAAATACGTGTAGTAATAGCAATGAACCTAAACAGTCAATACAAACAAATACCATTACAATCCTAAGAAAAAACAAAACTAATCAACCCAAACAATGTAATAAAATATCTAAATGGTTCACGTTGCTGTTCATCATGTTACAAATATTGGGATCAGCAAAATCGACTACAACGACATACTCTGTAAAAACAGTACCACCAGGATTTTATGTTGAAAAAATAGGAACGGCAAGCATTGATAGAGGAATGTTTAGGATAGAAATAAACTATGAAAAACAACACCTAGAGCAAGACCTTGTCAAAATAAAAACAATGACGTCACAATTCAGTCAACTATGTACAAATGCTGAACAAATAACAGCTTCCGGATTTTGCAAACAATTGCACCATCATTTGTTAGAAGAAGCATCAAAATTAGAGCGAACTAAAGAGTATTTGACAGAAGTGAACCAGATTAGGAAGAAAAGGGGAATATGGGGAGAGTTACTAACTGCTATCTTCGGAGTGAATGATGAGGCATACCGAGATATAGACACATTAAATTTAAACCAAAAAAAGTTAATTGAAGCTGCCAACCATCAAACCAAATTCATGATATAAACAATCTCACAAGTAAACAAAACTGAAGAAAGAATAAAACAGAAACTTATAGGATTTCAAACTAAATTAAACCAAGTCATAGGTTACATCGAGAGTAACAACCATTGGTTCAGTACAGTCGACCACAACAGTGTAAACATACGTATTATGCAGACTTACCAGTTAGCATATAATTACATGGAAGAAATCATGGATTATTACAACGGACTATTAGAGATATACTTAACCAAGGCGACAGTATATAGTGTTTTAACACCAAAGAACGTCACTGACCTAATATCATCAGCAAACAAAAAATTACCATCTAAACTAAGAATCGTTCAACAACAGTTACTAGACACCAAGATATATGAGAACAAGACTCATTTAAAAGTATACGCCTATTTTCCTATACAAGAGATAACTAAATATACTTTAATGTATGTCACACCAGTCCCAAAGATAAATTCTGACAAGTCAGCCCAAAGTATAGAAGTACATAAAGCTTACATAGGGTTAGATTACAACAACGAAATGTATTTTGACTTGGACTATGAGGAGTTCAAACGTTGTTTAGAATGGACTAACCATTTTATTTGCTTTCCTGGGGCCGTGAAAAACATGCAATTAAAAGAAAATTGCATTGTAAATCAACTATTCAAAAACCAAACACAGACGAAATGTCCTACTAAAACATACTATTTATCCAATAAAATAATATGGAAACAACTTTACATGCCAAACACTTGGTTATTCATTGTACGAGATCGAGTTACGACGTCAATACTTTGTGATGGACAAAGAGAAGAATTCGAGCTTCAAAATGTTGGTGTAATACGAATCGCAGATAACTGCATTATTAAAACAACTAATAATATATTAACTGCCAAAAGAATTGTTTCAGTACCGATAGTAACATCATACTCAAAACAAATAGACTTTCCCATAACAACGCACATGGTGACTAAATCCATGCCAAACATTACCAAAGAGGAAGAAGTCGTAGATAACTCAAAGGAGATTTTTCAGAATCTAGTTACTCAAGAAAATGCTTTACAAACCGAATTAGATAGCACTATTTGGAGTCAAATCAGTTCTCACGCATACTTAACTAGTGCGATATCGTGTATAATCATGTTTTTAATCTTTTTGTTTTTAGTTTGCTACGGCCCAGCCATACTGAGATGGATTGGAGTCACATTGCAGCACAAGACCAGAAGAACAAGTCCCGAGCCAGAAAACCAACCAGCAAGAGAACCAAACTCGCTTGCTGCCAACAAGACAACTACCAAACCGACAACAGGCCAACCAACTATCACAACGGAACCTGTGTACAGTTTACCACGTCAACACGAAACTATCGAATTATACCAACTGGAGCCTAGGTCCTGAGAGGCGCCAGAATGTTCAACCGTGAACATACTATAGTTGCACGCGCCAACAATAGCATCACAGCGTCAGCGACACACATACGGTCCACGCGCCGGCAACACCAGCACACCGTCAGCACTAAGATGTGGCCTACTGAGATCTTCGCTTCATCGGCTCGATACACACACGACACACATGTAAATAGCCATCAATGTGTATTTACCACAAAAATTGTATATAATTAAGTTCATTATTGTAATAAAGTTAGTCATCAAGCTGGAGTCGAGTGTGATTTATCTCCTTACTTCCTCTTACTGTGGCCAAGACACCTTTAGCCATCATCGGTCCTATGAGTCTGTGGGATCGGCAGTAAGAAAACCATTTCCTGTGTACATTGCACGACGTACACAAAACCCTCTTCCTACCCAAATTCCGTCTGTCACCGTAGGTCTCCTTGTGACAGACTTCCCTCTCGTACAACCAACGTAACCTACGTTTGGTGTGGTTTGTATATGGTAGGCTAGGGCTAGGATAACTGGGGTGCTAGTTAGTTACTGTAGGGCTAGGTTTGGCGTCAGTTGGGCTTTAAGTATTGATCCAGGTTCAATTATCTCAAACGTAGTCACATCGTACACACTTGGAATACCGGCCGTACTAAGCTGTAAGTCCCGGTGTGTACACTGTGAGCAGACGAAAGAACAACACAAGAAAGAATGAAAAAAATGATTGCCAATTTGACTGAACAGTATGAAAACAAACAAATTACCACGATCATGTTTTTAGAACAAATCCGCCCATATCTGGCAATCCGTCCAAAAAGTAATAATTTAACTTACTTAGTGAAAAGAGATGATTCTACTTGTACACTATTATTAAGTTTTAATTTTTGAAATTTTAAGTCTTATATTTGTTTAAGTTTTTACAGTTGATTATTTTTATGCTTACATAATTTCAAAACATTTCACATGTACAGAATTTGTTACTCTACGAGTACGTTTGTTTTTTAAGCCTGATTATTTTGTTATGTTATTGCTATTGAAACTGACTGTTATAATTAGGTAAAATTATTCTCATTTGTTTAAGGCTTCACAGTTGATTATGTTCAATTATTATTGTTACAAAGATAAAAAGAACATTTCACTATGTAAAAAGTGAGTTGCTCTGCAGTAATTTTAAGACTAATTATTAAATATCACTATCTTATTTTATTACATTTGAGACTGATTATTATAATTAAGTTAAATGATTCTCTTGATTATATGTGATGAAAACTGTGATTTATATATGTCGAAGTTATTCGTTTATTCGGAACGCCAGCGCCATCTCGTGGCGCTAGACAGAGTCAGTTCGTGGAGGTGGACCGAGAACGACAGCTACAAGAACGGTGTGAGCAGAGCTCGCGGGATCATCGAAACATTGGACATCGTACGGACAACATGTGTTAGAAACTGTCTCGCGTTCCGTATCGTTGAGTTATGTGAGTGTGTGATTCGCTAGTGTGACTAACTTGTTCGTAAATTATAATCTGATTTGAACTGTAAACCGTTTTTCTATCGTGTTATAACCAACACTACCCATAGTACGCCCACAGTAATTAAAATATGCCTGATGCTAACGAGAGACAGACATACCTTCTCCGATATATACAATTTTTTTATTAGATTTCTTATTGAGATAAATAAATAAATAATGAAAAATAACTAAGACTTTCATTTTTCAAACCATACATCCAATATAAAAGCATTTCTGTGTTATAAATATAATATAATTATGATTTAATATTATACATATACTTACAATCAATATACATTTATCATTTTTGTAAACATTTTTGTGCCTAACAGTACATTTGATCAAAAATTGCTTTGAATTAAATTAATCGAATCGGGGGCGTCGGCCACAGGTACCTCGACCACTGGGGGCCTAAGCCACGGACCCATTTAATTCATTACCATATCTGTCAACCTATCTGACACCTGCGACTGCATGACGCGGATGACGCCTGGCATGCATTGTTTACTATAGTTATTATTTTATGTTTTACTGTCTCTTTGATGAAGCTAACACAATTATTCACAAGTGGAAATGCCAAACATGAGGTTCTGTGTTCGATTCCATCCCGGTCAGGCATAATAACAGGATGCATTAATTTTCCATAATGGAATTAAAAGCAAACTATTATTTATTTGTCTATTAACAATAAATCTAATTGTTTTTTATATATATTTTTTTTTATTATAATATAGGTGGTAGTTATCTAATTTGACAACAAGTTACAGGTATTTGTTGTTATAGTATTTACAGTTAACTATATTATGAAATTACCTTATTATTACTTATGACACAATTTTTGTAATATAACTATATAAATAGGATAATATACAGGTTTTTACGATTTATTTTCAGTTTTACATCAAATATAAACACTTACCTTTAACAATATCTGTTTGTTTATTGTTTTTTCTTTTTAGTATGTCAACGTCAGTCTTTAAAGGGGTACTTACATAAAGTACAGAGTACCTCATCGAATTCGAGAGAGGGGCTAAAAATAGTATATTTAAAAATACATTAAGTATGAAGTTCGTTTCTTTGTTATTAATTAATTAAATCTAACAAGCAAACCCGCGATATTTCCATAGTATGTGCAATTGCATCTGTTGTTAGGAAGTTTAGCCGAATAAACAGTTTTAAAATCGTGAGCTCTCTCCATATTTGGGATTGTGACGTATAATTATTTAAAGTATTTAAGGCTTTGGGCTGGAAGCTAGATCAACATTAGCTCTCCTGAAGGTGGTGACTTCACATCTTCTAATTAATTATCTAAAATAATAATCTAGTGAAAAGTGAACAACGGCTTATAATGTAAGTACCTATATTTAAACATTATTTTACTATCTATTTATGTATCATCAACTCTTTATTGTTTTGTTAGGCGATTATTTTATGAATAGAATAGCAAGTGCGACTGCTGAGCGTTAGACCCTGGGTTCGATTCCCTATGTACGTCAACGTTTTTGTCATCCTAAATAATGTCTATTATATATTTGGTGTCTATTTTAAGGAATGAAATGGGTAGTTCTTTGATATATATCTGCTCGCAGATAGTTTCTTATCACAGTTATTATGAATAGAATGAAAATTAAATATGCTATGAATAGAATAACCACTTAGAAAGTGCGACTGCTGAGCGTTAGACCCTGGGTTCGATTCCCTAGATCAATGTCTAATTCTCTCATATCGACGCTTGAAAGGCAATCCTTACTAACCGACATAAATCCGTAAAATTAGTTATAAATACCATTCAAACCGCCAGATTTTTCTGCGTCGTTTGGTCTAGGTCTCATATTTCTACGACGAGTTTTATTGTCGCTTAGATATTACGTGATTTCGGTAAACCCTACATTTTGTGCTTACTAAACGACCAAAAAAAAGTGATTTTAAGAATAGCCAGCATACATTCTTACAATTAGGAATATGAACTTAGTTTACGTATTATTACTTGTTATGAAATTTTCTTTTGAAACCATTTAGTAGATTTTACCTGCACAAAGCAATTGTAATTTATGTGGTTATGTATTTTAACTTTTTATTATATTTTGTGACTGTGTCATTTGTATAAGTTAACCTGAAATAATGTAGAAGATTATTAGAGGTTAGATATTTTTACTTGATAACGGTTAATATTAATGATGTCGTTTAGATAGTGTTACCTGATTTGATAAATGGCTAAGTATGGCGCGTAGATAAATTTACCCGTACGCAAAATTTATTTACACGGCGTTTTTTAAACTCGTGCAGTAGGAACAGCACGAGTTTAAAAAACGCCGTAGTTATGCGCGACATATCGCGACACGTGAAGTGACACGTCGATACGGGTTCTCATTCAGGCGCCCGCCGTCGATTAGGGAGGACGTACTTTACATTTTGGCGCGCACTCTATGAGGACTTGGTAAGTATTCAATCAAATTATGCAAACAGCTTTTCGTTTCGGATTATTTTTAAACCCTATTATGTTTTAGATAGAATAAAGTAGTCATTTTAAATTAATTTTATTTTTCATTGCAGCTAAAAATGAGTCGCGAGCGAAAACGGCGTAGTTCATTCATAGTCGAGAGGGCGTTGGTGAATGCTGGCATAGCAAGAAATGTTCCGCAGTGTCGAAGACGACTGAGTTATGATCTAAACACAGTAAGTACCCAATTTTTTATGATTTGTTTGAGTACTTATTTATTTATCTTGTAGGTTCACTTAGTAAAATACACAGCATAAATCTGACATCATCAAATTGTTTTTTTTTTTACAGTCTGCGTCTTGGTCAACTAATAGCAACACAAAGCAGTGTAAGTCAACATTAGAGCCAGCTTCTATCAGCATTGACACTTCGAAAGATTTAGCTTTTCCGGTTCTTGCCGATAGCTTATGCACCACAACAGATCACACTGAAACGACTGCATCTATTACTGCTGCACGTATATTGGTTGATCGCGAATTTAATATTACTTTATCTGCTGTACCAGTCATTGAAGAACCGACTTTGAATGATCACCAAGTTGAGAAAAACACACAATAGACATCACTTACGTCAGATCATGATGTACCGTCTACATCGGCAGGATCAAGTAAAGAACCTATCGTATCAAATCCAATTAAAAGTAAAGTTTGTAAAAGAAAATCCGAGACAGATAATATTAAATATATTAATTACGAATATATGTCAGATCAAGAAGACTTTTCTACTTTTTATGGTGACATAGATGATGCAGATAATTGGTCAGAAGGACAAGAAGGAATAACATCACAAGATGATTTGCTATCAGCGGAACAAAAAGTTAAAAGAAATAAAAGGTACACTAAAAAGGAATCAAAAGTCAAAGACAGCGATGCCAATACCGAAGATGATGTAGTCGGAGAATCTGCGAAAAGAATAAAAAAAACTAATTCAAGAAAAGAACGGTCAAATAATAAAAATTCTGGTCAACAATACAGGGTGGCCCAAAAGTCGCGGATCAAACGCAACTAGGGGTTAGGTGGGGTCATCAGCTGCAAAAAGTTGTTCTACGGGAGGCCCTTAAGGTCAACCCCTGCAGAGTTATAATTTATTTTGTGTTTTTATGAGAAAATTTACTTTCTTTTAACTAATTCTTATTAATATTCGAAAAAATCCACATTCTGTATCTTTTTTATAATTTTCACTAGATTGGTACTGATGAGTCCTTGCGTTAGACATGCTATTTATGGTTTTTTATTGGGTGTGTTGAAGATAATATTAAGTTTTACGATTTTTTTTTTCTCAAATCATAACTTTTTATTTACTTCGGAACCCACAGTGAAAAACCGAAAAATGACCCTGTATTACAAGTTTTGGCGCATTTAATAGGGATTCTAAAAAGGTATTACACATGGCTATGCGTGGCTTTGATATCTTTCAAGGACGATTATTCGTAGCAAGGCCAAAGTTAACCCAACCATAAAACTAGGTTAGGCTTATTTAAAAATAAACTGGAACTAATACAATTAATGACAAAGACTCTCTGCCTCTCTTTTACACTAACCATTTAATCCTTTGTCAATAAAAGGCCGGTTCGCCCGTCAGTTCAGGTAGCGATATCTTTTCTAGGAAACAAAAGGCCGGGCCGGCCGGGGCGGAGGCTGAGGAATGTGCGTGAGCATGTTTCTTTAGAATGTTTAATCAATGTTGTTATTGATACGGCAATTGCCGTATTATACGGTAATCAACGATTTTTTTTCAGATTATCCCTTAATAAAATAAAGGTAACTATATTACCACTTTGTATTTTTTTTAATCCTATTAATTATGCAGTTAATATCACCTTAGAAGAGCTAGTTTTGGCAAATTGTAATTTTAGAATATTTACTTTATCTTATTTATGGCAACACTCAACACAAAAATGTCAATTGTCAGTGTAAAGTTATGTCAAAGTTGTCAAGTCGTTAGATATTTGAAAAATTGTCGTCGTTCTGCAGTTTTTTGTCGAGTTTCTTCAACAAAGAATCTGGTAAGTTATTTTGTGATACTAAAACTTATAGTAAACTATATTCTTGTTATTTTCTTGTTATTTACTGTGCGTGAATGTAAATATTTGTGTATTTTTTGGAGTTTCAAAGTAGTGGTAAATAATTTGCCTTTGTCTGTTCACGTTTTGTAAAAATAACAATTATATACATAAAAATTGTCTGTTTATAATAAGGCCTCCTCCATTAGCAATTACATACAACTACTCCATTTTCACATGGGGGTAGGCAGGAACTAAAACTGGGTCGTCATATTATTTTTTTCTTTTTTTGTAGAATCAGCATGTCAGCGAGAAAGAAATTAGCGGAAGACGTGATTCAAAATCTTGTAGATAATCTTGATGATATTTCCGACTTGTCGGAATGTGATGAGAATGATGACCCGTGTTGGGGAGATTTTGTTTCTAGTCCTGCAGATTCCTGTATAAGTTTACCAGCAGAACAGGTCCTTGAAAGACGTCTAGAGGAAATGTTTGGACCAAAATCAATTACGAAGACGTTGTTCCAGGGACAGAAGTTATAGAGCAACAAAATGTCAATCTTTTAGAAATTTTAGAGTCGAGCTGTAATCACAATATTTCTCCGATACCTAGTCTAGATTTATCTTCTTCGATGTCATGCTTGCAACAAAGTATTCCGCTACAAAATCCTTTACTTACTGATCAGGACCTGCTTACAAGTGAAGAACCAGCCGATAGCTCTGCTTCTTTATTTATTAACACAAATCTGCAAAGCAATCAGTTAGCGTGTGTGCAAGACCTTGTGACTTCCAATGTTTCCGATTCTGGCAGATCTGAATTTATAGTCGCAGAAAGTAACTCGTCCACTCAACAAAGCCACGCACGCAGAGACCGAATTTTACCACGGGACTGGAAAACTGTAGCTGATCTCCGCACCATCCCTTTGTTTGATAAAAAAGCTGAGCCACATAAACATTACACTCATAAAACACAACCCATCTAAGTTTTTCAAAATTTTTTCCCCGATTATATTGTTGAAATAATTGTTGAGCAAACAAATAGATACGCACATCAAAAAAAAAGTAATCATTGGACACCCGTTTCTAGCGAAGAAATCAAAGCTTATCTTGGAGTTCTTGTAATGATGGGACTGAACCCGCTTCCGGACATGGAACTGTATTGGTCCAGTGATCCATTTTACAACAACGCCGAAATTTCACGTGTTTTCACACTTCAAAGATTTTAAAAAAATACTGAAAATTTACACCTAAACGACAATGAGATGTAGCCACCCAAAGGTTCTCCAAATTTTGACAAAGTCTACAAGTTGCGGCCTTTAATCACAGAATTAAATAAAGTGTTTAAAAATGAAATGAGTAACTCAAGCCGACAATCAGTCGATGAATGTATGGTTAAATTTAAGGGAAGAAGTAGTTTAAAACAGTACATGCCGAAAAAACCCATCAAAATGGGATTTAAAATCTGGGCAAGATGTGATTCTAGAACCGGCTACATGTATCAATTCCAAATATATACTGGCAAAGGAGACAATGTCGAAAATGAGGGTTTAGGGTATAATGTCGTCATGTCTCTTTGCAACGAACTGCCCCAAAATACACTAGCTTTTGACAATTTTTTTACAAGCTGCAATCTGATGGATGACTTATTCGAAAAAGGAATCTATGCAGTTGGTACTGTCCGAAGCGACAGGAAAGATCTTCCTAGTATCTTAAAAAAAGTTCAGCCGAAGAGTTTGAGGTTAGAGAAACACCAATTTGCTGCAATCACTGCTGGGCCAATTACTGCGATAAAATGGCATGATACCAGAGACGTGTCTGTTCTGACTACCGCTCACCAAGAGCGTGCCGTAGTATTTGTGAAAAGAACACAGAAAGACGGCTCGAGGCAAAATATTCTCTGCCCCGAGGCTATTGCTGATTACACCCTTACCATGGGTGGTGTGGATCACTTTGATCACTTCCGATCTTCTTATCCAATAGATCGAAAATCACGGAAGTACTGGATGCGATTATTTATTTTTATGTATGATTCGGCAATCATCAATGCATACATAGCATTTAATACAGCTCATGTAGTAAATACCCATTCACATAGAAATGTCCGCTTGAAATTAGCTCGCAGTATGATAGATAACTTTACAAAGAAGAAGAATAAGCCGATAGTGTTCAAGAACAAAAAAGGAGGTAACTTCGGAGTTCCAGACGAAACGGCTCCTGAACGTTGGTGTACATATGCCTGAGGAAATAGAAACTTATAAAAGATGTAGGTTTTGTAGCACCAAAAAAGAACAAAAGCGCTCGAAAATTCGTTGTTCTATGTGCGGAATTGCACTATGCGCCAAGTTATGTTTTAAAATGTTTCACACTGCTCAAAGCCAGAATTAGTCGGGTCAATATCATAAGTTCAATCCTAATCCATCCATTTTAGTTTTTACAATTTGCCAAAGTTATGTGCCAATATATTAATATTAAGTTAAATGTAAAATTTGATTAGAATAATTGATTGTTGAAATATAAGTTTAAAAAAAATACTTACTTGTTTTACCGGAACAGAAGGAAACAACTAGTATCGAAGCATAGAAATAAAATTAAACGGACAATGGTAATAATTTTACCACTTGCATCTTGAATATTGATGTTCTATATGGACAAAGGTAAATTATTTACCACCGTAAAAACACCCTCATCCCCTATTTTTTAAATATTTTTGTCACTAAAAATGAAATAAGGGATCATGATTTACCCAGAATCCATTGTAATTTTCTTAATATCATAAACAGGGACCCGCGTTTGTTTAAGGGTTATACGGCATACGGCAGCCTTCTCATTGCCGTATCACAAAATACGGCAATTGGCTATAGGTGAAACGAAACGTTTTTTTCCTAGCGTAATGAATGAAACGAAACGTACATAGGTACGAGTACTACCTACTTTTAGAAACAGAGCCGGGGAATCCCGGCTATCAACATTCAGATGTAACGCCGCATCGTGTCATCTCTTTCGCCCTGGTTAAAAATGAATAAAACGGTTGCTAATGTACTCCTACTAACATAAATTGTTTATGTTTAATGCAATGATATTTTAGTAAACAGATATGTTATGAGCGCGCAAATCGTGAAGACTAGAAAACGTCCTAATTGGGACGTATTGCCTTTAGTCTGTGCCACGCACGTCTACGAGTGATACGGTGCGCGCTCCTACGTAAATACCATCCAAAATGCCATCTTGTGTATTTAGAAAGTGTACCAATTATGATACCAAAGTTAATAAAACACAAGGGATCTCATACCACACGTAAGTACACAATATACTTCGATTTATTAATATATTTCAATTATTTTTCTAATATTCTGATATTTGGAGGTTAGAAAAAAAGAAAGAGATGGAAAATACATTTCTTGTCATAAGAACGACAAGGATGCGTGCACTCCGGACATAGAATAAAAGTACAGATGCGAATATTAGGCAGTATAGTCATCTTTTTTGAAGGGGCTATTCAGCGCTGCATACAGGGGCAAGTCCGAGCGCAAATGTCGGATGCGCAGCACGGCTTTCGGCCCGGACGCAGCACTTCCACCAACCTGCTTAACTTCATGGCACAGGTTATGCCGGCAGTCGACGCTGGAGTACAGGTAGACGCGGCGTACTTTGATTTTAAAAAAGCCTTTGACACCGTGGACAATGATGTCTTATTAAGAAAGCTGGCAGATGTAGGATGTACGCCGCACTTACTGCAGTTCTTTGTCAGCTATATGAGAGACCGTCAACAGTACGTGGACTACAATGGGTACGAGTCGAAGCCGTACTTCACCAGGTCTGGAGTGAGCCAGGGCAGCAATTTGGGGCCTCTTGAATTTATCATAATGATAAACAGCTTGCCGGAGGTCGTCAGACATGGCTCATGTTTGTTGTTCGCAGATGACCTTAAGTTGCTGCTCGAGGTAAGGGATGAGTCAGACTGTGAGCGACTCCAGGGTGACATTGATAGAGTGGTGAAATGGAGCCATGACAATAAGCTGTATTTCAACGTGTCCAAATGCTCGGTAATATCCTTTGGTCGTGCGCGCACCCCTGTCCGCTATGAGTACAAAGCAGAGGCGATACTCATGCAGCGAGTAACGCAAGTGCGGGATCTAGGGGTATATCTCACTCCAGATCTTACGTTTCGCGAGCATATCATTAAGATATGTAAGAGAGCGTACAGAAACCTCGGCTTTGTACTTAGGCAGTCACAGGGGCTCACTAATATTACGACTATAAGGGTATTATACGACGCTCTAGTCAGGAGTCACTTGGAGTATGGTGCTGTCATATGGGCTCCACATGAAGCCAAGTACTCTGTCATGCTGGAGCGCGTACAGAATAAGTTCACGCGTCACTTGTACTTCAGACTGTACGGGGTTTATCCATTGCACCCGCTGATGTACCCCACCCTGTTTGTACTGGGCATGGTCGGGTACAATGAGTTAAGGGTGCGACGACAGTTTACTCTTGTCGTCTATTTAATTAAATTACTCCGGGGTAAGGAGCACAATCCGGGAGTGCTTCAGTGCTTGCGGTTTTCTGTCCCGGACCGCTACGTGTGGAGGCGGCGGCGCCCGCCACTGCTGGCTGTGCCAACTGCCAGAACCAACCTGCTGGGCAAAGCACCTCTCACGCGAGCAATTCGTACTGTTAACGAAATTCAGAATAGGTTGGACATTTTTTCGTGTTACTTTAGTGAACTTGCAAGAGTAAGTTTATACTTAATATGTTACGAGAGCAACAATTAGTGTAATGTTATGTTTATTGTTTCTTGTATTGTTATGTTTATGTTAAACATATGTATGTTAATTTTCTGTGAAGATTACATTGTCATAATTATAAGGTTGTATTGTTTTAGTTATAAGTAATTTGGTGTTAATGTATTGTGTAGTTATTTGTAATTGTTAGTAATAGTGTTAATTAAAATGGGTAATATTATAAGTAGGCTTAGCTATCGCATTAGGTTTCTAAACCTGTAATGATAGTTTAAGAGTTGCAAATAAATAAATAAATAAATCTTTACAGCAGAGTTCTAGTTTCATTTTTAATAACTTTTCTTTATAATTTTGTTTGATATATTTAATTATAAATTAAACATGTCATATGCAAGAAAAGAAAATATTAATAGCTTATCGTTACCATAATATGTCACAGATAGTGTTAAAATAAAGCTACCATTGAGATCAGGCTACAAGAATGGATCGCAATTATTCGTAAACAAAGAAATGAATCGTTTATATTACTTTACTGTGTGACAACAGCGAGTTTGACTATTTACCGTCTTTTCTTCGTAGGTTTCCAACCACTGAGATCCGGCTTCAAGAGTGGATCGCAATTGTTCGTAAACAAAGAAGTGAATCCAGTTGGACGCCTTCAAAGAGCAGTAGAATTTGTAGCAATCATTTCAAGGCTACTGATAAATATACTTCAAACAAAGGTCGAACACTTCTCAAAAAGAACGCTGTTCCCGTTATAGACGTAATTAAAAGTGTAAAACATGAGTATTTCGCAGTCTACCCTACGATTTGCTCTAGCATTTGTTCTGACATTTGAAATAAAACCATAATCATTATTCAGCTTTCAGTATAATCTCAATCCGCTACTAGTTACCCTTTAATTATAACGTCGTTTGTATTTAACTTTTTTTAAAGCCTTTTTTTTTTTTGAGTATGGGAAATCATCAAATGACCCCTCCCGCTCTGGGTGGAGCAGAAGGGAGTGTCAGACTCTTACTGACTAAAACCCACCCGTGTTCCTTCCTTAGCCCTTTATGTACCAGGGCAGCGGTAACCCTTTCGGACGATCCCGCTACCCCGGCAGGCTTCGGCCCTGTCGGGCCCCGTCAACTATGCTGACATCTCTTTGAGGCGCGCGTGGAACACATACGCGCCGTCCGGCACGGGCCTGGTCCTGATCGGACGGAGAGCTACCCATTGCTCTCCGCCCGCAGGCCCGCGCCTACGGTAGGCGGGAGTCGTCACGCGGCTCCCGACGCCCGGAGCGTCTCCCTCGACGGCTGAGGCGTGAGGATCTCTCCCTCGCCCATCCCGCCACCTCCTTCGCTAGCATGACTGCTTCGCAGAAGGAGGTGACCGCCTCCCACTCCCTCTCACCCCGGACCATGGCTTGAACCAGGGCCGGACGCGAGAGGTCGCCGCCGCTGCCGATCGCCTCTACGAGGACACGGCGGTGCTCTGCCCAAGCGGGGCAGACCTCCACCGTATGCTCCACCGTGTCCTCTGGGCGATCCTCGCAGTGATGACACCCGGGCGTCTCCTCCCGCCTGATGATGTGTTTTTTAAAGCCTACCTCGATGGTGACGAGATTTATTTTACTTATTTTGTTTTATTTCCCAGGAACACATCAATATAAATATTCAAAACTCCCCGACAAGTCTCGACAAGGTCAGCATACCGGACATGGAAGATATTTTTGAAACACCAAGAAAAGCGGCACTTAAAAAACGCGTACGTGAATTAACATGTAAGAAAAAACTGTTACAGAAAAAAAAAAACAAAATACTAGTTCAACAAAATAAAAGACTGAAGAAACGTGTTGCCACCATAGCCGTGTTATTGAGAGATTTAAAGAGAAAAGATTACATTTCAAAAGAACAGTTTTCACAACTTAATTTAAAAACCGAAGTTCTAAATTTAATAAATAGAATCCATTTAAAGAAAAAATCAAAGAAGTCATATCGCGTAAAGTATCCCCCCGCACCCTCAGAAAATTCGCACTTACTCTTAATTTTTATTCTTCTGTCGCTTACAAATATGTAAGAAGTGTATTTGATACTGCTTTGCCACATCCACGTGTATTAACCAAGTGGTATGAAAACACTTCTTGTTCGCCTGGGTTCACGCAACAAGCCTTTGATATTTTGGAAAAGAGAAGTGCTTCATCAGGTAAACGTATAATATGTACCCTTGTAGCAGATGAAATGGCGCTTAGGCGTCAAACAATTTGGACTGGTAAAAAAACTGACGGTTTTGTTGATTTCGGTATCGGTTTTAGCCCCAGCAATGACATTGCTACACAAGTGTACGTCTTCAATTTAGTTGCTCTTAACGAAAGCTGGAAGTTGCCAGTAGGTTACTTTTTTATTAAAAATCTATCGGCAGAAACGCGGGCAAATTTAATAAATACTTGCATAAGCAAATGTTACGATGGAGGTGCTGATGTTGTGGCAGTCACATTTGATGGTTGTCCAAGTAACTTGGCTGCGGCTGAACTTTTAGGTTGTGATTTAAAAACGCCAAATAATTTAAAAACGAGTTTTTCACACCCTGGACTGTGCGTAAGCTAACATCGGCTCCACGTATTTATCTCATTTAAAAATAGTTAAAGTGATAAAATTACAAGTTAAAGTAGCTTCAGTTCTTACAAACTGTAAGCATCAGTGATTACAATAAAAGTACGCAAGAAATACACGAAGACATCAAAGGAAAATCATAATTACCAAGTGCCACACGGATCAACGAACATAATTCAAATTGTAAACAAATATCAGCTATCCAACTAGCAGAACCCGTTTTGTTTTGTTTACAATCAGGAAAGTTTTGATGGTTGAAGCACTAAAAGGGTACGAGAGTGATTAATAAGTGATTAATAAGGAAAACAATAATAAGAATATCATCTATAACGATTACTAAAAACTGCCAGTCATCTTGGTTTGATTCCTTACATCAGCGCCATCTATCTTCTTGTGGCGGAACCAGTACATAGTATCGAACCCAGTTCATTTATCGAATCCATCGAACCACTGATGCTTAGTAACACTATCGCCCACTAGAGGCCAGCACCAGTATCAGCATAAAGGATTGTTATACGAAATGGCACAAAATTCGCACACTTGCGCAGGTTGTACTCAAGATCTTCTAAATAAACTGCATCTCGTTTGTACACTATGCAACAAAGACTATGATCTAGAGTGTGCGAACGTCTCCATAAACCATTTTAATAAGATAATGACTCCAGATCATAAAAAAATATGGAAATGTCAAGATTGCCGATGCAAAATGCCCAAAACAGGAAATACCAATACTCCTATACGACCACAGACATCCATAATAAGCCAACGAATAACTCCACCCAGCGAAGAAAACAACGTAACAATTCGGAGGAAAACCTATCCCAACAATGATTCCACCACATTTGAGAACCTGACTTTATTGGGCGATACGATGTGCTCAGAAGAAGGAACCACCCCAAACATCAACACACAAGCTGAACTGTCTCTACACAACCTAAGCGAGATCATTATGAAGCGTCTGAAAGAGAATAATGAAGCAATAATAACCGACCTGCGTAGCACCATACAAACGGAAATAAACAAAGCTATTACGAAACTTGTGGATGACTTCGAACAAAAAACCAGCTTTTTATCAAAACAAAACGAACTAAGAACACAGGATATTGAGGAGATTAACACCAAAATAGAAAACTTACTGAAAGAGAACGAAAAACTAAAACAAGAAATATCGGAAATAAAATCATTATCCACATCCCCGGTAATCCAATGTATTGAAAGTAATTGCAAGAAGATAGTCATCTACGGCCTTACTGAATACTATAAAGAGCCTGAAAACGACCTGCATAACCGAATCATTGAAATGTTTCGCGATATTCTACAAGTGGACCTGATGGGTTACGTGGAGAATATGTACAGATTAGGCAAAAAAAACACTAATACCCGACCACTAGTAATAGAATTAATAAGTAAAAGAATGGCAAAATACATCAAAAACAACAGTCACTATTTTCAAGGAACAGGATTATCTATATCTGAATTTTTGGACGAGAATTCACGTAAGAAAAGACAACAAATGCGAGAGGAAATGATAAAGGCAAGAAAGGAAGGCTTGCATGCAGTAATAAGAAATAATCAATTGTATGTGGAAGGAAAAGCTTTCATTTTAAAAGATGAAACACATAAAAATCAACCAAACTACATAGCAAACGAGAAAAACATTAATTTAAAAACTTCCCCCAACACCCGCCAACGAGATTCAACAGCCAGTAATGAAGACCATAATAATTACTCCTTTCGAAAACACAGACCAACAATTTAAAATTTTATTTCAAAATATCCAAAGTCTCTTTAACAAACAGCATATATTAGAAACCTTCATCGTAGATAACCCAATTTATAATTCAATATGTATATCAGAGTCCTGGTTGCCTAAAGAAAAATTAAGCTTGATCCAATTTAGCGGATATAAAATAGCAGCGTCATACTGCCGCAGCACGCGAGGGGGAGGCGGCGTCTGCATCCTCCTGCAAGACCATATCGAATTTAAAGAGATAACTGATATAACGAATATGTCCGTAGAATATATTTTAGAAGTGTGTGCAATCGAGTTACCCAAAGAAAACATATTATTAGTAACAATGTATTGGAATAGAAGAGAGGAAGAAATATTTATTAATCAGGTAAAATGTATCTTGAATCATATAAACAATAAGTATTATAAACTTAACATAATTATAGGTGGAGACTTTAATATAAATATCTTAGAGAAAAATGTAAAAACTAACCAATTCTTAGGCCTAATGCTAGAATATAAACTCACGCAACACATAAAAACACCCACACGAATAACACAAAATACATCTACATGTTTAGACTTGATATTTACAAACACTAACACAAACCAAATATATACAACAGTAGAGGAACTAGGTTTTTCAGACCATAGCGGAACTATTATACACATCACCACACCAACACCACATTTAGCTGCACAAACAACTTTGTATGTTAAAAAAAGATTATATAACAACGCGAATATTTTAAAGTTTAAGTCTAAATTAAAAGAATACGATTGGAATAAAATACTACCTAAAAACCAAAATATAAATGAGAATTATAAAGCATTTCATGATACACTAATAAATATCCTTAACCTTTGTATACCTATATGTAAAGTCAAATTAAAAACCAAATTAAAAAAATACTGGCTAACAACGGGCATTAAGATCTCCTGTACAAACAAAAGATTGTTAAAAATACTCACACTTAAAACAAAAGATCCTATCATTACAAATTATTATAAAAACTATGAAAAAATATTAAAAAAATTGGTTACTGAATCAAAAAAGATGCAATATATAAATAAAATAATAAAATCCAATAACAAGGTAAAAACCATGTGGAGTATCATAAATGAGAGAACAAACAAAAAACATAAAAAAGAACATACTAATATTAAATTGCAAATAGATAACGACCTTATATCCGAACCTAAACAAATAGCCAACATTTTTAATAATTTCTTTGCGACCATTGGAGATAACACCGACAATTCTTCTGGTAGCACACCGGGTACCACCTCTGTACTAAATCCCACACAGAACACGATGTTTCTTGGCCCAATAGACGCTTGGGAAGTAAACAAATTAATAAAAAACTTGAAAAATAAAAATAGTCACGGGATTGACGAAATACCACCAACGCTTCTAAAACAATGTGCAGATGAACTCACGTTACCGTTTTATCTGCTACTCAACCAGTCATTTGAAGAAGGTATCTTCCCTGATTTATTAAAAATATCTGTAATAAAACCAATCCACAAAAAAAAAGCGAAAACAGATCCTAACAACTATCGTCCCATAGCTCTCTTACCCTCAGCCTCAAAAATCTTTGAGAAAGCTATGTGTGACCGTATTTATACGTTTTGTGAAAAATATAATATTTTTGATGACTGCCAGAATGGCTTTCGAAAAAACCGTTCCACAACTCTGGCAGTCTACAAGTATATCCAAGAAGCACTTAACATTATAAATAACAAGAAATACGCTGTTGGAT
This sequence comes from Apamea epomidion, assembly GCA_947507525.1. Lineage (NCBI taxonomy): Eukaryota > Metazoa > Arthropoda > Insecta > Lepidoptera > Noctuidae > Apamea > Apamea epomidion. The sequence continues at coordinate 1,623,039 of OX382239.1, forward strand.
TATTATTAGATATGACTAAAGCCTACGACAAAGTACAATTTGGGATATTGCTAAACAAATTATACGGAATAGGTATACGCGGAAGGGCTCACGAATGGCTAACGTCCTATCTAAAGAATAGGGAACAATTAGTAGAACTAGAATACTTTGACCATAAAAATAATGAAATTAAACAAATCCGATCACATAGTAAAACAATTAACGCCTCAATCCCTCAAGAAAGCGTAATAGGATGCCTTTTATTTTTAATATATATTAATGACCTACCTAAAATCATAGAAGGGCCATGTGTCCTATTCGCCGACGATATATCCATATTAGTCTCATGCCAAGACAATGTAAATATAGAAAAAACCCTTATTTCCATTCTTACAAAAACTTGCAATTGGATGAACGAGCATAACCTCGAGATAAACTACTCCAAAACAAAATTAATAACTTTTCACCCTTACCAAAAAACTCCTTTAACTTTAGATTTTACGTTCAATGGCTCAAAATTAGAAACTGTTAACGAATTTACATTACTCGGACTAGTTATAGACACACACGTAAACTGGAAATCACACATACAGAAAACTCACTCAAAGATTTCTAAATTCTCATACGCCCTCCGTGAAATAAAAAAGACCACCAATTTTCAGACAGCCCTCACCACCTACTATGCTTATGCCTATGCATGGCTTAGCTATGGTGTCACTCTTTGGGGAAACAGTACAGATGCACAAATACTGTTCACGCTGCAAAAGAAATTGGTCAGAATCCTGGTAAACATTGAGCAAACCGATAGTTGTAAACCTTTCTTTCAAAAACACAATATTTTAACCCTTCCGTGTATATATATCTTAGAAACATGCAAATTTGTGCGAAAACATCACGAGTTCTACTCAAAACGTGAAGACATCCAGTCGCGCTATCTACTCAGACACCGATCTAGGCTAAACATACCAAGTTCTCGACTAAAAATGCACTCAAAAAGTCCCTATGTAATGTCCATTAAAGTATATAATAAACTACCCGGATCAATAAAAAACGAAGAAAAACCTCACACATTTCTAAAAAAACTAAGAGATTTTTTGTTAAAGAAAAGCTTACTACTCATTAAATGAATATTTAAGTGATATACATATAAAGTCATAATTTTAGTAGTCAAAATTAAATATTTATATTATATTTATTAATTATTACAAGATCTCCCAATAGATACCTATTTATATTCTATATTATAAATACCTACTATTAGTTTATCTTAGAAATTACCTACCTACTGTATAATAATTATAATTTACAAGTGCTTCCTCTCTCCTAACTCACTTATTTGCTGTGCCCGACAGGGTCCATGTGATCTAATTTTAAGTTTTACCACCTAAGTCCTACATGTGGAATGCAATAAAGTATTGAGTATTGAGTATTGAGTATACCCTGATTGCGGCATTGAAGTTGCTGTATTTTTGGATCCATGCCATATGATCAAATTAGTACGCAATACCTTCGAAGCAAAAAAAGTTATATTTGGAAATAATAATGAAGAAATAAGATGGAGCCTAATTGTTGCTTTAAATCAACTTCAAAAAAGTCAAGGATTAAATTTTGCCAATAAACTCTCGCAAAGACATTTTCGAAACGAAATAATGAAAGTTAAATTAGCCACACAGCTATTAAGCAGAAGTATAGCCCGTGCTTTAGAACTTTGTGATCAATTAATAGTATCATCCAAAATTAAGAATACCGAACCAACCGTAGAGTTTATCTCAATCTTCAATGATTTATTTGACATTTTTAATTCCAGGTCATCAGGAAAATATGATTTAAAAAAACCCAATAATTTAAATAATTCTGCTCAAATTTTAAGTTTTTTAGAGAAGGCCAAGGAATATATTGTATTATTACGAATTTACAATAAAACAAAGCGTGTAATAAGACAAAGAATCATAATAAACATATCCAAAAAATCCATACTTGAATGCAAATCTAAAACCGGCTTTTTAGGATTTTTTATTTGTATTCAAAGTTTAAAACATCTTTTCACCACCTATGTAACTGCAACTACAACATCAGGGCACACCAGCATTAGAGTACATAGCAACTTACCGAATATCTCAAGACCACATAAAAAACATTTTTTGGCGTAATCAGACGACAAGGTGGTAATAATAATAATCCTAACACAGTACAATTTAAAGGATTGTACAAAAAAAAATTCAACCGCCTCGAATTACGCAGCGCCATAAGTGGAAATTGCATTCCTATGGAACATATCCCTATACTTACATGCTCATCGTCAGGTATTGAAAATATTAACTCATCATCAGGGCTTCGTGCTTTAGATTTAGACGAAACTGAAAATATTTTAAATAACCCTACATCTAGTGACAAAAATTGTGAAAACAACGTAAATATTCTTTCTTAAATGTTGAATAGTGAAAATTGCTCAGAGTCAGTTAAACAAATAACAAGTTACATTTCTGGTTGGATTGCACGAAAATTAACGAAAATGATTAAGTGTCAAATATGTGTTGATACATTATATACCAATCAAAAATTGTGGTTCCACAAGTTGGTCACAATCTGAGACATGGGAGGTTTATGCTATGCATCAGAAGACTTGTTTTCAGTATGTTTAAAATCTAAAACTGTTATAAAATCTCATTTAAATGAAAACGGTACCCATTTTGTTAACAATCAGGATATTGAGAGACTAAAATGTAATATTTTAAAAACTTTTTTAAATTTTAACGTATTTAACTCAATTCTGGATCATTCCAAAGACCAAGCACCTGCTTTTATTTCTAAAAACTTTCCGAGCTTTCCGGAAAGGTACCAAGAGGTTGAATGGCAGGGTCAGTATGCCAGTGACTGTAGGCGAGTGTAGTGAGCCTAAGGATATAGCTAACCTATTTAAAAATCATTTTAAAGTTGAGTCACCGCTTGCCGACAGTTCTGTTGCCGCGAATGTTGAGGCCGTCACTGTCTGTGAGAACCCGATTGCGTTTTCTGCTAAAGATGTGAAAAATATTATTAATAACATGAAACGCGGTAAATCTCCGGGTAGTGACGGACTCAGCATTGAGCACCTGCAGCAAGCGGGTAAACATTTATTTAGAGCACTGGCTATGTTCTTTACTTTCTGCATACGTCACTCGTACCTACCATCTAAGATGACGGAAACTTTTGTTGTGCCTATAGCAAAGAATGTCACTGGTGATGTAACTGACAAGAATAATTATAGACCTATCTCCCTGGCTACTGTCTTGGCGAAGGTCTTCGATGGTCTTCTGGATGCTCAGCTCAGCTCAGCAAGTTTATTAATCTACACGATGCCCAGTTTGGATTTCGTGAGACTTTGTCAACAGAAAGTGCTATATTGGTATAGCACACAGTCGCTTACTATGTTGATAGGAAAACACCCGTATAAGCTTGCTTTCTTGACCTATAGAAGGCCTTCGACCTGGTCAATTACAATAAGCTCTGGACTAAGCTTGGGGAAGTCGGGGCGCCTGCCGAACTCACTAAAATATTTTCTTTTTGGTATAACCACCAAAAAAACTTTGTCAAGTGGGGAAACACATATTCTGAATGATATTCACTTAAGTGTGGAGTGAGGCAAGGGGTCTGACCTCTCCAAGACTTTTTATTCTGTACGTCAATCAGCTGATATGTGAGCTCAGCAACAGCCATGTCGGATGTCATATAGATAACGTTTGCGTCAATAACATCAGTTACGCGGACGACATGGTGTTGCTGAGTCCATCTGTCGGTGGACTAAGGAAGCTGTATGTATCTGTGAGGCCTACGCTGAGTCACGGCTTAAGGTACAACGTTGGAAAAAGTGAGTATATGCTCATCAGAGGTCAATAATAAACAACCTGATTATATACCACCAGTTTACCTCAACGGGGTATCTTTGAGTCGGGTCTCTCAGTTTAGGTATCTGGGGCATGTTGTGACCGAAACCCTGCATGATGACGCAGACATTGAGAGAGAGCGGAGAGCATTGTCGGTGCGCGCTAACATGTTGGTACATAGGTTTGCAAGGTGTACAGCACAGGTAAAGATAACTTTGTTCAGAGCCTATTGTCAAAGTTTTTACACCAGCGCTCTATGGACCAACTACACGCAGCGGGCCTACAATGCTCTCAGTGTACAATATAACAACGCCTTTAGGATTCTGGTGCGACTACCTCGATTTTGTAGTGCCTCGGGGATGTTTGCCGACGCGGGGGTTGAATGACTTTTACGCTACAATGCGCAAAAAAGTCAGCTTCACTGATTCGCCGAATTCGAGGGAGTGGCAACGGAATCCTACGGATGATTGCAGAACGACCAGATTCGGCAGCCGTGGGAAGGCTCATCAGGCTGCATGTCACCTGATTCTTTAAATAATCAATTTTAATGTAATTTTAGTCCATTTAAAATTATTTATTTTTATTTAATTTTTGATTCATTTAAAATTATTTAATTCAATGTCATCAAATTTATTTATTTTTAATTATTTATTTAAATATAATTTTAATTTATTTTCAAACATTTGGGTCGATTTTTATGTACTAACATAGTTTTAAGATAATGTAATTCTAACAAAATATGGACATTTAAATAGCCTGAATTAAACGAATTTTATTTATTTTTTATTTAATCATCGCATACATTTAATTAAAACTATAATTGATAAGTACACAACAGTTCGCCTTCATTCCGCTCATAAAAATAATCCCGAAATAAAAAAGCTCTCTAATGCCTAGGCCGCACTCATCGCGATAACGCGAATATTCGTGATAGCACGATGTATGTAGCCGAACATTCGCGAATACTTCGCGACTTCGCGCGAAGGCGAATACGCTTCGCTCCGCTGTCGGTAAAATGTCGCAGATCAAAGGGTTTTATCGCGATGCACTTCGCGTACCCGGCCACACTTCAGTCGGCCGGCAGCCATCGTACGAAGCGGATGTGTGCAAGTTTGTGTCGCCAACATGGATTGGAGTAACGATAAAATTTTAAATTTTATCGCACATTACGAGTCTGAGCCGATTATATGGAACCCAAAACATACTAGCCATAAAAGAAAGGATCTCTGCCACGGCGCTTGGGTGCGAATAAAGAATAATTTGAGCTGGGCATGCACAGTTGAAGATTTGAAAAAAAAAACGCGACTCACTTATGACCTATTATAGGCAACATTTAAATAAGAAAAAGAAATCTATTAAATCTGGTGCTGGGACAGACGACGTTTATAATGTCAATTGGTTTGCTTTTGGCGCCTTAAATAGCTTTCTACAGCCTATATACGATTGCAAGCAGACTATTCATACACAGGTAAGAAATAACAAGAATAATTACTTTTCTGAGAATTTATTTATTTTTGACTAATCACATTATTAGATAATTTATCTATATAAAATAGTTATATCTAACCTCTGTTTATTAATTACTAATACCTAACCTCTTTGTAATTTATTAATCAGTTCACACAAAAAAACATTAGGTACCTATTATAAATTAACGATTAACGAGAAGTTGAGCAAATTTGTCCCGTATGTTTGTTGGTGTTGAAGCATTTCTTCTCGCTGTAGCTGTCATTGAGCGCAAGGCACCACCGTCAACGGATTGTTCATTCCTCCATGTACCAGGAATCACATTGTCGTTTTCAATCCTATCCATAAAGCCTGGTGGAGTGTAATAGTTATTAGATGTCTTACTATCCCTTAAAAAGTTATGTAGTAAAATGCATGCCATCACAATATTAGAGGCACGATCCGGTTGAAGTGGTATAGGTTTTCTTAGCACTCGAAAAATAGCAGACATTACTCCAAATACATTTTCCACAACAATTCTAGCTTGTGATAATTTTTTATTGAAAATTCTCTTTAAACTTCCTTCTGGGTGATCACCTGGGTATGGTTTCATTATATTTGTATGTAGTGGGAATGCATTATCTGCTACAAATACATAAGGCATTGCATCGTCGCAACCAGGAAACGGTGATGGAGTTGGTAAATTAAGATCACCTCGACTTAATCTTCGGAATAGTAAACTATTCCGAAACACACCCCCATCACTTATTCTTCCCTGACATCCAACGTCTGCAAATATGAATTTGTATTTTTTATCAACTAATGCTAATAGTACAATGCTATATGTATGTTTATAGTTGTAAAATTCAGTTCCACTGTGATGCGGTGCCAATATAACTATATGTTTCCCATCCATAGCTGCCACGCAATGTGGAAACACGTTATGGAAATCATCTTCTTTTTCTAACCACTCTTGCTCATTTGTAGGCATCTGAAAAGAAAATTATATTAGATATTTTTCAACAGGTTTACGAAGAAGATGAATAGGGTATGACAGCTATAGCCGCTGAAGAAAGTACAAATAAGTCCGTAGACGTATTGAATACTCATCAAGCCAAAAGACCCCGTCAGGATTTTGCTTCAGAATTAAGCAGTGCCAGACAACAGATGACTGAAGCTTTCAACCATATTAAAAATAATAATTTGAATGACGAATATGAAATTTTTGGCAAATTAATAGCCAGTAAATTAAGAAAACTGCAAAATATTAATATAAAGGAAATTTTAATGAATGATATACAAAACATTGTTTTTAAAGCATGCATGGTGGACAGATTAAATGATACGTCTACAGTATTACCTCACTCCTTCCTACAAATACCCAATTTACCTTATCAGCCGCACCATACACCCAATCAGTCACACCAATCTCCCCAGTCAGCATATAGCCCGCAATATCAGTCACCTCAATCATCATTCCGCCTACCAAACCAGTCACCTCACTCACCATACAGCCCGCAACATCAGTCGCCACAGTCACCATACTGTAAACCAAACCAGTCACCTCACTCACCGTATAGCCAGCCAAATCAGTCACCCCAGTCACCATACTCACCATACACCCAGCAACACCTATCACCCCAGTCACCATTACCACACAACGAGCCATATCAATCGCCCCAATTATCAGAACCGATACCATCGACACCACTTCAGTCTGATGACCAAACCTCAATGTCCGTTCATAATATTAGAGTACTGCCACCGAAAAAAGCTTCGCAAATTATAATATCGGAATCAGGTGAAATAACCTTTGTTGATGATTGACATTTGTTAAAATTGTTTTTTATATCTGAAATATAACATAATAATATAATTTCTTTTGACATACGACTTTTATTTACATACCTTAACTGTGTCCTCTAAAACCATTAGGATGGCTTTGCTGGTTTCGTGAAGTATTTCGGATATAATTTGATGGGACATTTTGAATAAATAATGCAGGCTTCGAAAGCTGTCCCCTGTAGCTAAGTAACGTAGTGTTAAAGCTAACCGTAATTTTGTTGGAATTGCTTCTCTGAAATGTGTGTCTTTTTTTGTGATTAGTGGTGCCACTTTTTGTAGTAATATTTCAAAATCCGTCGAAGTCATTCGAAGAAAGTTGAAAAATTGGGCAGGCTCGGCAATTAAATCAGAAAACATGTTGTTTATAAAGTCTCTGTGAACAAAGTTTAATACATTAAAAACACATTTCTATTTATTTATACCTATTAATTAAAATGTTAAAAGAAATTTAATTTAATAAAGGCTGTCCACTTACGTAGTTCTTGATTTGTGAATAGCTATCGTCCACTGTCGCCTTTTTCTTGCTTTCATTTTGTTTTTTAGATGACACAAATGTAAAATATAATTATTCGCTGCCATATAATATAGAGCAACCGTGGCGTCCATTTTGAGTTTTGTGTTAGTTTATCGTTGGTTTATCGCAATGAATCTGCGAGCGATGTAATGTGGCCACGCACCTTCGCTGTAGAGCGAAGTCACGAAGCTTCGCGGCGATTGTTATCGCGATGAGTGCGGCCTAGGCATAAGAGACAGAAAATAAATAAATTAAATCTTTTCGAAGGTGTATGATTATTTTTACAATATATATATTTCTTTCTTTTTAAAACGTGTTTTATTTTTCACCTTTTAATAGTGTTTATTCGTTACATAGGCACAAATCCCGACTGCAAATTCTGTACACGCGGTTTGTACTTTCTGCCTAGTTATGTAATTTGTTAGTCTATGATGCCAACGTGCGGTGATTGGTGGCCCGAATAATGTTGGTTTACATTCACGCGCAATTGACAACATCTAGCTGTCACTTTTTTTCTTATTGGTTTTATCAAGCTATCCTTTTTACTTGTAGTGAAATGTAAAATGAATGAAAAGTGTGAATGTGTGCTGCCTCTCGGCGCGGAACACTTTTTTCTGTTGTTTTGTAAGTGTATAACATATCTGTTTATTAGAATATCATTGGTTTAATGTAATAGTCGAAGTCGAGTATGAAGTATGAGACTTAGGCACCTCGCGCACTAGACGGCCACGACCACGACCAGTGGCCGCAACGATCAGATTAACTAAAGAAACCATATAAACGTCGCGCACTTAGCCGCAACGGCTAACTGGCCGCACACCGGGCCGGCACGACTAGTCGTTGCGACCAACTTACGTATAGTTTGCTATTAGCGCTCGCGCACTAGATCTGCGACCGTCAATGCGGCCCGCCTGCGGCCAGCCATTCTCAGTGTCATGCGGACAGTTCGTGAGTGAACACGCTTCGTATCGTTCCACAACCAAATACGACGACGTTTTTTCTGCGATGAGTTTTGATACAGAGTTATTTATTAATGAAATAAAGAAACGACCGGCAATATGGAATTTAACGAGTGAAGAATACAGCAATCGTATAATAAGACAAAGATGCTGAGAGGAAATGGTTGAATTATTTACTACCAATGTTTTTCTATTAGCTTCATTATATAAAAAGAACAATAAAAGGAATAAATATTAACGTACCAGCCTTTGCCTTTAGTCTTCATAATGTGCACATATCGAAATGTTGAAATCTATGCTTAATTTTATCGACGGGAAAAATATAAAAATAAATCTAAGTATTTTTTTAATTTTTTTATGAAATTTTTAAAAATTTTGTTCGCTACTGTGATCCCAGTGTGAACAAAACGGTGTAACTTTTAAACTTAACTATCTATCGCGATGAAACAAACTTCATAATGATCGGAAGTAATTAGGCGTTCTCATAAAATGAAAATTGTGGAAAAAAAAATCTACCCTCAATTGAAAATAAACATGTTCTTTTTTTTTTTAACACTCTCCCTGCCATGGGGTCCGCAGGCGGGTCCCAACATATTTTATACAGGACGCCAGGTCTATTTTCTAGAAACTTGACTGGGAGGCCACGGGGTCTGCTGGCCGCCCCCAAATTAACTTATTTCTAAGGCCATCCCTATTTTGTTATGATTTATTACTGCACGCCAATCATACAAATCGTCAGTATGCCGCCGGCAGGACCCGTGGCCTGCTGTTAGCGCATTTTAATCATTTAATCATTTATTTATTGCATTTCATGTTGTTTACAGGTTGTTACATTATGATAGTTCCAAACAATGAACCCTGCTAGGGCACAGCAATGTATAGGCGATAGGTTTTAATTAATTTAACATGCTATCATTATTCATATAATTTGTTAATATAGATTAATTTAAAAATTATTAATTATTATTATACATTATGTCATTCTTATAAACTAAATAAAATAAATAAATTATCATTTTCACATTATAATCTCATACTTACTACAATTTATGTCATTTGCAATGAGCCTAAATGTCATTATTATCTCAGTTAATTTAATGTCAATAGATTAGTTTTACATTATAATATGTCACATTTTCAGGTAAAATAAAATAGAAAGTAATCACTAAAAAATACAGGAATGAGGTAGTAGCGGACTGGTGTTTTATAGAGTACCTAGTTATGTATGTGTAATGTAATGTAGTATGTAATGTGTGTAATGTAGTTTTCCCGCGCTTTTGTTGCAATTACGCGTCCGTGCATAATATTACGTGAGTTAACATGTCAGACGACTCGGATTTCGATCCTAATTACATGCCAGAGTCAGACAGCTCCCTTTGCGATACTAGTGATGAATCGTCGAGTAGTTGTGACAACACCGTCGTCAGTGCCGATTCTCAAGGACACTCTCGACGTACTGACCAACGGCCATTGGCGGCAAGTACTTTGGATGAAGATTTTTCCACACAGCAGTCAAGTAATAGCTGGGAGTCACCAAATAGTTTGCACCTGAGACAGTTCCCGCTTCGTGCCACTCCAGGACTGAGGAACATTTCCGAAGATTGTAAAACTGAATTGGATTTTTATTCGATGTTCGTGGATCAAGAAGTTGTGAACTTGATGGTAACTATGACTAATTGTTATGCTAATAAAATTAAATTGACTCGAGTATTCCTACGTTCGAGTAGACTGCGTGATTGGAAAGATTGTGATGAAGAGGAAATGAAAAAATTTATTGGCTTGTTGTTATGGATGGGCCTAAAAAAACTGCCTAAGATTGCAGACTACTGGAGCCGTAATATTTTGTACGACAATAAAGTTGCTAGTTCAACAATGAGTCGAAACCGTTTTGAGTTGTTACTTCGTTGCTGGCACTTCGAGGATACATTACACTATGGATCACAAAACGGTGGCGATAGGCTTCTCAAAATAAGACGTTTGTTAGAGCTAATCGTAACTAAATTTGAAAAGTACAAGATACCAGGGGAATATCTGACAGTGGACGAAACCATGATGGCGTTTCGTGGTCGTATTATCTTCATGCAATATATGCCGGGAAAAAAGCACAAATACGGCATAAAGCTGTTCAAAATTTGCGATGACGATGGCTACACATATAATTTAATTGTTTATGAGGGTAAGAAAACTGTACCTGATCGAAATTTGTCTAAAACTGTGGTCATGAATCTTACTGAGAAGTATTTAGATGAAGGAAGGTGTATAATTACAGATAATTATTATACAGGTGTAGATCTAGCCGAATCCCTTTTACAGAGATCTACTCATTTGATCGGTACGCTCAGAAAAAATCGAAAAGGGTTACCGAAAACCGTCGTACAGGGAAAATTGCAAAAAGGTGAATTAATTGCCATGCAGAACAACCAGGGAATATTGGTACTCAAATGGAAAGACAAGCGCGATGTTTTAGCCTTGTCTACTAAGCATACAGTGGGTTTTGTCACAGTAACTAGCAAGCGAAATAGAAGAAAAACTTCCTTGAAACCTACAGTAATCGCAGATTACAATAAACATAAATGTTCTATAGACTTGTCGGATCAGATGGGCAGTTATTGTAATCCGTCCAGGCGCAGTATCCGTTGGTTTCAAAAACTGGCGATGGAACTATTGCTAACCACATCTGTAGTAAATGCATACTTGATTTACAAGGCCAAAACAAATAACACCAGCAAACGGTACACTATTACCCAGTTTCGTGAAAATCTTTGCACCCAATTGCTAAATTTACGAGAACGCACAGCTAATTCCGACAATCCATTCGAGCACAAATTCGGAAAAATTTCGTTATTTGACAATCGCAACCGACTGGTGCGTCGTAAGTGCATCCATTGCCACGACAATTTACGTAGACAAGGAAAATCAAGTCTGGAAGCAAAGAAATTTACTAAGAAGACTAACACTGTTTGCCTTATGTGTCCTACACAACCCAGCGTTTCCGCGTCTTGTTTTGCCAATATTCATACAAAAAAATAATGTTTTTTTGTACTTGTTGATTTGCAAACTGTAATAATTATTATAAAGGAGTAAATATAGACTGATTTAAAACAATCAGTCAACAAATGCTATAATTTTTTTTTTTTTTTTTCAATTAAAGGAATTTTTTCTCAGAGGCCGATAGTACAGTTAGATTTTTTCTATCTGCAAGCCAGAAGGTAGGAAAAATGTTTGAATTTGGGGGGTCAATGCGGGTCCCACGGCCTGCTGGAATGATTTTGCAATTTAGGTCACAGCCTGTTAAGATACATTACATTGGGGGCCGCCCGCGTACTCCATGGCCTGCTGGACTCTAAAACCCTAATATATTGCTGGCAGGGAGAGTGTTAAATCAGTTGTTTTATCATAAATTTTTACAATAATCGCAAAATTTCTCAATAAGACCCCGCCATTACCTACCTTTTTTATTACTTTAAGTTATTCTTCATCGTATTAGCTACCCAATAGTTAAAATTTTATGTTTTTAACTCAATCCCAACATTTCTTATCAACTGTCAAAGGCCCAGCGCACAGCTACGCACTATTGTTTAGCAGGTAGATAGCCTTTTTTTGTGAATTTTGTTGTGAATGTGCGCGAGTTGGGGTGGGGGGAGGTAGGGCCAGCCGAAGGGACCTTGAATTGTAACGGGTAGGCATAGTCGCTCCGAATTATTCGCCGCTGCTACGTGTTTCGTTCGCTGCTACCTGAGTTTCGTAACTTTCGTTTGCTGCTACTTGATAATGCCGCGTTTAAGTGAATTCTCCCCAGCACACATTGCCGACATTCATTTTTAATATGGAGTGGGACGAGGAAGTGCCAGAGCTGCGCGCGCAGCTTACATAGCTGCGTTTCTTAACAGGCAACCAGTGCCATCTGCTCGCAACTTCCAAGAAGTTCACAGAAGGTTGTCGATCACTGGACTTGGATCGAATAGAGATCGTCGCGAGCCGCCTCAAGTAATTATTGATGCGTCTATTGAACAAGCAGTACTGAGTGATTTGTTTGCTGATCCATCCATAAGTACTAGACGACTGGCTCTTCGTCACGGAATATCACAAAAATCAGCGTGGCGCATTTTAAAGAAAGAAGGATTGCATCCTTATCACTACCAAAGGGTGCAACATCTACATGAAGACGTAGACTGGCGTCCAAGGTGTGTGATGTCTACTTGGATTCAAAGACAAACCAGAACAAACCCAAACTTTCCGAAAACCATACTATGGATGGATGAAGCGACATTCACTAGAGACGGTATTACTAACAGCCGAAATTTACACAGATGGTGCCATGAAAACCCGAAATTGAAACGGTCATCGACTTTTCAAGTAAGGTTTTCCGTAAATGTTTGGGCTGGTCTTATCGATGACATGTTGATTGGGCCAGTTATGTTGCACAGAACGTTCACCAGTGAAAGATTTGTAAGTCTATTGACTAACGAACTACCTCAATGATTAGAGGATGTACCGCTGGCTTTGCGTCGAAGGATATTTCTGCAGATGGACGGATGCCCTGCAGATTATGCTACAAATGTAAGATCATTTTTAAACAACAATTATCATGATAAATGGGTCGGCCGGCAAGGACCTGTAGGGTGGCCTGCGCGTTCACCCGATTTGACGCCCCTTGATTACTTCCTATGGGGGACCATGAAGCAACGCGTCTACAGTATCCCCATCAATAGTAAGGCCGATTTGCGTGACCGCATAATTAACTGTGCAAATGATATTCGCAATGATCCCGAAATGATAAGGAGAGCGACACAACAAATTTTAATTCGCGCGGCTTTATGCCTACAACAACAAGGTGGACATTTTGAGAACCTGATGCATTAAATGTTGTGTAAAATAATAAATGGTTTTAATTGAACTCTTTTGTATTAATTATCATCCCAAATAAACCAACCTTAAGAAACAAATGGTGCGTTCGGCGTCCCATCTTTTAACACTTGATAGAAAATGTTATATTTGAGTTATAAACATGCAATTTTTAATATTGGGTAGCTAATACGATGAAGAATAACTTAAAGTAATAAAAAAGGTAGGTAATGGGGGCGTCTTATTGAGAAATTTTATGATTATTGTAAAAATTTATGAAAAAAGAACAGATTAAAAAAAAAAACATGTTTATTTTCAATTGAGGGTAGATTTTTTCCACAATTTTTATTTTATGAGAACGCCTAATTACTTCCAATCATTATGGAGTTTGTTTTATCGCGATAGATCGTTTAGTTTAAAAGTTACACCGTTTTGTTCACACTGGGGTCACAGTAGCGAACAAAATTTTAAAAAATTTCATAAAAACAAATTAAAATATACTTAGATTTTTTAAATATTTTTCCCGTCGATAAAATTAAGCATAATTTCATCATTTCGATATCTGCACAATATGAAAACTCACACTGTATTGTAAGTACCTACAAATTACATGTTTGTAGGAATAAAATATTTTAAATTTTTATTTGCCCATAGATTCATACAAAGTCTCGTATTATTTTTGCTCTTAAGGTACAGTTACACATGCTAGTTAGTAGCACGAAAGCATGCTACTATTGAGCAATTGCTACTTAGTGGTACGTGTGTCGAAACATTGCTAATAATGAGCATCAATCAAATCAAAGACCTTGAACAGAGATTGAGTGAAGCCCAAGAGACACTATCTATGTATGAGTGTATCAAGGTCAGTAACCAGGTTGCTCGCACCAGTAATCTTTTTGATGAGTTGGTAGGTAGTAAGCCAATATCAGTGTGTGAGCCAGCTGTAACGATTGATTTGACTGGTGATGATACCATACCATTATGTCCTATCGTTATGAGTCACAACAAATTAAAGAAATATATTAAAATCAAGAAATTTATTAAACGGTCACAGAGAGCAATAAAAAAACAAAAACTCTTAAAATTAAACCTTTCGCTTAGAAAGGAACGTGTTGTCTTATCAAAAAGTTTAAATATTTGTAATATTGAATTAGATAAATGTAGGGAGAAGTATGATACTGATATCCAGCTCCTCTATAATGATATATTACACAAGGAGCACTTGCTGAAGGATATTTATGAAAACTATGAAACTTCACAACAACAACTAAGTGACCGCTTGTTTGAGGCTGGGGAACTACTGGATTTGGTGAGGAGCAATGCTGAAAGGTTTGAGTCTCTGACTAATGATCTTTCATGCAGCTATGCTAACCAACCACCACCTCTTCAGCCTCAACCTGACTTGTCCCCTCCAGTATTGGCTCTTCCAGCAGACACCCCACAGATAAACAAATCAATATTCTTTTCTGACGAGTTAGGTTCTGGCTTTGGAACAATTTTACTCAATTACCTTAGCCATAGTTTTACCAATCATAGTTATCATAACATAAGTTTTAACCAAATGATTAAAAGAATTGCCAACACAAACCTGGATCAATATTCTACTATGGTTTTGCTATTAGGTAATAGCACTAGTATTACCAGAAAGGACATAGTGGATGGTGTAAACACCTTATTAGAGTTAAAAATAGGAAAGCTAATGTTGTGTGCTTTTCCTTACTCTGATACTTTATCAGATAATGAAAATAATTACATTTATAAGTTGAATAATACTATTCACAAGTTGACATGTTGTCATAGTAACAAATTATTGTATTTTGACACTAACAAGTTTGTTAGTGGTTTTAAGTTAACTCAGAGAACTTTATCTCTGTCTGGGCAATGTAGACATCTGATTGCTATGTTGATAGCATATAATATTAACGAGGTTATAGCTAATGTAACAAATTCTAGTATTAGTGACAAATCTGTGTTGCATAGTTTTACTAACAACATTGTGATTGATTGTGAATCATCATATTGTACAAAGGAGGCTCCACCTACAATGGCAACATCCTTGGAGGCCACTACCAGTCAGATAGGGTATTTCCCTCCTGCTGGAACTTATACGGGCAATCTAGACTCTCCAGTTGTAGTTGTGGAGCTATCTCCTGATAATAATTTAAACTAGTCAGTGAGACAACAGAAGTTACCCCTTCAAATAACCAATTATTAATACAGAATAATAAAAAGGTATCTTCTGGCAATATAATTAATAATACTAAGAAAGTAAAGGGTGTGCAACATATTTTAAAATTATTTAATCAAAATATCCAAGGTTGCGCTTCTAAATTACTGGAAATAGAATTGTTTTTGGAAGACACCAAGTTTGATGTCATTTGTTTAACAGAGCATTGGTTGAAAGATTATCAAGCAATGTCAATTAATTATGAAAATTATCGTGTAGTTAGCCATTTCAGCCGAAAACGTATGATACATGGCGGGTCATTAATATTACTTAAAAATTCTATTAAATCTAAAGAACGTAAAGACATCATCGGGCTGTCTGTTGAACACATGATTGAATTGTCCTGTGTTGAGCTCGATAAGCATGTTATAGTATGCGTATACAGACCTCCTAGTTACCAGAATCTATCGGTGTTTGATTCTGTAATGGAAGATGTTTTAAAGAAGCTTAGTACTAGTAGTAAGTCAATAATCGTATGTGGCGATTTTAATATTAATTTATTGGAACATAACTCGAATACTGTCAGATTATTGAGTCTTTTTGGGTCATTTGATTTGTCCAATGTGTTTATGGAACCAACCCGAGTGACAGCTTCTTCTGCCACTTGTATAGATAATATTTTTTGTAATTGCGATTACATACACAAACGAATTGTAGATAAGTTGCCATCTGATCACAGTGGACAAATAATAACATTTAGCTCCTATAGGCCTTTACAAAAAATTGAAATAAGGTTTAGGCCAATTACATGTAAAAATTTAGAGAAATTAAATAATTCTTTGGCCAGTAAATTATGTGATCAGAGTTTTAATAATATAGATGACCCCAATGAGTTCTACGCCGAGTTCTTTTCACTATTAAACTCGCAATTTTATGACACTTTTCCACTGAAAACTAAAAGTATTTACACAAAGTTTTTATTCAGTGACTGGGCTACTCCAGGTATTCGTAAAAGCAGGGAAAAACTTTTTGAACTGTATGGCTTAAAGCAACATATGAAAAATACGAACTTTCATCAGTATGTTGCAAAATATTCAAAAACTTTTAAAAGGGTGTGCCAAAGAGCTAAAGCTCTTTATATAAGCAATAAAATAAAATCAGCTGATGATAAAATAAAAACTACCTGGCAAATAATAAATAATGAAACAGGTAGGAAAAAACAGCGAAATAGTGAACTTAAATTAGAGACTGCACATGGCCCCATCAATTCAGATGTAGAAATAGCTCAGGAATTTGAAAACTTCTTTGCTAATATTCCCCTTAAAACTACTGAAGCTTTAAATTCTTCCCCCAGGCTTTCTGCTGCCTTACTTAAAAGGAACGTAAAGGCATGCCCTTCGGAGCTTAGGTTTCAGCATACAAACCCCCAGGCTGTTATAAGAGCTTTTAAAGATCTTAAAATTAAATCAACAGAAGATCTCTGGGGTATGTCTGTAAAAGTATGTAGATCTCTCATCGAAACCATTGCGCCCTATTTAGCTTTCATATTTAACACCAGTGTTGACCAAGGAGTCTTTCCGGATCTTATGAAACATAGTAAAGTAGTACCATTGTTCAAATCCGGTGATAGTAAAGATCCCAACAATTATAGACCTGTGTCAATTCTGCCAGTTCTCAGTAAGGTGTTTGAAAAGTTGATGCTCAATCAAATGTTACGTCACTTTAATAAAAATTACATCTTTCATGAACACCAGTACGGCTTCACCAAAGGGCGTTGTACCACTGACGCCGGTGTTACCCTAATGAAGAACATTTTTAACGCCTGGGAAGAAGCACAAGATGCTATTGGAATCTTTTGCGATCTCTCTAAGGCGTTCGATTGCGTAAACCATGAAACACTTCTGATGAAACTCGAGCACTATGGGATTAGGAAAACAGCACTTGACTTGTTAAGATCATACCTGAAAGATAGAAAGGTTAAAATCCAAGTAAATGGCGTAAACTCATTGGGTTCTGAAATGACAATGGGCGTTCCTCAAGGTTCGATATTGGGTCCATTCCTCTTTTTAGTTTATATTAATGATTTACCCCAATTACTTCAAAATCAACCGAAGATGGTGTTATTTGCAGATGACACATCATTGATCTTTAAAATAGACCGACGGTCACAAAATCTTGACGACGTGAATAACTCTATTCTTCAGGTCCAAGATTGGTTTACGGTTAATAATTTAGTACTTAATGAAAAAAAAAACAAAATGCATTAGATTTAAATTACCTAATGTTAGAAGTAGCGAATGTGACATCGTATTGAATGGCCAAAAATTAGAATTTGTTAATCAGACAGTTTTCCTAGGAATCACGCTAGACGAGAAATTACAATGGGGACCTCATATAACATCTATTGCGGGGCGGCTAAGCTCGGCCGCATATGCTGTTAGAAAGATAAGACAATTAACAGACGAAGAAACCGCTCGCTTGGTCTATTTTAGTTACTTCCACAGTATTATGTCATATGGCATTTTACTGTGGGGTCGGGCTGCTGACATTGAATCCATTTTTATTTTGCAAAAGAGAGCTGTCAGAGCCATTTACAATCTACGTCGCCGCGAATCTCTTAGGGAACTATTTAAAAGGATTAATATTATGACGGTACCTTGCCAATTCATTTATGAAAATATTATGTATGTAAGAAAAAATCAACATCTTTTTAATAAAATAAGTGATAGACATAATTTTAATACTAGAAATAAAGATAAATTAGATCAACCTTTTTTCAGATTATCTAAAGTTCATACATCTTTTATGGGGTACTGTGTTAAATGTTACAACAAAATACCTTGTGAAATATTGCAATTAAATGAAAGAAAATTTAAAACTTATATTAAAATTACACTTTGTAAGCAAGGATATTACAAATTAGAGGATTATATCCAAGATAAGAATGCTTGGAAACATGCTGGTCTTGCTCCATAGGACAATCTCTAGAGTCTAGACAAAATCAAACTGGTTGCTAATGTAATTGTATAATTTATTCTTTTTTTTTTTTTTTTTGACATTGATTTACATTCTGTAATTACTTGGGGTCACACCCGGACTTATTACTCCTTATTTATTTATGAAAATCGTCTACGTTTGGAATGTTTGCGAATATGTGAGCACCATGTATCTATCACATAGTTGATCTATATGTCATGGTTACATTTATCCATTTTAATTCTTTTACCTATTGTGGTATAGTAAGTTTATTTTTGGGTGCATCGTCTTCACATATAATTATATAAATAATGTATGCAATATATTGTAAAACATTTTAAAAGAGTAACGGTGGAGTTTCTTGCCCATTCTTCTCCATACGAAAACTACCTTTTGGAAGGGGCGACTAGAATCAATTTTATTCTAATTTTATTTTTGACGTTCAAAAGTGCCTTTTATGTGCCTATTTGAAATAAATGATTTGACTTTGACTTTGACTTTGACTTTGCATGCTAGTTTCGAGTTTGCTCAAAAATCGACGGTCGTGCGATTTTTGGGCATGCTACCTGCAGCGCGGGTGGAAGGGGGCGTGCTTATAGCGTGTGTGAACAGGTTTGCTTATTGAGCATGCTAGTATCGATCAGTCGTTAGCAGCAGGTGCGCGTGCACAATTTCGCGCTAAAAAAGAGTCTCGCTGGGGCGATGAAAAATCGTTGAAAGTGATTTTATATCGGAACAATGAATGCCTATGGAATCCGCGCATACCAGAATACAAAAACAATATTGCAAGAAATAATGCATATCAAGATATGTTAACCAACATGGACGATCCTGCTTTGACTTTGAAAATTATAAAAAATAAACAAATAAAATTTGAGGTCTGTTTACCACAGCGAATTAAAAAAAATTGAGAGTTCCAAGCGATCCAGTTCTGGAACCGCTACTGTGTACAACCCGTCCACATCCTGGTTTCACGAAATGCATTCTTTTCTTCGAGACACTGACGAGTACAGGGACCCTATTTCTATGGATTTGGTGAGTTTCGATTTTTAATAAATAAAAATGCACTTAAATGTTAGTAAAACATAGTTATTTAATATCATAGAATAAGTACAGCATTTTCTATTCATTCATTTGTATCATATAGGCAGAACAATGAAATGATGATGGTGAATTTATATCATATGACATTGCCACGGTACTGCCTCTGTAGTTTCAAAGAGCTGCGCGTAGGTGTCTCTTATTGCTTCTGCCAGTCGAGAAGTGTGGTTACTGTAGCGTGTAGGTGGTAAGCCTTCTAAAGCTCTTTGCAGTTGTGCCCTCCATGATCCTGGTACCACAACACGTTGTTGTATATCTTCAAAGTCGACGCATCTTTGTGTGATGTACATGTCAGATGTTTTCCGAAGCCAATTGTGTAAAGAGCAGGCAGCTAATGTAATTCTATCAACATTTTTGGGGGCCATATCTATGGCATCCATAAGAACTCGAAATCTTGTTACTAAAATACCAAACGCATTTTCAACGATTCGTCTGGCTCTCGATAAACGGTAGTTAATTTTTTTTTTTTTGAAGCGTTGGAGTTGTTCGATTGGGTTTCATAAGATATGACTTTAGAGGAAAAGCAGCGTCTGCCACAACAACTGATTGGTCTGGTAAATTGAGAGTATTATTTTCCAAAGCTTGTGCTAAATTCGATTTTTGATAAACACCTCCATCAGAAGCTCTACCATTAGTCCCAACATTTACGTATGAAAAACAATAGTCATCATCAACTAATGCCAGAAGTATAATGCTATGGGCGCCCTTGTAGTTATAGTAATCAGAAGTATCATCAGGAGCGAGTATATTTATATGTTTACCGTCCATCGCCCCAATACAACCAGGAAAGTTCCATTTAGTTCTAAATCCGTGTTCAATGCGTTTCCCATCTTCATGACCGGGAATCTGTAAAAAAAAAAAACAATAAATATGTGTAGTTGATATTTTATAAACTTAGATTTTTTTTTTACAGATACAGGACAGAGAAGAGTCATCGCAAGATTCACAACCAAGTGATCCTGTTTCATATTCAAACTCGTTGACACCGCAGTCGGTGAACGTGCTATCACCCTCCCCTCCTCCATCTACAGAAGATCGATCACAATCGCGTTCATCTAATAACAGCACATCAACACGACGTAGAAAGAGAAGCTTACAAGAAGAACCCATTACCTGTGCGCTCGCTCGTTTAGAAAATATTTCTTCTGCTATAAATACACAGTCTAATTGCGATGAATTCCATTATTTTGCTCTAAATGTTGCAGCTCAATTGCGAGCCCTACCATTGTACGAGGCATTAGATGTACAAAATGAGATCCAAAAAATTCTGACTGCAGCAAGACGCCGATACCAGTACTCAAATTTGTCTCCCATTACACCTGTCACTTACACACCTCCTGCTACAAATATACAAAGAATGACTTTCATACCCCCACCTACTACAAATACACAAACTTTCATAACTTCCAATACAATCACAAACGCAGTCACTTACACACCTCCTACTACAAACACACAAACAATGACAAATACACAAACAATGACTTTCATACCTCCCAGTACAAACACAAACACAGTCACTTACACACTTCCTTACGCGTTATCCCAATTAGATTCTACCGTTCCCGAAGAAGATTTGTTGAACAAAGCATGGAAAAGGTTAAGGCACGTGTTAAGGCTAAGAACATAAATTTTGTTAAAACAAACAATAAATACTTGATCTTACTAATAATTACTGGTTTACTTTACTTACCTGCATATAATCCTTCAGAGCATTGTATATTGCATCGCACACTTCAGGTAAAAATAGAGCTATCGTAGATCTTACAACTCTGTGAAGTGCTTCTAATGTGTATAACGAATCTCCAGTTGCTAGATACCTCAATGTCACTTCTAATTTCACTTTTGATGGAATAGCATTTCGCATGTGTGTATCTTGTTTCTTTATAGCGCTTTCAATTTTAGATAGTAACCAGTCAAACTGATGCGGTAACATGCGCAAATGATTTTTGTAACCATTAATATCTTCTTCTCGCATTTCGACTAACAATCGAGTACTTGCTCCAAGTTTTTCTCTTCTACTTAGCCAATCACGGACCCAAATCTTCCTATTCCTTGTTTTTTTCTTTCTATCTGAGAGAAGTTTTTGGACGCATTGCAACGCCACCAAAAGAATAATTCTATTTAACTCCATACGAATGGCTGTTTGATTGTCCATGGTTTTGTTTGAACTGACAGAGAGCACGCTATAAAATGGGATGTGTACCGGAGTGTTTGCTTTGAGCATGCTCTTTCAGGAGCATACTTAAAACTAGCATGCTTATATCTAGCAAATGTAGACAAGTGCAGAGCATGCTCGAAACTAGTATGCTAATGAGCATACTAAAAAGCATGTGTAACTGTACCTTTACACTGTAAGTAGCATTGGAGCGGCTTCTTATTCGTCTTGTACTTTGGTGGTTTGGTGGTGATGAAATTATATTATTATAATCCACATCCTCGTTACCGTCTAAGTCTCTTATGATGTTATGAAGCAGACAACATGCTTTAATAATGCGACAGGCATTTTCTGTGTTTGTTTCTATTGGTTTCTGCAATATACGCCATTTTGACGCCAAAATACCAAATGTGCATTCAACTGTCATTCTTGCTGAAGACAGTCTTTTATTAAAGTAATCTCTTTGAGGCGTTAACGTACGCTGTGGATATGGCCGTAGTAAAAAGTGTTTTAATGGATAGGCCTTATCAACTAGTAATAAATTCGGCAGATTAATATTGGAACCGGGGAGACATGACGGGTTGGGTACATTGAGCTGTTGATTTTGTAATAAACGATTGAGTTTCGAAAAGTGATAGGTTCCACCATCACTCTGTTTGCCTTTGCCACCAACTTCTACAACAACAAATCGTTTTTTAGCATCTGCTACAGCTTGTAAAACTACAGAACACAATTTTTTGTAGTTATAATAAGCAGATCCAGATTTTTTAGGGCATTTTACTCTAAAATGTTTTCCATCTATACAGCCGAAACAATTAGGAAATTGCTACATGTTTTCATAATCGCGTTACACTTTAGTTGTTGCTCAGTAGGTTTTGGCATATGTTGACTTAAAAGACTTTTCCATATAGGATCACAAGTATCATAGACCATTTCAGCTATGGTACTTTTTCCCATTCGAAAACTAAATGCTAGCGATCTGAATCCCATACCAGTCGATAAAAATCTGAAACAAATAAGTAGGTAATATTAGTCAAGTTTTTATCTGTACTGTACTTATGTAACATAAACTTGGTTTTTCAGTGTCTCAAATAAAAAAGAAATGGAAGAACGTTAAAGACCATTATAAAAAAGAAATAAAATAGGTTCCGGCTATTAGATCTGGAATGGGAGGCGAGTCTGTAACATCTTCTTGGCAGTACTTCGAATTAATGACGTTCTTAAACGATGATATAATACCAGAACCAACAAGAGGAAATTTAGACAGTGATAATGACGATGAAGGTGATAACGATAACGTATCTGAAGACATGGATCGCATGACTGATATGTCACAGGAAAGCGCCACTACAGCATCATCTTCATCCAGGCGTAAAAACAAATCAGCGGCAGAAGTGAGAGAAGAGTTTCTTGAATTGGAAAATAAAAACTTAAGTTGTTGGAAACGAAATATGATAATAATAAAACAACTGACGACATAGAAAAAGATGGTGATTACCACTTTTTCATGAGTCTTGTTCCTCAAATGAAAAACTTCACTAATATTCAAAAGTTAAGAATACGCAATAAAATCTCGACAATAATTTTAGATGAAGCAGAAAGGTGTTCTTATATTCCTAGTCCTAGTCACTCACGCGATTTGTCCATTACTCGTTCGAGGGCTTTGACTCCTAATACATATGGGGATTCTTATATTCCTAGCCATTCACGCGATTTGACTTCCACTACTCATTCGAGAGATTTGACTCCTAAGTTGACCTTGAGAGGTCGTGACTTAACCGGACTATCCTGTGGTTGCCTTAAGAAATCTTAAAGCCTCCAGCCAGGGCTAAAACTAATTAAAACTAGGCGACTGCACGCTAAGGGCACCCCCTGTGGGGTACGAACCTCGGCTTAGGGCGTCGCTGGGAGAGGGCAGCAAAGGGACAGGCTGGATCGAATTTATATTTTTAGTGCTTTGATGAGCACGGCGTTTCCTAAGACTATCTCTGAGAAGAAAGGCCGAAACAAACTCAGAGGTTACGGTCGTCGTGAATTTACAATTAATAGCTCAGCTGCAACGCGAGCTGGCTCTTCATCAACAATGAAGGGTCGGGCTGGTGGTGAATTTACTTGGGGACGTCGCGATGGACCCCGGCGGCGGGGTCGGAATGTCGGTTTTTTGTTCTTGTGAGCTGTGCTGGTTGCCCTATCGCTCTCCTGGAGGAGGGTCATCGGGGTCACCGAGTACATGCCTTGGACGGCGAAGCTTACTGATATTGGAGGGGGTGTATTTTGCGGCCGCGACA
Source organism: Apamea epomidion (assembly GCA_947507525.1). NCBI lineage: Eukaryota > Metazoa > Arthropoda > Insecta > Lepidoptera > Noctuidae > Apamea > Apamea epomidion. The sequence continues at coordinate 1,647,180 of OX382239.1, forward strand.
ACCAGAGGGTTGCGGTGCTTGGCGGCTGTGTCAAAGAAACGCTTGGAGAGGCGTTTCATGAACTGCTGGATGGTGGGGATCTTGAGATCAATATGGAGGATCTCGTTGCGAACGAACCATGGGGAGTTTGTGGCCTTGCGGAGGAATCGGTTCTGTAGTGTTTGCATCCTATGTGTCGAAATCTTTTTTTTTTTTTTATAGAATATGGCATCTCGTAGTTGACCTTGAGAGGTCGTGACTACTTAACCGGACTATCCTGTGGTTGCCTTAAGAAATCTTAAAGCCTCCAGCCAGGGCTAAAACTAATTAAAACTAGGCGACTGCACGCTAAGGGCACCCCCTGTGGGGTACGAACCTCGGCTTAGGGCGTCGCTGGGAGAGGGCAGCAAAGGGACAGGCTGGATCGAATTTATATTTTTAGTGCTTTGATGAGCACGGCGTTTCCTAAGACTATCTCTGAGAAGAAAGGCCGAAACAAACTCAGAGGTTACGGTCGTCGTGAATTTACAATTAATAGCTCAGCTGCAACGCGAGCTGGCTCTTCATCAACAATGAAGGGTCGGGCTGGTGGTGAATTTACTTGGGGACGTCGCGATGGACCCCGGCGGCGGGGTCGGAATGTCGGTTTTTTGTTTTTGTGAGCTGTGCTGGTTGCCCTATCGCTCTCCTGGAGGAGTGTTATGGGGTCATCGGGGTCACCGAGAACATGCCTTGGACGGCGAAGCTTACTGATGTTGGAGGGGGTGTATTTTGCGGCCGCGACAACCAGAGGGTTGCGGTGCTTGGCGGCTGTGTCAAAGAAACGCTTGGAGAGGCGTTTCATGAACTGCTGGATGGTGGGGATCTTGAGATCAATATGGAGGATCTCGTTGCGAACGAACCATGGGGAGTTTGTGGCCTTGCGGAGGAATCGGTTCTGTAGTGTTTGCATCCTATGTGTCGAAATCTTTTTTTTTTTTTTATAGAATATGGCATCTCGTAGTTGACCTTGAGAGGTCGTGACTACTTAACCGGACTATCCTGTGGTTGCCTTAAGAAATCTTAAAGCCTCCAGCCAGGGCTAAAACTAATTAAAACTAGGCGACTGCACGCTAAGGGCACCCCCTGTGGGGTACGAACCTCGGCTTAGGGCGTCGCTGGGAGAGGGCAGCAAAGGGACAGGCTGGATCGAATTTATATTTTTAGTGCTTTGATGAGCACGGCGTTTCCTAAGACTATCTCTGAGAAGAAAGGCCGAAACAAACTCAGAGGTTACGGTCGTCGTGAATTTACAATTAATAGCTCAGCTGCAACGCGAGCTGGCTCTTCATCAACAATGAAGGGTCGGGCTGGTGGTGAATTTACTTGGGGACGTCGCGATGGACCCCGGCGGCGGGGTCGGAATGTCGGTTTTTTGTTTTTGTGAGCTGTGCTGGTTGCCCTATCGCTCTCCTGGAGGAGTGTTATGGGGTCATCGGGGTCACCGAGAACATGCCTTGGACGGCGAAGCTTACTGATGTTGGAGGGGCTGTATTTTGCGGCCGCGACAACCAGAGGGTTGCGGTGCTTGGCGGCTGTGTCAAAGAAACGCTTGGAGAGGCGTTTCATGAACTGCTGGATGGTGGGGATCTTGAGATCAATATGGAGGATCTCGTTGCGAACGAACCATGGGGAGTTTGTGGCCTTGCGGAGGAATCGGTTCTGTAGTGTTTGCATCCTATGGATGTGGCGGGGCTTTGTATGGGCAAAGACTACGCAAGCGTAAGTCATTATGGGACGGATGCAGGCTGTATACAAGCGCATTTTGCACTTGAGTGACAGCTTGCTGCCTTCGTTGAGGACGGAGTGGAGACAACCGAGAGCGAAAGCGGCGCGCGAACGGACCGTCTTTATGTGCTCTGAGAAGGTGAGGTGTTGATCCAGGATAACACCGAGGTATTTGGCTCGCTTTTCCCACGGGATTGGCTTGCCGAACATGGTGATGGGCGGAGGGGGGGTGGGTTGGAGTCTGGGTTTCAAATAGAGAACCGCCTGACTCTTATCGGGGTTGACTTCGATGCGCCATTTCCTGAACCAAGCAGCCAACTTGTTGACTGCGGTTTGGAGGCGAAGCCGTATTTGGGTGTGGCTGCGACCAGTGTAATAAATGGCTGTGTCGTCTGCGAACAGAGCCAGATGGGTCTTAGCGTCCTTTGGGATATCGCTAGTGAACAGCGTGAAAAGGAGTGGGGCGAGTACAGAGCCCTGGGGGACTCCTGCTCTGATGAGGTGGGGGGATGAGAGCGCTCCTTCGATCTTGTAGCGGAAGGTACGGTTCGACAGAAAGTCTCGTAGGATGAGAACGAGCCGGTCTGGCACACCGAGTTGGTACAGCTTGAATAATAAGCCGTTGTGCCAGACTTTGTCGAATGCTTTCGCTATGTCGAAGTAGATAACACCTGTCATCATGCCGCGCAGGAATCCTGAGTGGATGTGTTCGGTGATGCGGTGGACTTGTTGGACACAAGAGTGTTGGGTTCGAAAACCAAATTGCTCGTCTGGAAAGAGGCCCTTTGATTCGGCGTAGACCCTGAGACGCTTGTAAATAAGCCTCTCGTAGATCTTTCCGAGGACTTTGAGCAGACTGATAGGACGGTAGCTTGTCGGTTCGGACCTGGGCTTTCCGGGCTTATGGATGCCAATAACTGTGGCTTCTTTCCACGATTGTGGGAAAATGTTGTTGCCCATGGCGCCATTGAAGATGGTGGCCAGTAGCAATATAAGGGGGGCTGGGAGGAGCTGGATCACTTTATTGGTGATCCCGTCCGAACCGGGGGCCTTTCTGGGTATGAGACCTTTGATGATATCCTGCACTTCGTCTGGAGTGACGGGAGGCAGAGGATTTTCAGGGTCTTCGACGGGCGGGAGGGAGGCTCGACGTTCGACTTCCGCGTCGACCTCTGAGAGGTGAGCTTGGTCTACTGGTTGAGTGCTGGGTGAGCATTGAGCTTCGAGGCTGATGGCCAGGCACTCGGCCTTTTCATCATCATCGAAAGCGATGGTTTTATCAGGGCGGACCAGGGGTGGTACGGTGACTACTTCGCGGGATTTGAGTCTCCTTTGAAGCTCCCAGAAGGCCTGATGGGTGGGCTCTAGTTCGCTTAGCATCTTATTCCAGCTAGCTTCACGCCACTCCGATAAACGAGACTTTACAGCACGCTGCAAGTAACGCATATGGGCTTTGTTAGCGTCGCAGGGAAAGCTACTGTAGGCACGAACGGCCGCGTTCTTCTCATTCAGCAGTTCACGCACGTCGTCAGGCAATTTCCAGCGACGGTCGTCCGTCACTAGAATTTCCCTAGAACAATCGTTCATGACTGACTGCACGTGTTCCGTGAATGAGTCGATCGCGGCCGTCGTGTCTGCGATAGAGTTGAAATGACCGGGGATGGTGTCCAGGTGGGGGGATGTGGTGGATTTCAGGCATTCCCTTACTTTCCTCCAGTCCGTTACCACTTTTGTCAGGGGAGGTAGGTCAGGATCGGTGAGACCAGAGCGAGGGGCCAATCGAATGATGATTGGTCGATGATCTGACGTGAGCTCTTGAACTACTTCTAGAGAGTCTAACCGTAGGTTGACTTTCTTCAGAAGCACTATGTCCAGGACGTCAGGGGTGTGGGAGGGGTCGTGGGGAAAGTGAGTGGGAGTCATGGGGCCTATGACGTCGAAATTGAGCAGGGGGCAGAGGTCAAAGAGCTGTCTGCCCCGGGTGTTGACCGTGACACTGTTCCAAGCAGTGTGTTTAGCGTTGAGGTCACCCGCTATGATAACGGAGTCACTCAAGCCAAGAAGGGTAGAGAGGTCATCAGACAGAAGCTGTGGGTTCTCTGGAGCGGTAGAGGGAGGAAGGTAGGCCGAGACCAGCGTGATCGGCTGGTGGCCTGTCATGCCTAATCGGCAGATTGACACTTCGAGTCGTGAGAGGGGGGGAGGGTCCATAGGGATGCAATACAGAGCCTTTTTGTAATAAATTAGAGTACCGCCCTTGTGACACCTCGTCCTGTCATTACGAACCAGACGAAAGTTAGCAATTGCGGGGCTGCGGTGGTTGGGCTTGAGGAAGGTCTCTTGGACGAGAAGGATGTCGATTTGATGATCGCGGAGGAAGGTGGCGATCTCATCTCGGTGTGGTCGGAGGCCGTTAGCATTGAAAGATGCCAACTTGAGGGATCGGGGTTTCGTTCGCGTTACTACGGTTTTATCCATTACGGTTTTGTAATGAATGATGTTAGGGCTTGCGTAATCTCCGGGTACGCGTTGTATATCGCTTGGATGCGATAGAGGTCGCCGGAGGCCTTAGCGGCAGTGATTTCCTGTGCCATTTGCTTGGCACGGGGAGTGAGGAAAGTCAGGAAAGTGCTGCTGATTACGTTGAACGGATCAAGAGCCGCTGACTGGGTAGAGGTGGTGGGAGGGGGGGGAGCTAAAGCGGCGGGAGCGGCTTTAGGAGCGGGGGTGGGGGGCTTTGGTTTACCCGCTAAATATGATTGTAGCGAGGGGGGGCAAAGTCGGGGATCCGACCTTGCAGGGGTGGGTGAGGGTGAGGCTGTCACGAGAGCGGGGAAGGCGCTCTGGTGGTTCAGCATGTTCCATGGACTAGGCCTGTGGGGGCTTAGTCGCTCGGGGAGCTGGGTCGAGGGGTATTGGGGCGGAGATTCCCTCTGTTGGCGGGCGTCTGCACGCTTGGCCAACTTAGGGGAGGAGGATTTAGGGGCCTTAGGGCAGCCACGGTAGTTGGCTGGGTGCCCTGTTTCGCCGCACAGTACGCAGCTGGGGGGTTCCTTGCAAAGGGAACGATCTTTGGGACGGGGGCAATCAGACGTGCCATGCTCACCCAGGCACTTGACGCACCTGGGTTTGGCATGGCAGTGTGCCTGGGAATGGCCGTAGAGCTGGCATCGGTGGCATTGCCCGACGATGCCGCTCTTGCGGGGTTTCTCGATTATGAGGCCTGTGAGACCACAGATCGCCTTAATCTTGAAAATAGGGTGATAAGATTCACCCTCTGCAGCGGGACAGACCACGAGGATCATGTCGAATGCAACTTGCCCTCTGGCACGGTGCATTCGGTGGACGTCAGACACAGGGATGCCCTGTGCCTGGAGATCGGCCTTGATATCCGAGACGGGGATTTCCTTGGGGATCCTGCGGATGACCACTCGGGTCTGACGTTCTTCCGGGAGGGAGTAGGTGTGAAAAGACACACCTCTCTGCCGGAGTAATCGGGTTAGTTCCCTGTAGTCTTTCGACGTAGGGACTATTACTTTTATACCCTGTTGGGTAGATTTAGCATTGGTGAAACCGATCTTGAGATCGGTGCACCATTTTGAGACGTCCGTCCACTTCCCTTTGTCCTGAATGAACACAGGGGGTGGCGGGGGAGATTTCCGAGGGGCGGAGGGGGTGACGTCAGCGCTGTGGCTGGCGGTCGGAGTGGGGGTAGCGGCGCGAGGGGCGCGTGGGGCGGACGGGGCGGGGGTAGCGGCGCGGGCGGCCTGGGAAGCGGGGGCGGAGGGAGGGGTAGCGACCGAGACAGGGGCCGCTATTTTGATGGGAGAAGAAGTTTTCTTCTTCTTCCGCATACTTTTTTTCCCTGACGCCAGCGTGAAGCCGTCGTCATCGGAGGAAGTGGCTGAGGAGGAGTCGGAGACGAGGAGGGAATCCTCGTCCGAAGAGACGTGGGCGCGTTTGCCCGAGGCCTCTTCAGCGTCCATTGGCGCTGGGGAGGTGGGCGACTCAACTGGGGAGGTGGGCGACTCAACTGGGGAGGTGGGCGACTCAACGAGCAGGTTCGTTTTGACAGTCGTGGCGGGGGAGGTAAGCTGCAGAGCAGCTAATTTGGAGCCATATTTGGCGAGGAAGTCGGGGTCCTTGAGGAGGACCTCCTTTAGAAAGATTACTATGGCATTGTCTGCCATAGTCTGGGGCGGGGGAACGGAGTTTTAATCCGTGATTTTAGAAAAAACCTATACCTAACTCCCCGGGTGGATGGGCCCGGGGGTGTGTACCCTCCCTGTCGGGTGTAGACAGGGAGGTGAGTGCCTAAGGGTGAGCCCTAAGCTTGTAACCCGTCGCCAGTCTTATTGTGCGAACGGGGCCCTAGCCAGTCTAGCGCGAAGGGTGTAGAGACACCCTAAAGACACTAGGTGTGTTGCTGTGGAGAAAAACTGTCACCAGCACCGACTAGGAGACCCCCCAAGGCCGGGAACTGGGACCCGTCCAATTGACTGCCTAGCCCTGAAGGGGTTCGGCGGGTGTGATTGGGACAACACCCCACTCGGATTCGTTGGCACCGTAAGGTTTCCTCCGAGGACCACGAAACTGTGGTTTTAGCCCAGAAGGGGCCAAGTGACTCTACGACGAACTATACGTCAAAGAAATAGTAGTAGCCTTGAAAAAGGCAGTTTGAGAGATCTTATATTTCGGAGAATAAAATTCAACCGAAAAGATCGAGTGTAGTCGGGGCGACTACAGAGAGCCGTTACGAGAACGCAACGAGAGCGACAGCGAGGGGCACTAAACCGGGAGGGAGCGCTTGGGCACGTCCGCTAGCGGCGAGTGTCAAACGGTGTCTGATGTGTCGAAATCGAAAACCCGGCTTAATTTATACTAAATTTGCTAAGAAAATGTAGGCCCTCTGATTGGTCGACCAATCAGAGCACAGGGATTTTAGCCAATGGGCGTACAACGTCGATCTCGGCACAGTGAGCTTAAGTACAATGCAACGTTACCGTAATGAGAGCCGCGTAACATTAGATCTCGAGACCGTAAGCTTAGGTACAATACAACTTTACTGTAATGAGGGCCGCGTGACATTATTTACATTTCTTGTTACATTTTTACTTACAACGTACTATAAACTATGTGTTTTTTAAATCTATGAACTAAAATCTATACAAGAAAAAATACAAAACTATCAATACTAATATGTAAATACTACTATTAGTTACACTACTATCCCGCACAATTAGTTGTCCCGCACACTAATTATGATTAAGCTTTTTCCCATACAACATGTTGATTATTTGAAAGATTTTAATTCAAAAATACTGATACAATACTACTTTTTTTATTTGTTTTTTCCCAACGACAAGTTGTAAGTTAAACGATTGAAGCGTATCGTCGTCTCCATGCTTTGAAGTTTGAATCCGATTGATGGAAAAATTTGTATGGGGAACATTATTACTTTTCAATAGTTTATCTTACATAGTACCCCCACAGTACACCTATCCCATTAACTTAACATAACATAACCTTACTCATCATTCATCACATCACCTAAATTACATCCGCACTACCGGAATACCTACACACATTTATAATTTAAAACGTATAGTACTTACCGTAACGTTATAAATAACTTTTCAATAGGTGGAATGCTTCGGCGAAAGTTGGTATTTTTTTTTATAAGACAATTTTCTATATTTTCTAATATGTAGTCAAACGTATCTATTGACATTCTTGTATATTCAAAAAACTTTTGAGGTTGCTCTCGCAATCTTTCATACAATGTATGAAATTCTCCTTCATTTTCTCTGCTTAAATTAATTTTATGAATTCCATTTGTCTCTTTTAGCATTTGCCATTTAGGGCTCCCGCACACGGGCCACCGGCCACAACCACAAAACGCCGCCACTGGCATATTTCCTGTATTTTTCATACATTTTATATGGACTCGCCGCACACGGTTGGCGCCGGTGGCGGCCACACGCTTCAAATCGTCGCAGCTTGCATCTTGTGGCTCGCACCGGCCACTAAACGCCGACACAAAAAGCCGCCACACGCCACTCGCGCCCCTTTCTCCCTTGCCTCAGTTAACCTGTGTAAGTCGACGGTAACGCACGCACGTAGTCTGTAGTTCATGTAGGTAGATAAATATGGATATAGAATTATTTATATCAGAGATACAATCCCGTCCTGCGATTTGGGATTCAAAAAGTGATAGTTATAGTAATAGAGGAGAAAAAGTGAAGGCCTGGGAAGAAATCTGCGAATTGTTTGTGGGAGATTTTTCGAATAAAACTGCCAAAGAAAAGAACATTGAAGGTAAGTTTAATAAAATAATATAAAACCATATATTTATATTCTATTTTCTTGCCACGGTATTGCTCCTTCATTCATAAAATAATCTTTTAACGTATCTCTTGCCGTAGACGCTCGTGTTACTGGCCAGCCTGTATTTTGTATATTTTCGAGTCCCACTATTTTCAAAGTATGCCGAAAATTGAAGCCATCCCTTTTGCGAATAAAGTTGTGCAAAATGCAACAAGCTTTCACAATGTCTTCTGAGAAATGAACAGAAGTGTTTAATGGGCGATGTAATATTCTCCATTTGTTTGCTAGTACGCCGAAGGTACACTCAATGCAACGTCTGGCACGGCTTAACCTATAATTGAAAACTTTTTTGTCTAAGTCCAAATATTTTCCAGCATATGGCCTCATCATATTTTCACTGAGGCCAAATGCTTCATCACCAACAAATGTGTAGTTCAATGGTTGTCGATTACCGACCTGTCGTGGTGAGGGGATATTTAATGTCTTTCTGTGTATTTTGTTACACAGTTCACTTTCTCTAAATATTGTAGAATCGGATGCTTTACCGTATGCCCCAACATCCACGAACGTAAAAAGTAAATTCGAGTCGCAACTTGCTAGAAGTACTATTGAAAAAAATTTTTTATAGTTAAAGTACAAGGAGCCGGTATCGAATGGATGAATAATTCTTATATGTTTCCCATCTATGGCGCCTAAACAATTAGGAAAATTAGTATTTTGAAGAAATCCGCTGGCAATTTCTTTCCACATGTCTTGGGTCGGTTCTGGAATACAAACGGCTTTTAAATAGTTCCAAATTAGTTGACATGTTTCTTGTACTATTTTCCTTGCTGTAGAGGCCCCACGGTGGTAAGAGAGTTCAAAATCCTCAAACGAGCATCCAGTTCCTAGATACCTGAAACAAATTATATTTTTTTTTAAATAAATTAAATAAATTAAAATTATATTTTTTGTTGTTACAGTAACTAAATTACAGAGGAAGTGGAAGAGTCTTCGTGACAGTTTTAATAGAGAAAATGCAAAAAACAAGAACGTTGCGAGTGGTTCGGCAGCAACAAGCAGTAAACAGTACATTTATTTCAATCATCTATCGTTCTTGAATTCCTTAAAAGAAGTGAGACCGCCTACCGATGTTACTAATGCAACTGATGATGCGGAAACATCTCGTCCGAAAATAAACAGAAACATTAATATAAAAAGGGCCGAAAAATCAGAAAATGAAATTCTCAGAACACTTTCGGAAAATTTAAAACGTAAACATGATCAAATAAGCGACCAAAATGACCCCGATAAGCAATTTCTGATGTCGCTGCTTCCACATGTAAAAAAAATTGACGAAAATTGTAAACTTGATTTTCAATCAGAAATATTACAGTTAATTAGAAAGTACACGCATAATCAAAATTATGAAACCTATTCGGCACAATGTTATGGTTATTCTTCAGGAAATGCCAACATACACTCGACACAAAAAGCTTCTACACCTGTTCAGCCTTCTCCACTTCATTCACATTATTCCGACAAGTCTATGCTTGACATGTCATACTCTACACAAAACGCTTCTACATCTATCCCGTCTTCACCTATAATTCAGCCTTCTCCAACTCATTCATATTATTCTGACCAGTCTATGGACAACAGTTCTGTTATCGAAAACATGTTCCGTGATGATGACGAGTGATACCAAATTATAATAAAGACATAATAACTAAATACAAATACCTACGTGTTTTATTTGTTAACTAGCTATTCTCTAGTAGAAAAAACAATGAACATTGATTATTATAATCAATGTGCATTGTTTTTTCTATTATAAATAAAGTATAGATTATTTTATCATAGTGTTCTGTGGAGTTTTATGCTAGTGATTATTTCCACTTACCTTAATGTGATAGCTAGTCTTTCCGCAGGTGCGATGCTTTTCCGCATGTTGGTATCGTGGTGCTTTAATCCAGCATATAATAGAGCATGTAGTTCCCAAAACGTACCTATGCTTAAACGAAAATGTTTGAAAAACTTTTTAGGATGGTTTAGAAGATTATCGAAATGTTCGTTGCATTTGTTTACATTCGTTAAAATTGGATGTATCCAATAACTACGGTTTCGTCTTCTACGACGACGTCTTTTTATCAAAAGTAGCGCAATTAAACCTTCTTCGTCAGAGTCCATTATGATACTGCACGCCGCAAGGGTTAAAAAAAAGTACAACAACAAGCAGCCACCGACCGCAAGTGTCGACCACCGGCCACAAGTGGCTGTCGCGCGCTTCAGCTACCTTTGTAACCGCTTCTAGCTTCTAGTGGCGGCGTTTGTGGCTGTGGCGAGTGGCTCGTGTGCGGCGACACTTAAGGTAAGAATTTTCCAGCAAAAACAAGTTTTCTTCATCCATATTATATTTTGACCAATACTGGACACGACAACACTCGGAACGAAGCCACGGTCGACTGCGGACAGGCACAAACGCGCGCGTCCCCGCACCCGCGCCGCTCCCCGCACCGCGCTGCCAGTGTGGCCAAGCACTTATGCAAGTAGCGCTCATTCGTAATTATTACGGTCGCGAGTGAAATAGTTTTTTAACTAGTGTTTAATTTGAATTTGATTGTGATTAATAATTGATAATATGAGTGAATGTGACTGTGAAGGCCCTTCTTCGCCAAAAAATACTAAAAAGGGTAAACATATAAAACAGAAATATCGACAACAGTGGGAAAGTGACGATTTATATAAAAACTGGATTGCTCCTGTTGATAATGATCCGTATAGAGCAAAGTGCACCGTGTGTGACGTTAAATTATCGTGTGAACTCTCAACTTTGCGACGACATGTGACAAATAACCAACATAAAAAGAAGACATTTGCTGCATCGTCTACAAAATCTGTTAGTGTTTATTTTAAACCGCGTGAAAAGGACACGAACACCCTTGTTACCGAAGCCGAAATAAAACTCGTTGCATTTGTGGCTGAGCATAACATATATTTCTTGGCAATGGATCATTTATCGAAGGTCCTTAAATCTTGTTTCCCAGATTCAAAAATAGCAGCTGATTTGGCGATAAAAAGAAGCAAATGTACAGCAACTGTAAAAAATGTAATAGGAGAAAGTCAGAAAGAATACCTCGAAAATATTTTAAAACACCAAAAATTCAGCGTACTTGCTGATGAATCTACTGACATAGCCACTACTAAGACAATATGTATCCTTGTCAGATAACATGATCAAAATTGCAAAAAAATTATAGCTTGCCTATGGCAATTGGAGCCTTTGCACGAGAAAGGTGAAGGGACGTCATTTTCACGAGGTTGTACAGCTGAAGCGCTTTATACAATGATTATAGAAACGTTTACTCAACGTGGTGTGCCGTTAGACAATATAATTGGCTTTGCATCGGACGGCTGCAATGTCATGATGCGTCCTCACAACTCGGTTGCCAGTGGTTTGCGCTCCGAATTGCCAGGTATACAAATATTGAAGTGCATCTGTCACTCAATGCATTTATGTGCTAATGAAGCTTGCAAAAAACTACCAAGACGTTGTGAGGATTTAGCAAGAAACGTGTATGCATTTTTCAAACATAGTGCCAAAAGACAAGCCGAATACATTGAATTTCAAGAATTTGTGTTTCAATATATAATTATTTACTTTTCAATACATTCTATGTTTTATTTTACATTTTACCCATTATTTATTTAGCATAAAGTGAAAACGCAATAAAATGTACATAAGTAACTTTAGTTTCGATATTGCATTTTTTAAATCGCAATTACGATAAAACGGCACATCTCTTCCCTATGTCCCAACACTATTTGTAATTTAAAGGTTATGTTCTGTCAAGTTCACGTCAAATAAACGACGTTCTCTCTACGTCGACTGATAAAAGCTGCCTGGAAGTTGTATTGACGAACAGACCACAAATGGTCTGTGGACTGGTAGTAGAGGTGTGACTAATATATTCGTAATAGGTACAGCAGGGTTGACAATCTTAGTAGTGGGAAATGGGTAATCATTCTCTTAAAAGTACGTAAAATAAGGTTGGAAGCCAAAAGTATTGCCGGCTTACACATGAAACTAACATTTTAATTTGGTTACATTATAATGTGTTACTTTTATAAAACTCCTTAAGAGATGGCAGTATTACAAGATTTGTGACTACGTAGTTCTACTAGGTACGCAAGATGGCGTGCAAATAGTCATGCATTCGGCTCTTCGGTGTGACCAGCCTTCGCTCAATTTTCATGAGTAGCAAAACCTCGATAAACTTATGCAATAAAAACGATATAACGAGAAAACAATAAAATATTATATATAAGTTCAATAAAATAAAAAGTGCATAAAAACAATTTCAAGACTTAGTAACGGAATTTATTTTTGTATGCAACACTACAACAAATGTCAAACAAAACAAACTTGGCCGCCGGTTTGCCAGTGCGCATTTTCCGCGTCTTGCTTGTTTTTATCTGTTTTTCTAGATTTTAACCGTCCTAAAGTGCTTTTTCCACCTAAGTCCGTTGAGTCGAGTCTCTGTTCCTCCGGCCGTGTTGATTTTGTGCTTATCTTGATTGTTAAAATCAATTTTTGAGACAGGTCTGACGACCCGCTTGGTGCCGCAACTTTTGTTTGTGACATTGATAAATTCCTCTAACATGTCTAACAGACAGTGTTGCGTCCCCGGATGTTTAAACACCTTAGGTAAGGGTTTCATCTAATGCCGCTGGTCCAAAGCTTCGTATTTTGTTGGCTGATATTTACGTAGTTCAGATCCATAACACAGCCCTATGGGCAGTCCGCTAACCGTAAATTTCAGGATTTGTCTTTCAACTCCACTGATTACTTACTCGATTATTTCAGATACCAATGTGAATTTGCATAAATTCCCTAACCCAGCTAAGGATAAGAAGTTATTTAATACGTGGGTCTATTCCGTTGGCGGTGACATATTGAAACTTGAAAATGAACATATTTTCAAATACCGCCGTGTATGTCGAGTACACTTCGAACAAAAATATTGTTGCCGGAATAATCGACTCAGCAAAGAAGCTGTACCAACAAGAAACATGCCAGGTTAGATATAATACATTCTTATAAACACAAAGAATACAGATTTAGGATAGCAGGTTTATTATTACTTATAATGGTCTAAAACAGCCATTATCGCTAATCATAATCATGGATACTAAAAGATTTATACCCTCTTTAAATCGGGTTTCATCTGTGAAAAGGAACCCAGGTGCTTATGTGGAGACACAGAAGTCCAAAACTCAAAGGCCCTTTAGGGAACTTTAATATAAGATGGGATGGGATGGGACACAAACTAGAACCTCCCCATGATTGTACTATAGAAATACAGTCATGGTTTGGTCCCGGAGGTAGTAGGACTATTGCTAACTATGGAAACTAAAATACCTGGTTCTATGGGGAGTGATGTTTAATGGATTGGTAAATAACTTCTTTTGGGAAGAAAATGGTGTCTGCTTTTCAAGACTAATATTGAAATATATTGGCAGACGGTGATATTATATCTTTATTATTCTATATGCGAAAGTATATTTATTGGTTTGTCCTACTTTCTCACAGCAACAGATCAACATTACTTTTTGCTTAGAGATAAGAAGCCAGTAGGTAGTGACATTGGCTACCCCATTGTTAGGAAACTTAAATGAGTTTTAAATATGGTCTAACTGAACCAAAGTTCACTTACTCCTTTTTATAATGGATTTTTATTTTTATTACAGGATTATCTTTTTTTAAATTCAACTCTGAATGTGGAGTGTTGAGACCTCTACAGATGTCAGAAGTATCTACATCAAAAGGTAAATAATATTTTTTTATCAAGACATTAAATCTCCCATCATGAGCTCCTAATTATGCCTCCTCTGCTGGGCATGGGTGTCTTAACTGATATACTATAATGTTTGGTGAAATATTTAATAACAAATTGCCCCAAGTTGGGAATCAAACCTAATACCACAAACGCAGTGGTTGCTTCTGCAACTGATATACCAATGTAGCTTCACTTAATATGATGACAGTTAACACTTAACCTGCCAAACGGTGCTAATGAGACACAATGGACAATCTATTGTGTCTAGTCCTCCAAGGGTTATCGCCTCTTGTTGTAATAATAGATTAATATGTAATTCCAGAACCTGTTACTTCACATTTGGACTCTGTGGATATGCAGCCACACACACAACGAGCTGTTAAAGATATACAAATAAAGGAAAATCTTGGTAAGAGAAGATACAATCATACAGCATTTAGCAGCCTGTTTTTTTTAATGGTCTCGATTATATTAAGATATTATAATATATTACCTACTCATCATTGTGATACCAACCATCTAAAATAGGCAGAAGCTAATATATTGATAAAACTTTACTATGTAGTGAAAATGTATTTATTTTATACATGAAATAAGACTAATATTGCATTAAACACTGTTGTAAGCTTTCATGGCTTATAACTAGACTTAAAAATGTCACTAACGGGATATCTTCCGTGATTATTATTAATTTTTAAAATTAATAATAATCACGGAAGATATCCGGTAAGTGACATTTTAAGTTTAATATGGCATCATGCATACATTATGAGAATTAAACATAAAAACTTCAATATTGGCTGAGGATGTAATAGTTGATAACGATTATCTATTTACGCATTAATTTATAACTATAATATTAATTAATACATTAATTTTTATTTCAGATCCTATTACTTCACACAGATGTGCCACAGTTTCCAGAGATATTGTGCCTATGCATGGTACAATTGCTGTGGAAGATGTACAAATTAACCAAAATCTTGGTAAGTAAAGATAAAATATGTATGTATTTTATTTAGGAAATTAGATACAATAGGTAGGTAGGTACATAGGGTGGAAAAAATCAATGGGCCCTGAAGGAGACCACTTTAAATCCTTAAGATAGATTATTTTACTTATAGGAAACATTCCTTTATTTTTAAAAAGAAACAAAACTGTATTTACAGTCACAGATTTCTCGACAAAATTATTCATTTTAATTCAGTTTAAAAATAGAATGTTTAACTTTGGTAACAAAATTTTAATTTTAAATATCAATGTCTTGTTACATCATAATTTTCTTTCTTGTATACTTACGTGTCCTTCATTACCTATTATAATTGATGATAAAATCAAATGCATGTTAGATTTCATGATCTTTTTTATTTCTAAGACCAAATGTTTATTAGAGAGATTTTATCCTGAACAATAATCATTTACAAAACATTTAATTGTTCTATGGTAGGTAAATGGGGTAGAATACAAGTAATGCATTTATTACTATAACGCCCGACTTTTTATGGTAAAAAACTCATTCCGTCATCAAAACAACATAGTTACTAAGTGAATAATTTTCTGTATTATTAAATGTATTATGTTTTCATTCATTACAGAGCATCGCAAGAAGCAACAACGAACTATCGCTACTAGAAGGCGGGTGAAACGCGTTGCTCTAACTCAATCTGAGCATGCTTTATACAGAAAACTTATGCTAGTTGGTGTACAACTAAGTAAATGCCGCAATAAGGTCAAAAATCAGGCAAAAAAGATCAAGGCACTGCAAAATCTGACGACAAATCCGCAGTTTTTGAAACACTCGACGAATTACCTAGCACATCAAAAATTTTGACATTATTACAGTTTAGAGAGCATAAGAAAGGCAATAAAGGCCGTCGTTTCACTCTAAAGGAAAAAATTATTGCTTTGTCCTTCCTCAAACAGAGCCCAAAAGCGTACAGATTTTTTAGAAAAATATTTATTTTGCCATCTCGCCAAACTCTCCTGAAGTTGCTTAATATGGCAGATATAAACCCAGGAATCAACAAAAATATGATTCAGCAAATAAAGAAAGCTACTGAAAAAATGAAGTTAGAACATAAAATATGTATTGTCCTGTTTGACGAAATGTCACTCAAACCTAATGATGACATACAACGAACGTAAGGACAAAGTTTGTGGGTTTGTCACAAATGGCCTGTAGACACAACCTGATTATGCAGATCATGCGCAGGTGTTTATGGTAAGAGGGTTACTAAAAAATTATAAGCAACCTGTTGCATACACTTTTTCACAAGCTGCAACAAAAGGGCCTGAACTTGCGAAGCAGTTAAAAGCTGTAATTACCGAGTTGCAAAATGCTGGTCTCATTGTAGTAGCAACTGTGTGCGACCAAGGCACAAATAATGTCAACTGCATTAAACATCTTCTGCAAGAGACTAGGGGTAACCTATTGAGAAAAGGAGAAGAGCCCCGAGACAACATTTGTATCATAAATGGACAAGAAATCATACCATTGTATGACCCTCCCCATTTAATAAAATGCATACGAAATAATTTAATAACAAAACATTTGAAATATCAAAAAAACGGGGAAGTAAAATTGGCAAAATGGGCTCATGTCATGGCCTTACACAGGGAAAACCCAGGGTACAAAGGAATCCGATTGGTGCCCAAATTGACAGATGCCCACTGTGACCCAAGCAAAATTCCCCGGATGAAAGTAAAAAACGCTACACAAGTTTTCAGCCAAACTGTGGCATCGAATATGGGCTATCTAGCAGGTAAATTTCATCAGTCCACACAATTCAATATTGCCTACTAGTTCTTTTCTGACAAACAATGAAATACAAATATTAAATACTTACTATAGTTTTACATTACGCAGATCAGACATAAAACATTATTTAACAACCTATATTTTTTCACAGATAAGGGTATACTTCCTGCAGAAGCCAAAGACACTGCAGACATCCTATTGTTCTTTGACAAGCTTTTTGATTCCCTAAACGGAAGCTTTGGGAAAAGCAAGAAACACTGCAAACCTCTCCTACGACCTGCAACGCCTACTTCTATCCATCATAAAACATGGAAGGATTGTAAAGTTATGATGAAAGATATAAAATTTATTAATACTAAAACGTCAAACGATGAATATGTTCCCACATTGAACAATTGGGTATGGACACTAGAAGGAATTGAATTTTTATTAAATAAAATACAAACAAAATATGGTGTAACATCAGTTTGGTTGCGGCATCTGAATCAAGACCCAATAGAAAACTTTTTTGGGTCCATAAGGAGCCACGGATGCCGCAACGTAAACCCTACACCAGAACGATTTGAAGCAGCATTTACGACTTTATTAGTCAATAGCCTCTCTAGTGTCCATGCTCCTGGAGCTAACTGTGAAATTGACAATTGTGAAACTTTACATGAAGTACTCATCACAAGCGGGGGCAGCAAAGAGCAAACAAATTGCGAACTTAGTAATATTCCCAATATAACATTCACACCCCTTGAAGTAAAAAATGACCCACGCGTAATAGGGAGCCTACAATATGTTAGTGGATATTTTGTCAAAAGCGCCAAAAAAAAAGTATTTAAGGGGTGTCTTCAATGTAAAAAAGATTTAATGTCAAACAGTCAGCACGAATATTTAAGATATCGGGAATACGCAAATAAAAAATGGCTTTGCAGTCCTAGCGACTCCCTCTTAAATTGTATCTCAAATCTGCAGGATATAAATTATATAATATTAAAAGATAATTTAGATAAGGAACATTTAAGAGAATTATTAAGAACTATGATTTTTATAGCTGTAGATTTATCATACATAAAATGCTCAATACACCATGAAGGCGCGGCTCCACCGCAGTGCACGCTGTGCACGGACACGCGGCGCATTTTAGCTGCGTGTATTAATTTGTTTGACAACGTGGGTCTACGTTTCCACTGAAGTACACGAATATGACCCACGACTATGTGTAGCGTGGAACGGCGCACGGGTAGACCCACGCTGACAGCGTTGAGCTACGTAACCGCTTATTCGAGCAAGCTATGCGTGTGTCAATGACGTCAATTCATGCGTAGCCTCTTCGTGGGTTGCAGTGGAAACAACTACCTACATACATTTTCTTACAAAGCGAAGTTTAGTACACATGCGTAGCCTCTCCGTGCACCGCCGTGGGGCACTGCGGGAGGTGGGACGGGCGGGGAAGCAAGCGAGCGACGCCTGCGCCATTTTGTCAATTGCTAGGTTTCGTGGCGCACGCGTGCATTTGATGACCACGACAGGCGGCTTTATTTTTATTTAGTCAATAATATTTGGTTTAATTATGGAGTTATTTATTGAAAAAGTCAAGCTACACCCCTGTTTATGGAAAATGAGCGATATATCGTACAGAGACATCGGTAAAAAGGATTTGGCTTGGGAAAAGATTGCGAGGGAATGTGAAATGGCGAATGGTGAGTAAATACTTGTTTACTTATTTTTTGTTACTAATTTAATATTATAAAAATATTACTTTTAAATCTACAAACTTAATATTTATTTATTACACACCTACTACCTAGTAGACACAAACTTAATATTTGTTTAAATTGTGACACGGGCATTTTGCCAGCTCAAAACATGCGCATGATTAAAATAATTGCAAAATTCTTCCCTGATAAAAAAACTGTCATTAGAACTTCTAAATCCCGAATGTGTTAAATCAAAAAGTTGGTTCTCAACTGGAGTTGCTGCTATATCTTCATTTGTCACAGAATTGTAGGTGAAACTATGTTCCATTAAATAATTATGTAGCACACAAGTTGCCTTCACTATTTTTATGGCTGTATCTACTTTGCACTCAAAAGGTCGTTTGTACTCTAACGAACACGAACTCTCCCAACGGACACTCAGAATTCCAAACGCATTTTCGACCACTCGTCTTGCTCGACAAAGACGATAATTATAAATTCTTTTATTTTGTGTAATATTGTTTTCTCTGGGAAATGGTCTCATCAAATTACATAATAAAGGGAATGCTTCATCCCCGATAAAGACATATGGAACCTCGATGCCACCTTCTACAAGTGCTTCATCAGGCGGAAGATTTAGATTACCAGCATATAACTTCTGACCAAAGTTGCTTTCTCGTAATATTCCCCCATCACTAAATTTGCCTTTTGATCCAATATCTATCATTATAAATTTTTTTTTACTATCAGTAACCGCTAAAAGCACTATAGAGTGATCTTTAAGATAGTTGAAATAATCTGATCCACAGTTTGGAGGTGCTTTTATTGTGACATGCTTGCCGTCAATAGCTCCAACACAATGAGGGAAGTCACATGAAGTTTTAAAATTTTCAGCAATATTTCTCCACTTATGTTCATCTTTAATTTCTTCTAAATATATAGGCGCTAAACAGTCCCATATAGCATCGGCAACTTCCTCGATTATCCTTGCTACAGAGGTTTTTCCTACTCTGTAACTGTAAGCTATGGTGTGGTATGAATCTCCTGTTGCCATATATCTGTAACATACAATTATTATGTTTTTTTTTGTTCTAGGTAAGGAAGCGAAATCTCATTGGAAGAAATTAAGAGATAGTCATAGAGAAGCTCTTCGAAGACGTAAGACTACTACAGGACAGGCAGCACAAAATATGAAACCGTGGAAATATGAGAATTTAATGGAATTTTTACTGCCACACAGAGAAAATAACGAGACTTTTTCAAATTTTTCGGATCGTATACAAGGAAACGACACTGAAAACACTTCTGATACAATAATTACGGATACTGATGTTGTTGAATCACCTCCCTCACCGGCTAAAACATCTACAATTCAATCTGGGAAGAAGAACAGCAAGCAACTGGAAATGATAGAGATTCTTCAGCGCCGAGAGAAAAATCGCGAGCAAAGACGAACTGAAAGAGATGAAATAAGAAAGCATATTACTGATGCTAATCGACCACCAGATGCATTATCTCATTTATTTGAAAGTCTCTGTCAAAAGACACGTGATCTACCAAAGTATTTACAACTACGAGTCCAAAGAGAATTTTTTGAAACAATTACTCGTGCTGAAGAAGAAGCATTGTCCTATGACTCAATGAATACTTACTACTGCTCCACGCCTTCCACTTGGTCTTCTTATGGTTATAGAAGTGCAACAAATTATCAAACCAGCCATTTGCTTGACGCCAGTCCCTTGCCTGATTGCAGCCCCCTGCCTGATGTGAGACCTGTGCTTGACGCCAGTCCCTTGCCTGATTGCAGCCCCCTGCCTGATGTGAGACCTGTGCTTGACGCCAGTCCCTTGCCTGATAGCAGCCCCCTGCCTGATGTGAGACCCGTGTCTGACGCCAACCCCTTGCCTCAACCTCAAGATACTTTTCCAGCTGTTTGAATCTCGAACCATTCAAAAATAATAAATAACACACACACAAAATCACGCCTTTTTTTAATCCCCGAAGGGGTAGGCAGAGGTGCACATAGACACCCACTTTTCATCAGTTAAATAATAAATATACATATATATATTTTAATAATAAATAAATAACATACCTAATGGCGATGGCGAGTCTTTCATCAGAACTTATAGATTCCCGATAATTAGTATTCCTTTTTTCAATTTTACTTTTAATCATGTCATGAATAATCTGAAAGTCTCGTCGTGATAGTCGATAGTAATTTTCAAATTTTTCATCACTTAATGTCATAAATAATGTTTTGTATTCTCCATGTTTATTTCTGAATTTAATATGATTTTCAATCCAGAACCGGTGTTTTCTTTTCTTTTGCAATTCACCCAAGATTAGATCATCAATCTCACTTTCGGATTCATCGTCAGAAGAACTGTCTAGCAAAGTCAGTACCAATGCCATTCTATGAGTACCTCGATACGATATATACGAGAAACACGAAACGCGTCCGTTCCACAACGTGTATGACTGAAAACTGCTCTGCGATAACCGAGCTGTACATAGTCGTGGGTCTTATTCGTGTACTCCAGTGGAAACGTAGACCCACGTTGACAGCGTTGAGCTATGTAACCGCCTATTCGAGCAAGCCACGCGTGTATCAATGACGTCAATTCATGCGTAGCCTCTCCGTGGGTTGCAGTGGACACAACCACATACATTTTCTTACAAAGCGAAGCTTAATACACGTGCGTAGCCTCTCCGTGCACCGCGGTGGGCCCGCGCCTTGAAAAGTTAATAGATTTTTTAATAAAAATATCCTGCAGATTTTTTATTTACAACTACTGTAAAGACATAAATAATATATTAATAAATAAGAGGGAGTGTGATGATGATACGGATTCGTTTAAAGTTAAGGCTAAAAAACTCAGTAAGAAGTGTTTTAAAAGAAAGAACGAATAATTAAATCGAAGATCGTTGTTTTATTGTTTAATAATGTGAATTACTTTTTCGCTTTTCTACATAACTGCATGCGAATATGTAATTCACATACTCTAAACCTTAAAAATATTAAGACTATCAAGTAGTAGGCTACGTACGTATATAGCTATATGTAAGATTATGTTGGCATTAGTTCCAAAACCTGTGTCCAGAGGGCGACTTTTGACGTTTCTCATTTTCGTCGCTGAGTTGTACCTCTATTCCCTATATATAAAAGTACTCTGTGAGGTACAGGTATCATAATATAAGCCATGTATATTCATATTAGGATATGCGAATATAGAATAATAGGTTACCAGGTATTATTCAAATAATAGGCACGCGTAATAGCGCGGCGACTGATAGCGCCCTATGGTGACCAGTGACCAAAGCTCACAGCGACTCCCTATTATTGCTGCACGTAGTGATTGATAACTATTATAATAGTATAACTATTCATTATTTTGTTAGTGTTTAGTTACTGGGTTGATATTTTATTTATTGCTGTTGGAGGTTGTGGTCCAAGGAAAATTTAATCACCGTTTCACTTCTATAATAGGCATACGTGAATAATAAACGTGCAGAATCTCGTATTTCATATTAATAATTGGACGTAGTTACGCAAAAAGGATCCAATCCACACTTTCCCCGAAATTGAGTTATATATACCAAACGCATCCTTGGGGTGATATCTTTAATGTCAAAAAACACCCAAGTGAAAAAACACAATTTTAAACGTATCCACAACTACCAGATACCAAGCCACATCTATGGGCTGCATCAGATATTTTTCATCAAAACGAATCCAAAGCGCTTGAATCATTCTTGAGAAATGGTAACTCTATGGAATAAGTGTTTTAGGAAAATCACAAAAACGCCCCAAACTGTTTGGATTTTTTTTGAGAAATACAGTTTATATACACACTCAAATATCAGAAAGGGTCCAGATTACTTGAATCCTTTTTGCTTAAAATAAATGTCTCATTAACCAGTATACCTAAATATCAAAAAGGATCCAAACGGCTTAGATCCTATTTTATAAGTATTTCGTTACATTCAACAATGTACCAAAAGAATTGGCGCCTTTTTAACTATTATTATTTCAATGTAAACAAATTACAAAAGAGATCCATGATTTTATTTTACAATTTGCTGAAACTTTTAGTTGTTGGAAATAAATGTTAAAGTTTCCGAACGAACGAAACAAAAAACTTTATAATCTGTGTTCAATGGAATTACATACTCCTTGGTGCTCAATGCTCACGCACGTCGCTTATGTACTTACCTAATTATTGTTGAACGTAAAAATGAAGAGAAGTGAGTTAATATTGTTTAAAGCTTTGGGATACTCCAAAAAACGAAAAAGAGGAAACTCTTTAAGTGATGGTAAGTAAACTTTGAAAGTTTCATAACCTAAAAATGTGAGTTTGTTGAAATTATGGTCTAAAGTAAACACTGTTTTATTTAACAGGTAGCAATGATGATATAGACACAGACGGGGAGAATCCTTCATCTTTTGGTACGTAACTATTGAAAGCCGACAGCTGTTCGGCCTTTAAACTTTTATTTACTTTGACGTGCTGTACTATTTTACAAAACTTTTTTCGATTGTTTATTGTGCATACGTGACGCTGGACCTATCTATTAGGTTAATGTATAAGTATCTATGCTTGGCTATCTTATACCTACGTAATTATTATTAAGAATTAATAGACTAAACATATTTTTTTAATGTCACACATTGTCGCACATAGTGCAACTCTCGTGGTAATGTTGTTTAATGCCTGTGATTAATTGTAAAAAACTGAATGTGATTAATTGATTACGGAGGATATTTTCTTACAGTCCATGAAGCACCTTCAGCGATACCAGTCGAGTCTAAAGCCTGCGACGGAAATAACAAAGAAAATTTGGGTAATAATTACAAAGTTTGAAGACAGCAATTTTGAAGTGAAAACTTCTTTGTTGTGCACTTATTTTGTAATGAGTAAAAAATGTTAAACTCGCGTCAGGGTTTTCGATTTTTGACTTTATTGACATTTAAAATTTAGTTTGTTTTTCTCACATTCTCGTTAGCTAACATTGCTCCGTCATTAAAATCCGGTCTTTGCATAATTGTCAATAAGGTCGAAAATCGCTTGAAGGTCGGAAAACATTTGCTTAACAATAGCAAGTTAACTTCGTTCCAAGTTCGTCCCTTGACACCTCTCAAGATTTTTTTAATGTAATATGAATGGTCATTTTTGTGTACGATACCGCAATAAATAATAATATAGTATTCTACCACATAAATGATAGTACTTTTATATTGATAATTAAAGCAATTCGTGCAAAATCATTCCCTAACCATTCCAAAATATCAAAAATGCACAACATTATTATTCAAGTTTTCACTTCTGCCGGCACTCCCGGAGTGCAAATCGTCGTTTTTTTTTCTTGTAATCTAAAACTCTATTTATTTCCGTTCTTTTTAGTCGTTTTGGATTTTCCGTTGGCACCCACGGCAATGATTCCGTGTTCAGTCTCACCCAGACCTCCTGAAAAGAATAAAGCGCCACTGGCGCCGGCTCAGTCTACTTCGACGCTGCTTGCAGCTCCACCCAAAAGTCTTGAAAAAAATGGATCACCACAGTCGCCTGCTCAGTCACCTGCGACGCTGCTCGAAGCCCCTCCTAGAAGTCCTGAAAATAATGAAGTGCCACTGCCGCCTACTCAGTCACCTAAGACGCTACTCAAAGCCCAACCTAGAAGTCCTGAAAATAATGAAGCGTCACTGCCGCCTGCACAGCCATCTTCGACGCTGCTTGCAGACCCACCTAGACGTCCTGAA
This sequence comes from Apamea epomidion, assembly GCA_947507525.1. Taxonomy (NCBI): domain Eukaryota; kingdom Metazoa; phylum Arthropoda; class Insecta; order Lepidoptera; family Noctuidae; genus Apamea; species Apamea epomidion. Next base: position 1,671,276 of record OX382239.1, read on the forward strand.
AAAAATGAAGCGCCACTGCCGCCTGCTCAGTCACCTGCGATGCTGCTCGAAGCTCCACCTAGAAGTTTTGAAAATATTGAAGTGCCACTACCGCCTACTCAGTCAGTTACGACGCTGCTTGCAGACTCATCTAGACGTCCTGAAAAGAATGAAGCGCCACTGTCGCCTGCTCAGTCACCTAAAGGTCCTGAAATGTACTCGCCGATGCCACCTATGTACTTACCTATAACTCCGCTGGTAGGTCCGCCTAAAAGTATTGAAAGTATGTATGACTCGCCGATGGCACCTGCGTACTCACCTTTAACACCACTGTTAGTCCAATGCAACCATACTAAAAATGTTAATGACTCACCTATCCTAAGCCTTCAAAACGTGTATGATTGTATGGGAGGAGGTGAAATTTTTTCACCTGTGGCTGCCATGTCGCCAAGCACTTTGGAGCTTTACAATACTTTAAATGGTGATTTAGCATTTGAAATGGAGAAAACAAATGAAGATAATGTTACGGAAGATAACATAGTTTTTGAGAGTACAAAAGAGGAACATATTAAGTTGACTAAATCTAACTCACAATTGGACGAACAAGATCAGGTTACAGACTTTAGTTCTGATACGGATTCAGATTACATACCAGATACAGATGAATCAGAAGATAAAGTCTCTCGACCCAAATCAAGTAAAATTATTATAACGACCAATGCTATGATACACAATATGAAAAGCGACAAAATTAACTGCAGAGACAGGGTAAATAAAGAGAGAGATTTTATCTCAAATGAAAATATTTCAAGCCGAGAAACAAATAGTGATCAAATCGAAATAAGTGTTTTGTGTGAAGCTGACAATGTAAGAGAAACGAATACTACTCATGAGTTAAATTGTAATCCTGGAGCTGAAACCGAATGTTCCAATTTAAAAGGTCGACCAAAAAAAGGAAGGAAAAGAAAATTTCTCGACTATACCCTTGCTGAACGTAAACAGAGAAAATATGCGAACTTATCATATCATGGCAAAAGTAAACAAGTAGAACCAAAAACATTTAAAGACTATTCTTGTACATGTGCTAAGCAATGTCACATGTTAGTCTCGGTAGAAAAGAGGCAAGAAGAATTTGAAAGATATATAACACTCGGAAGTTATGAAGCCCAGCTTTTATACATCATAAAAAGTGTATCGGAAAGTGCAAAAAAAAGGGCATATACTGTCTTGGAAGGGAACAAAACTGGGAAAAAAAGACCCAAAAATTTTCACAGAGTTTACAGAATTTGTGGCACGCAAGTTTGCAGAGACATGTTTATTAATACTTACCAAATCACTCCTAAGAAAATAGACGTTTGCCTGAAAAAGAATCGAACTGGAATAATCAATGATAAAAGAGGACAGTCTATTGGTGGCTGGAACAAATCGACAGAAGAAGATTTGTATTTTATAAAAAAACTCATAGAATCTTTGCCGAAATACGAATCGCACTATAGGCGCGAAGAAACGGATTGTCAGTACCTAAAAGTAGGTATGACGATTCAGAAACTATACGAAATATACATGGAGGAACTAAAAAAAAATACGGTGAAACTAAAACGGCTTTATCAAGTGCTACTTTTAAGAGAGAATTTTACAAAAATTTCAATTTAAGATGCAAATCCTTGAAAAAGGACACTTGTAATAGGTGCGATGCTTTTGACGCGCAAATAAAAAATGTTATCTCTGAAGAAGAAAGATTGAAGTTGCAAAGAGAAAGAGAGGCACATCTGAATAGAGCTAACTCGTTACGACAGAGCATGAATAACGATCTGAAGACAGCTAAAACTGATGAAACTTTTGAATGCCTTACATACGACTTAGAAAAAACTCTACCACTTCCCAGAATTCCCACGAACATAGTTTTTTATAAACGCCAGTTGTGGCTTTACAACTGTGGCATTCATGCTGGGTCCAGCGATATAGGTTACTGTTATGTTTGGGTTGAGGGTGACGCTGGAAGGGGTTCCCAAGAGGTGGGGTCATGCTTAATTCATTTTATAAACAATAATTTGAGTCCAAAAGTGGAGCACCTGGTCCTCTGGAGCGACTGTTGCGGAGGTCAGAACCGGAACATCAAAATGGTAATCATGCTTAAGGCAGTACTTAACTCTCACGATACGTTAAAATCAATCACACTCAAATATTTAGAATCAGGGCATACGTTCCTTCCTAACGACACAGATTTCTCAAAAATTGAGACACAGCTTAAACAGCATGAAAGGATTTATACGGCGGATGAATACATTAACGTTATGAAACATAGTTTAAAAAAAAAACCACTCCAAGTCTATAGGATGAAAAAAGAAGATTTTATCAGCATTAAAGCGATAGAAAAAAAAATTGTCAATCGCAAAGTAGATGTAACAAAAAAAAAAGTTAGTTGGCTTACAACTAAAGAAATTTTATTAAAAAAGGATGTCGAGCATTCTTTTTTTATGAAAAAAGCAGACTCCGAAGATCTCCAAGAGGTAAATATTGGGAAAAGAGTCAAAGGAACTCTACAAGAAATTTCGAAAAAGGATTTTGCTTTGCTTTGGCCTAATGGCAAAGAAATCGCCCAAGCCAAATTGGACGACTTAAAGTCCATGTTTGATTTAATTCCAAAGGATTGTTTGGAATTTTATGAGCGATTATTGCCTTTGGGCAATGCTCAAATTTTAGAAGACGTTGACGGATTCAATAGCATAATGCTTGACTTTGAAATTGATGTAGATAGCCAAGTTTAATGTTAGCATTCCTACACCATTTTAACTCTAAGAAGGTACGGGTTTTGACAGAAATAATTTTAACTATATTGGAATCTAGATAAAATTATTTCTACTCACCACTCACTTCACCTGTTGGGAAAGTCAATCGAGTTACCTCAGTGCCTCAAGTCGAAAGTTTTTAACCAATGCGTGTTACCAAGGATGACTTGAGGCACTGAGGTAACTCGATTGACTTTCCCAACAGGTGCAGTGAGTGGTGAGTAGAAATATTTTATCTACATTCCCTTATAGTTAGCTATAGACACTCGCCATAGTTATATATATTGGCCTCCTTATAGATTTCCAATAGGACCGGTTGGAAGCGACTTGCATATCCAGCGCGATCCTGTGGTCTTCATCGGATCGTCTGTCCACCTTGTAGGTGGAAATCCTTCGTTGCGCTTATCACTGCGTGGTCTGCATTCGAGAACTTTACGGCCCCAGTTCTGCGTGCTGTGTGGCCTGCCCACTGCCACTTCAACTTGCTAATTCGCTGGGCTATGTCGGCAACTTTGGTTCGTCTACGAATCTCCTTATTTATGATTCGATCACGCAGAGAGACTCCGAGCACAGTCCTCTCCATAGCTCGTTGGGCTATCTTGAGCTTACTAATGATGCCCATAGTAAGAGACAAAGTTTCAGTGCCATAAGTCGAAAGTTTTTAACCAATGCGTGTTACCAAGGATTGAATAAGTTACTAAAACATTATGTGGATCGTTATTGATGAATGTATGTTGAGCAGCACCCTTACACTTATTTATTTAGCAAAAAGGATTCAGATCGACTTTTTCCACAGTATCTCTATAAAATTGTATTACTTTTACTACAAAACTTAATACGAAATTAAATACGAAAAATTTGCTAAATAATCATCACAACACATATGATCTAAACATATCAAATGTTCGACTAAACTGTGTTACAACTTCATTGGCCTATAACTCAAAACTACCTTCACGTGGATTGGATCCTTTTTGTGTAACTACGTCCAATTATGGAGACTATTACCGATATTACGCAAATATGCATATTAGATTGAGTAGCTATATTGAATCGGTTCACTAATATTTGACTAATATCCAGTAATAGGTATGGTATCATAATATGCGTTAACGAATATATTCAATAATAGGATTACCTAAAAATTACCCTAATATAACATCTCTAACTGGTAGTGTACACCATATGTGACCATATGTGGTCTGTGGACAGGGAACCTGTTAATGTGTTTGGTGAAAGATAATAAACCTGCAGCTGTCTACGAAGCAGAAGTTCTAAAAAAATACAGTCATATATTGAATAACGAAATTTTGTTGCTGCCACTGTATCATTGCGACCTCAATGCGATTGAGCTTGTATGGAGTCAGGCGAAGAGAAAAGTAGCAAGCAAAAATATAGGAATACCAGGGTCTGAAATGCAAAATTTCATAAAAGAATGTTTCCTATCCATAACTGGTGATGATTGGAAGAAGTACACTGGTCACGTACTTCATGTTGAAGAGCAGTACAAAATAAGGGACCGTCTTATTGAAAGCGAACTTGAACCCTTTATAATACATGTTGGGAACAGTAGCAGTAGCAGCGAAGAAAGCAACGAAGCTAATTCAATTTTATCAGGTGTAGAATTCTTGGAATCCGATTTCGACTATGATTCCTAGCCCCTATGTTTGTGTTATGAAATAAACTTTTAGTTATAACTTTTTCTTTAATTCTACCTTTTCGATATAATGTCGTGCCAGGAAGTCGAGCTGTGAACTACAATGCACGCAGAAGTTAAAAAAATGCCATATATGTATACTAATATTATAAAGAGGAAAGATTTGATATAAATATGTCGGAGTTATTCGTTTATTCGGAACGCCAGCGCCATCTCGTGGCGCTAGACAGAGTCTAGCCTGTTCGTGGGGGTGGACGGAGAGCTACAGTTACAAGAACGGTGTGAGCAGAGCTTTCGGGATCATCGAAACATTGGACATCGTACGAACAACATGTGCTTGGACACTGTCTCGCGATTCCGTATCGTTGTGTGTACAGTGTGTGATTCGCTAGTGTGACTGACTTGTTCGTTAATTGTAATCTGATTTGAACTGTAAACCGTTTTTCTGTCGTGTTATAACCAACACCACCCATAGTACGCCCACAGTAATTAAAATATGCCTGATGTTAACGAGAGATATACCTTCTCCGTCATCAGAACTGGGATTCGTGTTGGTTCACGCACAAAATGAGAACGCTTAAAGTGAAAGTGACCATTGACATTTGAAAAACAAAGTGCAAACATGCGAACGCTTATTAAATAATCCTGTGGATCTGTACAAGTTCGACCCAGACAATGCAGATACGGATGTGCGAGCATGGTACATGTTGTTTTGGGCATAGGCTGTATGCAGAATACCTTTGCCGAGTGACGCGACTGTTGCGCCTACCGCCATGTTTGAAAAAAAAGACTCTCTCTAACCGGCGTTTAAGTTCGACGTATCCCGTTCCCGTGTTTAGAATACGCGGTAGGAGGCGTGTGCAAACGTAACATAACATAACAGTGCACAACAGCTGATTTGTGTTTTGCCGAAAATTCACTGCAAGGTGGTCAACTTGTTGTGGCCATCAGTAAGACGCACAAAGGAGCAGCATCAACGTGACTATCGCAAATAGCATACCAAGGGATGACATGGAGTGACTTTAAGAAGAATCGAGCCAAGCAGCCCCGCAGCCTTCAGCGAAGCCCTTCGTGTGCTGTGAGGGAAACCAGGACATATCGCAGCCGGGTGCACGAGTAGTGGCAGCCAAGCCAAGCGGATGGTGGACAACGTGCTGGAAGTCGTGAACGGCGAGTGGACGTCGTACAACTAGACCCTCAGACACATTGGAAAATAAAGGTGAGCTGTTTTATTTAAGATTCTGGTGCTGAATGCTCGTTAGTAAAAGCGAGTTTTGAGCCAAATTAAGTGGCAAACGAGCTAATAATGTTGTTGCATTGACTGGTATTGGTCAAACACATGTATTCAGAGACCAAATCCTAAGTAGCGTTGCAATTAGCAACGAGCAACAACTTGAGATTTTATTACATTTCTACCCGACATTTACTTGCTAAGTAATATTATGATAGAACGTGAAATATTGAACCTAGACTTTTCGATTAACATGTTGGCGACAGAGTTTTTGTTGCGTAAAGCTCTTTTAATAAATTCAGTTTTAAACGGTCAACAACAGAAAGCTAGATTTGATAGAACAAAGGCAGCTATAACAAAATGTTCGGTTGACGATTTCCTGTTATTAGAAAACGAAGAGTGAAATCACATTATAAGACTAAGTTAGATCGGAAGTTCAGAGGTCCGTTTAAGGTAGCGGAAGTTTTGGTGGGTGATCGCTATACGTTATAGGCTTTAAATTCTAACCTTAGAGCCAGTCCATACGGCGCGTTGCGTTGCGTTGCGTCGTCGCAGCGCTGTCCTTGCGTTGTTTTACATACAAATAACCAAGGTGTTGACACGGCGCGTTGCGTCGTCGCAACGCACACATGACGGACAGCAGCCCCCGAGACGAAGCGAGAGGGGGTGTACTCGTGCGACGTCGGAGCGGCAGCGCTCAGTTGCTTGTGCGTTGACAGAGAGGATACACGGAAGCTCATTTCGTTTTACGTTTACGTTTTTTTAATTAGTTTTATTTGCAGGGTAAAATGAATACCATTGAAGAACTTGACATAGATTACTTGATTACATTGATACAGGAAAGGGAAATTATATGGGACAAGTCAAACGTAGATTTTAAAAATAAAAATTTAAAAACAAAAGCCTGGGAAGACATATCAAAAGTTTTATTTCCTGATTACGAGAATTTCACAGCTGAACGAAAAAACAATGTTGGTGAGTTCACAGTGATATTTATGTTTTTTTTTTTTATTTAAGAGGGCTTTCAAGATTTTCTTGCACCGCCAATTCCGCGATCAGTACAAAATTAATATCTCGACACTAAAATTTTAAAACTAAGGGAATCTAGATTAGCGTGAGTACTATTTTATTACTTAGCTCAAAACTAACCTAGACTACGCTGAGTAGGTATAAAATATTAATTTTTTAATGATCGCGGAATTGGCGGTGCAAGAAAATCTTGAAAACCCTCATAATACAATTATACCTTATTTAGCTGCCAAGGCAGAGTTCCTCTAGTCATAAAATAGGTCGCATATTGCTGTCTTATGACATTCGGTGCTGTCTGTTCTTCATGTGCGGGTTGTATTGGGAGAAATTCATCAACACTTATAGCAAATTTATCTCTTTGTCTAAAACCATCTCGATCAGCGACAAAATTGTGTAATACACAACATGCTTTTATAATGTCAGTAGCGAAGTCATAGGACACGTCTATCGGTCTGTGAAAAATGCGCCATTTGTTAGCCATAATCCCAAAAGCGCATTCGACATATCTTCTGGCTCTGCTTAGACGGTAATTGAAAACCTTTTGTTGTAAGTCGAGATTTTGACCGCCATATGGACGCATAAGATGTTTGCTCAGTCCAAAAGCTTCGTCACCCACAAATACATACGGGGTTGGTATATTGCTACCAGAGAGTGGCTGGGGTTGAGGTAGTGGTAAGTTGTTGTTAATCATTAGCTCGTACAGTTTAGAATTTTGTAATATGGTTGAATCGCATTCTTTTCCGTATGCACCGATGTCGACAAATACGAATTTGTAATTTGAATCCACAATAGCTAGCAACACAATCGAAAAAAAGGCTTTATAATTAAAAAAAAGTGAGCCACTATTTGCAGGATTACACACGCGGATGTGTTTGCCGTCGATGGCACCAACACAGTGAGGAAAATTTGCCTTTACATCAAAACCCCTCGCTATTGTTTGGAAACTTTCAGTTGTCAGTTCAGGGATGTTGTCTCGAAGAAGATTGGTCCATATAGCACGACAAACTCTTTGTATCATATATGCAATAGTAGATTTTCCCCGTTTGAATTTGAAATGTAAATCAGTTATTGAATTTCCACTTCCTAGGTATCTGAAACGAAAATAATTATTATAATATGCATTTATGAGATAGATAGATACCCGAAAAAAAATACTGACATATTCAGACATCGATAGCAAATAACTTTCTCTATGTAACCAATTAATTCTGGAATAGCGAAAAAAATAACAGCTGTTGCATACATTTTGATTCAGTAGGTATTGCTTTTTGTATGTAACAGCTGTTATATTTTCACGATTCCAGAGTTGGTCACATAGTGTTTGTTAACGATATCTGAATATGTCATTAAATTTTATCGAGTAATTCACTATGTATAAATTATTAAATCATGTTTACTATTGGTTTTGCAGGTAATGATTTAATAAAGAAATGGAGAAGTGTAAAAGATAATTACTTCAGATATTCAAAAAAATTAAAAGAAGCATCAAAATCGGGCTCGGGCGCTACGAAACTGAAGAAGTATCATTTATATAATCAACTTCTTTTTTTGAGAAAAGTGGAACAAAATGCCACCGAATCTAGCTTAGACTCGCCTAGAGAAATCAACAATGAATCTACGTCTACAAATGATGACATTACCACAGACAACACTCCGCGCTATGTTCCAGTCGCGCGCAAAAGGGCAATGCAAATGGATGAGTTTGAAAGAGAAGGACTAAAACTTCTCAAGGAGCCGGAAAATCGCCATATGTCCTTTTTCAGAGCTATATTGCCATCTATTCAAGAATTTTCCGACCGAGAAACTCTCCGTTTCCAAAGTAAAGTTATACAAATTATAGATGAAATGCGGTATGGACAAACATCATCATATGTGAGTGGCCCATCAACGTCTCACCAACCATCATATGGGTATCAAACAGCAAATTTTCAAAGTACATACATTTCTGATTATAATAATTCAATTACATCTCCAGAAACATCTCAAGCAAGTGAAGAAACTGAATACGATTTTTCTAATTTGTAATTACTGGATGATATCTCTCTTAAATAATGTCTAAACTTAAAATTATGACAATTGCTGATTATTTGTGAGTTGATTACTAATTAAACAAACCAAAAAAACTGTTATATTTTTATTACTTAAATATATTTATATAGTTACCTTAAAGTAATTCCCAGCATTTCTACTGGTTCCACTGGGTTCCTCATATTAGTATAGTTTTTTCGTATGTGTGGTTCTAAGGACTTCAATAAACATTCGAAGCTGGATACACTCATTCTAAAAAAATTATAAAACTTCTTTTCGTCTAATAGCAACTCCCGATATTCTAAAAAAAAAAACTGTCCATCACGATTTCTTAATGAAATTAAAGGACTGATCCAGTACCGTCTTGTGATCTTGCGTCGATTTCGGCGGTGACGTAGTAATAGGAGCAATGCTAGACGTCTTTTCCGATCCATGATTTGCTATAGTCTGACTGCGCAATTTTTTCAAAATGCTTGCCGCAACTGTGCGTCGCCGCTGCGCCGACGGAACGTTAAGACTGCGTCATAGTAACGCTGCGATGGCGCAGCGCCCGTGTGGCCGGCTATGCGTCAAAATATTTGCGTTGCGACGACGCAACGCAACGCAACGCGCCGTGTGGACTGGCTCTTACAAGTATGCTCACGATAGGTAAAGAAAGATGCCAGTAGGTCATGTACCAGTCGAAGTAGATAGTGATCACAGTGGTGATGAACAAGCCTACATTATGGGAAGCACGCGAGTAGAGGTTCTCTATCGGCCGTAGTAAAGTTGTGTGGTGTCACAGGGTGATGCACACGGATCCATGCGCTGGATGTGTGAGAGCAATGCGATTGCTGGTCGGCTAGAGAGCCGTGGCGTTAGAGTGGTTTACTCGTGTGTGGGTTTCCAGGTGTCTAAGGCTCTTAGTGTTAAAAATGATTGATAATGTGGATAACGGTGGTACATGGCTCTGGTTGAAGATTTACGCTGTGATTAGATAGTCAAAATGTGTTTACATGTATCTGGTTGATGATTTACGCTATGATTAGATAATCAAAGTTTGTTTACATTACTCTGGTTGAATCAATATCTAAAAGCCTTCAACTCTAGGCGTACGTATAAGTACGCTCACATACAAACGATGCCTCTAAGTATGTAGTGTTCCTAACGAGTTAAACGTAGAAGACGGTGAGGAGAGTTCCTCCACCGACTAGTAGAGCACATACCATGGCTTAGGTCACACTGGACGCACTTGTCTGTAGTCGTAACTGCAACTCAGTTGTGAGTTGTTCAGGGGGCGATGGGCAGCTGGTGGTACAGTGGGGACCCCGTCTCAAAGGAGACTATTGTTGTGTTGGTCTTGTAATGACCTGGGAGTCGTAGACTCTATGTGAAGTGATGTGTGTTGGTCGTATCACTTGAGGTGATGACGATATGGGTGGCATGTGTGTACTAGCTGCTGCGGCAGCCAGGCCATGAGCGTTGTATGTGATCTACGAGTTAGTTGATACAGTTCCTGACCAGTTATTACTAAGGCTTAGAGGAATCTTTTGTTATCAATGATAGTTTTGATCAGAGTATTACAAACGAATTTGAGGATAGTGATAGTTTTGTTGATGATACAAAGTAGAGATTAAGTTGTGTGTGTTATGTGGGGTTTTGTGAGAAACCATAAAGTCCAGGAGTGACTTGGCGATTCGAGGGGGATGCGCAAATAAATTTGACGAGTTGAGTAACTGGAGGTTACTAGATAGTATGAGACACATGCATCTTAGTTGATTATTTTGATTGTAATCTTGAGATTTGGGAATCTAATAGTGGGTAATGCTCTGAACTCTGCTATTGTTAGTTTGTTCGAGCTTTCATTGTGTTTTTGCCTGTACCAAATGTGGTCAGGAGTGACCGAGCTATGTGATACTTTGCGGGTATGTTTCTTTACAGATTAACACACGAGGACGTGTGTCCAGCAGGATGGCCGTGTCAGAGTTATTCGTTTATTCGGAACGCCAGCGCCACCTCGTGGCGCTAGACAGAGTCTAGCCTGAGTTCGTGGGAGTGGACGGAGAGCTACAGCTACAAGAACGGTGTGAGCAGAGCTCTCGGGATCATCGAAACCTTGGACATCATACGACGAACAACATGTGCTTGGACACTGTCTCGCGATTCCGTATCGTTGTGTGTACAGTGTGTGATTCGCTAGTGTGACTGACTTGTTCGTGAATTGTAATCTGATTTGATCTGTAAACCGTTTTTCTGTCGTGTTATAACCAACACTTCCCATAGTACGCCCACAGTAATTAAAATATGCCTGATGTTAACGAGAGACAGATATACCATCTCCGTCAAATATTTGATTGAGTTGTATATTATGGCAAGTCCCATGTAATAGGGGGCGCGCCTATTGCCCTATTTGCGGGAACAAATCCAGACTCCGTGACTGTTACTGAGAAATTCGAAACAGTGTAAATATCGCTTAATAGTCTTGAATAATAAAATATCAAGTCCGTTTAAGCAGCGTATACCCAGTGTTGGCAGCTCTTGATTTTTTTAAATTGCCGCCTTTTTTCTTGGACAGCTTTCGTTGGCCAGGCTCTATAAAGCCAACTTAACTGGAAAGATAAGCAAGATCCGTATTATGACTTTCAGAAAAGACAAGCAAAGCTTTAGATATAAAACATCTATGAATCCTACTGCGGCGTCCTTTGATGTTGAAGTTCAGTCTAAAACCAAGGTATCTCTTTTACCTTGTTATCGATCTCGGCTTCCTATATCAAAAGCTAAATATGACGATTTACTGAAACTTTGCGTGGGCAAAGTTATTCCTAAGTGCTTCAAACATGAATTTGTGAACATTCCACGCGCAACAAATGTCAAAGATTGTCTACCCGTGTCAGACATTGAAGATTGTGACATTAACATTTAGATTGGATAACTAACAAGATCTCTAGTTGCAATTCGTATTAAAGATTTATTTTGTAAGGATATAATTAGATTAAGGATTTTTTTTATATTGCTATAATTATTTTTATTATGAAAAATATTTTCATTGTTTCTAGAGACTGATTATGTAGTGAAAGTAATACAAGTGATATTAATAATTATGTCAAAAATGGTCACACTTTGCACAGTATCGTAGGTTCATCTTGCTGTTATTTTGTAAGAATGTTTTTGCATTTGTGAGTTATATTTTTTTTAGAGAGTGAGTGATGAAGATGGTAGTGTAATTTATAATCGCGACAGCAATAATAATTGTTAAATAAAAAAAAACTATTGATCACAGACTGAAAGTTATGTCATAATTAGTTAATTTTGACAATTCAAAAGTGCCTTTAATGCCCGGTTTCTGAAGTCCCCAGTTAAGTTCTCGTTAGCTATTGATTCAATAATGTTATGCATAAGATAAACGCCGTTTAACTGTCAATGCGTTTCTGAATACGCAACAAACCATTAAATAATTATGAAACCGATAACTAGTTCCTTAGTTGCCGCTAGATGGGTCTGTTTAGGACATGGAGTCTAAAAATATTTTAATCATTTTAATTCGTCTTTAAAACTAGTTTTAATAATAATATTTTTTTTTTTAGAGTAAATAAGTGTTTTAGCACTGTTCTAATAAAAAATATGACAAGTCGTAACCTATTTATGGGTGGATGTATGAACGACAACATAGACTTTTTTTTTTTAATGTAAACTTTCGCGTCGCTATACTGTTTGTTTTGTGTCATTATTTTTGCTTTACCGTTTCATTTCAGTTATACATAAGTCAATTTGTCTTTCCAATCGTTAGTCCTTTATCCATTCTTTTGTAAAATAAAACAAGTAATGGAATCTGGAAAACGCAGTAAAAATTTTACTGAAAGAGAGAGATGCTTGTTGTCGAAGTGGCTAAAGAATTTGTCCATATAATCGACAATAAAAGAACGGACGGGACCTCTGTAGAGGCCAAGAAGCAGGCTTGGATAGCGCTGACAAATAAATATAATGCTGTCGCGGAAACGGGATTTAGGACTGAAAAGCAGTTACATGCCCTTTATGATAACCTTAAGAAAAAAGCGAGAAAAAATATGAGCGATGATAAGGTAAGTAGTATCCCTGCTATGTACTTTTTACCTATTTGATAAAAGTCCTTATTGTATATTTTAAGTGTGACAAAGTGCAAAGCATCCCAGCGTATAAAACTGTGATATGGTACTACTAATAATCATAATTATATTTCACGCAGTTACACCTCAGAGTAATATATTCATTGACTATCATTGTGCTACACAACAGTGCCAGAAATTTAATTTATTTATGTTAAATTTTAATTTCAGTCCGAGATGTACAAGACGGGAGGTGGAACATTTTGTCCTAAGACAACCGGAGTTGATGAGAAAGTTGTAGCATTATTAACTCCGCAATTCAAACCACTGAATAACGAATTTGACTCATCTGCACCATATTACAACTTAGGTAAGTCTAAAGACTTTCTATCTTTCTATATCATAGGTATTCACTTAATAGACTGGTTAGCAATGCATTGGCAATGTTCTAGCAGGCTAGGCTTTACCTAAGGAATCAAAATAATGTGCAGAGGCAACATTGTAGACAAAATATTGTTAACCCTTTATAAGTTAGAGGTGATATTTTCACCACCATGATTTTTTTTTTTTTTTCGCCGAAATTACGTCCCACCAGCGGTATTTTTCATTCAGGTAAGTTTTATGATTTTCAATAGACATTTTGACAATGACAGGTTTGACAGTTGACATAAATATTTTTTTCATGAGAGCACAGAGAAGTTGTAAAAGTGTACTTTTTTTTCGACTAGTTTGAAGCAGGGTTTATCTCGAAGATCTACAAATTTCGAAAGGTAAGTTCTTTTATTTATGGTTTACGTGAGCTTCTTCTAATAAAAAATGTAAATATTTTCAAGTTTGCTATACGCGGTTTTGGACAATCTTGATTTTTTGTGGTGGGTTGTATATTCCCTTTGCCCTTCTGCCTGTAAATTTTACGTCGGTTTGAATATTCCCTCTGTCTGTGTGGCGTTCGTTTTTGTGTTGCTTGGTATGCTTGCTTTGTTTTAGAAATGGATCGTCACTTGAAGGATTACGAAGTAGAGGAGGCCCTTCAAGACATGTTTGGCCTACCCGATGACCCTGATCAATCGGACGATAATTTAGAATCTGACGACGAATGCCCAAATTTTAGTGTAATCCGCCTTCAGCACATTCTAGAAGATATAGATGACCCTCGTCCCGCAAATTTATTAGTAGATAACATACCAATACCTAGTCCGTCGTCTGTTGATGAACAGATTGATCAGCCTTGTTCGCCTTTACTAGTTCAGGAAGTTGATAATAATCCCGATAATTTCAGTCCAATTCTTGATTCAAACAGAAGAATAACACGTCCTCGGCGAGTTACACCTATTCCCAGTACTTCCGATTTACAAAGACCAGTACCATCAGTACCAGTCCTTCCTGTTATTGATGATTTTTCTGATTCAGATCAGTCAGATACTGAGGAGGTATTATGGAAAAAAAAAACTTTTACTACAGTTAGCAGACCAAATCCTTGTAGCTTTGACGAACCCCGAATGCAACCAGTCTAAGGGTTCAATAGCAAAACCAGACCAATTGTTTATTTTGAAAAATATTTTACCGAGGAAGCATATAATCTGATAGTATGCCAAACAAACTTATACGCTCAGCAACAAAACTTTGGATGGTGGACACCCATTGATAAAAATGAACTGAAGGCATTTTTAGGCATACTTATTATCATGGGTTACCATATTCTTCCGAGCATTGATTTATATTGGTCATCAGACCCAGGTTTTCGAGTGGAAGAAGTAGCTGCAACAATGCCTCTTAGAAGGTTCAAAAATATTATGCGTTGTCTACATATTAATGACAACTTGTTGACCCCAGAGAAGTCTAGCCCAGATTACGACAAACTATACAAGATCCGACCCCTTGTAAATATTATCAATAACGCTTGCCAAATCAACGCTAAAAACTCCTCGTCCCAGAGTATCGACGAGTCCATGGTCCTTTTCAAAGGCAGAAGTACCATCAAACAGTATATGCCTTTTTTTTTTTTTTTTTTTTTTTTCAGGATGGGAAATCATCAAATGACTCCTCCCGCTCTGGGTGGAGCAGAAGGGAGTGTCAGACTCTTACTGACTAAAACCCACCCGTGTTCCTTCCTTAGCCCTTTACGTACCAGGGCAGCGGTAACCCTTTCGGACAATCCCGCTACCCCGGCAGGCTTCGGCCCTGTCGGGCCCCGTCAACTACGCTGACATCTCTTTGAGGCGCGCGTGGAACACATACACGCCGTCCGGCACGGGCCTGGTCCTGATCGGACGGAGAGCTACCCATTGCTCTCCGCCCGCAGGCCCGCGCCTACGGTGGCCGGGAGTCGTCACGCGGCTCCCGACGCCCGGAGCGTCTCCCTCGGCGGCTGAGGCGTGAGGATCTTTCCCTCGCCCATCCCGCCACCTCCTTCGCTAGAATGACTGCTTCGCAGAAGGAGGTGACCGCCTCCCACTCCCTCTCGCCCCGGACCATGGCTTGCACCAGGGCCGGGCGCGAGAGGTCGCCGCCGCTGCCGATCGCCTCTACGAGGACACGGCGGTGCTCTGCCCAAGCGGGGCAGACCTCCACCGTGTGCTCCACCGTGTCCTCTGGGCGATCCTCGCAGTGATGACACCCGGGCGTCTCCTCCCGCCTGATTATGTGCAGGAACCTCCCGAAACATCCGTGTCCGGAGAGGACCTGCGTCAGGCGGTAGGTGAGAGCGCCGTGACGCCTCTCTAGCCACTCCTCAAAGAGGGGTCTTACCGCCGCTATCGTGGCGTGCCCTGCGCTGGGTTGCGATAGTCGCGCCTTCCATTCCACCATGAGACCGCGCCGGAGGTCCGTCCGCTCCGCAGCGATTTGCCGCGGGTGCAGAGTTTCCCCCCGACGTAGTGCCTCCGCGCGCCAGTCATACAGGCGCGCGAGGACTATCGCCTCCAGATCCCATGGTGGCAGTCCGGCAAGGAGGCTTGCTGCCTCGCCCGAGATCGTGCGGTATCCCCGGATAAGCCTTATGGCTACCACCTTTTGGGGCGCGTTCAGGTAGTGTGCGGCTCGAAGCCGCAGTGAACGCGCCCATACCGGGGCCCCATAAAGGGCCATGGACCGCACGACCCCCGCGTAAAGCCTCCGGCAGGAGGCGTTTGGCCCCCTAAGGTTGGGCAGGAGCCGCTTTAAGGCGGCCCCGGCCCGTTCCAGTTTGGGGGCCAAACGTCGGAAATGCTCGACGAAGTTCCACCGGCTGTCGAGGACGAGACCCAGGTATCTCATCGTTGTCTCGACGCCGATGTGAACCCCTCCTACCATCAGTTGGGATCCCGAAGGTGGCCCGTACCGGGGCCCATGAAAGGACATGGCCTCGGACTTGTGCAATGCCACCTCGAGACCCAACTGCCGGATCCTTTCCACGACTATCGCAACCCCGCGTGTCATCGCGTCGGCCGCCGCCTGATGCGACCTCCCCTGCGCCAGGACCAGCGTGTCGTCAGCGTAGCAAACTACGCTGACGCCATCAGGGAGGTCGGCAACAGTATATGCCTTTGAAGCCCATCAAACGAGGCTATAAAATCTGGTGTCGTTGCGACAGTGCGAGTGGGTACCTATACGAGTTCGACATATATACCGGTAAGACCAATGATGGAGTTGAAGAAGGATTAGGAGCAAAAATTGTGAAAAAGTTGTCTGAAAAATTAATACAACTAGAGGTGAAGAATGTTCACTTAACATTTGATAATTTTTTCTGTGATTATAAGCTGTTGGATTACTTACATGAAAAAGGAATTTATGCGACGGGAACAGTACGCAGGCACCGGGCGGAAATGCCGCTAATAATAAAAAATAAAACAAAGCTGAAACTGCCGAAAGGACACTTCAAATGGAGAGTACAAAAAAATGTTGCATTTGTAGTTTGGCAAGACAGTAAAGAGGTACTTCTCATGAGTAACGCGTTCCACCCTAAAGTTGCTCAAACACATGTAACACGAACTGAGAAAGACGGTTCAAAAAAGAATGTACCTTGCCCACTTGTCGTAAAAGAATACAACAAGCGAATGGGTGGCGTTGATCATTTTGATCAGCTGAAAGGCACGTATTCAGTGGGCAGGCGGAGTAAGAGATGGTGGCTGCGACTTTTCTACTTCCTCATTGACACGAGCATAACTAATGCTTTCTTGTTGTACAAAAGCAATAAAAAATGTACGCTTTCCCATCTTGAATTTAGAGTCGGCTTAGCACGAGGATTGATAGGTGGTTTTACCAGCAGGAAGAGACGCTCGACCGGCGGTATGCCATCTTATGTTAGCAGGCGGAAGCTCGCGAATGAAAACCGTCAAAAAACTATCAGTGCTGTCCCCGAAGAAGTACGGTATACCAACGTGGGCGATCACATGCCGTGCCAGTTGCAGTCATACAAGAGATGTAAAATGTGTAGCACTAAAACGAACGATAAACGATCGAAAATTATGTGTGCGAAATGCCAAGTCGCACTATGCATAGCACCTTGTTTCAGTGAGTTTCATAAAAAATAAGATTAGATTTTTGTTATACGTAAAAATACTAATAAATAATAAAAAAGTGATTTTTGTAATAAATAAAAAAACTAAAATTTTGTTATAAATAAAAAAAACTTGATTTTTTGTAATAAATAAAAAAACTTGATTTTTGTAAAGATGTTTATTTGATATACTACCAAAAAAATAATTGTATATTACTGCAATAAAATAGGTCTACCGCGAGAAAAGAGCATGCAATAGAGATTAGTTATTGATAGAATCTGACCGGTAAAGGGAATATATTTCCCACCATAGAAATATATATATATACATATATATTTATATGTACATATATTTTTAGTTCTATTATATACCCATAATCATAATAATTATTTTATTTCCACTGTCCACTCCTTATGACCTTTAAAGGGTTAAAATTGAATCAAACTCTCCTGACAATTTTAACTGAAATGGATTGAGGTATAAAAACAAAATAAAATAATTACTTATTTAATGTAATGTGGGCTATTATTGTAATAGAAGTTTCAGCATGGAGAATTCTTAAAAATCTAGAGTTATACTTTTCTCTAATAACTAATAAAAAAACAATAATACAAATTCACATACAACACTCAAATAGCAGGCTTCGGTATAATTATATTATAGCCTGTTACACACATAACAGTCATAATTAAATCAGTGTTATGTTATACGTGTGAGTACAATCATCAGGTACACAGTAGTAACAATTTATTTATTACAGATATTGAAACACAAGTACTAAGCGAAGATGCACATCTTGGTACTTCTCAAGACATTTTCGTAGTGTTGGATACAGAAGAAGATATTGTGTCTGGAACCCATTCAAGTTCTAAGCAAGCTGAATGTTCCAAAAGACCGATTTGGCCAGATATGAAGGACTTCGAAAGCACACCAAGAAGATAGAAAATTTGTTTAACTGAAACAAAGAAGAAAAATAATATAAATAATCTCAGTGCGTCTATGATAAAAAGAAAAAAGTAGAAGCAAGCAAACGAAGATTGCATAACAAATAAAAGGTTAGAAATATTGGAGATTCAACGACAACAAGAAGTGATGAAATTAGAAAAAACTAAAATTTTATTGGATCTTGATATTGAAACAAAGAGAATTCTTCTAGAAAATGCAAAAATTGACCTAAAATTAAAATTTTAATTTATGATAGTAGGTATTTTATAATTCTTCTTTTTAAGTTCTAGTTCCATTCTTGCATTTTCTACAAGAACCATCTTTAATTTGATATGAATCAATTAATCTCCTATATTTGTATCCTTTTAGTTATTATTGATACCTATGATAACATTTTTTTGCTTGAAAATAAATAAATAAAATATAAGTACATGGATACTCAAGTTCATTTGTTTATGTAATTTGTGTTCCCATAGTATGTACAACATGAAAATTTTGCTGTGTTAGCTTAGGTAAAGCTTTGTATAAAAGTAAAACTTTACCAATCTAAAATATTGTTCCAATAATAACCGACGAAACTGGTTTCCTTCAGAGGAAAGGGGTTGTTGCATAGATTCTGCAACAATATCTTCTTCAGGAGCAGAATCAATTATCACAGTATCATTTTGCTGTAGAGTTATATTATGTAACACAGCTGTTGCAACAATTACAGCTAAAGTGTGATCTAATTTTAGCCTTAATTTTTGAGAAAGGCAGGCAAATCTTCTTTTCCACACACCAAATATCCTTTCAACTGTGTTTCTGGTCTTGATTTGTGCTTCGTTGTAACGCTTTTCTGCGTTTGTAGATGGATTTAAAAATGGCGTCATCATGAATCTTCCACAAGGATATGCAATGTCACCCAAGAGGTGACCATCTATCTCGTTGTTATCCAGGCGCGCTCTCAGGAATGAGTTATGATACACATTACTGTCATGTGTTGATCCATGCCAGCGAGCATCTATATCACGGATGTGTAACTTTGCATCACACACAACTTGTACATTAATAGAAAAGAAACCTTTTCTATTTCTATATAGTTCTGCTTGCTCACCTCCAGGAGATTGAATTGGTATGTGAGATCCATCAATACAACCAATTACATTTGGGAATCCCGCTAAATTTAAAAAAATTGCCTTAACTTCTCTCAGGTCTTCAAAATTTGGCATACTTATATAATTTGTAGCCAGCTTTGCTATTTCCCTGCTTACTTTATAAACCACTCTTGACACAGTGGTTTTATGAATATTAATGTCATCACCAATTACTACTTGGAAAGTACCTGTAGCGTAAAATCGTAATGCTATAAAAATTTGTTCCAAAACAGACAAGGGATATTTGCGATGCGTAACGGGAGCTAGAACAGGGCTGATGATATCACTTAGATGTATCACAGTGTTTTTATCAAAACGATATCTCAATTTAAATTCTTCATCCGTAAACATTTCGAAAGGATTTTTCCTACGTCTTAAGTTTTTGGGTACTGATATATTGTAAATAAACTCCAGTACTTCCAAATCAGACTCTGAAGAGCTTACTCGTGTTCATCATGCTAACACTGATTGTTTTTACTTTTCAATAAGTTTATTAGCTTTCACTGGCAATTTAATTAAATAATACACGATAACAGCACATATAACCTGATGAAGTAGAAGCTGATGTAATTTTCTATGAAATGAAACGTCAGATACAGTTATGGAACCGATAAGCGGCGCAAATTGGTCAGTTAAGTTAACTTAAGTTTAAACGGAGTTTATCTTTCATTGCGGTGTTCGGAAACGCACTTTCACAAGTTATCGAACCAATAGCGCTAACGAATAGATAAACTACCGATAAAAGTGCTTTAGAAACCGGGCATAAATGATTTAATTTAAATAAATTATTTGAGTTTTGAGTTTCCTTATTAATTTTGTAGGGTCGGCACTACGGTAGCGTATTTGTTTAATTTTTAATAAAGACTTTTATTTTATAATAATTGGTTTTCATTTATTTTGTGCATGATAGGTAATAATTACCTACACAGGTTAATTCTTGGTTAAAATAATGTCAGTTACGAAGGGAGGTTTGGGGTAATTTTAATAACTAAGATACAATTTCCACAATCACAAATCATTAAATAATGCTTAGGTAAATTTACTTGATTTATTTTAAACTATTTGATCTTTTTAGATCAATCTTTCTATATCAAAATTATAAACTAAGTAAGTTTACCTATTTTTACATGTTACTGCACACACTACAGTAATGATTTAGATAATTTGACCTGTTTATCAAATTAGGCAAATTTTATCTAATCGACACAAACCGGTGTTTATGATAGTGTCAGGTGTCTTATTTTGACAATTTGGATTGATAAAAAAAAATGACTTCTACGAGTGTTAACATGATTTTAATCGAACGATTAAGTGAATTTTTATGATTTTTTTATTTTATTTTTGAACTTTAAATCATTCTCCTGTAGAGTTTACTCAATGTCGCTTAGTGAGGGTATCCTTTCAAGCGTCGATATGTATCTGCTCACAAATAACAACGGTTTATAAGGTAGGTACTTATCTTTAAGTATTATTTTATTATCTATTTATGTATCAACAATTCTTTATTGTTTTGTGAGACGATTATTTTATGAATAGAATAGCAAGTATGACTGCTGAGCGTTAGAACCTGGGTTCGATTCCCTTGGACAGTCAACGTTTTTATCATACTAAATACTTAATGTCTATTATAAGAGAGTGTCTTTTTTAAGGAAATAAATGGGGCAGTTCTTTGATATCTATCTATTCGGAGATAGTTTATTATCACAGTTATTATGAATAGAATCAATTAAATATGCTTTGAATAGAATAACGACTTAGTAAGTAGGACCCTGGGTTCGATTCCCTAGATCAGTCAATGTTTAAATGATACTACTTAATGTCTATTAATTTTGACAGTTCTCTCATATGTATCTGCTCACAAATAGTTTAGTTATTTATTATGGTTATTTATATTATTTCAGGTCCAGATTTGCTGACGACCTCTTTCTGTCGGATGACGATAAGAGCTCCGAGCAAGATATGGTGATCAGCAAAAAAAAGATCGAAGCCGTCAAGCTCTGATTCGACAGAAAACCACTCCGTCTACATCGCCATCGTCATCTTCAAAAAAGATGAAAATTAATCCAGTCAGCAAGCCTCATCTCACAGCAATAGATTTATTCGGCACCGACAGCGATGAAGAAGACGGGGACACACAGACAACCACTGGTAAAAAACCTATTACGGTTCTACATTCGTCGATAACTCGAAGGTTAGCAACGGTACCCCTAGCACGAATATTTGTAGGTTTCGTATCGCAAACGTTTCGAGTTGTCGATACGATAACGGAATACAACGAAAGTCGGAAGCACGAAGCACTTTCGAACTAGTATCGACCGCTCGATACGATAACGTTGGTGACGTCATACTAACGTAAGGAAGGATGGGAAAAATAGAACGAATGATCTTACCATTGAATGAATGTTTCGTTCAGAAACTGGATAAGTAGTTAGTTAATTAAAAACTTAGTGATTTTAGGGCATTTAAAACTTTAATACTGTTCAATTTATGACGCAATACGAAGAAACTGCAGAAAAAGTTAATATTCAGTTAGATAAATGGCATAATAATTTAACTGATTACTAAAACGTTGTGTTTGATTTGACTGTATTCCTAAACGAACGACGGACGCTCGAAGCTCATTCAAGGCCAACTGTTTTGAATTGAACTTGTGTCTTGTGTTGTGATTTAATTTGTAAAAAGTTTGGAACTATTTTATTGTTCTACAATGAGGACCAGCCACCCGCAGTACACCATTATGGTAGAATTTATGGAAAAGTAAGTGTATTACATTTAAGATTTTATTGTCATAAGCATATATGTTGATTTTAATAGTGTTTCAATGGTATATTAATTGGAATATATTTTTGTAAAGTTTAAAAGAGCTAAAGTTAACTGTTTATTTGTATACTCAAGTTAAATAAAGTATAACGCTAGTCATGTGAAATTTGTAAAAACAAAGATGAATAGAAAGGTAACACATACCCGTATTATTACTATAAATATTGGAGCACACGGTCCTTCAACTCACGTTAAATTTATTTTAGGCATGGAGACATATCCAAACCCAGAGTGGGTCCTAGTGGTAGACATTATGTGCAGCAAAAATAGAAAGAGTTAATAGATATGCTCAATAGTGATAGCACTGGGGATTCTCGAACAGAGGAAAAGTGGCGGAAGGTAAGCCTATTATATCCTAATTACGCACATTTAAGGAAATAAACTTACTTCACACAATAAGAAATACATGCATGCATTTTTGTTGGTACTGACATCCTGCTCTTGTTTATATTTGTTAAGGTTTGGAGTGATTCCAAAAATAATGTCAAGAAAAAGTGGGCGAAAATAAATAGGTCTGCTCAGGGTACAGGCGGTGGGCCAGCGATTCAGATGACATTAACAGACCTAGAAAACAGAGTTTTAAATTTAATTGGAGTGCAGGCTGCTACTGGGATGCCTATACAAGAAGCTGAATTTGTACAGGTGTGATATTTTTTGCTTGGTAATGTAGTATAATATACTTATCTCTATTTTTTTATTTTCATAGCAATTGGTGTAATCTCAGGGAAATATAATAAAGTGATAATAATTTATGATTTTAGAATTATCTGAATATTTAATTCCGTATTGGGACAGAATATGAACAAAAGTTTAACTTGTCTGCAACTTACCTACCTAATCCTGTAAAAAGGTGACCCTTTCTTACAAGTCAGACAACCCACAATACTAACAAAAAAACTCAAGTGGTGACACTTGAGTTTATTTGTATTTATTGTGACACTTGAAATTCTTGTGTGGATGACTGGCTGGGGTTTGAGTGCATTATGATTTTTGTTAATTTACAATGTCTAAACTTTGATGTTTCTATGAGCATTAATGAATACTATAGAGTAGTATTTTGTTTAATAAAGAAAATACAGTAGGTATACTAAACAGTAAAGGTGGCCTTTACTCACAAATTTTAAGTAAGCACTAATACTCAATTATTGTTTTTTTTTTTTTTGCAATACGGTGTTGGTGGAGATAAAGATAGCTTGTCAGGTCTACAAGTATCTGCCACAGAAACTTTAGACGATTTGACTGTGGATGATGTTCCTTATGAATATACACCAATTCCTGAAGGTTGAACTAACTTATAACTCTTTTGTTTGTCATAACTACTAGTAACAACAAAATATTTAAAAATAAGATCTTCAAATACTTAAAGTAAAAAAAAAGATCCTGATAACTAAAGCTAGCAGAATAGTATTTACGTTGATTGTTGAATCACAATTTTCTCAGAAGAATGGAATACTCTAGGAACGAGCAGTCAACCCACAGTCGCTCCACCTCTTACTCCATCTACTCCGCCACCAGCACTTACACCACCACCAGCTCCAGTGCAAACCCAGTGGCAACCGCCGAAAAAAAAAGAAGCTAGAAGATTCCGTTTTAAAAATATTTAAGGTGTGAGGGGAATGCTAGGGAGTATGAAAAGGAGCGTGACCGAATCGCGCAAGAATTAGAACGAGAGAGGATTCGTCAGCGTGATGTAGAGCTTCAGTTGCAAGCTCAGTGGTTAGATTTTATGAGAGTGGCGTTAAAGGTATTAAATTAATATTTAGAGAAAAGAAGTGAATAGTGTCTGATTTTTCATTTTATTTGTATCAAGCTTTGTTAACAGACTTTACATACACTATTCACTTCTATTTCTTAAAAAGAAAACATTTTGTATATGTTAGAATTAAATTTATTTTCCTTAAGCTATATTCATACTTGAGGAAGGCCTGTGTCCAGCAGTGGGCGTCGTACGCCTGATATGGTGAAACTATATTCATGAAAGTAATACCTTAAAGGTACTTAAAATTTATTTTCCTTATGCTATATTCATACTTGAGGAAGGCCTGTGTCCAGCAGTGGGCGTCGTACGCCTGATATGGTGAAACTATATTCATGAAAGCAATACCTTAAAGGTACTTAATTCTGTTTTGTAAGTAACTAACATTATATGAACATGCTTACACAAAAACCGAAATCAATTATTTACATTATGAAGCCGATTAATCCTATCTACTAATATGTTTCTTATGGCTCTACCGCGAATTAATTCATCTGTAGAACCACTTTCGCGAAAAGGTTCTTCTAGAGAAGAAAATGTTGAAACACCTAATCCTGATGAATATACTGTCATCTTCAGAATCAGGCAACATAAAATCTAATGCTAGGTTGTGTAGAACGCTACATGCAATTATGATAGAAGCACACCTCTCAGGGGTGTAGTGTAATGTGCGGTCCTTACAAAGGCATCTCCACCTATTTTTAAGTCTTCCAAAAGTATTTTCGATCACAACTCTGGCCTTCCCATGGACGGTAATATATTTTGCCTGTGAGGTGCCTTCAGCAGCATCTGTGATTGGTGTCATCAACCAAGGCCTCTGTGGATATTCAGAATCCCCTGAAAAAAAATTTTTTGTATATTGATATTGAAATAAGTATTTCGTGTCGGTGGGTTAGAGTAGTACAGTAACATTAGAAACAGGTTTAAGTGAGACAACTGATACCAGCGTTGACGCTAACAATGAGTACATCTGCGTGCCGCCGCGCGCCGTACCTCAGTCGTACTCACATTGTGTTTACTGCTACTCATCTCGTTCTGCCGTTTTTTCTCGACCACTATCTTGCCTATTGATACCGCCGCTGCTTACTTGTTTGACCCCTGCTTGTTACTGGACTTCGTTGTGCCTATCGATTTGGGCTGCAGTTACTTGGAAGTGTTAGTGATGCCTTACACTGAGTGAATATGCAGAAATGCATTATTTCTACGGTGTTGCACAAGGCAACGGACGTGAAGCAGCAAGACTCTACAGAGAACAACTTGAACGCCGAGGCGGACCACAACCTGATCATTACCCTGACTATCGTGTGTTCGTTAATACTCACAATATGTTAATAGCAGGCCGCATTCCTGGCCAACGTGGAAGTGAAGGCATTTTGAGAGTTGATCCGGAACTCAGGGAAATCGTTCTAGAGGAAGTGCAACGAAATAGAAGTACAAGTACGAGAGCAATAGCTCGTAATCTTGACATACCAAGATCTTCAATACAAGATATTTTGCGTGAGGAACCTTTTCATGCCTATCACAAACAAAAAGTACAAGCGTTGCAGCCTGCAGATTATGAATTGAGAGTCGAGTTTTGTAGAACTATGTTGCAAAAAGAGGAAGAAGACCCGGATATTTTAATAAAATCTTGTGGACGGATGAGTCAAGATTTGAGCGAACGGGGGTTTTCAATATCCACAATTATCACATTTGGGCGGTTGAAAATCCACATGCCGCCAGACCTTCATCATTTCAACATCATTTCAGCGTGAACATGTGGTCTGGCGTCTTGAATGGCGAATTAATAGGCCCTATCCTGATAACCTGGCTATTAACTCTGAACTTCTGTACGTTTGTGCTTGTGTACTTGGACTCTGGACTTGTGTACGCCAACGGAACATTGATTGAAAAATGGCAGAAAATCGACCTATATGTGGTTTGTGCAATCGATCAGTGGTTAACAGAAGAAGATTAGAAATAACCCATGCTCTTTTTGAGGAAAATGCTACCAATGCTTAACATATTATTGAAGCTATAGCTCCACAGCAAGTAAGTATTTTTAGACTTTTTTTTTGGTTGTTTTTACCCGTGTGTACCCACCCTATAGGGGCGATGGCCTCATCATCTGTCACGATGGGCACATGGGTTCTTTTCTAAGAATAGTTAAGTCATAGTCAAAACAGATCTTCTCTCTCTTTCTCACACATGGCGCTTATGAAAACAAAGCCAGCGTTATCTAGCTTCGAGACATAATAGAGGCCAAACTCACTAACAATGCGTATGACCATGACTCATTCGTCACGTGGAAAAAGAGCTCGGCATGTTCTTCACTATACAAAACATATTAGACCGAAACTGCTGCGAGTTTAAAATACTATGTTATAAACTATTTTTCTTTTCAGGTTGAATACAACGGCCGAGAATACATTTGTCGACCATGTTGGCAACGAGCTCAACGGGCTGTGCAGCCAAACAATAACCCTGCCCCGCACGAATGTGTTCTTCAAGTGGAAGAATATTCACGAGTGCCTAGCACCTCAGCGAATTGTGTGTTTGACAGATGCCGTAGTGTGTCAGGTCGTCGAATACCTGAGAATGTAAGGATTACTCTTCTGTTACATTCTAACTTATTCATACCAGACAGTGCCAGAATATGTGATGCACATTTAACATCGAATGATTGGGAGGAGCTCATTGATAGTCCAAATCTCAGACATGATTTTAACAGCACTCATTTTGTGCAAATACTAGAGCTTTTGAAAACAGCTGTTTTAATAAAAAATATTCTGGACTTTGAAGATATCGAAAATATGTATGGATCCTAATGAGATTCATATTCGATTGGGCGTTCGCAGAGATCAATTCAATTCAATCTTGGAACAAACGCCTTCTTTGTCCGAGTCAAACGCCAAAACGAAACTAGCCATTTATTTAATGAAGTTGCGAACTGGTGATAGCAACGAGAGATTAGCCACGCTCTTTAACATAAGTAGAAGGACTCTAGAAAGGCATTTAAAAACCGCGCGTGATGCTATATCTCTGGATTTTAAGCCAAGACACCTGGGACTCGACCATTTAAATAAAAGAATGGTCGCTGACCGCAATCTTATTGTACCAAACGCGTTATTTGGAAATCCCGAGTCATCTCCAGAAGAAAGGAAGGCAATAACAATCATGGATGGAACATACAAAGTGGAGCAGGACGATTGACAATCTTTTAAACCACGTAAAGAGTGTCATGATCTTAACCCATATACAAAAATCAATCAAATCCAATGAGTACTTTAGCCACAGGAAATTATTTTTGATTTTCATATTTATCAACATGATGTAGATCTGAGTTCATAATAATAGGTAAACATTGTAAGGTCAAGAACCTGTGCAAAACGTACGATTCTAGTCCTTACGTCTCAATATACTCGAAAGACAGAGAAAGGGCATACTATCCTACTCTAACGCGCCCCGCCCACTTCTTAAAAATACTACACTAGAAAGAAAAAGAAATATTACTTACGCAAATAATGCATTAGTGTTGCATAGAAAATTGCGAGTGTGTGTGTGAGCGGAACTTTTTCGGCAAAACGTCCTTAAGTCGGTAACTATGTCAGTCAGTGCATAGCGGCGCCCTTTGAATTGCGCACACACCTACTTTTTTCATCACGAGACTAGCCGCGCGCGCATTATTGTCGTGATTTTGTGAAGTTTTAGTTGTTATTGTGATTGAAGACGAGACGATAATTATGATAGTTGATTAGTGCATAGGTTAATGTGACGTATTGTTAAGTGTTAGTGTAATATTAGTTAGTTAATTACGTATTTAATAGGCTAGTTTAGTGATTTAGGTTAGGTTTGTAAGTTTTTTAGTTTAATTATGCCTCAAATACGGTACACAACTGCCGAGTACACCGACATGGTACTCATGTACGGAGAATGTCACCAAAATGCGGCTTTAGCATTACGTACATATCGGGAGAGATATGGTGACACACGCACGTGCCCTACCAATAGCCGTGTTTTTACCCTGGCCGTTCAAAGGTTACGAGAAAATCGGCCTTTGGTTCCTCAAGGAGAGGGCGTGTCTTCAAATTCAAATAACGAAGAGCGGATATTACAGCATTTTGAAAACCACCCGACTTGTAGCCTTCGGAACGCGGGCCGGCGGTTTCAAGTGAGTCACAGAACTGTCCATAGAATTTTGAAACGGTACGCACGGCGACCATACAAGTTCAGAAAAGTTCAACAGTTTAGCAACTGTTGAACTTTTCTGAACTTGTAGGGGGAGATATGCCAGTCAGAGTGTTGTTTTGCCGATGGCTTCTCGACAAAATATCAGACGACCCTGACTTCATATCTAATATTATGTGGACAGATGAGAGCACTTTCACAAGAAATGGGATGTGGAATCGACAAAACCTACGATATTGGAGCAACGAAAATCCGCGCCTAAGTCGAGAGTCTTCATTCCAGTACCGGTTTTCAGTAAATGTCTGGGCTGGAATACATAGAAACAAAATAATAGGTCGAGTGTTTATTGATGGGACGTTAAATGCAGAGAAATTCTTAGAACTTCTTAGTGGCCCAGTGTCAGACTATACGGACGATTTACCTTTGGACGTCTATGGACGATTGTGGTATCAATTGGACGGTGCGCCCGCCCATTCCGTAGTGCCTGTTAGACAGCGACTAACGGACATGTTTGAAAGGCAGTGGATTGGCCGTTTTGGACCTATTCGATGGCCAGCACGGTCACCGGACCTGACACCACTGGATTTCTTTTTGTGGGGGACCGTAAAAAACGAAGTGTATGCACGAGAAGTGAACACTGGACGAATTTAAAATTAAAATAATTAATGCCTTCGACAAACTTAAAAGAATGGCGGATGGGGACTTGTTAACACGAGTCCGTGAAAATTTAATAAGACGATGTCACGCACACCGTGATATTTTTATATTGACGTGATCTCTTCAACACAGGAATACAGTCTTGATAATAGAAGCCAGGTAGTATTTTTTTTTGTTCAGTTACTGGTCTTGAGTTATATTTTGTTTAATTGCCAACTAAGCGCGCCGACATCGCTATTAAAATATTTACAAAATTCATTTCTTATATTTACTGGATTTGATAAAATAACATCATCTATAGTTTGTTGCAAGTCCAAAAGTGAGTCATCAATATACAGTTCTTCGGATATTTTACTTCCATCTCGAGATACAATAAAATTGTGCAATACACAGCATGCTTTGATAATGTCTACTGCAAAATCA
The DNA here is from genome assembly GCA_947507525.1 of Apamea epomidion. NCBI lineage: Eukaryota > Metazoa > Arthropoda > Insecta > Lepidoptera > Noctuidae > Apamea > Apamea epomidion. The sequence continues at coordinate 1,700,429 of OX382239.1, forward strand.
TATTTTACGTTTAAAGGCCTGTGAAATATGCGTCATTTATTTGCAAGTATGCCAAAAGCACAGTCGACATTTCGTCTGGCCCGACTCAAACGATAATTAAAAACTCTTTGATCTATATTCAAACGTTTTCCTGAGTATGGACGCATTAGATTGCTCAGTAACGGTAGGCTTTCATCTGCAATAAAGACACAAGGAACTGGTTTGTAAAGGCCTGGCAAAAGCTTTAGAGCTGGAGGCCTACCATCAACTTTTAGTTAGCCATTCAATTCCGATGCAATCCAGTTTAGGTACCTAAACTGAATCGCTAAGATTCGTACCATGAAGTGCCTTTATCTGACTGGCGTTTGAATCTCTCACGAAGGAATAACCGAATGAAATTAGTCTCTGGTCCGTGGTGTGAGAAAGAGATGACGCTCTACAGTCGTTGCATAAGTCTGTCTCTGTTACTAGAACCTTATGCGATGCGTTTCGAAACCTAGTTAATACAGGCTGATTTTTTAAAGACCAGCCAAATTTAAGGATGTGGTACTGACCATCAAACTGAACAACTTTCTTCATGGGACCAACATCGTAATCGCGAATAAAAATTCAGCCGTCCCATACATTTAGGTCGAGTAGGTATTGAAGTTTTCTATGGGACAGTTGATAAAATTTTCGCGATTACGCTATTTGTCCCATGGAGAAAGTTGTTCAGTTTGATGGTCTGTACCACATCCTTAAATTTGGCTGGTCTTTAAAAAATCAGCCTGTATAATGATAGCGGTATGTTACGGTTTTTTTTTATGTAAAAATTACAACAACTACATTTTAAAATTGCTATTTTTATCGTAAAATTATATACCATCAAGCCATTTTTAGTACTCATTAAATAATAGTAAGTAATCTAAATAATTCTTTATATTATAGGTTTTAGGTCATAAAAATAAATTGAATAATACGAGTTTAGAACGCACCTCCACTCATGTTTGATTTGACAGCAGGCGTTTTCTCCGTTCTCGTTTGTTTTGAAAGTTTTAATAGCTCAAAATATAGGTAATATTAATAAAATAACACTTCGTGAGTTCGTGATAATATTAGTATTTAAGTGATAATACGAATAATGGCGTAAGTATTAATGTGATGTTTGTGTAATAATAATAAACATACAAACTTCTTTAGCTCAAACGCGTACCATATTATATGCCAAAGTATTTTAAGTGTTTTTTTTTTACAGTGATGAATCGCGTCGAAGAGTCACTTCCGGCCAACTTGAGCACCTTTGGAAATTTCTTAATCAAAATAAAACCATAGCAACGGGTTATAATAAAACATCCTAAGCTAGGGAATATTCAAAAAATATGTGGGAGAATATTGCCCAGAATTTAAATTCCCATGGTAATGGTGCAACTAAAGATTGGAAAGGATGGTGCAAAGTAAGTAAAATGAATATATAAAATAATTTATTTTTGTCAAAAAAATATTTCTATGCAGCTTATCAAGATAATGAATATTGTATTTTAGTATTGGAATGATTACAAATCCAAATTAAAGAAGTTGGCTGCAGCTACCAGAGCATCTCGCCAGCAGACTGGAGGAGGTCCGTCACAGATAAAACAGATGACAGACATTGAAAAAAAAATCCTTCAGATTTTAGATGACTTTGGTAGTGGTTTGCCTGGTAAGAGGGTGGAGCCATTTGAACAAGTGAGTATTATTTTTTATACTTGCTCATTGGTTCATAATATTATTGTATAAAAATATTTGCATAGTTGCATGTCGTTTTAATGATGTAAATAAAGGAAGAAATTGTGATTTGCAGGATGTACAAGAAACAGAGAGCGGCTTGGACACGCCGTTACAATTGCATATTGATACAGGTAGTGTGTCCACAGCTCTGGAAGGCGAGCGGGATTCTGAGAGTATACTGACTCTCTGTCCAGTTCAATTTTATGAAGGGATGACTCCGGGAATCATGGAACCTGGGCCATCAACCAGAGTAACACCCCATCCACCTGCGACACCACCCACTCTCGAGCACGCCACTGCTGCAGCAGACCTTCAGAGCACTCCTCGACGCTCACCACGCCGCCGACGACACACGCGACGAGAGCCACCAATGACACAGGACGCGGCTCGCCGGGCTCTTATTCGTATATCTGAGAGGAGAGCCAACATAGAAGAAGAAAATGGTGAAACCCTAAAACAGTTAGTGCAGGAATTGAAGGAAATTAAAGTAATATTGCAGTTGAGGTAAGTTTATATTTTTATTACTTACATACAGATGTTATACTTAGTCATTTGACATTAATTAAAATTAGTCCTCTTATCTCACACATAAATATTATTATTAATTACAAATACAGTATAAATAAAATTCTTATTAACAACCATAGCTAAGTACATAATAATTGTGAATATTAATAAATAAATATAAAAAAATCATCTTCATTTGCTAGGAAAAATTACACAATAGAAAGCAAAAAATGTTTTAAGCATACTACAGGTTGATATTGTCATCTTCATTTGCTAGGAAAAATTACACAATAGAAAGCAAAAAATGTTTTAAGCATACTACAGGTTGATATTGTAGCATGCGACAAACCGAAATGGGAGATTGTAGGTACTCATCATTAAGAACAACTTTTACTATGTGACAACCAACTATGTGTGTGAAATCGCGAAAAAAAAGACAGCTGTTTCCTAAATTTTGACGAGTTATGCGAACATAAATGTAGGGTTCAGCTGATTTTTTTCGCGATTTCAGGTTTAGTCCCACAGTAAAAGTTGTTCATAATGATGAGTTCAATCTCCCACTTCGGTTTGTCGCATGTTTTCAATTTTAACCTGTACACTATTATCATTATCACGCATCATGTGAATGTGTGTGAATGTACTTAATTATTCTATAAAACTAAATTGTCAAATTATCATTCTAGGTTAGTCGGGCATCCCACAAACGGCGCATGAGGTTGTTTCTGATGGTCACACCACGTTGAAGAGCTTGGTTGTTGCTGCTGACACTTTCATTATGAGTATCAGTCATATTCACCTGCATCTGGGCTTCTTGAAGTATGTCTTCATCACTTAATTGTGGCACAGGAATGTTAGCTCTATTGACGTGTGCCCATATTACCAACATCACGGTAGAAAAATAACGAAATATCATCAGTTGTGTTTACGTGAGTGAAGTGATGCCATAGTGTTTTCGAGGTGATAAAATTTGTCGTAAGTTTATTATTTTACTGATTTCTGCTGATGTTTATATACTAAATTAATCTCTAACGTGTGTGTTTTTATATTAAAGTAATATTTTTAGGTACATTGTACGACAACATTTAAAAAATCGTCATTTAAAAACATACTCGCAGTGTCGTAGTCCTAAACTAAATTTTGTACTGCTATATTATTGTAAATACGATGTTTTTCTTAAACATACAATATTATTAATGATATTTTACTATATTTATTCAATTTAAGGTATTAAGTTGTGTAAATTGATCTTTAGATTGCAACAGATTGCGAAAATTAAACCGCCCGGTAAGTTTTTACCTACTCAATTTGATATTGCCGCTTTGGTTGCGCGAAGCAATATACGTGTTTTGGCTTAAGGTTGGCGGTCGGTGTTTTTTGTTGGCTTATTTTTATTTTATTTGTTGGTGAAACGTGACGAGTAATTTTTTCAAATCAAGTTAATAATTTTTTTTTAATAATTTTTAAATAGTGCTAAGATGTAAAAATTAATTATTTGTCCTGCATTAAATTGATAGTTTAAAATTAGGTGATGGTGTTTTTTGTTTTTTTTTTTCACTTTTGGTTCAATAATGTTTTTGTTGTGTTTATTTTTACGTTTTTTTTTAATAGTGGAAAAGGTAAAAGTAATAATGAAAGAGGACGAGGTACGAGCCGTGCTAGAGGACGCGGCAAAGGAAAAGGCTGCGAAAGTAAAGATTTTGCAGTCGCAGGTCCAAGTTCAAGGTATTTTAATTATTTCATCAGCTGTTATTCTTTTTTTTCTTATTTTTTCTTTTATTTTTTTTTTCTGTTTTTTTTTTTTTCTTTTTTTATAATTGATTCTATCAAAACTTTTATTTATATGTTGTAGGAGTTTTAAAGAAGAGCATGCAGCGTTAAAAAAATCTTTACTTCTGACTAAGAAAACATTTAAAAAAATGGATCCGTCGGTAAAAGAGGAGTTGATAGCCCGCAAGCGGCTCAAGGAAATTTCGTGGACCCTCCTTCCAGATGCACTACCACGTAAAAGGGCGCGGTAAGGAAATCGATGTCAATACAATATTGATAAGGGGTGTGTTGTCTTTTTATTTTTATATGTATTTTAATGAATATATTTTGTTTTAGGAAACAGTCATCCCCGGAGCGAACTGAGTGTCACTTGGTTCCAGGCTCACCTACTGTCCCACCATCGCCTAAGTTGCAGCCGTGGCAGATGCGGTAAAATCTTATTGTGCATTTTTTATATTTTTGTGCGTAATTCAACGATGTGAGTACGTTACAGATAATAGAAATCTACTTTTTTTTAGAATGCAATCTCCAATTCAGATACAAGATCAGATGCAAGGGATACAAGATCGCTTAACACCTGTAAGGTAAAAACTACATTACGACTTGTTTATTAATGTACTCAAAATTATCTATTCTATAGTTATTATATGACCTATTCTATACTATTCTACTATATACTATTCTTTCACTAATTCGTTGTTTTTTTTTTTAGCTCTGTAGTGGATCTCGAAGTTGATTGGACGACGGGACTTTTGAGTAAGATAATATAATTTATATTTATGTAACTTAACAACAGCTGCTAATTTATATTGTGATATACAATTGTTCTTTTTTATATATTTAGAAGACCTTGAAGGGAATACAGCTTCAGCTTTGCTGCTAGCAGATGCCCGAACGTCACCAAATCATAAGATGACCGATGTTCCGGTCGCTGTGTTGCCCACCATAAAGCCAATGGTTAAACTTATAAATGAAGCAGTAAAAGGAAAAGGTTTGTATAGCTATTTTTTCTATAGTGATCATTCACTTTGCAAGTAATGATTATTTTAGTAAAAACTTAATTATAATTATTGTTTTAGACTCCAACGAACTTGACGAGAACTTAGCTAGGTGGCTGGAAGTGCAGTCAGACGAAGAAGAGGATGTGGATTTGGACGTGCACACGGAGTTCGACGATAAATTAACTCCAGCTCACATTTTGGACGAGTGTGATGCGGAGACACGGGCATTCGTGTCAGCCGAGGATAAAAGCTCTGAGCAACTATTGGCGGAGTTACTACCAAAGGACCATTTGACGTTTGACTGGAGCCACGACCGACAGACATTTACCGGTACCCGAGAGACGTTTACAGGACAAACAGGACCAACTTTTACGGTATGTGCCGAAACAAACCCTGTAGATGTATTTTTTAAATTTTTTGATGACGAACTTTTGGACTTAATTACTAGACAGACTAACAAATATGCCTCAGTACTGATTGACAGACACTTGACTGAACATTCACGATTGAATTTTTTCAAAAATGTTGACAGGGAAGAGATGTACATTTTCCTTGCCATATTAATTTTACAGGGCTTGGCACCTATGCCAGTTGAAAAAAATTATTGGAAGGAAAATGGCCATCTCACCTTTAAATACTTTAAAACCATAATGACATACAATAGATTCATTTTACTCAAAAGAGTTTTACATTTCACCGACTCTTTTGATTCTACAGGAAAAACACAAGACGAAATTAAGCTCAGGAAGATACAGCTTGTGCTTGATTTCTTGAAAAATAAATTTAGCACACTATATCTTCCCGGACAAAATATCGCTATAGACGAATCCCTTCTGAAGTGGAAGGGACGGTTGTCATTTGCACAAAAAATTGCTTCTAAGGCCGCCAAAGTTGGTGTAAAATCGTATGAGTTGTGCGAATCGGCAACCGGTTACTTGTGATTTTTTTTTGTCTATACCGGAAAACAGACTGACAACACTGACGAGACTGACAAGCTTGATGAAGATGACGGTATTGATAAGGCTGACAATCCTGACAGGGCTGATGATAGGATTGACAAAACTGACCAGACAGGTACGATTCCGCCAATACCTGACAATGCCACTGCAAAAATTGTCCATGTCCTGGCAAGACCCTTATTTAATAGGGGCCATACTATTATCATGGACAATTTTTACAATTCTCCGTTACTGGCACGATATCAGAAGTCACAACGCACAGATTGCTATGGGACTGTACGAATAAATCGTGAATTTGTCCCTGAAGCTGTCAAATCAGTGTCAAAGACTGAGTTGAGGCAAGGGGAAATGGTGCAGAGCTTTTGTTCTGACTTGCACGTAATGATGTGGCATGATGCCAATATTGTGTCCATGCTGTCTACGTACCACAAAAGTACTGTGGGCGGTAAAGAAAAATATGGGATTTTTAAAAATAAGCCCCAAATGGTCCTTGATTACAATCTTGCCATGGGAGGTGTCGATAAGAAAGACCAACTACTTACGGCATTTCCCATGGAAAGATCACGTAATCAAATATGGTATAAAAAAGTATTCAGACGTCTCCTTAATATAACACTTTTAAACGCTTACATTATTTATAAATCAAAACACAAACATGTGACACATCGTTGGTTCAGGGCTGAAGTAGCGGAAGAATTGCTGAAAATTATGAAACCTCCAGTCATAGAACACCCTTTAAAAGTTTCAGTTAACAAATACTTGGTTGGCCCAAAATCTAAAAACGTCCGTCCAATTTTGGAAGGGAACCACTTTTTAGGTACTGGGCCATTCAAGTACTCATCATGTGTATGGTGCAAAAAAAGCCGTACAAAATATGTTTGCAAGCAATGCCAAGTCTCACTCTGCTTAGATATTTGTTTTGAGCAATATCACACAGTTCCTGAGCCACGTCAGATATAATCACGCGCACATTAACCTACCATACACCCTACACACATATTACAAATAAACACAACTCATACATACAACGTGTAACAGATTAAACGCAACACCTTAAAATTTTACTAATCATTATACCAATTTTATTTTTTCTATAAATTCATAACCTTCATTTTTCGAAGTCGGTTAAAAACTATTTAAAATGTATGCAAAAATAAATAACATAAATAAAATTTGATTTTAAGAAAAAACATTGATATATTTACACAATGTTGTTCTCTTAATTTAAGCAGTAAGTCGTAGTAATTGACAACCCTAGCTAAGAATGGCCGCCATCTTTGCGGTTCGGGCGTCAAGTGCTTGATCTCAAGTCCCAGTCAGGTTACGTATGTAGCCGTTTTTATTTAATTTTTTATTAATGTTAATAATACTTTATTTTGAGATTTATGACGCTTTCGAAACGTCAGGATTTGGCCTATTTATTGTATGAGTAAATATGATTGCTTGGCGGTCTATATTTACAAATTTAAAGATTTAGGTAGGCAATGCAAATTGGCAAAAATATGTGCCGCTTATTTTAATTTATAAATTTGACAAACATTAAAAAAAAACCCATTTAAACTATTATATTCATCTAAGAGTGAAGAAAATGACCTCTATAGAGGTGGTCATATTTTTGTTCTATGTACTTTAGTTTTAATGTAAAGTGGCCTAAATTATACCTAAAAAAAGTTACGATCTTTTACGCATCCGCGAATTCTGCACCTGGTTTTACATAATATTTTTACTACATTCTTATATGTAAATTGTTTTCAAATACTGTTAAATATGTACAGTAATAAACCTTGTTTAAGAATAAAATAAATAACTATTTACTTATTGATCTTATTTTTTTTTAAACCCCTATGTTTTACAAAAGTCGCTAAAATGGGTGGTACTCTTAATTTAAACACTTGTAAAATATTATTGTAATCATATTTTTAAAATAAAGCGATCACACATTATTTCTTATCTCATGGACTACTCATAACAGTAAAAACATTTAAAGTACTCCACTCGAGCAAGTCATAAATTAAGTTTTAGTAACAGCGGGCAGAACGCGCAGTAAGCGGTCCAAAGTAACTGGCCAAGTAAGGTACCCATTTTTTTTCGCGCAAGCGATCGAGCGGTTAATTTATTTTAAAAAATATACTTTCAAGGTCTTACCTAGTAACCATGTAGATTCATTTAGATTTTCCAAATGTGATTTTAATGGGTGCACATTCCAAATGAATGAATCATGTGTTGCCCCACCATAGCTAGCGTCTACACTAGTGATTTGCATGTCTGTATCACAAATCTGTAATTTGGAACATGGTAAATTAGTAAATTACATTAAAAAGTTGTAATGGATATTGTTTCGAACATTTTTGTTACTTTGAAAGTGTTCAATATAACATACAAGTATTGTATATTAACAATGCAGTAACTTAACCCTTTATAAGGCACAGGTAATATTTTTCCCACCAACTTTTTCCAATATTTTTGGCTTAGATTGTAAAGGTACGGTTTTTATTCGTATGGCAATATTTCAATTGACTTTGAATTCAATATTTTTATCTATGGTGATGACAGGTCGCCATACTTTTTTTTCTTCGGTTGACGTTCTCAATGTGAAAAACTGGTGAATTTTTGTACAACAAGATAAATCTTTATAAATCTTCATTTTCTGCGATTCAAAAACGGTAAGATGTTATTATTTCTAAAGAAAAATGTTTATTCAATTAAAATTTAGGCATATTTTCAACTTGGGAATTTGCATAATTTGATTATATGGGTTGGTTGTGGTGGGAAAAATATTCCCTTTGCCTTGGCACATGTAAATGTTATTTTTTTGTTTCTTGTAGATTTGTTCGAAAATGAGTAGAAAGATACTACAAGATTTGGATATAATCAACGAATTAAATGAGCTTTATGGTTTACCCGACGATCCCGAAGTGTCAGATGACAATTTAGAATCTGATGAAGAGACTATCCAAATAAGTACCGCAAAACTTCAAAGGATCTTAGAAAACTTTGATGAGCCTAACGATGGACCTTTACCACCTACACCCGATCCACCTAACAGCCCAGCATCCCTTGAAATTCAACCCTCTGTTGAATGTCAACCTAAACCATCAGTCGAAAGTGATCGCCCTAGACGAGTAGCAAGAGCCCTTGATTTACCTAGTTCCTCTAGTACGCAGCAGACTTCAAGGACAAGACCAGAATTACCAGTAGATAATACTCATCCAAATAGCCCAGCATCCTTTGAATTTCAACCTTCTATTCAAAATAATCGCCCTACACGAGTAACAAGATCCCAAGATTTACCCAGTTCTACTAGTACGCAGCAGACTACTTCAAGATCAGCATCTCCAGTAGATAATACCCATTCAGATTCAGAAACTGACGATTCAGATGGCGAAGAGGAAACATGGAAAAAGACTAAGTGGACCACCTTTCGACCGGACCCTAGCGTTTACGATGAAATTCCATTGCAGCCCGAAAATATGTTTAGCAGCCGTATTAGACCTGTGACTTTGTTTGAAAAATATTTTACTGATGAGGTATATGATTTGATAATATATCAAACAAACTTATATGCTGAACAGAAGAATGATGCAAATTGGACAAAATTAGATAAAAAGGAACTGAAGGCTTTCTTGGCTATTTTTATAATAATGGGGTACAACATCCTGCCTTCGATGGACCTTTACTGGTCTACAGACCCTGGATTCCGAGTAGACGAAATCGCAGGCATTATGACTATAAAACGTTTCAAGAAAATATTGCAACATTTACATCTAAACGATAACACCCAACATCCCGAAAGGTCAAGTGAGAACTATGACAAACTTTACAAAGTTCGCCCGTTATTGGATCTTATAAATCACGCTTGTCAAAAGAATACCAAAGATTCCTCATCTCAAAGTATTGATGAATCTATGATTTTGTTCAAAGGGCGGTCTTCGATGAAGCAGTATATGCCCCTCAAGCCCATCAAAAGGGGTTACAAAGTATGGTGTCGATGCGATAGTAATACTGGCTACTTATACGAATTTTACATCTACACTGGAAAATTAGAAGTGGGTACAGAAGATGGGTTAGGATTCAAAGTTGTGAAGATGTTGACAGAGAAACTGATAGATAAAGCATTGGAGGAATTTCATGTCATTGTGACATTTGATAATTTCTTTTGTGACTACAGTATAATGCAATATCTTTATGAGAATGGCATCTTTGCTACAGGAACCGTACGAAGGCACAGAAAAGACCTGCCCAAACTTGTAAAAACTAACCCGAAGCTTCAAAAAGGGCAGTACAAATGGAGAGTCAAGGGCAATGTATCTTGCCTGATTTGGAAAGATACTAAAGATGTCCTTCTGATGAGTAATGCATTCCATCCCAAGTCTGGCAAAACGACTATTTTACGGACTCAAAAAGATGGCACCAAGACAGCAATTGACTGCCCTTTAGCCATAAAGGAGTACACGAAAAGAATGGGAGGGGTAGATCGCTTCGACCAGCTAAAAGGTACCTACTCAGTTGGCAGACGGAGTAAGAGATGGTGGGTCCGCATTTTCTACTTTCTTTTAGATACAAGTATAACTAATGCATACTTGTTGTATTGCCAAAACAGAAATGTGACAAAACTCTCCACTCTTGAATTCCGAGTATCTGTTGCTAGAGGACTGGTCAGTGGATTCTCGAACAGAAAACGACGTTCTGGTCTGGTAAATTACGTCTCCAGAAAGAAATCTTGTTTATCGGAGAACCGTCAAAAGTCCTTACACGTTATTGCCGAAGAAATTCGCTACACCAACGTTGGGGACCATATGCCGGTGGAATTGCCGAGCTACAAGCGCTGCAGAATGTGCAGCACTAAAGAAAAGGACAAACGTTCCAAAATAATGTGCTCAAAGTGTGGAGTTGCCCTTTGCATATTACCATGCTTTACTGCGTTTCACAAGGAATAAGTAATACAACATCAATCCGCTTCAATCAGACTTGGTGCCTATGACACCTATCACCTATCACCTACGTATCACGGGCAGAGGGAAGTGACTTCCCACCATGTTTTTTTTTTTTAATTTCATTTTTTTTTTCATTTTCTGAAAAAGCATAATAAAACTAATGTAAAACCATAATTACTTTTATTTTTCCGCCCCTAGATGCTTATGCCTTATAAAGGGAAAAAACTTACCAACTGAAAATTTAATGAATGGTAGTGTTTTCTACAAAAATATCTTTCTTCATTATCAACTGGTCTAACTATTGCTATTTGTGTGCAGTCTATGCATCCCAGTACACCGGGTATGTTAAATTTTTGATAGAACCTAAAATAAAGTTTCCCTGAATTACTATTAAGCAAGTGTTAACACAACAGTTTACACATACACGCCTTTATTCATTATTCATGTTGTTTAAAGTAGTTATTAGCCATTCTTTAGTTTTAGCTGGTTTGTATAAGAAGGAATAAATGTAACAAAATAAATTAACCTTGCCCGTATTTTATTTCTTTCTTCAACATTTTTGGGAAAAGTAATGTATTTCCTTCTCATCTGACGAGAATCAATGCATGCCGTTACTTCAGCTATTACAGAGGAAACTGTTTGCTGAGCCATAGAGTGAGCACTGATGTCTCCAATGGGTCTCTGATATGACCCTGTCGCATAAAACGACAGTGTAGTTAAAACCTGAAAAAAAATTAGTATTTAGTGTAACTATACAATGCATTAAAGAAAATTTAAATTCACTCATGTTTTTGATACACTGTAAATATGGGTAGGTACATAATATATCAATGTAACGGTCAGTGGGTCATGTTAAGCGGTAACGTGCCTAATTTTTTTCATAAGTGAATAATTTGACTTCTTACCTTTGTCTCTACTGATAAATCGGTTGATTTTGTTGGATTTTTCAACAATGGCCTCAGTTCATCACACAGTTCTAATACTAATTGTTTAGACAAACGATATCGCTTTATAAATTCTGCATCTTCCAAATTAAAGGGGTCCGATTGTTCCCGTATGTAGGGACTACAGGCAGCAATGTGCTAACGCTGCAAATGGTAATGTTCCCCCGCGCATATGGTTCAGCCGGCAGTCGTTTGCGCCGCGCCGAAACAGTAACTTGTGTACACTGTATTATCCCTGTTAACGTGAATATCGAATAGACTGGTTTTACGGACTTGTGCATTTTATTTACTCTCCTCACCACAACCGATTAGCAACCTCAACATTGGTGACCCCGACGTGATCTTATTAGCGACGTGGTTGTGTAGGATAAATTCGGACAGTGCGTTAGTGTAAACGAACAGTAAGCAGCAAGTGTATAAGTAGTGCGGAAATAGGCGCGGCGAACGACTCCCCGTGGACTTGGGACCTATCTACGGGAATTTCAAGGGACCCACGATGCAGACACCGCCACCAGCAGCAGGCCAAGTGGCCAGCATAAACGTCACAGACCGTATTCCTATGTTTTGGACCGACATGCCGCGGATGTGGTTCGCACAGTTCGAGTCCGCCATGGAACCACAAAAGCAGGGGGACGCAGCGAAATTCCACTTGGTAATAGCAAGGCTGACCAGGGATGCACTACAACAGGTTAGCGATTTGATTTATAAACCCCCCACAGAGAACAAATATGGCACACTGAAGCACAGACTGCTGACGGCCTACGAAGAAAGTGCCGAAAGACAATTTCAAAAATTAGTCGGAGAAATGGACCTGGGCACTCAACGCCCTTCACACCTGTTGCGGCGGATGTCAGAGCTGGCGCAAAACACCGAAATATCTCCAGAGGCCTTACAGCGCTTATGGATCGCGCGCCTACCGGGATCATTGAAGGCCGTTCTTTCGGTATGTCAAGACCAAAAATTAGACAAGCTGGCCGAAATGGCAGATAAAATCATGGAGAATTTAAATAATGGAGAGGTAGCCACCATCTCTGCGACAACATCATCTTCAGCAGAAACGGACGTAGTATCGTTGATTAGCGAAATGACCACCGAAATGAAGGAGCTACGAAGAGAAGTAAACGAAATACGTGGACGCAGTAGGGAACGAGGAAACCGGCGCAGATCGCAGTCTAGATCAAGAGGTCCACGCCGCACCCCAGAGAGTCCAGATTGGTTGTGCAGCTACCACTACATGTACGGGAAGCAGGCAAGGAGGTGCACGAAACCGTGCAATTGGAAAGAAGGCTCAACGGCGGGAAACTGAGGTCGGTGCTGTCCTGTTCGGTGGGAGACAGCGGGGCCGCAACACAGAACCATCGTTTATGCGTAACGGACCGGAAGTCGAGAATCAGTTTTTTAGTGGACACAGGTGCGAACGTCTCAGTTTTACCAGTGCATAGTGTTAAAAATTGTGTGCGTTCTGAAAGCGGTTATAAGCTGTACGCTGCAAATAACACGGAGATTAAAACATACGGTATAAAGGTACTAGAACTTAATTTAGGCTTACGCAGAGTTTTTAAATGGCCGTTCATTGTAAGCGATGTCAAACAAGCAATTTTAGGAGCAGATTTTTTAGAGTCGCATAAATTAGTGATAGATTTACATAATAAGAGGCTTATAGATAGTTTGACTAATTTAAGGGCAAATGGGTCAGTCATACGGTACGACGAAGCGTCGGTTAAGAGTATACAAGATAATATTAATAATCCCTATCGGGATTTGTTAGAAGAATTCGCGGAAATTACTAAACCAATGTCGTTCAGAGAATCGCCCGCCCACGCAGTAGTACACCACATAGTAACAAACGGCTCCCCGGTACACGCGCGTCCAAGGCCGCTACCGCCGGACCGTTATAATAAAGTGAAGGAGGAATTTCACCTAATGCATGAGTTAGGGATATGCAGACCGTCGCAAGGCGAGTGGTCTAGTCCGTTACACGTCGTGCCTAAAAAGGACGGGCAATTACGCCCGTGTGGAGATTATAGAGCGCTTAACGCGATAACAAAGCCAGACCGTTACCCCATTCCCCGAGTAAGTGACTTCACATACATTTTAGCAGGTAAAACTTGGTTTTCGCGACTCGATTTAAACAGGGCGTATCATAACATAGCAGATGCAGCGGAGGACATTGAAAAAACGGCCATAGCAACCCCTTTTGGTCTCTGGGAGTTTCCACGCATGACGTTCGGATTGAGGAACGCAGCACAAACATTTCAGAGGTTCATGGACCAACACGTACTAAGAGGTATAGAGCGCATAGAGAACACAGATGGTAAGTCAGCACTTTTTTGTTACATCGATGACGTAATTGTAGCTTCATACAATGAAAACATACATAAGGAGCATCTCCGTAAGCTATTTAAACGGTTCAGTGAAGCGGGAATAACCATAAATTTAGGAAAAAGCGAATTAGGTCAGTTTAGAGTAGAATTCCTAGGTTTCGAAGTTACGCAGAATGGAATCAAGCCGATACCAGACAAAGTTAAGGCAATTGCAGACTACCCACGGCTGGATACAGTAGAGCAACTCCGTCGTTTTCTAGGTATGGTAAATTTCTACAGGTCTCATTTACCACATGCTGTGGTGCACCAAGCAGAACTCAATAAGTTTTTACACAATGCAAAAAAGAAAGATAAGACAAAAATACCATGGGATAGCGCGAGTATAACAGCCTTCGAGCAATGTAAAGCCAACCTACAAACAGCAGCTACACTGAGTCATCCTAGTGCGGACGCGCCCTTATCCATTATGACGGACGCGTCGGACACATGTGTAGGGGCAGTATTACAACAAAAGGTAAGCGGAACGTGGAAACCAATCGGATACTTTTCAAAACAATTATCAGAAGCGCAAAAGAAATATAGCACGTACGACAAAGAGCTAACCGCAATTTACATGGCCATGGTTCATTTTCGCAACTTGGTAGAGGGGCGGCAAGTCACTATTTTTACAGATCATAAGCCCCTAATGTGCGCGTTCACAAAGGTAGGGAATAATAAGGAAATTCCAAGAAGGGCTAGACAACTATTGTATATTAGCGAATTTACAAGCGACATACAATACGTTAAGGGGCCAGAAAATATTGTTGCTGACGCATTATCGCGTGTAGAGTCCATTGTTTGTCCAACGGCGCTAGATTTCAACGAATTAGCTCAAGCGCAGGCACGCGATCAGGTTACGACCGGACGCGACGTTAGCAGTAAGTTAGCATTTAGGTATGTAGTTATGCCGGACGGCGATAGGCAAATTTATTGCGAAATGTCAACGGGTACCGCCAGACCTTACCTAACAGGTAAGTTTAGGAAACTAGCATGCGAAAGCGTTCACAACATCAGTCACCCAGGAGTACGTACTACACGTAAGATGACAACACAAAGATATTTTTGGCCGGGAATGAACAGAGACATTAACGAATGGACAAAAGCATGTATTCAGTGTCAAAAAGCAAAGGTTAATCGACACACAATTTCCAAACTAACTAGCTTCCCGCCATGTAGCACATTTGAGCACATACACACAGATATCGTAGGTCCCTTGCCCACGTCACAGTACGGGCACCGCTATGGTATAACTATTATAGATCGTTTTACGCGTTGGCCTGAAGCAATACCAGTTACAGACATTACAGCTGACACGGTCTCCAAAGTTATCTACGAACATTGGATATGCAGGTTTGGGTGCCCAAACAGGATAACTACTGATCAGGGTAGGCAATTTGAGAGCGACCTTTTTAACAGTCTTATGAGATTTTTAGGGGTACAAAGAATTAGGACAACACCTTACCACCCACAGAGCAACGGGTTAGTAGAGAGGTGGCATCGTTCATTGAAAAGCGCATTGACCGCACGTTTGACAGGTAGCATGGATTGGGTAGACCAACTGCAGACCGTTATGTTAGGGCTTCGTGCAGCGTGCAGAAGTGACACAGGTTTTAGTGCCGCGGAGATGGTATACGGCGAAACTATTAGGTTGCCAGGAGATTTTTTCCACGTGGAAAATAAGCAGGCCAACGACCCGAACACATATGTAGGGCAGCTTAGGCAAACAATAAACAAGCTACGACCCGCGTCAAGAGCGAGTAGCGATACGCGTAATATATTTGTAAGTAATGATTTAAAGAAATGTACACATGTTTTTGTAAGAAATGAGATCATGAAAAAGTCCCTTTGTCCTACGTATGACGGCCCATACAGAGTAATAAGTAGAAATGATAAAGTTTTTAGAGTACAGTTGTCAAATAGAGAAAGCGATTTATCAATAGACAGACTAAAGCCCGCGTATTTATTACAAGAAGTTGATCAGAATGTTGACACAGATTGCGCGCAGAAACGTTTAGACAATAATATTGAAATTACTGAGGATAAATCGCTTCCGCCTATAGAACGAACCACGCGCAGTGGCCGCCGTGTAAAGCCACCGGTGCGATTTTTGCTACCATAGCTTATTGTAATTAGATCTATAGCAACGTTTAAATCACTGTGCCAAATTTTGCGAATCATTAGAACAAACGAAACATAATACTAAGTACCGGTCGTATAAATAATAAAATTAAAATTTAACAAAAATGGGAAACTATAACACTAAAAACGAGGAAGTCATAATCGCCCAACAGGGAGCTAATAACGTGAAACATGTCGGAGACTTAGAAACTAAAATAGAGAACTATGGTATAATTATTATAGTGATCGCCATCGTTCTATCCATTCTGACGATTTGTTTGTGCGGAAGACAATGTTGTACCGGTACTAAGAAATGGATAAGAAAAGAGTTGACAACTATATGGCCAGCAGGGCCCGCGACCACAGCGACCCAGCAGTCGGCTATCCCACGAGATTCATACGCGTAAGACCAACAGTGCCGGAAACGCAAAATACGGCACAGGGATAACATTGTATGGTAGGCGGATATGTAATAACTATAAGTTTTAGAGTTAAGTGAACAGTGTATTGAAAATAGAAATGTAGAAGTGGTAAAAAGAAAATTTTGTAATGTTAAAAGAATCTATTGTATTTCAAAAAGTGTTAGCGATAACAATTATTAGCAACATAATTAAGATTAACAATGTATAACAATGTATAAATGTAGGTATGGGTCAATTATATTTTGCTGTTCGATCGTAGGTCACACCGCAGGGTTTGTGTTGTTGGTAACAGGCCACAATGATGCCAAGACAGGACAGCAGGATATAAGAGACCAACAGTTATTTATTTTAAAGGGGAGAGGTATGTAGGGACTACAGGCAGCAATGTGCTAACGCTGCAAATGGTAATGTTCCCCCGCGCATATGGTTCAGCCGGCAGTCGTTTGCGCCGCGCCGAAACAGTAACTTGTGTACACTGTATTATCCCTGTTAACGTGAAAATCGAATAGACTGGTTTTACGGACTTGTGCATTTTATTTACTCTCCTCACCACAACCGATTAGCAACCTCAACACCATATTTTACGTCTTTTTTGTCGCCGTGCTGTGTTAATTTCAGAATCATTTTCCATGAATTAAAAAAGGACTAATTCCTCAGACATGTGCAATAAAAAATAGCTCTAGAAATCACTTTTTCACATAAACACATGAGAAACAGTAAATATTCAACTGAAATACCTTGATTTACGTATATTTTCACTATTTCTTTAAAAGTTATTAACAAAACGATTCACTTCACGCCATGAAAGTAGCAACTTTTTTTGGATTGCTTACTTTGACAGATAAGCTATTCAATACAAGTTGAAATGTCACTTCCTGGTACGAAAAATGAACGAACGAAAACAGTTTGCGATCCAATTGCCGACTTGATTTAGCGTCAACCTAAAACTGAATCGCTTTAATGACGTCGTGGTATGAAATAGCAAAGCAGTTTATTTTAGGTCGTCAATTGAATCGCAATAATAGTTCGTAGTAGGCCTCCTGGTATGGGGAGTCGATGTTGCAATAATAATTCGTATAGTTTTGTGTTCTTAAAAATTGTTGAATCGCATTCTTTTCCATATGCTCCTATATCGACAAACCTGTATTTAGAATCGACTAGCGCCAGCAACACGATAGAATTATAGCCTTAAGGCACCTCGCGCACTAGACGGCCACGACCACGACGATCAGATTAACTAAAGAAACCATATAAACGTCGCGCACTTAGCCGCAACGGCTAACTGGCCGCACACCGGGCCGGCACGACTGGTCGTTGCGACCAACTCACGTATAGTTTGGTATTAGCGCTCGCGCACTAGATCTGCGACCGTTAATGTGGCCCGGCTGCGGCCAGCCATTCTCAGTGTCATGCGGACAGTTCGTGAGTGAACACGCTTCGTATCGTTCCACAACTAAATACGACGACGTTTTTTCTGCGATGAGTTTTGATACAGAGTTATTTATTAATGAAATAAAGAAACGACCGGCAATATGGAATTTAACGAGTGAAGAATACAGCAATCGTATAATAAGACAAAGGTGCTGGGAGGAAATGGTTGAATTATTTGGCGGTGAAAATAAAACGCTAGAGGAGAAAAAAAAATTGGTTGGTTGGTTGATATTTATTCCTTTTATTGTGCTTTTTATATAATGAAGCTAATAGAAAAACATTGGTAGTACATTGGTCTGGGTTTAATAACACTAAAGGCTTACAACCTTTAAATAAATTCGTCCTGCCATGGTAGTTTGCCTTCATCCATAAAGTAATTTGCTAAATAGTTCCTAAAACCTGTGTAACCATTTTGAATACTACGAAATAGTTGCGTTTTTGTATTACTCGTGCTTGGAAAATTATATAACGTATCCTCGAATTGAGATCCATCCTTTTCCAAAACGTAATTATGTAACATACAACAACACTTTACTATATTCACCGCAAATTCAGTGTGTACATTAATAGGTTTGTGAAAAATTCTCCATTTGCTAGCCAATATTCCAAAACCACATTCCACAAAACGTCTTGCACGAGATAGGCGGTAATTAAAAAATTTCTTTTTTGTTTCTAAGTACCTTCCTGAATAAGGTCTCATTATTCTTGATGATAATGAAAATGCTTCATCAGCGATAAATGTATACGGTACTTGTGTATTATCT
Source organism: Apamea epomidion (assembly GCA_947507525.1). NCBI lineage: Eukaryota > Metazoa > Arthropoda > Insecta > Lepidoptera > Noctuidae > Apamea > Apamea epomidion. The sequence goes on from OX382239.1 coordinate 1,719,364, forward strand.
CTTGTTGAAATAGGTTTATCGTTAGGAATGTTCAAGCCATTCGAAGATAGTTTGTTATAAAAGGTGGTCTGTTCAAATACAGTAGAATCTGAGCATTTTCCGTATGCACCTATGTCAACAGCTATAAATTTATAATCCACGTCACAAATTGCTATTAACACAATGGAAAAATGTTTTTTATAATTATAATACAATGAACCGCTTTAGGGTGGTTTTGTTATTCGGACACGTTTGCCATCAATAGCACCCAAACAGTTAGGGAAATTACTTCGAGACTCAAACTTGTCTGCTATTTGTTGCCATCGTTTCACATTAGGTTCTGCCAAAAACTCGACCTTCAAATTATTCCAAATTGCTGTGCAAACTATGTACACGATTTCCCTTGCTGTTGTATGCCCAAGATGATAAATTTCTTCTATATCCGTAAACGAATAGCCTCTTCCAAGATATCTGGAACAATAATGTACAGTGTTAAACAATTTTTTTAAAGTAGTCAAGATTGTCTTTAATTTATCGTTGACGGTTTTTGCAGGTGAAGATATTCAAAAAAAATGGCGCAATATTAAGGATTGCTTCAATAGAGAAAAGAGGCGTCAGTCAACAAGGAGTGGTTCTGCCGCAACAAGAAAGACTGAATATAGATATTTTAAACAGTTGTCTTTTCTCGCGGTTTGTTCAATTCCTACTGAAACACATTCTAACATAGAAGCTACAGATAACAACACTACAGAAGAAGATCAGACAGATTACAGGCGAGAATTGTACAATCGCAAGAAAAAGAAACGTTCAGACGGTGATGAACTGCTTGTAAAAATATTGAGAGAAGAAGCAGAAAAAAGGCGTAAACACGAAAAAGAAGTACTAGCCGACGAGGACAAACTATTTTTCTTGTCACTCAGTAAGGAGTTTAAAAAAGTACCTGATCATTTAAAATTATCAACTAAAAAGAAAATACTCGACATAATATATGAGGCCACTATTGAGAATCTCCGACAGAGTTACTTCACTCATGATTTTGAAAGACACATTGATCAATATAGCATCTCAACTGAAGCCTCTACTTCACGTCACGAAGACAGTGGATCCGGAGTGATTAATATTACAAATTACAGTAGTAGTGATACTTAAAGTCCTCGTCCTTCTAGTGCTTTTTTGGATGTCATAAATAGCAGTCCAGAATCGTTCTTAGATTTATTTAATGATGATCAGTAAATATATATCTAATAGAAAGGAAATCTTCTTTTACTGCACACTTACCTTAAAGTTATGAATAGTTTTTTCTCGTTCCCGATGCACATTCTCATTTTTGTATTGACACCAGTTATACTATCTTGTATCCGTAAAAGTAATTCATCAAAACTAGCCACAGACATTTTTGTGTATTTAAAAAACTTGTCATCGTACGGCCTTAATTTGCATATTAAGGTATTTATGTTGCGAATTTCCAAGACAGGATGTATCCAATAACGTCTTTTGTTGTTAAGTTTTTTCCACATTAAGTATAGGCACACAATATCGATGTCCATCCGGTTCGAGCTCAGAACAATAGCTGCAGCAGCTCTACAAATGGCCGCTTTAAGACCAGTCGTGGTCGTGGCCGCAAACTTGATCGCAGCCCAACCGTACCTTCTGCGACCAAGGTTGAGGCCACGACTACGACCAGTCGTGGTCATGGTCGTCTAGTGCGCGAGGTGCCTTATAGTTGTAAAAAAGAGATCCACTGTGGGCGGGATTACAAATGCGAATGTGCTTCCCGTCTAAGGCCCCCAGGCAATTTGGGAAATAGGTTTTTTTGTCAAAGTCTTCCGCTATTTGTTCTATTAGGTCTTCGGTTATTAACGGCATACATTCAGATAAAAGAATGTCCCATACAGCACGACATACTTCTCGAACTATTCTGCTGATTGTACTTTTTCCTCCATAATCTCTAAAATCTCTAAATGAATTCCCAGTTGCCAAAAACCTGAAAGGTAAAAATGTATTGCACAATTTCTTAGAACAGAGATACCACAAACAGTTAAGGTGGTGGTTCAATTCTCTTACAAAAAACGATCGGGGGCAATGATGTGCGCAACAGTTTTTATACCGGTACTGATTGTCACGAAATTCATAAAAAAGCGTACGTTCATATATAAAACAAGAAATAAATCAAATATAATCTTTTGCGTAGTTAAAATTGATCTTTGATTTATTCGTGATAAAAAAATAATCGAATGTTTTTATGTTCCAGGAAATGATATAGTTAAAAAATGGACTAACATAAAAGACAACTACGTGAAATACTTGAAAAAGAAAGAGCTCGCAAACAAATCTGGAGCTGGTGCAAAAAATTTTAAAGAATACCATTTGTTCAAACAGCTAATGTTTTTGAAAAAAAAAAACGCACCAAATCTAAGATAAGATAAGATAAGATAATATTTATTTTTGTAAAACAGGAGTACAGTATGAAGGTCTTATAATTAATATGAGGTGGCTACATGTTTTGCCATTTATGGCATACAAAATTAGTTGCACTTGAAAGATTAATATATTTGGAAGAGCTAAAAATAATAGACGTACAAAGGGGCAAAGCATCTATTTATTTAATAGGTACACAAGCAGTTTAGTCTAGCCATTTATTTTATAGACATAGGAATACACATTAAGTGAAGTATAATAAATCATACATCAATAATTATTAGAAAATATTTACAAAAATGCACATAAAAGTTAACCAACAAGATAAGGTACTTAACTTAGGTCCGTTCGGTGTGACTGCTCCGGAGCGAATGTGCCGAGTACTTTTTTTTTTTTTTTTTATATATGGCATCTCGTAGTTGACCTTGAGAGGTCGTGACTACTTAACCGGACTATCCTGTGGTTGCCTTAAGAAATCTTAAAACCTCCAGCCAGGGCTAAAAGTAATTAAAACTAGGCGACTGCACGCTAAGGGCACCCCCTGTGGGGTACGAACCTCGGCTTAGGGCGTCGCTGGGAGAGGGCAGCAAAGGGACAGGCTGGATCGAAATTATATTTTTAGTGCTTTGATGAGCACGGCGTTTCCTAAGACTATCTCTGAGAAGAAAGGCCGAAACAAACTCAGAGGTTACGGTCGTGAATTTACATTTAATAGCTCAGCTGCGACGCGAGCTGGCTCTTCATCAATGAAGGGTCGGGCTGGGCGCCGAGTACGGCGGAGCGGCGGCTATTATAGCCGGTGGTAAACAAGTGACGTCACATCGTACGATTTTAATACAGAATTGTTAATACTTGCAATTTAACATAAAACTATGATTAAATTATATAAAAATAGAGTAAATATGTTGAAATTAATTAGTCCAATTACATGCTTGGTGCACTCTGGCGAACATTCTTCATTCCGCAACCAGCCTCAGGTGCACTTGGGCTTACTCGCGACACCTGCATTAAGTCCTGCAACTGAAAGTACAAACTTTTTAAATAGTTCTTTGTATACTGTGAGTTATGCTTCGTGTGATATTGAATTTGATATGGAATCTATGTGTACGGCGAACCCTATGATTGGCCGGAAGACGTTAAGTTTTTCATCAACAAAGAAAAAGGATTTCAAGGATATGGACCTCAAGTTATGGGTCAATCTGCTACTACTCTTGGTAGAGTTGAATCTCACCGTGGCTCAGGACTTCGTCAACGACCAGGTTCAATTCAGTTCCCAAGAATAGTTCACCCCGGTGGCAGTCAGCAACATTCAACACTTCATACCAGAGGAAGAAAGCACGGCAGTGATAGTGGCCGAACAAAACGAGGCAAAATTGAGAAATTATCAAGAAAATTCCGAAACATCGATGTTACACACCTTACAGTTGGAGATGGGGAACGACACGTACCAGAGGTGTCAAATTCGTGCGAGTCAGACCCTGATGTCGATATTTACTCCTATGAATCAATTGACGGATTCGAGTCTAACTGAACATAAACTATCGTTTGAAAATTGTGTGTTAAGTGAAAAGTGGTTATCTGATTTGCCTACAATAGATGTATCTGTGCGACGTACATTTCAAGAGATATATAAAGAATTTATTCATTTTGATCGCATTCCTGTACCTAATAATATGTTTGCCAAGGATTGTTGGTTCAAAGCCAGAAAAAATGTAAAAATAACCCCAGCTAACGATTGTTATTGGAATACACCGTTTCCTAACAGACAACTTGAATTTTGGAATTGGTGGAATTATAATGGTCCAGAGTTTTTGTATTTGTTTGATTATATTTTATATAACGATCATTTTCCTGATGACCATGTAAATAGACTTTGGTTTCTAATTGGCTATGTTAAAATAATTGCTATGCAAATAACTAATCCTCAAGATATTATAACTATTGTTAAAGAATTCTATATGTATAAAGAATTATTTGCCAAGTTGAACAGTAAAATTATGCATTTGGACTCTAAATTTCAACAATTAGATGATAAGCTAATGATGTTATCGTCACGTACGCCGCTGGAGTCACGTGTTCCGGTCGTTATTGAGACCGATAACAATGTTGTTAGTGTAACTACTGATAAGGTGATTGTTAATGGAAATATTGTAATTAGTGATAAGGAACACCATTCTTTGAATGTGGAATATGAAGAAAACAAGAATATAAAAATAAAACCTTTATTGTTTTTTTATTACATCTAATTCCCAAGATTCAAACTTATAATTATTCTTAGACAAAATATTATATTTTAAAAACAAGTAAAACAATGACAAAGGATGTTGGCAATTTGGTGGTACCAATTGAATATAAACCTTTAAGGCGAACGTTTGAGCACAGTTTTACTCTGAGCTTCACCGCGGTAACAACTCTCAACCATTGAGGCGTTACGTGAATTTTTAATCTTCAAAAATGGACAGACCAGACTCACCGATTTCATTGGAAGACGTCGACGATCATGTGAAAATTGTGGCCTTAAACGAACATCCGGAGGGAACGATGGAAAATTTGCAGGAACAGTCGAACACCCAGTATGTGTTGGATGTTCAGGAAGAACCGCCGAAAAAGAAGATGAACAAAGGGAAACAATTAGTGGTTCAGAAGAAGAAGCAGATAACAATAATGAAGAAACATCCTATGTGGAAATGGTTAGAAAATTCGTGGCAAAGTGACGTAACGATTCCGGCGATGAAACCATGGCTGACGTTAGTCAACCAAAAATCGCTAGAATTGAAGAATATGACCCTGTACCATGCGGGTCAAAACATTTCGAGAATAATGAAAGAATTCATAAGTTACCTGAAAGACCAAAATGTGACCTTAACCAATTGTGGATTCGCGAGTTTCGAGGAGTGGGCACGCGAAGACGGATTCTCCACGACATATGGGCAACTCCAAGCAATGGATTGGGACGAGACTTTGAACGAGCAATTATTCACCCATTATTCGGACGCTATAATAGAGTTGGTGAAACGTCGAGCGGAGCAAGAAGAAATGGACGAAATGGAATCTTCATCATTGCCGAACACGAAAAACATTTGCACGTCATCCATGACTTACTTACTTTTTCATATGCGGGATCAACGTGCCGCTGCCTCCACATCCAGCGATTACGGGAATATCCAACCGACACTGGCGAAGAAGAAGAAGACGTTGACGAACACCTGGGACAAAAACAGTTACATTCCAGAAGGAGAAATTACCATCGAAGAATATGAAAAAATTCAAAATCAACGAGGAACAGGAAAACGACGAGGAGTACACACCGGGTACCCTGTTCGCAGCGAGCCAAAACAGCGTAGAAGAGGAGAGCGAACCGGACGTGGATATCCAGCCCAAGAAGGCATCGAAGAAAGCAGTGAAACGCAAACTGGTGTTTTCGGACGAGGAGAAGATATCGGACGACGAGGAGGAGGTTATCACAGAAGAGGGTTACGTCTCTATGCTCGCAAATCTTGCCCAAGCTCATTCATTAGTACAGAGTACTGGCAAAATCTCACAAACTATTTCCTTAAAGGACGACGACGCATTTATCAATATAACGTCGCCGGGAGAGCGTGGGTCTATGCTTATGAAGTTAGAGCTGTACCCATTCAAAGATTGTGTCAAATTACAGAAGAATCAGTATTGGACGAAGCGAAACTTCAGTTCTCTCGCAGTGATCTCTGGACCGGACTCTCCTGCTTACAAGATGCTGATGGCGTTGAGAACTCAGATAACAAAGGACATCATGAAAATAAAAGGAGTAAAAACGGAGAAAAAAAGTGCAACAGGTTGGAAAAGTGGCTAGACAGTTTTATAATAACTCCTATGAAAAATATTATTTATACTGGTCACTGGATAGATGGTCCGTATAAGTATTTACCTAAGAATAAGCAATTATTGCAAACTTGTTTTCATAATATTCAACAAAAAATATGTGACATGTCTTACAGACAGTTATTTTTAAAAAGTCGTGTAATTTCCATGAATAAGTTAATCTATGTTGCACCATGGAATGCTGTTTCTAATTATTACTTTGATATATTTGATAGTGTTAATGTACTTGAAGAGTTATTAATGACTCAATTTAATAATAATAAGAATGAAATTTATATGTTTCTTAAGAATTTGTACTATTTAGTTGATAGGAAGGTACCTAAAAAAAATTGTATTTGTGTAGTTGGTCCTTCGTGTAGTGGTAAAAATTATTTTTTTGATTGTTTAATACATAGTTGTGTAAATTTCGGACAGATTGGTAATTTCAACAAATACGATAGATTTAGAACACTTCCTCCTGGTCCTCCGCTATTTGATCCCAATCCCGTGGTGTCCATAGGCTCCTGATTACTACCGCCCGCAGCGACCGATGACGCAGTCGGCATCGAAGGGACATTATTTTGTATATCTGCCATATCAACAGCGCCGTCAGCAGTATAAAAATGCTCGTTGAATAAATTGTCCAAATCGAAATCTTCTGTATCGAAATCAATAACTCTGGAGGGACCGGGTTCGGTACCACGTCCGGTATCGGCGGTATTGGCTCGATTTTGCCGTTGCCAATCGCTATCAAATTGTCTTTTAACTTCTCTACCGGCATCACTCACACGCCATGAATTATAATTGACAAACTATATTCAATTGGTGCCATGCAGAAAACACTTTTATGCATCAGAGCTGTCTTCGACTGTCTTGCACATAGAATATTGACGTGTCGTCTACTACGGTTATTTGAGTCAGATAGCTTGGGAAATAAGTTTGGGTTGGTTTTCACAAATACCGCAACCTCAAATATGTACAGAGAGGGCAGTGTCAGTATTCTATACTGAATAAAAAATGGCTTACAAGTGTCTGTACATTTCAAACCGAACATCGCTCTAATACACTTTTTTTGGGATTTAAATATTTGTTCCTTATTGGCTGAGTTTCCCCAAAAAATAACGCCATATCTTAATATTGAACCCGCCATTCCATGGTATGCTGTAACAATAGCATCCGTTCCTATGACTGGAGCGAGCTTATAAAAAGCATACGTCGATTTGCTAAGTCGCTTTGCCAATTCTGTAGTGTGTGCTTTCCAATCCAAGCGTTGGTCTATGGTTAAGCCTAAGAATTTGGAGGTGCTTACTTGATTTATTTTATTATTATCATAGTGGATATTCATCGTTAAGTTTTTGCGTTGACTGAAGGCCATTAGTTTGGTTTTGTCAATATTTATTTTGAGATTGTTATTATTGAGCCATTTTATTATTGAATTAATAGTATTAGTTACTTCATTACTCTAACTGTAACTGTAACTCTACTACACTAACTGACAGTAGTATATTGGAAGTACAGTCTGAAGATCCAAAGCCAAATGACAATACAAGGTCTCGTTACCAACCTCATACTACAACTTTGCGTAAAAGAAAATACTGTGAAGATGATTTTGAGAATGAAATTCTCCAAACTTTGAAAAATGCAGAAAACAGACACGTTTCATTTTTTAAATCAATTTTACCGTTTCTGGAAAAACTAGACGACCAACAAACATTGACTCATCAAAGTCGCGTAATGCAAATATTTTCAGATTTTAATCAACCCAATCAACCGTCATATCAAAACAATCAACCGTCATACAGCGGCTACCAAACAACATATCAAAGTAGCTACGAAAGACCACAACAAACTACAGCGACTTATAAAACAACTCGCCATCATGTGCAAGCATCCATGGCCAGACTTCGCCAAATCCATCCATAGAAGACATATCACATCATTTAAGCGATGTCTTATCAAACACACAGGAGTCCGAATACGATTTTTCTTAATCGAATAGTAAAGTTTGTTTGTGTCGGAATTTATAAACCGAAATTAAAATTTCATGAAGCTATTGTGACAAAGACTAATAATTTAAACAATATTCTAAAAATAATTAAACATTTTTATTTATGATAAGTATGTTTTATTTCTTACCTGATAGTAAAATCAAGCATCTCCATAGGTTCAACAGGTTTTCTGAACACATTGTTTTTGTAAACGAGGTGCTATCTTGGTAAGTAGTTATTCAAAAGTTGATATGGTCATTCTAAAATATTCAAAAAATTTCTCATTCCCACTTAATTTTAGCACCATATATTTTCTTTGGAAATGACCTCCGTCTGGGTTCATTGTGATAATATACGGATTTACCCAAAATTTCTTCGGTTTCTGTTTCTTTTTCATTCGTCGTCTTAGTAACAACAAGAGAATAATTCTTTCGCGATCCATATCCACGCTCCAGCACGTTCGAGCGCATCAACAGCGAAATATCGACTGAATGGGCAATGGATGGCGCACCGTTCGCGGCACCGTGCTGCGGCGCGGCGCCGTGCCGTGGCCCGGCGACGGCGTCGTGACGTTGTACGGTGACGGCGCCGCGCCGTGCATGATGGGGACGCGGCCTTACTTCTGTTATTACAAAAAACAGTAATGTCACAGTCTAAAATCATATTATCGGCGTTATGGGAGTGCAGAAACTTGATTCAGGTAAAAAAAAAACTAATCTAATTAGCTTTTTTGGACGACTTCCTGGAATCCAGTTCGGTAAACAAAAGAGTTGCTAGTCTTTACTAGCAACTCTTTTGTTTACCGAAACTGTTTTATTTGAGCAAATAGCATTCATCCGAACGAGATAAAGCGATCCACTTTAGTGCACTAACGTTCTCGTACTTAGGGCTCCCGCACACGGGCCACCGGCCACAACCACAAAACGCCGCCACTGGCATATTTCCTGTATTTTTCATACATTTTATATGGACTCGCCGCACACGGTTGGCGCCGGTGGCGGCCACACGCTTCAAATCGTCGCAGCTTGCATCTTGTGGCTCGCACCGGCCACTAAACGCCGACACAAAAAGCCGCCACACGCCACTCGCGCGATTCCGCGCCCCTTTCTCCCTTGCCTCAGTTAACCTGTGTAAGTCGACGGTAACGCACGCACGTAGTCTGTAGTTCATATAGGTAGATAAATATGGATATAGAATTATTTATATCAGAGATACAATCCCGTCCTGCGATTTGGGATTCAAAAAGTGATAGTTATAGTAATAGAGGAGAAAAAGTGAAGGCCTGGGAAGAAATCTGCGAATTGTTTGTGGGAGATTTTTCGAATAAAACTGCCAAAGAAAAGAACATTGAAGGTAAGTTTAATAAAATAATATAAAACCATATATTTATATTCCGTAATCTGGTCTTACTTTGCTCGTAAGGTGGTAAAAATGCTCCACTTCCGAAAAATGATTAAATCTGATTTTGCGTACTGATACTCTACTATTTAGTAGATTCCAATATTTTTATATGAAAATATTGTTCTTAATCTAGCAACACCAGAGTTGACAGATGTCAAAGTCAGCCATTATTTTTTTCTGTGTGTGGTAGAAGTGCATCGCTCTTCGAGGTGAAAATTTAAAAGTGAGTAAAATCTATTAACATCTACTAAACTTGTGATTTAAACAATTACAGTCGCATTTAATTAGTTAACGTGTTTTCTAAACTATCAGATTAAGGTGATATTTTGTGTTTAATGCCAGCTTTGTATTTCTTGTATCAGTTTCTTTGACTTGGGTATACTTTGCGCCTACTTTTGAGGTAATAATGCGCCTGGAGCAAAGAATACCCATAGTTTAATTTTTTCATCTATGTTTACTTACTTATGTATTTTACTTGTTTTAGGCTAGAAACATGCCTAGAAAATATAAAAGACGAGCTGATGCAAGGCGCTACAAAGCGTATAGCAAAGAAAAATTAGAAGAATGTCTTTTGACATTAGAAAATAAAACCATGACCCAACGAGAAGCTGAAAAGCATTTTAATATTCCTAGAAGGACTATAATTAATTACATTAAAGCCAGAAAAAATAATATAGACGTGAAACCACCAGGACATCCTCAAGTTTTTGATGATGAAGAAGAATCACAGTTTTCTAGTTGCATTAAATTGATGGGAACGTACGGATTCCCCTTATCTGAAATTGATTTTCGTTGTATCGTAAAAGCTTATCTTGATAAAACTGGACGAACGGTTTTAAGATTTAAAAATAATTTGCCAGGTACCGAATGGGTCGCGTCATTTTTACGTCGCCACCCTGATTTATCCAGACGCTTTGCTGCAAATATTAGGCGAGCTAGGGCCGCCATCACTCCTGACATTTTAACTGAATACATTGAATATCTTAGACAAGAGCTCGCAGATGTGCCAGCCAGTAATATATGGAATTATGACGAAACAAACGTCACGGATGATCCCGGCAATAAAAAAGTGATTATTAAAAGAGGCACCAAGTACCCGGAACTTCTACGAAATTCATCAAAATCCAGTATTTCAATTATGTTTTGTGGAAGCGCTGAAGGCGAATTACTTCCTCCATTCGTCGTATACAAGTCTAGCTGTCTATGGACAACATGGACGGAAGGTGGACCTGAAGGGACTCGCTATAGTTGTAGCCAAAGCGGCTGGTTTGACATGAGCATATTTACTGATTGGTTTCAATCGCAGTTGTTACCTAGATTGAAAAAAATGCCAGGAAAGAAAGCCATCATAGGAGATAACTTATCTTCCCATATTTCTCTCGATGTTATTAATCAATGCAAAGAAAACAACATCACATTTCTTTGTCTACCACCAAATAGTACTCATTTAACACAGCCACTAGATGTGGCGTTCTTCCGCCCACTGAAAGTTGCTTGGAGGTCCATTCTGTCCGACTGGAAATCTAGTGCGAGTGGGTATAAGAATACAGTTCTCCCAAAGGGTATTTTCCCTCAAATGTTAAGACGTTTAGTGGATGCAATAACCTTGAACAGTGCTAATAACCTCAAAGCTGGATTTAGAAAATGCGGAATCTATCCTTTAGATGCTAAACCTCTCCTAGATAGACTACCCCATGCAATTAACACAGAGGCAATTAATGATTCTTTCGTACAAAGCCTGGAAATAAAAAGAAATGCATGGACTCAGGGTGTTGCAACCAACAGAGGCAGAAAAAAGCTAAAGTTAATACCAGGCAAAAGTGTAGCGGATCAGATGCTTGTTTCGCCGACAACTGGTGAAATAGAATGCGTCCCTAGTTCGTCTTCTGCTATTATTAATGGTGATAGCAGCGAAAGTGATGATCAAATGTCTCTAAGAGATTCCTCTGAAGGGCCACTAAGTGACGTTGAAAACGAAGACCCCAACATTTTAAATTCTAGAGATTCAGAGAATCTAGCGTTACAGCCTTTGGTAAAAAAAGAAGGTCAATATGTCATTTTTAAATACGAAGGTGAGCTGTTTCCCGGCGTGATTATGAAAGTTAATAAAAATGGGGCTGCTAGATCATCAATGAAGCGTTCTTTGAAGAACTGGAAGTGGCCTCTTCCTAAAGACGAATTATACTATACATGGAATGATGTAGTTGGCAGCATAAACACACCGAAAAAAATTGGACGCAGAGACTTTTATTCTGTGCCAGAACTGAACCAAATATGGGGAACCTAAGTTAATAAGTAGAATTTTTTGAAAATTTATAATTTTTTTGATCTCATAAATGATTGTTTTATTGATAATTTGTGCTAGAGCACAACAATATTGTTTATTTTTGAATTATTTACAAAATGTTGTAGTTAACTGTAATAATTAAGAAAATATGATCCTATGGCAAACCAAAATGTGATTTTTAATTGATCTCTCGTAAATAAAGGTGATTTTATAACACATCTGGTTTCTATTACCCTGTACTATCGGAGCAAAGTAAAAATGACTAAATAAAACTATGCTCCATTGAAAAATAAATGACAAACCTGTGAAGAAAAATTACGGTGCAAAGTTACCCCCTGCATAAGAACTACTTTGCTCCAAAAGAAATAAAAAAAATAAAAAACTTGGTCACTAAATACAATAATGTATTTAATGTCAGGTTAAACTTTAATAGTACTATTTAATACATAATACATAAGATTACTGATTTAGGCAAGATTTAAAAAGATGTGGATTAAAAAAAAAAGTTGGAGCAAATTTTGGTGCAAAGTAGGACCAGGTTACGGTTCTATTTTCTTGCCACGGTATTGCTCCTTCATTCATAAAATAATCTTTTAACGTATCTCTTGCCGTAGACGCTCGTGTTACTGGCCAGCCTGTATTTTGTATATTTTCGAGTCCCACTATTTTCAAAGTATGCCGAAAATTGAAGCCATCCCTTTTGCGAATAAAGTTGTGCAAAATGCAACAAGCTTTCACAATGTCTTCTGAGAAATGAACAGAAGTGTTTAATGGGCGATGTAATATTCTCCATTTGTTTGCTAGTACGCCGAAGGTACACTCAATGCAACGTCTGGCACGGCTTAACCTATAATTGAAAACTTTTTTGTCTAAGTCCAAATATTTTCCAGCATATGGCCTCATCATATTTTCACTGAGGCCAAATGCTTCATCACCAACAAATGTGTAGTTCAATGGTTGTCGATTACCGACCTGTCGTGGTGAGGGGATATTTAATGTCTTTCTGTGTATTTTGTTACACAGTTCACTTTCTCTTTAAATATTGTAGAATCGGATGCTTTACCGTATGCCCCAACATCCACGAACGTAAAAAGTAAATTCGAGTCGCAACTTGCTAGAAGTACTATTGAAAAAAATTTTTTATAGTTAAAGTACAAGGAGCCGGTATCGAATGGATGAATAATTCTTATGTTTCCCATCTATGGCGCCTAAACAATTAGGAAAATTAGTATTTTGAAGAAATCCGCTGGCAATTTCTTTCCACATGTCTTGGGTCGGTTCTGGAATACAAACGGCTTTTAAATAGTTCCAAATTAGTTGACATGTTTCTTGTACTATTTTCCTTGCTGTAGAGGCCCCACGGTGGTAAGAGAGTTCAAAATCCTCAAACGAGCATCCAGTTCCTAGATACCTGAAACAAATTATATTTTTTTTAAAATAAATTAAATAAATTAAAATTATATTTTTTGTTGTTACAGTAACTAAATTACAGAGGAAGTGGAAGAGTCTTCGTGACAGTTTTAATAGAGAAAATGCAAAAAACAAGAACGTTGCGAGTGGTTCGGCAGCAACAAGCAGTAAACAGTACATTTATTTCAATCATCTATCGTTCTTGAATTCCTTAAAAGAAGTGAGACCGCCTACCGATGTTACTAATGCAACTGATGATGCGGAAACATCTCGCCCGAAAATAAACAGAAACATTAATATAAAAAGGGCCGAAAAATCAGAAAATGAAATTCTCAGAACACTTTCGGAAAATTTAAAACGTAAACATGATCAAATAAGCGACCAAAATGACCCCGATAAGCAATTTCTGATGTCGCTGCTTCCACATGTAAAACAAATTGACGAAAATTGTAAACTTGATTTTCAATCAGAAATATTACAGTTAATTAGAAAGTACACGCATAATCAAAATTATGAAACCTATTCGGCACAATGTTATGGTTATTCTTCAGGAAATGCCAACATACACTCGACACAAAAAGCTTCTACATCTGTTCAGCCTTCTCCACTTCATTCACATTATTCCGACAAGTCTATGCTTGACATGTCATACTCTACACAAAACGCTTCTACATCTATCCCGTCTTCACCTATAATTCAGCCTTCTCCAACTCATTCATATTATTCTGACCAGTCTATGGACAACAGTTCTGTTATCGAAAACATGTTCCGTGATGATGACGAGTGATACCAAATTATAATAAAGACATAATAACTAAATACAAATACCTACGTGTTTTATTTGTTAACTAGCTATTCTCTAGTAGAAAAAACAATGCACATTGATTATTATAATCAATGTGCATTGTTTTTTCTATTATAAATAAAGTATAGATTATTTTATCATAGTGTTCTGTGGAGTTTTATGCTAGTGATTATTTCCACTTACCTTAATGTGATAGCTAGTCTTTCCGCAGGTGCGATGCTTTTCCGCATGTTGGTATCGTGGTGCTTTAATCCAGCATATAATAGAGCATGTAGTTCCCAAAACGTACCTATGCTTAAACGAAAATGTTTGAAAAACTTTTTAGGATGGTTTAGAAGATTATCGAAATGTTCGTTGCATTTGTTTACATTCGTTAAAATTGGATGTATCCAATAACTACGGTTTCGTCTTCTACGACGACGTCTTTTTATCAAAAGTAGCGCAATTAAACCTTCTTCGTCAGAGTCCATTATGATACTGCACGCCGCAAGGGTTAAAAAAAAGTACAACAACAAGCAGCCACCGACCGCAAGTGTCGACCACCGGCCACAAGTGGCTGTCGCGCGCTTCAGCTACCTTTGTAGCCGCTTCTAGCTTCTAGTGGCGGCGTTTGTGGCTGTGGCGAGTGGCTCGTGTGCGGCGACACTTAGTCGTGCGCATCCGTATACCGTCGCTCTCCCTGTTATTATCGTTTATTTGTGACTTACTGCTTTTCTTACCGGACTCCGATTTGCCTGTGTATTGGACTTGTTTTTTGAGTGATCTCGACAACACTGCTATTACCATCTGGACTGTGATTTGCTCAGTTATTTGGACGGTTGACCTGTGATATTGTTACTGACGACTCGGCGCTTTCGGTTTTCGGAGTTCTCAGTGTTCGACTCGGCGACAATGCCTCAACGTTACACACCCTTAAAATATATCAATATGCACTACACTTATGGTGAATGTAGAGGTAATGCTTTTTTTTTTTTTTTTTGTGGATGGGAAATCATCAAATGACTCCTCCCGCTCTGGGTGGAGCAGAAGGGAGTGTCAGACTCTTACTGACTAAAACCCACCCGTGTTCCTTCCTTAGCCCTTTATGTACCAGGGCAGCGGTAACCCTTTCGGACGATCCCGCTTAGAGGTAATGCTAACCAAGCTGCTGCACTTTATCGGGAGAGATATCCAAATATTCGCCACCCCGATTACCGAATTTTTATTCGAGTACACAATGCATACTCTGAAGGCAGAATACCTGGCAGCGGTGAGGGCGGTGCGAGTGAGGGAAGACCGCGTACCAGCAATGACGAAAATGTTTTGGACATAGTGAATGAAGATCCTAGCATATCAGTTCGTGTGGCATATCAACCAGAACGGTACATCGCATATTAAAACGACACGAATTATACCCGTACCACTTTCAGCGAGTGCAAACTTTACTTCCGAGAGATTATTCATTACGAGTAACATTTTGTAGAACAATGTTAAGAAGAATAAGAGAGGAACAGAATTTTTTCAACAAAATATTGTGGACTGACGAATCCTCGTGCCAGAGAAATGGATATTTAAATTTACACAACCTTCATAACTGGCAACTGGAAAACCCGAATTTAATAAGACAAGATCGATTACAACACCAGTTCAAAATTAATTTATGGACTGGTATCATAAACGGTCAAATTGTTGGACCATTTGTACTACCACCGACTCTGACTGGAGAAACGTATTTGAATTTTTTACAAAATGTTTTGCCTGTCTTGTTGGAGGACGTACCCCCCGAAGTGCGTGAATCCATGTGGGTTCAAAACGACGGCTGCCCCGCACATTATGCACTAAGAGTACGACAGCACCTTAATGAAACCTATCCAGGGAGGTGGATAGGACGTCTAGGGCCAATACTGTGGCCACCTCGCTCGCCAGATTTAAACCCATTGGACTTTTTTTACTGGGGCTGCTTAAAGGAGATTGTTTACAAAGAAGAAATCACTTCAGTTGAACAGCTGCGACAACGCATACGTTCGGCTGCTGACGAAATATCGTCGGCAGGATTTGCACGCAGATTGAAACGGTCCGTCATAAGAAGGTGTAGAGCGTGCATAGCAGCTGAAGGAGCCCACTTCGAACAAATTGTATAATTTTTTTTCAATAAATTTGATTAATTACTAATGTCTTTTATTGTGTCAACAAACCCAGTGATCAAATTTTAAGGAAATTCTCATTCTCTTTGAGTCTAAAGGAGTCTACACACCAAACCCGCCGACCCGCCGACACAGCCCGGCGGCTTGGTGTCGGCGACTTTGCTTCAAGAATCATGTCGGCGGCTCGTACCCGCGCGTGCAAGTCGGCGGCATGGCCGGCGACTTGCACGCGCACGCTCAGTTGCCCGCCGACACTCCAGCGATAGTGACGTGCTTGTGTTTTTTTTGCGATTTTCTGCAATAATGAAATGGGACGAAGAAACCACTCTAAAGTTAATAAATTTGTATCATATAAAGGAATTATTATGGAATCCAAAGCACTTGGATCACAAATGTAGACCTAAACGTTTTGATGCACTAAATGAGATGGCAAACGAATTAAATACAAATGTCACAGAAATAGAACGGAAGATAAAAAATTTGACGAGCCAATATTATAGAGAAAGAAAAAAGACGATTGAATCAAAAAAGTCTGGAACCAGCGCAGATTCTGTTCATGAGAGCAAGTGGTTTGCCTTTAAATCTTTGAATTTCTTGCTCAATAAAAATAAACCTACTGGAACAATCGATACGGTATGTAACATTTCAGTGATGTTGTATTATTTTATTTCTAACCTAATTATTAGAGCACACAAGAATAATATGTAAGCTTGGCCCGAGTGAAGAGAGGCGCGCGGTAAATAAAGACATAGGTACTTATTTTATCTGCCTTTGTTGTTGCGCTGCCGCTATTGTTATTGCACCGAAATATTTCTAAACAAATTATTTCTTGGAGTGGCATGTGCACAGATATAATAGTCATTGCAAATGTATTTTTTAAAAACTAACAACTCTTTTCTCAACAATCTTTTGATTTCGCCGAATTTCTATTATAAACCGAGAGATTCCGTACCATTTTCTTTTTTTTTCTTTTTAGGTTGTTTTAGAAATATTATTATTAATTATTATTTACATTGATAATAATTATCAATGTAAATAATAATTAATAATAATATTTCTAAAACAATTAGTATTAGGTATGATTTATGACCATTGTCTTTTTTTTCATATATTCCGTGCGGTGTACCTACTCGCGGGTAAAAGCTAGTGTATAATACATTTCATAAGTAAACTGTTGGTGATTCAAATAAAATATTATTTCAGGAGATAACAGCAACTGACAATAATGCCCAACATGCGGACAATGATGCTCAACATGGGAAAACGATTCACCTCAAACGTCAAACATCATTCCCCAAGCGAATAAACGTTATAAACCTAATCCAAGTAATGAGATGGTGTCGGAAGCATTAAATTTAATGAGAACAGTCAGTCAACGGACAAATCAAAAAATAAAAGATGAGGACGATTTGTTTGGCGAATATATTGCGACACAACTTAGAAAATTTGATAAAACAACAAAGGCAATAATAAAACATCGGATTAACAATATCTTTTTTGAAACCGAAACTGGATATCGTTCAGACATGTTCGAAGCTTCGCCAAGACCTTCTACTTCCCATAGTCATCCAGGATATTATACAATGGATCAATGTGATGTAAATTCCTACTACTCATCATCCAACTCTGCCGTAACAAACCCTGTTTCACCGCCTCTTGGTGAACCTTCAACATCTTCAATTGAACCTTCGTTACGTGTGTCGCTTCAAGAGAGTGGTGATATTGAGAACATATTATCATCTATTGAGTCAGATAAATAGGTTTATTCCACAAATCCCCACCGTATGCACTCTGAGAATAACCCTATCACCTGATGCGAGATAACGTTATGTAGGCACAAGTATTTCGTCTTAATGTTGTTGTCATAGAATCGTCATAGTATACTCAAAATGCATAAAAACATCAGTGGGGATTTCGCGGTGGGGATTTATAGAATAACTCGGTAAATAAAACCACTTATAAATGAACAAAAACAAGTGATTTACGAAGTTTTTAATACAAATTATAATAAAAATACAAGTACTAATACAAGTATGAGTTTCATTAAAACTTACGAGTTAGTCATTGATCATTCTGCCATGGTAATCTCCCGACATCGGAAAGAAAATATTGAACCAATTCTGTCCTTATAACCTCAGGAGATTGTGTCCTTGTAACCTCAAGGGAATGTGTATTGTCTTGTCTAGGCAAGTCAGCAAACAAATTATTTTCACGTGGTTTCCTGCGCCAATCTCCTGGATTGATTTCTCCCCTACTATTTTCAGTATCATATTCATTTTGTTGTATTATACCATGTCGTTTTACATAATTGAACAAATGAATACATGCCAATGTTACAATAGTAACTTTTTGTGGATTTAGCTGGATGGGTTTGTTAAATATCTTAAATTGTTTTGTTAACTGTCCAAATACGTTTTCAACTACTCTTCGACCTCGACACATGCGATAGTTGTACACTCTCTTGGGAGACCCTTTCGCATGATTACCATCATAAGGTTTTAAAATATTGGTTTGTAAAGGAAACGCATCGTCGCCCAAAAAAAAATAGGGTACTGGCATAATTCTTCCAGGTAGAGGTTTTTTATCTGGCAAATTTAAATCATTATTATACAACATTCTGCATAATGAAGAGTTAGCAAATACACCACCATCGGAAATGCGACCCTGGCACCCCACATTAGCGTATAAAAACTTATAATCTGCATCCACTAATGCAAACAGTACAATACTGATATACATTTTATAATTAAAATAATCGCTTCCACTTCGTGCTGGACATTCAATTCTAATGTGCTTTCCATCCATAGATCCAACACAATTAGGTACATTCCATCTACTCAGATATCCATCTGCAACTTTTGTCCATTCGTTTGATGTTCGTGGAATCTGAAATCGGAAATGTGCTCGGTGATAGGATAGCCATTTGCCTACTTATATAGTAATTTTTCGGAACATAGTTTTTCTGGAAGATTAAAGAAAGTTAAACGCCCATATATGTACATACCTTCACATAATCCGAAAGTCCATCTACGATAGCTTGGCACACTTCTGGAATAATGTAGGAAATAAGTTGAGGAGATACTTTAAAGGTGTCACAAAGACTGTTGAATGAATCTCCCGTAGTCAGGTATTTTAATGTTAATGATAATCTGTCCGTTGGTGAAATTGCACTTCTGTAATTTGTATTTTTTTTAACTATTGTGGGTCCAACAATGCTTAGTAAATATTCAAAGTCGGTAAACGTTAACGACATAAATGTCTTAAAATGTAAGGGTCTTTTTACAATCAAATCGTCTGTT
Organism: Apamea epomidion; assembly: GCA_947507525.1. Classification (NCBI taxonomy): domain Eukaryota; kingdom Metazoa; phylum Arthropoda; class Insecta; order Lepidoptera; family Noctuidae; genus Apamea; species Apamea epomidion. The sequence continues at coordinate 1,738,914 of OX382239.1, forward strand.
CTTAAATCTTTTATTCTATCACTGTTACTGTAACGACTGCGACTCATTAAGCTTGGTCTAACCCAACACTGTCGTTTTCTCTTCAGGGACCCAGCTAAAATTATTCCACATGCTGCTATTATTAGATCAGCATCAGTATCCATGTTTATTGTAGGCTGCAATATTCGAGAAAAACAACACGTCACGTTCGTACACACTGCAATCACTAACTAAAAAAGTTGTACTGATTTCTTGCCGCCGACTAACTCACCGACACAGCCCCATGACACATGTTGGCGGGTTGGCGGGTTTGGGTCGCCGACACCAAGCCGCCGGGCTGTGTCGGCGGGTCGGCGGGTTTGGTGTGTAGACTCCTTAAAATTCGTTACAGCAATGTTAAAGTAATTTAATTTTAAAATAAAATTTGTATGATAATTCTCCTTTAAGATTCGAACACCAATAACTTTGTATTTTATCAAGATAGTGGTTATTATTATACCATTTTAGAATCTGCATTAAATAGGCAATTTTCTAAAATAATGGGCTACTGCAGTGTAGTACATTTTTTTTCGATATAGGGGCCCAAAATTGCATAATTCCGTAGAAAAAGTTTTAAAATTTAAGAATAAGTATTTTTTGCAAAGTTATCTTAGATAACATTGCAAAAAATACTTATTGTTATTGTAATAAAAAATCTTGATACTGGTCTGATAATACAAATATTCAGGAGTGACATAAAAAAAAACAAAACGAGAACAAGTCACCAATTGTAGAAATGGCAGCTGATTTTGTAAGAGTAAGTACGATTTTTATTTAAAATATCAAAAATATCAATAATTTGGTCATCCATGGGCTTAAGGCGATATAAGTGGGGTAAATGATAGATAATAATCTGGTCGATCGACAGTTTCAGGGTTATCCATTATTTACGCCACACCCTGTATACAGAAGAGCTCCAACTTTTCGTTCCAGCGAGAGACCTACAGTCTACACAAATACGAAAATCTATTAAAACCGTTCTTAATGGTGTGTTCCGATGGGCATATAATTGATTTTTGTGGGCCCTATGCTGCTACCGACTCAGATGCCAGTATTTTGGAAAGAATAATAAATGACGAAGAAGGCACATTTCACTGGTTTTACCGGGCTGGCGATATATTCATTTTAGATCGTGGATTCAGAGACGTCTTTGGCGATTTGCAGTGATTCAACTACAGTGCCTATATGCCCGAAACCAAAGACCGCGGTGCAGACCAGCTTACTACTGAACAGGCCAATAGAACTAGGCTGGTCACTCTATGCCGCTGGGTGGTGGAAGTTATAAATGGCAAGTTCAAGCGAGACAATCGGTTGCTGTGCACACGTTATGTGTGTAGTGTGGTATCTGGCATGAGCTAGACATCAAGACGAGGATATTTTATTACCGACATCAGAACTCAGTGCTATTATTGTACATTAAATGTATTAATGTACAATAATAGCACTGAGTTCTGATGACGTTATCATTATTATTATTGGCGATGTTTTGCAACACTACATGAGCCATGTAACAAATAACACTACATGAGCCATGTAACAAATAACACTACATGAGCCATGTAACAAATAACACTACATGAGCCATGTAACAAATAACACTACATGAGCCATGTAACCACTTTTATATACAGTAAGTAATAAAAGTACTAATTTACTTATATCTAGGTGTTGATTGCATTATCATTTTATGCAACTGGTTCATACCAACGCCCTATAGGCAGTAATGAAGGTCATTTTGTGGCTCAACAGACTGTTTCTTCAGTCATCACACAGGTTACAGCGTGTCTTAACTCACTGCAGATGCGACAGAAATATATAAAATTTCCAGTCAATGATCAAGAACGCAACAGAATTAAAATTAAGTAGGTATTTATTTTTATTGCAATAATATTAATGTTTAGTCATAGGATCCCTACTTTGCAACCTTGCGCAAAAAAATATTAAAAATTAAGTAAATAAGCAGTACCTTTGTACTCATATTATAATTATTTCATATAATATGTATTTTACTGTATGTACATAAATAATAAAATTGTTTATCGTCTGTTAGGCAAGCTTATTAAGTTCGGTAACAATAGAAAAAGTAGTTGTGTCTCATGAGTGACCTAAAATTGTCCACATGTTTATTAAACTCACTGTAGCATAATAATTTGGGAGTGGCCTATTATGTCTAAGAGTAGCCTGAAATAATAAACATTTAAACATCACCATCAGTGGTAATATTAAATTCTTTATTATTTTGTGTGTTTTAGATTATAAGGAAAGTTAATATTTCATATTTGTATATTTAATTAATTTATTGCAGATTTTACAATACATTTCGGATTCCTGGGGTTTTAGGTTGTATAGATTGCACCCAAATAGCTATAGTACGCCCAGTACTTCATGAGGGGCGCTACTTCTGTCGCAAGCATTACCATTCCTTGAATGTTCAATTGGTAAGTGTTCATTAAGTTTCAGTAGGAGTCTAGCCATTTACAATGAAATTGAACATCATCATTTGAGCCGAAAGACGTACACAGGTGGACATAGGCCTCTTCTTCTTCCTTTTCTTTCTTCTTCTCCTCTTCTCCACATAACCGGTCGAAGTGGAGGTGCTTGGGGGAGGCCAATGTCTAAATTGAACATAAGTAAAAATAAAAACTTTTCCTTACAAATAAGTAAAAATGTCTTCATAAAAAACTTCTTTATTCACTTACTGAGAAAAGCAGCATACAATTCTTAAGTTTTTATTTACAATGAATGAAACTAAAATACTAACAAACACAAAAAACAATCTTAATACGTATCATAAAAAAAGAAAACCTAGTGATTTGTTATTTATTTTGCAGCCGAAGACTTCACCGTGTTTCCTGGCGTCAGCTAGACACTGGGATTTTTTAAATTCCAACAGAACCGTCGCTACCGGCCACATTCGTGCTCTACAAGCCAAGGAGTACTCACAAAGAATGTGGAGAGAGAATGCCGAAATATTAAACTCCCAAGGCGATGGCGCTCATAAAGATTGGGCAGGCTGGAATAACCCTTATTAAAACGCTGGGAGCTATACTTCCCACATCTCAGATTGAAGTAAATCGTGTTTTATTTTTATATGCTTAAACCTAATGCAATGTAATATTTATCTACGCAATCTTAACATTTCAGAGAACTTTTTTTAATGGCAACACTTTTCAGAGAATTATTACATGTCATGGTAAACACACGTCAAAGTCAGTTGACGTGATTTTGACGCCGAAAACGACCGTTATTTTCTAGTTTTTTGTGTAGTGCTGAAAATAAATTAGGTGAGTAGATTTGAGTTTTAGCTATGTAAACTAGACTATATTACGGTTTCGTGAAACGTAAAATATACCCAGAATCTTTCGTTTATACCTTGGTAGAGTCGATTGAAATTTAGTCTCTAAGTGGGAAGATATCATCCCAGTGTTCGTCACTGCACACTACATTCGGAAATTCTATATATAAAATCCGTGTCTAAAAAAACTTGGTATATGCAACTTATTTATTATTATTCGTTATTTCCTGATCAGATAATTAGACATCTAGTCTCAATACATTAGAATTTATTGTTTTTATTTTGTTTTAGAAAAATGCCACCTAAAAAACTAACTGAAAAGTTGATAGAAAACATTTTAGAAGAGGATGATTGGTCCGATAATGATTCCGATGATGATTTAGTTTACGGTGGTTTTATAATAAGTCCTTCAAGGTCATTTTTGCAACAAAATGAGGAGGATAGAATCGAGATGCGGTTGGAAGAGATGTTTGGGATGGATGATTTGGGTGACAAAGAACATGAGGAAACTACAAAAACATTAGAACCATGTGAGAACTTATTAGAAATACTAAACCCAGAAAATCCTGAATGTACGATATTAGAAAAAACACCTGAACATGAAATAGGGCTAGATAATATTCAACAAATTGTCTCCAAGGATGATCCCCTTCAACAAGAAATCATATTATATGAACATGCTGAGCAACATGATAGTGACATAGACGAAAATTTAGTTAGAGAGGAGGATTTGCAAATTCCAATGAGTTCTTTTCATGAGGAAAGAAATAGATCTCAGCCACGGAAATGGGAAATATGTAGAACCACTCATGAAATTCCAAGTTTTACCAAAAAATTTCAGCCTAAATCTAAATTCAATCATAAGACACAACGATTAACCATTTTTGAAAAATTCTTTCCAGATTATTTAATACAATTAATTGTAGAACAAACAAATCGATATGCTCGCTATAAAAATCGTAAAAACTGGATTGAAGTCAATGAAGATGACATAAGAGCATACTTAGGTATTCTTATCCTAATGGGCTTAAATCCCTTACCAGACATGGAGCTTTATTGGTCAAGTGATTACTTCTATAATAATCCTGAAATTTCCCGTGTATTTCCAAGTGAGATTCAAGAAAATAACTGAAAATTTACATCTGAAAAAAAAAAACTTCTATTATAATAATTTATTTTATTTACTACCCGAGAGCCGGAAAGTACTTACCAATACAACTAACTGGCTATTACAAATTCACATCTAGCTAGAGTTACTCGATTAAAAATTTATGGTGAAGTCATTCATTTTTCAATTTCCGAATTCTTCCCTTAGTAAAAGAAACTTGCATTGATGAGTACTTTCACCTGCTTTATTAAAAAATATGATCTATATAATTTTTTACGATAAAATTTAATTCACAAGTGGAGTCAGGGCAACTAGCTAGTGTTTTAAAATATTGATGTCATACTGGACACTGGGAGCTATAGTTCCCACCTTTCCAACCTTTTTACAAGAGAGAACAGACGACGGGATATATACTTCCCACCAAAAAAAGGTTACTTCCCCCCCACTAACCCCTCTTTTGTGTGTATTTTTTTAAATCTACGACCCAAAATTACCCAGGAACGTATCTTACTTTTTTGTTAAATCCTCCACAGGCTCGCGTTTGAATAAGGGATAAAGTAACTATTTATTATTTTGTCAAATTAATGATGTACTCGTATAAGTACCTAATCTTTTTATCAATACTAATTTAAACAATGTTTTCTTCAGTATTGGGTAGATTATAAGGCTAAGTTAAAAAAGAGGGTTGCTGCCGTACGGGCGTCTCACGTGCGAACTGGAAGCCCTTGACTGAAATTGAAGAAAAATTTCTTCTAATACTGGGAGATGATTTCGCTCAGGGTACGCCAGGTGTTCGAGTGGAACCAGTAAGATTTTTTTATTTATTTATTAACCAACTTATATTTACAGTATGCACCACTCATACAACTCATTGGTCAATATTAGTTATTGGACAAAGTAAATATAAGTAGGTATTTATAAATAATAATAAATTAAAATTATGCATAAAACACACATACGTACATATTACATATCTCTTTATAGCCTCCAGAGATTGTCGCAGCTGCAATAGCTGTGGATGTGCAGGATTCCCCAGCTTCAGAATCCATTCTTCATAACATACAATCTGTCCTAAATCCCTCATTCCTTACTCCTATCCAAGATATACCTGTTGAACCCATCCTAGAGCCACTGCCACAAAATCCACCTCTGGAACCTATGGTCCAAAATCTACCAGCTCACTCCCCTAGTAGGACTCCTACCCAATCCCCACGTCCTGCAACTACATCTGCAGCCCGCTCCCCGCGACGCCGGAGTCGAAGGCGCGAGCCGCCGATGTCGCAGTAGTCTGCAAGACGTGCTCTCGTCCGTTCCTCACAAATAATGCACGCCGATGCTCTTGTGAGGACTGCCAATGCGTTGGAGAGGATTGGAAGGTACAAAATGATTAAATATGCTCAGTTGCTCACCTTCTTTAAATCCCTGAAGAAGTGCTATACCCAAAGAGTGCATTGGATTTTTAAATTAATAGAATAATCTTTTAGTTTTGGTTCCTCTCAGTTGGGGTAAAAACTATAAGACATTATTAAAATAAATAATACAACACTAATAACATCTCAATCGCTCTTAAGGCCCGAGTTCACGGACTGTCATTTGACCAATGTTTGAGTAATCGGCCGATTAATTCCTAAACATCGTTTATACAGCCGGTTAAATATTCACTGCTCACCACGAATATTTTAACCGTGATTATTAAATCGGGCAATCACCATTCGCTCAGAGTGAATGAACGAATGCTATAAGTGTACTCATTAGCGAAGTCACGTCGTTATACTTAGTCAACACGAGTTTTGGTGACATCTATATTTAGTAGTATAAAATAAAACGCTTTCAACTTGAGAAGTTCAAAAACGCATTGGGATCATTATGCTAGCCTGTAGTGTCCAATTTGGATGGGTAATAACGTCACTGTCAATTGTCACACGTGCTAATATTATTATTTTATTCCCGTGTTGATTTATTATGTTGTGTTTGTGCTGTGAAAGTGATTAATTCTATCTGCGACTTAGTATTTACCTTCTACTTGTAAAATGGCAGCTCAGAAAAAGAGAACAAACAATTTTTCAAGCGATGAGAAGCGTATTTTAACGGAGTTGGTGTTAAAATATCAAGATGTTGTCGAAAATAAGCGCACCGATGCCACTACAAATTCCTCTAAGTTGAAAGGGTGGATCCGTATAGCAGAAGAATTTAATACTGTCAGCACGTTTTGCCATCGAACCCACACAGTCCTAAAATGTTGCTGGGAAAATATTAAAAGGCAGACGAAAAAAGATCAAGCAGACAGGAAGAAAAGGCTATTTATGACTGGTATGTACAATAACAATTCACGTGGTGTAATAAGTATCTTTAAGGATATTGCATATCATGCTTTTCTTGTATGTTTTTGTATTGCAGGTGGTGGAAAACCGCCAACACCGCCACCTTCTAATACCGAGTCTACTATAGTGGAGGCCATATTAGGACCAGCACTAAAGGGAATCCCAAGTGATTTCGACACCGACAGTCCCGCATTCAGTGTAAGTACTTTAATTATTCCTGTTATCCAATAGTGTGTTCAAACCTGATAATTTAGCACTGTATAGGTATAGTGCACTCAACAGAGAACCTAATTCCTCATGATTGTCAGATTCTGCATCTAAAATTGTTGTATTTTGACTGATAATTAATGTTTCAACAGGAAATTATAGAATGCAAGACAATGGATCAGAGTGAAACAGTCTATGTAATAGAAGGCAATACTGATTATGCAGGCATATCAATAGAGGATAATGTGAGTTGATAATATTTATAAGTTATAATTTACTTACTTACCTGTACCTACCTACCTGTTATCAATTGTAACTTATTGTTTTTTTACAGGAAAACATTGAAACTATTGCTTCACTGGTTGACGAGTATAAACAGAATGCTCACACAAATACTGCAAATGGTTTATTGAAAGAAAAGAATGTAAGTTAACACAGTTTATAAGTTGAATAGACGTGAAACATACCAATTAATAATTCTCCTAAAATATATTATGGTATTTTTGTGAACAGGACAATGTTAATTGGAGTTCATGGACTTCAAAGAATCTAAAAACACCAGTATCAAGTCAACTGAAGGTAACCAGAGAAAGCGAAGAAGGGTGGTTAAAAAGAAGAAGACCTAAAATTGACTGCTTGGGTGACGAATTAGTAAAGGAAAAAATTCACTTGGTAAAAATTTTACAAGAAAATGCTGAGAAGGAATCCCGTATTCGATTAGCCATTCTGGAACAGCAATTAAACCAAGAACAAATAAAGACCCAAAAACTTAAGGATAGTTAGTTATTTTTTAGCTTTTAAGTATTAGTAATAAAAAAATTCGTTTGATTAAGTAAAAGAGTTTTATTTATTGGTTCATAACTTATTTTTCAAACAAGACTTTGGTAATAATTTGATATTAATAATCTCCTGCTGGGATTTACATCTCTTATATTATTATCTAAAGTGCGCTGTACTCTTCCCTGGTGTAATATTTCTTCCCATGGTGCTGGCAAGGCTAGATTTGGGTCGTCAAAAGGCATTTCATCTCCTCTCATTTGTAGGATATTATGTAATACACCCGTAGCCACTATAATAGGAGGTGCATTTTTCAAATTAACCCTAATTCCAAGGGCTAACACTGGGAAGCGCCTTTTCCAAACCCCAAATAACCTCTCAATTGGGTTGCGTGTCCTGATTTGGGATTCATTATATAATGATTCTGCTGATGTAGCAACTCTATCTAATGGCATCATCATGTAACTCCTATTCATGTAGCCACTGTCTGCAACAAGTACTGAATCACCATACATTCCCAATTCAAACATGGCATGTCTTCTAGATGCACTGAATATCCGTTCATCATGGTTACTTCCTGGCCACCTAACTACTAGGTCGGTTATTTTCAATTGAGCATTACAGATAGCTTGCACATTTATTGACATATAGCCTTTTCTATTCCTGAAGGTTTCAGCATGGCTTCCTCCTGGTGATGTTATCTTTATATGTGTGCAATCCAATGCACCTATAACTTTTGGAAATCTGGCTATATTGTAAAAGTCTATTTGCGTTTTTCTAATATCTGTATCAGTCTGCGGGAACTCGATGTAATCCCGGCTCAGGGAAGCTATTGCTGCAGTTACTCGGTGGATGACACGATTAGCTGTTGGTCGACTGACTCCAGAGAAATCACCCATGGTAAGTTGATGACATCCAGTTGCGTAGTACCGTAAAGTCAATAGTAACTGATTTATAGGTGCCAGGGAATTATTCCTACAATAAAGTAAAAGGTTACAATACACACATAAACAATTTAAATTTTCAAAAATTACAGGTTTGCGAAGAAATTTAAAAAGTTGCATTATTGTCAACTATTTGGTAAACCACACACCACACACCAACTTAAGCAGGCACTTTTTCTTTTTATGAATTACTGGCTTCTGCAATATTGAACTTAGGTTAATAGGTAGGTACCTAAGCATAATTTATGTTAGTCAGGCAGCAGGGATAATGTAGCTTTGAGTTAAAAGAACTTATCAAACTAGATCTGTCTTTCCCCCAACATAGATACAAACAGTTTTACCTATTTTTAATAAAGATGGGTCATAAATAATGATTGTAGGTACTTACTTATCGTTCGGGAATTCTAATTTATTCTCTATTAATTGTAGTACGTTTAGTGCAGAAGGTTTTGACAAACGGAATCTAATTTTAAATGCTTCCTCATTATATTCTTCGTAATAATTACGACGCACTTGAAATAGTCTAGGTCGCCTTGTTCTGGTCTCTATACCTTCTAGATTTTCAAGAAGGCCTAAGTACCGTAAAACGGGGTCAATAAAAACGCAGGGGTGAATAGACACAAAACCAAAAATGTTTTTCTACAGAAAATAGCCAAACATTTTGGAAGAAAAAAGTTCTGAAATGTATTTTTTTTTTAAACTGTAGTATTTTTTTTTTTGAAATAGCAACACTGAATTGAAGTAAGGTTTGGCCAACATAATAAAAAAAGATCTTGAAGTTAGCTCCTTGAACGTAGGTTGAACGAGGTCCTATTTATTTTACTGTTTTCAATGTGAAAGAAAGTGTTTTGTGCTATCACAACTTGATAATATATTCGTTGGTTTCTTGTGACCTAGATTAATAAAAGGTAAGTGCAATTGTGATGGTAAATTTGGAAATATTTGTAAAATTGTAAACCAAGTCATTTTTATTTTTGATTGGGGTTAATAGACACGGGGAAGGGGCGAATAGATACGTAGTATGGGGTGAATAGATACGTATTATGGGTTCAATAGACATGTGAAAGGATTCAATAGAAACGAGTAAGGGGTGATTAGAAAGATGTGTGTTAGGGCTGCTACCTATTGAAATAATTTTGTTTTTGTTAGAAAATTTTAGAATTGTTTGGAGTTTTATGATTTGAAGACGATATTGATGATCTAAAAGCATTGTTTAAAGATTTAGGTCTAGGTCCCTGTCATATTATTATGTACCTAGGTCAATGTTCGAGATAGTAGGTATTATTAAATTTCAAACTTCAAAATCATGATTATATTCCAATTTTACGTACCTACAGTGTTACTAATTAGGTGGGTCGGTGGGTGGTTAGGTGGGTGGGTGGGATATTAAATATATTCATCGGCTACATTTTTTTTTTGTTATAGGTACCTACAATTCATTATGCCGCGTATATACAAACCTGATCCTAGGGGGAAAACGTATAGAAAGTACGATGAAAACATTATAAATGAAGCTGTTGCCGCATATGCGAATGGCAAGTTCTCTTTAAAGGAGATAGCTGAGAAATATGATATCGATAAATCTGTACTTTATAGACACAGTGTCAAAACTATGAAAAAACAAGGAGGGCAAACTATTTTAACAAACGAAACTGAAGAGTGGATGATAAAGTATATTAATATATGTGCGGAATGGGGATGCCCTTTAGATGCATTGGATTTGAGGTATATTGTTAAGGCTTATCTTGACCAAGTAGGCCGGACAGTGCTAAAATTTAAAAATAATTTACCGGGACCCGATTTCGTCGCGGGTTTTCTAAAACGTCATAAAAACCAAATTTCCCAAAGATACAGTCAAAACATTAAGAAAAAAAGGGCAGAAGTTTCACCAAATACGATCAAAGAGTATTTCAAGGAGTTAGGAGAGTCATTGACAGGCATAAATCCGAGCAATATAATAAACTACGATGAAACGAATTTGACCGACGACCCAGGACGCAAAAAAATCATAACTAAACGAGGATCGAAGTATCCAGAGAGGGTAATGAATAGTTCAAAGTCTTCAACTTCATTGATGATAGCCGCTACAGCCGACGGCGTTTTACTGCCACCGTATGTGGTGTACAAGGCTCTGAATTTGTATGATACATGGACTCGAAACGGACCACCAGGAGCAAGATATAATCGCACGCAATCCGGTTGGTTTGATGCAACTATATTTGAAGATTGGATTAAGACGATCATTATACCTCATTTCAAAGATAAAGTTGGAGAAAAAGTCCTAATAGGCGATAACCTATCATCGCATTTATCTATGGAGACAATAAAACTGTGCCACGAGCAAAATATATCGTTCGTTTTTTTACCGGCGAATAGCACACATCTGACGCAGCCTCTCGATGTGGCTTTCTTCAGACCTATGAAGATAGCATGGCAAAACGTAGTATTAAAATGGAAAAAAACCGACGGAAAAAACCAAGCGACGATTCCAAAGGGATGTTTCCCAAAACTTTTATGTAAGTTAATGAAAGAGCTTAGTGACAACAGTAAGACTAATATAATGGCAGGATTCAAGAAAACAGGAATATATCCGATTAATGAAGAAGAGGTTTTAAGCAGACTACCTGAAGTGCAAAACAATGAAAATAAATCTATAATAGAAAAATCCGTTCTAGATCTTCTAAAGGAGATGAGATATGGAACCATGAACATAACCGAACCAAAAAGGAAAAAGAAATTGGAAATAATACCTGGACGAAGCGTTGGTACTGAGAGTGAAGACTACATAGAAACAGAAGAAGAGGAAAGCCAACAGATAACAAAAAAGAGAAGACTACTGTCATCCAAAATAACACAAAACAACAAAGAAAATACTACAACGAATACTTACGATGGCAAAGAAAAGAATAAATATAAGGGAAAAGGTATAGGGAAAAAAACTAAAACACAAGATCAGAATATTGCTGAAAAGGAAAATATACAGAAAAACGATCAAGACACTGAAAAAATATTACTTAACACAATAAATGACTTTGATTTTATAGCAAACAATTCCATAGAAAGAATGCCTATTGTATTTGAAGACATGTTAGTATGTGGAAATGAAATTGTTATAAATAACATACAAACAAACGAGTTGCAGAATAATACCGGAATTGAAAGGATTGCTTTAAATGACATACAAATAAACGAGATGCAGAATGATACCGAAGAAGAAATGATTACTATAAATGACGTACAACTAAACGAGATGCAGTATAATACCGAAGAAGAAATGATTACTCTAAATGACATACAACTAAACGAGATGCAGAATGATACCGAAGAACAAATGATTGCTATAAATGACATACAACTAAACGAGATGCAGAATGATACCGGAGTAGAAATGACTTATAAACAAAATAATGCAACCGAAAAAAATAAAAGAAAACTGAAAATTATATCGAATGAAAAGGTATCAGATATTACTAAGATGAAAAAAGTTTCTTTGAATAAGTGCAAAAAAATAAGTAAAAATTCGCGTCTTAAAATTTTAAAAGATAAAATTGATAACATAAGTCGTCCTGGTCCAAGCGGTTTACAAACTCGGCGAACATCGTATTACAAAAGCGATAATGATATTCTGAAAGATTTAATGGACAGCGATGATGAATAATATAACTTTTTATCTAATAAATTATATCAATTTATCTGACTGATAACCGACTAACTTTTACGGACAGTTTTAGATAGTTGAGTTATTATAACTCAGTTACACTTTTTAACAATAGCACAGATATAGGCAGACGCTTAGCCACTACCTATCTAAAACTGTCCGTAAAAGTAAATCGGTTATCGCGAAGACCTATTCCTATCACTGGTTATTACCTAGTCTTAAATGTTGATTTTCAAAAAGTTTATTACCTACTTTAAATGTTAACTACGTACCTACCTAATAATGAGACTGTTTCTTAGAATTATAACTTGTTTTTTGTGTAATTAATAAACGATGCAACTGATTGATCTCGTATCTGATAAGAATAAATGATTAAAAAAATCTCATTTTTTACTTAAATGTTTCATTTGGTTAGGTACCTAACGTTTAATACTTAAATACCTTCTTTACATAGGTACTTACGTTACCAACTTAGATAGGTGTCTTTGGAAACTTAAGCTTTGGAATTTGCCAACCCTAGCATTTTTTTCTATTCACCTCATATTTCGTGTCTATTGAACCCATGTGCGGGTGCAATAGAAACGACATATATTTTTGCATTTTGTGCTGTAATTAAAGCATAAATATCAATTTATATGACTGAAAACTGTTAAAAAAGCTAAGAGACATAGTGTAAGCATAATATAATGTTTTCTTGACTATTCAAAACATATAAAAATTAATTCAAAGTTCAAAACTGTGTCTATTCACCCCGTTTTACGGTAGTGATCTTGATAGTTATCAATCAATACATTGAACGCTGACTGCATGTTTATATAGTTTCTTAAACAGCGAAAAATCGGAATAACCTATTAACGTAATGTTGCAACTATTGTAAAATGACAGCAGATGTCAAAATATGGTATTAATGGACGGTTAAACGATGCTGTTGAGCTCGGTTAAAATGATCGGCTGTTTAAGGGCTGTAAACACTGGTTAACGTGTGGTGAACATTAAAAATGATTTAATCAGTGGTTTAAGTGATAAACAGCCGTTTTAAAAGTCGGTGAACTCCGCCCTAAGTCGCACTTGAAGATCGCTTTCGATGTACCTATTCGCATGTGTCGCTGACTTGTCGCGGCTAATTCCGGCCTTATATAGTGCCGCAGATAGTTCCAGAACCTTCTTTTGTAGAAACATCTAGAATGTTCGAGTATATACCGGCCCCGACTGACCAGATGGCGATAGTTCTAGTATCGAAATTTCCAGCAGGATCTATTAGTTCTACTACTTCATACTAGATGGCGCTAGTAGTAAATTAGTTCTACTACTTGATACTAGACGGCGCTAGTGGTAACTAAGGTCACCATGAACCGGGCATTAAAATAAACAATATTCATAAAAAAAAAACAATTTACAATATATTTTAAATATACAATTCCAACTATCACACAGATTTATTTACAATAAAATTACTGAAAAATGTTTTGTTTTATGTTTTCAGGATCTTAAATGCCGCCTTCCCCACAGTAGCTGAACAAGAAAGAAATAAGAAATTAATTTTAGCTGTCATTGATGGATTCTCTAAGTACGCTTGGGCTATTCCACTTAAACAAAAAAACAAAGAAGCTGTATCTGAAGCTTTTCTTACTTACATTATTGAGTAGAGAAAAACGCATCCCTAGAAACTTGCAAACAGATCTTGGAAAATAATTTTACAATATTTTTTTTTTTTTAAATATTAGTAAACCATTTTATCAACCACTACTGCACTTATTCAACGAAAAAGGCTTCAATTGTCGAACGATTGATAAGGACGATAAAGAATAAGCTTTTCAAGGAATTTAGTTTCAAGGGGAATTATAAATGGACTGACGGGACACTTGCAAAAACCATGACTAGATATTATTATAATAATACAATATATAGAACAATTGGTTTACCACCTGCTCATGTTAATCATAGCAATAAAACTAAAGTGCTTCAGAGGTATTTCAATCAAAATCGAACGAAAACAAAATGTCCTAAGTTTAATACAGGTGATTTTGTTCGAATAAGTAAACATAAAGGTTGTTTTGAAAAAGGTTACACTCCTAATTGGTCAACAGAGATATTCAAGATCAGTAAAGTTCAAAATACAAATCCTGTTACATATTTATTAAAAGATATTAAACAGCAACCTATTTTAGGAGCATTTTATGATCAAGAATTACAAAAAACTAAACATGCTGACCTTGTTGAAAAAGTTATAAAACGAAAAGGCAGAAAAGTTTTCGTGAAATGGTTGGGGGTTATCATCCTGCGAAAATAGTTGGATTGACGATACCAACGTCTTATGAGTGGTTTATCAATATAACATCATGGTCTAAGATAGTGTTGTCATTCTGTATGACTTGATGATGTCCAGCCAGGGTCTGCTTAGGGCTTCGGATGCACCATCCGAATAAAACGCTGCAACCTTGTTCCAACGGTATATTTGGCCAGACTGAATTATTCTAAGTCCAAAGAGACCTTATACAATGTCGCCCATGCGCATGTGACCGTCCGTAATATTCTGAATATTCATGAAAATATGTCGAAAATAAACTTCAAAAGGGGTCTATCTATAACATTTTTCATGTTATTCAATTTTTAATTTTTTAATTAGAGTTTGTAGATTTGCCGTCTATTTTTTGACACATCTCCGAAGTTTATGGGTCGATTTGGATTCTGTTTATTATTTCCAAAAGCTTATGAGTTATTTTAACAGGTTAATTAACATTTTTACTAAAAAATATCGACTACGAAAAAAAAACCGAATCGAAGTCATTTTTTCGGTAAAAAATTGTGTATTTATTTAAAAAAAACTAGTGTAAGTCCATAAATTATCCCCATAGGACGGCTTTTTTAATCATTATTTGTAATCTACTACATAACAGCTAAAAAATTCACAGAACATTACTAATACCTATCTCTAAAAAAAAAACCAGCAAACAACTTGTAACAACAAACATTTGCAACTATTCAAATAAAAAGGGTCGCTCAGGTAGAAACCGGTTCCTAGAAACAGCTTTTTAACAATTGCGTCCCTACCACGTGCACACCCTTGTCGGCTAGCGTTAAGGTACAGTTACACATGCTAGTTAGTAGCACGAAAGCATGCTACTATTGAGCAATTGCTACTTAGTGGTACGTGTGTCGAAACATTGCTAATAATGAGCATGCTAGTTTCGAGTTTGCTCAAAAATCGACGGTCGTGCGATTTTTGGGCATGCTACCTGCAGCGCGGGTGGTAGGGGGCGTGCTTATAGCGTGTGTGAACAGGTTTGCTTATTGAGCATGCTAGTATCGATCAGTCGTTAGCAGCAGGTGCGCGTGCACAATTTCGCGCTAAAAAAGAGTCGCTGGGGCGATGAAAAATCGTTGAAAGTGATTTTATATCGGAACAATGAATGCCTATGGAATCCGCGCATACCAGAATACAAAAACAATATTGCAAGAAATAATGCATATCAAGATATGTTAACCAACATGGACGATCCTGCTTTGACTTTGAAAATTATAAAAAAAATAAAAATTTGAGGTCTGTTTACCACAGCGAATTGAAAAAAATTGAGAGTTCAGCGATCCGGTTCTGGAACCGCTACTGTGTACAACCCATCCACATCCTGGTTTCACGAAATGCATTCTTTTTTTGGAGACACTGGCGAGTACAGGGACCCTATTTCTATGGAATTGGTGAGTTTCGATTTTTAATAAATAAAAATGCACTTAAAGTTAGTAAAACATAGTTATTTAATATCATAGAATAAGTACAGCAATTTCTATTCATTCATTTGTATCATATAGGCAGAACAATGAAATGATGATGGTGAATTTATATCATATAACATTGCCACGGTACTGCCTCTGTAGTTTCAAAGAGCTGCGCGTAGGTGTCTCTTATTGCTTCTGCCAGTCGAGAAGCGTGGTTACTGTAGCGTGTAGGTGGTAAGCCTTCTAAAGCTCTTTGCAGTTGTGCCCTCCATGATCCTGGCACCACAACACGTTGTTGTATATCTTCAAAGTAGACGCATCTTTGTGTGATGTACATGTCAGGTGTTTTCCGAAGCCAATTGTGTAAAGAGCAGGCAGCTAATGTAATTCTATCAACATTTTTGGGCGCCATATCTATGGCATCCATAAGAACTCGAAATCTTGTTACTAAAATACCAAACGCATTTTCAACGATTCGTCTGGCTCTCGATAAACGGTAGATAATTTTTTTTTTTTTTGAAGCGTTGGAGTTGTTCGATTGGGTTTCATAAGATATGACTTTAGAGGAAAAGCAGCGTCTGCCACAACAACTGATTGGTCTGGTAAATTGAGAGTATTATTTTCCAAAGCTTGTGCTAAATTCGATTTTTGATAAACACCTCTAAAAAATAAATTTAGAAAAAATTCCCACAATAACAACGGAATAAGGTGCAATTCCGTTGTCATTACTCCGTTTGATAAAATACCGTTCACGGTAACAAACAATACGCCTAAAAGCAACATCTGGCAGCCGTAAAAATAATGTGTTTTGAATTTTCAATTAATCCTTTTTGCAATTTAATAGACAAAGAAACACTAAAAATTACTTTGTATTGTCTTTAACAAAAGATAGTAATCAAAGTGAAAAGGTATACAAACTTACCCTTGTTAAACGCTGTCACAAATAAGACACTCATCTGGCGGATAGTGGTCGTAGAGGCATCGACCGCAGACGCACCAAACATAATTTGTGGCCAAATATGTGGCCACTATTGCTCTGTTATGGCAATTTATTATGAAATGGTTGGTGGTTGGGTTCGGTGCAACTACGCGCCCACAGTGGTAGCACAAGCTCTCCTCAGTCCTCACAAAATGGGTTACACCCGGCCACGGCCACACTGCTTCTTCAGCAACTATTAAGTTTAGGTCATTTTTGGTTAAAACTTTGTCGACATCTACTACGACAACCATTTTTCAGTTAGGCAACAGCACAACAACGCGAACTAAAGGGAACTGACGATATGCTGTTCAGGAGAAGTTAATCTTTTTTAATTTGAAGTATTCCATTATATTATATTTATGTAACTGGCTGGCTATTTTAAAAAATGTCCAATTAAGGATCCAGATTGGAAATTGGTACTCTCATTTCCTTTTCTGCGTCTATTTTTTGACCTGTACGACAACTGTAGAAAAGCCTGTTTCGCACAAGTACGAAGTTGTAAATGGTAATAAAACCTTTAATGCAGCATTGCTGATAGAGCGATATTTATGAGAAATTAGGCTCCAAAATACAATTAGTATGGCGTCGTCGTATTGAAGCTTGAGGCTGGAATCACGGAATCACAGTACAGTAAATATATTAGTTATTCTTCTTTCTCTGTTGAATTTTTTGAAAGTGTGGGTTACTAGAAAGGGTCCCAGTCATATTGTTCCAGATTATCGCGAAAATATCTTTTAATTTTGGAAAATAATAATAATGAATACTATCAAAACTCTTTATTAAATAAAGTAAACAAAAAAGTTACATTTAGGAATGTTTTTATTACACGCATAAATTAAATTACTGTAAAATTAGTGTGACTTCTGTTGCTACAGGTTAGATGACAAATAATTTATATTAGGGTTGTAAGATGTTACTTTTAGCAAAATGCCCCCCCCCCCCAACCCACGCACTGAACACTCCGTAGTGTAGGATCACTCGCGTTCGATCGTCATAAAATACTTAACACATTTTTTTCACATGTTTTAATTGTGTCGCGTGCCATCAATGGCATGCGTGCCATTGGTTCGCCTACCCTGCCTTAGGGCGTCACGACGCACAGTTTGGGAAGCACTGCTATGCTCCATTTGTTTAGGTGATTAACTAAATGTAACTAAAAACTAACTAAACAAATTTAGAATAGGAGTCTTTGGTTAAGTGGGCCCGCTCGCAAAAGGTCCCGCGGGCCCAGTTGACCAATCAATTTTAATTAATTTTATTTACAATAATCAATTCAGTATAGCACTTATTGTAAAATAAACATTTCACCATTCATTCATCACATTTTTTATAAGTCGTATTGACAAGCTGTTTCTTATTTCTGTCCAACTCCTTAGCACACTCAATTTGCTTAATGCAAAATAAACATTTATCTTGTTATACAAGAGTGTTTTTTTTTCCCATAATGTAAAAAAAAATACAAAAAAAACACGGTTCTGTTTTACTGCTTTACTATTGGCGGACTAAACCAAGGCCGCAGCAGGTAGCCGCCAGACACTGCACGCAAAATGCAGTCTTAAGAGGGGTCACCGTGAGCGTTGCAGATAGTACATACACGGTAATGGCAAAATATTGTACTTTTTAAACAACGGTTTACAACTAACTATCCGTATGGGCCAGGCCACAACAGTGCGTTGCGGCGTCGCATCGCAAAAATCAACGACGCCGCACAACGCATCGTGGAAATTTCCGATGCGCTGCCGCAACGTACAAATCTGCGATGCGACAACGCTTTGCCGTTTAGTCGGTGTCCATACTTTGAACGACCTGCACGTGTTTTTTAAGCGATATGGCGCAGTACGATGTCGACCACCTGATATCTTTAATTTACGAACGTCCCGTCCTTTGGGACAAAACTATATCACAATTCAAAGACAAATTTTTAAAAACAGAAGCATGGAGGGAAGTGTGTACAAGTTTATATTCAAATTTTGAGGAGTTAAATAGTGTTGAAAAAACAAAACTCGGTAAGTACTTATAAACATTTATATTTTTGTTAACTGCCAACTAAGACCTCCAATGTTACTATTAAAATAATTACAAAATTCGTTTCTGATTATGTTAGCTCCTGTTCTACTTTCATGTGTTGTTTCGTGTAAAATTTGCAAAGAATCGTCAATAATCATTTCTTCAAACGTTTGTGCGCCATCTCGATTCAATACAAAGTTGTGTATTACACAGCATGCTTTTATAATGTCTATTGTGAAATCGTAAGAAACATTAATGGGTCGATGAAATATGCGCCATTTATTTGCGAGTATGCCAAAAGCGCTCTCAACATATCGTCTGGCTCGGCTCAAACGATAATTAAAAACTCGTTTTTCTATCGATAAAAACTTCCCAGAATATGGGCGCATTATATTATTTGTCAGTGGTAATCCTTCATCCGCCACGAAGACAAAAGGAATTTCTTTTTGAAAGCCAGGTAACGGTTTTGGCGGAGGTATAGATAATTGACCTTTTTTTAATAAGTCGTATAGATTTGAGTTCTGAAAAACAGTGGAGTCACATTCCTTACCATATGCACCTATATCGACATATATAAATTTGTAATTCGTATCAACAAGTGTTAATAGAACATTGGAATTATAATTTTTATAATTGAAAAATAGGGATCCACTGTGATCCGGGCTCAATATACGAATGTGTTTTCCATCTAGCGCTCCTATACAATTAGGAAAGTTGGTCTTTTTTTCATACTCTTGAGCAATTTGTTCCATCAGCTCTGTTGTAATTTTTGGTAATTCCAACCTTTTAAGAATGTTCCATACAATACGA
Organism: Apamea epomidion; assembly: GCA_947507525.1. Classification (NCBI taxonomy): domain Eukaryota; kingdom Metazoa; phylum Arthropoda; class Insecta; order Lepidoptera; family Noctuidae; genus Apamea; species Apamea epomidion. Next base: position 1,758,752 of record OX382239.1, read on the forward strand.
CAAACAAATTTTATTATTCCTGTTATTGTAGATTTTCCACGATAATATGTGAAATGCATATCTTTAAAAGTATTTCCCGTCGCCAGGTACCTGAAAGAAAACAAAATAAATCATTATTCGTCATATTTTTTTAGGTAACGATGTCATAAAGAAATGGAGAGGAATCAAGGATAATTTTACAAAATACGAAAAAAAATTAAACGAGCAATGTAAATCCGGAGCTGGGGCCAAAAAAATTAAACAATATCATCTATACGACCAGCTCCTATTTCTGAAAAAGAATTCTCAAAATAAAACAACATCAAGTCTTGACGATGAAGAAATAAGACCAAGCACCTCAACCCAACAAAGCCAGCAACCTGTCATGCCACGTTACCAGCCTGCATCGCGTAAAAGAAAAATTGACGAAGACGAATTTGAGAAGAATATTATAGCTGCTTTAAAAACACCTGAAAGTAGACATTTATCTTTTTTTAAAGGAATTTTGCCATCATTGGAAAAATTGAATGATAATCAAACAATAATTTTCCAAAGTCGTGTCCTACAGATATTAAGTGATTTACACCAACCATCATACTATCCCAGCCACTATCAAACTTCACAAACAACTGTTCAGACTGGCTATCAAACAGCTCAAATGTCTATGCAGAGTGGCTACCAATCAGCTCAAATGCCTATGCAGAGTGGCTACCAATCAGCTCAAATGCCTATGCAGAGTGGCTATCAAACATCCATTCAACGCAGTGCCTTCCAAAGCGGATGCGAAACATCACCGGCACCTATGCAATCGTCTCCACAAACGCCAAGGAATGATGATGTAAATGAGCCAGAACAAATTCATTTCGATGAGGAACTAACAAATTTGACGAATGACACACAATCGGAATACGAGTTTTGAATAACACTAAATTATGAAAATGATTAAACAGTATGATTATAGTAAAAATAGTTTATTTTTTTCTTACCTTACAGTTAATCCCAGCATCTCCAGAGGTTCGATGGGTTTTCTAAATATGTATTTCTTTTGTAAATGAGGCTTTATCAAACTAAGAAGTTCTTCAAAACTTACTACACTCATCCTAAAGTAATCGAAAAATTTAACCTCGTCCACTTTTAGCGCCTCATATTTCCTTTTGAAGTGGTTTCCATCTTTATTCATAATTGTCAGTAATGGGTGCACCCAGTACTTTCTTTTCTGTTTCTTTTTCTTAATACGCCTTAACGCAAGCAGAAGTAGAACACGCGCAGTGCGGTCCATGTCTCACTAGAAACTGAACTGACGGTTAGCGTCTTGTCGTACGATGTCGTATCCGATGAAATTTTTGCGTTGCGACATCGCATCGCATAGCTGTGCAATGTTGTTTTTGCGATGCGACGCCGCAACGCACTGTTGTGGCCTGGCCCTATACCAGGCTCCACATATTGCACGTACACATTTTTTTGTACTCTAAACGCTTTTGTAATATCCACCGAATTACCCCACAACAAGAAACCATAAGAGAGTACGGATGAAACGTATCCGTGATATGCACAAACCGCAACTTCTGTTGATACCGTGACTCTTAATCTTTTTATTGCGTAGACAAATCTGTCGAGTTTATCACAAACAATCCGTGTGTTTTCCAGTCGCAATTCTGATCCAACATTATACCTCGAAATTTAGTACTTGCAACTTGTTCGATGATAGTATCATTATGTTTAACATTTAACGTCAATGGCTTTGTTTTATGGGTTTGGAAATGGATCATTTTAGTTTTTTCCATATTAATGTGTAAGTTGTTAGAATGTAACCAGTGTATTATGTTGTCTATTGCTTTGTTTATGTCTTGTTCATATGTGTCTGCATTTTCACATTTCACAATGAGAGTTGTGTCATCGGCAAACAAGATTGTATTATGGCAAGTGATATTTGGGAGATCATTAATATATATGAGGAATAAGAAAGGCCCCAATACACTGCCCTGTGGCACTCCAAAAACATTTAGTCCATAGTCACTTCTATTTTAAACTTTTTTATTATTATGTATTTTAGAAATTTCCACACATTGTTTTCTGTCATTCAGGTAGTCTCTCAACCAGTCGTTCGCCTTGCCTCTTATTCCATATTTTTCTAGTTTGTGTAAGAGCAATTTGTGGTCTACAAAATCGAAGGCCTTACTTACTAATGTCTAGGAAAATCGCCGCAATTGGTAAACCTTCATTTATAGCCTGGGTGACAATTTTGATCAAATTGAAACATGCCAATGAAGTGGTATTATTCTGTCTAAACCCAAATTGCTCATCTTTAAGTATCCGAAGACTTGTTGTAAAGTCTTGAAGCCTTGTTAGCATAATTTTCTCAAAGATCTTTGATATTATTGGTATTAGCGTCACTGGCCTATAATTATTCATTTCAGTTTTTTCATCTTTTTTAAACAGTGGCTTGATTACAGATTTTTTTAATATGTGCGGAAAGGAGTCTTCCTCAAATGATAAGTTTATTAAAAAACACAGCGGTTGACATATGTATGGTGCGCATAATTTAATTACATTGGTAGTTATGTCATCTACTCCTGCTGCGTTTGTGTTATTAAGATTTTTAATTGTTCGAAATATTTCCATCGCATCAGTAGGTTTAAGGAATATTGTATGTTCGTTATTAGTATCGATAGTTTTATTTATCTCATCTGTATTGTATTTAAAATTTTTGCTATTTGTCAATTGTATATAAAACTCATTAAATTCTTTCGGCGGCAACGGATCTAGTTACCAAAATTAAGACTCATATAGATCAAAAGAGCTATGCCTTAGGAATATTCATTGATTTAAAAAAAGCGTTCGATACTGTCAGTCATCAAAAACTGCTCCAAAAGCTAGATAACATGGGTATTACAGGTACAGCACATAAAATGTTCAAGACGTATTTAGAAAACAGGCGTCAAGTTGTTAAAATAGGAAATGATCACACTAGCTCGGTTCAAACTATCTCATACGGCTGCCCTCAAGGTTCAATAATCAGTCCATTACTTTTTCTAATTTATATAAACAATATTAATAAAATAGGGTTAATAGGACACATAACACTATATGCAGACGACACCTGTCTCTTTTACTTTGACAAATCAATTCATAACATTATAGAAGATGCTCAACATGACCTTGATTTATTAAACGAGTGGTTAAAGTACAACCTTCTTACAATTAACACATCAAAAACCTCATTCATGATTTTTACCACTAAAAATAAACGTATACCAGACTTCTCGCCTCTTAAAATAAATAATGAAATAATAAAACGATCAACTAACGAAAAATATCTTGGATTGAGGGTAGACGATAAACTAACCTGGAAATAACACATTGACCATCTCAGAAGTAAATTAACATCATTATTGGGAGCGTTACGGAAAGTAGCAAACTGCATTCCAAGTAAAGTGCGTACTTTACTTGGAATGCTTGGTTTACTTTAATTTATAACTCGTTAGTCAAATCGCATTTAGAATATTTAGTTGAGATATGGGGTTCCGCAGCAGTCACTAATTTAAATTCACTACAAAGAGTTCAGAATAAAATAATTAAAACCTTGTTCCATTATAATTATCTTACTCCAACAAAGACCGTATACGAAAAAACTAAATTATTAAATATTAGACAGCTATACATTTATTACACCTGCATTCTTATTAAAAACATAACTTCTAACTCAATACAAACTAACATACAACTAAAGAAAAAAACAATGTCACATAACCTGAGAAATAGATATAAAAACAAACTTGAAGTCATCAGCGTACGCACTAATTACGGTAGAAAGACTATATTATTTGAAGGAGTACATCTGTTCAATGCATTACCGGACGACATTAAAGAGTGTGATAACGTAAATATGTTTAAATATAAGCTGAAGAAACATTTAAGTGCATTATAACTGCTAATACTCTGGAGGGTATTGTCACTGTATTTATGTTTATTACTTTGTATCTCATTATAAGCGGACTGTATGTTCTTATGAGAAATAAATTTCTTTAAACCGAAATTTGTCAGCTATCTCCTTAGGGTCTTCATATGTCCGATTATTGTTTATTATTCTGTCAATTTGTGTTATCGTACTAATGTCACCAATGCTTTCATTAATCACCGCCCATGTGGCTTTACATTTATTTTTATTAGAGTCAATATATTTTTTACTTTGTAGTTGTCTAGATTTATATTAGCACTTTTTGAGGATGTAGCTGTATGACTTATATTGTTTATTTGCCTTTTTTCTGTTTATTTTATTGTGTTGTTGGGCAAGATAGAGATACCGTTTTTTTATACAGAATCTTCTTATGCCCCTCGTCAACCATTTATTGTTCCCTCTTTTATTGGACTTCTTTATTGTGTTTATTGGGAAACACAGATTGAAAAATAATTTAATTAAATCATGAAATTCGGTAAACGCTTCTTGCAAATTTTTTTTTCGTATACCTCCGAGAAGTTAAGAGATGCCATACAACTATAATTTGTCCAAGTTTTCTTTACTATAATCTCTGACTTTCTCATACCAGGTGTATGTTTCGGATGATTTAGTAGTTTTCAGCGATAGCGTTTGTCCTGTTTCATGGTCAGACAAGGCAAGGTAATGCACCTCCGCTTTAACTTGCTTGAAGTTGCTTGCCAACTGATCTAGGCATGACAATTGTCTCGTTGGTTTTTTGATATGCAATTCGATTAAAAAAAGTTTTAACATACTTTTTAACTCTTCGCTACTCTTGTTTGATTTTAAGATGTCCAAGTTCCAGTCACCATATAGAATAATTTTCCTATGTTTCCTAGTAAGGCTTACTAGTAACTGTTCAAGTTTCTCAAGAAATATTTGTGGGTTACTATTCGGAGTTCTGTATATACAAATAATCATAATTTTATTTATTTCTATGCCACAACATTCAAAATTAAATTTACATGCTAAGTCATTAATATTAGTCAAAGTTTTATATTTTAAAATATTATTTATTAATATACATACGCCTCCTCGTTTAGTGTCACGTGAATATGATGCAACTAATTTATAACCGGAGATTTTCAGAAGCATTTCTGTACCTTTTTTCATGAAAGTTTCAGTTAAACACACGACATCTATTCTTGTACTATCTGCAACGCTCACGGTGACCCATTTCAAAAACATTTCGCTTGCACTCAGAACCGTAGCTTACTCCGCCCATTACGATGTTGACCAATGAGATGCAAGCCAATTTTGGAACAAAAGACCCTTTTTTATAAACTTTTATTAGACAAAATACCCTTTTTAAAATCTAAGGACTGTTATAGTTGCTTTCAGAACCAGTCGGTAACTCGCAACTTACACATCACTTGCGTACTGAGATCTGTTTAATTTTCGTTTAATAAAAGCCATGAGTTCACATCGCAACCTCAGTACTTTTGAACGCTCCAAAATAATCCACCTACGTGATGAAGGTGCGCGAATGTGCGAAATAGCTGAGTGTGTCGCCCTCGTGTCATGACACACGAGCGCACGGCGCAGATGGTGGCCACCTACGAACAGGAACCTTTTACGCCGACAAGAAAGTTTGCGATGGAATACGAGTGCAGTTTAGAGACAGTTAGAAGACATTTAAAGAAGGCAGGAATCCAACATAGAAAACCGGCTAGAAAAATTATATTAAGCGATGCTCACAAAACAGCTCGAGTCCGTTTCGCTCGTGATTACAGGGATTTCGATTTTTCACACGCCATTTTTTGTGACGAAAAGACTTTTAAATCAAGTCAAATAGGTCGTCGCCATTTATGGCGTGTGAACAATACGCGATATGAGCCAAGGAATGTAGTCCCAAACAATGAGTCCGGCAGAGTGGTGGTCAACATGTGGGCTTGGATGAGCGCCGCAGGCCCCGGCGAACTGGTTTATATCCCGGAACGGTCAAACGGTGCAAATTATTTAGATTTGCTGCAAAATACAATGTTGCCGACAGTGAGAGTGGTGTATCCGGAAGAAGAAGTCCGGGATATTGTTTTTATACAAGACAATTGTCCGATACATCGCTGTCGCTTGGTTAGCAGTTGGATCGAGCAGCAACCTAATTTGCGAGCGCTTCCGTGGCCGTCTCGATCTCCGGACCTTAACCCAATAGAAAATTTATGGGCAATAATGGTCCAGAGATGGGACACAAGAGCTGAAAGAACAAAATTAGCTCTTGTGACACATGTTGACGAGGTTTGGGACTCATTACGAGGGTCAAATCTTTGCGAGATCCTTGTGAAATCGATGCGAACGAGATTAGACGCTGTTATCGATTCAGGCGGGGCGCTTACAAAATACTGGTAGTTTTAAGTAGGTAAGAGTTAGCTAGTCATAGGCCCAGCGCACACCGCTGGAAGCGCGGCGGAGCGCATTTGAAGACACCAATTTAATATAAACCTTAACTACCTTGGCATACGGTCTAAAAAAGCATTCGCGTGCTTGCTCTTGTAGTAGCTTGAAGGCGCTCGAGTGCCGCATGCGAATTTATTCTTTTGTAGACTGAATGTCAAGGTAGTTAAGGTTTATATTAAATTGTTGTCTTCAAATGCGCTCCGCCGCGCTTTCAGCGGTGTGCGCTGGGCCATTGAGATTTTTTTGTCTTATTGTTGTTATATTGGTCAGTTTTTTTTTTACATTGTTGATTTTTTTTAAAGTATTTGTAAGATAAAATAGTTGGATGTTGTGTTGTTAGCGATTCTACATGGTTCAGTCAGCTTAGAAAGTAAATATATTATATTAATTGTAATTTTTGTGGCACCTCGCCACTTCTGCCGGTTTTCTTTAGATTTAGAATATTAATTTCTGTTTATAAATTGTATAGGTAGTTACGCAATTTTTTTTTTATATTGTATCGGAAATGTGAAGTTGTAACGTTGATCTCTTATTTTAATTGTAGCAAATAATAATGTTTTAATTTATAAGCTAAAATAGAAAATATTATTTTTAAAAGAAACTATTTTTATTTCACTATTCTCCCATGCATTCCAAGACCACTTCATTTGTTTTGGTACCTATTGAGATCAATCAGGAACTACTAATTTATGTTTTGAAGTAGGTGTTCAAAACAGTCGAAGTTTTTTGAGTGCACACTTTCAGCTCAGCACACTATAAATCTCAAACTTCTTAACGACAATGAGTGATATGTTTTAAGATTATGGAATACTTCAAATTAAAAAAGATTAACTTCTCCTGAACAGCATATCGTCAGTTCCCTTTAGTTCGCGTTGTTGTGCTGTTGCCTAACTGAAAAATGGTTGTCGTAGTAGATGTCGACAAAGTTTTAACCAAAAATGACCTAAACTTAATAGTTGCTGAAGAAGCAGTGTGGCCGTGGCCGGGTGTAACCCATTTTGTGAGGACTGAGGAGAGCTTGTGCTACCACTGTGGGCGCGTAGTTGCACCGAACCCAACCACCAACCATTTCATAATAAATTGCCATAACAGAGCAATAGTGGCCACATATTTGGCCACAAATTATGTTTGGTGCGTCGCCGCAGCAGGTAGCCGCCAGACACTGCACGCAAAATGCAGTCTTAAGAGGGGTCACCGTGAGCGTTGCTGATATCTGCAACGCTCACGGTGACCCATTTCAAAAACATTTCGCTTGCACTCAGAACCGTAGCTTACTCCGCCCATTACGATGTTGACCAATGAGATGCAAGCCAATTTTGGAACAAAAGACCCTTTTTTATAAACTTTTATTAGACAAAATACCCTTTTTAAAATCTAAGGACTGTTATAGTTGCTTTCAGAACCAGTCGGTAACTCGCAACTTACACATCACTTGCGTACTGAGATCTGTTTAATTTTCGTTTAATAAAAGCCATGAGTTCACATCGCAACCTCAGTACTTTTGAACGCTCCAAAATAATCCACCTACGTGATGAAGGTGCGCGAATGTGCGAAATAGCTGAGTGTGTCGCCCTCGTGTCATGACACACGAGCGCACGGCGCAGATGGTGGCCACCTACGAACAGGAACCTTTTACGCCGACAAGAAAGTTTGCGATGGAATACGAGTGCAGTTTAGAGACAGTTAGAAGACATTTAAAGAAGGCAGGAATCCAACATAGAAAACCGGCTAGAAAAATTATATTAAGCGATGCTCACAAAACAGCTCGAGTCCGTTTCGCTCGTGATTACAGGGATTTCGATCTATCACACGCCATTTTTTGTGACGAAAAGACTTTTAAATCAAGTCAAATAGGTCGTCGCCATTTATGGCGTGTGAACAATACGCGATATGAGCCAAGGAATGTAGTCCCAAACAATGAGTCCGGCAGAGTGGTGGTCAACATGTGGGCTTGGATGAGCGCCGCAGGCCCCGGCGAACTGGTTTATATCCCGGAACGGTCAAACGGTGCAAATTATTTAGATTTGCTGCAAAATACAATGTTGCCGACAGTGAGAGTGGTGTATCCGGAAGAAGAAGTCCGGGACATTGTTTTTATACAAGACAATTGTCCGATACATCGCTGTCGCTTGGTTAGCAGTTGGATCGAGCAGCAACCTAATTTGCGAGCGCTTCCGTGGCCGTCTCGATCTCCGGACCTTAACCCAATAGAAAATTTATGGGCAATAATGGTCCAGAGATGGGACACAAGAGCTGAAAGAACAAAATTAGCTCTTGTGACACATGTTGACGAGGTTTGGGACTCATTACGAGGGTCAAATCTTTGCGAGATCCTTGTGAAATCGATGCGAACGAGATTAGACGCTGTTATCGATTCAGGCGGGGCGCTTACAAAATACTGATAGTTTTAAGTAGGTAAGAGTTAGCTAGTCATAGGCCCAGCGCACACCGCTGGAAGCGCGGCGGAGCGCATTTGAAGACACCAATTTAATATAAACCTTAACTACCTTGGCATACGGTCTAAAAAAGCATTCGCGTGCTTGCTCTTGTAGTAGCTTGAAGGCGCTCGAGTGCCGCATGCGAATTTATTCTTTTGTAGACTGAATGTCAAGGTAGTTAAGGTTTATATTAAATTGTTGTCTTCAAATGCGCTCCGCCGCGCTTTCAGCGGTGTGCGCTGGGCCATTGAGATTTTTTTGTCTTATTGTTGTTATATTGGTTAGTTTTTTTTTTACATTGTTGATTTTTTTTAAAGTATTTGTAAGATAAAATAGTTGGATGTTGTGTTGTTAGCGATTCTACATGGTTCAGTCAGCTTAGAAAGTAAATATATTACATTAATTGTAATTTTTGTGGCACCTCGCCACTTCTGCCGGTTTTCTTTAGATTTAGAATATTAATTTCTGTTTATAAATTGTATAGGTAGTTACGCAATTTTTTTTTTATATTGTATCGGAAATGTGAAGTTGTAACGTTGATCTCTTATTTTAATTGTAGCAAATAATAATGTTTTAATTTATAAGCTAAAATAGAAAATATTATTTTTAAAAGAAACTATTTTTATTTCACTATTCTCCCATGCATTCCAAGACCACTTCATTTGTTTTGGTACCTATTGAGATCAATCAGGAACTACTAATTTATGTTTTGAAGTAGGTGTTCAAAACAGTCGAAGTTTTTTGAGTGCACACTTTCAGCTCAGCACACTATAAATCTCAAACTTCTTAACGACAATGAGTGATATGTTTTAAGATTATGGAATACTTCAAATTAAAAAAGATTAACTTCTCCTGAACAGCATATCGTCAGTTCCCTTTAGTTCGCGTTGTTGTGCTGTTGCCTAACTGAAAAATGGTTGTCGTAGTAGATGTCGACAAAGTTTTAACCAAAAATGACCGAAACTTAATAGTTGCTGAAGAAGCAGTGTGGCCGTGGCCGGGTGTAACCCATTTTGTGAGGACTGAGGAGAGCTTGTGCTACCACTGTGGGCGCGTAGTTGCACCGAACCCAACCACCAACCATTTCATAATAAATTGCCATAACAGAGCAATAGTGGCCACATATTTGGCCACAAATTATGTTTGGTGCGTCGCCGCAGCAGGTAGCCCCGCCAGACACTGCACGCAAAATGCAGTCTTAAGAGGGGTCACCGTGAGCGTTGCTGATATCTGCAACGCTCACGGTGACCCATTTCAAAAACATTTCGCTTGCACTCAGAACCGTAGCTTACTCCGCCCATTACGATGTTGACCAATGAGATGCAAGCCAATTTTGGAACAAAAGACCCTTTTTTATAAACTTTTATTAGACAAAATACCCTTTTTAAAATCTAAGGACTGTTATAGTTGCTTTCAGAACCAGTCGGTAACTCGCAACTTACACATCACTTGCGTACTGAGATCTGTTTAATTTTCGTTTAATAAAAGCCATGAGTTCACATCGCAACCTCAGTACTTTTGAACGCTCCAAAATAATCCACCTACGTGATGAAGGTGCGCGAATGTGCGAAATAGCTGAGTGTGTCGCCCTCGTGTCATGACACACGAGCGCACGGCGCAGATGGTGGCCACCTACGAACAGGAACCTTTTACGCCGACAAGAAAGTTTGCGATGGAATACGAGTGCAGTTTAGAGACAGTTAGAAGACATTTAAAGAAGGCAGGAATCCAACATAGAAAACCGGCTAGAAAAATTATATTAAGCGATGCTCACAAAACAGCTCGAGTCCGTTTCGCTCGTGATTACAGGGATTTCGATTTTTCACACGCCATTTTTTGTGACGAAAAGACTTTTAAATCAAGTCAAATAGGTCGTCGCCATTTATGGCGTGTGAACAATACGCGATATGAGCCAAGGAATGTAGTCCCAAACAATGAGTCCGGCAGAGTGGTGGTCAACATGTGGGCTTGGATGAGCGCCGCAGGCCCCGGCGAACTGGTTTATATCCCGGAACGGTCAAACGGTGCAAATTATTTAGATTTGCTGCAAAATACAATGTTGCCGACAGTGAGAGTGGTGTATCCGGAAGAAGAAGTCCGGGACATTGTTTTTATACAAGACAATTGTCCGATACATCGCTGTCGCTTGGTTAGCAGTTGGATCGAGCAGCAACCTAATTTGCGAGCGCTTCCGTGGCCGTCTCGATCTCCGGACCTTAACCCAATAGAAAATTTATGCGAACGAGATTAGACGCTGTTATCGATTCAGGCGGGGCGCTTACAAAATACTGATAGTTTTAAGTAGGTAAGAGTTAGCTAGTCATAGGCCCAGCGCACACCGCTGGAAGCACGGCGGAGCGCATTTGAAGACACCAATTTAATATAAACCTTAACTACCTTGGCATACGGTCTAAAAAAGCATTCGCGTGCTTGCTCTTGTAGTAGCTTGAAGGCGCTCGAGTGCCGCATGCGAATTTATTCTTTTGTAGACTGAATGTCAAGGTAGTTAAGGTTTATATTAAATTGTTGTCTTCAAATGCGCTCCGCCGCGCTTTCAGCGGTGTGCGCTGGGCCATTGAGATTTTTTTGTCTTATTGTTGTTATATTGGTTAGTTTTTTTTTTACATTGTTGATTTTTTTTAAAGTATTTGTAAGATAAAATAGTTGGATGTTGTGTTGTTAGCGATTCTACATGGTTCAGTCAGCTTAGAAAGTAAATATATTATATTAATTGTAATTTTTGTGGCACCTCGCCACTTCTGCCGGTTTTCTTTAGATTTAGAATATTAATTTCTGTTTATAAATTGTATAGGTAGTTACGCAATTTTTTTTTTATATTGTATCGGAAATGTGAAGTTGTAACGTTGATCTCTTATTTTAATTGTAGCAAATAATAATGTTTTAATTTATAAGCTAAAATAGAAAATATTATTTTTAAAAGAAACTATTTTTATTTCACTATTCTCCCATGCATTCCAAGACCACTTCATTTGTTTTGGTACCTATTGAGATCAATCAGGAACTACTAATTTATGTTTTGAAGTAGGTGTTCAAAACAGTCGAAGTTTTTTGAGTGCACACTTTCAGCTCAGCACACTATAAATCTCAAACTTCTTAACGACAATGAGTGATATGTTTTAAGATTATGGAATACTTCAAATTAAAAAAGATTAACTTCTCCTGAACAGCATATCGTCAGTTCCCTTTAGTTCGCGTTGTTGTGCTGTTGCCTAACTGAAAAATGGTTGTCGTAGTAGATGTCGACAAAGTTTTAACCAAAAATGACCTAAACTTAATAGTTGCTGAAGAAGCAGTGTGGCCGTGGCCGGGTGTAACCCATTTTGTGAGGACTGAGGAGAGCTTGTGCTACCACTGTGGGCGCGTAGTTGCACCGAACCCAACCACCAACCATTTCATAATAAATTGCCATAACAGAGCAATAGTGGCCACATATTTGGCCACAAATTATGTTTGGTGCGTCGCCGCAGCAGGTAGCCCCGCCAGACACTGCACGCAAAATGCAGTCTTAAGAGGGGTCACCGTGAGCGTTGCTGATATCTGCAACGCTCACGGTGACCCATTTCAAAAACATTTCGCTTGCACTCAGAACCGTAGCTTACTCCGCCCATTACGATGTTGACCAATGAGATGCAAGCCAATTTTGGAACAAAAGACCCTTTTTTATAAACTTTTATTAGACAAAATACCCTTTTTAAAATCTAAGGACTGTTATAGTTGCTTTCAGAACCAGTCGGTAACTCGCAACTTACACATCACTTGCGTACTGAGATCTGTTTAATTTTCGTTTAATAAAAGCCATGAGTTCACATCGCAACCTCAGTACTTTTGAACGCTCCAAAATAATCCACCTACGTGATGAAGGTGCGCGAATGTGCGAAATAGCTGAGTGTGTCGCCCTCGTGTCATGACACACGAGCGCACGGCGCAGATGGTGGCCACCTACGAACAGGAACCTTTTACGCCGACAAGAAAGTTTGCGATGGAATACGAGTGCAGTTTAGAGACAGTTAGAAGACATTTAAAGAAGGCAGGAATCCAACATAGAAAACCGGCTAGAAAAATTATATTAAGCGATGCTCACAAAACAGCTCGAGTCCGTTTCGCTCGTGATTACAGGGATTTCGATTTTTCACACGCCATTTTTTGTGACGAAAAGACTTTTAAATCAAGTCAAATAGGTCGTCGCCATTTATGGCGTGTGAACAATACGCGATATGAGCCAAGGAATGTAGTCCCAAACAATGAGTCCGGCAGAGTGGTGGTCAACATGTGGGCTTGGATGAGCGCCGCAGGCCCCGGCGAACTGGTTTATATCCCGGAACGGTCAAACGGTGCAAATTATTTAGATTTGCTGCAAAATACAATGTTGCCGACAGTGAGAGTGGTGTATCCGGAAGAAGAAGTCCGGGACATTGTTTTTATACAAGACAATTGTCCGATACATCGCTGTCGCTTGGTTAGCAGTTGGATCGAGCAGCAACCTAATTTGCGAGCGCTTCCGTGGCCGTCTCGATCTCCGGACCTTAACCCAATAGAAAATTTATGCGAACGAGATTAGACGCTGTTATCGATTCAGGCGGGGCGCTTACAAAATACTGATAGTTTTAAGTAGGTAAGAGTTAGCTAGTCATAGGCCCAGCGCACACCGCTGGAAGCACGGCGGAGCGCATTTGAAGACACCAATTTAATATAAACCTTAACTACCTTGGCATACGGTCTAAAAAAGCATTCGCGTGCTTGCTCTTGTAGTAGCTTGAAGGCGCTCGAGTGCCGCATGCGAATTTATTCTTTTGTAGACTGAATGTCAAGGTAGTTAAGGTTTATATTAAATTGTTGTCTTCAAATGCGCTCCGCCGCGCTTTCAGCGGTGTGCGCTGGGCCATTGAGATTTTTTTGTCTTATTGTTGTTATATTGGTCAGTTTTTTTTTTACATTGTTGACTTTTTTTAAAGTATTTGTAAGATAAAATAGTTGGATGTTGTGTTGTTAGCGATTCTACATGGTTCAGTCAGCTTAGAAAGTAAATATATTATATTAATTGTAATTTTTGTGGCACCTCGCCACTTCTGCCGGTTTTCTTTAGATTTAGAATATTAATTTCTGTTTATAAATTGTATAGGTAGTTACGCAATTTTTTTTTTATATTGTATCGGAAATGTGAAGTTGTAACGTTGATCTCTTATTTTAATTGTAGCAAATAATAATGTTTTAATTTATAAGCTAAAATAGAAAATATTATTTTTAAAAGAAACTATTTTTATTTCACTATTCTCCCATGCATTCCAAGACCACTTCATTTGTTTTGGTACCTATTGAGATCAATCAGGAACTACTAATTTATGTTTTGAAGTAGGTGTTCAAAACAGTCGAAGTTTTTTGAGTGCACACTTTCAGCTCAGCACACTATAAATCTCAAACTTCTTAACGACAATGAGTGATATGTTTTAAGATTATGGAATACTTCAAATTAAAAAAGATTAACTTCTCCTGAACAGCATATCGTCAGTTCCCTTTAGTTCGCGTTGTTGTGCTGTTGCCTAACTGAAAAATGGTTGTCGTAGTAGATGTCGACAAAGTTTTAACCAAAAATGACCTAAACTTAATAGTTGCTGAAGAAGCAGTGTGGCCGTGGCCGGGTGTAACCCATTTTGTGAGGACTGAGGAGAGCTTGTGCTACCACTGTGGGCGCGTAGTTGCACCGAACCCAACCACCAACCATTTCATAATAAATTGCCATAACAGAGCAATAGTGGCCACATATTTGGCCACAAATTATGTTTGGTGCGTCGCCGCAGCAGGTAGCCCCGCCAGACACTGCACGCAAAATGCAGTCTTAAGAGGGGTCACCGTGAGCGTTGCTGATATCTGCAACGCTCACGGTGACCCATTTCAAAAACATTTCGCTTGCACTCAGAACCGTAGCTTACTCCGCCCATTACGATGTTGACCAATGAGATGCAAGCCAATTTTGGAACAAAAGACCCTTTTTTATAAACTTTTATTAGACAAAATACCCTTTTTAAAATCTAAGGACTGTTATAGTTGCTTTCAGAACCAGTCGGTAACTCGCAACTTACACATCACTTGCGTACTGAGATCTGTTTAATTTTCGTTTAATAAAAGCCATGAGTTCACATCGCAACCTCAGTACTTTTGAACGCTCCAAAATAATCCACCTACGTGATGAAGGTGCGCGAATGTGCGAAATAGCTGAGTGTGTCGCCCTCGTGTCATGACACACGAGCGCACGGCGCAGATGGTGGCCACCTACGAACAGGAACCTTTTACGCCGACAAGAAAGTTTGCGATGGAATACGAGTGCAGTTTAGAGACAGTTAGAAGACATTTAAAGAAGGCAGGAATCCAACATAGAAAACCGGCTAGAAAAATTATATTAAGCGATGCTCACAAAACAGCTCGAGTCCGTTTCGCTCGTGATTACAGGGATTTCGATTTTTCACACGCCATTTTTTGTGACGAAAAGACTTTTAAATCAAGTCAAATAGGTCGTCGCCATTTATGGCGTGTGAACAATACGCGATATGAGCCAAGGAATGTAGTCCCAAACAATGAGTCCGGCAGAGTGGTGGTCAACATGTGGGCTTGGATGAGCGCCGCAGGCCCCGGCGAACTGGTTTATATCCCGGAACGGTCAAACGGTGCAAATTATTTAGATTTGCTGCAAAATACAATGTTGCCGACAGTGAGAGTGGTGTATCCGGAAGAAGTCCGGGACATTGTTTTTATACAAGACAATTGTCCGATACATCGCTGTCGCTTGGTTAGCAGTTGGATCGAGCAGCAACCTAATTTGCGAGCGCTTCCGTGGCCGTCTCGATCTCCGGACCTTAACCCAATAGAAAATTTATGCGAACGAGATTAGACGCTGTTATCGATTCAGGCGGGGCGCTTACAAAATACTGATAGTTTTAAGTAGGTAAGAGTTAGCTAGTCATAGGCCCAGCGCACACCGCTGGAAGCACGGCGGAGCGCATTTGAAGACACCAATTTAATATAAACCTTAACTACCTTGGCATACGGTCTAAAAAAGCATTCGCGTGCTTGCTCTTGTAGTAGCTTGAAGGCGCTCGAGTGCCGCATGCGAATTTATTCTTTTGTAGACTGAATGTCAAGGTAGTTAAGGTTTATATTAAATTGTTGTCTTCAAATGCGCTCCGCCGCGCTTTCAGCGGTGTGCGCTGGGCCATTGAGATTTTTTTGTCTTATTGTTGTTATATTGGTCAGTTTTTTTTTTACATTGTTGATTTTTTTTAAAGTATTTGTAAGATAAAATAGTTGGATGTTGTGTTGTTAGCGATTCTACATGGTTCAGTCAGCTTAGAAAGTAAATATATTATATTAATTGTAATTTTTGTGGCACCTCGCCACTTCTGCCGGTTTTCTTTAGATTTAGAATATTAATTTCTGTTTATAAATTGTATAGGTAGTTACGCAATTTTTTTTTTATATTGTATCGGAAATGTGAAGTTGTAACGTTGATCTCTTATTTTAATTGTAGCAAATAATAATGTTTTAATTTATAAGCTAAAATAGAAAATATTATTTTTAAAAGAAACTATTTTTATTTCACTATTCTCCCATGCATTCCAAGACCACTTCATTTGTTTTGGTACCTATTGAGATCAATCAGGAACTACTAATTTATGTTTTGAAGTAGGTGTTCAAAACAGTCGAAGTTTTTTGAGTGCACACTTTCAGCTCAGCACACTATAAATCTCAAACTTCTTAACGACAATGAGTGATATGTTTTAAGATTATGGAATACTTCAAATTAAAAAAGATTAACTTCTCCTGAACAGCATATCGTCAGTTCCCTTTAGTTCGCGTTGTTGTGCTGTTGCCTAACTGAAAAATGGTTGTCGTAGTAGATGTCGACAAAGTTTTAACCAAAAATGACCTAAACTTAATAGTTGCTGAAGAAGCAGTGTGGCCGTGGCCGGGTGTAACCCATTTTGTGAGGACTGAGGAGAGCTTGTGCTACCACTGTGGGCGCGTAGTTGCACCGAACCCAACCACCAACCATTTCATAATAAATTGCCATAACAGAGCAATAGTGGCCACATATTTGGCCACAAATTATGTTTGGTGCGTCGCCGCAGCAGGTAGCCCCGCCAGACACTGCACGCAAAATGCAGTCTTAAGAGGGGTCACCGTGAGCGTTGCTGATATCTGCAACGCTCACGGTGACCCATTTCAAAAACATTTCGCTTGCACTCAGAACCGTAGCTTACTCCGCCCATTACGATGTTGACCAATGAGATGCAAGCCAATTTTGGAACAAAAGACCCTTTTTTATAAACTTTTATTAGACAAAATACCCTTTTTAAAATCTAAGGACTGTTATAGTTGCTTTCAGAACCAGTCGGTAACTCGCAACTTACACATCACTTGCGTACTGAGATCTGTTTAATTTTCGTTTAATAAAAGCCATGAGTTCACATCGCAACCTCAGTACTTTTGAACGCTCCAAAATAATCCACCTACGTGATGAAGGTGCGCGAATGTGCGAAATAGCTGAGTGTGTCGCCCTCGTGTCATGACACACGAGCGCACGGCGCAGATGGTGGCCACCTACGAACAGGAACCTTTTACGCCGACAAGAAAGTTTGCGATGGAATACGAGTGCAGTTTAGAGACAGTTAGAAGACATTTAAAGAAGGCAGGAATCCAACATAGAAAACCGGCTAGAAAAATTATATTAAGCGATGCTCACAAAACAGCTCGAGTCCGTTTCGCTCGTGATTACAGGGATTTCGATTTTTCACACGCCATTTTTTGTGACGAAAAGACTTTTAAATCAAGTCAAATAGGTCGTCGCCATTTATGGCGTGTGAACAATACGCGATATGAGCCAAGGAATGTAGTCCCAAACAATGAGTCCGGCAGAGTGGTGGTCAACATGTGGGCTTGGATGAGCGCCGCAGGCCCCGGCGAACTGGTTTATATCCCGGAACGGTCAAACGGTGCAAATTATTTAGATTTGCTGCAAAATACAATGTTGCCGACAGTGAGAGTGGTGTATCCGGAAGAAGAAGTCCGGGACATTGTTTTTATACAAGACAATTGTCCGATACATCGCTGTCGCTTGGTTAGCAGTTGGATCGAGCAGCAACCTAATTTGCGAGCGCTTCCGTGGCCGTCTCGATCTCCGGACCTTAACCCAATAGAAAATTTATGCGAACGAGATTAGACGCTGTTATCGATTCAGGCGGGGCGCTTACAAAATACTGATAGTTTTAAGTAGGTAAGAGTTAGCTAGTCATAGGCCCAGCGCACACCGCTGGAAGCACGGCGGAGCGCATTTGAAGACACCAATTTAATATAAACCTTAACTACCTTGGCATACGGTCTAAAAAAGCATTCGCGTGCTTGCTCTTGTAGTAGCTTGAAGGCGCTCGAGTGCCGCATGCGAATTTATTCTTTTGTAGACTGAATGTCAAGGTAGTTAAGGTTTATATTAAATTGTTGTCTTCAAATGCGCTCCGCCGCGCTTTCAGCGGTGTGCGCTGGGCCATTGAGATTTTTTTGTCTTATTGTTGTTATATTGGTCAGTTTTTTTTTTACATTGTTGATTTTTTTTAAAGTATTTGTAAGATAAAATAGTTGGATGTTGTGTTGTTAGCGATTCTACATGGTTCAGTCAGCTTAGAAAGTAAATATATTATATTAATTGTAATTTTTGTGGCACCTCGCCACTTCTGCCGGTTTTCTTTAGATTTAGAATATTAATTTCTGTTTATAAATTGTATAGGTAGTTACGCAATTTTTTTTTTATATTGTATCGGAAATGTGAAGTTGTAACGTTGATCTCTTATTTTAATTGTAGCAAATAATAATGTTTTAATTTATAAGCTAAAATAGAAAATATTATTTTTAAAAGAAACTATTTTTATTTCACTATTCTCCCATGCATTCCAAGACCACTTCATTTGTTTTGGTACCTATTGAGATCAATCAGGAACTACTAATTTATGTTTTGAAGTAGGTGTTCAAAACAGTCGAAGTTTTTTGAGTGCACACTTTCAGCTCAGCACACTATAAATCTCAAACTTCTTAACGACAATGAGTGATATGTTTTAAGATTATGGAATACTTCAAATTAAAAAAGATTAACTTCTCCTGAACAGCATATCGTCAGTTCCCTTTAGTTCGCGTTGTTGTGCTGTTGCCTAACTGAAAAATGGTTGTCGTAGTAGATGTCGACAAAGTTTTAACCAAAAATGACCTAAACTTAATAGTTGCTGAAGAAGCAGTGTGGCCGTGGCCGGGTGTAACCCATTTTGTGAGGACTGAGGAGAGCTTGTGCTACCACTGTGGGCGCGTAGTTGCACCGAACCCAACCACCAACCATTTCATAATAAATTGCCATAACAGAGCAATAGTGGCCACATATTTGGCCACAAATTATGTTTGGTGCGTCGCCGCAGCAGGTAGCCCCGCCAGACACTGCACGCAAAATGCAGTCTTAAGAGGGGTCACCGTGAGCGTTGCTGATATCTGCAACGCTCACGGTGACCCATTTCAAAAACATTTCGCTTGCACTCAGAACCGTAGCTTACTCCGCCCATTACGATGTTGACCAATGAGATGCAAGCCAATTTTGGAACAAAAGACCCTTTTTTATAAACTTTTATTAGACAAAATACCCTTTTTAAAATCTAAGGACTGTTATAGTTGCTTTCAGAACCAGTCGGTAACTCGCAACTTACACATCACTTGCGTACTGAGATCTGTTTAATTTTCGTTTAATAAAAGCCATGAGTTCACATCGCAACCTCAGTACTTTTGAACGCTCCAAAATAATCCACCTACGTGATGAAGGTGCGCGAATGTGCGAAATAGCTGAGTGTGTCGCCCTCGTGTCATGACACACGAGCGCACGGCGCAGATGGTGGCCACCTACGAACAGGAACCTTTTACGCCGACAAGAAAGTTTGCGATGGAATACGAGTGCAGTTTAGAGACAGTTAGAAGACATTTAAAGAAGGCAGGAATCCAACATAGAAAACCGGCTAGAAAAATTATATTAAGCGATGCTCACAAAACAGCTCGAGTCCGTTTCGCTCGTGATTACAGGGATTTCGATTTTTCACACGCCATTTTTTGTGACGAAAAGACTTTTAAATCAAGTCAAATAGGTCGTCGCCATTTATGGCGTGTGAACAATACGCGATATGAGCCAAGGAATGTAGTCCCAAACAATGAGTCCGGCAGAGTGGTGGTCAACATGTGGGCTTGGATGAGCGCCGCAGGCCCCGGCGAACTGGTTTATATCCCGGAACGGTCAAACGGTGCAAATTATTTAGATTTGCTGCAAAATACAATGTTGCCGACAGTGAGAGTGGTGTATCCGGAAGAAGAAGTCCGGGACATTGTTTTTATACAAGACAATTGTCCGATACATCGCTGTCGCTTGGTTAGCAGTTGGATCGAGCAGCAACCTAATTTGCGAGCGCTTCCGTGGCCGTCTCGATCTCCGGACCTTAACCCAATAGAAAATTTATGCGAACGAGATTAGACGCTGTTATCGATTCAGGCGGGGCGCTTACAAAATACTGATAGTTTTAAGTAGGTAAGAGTTAGCTAGTCATAGGCCCAGCGCACACCGCTGGAAGCACGGCGGAGCGCATTTGAAGACACCAATTTAATATAAACCTTAACTACCTTGGCATACGGTCTAAAAAAGCATTCGCGTGCTTGCTCTTGTAGTAGCTTGAAGGCGCTCGAGTGCCGCATGCGAATTTATTCTTTTGTAGACTGAATGTCAAGGTAGTTAAGGTTTATATTAAATTGTTGTCTTCAAATGCGCTCCGCCGCGCTTTCAGCGGTGTGCGCTGGGCCATTGAGATTTTTTTGTCTTATTGTTGTTATATTGGTCAGTTTTTTTTTACATTGTTGATTTTTTTTAAAGTATTTGTAAGATAAAATAGTTGGATGTTGTGTTGTTAGCGATTCTACATGGTTCAGTCAGCTTAGAAAGTAAATATATTATATTAATTGTAATTTTTGTGGCACCTCGCCACTTCTGCCGGTTTTCTTTAGATTTAGAATATTAATTTCTGTTTATAAATTGTATAGGTAGTTACGCAATTTTTTTTTTATATTGTATCGGAAATGTGAAGTTGTAACGTTGATCTCTTATTTTAATTGTAGCAAATAATAATGTTTTAATTTATAAGCTAAAATAGAAAATATTATTTTTAAAAGAAACTATTTTTATTTCACTATTCTCCCATGCATTCCAAGACCACTTCATTTGTTTTGGTACCTATTGAGATCAATCAGGAACTACTAATTTATGTTTTGAAGTAGGTGTTCAAAACAGTCGAAGTTTTTTGAGTGCACACTTTCAGCTCAGCACACTATAAATCTCAAACTTCTTAACGACAATGAGTGATATGTTTTAAGATTATGGAATACTTCAAATTAAAAAAGATTAACTTCTCCTGAACAGCATATCGTCAGTTCCCTTTAGTTCGCGTTGTTGTGCTGTTGCCTAACTGAAAAATGGTTGTCGTAGTAGATGTCGACAAAGTTTTAACCAAAAATGACCTAAACTTAATAGTTGCTGAAGAAGCAGTGTGGCCGTGGCCGGGTGTAACCCATTTTGTGAGGACTGAGGAGAGCTTGTGCTACCACTGTGGGCGCGTAGTTGCACCGAACCCAACCACCAACCATTTCATAATAAATTGCCATAACAGAGCAATAGTGGCCACATATTTGGCCACAAATTATGTTTGGTGCGTCGCCGCAGCAGGTAGCCCCGCCAGACACTGCACGCAAAATGCAGTCTTAAGAGGGGTCACCGTGAGCGTTGCTGATATCTGCAACGCTCACGGTGACCCATTTCAAAAACATTTCGCTTGCACTCAGAACCGTAGCTTACTCCGCCCATTACGATGTTGACCAATGAGATGCAAGCCAATTTTGGAACAAAAGACCCTTTTTTATAAACTTTTATTAGACAAAATACCCTTTTTAAAATCTAAGGACTGTTATAGTTGCTTTCAGAACCAGTCGGTAACTCGCAACTTACACATCACTTGCGTACTGAGATCTGTTTAATTTTCGTTTAATAAAAGCCATGAGTTCACATCGCAACCTCAGTACTTTTGAACGCTCCAAAATAATCCACCTACGTGATGAAGGTGCGCGAATGTGCGAAATAGCTGAGTGTGTCGCCCTCGTGTCATGACACACGAGCGCACGGCGCAGATGGTGGCCACCTACGAACAGGAACCTTTTACGCCGACAAGAAAGTTTGCGATGGAATACGAGTGCAGTTTAGAGACAGTTAGAAGACATTTAAAGAAGGCAGGAATCCAACATAGAAAACCGGCTAGAAAAATTATATTAAGCGATGCTCACAAAACAGCTCGAGTCCGTTTCGCTCGTGATTACAGGGATTTCGATTTTTCACACGCCATTTTTTGTGACGAAAAGACTTTTAAATCAAGTCAAATAGGTCGTCGCCATTTATGGCGTGTGAACAATACGCGATATGAGCCAAGGAATGTAGTCCCAAACAATGAGTCCGGCAGAGTGGTGGTCAACATGTGGGCTTGGATGAGCGCCGCAGGCCCCGGCGAACTGGTTTATATCCCGGAACGGTCAAACGGTGCAAATTATTTAGATTTGCTGCAAAATACAATGTTGCCGACAGTGAGAGTGGTGTATCCGGAAGAAGAAGTCCGGGACATTGTTTTTATACAAGACAATTGTCCGATACATCGCTGTCGCTTGGTTAGCAGTTGGATCGAGCAGCAACCTAATTTGCGAGCGCTTCCGTGGCCGTCTCGATCTCCGGACCTTAACCCAATAGAAAATTTATGCGAACGAGATTAGACGCTGTTATCGATTCAGGCGGGGCGCTTACAAAATACTGATAGTTTTAAGTAGGTAAGAGTTAGCTAGTCATAGGCCCAGCGCACACCGCTGGAAGCACGGCGGAGCGCATTTGAAGACACCAATTTAATATAAACCTTAACTACCTTGGCATACGGTCTAAAAAAGCATTCGCGTGCTTGCTCTTGTAGTAGCTTGAAGGCGCTCGAGTGCCGCATGCGAATTTATTCTTTTGTAGACTGAATGTCAAGGTAGTTAAGGTTTATATTAAATTGTTGTCTTCAAATGCGCTCCGCCGCGCTTTCAGCGGTGTGCGCTGGGCCATTGAGATTTTTTTGTCTTATTGTTGTTATATTGGTCAGTTTTTTTTTTACATTGTTGATTTTTTTTAAAGTATTTGTAAGATAAAATAGTTGGATGTTGTGTTGTTAGCGATTCTACATGGTTCAGTCAGCTTAGAAAGTAAATATATTATATTAATTGTAATTTTTGTGGCACCTCGCCACTTCTGCCGGTTTTCTTTAGATTTAGAATATTAATTTCTGTTTATAAATTGTATAGGTAGTTACGCAATTTTTTTTTTATATTGTATCGGAAATGTGAAGTTGTAACGTTGATCTCTTATTTTAATTGTAGCAAATAATAATGTTTTAATTTATAAGCTAAAATAGAAAATATTATTTTTAAAAGAAACTATTTTTATTTCACTATTCTCCCATGCATTCCAAGACCACTTCATTTGTTTTGGTACCTATTGAGATCAATCAGGAACTACTAATTTATGTTTTGAAGTAGGTGTTCAAAACAGTCGAAGTTTTTTGAGTGCACACTTTCAGCTCAGCACACTATAAATCTCAAACTTCTTAACGACAATGAGTGATATGTTTTAAGATTATGGAATACTTCAAATTAAAAAAGATTAACTTCTCCTGAACAGCATATCGTCAGTTCCCTTTAGTTCGCGTTGTTGTGCTGTTGCCTAACTGAAAAATGGTTGTCGTAGTAGATGTCGACAAAGTTTTAACCAAAAATGACCTAAACTTAATAGTTGCTGAAGAAGCAGTGTGGCCGTGGCCGGGTGTAACCCATTTTGTGAGGACTGAGGAGAGCTTGTGCTACCACTGTGGGCGCGTAGTTGCACCGAACCCAACCACCAACCATTTCATAATAAATTGCCATAACAGAGCAATAGTGGCCACATATTTGGCCACAAATTATGTTTGGTGCGTCGCCGCAGCAGGTAGCCCCGCCAGACACTGCACGCAAAATGCAGTCTTAAGAGGGGTCACCGTGAGCGTTGCTGATATCTGCAACGCTCACGGTGACCCATTTCAAAAACATTTCGCTTGCACTCAGAACCGTAGCTTACTCCGCCCATTACGATGTTGACCAATGAGATGCAAGCCAATTTTGGAACAAAAGACCCTTTTTTATAAACTTTTATTAGACAAAATACCCTTTTTAAAATCTAAGGACTGTTATAGTTGCTTTCAGAACCAGTCGGTAACTCGCAACTTACACATCACTTGCGTACTGAGATCTGTTTAATTTTCGTTTAATAAAAGCCATGAGTTCACATCGCAACCTCAGTACTTTTGAACGCTCCAAAATAATCCACCTACGTGATGAAGGTGCGCGAATGTGCGAAATAGCTGAGTGTGTCGCCCTCGTGTCATGACACACGAGCGCACGGCGCAGATGGTGGCCACCTACGAACAGGAACCTTTTACGCCGACAAGAAAGTTTGCGATGGAATACGAGTGCAGTTTAGAGACAGTTAGAAGACATTTAAAGAAGGCAGGAATCCAACATAGAAAACCGGCTAGAAAAATTATATTAAGCGATGCTCACAAAACAGCTCGAGTCCGTTTCGCTCGTGATTACAGGGATTTCGATTTTTCACACGCCATTTTTTGTGACGAAAAGACTTTTAAATCAAGTCAAATAGGTCGTCGCCATTTATGGCGTGTGAACAATACGCGATATGAGCCAAGGAATGTAGTCCCAAACAATGAGTCCGGCAGAGTGGTGGTCAACATGTGGGCTTGGATGAGCGCCGCAGGCCCCGGCGAACTGGTTTATATCCCGGAACGGTCAAACGGTGCAAATTATTTAGATTTGCTGCAAAATACAATGTTGCCGACAGTGAGAGTGGTGTATCCGGAAGAAGAAGTCCGGGACATTGTTTTTATACAAGACAATTGTCCGATACATCGCTGTCGCTTGGTTAGCAGTTGGATCGAGCAGCAACCTAATTTGCGAGCGCTTCCGTGGCCGTCTCGATCTCCGGACCTTAACCCAATAGAAAATTTATGCGAACGAGATTAGACGCTGTTATCGATTCAGGCGGGGCGCTTACAAAATACTGATAGTTTTAAGTAGGTAAGAGTTAGCTAGTCATAGGCCCAGCGCACACCGCTGGAAGCACGGCGGAGCGCATTTGAAGACACCAATTTAATATAAACCTTAACTACCTTGGCATACGGTCTAAAAAAGCATTCGCGTGCTTGCTCTTGTAGTAGCTTGAAGGCGCTCGAGTGCCGCATGCGAATTTATTCTTTTGTAGACTGAATGTCAAGGTAGTTAAGGTTTATATTAAATTGTTGTCTTCAAATGCGCTCCGCCGCGCTTTCAGCGGTGTGCGCTGGGCCATTGAGATTTTTTTGTCTTATTGTTGTTATATTGGTCAGTTTTTTTTTTACATTGTTGATTTTTTTTTAAGTATTTGTAAGATAAAATAGTTGGATGTTGTGTTGTTAGCGATTCTACATGGTTCAGTCAGCTTAGAAAGTAAATATATTATATTAATTGTAATTTTTGTGGCACCTCGCCACTTCTGCCGGTTTTCTTTAGATTTAGAATATTAATTTCTGTTTATAAATTGTATAGGTAGTTACGCAATTTTTTTTTTATATTGTATCGGAAATGTGAAGTTGTAACGTTGATCTCTTATTTTAATTGTAGCAAATAATAATGTTTTAATTTATAAGCTAAAATAGAAAATATTATTTTTAAAAGAAACTATTTTTATTTCACTATTCTCCCATGCATTCCAAGACCACTTCATTTGTTTTGGTACCTATTGAGATCAATCAGGAACTACTAATTTATGTTTTGAAGTAGGTGTTCAAAACAGTCGAAGTTTTTTGAGTGCACACTTTCAGCTCAGCACACTATAAATCTCAAACTTCTTAACGACAATGAGTGATATGTTTTAAGATTATGGAATACTTCAAATTAAAAAAGATTAACTTCTCCTGAACAGCATATCGTCAGTTCCCTTTAGTTCGCGTTGTTGTGCTGTTGCCTAACTGAAAAATGGTTGTCGTAGTAGATGTCGACAAAGTTTTAACCAAAAATGACCTAAACTTAATAGTTGCTGAAGAAGCAGTGTGGCCGTGGCCGGGTGTAACCCATTTTGTGAGGACTGAGGAGAGCTTGTGCTACCACTGTGGGCGCGTAGTTGCACCGAACCCAACCACCAACCATTTCATAATAAATTGCCATAACAGAGCAATAGTGGCCACATATTTGGCCACAAATTATGTTTGGTGCGTCGCCGCAGCAGGTAGCCCCGCCAGACACTGCACGCAAAATGCAGTCTTAAGAGGGGTCACCGTGAGCGTTGCTGATAGTAACATTTTGCGATAGCTCGTTGATTGCAAAGGTTAATTCTTCAGTTTTATTTATGGCGCCGGCAATGTTCTGATGAAATATTCTAAAATTGTATTCCGGATTAGGGGCGAAAACATTTATTCGATTGCGACGGCAACGGTGTATCAGATTGTGTACTTAAACTCGGTATAGATTTTTTTAAATAATAAGGTATGGTACCCCTCTTGTGAGTTCCGGTGGTTATCACATCCAGTTTGCTCAAAGAGGCAGCACATTTATTTTCACCCCCTGGATGTACATTTTTAAGCGACTTAAAGTAGAATGGAATTGTACCCTTCTTATGAATGTTTGTGCTTTCTAATTTAGCCTTGTTCCTTAATAACATAAGATTTGTGTAACATAGAAAATGTTTGTCATAATAATTTGAGTCAATCTTGAAGTTAATAAATTTACATACATCTAATAAATAGTAGTATTTATTGTACTGGTAATTACATTTTAGATTAATAAATGAGCAATTTTTAAAGTTGTCACAAATAGTTTTTAAGTCGTTATTTAACATACATTGATTTAAATATCTGTTCTGTAAAACACTAAAAACTAAAAAGTTAATTTTCTGGAAGGATTTCAGGATGGTTACTAATTCTATTATTACTTTACGGGGGCTAGTATCGTTTTCTCCTATGCATACAATTATATAATTGTCTTCAGAGTCTTCCATTTCGTTAATAGGTTTAAGAATTTCCTCTGTGGAGGCATATGGTTTTGTAGTGGAAGAGATGTGATAATTCTTGAACTTAGTGTCTTAACACTATATTAAAATAAAAATAGATGGTGATCAAAAATCAGGCAGGATTAATCTCACTACGAAATTACGTGCATGCAGTTGCGGGGTCGCGGGGCGTGACGCTAGCTCCTCGCATTCGCTCAAGGTCGCTGTCACTTATTGTCGCCTTAAGACTACTGACCAGCAGGCCAAGCACGAATATCAAACGATTTCGAATCGACAATGTATCGAGGCCTCGATTCGAAAACAGAGTCTGTCGATAGTAGGCAGCACGAAGCACATTCGAAGCACTATCGAACACTCGATTCGAATTCGAAGGTGACGTCATGCTAATGTAAATAGGGACGCGCCATAGTGAGCAAAATGAACGATTGTTGAATGAATCGTGCGTTCGAAAACTAAATCAAGTTGTTAATATCTTTTTCACCTTTGATTAAACGTTTTATTATTATTAAATTTAAATAAAAACTGAATGTTATATAAAGAAGAGATCCAAAGTTAATTATTAGACATTATAAAGTGGCATTATCTTCAGCAATATAACATAGTTTCGGAGATTTTATTTAAAAAAAATTACGGGTACCGAACGCACCCACTTGACATCCGACGCGTGAGGGCGCCAAGCCAAGGCTAAGTTTGTTTATGTTTTACTACACGTCCACAGCAAAAGTATTTCTGTTTCTTATCTATAAATAATTAAGTGCTTTTAAGTGAATAAATAAATATGAGAACTAGTCAGACGCAATATGAAATGATGGTTGAATTCATGGAAGCGTGAGTAAACAGTTTTAATAAGTTTGAGTGGCATAAACTTTAGTGTGAAGTATTTTAAAGTGCAATGCTATTTCTATTCCAGAAATGGAGATTTGTATAAACCTTCAGGCGGCCCACGAGGTCTGAATTTCATACAAATGAAATGGAAGGAACTAACAAATAAATTAAATAGTGAAGGCACAGGCGAATCTAGGTCTGAGGAGAAATGGCGCAAGGTATGTTAACTCAAGTGACGCTAATTTTTTTTGTTGTTGGGGCACTTAAATAAAGTCACTCTTAAGTCTCTGCTTTAAGTACTTATCCAATATATTTGTGTTAGGTAAGTAAGTTTGTTTGGAATTCCTGCTTAAATTATTGCTGTTTAATTCAAGGTGTGGAGTGATTACAAAAATAATTGCAAGAAGAAGTGTGCCAAAATTAATAGGGCCGTTAGTGGCACTGGTGGAGGGCCAGCACTCCAATTAACCTTGACCGATTTAGAAAACCGAGTCATGCAGATAATTGGAGTGCAAGCAGCTACTGGCATGGTAGTGGAAGAAGCAGGGTTTCAACGGGTTAGCTACTTACTTACTTTAAAAATTGTTTTTTTTTTTATTACCTACTAATTAAATATATCTTTATTTCAGGAAGCTGCTGAAATTTCTCAACCATCAGAGATGAGAGTTCCTGATGCACATGTGGATGATTATGAAATAGGTAAATATGAATCTTACTTTTATAATAATTAATCAGTTAATATGTTTAGTGTCTTGTGGTTACAAATATTTGCTGTGTATGTTTATGCATCCCTAAATTACATAAAAGCATCATAATTTTTGTTCAATGTCAAATCTTGAAAAACGATTATTTATACATAAATCCCAATATACACACATAAATATCACATTACATAGTAAATGTTTCTATGAGAACTCAAGTTTCTGCTAATAAGAAAAAGGACTAGTCTAATCAACATTAATAAATGTTTTACAAATTGGAATATTCCGGGCACAAGTAGTCAGCCAACAGTGGCTCCTCCTCCACCACCGAGTCCACCAGATGAAACCCCTGCTCTCCCATCAACTGAGGCTCAACCTCCATCTCCTCAAATACCAGTAGAAGAGACGTGGAAACCACTACCACAAAAAAAGGCAAAGGATTTAGAATAAAGGTGTCTGCCCAATATCCCGTAGCATACCATGACCGTACTAGGACCGTTTCAGACAAAAAACTATTCTTTGTATTGAGAAGTATGAGACTATACCCACTAGACCGTTCCGTCACCGGCCGACACCGTAGCGTGCCATGCACGGGCCGTCAACTATTCGTCGGAGGGAATATTTTGCCGGTGCGGACACGCTACGTGCATGGCACGCGACGTTGCCAGACCGCTGCGCGCAGGCGGCTAAACGGTGACTGAGCGGGGAGTATGACCGTTACAAACCCGTTTTAAATGCGTTGTAGCAGTGTTGCTCTGTTGCCAGTCCGTTCATTAGTTCAACGAGAGACGTGAATGCGTATAGATGTGTAAAAATGGAGGACGAAAAACTAATAGAATGTGTACGTAAATATGAGTTTATATATAATTTACAACATCCGAAGTATATGGATAGTGTAAAAAAAGAAATGGCTTGGAAGGATATTTCGGAACAACTAAAACAACCAGGTATGTTAATTATTATTCAATTATCGTTTATTTGAGTAAGTAATTTAATTACAAAGTAGATATCCAATCTAATTGCCCTTGAGCCGTTTGGAAAAAATCGGCAAATTTATTGCGTACTTCAAAAGCGGTAGAAACTGCATTACCTCCTTGGTGTCTTAGGTTGTTAAACTGTACAGGAGTATTAGTTTCCGTAAAGGATACAGTTTCGCCGCGTCTTATGAAATTATGCAATATGCAAGTAGTTAGTACAATTTTTTCGGCATATTCTGGTTTTAAATGCATACGTCTATTATAAATACGAAATTTTTGACTTAAAATTCCAAAAGCATTTTCTACAACACGTCGTGCACGGCAAAGGCGATAATTAAAATGGCGTTTCTTGCTATCGTTTATGGACTGTTGTGAGGGATAAGGTCTTAGAAGATTGTTTTTTAGGGGGAAAGCTTCATCTCCTAATATTACACACGGTGCACTGACATTAGTCCCCGGCAAACATCTATTACTGGGGATATTAAATTTATTTTCGAATATAGCTCTGCCCATTTTTGATTTTGACAAAATACCCCCATCACTATCCTTGCCGAAAGCACCAACGTTGATGCCAACGGCATCCCTCTCCACTCACTCAGTCAGTTGCCCGCCGGCTTTCATAAAGTAGTGACGTATCACTTATTCATTCTCTGTTGTTGTGAAGTTTCGGCACTTTTATTTTTTATCAACTAACCAATATGGAGTGGGACGATGCAACAGTTATAAAACTAATAGACCTCTATCATTTAAAAGAAATATTATGGAACCCAAAAAACCGTGACTACAAAAGCCGGCCAAAGCGTTACGACGCATTTAATGAAATTGCCAGTGAATTTGCTACTGATGTTCCGGAAATCGAGAGAAAGATAAAAAATTTAACTAGTCATTATTACAGAGAGAAAAAAAAAGAAGATAATTCAAATAAGTCTGGTGCGGGTACTGATGATATTTATCATAGTAAATGGTTTGCCTACAAATCACTAAATTTTCTGCAGAACAAAAATGTGCCTACTGGAACCACCGATACTGTAAGTAAAGATTGATTTTTTTTTATTTATAATCAGGCAACTAGGGCCCCATAGACATATAATTATATTAGTTTATTTATTAGTGTATCTTTGTATTTACATTTTAACCCTTTCCCGGGCATTGGCAAAATAGTTGCCACTCAGGTAAAAAAAAATGTGTTTGAAAAAAAAATCATTGAAATGTTGAAGACTTATTCAGTGCCTTTAATAAAATCCATAATAAAAAAATACACAATAAATGTTGATTTTGACTAGATATACTTATTTATTTTTTATTAAATAAAAGTAAAACGGCTAAACGGGCAGTCTTTTTCGTCTTTTTTCGCAGGACACACCGTCGACGAGCCACGATTCACAACGAGATTCACAATCAAATCAAAATGATTTACCACAGATGTCGCCAGAAAATACAACTTGGCAACGAAATAAACGTCCTAAAATCAACCCTAATAAAGAGTTGATATCCGAAGCATTGAATATTATGAAGAATGTCTCCCAACGACCAAATGTGACAAAAGATGAGGATGGTTTATTTGGAGATTATATTGCGGGTCAGTTAAGACAAATGGATCGACAAATGAAAGCTATTGTGAGACATCGGATCAACAATATAATATTTGAAGCCGAAACTGGATATAGATCCGATACATTTACGGATTTTGCAAGACCAAGTAGTGTTTCTAGTTCACACAGTCATCCAGGAAACTATACAGCATCTTCACTTTAACAGACGGTTGTAAGCCCTTCTACAAATAACTTAACTTCTTCTGAATACTCTGCCCAAACCAACCCAGATCCACAAACAATTCAACCTTCGTCACTAGAAACATTTGCTGAAGAATACCTAGCTCTAAATCCTTCTGATAGTGTTATAAAGTAATCTTCAAAATATGTTATAAATATTTAATTTTTTTTTTGGTATAATAAAGGTAGCCCCATTAAAGTTAAATTTAAAATTAGTGTTGACTATTCCCTTCACACGAGTAGAGCTTGACATATGTGCGAAAGGAATAGCAAGGTTTTAATTTTAGTTTAGTGACACTTCTACTGTTACCAATATCATGTTATTGGTTTACAAAAACACATTTCTTATTTTGTTTAAAACTTTATTATACGAATCACAATAAAAGTGTATCTCACTATGTGTAATTTACGATTTTAGATTTAATGGATAATACAAGGAACTACTTAATGATTAAAAATAATATTGATTATATGAGTTGAGTTATTGGTTATATTGCCATTCTAATCCTCCGACACTAGAAAGAAAATAATGAGTCAAGTCCACTCTTGTATCCTCAGCGGTCACTGTAGTATCCGAGGTTTGATTGTCTTCTCCTGACATATTTTATCTAAGCAACTGTCGTTTTCAAGATATCTACGCCATTCACCGGGAAAGACTTCTCCTTGATTATTTTCAGTATCGTATTCGTTTTGCTGAGTTGCAGCGGTTCGTTTGATATAATTAAATAAATGTATACACGCCAAAGTTACAGTAGTAGCTTTTTCTGGGATTAGCTGAATAGGTCTATGAAAAATCTTAAATTTGTGTGTTAACTGCCCAAACACGTTTTCAACTACTCTTCGCCCTCGACATACGCGATAGTTAAAAACCCTCTTAGATGATCCCATTGTGTGATTACCATCATAAGCCTTTATAATATGGGGTTGCAGAGGAAACGCGTCATCACCCAAAAAAAAATACGGTACTGGTAGATTCCTTCCGGGTAAAGGGGTTTTATGTGGTATATTCAATTCATTATCATTTAACAATCGACCTAATGCTGAATTATTAAAAACCCCACCATCTGAAATCCGACCCTGACATCCCACATTAGCGTACAAAAAATTGTAATCAGCATCTACTAAAGCAAAGAGCACAATACTGAAATATTTTTTATAGTTTATATAACCACTTCCACTTTTTGGGGGACATTGAAGTTTTATGTGTTTCCCATCCATTGACCCAAGACAATTGGGTATTTGCCATCTTTTTAAATATTCATCTGCAATTTCTCTCCATCCTTCCTGACTCCTTGGAATTTTCACATAATCTGAAAGTCCTTCAACTAAAGCATTACATACTTCAGGAATAATGCTTGAAATTAGTTGAGGAGATACTTTAAAGACGTCGCACAGGCTACTAAAAGAATTTCCTGAGCTTAGGTATTTTAACGTTATTGACAATCTTTCCACTGGTGAAACTGCTTTTACTGCGTCGGTACTGGTTAATGACAGGAAAGTCTTAAAAGAAATGGGTTTGTATAGAACCAAGTCGTCTTCCTTTAAATCACTTAATCTTTGACAAGTACTGTATTTATTTCGACTCATTAAACTTGGCCTAACCCAACACTTTCGTGTGTTGAGGGATCCACCGATAATAACTCCACAAACTGCTATTATTAAATCACTGTTATCGTCCTCCTCCATGTCAATCTGAAAATACTACTTCTGAATTATTCGAAACACACACGTCCAATCTCTACGACTATTTGGCAATTACTAGAACACCACATGCCGCGGCTGTCGTGCCGCCGGCATTGCCGCCGGCAAAGTCGTTCGGCTTGGACATTCTGAAGCCAAAACGGTTAACCCGGCGGCACTAAGCCGCACATTTTTTTATTGTAGAAGTAATTTAAAATACTGGAGTTAAGTCTGATTATTTTATAGTACCTAATAATGTATAATGATAATGGAGAAGATGGTTGTTGTTTTTTTGAATATTTTTTGTTTGCGTTAGTTAATGTAAACTAGCAGCATTTTATGTTTGGTAAACGGATATTCTAGATTTATTTAAATAAATTTGTATCTGAACAAAATGTTTCTTTTTTTACCTTGTGATAATAAGTATATATATCTTATCACTGTAAACGTAAATAAAACCGTTTTTGGTAATCAAAAAATAGTTTTAAAGCTTTTTTTATTTATTTATTTTTATTGAAAAGTAAGTCCACAGTGTCACTAAGACGAAATAAAGTAAAATAATGAAAGCCAAAGTGACACTTTAAAATAAATAACGAAAAAATATAAATTATATACAACCAAATCAAATATTTTTTGTTTTCATATTTGAGATACAATATTTACCCATATTTTCTGTATCAAAGAATAACTAAATTGTGCATGAATTCTAACGTATCATTCATATTCACACCACAAAAAACGTTTTTTGGCTCTACTGAAAAGTTAAGTTTTTTGGATAGTGACACTATTGGTTTAAGCGTGCGATATCAATAGTAGAAGATATGCACGACGAATAAAACGATCTTTTTTAAGGCGATGTCGTGCCTGTATTAATGCCGGTGGTTAACAGTTCGAACATTTATTATAATATTATTAATAATGCAATAAATTTACATTTATTGACACCATTTGTTTCATTCATTCAACATTTTCTAACAACAAAAATCTATTTTGGGCACATAGTAGAAGTGATTACTATTAACAACAACTTATGAAATTTGGTTCTTGATTAGAAAAAAGTGTCATTATTTTTTTTTTGTGGCTAGTTTTCCTAAAGTATTATACCATTTTAAAATCTAGGTTAGTTGCGCTAATTTTTAAAAAAACTTGCCATAGTAATGTCCATATTTTTTTTTTACACTACGATGAGTTAAAGTGTACTGAACGTAAAAATCTTTCAAAATTTTAGGGAAATCATTTTTTTTTGGTTGTTTTTTTTGTATAAAACTACGAAAATTCTGTAATTTTCAAAGATTATGGTGAAGAGTAGTACTACTTAGGTTGCGTATACAAACAAAAAAACTGAAATATTTGAAAAATTGTGGTCATGGTAGTTAAAAGTGTCATAAGGGGTATACATTTTCGAAGAATTTCCTTTTTTTTAAGTAATTTAAAAAAAAGTAGAGGTATTTTTTTTTTCTTTTTTTTCTCGAGTAGTCATTAGTAGGTCCATCCTCTGGTGCCGGCTTATCGTTGAATTTTGGGACATGTTGTATACAGGGTGTCCCGTAAATAATGTATCAAACGTAACGGGTAGGTAGCTTACCTCATTTCCAACAACTAATTTGAACAGTAAAAAAAAACCGATAAGGTAACCAAGATATTTTTTTTTTTTTCGATTTTTACTATTTTCTGTACCAGCATTCAGTGTTTTTAATGCTGTTGCTGCAAATGGTATCATATTTAGGTGTGATTTTTGTCAAACATTTCTGAATAGTTTACTAATGTTATAAGATACCATTTTTTTAAATAACTAATCTCTCTTCGAGTTGATACGTACGTCAGAATACTTTCGCTCCCGCTGTGCCTAACTGTTGTGTTCCTTAAAATTAAACTTGTGCTGTGTATTTGGACTTTGCTTTGCCTAACGATTTGGAACTGTTTGTGTTTTGGACGAATGACTTGGCAATCCTACGGACTTCGAAAACAATCGTTTGTGTGAGGTTGTACGTGTGTGCAGTAGTACGATGCCTCGTTACGAGTACACGCCACGGGAGTATGCCGAAATGCATTTTATCTACGGAGAAGCAAGAGGTAATGCCAGGGCGGCCGCAAGATTGTATCGTGAAAGATACCCGAACCGGGATCGACATCCCGACTATCGCGTATTCATTAGAGTGCATAACGCGCTTCTTGAGGGAAGAATTCTTGGCACCGGAGTTGGGGGTGCCAGTGAAGGGCGACCGTCACAAGTCAATGACGAAATTATTATTCGAGAAATCGAGGAAGATTCGACGGTCTCAATTCGCGTCATAGCGCAACGCACAGGTATTCCAAGATCGACGGTACATCGAGTTCTAAAAAGGCACCGGTTGCACCCATATCACGTGCAACGTGTTCAAACGCTGACGTCACGTGATTACCCGCAAAGAGTAGCATTTTGCCAAAGGATGCTTAGAATGATACGGGCGGACCCACAGTTTTTTAATAAAATTTTATGGAGTGACGAGTCTTCATGCCGGCGAGATGGATATCTCAATTTGCATAATTTGTACAGTTGGCAGCTGGTAAGCCCACATTTGATGCGAGAGGACAGGAGCCAACATCAATTTAAAATACTGGGTGTAATTTATCTATAATATTTATATATTTAGAAATATATAAGTATGTTTATCAGTTGTCTAGTACCCATAACACAAGCTCTGCTTAGCTTGGGACTAGATGGCGTTGTGTGATAGTTGTGGAATATTTATTTATTTATTTATTTATTTAAAATAAATTTATGGGCAGGAATAATAAATGGGCAAATAATAGGGCCCTTTGAACTACCAGCAACTCTAAACGCCGAATACTATCTGCATTTTTTAAGGAATGAGCTGCGAACGTTATTAGAAAATATTCCAGAAGACGTGCGGCAAGCAATGTGGTTACAAAATGATGGTTGCCCCGCTCACTATGCGACGGCAGTAAGGGCGCAACTCAATGAAACTTACCCTGACAGATGGATCGGCCGATTAGGACCAATTTTGTGGCCTCCGCGATCTCCGGATTTAAATCCCTTAGATTTTTTTTATTGGGGATGTTTAAAAGACAAAGTTTACAAACAACGAATAACGTCGGAAGAAGAATTACGTCAGCGCATCCAATCTGCTGTATCAGAAATAAACAACAGCGATTTTGTCCGTCGGATAAGAGCTTCCTTTATTAGGAGGTGCAGACTTTGCATTCTCGTAGGGGGACGTCAGTTTGAAAATTTACTGTAAAAACAAAATAAACGATTTATTTGTATTTTTTTTTTAATTTAACCTCCTAATTTTTTTCATACGCTGAGATACCTAAACATTTTTAAGAAAATAGTTGAATTGTGCACACTTTTTCAAATTTTATTTTATTTCGTAATTTGGCACCTCTGTCAGATTCATAGCAATATCTTTGTAACGACAAAGACTAGGCGTAAGTTTTATACCAATTTGCAAACCTTAGTAATTTTACAAGTTTTTAAAATAATGGTACACTTTGGTGTCATACATTTTTTTTACAGGAGAATTTTTCCAATTCTGGTCTTTTCATCGTAAAAACATAACTTTTCAATTCAAGATTTTTTTTCTAAGGCAAATAAAATGTTATTTAAAAAAATGGTATCTTATAACATTAGTAAACTATTCAGAAATGTTTGACAAAAATCACACCTAAATATGATACCATTTGCAGCAACAGCATTAAAAACACTGAATGCTGGTACAGAAAATAGTAAAAATCGAAAAAAAAAAAATATCTTGGTTACCTTGTCGGTTTTTTTTTTACTGTTCAAATTAGTTGTTGGAAATGAGGTAAGCTACCTACCCGTTATGTTTGATCCATTATTTACGGGACACCCTGTATATACATAAGAGTTCGAACTATATGTTCCAAAAACAAAGTTATTCCTTACATAAATACAGGAACTTGCTAAAACCTTATATGATTGTTGCATGTGATGGTACATTTTGCTGAGTAAGTTTCTTCATTTTGTAGACAATACCGCTGTCGCGAGTCAATTGCCTCAAACTGAAGATGCTTCCTCAGTAAGATTGTCGGCTAAGCTGGGTAAGCTGGCACCTATAATTGAACATCTCGGAAAGAAGTTCAAATCCCTCTATAACCTAATGCCTGACGCGTCTATCGACGAGTCTTTGACCTTATTCAAGGGCCGCTTGTCTTGGGTCCAAACAATAAGGTCAAAGTCTGCCCGATTTGGAATAAAGTCGTATGAACTGTGTGAGTCCAGCACAGGTTATATGGCTGGATTCCAAATATACACGGGCAAGTTTGACGGAGCCGGTAGAGACAATTCCCTTGGTGTCAATTTGGGGGCGAAAAGCACGAAAGTGGTTCTTGAGCTTTTGCAAGGTCTTGAACATCGGGGGCATTGTGTAGTGATGGACAATTTTTACAATTGTCCATCATTAGCACGATATCTCAAGAGTTTGGGCTTTGATTGCCTAGGAACCCTTCGTGTATGCCGTCGAAACGTACCTAGTGACATTGCTAAAGTACCGAAGAAAGTGAGTAAGGGGACAATAATATCTCGCCATTGTGGAGACGTATCCATCATTGCATGGATGGACTCCAAAATGGTGAATATTATATCTAC
This sequence comes from Apamea epomidion, assembly GCA_947507525.1. Lineage (NCBI taxonomy): Eukaryota > Metazoa > Arthropoda > Insecta > Lepidoptera > Noctuidae > Apamea > Apamea epomidion. The sequence goes on from OX382239.1 coordinate 1,796,341, forward strand.
CTATCACAGACCCGATACTTACATTGGAACGAAGGCCGGTAAATCACTTGTGAAACCTGTGTGTGTAAGGGATTACAACTCATTCATGAGGGAGTTGATCTCAAAGATCAAAAACTCTCCATGTATCTGTTAGAGCGAAAGAGAGGCGTGAAATGGTACATGAAGATGTATAAAAGGTTGCTAAATGTTAGTATTCACAAAGCACGTGTGATGTACAGTCTGTCAAGAAAGAGCGTGGTCGACTTTACCGACAGTTAATGAAAGATTTCGCTGTAATTCCTTCGCGAGCCGATAGAGGGAAGCTTTGTCCTTGATGCATTGTCAACAAAGGTTCAGTTGTCGTTGATATTTTGAAAGAGAATCACGTTAAACGCCATGAGTGCTAAGTACGCGTCGCGCTACGAGGCTGTGTTCCTTTGCACCCGAAAGGTCCCAAAATGTCGCAATCAGCGGCTGCTAAATATATGAGAAAGTCGAAGGCATTTGTACAGAAGTGGATACAGCGATATAAAGTGGCTAAAAATGTCGATGATTTACCAGAACGTGGTTCGATAGGAAAAGTGAATAAAAAAGATGAAAAAAGAATAGTGAATCTGTTTTCGCGGAATCCTGCTTTAACACTGCGGCAAGGACAAGCAAAATTAATGGCAAAAGGTTTAGATATACCCTTCATACTCATGATCTGAAATGGCGCAACACAATGAAGAAGCCTCTGTTGACTGAAAAACATGTGACAAAGCGACTCGCTTGGGCGCCTGAGAATATTGAGAGATTTTGAAAATGTCATTTTTACTGATGAATGTTCTATATGGGCACGTTCTGTCCTCACGCGAGCCTGGTCAACTTCCACCAATAGGCTTGTTCAGCGGACCGTAAAACATGGAATAAAGCTGCATCTTTGGGGCTGCTTCTCAAAGCAGGGATTCAGCACTTTGTACCTCTTTACTGACAACCTAAATGCCGAGAAAATGATAAAAATCTACAAAAAGGCTTTACTGCCATCTGCCAAACGATGGTTCATCACAAAAAATGAAGATTGGATTCTGCAGGAGGACAACGATCCTAAACACCGCAGCAAGCTCTGTACTCAGTGGAAAACTCAATCTGGCATCGTTACATTGGATTGGCCGTCGCAGTCGCCCGATGCAAACCCTATTGAAAATATAAACTACTCAAAACAAAATAGGGCCCACCTCGAATCAGTCACTATTTTGGTCAAAATAAAGTTATCTAAGTAGTTGTTGTCAAAGTTACGCATTGAACCGTCAAGCTGACATGTTTAGGAGCCCTTATCAATGTTTATTTCGACAACATTCATATTGGTTTCAAGAGGGTAGCTAAAAAAGTGAAGTACTCGAAAAAAACATCGAATGCACAAATTCTCAGTCACTTAAGTTTTCAGTCTACACTAAACACTGCTGTGGAATACTCACGTTTTTAACAATTTTGTTTGGTTCCTGTGTTAGTTGTGATCACTATGCCTGGTTCTCGCCGACATATGGACATGGAAACCGCTGCAAGAGCAGTATCTTTGCTTCAAGAGGGACAGTCTCAGAGATCTGTGGCTATACACCTCGGTGTTTCGCGACGAGCAATCCGAAATGTTTGGGAACGATATCAGGAGACCGGAAGTGTAGCTAGGAGACCTGGCACAGGAAGAGTTAGAGCTACAACTGCCCAGGAAGACCGATATCTAAGGTTAACCGCACGACGGGAGCGTACTGTTACCGCTCGGACCTTACAAACTCGACTACGGCAATCCACAGGGACGAGAGTCAGCGACCAAACCATTCGGAATCGGCTTCACGAAGATGGACAACGCTCCAGAGTACGCGCTATTCGACTGAAACTGACGAGGGCTCATCGTGCAGCACGCTTAAGGTACGCCCGGGAACATTTGGAATGGACCATGGATAACTGGAGGAATGTGCTTTTTACGGACGAGTCTAAAGTGAAGTTTTTCAGTGATGACAGACGGATACGCGTGTGGAGAAGAGAAGGGGAACGTTTTTCTGAACCATGCGTGCATGGAACAGACCGATGGGGGGGTCCCAGTGTTATGGTATGGGGTGGAATTAGCTTACACGGCAAAACAGAGCTGGTAATTCTCAATGAAGGTACCGTAACCGCCGCCAGTTACATCGAGCGAGTAATCCGGCCACATGTCATCCCGTTTTCACAAAGAGTGGGCAATAATTTTGTCTTTATGCATGACAATGCTCGCGCACACACAGCCCGCACCACACAAAGAGCCCTCTCTGAAGCCAATATCACCGTTTTGCCATGGGCAGCTATGAGTCCCGACCTCAACCCAATAGAACATTTATGGGATCAACTCAAAAGAAGCCTGAAAGAAAACTACAGTGATGTGAACAGCCAGCAGGAGCTCATTAACGCCCCGAAAGTCTGTTGGGAACAAATACCGCACACAAACGTGACTCACTTGATTGAAAGTGTACCAGATAGGCTCAGAGAGTGCATACGGAGCAGAGGAGGACTCACTCGTTATTAAAAAATAACAAGCACCATATTTTTTTTCAGAAGACGTGTGCTTTACCAGATTACGTTTATCTTTTATTTTGTGTAATTTTTCCTAAAAACTGTTATTTGTGTTTTTATTAAAGGAAATAAACAAATGATTCCATTGTTTGTGTTTACACTATTCCTGAATGCCCACTTGAAACTTATACATTCATAAAAACTGAACAATTATGTTCAATTTTATGTTAAGGCAAAAAAACATGGTGGGCCCTATTTAGTTTTGAGTAGTTTATTAAACAGAAGCTTCGTGGAAGACGCACATACACTTTGAAGCAGTTGTCTTACGAAATTCGTCGGATCTGGAGATCCTTGCCACTAGAATACGCCGTCAAATTAGTAGAAAGCATGCCTCGGAGATGCCAGGCAATTATCGACGCCGGTGGTGACTGGACACATTATTGACCAAAGTGCATCATTGTTTGTAATGTGTACAATGTATATACAGGGTGGGCCATATCAGTGTTGGCGATTTAATTCTTCAATTTCTCGGTAACGCGCGGCGCGGGGTGGCGGGGGGATATGTTGTTCGCTGCGCCGCTTCCTGGAAATTTAGTCGCCATGGAGCCGTACACGGGAGTGCAGCGTGCATTTTGTGTCCGAGCGTATTACGAAAACAATAAATCAGTGATTACTGCACGACGTTTGTATCGGCATGAACACGGTTTACGCGATTTAAGTGAAGTTCCAAGCGCCAATGTGTTACGAAAATGGATCAGAATGTTTGAAACAACCGGCTCAACAGTACCAATTACGGCTCGTGGTCGCCCAATTTCTGCAAGATCAGCCGACATTGTGGAGCGTGTTCGTGTTTCAGTTCAGCGAAATCCGCAACAGTCAACACGTAAGAGAAGTCAGTCTTTGGACGTCAAAAGAACAACTTTGCGACGAATTTTGAAACGTGATCTGCATTTGAAGGCTTATAAGATTCAGATAGTCCAAGAACTAAAACCCAATGATGCCAATAACCGACTTAACTTTGTCAATTTGATGCTCGAGCGGTTCAACAATTTCAACAACGTGATTTTAGTGATGAGGCTAATTTTCACCTTAATGGCCATGTGAACAAGCAAAATTGTCGGTTCTGGTCCCCGACGCTTGCATGAACGTCCACTTCACAGCCCTAAGCTTGTCGTGTGGGCTGGGATAACGTCAACCGGTATTATTGGGCCATACTTTTTTGAGGACGAAAGAGGGCAACCGATGACGGTTAGAGCTAACAATTATTGCAACATGATAACAGACTTTTTGGTGCCAGCTTTGCAAGAACTTCAAGGCAATACCTCGAGGATGTGGTTTCAACAGGATGGGGCCACATGTCATACGGCTAGGGTATCCATATAGCTGCTGAAAAATGTTTTTCCCGGGAAACTCATCTCGAAAACGGGGGATATTGAATGGCCCCCACGTAGCCCCGATCTCTCTCCATGCGATTATTTTCTATGGGGCTACCTCAAATCGATAGTTTACGAGAATAATCCGACCAATTTAGAGCAGCTGAAGAGGAATATTATTCAGGAAAGTAACAAAATACCGAGAACAATTTTTCAACGAGTTTTCCAAAATTTGCGACTTCGGTTCCAAGAGTGCCAAGCAGCCGAGGGAAGCCATTTGGACAACATTATTTTTAAGTCTTAAAAATTCCTATGCTTCTACTTTTTAACAATACAAATATATTTGTGTTATGTTTCGTATTTTTTTTTTCAAATCGAATATTTAAACCGCCAACACCCTTATGGCCCACCCTGTATAAATATGAAAGTTTCATAAAATATTTTTTTTTATAAATTAACACGACCACGCTCTTACTTGACAGACTGTATGCGAGTTCGCTGAAACGGCGGGAAAAACTGCCTGTGACGCATCGTGAGTTCCGGTATGAGCTTGCTGAATCTCTGCTTAGACGGCATCGCCCCTGTCTACAGCTACAAGAGATCAGCCACCCATCATGTGAACTCATGAAGCTGAGGCGAGATATCCTGCACGAGCCAGAATATTTGAAAGGGGCGAAAGCAAGAAAACGGTGTATGATTTGCTTTCGAAAGGATGCAGTCAAATTGGTTCACAGTAAGTGCACCCAGTGTGACGTATTTCTTTGTTTTGGGAATTGCTGGAGAATTTGGCATTCTGCAGCAAAGCTCCCAGGCGAAGAAATACGTGGGCGAAAACGGAGGCGCAGTAATGAGTGAATCATTTTGCGGTGTGGATGTGGAGCATGAACATGAGTGAATGCGTTTGAATGTGATGGTGGATGTGGACTATGAATGGCATCCGGGCACTCGCGTGAGGGCTACGTTTCGACGGTATATGGCGACTTCTAACTCTTCATGTCACGCTGATGGTGGCACGTGTGTTATTGGATCATTTAGCTCCCTTCAATATGGTTGAGTCGAATGGTGCTTGATCCATGCGTCATGCTCGTGAACGGGCGCCGTCAGTTGGGACTAGTCATCTCTTAGGGCTCCCGCACACGGGCCACCGGCCACAACCACAAAACGCCGCCACTGGCATATTTCCTGTATTTTTCATACATTTTATATGGACTCGCCGCACACGGTTGGCGCCGGTGGCGGCCACACGCTTCAAATCGTCGCAGCTTGCATCTTGTGGCTCGCACCGGCCACTAAACGCCGACACAAAAAGCCGCCACACGCCACTCGCGCGATTCCGCGCCCCTCTCTCCCTTGCCTCAGTTAACCTGTGTAAGTCGACGGTAACGCACGCACGTAGTCTGTAGTTCATGTAGGTAGATAAATATGGATATAGAATTATTTATATCAGAGATACAATCCCGTCCTGCGATTTGGATTCAAAAAGTGATAGTTATAGTAATAGAGGAGAAAAAGTGAAGGCCTGGGAAGAAATCTGCGAATTGTTTGTGGGAGATTTTTCGAATAAAACTGCCAAAGAAAAGAACATTGAAGGTAAGTTTAATAAAATAATATAAAACCATATATTTATATTCTATTTTCTTGCCACGGTATTGCTCCTTCATTCATAAAATAATCTTTTAACGTATCTCTTGCCGTAGACGCTCGTGTTACTGGCTAGCCTGTATTTTGTATATTTTCGAGTCCCACTATTTTCAAAGTATGCCGAAAATTGAAGCCATCCCTTTTGCGAATAAAGTTGTGCAAAATGCAACAAGCTTCCACAATGTCTTCTGAGAAATGAACAGAAGTGTTTAATGGGCGATGTAATATTCTCCATTTGTTTGCTAGTACGCCGAAGGTACACCCAATGCAACGTCTGGCACGGCTTAACCTATAATTGAAAACTTTTTTGTCTAAGTCCAAATATTTTCCAGCATATGGCCTCATCATATTTTCACTGAGGCCAAATGCTTCATCACCAACAAATGTGTAGTTCAATGGTTGTCGATTACCGACCTGTCGTGGTGAGGGGATATTTAATGTCTTTCTGTGTATTTTGTTACACAGTTCACTTTCTCTAAATATTGTAGAATCGGATGCTTTACCGTATGCCCCAACATCCACGAACGTAAAAAGTAAATTCGAGTCGCAACTTGCTAGAAGTACTATTGAAAAAAATTTTTTATAGTTAAAGTACAAGGAGCCGGTATCGAATGGATGAATAATTCTTATATGTTTCCCATCTATGGCGCCTAAACAATTAGGAAAATTAGTATTTTGAAGAAATCCGCTGGCAATTTCTTTCCACATGTCTTGGGTCGGTTCTGGAATACAAACGGCTTTTAAATAGTTCCAAATTAGTTGACATGTTTCTTGTACTATTTTCCTTGCTGTAGAGGCCCCACGGTGGTAAGAGAGTTCAAAATCCTCAAACGAGCATCCAGTTCCTAGATACCTGAAACAAATTATATTTTTTTTTAAATAAATTAAATAAATTAAAATTATATTTTTTGTTGTTACAGTAACTAAATTACAGAGGAAGTGGAAGAGTCTTCGTGACAGTTTTAATAGAGAAAATGCAAAAAACAAGAACGTTGCGAGTGGTTCGGCAGCAACAAGCAGTAAACAGTACATTTATTTCAATCATCTATCGTTCTTGAATTCCTTAAAAGAAGTGAGACCGCCTACCGATGTTACTAATGCAACTGATGATGCGGAAACATCTCGCCCGAAAATAAACAGAAACATTAATATAAAAAGGGCCGAAAAATCAGAAAATGAAATTCTCAGAACACTTTCGGAAAATTTAAAACGTAAACATGATCAAATAAGCGACCAAAATGACCCCGATAAGCAATTTCTGATGTCGCTGCTTCCACATGTAAAAAAAATTGACGAAAATTGTAAACTTGATTTTCAATCAGAAATATTACAGTTAATTAGAAAGTACACGCATAATCAAAATTATGAAACCTATTCGGCACAATGTTATGGTTATTCTTCAGGAAATGCCAACATACACTCGACACAAAAAGCTTCTACATCTGTTCAGCCTTCTCCACTTCATTCACATTATTCCGACAAGTCTATGCTTGACATGTCATACTCTACACAAAACGCTTCTACATCTATCCCGTCTTCACCTATAATTCAGCCTTTTCCAACTCATTCATATTATTCTGACCAGTCTATGGACAACAGTTCTGTTATCGAAAACATGTTCCGTGATGATGACGAGTGATACCAAATTATAATAAAGACATAATAACTAAATACAAATACCTACGTGTTTTATTTGTTAACTAGCTATTCTCTAGTAGAAAAAACAATGCACATTGATTATTATAATCAATGTGCATTGTTTTTTCTATTATAAATAAAGTATAGATTATTTTATCATAGTGTTCTGTGGAGTTTTATGCTAGTGATTATTTCCACTTACCTTAATGTGATAGCTAGTCTTTCCGCAGGTGCGATGCTTTTCCGCATGTTGGTATCGTGGTGCTTTAATCCAGCATATAATAGAGCATGTAGTTCCCAAAACGTACCTATGCTTAAACGAAAATGTTTGAAAAACTTTTTAGGATGGTTTAGAAGATTATCGAAATGTTCGTTGCATTTGTTTACATTCGTTAAAATTGGATGTATCCAATAACTACGGTTTCGTCTTCTACGACGACGTCTTTTTATCAAAAGTAGCGCAATTAAACCTTCTTCGTCAGAGTCCATTATGATACTGCACGCCGCAAGGGTTAAAAAAAAGTACAACAACAAGCAGCCACCGACCGCAAGTGTCGACCACCGGCCACAAGTGGCTGTCGCGCGCTTCAGCTACCTTTGTAGCCGCTTCTAGCTTCTAGTGGCGGCGTTTGTGGCTGTGGCGAGTGGCTCGTGTGCGGCGACACTTAGCTGCCTTGGCTTATTTTAAGTATTTTATTTTTGTTTCTATAAGTATAAGATATTATCGATATTATTTCTAATTCCATTGTTATCCATCTTTTTGTTAATTATTATTGTACAGCGAGATTTTAATAAAGTGCTGTGCTAGCCTTTAATTTAGATGCATGCAATGCTATTGTATTTGTAAATGATATGTACTTTGAATGTCCTTGTGTGTATTTAGTTGGTTTGTCTAAATAAATAAAATATTTCTGACCTGACTGACCCCTTGACAATTCAAGTGTCTGTAATTGGTTTATTTGAAACTGTTTGAAATAAATGGTTTGAGTTTTGTGTACAAACTTTATTTAGCTTGTAAGGTGCAAATCCGATAATGTTATTTTTGTATTAAGTTTTAAGTGTAAGTCTAGTCATTACTAACATTAGTTTCTCACAAGCATGTATGTTTATATCATGTTGTTATGTTTCTAATGCCTAGAGGCTTTTATTTAGGTAGTAAGTTTTTTATTTACATTTTAATTTTAATTCATTATTTTTTGGCTTGAGTATGTATAGTTTTTATTATATTTGTTTGTATATTGGCGTGGCTATCTGACATAATGGCAAATAATTTAATTTTATGTTCTGGTCTTGTAATGTTAACATACCTAGTATTGTATACAATCAAGTATTAATATAACTGAACAGACAGCTGTGCTGCTGGGAAGTTTGTTGCGCCACTTCTTCTTCCCAGCGATAGCACTAGGAAGTGGTGAAGGGCGGGCGTTTTTGGGGGACTGTCTTTTGTAATTTTGTCGTTCAAAAAGTGCTGATTCTCAGCCTAATTTGAATAAATGACTTTTGATTTTGATTTTAACTAATACTAATACTTTTTTTTTTTTTTTTAAGATATTTCTTGAAAACAAAATGTATTTTATTTCAATCCGTTCCAAGCTCTCTCTTACGTGGAATTGGAATAACCATCCGTAAGTATATGGGGGCATTTCTATAAATGACCCCATAATAAGGTGCTATCACCTTATTGATAATGTAGTATAAATTCAGGCAAACTTTATTAGGGTTCCGTACCTCAAAAGAAAAAAACGGAACCCTTATAGGATCACGTCGTTGTTGTCCGTCCGTCCGTCTGTCTGGAGGAACGCGTGGAGGTATCAAGCTGGAATTTATATAAAATACTCAGGTCTACTGACCCTTGGAGCTGTGAAAAAATCAAACTTCTAAGCCAACGCAATCAAAAGATACAGCCGTTTATGCCGCAAATTTTCGACCCTCGTAAGGGAATCAAAACCTACAGGGTACTTCCCGTGAATTCAGAATCTGAAATTTGATACGAAGCAACGTCTTATAGCACAGATAAAGGAAAAATTGCGAAAACCGTAAATTTTTAGTTACATACCTACAAATTTGTACAGAACCCTCGGTGTGCGAGTCCGACTCGCACTTGACCGGTTTTCATGATGAATAACCACCGTAGTTAACCTCCACATACTTAGTTTTTGTTGCTTGGCATAATCGGACTATTATGTTCCCACTGCTGGGACACGGGCCTCCTCTCTGAGAATGGGTGGGTTGGTAGATAGTTTTAGGTATAAGGAAAAATAGATTGAATAATAATTTATCTAATGTATTGTCCACCATAAAATGATTTATTATTATTATTATAATTGTTACACAGCTGTTAGTAATAGTGTCATTATTTTCAAAGAATGATAACAAAATAATAATTGGGATACCTCAATACAAAAAGTCTCTGACGTATCATTGCACAGGTCATTAGGTACTAAAATCTAAAAGTAACAGAATAAAATAATAATAATTTATAATAACAAAAATCGTACTTGAAAATTATAACATACAAATATTTCGTTCGCAGCATTTTTCTGCCAACGGTACCTACCGACCATGGCCGCCATGATGTTAGCGATAGTTTAGTGACCGATGCACCGACGGCCGCCGGCAGCGCGCGAAATTGCCGCCATAATTTTTCGTTGTGTTATCAAATAGTTTTTATTACTTTTTACAGTGTAGGACATTGTGTCTAAGCGGAATAATTTGTGTTAACATTGCCTACACATTATTGTGTTATCATGTAAGTGTTTTTTGGTGAATATGTTGTGTGAATCCGTTATATTATGATAAAGTTTTATGGTTATGTGAGTGAAAATTATAAAAGTGAAAACATATCACATCACTGCGAGAAAAGGTCAGTTTGATTTGCTTATTGAATGGTATAAATAGTTAGATAAACTCATAACGAAGCCAGGAAGGTACAGGGTGGCCCATAAGTCCTTTAAAATGTAAATTTCGAATAAAATGCATAAGACGCGCGGGAGGGGCGCGGGCGGGGCAAAAACAGTACGTTCGGTTTCTGGGAAGTCAGTCGCCATGGAGCGTTTCACCGGTGCGGACCGTGCTTTTTGTGTGCGCGAGTTTTATCGGAACAATTGTTCGGCAACCATTGTGCGGCGTAAATTTCGAGAACATCACAATCTACACAACTTTCATGACACTCCAACTGTTCAAACGATCAACAACTGGGTTGCAAAGTTTGAAGAGACTGGTTCGACGTTAGATAAAAAGCGGTCGGGCCGACCAAGGACATCAAGGACGGAAGAAAACATCGACATAGTGTTACAGTCTGTTCGTGAAAATCCTACCCAGTCTACTCGTAAGCGTTCCAGAATATTAAACGTATCCAGAACATCGTCACAGCGGATTTTAAAGAAAGATTTACGTCTGCACCCCTACAAAATTCAGTTGGTACAGGAATTAAAAGACACTGACGCCATCCAGAGACTAAATTACGTGAATGAAATGTTTAGCCGCTTTTCTTCGTTCAAAACGTGTTATTCTCTGATGAAGCTCACTTCCACATTAATGGGCATGTAAGTAAACAAAATTGCCGCTACTGGAGCTCCGAAAATACAAAACGTAAACATCAGAAGCCATTACACAGCCCTAAAGTGACGGTATGGGCCGCTATGTCAGCTCGTGGCATCATAGGCCCTTATTTTTTTGAAGACGGCAGAGGTCGCGCGATTACAGTTAATTCAGAGCGGTATGTAGCAATGATCGAGGAGTTTTTTACACCAGGGTTGCAGAATTTTCCAGGCTACAATACGCGGACCTGGTTTCAACAGGATGGCGCGACGGCCCATACCTCTAACACCGCTATGCCCGTCATTCGTGAACTTTTCCCCAACAAAGTGATCTCTCGAAGAGGAGACATTTCCTGGCCACCACGTAGTCCGGATCTAACCCCGATGGACTTTTTCTTATGGGGTTATCTGAAATCTAAAGTGTATGACACAAACCCGCGGTCAATTGAAGCCCTAAAAGAAAATATTCAAAGAGAAATGGCTAACATCACAGAACTGACTTGCCGCGCAGTTGTCGATAGTTTTAGACGTCGCTTACAGGAGTGCCGTGATCGTAACGGGTTACATTTGGATGATGTTATTTTCAAAAAATAATTCCCATTTTATAAAGGTTAATACGAAATAAAAAGGTATTTCTTATTGTAATTAGTTTTTTATTTATTAATTATTTACATGTGTAAGGACTTATGGGCCACCCTGTATAATATATGTGTCGGTAAATATCAAAAGTAATAAAATCCACTTTGGTCAAAAAGTATTTTTTCATATTCTGTCGATAGCTGATGACAAGTGGAATAGCTTGTCGAATTCAAATTTAGATATATCCATGAATTTCCTATAGAAAAACAGGTTTTAAATTCAACAGTATTTCAAAGTCGGTAATATCCAGCATTAGGTATAAATCAAAAGTGGTAATATCCGCGACGGCCAATCACAGGGCATGACGCGTCCATCATGGCGGTCAGTGTCAATAAAAAAACGAGACTATACACTGCAGCTCTTCAGCTATTATTGATTTTAATTGATAAATAATACGTAAAATAATGAGTGGCATACAAAAAGTTGCGCCAGACAAAGCCAGAAAGCGATTACGAAATCCAAATTTATCGAAACGTTGCAAGGAGAAGCAGAAACTGTAAGTAAACATCACATGCCTACCAGTAACTACCTGTTTGAATTCTAAAACCGATAGGGTTGTGATTTCTAATAGAATGTCCGAAGCTGAGTGAATGTTGCAAAATTAAATAGGTACTTCATTTGGTTTTTACGGAACTGCGTTAAAAGGAGTGTTTTTAATATTTGGTTTGATCCCGTTTATTTATTTTTGCTTCCAATCTTGTGAATGCTTTTTCACCTTCTTTTACTTAACCGATTCTTATGAAACTTTACACATACATTAAGTTCCCTGTACAATACAACATACACGGTACTGAGGGCATCGCAGTGCCCCCGCCAAGTCGAACAAAAAATTTGAATATATAAAACCCTTTGACTTACATTTTTTTAATTAGGTTAGGTTATTTATTAGAACAAAATTATATTTTTTTCTAAAAGTTCCTACAATATTATGTCGATTTTGTTAGTAGCTGACTAGGTATGTTTTTTTTATATTTACAGATATTCAGCTACTTCCTTACCAATAAAACCGAACTGTCACCAAAATTCTAAAACATACAAATGCAGTTCTTTAACATCAGGAGATATGTTTTGGTTTCATAAACTATTTTATGAAAACCCGTCAAAAATACATCAAGATAACTTCATTTTGAAATATTGCCTATGTACTAAAATTAAAAGAAAGAGACCTACAAAAGGAACACGCAATACCAAAGAATTTTCAACAAGATATTTTGTACGCAAGCATCCGAAAAATCGATGGTACCAGTTTGTTTAAAATGTTTTCTGGGCATATTGAAACTAAAGAAAGGACGAGTACAGGGAGTACTTAAAAGACATATGCGCTCAGGTGGAATGGCAAAAGAATTACGAGGTGATAGAAAAACATTCACATTCGCATCACGAAAAGAAGCAGTTGAAAAATTTATTCAGTCTTTTACACCTTTAGAAACGCATTACTGTCGTGGACAAGACAAGACCGTCACCGTGTATATCTGGCTCCCGATTTGTCTATTAAAAGAATGCACGCAATGTATAATGACCAATCCTTGCCGGGATATTCGGTAACAGTGTCTTATTTTAGAAAAGTGTTTAACACTTCTTTTAACATTGGTTTCGGTGCTGTTCGGCAAGATGTTTGTTCTACTTGTCTACAACTATCAGAAAACATTAAAATAGAAAAAAATGATGGTAAAAAACAAGAGTTCATGGTTCAAAAAAGAATACATAAGCTGCGGGCAAAAGCTTTTTTCAATTATTTAAAGGAGGAAAAAGAAGGACTTCTAACCCTTTCATTCGATTGCCAGAAAAATCTACCCATGCCGAAAATTCCTGACCAGGCGACATATTATTCCCGACAAATCTACCTTTTCAACTTTACTGTAGTTGAGGGCTCATCACGGACTTCTTTAAATAAAGAAAATATTTTTGCATATTTGTGGACGGAAGATGTTGCAGCAAAGTCATCTAATGAGATATGTAGTGCTTTGCACCATGCGTTATGTTTACTGGATCTGAATGGCATTAAAACCGTTCGGCTTATGGCTGACGGCTGCGCGGGCCAAAATAAAAACAGAATGATGGTTGGTATGTTAATGAAGTGGTTCAGTACAGCTCCCGGACATATCAAACGAGTAGAGCTGATATACCCAGTAACTGGTCATTCATTTATGCCTCCAGATCGGGTGCCGTGCTCGTGAAAATATAACAAACCCTCAAGAGTATATAGATCTCATTTCTGAACATGAGACAATACGCCATCTGGGCACTGAAGTACCCGTCTTTGATTGGCGCACTGCTACAGAAAATGTTCTAAAAAACCAGATAAACTGCATTTCAAAATCAGTACAGTGAAGAGAATCATAATAAAACGGTCGAGGACGTCCAGAAATATGTTGGTGAGAGGAGAAATCTCATACAATAGTGACACTGGAACATCTAAAAGTATTTTAGCCCGTGGTAAAAGAATAACGCAATTACAGCCAGAACGTTTGCCTTGTGGAGTTTCTGTAGCCCAGGCAAAATTGACTGATGTCCAAAATCTTTAAAAAAAAACATTACGGTGACGAATGGAAAAATATAGATGACTTAATCTTTTTTAAAAATTTATTAGAAAGGGACAATAATTTACCCCAGGGAGAAATTGAGAATTGTCATGGTCAAGAGATGGAAGAGGTGATTGATTTTGTTTGATTTTCGTAGAATGTTTATAAATAATAAAATTCATCTAATTTATTGATTTTGTTTGATTTTCGCAAAAAAATTGCAAAGAATAGGTCTATTTATTTAAGTTTTAGAGAAATTTTAATTTCAAACTATTGTTGTTAAAATTCTTAGTGACAACTCTGATAATGACGAATTGTATCAAAAATGATAATATCCACAGTAGATTTTTTCCAAAATTGGTAATATCCAAGCGTTTATATCAAACCTAGTAAAATCTAATCATTTTCTGCTTTTTGCGCCTTAATTATCCACAGACAAGGTGAGATTCTATATTAGGCATCCTTTTCTGACCCATTTGGGTTTATCTTGCTCAAAAGAGACGTAAATAGAACCTGCATTAATAGTATAGAATAAAATACGTCATTGTGTAAAAGCATCTTTAACGGATTTTTCCACTTTTGCTGTTCATCGACACATATACCATGATAATGGTTATAAATTGCCGATTTCTCGGTTTTTCTGAAGTCCTACCCAAAATTCGAAAAGTACGTTCTACTACGCTGACGCTTGGCGCGTTACGACAGGCGGGCGGCCGGGCGTTTAAGGGGTTAATGTATTTTTATTGATTAATTTTGTATAATTTACAGGTAATGAAGTATTAAAAAAATGGAGAGGGATCAACGATACCTTTAAAAAGTACGTAAAGAAACTTGAAAGACGAAAAGCGATCTGGAACAGGAGCAAAATCTACCAAAGAATACCATCTGTACAAGCAGTTATTATTTCTTAAAAAAAAATTACAAAATGAGACAACAGATAGCATTAATGAAACGGAAATGCAAGCACCACCTGGACAAGAGAATCAAGCAAGATCTGAAAAATCTCCAAGACGATACCAGCAGAAGCCGCGAAAAAGAAAGGCAAACGAGTTTGAAGATGAAATTATTAACATTATAAAGGAACCGGAAAACAGGCACTCGTCTTTTTTTAAGGGAATTCTACCGTCTCTGGAAAAATTGTATGAGAACAAAACACTTATTTTTCAAAGTCGTGTTCTCCAAACTTTAACAGACTTACTTCAACCGGCATATCAAGGCTACCCACCTTATAGTTCCTCCCATCAGCCTAGCAACTACCAGA
Source organism: Apamea epomidion (assembly GCA_947507525.1). NCBI lineage: Eukaryota > Metazoa > Arthropoda > Insecta > Lepidoptera > Noctuidae > Apamea > Apamea epomidion. Next base: position 1,811,453 of record OX382239.1, read on the forward strand.
GCTACACAGGCAATCAAACTCAACATTTTGCAAACCAAACACCACTGACACGCCCACATTTATCACACGAACAATCATCAAACGCAGGGGAAGATCAAATGAATTCACCTAGTGATAATTATTCTACCTATAGCGCTTTGTCGACGGAAGAAGAGTTTGATTTTACATAATATTAATTACTATTAACTGCTGATAATCACAAATTTGATTTTTCGCAAAAAAAAAAAACAATTAAAATGTCAATAAATAAATTTTGTTTTACTTTACCTGATAGTCAGTCCCAGCATTACCAAAGGCATAACAGGAATTCTTCCCTTGTACGATCGTTTTTGAAGGCATGGTGATAATAAACTCAAAAGCTCTTCAAATGAAGATATGCTCATTCTAAAGCCGGGTACACATTGGTGCAATGTAACATGTAATGCAACATGCAATGCAAGAATTTGACGTCCACATTGCTGCAATGTATCATGTAAAGTAACAGAATTCCCATAGTGTAGACGCCTTGCGCGCACGAACCGCGTCTACTACGCGCACGAACAGATTGTTGCAACTCTTGCGCGTAGCGACCCGAAATTTGTCGGTTTTTTCCCCGAACACAAAGAGGCGCGCAGTATGCGCGGAGCGTCAGTGTGGACAGGTTGTGTGGTGTGTACGGCTAGACGCGCGAGTCAAGATAACGAGGTTGGACAGTCAACAGCAGAGATAACGCTACCACCCCATAACCATGGGATAAGCGGAATTGATTATAAATAAATATAAATTAGTCAAGATAACGAGACGAAACAGTAGAGATACCGGACGGGTACGGAAGCGATAAAGATAAATGAATTGTGGTGACAACCAACCTGCCCCCACCATTGTATTAGCTGATAAGACTTAGTATATAAACTAACCCAAATATAATTTAAACACATTATTGTATTGACTCTACAACATACCACTGTACTACTAACACGTTTTGAGAATAAAATTAGTTTTATCTCTATCACGAGTCTCAGTCTTTTAACTGGCGCCCAACGTTACGGGCATTTCTTGAAGAAATTATCAATCAAGGCGACGTGCTGAATTGCTGTATCTCCGCTACCAGACACCGAACCAAGAAGATTACTCTATCAAACCTGCCCAGAACCTACAAATAAAGAAAAAGATTCAAGACTTCTCCTGCAAGGTGACGCTGACTCAGAGAAAAACTCTTCTCCGTACACATCAAGGTGACGCTGGCCAAGAAGAACTTCTCTTCGTACATCGCAGTATAGAAGCTCATCGGAGTAAATCGACGGACTTCAAAGACCCGACTCTACGAAGCCTCTACTACATCCAGATGAAGACAGTGATAGCCCTCATCATTCTCACAACACAACTGTAAGTACACGTGATTATTTCCCGTTTAAAACAACCTCAAACTGGCATTTACTCCTTCAGGTAGAAAATTAGTAAACACCCCAAAGTTAATAATGACACCACCCGTAGATTCCAACTCCCAAATTAGACCAGAAAGTAATATTCCTATTCCCCAGTTCTCTGGAGAAGGTGGAGAAAGGTACCTACACGGTTTTATCACCGCAGTAGAACGTTTTATTCAAATAACCTCTGGCACAGATGCGCAGAAAGTCAATATAATCTTGTCAAAAATAACAGGCAATGCGGCTACTCTCATATATAGCTACCCCCATAACTTCACTTGGTTAGAAATTAAAGAAATCCTAAAACAACAGTATGGATCATGGAATAGAACGATAGGAGATGTGTTTCAGGAAATTAATAACTTAAGACCAAGCTCACCAAGCTTAACTAACGTTATATACGAGTTACAAATGTTAATAGCTGAAGGATGTACAATTAACCAACATGTACACACCGGCTTAAAGGAAATAGCTAACCAAAAGTTAATATCACTCCTACCACCTGAATATAAACCAGCCTGTGAAAAATTAGACTTCCTAGAAACTTGCCTTAGAGCTAGAACTCTTGACAAAGAAGGATACGTAATTAACATCAGAAATACGGGAAACAAACCGAATGGTCATACTCAACCTTTCGTTAAAAATAATTTGAGCTCAACCCACCAACAACACAACGCCCTTGTGTATAATTCAAACCTTGGTAATAGACCTGTCCAGCAGAGACACACATATCCAATCTCACCTTTCTCGGCTAGGATTCGGATGCAACAAGCAGGACAAGCTAAACAACCTTGGTATGGCAACCATAATAATAAGCAAACTCACGCTCACCCTGAGCGTAATTTCAATAATAATGCTAATAATTTTAATCAAAGACCTCCATGGCAACCAACTCGACCAAACTGGCAACCAAAACCACAAATTCCCGAATTACAGGATAAAGACGCGACTATGCGAACTGTAACAGAACGACCTCAATTAAAAAGAAACCGAGTATTTAACATCGACGAACCTGAATGTAATAGTGATGACTATCCCGATACCCCTTTTGAAGAATACATGCAGCAATGCGCCAACGAATATTTTACAACACAAACAACACAAAACAATGATCAAATTTGTGAACCAACACACGAATATGACCCAAACTCGGAGGATTTTCAAACGGATTCACCCCAGAATACCCCAACATAAATTCTACACCTAATCATACTCAACTACCATACATTAAAATACCTAATACAGACGAAAAAATACTAATAGACACCGGATCAACACGCTCATTTATTAAACCCAATATAGCTAAAGAATTAATATCGGATGGATACGCGACTTATATTGACGAAACATTTTCAGTCCAAACCCCGCACGGACTCTCGAAACATAATGGTAAAATAATAACCTACCCCATGGTAAATATCTTCGGACATCACAGTAATCCAATAGAATTTTATATGTTCGACTTCTCTAATAAATACGAATACCTAATAGGATGGGACACATTAACTAAACAAAACCTATTAATCATTCCTAGCGAGAACAAAATAAAAACACCAGACGATATAACTATACTATTACATTATCAAGAAAACAAGTCGATTACCTTAGACCAAATCTTAAAAGAGAACGAAGATTTATTCGCGGAAGACGCGGCACAAACCTCATTTACCGCCGTTAAACATCACCTTACGTTAACAAAAAACGAACCAATTTACCAACGCGCGTACCGGCTACCAGAAACACAACGAGTAGAAGTCACTCGCCAGATTAAGGAAATGTTAAAAAATAGAATAATCAGACCTTCAGACTCCCCATGGTCAAGCCCAGTGCACCTAGTGGAAAAACATGCAGACCCAGGAAAACCAAAGAAATTTAGTTTAGCAGCCAACGCAATGACCACAATGAATCACAAAATAAATAATGTGACACATCAACTTAACCAGTTAATAACAATTGTAAACCGTAAACTCAACTCTAGGGATTACTTCTTACAAGAAGTAATATTAGTATACGAAACACTGAAAGACATCTGCGAACATCTCGAAGAAGCTTACGTCCTAGCCCAACACAATATCTTGCAGCCCGCAATATTTAACGAAATACATTTACAGCAAGGTTTAGATAAAATCCCCAGCAAAATTAACGTAGTACGAGACATAAACAAACTACAATCCCTAATAGTCCCAAGCGTTGCTATACAAAACAAACTATTAATATTCCAATTCGCTTTACCCATGGTCTCTAAAGAACAATATAATCTAGACAGTAGTTAGCATAATCACCCCATCTAACCAATATTGTCAAATGCCTAGTATTAAGAACGGCCAGTATTTAACGGGAACCAATCATGTGTATAAAGTAGACAAATGTAACAACAATATATGTACAGCTTCACCAACAAAGAAATGTGTAGAAGAAAGCATTCTGAAACAACGCAACAACTGTAGCGTTATAAAAATCTACTGTCCAGAACAATACTCATACAAAATTCAAAATGACTTATATTTCCAGTTCAGATTAAAGGAACAAACAATCTATGATAGATGTGCCGACAGAAGCGTGACCATCGTAGACTCCTATATACAGGGTGGCCCATAAGTCCTTTAAAATGTAAATTTCGAATAAAATGCATAAGACGCGCGGGAGGGGCGCGGGCGGGGCAAAAACAGTACGTTCGGTTTCTGGGAAGTCAGTCGCCATGGAGCGTTTCACCGGTGCGGACCGTGCTTTTTGTGTGCGCGAGTTTTATCGGAACAATTTTTCGGCAACCATTGCGCGGCGTAAATTTCGAGAACATCACAATCTACACAACTTTCATGACACTCCAACTGTTCAAACGATCAACAACTGGGTTGCAAAGTTTGAAGAGACTGGTTCGACGTTAGATAAAAAGCGGTCGGGCCGACCAAGGACATCAAGGACGGAAGAAAACATCGACATAGTGTTACAGTCTGTTCGTGAAAATCCTACCCAGTCTACTCGTAAGCGTTCCAGAATATTAAACGTATCCAGAACATCGTTACAGCGGATTTTAAAGAAAGATTTACGTCTGCACCCCTACAAAATTCAGTTGGTACAGGAATTAAAAGACACTGACGCCATCCAGAGACTAAATTACGCGAATGAAATGTTTAGCCGCTTTTCTTCGTTCAATAACGTGTTATTCTCTGATGAAGCTCACTTCCACATTAATGGACATGTAAGTAAACAAAATTGCCGCTACTGGAGCCCCGAAAATCCAAAACGTAAACATCAGAAGCCATTACACAGCCCTAAAGTGACGGTATGGGCCGCTATGTCAGCTCGTGGCATTATAGGCCCTTATTTTTTTGAAGACGGCAGAGGTCGCGCGATTACAGTTAATTCAGAGCGATATGTAGCAATGATCGAGGAGTTTTTTACACCAGCGTTGCAGAATTTTCCAGGCTACAATACGCGGACCTGGTTTCAACAGGATGGCGCGACGGCCCATACCTCTAACACCGCTATGCCCGTCATTCGTGAACTTTTCCCCAACAAAGTGATCTCTCGAAGAGGAGACATTTCCTGGCCACCACGTAGTCCGGATCTAACCCCGATGGACTTTTTCTTATGGGGTTATCTGAAATCTAAAGTGTATGACACAAACCCGCGGTCAATTGAAGCCCTAAAAGAAAATATTCAAAGAGAAATGGCTAACATCACAGAACTGACTTGCCGCGCAGTCGTCGATAGTTTTAGACGTCGCTTACAGGAGTGCCGTGATCGTAACGGGTTACATTTGGATGATGTTATTTTCAAAAAATAATTCCCATTTTATAAAGGTTAATACGAAATAAAAAGGTATTTCTTATTGTGATTAGTTTTTTATTTATTAATTATTTACATGTGTAAGGACTTATGGGCCACCCTGTAGAAGACAACACCAAATGCGGAAGCACTCAAGATCCTGTGGATATTCAGACCTTTACTGAAGTCACAGAACCAGCAAACGAGTTACCAATGACGTTACCAGAAAATATGGACAACATAGAAGAGCAGATCGCAGCCATCAATAGACCCGACTTAACCTCTGATAAGATCAAAAACATAGGGATCCTGACCTACATAACGATAGTAACCATAATCTTGTTAACTATCGTCTTTTTAACTCGTCGAATCATAAAAACCCGACAGAGTACAAAAAGACTAGAAGGGGAGAGTCAAGATAACGAGGTTGGACAGTCAACAGCAGAGATAACGCTACCACCCCATAACCATGGGATAAGCGGAATTGATTATAAATAAATATAAATTAGTCAAGATAACGAGACGAAACAGTAGAGATACCGGACGGGTACGGAAGCGATAAAGATAAATGAATTGTGGTGACAACCAACCTGCCCCCACCATTGTATTAGCTGATAAGACTTAGTATATAAACTAACCCAAATATAATTTAAACACATTATTGTATTGACTCTACAACATACCACTGTACTACTAACACGTTTTGAGAATAAAATTAGTTTTATCTCTATCACGAGTCTCAGTCTTTTAACTCGCGCGAACATGGAACAAGACGACGCTACTGCGGCGGAGGAGGCGGTTACATTTACGTGGAGTGAAGAAAAAGTGCTTCAATTAATTGAAGTGTACAGATCAAAGGAAATTTTGTGGAATCCACAACATGAGAATTTTTATAAAAAACATTTTAAAGAGGATGCATGGATGGAAATTGCTAATTTGATGGAAACAACACAAGAAAAATGTTACAGTAAAATGATTAGTATTTTATCATCCTACCGTCGTGAAAAAGCGAAGGAAAAGAAATCGAAAGGAACAGGAAAAGGTAAATAAATAATAATAATTTACTATTTATTATTTATTCATATACTTTATTCTTAGTACAATCGTAGGTTGGAAACCGCAAAAATGTTTGTGTATTGAAATGTAAATTGGCATAGCCGACTAATATTGAAATTGGCTTTTTTCTCTACAAAATGACAACTTTGACAACAACTACAATATTTTAATGGATTGAAATCACAAATTAATTATTAAATATTATTAATTATTATTAGTCAAGTTTACTTAAAAACAACTATGTTTAAAACTGACTGAATTATGTTTTTTATTTAATTTTTTTCATGATTATTATTTTATTTTTTCAGGTGCCTCGGAGACATACAAAAGTCGATGGTTTGCCTTTGATTCTTTGAAGTTCTTGGACAACCGTAACAAACCGAGAAAGAGAACGAACACGGTAAGTAAAACTGGATTGATTCTTTTACGAACATCTGTCTTGCCAATGAACCTTCCCTTCTTTCATAAAATAATCGGAGAGCTCATCTCTTAACGCATTCAAATGTGCAGGCGATCGTCGAGGAATATTTCTCATAGGTAGTAGTGATCTCATATCTTCATTATTTTGCCTACGTGTGTCTTCATTCGTAACTTCATCTTCAGTGTCATTCATATATGTATTTCTAGAGTGACGTCTCAAATAATTATGTAAAAGGACAATTGCCATAACCACTAGCTCAGCTTTATCAGGCTGTAAAAGCATTGGTTTTCTGAGAACTCTAAAGACAGACGATATGATACCAAATGCATTTTCAACAGTTCTTCTGGCTCTGCTTAGCCTGTAGTTGAATACTCTCTTTGAAGTGCCTTTTGGATGTGCCCCAGCATATGGTTTCATCAGATTTTCACTTAAAGCAAAGGCACTATCACCCACAAAGAAATATGGTATTGGAATATGTCTCCGTGGGAGTGAATCAGGTGATGGAAGGTTTATTGTACGATCTTCTATCATTTCACAGAGTTTTGTATCTTTAAAGATGCCACCATCTGAAATCCTTCCTTGGCATCCCACATCTACAAATAGAAAATTATAATCGGCGTCAACCAAAGCAAAAAGAACGATGCTAAAGAAGTTTTTATAGTTGTAGAATTCAGTTCCACTTTTGATAGGTGCCTCAAGCACAACATGTTTTCCGTCCAGTGCCCCTAAACAGTGTGGAAAATTCCACTTCTCTTCAAACTGTTTGCTTATGTTCAACCAAGTTTCTTCTGTCGTTGGAAGCTAAAACAAAAAACTTTTATTTAATTTATGGCTACGAGACAGTCATTGTACTTAGTAGCCCAACACTCGCTGGTGACAATTTTTGAGGTGCCATTATAGTGAGCATCTCTTGATTTTATTGCTAGCTATATTGAACTAGACTAAAAAACGAACTAAATATTTAGTCGTTTCGACATTTGTCCATCGGTGCCACGATACCTACCTTCCTGGAGAGTTATATCTACTATCTAGTAGTTTATATCAAGAGATGGGACCTACAGTTATAAATTATTTTTATGTTTTTCAGGAGGCGGTTCAACAACCGATTAACCGATTCGTTGCGGATGGCACGTTTCAGTGCCATCACTTCTTTTTAAGTGTGGCGTCAGGCACGGATATGTGTCATTTTGAAATCGATGATAACTCCTTCAATTAAGTTTTATGGAAGTTTTACCTGAAACCAAACTATCTTCATTTTTCACGTATATTAAGGTCGTAGCCTTCGTTTCTGCATACTGTAATATTTTTAAAAAAATAGGGGGCACCAACCTTTTTGGAAGTTGAAGTATTTGATATTAAATCATCATATGATAATAAATTATAAATGTATTACAGTAAAGCAGCTAAATCACTTTGCTGCGGTTGTCTTTAGCTTGTCTTCTATAAAATTTTACACCCGCTCTAAATAAAGATAAAATTTAAACAATAAAAGTATTTATATAGAGATGTTTCTTCTCCTCTTTTAATTACAACTCTCTAATCCTTATCTATAAAGAAATATGCATATACGTCGTAATCACATTTGGGTATCGATAGTAGGTAAATTTTATGTCTCGAAATATGGTAGGTACCTACTTACATAAAAAATATCACCGTGCGTCGTACCACGCTATTTTAAACTACGCGTATCAATATGGTTGTGGCTAATATGAGTCATGTCATGCTCATGCATGATGCTACGACACAAAATTGCATTTGCCAAAAGCGCTTCGAAAAAGGACTGTATTCACTCTACATTAAAGGTTTATTTTGGATAAAATTGTATAGACTTACAAAAAAATGGAAACAGACAATGGACGGTCGGTCTAGGAGCGGCCGGGACCGTCCATTGTTTATTGTAACAACACGTGGTATAAATTTTTTTCTTTCGCGCATCTTGTTTTTTGAATTACTTCTGGTTTACTATCCTTAGTTATCAGACGTGCTTACTTTTCTTGTTATTTACCTTACCGATGACTTTCGCTTGTTTACTGGACTCTCGTGTTTTTATCGATTTTGGTTTTGCATTTGTGACGATTTTGGCTGTGTAAAGTGGACTCTGATTTTGCGTTGTGACAATTGTGGCTTTGAACTGGACTCCGTGCGACTTCAGCCTGTGCACACATCTCTACTTGCCGTGAACTTCAAGTAAGATTCTTTTTTATACATAAGTTATTGTTGCTAATTGACGGGCCTGTTGGTCTAGTAGTTAGTGAGGTGGGTTCGATTCCCATGCAGGTCAAACTTTGTATGATGAGCACAATTGTTTATTCTGTGTCTGGCTGTCATTATCTATAATATATATACAGCCTTGGCCAAAAGTATTGAGCACCCATGATATCTTTCAGTTTTATGCGGAGTATCAAATAGAAATAAAACAAAACGTTTTATATGGGTTTATTTTACTATTTATTAATAGAAAATTAATATTTTGTGGGTCCACCCTTTGCCTTAATTACGGCAGAAATTCTTTTTGGCTTCTTAATTTGTTCCGACAACTCAGCAGCGAGCTCTGAAGATGTTTTTTTCCTATTTCTTAACGACTCTCTCAGTAACTGACGATCTTGACGGTCTGTGGTGATGCGTTTGCGCCCGGTTCTCGGTCTATTTTCATGTGATCCGGTAGTAGAGAATCGCTGAATAGCATATTGCACGGATCGGCGCGAACATTTCACAGTTTTAGAAATCTCTACTTGTGATTTCCCTTGCTCATACAGAAGCTGTATCTGCACACGTTTTTCTAAAGAAAGTTCGTTTTGTTTTGGCATATTGCAACAATAACACTTAAAACTTCTGAAATAAAATACAAAAGGCGCACTAGATCACTGGATGTGTTCACAACGAGCGATGGTAGCGAACTGATAAATAAATACAAAAATTGTAAAAAACACATTTTATTGCACCCAGGTGTTTTATTGCTAGCTGTGCGGCGTGGGTCATTGTTTAAACCTTTGTAGATGGCCGACAAAAGAATTCTTCAACAATAGATTTGATTTACTCCCATACTTTCCGTGAACGAGCGAAATTTGTAAGGTGCTCAATACTTTTGGCCAAGGCTGTATATTTATAAAAGAAAATAGTAAATATGTATATTTATCGGTTGTCTAGATCCCATAACATAAGCTTATCGTACTAGTCATAAAATGATGAGTTTTTTCAAATCAAATCATTTTATTGTAGATCTACTGATAAATATTATGTAACTAAATAAGTATTATTACTAAATATAATCTATACGTCTATTACTCTATACAAATAAATAACATTGGAGTGTCTGTCTGTAATATTAAAATAACTGTTAAAACCTCCATAAACCTCTTTTGGTGTACTTTTTACAAATTAAAATAGACAACACAATGAAAAACACGACCAAAAATACGTGTCTCTTTTATTTTCGTTTCCAATAGAGTTTTCATTCTTTTGCAGTTTGAAGAAAATGGAATACCATTCTTCGAGTTCTCCGGAACCTGAACCATTATTTAGCGTAGATCCTTTTCTAAGTGCGCCAGTTCCTGGACCATCATCTGGCATGTACCATCAGAATCCATATATGGATATTCCAAGTTCGCCAATTCCGGGTACATCATCGGCCATAGATCCCGTAAGCGTGGAATTGGAACGAATGATGTCTCCTCAAGAAAGTGAGCAGTTATATGACATTCCAGGCTTACAGTTATATGAAGACGAAGAACTGTATGGAATTCTAACCGGGAATAACGAAGAACTCTTAAATGAGTTAAGCGATGCAAGTGCGAACGAGGATGCAAACATTGTCGATTCTCACGCCAATGAACAGAACGAAGATCCAGAGGAAGAGTCTTTAGAAGAAACAACTGGCTGGTTTCCGGGTAATCCCAGTCAGATGTTACAGATACCATTTACGGGGACAAGTAGTATATTGCAGCCACATGACGCAGAGGTCCAAAGTCCTTTGGATTATTTTTTTTTATTTATGAATGCCCGCTTTTTAAATTTAATATTAAAATGTACAAACAAGTACGGTAACAAATTGAAAGTAGAAGCGACAACTGCACGTTCTCGCTTTAGCAAGTGGACCGATCTAAGTGTCGCCGAATTAAAAACTTTTATTGGCATAATATTACTAATGGGCACCATAAAGCTGAACAGAATGGTGGACTATTGGTCCACTCATTATTTTTTCCGTCTTAGTCCACGCCTATTTATGTCTAGGGATAGGTTTTTTTTAATTTTAAGAGCTTTGAACGTACAAGATATCGAAAGGACGGAGAGTATATTTAAAATAAAATCTTTGATCGATTTGTTCAATGAGACAGTTGACGCCGTATATTACCCATTGAGAGAGTTGACAATTGACGAATCTCTTATTTTGTGGAAAGGGAGACTATATTTTCGTCAATATATCAAAGGCAAAGCCCATAGATACGGCATTAAGCTGTACATTTTAGCCGACGCCAACGGTATAATTTTAAAAATTCACATGTATGCAGGATCCCAAGACGTACAAGTAGGAGGTAGAAACCACGTTAAAAAAGTGGTGCATCTGCTCATGCAAAAATATTTTGACAAAGGGCATGCTTTGTATTTGGACAATTTTTATACCAGCGTAGGGTTGGCTGATGAGTTAATAGGCAAAAACACGTATGTGACTGGTACCCTAAGACCAAACCGTATAGGAAATCCAAGAGAATTAAAAATGTGCAAATTAAAGCCTGGTGAATCGTGTATATTACAAAACAATAAAAAAATTGTCGTCACCAAATGGCAAGATAAACGGGAAGTATTATTTATAAGTACTGAACACAAAAGTAATTATAAAGGGACTACTAGTCGCCGTGTACGCACAATAAAATATAAGCCGGCCGTACAAATAAAGTATAATAAATATATGCGGGCAATAGATCGACATGATCAGATGCTAAGCTATTATTGCTGTGAGCACAAGACCCTGCGCTGGTACAAAAAAGTCATAATACACATAATCCAAATATGTTTGGTGAATGGTTATTTACTTTTCAACGCAAAAAACACTACAAATAAAACTTCATTATATAAATTTATAAAGAGTGTAATGCAAGAATTGTTACCAATGCCCAATGTATCAGAACTTTCTCGTCCTCTATCACAGTCAAAAATACATTTACCCGCCAATTTACCAAAGAGAAGTAATAATACCCTAAGAAAAAGATGCAGAGTTTGTTACACAAAAACTAAAAAAAGGGTATCTGTTACAACTGGCTGTCCCGATTGCCCTGGATTCCCAGGCCTGTGCCTTAATGATTGTTTCAGAGAATTTCACAAATATTGAAATTCTATGTTAGTTAATCGGATCTGATGTAATGATTTTTAATAAATATTATCATCTAAGTCAAAATTTGGTTAAAATTAAAATTGTAATTGAATTAAAATTTGGTTTTATTTAACTTTTGTCCGGTCTTTATTTGATATTAAAATTACTTTTTTATTATATCTAATATTTTCTGCATCTTTATATTTCTTTCATATGGTTTAAAGCGCAATAATTCATTTGAAACCAACTGGCCAAAATATTTACATCCATGGACGTCCAATATAGTCGGGCCATCATCTCTTTCTGTGCATGTTGCACTGTCCACCATTTCTTTTTTTGTGTACGTTGAAGTATCCTTACATGTTTTTTGGTTTGGTATAAATTCCTGTTCCCAGTTTTCTGAGTCTTCCCAGCGTTGTGAATTCTGTACTATCTCTTCGTCATCGTCGCATTGAGTTTCATTTTCTGTATCGGGAATGTACTTTCTTTTTCGCTGTAATTCTTAAACAATAAATAAACATTATCAGTATCTTGCCAAATATTATTTTTTTCTGACAATAATAATTTTCACATTTGTTGTGTATCCGTGAGAATGTTTGGATGTTTTTGTTTTTTCACACAAAAACTACTGAATGGATTTCAATGAAATTTAGCACAGGTGATAAGTCTTGGTCTGGAATAGCACATAGGCTACCTTTTATTCCGATTATAGGTTCCTGTGGGACAACGGGAAACAAATTCTACGCGGGTGGAACCGCGGGCATCGGCTAGTATCAAATAATCATATAAAATAATTATATATTAGTACTACTATCATTATTATTACTATTTAATCTAACTTAGCAGTTTTTATTTGCGTAGTTTAATTATAAACAATTGAAATTTGTTATGCAAAAATTTTTAGACCCAATTTAATACCTCATAATCAATCAAATTACTAGGAAATGCAAAATAAGTTGAAAAGGTTGAGCACATCTGTATTAAATAAGTCACTTACCTTCCATTTCCACAAATACACTTGTTTCGCCACTTTTTATCGCTTAAAACAACGTGCCTGACCGTTCACGTTAGATTTCACATGTAAACTAAAAGTATTCGAGCTTTGAATACGTAAAAAAATGTCAAAACACTGTTTTCTTTTCCGCATGGCTGAAGACACAGATGAGTGTCATTTAATCGTATGGCGTTGGGCACTGATCAGTGTCACGTTATTTTTGTTCGACGCCACGGCTAGAAGTTAGTGAAATTAGGCATCGCAACGAATCGGTTAAGCAATTTGGTGGTATTATTTTTCTTAGTCTGGCAATGTTTTATTTGTGGCAACATCGCTAAAAAACATCAAAACCGAATGTCAAAGTTGACAACAAAACAAGTGGTAAAGTGTACGCGAGTTTGAATCTCCATATTTCGGTGAATTTCAGTGGTTTTAGTTTAAAATTTCTTCAAATTACGGCCAGTGCAATTATAAATATATTGGGCTATAATTATTGAGGTAAGAATATACATTATTATATTAAATTGTTCTTATTTCATAAGCCTTATTTTCTGTAATTTTTCGAGGTGATTAGACACACGAAAGGGGTGAATAGACACGCCTGAGGGGTTAATGGACATGCGAATATGGTCAATAGACACAGCAAAGGGGTGATTAGTTACGAAAGAGGGGTGATTAAACATGATTATGTCAGGGCTGCCACTAAGTTTAAAGCACCGTTGGTAGTGGTTACCTACGGTTCAAATTTCACTTTTATTTAGGTACTTATAGCGTTTTTAATTTTCGTTTTATTATTTTGTAATTTTGTGGCTCTTAATAATTATAATTATACTTGTGATGCAATCATAGGTAAAGATCTAATAACATGTCGCCTTATTAAGGGGGAGGAAGTGCTAGGTAGAGTCCCGACTCCCCCCCCCCCTCCCCCACCGCTGCAAGTACGAAGTTTCGTTAAATTGAATTTAAATTAATAAGAAATGTTAGAGTTTAAATGTCTATTAATTGATTTCTAAAAAAAACACCTTAATAGTGGGAGAGGTTAAGCAAGCCACGATAACAAGGCGTAGTGGAAGCGGCGAAGCTCCTATTTCTGAATGGTTTAAAAAAACCACGACATGGGGTTTGCCCCGCCATGTAATTCGGTTATATGCTCGCCAAGTTCATTGGCGTTACCTACCGCCTTAATAAAAAAAATAAAAAAAAATAAGGTACTCATTGTATTTGGTTAATTTTATCGTTGTTTTATTTCTCAGGTACAAAAATGCCTCGAAACTATAAACCCGATCCACGGGGTAAGCAGTATCGCAAATATGACCATAATACAATTAAACAAGCTTTGGAAGAGTTTGAAACAACTCCAAAGTGTTCATTAGCCTCTATTGCAGAAAAATATAACATAAACAAATCAGTACTATATCGACATAATAGGAAAACTATGAAAACGCAAGGTGGTCAGAATGCATTAGATGAAGACACAGAGCGCCACATCGTAAATTATCTAAATATTTGCGGCAATTGGGGTTATCCATTAGACACTTATGATTTAAGAATTGTAATTAAATTGTATTTGGATAATCTAGGTATCACACACAGGCGTTTCAAAAACAATATGCCTGGACCAGATTATGCCACAAGATTTTTAAAAAGACATCAGGATTCCATTTCTTTGAGAATGTGTCAAAACATAAAAAAATCGAGGGCTCAAGTTTCACCTGATACAATTAAAGAATACTTTGGGGAGTTAGAGGAGTCACTGAAAGAAATTGATCCGAAAAATATAGTTAATTATGATGAAACGAACCTCAGTGATGACCCTGGACGCAAGAAGGTTATAGTGAAAAGAGGAACTAAGTACCCTGAAAGAGTCCTTAATCAGTCGAAATCTTCTATATCCATAATGATGGCCGGTACAGCTGCAGGAGAGCTTCTGCCTCCTTATGTCATTTATAAGGCCAATAATATTTATGATACGTGGACTACAGGCGGACCTAAAGGTGCACGCTACAATAGAACTGCATCTGGATGGATTGATGGCAGCACTTTTGAAGATTATATTAAGTCCATTGTGATCCCATTCTTTAAAGATAAATCCGGAAAAAAAGTTTTGATTGGTGACAATTTGTCATCTCATTTATCAATAGAAGTGATTAGAATTTGTGAACAACACAATATTTCATTTATATTCCTACCAGCAAATTCTACACATTTAACGCAGCCCCTAGATATCGCTTTCTTTAGGCCCATGAAAATTGCCTGGAGAAACATTTTACTAAAATGGAAAAAACAGATGGCAGAACCCAAGCTTCAGTACCCAAAGGATGCTTCCCAAAACTATTAAAACTACTTATAAATGACTTGTCAGAGAATGTTGAGACAAATCTTAAAGCAGGCTTTCGAAAAGCAGGTATTATTCCTGTTGATCGCGATCAAGTCCTATCAAGACTCCCAAGTTACGAAAATGAAGACCCTGATAAATCAAGATATGCAGTTGACAAATCAGTCTTACAAATACTTAAAGAAATGAGATATGGCACAATGAATATTAAGGAGCCAACACGTAAACGAAAATTAAATGCAGAAACTGGAAAAAGTTTAGAAAACATAGATGATGATAATTTAGAAAGTGCATCCGAACACGAAACTACGAATAAGACAGTAAAAATATGTAAACAAGGCAACAAAAAAAAGAAGGTAATAGTTATTCCTGGAAAACCAGTTGATTTCGATCCCGAAAGTAATAACCCTGAGAACATAGAAATTGAAAATACTGAATCTGAAAATGTAATAATAAGTAAATCTACGAAGAAAACAGAAGTAAAACAACTTATAGACAAACTGAATAATGATTTGATGAACAAAGGTAGGACGAACTCTAAAAGTAGTATGTTGAATTTAGATAAAGAAAATAAAGAAATAGACATAAATCAACTTCCTGTAGTATGTGTGGATGAATATGCTTTCGTCAATGATTCTCAACAACAAGAAGATGAAGAACTACTTATTAACAACTACATTGACCAAAGTGCATCCAGCATAGATTACTTACCTGATATAGAAACAGATAAAATATTTAGTGAATTCATTGGTCCGCTACAAGATGAGATGCGTGAAAATGGTAATAGCAAGGCTTTAGAAAAAAAGGAAGAGAAAAAAGTCAAAGATAAAAAAATTGAAATTATTTCTATTGAAAAAGTGGAGAAAGCTAGATGTGGGTTGAATCTACGTAAATGTACAAAAATACCTTTAAATACCGTAATTAACATAAAAAAAGAAAGAAGTCAAGGCACTAAAAACATAAAACAAGTATCTGTACGACGAGGAAGTTATTACAAAAGTGATGCTGATATTTTAAGAGATTTGACCGATGACAGTGTTTAATAATTTTTTAAAGGAAGGAAAAAATGTTTTCGACTGATTATTTTGATAATAATATTAAAAGGACTGATTTGATATTAAAATAGTATTATATAACCAAAGTGCAATTTTTAATTTTGTTTTCGAGTTAAACAATGTTGCTGTGTTAATTTTTAATAATGATTGATTTTGATTTATGTTGATTATTTCTTTATTGATTTTCTAAGAATATGGATATGATTTAAAAAATTATATTATTTTAAAGGCAAAGTGCATTTTTTGTTTTAATTCGAGGTAGAAGTTTAAGTTTTTTTAGAATTTGTTGATTTAGTCATTATTAATAATTATTGATTTTGATTGATATTGATTATATCTTTATTAATTTTTAAGGTACACTATTTTTTAGGTTTGTTTTCGAGTTACACTCTAAATTTGTTTTGTTTTGTTGATTTTAAATATATGATTTTGTATAGATACTAGAGTTTCATTTGCTTGCCTTTATCTTAAACAATATTCAGGCAAACTACAATGAGGCAGCCCTACGATTTTTTTCTAATCACCCATCAGGTGTATCTATTGTCCCCTGATGGGAGGTAAATAGAAATCACGTATATTTTGTGGTTTTTTTTATTAACTATAAACATATCCGAATAGAAATGAATATATTTCAATAGTTTGGCCTAAGACTCAACAATTGCATCCTTAAAAAAATGGGTATCAATTCTACAACATTACGTAAATCGTTACCGAAGATCGAAAACCTATCTATTCACCCCGTTTTACGGTACTTCATTTGGTTTTTACGGAACTGCGTTAAAAGGAGTGTTTTTAATATTTGGTTTGATCCCGTTTATTTATTTTTGCTTCCAATCTTGTGAATGCTTTTTCACCTTCTTTTACTTAACCGATTCTTATGAAACTTTACACATACATTAAGTTCCCTGTACAATACAACATACACGGTACTGAGGGCATCGCAGTGCCCCCGCCAAGTCGAACAAAAAATTTGAATATATAAAACCCTTTGACTTACATTTTTTTAATTAGGTTAGGTTATTTATTAGAACAAAATTATATTTTTTTCTAAAAGTTCCTACAATATTATGTCGATTTTGTTAGTAGCTGACTAGGTATGTTTTTTTTATATTTACAGATATTCAGCTACTTCCTTACCAATAAAACCGAACTGTCACCAAAATTCTAAAACATACAAATGCAGTTCTTTAACATCAGGAGATATGTTTTGGTTTCATAAATTATTTTATGAAAACCCGTCAAAAATACATCAAGATAACTTCATTTTGAAATATTGCCTATGTACTAAAATTAAAAGAAAGAGACCTACAAAAGGAACACGCAATACCAAAGAATTTTCAACAAGATATTTTGTACGCAAGCATCCGAAAAATACGATGGTACCAGTTTGTTTAAAATGTTTTCTGGGCATATTGAAACTAAAGAAAGGACGAGTACAGGGAGTACTTAAAAGACATATACGCTCAGGTGGAATGGCAAAAGAATTACGAGGTGATAGAAAAACATTCACATTCGCATCACGAAAAGAAGCAGTTGAAAAATTTATTCAGTCTTTTACACCTTTAGAAACGCATTACTGTCGTGGACAAGACAAGACCGTCACCGTGTATATCTGGCTCCCGATTTGTCTATTAAAGGAATGCACGCAATGTATAATGACCAATCCTTGCCGGGATATTCGGTAACAGTGTCTTATTTTAGAAAAGTGTTTAACACTTCTTTTAACATTGGTTTCGGTGCTGTTCGGCAAGATGTTTGTTCTACTTGTCTACAACTATCAGAAAACATTAAAATAGAAAAAAATGATGGTAAAAAACAAGAGTTCATGGTTCAAAAAAGAATACATAAGCTGCGGGCAAAAGCTTTTTTCAATTATTTAAAGGAGGAAAAAGAAGGACTTCTAACCCTTTCATTCGATTGCCAGAAAAATCTACCCATGCCGAAAATTCCTGACCAGGCGACATATTATTCCCGACAAATCTACCTTTTCAACTTTACTGTAGTTGAGGGCTCATCACGGACTTCTTTAAATAAAGAAAATATTTTTGCATATTTGTGGACGGAAGATGTTGCAGCAAAGTCATCTAATGAGATATGTAGTGCTTTGCACCATGCGTTATGTTTACTGGATCTGAATGGCATTAAAACCGTTCGGCTTATGGCTGACGGCTGCGCGGGCCAAAATAAAAACAGAATGATGGTTGGTATGTTAATGAAGTGGTTCAGTACAGCTCCCGGACATATCAAACGAGTAGAGCTGATATACCCAGTAACTGGTCATTCATTTATGCCTCCAGATCGGGTGCCGTGCTCGTGAAAATATAACAAACCCTCAAGAGTATATAGATCTCATTTCTGAACATGAGACAATACGCCATCTGGGCACTGAAGTACCCGTCTTTGATTGGCGCACTGCTACAGAAAATGTTCTAAAAAAACCAGATAAACTGCATTTCAAAATCAGTACAGTGAAGAGAATCATAATAAAACGGTCGAGGACGTCCAGAAATATGTTGGTGAGAGGAGAAATCTCATACAATAGTGACACTGGAACATCTAAAAGTATTTTAGCCCGTGGTAAAAGAATAACGCAATTACAGCCAGAACGTTTGCCTTGTGGAGTTTCTGTAGCCCAGGCAAAATTGACTGATGTCCAAAATCTTTAAAAAAAAACATTACGGTGACGAATGGAAAAATATAGATGACTTAATCTTTTTTAAAAATTTATTAGAAAGGGACAATAATTTACCCCAGGGAGAAATTGAGAATTGTCATGGTCAAGAGATGGAAGAGGTGATTGATTTTGTTTGATTTTCGTAGAATGTTTATAAATAATAAAATTCATCTAATTTATTGATTTTGTTTGATTTTCGCAAAAAAATTGCAAAGAATAGGTCTATTTATTTAAGTTTTAGAGAAATTTTAATTTCAAACTATTGTTGTTAAAATTCTTAGTGACAACTCTGATAATGATGCATAATGACGAATTGTATCAAAAATGATAATATCCACAGTAGATTTTTTCCAAAATTGGTAATATCCAAGCGTTTATATCAAACCTAGTAAAATCTAATCATTTTCTGCTTTTTGCGCCTTAATTATCCACAGACAAGGTGAGATTCTATATTAGGCATCCTTTTCTGACCCATTTGGGTTTATCTTGCTCAAAAGAGACGTAAATAGAACCTGCATTAATAGTATAGAATAAAATACGTCATTGTGTAAAAGCATCTGTAACGGATTTTTCCACTTTTGCTGTTCATCGACACATATACCATGATAATGCTTATAAATTGCCGATTTCTCGGTTTTTCTGAAGTCCTACCCAAAATTCGAAAAGTACGTTCTACTACGCTGACGCTTGGCGCGTTACGACAGGCGGGCGGCCGGGCGTTTAAGGGGTTAATGTATTTTTATTGATTAATTTTGTATAATTTACAGGTAATGAAGTATTAAAAAAATGGAGAGGGATCAACGATACCTTTAAAAAGTACGTAAAGAAACTTGAAAGACGAAAAGCGATCTGGAACAGGAGCAAAATCTACCAAAGAATACCATCTGTACAAGCAGTTATTATTTCTTAAAAAAAATTTACAAAATGAGACAACAGATAGCATTAATGAAACGGAAATGCAAGCACCACCTGGACAAGAGAATCAAGCAAGATCTGAAAAATCTCCAAGACGATACCAGCAGAAGCCGCGAAAAAGAAAGGCAAACGAGTTTGAAGATGAAATTATTAACATTATAAAGGAACCGGAAAACAGGCACTCGTCTTTTTTTAAGGGAATTCTACCGTCTCTGGAAAAATTGTATGAGAACAAAACACTTATTTTTCAAAGTCGTGTTCTCCAAACTTTAACAGACTTATTTCAACCGGCATATCAAGGCTACCCACCTTATAGTTCCTCCCATCAGCCTAGCAACTACCAGAGCTACACAGGCAATCAAACTCAACATTTTGCAAACCAAACACCACTGACACGCCCACATTTATCACACGAACAATCATCAAACGCAGGGGAAGATCAAATGAATTCACCTAGTGATAATTATTCTACCTATAGCGCTTTGTCGACGGAAGAAGAGTTTGATTTTACATAATATTAATTACTATTAACTGCTGATAATCACAAATTTGATTTTTCGCAAAAAAAAAAACAATTAAAATGTCAATAAATAAATTTTGTTTTACTTTACCTGATAGTCAGTCCCAGCATTACCAAAGGCATAACAGGAATTCTTCCCTTGTACGATCGTTTTTGAAGGCATGGTGATAATAAACTCAAAAGCTCTTCAAATGAAGATATGCTCATTCTAAAATAATCAAAAAATTTATCTTCTTCAGTTCTCAACGCATAGTACTTTTGAGTAAAATAGTTCCCATCAGAGTTCATAATCGTAATAAATGGATGAACCCAGAATCTTCTTTTTCTTTTATATCTATTTAACAATAACAGCAGTGCAATAATCTTTTTGCGATCCATCTTACGCTTCCTAAAAACACGTCCAGTACGGCTGACTACACTTGAAGGAATGGTCGCCCTACCAAACGGTTTGCCGCACTAAATCGTATCGCAGAAATTCGCATCGCAAGTTCCTGCGATGCGAATTCGCATCGCAGTTTTGTGTGGGAGCCCTTAGGGCCAGGCCACAACAGTGCGTTGCGGCGTCGCATCGCAAAAATCAACGACGCCGCACAACGCATCGTGGAAATTTCCGATGCGCTGCCGCAACGTACAAATCTGCGATGCGACAACGCTTTGCCGTTTAGTCGGTGTCCATACTTTGAACGACCTGCACGTGTTTTTTAAGCGATATGGCGCAGTACGATGTCGACCACCTGATATCTTTAATTTACGAACGTCCCGTCCTTTGGGACAAAACTATATCACAATTCAAAGACAAATTTTTAAAAACAGAAGCATGGAGGGAAGTGTGTACAAGTTTATATTCAAATTTTGAGGAGTTAAATAGTGTTGAAAAAACAAAACTCGGTAAGTACTTATAAACATTTATATTTTTGTTAACTGCCAACTAAGACCTCCAATGTTACTATTAAAATAATTACAAAATTCGTTTCTGATTATGTTAGCTCCTGTTCTACTTTCATGTGTTGTTTCGTGTAAAATTTGCAAAGAATCGTCAATAATCATTTCTTCAAACGTTTGTGCGCCATCTCGATTCAATACAAAGTTGTGTATTACACAGCATGCTTTTATAATGTCTATTGTGAAATCGTAAGAAACATTAATGGGTCGATGAAATATGCGCCATTTATTTGCGAGTATGCCAAAAGCGCTCTCAACATATCGTCTGGCTCGGCTCAAACGATAATTAAAAACTCGTTTTTCTATCGATAAAAACTTCCCAGAATATGGGCGCATTATATTATTTGTCAGTGGTAATCCTTCATCCGCCACGAAGACAAAAGGAATTTCTTTTTGAAAGCCAGGTAACGGTTTTGGCGGAGGTATAGATAATTGACCTTTTTTTAATAAGTCGTATAGATTTGAGTTCTGAAAAACAGTGGAGTCACATTCCTTACCATATGCACCTATATCGACATATATAAATTTGTAATTCGTATCAACAAGTGTTAATAGAACATTGGAATTATAATTTTTATAATTGAAAAATAGGGATCCACTGTGATCCGGGCTCAATATACGAATGTGTTTTCCATCTAGCGCTCCTATACAATTAGGAAAGTTGGTCTTTTTTTCATACTCTTGAGCAATTTGTTCCATCAGCTCTGTTGTAATTTTTGGTAATTCCAACCTTTTAAGAATGTTCCATACAATACGACAAACAAATTTTATTATTCCTGTTATTGTAGATTTTCCACGATAATATGTGAAATGCATATCTTTAAAAGTATTTCCCGTCGCCAGGTACCTGAAAGAAAACAAAATAAATCATTATTCGTCATATTTTTTTAGGTAACGATGTCATAAAGAAATGGAGAGGAATCAAGGATAATTTTACAAAATACGAAAAAAAATTAAACGAGCAATGTAAATCCGGAGCTGGGGCCAAAAAAATTAAACAATATCATCTATACGACCAGCTCCTATTTCTGAAAAAGAATTCTCAAAATAAAACAACATCAAGTCTTGACGATGAAGAAATAAGACCAAGCACCTCAACCCAACAAAGCCAGCAACCTGTCATGCCACGTTACCAGCCTGCATCGCGTAAAAGAAAAATTGACGAAGACGAATTTGAGAAGAATATTATAGCTGCTTTAAAAACACCTGAAAGTAGACATTTATCTTTTTTTAAAGGAATTTTGCCATCATTGGAAAAATTGAATGATAATCAAACAATAATTTTCCAAAGTCGTGTCCTACAGATATTAAGTGATTTACACCAACCATCATACTATCCCAGCCACTATCAAACTTCACAAACAACTGTTCAGACTGGCTATCAAACAGCTCAAATGTCTATGCAGAGTGGCTACCAATCAGCTCAAATGCCTATGCAGAGTGGCTACCAATCAGCTCAAATGCCTATGCAGAGTGGCTATCAAACATCCATTCAACGCAGTGCCTTCCAAAGCGGATGCGAAACATCACCGGCACCTATGCAATCGTCTCCACAAACGCCAAGGAATGATGATGTAAATGAGCCAGAACAAATTCATTTCGATGAGGAACTAACAAATTTGACGAATGACACACAATCGGAATACGAGTTTTGAATAACACTAAATTATGAAAATGATTAAACAGTATGATTATAGTAAAAATAGTTTATTTTTTTCTTACCTTACAGTTAATCCCAGCATCTCCAGAGGTTCGATGGGTTTTCTAAATATGTATTTCTTTTGTAAATGAGGCTTTATCAAACTAAGAAGTTCTCCAAAACTTACTACACTCATCCTAAAGTAATCGAAAAATTTAACCTCGTCCACTTTTAGCGCCTCATATTTCCTTTTGAAGTGGTTTCCATCTTTATTCATAATTGTCAGTAATGGGTGCACCCAGTACTTTCTTTTCTGTTTCTTTTTCTTAATACGCCTTAACGCAAGCAGAAGTAGAACACGCGCAGTGCGGTCCATGTCTCACTAGAAACTGAACTGACGGTTAGCGTCTTGTCGTACGATGTCGTATCCGATGAAATTTTTGCGTCGCGACATCGCATCGCATAGCTGTGCAATGTTATTTTTGCGATGCGACGCCGCAACGCACTGTTGTGGCCTGGCCCTTAGAACCCATCATACAATCAAAATCACAATTGTATCGTCTTTATGTCGACTACTCGGTTTCAGAAAATAAACCTGTGGCATCTAGAAAAGCATTTGAAAGCGTTTTATTTGAGGAGAATATTGGATTGTTTAAACCAAAAAAGGATGCTTGCGACCAGTGCTGTGCTCACAAAGTTGGTAATTTATCAGATGAACAGTATGCTAAACATATCGAACGAAAAGACTTAGCTAGAGCTGAAAAACATTCTGACAAAGAATTAGCACAAAAAGGAATCATACATGCATTAACAGCAGATCTTCAGGCAGTCAAACTATGTCCTTTCCTCAATGCCAGTGCACTTTATTTTAAAACTTAACTCGCCGTGCATAACTTTTCTGTGTACAATCTTGGCAATAATGGAGTCACGTGTTACTGGTTTGATGAGACAGCATGCGACTTAAAAGCCACTACTTACGCGTCTTTTTTCGTAGACTACGTAACTAAATTACTGGATAATGCTTGCAAGGATGTTGTTATATTTACAAATGGTTGTACAGCACAGAATAGAAATAATGTTGTATCGAATGCGTTGTTGCACTTGGCTATAGCTAGAAACGTAGTAATAACTCAGAAGTACTTGGAGAAAGGTCACACGCAGATGGAAGTTGATTCAGTCCACTCGGTGATTGAGAGGAAGTTGAAAAATCGGGAAATATTTTTACCCTCACAATACGCTACAATAACAAAGGAGGCCAGAAAAGTACCAAGTCCTTATGAAGTTATTACACCTGATTATACGTTTTTTAAAGACTTTGGTCTTAAAGATTACCTGATTTACGAATCAATAAGACCTGGCCGAGGAACGGGTGATCATTGTGTTATTGATATAAAAGCACTGAGATATAATCCAAATGGCACCATAGAATATAAACTCCACTTTTCAGATGATTTTGTCCCATTGCCTAGAAGACCAAGGAAGATTACGTCTTTGATTACGCCTTCACTTTATGAATCCAGGCAACCAATTTCCAAGACAAAGTATGATCACCTACAGGAGCTAAAGAATGTCATACCTAAAGACTGCCATACTTTTTATGATAATTTACCTTTCAAATAATTTTAAGTTACTATTTTGACTGTGAAATGCTGTGATTAACAGAATTTAATTAGAACTTAAGAGCAAGTACCATACAGATTATTGTTGTTATGATTATTATTTGTTTATGAAAACTGTAATTAAAAAGATTCAAGTACCGTAAAATGGGGTGACATTTGAATAGCGGGGTGTCTTTGATGATTACTTTTTTTCGTTGATTTTTTAGTAAAATCTCGGAGTCTATGGACTGCAGATTTTTTTTTTATTTTGGGTTGGCAACATTGACAGTTTTGCCATATTTCTTAAAAATGGCTGCGGTTTAAGCTGTGACGTTCCATGACAATAATGATTTAAAATTAATAGTGCGACAACTAGCAAAATAGTGTGCTGGAGAACTTCAGTGGTACAAGGGTAAGTATTATTATTGTAGTTTCAGAACTTATATTTCATAATTATACGGTTTCTTTAGAATAATATAAATCTGATAACTTCGATTGATGACGACCATTTTGTTTTCTGTGTTGAGTTTTATTTCTTGGGGTTAAATTGATTAACGGTACGAGGCGACATTGATAGTTATCAAAGTGACCCCAAGAAACAAAATTTGCGTGTATTCATACTAAAAGTACTGCTTATCAAAGTCATCCTTTTTAAAGGTAAAATGGTGCGAAACTACAAGAAGACGCCGGGTACCCGCCACTACAGGAACTATACGGATGAAACCCTCGAAGAAGCTCTGCAAAAAGTTACGGATGGAGATTTGAGCATCAACGCAGCGTCGGTAAATTATAAAATACCATTCGGTACTTTATACAATAGATATAAGGGAATGCATGGATCAACTCCTGGAGGGCAACCTGTATTTACATATGTTGAGGAAGTTGCAATTTTAAAAGCCGCCGCAACTTGTGCCGATTGGGGATTTCCACTCACCAGTTTTGACTTACGAATGTTTGCAAAATCATATTTAGAACAGCATGGAAGATATGAGGCTAAATTCACAAATAATATTCCTGGCATTGATTGGGCGATGAGTGTCTTAAAACGCCACAATAATGGATATGGTCAAAGAGTTGCCACCAATATAAAAAGAGCAAGGGCTGCAGTAGGCCGGGATTCGATCAACGCCTACTTTGATAATCTTGAAAAGGTTATAGAAAACGTACCACCGTCGAACATCTTTAATTATGACGAGTCAAATTTATCGGACGACCCGGGCAAGAAGAAGTGCATTTACAGACGCGGTGTTAAATACCCCGAAAAGGTGATGAACCACTCGAAGAGTTGTACTAGTATTATGATTTGCGGATCTGCCGATGGGACTTTACTGCCCCCATATGTAATCTACAAGAGCATGCACTTATACGATACGTGGAAAGAAAGAGGCATAGCTGGATATCCTTGCTGTCAGCAACCATGTTGCAGTCGTGGCAGCAGATATAATAGGACTGCAAGCGGGTGGATAGACGCTTCAACCTTTAGAGACTGGTTTATGAGTTGTTTCTTACCTCACGCTAATAGGCTCGAAGGCCAAAAAGTGTTAATTGGAGACAATTTGTCGTCACATTTAGATTCTGACGTATTAGAAACATGCCAATCACATAACATTAGTTTTGTATGTCTTGTGCCAAACTCTACGCATATCTGTCAACCTTTGGATGTTAGTTTTTTTCGGCCTATGAAAGCCGCTTGGAGAAAGACCCTCGAACAATGGAAGCTTAGTAACCCCAAAGCTTCAGCTGTACCAAAGGACGTTTTCCCACGACTTCTGAGAGAAAACTTAACAGAAATGGACAAAGTTCGAACTCCTGGTGACGCCAATGAAAAGTTCACATCTGCTATTAGAAGAAATTTGATCAGTGGTTTCAATGCAACGGGAATTTATCCTTTGAATAGAGCAAAAGTTTTAAACAAAATCCCTGCGTCTCAAAACGATGCAGACGTAACTGCGGCTGTGAGGGATTCATTGACCGATTTTTTGAAAGAACAACGTTTTGGCAAAGATTCTGAACCAACACGTAAAAAAAAAACGACTAGCCGTTGAGCCAGGAAAGAGCATTTCAACTATCGCCTTCGACATCCACTGCCGAGGCTGAACCTTTGACATTTTCACCCATTAATGAACCTGATATCGGCGAAATTATTTTGGAAGATAGCATAAGCCAGCGATATTTGCGCCAAAGCGTTCTAGATAACGACGATGATGCAACAGACTGCGAGTCGGTTGCAGATGACCAAAGAACACAAAAGGAAAATGTTAGGCAAGGTCCAGAAACTGGTGAATTTATTTTGGCAAAATTCAACTCAGCCAAAGGAAAAAAAACTTATCAGTATGTTTGCATGGTTGAAGAAAATGTCGGAGACAAACTCGTTGTTCTAGGATTCAAATCTCACAAGAAAAATAAAACTATATTTCATGCAGTAGAGAATGATGTCTCCATTATAGATCAGTCTGATGTCATAGCTTATCTTCCCAAACCTAAACAGGAAAGTGACTTATACATATTCCCACAAAATATAAATGTAAAAGAGCTGTAAGCTATAATTTCTTATTTTCTTGTATTAAAATTAAGTAAAATGTTGATCTCAATGTTTAAATTAAAAGACTGTACGTGATACTTATCGTAGTTAAATATAATTTTAGAGTTTATTACTACTTTAGGAGTACACGTTGATTTTGACGATTTTTCTAGTAATTTTTGTAAGCACTAAAGTGCAATAATAAAGCAGAAGGCTGATTATTCGTAAGGAATCTGTTGTTTTGTTAGAAGGCTGATTATTTGTAAGGAATCTGTTGTTTTGTTACTAAGATTTTGTGTTTAATTCACTACATTTTGTCTATTTCATAAAACGATATTTGATTATACTACAAAACGTGTTTTTTTACCATAATATAGCTCTAAAATCAATTCTCAATGTTACCCCTGTTATCAAACACACCCCGGTGAACTTTGGAGTGTTTTAATTCAAAAACTAATGAGTGAACAATTTTTTTAATTTTTGTTTTTATTTCCTGTTAGGGGCTACTTTCTTATTACATACAAAAAACGGGGGCAATTAAAGCGACCCCATATCAAGTATAAAGATGACAAGCCACTTAATGTTTTTTTTCTCGGAACCTACAGGGCGTAAAAAAAAAAACCATGAGTCGCCATTACAGTATTTTTTTATAAATAACTGAAGAAGTTACAGTCAGTTTTATTTCAAAATTAATCAATGTAACCCCATTTTATGGTACCTGACGCAAGATTTTGTGAAGAAAGTTTTGTGATTATTATGGAAGAACCTAGGAGAAGGTTTATTTTTGTTATTCCAAGTTTTTTATTCTTATATTTTTTTTTTCTTTTCTTCATTAGGTATGTATGTATGTACCTACCTATGCATGATGTTTAAGTAATAATAAATACTTATTATTTTTTAGTTTTAGATGATTATTTTGATCTCTTGTATAAGAAGTCTGAACTCTTGTAATACGATCTCTATTAAAAATTATGAATAAGTATATCCTTACAAAAGGAATATCCTTTTGTAAACTGATTTCGATAATAAATATTTTTGTTAGATTATATTGTTTTAGATTTGATTTTTCTAGTAATAAATACAACCCTTAACTAAAATGTTTTATTTCAAAACCGCGTACCTTTAATAAAAGTCTACTTATTTTTGTAATTAGTTCAAACAAAACCGCGTAAGTGACTTTGTACAAAATCTAAGCCAACTACGAGTAAACTTACGTTATTTTCCAATAAAGAAAGTTGTAAAGAACTAGCTGTTAAGTTCAGTCGGTAATAGGAATTGAAATCGCTGAGATATTAAGTTTTTTCTTCCTCCTGTAAAATCATCAAAAAGCAAATACGCGGTCTTTACAAGTTGCTCTTACGCGGATTCGCACGCGCAGCGACGATACGCTATGATATCTATCTATACGCGTTGATTTTGGTGCCGTGCAGTCCTGACCTGACGTTCGTGACCAAGACGACATAACAAAAACATATCGCACCCTCTCGCACGATTCGCAGCGTTCAACTTCTAGTAGTCCAAAATCCAAACAGTCTAACTTGATGTGTAGCCGTGTGTACATAGTGGAACTGTTGGAACGGTTGAAATATAATTCTACTCAAAAAAGTACAAATTCACAACCACAACCGAGTGCATCGGACGCAATTGCCACCAGTGACAATGATGACGAGGATTTGACAATCGCACAACAGTTAGACAAAGAAATAAACAAAGTGACTGTATATAAACCAATTTCAACAGTAAACACAGATCTCCACTCCATGATTACGGTAGAAATGTGCATTTACGACAGCGCTGGCGGCGGTCGCGAAGTTTTTTTGACTGCAGCGTATAATTATTTGCTTTCGATAACGCCTACAAGTGTAGAAGCCGAGCGAACCTTCTCATCCGCCGGATATTTTTGTAATAAACTAAGAAGTTCCCTGGGTGACAAAACTTTAAATGCCTTGTCATTTATGAGATCACATTTTCAAGAAGAAAGATTATATTCGGGACGAAAAAAAATGGTTTGACTTAACTGATGTAAACGCTCACGGTGACCCATTTCAAAAACATTTCGCTTGCACTCAGAACCGTAGCTTACTCCGCCCATTACGATGTTGACCAATGAGATGCAAGCCAATTTTGGAACAAAAGACCCTTTTTTATAAACTTTTATTAGACAAAATACCCTTTTTAAAATCTAAGGACTGTTATAGTTGCTTTCAGAACCAGTCGGTAACTCGCAACTTACACATCACTTGCGTACTGAGATCTGTTTAATTTTCGTTTAATAAAAGCCATGAGTTCACATCGCAACCTCAGTACTTTTGAACGCTCCAAAATAATCCACCTACGTGATGAAGGTGCGCGAATGTGCGAAATAGCTGAGTGTGTCGCCCTCGTGTCATGACCCACGAGCGCACGGCGCAGATGGTGGCCACCTACGAACAGGAACCTTTTACGCCGACAAGAAAGTTTGCGATGGAATACGAGTGCAGTTTAGAGACAGTTAGAAGACATTTAAAGAAGGCAGGAATCCAACATAGAAAACCGGCTAGAAAAATTATATTAAGCGATGCTCACAAAACAGCTCGAGTCCGTTTCGCTCGTGATTACAGGGATTTCGATTTTTCACACGCCATTTTTTGTGACGAAAAGACTTTTAAATCAAGTCAAATAGGTCGTCGCCATTTATGGCGTGTGAACAATACGCGATATGAGCCAAGGAATGTAGTCCCAAACAATGAGTCCGGCAGAGTGGTGGTCAACATGTGGGCTTGGATGAGCGCCGCAGGCCCCGGCGAACTGGTTTATATCCCGGAACGGTCAAACGGTGCAAATTATTTAGATTTGCTGCAAAATACAATGTTGCCGACAGTGAGAGTGGTGTATCCGGAAGAAGAAGTCCGGGACATTGTTTTTATACAAGACAATTGTCCGATACATCGCTGTCGCTTGGTTAGCAGTTGGATCGAGCAGCAACCTAATTTGCGAGCGCTTCCGTGGCCGTCTCGATCTCCGGACCTTAACCCAATAGAAAATTTATGGGCAATAATGGTCCAGAGATGGGACACAAGAGCTGAAAGAACAAAATTAGCTCTTGTGACACATGTTGACGAGGTTTGGGACTCATTACGAGGGTCAAATCTTTGCGAGATCCTTGTGAAATCGATGCGAACGAGATTAGACGCTGTTATCGATTCAGGCGGGGCGCTTACAAAATACTGATAGTTTTAAGTAGGTAAGAGTTAGCTAGTCATAGGCCCAGCGCACACCGCTGGAAGCGCGGCGGAGCGCATTTGAAGACACCAATTTAATATAAACCTTAACTACCTTGGCATACGGTCTAAAAAAGCATTCGCGTGCTTGCTCTTGTAGTAGCTTGAAGGCGCTCGAGTGCCGCATGCGAATTTATTCTTTTGTAGACTGAATGTCAAGGTAGTTAAGCCTGAAGCCGAAGCGGTGCACCAGAAGAGATCCAGCACCATGGGCAGCATGTCATCGTCATCCGTGACAACAGACGGCTCCCAGACCAGCTCCAGCTCCCAGAGGTCCGAAGCGGTGCACCAGAAGAGATCCAGCACCATGGGCAGCATGTCATCGTCATCCGTGACAACAGACGGCTCCCAGACCAGCTCCAGCTCCCAGAGGTCCGCCAGGATATCGCCAGCAGCGCCGCCACCATCTCCAGCGTCAGAGGCGCAGCAGCCATGTGCCTGCAGAGCCTGTGAAGGCGGGCACATAGTTAATTATTTTATATCATAATGTGTTTAGTTCTAATGTAGTACTTAGTTCTTTTTAAGTTTTATTTTTATTTATTTTTTAAGTATACATTTTTAAAAATGCTTTTATGTCGTTTCATTATTAGAGAAGCGTTCAGATGGGGATTTTTTCGGAATTTTTTCCGAATACCGTTAACGGTATTCGGAAAAAATTCCCACAATAACAACGGAATAAGGTGCAATTCCGTTGTCATTACTCCGTTTGATAAAATACCGTTCACGGTAACAAACAATACGCCTAAAAGCAACATCTGGCAGCCGTAAAAATAATGTGTTTTGAATTTTCAATTAATCCTTTTTGCAATTTAATAGACAAAGAAACACTAAAAATTACTTTGTATTGTCTTTAACAAAAGATAGTAATCAAAGTGAAAAGGTATACAAACTTACCCTTGTTAAACGCTGTCACAAATAAGACACTCATCTGGCGGATAGTGGTCGTAGAGGCATCGACCGCAGACGCACCAAACATAATTTGTGGCCAAATATGTGGCCACTATTGCTCTGTTATGGCAATTTATTATGAAATGGTTGGTGGTTGGGTTCGGTGCAACTACGCGCCCACAGTGGTAGCACAAGCTCTCCTCAGTCCTCACAAAATGGGTTACACCCGGCCACGGCCACACTGCTTCTTCAGCAACTATTAACCCTTTATAAGGCACAGGTAATATTTTTCCCACCAACTTTTTCCAATATTTTTGGCTTAGATTGTAAAGGTACGGTTTTTATTCGTATGGCAATATTTCAATTGACTTTGAATTCAATATTTTTATCTATGGTGATGACAGGTCGCCATACTTTTTTTTCTTCGGTTGACGTTCTCAATGTGAAAAACTGGTGAATTTTTGTACAACAAGATAAATCTTTATAAATCTTCATTTTCTGCGATTCAAAAACGGTAAGATGTTATTATTTCTAAAGAAAAATGTTTATTCAATTAAAATTTAGGCATATTTTCAACTTGGGAATTTGCATAATTTGATTATATGGGTTGGTTGTGGTGGGAAAAATATTCCCTTTGCCTTGGCACATGTAAATGTTATTTTTTTGTTTCTTGTAGATTTGTTCGAAAATGAGTAGAAAGATACTACAAGATTTGGATATAATCAACGAATTAAATGAGCTTTATGGTTTACCCGACGATCCCGAAGTGTCAGATGACAATTTAGAATCTGATGAAGAGACTATCCAAATAAGTACCGCAAAACTTCAAAGGATCTTAGAAAACTTTGATGAGCCTAACGATGGACCTTTACCACCTACACCCGATCCACCTAACAGCCCAGCATCCCTTGAAATTCAACCCTCTGTTGAATGTCAACCTAAACCATCAGTCGAAAGTGATCGCCCTAGACGAGTAGCAAGAGCCCTTGATTTACCTAGTTCCTCTAGTACGCAGCAGACTTCAAGGACAAGACCAGAATTACCAGTAGATAATACTCATCCAAATAGCCCAGCATCCTTTGAATTTCAACCTTCTATTCAAAATAATCGCCCTACACGAGTAACAAGATCCCAAGATTTACCCAGTTCTACTAGTACGCAGCAGACTACTTCAAGATCAGCATCTCCAGTAGATAATACCCATTCAGATTCAGAAACTGACGATTCAGATGGCGAAGAGGAAACATGGAAAAAGACTAAGTGGACCACCTTTCGACCGGACCCTAGCGTTTACGATGAAATTCCATTGCAGCCCGAAAATATGTTTAGCAGCCGTATTAGACCTGTGACTTTGTTTGAAAAATATTTTACTGATGAGGTATATGATTTGATAATATATCAAACAAACTTATATGCTGAACACAAGAATGATGCAAATTGGACAAAATTAGATAAAAAGGAACTGAAGGCTTTCTTGGCTATTTTTATAATAATGGGGTACAACATCCTGCCTTCGATGGACCTTTACTGGTCTACAGACCCTGGATTCCGAGTAGACGAAATCGCAGGCATTATGACTATAAAACGTTTCAAGAAAATATTGCAACATTTACATCTAAACGATAACACCCAACATCCCGAAAGGTCAAGTGAGAACTATGACAAACTTTACAAAGTTCGCCCGTTATTGGATCTTATAAATCACGCTTGTCAAAAGAATGCCAAAGATTCCTCATCTCAAAGTATTGATGAATCTATGATTTTGTTCAAAGGGCGGTCTTCGATGAAGCAGTATATGCCCCTCAAGCCCATCAAAAGGGGTTACAAAGTATGGTGCCGATGCGATAGTAATACTGGCTACTTATACGAATTTTACATCTACACTGGAAAATTAGAAGTGGGTACAGAAGAAGGATTAGGATTCAAAGTTGTGAAGATGTTGACAGAGAAACTGATAGATAAAGCATTGGAGGAATTTCATGTCATTGTGACATTTGATAATTTCTTTTGTGACTACAGTATAATGCAATATCTTTATGAGAATGGCATCTTTGCTACAGGAACCGTACGAAGGCACAGAAAAGACCTGCCCAAACTTGTAAAAACTAACCCGAAGCTTCAAAAAGGGCAGTACAAATGGAGAGTCAAGGGCAATGTATCTTGCCTGATTTGGAAAGATACTAAAGATGTCCTTCTGATGAGTAATGCATTCCATCCCAAGTCTGGCAAAACGACTATTTTACGGACTCAAAAAGATGGCACCAAGACAGCAATTGACTGCCCTTTAGCCATAAAGGAGTACACGAAAAGAATGGGAGGGGTAGATCGCTTCGACCAGCTAAAAGGTACCTACTCAGTTGGCAGACGGAGTAAGAGATGGTGGGTCCGCATTTTCTACTTTCTTTTAGATACAAGTATAACTAATGCATACTTGTTGTATTGCCAAAACAGAAATGTGACAAAACTCTCCACTCTTGAATTCCGAGTATCTGTTGCTAGAGGACTGGTCAGTGGATTCTCGAACAGAAAACGACGTTCTGGTCTGGTAAATTACGTCTCCAGAAAGAAATCTTGTTTATCGGAGAACCGTCAAAAGTCCTTACACGTTATTGCCGAAGAAATTCGCTACACCAACGTTGGGGACCATATGCCGGTGGAATTGCCGAGCTACAAGCGCTGCAGAATGTGCAGCACTAAAGAAAAGGACAAACGTTCCAAAATAATGTGCTCAAAGTGTGGAGTTGCCCTTTGCATATTACCATGCTTTACTGCGTTTCACAAGGAATAAGTAATACAACATCAATCCGCTTCAATCAGACTTGGTGCCTATGACACCTATCACCTATCACCTACGTATCACGGGCAGAGGGAAGTGACTTCCCACCATGTTTTTTTTTTTTTAATTTCATTTTTTTTTTCATTTTCTGAAAAAGCATAATAAAACTAATGTAAAACCATAATTACTTTTATTTTTCCGCCCCTAGATGCTTATGCCTTATAAAGGGTTAAGTTTAGGTCATTTTTGGTTAAAACTTTGTCGACATCTACTACGACAACCATTTTTCAGTTAGGCAACAGCACAACAACGCGAACTAAAGGGAACTGACGATATGCTGTTCAGGAGAAGTTAATCTTTTTTAATTTGAAGTATTATTTTTGCAGTGACGCCCTTAGGACATTGCCATTTTTTTTACGACGCACCCCCCCAAACCAGCCTCGAAAAATACTTAACAATTTTAATACCTACTAGCCTAGTAATAGAAAAACTCTTTTGGAACATGTTTATTAGAAAATAAGAACAATATCAAAACATGCATAAAATATAAATATATTTATGTAACTGGCTGGCTATTTTAAAAAATGTCCAATTAAGGATCCAGATTGGAAATTGGTACTCTCATTTCCTTTTCTGCGTCTATTTTTTGACCTGTACGACAACTGTAGAAAAGCCTGTTTCGCACAAGTACGAAGTTGTAAATGGTAATAAAACCTTTAATGCAGCATTGCTGATAGAGCGATATTTATGAGAAATTAGGCTCCAAAATACAATTAGTATGGCGTCGTCGTATTGAAGCTTGAGGCTGGAATCACGGAATCACAGTACAGTAAATATATTAGTTATTCTTCTTTCTCTGTTGTTGTGATAGTGTGGGTTACTAGAAAGGGTCCCAGTCATATTGTTCCAGATTATCGCGAAAATATCTTTTAATTTTGGAAAATAATAATAATGAATACTATCAAAACTCTTTATTAAATAAAGTAAACAAAAAAGTTACATTTAGGAATGTTTTTATTACACGCATAAATTAAATTACTGTAAAATTAGTGTGACTTCTGTTGCTACAGGTTAGATGACAAATAATTTATATTAGGGTTGTAAGATGTTACTTTTAGCAAAATGCTTTTAAAAAAACACGGTTCTGTTTTACTGCTTTACTATTGGCGGACTAAACCAAGGCCGCAGCAGGTAGCCGCCAGACACTGCACGCAAAATGCAGTCTTAAGAGGGGTCACCGTGAGCGTTGCAGATAGTACGATGATAAGTTCTTGAATAAATATTTTTTTGTTTAAATATTGTGTTTATTTTGATCATTCTTTGAATTTGAGATAGTAAAAGATAATTGTAAAAATTGTAGATACTCATCTACAATATTTCCAAAAATTCATAATCTATTTAAAAAAAAAATAGGAAAAATTACGTAATTACGGAATTGGAGAGAAAAGTTGCATAATTAGTTACGTAATTGACATTTCCGTAATTTTGGAAGCCCTAGTTCGCACCTCTCGAGGTCCAGCTCGCATGTGCAGAAATGTTTTTGATCCTGTGCAAATATTTAACTTATTAATTACTGATGAAATTATATCTGAAATTGTGAAATGGCCTAATGTTGTAATGATCTCTTAACGCCAAAGGATAGGAAAAATTACAACGACTCATAGAGATGTTACTGATTTAGAAATTCGTGAATTTATTGGGTTATTGACTTTGACTGCAGTCATGAAGGATAATCATCTTTCCACAGACGAGCTTTTTGATCCTACCTTTTCTGGTATACGATACGTATCAGTTATGAGCAAAGAAAGGTTTGAGTTCATAGTCAATGCCTTAGGATAGATGATAAGACGTTGAGATCAACTCTCCGACCAAATTATGCCTTTGTACCAGCTAGAAATATTTGGGAGCTGTTTATAAAACAATTAATTAATTATATTCCTGGATGAGGTGACAATAGATGAACAGTTACTCGGTTTTAGAGGTAGATGACCGTTTCGGATTTATATAAGTACCGAACAAGCCCGATAAATACGGGATCAAGTTTCCGATGATGTGTGATGCAACTTCCATACATGGTTGATGCTGATCCATATATAGGCAGGAGTACAAATACTAACGGTGTACCACTCAGTGAATTTTATGTGAAGAAATTGTCACAGACTATTCATGGATCAAACAGAAATGTAACCTGTGACAATTGGTTTACCTCCATACCGTTAGCCAAAAGTTTACTTCAACAACCTTATAATTTGACTCTAGTAGGCACTGTACGATCAAATAAACGAGAGATCTCTGAACAATTGAAGAACTCGAGATCTCGTCCTGTTGGCATCTTTATGTTTTGTTTTGATGGCCCCCTGACACTTGTATTGTATAAGCCAAAACCTGCAAAAACGGTATATATTTAATCCTCTTGCGATGAAAATGCAGTAATAAATGATTCAAGTGGTAAACCTGATATGATTCTATTCTACAATCAAACGAAAGGCGGAGTAGACTCGTTTGACCAAATGTGCTCCCCAATGTTGTGCAGTCACAAGACTAATAGATGGCCGATGGCTGTATTTTATGGTATCCTAAACATGGCTTTTGTTAATTCTGCTATAATATATGGGCATAACATGATAAGGGATAATAGAAAACCGTTGAATAGAAGAAAATTCATGAAGCAACTCAGTACAGATTTGGTCACGCCTTGGATGAAGAAGAGACTAGAAGCTCCGACGTCGAAAAGATCTTTGTGAGAAAGTATAAACTAATTCTCGTAAAACCTACAATTTTAATAATAAAAATCAAGAAGAACCTGAGCCAAAAAAACGTAAATACTGCGCTTTTTGTTCCTATAAAAAAAGGAACATGTCCAAATTGGTTCGTTATAAATGTAAAAAATCTGTGTGCGGCAAGAACAAGGTTGATATTTGTGTAGACTGCTCTTAAAGTTTACCTAGTCTATTGAAGTCTGATTAGTTTTAATATTTGCTCTAAGAATAACTAATTAGCGTTCAAAAAAGAAAATTTTCTATGAAAAAATAATATGTTTCTGTTGATTTTGAAGAAATTGATTTTTTTGTTCCAATTTATTCACCTAGTTTTATTTTTGTAATAAATAACTGTGATTATAGTAATTATTCATAACAGTGTTGTCTTATTTTTAGCTTATATACCAAATTTAAATTTCGACTACAAAAAAAAACAAAATAAGGCTATTTTTATATAAAAAATGTGTATTATATGTGTACGCCTCTGAGACGTATGTTACGGCTTTGTGTACTTCTGAAATAGATTAGGCTTCTAGGGTTAAAATCCTCCAGCAATGCACATTTAACAACATTTTTAAACAACAAGTAGCAAAATCGTTCAGTCATTCTCAATTGATGAGCTAGCCGACAAACCATATTTCATTTTTTTATTGATATAGATTGGAGGAGATCCATGTACCACTTAAGATTTTTTTGAAAGAGCCTGGTTGGTATTGGAGTCATAGGGCTCACTCCGGATGCGAGTATAGAACAGAGGCAGGTACTGGCACCCAAGTACCACATGGTTCTGCAATCTGGATTTATGCTTGGAGAGTCAATTTGCAACATAAACTTTTAAAAAACAAAACCTTTAACACACAAAACCTTTCAAGAGCACAATCTTTAGCCTACCAAGAATTTCACAATAGACACCTTCCACGACACTGAATGTTGGGACTATCTTTTAAAACTTCAATATATTTTTCCTTCATTGGATGTAATTTCTACCTTCTGACCACAGACACTTGATGCCAAAACGTTTTTATCTTTTCGACTTGTTGAAGCAGACATTTTGGTAACAAAATTCTAGAAACCAGACAACAAGCCACCTGAAGAATAATCTATCAAATGCAACAAATTTCGTTTGCAACTTAATCTTTGTTCGTTAGAGAATTTGTTTTGTTTCAAAGAACCGTAGAAGAATTTATGTTTACTTTGATTAGCATTGAATTTATACACGTTTTCAATAAATGCCACAAGCTGAACAGAACAGCGGACGAACACAGCTAATAAACGCATTTAGTTTGATATAATCATAAACTGTAGGTTTAATAATCTATTAAAAGAACCGAGCTTGACAAGAGAAAGTTTCAACCAGGCCCAAAACCAACGTGGAAATAATGTAACACAATCAAAATCCAAGAAATGCGACTAAGCAACTTACAAGTCGCCATTATTTTATGACCAAGTGGTTTCGTCAACGGACTCGATCGGATCGATGAGAAAAGTTACCAAAACATATAAAATAGGGAGCAGGTCACACCATACTGAGGTCCCAAATCACAATTGCAATGCATAAAGCCATGAATGCAGACTGCAGAGAAGAAAAATAAAACCTTGTAACAAGAATAAGTACTATAAGTTTAGGTAGATACACGTTAAAGTGAAACTGTGAAACTGTGCGCCTGTCTCGCTCGCAATATTACCACAGACTACAATATAATATAGGGTATATTACTTTACTCTGCTTTACTCTTTGGTTGTGCGCACAGAATATATATACCCTTTTTTTTTTTTTTTTTTTTTTTTCAGGATGGGAAATCATCAAATGACTCCTCCCGCTCTGGGTGGAGCAGAAGGGAGTGTCAGACTCTTACTGACTAAAACCCACCCGTGTTCCTTCCTTAGCCCTTTACGTACCAGGGCAGCGGTAACCCTTTCGGACGATCCCGCTACCCCGGCAGGCTTCGGCCCTGTCGGGCCCCGTCAACTACGCTGACATCTCTTTGAGGCGCGCGTGGAACACATACACGCCGTCCGGCACGGGCCTGGTCCTGATCGGACGGAGAGCTACCCATTGCTCTCCGCCCGCAGGCCCGCGCCTACGGTGGCCGGGAGTCGTCACGCGGCTCCCGACGCCCGGAGCGTCTCCCTCGGCGGCTGAGGCGTGAGGATCTTTCCCTCGCCCATCCCGCCACCTCCTTCGCTAGCATGACTGCTTCGCAGAAGGAGGTGACCGCCTCCCACTCCCTCTCGCCCCGGACCATGGCTTGCACCAGGGCCGGGATATATATATACCCTAATGCCGCATTTACACACATTCGTGCGAATCGCGAGGCGAATGGTGGCGAGGCGATTATAGAACACGCATGTGTAAACAGTGCGCTCGCTATTCGCCTCGAGATTCGGGCGATCGCGTTGGGAGCGATTTTTCGGACGCGAATCAAAAGGCACGAATGGCGAACAAGAGCTTACTGTTTACACATTCGCCTGCATTCAGTTGACAGCTAGCGCCCGACCCAACAGGACGTGTAGACAAAATACTACAATAAACTAGTACAATTATATAATTTTTTTTAATACTACAACAATGATTATAATTGAATATCTTTATTGATTGTTTTTCTTTATATTTGTCAAAAGGAAGCTCTCATTTGGAACCCAAAACATCGCAATCATAAAAATAGACAAAAGACAAACGATGCATGGAACCGTATATCAACTAGT
Organism: Apamea epomidion; assembly: GCA_947507525.1. NCBI lineage: Eukaryota > Metazoa > Arthropoda > Insecta > Lepidoptera > Noctuidae > Apamea > Apamea epomidion. The sequence continues at coordinate 1,850,994 of OX382239.1, forward strand.
ATGGGATAGGCTATCTTCCTAAAAAATTCTAATTAGTCCGTCAGTTAGATTAGCAGAAAATATTGAACCCGTATTTTTTCTTTTGTAATAAAAAATGATGAAGATATCGCCCGTTAAAGTTCCGCGTGACGTCACTTGCTTGCGACACTTTTGCAAGCAAGTGACGTCGCGACCCCCCACTCCCAAATTTTGACGCGCTTTATCTTTGTCATTTTTTGTTTGATTGACATAAGAAAAAATACGTGTCCATTATTTTTCTATAATCTAACTGACGGACTAAATGTAATTATTATTTTTTAACCCAGGCAAATACCTTATTGCCAGTAAGCAACTTAAAAATAAAGAAGAATTGAATTAGATGTAGCGCGCATGCTGCAATTATTTTCACGGCATCCATGTTCGTGCGCGAATGTCAAAATAATTCACTGCGAATGTGTGAACAGTAGTTCACGACAGCACTCGTATATGAATGTTTCGTCGAATGTTCCGTCGAATGACGAGGCGAATGGCGAACACGAATGTGTAAGTTTGTGCGGTATTACGGGTGTGTGAGAAGTGAGATGAGATAGAAGTCGAATGACATCATAGGGTAGGCAGTAGAAATATTTGTATCATTGTGTCCATACACAATGATACAAATTATTATAAAATATTTAAAATATTTCTACTCAATCAATGTCATGTCATGTCTTCAATATCAATTTCATACCATTATGACATTGATATTAAAGGTATTCACAATTTTTTTATGTTTTGAAATACAGCCCTTTAAGATACAAAAAATTGTGATTGGATTACTAGTCCTTATTACACATAAATAATTATAGTGGAGACCGTAAACCCGCAATTAACGCATTTATGAAGTAAATAATAAAATTAAATAAATTAAAAATAATATAAGTTTAATTTGTACTCTTAAAAGATCGTTGGTAAAGAAACGTAATTGAATGTAAGTGACGCTAACGTTTGACTGACAGGACAGCTATCATTATTAGTTCTCATCGTAATTCACTGTAGTTATGTACTCATAGTCGAGTGTCTACGGCGGCCATTACATGCTAAATCTGACTAGTGCTAAATTTTTAGGAATAACTATTGCTATTAAATTGACTTGGAACACTCATACTGACATAATTTGTAAACGACTAAGTAAATCTGCGTATGCACTATTCCAACTTTCAAAAAAGGTTAATATTGAGACATTGCTAGTAGCATATCATGGACTTGTAGCTTCTGTTTTACGATACGGTATTATTTTCTGGGGGCAGTCGGCTAATAGGGAGGTTGTATTTAGGATGCAGAAACGCTGTTTGAGGTCTATGTGTGGTCTAAAAACGACAGATAGCTGTATTCCGTATTTCAAAAAACTAAAAATATTAACACTGCCTGCAATGTATATAATAGAAACTGCATGGTTTGTAAAAAAAAACCCGCATTTATTTGTCAGCATATCGGCAGTCAGAAGAAATCCATTGCGTAGGTCCTCAATATTGTAACAAACTATGTAACGTTAAATGTAAAACAGCCTTAATGCGTAAAAGCCTTTTCTGCAACGCTCCAAAAATTTATAATAAAATACCGGATGCTATTAAAAATATGCCATTAATAAAATTCAAAAAGGCACTTAATAGTTTGCTTAGTGACAAATGTTACTACACACTGGATGAATTTTTCAATGATGGCTCAATATAATGCTGATTCTATGTTACAGGGAAAAAAAAAAATTAAATGATGAATTAATTTGGAGTCGAAATTTATTATTAATATTGACATTTAATATTTTTACATTTTCACTTATTCTGACTTTATTTTATCAGATTTTATTTAATTTTTTGACATTTATAACTAAATAATTCCTCATTTAAATCTGACATCACTGAATTATTTAAATAATATTATGTAATTGTTATAGTTTATTTTGAAATTTTAATTATGCATGATTTTCAGACAGATCAGATCTTTTTTTTATTTTGATTTTTAAATTTGTAATATTGAGCTAAATGCACACCATATCGGGCCCAAGCCAAGTCAATGTAGCGTCTGTGGTGTTCTTTTTTTTAAGAAGAATTAATGTTATGAGAAGTGATTTCATTTTTATTTAATTTCATTATTATTACTTGTTGCTACTAACCTCAAAATTTGTGTCTAGACGTGATACTATGAAATCGTCAGCGAGTCACCATCGACTAAATTCATTGCGTGTGTATCTTGCAAGACAAAATAAAATTCTAGCTAGTTGCTGCTATCCATGGGTAGCATATTCCAATTCCAAGGGTAGTAGCACTGTGGACAAGAAAATTATTTTTGACATTGACAAGAGGGAATTTCCGATAGAAAAATAAAATAAAAACTTTTCGCGCTCGAGTGACGTTGACAGGCAGGCGCGTTAGTAGACATTTGATTTAATTACTAAAGAAAAAAGATGGTGCGTTAGTTCCCATGTTGACCACGCGCTAAAAGACCTTTGTAAAAAAAATCTAGCTAAAAATAATTTTCTTGTCCACGTTGCCCATGGAATTAATAAGTAACCGTTGTACCTACTAATTCTATGGGTAGTAGCAACGTCAATCGAGCCTCCCTCTTCGCAATGATAATCATAGGCGCTCAAAAATGATTGTAGACCTATCGTGAATTCAGTACCTAGTACACGGTCAGTACAGTCACGGTCAGCGAAAGTCAAGCCGGCACGTCACGCACAGCACGCCAGTCGCCAAAGACTACAATCAGACAATTCAGACAATATGTTGCCAGTCGCCAAGTAGTGGTCTGTGGGCAGGGTATAAATATTATGTTCTGTAAAAGGTTACATGCTCTGTGTATTCTGTGTTTGTGTTGTGGGTCTGTGGTTTGGTTTGTGGTGTCAACTGATAATAAAGTTGCAGAAGAAATCTAATAAATAATCAGGATTTATGGCATTATGGGAGATGTGGTTCGTTATCAATGCAATTTTGTTAGTAATTAAAAACGGTTTGAAAGCTGTAACGGGTACGAGTATTACGACAGTGGCAAAAAAAAAAAGATTTTCAAGTAGTAGGTACGGTATTTCAATGTAGATCGCGTAGATCTTTGTAGCATGTTCTGAATTGGTCCAAAATGTTGTTGAATCATTGTCGTTGTCGAAGAAACAGGAAATGACTGTCGTTTCTTGCCAAAAAATGTTGACTTTTTCTGGTAATATTGTTGAATAACAATACATTGGATCGATTTGTTTGATTTTCATGGAAGAGACTTTCATTCAAGACAGTTTAGCAAAGAAAATCATCTTCATGATGCTACTATGAAAATTAATCATCCCATGATCCCAGCCCACTAAAAAGGTACACTCCGCGACATACTACCTGCTTATTATCCTTCCAGCTAACAGAGGAAATGTCAACTCCATCAAAATGTGTAGAATACCGTATGCGACCCTCTCGACCTGTCTTTTCATAATATCCTGCTTTGAGGGTAGTGCAATTTTTACCCAGGCGGTTCCTTTGTACAGTTCCTACACATAGTATGCCTTGCTTGGCGAATTAGTACATCAAGGGTAACGAAGTATAGACATTATCATGGTATATTGTATAAATGACATGTCGGGGAATTATTCTTGCAAGTTTTATTATGGTCTATGAAACAACTCCTATTCCATTATAATTATATCCTTCTATCTGTGTTGCTGGGCCTGATGTCGCCATCAGGCCCAGCGCTGTTGCTGGCTACATTAGGCTAATTAGCTGTGAAATAGGGGCGACCCTATTTCACAGCTAATTAGCCTAATGTAGCCGAATTTCAGTCAGCGATAGCCTTAAAAGTAGCCCAAAAATCGCTATGAATAAAATAAAAAATTATTTTATATCCATTTATTTATATTACCTACAAAACAAAAACACTATAAACTTATAAGTACAATATCACTCAGCTTTGTCAGCTGCTAGCAATACTAAGGCATCTAGAAGACTTTCACCGTCAGTATCTTCAGTGTTAGATGTTGAAGCTGCTGTGCTAGTACTGGCACAAGCTCCACTGGATATGTACATTTTTCTGCCAGCATGTAAACTAACCATGTGATCGCTTGGTTGAAAGCCGTTGCAGCAGATACTTCTTACATTCATATGAGTACGAATTCTAAGAATGGCGATCAGCAAGTTGCAAGTTGTTGGGAAGTTGCATTCTGTTCCTTAATTTTGTCTTTACCGTATCCATGACACTGAAAATTCTTTCAACGACGTCATTGCTCAAAGGTAATGAAAGACAACGTAAGGAAAACTCCGCTAAGTCTTTGAACATGAGGTTCCCTCCATCATTCTGCATTTTCAATACCTGTACCCAAAAATGTACAATGTCATTGGGAGAAGCTGTACCGATTATTTCCTCGATGCGCATCGTATTTAGTACACACCATTGGTTCATAATAGCTTCCCGGTCAATATTAGGTTCACCTCACTGCCATGGAATATCTTCAATATTGGGTCTGCTGGTTGAGAGGCACACGTGGCCTGGTGACAAGAATTCAATTTTCTCCACCACTGACACATTAAGTGGTAGCCTGTCATCTAATTCCTTTATCAAGCGCACGAGGAAAGCAGTGCATCGCTGTTTGACTTCTTTGGCTTTGTTGGCAGAAACAGTCTTTTTAAAAGGTAAATCATTGAACTTTTCTCCAAAATCGATTGAGTCTAGTGGAAGCAACGAATTTTCAAAGGATGCATCGACTTTTAATGCTAATGCTCACTTAAGAGCTGCTATATATGCTTCATGAAGCATAGATAATAATAATAGGTAATAGGTACAGCGGGCTGGTGTCCGCAACTCCACGACACGTATTTTGCGTAAGGGTGGGAAAATCGATTATTCGATCCACCCCAGCTCCTCAAGGAAGGCCAGCAACGCCTTGATGTTACTGACCGTTTCTCGTAGGGTACCTGGGTTACCGAAGTACTTTGCCCTGTACGTGGCGACCACCGGGCAGTTTAGCAGCACGTGCGCCGCTGTCTCGTCCTCCTCCATGCAGGCCCTGCACAGCGGACTGTCTGTTACTCCTATGACAGAGGTGTTTGTTGAATGACCCATGGCCAGTTAATGCTGCAGTAACTGTACGCAGCTTTAGTTTATTTAGACGGCGAACCTGTTCCGTGAGGCGGCCATTAATTGTGGGAAGTGCTTCTTGGCCTGCCTACAATCGCCTAGCTCCGTCCAAAGTTTGTCGTGTAGGTCTCTGGTGCGTTTTCTTACCAGAGTACGTATGTATCCGAAGGGAAGTGGCGCGATAGGCTCAGGTCCCACTGGTGCCATGCTCGATCCCCTTCTGGCAAGTTCATCGGCTGCATCGTTACCTAGCGAACCGCTGTGTCCTTTGATCCATTGAATGGTTATGTTATTGAGGCTACCCACCTGGTTGAGGCGCAGGTGGCACTCGTATATTAGCCCAGAATCAACTGTAATGCTGTTCAGCGCTTGCAGAACAGCCATGCTGTCTGAGAGTATGCGGATGGAGTGTTCCTTTACTTCCCTGGCCATGCATTCAGCCTGGAACACTGTGTTGTGGACCCCCAGTGGTGTGGCTATATGTATGTTGAGATCCTCTGAGAAGATTCCAGCACCCGTACCACTACCTGTTTTGGATCCATCCGTGAAAATACGCAGCTCTGCAGGGCACAACCCCTCGCATCGGCGATCCTCGTGAAGTTGGATCTTGTATTTTTTGTCAAAGATAAACTGTTTGGGCACCCGATCTATTATAGCTTTCGTAATGGGGAACTCCTTGTAGAGTCCCTCGAGCAAGGTGGTGTGTGGTGTTTCACTCTTACCCCAGAGATTAAGTGTGTGATATTTTTATTGACATTACATATGTACTTGATGAATGCATTTTGAATCGTGATGTTGGAATGTTTAGTCTGTCTTTGTGTCTAAGAGTAAATCTATTCTGTGTCTTCTCTTTTGGTGTATAGTTCGGGATATTGGCGTACAAATTTACAAATTTCATACACATAGAGACACGGCAAGGTCAAAATCTTCAGTTTCCTAAAGTGAGGCTTACAACTGTCAGTTTCATCTATGTTAACCAGAGTTCTCATAAGCTTTTTTTGTATGGTGAATAATGTGGGCGCGTCAGTGCCATGCATAAGCGTACGCGTAATACATGACCAGTGCAGTTTAAAGGTCTGTAGTATTTTTGATCTCGCGGAGTGCATAGGAGAATTTAGATAACTTTGACCTTAATTTTTCGATATGTGACTTCCAATCAACGTGTGAGTCTATGTCTATGCCTAATAAAGTGAACTTATTAACAGCTTCTAGTTTCGAGTCTTTAAAACTAAAATTTATGTCTAACGGTGTTTTTTGGCGGGGGTAGAACGTCATTATTTTGGTTTTATTAAAGTTTATTTCCAGATTATGTTCTGTCATCCAATTTGAAGTATCGTTGAGTATGGAGTTTAATTTATTATTAAGGTTGGTATTGGAGTCGCATGAGGCTATTATTGATATATCGTCCGCAAACAAAATGCAGGGTTCCTTAATATGGTTCGGAAGGTCATTCACATACACAAGGAATAAAAAACAGCCAATAACGCTTCCTTGCGGGATTGAGGCTTTGATTGGTATGTTTTTCGACCGGAATAATTCTATTTCGTTGGTTTTTTGGTTGTAATATTGTACTTCTACCAGTTGTTCTCTGTTTTGTAAGTAAGATACGAACCAATCATGACATTTACCACGGATTCCTATGCTATAATAGTTTATTTAATAATATTTGAAATTGTACTTTACCGTACGCCTTTGTCATATCTAGCAGCAAGCCTATGGCGTATTTTTTATCGTTAGTAATATTGAGAGCTTTTTGTACGTACTTATAGACTGCTAAGATAGTGGATCAGTTTTTGTTTTGACAATCATTAAATATATTAAACTTTTCACAAAACGCGTAAACTCTATTGCTTTAGTTGTTTATAGAAGATTTCTTCCTCTCTTCTATAATAATAATAATAAAAATATTTATTGCAATTAAAGGGTATTTGTGGTATGTACATATTAAAGTTATTTAATAATAATAATAATAATATCAAGGGCCTGATTCAGAAGGCAGTACTCCTCGATACGGCTCGCATTGTGAGGAGGTTTCTATCTCTGGAGCCCTAACCACCGGTAGCTTGGACCCTGCTCCCGACACCGGTGGATCACTATTATTATTTAATCATTATTATAATTTATTTGATCATACTAATATTTAAAAATGTATTAAAATAAGACGACTAAATAAATAAACGACATAATAATAATAATTTATTTAATCTCAAAAAGAAAAACTTTACATTCTGGTTTCGAGTAACACTGGACCCCACACTAGGATACCCTGTGTCGTGAGGTCCAGTCTCTTTCATCACATGGTTTGTATTAGCAGTAGTTTTTTTTTCAGATCTACAGATAGGTACGTAAGTAATAGTATTAAGTGATAGGTAAATTAAATTAAATTAAACTTACGGAAATAGTTGTGTGCATGTTATGGAAAAAATGAAAGGGGTGTGTGTGTAGTGTAAGTGTGTAGTGTAAGTGTAATGAGACTGTTGTGAGAGAGTGAGTGTTGTGATGTGTTTGTGTGTGTTTTGATTCAGCCAATAGTGATTATACTTTCAGTGTTCAAATAATCCAAATCTAGAAGCCAATTAGTTACAATTTTCTTACAAACATGTCTAGTCGAGTTTAAAATATTCACTTCTTTATTTATTTTTGGATATAGGTGAGGGCCCAGGAAAGCAAAAGCTTTTTTGCCAAAACTCAGCTTGCAGCTTGGTCTTTTCCATTTGCATCTTCATTGTGAACGCTTGTCATCAAGAATAGTATGGTGCGCAGTTTTGTGAAATTTAAGGATAACCGCCAGTATATATAGTTTGCGCACCGTTACAACACTAGACTCTTGGTAAAGTAAGTGTGTTGGGTGGCGAGTTCTCCTGTTATACATTACCTTTAAAATTGGTCTTTGTGCCCGCTCAGCAGTAATAAGATGACTTTTACTTGCTGATCCCCAGGTCAAGATACAGTATCAAAGGATTGACTGACAAAGAGCATGGTAAATCATCTTAAGCGTCGAGATTTCTGCCAGTGATCTTAGTCTCTTGAATATATAAAGCAGCTGTCTGACTCGAGCACTTAGCGTTTCGATTTGTTTCTGCCATTTCAGATGCTGGTCAATAATAACACCAAGATATTGGATACTATCCACCCCTTCAAATGCTGTGCAGTTGCAAGTGTTACCCAGAACAAAGCCCCATGTATGTAGTTTAACTGTGAACAGTGATGGAGCCAATGTTTTTTTTGTTACGCTGAAGTTAATGATTTTGGTTTTTTCCACGTTCAGTGTTAGTAGATTGTGCTGCAACCAGTCAAATACTGTCTGCATTCCGGCTTCCGCAGCGTTATAGGTTTCCTCCCACGACCTACAATGAAAAATGATAGCAGTGTCGTCTGCATATGCAAAGATCTGTGCCCTATTTAACTGGAGTGAACAGAAACCGTTTATGTATAAGAGAAACAGTGTGGGACCAAGGACACTGCCCTGAGGCACCCCGTATTCAACGTGCACAAGAGAACTCTGGTAATCACCTAAGAAAACCCTTTATTTGCGGTCAGTGAGGTATGAGGTGAACCAGTCCAGCGCAGTGCCCCTGATACCCGCACATTCCAGTTTTTTTAATAGTATTGGCCTGGAAACGGTATCAAAGGCTTTGGCCAGGTCGAGGAAGACGCCGCCACACTTCTCCCCAGTGTCTAATTTAGTAGTCACGAAGTCAACCAAATTGGTGACTGCGTCTTCCGTCGACCTGTCATTGCGAAAACCAAACTGATTGGTTGAGAGTAAGTTTTTTCCTTGCAGGTAATTTAACAGTCTCTTGTTCACCAGCTTTTCAAGTATTTTTGACACAGATGTTAAGAGGGAGATAGGTCGATAGTTGGATGCCACCGTAGAATCTCCTGCTTTGTAAATTGGACACACATTAGCTATTTTCATCTGTGCTGGTACTTTCCCCGTTGCGATACTTAAGTTGCATATGTGCGATATTGGGGCCACTGGACTCTTTATACCTAATTTAACAACACGGTTAGTTATTTTATCCCATCCCGGAGCAGACTCGTTCTTCATGTTTAATATAATTGAACCGATCTCATTTTCGTCTGTGGGATACATAAAGAAAGACTCTCGAAGAGATGAGTTGGTATTAGACTGGGTTACCATATTCACTAATTCAGTTTGATTTTTTTTTTTTTTTTTTAGTAAATGTAGAACTTATAATAACAAATACACACATCAACACCGTCTAGGGATATTTTGTATAAAGTTCTTAAACTCAAAAAATACTGGCCAGTTTTAAATTCTTTTGAAGAAAGCTTATCTTGTAAACCTTTTTGAACGATTCTAAATTTGAATTTGAAAAAATAAATTAAAAACAAAAGATTTACGCGGCATAATGGTAGCGAAGTCCGAAGGTTTCATTTACCTACAGTAGTTTTTGGCTATTTTTTTGTGTCAAACTTAAGTTTTATAACAAGTTATCGGTTAATTTCGAATTATTGTTATTGTGTGCATCATGCAGCGGCGCCATTTAACGAGAGAGGAAATTTTAAGGGCAGTAGGCATGCTCCAAGCTGGGGCTACTCAACGGAGTATTGCTGAGGAGATTGGAACAAGACAAAACGTGATATCAAGGTTATGGTCACGTTATCGTGCTACTGGTGATGTGGCTGAAAGACACCCAGGCGGGAAGCGCATTACCACTCAACGACAAGACCGATTTTTGCAATTTGCCGCGAGAAGACAACCAAATGTTACGGCCATGCAGTTGGTTCAGAGGCTCCAGTCAGAGCACCAGTTGCTTGTGAGTGACCAAACTGTGAGGAGAAGGCTGCATGAAGCTAACCTTCATGCTCGCAGACCGCTTCGTACTGCAGCACTACGCCGAGGAAATCGTGGACGACGACTAGAGTGAGCTCGTGAACATTTGCTCTGGGATAATAACCAGTGGTCTGTAGTGCTGTTTACCGATGAGTGCCGGTTCGGTTTCCATCCCGATACACGTAGAGTACGTGTTTGGCGAATTTCTGGTCGTGAGAGCCGTCTGCAACATCCTCAGGAAGTCCATTCATACCACGGCGGGACAATTATGGTTTGGGCGGGAATTCGTGTTGGTGGAAGAACAGACCTCGTTTGGATCAGAAACACCATGACGGCTGAAAAATACCGTAACGAGGTGCTAGTACCAATAATCTACCCCCGTCGACTACAAATGGGTCAAGAATTCACGCTCAAGCACGATAACGCCCGTTCGCACTCAACGAGAGTGGTGACGAGCTGGTTGCAGGAGCACGACGTATCGGTCTTAGGCTGGCCCGCTCAATCGCCTGACCTAAACCCCATAGAACACGCGTCGGACATGCTCCGAAGAAAGGCTTTGAGGAATTTCCCTGCAAACATTGCAACGGAAGAGCAACTTTTTTTGCATCTTAGCCGGACTTGGGCCAATATACCGAAGCAAGACTTGCATAACTTAATCCAAAGCATGAAAAACCGTTGCAGGATCATTATTAACGTCATGGGTAGTTTTACTGACTACTGATTTTTCACATAACTGTTAAAAACAGATTAATTTTTCCTTATTTTTCACTTTTTCTTGAGAAACACATTCATTGTTAGTTTTACCATTATTTCACGTTTTTCTTTATTTGAATAAAAATTTGTTTACGCAAAAAAAAAAAAATTCTTTTATTCGGGAGTGTAGTCTGATAAATCGGCTTTAAAAAAATATATGCATGTTGAATGTTATTTTTAATAAATTTTGAGTAAATTGAGTAAATCCAAAATATCCCTAGACAGTGTTGATGTGTGTATTTGTAGGGGTGAACTATAACTGTTCTCCTGGCTAGGTAGTTGTGCAACCTGTATTAAGAAAAAAATTAATAATTTAGATGGTTACAAATTCGGAGGTATTAAAATAAAAATAAAGTAATTATAAAAATGAGATCGTTTTGTGTGGGACGTGATTGACTATGAATGAGTGTTTGATTTTTGTGTAGTGCGTATTCGTGAGTGTTTTCTGTTCGTGGGTGCGCGTGTTTATGTGCGTGTGGGTGTGTGCATGTGTGTGTGTGTGTGTGAATGTGTTTGTGAGATTACTATTGGGTTAGTAAGCGGTTATGTTGGGCCAAAAACGAGAAGTTATGAGTGTGTTTTTAAAAGATCCTCAGTCTCATCATAGGTTTTTAAAAGAAGGTAAGAACGGACGGCTGTTTTGAAAATATTAAAATAATAATAATAAAAAAAAAAAAAAGACCAGTGTTCGCGATTGGATCCTTGCGGAATAAGTGGACTGTATTATCAATAAGAAACTGGTTTAATACAATAAGGTTACAAATATAATAATCCCGACATCTATCGCGTTATTTCGTTGTTACGGGTGCGCGTGTGTCTTGCTCGGGCGCGCGAGGGCAAGTGGTCGAGGTGGCGCGGAACGTGAGCCGTGAACATACGCGAGGCGCGTGCGGCTGGAGGCGACGACGACGGCGGGGGGCGGGCGGTGCGAGGATGGCGCGGGTGAGCGCCGGTTCCCGCGGGCTGCGCGTACACATGCTCCCCGGGTTGAAGAAACGATCTTCAAGGGTTGTTGTCCTGTTCTAATGGCAGGGGGCAGAGGTTGTTCCATCCTCTTCTGTTAGTTCCCCTTTTCGTTCGGATCTCAGCGACCCTGTTGATACCATCGATGCCTTGGTATACCTGCACCACTCTGCCAAGGTTCCACCTTAAAGGTGGACAGGTCTTGTCCTTAATAAGAACAAGGGAATTCAGTTTGATGCTGTCTCTATCGCAAGTTGTCTTCCACTTGGTTTTCTGCTGTAGCATACAAACATATTCATTAGAAAATCTTTGCCAAAAATGAGCTTTTATAGCTTCAACTCTCTTATGGCGTTGCAGAAAGTTGACGCCCTCAATCTCGGCCACCTGTGGATTAGGCACAGTAGTTAAGAGTTCGTCCAATTAGGAAATGAGATGGGGTTAGGACAGAGAAATCAGAAGGGTCAGTAGATAATGGGGTCAAGGGTCGAGAGTTCAAAATCGCTTCAATTTGAGTGAGACAAGTAGACATTTCCTCATAGGTTAAATGGGTTAAATTTAAAATTCTACGAAATTGATGCTTTGCAGAACGAACAGCGGTTTCGGCCATCCCGTTGAAATGAGGGGAATAGGCAGGCGTAAAGAGAAAGTTAACCTTCCTCTGCTAGTTTATCAGCTATATCTAGTTTAGAGAGAAATGATTGCAATAGTTTACATGCGCCAACAAAATTGGTTTCATTGTCAGACGTGAGGCTGCGAGGCTTGCCTCGACGGCTTATAAAACGATATAGTGCGGCCATATAGGCTTCCTTAGTCAGTTCCGTCACAAGCTCCAGGTGTACTGCCTCGACTGTCAAACAAACAAAAATGCAAAGGTAGGATTTTAGTAACTTGCAACCACGACCTTTTCTATCTGCTATCAAAATTGGCCCGCAATAATCGACTGCACTAAGTAAAAATGGGAATTCTAATTTAGTTCTACATTCAGGTAGTTGTCCCATAATAGGTTGCACTGTTTGAGCTTTAAGTCTGAAACATTTAATACATTTTTTAACTATAGACCTAGCTAGGTTCTTTCCACCTAGAGGCCAGTATGTCAATCTGACATTAGCAAGGAGGAACTGCGGCCCTGCATGTAAAAGTTCTAGATGCTGTTTATGAAATATTAATCTTGTTATATGATGTTTACTATATACTAATAAACTGCCGTCATAATGAAAAAAGGCACAGCTAACATTTTATAAATATGGAGAAAATCGACTTTAAAGTTTTTATTGGTTTTTGGCGAAAAATATTGACTTACACATTATTTTTCGAAAATAGATGAATTAAAATAAATTCATTATCACGATTCTTATACAACTAATGAAATGTAAGTTATTATTTTATTACTATTTATTAAATAATCAACATTTTCCCTTACAAAGTAACAAAAAAAAAATTAACTAAAGTTATTAATATTACGAATAAAGGGCATAACTAACCAATTGCGACTTTTTATTCTGACATTTTGGGAAAAAAATATGAAATATTACAATGAAAAGGCATATTTATTAAAATGTGCCTTTTCATTTTAATAATTATACAAAAAGAAATAGGTAATAAAACAATTAGGAAATAATTATAAATTTTTATTTTAAAAAGGTAACACAAATTATCGTCTCACAACTTTAAAAAATTTACATTCGTTAACTGAAATTACCAGTCTTCAAGAAACTTATTTGTTTTTTTTTAAATCACAGTCAGGTTATTAAAACAACTTCTAAAAGTCTTATAAGAATGTTTGTTAAATATGGCACTTTTAAGGTTATCACAATTACAATCATTCTGGCCATGCCCTACAAACAACATTAAAATTATCAAAATAGGAATAAACACAAACTAATTCAAAAATTAAAGGAAAAACCTTCATCAAGGAACTTGGGTATTAGTTTCTTTTTTTTTTTGTATAAAAAAAGGATATTTAATCAGCTACTAGTAGAAGTTTTATAATAATGTTTTAACATTTTTAAGGTTATCACCTTTTTGAACAATTCTAGCCATGTCCTTTGAACAACATTAAAATTATCAAAATAAGAATAAACAAAAAAAAAAAAACTATTTGAAAAATAAAAAACCTTAGGTACATTATTATGTTAAGTAATTAGGTAAGTTATCACAATCATCAAGGCACTTATAACTAGAACTTCAGTCAAAATTAGTAAATTAATAAAACAATCAGTCTTCATAAATATGAGTTAGATCAGCTGAGCGGTCATTTACGGGTAAGCTTTCTCAAAAATGCCTTCGATTAGCAGGCATAAGTGGTCCAAGTTTAGTGAGTATAGCGGATTTCCTTTCACTCGTGATGGCCCTCGGAGTAAGTTTTTGGCGTGGTGCTGGAATACCTTGTTTAAGATCTTTTAACCTAAGGAAATCTAATTCAAAATACTCATCAGTGCCATGGCTATTTTTGTAAAATAATAAATGGAATCCCCTGCGAAAATTAGCCTCGGCAATACCATTCAAATAAGCTCGAGGGTTGGAATTTTTCAATTTGAATGTTGAGATGCAGTCTTCAAAATCAAAAAAATCTTGAATAATCATCTTCTTTACTATTGTGCGAGAGCCAGTATCAGATACAGCTTTGCAGAAATCCTCAAAGTCGTATACACGTTTTTTTGTTTTAAGAGATCGTTCCACTCTGTGGTGGAATTCATCAGCAGCCATGAATGTATGACCAACTTCTAAATACCGCAAAGTAATACTTTCAAAACTAACTTCGGCAGAGTTTATCAGATATATCAAATAAGAATAAAGCGTCCAATTTTTATTTTGTGCTGCACAGTTATCAAGCCACAAAATTACGTGCTTTAGGTCTCGGTTTTCTATAAAAAAAGCCCTGAAGCAACTTACAATGTCCTCTTTTTTTTCTGCCAGACGTTCCTTCGTGCCATAAAACAGCAAAAGTGTCACCAACTTCGTGTATTTTTTTGTCTCCTAACAGCACAAAACTCTGGTTGAAAACAATAAGCCGCGGGCAGAACATCACGGTTTTGAATTCATCCATACGGGGTAACATAATAACTTTTTCCAGGTCTACAGCAAAAATAACAGTATCAGCATTATTCTTTTTTTGAGTCTGGTTATCAGCATCTTCTTCATACTTCTTACGAGCTAAAATATACTTTTCGTGATGTTCTTCATAACTTTTACATGCTTGACAACCCCTGTGCCTAATTTCTGAGTTAGGGTTATGAATTGTAAATTTTTCACATTGCTCACACTCTTCGTGGCCTAATTTGGCAAATGAGATATTACGTTCCTTTACAAGTTTTCTGTAAAAACCGTAGGATACTTTCGTTTCAGGCGCATTTTCACAGTAGTGGTCATACATGATTCGAATACTAAGATCAGAAGGCAAACACTTTTTGTTAGGGGCATGTTCTCGCCTGTAATGGGACACAGCAGGACGGAATGACATTATATGCTCAATGATTTTAGTATTATCTATTTTCCTTGGATTTGGGTTGTGTGCGCGGCCATCAATGAGAGATTCTGGGTACGATGTATTATTCTTATTATCAAGAACATTTTTTACAGCCTTACAATTATTTTGGTTATAGCCTAGGGTGGTTAAGAAAAATGTTTTGCATACTGGAATTTTGTCACCATTTTCGTCTGCCAAAAAATATGATATGGTTTTAGATCGTATGTAATGTTTACTATTTTTGTCATTATTTTCTCTGTCCTTTGGCCTATCCGGTTTTCTTTGACTAGTATGACACAAAAAGAAGTATTTTTGTTCCATCCATGACATTTTTCGAAAATTGTTATTCACTACTTTGCGATACTCTTCTGAAAAGCGCGCTGAACATTTTTTTTGCAGACATCCTCGCGGCAACCTGGTTTTACAAAATATTTGTTTCTTATTTTTTCCTCCGCTTTCAGTCTCTTTCGATCATTTATGCTGACGTTATAAGTTTTGCGCTTTCTAATAGTTCCTTTCTTAGTCAGCTGAACATGGTTGGTTTCTTCATCTGATTCTGCCGATGATTCTAAAATTGTTTTTGCTGGAACTGGCTGCGAGCATGGTATAAAGTCTTCTGAGTCAGACCCATCTGTATCGCTGTTTTTTTTCCCGTGCTTTTGGTAATTCATAATCTTTATCCAATACTGAGTCATCAGAATCAAAATCAGATTCTGTATCTAACACAGATAGCGGTGCCACAACATGCTCCGAGCTTGATGCTTGCACCGAGTGTTGAACGCCACCACTGGTTGACGGCTCGGGAGACCATTCGCCTTCACCATTATCGTTGCGTAAAGCAGCACTAACTAATCTTGCGCTTCGTGATTGCATGTTGCTGAAAAAAGAATTAAGTCTTTGATAAAAATGACCTGGTAGTATAAATCCAGTAACAATTATTGCGCGTATTCTAAATTATTTACGACTACCGACCCGGCCCGGCTTCGCACGGGTGCAATGCCCACTATTTAATGGATGTTATTATACATATAAACCTTCCTCTTCAATCACTCTATCTATTAAAAAAAAAACCATCAAAATCCGTTGCGTAGTTTTAAAGGTTTAAGCGTACAAAGGGAAATAGGCGACTTTGTTTTATACTATGTAGTGATTAGGTAGATACCTACTAAAAATTTCGTTATATTTTTTAACTAAATTGCAATTAATCACTCAAAAATGTAACCAATAAATACTAATACATTATTATATTAATATTAATGTGTCATAAAAGAAGTTTAATATAATAAAAACACGCAAATGTAACAAAAACTTAATCTTACCAGCGCAGCACAGACAAGCGTGGACTCGTCGAGACACGTCGGGCACAACTGGCGCGTTTCAATCAAACCCTGCCCTCCTTTCCTCACCCCTAATCATAAATAATTTAAAGAAAAGGCACAACTGGTTATTTGTGCCTTTTATACGTAAATTAATTGAGCCATGCATGGATCATTAATTAAGTAGACAGGGCACATCTGGCATTTGAGCCTTTTCTTTATGTTATGTTGTAAGTGTGCCTTTTCAAAGTAGTTTTTAGTAAAAATCTGTATGAAGTAATAGTCACATCTACGTATTTGTGCCTTTTCAATATAATGGTAAATAAATGTGCCTTTTCATTCTATAAAACATGAATATTAGTCTCATTTGTGCCTTTTGAGCCTACTGTATCTCCGAATTCCTTGAAGATAAAATTCTATAAAAAATTGAGTAGATGTGCCTTTTTTTCTGATTCTAAATATGTATATAACTCAATTTTGACAAAAATGTTAGTTGTGCCCTTTTTTCTTACGACGGCAGTATAGGGTGCCTTTGGTCATAAGTGTATGGGGAATTATCTAACCTTCCTCCAACTCTTATGATATAGTTTGAGTCAAGAAATGGAGATAAAGAAATTAACCTATTAGTTGAGCCTGATTTTAAACTAAAATATTCATCTTTAAACATTTCAATTTGACATAATCTTAAAATAGAAAACAAGGCTTTTTGTAATTCGTTTGCGGACAAAAAGTTTGTTAATTTGCCGCCTTTATTCTTACTATTAAATACAAATCTTTGTATGTAAGCTACTACGCGAATAAGACGTATGAGGTTAGAATGTTTTTGTATAAGTAATGAGATAGGATTACTATCTGCGATAATATTGCTAGTTGAGCTATGAGTAAAGTGACACACCATCTCCGGTAGATCTCGCTCCTCCTTAGGGTTCGGCATCTTAGGCCAAGTATTTTCATGATGTTTTAAGAACTGTGGGCCAGACCACCACAGAGAAGCTGAGCTGATGAGATCAGTCTTCACCCCTCGGGAAACGAGATCAGCGGGGTTGTCGAGAGACGGCACATAGTTCCACCGGGACCCCGCAGTGTTCTCTACTATTTCATTAACCCTATTGCGAACAAAAGGTTTCAGGCGTTGCAAGGGTGTTGACAACCAGCCCAAAACTATTGTCGAATCACACCAATATCTACATGTAACTGGCAATGTTATTGACTTATTTATTGTGCTACAATTGTTCTCTGATAATTCTAAAACATGATCCGATTCTGATTGGTGTCCGATAATATTTTTCAATATATCAGGACTATTTAAATATAAATTTAAATTAAATTAAACTTTGCTGAAGATAGGACAGATATTACTGTTTTAGTTTGTTCTATGATGCTATGTTTGGACTTCCCTCCACTAAGGTAATCGTCCATATAGAAATCTCTTGAAATTGAAAATTTGACAGATGGGTCATCCACTGTCTCCGCTAAACTGGCAAGACATTTTGTAGCTAAGTAAGGAGCTGATGCAGTACCATAAGTGACTGTGTTTAAGGTGTATGTTTTAAGTGGCATTGATGGTTCTAGCCTGAATATAATTTGTTGAAGTGATCGCTGTATAGGATTAAGCTCAATAGCTCTATACATCTTTTCTATATCTCCACATATCACATATTTATGTTGGCGAAACCTAATAAGAATCGACAATAGGTCATCTTGAATTGTAGGTCCTACCATCTGAATATCATTGAGGGACAACCCTGAGGTAGTGAGAGCAGATGCGTCAAAGACTCTACGCAATTTAGTAGTCGTGCTAGATTCACGAATAACACCATGATGTGGTAAGTAATAATAAACAGAATTGGGACTACTGTGAATAGAAGTTGTATTTTCAGTCATGTGACCTAGTTGTTCATACTCCTGCATGAATTCTAAGTATTGTTTTTTGAAATTAGGATCTCTTTGAAATCTACGCTCAAGAGAGAGAAATCTAACCTTTGCCCTAGTATATGAATCACCTAACATATGAGGATCTTGTTTTAAGGGCATACTGACCACGAAGCGGCCTTCTTTATTACGGTAAGTATCTTTTTTAAATGTTTTTTCACAGGTTCGTTCTTCAATAGTTAAAGAATATTTAGAGGGAATGGAATCTAGTTCCCAAAATTTTGAAATACTATCTTCATGATTGACAAAATTACATTGGTGTAGTGACTTATTTTTTGTATTAGGTACAGGACCAGACACTAACCAACCAAGCTTAGTCTCATATAATTTTGGTTGCTTTTGTCCTAGATTAATGGAATTATTACATATGACATCCCAAAATAGTTCAGCACCTACTAGAATATCTACAGAACCCGGAACATTAAATGATGGGTCTGCCAGCTGTATACCTGATGGTATAGTAATGCCTTGCATCGCAACTAATTTAGACGGCAATGTTCTAATAATTTGAGGTAATAATAAGCAATCTATCTCAACTGTATAATCACTGTAAAGAGATTCTATCTTAACCTTACAAGATTGTGTACTCTTACAAAACTGTAGATACCTGATACCGTGGACATTGCAGTGCGTCTCGACAACCCCAGCTTACCGCATAACCCGGCTGTGATAAAGTTAGCCGTACTGCCATTATCCAACAGGAGCCGTGCTGTAAGTGTACCGCCCCTGTTGTCATGTACCTTCACCAGCGCTGTGGACAGAAGTACATGTGGCGAAGTAGTAGGCTGTATGGCATCGGTTGACAGGGTGACATTTTCTATAGAGTTATCAGAATCTGTAGTAGTTTCATTTATGTTGGTTGCTAACACAACGTTCTCTTGATTTGACACAGAGGATACAGGCTTATCATCATCTTTATGTAGTAATGTATTATGTTTGTATCTGCAATACCTACAGTGTGGGAATCTACATTTCACGTGAGAGTGACCAGGGCGTAGACAGCTAAGGCATACTTTAAGGTCATTGGCTTTTTCTAGATGGTTCTCAATGGTCAAATCTCTAAATTTGTCACAGTGATACATAGTGTGTTTTTCTTTGCACATGGGGCATTTGAAATTATTCGAGTTTTGTGAGTTTTCATTTGAGACTGCTAGAAAAGATTTTGCCTTTCGACTTTCTGGTTTCATCTTTGTTATACTATTATCCTCTATGGATTCTAACAGGTCTGCCCTGTTACGTAGAAATGTAGAAAATTGCTCGAGTGTTGGTGTATCACACAGTGTGTTTCTATACTCTTCCCACTTCCTTTTAGTTGTAGGATCTAGTTTACTAGACATGATGTATATTATTAAGGTATCCCAGTGCTCTGTAGGTTGTTTAAGAATAGTTAACGTTCTAATGTTTTTGTTTGTAGTATCAACTAAGTGTCTAATTGATTTACTCGACTCATCTAAAATGGTATCTACCTTGAATAATGTTTGAACATGATTATTAACTAGTAACCTAGAGTTATCATAACGTTCACATAATAATTTCCGTGCTGTTGTATAATTATCTTTCGTGAAATCTATATTTTTAACAACTACTGCAGCACTGCCATGGAGAGAAGCTCGCAAGTAATGAAATTTACTGATGTTATCTAAATGATCACTTCCATGAATAATTGACACAAATGTATCCCTAAACTCGAGCCAATTTTGATAAGTTCCATCAAACTTTGGAATATTAATTTTTGGTAAATGGAAACTATGGTTATGGTTGCAAGTCCCACCTGATTTGGCATCACTGATGATTGATTCGGAGCCTGAGCCTGAACGCTGTCGCCGCCTTTCACGAATTTTGTCAGCGCAGGCAGCGAGAAGAGTTTGGGCCTGAGCGACGAGCTGATAGTACTTGCTTTCAGTTTTCTCTCTGTCAGCATACTGTTCGTCAGGAGGGTCGCAGAGCTACTCAAGTTCTGTCTGTAAAGTGTCAAAATCAGAAATTAAATTATGCACTCGTGTAAAACGAGATTGTAGTTCGTTAGCGTGGAGCTCGCTAAGAACTTCATGTGAACTTGCTGTAGATAAATATGTTTCGAATTGGGTTAGCTTAGCTTTTAGGCTAGCTTTAGCCTTTTTTAGCTTAACAATGCGTTCATTCTTGTCAGTCATTTTGCTGATGCAATAAAGGCGTGGTTATGCGTAGCACGTGCGATAGGTACATAAGCTTATAAATGTGCTCACATCAAGCAAATTGTAATACGAGGATTACCCAGCAGACTGCGTGCGAGATGCAACGTATAAGAATGTGAAATAGGTATTGAATAATTTGAAAATAGGCCTCACTCAAATATTCACTGAATAGGAATTTACAGGAGTTTCAGATGAATAGGAATGGTAAGGATAAGAATTGGAACGAACTCACAATACCAGCCGATGTATCCGGTGCGTGCACGTGGTGGTTCTTCTCCACGTGCCCCGTTGGGTAGGTTTGCGATGTTTTGCGACTTGCACGGCAGAAATGCAGGCAGATGGAGATCACGATGCCGACGATGTGTGCAGTATCTATGTCGTAGATCCGCTTTTTCGTAGATTCCACGGACTGAAGCTCTCTTCCAACCGCCGCACCGAGTTTCTTCTGACCGCGTGGCCACGTGTTGACGCCGACGAGAATACGGTAAAATGTAACTTATTGTTTCCTTGAAGGACCAGTGTTCGGGATTGGATTCTTGCGGAATAAGTGGACTGTATTATCAATAAGAAACTGGTTTCATACAATAAGGTTACAAATATAATAATCCCGACATCTATCGCGTTATTTCGTTGTTACGGGTGCGCGTGTGTCTTGCTCGGGCGCGCGAGGGCAAGTGGTCGAGGTGGCGCGGAACGTGAGCCGTGAACATACGCGAGGCGCGTGCGGCTGGAGGCGACGACGACGGCGGGGGGCGGGCGGTGCGAGGGTGGCGCGGGTGAGCGCCGGTTCCCGCGGGCTGCGCGTAGACAGTGTTAATACTTTCTATGTCTTGTATTCTTCGATTATTTTCTATTGTTAAGGCACTGGTTTTGGTATTAAAATCTTCTCTTAATTCAATAATGGCTTTCTTAATTTCTGTCTGTATTGTATTCTGTAGTTCTTGTATGATAGATTTATTATTTTCTTTTAGACGTGATATTATTAATTCGCTCAAATTCTGCAGGGTTAGTTGGGCTTGAGTTTCATTTACTATTTCAAGATTTTCTTGTGTAAGAATAGTGTCTCCCAATAGACTCAAATCCTCGGAGCAAATTGTGTCTTCATTGCAGCTCATTGTTTTCTTCCTCATTGTGGCATTATTTCCGTCTGTTAGTGTGGTTAGGTTTTGGATATAACCCGGGTCTCTCGGGGTCCGTATAGGGGTGTCTGTGTTTCCTGTTTTCGGTATTTGACATATGCAAGTCTGACATTTCCACATTTTCCTATGTTCTAGGGATATAGTTTTAGAATAATACTGTTTAGAGACACCGGCGCATTCTAGGTCGTATCTGCACTTGCACAGCGCACAAGTAAGGTTTTCTTTTATGGGCACTTTTTCTTTGCATCCTGCGCATAAGGGTGCCGGCGCCATCTCTTGGAATAATCTGGTATCGTATTGATTCTCTTTGGTTAACTACTAATATATATAGTAACTTGGGTATTCTTTATGTTATACTTTAGAATTTGGACCTTGTTTTATTTGATCGCATTTTCTATGCCGTTTTTAAAAGCAGCTACTGGGCATTTGACCTCAACGATGGTATTTTCTACAACGACTCCATCCGGTGTGGCACTGATGTAAGAAAATTCTTTGTCCACAGTCCTCAATCTGTAAATTTTCTTGGCTGCTCAGTTGTTGAAGCGCAAATTTTTCATTTTTGAGTCCATGGGCCACTGATGCGACGGATGAAATATTAGATTTGTACAAAATGTTATTCACCAGGGTAGCAAAACTTTTTTGTCTTTATATTATTACTCCAAAGTTTGAGGCCGTTATCATCAATCTTCTGATTTGCAAACATTCAGTGCTTTCGCGTTTTTGTATACCCTCCCGGTCATTTACCAGTGTCTTCAGATTTGTCATAAAATCTGCAGACGCTGCACTGTACTCATCGGCAGACATGTCCGGCGCAGCTACTTTTTTGCCATAATCATTTTGTTTCTCGAATAGCTTAACTCTATTTTTTTTTTCTTTTCACAGCATTGGCTCGCTTTCTTTTTAGCTCTCTCCTTGCTTCTAGCTTTTGTAAGCTGCCCTTAGGACTCATTCCCAATATTTTTTGTGAAGTGTATAAAGAGGTCTTTTGGTGTTGTAGGAAACAACTGCAGCCGAGCATCTCGCTTGATATGATCGTCGGGAAGCAAAATTAATTCTTTTGCCTCCAACAAATTTGGCAACTACGCTGTTGAATCTCTCAACAGCATTGGTGTCAACGTCTTCCAGAAGACTCCGAGATTTTGCTGCCACCGAATTTAAAATTACTTTTAGTCGAAACCAAAAAGTTGAGTTTTCAAGCTCTGCCACAGTTGAAGACAAAATTATTTTATCTTTATTGCAGCAATAATCTTTGCAACGTCTGTGGTCACCGTACGCGTGGTTCAAAGAATTGGTGATGTCTTCGTGAATTTGTTTTATAGCGATATCCTTGGGATTATTTTTATTATGTTTGATTGAAGTCGTGACGACTTTTCTCATGCTCATAACTTTTTCGTCAGTAATATGTTTTCTCTGCACTTTTGGGTATTTTGTGTCTTTGCCTAGTGAACGCAGCTTGTTTACACATATTTCGCAGAACGTGATTTCGGCATTCTATTTTAGACACTACATAGTCTGAATACGGATTTGATGCCAATATTTTAGCATACGTTGCAGAATCACTATCAGCCACAATGTTGCCATATATAAGCCCATACATGTTGATGAATTCCTTGCAACCCTCGCATACGATCGTTGCTTCCATTCCGCTGGACGAGCCTTCATAATTTTTATAACATACGTGATTTTTGGGTTTTTCCTGACGTTTTTCTGCCCTTGCACATATTACACAATATTTGTTTTTGACACCAATGAAAAGAACTTCTCCAAATTTTCGTCCCGCAATTGCAGCAACACCAGACATTGCTTTATAGTTATTCCCATAAGAACGTTTGCACCATGCACCATCCGCAAACACGTCAATCACAGGTACGCCATTAACAACTCGCCCTTGGATTGCTGCCTCACGTTCGATAGCAGCAGCTCGTTCCATTGCCTCCCATTCATTGAAAAAGCTATCTTGAATTTTCGCGTAATATTTTTCTCGAAAAATAGGAATGTCCATGGCAGCCATAGTTTCTTCGAATTGAGAGTATACAATCCCAGAGGATACTATACCTGAGACTGCAATATTAACATCTACACTATTAACACTGTCCAACTCATCAGTACACACCTTGAAAATTTTCTTGCACAACCTCCATTTAAAATTGAAATATGAAACCAGACCGGTGCGTTTTTCTGTTTCAAAAACCAAGCAGCTGAAATCACACTGAAAAAGAGGGACGTGTTCTTGCTGTTGCAGTTGATTAAAGAAATGTACTACGTCTACAATTCTGCGACCGGTGATTTCTTTGACAGACATTGTCTCACACTCATATTCCACTTGATAGGGCAGGTCTTCTTGGGCGCTGAAACGTTTGAAATAAAAAGCGTGTACTTAAATGTGATGAATAGCAGTATTACAAAATCGATGCCGGTTTTGTATCCTCCATAAAATAATAACCAGTAAAAACTGGTGTATCGGTATGACTATTTGTAATCCGTACCCCACCAAATTTAAAAAAAAATATATATTCAATGAAAAAAATATTAGCATAAACAAAACTACAATTTCACTGGAGAGTAAACTTACTCAACAACATCATATGGCGGTGGTGTGATTGACTGAATGTTCACATCGTTTGCCGCATCAGATATAGGTAGCTGTTGTGGTGAGACCGTTCCTGCTCCGTCAGTATCCAGTGGTTTTTCATGGGTGCTGAAATATTGGAAATATTTTTAACAATACAACATAAACATAATGTTCTTTAAAATTAACCTATTCACTTCAACAACTAACTTCATAGTGGTGGTGCATTTCCCCTACATGCCCTCAATGTGCCAAAAGAAATATAAGTAATAAAAAAAACACATGACGTGTTAAGAACCGGTTTTTACCTGGTACCGGTTTTCTTGAAATCCCATTCCCAATATATCAAAATACCGAAAAAAACGGTAATTGGTAAAAACCGGTTTTGAGTCCTATTCATGACTTCTAACATATGTATATATGTACATATTATATGTGTTTTTTTTATATCCCATAACTCTAGGGGGTCATTGTACTCATCATTATGAACAACTTTTACTATGGGACCTAACACGAAATCGCGAAAAAAAATCAGCTGTTCCCTACATTTTGACGAGTTATGCGAATATAAAATACAATACTTATAACAGATGATTTTTTTTTCGCGATTTTTGGTTTAGTAAAAGTTGTTCATAAT
This sequence comes from Apamea epomidion, assembly GCA_947507525.1. Taxonomy (NCBI): domain Eukaryota; kingdom Metazoa; phylum Arthropoda; class Insecta; order Lepidoptera; family Noctuidae; genus Apamea; species Apamea epomidion. The sequence continues at coordinate 1,875,811 of OX382239.1, forward strand.
GATGAGTACATTGACCCCTAGAGTGGGATATAAAAAAAAACACGTTGTATGTTCAAAAGCTTTCTCTAGTACCTACACAACTGCACAGGGTCAAATTAAATTAGCTAGCGAAACTACGCAGCCGTGACGGATATAATAATAATAGGTAGGTATGTAAGCGAGCTTACTCAAAAAACTTGGCTGATACTGATTGAAGTTGTACTAGTGCCCCATCAGATGTTTCTGGTAATTGTGGTGGTGTGACGGCTTTACTCATTCCTTGTGAGTCTGCTGGCAACTCCGCAATGTCCGACTCAGTGTTGATACGAGTTCTGTAAGAACATAATAAACCATATTATGTATAAATAAAGCTATTGGGGTACATGAAAGTTTTAGACCATAATTATCTATCTCTATTGGGCCGTTTACACATTATGCCGCGGCTGCAGCGGCACCGCTGCATCAGTCACCCTTGGATTTGATAAGACCTATCAAAACTCGCCGCCGCCGCGCCGCCGTGTGCAACGGTTCATACAAATCCAAAGGAAAACCAATACACTAGCATCGTGGCGGCGGCGGCGCCGCCGCATCTACGGCATGATGTGTAAAGGGCCTTTCAAAACGAAAGTTGTGTGCTTGTACAATAAATACGAGTTAAGGTAAACGCAGGTATTAACGAACCCCCTAAGGCAATTTTAAAATCAACCATATTTTTTTAGTATACTGGTTCCTCTAAAGATTAATATTTTCATTTTATATGCTAGTGTTATGCATAAAAAATGTATTTACTGAATCAAATACATTTAAATAAAGGATTATCTTGTAAAAAATAATTTACAATGTGACTTAGTCGATTGTTGCAATTACCGACCCATAAAAACGGCTGTGAAGCTATTAACGATTTTTATGCGTTTTTTTTTATTTTTTTATGCAGCTATTCCCGATCGTGTATGAGAGGAGGCCTTTTTCCAGCAATGGAATGTATATAAGCTAGTGATGATGATGATTACCGATCTTAATAAAATAAAACAAAATAAAAATGCAAATACTTATTCGTATTTTTTTATTATCGTTATTTTTAATAAAAACAAATTAGTACTTCTTAGTAATACGTATGAACTAAATAATTATAAACTTTTAAATTAATTAACATAATACTATTAATACACATATATATTTTAATTTAAGGATTTCTAACTCTAGGATATTTCCTCATGCTATTGAGATCATAATCATTTTTTGAAAATTATAATATTATTCATCACAGTCATTGGTTTACCTCTTTTTAGAAATAAATTCCAACTAATTAGTTACATATATGATTTGGTACAACTGGTGCTTACAAACGAAACATTAAAGTCACTTAAAAATACATTCATCATCAGACTCACTGCTATATAAGGTGCTATAAAAATATCTGCCACGGCTTTAATGGGAGGTAGTATTGTGTTTATAGATTACAATAGTGAAGAACTTTCGTACCCCGGAACAGTTAATTCAATTTGAGAAAATAAAGTAGTTAAATTAACATTGACTCTATTCTGCATAACGTGGTTCACAAAGTACGCACGATGTGTCGCTTCGTCAATGAAAACAACTGTTATCTCTTTCCATCTGTTCTGTGAATGAAAACTGATATCAGTTGACTAGTTCGTCACTACCTAATCTACTAGGTACGCAATAATACGCCAAGTGTTTTAAAAATGCAATTACTTACCAGCTACCGCATTCTTCCAAAAAACTGACGTAAATAAGATGATAAACTTCCCATCACACTTAAAACAGGCTTTGGACAGTCAAGTTAGTGTAAGAATCGCAATTTTTTTCTTATTATTTTTAAACAATAGGTACTTAAATTAATATCAAATAACGATAAATTACAGTAAGTTGGCGTGTTTAAAAGTTAATCATCTTATTTACAACAATTGCACCGTATTTACAGTTATTTACACACTCCCTACCTACTTATCTACAAAACTGTTGCACAAGTCCGCCTTCGCGTTGCACACAAATGTAGGCACGCTTACGTACATGTCTCTTCACTTTATTTAATGTGTCCGTTTCACTTTTTACTTGCCTAAATGCGCGTTTGATCCGCCTTTTTAGTTCTTCCACACTTCTAATATCATGTCCGGTTTGGCCGTACACAAGGTCCTTTACACGACCCCACAAAAAAAAGTCTAGAGGGGTTAAATCCGGCGAGCGAGGAGGCCAGGGCACTGGCCCTCCTCGGCCTATCCACCTTTCACCACCGTACCACACACCGTTTAAAAATTCCCGTACGCTGATGGCGAAATGAGGTGGTGCTCCATCATGTTGAAAGTACAGCCCTCTTATCTCTTCAAGAGGAATACGTTCTAACATTCTTCTCACACGGGTTCGTAGTAAGCGCAGATACTTGTCTCCGTTCAGTCTGTCCAAGAACACTGGACCTAGAATTCTGTTGCCGAGTATCCCGGCCCACACATTAACACTAAACCGAGTCTGAAAGTGGTCAGGCCGCACAACACGAGGATTCGCCTCAGTCCAATAATGGGCATTGTGTATGTTGAACATACTGTTACGAGCTTCGGGTTCGTGACAATAAAAACTGCCGATAAAAATTACCAAAAGTTACACTTTATTTAAACAACACTAATAACAACTCAAACACACTAATTATAAAACACAATCGCTCTTAAGTCGCACTTGAAGATCGCTTTCGATGTATTCGCTTCTATCGCAGAACCAAGTCTGATCGGTCGCTTTTTTTTTTTTTTTAGAATATGGCATCTCGTAGTTGACCTTGAGAGGTCGTGACTACTTAACCGGACTATCCTGTGGTTGCCTTAAGAAATCTTAAAGCCTCCAGCCAGGGCTAAAACTAATTAAAACTAGGCGACTGCACGCTAAGGGCACCCCCTGTGGGGTACGAACCTCGGCTTAGGGCGTCGCTGGGAGAGGGCAGCAAAGGGACAGGCTGGATCGAATTTATATTTTTAGTGCTTTGATGAGCACGGCGTTTCCTAAGACTATCTCTGAGAAGAAAGGCCGAAACAAACTCAGAGGTTACGGTCGTCGTGAATTTACATTTAATAGCTCAGCTGCAACGCGAGCTGGCTCTTCATCAATGAAGGATCGGGCTGGTGGTGAATTTACTTGGGGACGTCGCGATGGACCCCGGCGGCGGGGTCGGAATGTCGGTTTTTTGTTCTTGTGAGCTGTGCTGGTTGCCCTATCGCTCTCCTGGAGGAGGGTTATGGGGTCATCGGGGTCACCGAGTACATGCCTTGGACGGCGAAGCTTACTGATATTGGAGGGGGTGTATTTTGCGGCCGCGACAACCAGAGGGTTGCGGTGCTTGGCGGCTGTGTCAAAGAAACGCTTGGAGAGGCGTTTCATGAACTGCTGGATGGTGGGGATCTTGAGATCAATATGGAGGATCTCGTTGCGAACGAACCAAGGGGAGTTTGTGGCCTTGCGGAGGAATCGGTTCTGTAGTGTTTGCATCCTATGGATGTGGCGGGGCTTTGTATGGGCAAAGACTACGCAAGCGTAAGTCATTATGGGACGGATGCAGGCTGTATACAAGCGCATTTTCTGATCGGTCGCGGCTAGTCCCGGCCTTATATAGTGCCGCAGATAATTCTAGAACCTTCTATTGTAGACACATCTAGAATGTTCGAGTACATACCGGCCCCAACTGACCAGATGTCGATAGTTCTAGTAAGTTCAGCCAATCGATAATAGATGGCGCTAGTGACTCGTATTAGTTCTTGCTACTAGAAACTAGATGGCGCTAGTGGTAACTAATGTCACCATGCATCAGGCATTAATTGTGGCGCGCAACACTGCCCCCTCCTAAGACATGCTCGTCCCGAGCATTATCGGCTCCATAATAACGCGCCAATCGATCCACATGGACGATCTTAGGAGTACCTCTTGCACCTTTCTGTATCCGGTAGGTTATGTCATTGATCTTTGTCACAATCCGGTACGGTCCATCCCATTTAGCTTGAAGCTTAGGAGATTTCCCCTTGCTGCGGACTGGATTGTGCAACCACACTAGTGAACCTTCGTCGAACCCTTTACTGTTCATTTTGCGGTCATAACGGGTTTTCATCTTTTCAGACATTTGCTGGCCCGATTGTCTGACGTGCTCATAAATGTCATTAATTTTGTTCCGCAAATTATTCGCATAATCGGTTATACTGCGTGGGGCATCAGGTGGTATTCCGGTGCTCAGGTCTGCAGGCAGCCGTAATTCTCTTCCAAAGTTTGCGACAGCTGGTGTCACCGATGTACTTTCGTGAACAGCGCTTCGATATGACATCAAAAACGGTTGTATGTGCTTGTCCCAATCTCGTTGCCGAGTTTCCACTACTTTTGCTAGGTACCTCTCCAATGTCTGATTAAATCGTTCCACCATTCCATCCGATTGTGGGTGGTAAGAAGTTGTTCTTGTTTTATGAGTACCCATAACTCGACAAGTTTCCTGGAATATTTGGGACTCAAAATTCCTTCCTTGATCACTGTGAATCTCTAAAGGTACTCCAAACCGACAGAAGACTTCATAAACTAATTTATCTGCAACTGTCGAAGCTTCTTGATTTGGGATGGCGAAGACTTCCGGCCACTTAGTGAAGTAATCCATCACAACCATGAAATACTTGTTACCACTTTCACTTTCCGGAAACGGCCCCGCAACGTCAAGGGCTATCCTCTCCCATGGTGCGCCAACATTGTACAATTTCAATGCACCTCTACTACGAGTCTGAGGTCCCTTTACAGCTGCACAACTTGTACATTTGCGACACCAGTCCTCGACATCATCCCGACAGTGGACCCAGTAAAACCGTTCTCGTATCTTCATTAGAGTCCGTTTTACTCCCAGATGACCTCCTGAACAACCATTATGGTACAGCTGTAGAACATCCGGTACTTGATCTTTAGGGACAACCATTTGCAAATGACAGCTGTCTCCCCGAGTGTTTTCCCATTTACGGCACAGGACTCCATCCTGAATCACCAAGCTGTCCCATTGGGCCCAATAGCTTTTTGTGATCGAACTCATTGCTGAGACGTCGCTCCACCTGGGCTTAGGAGCTCTGGCCTTGCAATGCATCTGCGTTGCCATGAGATTTTCCGCTGCGATGTTCGACCACGAAGTCGTATTCCTGCAATAGTTCAATCCATCTCGCAACTTGACCTTCTGGATTTTTGAACTGCAATAGCCATTTCAGTGCAGCATGGTCAGTTCGTATGTGGAATTTCCGCCCCAGAAGATATTTGCTAAAGTGCTGCAATGACTTTACCACAGCAAGCAGTTCCCGTCTCGTAACACAATAGTTCCTTTCAGGTTTCGACAATGACTTGCTGAAGTACGCTATCACAAATTCTTGATCGCCATTCCGCTGGGACAACACACCGCCAAGTCCTATGTCGCTTGCGTCTGTATCAACTATAAATTCCTTGCCCGCATCAGGGTACCCCAAAATAGGTGTTTTGCACAGACGGTCCTTTAGCTCCTGGAATGCGATGTCACAACTTCCATCCCAGCAGAAATGTCGCTTCTCCTCGGTTAGCCTATGCAGGGGTTTGGCTATATCTGCAAAGTTCTTGAAAAATCGCCGATAATAGGAGCACAAACCCAGAAATGCTCTGACCTGCGTCTTGTCTTTTGGAATTGGCCAATCGTTGACAGCGGCGATTTTCTCTGGATCCGTGCGGATACCTTCTTCAGACACTACATATCCCAAAAAGCTAACTTGTCGTTTGAATAGTGAACACTTCTTCGGACTTAACTTGAGGTTGGCACTCTGGATCTTCATGAGCACGCGTTCCAGGTTTTGAAGATGTTCTTCAAACGTACGGCCTACGATGATGATGTCATCCAAGTAGACCAGGCAAGCATCGCCAATAAGCCCGGTAAGTACAAGTTCCATCAACCTTTCAAACGTTGCCGGAGCATTGCATAATCCAAACGGCATAACTTTAAATTGCCACAGACCCTTTCCTGTCGAGAATGCAGTTTTCTCCTTGTCCTTAGGATCAATTTCAACTTGCCAGTAGCCACTTTTCAGGTCCAGCGTGCTAAACCACTTTACTCCAGTAAGCATGTCCAGCGTGTCATCAATTCTTGGCAAAGGATAGCTGTCCTTCTTCGTAACGTCGTTCAGACGACGATAGTCAACACAAAACCTCATGCTGCCGTCCTTCTTTCTTACCAGCACTACAGGTGAACACCATGGACTAGATGAAGGTTCAATAACACCATCCTTCACCATTCCCTCAATCATGGTTTCCACTTCCTTGTCACGTGCTACCGGAAATCTCCTTGGCCGCTGACGGATGGGCAATTCTTCTCCTGTGTTTATTTTGTGTTGAACTAAGCCAGTCCTCCCGATATCAGCATCGTTTGACGAGAAAACATCGGCATACTTGAGTAACATTTTCTTCGCCTTGACCATTTCATTTTGGGACAGAGCGCTGCGGCAGTCTTCTAGAAGTGTGGTCACTCTCGTTTGTGCATCCTTGCTGAGGGTCCCAGTCGATAGATATTGGCATCGACGCAACCAATCCACTTCCTCGCAAGTACCAACTAGTGTGCCTTTTTCTATAACCTGTTCCTGATCACAAAGGTTCAGCACACGTACCCCTGAGATGTCGGTGGTTCTGACCAAAGTTCGTGCCACTTTCCATGGTAGGTCATTGTCTACCCTTTCCACGAGTACACAACGATGAGTTTGCCCAGGATTCCGAGGAAGACTAACCGGCACAATCGTTTCCGATCTCGGCGGAAGAACAATCTTCTTAAGGCTGTACACGTTCCCTGGTAACGCTCCTTCCACGAAAAGTTCCTCTTGTCCACATTTCAAAACACCCTGCTTGACGTCAATTTCGCAACAATTCTTCCTCATAAAGTCAAGGCCCAGGATGCAATCGTCCATTATATCAGCCACGATGACATTATGCAGGTAGATTCTGTTGCCTAGCTTCAACCCCATCTTCTCTCCATGGACGGGTATGCGCTGACCGGTGGCTGTTACCAAATTAATGTGTTCCCGGTTGTATGCGGAGTCCCCAAGGGACCGTCTTATGAGTTGGGAACTGACAACCGTGCGAGTGGCTCCAGTGTCTATGGTCAGCCTACACGGCGTTCCGTTGACCTCGCCCTTGATGATTAGGCTGTTCCCGTCTTGGGTTTGTGTGATCGAAACCCTTGGGGCTCTTTGAACATTAGCCAGCACCCGCCCCGCAGTCCTGGCTATTACTCGTTTCCCTGCTGCTGGTGCTGGGCGGTGCTGTTAGCTGCACTCCCCTCTGGAGATCGGCCGTCTTCTCTTTCTGCAGTTCGCTTGGAGCAGCTGGATCGAAGGTGGCCCCTTTCCCCACAGCCGTAGCACCTAGGGCTGTGCCCTTTATTGCGGTCGCGAACTGTAGCCGCTGCAACCTCCCTGACGCGATGGGAGCGATGATCCTGTCGCACGGCTTCCACCTCCAGTGCATGGGCCAAGGCGTCCTCAAGCGTCCCGTGGTGCCGGAGCCTCACAGCAGCTCTAACTTCAAGGTCGCGGATGCCGTCGATGAATGCCTGCACCAGGTTCCCATCAATAAGCGCTGGTACGGACTGGTAAGCTTTACGCACCAGCTTCTCCACTTCAAGGGCCCACTGCTGCAGGTTTTCATTACTGCGTTGCACGCGATCCTTGAGCTGCGCACGAAACACGTGTTCCAGGTGAGCGTCGCCATACCGAGCCTCCAATGCCTCAAGGAGCTGCTCGTAAGTCACTTCCTTACCGAGAGCTTCCAGAACAGTTAAGGCCTGGTCGCGCAGGCCTAGGGCGAGGGCAGTCATGGCCTGACTTTTACTTCAAGCGTTCGCCTTCATGACAGCCTCAAACTGGATTTTGTAGGCCGACCAGGAAGAAGTTCCGTCGAACGGTGGCACTTTGAATCCACGTAGCGAAGGTGTTGTAGCTACGGGAGCTGCGATTCCATCCCCAAGTTTAAGGTAATCCAGCGTTTTCTTTACATCAGCCATCACGGTTTTCTTTACGTCAGCCACCACGTTGTCAACCCGATTATACACTTGGTCGATCCGGATTTCAGCTTCCGACAGGCGGTTGTCATGTTGATCAACCTTATCCTTCACCTCCTTCATGTCTTTCCCGAAGGTAGCGTGAAGGTCCTTCATAAGGAGCATCTGCTCTTCCTGGCGGCGCGTTTGCTCCTCCTTATCACGTTGGAGCTGCTCTTCCAACCGACGAGCCTGTTCCTCCTGTCGGCGAGCCTGTTCCTCCTGTCGGCGAGCCTGTTCCTCCTGTCGGCGGGCCTGTTCCTCCTGTCGGCGGGCCTGTTCCTCTCTGTCACGCAGCAGCTGTTCTTCCAACCGACGGGCCTGTTCCTCCTTGTCCCGCTGGAGCTGTTCTTCCAACCGACGAGCCTGTTCCTCCTGTCGGCGGGCCTGTTCTTCCTGTCGCCGGGACTGCTCCTGCAGCATCATCATCAGGGCAGCAAAGTCTGGTGCTGCTGATGCTGTAGCTGCTGCGGACGTTTCGGCCTCCGTGGTTGGTAGCTGGCCCTCCGACCTCTGCGGCATAGCTGCACCAAAACGTCTCTGGTCCGTCTCCTGTTGACGTTGACTCCGGGTACGGATACCCTCCGTGTCGTCTTTAGGTAAAATCGGCATGATTTTAATCCTTGCTTCTGACACCAATTGTTACGAGCTTCGGGTTCGTGACAATAAAAACTGCCGATAAAAATTACCAAAAGTTACACTTTATTTAAACAACACTAATAACAACTCAAACACACTAATTATAAAACACAATCGCTCTTAAGTCGCACTTGAAGATCGCTTTCGATGTATTCGCTTCTATCGCAGAACCAAGTCTGATCGGTCGCGGCTAGTGCCGCAGATAATTCCAGAACCTTCTATTGTAGACACATCTAGAATGTTCGAGTACATACCGGCCCCAACTGACCAGATGTCGATAGTTCTAGTAAGTTCAGCCAATCGATAATAGATGGCGCTAGTGACTCTATTAGTTCTTGCTACGAGAAACTAGATGGCGCTAGTGGTAACTAATGTCACCATGCATCAGGCATTAATTGTGGCGCGCAACAATACCAACCCGTGTGAATGTGGACTCGCCAGTCCACAGAATGTTGCGGCGTTCTTCTCGAATCCAATTACAAAACGCGAGACGAGCCGCGTAGTCATGTGGGTGCAATTCTTGTACTCTTGTAAAGTGGTAAGGACGGAGCCCTTCCCGATTTAAAAGTCGGCACACGTAGTTGTCGCTCACGTCGAAGACTCGAGCAGCATCCCTGGTGCTCGCAAGAGGATGACGCCGGAAGAAGTCTAACACTTCCTCTTCGAGTTCGGCAGAGTATGGAGGCCTGCCTGCGTCAACCGGAGGCGGGTCAAAGCAGCCGTGTTGTCTAAATCTGTACACGGCATCCAGAATGGTATGATGACTCACTCGCACACCAAACCTCTGCTGGTATAAGTTTACTGCATGCGCAGTTATGGAGTTACACTCGCGGTAGCACAATACCATTTCAAGATATTCTTGATTGGAATACCGTCGTGTGGGAGGCATTTTTAACCCTTTAAAGGTCATAAGGAGTGGACAGTGGAAATAAAATAATTATTATGATTATGGGTATATAATAGAACTAAAAATATATGTACATATAAATATATATGTATATATATATATTTCTATGGTGGGAAATATATTCCCTTTACCGGTCAGATTCTATCAATAACTAATCTCTATTGCATGCTCTTTTCTCGCGCTAGACCTATTTTATTGCAGTAATATAGAATTATTTTTTTGGTAGTATATCAAATAAACATCTTTACAAAAATCAAGTTTTTTTATTTATTACAAAAAATCAAGTTTTTTTTATTTATAACAAAATTTTAGTTTTTTTATTTATTACAAAAATCACTTTTTTTATTATTTATTAGTATTTTTACGTATAACAAAAATCTAATCTTATTTTTTATGAAACTCGCTGAAACAAGGTGCTATGCATAGTGCGACTTGGCATTTCGCACACATAATTTTCGATCGTTTATCGTTCGTTTTAGTGCTACACATTTTACATCTCTTGTATGACTGCAACTGGCACGGCATGTGATCGCCCACGTTGGTATACCGTACTTCTTCGGGGACAGCACTGATAGTTTTTTGACGGTTTTCATTCGCGAGCTTCCGCCTGCTAACATAAGATGGCATACCGCCGGTCGAGCGTCTCTTCCTGCTGGTAAAACCACCTATCAATCCTCGTGCTAAGCCGACTCTAAATTCAAGATGGGAAAGCGTACATTTTTTATTGCTTTTGTACAACAAGAAAGCATTATCTACTTATCTTATCTACTTCCTCATTGACACGAGCATAACGCTCGTGTCAATGAGGAAGTAGAAAAGTCGCAGCCACCATCTCTTACTCCGCCTGCCCACTGAATACGTGCCTTTCAGCTGATCAAAATGATCAACGCCACCCATTCGCTTGTTGTATTCTTTTACGACAAGTGGGCAAGGTACATTCTTTTTTGAACCGTCTTTCTCAGTTCGTGTTACATGTGTTTGAGCAACTTTAGGGTGGAACGCGTTACTCATGAGAAGTACCTCTTTACTGTCTTGCCAAACTACAAATGCAACATTTTTTTGTACTCTCCATTTGAAGTGTCCTTTCGGCAGTTTCAGCTTTGTTTTATTTTTTATTATTAGCGGCATTTCCGCCCGGTGCCTGCGTACTGTTCCCGTCGCATAAATTCCTTTTTCATGTAAGTAATCCAACAGCTTATAATCACAGAAAAAATTATCAAATGTTAAGTGAACATTCTTCACCTCTAGTTGTATTAATTTTTCAGACAACTTTTTCACAATTTTTGCTCCTAATCCTTCTTCAACTCCATCATTGGTCTTACCGGTATATATGTCGAACTCGTATAGGTACCCACTCGCACTGTCGCAACGACACCAGATTTTATAGCCTCGTTTGATGGGCTTCAAAGGCATATACTGTTTGATGGTACTTCTGCCTTTGAAAAGGACCATGGACTCGTCGATACTCTGGGACGAGGAGTTTCTAGCGTTGATTTGGCAAGCGTTATTGATAATATTTACAAGGGGTCGGATCTTGTATAGTTTGTCGTAATCTGGGCTAGACTTCTCTGGGGTCAACAAGTTGTCATTAATATGTAGACAACGCATAATATTTTTGAACCTTCTAAGAGGCATTGTTGCAGCTACTTCTTCCACTCGAAAACCTGGGTCTGATGACCAATATAAATCAATGCTCGGAAGAATATGGTAACCCATGATAATAAGTATGCCTAAAAATGCCTTCAGTTCATTTTTATCAATGGGTGTCCACCATCCAAAGTTTTGTTGCTGAGCGTATAAATTTGTTTGGCATACTATCAGATCATATGCTTCCTCGGTAAAATATTTTTCAAAATAAACAATTGGTCTGGTTTTGCTATTGAACCCTTGGACTGGTTGCATTCGGGGTTCGTCAAAGCTACAAGGATTTGGTCTGCTAACTGTAGTAAAAGTTTTTTTTTTCCATAATACCTCCTCAGTATCTGACTGATCTGAATCAGAAAAATCATCAATAACAGGAAGGACTGGTACTGATGGTACTGGTCTTTGTAAATCGGAAGTACTGGGAATAGGTGTAACTCGCCGAGGACGTGTTATTCTTCTGTTTGAATCAAGAATTGGACTGAAATTATCGGGATTATTATCAACTTCCTGAACTAGTAAAGGCGAACAAGGCTGATCAATCTGTTCATCAACAGACGACGGACTAGGTATTGGTATGTTATCTACTAATAAATTTGCGGGACGAGGGTCATCTATATCTTCTAGAATGTGCTGAAGGCGGATTACACTAAAATTTGGGCATTCGTCGTCAGATTCTAAATTATCGTCCGATTGATCAGGGTCATCGGGTAGGCCAAACATGTCTTGAAGGGCCTCCTCTACTTCGTAATCCTTCAAGTGACGATCCATTTCTAAAACAAAGCAAAAAAAAAGAGTTTCAAGCCATACCAAGCAACACAAAAACGAACGCCACACAGACAGAGGGAATATTCAAACCACCGTAAAATTTACAGGCAGAAGGGCAAAGGGAATATACAACCCACCACAAAAAATCAAGATTGTCCAAAACCGCGTATAGCAAACTTGAAAATATTTACATTTTTTATTAGAAGAAGCTCACGTAAACCATAAATAAAAGAACTTACCTTTCGAAATTTGTAGATCTTCGAGATAAACCCTGCTTCAAACTAGTCGAAAAAAAAAGTACACTTTTACAACTTCTCTGTGCTCTCATGAAAAAAATATTTATGTCAACTGTCAAACCTGTCATTGTCAAAATGTCTATTGACAATCATAAAACTTACCTGAATGAAAAATACCGCTGGTGGGACGTAATTTCGGCGAAAAAAAAATAAAAATCATGGTGGTGAAAATATCACCTCTAACTTATAAAGGGTTAGCGAAAGCGCGCGCGATATTCCCGTCGCTGACCGCTAAAACTAACTTCCGAGCGGGCGGGGGGCGACTGGCGAGCGGGCGGTCGGCTGGCGCGTGCGACGAACGGGGTAGTGCCTGTGAGGGTGGGGGCGCGCGGGGCTGCGCTTTGACAACCGAGTGGCCGCCGGGCACGGCGGCATTGTTTGATAAGAATGGCAACAGTGTATGAACGTCGCCAGCGTTTTTTAATTGAATTCAGTGCGGTGCGGCAACAGCTTACTAAGTCTACGGGATGGTTTTATACTAATAAATCAATTCAAATTAATACGTACCTTTTTTTGTATGAAAAAAAAAATGACAATAAATCAATAATTTATCTTTACTATTGTAATCTATAAACACAATACTGTCTCCCATTGCAGCCGTGGCAGATATTTTTATAGCACCTTATATAAGACTCGACGTTTAACTGTCTCTCTTGCAGAGTCTGACTCTAATAGACGTACGGTAGTTTCTGTTTCAAAAGAATCTCTATCATTAATTAAAGTACTATTAGAATGTTCATGTCCTTTTTTAGATTCATTTTCTAACTCACTGTTACAAAGCACGCGACGCTTTGCTGCTTCCTTCGGAAGTAAATTTAAATCGAATTCGCTATCTGACTGATATTTACTAGGTCCTGCTACAGGAGAATCTTCTTTGTTAACTGCATTCACTTTTTTAATAGGCTTTTTCTTCTTTAAGGTCGTTGTTTTCTTCAATAATTCTTTTTGATCCCTTTTTTCCAAGATTTCTTGTTTTCTTTTTATTTTTTTATTTTCTTTGTCTTCTTTTTCTTTTATAATTCTCCTTTGATATTCCATAAACTCATCAGATATAGCTACTGTCGGCGTGAGTTTTTTATTTAAGGTCTTCTTTTTATTGTAATCGATATTATTCTTCGGAAAGTGAAGAGAATTTTTGAAAGGTGTCGCATAATCCTTAAATGGTGTGGGAATAGCAGAGCTACCACTTGTTTTTGGAGCAGCCTCTTTGGTTGCATTTTTGGGTGATGGTGTATGCTTCTGAAGTGTTTGTAGCGGCTCCGCGGTTATTTCAATTAAAGTATGGTGCAAGAATCGAAGTGGACAAGGGTGTTAACTCGTTGGTAGATGGTAGAAGTATATTATCTTGTTGAGGAGTAGATGTCTGCAGAAACTGGTTGAACTCATCTTGTACAGTTAATAAGTTTACAGTAGGCGACGAGGGTAGAGGTTTTTCAATAAACAAGGATAAGTTGGATGCCTCTTCTCCCAATACTTCTGAACCTTGCTCTATTGGCAGTATTAGATTACTATCAGCAACTATATCAAAATTTAGGATAGCCTCAGATATATCTGGCGTTTCATTCACAAAATTGTTATTTAGTGTTGATTCCCCTAACTGCAGAATACTTTGTAACGCTTAGGTTGTGTGTGGCAATAATACTCCAGATGTACGACGAAAGTATATTTAAAAGTAAACGAGGTAGTACAGCGTGTGTATAGTGTGTGTGCTCTACCAAATATGTACATGTCTTATATTAACTTAGGCGCATAAGCCGTGGCCTACTTACAACATTAAATTAACCAATAGGAACGCAGTTGGAATATGAGATATAGTTCCTACAGAAATCCGTGCGGTGGCGCACAGGTCGACAAAACTATTCCCGCGCACAGCGGCGGCGAACGGATGTATGTTTCTATCAAAGACTACAATAGTATGGTTTGTATTGCAGCTACAGTACTCCCCCCTTAGCGAAGCGTACAGGTGTCTTGACGATCCTGCCTGATCTTGTACGGTGTTCCTTCGTTTTCGAGGTTGGAAGCATGCTGGATTGATCTTCGGTGGTAGCTGCAGGTGATTGGCGTGTCTCACAAGTCGTATGTTCTTGCTGTTCTTCGATGTTGATAGTGTACGCCGGTTTGAGGCGGTCGATCGATATGTTGCTAATTCTTCCTGGTAGTTGAATCGTGAAGTATTTGTCGTTACGTTCGGTGATCTTATATGGCCTTTGTATGGATGCTGCAGCGGTTTGCGGACGGTGTCATCACGTACAAACACGTGGCTGCATGTCTGTAGGTCGTTGTGCACGAACATACATCGCTTGTTTGAATGCAGTTTGTATGTAGGTGTGAGCTTCGTGATAACGTCGTGCAGGTGATCGACGTAGTTATGGTCCATTTTCGTTGCGGCTGGCGATGGTGAAATAAAATCGCCGGGTAGGCGTATCGCTTGACCATAGGTAAGCTGCGCGGCACTTGTGTTGGTGTCGGTGCGCATGGCGGCTCGTAGACCCATTAAAACGGTAGGTAATTCAGTGATCCATTTATTGCTGTTTTCTAGTCGAGCCATGAGTGCGGCTTTCAATGTACGGTGCCAGCGTTCGACGATGCCGTTACTCTGAGGGTGGTAGGCAGTAGTACGGGTTTTTTCTACTCCAAGTAATTGTGCGAGGTCTTGGAATAGTCGACTTTCGAACTGGCGTCCTTGATCAGTTGTTATCCTGGTAGGACAACCGAAACGACATATCCAGGTTTCGTACAGCCTTCTTGCCACGATTTCGGCGGTTATTTCTTGAATGGGTACGGCTTCGGGCCATCGTGTACAGCGATCGATCATAGTGAGTAGGTATCGATGTCCACATGAAGATGTAGGTAGCGGTCCAACAATATCAACGTGAATGTGTTGAAATCGTTCGCTCGGTGGGAATGTTGTGACGTCACTATGATTATGTCGTTGTACTTTGGATAATTGACACGAAGTGCATGTTTTCGTCCA
Source organism: Apamea epomidion (assembly GCA_947507525.1). Lineage (NCBI taxonomy): Eukaryota > Metazoa > Arthropoda > Insecta > Lepidoptera > Noctuidae > Apamea > Apamea epomidion. Next base: position 1,891,074 of record OX382239.1, read on the forward strand.
CTCGCCAATGTTGGTATTCATTGCTGGCCAAAAGTACCGTTCTTGCATTAGTTTTCGGGTTGTTCGTATTCCAGGGTGACTTGAATTATGCACGGCGTTGAATGCGATGCGACGAAAGTCGGCTGGTAGGTATGGACGAACATATGGCGTAGACGTTTCGCAGAATATTTGCTTGTTGGTACCGGGTATGACGATTTTCTTCAGTTGGATATTTGTTTGTTGTGATAAAATCGGAATATAGCTGTCCTTTGCTTGAGCTTGAAATAATTCGTCGTAGTTGATTGGTGATGGCAATTCGATGGTTTCGATACGTGAGAGAGCGTCGGCAACAACGTTGTTTACTCCACTTATGTGCCGGATGTCAGTCGTAAACTCGCTGATAAACAAAAGTTGACGAGTGCGCCGTTGAGTGTCGTTATCGGACGGAGTTTTACGAATAGCGTAGGTCAGCGGCTTGTGGTCGGTGTAAACAATGAGTTCTCTTCCTTCGAATATTTTTCTGAAGTGTTTGATTGCCATATAGATCGATAACAGTTCTCTGTCGAATGTACTGTATCGTTGTTGAGTTTCAGAGAATTTCTTTGAGAAATAGCCAAGTGGTATGCATTTCTTGTTTATGACTTGTTGAAGTACTGCTCCGGCGCAGGTACTCGACGCGTCGCACATGAGGGAGATGGCGTCGGTTGGTGATGGAGATGGGTGAGCGAGTAAAGCTGCATTCTGTATGCTAACTTTACATAACTCAAATGCTTGTGACGCTTCAGTGTTCCACTCGACTTTTGTTTTGTCACGTTTTTTTGAATTGTGCAGGAATGCGTTGAGAGGTGCTTGAATGTGGGCTGCGTTTGGTATGCTGTCCCGATAAAAGTTTACCATACCGATAAATCGACGTAGGTCTTGAATTGTTTCGGGTTTGGGGTAAGCAGTGATAGCAGTTATTTTGTCTTGTGGTGGCTTGATTCCGTTGCTAGACACTTCATAGCCTAGAAACTTGACATTTTCTCTGCCAAAGACACACTTTGATGGATTTATGGTGATGCCATACTTGTCTAATCGGCGTAACACCTCCTGCAGATCTTCGATGTGGCTTGTTTCATTGTCCGATGCGACGATAACATCGTCAATGAATGGGAATGCGTAGTCTAACCCGATGAGTACTTCATGTATGAATCGTTGGAATGTCTGTCCAGCATTTTTAAGACCTGGGCACATTCGTGGAAACTCAAATAACCCAAAAGGAGTTGTGATGGCAGTCTTCTCGATGTCCGGTTCGTATACAGGCAGTTATTGGTAAGCACGATTTAGGTCGAGTGTAGTGAATATTTTCTTGCCGTGAAGTAGGTAGGTAAAATCTTTAAGACGTGGAACTGGATAGCGGTCGGGTTTGGTGACGTCATTGAGTCTTCGGTAGTCACCACAGATGCGAATGTCGCCGTTTTTCTTGGGAACGACATGTAGTGGACTGGACCAAGGGCTTTTGCTCGGTCGGCAGATTCCTTGCTGCATCATTGACTCAAATTCCTTCTTCACGGACAGGTACCGATGTGGCGGAAGTGGTCGGCTCTTGTTGTATACTGGTGGACCGGTAGTTTCAATGTGATGTTCTACCCGGTGCTTTGGAGTATCCTTCATGCATGACGGTCCCAAGATGTCAGGAAACTTGCTGATTAGCTGGTGATATGGCTGATCAACGTCGATACTTCGGACTGTAGGTTCGGCGGAATAGGTGACTGGTGCCCTGACGGTCAGGTTGGTAACTTTGTCGACGAGACATCGGCCGGCTATGTCGACAAGAAGTTGATGACGTTTCAGAAAGTCGGCACCGATGATGGGTTTGCTGACTGCAGCGATGATGAATCTCCAAGTGTATGGTCTTCGTAGGTTGAGATCTAGTTCTAATGTTTTCTCACCGTACGTTGGAATGACTGTGTTGTTCGCTGCATACAAGCAAAAATCGGTTGGTTTAGCTTTCCCGCCTTTTTTTATCGGTATCACGGACACGTTGGCGCCAGTATCGATCAAAAACGATAAACGCGAGTTCTTGTCTGTTATAAATAGGCGGTAAGAAGTTTTGTTTGCGTCGGTTGCCGCCTCAGCCAACGCAGGCGTTAGTTTCCCGAATTTGCAGGTTCTTCGAAACTACAAGGACGCGTACATTTTCGCGCCTCCTTGCCGAACTTGCGATGATAAAAACAGATCGCTGATTGGTCGTTATGTGAGCGACTGCGATTGTTCCTGCTCGATGAACGCGATCTTGAACGCCGTCTGTCGAATGGTCTGCGTCGATGCTGCTGATGATTCGACTGACGTACCTTTAGTTCTGCGATTTCTCTCATAAGCGCGTCGATCTTCTCTTCAATCGATGTAGATGCATGCGGCGTTGCGGGAACGGAGGTGACTGCAGCGACTGCACCGAGTGGCTGTGTTTGCTCGAGGATTTTGTCTGCCATCATTGCCAGCTCGTGGATATCGGAGTGTTTCGCGATGTTGTCACTGACAGCGAGTACTGCTCGGACGGATTGTGGAAGGTGGTTTGTCCACATAATCCGTAGCGCTGAGTCGGAGATATTGTCGGCGGCGAGGTTTTTCATGCGACGTAGCAGCTGTGAAGGCTTCATGTCGCCGAGTTCCATTTCTGATAGCAACCTTTGTACTTGCCGTTGCTCGGATTCCTCGTAGACTTGGAACAATCGATTCTTCAACGCGTCGTAACGATTTTTCTCCGGTGGATGTAGAATGATGTCTGAGATTTCATCAAGATCTTGCCGCTCAAGTTGTCCGATAATGAGTTCGAACATAACTTGATCGCCTTTCTTCTGTACGGACATGATGGCTTCAAATTGCGCGAACCACAAACGAATCTTGTCGTGCCAAATGGGTGGAATGCGCAACGACGTCGACACACCGGAGAGTTCTTGTTCACTATTGTTGGCCATGATGAAAACTTGATTTGAGGATCTGGAGGTATTTTCTTAATATCGCGTCGTAATCACGTTCACACAATCGTAATCAATCACGTACGATTTTTCACGGTATCACGTCGGGGTCACCACTGTAACGCTTAGGTTGTGTGTGGCAATAATACTCCAGATGTACGACGAAAGTATATTTAAAAGTAAACGAGGTAGTACAGCGTGTGTATAATGTGTGTGCTCTACCAAATATGTACATGTCTTATATTAACTTAGGCGCATAAGCCGTGGCCTACTTACAACATTAAATTAACCAATAGGAACGCAGTTGGAATATGAGATATAGTTCCTACAGAAATCCGTGCGGTGGCGCACAGGTCGACAAAACTATTCTCGCGCACAGCGGCGGCGAACGGATGTATGTTTCTATCAAAGACTACAATAGTATGGTTTGTATTGCAGCTACAACTTCCATTCTCTTGACTTATGGCGTTTTCGGGGGTAATTTTCTTCCAATATTCGAGTAACTTTTTATAAGTTGGATCTCCCATCCATTGGCCTCCCGAATCTTTGAAAGTTTGTAAGGTGACAATCTAGCCTCGAAATCATGTTTAAATTTTTCTGCATATTCAGATGTGGTTATGTGATTGATGTCTTCAGTATGTTTTAAATTTGGCAACAGTTTACTGTAGTTTATTTTAGATGGATTAAATGGATATAATCCACAACATCGAAATTCGCTCTGTATGGTTTCAGGCTTAAGGCATTGGTCAAAACATTTTTTTACTGCCGGAGCAAAATCAATGCGTAAGCTTGGCATAGTTATTTTGAATTCTGGATTCATGCACAACAGTCCTCCATGTTCCTTTGACTGGTCTGAAAACAGCTACGTCAAGCGGCTGTAGTATATGTGTAGAGTTGGGAAGTAAAGCTACCAGGATGATTGCTTTTTCTTTACAGAATGTTGATAGCGGAAGTGATATGTGAGATGTGTGACCATCCAAAAACAAAACTACTGGAAATGGTATTTCATTTGTTACAAGCCATGGATAGAAGCAGTTGGTAACATATTCATAAAATGCTTCTGTGTTCATCCAACCCGATTCCGTGTTACCAAGTCCCCATCCACGAGGTAATGTAGGCACAAGATTTTTTGGCAAACGTTTATACGGAAAAAGTATCATTGCAGGTGCTAGATTTCCGTCAGCTGAAACATTCACAAGCACAGTCAAGCACTCTTTTTCGTCATTAGCAACACGATTATACACTCGTTTGCTACCTCTGCTGACCAAAACTTCTTTCTCTTTTGGGCATAAAAAGAAAGCAGTTTCGTCACAGTTAAACACTCGTCTAGGATCTTCTAAAACATGATGCAGATTATTTGTCATAAAATAATTGTTCACTCTGTCGAACCATGCACGTATAGCCGCTTCTGTGACTTGATTTCGGCTTGAAGGAAGATTTTGTGCAACGCGTTTAGATACTGTTGGATGTCTCTTTATAAAATTCTCAAACCAATACCTGCCAGGCACACCATTTTTAAAAGGGTTTGGACGATTTAAGTTTTTGACTAGCTTAGCCACTGCTTCTAATAGTTGTTCTTTTGTAACTGGAAATCCCATCTTGCCAAGGTAGTGAATCCAGTCTACAATCTGTTTTTCTTCACTTAAATTAAGAACCGGCTGAACTCTGCAAATTTCATTCTTATATTTCCCGTCCCGTTTGTCTCGTAATGTAGTTTTGGGAATATTAAACCTTTTTGATGCCTCATATACACTTGTACCGTCTTTAATTGCTTTGATTGCTTCGGCGAGTTGTGTTTTACTGTATACTTTTCGCCGCTTTTGTGGCTCCATACTTCTGGAAAAAAATATAATTGTATGTTTTATGTTGCTTTAGCCAAGAAGTAGCATTTATTAATAGGTACCTATTATGTCATAAAAGTAGGTGAGAAACTAAATAATCTATATACGATCGGTAATAGCTTCTTATAGTTGCTATTGCCGACCCTTGTGGGTCGGTAATTAAGTATGTAAGTATAAACATAAATTGTATTACTGACTCATAAAAAAATGGTTATTTTAATTCAATTGACCTTCGGACTATAAAATAGATTATAATTGATTAATGTCACAAACAATATGAACAAATGCACACTGTTTTAAACACAAAAACAATGATTTATTACTGTAACTATTCAATACCGATCCTCGAAAAATATCATAACTTTGGTTAAATTGACAACGCTAAAAGGTAAAAACTAGACAAAAAAGTTTAGTCGCTAATAGATTTTTATAAAGACTGATAGCTTAGATTTAAACTGGTCCATAAAAATACTTGTGTTAGTGTGATATAATAACGTAAAAGAAAAATAAAACGAAAAGTTACGTTGCTGCCATTGCCGACTTATGGGTCGTTGATAGCTGCCACGACTAAAACTGATGAAGCTAACACCATCCCATTTTAATTTAAAGTTTTATCGTTTCAAATTACTTTTTATTAATAAAATGTCGTAAGAAATGAAGAGTTGACACTTAAATGGATACATTTAGTAATATAAGATAAAGTATAGACGTCATTTGTTTGTATAAATGTCTTAAATAGAAAAGTCACGTACTTACTTGAAGGAACAAGGGAACAATACGACACGTCCTGCGTCCACGCTGCCCCGCAGTAACTGACGTATTTTATCTCTTTTTTGCACAGCTACTCATACTAACGTAAAAGTATACGATTCTCAAGGAATAAACGCGTGTGTAACTTTGTCTACCTATAGCTAGAATAGTTCTGGAAACGTAAAGATTTCGAATTACTTTTATAGGTCGGTAATAACTACAGATTTTCGATGGGTCGTTGATAGCTGCGTTTACCTTAGTACGTCAATGTCAAATCTCAAAAATGGTATTTTTTGGGATAATAAATAAAAAACTTACCTACCTATTCAGGTTCATCAATTTCAGCTTCTTGAGCTTCAGTCCTGAATATATTTTTTTTTATTACGTTTGTTCACCATTTTTGTGACTAAGGTATCACTTTAGACTTTAATGTTCGCTTGAGTAGTCTGCGACAACGGGCGCAATAAAGTTGTACACGAGTGCTCTCTAAGACGCGCTGCGGCCGACTGACGGAACTGCGCGAACGGTGGGATGTCCGAGTTGCGCGCAATATTATTGCACGTTTTTTATAAATATTTCTTTTTAAAAATCTAAACCCATAATCCCCTAATATCTTTAATGGTGAACATATAGACGAAATTTTATTGAAATTGCTTTAATTACAATCGAATAAAACCGTTTTTTCTCATAAAAAATGCAAATTTTGAGGAAACTTTGCGATTTTTTTGTATCGAGTCAAATTAGGTCAATCGTGTTTTGGCCCTCATAATTCACTAAAGAAAATCTTCAATTTTAATAATCATGAAAAAAATACGGCAAATTAGTAGTTTTTTAGGACAAAAACTGATTTTGCGTGCAGCCGAAATGCGTCAAAATCTTCTTTTGGGACCCATTTCGCCCAGCACAAAGTCCCCATTGTAGAATGATTTTTTCCCAGATGTTGAGGGCTTTGGGTCATCTTTGTCTAGTCTGGTTTTAATGCTTGTGGTAGGTACAGAAAGCTGTAGTGTTTCTTGAGGCTTCTTCGTGCGTTCTTGACATACGAATTTGATTAGAGTTCATCTTCTGAATCACTAGCTCCTTATATATCATCAACATGTACCCAATTGAAAATGACGACATAACTCAAACTCACAGAAGCAGCTCAAACTTTTCAATATCAGGCAATTGGGTATGAATACGCAACCGGTAACTTGGTGAACCTTTAGTGCGTCTGAAAAAGTCTTTATACCTTCAGTAGATCCCAATGTTGCTGCTTTTTCCGATATGTCTGCATCATCTACGGTGAAAACTTTAATATTGGGGCAGGTTTTCTCAAGGGCTTTGGCTAAGTCATCTATTGATGAAATATCGGTGCCACTCGCAACTAGTCTTATCTGCAGTTCTCTTGCAAGTTGCACCCACTCTATCAGGAGCTCCCTTACCGTGACCTGCTTCATGAAAATTCCATGTGAAATGTTGAAGGTTAGGGTAGAAATCTCCTAGCATTGTCGCCAAAACCTTGAACATAATTTTATTACGATATTGGGTGACCGGCCCATCGCTCAAGAAATGTAAATTCGTAACAATAGCCGGCAGACAGTCAAGTATGGGCTGTAAATTGGCCCAAATTGCAGGAGGTGAGTGCGATAAATTTTGTGACTAAGTGCAGTAACATTCGCTTTTTAGCTCTTGATCGACATATTCATATTCTTTATTGTGGATCATTGGTAGGTTAACAATACATACAATGTTCTTAATAAGTTAAAATAGGATCAGCTATGTCCCGCCGCTTAGGCATACAATAACAATCATATAGTAATTAAGATTAAATAATTTAAAGAAGTCAAAAATACACCAATTCCAATAAAATGTCAGAAGTAACTATAACTATTACACATTAGCAAAAAACAAAAATATATATATACAGGCTGATTTTTTAAAGACCAGCCAAATTTAAGGATGTGGTACAGACCATCAAACTGAACAACTTTCTCCATGGGACAAATAGCGTAATCGCGTAAATTTTATCAACTGTCCCATAGAAAACTTCAATACCTACTCGACCTAAATGTATGGGACGGCTGAATTTTTATTCGCGATTACGATGTTGGTCCCATGGAGAAAGTTGTTCAGTTTGATGGTCTGTACCACATCCTTAAATTTGGCTGGTCTTTAAAAAATCAGCCTGTATATAAAATTATTGTCCACCGATGTTAATTAATTGAATGTCAAAAAAGATACTAATAGATATTCAAGTAGAGTCTTGAAAGGTACTGTACGCATCATGGTTGAGGTAAACTATGTTTTGCAAGTGATTCGTGAGTTAAGAAATCTTTTACAGAGTAATAGCATTTGTCCACTAACATGTCATGCAGTTTCTTTTTAAATATTTTTATTTCTTGAATATTTCTTATAATACTATTGTTACTTTTACAACTCGAGTAATACCTAAAGTATTTTCACAACCATTGTTTAAGGCATTTCTTGATTCCTATAAAATTAACAAACCTAAGCAGTACAAATTGTGTTATTCTATAATCAGTTATTCTTTTACTAAACATTATATTATTATTAGAAATCAACATTGGTCTCAGTTAAAGTGTACACCTACTACTAGGTGTTACATAATTATAATATCACAACATTTTTGGCACTTTTTTTCTCTTATCAAAAATTAAATAACGCTTAGTATACTTTTATTTTAATCTTAATAATATTAGGGGTTAAAGTATGAAATTGCCGATTTGTACTGAAAAATTGAAATTCGTTTTTTTTTTAATTTAACCCTTAACCAGGCCCAAGAGAACTACACAACTTACATAACTTTCAACTATTGATTCTATATACTATTGTTGGATACTACTACCAGGCCCAGAAACATGGAGGGGGCAAACATTATAAAAGTACCGCAGGCGATGGACACGGCCCTTTTTTTGCCGTTTGGACTCCGTTGCGTGCGGTAGCGCTACCCGTCAGCTGTTCGGTGTAATCTGGTATCTCTGTGATTCGTTACCATTTTTGTGGATTTAACTGATTTAGTGATAACTTTGTTCCTCTGATTGTAAAATTGATCAATTTGTTAATTATTTTTATAGAATACATGTAATCAGTTTTTAGGTTAATAAATCTTTATTTTTTTAAATCACGTATTTACTTCTGTCCTAATACTATTATAATTGTTATGGCATACGAACAAAGAAAATTGCAAAATGACTTGGAAAATTAAAGGAAAAACACGTGGGACAACATATTCCCATTGTCTGGAAAGAAATTAAAAAAAACTAAGTGCGACTACTTAATTTTTGAACATAATTTTCGTGGATTTTTTTCTTGTTAGGTTAATAATTGACTCAAAATGCAGGGGGTACTTCGCTGAGATAGGGCGGGGTATTATAAATATATGATGCACTGTAATAAAAGTGGTTTTATTTTGAGGACTATTTTACTTTCAAATATATAAAAAAAAGTAATGAAAGTGTTTTTGATAAACATTCATCTATCAAAATTGTTGTTCTGAGGTTTGGTGAAAATGTATCATGCAGGGGTACACACAAAGGGTGACCTTACATATTTGGCACATGTACTTCGAACGGGTATCCTTCTGTCTCGTACTACAGAATCTGCACCTCTTTCTAGTGGTCATGGGTTCCAAGTAATGCTGCCCTTTGTAACCCAGTCTTTATTCATCTGGGACGCCAAACACTCCTCCTTTTTTATTTTTCCAAATTATTGGGTTGTCTTTTTGAATATTTATGTACTCAGACTTTAATTTTCTGGCCAAACGCAAACGAAAATCTCGATGTATGTTTTTCCTTGTTTCATTTTCATGTTGATATATGATATAAGCATTTATTACAGCACACTCAAATAAAAACCAAAACAATCTTGGCCATGTTTTTTTGGATCTGCGTCCAATGGAGTATGAGCTACGGTAATGATCAAAATGATCAACTCCACCCATGTTTCGGGGGTAATCAGCAATAGCAGATGGGCAATACATTTTCTTTTTCTCGCCATTCTTTTGTCTTCTTTCTATTAGTTCTATTTTTCTAGGGTTTACGGCTGTTGTAAGGACGGTCACGTCTTTAGTATCTTTCCACTTAACTACCCCAACAGGGTGACAGTATCTGTATGTGCATTCTCCTGGTTGTAGTTGTTCTTTCTTACTTTCTTTTTTGACAAAATCTTCAGGAAGTCCTTTTTGTGATAGTCTAACAGTACCAATAGCAAATATTCCTTTGTAATATAAATATTCCAAAAGAGCGACAGAGGAAAAAAATTGTCAAAGACTATCAATGTGTCCTTTGGTACGTTAACACACAGATTTTTCACCACTCTGTAACCCAGTCCTTCACTGTCGGCATTTTTATCTTTACCTGTATAGATGTCACATTGGTAAAGGTATCCTGTTTTCGCATCACATCTACACCACGCCTTGTACCCTCGTTTAATCGGTTTACCCGGCATACACTGTTTTTTGGAATCACGACCTTTAAACTTTATCATGCTTTCATCGATTGATTGTGATTGAGAATTGGTAGCGTTTTCTTGAAAATTTTTATTTAAAATGTTCAACATTGGCCTTATTTTTTTAAGTTTATCATGATCTTTATGATTTTGTGGTAAATGAGTAGTAATATCGCAAACGTGTATATTCTTTAAAATCTTTTACAAGGCATTGTTCCAGATATTTCCTGATTATTGTAAAATGGGTCTGAATTCCAGTATAATTCGATATCTGATTGTGGGGCAATTCCCATAAGAATCACTATAGCCAAGAATGCCTTAATTTCATTACTGTCTACATCCTTCCAAAACTGACTGCCTTTTAAGCTCGCATACTTGTTGGAGTTTTTGACAATGAGCTGAAATAATTTATCAGGGAACATATCCATAAAATGGTCAAATGGGGTACCTCTGTTGTCGTGTTTTGTAGTAGGTTGTAACTGTCTACTAAAATCACGATCTTCAAAGTACTTTTGTACGCCTCTTTCTTTGCTTCGCCTGTAATTCAGCATAAGTTGGCTCACAAAGTTGATCATCGTCGGGAGCTAAGGAAATGGCCATCTCTTCTTGTTCAACCATAACCTCAGGAGTTTGCTCACAATCTCCCAGACTCTGAGACACACTTTCTCTGTTGGTATGTGGAAACTTAGATTTCGGCAGATGTTGAGATGAAGTTGTCGCGGTGTTATACGGAAATGTATATTCTGGTGAAGCATCGGGTGAAATTGTCCTGGCACCAGGTAGCGTAGGTGAAAGCTGGGAAGGACCGAAAACAGCATTGTCCAGATGTGCCGGTGTCTGCAAAAACTGGGATGTGCTGGCCACAGGTTCTGGTGTGTCGTGTGCTGGTGAACGCTGAGACATAGGTGAAAGCTGGGAATGACCAGAAACAGCGTTGTCCAGATGTGCCGGTGTCTGCAAAAACTGGGATGTGCTGGCCACAGGTTCTGGTATGTTGTGTGCTGGTGGACGCTGAGACAAGCAATCTCTGCATGTGCATATAAAAGTAGGTAGTGTGCGCTTTGGTGGACACTTAGATGAAGCTTCTGTGTCGCCCTGTGATGGACCTAGCATTGCATCAACAACTGAAGATTTCGATAAAAGATGTGATTTATATTTCTTGTCGACATGCAGAACCTCCTGGTCTGAATTTGACAAATAGTGGTCATTTTCTTGTAACAGTTGTGCTTGTGCAGGACTACCCTCAAGTATATGCAACAAATCGTCATTCGAAATACCTTGCATGTTGTCCAAAGCAGTGTCCATAACTTGAGAATAGTAATCTTTAAGACTCGCCTCGCAATCGTCATCCTCGCTACTCTCTTCCGACGACTGCCAATATTGGAGGATGTTCTCAATTTCGTGGTCTTTAACGGTTTTCTAAAATAATATAATCATAATCAGGCAAAGGTAGCATAAGTCCCACAAAACAAAAACGTTAACAGGCAACGGTCACATTTGTCCCACAACATTTGGGAAGATATTGTGACAAATATTTACAATAATCTACAAAAAAATATGTTAAATCCACAAGAAAAACAAATAATCTACAACATATCCAAAAATTACACGACTTACCTTTTGTTTTTTCGACATTATTAATAAAAATGTTCACTGTGCTACGAAAACAGAGGCGCGCAACTGACTCACGAAATCAAATGGCTGTCACTTTGACAATTGCGTTCGGATGCACAGTTTTTTATTCTGGACCCATAGATAATATATTTAGGGTAGCCATTTTTATAAATTGTGGAGTTTATATTACCAGAGCCTGGAAAGGACAATGAAAAAAGATGTGGGACCGAATCGTGGGCCTGACCGGGCCCTGGTTAAGGGTTAACATATTTATTTAATCAAAATAATTACCATTATTGATAATAATGGTAATTATTTTGATTAAATAAATATGATATTATATTGATAATAATGGTAATTATTTTGATTAAATAAATATGTTAAATCATAAATGACATGAATGAATGAAGGTCATTTATGACTTTGCGATAGAACTCTCGTGATCTAGATTCGACAAACTGTGTGAAAGCATTTTGTACTGCCTCCTGAGAAGAAAACTTTTTATCACGTAGAAAATTGTCCAAATCACGAAAAAAATGGTAGTCCGTTGGAGCAAGGTCTGGCGAATACGGAGGGTGACGAATGGTTTCTAATTGCAGTTCCTGTAGAGTTAAAACGGTTTCTCGTGCTGTATGAGGTCTCGCGTTATCATGGAGCAATATTTGTGAAGATCGATTCATGAGTCGGGGCTGTTTCACTGCTAGTTTTGCTATCATTATTCGGAGTTCGGCACAGTAGACATCAGCCGTTATTGCTTGACCAGATCGGAGAAAGCTATAGTGAATAACACCATGCTGAGACCACCAAACAGTTACCATTACCTTTTTTATTGGTAAGCTTTGCTTTTCCATCACGAAAGCGTTTAAACCAAAATCGCACGGTGCGTTCATTAGCAGTCCCCTCTCCAAACGCAACATTGATATTGCGAGCTGTTTCTGCCGCGTTAGTTCCGCATCGGAACTCGTATTAAAAAATAACTCGAATTTTCGAAGTATCCATCTTTCTTGTCTAAGCTGAATAAAAAAAAACAACTGAAAGTCGATAATCAAATGTTGCACATTTTTTAAAAGAAGAACTTCATAGGTACCATGTGAAAAAAGTTTCACTCAAAAATATCAAACCATGAAGGTTCTATGTCCATTCGAAGTACCTATTACAATGAAACGGCAATTTCATACTTTAACCCCTGTTATTAATTACTCTAAAAATTTGAGATCAAAGTTAAATCTGAGAACTACATAATTTGTCAGTCGTTAACATTATACTTGTAATAAAAAATAATATAAAAATAGGTGGAGGTGACAGTTACTAAATAATCAGGTAAATAATAAAGGCTATAAATGAAACCACAAATAGTAACAACAAACAACAAGTAGGTATTTTGTACCTACTAAAATAATATTTAAGAGTAACATCATGAATTGACTAATGTATTCAATGAATGTATTACAGCATTTGCCAAATATAAATCAAAACTGGCACTCGTCATGGGCACCATGTATTATTAGGCGGAAACAAAAAAATAACATGATTTCGATTCTTAAACCAAATTATAAATCAGAAAACTAAGATGAAAATAAAAAAGAGTCAATAATTCCAACAAATTACACATTCTTCAGCAGGAAAATGATCGTAAACACATAGTTGACAATCATTGCACCAAAAATATGAAGTTTTCAATAAGTAAAAAATATTAGTTCTAGTCATGGCTAGCATTAAATGCGTCGGTCTTTGTGCATTATTCGTATGTAGCTCCTGTCGACATCCATAGCAATATTTAGTTATGACAAAGTGAGTTACAGGCCAAGGCCATTTAATATGATTGTAGTAACACTGTACAAAATCATATCTTGCTAGAATCTTATCAATATCGTAATAAATAACCATGCTGTAGCTCTTATGTAGAACTTCAATCTGAAAAAAAAGAAAACAAAGTAAGTGAAGGTGCAACAAATATTACGCTATCAAACCTTCTAGTAAATCGGTAAAAAATTAGAATATAGGGAACTGCATACATGCTTAAAAAAAATTCAATGGATTGCTTTAGAATTGAGAAAGATATTATGAGCGAAGTATTTTCATACTATGTAGTGATAACGATAATTCCCTGGTTGTCCCAACCCTATACATATCAGGGCGGGCAGCACTAGCGATCGACACAACAACGATCGATAGTCGAATTGTATTCGGGAGTGCGCGGGAGAGTGACGTGTTGTGTTAATTCCACTCAATATACGTGTGATATTATTACAAGAATCAATGTTTTAATTTGAAGCCCCTCTAACAGAATTCAGAAGCGGGATCTACCATTGCCTAATATAGTGACAAGGACCTCAATATTATACCTAAAATAAGTGAACTATTAGTGTATTATAAGCAATGTGGTGCGAAAGGACACTTCTTTGTGCTGAAGGTGATAAGCATTTCTTGGACATTTCGAGGGGAAAGAAATAAATTAAGTACACTCAAAGTGCATAATTGTGACTACCTAAATCAGTGATGTGAACGAACAAAGAACTAAGACATTTTGGTACGGCGCGGCTGTGCTCACATAAGCTCCCTTTGTTCACGTGCTGGCGTCATCTACATTGCGGGCCCTTATCATACAGCGGACTCGGCGAGATCGTTTCATTGTTATTGCTTAACATTCCTAACTTTAGTACAATGAAGCATTTATAGTTTCAGTTAAAGAATACCTGGAACTGATTTGAAATAGTGTGTGCATTAAGTACTTAGTTAATAAAATGGGAAGACATAGCAAAAGAAATAGATCTCACAGTTCTTCTTCTTCGAGCTCGAGTGAGGCAGAAAGACATTTTAAAAGTAAGAAATATAAAAAGAATATAAAAATAAAAGAAAGACGGATTGAAGCTTTAGAGGTTTTGATAAAGGAGTTACGAAAGAAAAATGACTCTCACAGTGGAACAGCATCGGAGGCATCGACATCTAGGCAGCTACTAGTTCGCTATGTGGGACGTAATGATTTTATTCCAGAATTTAATCCACAGACCTCTTCCGTTTCCATTGAGCACTGGATCCGAAACTTGGAAAGCGTAGCCAAGATGCATGGTTGGGATGAGCGTACCATTATCTGCAATTGCACCTCTAAGCTAAGTGGGTATGCTAAAGGCTGGTATGAGCGTCAAGCTTCCTATGAGATCACTTGGGATGAGTGGAAGGAGAAATTGATCAGAGCGTTCCCATTTACAAAAAATAAGCTGTCACAGATAAGAGAACTTGTAAATCGTGTCAAGACAAAAGATGAAGACCCAATTAAATTTTACTACGATAAACTGGGAATTGGCATGTCATGTAATATGAGTGATGAAGTGATCGCTCAATCAATTATAGGGACTCTTGGCGAAAAATTGCTTGAGGTTGGAGCGTTATCTGCTGGCTGTCACGATACATATTCTTTGCTCAAATACTTGGCAAGCATGAAAGCATCAATTGATTGTAAGGAATCAAGCCAACCAGAAACAAAAAGAATGGACTAGCTAAAGATTATAAGGTTGTCAATGGCTTACTTTGTCGTGCCGTCGATGGTGGACAAATATTTGGGAGCGATCCAGGCAATATACTGGTTTCCTAAAATGCGGAGAAGCGTTGAGAAATATGTCGCCAGCTGTATTGGGTGCCAGTTCACCAAGAAGCCCACGGGTAAGCAACGAGGACTACTGCATCCGATACTAAGAGATTCTTCTCCCTTTCACACGCTGCACGTGGATCATTTGGGACCATTTTGCAGAAGCAATAGCAAAACCTATATTTTTGCTATTATTGATGGGTTCTCGAAGTTCGTGTGGCTGGAAGCTGTGGCGAGTGCTAACGGTAGAGGTGCTATTACAGCGCTGAGTAAGTTTAGCCAAGTTTTTGGTTATCCAATAAGAATAATAAGTGATAGAGGCACAGCGTTCAGGTGCCGTGAATTCAAAGATTTCTGTAATGAACTTGGGATAAGACACGTATTGAATGCCGTGGCTTCACCAAGAGCAAATGGCCAAGTTGAGAGACTGAATCTCACAATCTTAAGTTCCTTGACGGCTCATATGGGCGGAGAGCAAAAGGGCTGGGACGCTTACTTACCGAGAGTTCAGTTGGGTATAAATTCTACAGTGAGCCAGGGTACTGGAAAATCGCCCCTTGAACTACTCTGTGGCTTAAGACCTCGACTGGCAGGTGATTTACTAGGTGCACAATATGCGTCAAATTTAGAAAGTTTGCGAGAGAATGCATCTGAACGAATTGAACAGAATTCCATTGCTATGAAAAAACGATTTGATAAAGGCCGACAAGCAGCGAAACCTATAACGGTGGGCAAATTGGTCATGGTGGAGCGAAAGATTTTGCGACCCGGACTAAGGTCCTGCGTATCTCGGAACAAGCTTCCCACTTGTTCCGAGATACGCAGGACCTTACAAGGTAACCGCAGTGTTACCAAATGACCGATATGAAGTTAGCTCAACTGAGCAGCTCAGACGAGAAAACTCGTCAGATGGAGATTTGGAACGAGATGACGTATCCTCAACCAAATCGTGAGCCTTTGGGGCTGTATCACGTCATAGCCTACGGGGCCGTATTATGACATTGCCTACGGGGCTGTATCACGTCATAGCCTACGGAGCCATATTATGACATTGCCTACGGGGCCGTATCACGTCATAGCCTACGGGGCCATATTATGACATTGCTTACGGGGCTGCATTATTATGGCATGGTTACACGGAACCAGAGCCACCATAACTGTTGATCCGCTCAACATCTTGCCTTCGGGGCTATGTTTAATATATTTTTTTAAGGTGCCCAGGGGCTCTCTATCGGATCATCTATCAACGAGATCAGCCATTGAAATCCCGGCGATGCCGTCGAGCTGGGAGAGCTAGGACTTCGCTTGAAGACTCCTACGACGACCCAGGAGAGTCGGGAAGGCCGAACTGATAACGATAATTCCCTGGCTGTCCCAACCCTATACATATCACGGCGGGCAGCACTAGCGATCGACACAACAACGATCGATAGTCGAATTGTATTCGGGAGTGCGCGGGAGAGTGACGTGTTGTGTTAATTCCACTCAATATACGTGTGATATTATTACAAGAATCCATGTTTTAATTTGAAGCCCCTCTAACAGTAGGTACTGAAGAAATTAATACCTACATTCTTTTTTAGCTTTCTAAACATGGATCGCATATGAAATCACTTGCTGACCAATACATTCGCTGCAATATATTTTTTTGCAAACCATACATGTCCCTTTTGTCCCGAGATGGTCGTAAGACATTTCTGACATTGGACACCCTTTATTGTTTGGATTTTAAATTTGCAACGCTGAGTGCTTGGAACGTTATTGTCAACAGAATTACGATGAATTTCAGTTAAGACCTTTTTTTATTTTGGAAAGAACCTCCTCTCTTCCAATATCTTTATTTTAGGTTCATTAGTGGAACTAGTCTCATTTGTAGGTAAATATTCTTCCAATTGCTGTACGTAATTATTGGAAGCTCCATCGTATCAATTATTTCAACAGTATCAATTATTTCATTGATAGATAAAGAGCAGTTAGATCCAATTTCTGCTGTCGTTTGATCGTCATTAATATCTACAGGTTGAACAAAGGGTAGATTCATCACAGCTGAAGACAATAAAAAGGAATCAACTGGATTCATACCATCCATACCATTAAGAGTTATTCTAGGATCTATCACATAATGAGGTTTTTCTCCAAAACCTCATTATGTGATAGATCCTAGAATAACTCTTTGTTCTCCACAAAAGCAGCTTACATCTCTATATGTTTTTTTTTTAATTTGTCATTTTTGTCTGTTATTATCTGATGCAATTGCATAGTTCCTTTGAGAACTGGTAGTTTAGCTGGCAATATTTTTGATATGTTGTCAATATCGCTTTTTAAGATAAGGAACACTGGTTTTTTTCAAACAATCTTTGCACACTTGATAAGCATCTTTTGCATCTACTATATCGGTTCCAAGACATACTTTTCTATCTAGACTTCGTTTCACGCTGCCTCCGATACCGTCAGCTACACTTTTGCCATGATGCGCTTCATAAAACGACCAGGTCGAATATTTGAATCCGTAAGTCTTTGTGAAGTAAGCAAGTAAGTAGAAATTGTTCTTCTGATGGTACTGCGAAGAGGGGCCATCAGTGTAAAAATGAAATATCTCTACATTCGGTGTTCTTGTTTTTACCATTTCGATTACAGGAGATAGGTGAGCCCAAATCGCCGGTGGCTGGTGGCTGCTCTCGTCAGACATCGTACAAAAAGACTGTGCTTCACTTTTCCTATACATATATCATGCCTGTGTGTAAAGCTATTTGAAGTTTGGAGGCTCAAAGTGCATGCTTTGAACTTCATTTGCCATTTTCGCTTCGTAAGATTCTGAGAAGTCACACACAATTAGACATTCGTTGTCTTACAGCTCGGACACAGCCTTTTAATATTGTTTCTGCATATGGATATTGTTAAATGGTGTTTTTTAAATAGGATCATATCATTTTCGTATTTAGGTTTTAACTCCCTTATACTTCCCTTTTTAATCACTTTTTAGGTTCTCATGGTCTTAACTTCTTTCTTTGATCCTAAGTCTTTCTTTTCATATGTATGTTCTTTCCTATCCCATTCTAGCCATTCTACTTCCTGGTTTAATTTCTCCTCTGTAGCCAAATTAAACTGTACCTTTCTATCTTTGCATTGGCGACATGTATGGCACATACATGCAGTCGTAGTTGATTGTGTCGCAACATATATTCTCTAAAGCGTCTTTTCTTGTGCCACTGATGATTCCGTGTTTTACCAGCGCTTTATGTAAATAGTCTATATTACTATGCTTGGGGCACAAACAAGTATTTCTCGAATTTATTCCCGGCGAAAGAATAAAAAACGGTTCGCTCCCGTATAACGTTGTAAATCCGTAGCGGCCTCCCTCACTTTTGTATTTTTTTAAAGTGTTCACTAGTATATCACACAAGTATCGAATCTGTTTTTTTGTTTTATCTTTGGTTCTCGTTTCCTTTTTTCCTGCTGTATTACGGCTGACGTCATATCTCATATAAAATTTACTTATTTCTGCGATCTCTGTAGGTTTTGTGCGTTTCTTCTTTTCTCTCACTTTGCCTTTTAAACCTAGCATTTTTGTAATAATCTTTTTGTTTTGGGAATTTTTCACGAGCTTTTTTAAAGTCTGTTTTTCTGTTTGCTTAGTGCAATTTTGATACGTTTTTTTAGTGTATGTTCTAACATTTCATTCCTTGCTTTTATTTTTAACCGACTTCTAAAAAAGGAGGAGGTCCTCAATTCGGATGTTTGTATTTTTTAAATGTTTGTTGGCGTTTAACTCTGTCGCTTGCCAACCGATTTGAAAAATTCTTTTTGTTGGAAAGGGTATACTTTCCAAATGGTCGCATTGAAATTTCGACAAGATCTGATGATGAGTTTCGGAGACAGACAACAGAATTCTTCAATATATGCCAGCAAATCAACGGCTATTTTTGCTATCGCTTATGTATGTATTGTTTACGCTTTACACAACATAACGTCACGCCTGTACCCTCTAAAGGGGTACGCAGATGTGTTCAGTATACCACGGTACACCCTCATTTCTGTCAAAGTTGTTATTGGGGTACCTCTAATCTTGTAAGTATATACGAATTTGTGTGGGGTAGGTACAACTAAAAAGTGAAAAAAAAAAATCTTTTTTACAAAAAAACAACCGACTTCAAAAAAAAAACACTGAAAAGAGAAAAATAACTTTAATTTCGGAAGTCGGTGTCAAAAAACGAAAATGCGGAACCAGCGACACCGACTTCCGAAATTAAAGTTATTTTTCTCTTTGCAGTGTTTTTTTTTTTGGAAGGCGGTTGTTTTTTTTTTTGTAAAAAAGTTTTTATTTTTTTAATAACTCTGTTTCCAAATCATTTACTTCCTGTTTGTTCTGTTTCAAAAGCCTTCGGTTACGTTTTTTATAAGCCTCTTTCTGTCTTTTTAGTTTTATATTGTATGCCATGAAACGTCTGCATTTATTCGTCAGGTATGTATTTTTCTTTTTAAAGTATTGAATAGTTTTTATACAATGAATTTGAGATGCTGATGCTATATCTTCTGATTGTAACTTGTCGTTAGGTGCCACGATGACACTATCCTGAACACTTTGCCTTTTTTTCTGTCTACTAGCTTGTTTTTCTTTTCGCCAAACTTTTCTCCTGTTCTCAGCTTCTTCCAGTCATTTTTGAATTTTTTTTTCTTTGTAAATTTTTTATTAATTGTGCCTCAAGCTTATAAGAATTTTCCTTTTTCATCTTTTCTCTACACCTCCTAGACCTTTCTGCACTAGTGAGTGGCATCGTGTAACCTAAAATGTATTTAACGATTTTTAAATAATAGGGGTTAAAGTATGAAATTGCCGTTTCATTGTAATAGGTACTTCGAATGGACATAGAACCTTCATGGTTTGATATTTTTGAGTGAAACTTTTTTCACATGGTACCTATGAAGTTCTTCTTTTAAAAAATGTGCAACATTTGATTATCGACTTTCAGTTGTTTTTTTTATTCAGCTTAGACAAGAAAGATGGATACTTCGAAAATTCGAGTTATTTTTTAATACGAGTTCCGACGCGGAACTAACGCGGCAGAAACAGCTCGCAATATCAATGTTGCGTTTGGAGAGGGGACTGCTAATGAACGCACCGTGCGATTTTGGTTTAAACGCTTTCGTGATGGAAAAGCAAAGCTTACCAATAAAAAAGGTAATGGTAACTGTTTGGTCGTCTCAGCATGGTGTTATTCACTATAGCTTTCTCCGATCTGGTCAAGCAATAACGGCAGATGTCTACTGTGCCGAGCTCCGAACAATGATAGCAAAACTAGCAGTGAAACAGCCCCGACTCATGAATCGATCTTCACCATTATTGCTCCATGATAAAGCGAGACCTCATACAGCACGAGAAACCGTTTTAACTCTACAGGAACTGCAATTAGAAACCATTCTTCACCCTCCGTATTCAACAGACCTTGCTCCAACGGACTACCATTTTTTTTCGTGATTTGGACAATTTTCTACGTGATAAAAAGTTTTCTTCTCAGGAGGCAGTACAAAATGCTTTCACACAGTTTGTCGAATCTAGATCACGAGAGTTCTATCGCAAAGGCATAAATGACCTTCCCATTAGCTGGCAGCAATGTATAGATAATATTGGTAATTATTTTGATTAAATAAATATGTTAAATAAAAAAGAAACTAATTTCAATTTTTCAGTACAAATCGGCAATTTCATACTTTAACCCCTAATAATAAGAATTTTAAAGAATAGAGACAAAACTTTTAAAAAAGTAGTGCTGATTTGCATGAACCTTCTGATGATGAATATATACTAATATACTTCAATACCTATAATACTTCATACTTAATAAACCTAAGCAAATAAACAATACTTGTTTTAAAAAATAACCCTATAAATATTTATAGTTTTTTTATCCCATATATTGATAGTCTCATCTGTCACTCTATTTATCAATCCAGAACTGTCTACAACAACCTTAAACGCCAAAACACCTTTCTCCGCCACTATCACAACTTGACCAATCTGTTGATGCATAACCAATGCTTTGGCTGATGCAGGCAACCTGTTGAGTAGATATACCTCATGCATTTTATGGGCGTCCGTTGTTCGACTTTGTAAAGAGCGTTGTGTCCTACTCAGATTCCACTGATTATCAGGTTGATCTGATAATCAATGACGATTTTAATGACAAAATATTACACTTTATCAACTGACAGCACTAACCCACAGAACATGTATTTTCTCTTATTTAATCTCTGTGACTGTACATCACAGTATTTTGACGGTTTATTACACGAAATATATCTATTCCCTGGTTTATTATCCAAGAATGACAGTTAACTAGTGTGGCAGTGTTGGTGATGTTTATCTAATTGCGACTACATCGAGTGGCACCTTGAGAGAAAATTGACTTATATTTACTCGAGTAAGGAGTTAAATAAATTCGAGCCGCATCACTATCTGACACTGTCAGAAAGACAACACGTGTCAAGTGACAATAACATTCATTTTATTTTTCAGTTTCTTTAGAATTGCTTGAAATTGATATTTCTGTTTTCCTGTATGTAATTGAAGGATTGCGTTATTGGAAGATTCATTACAGCATTAGAGCATTTACTCCAGAAGGATGTTGTGTTAATTGTTCAGTAAGATTTCAACGCAATGTGCGAAGACATTGCCCGAGACTGCTGCAGATGTGCGGTAACTTGTGAACGCAAGGATTGACGAACACAACTCAAACCATCTCTAATGCAGTTTAACGAAAGTGCGTTTAAACGATGCAAGAAAGTATTGAAACTGTTTATACATTATGGAGATTTGGATACAGGAATATTATATAGGGTGGCAGGGACATCGACGCACACAGGCGAAAAATCGATAAAAGTTGGCATAAACCTAATGTTCATTAATTTGCTAGGTTTGTTAATATTTTCATGAATACATCCTAATTTAATTAGTTTAACTGGGAAATAACATGTTCAAGAGTAACAGATTGTAATTATAACGGGATATGTATTAAATAAAACATCGTTGTGAGAACATAAAGTATATTAAAAAAATATTGTTTTATGAAAAAATTTCATCTATTAGACTTAGGTCTAAAGGAGAGAAAGACGATTTTTTTTTAAATTAATGTCCTTAATCCGGTTATATAAGGGTCTGAAGATATCATGAGTCTATGGTATTATATTCCAAAGCCATTTTCCTGGACAATTTTCTTGAGAATTGCTCTCTGTACCTCTAGTGCTAGTTCAATGTAAGATGACTTTAATATCTGAATTACAAACGGATTGTTACCTGGATTAGTCGTATAGGCGGTGCGCTTGCGCTATCTTTTGACTACTTTCACTTTGAAGGTACTTTACTACTTTCCTTTAGATGGTGGTAAAACTGAAAAAGTATAATGGTTTCAACAATAGAAATGTTAAGTGTCCAAAGACAAAATGTTAATACTCACTTTTAATTTGAGGATGATGTCTTTTTAACATATAATCATTATTCAGGTGTGGTCTTGGCTCCATGTGAAACACTGGATATGATACTGGCTCTGGTGTGAATGGAGTGTACTGAAAAAGGCAAAAGTACATTAAAACTTAGTTCTAAGTCACAGGCTAGTGCTAGTTGAATGTAAGATGACTTTAATATCTGAATTACAAACGGATTGTTACCTGGATTAAGTTACCCTGAGGTGCTGAAGTAATTTCATAAAAGTGACGGGTTTCATAAAGAGCTGGATCGCAAGTCATGCCATGTGAAGACATTGTTGGATACACTCCCTGTCTCTCATAACCGTCATGAGAATAAACAACTCCATACATCTGAAAACAAAGAAAAATAAATAAATACATTATATGTGTCGTTAGATTTCAAATTGAAGTAAGTCCAAAATGATTTAATTAATAAAAAGCGGTTTTTTATTCTGTTCGAGTAAGGCTTTTTATTATCTCATTTTGAGGGTGGTGTGACTATCAAAAATCGGATTCTCTATCATCCTTTCTATCATTGTTTCTATGTAATGTTTATAGATTACGAGAAAAACTAATTTCTAATTTGGATTTAGGTTTATTTTGTCAAAATGAACCAAGTCCTTCGGACTTAGCTTCATTTGATCTAACAGAATACTGGACTTAGTGCAGTTTGAATTAAAATATGATCAGGGGACGGACTAAGGAAAAAACAATGATAATAGGTATTATTTTATTTAGGTATTTTTTATGAATAAAATACAAACAAAAAAATAAACGAGTCATGAGGACTTGTTATTTTTAGTATGCACAATAATATTAGTAATACCTATTTAAATATTTTTATGAATTAAAATCAAATAATAAAAGTCACGAGGACTTGTTATTTTTGCAGTATGCACAATAATAATAGTAATACACAACACTTAGTCTTCATCAACATTTTGTGAAATCTTTTTTTATACATATAGTTTTGTTAAATATTCACTTGAACACTTTTAGTACTTATTTTAATAATGGCACTATTTAGTCAGTCGATAATTAAACAGGGTACTTTATTAAATATTATGTTATACTATAAAAATCAATCACTGTATTAATCTGAAAGGTTGCCATATTGGCGGAGGTTAGTATATTGCCGATACTGAACTACTTTCCCTAAGGAACCCATAGTGAATTCGCGAAAAAACTGTCAGTTTTTTTTGCGAATTTATTATGTGTTCTTTAGTGAAAGTTGTTCAGTATCAGCAAAATAGTAAACTTCGCGAATAAGACAAGCTTACAGTTGTACACCCTGTATATACTTATATGTAATATTTTTATACAATACAATACCATATCTTACTAAGCTCTATAAATAGCACTATTTAGAATATTAATTTCACAAAATACCAAATTTATACAAAGTTTAATACTTCCTCAATTTCCTGTTCACAGCAGACATCACTTTCTCGAGCTTCTAAATTTTCTGTGTTACTCTCCAAAACATTTTTATAAAAATTCAAAAACTCCAATTCAGACCAATCAGGTCCATAATGTTTCGTTAGTAAATTTTTGACGTCTCTCAATTTTAAATGGTTCACAGCAATGCCTGTATTTAATTGCTCTGGTATCATGTCTCTTAAGTTTTTGTTAGGTCGTAGCAAAATTTTACTGACGCCGGTATCGCTTTGGTATGACATTTCTCCTCGTGCTACAATTCTTCGTGTGGTTTTACCTCTTCTCAGTATCACGCGTTTAGTTTTACTTATTTGAAAATGCCATTGGTTGCAGTTTTTGAAAGTGTCTCTAACAACTGAACGAAAGTCGTATACTGGTATTTCTGTGCCCAAATTGTAAACACGAGCATAATTAGCTATAATCTCCTCGTATTCTCTTGGCTCAACAATTGATTCAAATTTTCTGATCTGTTCCTCGGTCATAGCAAAAACTCGATCTGCGGGTAAAAACGAATGGCCCGTTACCGGAAATATTATTTCTATCGTTTTCAATGTTGATGGTGCCTCTGAAAGCCACTAACTGGCCATACCGATTAAAAAGCTATTTTTATTTTGCCCCCCACACCCGTCTGCCATTAATCTGATAGTTTTTATATTTCGAAGATCAAGAGAATTTAAGCAATGCTGTACTGCACTGCATATTTCGTTCGCTGATTTCGAAGTGACATTTTCTGTCCACAGGTAGGACATTACATTGTCTTTGTTAAGACAACTAGAACCTATGACTACCGTGAAATTATAAAGATACAGCTGCCTGGTAATAAGTTGCCTGATCCGGCACTTTGGGAAGAGGAAGATTCTTTTGGCAGTCAAAGCTTAGCGTAATCATATCATCCCTTTCTTCCCTTAATTTGGCAAAAAATGCCTTCGCACGTAATTTATGGATACGCAGTGTAGTCATCAGAGTTTGTTTTTCAGCTGCAATGTTTACATGCTTTATTTGTTCAGTCAATTGAAGGCAAGT
This sequence comes from Apamea epomidion, assembly GCA_947507525.1. Lineage (NCBI taxonomy): Eukaryota > Metazoa > Arthropoda > Insecta > Lepidoptera > Noctuidae > Apamea > Apamea epomidion. The sequence goes on from OX382239.1 coordinate 1,916,171, forward strand.
TGAGCAGACATCTTGTCGAGGTGTACCGAAACCGATATTAAAATATCTGGTAAAGATTTTTCTAAAAAACGCGTGTGTCACAGACAGGGCCTGGAGGAGCTTGATCATTATACAGTTGGAACATTTTCGTAATATTTAAAGATGGATCTAAATAAACACGTTTGCTATCCTTTCCTCGAATGTAGTGAACTTCCAAAGGTCTGAATCCTTGAATAAATTTTTGAACCGCCTCCTTCCTAGCTCTGAATTCGAATTCTTTACGATCACCACCCCTCCGCTCTTCAGCCATCAAACCAGATTCATGATGTCGTGCTAGTACTCCTCTCAGTCGAGTCGGTCTAATGCGAAGAATGCATAGAAATGCTTTTTTGCAAACATTGACTAATGCACCTGTTTGATGTTTTCTGACATAATATTGTACCGACATCCGTTTCGTGACTCTGCTGTTATCTCTTGGACGCTTTCTTTGAGCCTGTGATGTTTTACAATATTTTAAGATAAAATTGTCTTGATCTATCTTGTTTTTGGTGTAATAGAAATTTCTATGAAAATTGAACATGTCATTGGATGATAATTTTCTGCATTGGTATTTTTGTTTACGATTGTGATTACATGCTGGCATGACTGGAAGACCAGGTGCCGTATACCTGAAATCAATAAAATTAATATTATATGCACCCAAATAATATTTTGAAAATAAAAGCTTATATTAGATTACACGGTCCATATTATGAACCACAGCTTTAAAAAAATTAAAAACTTTTAAGCACATAATGGTTTAAAATTCATCAACTTTCTATTTAAAAAAAACCGATCAATATATTGAAAATCTATTTTTTTTATCACACTCTAACAAAGGAATTAAAATCTATAAATGGTGATTAATTTGGTCTCAGAAGGAACCGAGGCAATATGATAGTTTCGCTATCTTTCTTGTGAGTGTTTTCAATGTACCTACAATCACTCTTCTATACAGCATCTATCACAGTTTTGCAATAGTTGTTTCATGCTGATTATTTGATAAATTCGCTAAGAAAATAAAATGATGATCGTAACACACAAACATTAATATAGGGAGAAGTCCCACAGTGCCGAACACTTAAGGTTGGGAGGCAAGAAAAAAAAAAAGAAAAGGTTTTTATAGATTTATTATGCGCTATACTATTTTCAACAATCATTCGCATTTTTATAAATCAACAAACAATCAACAGAACACTAATTTTAATTTTAAAACAAAAGATAATCATTGTCATCAATTTTTGGTTTATTAAACTGTGGCACCTAGTACCGGACATACTTAAAAAATGGCACATATGACCGAACACCCCTAAAAAAGGTGACATCTGTCACATATATATAGGTCAGAGCACTCTGGAATATCAGCTCATGCCTCGTGAGCCCACTCCTTACACGAGTTGCACTGAATCCAGTCCTCCTCATGTCCTTCTAGACAAACAACACATAAGGTATCGTGCAGAGATTGTGATTGCTGCTGACAATTTTCTTTTAATGGCAAAACTTTAGATTTTTTTATCTTCTCTTCTTTAACGGTCTTCTTAAATGTACCACGGCGTAATTTTTTTCTTCTTTCATTTTCTTCTCGTTTTCTTTCGCTTCCATAGCCAATTTATAAGGAGACGAGGTAAGGACTTGGCTTTTCTCAGACTTGCGTTTCCTTGCTTGAACTCTTTTCTTTGCAGCGTCTGGCAAAGGTGAAATATTTAAAATAGCTTGTCTCACAGAATCCAGACTAGTAGAAGGTTGAGGTGATGGTATCTCGACGGATGAACGAACAGAACTAGATGGAAAGACTATTCTAACAAAATCCGGTTCTTTGCTAGTGGAAGGTTGAGATGCTAGTTCTTCGACATCTGCACGAGAAGAAATAGACTGATGGATCAAACTCATAGAATCCGGACCTTCGCTAGTAGACGGCTGAGGCGTTGGTTCCTAGACATCTACATGAGAAGAACTAGATGGATAGACTTGTGGCCTGTCATTCAAATCTGTTGAATTCATTGGAAGATTTTCATTCGATTCTTCTATTGGAATATTTGTCATATCACTTGGCAGGTAATCCAAATCAGTAAAAATATTATTGTCGAATGGATATATACCAGTACATTTATAGCCCGCTGCGGCTATATCATAACGTGCTACCTTTATAAAGGCATTAGAAACGAGTCCAGCAATATCATATTCAGTTATTCTAGCTCCTGCATTAGCTCTTATCCACATACCACATTGTTCATTATATGCATTCTTGAACGGTTTCATGAACGATCTGTCCAATGGCTGGAGCTTGTGTGTTGTATGAGGTGGAAAGCTAATTAGGTGAATGTTGTTATCTCTGCACCAGTTTATCACCTCCAAAGTTTTATGGCTGCTGTGTCCATCAAGTAGAAGCAAAATTGGGCTTTCTTTTGAGGGGCGAGAAAATTTTGTGAAGTGTTGCAACCACTTGAAGAAAAACTCGCTGTTCATCCAGCCTTTGGGCTGTGCGACACCCACACTCTCAGGAGGCGAATTTATCATTAGACGTTCATGCATCCTCTGCCGCGGAAAAACGAAAAAGGGAGGAACAAAATAACCTGTGGCACTCATACAAAATAAGATTGTAACGTTTTTCCCCCTTTCAGCGGAAGTAAGCTTTCCAATTTGACGAACATTCTTCTTTGCTATAACTTTTGAATGCTTTTAAACGGTTGTAACTCCAGTTTCATCGCAGTTATAAATATTGGACGGTGTGAAATTGTGTTTATCTAGAAGACTTTTAAAATTATTGAAGAAAACATCCACCTGTGGTTTGTTGAATCCAACTGCACGCATCAAACTCGTAGACTCTGCTGTTCTCAGTGATAAACCTGGATGGCGTTTCATAAATTCATAATAAAAATGTTTTCCAGCTGTATTCTTTTGCACATTGAAACGATGAGGTATTTTGAGCTGAACAGCTAAATCAAAGGCTAGTTTCAAAAATTCCTTTTTTGTCAATGGCATGCACCTATCAGCCAAATCTCTGATATGTGTTTCTAGGACATTTTCATATTCTGGAGAAAAGGTTTTCGTAAATCTCCCTAAGATGGGCTTTAATTGTACTTCTTTTCCTTCTTTTATGAGTTTAAGCTTATCACATAAAGTAGTAATAGGTATACCATATCTTGAAGCAGCTTCCCTTAAGGACATCTTCTTTGTAGTTACTTTTTCAATGGCAAGTTTTAAATTTTCAGGCTCCCAACTGCCTTTCTTCACCCTCTCCATGATAAAATAAATGATATTGCCTGAAATAATAGAAAATAACCTTTAACATTGTTTAAATTATAATAATACTGATAAAGGAAATGTTCGGACATAGGGGGAAAAATACTGTTCGGTACTAGGGACTCATAGAGCAATACTAAAATAGGAATAACCATAAATTGACTAACTAAATACCAGTTTTAAACACTAAAATAGAAAAAATACTTACCAAAGATAAATAAAACACTAATATAAATATCACCACACGTAAATCTTGCAACAACCAATGTTTTCTTGTATACACGTGACGTTCCGTTCCCGCGCAAAATGAACGCGTGCTCTCTCGCAGCTGCTACGCACACGACTAACAGTCCCCGGGCCACGCGGGGGCTAAGTAGCTCTGTCTCTTTCTTTTTCACGTCAAACGGTCGTTTTTATTTGATTCCTTGCTGTAGGTGTCGTATTCGTTCGGTACTACCGGCCGTTCGGCGCTAGGGGACTTCCCCTAATTATAATAAAATTTAATATCTGATTGCATACGAGCACCACGTGTTCATTACGGCCCTGGAGAATGGCTGTTAGGAATGGTTGCTTACTCCAAGAACTTACCGTTTTTGCTTCAGTTGCTCGCGTTTGGTTTGATTCTTTTGCACTATTCGCTTCCGTGCCTTATCAGGAGGCACGATTTGTATTTTCTCCATTGATTTTCTTGAAATAACTGAACAAATTTATTAAAAACACGACACGATTTCACACGCGTGGCGACAATCAGCACACAACTGGGCGCCATTTTGAACGATCGCGTCGCTCTGATTGGCTCAATGCGACTTGTTGCGTTTTGATATAACATGTCAAATGGACTTGGTTCAATTTGTAAAAAGGGGTGTGTTTTAAACTTATTTTGCTTGAAAACTACAGGGACTTGGTTCAACTTTATGTCAAAAGTGGACTTGATGCGATTTGAAACACATACCTGCTATTTTTGTTAAATTGTAAACTTGGAAATAAAGCATTATTATTATTATGTCGTTTATTCATTTAATATCTTATTTTATTATATTTTTAAATATTAGTATAAAAAAAAAATAAAAAAAACATTTCAAAATATAAAAAAATAGTGATCCACCGGTGTCGGGAGCAGGGTCCAAGCTACCGGTGGTTAGGGCTCCAGAGATAGAAACCTCCTCACAATGCGAGCCGTATCGAGGAGTACTGCCTTCTGAATCAGGCCCTTGATCCAACCGCCTAACGAGAGCCTCGATAGATGTTGATCGAGGCTTTCGGCCATCAGGCCATTATTATTATTATTATTATCTAGAAACCACTGTAAGTGCTTTAGAATAACTTTTATGAAAGACGATATTTACTTGATAATTAGTAGGACTCTCGTTAAGAAATACATTTGGATGTGTACAATGTTCTAGATCCATTGTAGGCATACCACAGTAATATTCACTAGTATTCTGGTATGAAGCCATGATTACTGTAATAAGTACTGGGATAAAATGATGTCTATTAGCAGTATGATATTCCTTTTTATACGTGTCATATCTTTGAGTAATTAGTAAATACCTACCCCTTCCACAGGTGTCTTCCCAGTAGGTGCCTTATTAGGGTTCAAAAATTGAAGAGATGTTTACGTTTTATATTTTGTTTTTCTGCTTGTAAATCAAAAAGTCTTTGCAAAGATTCTTTTGGTTCAGACGGTGTCCAACATATAGAACTATCTTCTTCATTACGATCACTAACGCTGGCTGGAGAAACAGGTTCATATACAGGACTGCTATTAATTCCTAAAAGTTCTTCAGCAGGAATATCTACATTGCTGTCTGATAAGCAGTCATCAATGACGTTAACCAGGTCTCCCATGACTTCATCATCAAGAGTAACAAAACCATATTCATCAGTCTTTTTACTTATTTGAGATTCTACGGAGTCCAGACGAGCAATATCTGCAGAGCTTAGTTCCTCTACCAAATGTTCTGCACTAGAACGATCTTCTTGTTCCTCTAAGTCTTGGTCTTGCATCCTCTTGATTTTCAACCTGCGATTGTGGAACCATATTTTGACAGATTTGTCAGTGAGTCGTAATTTGTTCACGATCACCTGTCTCTCTTCACGAGTGACGTATGGTTTTGTTTTGAAGATGTCTTCTAAGGCTTCTACTTGTTCTGTCGTATAGGCGGTGCGCTTGCGCTATCTTTTGACTACTTTCACTTAGAAGGTACTTTACTACTTTCCTTTAGATGGTGGTAAAACTGAAAAAGTATAAAGAAGTACTTTAACAAAAATGACCTTAAATTATCGGAAATGGTTTCAACAATAGAAATGTTAAGTGTCCAAAGACAAAATGTTAATACTCACTTTTAATTTGAGGATGATGTCTTTTTAACATATAATCATTATTCAGGTGTGGTCTTGCCTCCATGTGAAACCCTGGATATGACACTGGCTCTGGTGTGAATGGAGTGTACTGAAAAAGGCAACAGTACATTAAAACCTAGTTCTAAGTCACAGGCTGGTGCTAGTTGAATGTAAGATGACTTAAATATCTGAATTACAAACGGATTCTTACCTGGAATAAGTTACACTGAGGTGCTGCAGAATTTTCATAAAAGTAACGGGTTTCATAAAAAGCTGGATCGCAAGTCATGCCGTGTGAAGACATTATTGGATACACTCCCTGTCTCTCACAACCGTCACGAGAATAAACAACTCCATGCATCTGAAAACAAAGAAAAATAAATAAATACATTTTATATAGAAAAAAAAAAAAAAAAAATAAGTTTATTAACACAAAAACCTTAATATACAAAACTCATACAATTCAAACAGGAACATAACTTTGGGAAACAAAGGTTGCAATAATAGTGAAAACCCTGCCTCCTAAACTAGGGGGGACCCTGTGACTTAGGAGTCAGTATTCTACTGTAACTTCGTGTTCATGAAAATCCTCTATTTATGTGTGATAAGTTGATAACATTTGAACCTATAATGAACTACGGCTATGTGTAAGGTATGTGTGTTAAAAGAGGGAAATGTCGTTGTGTGGTGTGGTGTGGTGTGGTGTGGTGTGGTGTGGAGTGATGTGGTGTGGTATGTTATGTTGTGGTTTCGTGTGTTGTGTTGTGGTATAGTGCGTTGTGTTGTGGTGTGGTGTATGAAAAAGGGGGGGGGGGGGAGGTGTTTGGGGTTGCGTTTTGTGAGGGTATGTTCTGATCATATGGTGTTACATGGATTTCCGTATTCCGCTTTGTAGAATAGTGATTATTATTACGTGCCTAAATTATATTATAAATAAGAGCTTCTGTACGAGAATAGTCCTGATTATACAGCCAGTTTTGTAGTTTGGTTTTAAGTTCGTGCTTGTTTAAATTGCTTATTTGGATATGCTTATTCACCCTTATGTAAATGAGCGAGCTTATTACATAAAGCTGGCGGCCAGCGACGGCTGTTTTGTGAGGGCTAGATGGACATGCAGATTTGGCTTTACGAGTGGCTGTGTCCAACAGAGGAACCTGACTATGCTTTCTGAGGGTGGCATTAAGCACAAAGAGCTGTCGCACAGTAAGTACCCTGCATTCCACATACAATTCACTAGTGGGAAATCTATACGGCCTGCAGAGCATCACCTTAAGCACAGCCCTCTGGGCTCGCTCCAGCCCAAGGAGTCTAGTCTTCGCGGTGCCTCCCCAAACCGGAATGCAATAACTGATGACAGACTGGCAAAGTGCAAGATAGACCATTTTTAGTGTTTTTGAGTCAGCGCAGTGCCTTAGAGACTTAAAGATATAAATAAGTTTCCTCACCCTTGATGTTAGGCTTTCAACGTGAGAGTACCACTTTAGTCCGCCATCAATCACTACACCCAGGTATTTGGTTTGACTGACACGAGATAGTGGCGTACATGAACATGGAGTGGGCCCTAGGCAGGAATGAGCAAAAATCCTCAAATCAGATGGGGCTTTGGTCCTGTGACTAATAGAGAAAGGAATGTAGTTAGTTTTTGACAAATTAAGTGAAAGAAGGTTATTTTGCAGCCACGTCATGACTGTTTGCAGGGATTGTTCTGCATAATACTTCACGTCAGTCCATGTGTCCCCACCAACCACGATCGCAGTATCATCAGCATATGTGAAAATCTTGGTGTTGGGGAGCGCCAATGTGCAAAGGTCATTAATATATATTAGGAAGAGCGTAGGCCCCATCACACTGCCTTGTGGAACTCCGTATGTAATGATTTCTTCATCACTAGAGTATGCATCAATCTTAACACGGAGTTTCCTGTTTTGGAGGTAGCTCTTGAAAAGGTCATGCGCTGTTCCCCGAATGCCAATGGCTGCCAACTTCGACAGAAGAGTAGGAACAGAGACTGTGTCAAAGGCTTTCTGTAGATCCAAGAATATCGAAAGGCATTTACGATTATCATCTAGATTCTTAGCAACAGTTTCCGTTAAGTCAGCAATTGCGTCTTCAGTAGAAACACCTTTTTTAAAGCTATATTGATTTCGCGCAATGATATGATATGTTTGTATAGAAAGTTGAGTAGACGACCATTTATCAACCTTTCCATAACCTTCGACATTGCTGAAAGAACCGAGATCGGTCTGTAATTATTCACACAGTCCCTGCTCCCACCCTTAAATACTGGATGGAGCAAGGCCCTCATAAACGGTTCTGGGAAAATTCCTTTAGCTATTGATATATTAATTATATGTGTGATAACGGGAACAAGAGGTTTGCGACACATTTTTAGGAGAATAGAAGATATCCCGTCCCATCCAGTGGCACAATCATGCCTTAAATTCATGATAGTAGACTCAACCTCAGAATAGTCAACGTCAAGGTTGACAAAAGAATTAGGGGAGGAAGTTTTTGATGGAGAAAAAGTCTGTGAGGGGGCTACAATTTTAGAGGCTAGGTCTGTACCTATGCTGGCAAAGAACTTAGAAACTTGATTGGTGGCACTACATGGGTCCGTACATATTTTTAAAAGCTCTAAAGGAGGATCACATCTTTTTTTGGTATGTGATATCTCTTTTATTTTGTTCCAGAGTGTTCTAGGGTTACGTTTGGCTTTTTCTAATTCTGATATTTCATAAGCAGTTTTAAGCTTCCTTAGAAGATTATTACAATAATTCCGGTATCGTTTATACGAGATTTGGACGATATCACTGATGGGTGAGTTACGGGCTTTTTTATGGAGTTTATCACGATGTCTAATGCAGCGTAATAAATCCGGAGTAATCCAAGGCTTTAGATTTCTTGCTTTTTTAGGAACATTGATTATGCGAGTGTGTTTTTTCAGAATTGATTGAACTATGTTTACCAAACAAGAGGCCGCCTTATCAGGGTCGTCCGTGTTAGTGACTTGAGTGAAATCCTGACCTTCCATATCTTCTACAACATTAGGATAATCTATTTTTGGGGTCTTATAAGCAGGAGTCGTCTGTTTCACTAAACCTGGTCCATCCATACATATTAGTAACGGAAGGTGATCCGTGATGTGGGATTCCAAGACAAGGATACTAGTAGATTTATCGGATTTTAGGAGAACGTGATCAATACAATTATTAATTCTAGTGGGGAGGTAATGTCCAGGTAGAAGACCATGGGTGGCGTTGAGGGTGAGGTAATTAGCACTTCGGTCATCCGTATTAGACGGTTTAATATCGATGTTAACATCTCCGATGAGGTATGTACTATTACACTTATTAAGAGTTTCAAGAACACCGTCCAAACTGTCTAGGAAATTATCAAAATCTACTTTAGAGTTAAAAGAGGGCGAACGATAAACGGCAATGATTGCTAACTCGTTATTGATTTGGCACGTAAGACAGTTACCACTAGTGAAGACAGGCTCCTGAATGGTGCACTGAATATTGCTTTTTATGTACATTACTACTCCTTCATTCTGATTCCTATTGTTGTATGTTAAGTGGGAGTTATAGCCATCTAACCCAGGAACGTTTGTGATTTTACTCAACCAGCACTCAGTCAGTATAATAATATCACAATCAACTTTAGTTAAGGATAGCAATGCTAAGAGTTGGTCGAAGTTCTTTTTTATGCTGCGAATGTTAATGTGTAAAATTGTAGTGGAGCTATTTGATGTCTTTAAGAATTTTGTACACTCTTCCGGAGAACAGTAATGAGAATTTGCAAGTGAAATGTCGTCCAAATCTGATACTATATTATCCACTAAATTGGCCATTTGAGTAACAGAGAACACAAACACAATGGAACCCCACAAGGATAGAGAGAGACTTTAGTATATACGGGAAGGTGTATGGTAAATACGGCACTACAAAATTTTGTTACTGTACAAATTGTATAATAATATGTAACTTTTTGTATTTTGTTAGAAGTATGATGTATAAGTATAAGTGTGTTTTTAGAATAAGAATTTGTAAGTGTTGATTGAGAATGTGTTTATAAGGCAGATTAAGAAAAGTAAAAAACTTAATACTAATAAGGCTTAAAATTACCGATTTAGGGTTCAAGCACAATAACTGAAGTAAATTACGTGCCTTCCTGCGAAAATGATGACTTAGTAATGCGGAGGTATTGAGTAGTCATTTCTTCTCTTCCAGCTCGATAAGGGTAGCCTCAGATTTGACGAGTATCTGTTGGAGTCCTGGTTGCTTGCGCAAAAAGATATTACCGTTTGTGGCCCAACAAAATTTAAATTCGTGCTTTTTTGCGAATTCTCTCGCTAAATAAAATAATCTTTTCGTGGAATTAGTCAAGTGCTCGTCAATATATACGGCACGTTTTTGGCCAGTTATACCCAACATCTCTGTATTCAGTTTATTGTCCTTATTTGGTTGCTTATTGTTGTAGCCTCGAACACGTGATATGAGATCAGACCTAAAATGGACACTTGTAAACTCAGCGACGATCGATTTGGTGGCTGAGGACCCTGGGATGCGGTATATGTCTCGAATGTTGCTCGGTGCAATCGGCAGGTCCACTGTATTCCCAATAGTAGTCATAATCTTCATAAGGTCGGCACTTGACTCTTTATCTTGGCTGGGAACATTGCGGATCGCAATACTTGATGACCGAGACTTAAATTGTAGGTCTCTTACCGTTTTTTCCAGTGACTCCGCCAGTTTCCTATATTCACTGCACTCATCCTGGAGCCGCTTAACTTGACATTTCATATCGTCATAAAGATCACTTATAGACGCAATTGATTTTTCAATTCCAATATTTGTTTTTTGGATCACTAAATTCTGATGCTTCATATCAGCCATATCGGAAACCAACTTTGTGACCAACGCCTTTTGTTCCGCCATAAATTTCGATATAGTTTGATCATGCTCAGATTTCCACGACGCTAACATATCTTTAATGTCCTGCTTGAAATCGTCCAACCGATCACCCGAAGAATCACGTCGCGGGCGCTTATGACGTACGTGTACATTGGAGAATTCAGGGTCATTAACCGCTTGACTTATATTCGGTACTGACTGCGTCTGATCCATCGGTGTATTCGAGTCTTTTTGTGTTTTATTCGGCGGAGAACGCTGCATGGTCGAGATGTAATTATTCAATAGAATATCGAAATAAGTAGTTGTACTTGCGTAGCTCGTAGCCGATGTGCGATCTCGTAGCAGAGGACACCAGTCGTAGCACTCGTAGCACTCGTAGCCGGAGTTCTCGTAAGTGATTAAAAATTTCGTCACGTACGTCAAGTAGTAGCGTAGCTCAGTGGCTCAACGCGCGGCACCCGCCACCGCGTGCAAGTGGTCGCTGGATCGCTCCCCGCCAAACGCACGCAAACACACCAGTCAGAACGATCACCAAGTCCAAAATTATGAGCAAAAAGATGTAAAAATATTGTCTCTTTCTTAGACCCTCCCAATAGGCGTGTTTAAGCCAGAAGAACACTCGAAGTGCGACAGAGATTTGAGATTACACCAATTAGCCAATAGAGAAATAGTTAGGAGAATCAACACAACACACGTTCGCACCGGTCCGAGGCAACGAGTAGAATGAAAGAAACCACTAAGTATTTTAGAATAACTTTTATGAAAGACGATATTTACTTGATAATTAGTAGGACTCTCGTTAAGAAATACATTTGGATATGTACAATGTTCTAGATCCATTGTAGGCATACCACAGTAATATTCACTAGTATTCTGGTGTGAAGCCATGATTACTGTAATAAGTACTGGGATAAAATGATGTCTATTAGCAGTATGATATTCCTTTTTATACGTGTCATATCTTTGAGTAATTAGTAAATACCTACCCCTTCCACAGGTGTCTTCCCAGTAGGTGCCTTATTAGGGTTCAAAAATTGAACACATGCTTACGTTTTATATTTTGTTTTTCTGCTTGTAAATCAAAAAGTCTTTGCAAAGATTCTTTTGGTTCAGACGGTGTCCAACATATAGAACTATCTTCTTCATTACGATCACTAACGCTGGCTGGAGAAACAGGTTCATATACAGGACTGCTATTAATTCCTAAAAGTTCTTCAGCAGGAATATCTACATTGCTGTCTGATAAGCAGTCATCAATGACGTTAACCAGGTCTCCCATGACTTCATCATCAAGAGTAACAAAACCATATTCATCAGTCTTTTTACTTATTTGAGATTCTACGAAGTCCAGACGAGCAATATCTGGAGAGCTTAGTTCCTCTACCAAATGTTCTGCACTAGAACGATCTTCTTGTTCCTCTAAGTCTTGGTCTTGCATCCTCTTGATTTTCAACCTGCGATTGTGGAACCGTATTTTGACAGATTTGTCAGTGAGTCGTAATTTGTTCACGATCACCTGTCTCTCTTCACGAGTGACGTATGGTTTTGTTTTGAAGATGTCTTCTAAGGCTTCTACTTGTTCTGTCGTATAGGCGGTGCGCTTGCGCTATCTTTTGACTACTTTCACTTTGAAGGTACTTTCCTTTAGATGGTGGTAAAACTGAAAAAGTATAAAGAAGTACTTTAACAAAAATGACCTTAAATTATCGGAAATGGTTTCAACAATAGAAATGTTAAGTGTCCAAAGACAAAATGTTAATACTCACTTTTAATTTGAGGATGATGTCTTTTTAACATATAATCATTATTCAGGTGTGGTCTTGCCTCCATGTGAAACCCTGGATATGACACTGGCTCTGGTGTGAATGGAGTGTACTGAAAAAGGCAACAGTACATTAAAACCTAGTTCTAAGTCACAGGCTGGTGCTAGTTGAATGTAAGATGACTTAAATATCTGAATTACAAACGGATTCTTACCTGGAATAAGTTACACTGAGGTGCTGCAGAATTTTCATAAAAGTAACGGGTTTCATAAAAAGCTGGATCGCAAGTCATGCCGTGTGAAGACATTATTGGATACACTCCCTGTCTCTCACAACCGTCACGAGAATAAACAACTCCATGCATCTGAAAACAAAGAAAAATAAATAAATACATTTTATATAGAAACCACTAAGTATTTTAGAATAACTTTTATGAAAGACGATATTTACTTGATAATTAGTAGGACTCTCGTTAAGAAATACATTTGGATGTGTACAATGTTCTAGATCCATTGTAGGCATACCACAGTAATATTCACTAGTATTCTGGTATGAAGCCATGATTACTGTAATAAGTACTGGGATAAAATGATGTCTATTAGCACTATGCTATTCCGTTTTATACGTGTCATATCTTTGAGTAATTAGTAAATACCTACCCCTTCCACAGGTGTCTTCCCAGTAGGTGCCTTATTAGGGTTCAAAAATTGAACACATGCTTACGTTTTATATTTTGTTTTTCTGCTTGTAAATCAAAAAGTCTTTGCAAAGATTCTTTTGGTTCAGACGGTGTCCAACATATAGAACTATCTTCTTCATTACGATCACTAACACTGGCTGGAGAAACAGGTTCATATACAGGACTGCTATTAATTCCTAAAAGTTCTTCAGCAGGAATATCTACATTGCTGTCTGATAAGCAGTCATCAATGACGTTAACCAGGTCTCCCATGACTTCATCATCAAGAGTAACAAAACCATATTCATCAGTCTTTTTACTTATTTGAGATTCTACGAAGTCCAGACGAGCAATATCTGGAGAGCTTAGTTCCTCTACCAAATGTTCTGCACTAGAACGATCTTCTTGTTCCTCTAAGTCTTGGTCTTGCATCCTCTTGATTTTCAACCTGCGATTGTGGAACCGTATTTTGACAGATTTGTCAGTGAGTCGTAATTTGTTCACGATCACCTGTCTCTCTTCACGAGTGACGTATGGTTTTGTTTTGAAGATGTCTTCTAAGGCTTCTACTTGTTCTGTCGTATAGGCGGTGCGCTTGCGCTATCTTTTGACTACTTTCACTTTGAAGGTACTTTACTACTTTCCTTTAGATGGTGGTAAAACTGAAAAAGTATAAAGAAGTACTTTAACAAAAATGACCTTAAATTATCGGAAATGGTTTCAACAATAGAAATGTTAAGTGTCCAAAGACAAAATGTTAATACTCACTTTTAATTTGAGGATGATGTCTTTTTAACATATAATCATTATTCAGGTGTGGTCTTGCCTCCATGTGAAACCCTGGATATGACACTGGCTCTGGTGTGAATGGAGTGTACTGAAAAAGGCAACAGTACATTAAAACCTAGTTCTAAGTCACAGGCTGGTGCTAGTTGAATGTAAGATGACTTAAATATCTGAATTACAAACGGATTCTTACCTGGAATAAGTTACACTGAGGTGCTGCAGAATTTTCATAAAAGTAACGGGTTTCATAAAAAGCTGGATCGCAAGTCATGCCGTGTGAAGACATTATTGGATACACTCCCTGTCTCTCACAACCGTCACGAGAATAAACAACTCCATGCATCTGAAAACAAAGAAAAATAAATAAATACATTTTATATAGAAACCACTAAGTATTTTAGAATAACTTTTATGAAAGACGATATTTACTTGATAATTAGTAGGACTCTCGTTAAGAAATACATTTGGATGTGTACAATGTTCTAGATCCATTGTAGGCATACCACAGTAATATTCACTAGTATTCTGGTATGAAGTCATGATTACTGTAATAAGTACTGGGATAAAATGATGTCTATTAGCACTATGCTATTCCGTTTTATACGTGTCATATCTTTGAGTAATTAGTAAATACCTACCCCTTCCACAGGTGTCTTCCCAGTAGGTGCCTTATTAGGGTTCAAAAATTGAACACATGCTTACGTTTTATATTTTGTTTTTCTGCTTGTAAATCAAAAAGTCTTTGCAAAGATTCTTTTGGTTCAGACGGTGTCCAACATATAGAACTATCTTCTTCATTACGATCACTAACGCTGGCTGGAGAAACAGGTTCATATACAGGACTGCTATTAATTCCTAAAAGTTCTTCAGCAGGAATATCTACATTGCTGTCTGATAAGCAGTCATCAATGACGTTAACCAGGTCTCCCATGACTTCATCATCAAGAGTAACAAAACCATATTCATCAGTCTTTTTACTTATTTGAGATTCTACGAAGTCCAGACGAGCAATATCTGGAGAGCTTAGTTCCTCTACCAAATGTTCTGCACTAGAACGATCTTCTTGTTCCTCTAAGTCTTGGTCTTGCATCCTCTTGATTTTCAACCTGCGATTGTGGAACCGTATTTTGACAGATTTGTCAGTGAGTCGTAATTTGTTCACGATCACCTGTCTCTCTTCACGAGTGACGTATGGTTTTGTTTTGAAGATGTCTTCTAAGGCTTCTACTTGTTCTGTCGTATAGGCGGTGCGCTTGCGCTATCTTTTGACTACTTTCACTTTGAAGGTACTTTACTACTTTCCTTTAGATGGTGGTAAAACTGAAAAAGTATAAAGAAGTACTTTAACAAAAATGACCTTAAATTATCGGAAATGGTTTCAACAATAGAAATGTTAAGTGTCCAAAGACAAAATGTTAATACTCACTTTTAATTTGAGGATGATGTCTTTTTAACATATAATCATTATTCAGGTGTGGTCTTGGCTCCATGTGAAACACTGGATATGATACTGGCTCTGGTGTGAATGGAGTGTACTGAAAAAGGCAAAAGTACATTAAAACTTAGTTCTAAGTCACAGGCTAGTGCTAGTTGAATGTAAGATGACTTTAATATCTGAATTACAAACGGATTGTTACCTGGATTAAGTTACCCTGAGGTGCTGAAGAAATTTCATAAAAGTGACGGGTTTCATAAAAAGCTGGATCGCAAGTCATGCCATGTGAATACTTTGTTGGATACACTCCCTGTCTCTCATAACCGTCACGAGAATAAACAACTCCATGCATCTGGAAACAAAGAAAAATAAATAAATACATTTTATATAGAAACCACTAAGTATTTTAGAATAACTTTTATGAAAGACGATATTTACTTTATAATTAGTAGGACTCTCGTTAAGAAATACATTTGGATATGTACAATGTTCTAGATCCATTGTAGGCATACCACAGTAATATTCACTAGTATTCTGGTATGAAGCCATGATTACTGTAATAAGTACTGGGATAAAATGATGTCTATTAGCACTATGCTATTCCTTTTTATACGTGTCATATCTTTGAGTAATTAGTAAATACCTACCCCTTCCACAGGTGTCTTCCCAGTAGGTGCCTTATTAGGGTTCAAAAATTGAAGAGATGTTTACGTTTTATATTTTGTTTTTCTGCTTGTAAATCAAAAAGTCTTTGCAAAGATTCTTTTGGTTCAGACGGTGTCCAACATATAGAACTATCTTCTTCATTACGATCACTAACGCTGGCTGGAGAAATAGGTTCATATACAGGACTGCTATGAATTCCTAAAAGTTCTTCAGCAGGAATATCTACATTGCTGTCTGATAAGCAGTCATCAATGACGTTAACCAGGTCTCCCATGACTTCATCATCAAGAGTAACAAAACCATATTCATCAGTCTTTTTACTTATTTGAGATTCTACGAAGTCCAGACGAGCAATATCTGGAGAGCTTAGTTCCTCTACCAAATGTTCTGCACTAGAACAATCTTCTTGTTCCTCTAAGTCTTGGTCTTGCATCCTCTTGATTTTCAACCTGCGATTCTGGAACCATATTTTGACAGATTTGTCAGTGAGTCGTAATTTGTTCACGATCACCTGTCTCTCTTCACGAGTGACGTATGGTTTTGTTTTGAAGATGTGTTCTAAGGCTTCTACTTGTTCTGTCGTAAAGGCGGTGCGCTTGCGCTTTCGTTTGACTACTTTCACTTTGAAGGTTCCTTTAGATGATGGTAAAACTGAAAGAATATAAAGAAGTACTTTAACAAAAATGACCTTAAATTATCGGAAATGGTTTCAACAATAGAAATGTTAAGTGTCCAAAGACAAAATGTTAATACTCACTTTTAATTTGAGGATGATGTCTTTTTAACATATAATCATTATTCAGGTGTGGTCTTGCCTCCATGTGAAACCCTGGATATGACACTGGCTCTGGTGTGAATGGAGTGTACTGAAAAAGGCAACAGTACATTAAAACCTAGTTCTAAGTCACAGGCTGGTGCTAGTTGAATGTAAGATGACTTAAATATCTGAATTACAAACGGATTCTTACCTGGAATAAGTTACACTGAGGTGCTGCAGAATTTTCATAAAAGTAACGGGTTTCATAAAAAGCTGGATCGCAAGTCATGCCGTGTGAAGACATTATTGGATACACTCCCTGTCTCTCACAACCGTCACGAGAATAAACAACTCCATGCATCTGAAAACAAAGAAAAATAAATAAATACATTTTATATAGAAACCACTAAGTATTTTAGAATAACTTTTATGAAAGACGATATTTACTTGATAATTAGTAGGACTCTCGTTAAGAAATACATTTGGATGTGTACAATGTTCTAGATCCATTGTAGGCATACCACAGTAATATTCACTAGTATTCTGGTATGAAGCCATGATTACTGTAATAAGTACTGGGATAAAATTATGTCTATTAGCACTATGCTATTCCTTTTTATACGTGTCATATCTTTGAGTAATTAGTAAATACCTACCCCTTCCACAGGTGTCTTCCCAGTAGGTGCCTTATTAGGGTTCAAAAATTGAACACATGCTTACGTTTTATATTTTGTTTTGCTGCTTGTAAATCAAAAAGTCTTTGCAAAGATTCTTTTGGTTCAGACGGTGTCCAACATATAGAACTATCTTCTTCATTACGATCACTAACGCTGGCTGGAGAAACAGGTTCATATACAGGACTGCTATTAATTCCTAAAAGTTCTTCAGCAGGAATATCTACATTGCTGTCTGATAAGCAGTCATCAATGACGTTAACCAGGTCTCCCATGACTTCATCATCAAGAGTAACAAAACCATATTCATCAGTCTTTTTACTTATTTGAGATTCTACGAAGTCCAGACGAGCAATATCTGGAGAGCTTAGTTCCTCTACCAAATGTTCTGCACTAGAACGATCTTCTTGTTCCTCTAAGTCTTGGTCTTGCATCCTCTTGATTTTCAACCTGCGATTGTGGAACCGTATTTTGACAGATTTGTCAGTGAGTCGTAATTTGTTCACGATCACCTGTCTCTCTTCACGAGTGACGTATGGTTTTGTTTTGAAGATGTCTTCTAAGGCTTCTACTTGTTCTGTCGTATAGGCGGTGCGCTTGCGCTATCTTTTGACTACTTTCACTTTGAAGGTACTTTACTACTTTCCTTTAGATGGTGGTAAAACTGAAAAAGTATAAAGAAGTACTTTAACAAAAATGACCTTAAATTATCGGAAATGGTTTCAACAATAGAAATGTTAAGTGTCCAAAGACAAAATGTTAATACTCACTTTTAATTTGAGGATGATGTCTTTTTAACATATAATCATTATTCAGGTGTGGTCTTGCCTCCATGTGAAACCCTGGATATGACACTGGCTCTGGTGTGAATGGAGTGTACTGAAAAAGGCAACAGTACATTAAAACCTAGTTCTAAGTCACAGGCTGGTGCTAGTTGAATGTAAGATGACTTAAATATCTGAATTACAAACGGATTCTTACCTGGAATAAGTTACACTGAGGTGCTGCAGAATTTTCATAAAAGTAACGGGTTTCATAAAAAGCTGGATCGCAAGTCATGCCGTGTGAAGACATTATTGGATACACTCCCTGTCTCTCACAACCGTCACGAGAATAAACAACTCCATGCATCTGAAAACAAAGAAAAATAAATAAATACATTTTATATAGAAACCACTAAGTATTTTAGAATAACTTTTATGAAAGACGATATTTACTTGATAATTAGTAGGACTCTCGTTAAGAAATACATTTGGATGTGTACAATGTTCTAGATCCATTGTAGGCATACCACAGTAATATTCACTAGTATTCTGGTATGAAGTCATGATTACTGTAATAAGTACTGGGATAAAATGATGTCTATTAGCACTATGCTATTCCTTTTTATACGTGTCATATCTTTGAGTAATTAGTAAATACCTACCCCTTCCACAGGTGTCTTCCCAGTAGGTGCCTTATTAGGGTTCAAAAATTGAACACATGCTTACGTTTTATATTTTGTTTTTCTGCTTGTAAATCAAAAAGTCTTTGCAAAGATTCTTTTGGTTCAGACGGTGTCCAACATATAGAACTATCTTCTTCATTACGATCACTAACGCTGGCTGGAGAAACAGGTTCATATACAGGACTGCTATTAATTCCTAAAAGTTCTTCAGCAGGAATATCTACATTGCTGTCTGATAAGCAGTCATCAATGACGTTAACCAGGTCTCCCATGACTTCATCATCAAGAGTAACAAAACCATATTCATCAGTCTTTTTACTTATTTGAGATTCTACGAAGTCCAGACGAGCAATATCTGGAGAGCTTAGTTCCTCTACCAAATGTTCTGCACTAGAACGATCTTCTTGTTCCTCTAAGTCTTGGTCTTGCATCCTCTTGATTTTCAACCTGCGATTGTGGAACCGTATTTTGACAGATTTGTCAGTGAGTCGTAATTTGTTCACGATCACCTGTCTCTCTTCACGAGTGACGTATGGTTTTGTTTTGAAGATGTGTTCTAAGGCTTCTACTTGTTCTGTCGTATAGGCGGTGCGCTTGCGCTATCTTTTGACTACTTTCACTTTGAAGGTACTTTCCTTTAGATGGTGGTAAAACTGAAAAAGTATAAAGAAGTACTTTAACAAAAATGACCTTAAATTATCGGAAATGGTTTCAACAATAGAAATGTTAAGTGTCCAAAGACAAAATGTTAATACTCACTTTTAATTTGAGGATGATGTCTTTTTAACATATAATCATTATTCAGGTGTGGTCTTGCCTCCATGTGAAACCCTGGATATGACACTGGCTCTGGTGTGAATGGAGTGTACTGAAAAAGGCAACAGTACATTAAAACCTAGTTCTAAGTCACAGGCTGGTGCTAGTTGAATGTAAGATGACTTAAATATCTGAATTACAAACGGATTCTTACCTGGAATAAGTTACACTGAGGTGCTGCAGAATTTTCATAAAAGTAACGGGTTTCATAAAAAGCTGGATCGCAAGTCATGCCGTGTGAAGACATTATTGGATACACTCCCTGTCTCTCACAACCGTCACGAGAATAAACAACTCCATGCATCTGAAAACAAAGAAAAATAAATAAATACATTTTATATAGAAACCACTGAGTATTTTAGAATAACTTTTATGAAAGACGATATTTACTTGATAATTAGTAGGACTCTCGTTAAGAAATACATTTGGATATGTACAATGTTCTAGATCCATTGTAGGCATACCACAGTAATATTCACTAGTATTCTGGTGTGAAGCCATGATTACTGTAATAAGTACTGGGATAAAATGATGTCTATTAGCAGTATGATATTCCTTTTTATACGTGTCATATCTTTGAGTAATTAGTAAATACCTACCCCTTCCACAGGTGTCTTCCCAGTAGGTGCCTTATTAGGGTTCAAAAATTGAACACATGCTTACGTTTTATATTTTGTTTTTCTGCTTGTAAATCAAAAAGTCTTTGCAAAGATTCTTTTGGTTCAGACGGTGTCCAACATATAGAACTATCTTCTTCATTACGATCACTAACGCTGGCTGGAGAAACAGGTTCATATACAGGACTGCTATTAATTCCTAAAAGTTCTTCAGCAGGAATATCTACATTGCTGTCTGATAAGCAGTCATCAATGACGTTAACCAGGTCTCCCATGACTTCATCATCAAGAGTAACAAAACCATATTCATCAGTCTTTTTACTTATTTGAGATTCTACGAAGTCCAGACGAGCAATATCTGGAGAGCTTAGTTCCTCTACCAAATGTTCTGCACTAGAACGATCTTCTTGTTCCTCTAAGTCTTGGTCTTGCATCCTCTTGATTTTCAACCTGCGATTGTGGAACCATATTTTGACAGATTTGTCAGTGAGTCGTAATTTGTTCACGATCACCTGTCTCTCTTCACGAGTGACGTATGGTTTTGTTTTGAAGATGTCTTCTAAGGCTTCTACTTGTTCTGTCGTATAGGCGGTGCGCTTGCGCTATCTTTTGACTACTTTCACTTTGAAGGTACTTTCCTTTAGATGGTGGTAAAACTGAAAAAGTATAAAGAAGTACTTTAACAAAAATGACCTTAAATTATCGGAAATGGTTTCAACAATAGAAATGTTAAGTGTCCAAAGACAAAATGTTAATACTCACTTTTAATTTGAGGATGATGTCTTTTTAACATATAATCATTATTCAGGTGTGGTCTTGCCTCCATGTGAAACCCTGGATATGACACAGGCTCTGGTGTGAATGGAGTGTACTGAAAAAGGCAACAGTACATTAAAACCTAGTTCTAAGTCACAGGCTGGTGCTAGTTGAATGTAAGATGACTTAATTATCTGAATTACAAACGGATTCTTACCTGGAATAAGTTACACTGAGGTGCTGCAGAATTTTCATAAAAGTAACGGGTTTCATAAAAAGCTGGATCGCAAGTCATGCCGTGTGAAGACATTATTGGATACACTCCCTGTCTCTCACAACCGTCACGAGAATAAACAACTCCATGCATCTGAAAACAAAGAAAAATAAATAAATACATTTTATATAGAAACCACTAAGTATTTTAGAATAACTTTTATGAAAGACGATATTTACTTGATAATTAGTAGGACTCTCGTTAAGAAATACATTTGGATGTGTACAATGTTCTAGATCCATTGTAGGCATACCACAGTAATATTCACTAGTATTCTGGTATGAAGCCATGATTACTGTAATAAGTACTGGGATAAAATGATGTCTATTAGCACTATGCTATTCCTTTTTATACGTGTCATATCTTTGAGTAATTAGTAAATACCTACCCCTTCCACAGGTGTCTTCCCAGTAGGTGCCTTATTAGGGTTCAAAAATTGAACACATGCTTACGTTTTATATTTTGTTTTTCTGCTTGTAAATCAAAAAGTCTTTGCAAAGATTCTTTTGGTTCAGACGGTGTCCAACATATAGAACTATCTTCTTCATTACGATCACTAACACTGGCTGGAGAAACAGGTTCATATACAGGACTGCTATTAATTCCTAAAAGTTCTTCAGCAGGAATATCTACATTGCTGTCTGATAAGCAGTCATCAATGACGTTAACCAGGTCTCCCATGACTTCATCATCAAGAGTAACAAAACCATATTCATCAGTCTTTTTACTTATTTGAGATTCTACGAAGTCCAGACGAGCAATATCTGGAGAGCTTAGTTCCTCTACCAAATGTTCTGCACTAGAACGATCTTCTTGTTCCTCTAAGTCTTGGTCTTGCATCCTCTTGATTTTCAACCTGCGATTGTGGAACCGTATTTTGACAGATTTGTCAGTGAGTCGTAATTTGTTCACGATCACCTGTCTCTCTTCACGAGTGACGTATGGTTTTGTTTTGAAGATGTCTTCTAAGGCTTCTACTTGTTCTGTCGTATAGGCGGTGCGCTTGCGCTATCTTTTGACTACTTTCACTTTGAAGGTACTTTACTACTTTCCTTTAGATGGTGGTAAAACTGAAAAAGTATAAAGAAGTACTTTAACAAAAATGACCTTAAATTATCGGAAATGGTTTCAACAATAGAAATGTTAAGTGTCCAAAGACAAAATGTTAATACTCACTTTTAATTTGAGGATGATGTCTTTTTAACATATAATCATTATTCAGGTGTGGTCTTGCCTCCATGTGAAACCCTGGATATGACACTGGCTCTGGTGTGAATGGAGTGTACTGAAAAAGGCAACAGTACATTAAAACCTAGTTCTAAGTCACAGGCTGGTGCTAGTTGAATGTAAGATGACTTAAATATCTGAATTACAAACGGATTCTTACCTGGATTAAGTTACCCTGAGGTGCTGAAGAAATTTCATAAAAGTGACGGGTTTCATAAAAAGCTGGATCGCAAGTTATGCCATGTGAATACATTGTTGGATACACTCCCTGTCTCTCATAACCGTCACGAGAATAAACAACTCCATGCATCTGGAAACAAAGAAAAATAAATAAATACATTTTATATAGAAACCACTAAGTATTTTAGAATAACTTTTATGAAAGACGATATTTACTTTATAATTAGTAGGACTCTCGTTAAGAAATACATTTGGATATGTACAATGTTCTAGATCCATTGTAGGCATACCACAGTAATATTCACTAGTATTCTGGTGTGAAGCCATGATTACTGTAATAAGTACTGGGATAAAATGATGTCTATTAGCAGTATGATATTTCTTTTTATACGTGTCATATCTTTGAGTAGTTAGTAAATACCTACCCCTTCCACAGGTGTCTTCCCAGTAGGTGCCTTATTAGGGTTCAAAAATTCAACACATGCTTACGTTTTATATTTTGTTTTTCTGCTTGTAAATCAAAAAGTCTTTGCAAAGATTCTTTTGGTTCAGACGGTGTCCAACATATAGAACTATCTTCTTCATTACGATCACTAACGCTGGCTGGAGAAACAGGTTCATATACAGGACTGCTATGAATTCCTAAAAGTTCTTCAGCAGGAATATCTACATTGCTGTCTGATAAGCAGTCATCAATGACGTTAACCAGGTCTCCCATGACTTCATCATCAAGAGTAACAAAACCATATTCATCAGTCTTTTTACTTATTTGAGATTCTACGAAGTCCAGACGAGCAATATCTGGAGAGCTTAGTTTCTCTACCAAATGTTCTGCACTAGAACAATCTTCTTGTTCCTCTAAGTCTTGGTCTTGCATCCTCTTGATTTTCAACCTGCGATTCTGGAACCATATTTTGACAGATTTGTCAGTGAGTCGTAATTTGTTCACGATCACCTGTCTCTCTTCACGAGTGACGTATGGTTTTGTTTTGAAGATGTGTTCTAAGGCTTCTACTTGTTCTGTCGTAAAGGCGGTGCGCTTGCGCTTTCGTTTGACTACTTTCACTTTGAAGGTTCCTTTAGATGATGGTAAAACTGAAAGAATATAAAGAAGTACTTTAACAAAAATGACCTTAAATTATCGAAAATGGTTTCAACAATAGAAATGTTAAAAGTATCCAAAGAAAAAATGTTAATACTCACTTTTAATTTGAGCATGATGTCTTTTTGGCATATAATCATTATTCAGGTGTGGTCTTGCCTCCATGTGAAACACTGGATATGACACTGGCTCTGGTGTGAATGGAGTGTACTGAAAAAGGCAACAGTACATTAAAACCTAGTTCTAAGTCACAGGCTGGTGCTAGTTGAATGTAAGATGACTTAAATATCTGAATTACAAACGGATTCTTACCTGGAATAAGTTACACTGAGGTGCTGCAGAATTTTCATAAAAGTAACGGGTTTCATAAAAAGCTGGATCGCAAGTCATGCCGTGTGAAGACATTATTGGATACACTCCCTGTCTCGCACAACCGTCACGAGAATAAACAACTCCATGCATCTGAAAACAAAGAAAAATAAATAAATACGTTATATCTAGAAACCACTAAGTATTTTAGAATAACTTTTATGAAAGACGATATTTACTTGATAATTAGTAGGACTCTCGTTAAGAAATACATTTGGATATGTACAATGTTCTAGATCCATTGTAGGCATACCACAGTAATATTCACTAGTATTCTGGTATGAAGCCATGATTACTGTAATAAGTACTGGGATAAAATGATGTCTATTAGCAATATGCTATTCCTTTTTATACGTGTCATATCTTTGGGTAATTAGTAAATAGCTACCCCTTCCACAGGTGTCTTCCTAGTAGTTTCGCCTCTCATTAGTTAATCCTTTTATAAGTGCTTAATTAGGGTTCAAAAATTTAAAACATGTTTACGTTTTATATTTTGTTTTTCTGTTTTTGGGTAAATAATATGTTTACATAAGCACAATTAACCTATAATGTTCCCACGTCCAGTGTGGGTTTGCGGATATCATATGGCTTAGAATTTTTGGTTTTAGGACAAGTCGGTTTCCTCACGATGTTTTCCTTCACCGTTTTGAGAGCAGTGGTAGTAAAATAATTTACACAAAGTAAAGTGCAAACTCAAACCGATTTATTTCAAAGAAATCAATTACAGTCACTTTTGAATTCTCAAGGGGTAGGTCAGTCAGAAAGATGAAGCTAGTCGCCAATTCAATCTAGGTACATTTTTTACTGCAACGTTAATACACTACGACAAGTACCTACCTGCGCAACACGCAAACATGATGACTCATCATCCAACAAAGCTCCTAATTGAAACATAAAAGCCCATTAAGCATGTTAATTAAGCTAAAACAACTATATAAAACTCTGAGAACGCAGCATGAATTCATTAGAGAATCGAATCATCGGCTGTCTATTACACCGAGGGTTGCCACAAAGCAGGATCGCGCGACAAAAGGAAACGCGAGCCCGAAGCGAAATCTCGTGAGCCATAAATAACTACAGGAATAAGGTAAGGTATAATAAAAGAATAAGAATAATACATACCTACTTACATTATTTCTTTATTTATACTTTATTACGTTTGTATGTTTAAAAATGTTATTATTTAATTTTCAATGGTGTAGCAATATATGATGTGTAAAAATCTACATTTTTTTAAAAGCAGGAAAGTCCTTTAATTACGTTTGTTTTTTTTCGAGAAATTTGTTTTCCGTAGCGAAATAAGTTAATGGTGAATTAAGTTAATTATCATAGGGAAAATAACTACTCATAGGCATTTCATATCGATTCATTAGTTACATATTTCTGTACATTAAGAAATACAATAATTAGGTAGGCACTTAATGTGACTATAATTAGTCTAATTGATGGATTATTTTTATTTAAAAAAATCACCGGTGACTAATAATATCCATCAGCATTTCGTTCGAATGTCAATTAACGTGGTTAATTTAAATTTAAAGTAGTTAATACATTAAAAATTACAAACAATCGGTTCGTCTTACGGTTGCACTTGCACATCATTACAAATAATTATACCTGCTTACTTAATTAAGTAAGCAGGTATAATTATTCGTAATGATGTCATTAATTTACCTCAGTATAATTATACTGAGGTAAATTAATAAAGTTAAACGAATAGTAATTAATATTTCTGGAATGTAACTCTGATACTACCAGAGATACGTTCCAGAAATATTAATTAGGTAACGATTTCAATATTTTCGCAGAATTAACTAATTAACATTGTAATTTGGTAACAGTTCAATTAAAACATGTATTAAGTAAAGCGGCAATCTGGATTACGGGTCAGAAATAAAAAATATATATAGGAAAGAATTATTCCAAATAAACCTACTATTAATAAAAACATCGATAGTGAATCATAAAATAATAAGACTGGGTTTTAAAATAATACCAATATCAAGGAAATCTGTCGTGTAGCGACAAGTAAAACTGGACTATAAAGACAAAGGTAGTTAAAATTAAAGAAAGGGAGGTAGAAAACAATTAAAGGTATATTTATAACAAATTTAAGATGGAGATGAACTGAAGAGTGGTGTGTAGTATATGGAGGTGGGGTGTATGGATGACAATGCGTGATAGGTGGGCTGAGGAGGCTGAGGTGGAGATCCAGTTGGAGGGAGGTAGACGCGAGGCAGGTGCCGGCGACAGATGCAGGTACAGATGAGGGCAGGCGCTGTTGCGTGTGCGGCACGGAGGACACCCGTAGGAGGGCCCACGCAGCAGGGCAGGACGCAGCACGGCAGCAGGAGCCGGCGCACGTACAGGTGCTGGTGCGTCTGCGGCACGAAGGACACCCGTAGGAGGGCCCACGCAGCAGGGCAGGACGCAGCACGGCAGCAGGAGCCGGCGCACGTACAGGTGCTGGTACGCATGCGGCACGGAGGACACCCGTAGGAGGGTCCACGCAGCAAAAGAGACGCACGGCGGAGACGCTGTCAGCCCGCCAGGTGAGGCGGCCCTGGGATGAGGCGCGGCCCAATAGTCCCAGGAGCCCTTCACGGAGGACGGAGGACGGAGGCGTAGGCAGGGTCCGACAGGTACCGGAGCGGAGAGGTACGCTGGGTATACCCGCGATAGGTAGCCCTGGAGTATCAGGCATTATTATGTATTCGCTTTAGAGGCGAAACTCGGAACTGATCCTTGGATTGCGTGGATCTATAAAGTCAACTCGCAGAATAACATCATGTAGAAAATATGAATTAGAGTTATGAAAATGGCCAGTGATTTATTTTAATAAGTATGCATATCTATTCCGCTAAAAAGATACAGGCAGGTAAGAATTTGAAAGAAAGGTTGCCATGGCGACGTAATAAACGTCGTTGTCAAACCTGTCATAATAAAATATATAATTAATAAAATACCGATAAAATCTATAGTTATTTTGAATTAGAAGTACAGTGTTTATAGGAAAAATGATATCCATCAATGTGGGCGAAATTACCAACCCTTGGATGTCACTAAATCGACGTAGTTTCATGATAAAGT
Source organism: Apamea epomidion (assembly GCA_947507525.1). Taxonomy (NCBI): domain Eukaryota; kingdom Metazoa; phylum Arthropoda; class Insecta; order Lepidoptera; family Noctuidae; genus Apamea; species Apamea epomidion. Next base: position 1,943,326 of record OX382239.1, read on the forward strand.
TGGAGCTGTGTCTGTGTACTGATTGTGGATAAAACGTGTCGTAAGAAATAATCAGATCGGCGCCTAACGGTAACAGAATGCTTGTTCTGAGCTGGAGGAATGAATGAAGATAACTGTGAGTATGTACTTTATGTTACAAATCTTATGTCAATAAGAAAACAACTTGGTATAATTCACAACTTTGATGTCATATAGAGTAGAGAATACCACCACCTCGTAAATAATATTCTCTAGCAACTTGCGGGCACGTCACAAGGATATTTTTGGTTTATGTTTTTATCTCCTTTTAATTGAAGAGCAAATCAACAGTATTTATTTATTATATTTTAAAGAAGGCTTACAGACTAACAAACCAATGACATAAAGAATGTAATATTAAAAAATTGCCAATAACAAGCCTCCACTCATAGTTAAGGAAAAAAGTCGATAAAAAGAAAGTTCACACCAGTAATATAATTAGTTAAGAGTAGATAAGTTAACTATCCCGGAAAAAAGACTGCCAAAAGCCGTCTTAAGGTCGATACAGTGGTGCAAAGAAGTCGACATTAAGGTCCCAAGGAAGCCTATTGAAACTAAGTGCACTTCTTATTAAGGAAACATTCCGCCTATAATTAGTCAAATCATTTATTTCAAATAGGCACATAAAAGGCACTTTTAAACGTCAAAAATAAAATTAAAATTAAATTGATTCTAGTCGCCCCTTCCAAAAGGTAGTTTTCGTATGGAGAAGAATGGGCAAGAAACTCCACCGTTACTCTTTTAAAATGTTTTACAATATTTTGCATACATTAATTATTTAATTATATGTGAAGACGATGCACCTAAAAATAAAATTACTTTACCACAATAAGTAAAAGAATTAAAATGGATTAATGAATCCATGACATATAATCCATGAGATATAAATTAACTATGTGATTGATACATGGTGCTCACATATTTAAAAACATTCCAAAAGTGTCCGGGTGTGACTTTAAGTAATTACAGAATGTATGTAAATTAATGTCAAAGAAAAAATAAAATAAATTATACAATTACATTAGCAACCAGTTTGATGTTGTCTAAACTTTAGAGATTGTCCTATGGAGCAGGACCAGCATGTTTCCAAGCATTCTTATCTTGGATATAATCCTCTCTTACTATACCACAATAGGTAAAAGAATTAAAATGGATAAATGAAACCATGACATATAAATTAACTATGTGATAGATACATGGTGCTCACATATTCACAAACATTCCAAAAGTAGACGATTTTCATAAATTAATAAGGAGTAATAAGTCCGGGTGTGACCCCAAGTAATTAAAGAATGTAAATCAATGTTAAAGAAAAAAAAAAGGAATAAATTATTCATTACATTAAGCAACCAGTTTGATTTCGTCTAGACTCTAGAGATTGTCCTATGGAGCAGGACCAGCATGTTTCCAAGCATTCTTATCTTGGATATAATCCTCTAATTTGTAATATCCTTGCTTACAAAGTGTAATTTTAATATAAGTTTTAAATTTTCTTTCATTTAATTGCAATATTTCACAAGGTATTTTGTTGTAACATTTAACACAGTCCCCATAAAAGATGTATGTATTTTAGATAATCTGAAAAAAGGTTGATTTAATTTATCTTTATTTCTAGTAATAAACTGATGTCTGTCACTTATTTTATTAAAAAGATGTTGATTTTTTCTTACATACATAATATTTTCATAAATGAATTGGCAAGGTACCGTCATAATAATAACCCTTTTAAATAGTTCGTTAAGAGATTCGCGGCGACGTAGATTGTAAATGGCTCTGACAGCTCTCTTTTGCAAAATAAAAATGGATTCAATGTCAGTAGCCCGACCCCACAGTAAAATGCCATATGACATAATACTGTGGAAGTAACTAAAATAGACCAAACGCCCGGTTTCTTCATCTGTTAATTGTCTTATCTTTCTAACAGCATATGCGGCCGAGCTTAGCCGCCCCGCAATAGATGTTGTATGAGGTCCCCATTGTAATTTCGCGTCTAGCGTGATTCCTAGGAAAACTGTCTGATTAACAAATTCTAGTTTTTGGCCATTCAATATGATGTCACATTCGCTACTTCTAACATTAGGTAATTTAAATCTAATGCATTTGGTTTTTTTTTTTTCATTAAGTACTAAATTATTTACCGTAAACCAATCTTGGACCTGAAGAATAGAGTTATTCACGTCGTCAAGACTTTGTGACCGTCGGTCTATTTTAAAGATCAATGATGTGTCATCTGCAAATAACACCATGTTTGGTTGATTTTTAAGTAGTCATTGCGAAAGGTACATTTAATATTGGCCGTTGACGTAATCCTATCAAATTCTTGCGTAATGTCAGATTAGCAAAGAGTTCAGGACAGTCAATATGGCCATTTGCAATACCCAACAGTAAACTCATGTCTCTAATATAACGCCTCATCTCCAGAAGAAAGAAGTTGTACCGTCTGCAGCGGTGCTCGTAGTCAACTGAGTATTGCTGAGCCCTATAATCTAGACAACGTAGAAACTTTCTTTGGACGCCTTCAATACGAGATTTATAAGTTTGATACTGCGGGTTTCAAACCTGTGACGCGTATTCTAAATGGCTGCGCACGAAAGAACAATACAAGATTTTAACCGGTTTAAGAGATCGGAAACAGGCCGTGGTGCGTAGTATAAATCGCAGAGCTTTGGATGCCTTTGCAACTATGCTATTTAAATGATGATCAAACAGAAATTTGCTGTCTACGATTACCCCTAAATCTCTTATGCTATTTAGCCTGCTAATCATCTGATCGTTCACGGTGTAACTAAAATTTATCCAAGAAGTACAACGTGAGAACGTTAGGACGAAGCATTTAGAGACATTGAATTGGAGTTTGTTACGGATGCAATATATTTCAAACCTATACAGGTCATCTTGCAACTGACATGCATCAGTCATGTCTCGCACAACTTTATGGTAGTAACTTTAGTAGTAGTTTTATAATGTCATAAAAATCCTTAAGATCAGAAGGTTATTTTCTGTAGGTTCTTCAAAGGCAACATATTGTATATGTATGTTGAATAATTTTGGTCAGATTAATTAACTCAAGATCTTAGAGGACCTTCTCTTTATAGGCATTCAGATTAAGACAGACCCCTACCCCTACCGACCTATTAAGGTTGTCTAAATGCAGCACATGAAATGTATTAACATTATGCATCGCCTCATACCCCTCAGTTGCCCAATCTAACTTGTCTGTGTGTATTAACAGAAAAAATAGGTGATCGTATTACGCCCTACCATTACAAAAAAGTCGCAGCTGATTACGGGCGCTGACATCCACAGACGGTAAAACTTTATTTTCCGGGCGTCATAATACAACATAACTTTACGCATGTATTTCCCGAAACGTTAGGCGGAGGTGCACCTACATACAGTACACATATTCATGCCACTTAACACAGTTACACAACTCTATACAGATCCCGTATCGATGATTAGTATCCTTGTAAACCGTCGAGTGCGGAAAAATCTTGATAAGTAGTCAAACTCTGGCGATAGGCGAACCTCGCGGAATAATCAAATTTTGTACCCAACGCTGCCTCTGCACTGCCGTGTCTTTTGTGGATTTTATTGCCCCTAACAAGATGCTAGAGGGTAGCGTTACTGTTGCTTGAATTAAATCGTCGTTGACAAACTCTTATGTGGCCTTTTGGTTGAGAAGTCAAATATCAACGCGGATGTGCCTGGCTACGGTTTCATAAATCACGAAAGAATATCGTTGTACTAGTAGAAGAGTACCTTGGTGATGCAAAGAGAACCGAAAACGTAGACAACTTTTAAATTCCTATTAGAGAATCCTCGTACAACCTGTCAGATTTATTCTTAATGATCCCAATTCGAGTCTCCCACATTCATACCAGATTTTTAAGACATTAAGATTTTTTAGGATGCCTTATTCTCGCTGTCAGTTTGCCGTCAATGCTTCATTAAGTTCAGAGCTGTAACGACACTTAACAGATATTTTACTACCTACTAGGGGTCTACTGAAAAGTAAAGGGAAGGGTGGGTTGCTAGTTCAGGATAAAGCGGGAGGAAACGCCAGGGTGTCACCACTGTGGGGATCGCCCGGAGGACACGGTGGAGCATACGGTGGAGGTCTGCCCGGCTTGGGCGGGACCCCGCCGTGTCCTCGTGGCGGCGATCGGCGGCGGCGACCTCTCGCATCCGGCCCTCATACAGGCCATGGTACGGAGCAAGAGTGAATGGGAGGCCGTCAGCTCCTTCTGCGAAGCAGTAATGCTCGCGAAGGAGGAGGCGGAGCGCGCGAGGGAGAGGCAATCGCTGCACCCTCGCGCGCCTAGCCGCCGCAGGAGACGCCCTGGACGGGAGTCAACAGCCGACTCCCGGCCACCGTAGGCGCGGGCTTGCGGGCGGCGAGCTATGGGCAGCTCGCCGCCCGGTAAGGACCAGGCCCGGGTCGACGGCGCGTTGTGTTCCACGCGCGCCACAAAGAGCTGTCAGCAAGAACTGACGGGGTCCGCTAGGGCCGATGCCGCCGGGGCTGCGGGTTGTTCGAAAGAGATACCGTGGCCCCTGGCACAGGCAACTGAAGGAACACGGGTGGGTTTTAGTCAGTAAAAGTCTGACACTCCCTTCTGCTCCGCCCAAAGCGGGAGGAGTCATTTGATGATTTCCAATCCAGAAAAAAAAAAAGGGTGGGTTGCTAATGTTTTCGGACGTGGCTATCATATATAATTATGATGGAACTTCACATATGTGAAGTTCCATCATAATTATATATTTAATCACTAATTTTATTATACTTTAGCCTTGGCCTCGCGATTAGCATTATACACTTGTAGATCGTGAGATATTATAGTAAAATACCAAATAAAAGAATTCTTAACCAAATGAAAGAATAACACCACTTAAAATTATTTATTTATTTAAGGACTTTGAAAGACTTACAGCTAAATACAATAGTGATAAATAATAGTATGATAATCTGACAGCCAATTACAGGTCTTCATGTCTAGAGCTTGTCTGGTATAAAAGTACAGTGCAACAAAATATACACACTGCAAATATTGCCAAAAAAAAAAATATATAAAAATAAAAATTTGCAAGTAGATCATCACCCAAAATATGTAAAAAACTAATATAATTGCGGCAGGTTATTTCCCATCAAACCAAGATGTTAAAAATTCAATTAAAAAAATAAAAAGAAAACAAAGTCCATCAAAATACCAAACAAAATTATTATTGTATTATTCTTTTTACACCTTAAACATAATCTTTTAAAAGATTCTAAATTAACTGACCAGTAGCAGTTTCATTAATAGTAGATATCTAAAATTCCAATTTACGCACGTGTTGTAAATCAAACTGTTTGACTTTTAAGAAATACCGCAGTAACAGTTTTTTTTTTACGCTAACATGTTACCTATTTATTTAAGTTTCTTGTTAAATCAAGGTATGAACAAATTAAGTAGCTTAGCGGGAAAATGATCTGGAAAGGTTAACTCTTAAAATGAGAAAAAAAACCTAGGCTGTAGGAATCCTAGACATTTTAATAGGATCAGGGATTTTGGATTGAAATTTTGTTTAGAAAAAATAACAATATTTTAAATTGTAATGTTTATACTTCATGAAGTACACCCCATTACTAAGGCGAGTAGTGCATATTAATTATTCCCTTTTTTCTTTTATTCATTTTGGTAGGTAGTCTACTAGTCTACTACTAGTACCAGTAATCCTACCCGAACCTGTGGCAGGTATGTCACTGTGGTAGCAAAAGCCGTTTCCAACGAAATGCCGACTCCTCCGGCAAATCGTTTGAAGTCAACTTCGCCTAACTAACGTAGCCAGAGAAGAACGATACGTGACCATACTAGTCAAAGTCAAAATATTTTTACTTCACAAAGATACACACATCCTCAAACACCCAAACACACATAACTCCAGACAAACACACTAGAGACATACAGAACACTTTCATTTAATGTTTTTTTTTCTAGTACGGTTTTTTTTTATTTCTATTGAATTTGCCCTAATGGATTACTGAGTATAATTTGTGTCCTATTTTCTATATGGATATTTTTAATTTTTTTTTTCATTGGTGATATAACAGGTCTTACAGATATTTTATAGAAACTCAAAATTTACCCTTCATACACTATTAATTTAACAATATAAAAATTAAATAAAACATTATATACGATACAATTTAAATAAATTAAAAGTCTAGATAGGAATATTACATTATAAATCGTAAATACAGGATCAGTCACAAGAAATTCGTCAATGGTAGCATTTGTGCCTATTAAAAAAATATTTAGGGTGCGTTTAAATTGAGTCAAATAGAAGCAAGTTCAACAAGTTTTTTTTTAAATCTTTGAACTAAAATTTGTTCTTTAAGATAAGTAAACATACTGTTTAAAAGAGTTTTCAGAGAGCGACGTCAACATGAAATCGATGGTGAAGGCACGCTTTTCGAAAATAAAGATCCCCGAATAATAAGCTGGCCACAGCGGCAACTGGCATCTGCCTATGTATTTATTTATTTATTTATTAGGGACAAAAAACAGTTACATGCTACAAAATACAGAGAAATACTTAAACTAAGATTTAACAAACACGTAACCCACACCATTGTCCACGTTTTAACTAAAGGTTAAAAGAAGTGCTAAAGACAAGTGATGAATGTATTTAGTATGTGATGTATGAATGTATAATGTATGTATTTAGTAACTGAAGTGAGAGGGAATTAATTATTTACTTGGATCAAGAACAAGTGTTCTGCTCTCTGAGAGGTACTATGAAGGTATAATGCCCATAAGAGAAAAATACCTCAGAACTTTTTTTTTTATTTATTCAGTAATTGGTGTAGGTAGCACCATACAAAAAAAAATAAGCCGACCAATTCACTGTAAAAGCGTTTAATAATAGACCTCACGTCTATTATTAAACGCTTCGATTTTTTAGGATGCCTTATTCTCGCTGTCAGTTTGCCGTCAATGCTTCATTAAGTTCAGAGCTGTAACGACACTTAACAGATATTTTACTACCTACTAGGGGTCTACTGAAAAGTAAAGGGAAGGGTGGGTTGCTAGTTCAGGATAAAGCGGGAGGAAACGCCAGGGTGTCACCACTGTGGGGATCGCCCGGAGGACACGGTGGAGCATACGGTGGAGGTCTGCCCGGCTTGGGCGGGACCCCGCCGTGTCCTCGTGGCGGCGATCGGCGGCGGCGACCTCTCGCATCCGGCCCTCATACAGGCCATGGTACGGAGCAAGAGTGAATGGGAGGCCGTCAGCTCCTTCTGCGAAGCAGTAATGCTCGCGAAGGAGGAGGCGGAGCGCGCGAGGGAGAGGCAATCGCTGCACCCTCGCGCGCCTAGCCGCCGCAGGAGACGCCCTGGACGGGAGTCAACAGCCGACTCCCGGCCACCGTAGGCGCGGGCTTGCGGGCGGCGAGCTATGGGCAGCTCGCCGCCCGGTAAGGACCAGGCCCGGGTCGACGGCGCGTTGTGTTCCACGCGCGCCACAAAGAGCTGTCAGCAAGAACTGACGGGGTCCGCTAGGGCCGATGCCGCCGGGGCTGCGGGTTGTTCGAAAGAGATACCGTGGCCCCTGGCACAGGCAACTGAAGGAACACGGGTGGGTTTTAGTCAGTAAAAGTCTGACACTCCCTTCTGCTCCGCCCAAAGCGGGAGGAGTCATTTGATGATTTCCAATCCAGAAAAAAAAAAAGGGTGGGTTGCTAATGTTTTCGGACGTGGCTATCATATATAATTATGATGGAACTTCACATATGTGAAGTTCCATCATAATTATATATTTAATCACTAATTTTATTATACTTTAGCCTTGGCCTCGCGATTAGCATTATACACTTGTAGATCGTGAGATATTATAGTAAAATACCAAATAAAAGAATTCTTAACCAAATGAAAGAATAACACCACTTAAAATTATTTATTTATTTAAGGACTTTGAAAGACTTACAGCTAAATACAATAGTGATAAATAATAGTATGATAATCTGACAGCCAATTACAGGTCTTCATGTCTAGAGCTTGTCTGGTATAAAAGTACAGTGCAACAAAATATACACACTGCAAATATTGCCAAAAAAAAAAATATATAAAAATAAAAATTTGCAAGTAGATCATCACCCAAAATATGTAAAAAACTAATATAATTGCGGCAGGTTATTTCCCATCAAACCAAGATGTTAAAAATTCAATTAAAAAAATAAAAAGAAAACAAAGTCCATCAAAATACCAAACAAAATTATTATTGTATTATTCTTTTTACACCTTAAACATAATCTTTTAAAAGATTCTAAATTAACTGACCAGTAGCAGTTTCATTAATAGTAGATATCTAAAATTCCAATTTACGCACGTGTTGTAAATCAAACTGTTTGACTTTTAAGAAATACCGCAGTAACAGTTTTTTTTTTACGCTAACATGTTACCTATTTATTTAAGTTTCTTGTTAAATCAAGGTATGAACAAATTAAGTAGCTTAGCGGGAAAATGATCTGGAAAGGTTAACTCTTAAAATGAGAAAAAAAACCTAGGCTGTAGGAATCCTAGACATTTTAATAGGATCAGGGATTTTGGATTGAAATTTTGTTTAGAAAAAATAACAATATTTTAAATTGTAATGTTTATACTTCATGAAGTACACCCCATTACTAAGGCGAGTAGTGCATATTAATTATTCCCTTTTTTCTTTTATTCATTTTGGTAGGTAGTCTACTAGTCTACTACTAGTACCAGTAATCCTACCCGAACCTGTGGCAGGTATGTCACTGTGGTAGCAAAAGCCGTTTCCAACGAAATGCCGACTCCTCCGGCAAATCGTTTGAAGTCAACTTCGCCTAACTAACGTAGCCAGAGAAGAACGATACGTGACCATACTAGTCAAAGTCAAAATATTTTTACTTCACAAAGATACACACATCCTCAAACACCCAAACACACATAACTCCAGACAAACACACTAGAGACATACAGAACACTTTCATTTAATGTTTTTTTTTCTAGTACGGTTTTTTTTTATTTCTATTGAATTTGCCCTAATGGATTACTGAGTATAATTTGTGTCCTATTTTCTATATGGATATTTTTAATTTTTTTTTTCATTGGTGATATAACAGGTCTTACAGATATTTTATAGAAACTCAAAATTTACCCTTCATACACTATTAATTTAACAATATAAAAATTAAATAAAACATTATATACGATACAATTTAAATAAATTAAAAGTCTAGATAGGAATATTACATTATAAATCGTAAATACAGGATCAGTCACAAGAAATTCGTCAATGGTAGCATTTGTGCCTATTAAAAAAATATTTAGGGTGCGTTTAAATTGAGTCAAATAGAAGCAAGTTCAACAAGTTTTTTTTTAAATCTTTGAACTAAAATTTGTTCTTTAAGATAAGTAAACATACTGTTTAAAAGAGTTTTCAGAGAGCGACGTCAACATGAAATCGATGGTGAAGGCACGCTTTTCGAAAATAAAGATCCCCGAATAATAAGCTGGCCACAGCGGCAACTGGCATCTGCCTATGTATTTATTTATTTATTTATTAGGGACAAAAAACAGTTACATGCTACAAAATACAGAGAAATACTTAAACTAAGATTTAACAAACACGTAACCCACACCATTGTCCACGTTTTAACTAAAGGTTAAAAGAAGTGCTAAAGACAAGTGATGAATGTATTTAGTATGTGATGTATGAATGTATAATGTATGTATTTAGTAACTGAAGTGAGAGGGAATTAATTATTTACTTGGATCAAGAACAAGTGTTCTGCTCTCTGAGAGGTACTATGAAGGTATAATGCCCATAAGAGAAAAATACCTCAGAACTTTTTTTTTTATTTATTCAGTAATTGGTGTAGGTAGCACCATACAAAAAAAAATAAGCCGACCAATTCACTGTAAAAGCGTTTAATAATAGACGTGAGATAGAGTCAGTAGACGTGTCAAAGAATTCATTTTATTGGTACTCAACACATTAAATACTCTTTTTACAAGCTAACACTAAAATAATATTGTAACGTGGCAACACTACCAAGCAGTAGGCGTGGCCATCGATCGCGTCATCGAGTCTCAGGAGGTGGGGAGTTGATAAAACGAGCACCGCGAGAACATTCTGCCCTTTTTACCTGGGCCCCAAGTCTGCTATTTTTATAAATTCGTCATTCCAACACGATCCCATTGTCATTTTGCTAAAAGTTCGTAATCTGCTAAATTCTTAATGGTCGATCATTGGTCGGTCAATGGTATCGTAATAGAATTGTGTTATAATGACATTGTCGTATTGCCATTATTATAAAACCCGTTAGTAGAAATGATTTTCGAAAAGCTAACTACTAAATTTGGACATTTATTCATGCCAGATTTCATTAATATACTTATATTTTTACATATTATTTATTAGTGTTTTATGCAATCTGAAGTACCTAGTAAGAAGTTCGTAAATAGCAAAAAAAAATTAATTTATGTGTAATGCGGATAAATGTGAAAGTATACAACTCAATAATATTTTATCTGTCAAAGTCAAATGTGACAATACTGCTTACTGACGTCTATTTGTTTTTAATTCTAGCGACCGGTGTTTTGCATTTATTTTCATTTGAGTGTTTAATTAGATTTTTGTTTGTACCTTTATTTAAAATATCTTTACTAGAGAAGCCTTTAATTATTTATTTTATACAAAATGGTGCTAATTGAGCAAATTTCGGCTCTAATAGGGTAGTTTCCTGGGTAAAAAAATTATTATTATATTTAGTCCATCAGTTAGATTATCGAAAAATAATGGAAACGTATTTTTTCTATTGTCAATCAAACAAAAATTGACAAAGATAAAGCGCGTCGAAATTTGAGAGTGGGGGTCGTGACGTCACACCATGCTAAAAAGTGTAGCAAGGCGTGACGTCAAGCGGAACTTTAACGGGCGATATCTTCATCATTTTTTATATAATTGACAAAAGAAAAAATACGGGTCCAATATTTTTTTAATTAAACTGCCTGACTAATTCGATTTTTTTTAGGAAACTAGCCTATTGATTATTTGGAAAACCAAGACCTGGCGTTTGGCCACAGCAGCCGTACCAATGAAGGGCGAATTTATCGAAACAATATTGGACGGAGTGCGCCCAAATTTTAAATTCGGTATCGGTGGACTGCCCCAATAAATCGCCGGCAGAGTGGCGCACAGTAAGTACCTAAATACAGTATAATTAGGTACCTATGCAATATAAAATGTATCATTATTGTAATTTATGCACTTTTTTTAATTCTACAATGAATAAAAACACAATCACGATACTCCTCGTAACGAATTAAAAGCAATGATTGCACAATGACGATCTAATGGTAGGTTACTGATCAAAGGAACTGTCAAAATTTTAGCAGATTACCGCCAAGTCAGTCATTCATTTGTCATTATGTACGAGATTACCATTCTATGCCATTTCTTTCAATGGAGTGTCAGTGGTTGACCACTGGAAAGTCATAATGACGCCATTATATTAGTAGATTACCAAACTTGTCAAAATCAACAATTATGAAATTAATGATAGACCATTCTGACACTATTGTAATAGCAGACTTGGGGTAGCTCACCGTCCGATCAGGACCAGGCCCGTGCCGGACGGCGCGTATGTGTTCCACGCGCGACTTAAAGAGATGTCAGCATAAGTGACGGGGCCCGATAGGACCGAAGCCTGCCGGGGTAGCGGGATCGTCCGAAAGGGTTACCGCTGCCCTGGTACATAAAGGGCTAAGGAAGGAACACGGGTGGGTTTTAGTCAGTAATAGTCTGACACTCTCTTCTGCTCCACCCAGAGCGGGAGGGGTCATTTGATGATTTCCCATACTCAAAAAAAAAAAAGGCCCTGGATGGTCGGAGCGTACGGTTGTGCTAGGATTTAGGAACTATTTCTGATATTTCTCATTATATTGTTTTACTAGCTTTTGCCCGCGGCTTCGCTCGCGTTAAGTATTATTATGCCGTACACCATCTGACTGACTATCTAGCACAAGAACTTGATAATGGTAACCACACAGTAGGAATCTTCCTCGCCAAAGCTTTTGACACGGTTTCTATTCCTATTCTGTTGCACAAGCTTGAAACCATAGGTATCAGAGGCACTCGGTTGAAACTATTTAAGAGTTATCTAGAAGATCGTACAATGTGTAAGGATTGGAGATGTTCTCAGCGAGGATAAAAAAAACACATCCTATGGTGTTCCCCAAGGAAGTATTTTAGGGCCTACACTATTTTTGATATACATAAACGATCTTTGTAATCTTAAGTCTAGATCATGGCCAAATTGTTTCTTATGCTCACGACACTGCCCTTCTATTTTCGGCTGACTCAGAAAAAAATGTCTACAAGGTGGCGCAACACGGATTCAATATTGTTAATAAATGGCTTCAACATAATTCACTAACACTAAATGCAGACAAGACAAATTATATTAAGTTTTCGATGCGCAAGCAAACATCAACTGGCACTCACTACCTCGACATTATATGCTCATTATTGCACAATTCCCACAAATAACCAATGTGTTTGTCCTAATATTAAAATGGCAAATACAACAAAATACCTTGATGTTATAATAGATGAAACACTTTCGTTCAAACAACATATAGAAGCTTTAAATAATAGAATTCGCAAGTTGTTCAACCGTGAACATACTATAGTTGCACGCGCCAACAATAGCATCACAGCGTCAGCGACACACATACGGTCCACGCGCCGGCAACACCAGCACACCGTCAGCACTAAGATGTGGCCTACTGAGATCTTCGCTTCATCGGCTCGATACACACACGACACACATGTAAATAGCCATCAATGTGTATTTACCACAAAAATTGTATATAATTAAGTTCATTATTGTAATAAAGTTAGTCATCAAGCTGGAGTCGAGTGTGATTTATCTCCTTACTTCCTCTTACTGTGGCCAAGACACCTTTAGCCATCATCGGTCCTATGAGTCTGTAGGATCGGCAGTAAGAAAACCATTTCCTGTGTACATTGCACGACGTACACAAAACCCTCTTCCTACCCAAATTCCGTCTGTCACCGTAGGTCTCCTTGTGACAGACTTCCCTCTCGTACAGCCAACGTAACCTACGTTTGGTGTGGTTTGTATATGGTAGGCTAGGGCTAGGATAACTGGGGTGCGAGTTAGTTACTGTAGGGCTAGGTTTGGCGTCAGTTGGGCTTTAAGTATTGATCCAGGTTCAATTATCTCAAACGTAGTCACATCGTACACACTTGGAATACCGGCCGTACTAAGCTGTAAGTCCCGGTGTGTACATTTGGTCCTTCGAGCAATTTTAGGAAACCAGGGAGTTTGTGTTATCGGTATTTTAATATAGTAACGTTTATATACATAAAATTAAATAAATATAAAACGTTCTTCTTTCTGTCCCTCACCAATATTGGCTGAATAACGTATAGACGTACTTAGAACTAGCGTACTCAACAGGCGCGAGTAAAGGGACTTATACGATTAATACTAATACGCCATTAGAACGATAGCGGATCGGAGTTCGGTTCCAACAAACGGGTTCACCGATATTTTGAGAAGTAACGCATAGTATCAAGGGCAGTAAAGATGGACATACAAGGGATAAACGAAATTATAAGAAGCCAAGAAGCAGATTACAACGAACTAAGACAAATATTCACCAACATCAAGAAAGACTCAGCATCAAGGAAGACTCTAAAATATATAACGGAGAGGAAAACTCGACTCACAGAAGTATTTACTAGAACATCCAAGAACCATTCACTACTACAAGACCAAGATGTGTTGTGTGATCACAAATACGTCACTACCAACTACTTTGGGTCTATCAACGCACTGTATACGCAGGCAATTGAATACCTGTTAAAGTGTGAGAAAAGACTACAGGTAGTAAACCAACTATATGAGCCAGAAGATTTACAACCCGAGGAGGAAGAAGGGAGTAGCTCACCCAAACTATTTATTCAACTATTTCGGATTAATCAGATGCAGAAAAAGTTACAGTCGGCAACTCAATTAATTACTGAAGGGAAAGCAAGTTGGTACTTAGAATCTGTAATGACTACTTTGCAAAAACAATGGCAAGAAATTGAAGAAACACATGTACTCATTCTAATGGAAGATAGTACGTTAGAACACAGCTATTTTCACGAGAATATGTTTGAGAGAACGCAAACGGAATTCGACCTTGTGATGGGAAGATTATTTGAGAGGATAGGTCAAAAATCAACATACAACCATAAAACCTCGGTTAAGTTACCACAAATGATAATTCCAACATTCAGTGGAAGTTATGAGTCATGGAATTCCTTTTATGATTTATTCTTGAAAATAGTCCACGAAGATAAATCGTTGAGTGACACAGAAAAGATGCAGTATTTAAAAACGCATGTACGAGGTGACGCCGCTAAGCTGATCAAGCATTTAACAGTATGTGACGCAAATTACATAACTGCATGGAATTTGTTGACAAGACGATACAAAAATGAAAGACTAATCATTACTAAGCATATTGATAATATTCTAAGTATGTCGAAAATAAAGAAAAGTAATGCCGCGAACTTAAAAAATCTCCATGACACATTAAACGAAAACCTAGAAGCACTAAAAAATCAAAACATCGACGTTTCAACTTGGGACCCTATTTTGACAAGAATACTAAGTAGAATATGGGACTCAGAAACTGATGAAAAATACGAACATCAACTATTAGAGCCTAACAAAGTACAAGAGTTTTCGGCAATGATGCAATTCTTAGAAAAAAGGTTTAAGTGTCTGGAAACTTCAAGCACTCTGAGAGAAGAAGCGTTTGCTCACAAATCGCGCCATGAGTCTTCAAATTCAACTACCAAACAAGTAGATCAACGTGTATGCTGGTTTTGCCAAAGTCGCGAACACAGCATTTACCAATGTACTGGTTTTAAAACGCTATCAGTACAAGAACGCAATAACATCGTAAACGAAAAACAGAAGTGCAAAAACTGTTTGACTCATGAAACGTCGGTAAAGTGTCACAGTGATAAAAGTTGTGGATACTGTGGAAAAAGAGGTCATCATTCCTATTTACACCATCATAACAATAATGTTACTACCAGAAACGCAAAAACAGAGCCAAACAAGGAAAGTTTACCGACCCCGTCTACAAGTAAATTCATGAAAAAAACTGTGTCCAACATGTCTACTATTAACAAAACGAATATACCAAAAACCACACTACTAGCGACGGCCTTAATAAAAGCTCACTCGTTGGACGGGACATCGCATTTACTGAGGGCTCTATGTGATCAAGGTTCAGAGGCATCATTTTGTACAGAAGAGGTTGCCCAACTATTGGCATACCCACGTATTCAGATAAATACTGAAGTGATCGGGATTGCTGACGAAAAACCTAAAACATCGAAAAACTCTATCAATGTCATGCTACAGCCAAGATTTCCGAGCGAATATAGGTTACCAGTCACACTTATAATACTACCAAAACTAACTGGCTGTTTACCAGAGAAAAATGTACTAGAACTAAAATCGGATTGTTTACAAAACAAACTATTTGCCGATCCTACATATTACAGAAGAGGACCAATAGATATAATATTGGGGGCTCAGGAATATAGCCACTTACTACTAAACGGATTACACAAGATGCAAGACGGAATCATCGCTCAAAATACCGAATTTGGGTGGATTTTATCCGGCATTTGCGGCGATACCACTAATACTAATACAGTTATCAGTATGATGACACGAACTACAGAAGTTCAGCAACTAAACAAGTTTTGGGAATTAGAAGAAATTCCTGAAAAATACCAAGTAACTAACGAGGATCAGGCTTGTGAAAACTATTACCAAAAAACAACCATAAGAAATCCAGATGGGACATACACAGTGAAACTTCCATTCAAAAATCAAAGCGTAGATTATGGGAGTTCGCGCAAAAAAGCTATTGCAAGACTATTACAATTAGAACGGAAGTTCGACAAGGATGAAAACTTACGGAAAAAATACCAAGAGTTTCTCAATGAGTACTTAGAAATGGGCCACATGAGGAAAGTATCGAGTACTGACTATTACCAAGGTAAATACTATATACCACATCAACCAGTCATTAGAGAAGAGTCACTAACTACTAAGCTACGAGTAGTATTTGATGCGTCGAGCAAATCAAGTACTAACATAAGTCTAAACGATAATATGTTTACGGGACCAAGACTACAGCAAGAATTAGCAGTAATACTGTTACGTTGGCGTAAACACAAGATAGCATTTATGGCGGACATCGAAAAAATGTACCGATACATAAATATTAACAAAGAAGACTATACCTACCAACGAATAGTATGGAGGAATTCACCGAAACATATGATCGACGAATACGAATTAACTACTGTGACGTATGGAACTGCAGCTGCCCCATACTTAGCGATTAAGACGCTACAACAACTCGCAGCTGATGAAGAAGCGAACTACCCAATAGCCAGCCAAAGAACTCTCCAGGACTTCTACGTGGACGATATTTTGTCAGGAGATACGAATGTTGAGGCAGCAAAAAATTTACAAGGAAACTTAATAGATATGCTACGAAAAGGCGGATTCAGGCTACGCAAATGGTCGTCTAACAGTGCTCAATTGTTGGAAAATATACCTAACGAAAGCAAAGACGACAAAGTGATGAAAATACCGCTAGATGAAACTAGAAAATCCTTAGGGGTGTTATGGTCACCATTAGAGGATAGTTTCTGTTTTCAGATTACCATTAATCAAAATGAAAAACCAACAAAACGATTTATTTTATCAGAAATAGCTAAGATATTTGATCCTCTGGGATGGTTAGCACCTGTCGTCATAAATATGAAACTCATGATTCAGGAACTTTGGACAAATGGCACAGAGTGGGATCAGCCCGTAGAGGAAACTATTAAAACAAGGTGGATTGAATTACAAAAACAACTTAAGACTATTGAGAAGATATCCATACCAAGATGGTGTCATTTTTCAGATAAATCGAGGGTCGAGCTGCATGGATTCAGTGATGCTTCTGAAAAAGCGTACGGTGCAGCAATATACTGTCGGATACAAAATAACAACACATTTAACGTAACCCTTTTGCAAGCTAAGTCAAAGGTAGCGCCAAAAAAGCAGAAAACTACATTACCAAAGTTGGAGTTATGTGCAGCTTTATTGTTAACCCAACTGATGGAAAAAGTGATTACTGGAATGGAAATGCAAATCGCGAATATTTACTGTTGGACGGACTCCATGATTACTCTCGGTTGGATCAAGGGTGAAGCGGAGCGATGGAAGACGTTCGTAGCTAATAGGGTATCAGAAATACAAAGAATATTACCAGAAGCAAAATGGAATTATGTAAATACATTACAAAATCCAGCTGACCTAATTACAAGAGGCATTGCACCAAATAAATTACAAAACTTATCACAATGGTGGAATGGACCAGAGTGGTTAAAAAGTGATAACATGCCTAGTACGAAAACTGTACCAGAGATATGTGAGGAGATTAAACGATGTTATCACATAACTATTATACCAAAAAACAAAATCTGGATAAGATTTTCAAGTTTCAAAAGGATGATACGAGTACTATCATATTGCTACAGACTCGTGAATAAACAAGAATACAAAAAACCATTAAGCTGTGAGGAAATTAATTCAACAACTAAAAAACTCCTCCGCTTAGTGCAACAAGAAGTATTTGCTGAGGAGTACAAAACAATTAAAGCCGGACAATCATTGAAGAAAGGAAACAGGTTGTCATGCCTAGATCCATTTATTGATAATGAGGGCTTACTGCGAGTAGGAGGAAGACTTCAAAACTCCAGTCTACCATACGATCAAAAACACCCAACTCTGTTATCTCATGACCATCATGTAACATTAATCATAATTCATGATGCTCATTTAACTACATTACATGGAGGTAATAGTATGACCTTAGCGTATATAAGACAGAAATATTGGATACTTGGAGGAAAGCGAGCAGTGAAAAGTAGCATTAGAAAATGTGTAAAGTGTACTAGATACAGATCATCTACCGCCTCACAAAAAATGGGTTCATTACCAAAACCAAGAGTGACGGAATCGTACCCATTCAGTCACACAGGTGTGGATTATGCTGGACCAATATCAGTGAGAACAATGAAAGGAAGGGGACATAAATCTTACAAAGGCTACATTGCGATATTTGTTTGCCTATCCACGAAAGCGGTACATTTGGAGCTGGTAGGCGACTTATCAGCAGAAACGTTTATAGCAGCACTACGGAGGTTTATGGCACGCAGAGGTCCAGTATCACACATGTATAGTGATAACGCGACGAATTTCGTAGGCACTGCCAATTACTTGTATAAAGAAATGTTAGACATAACCCAGTCTGACGACTTTCAAAACACGTTGACCAATATTGGAATACATTGGCACTTTATTCCTCCATCATCCCCCCACTTCGGAGGGATTTGGGAAGCAGGAGTAAAATCTATGAAACACCATTTGCGTAGAGTGATAGGAGAGCAGACACTAACTTATGAAGAAATGAGCACGTTCTTACACCAAACTGAAGCATGTTTAAACTCAAGACCATTATGTGCACTAAGTGAAGATATAAACGATAACATAGTGTTAACACCAAGTCACTTTCTAATAGGCAGAGAAGCGGTAGGGGTACCAGACCCGCTATCAGAAACTAATACAGATCATTTAAACAGATGGAAACAAATCCAAAAAATGAAAAAAGATTTCTGGAAAAGCTGGACTAAAGACTATTTACACCAACTTCAACAAAGGTACAAATGGAAAACTATTCAAGGAAACTTGTCGGTTGGAACTCTAGTAATTATAAAAGATGAAAAAGTTTCGCCTAGCAAATGGCCACTTGCAAAAATACAGGAAATACATACGGGCAACGACGACCTATCCCGAGTAGTGACACTTCAAAAGTCGTCAGGAACAACTCAAAAACGATCAATTCACACATTAATACCATTGCCAATTGATACAAATACGTGTAGTAATAGCAATGAACCTAAACAGTCAATACAAACAAATACCATTGCAATCCTAAGAAAAAACAAAACTAATCAACCCAAACAATGTAATAAAATATCTAAATGGTTCACGTTGCTGTTCATCATGTTACAAATATTGGGATCAGCAAAATCGACTACAACGACATACTCTGTAAAAACAGTACCACCAGGATTTTATGTTGAAAAAATAGGAACGGCAAGCATTGATAGAGGAATGTTTAGGATAGAAATAAACTATGAAAAACAACACCTAGAGCAAGACCTTGTCAAAATAAAAACAATGACGTCACAATTCAGTCAACTATGTACAAATGCTGAACAAATAACAGCTTCCGGATTTTGCAAACAATTGCACCATCATTTGTTAGAAGAAGCATCAAAATTAGAGCGAACTAAAGAGTATTTGACAGAAGTGAACCAGATTAGGAAGAAAAGGGGAATATGGGGAGAGTTACTAACTGCTATCTTCGGAGTGAATGATGAGGCATACCGAGATATAGACACATTAAATTTAAACCAAAAAAAGTTAATTGAAGCTGCCAACCATCAAACCAAATTCATGATATCAACAATCTCACAAGTAAACAAAACTGAAGAAAGAATAAAACAGAAACTTATAGGATTTCAAACTAAATTAAACCAAGTCATAGGTTACATCGAGAGTAACAACCATTGGTTCAGTACAGTCGACCACAACAGTGTAAACATACGTATTATGCAGACTTACCAGTTAGCATATAATTACATGGAAGAAATCATGGATTATTACAACGGACTATTAGAGATATACTTAACCAAGGCGACAGTATATAGTGTTTTAACACCAAAGAACGTCACTGACCTAATATCATCAGCAAACAAAAAATTACCATCTAAACTAAGAATCGTTCAACAACAGTTACTAGACACCAAGATATATGAGAACAAGACTCATTTAAAAGTATACGCCTATTTTCCTATACAAGAGATAACTAAATATACTTTAATGTATGTCACACCAGTCCCAAAGATAAATTCTGACAAGTCAGCCCAAAGTATAGAAGTACATAAAGCTTACATAGGGTTAGATTACAACAACGAAATGTATTTTGACTTGGACTATGAGGAGTTCAAACGTTGTTTAGAATGGACTAACCATTTTATTTGCTTTCCTGGGGCCGTGAAAAACATGCAATTAAAAGAAAATTGCATTGTAAATCAACTATTCAAAAACCAAACACAGACGAAATGTCCTACTAAAACATACTATTTATCCAATAAAATAATATGGAAACAACTTTACATGCCAAACACTTGGTTATTCATTGTACGAGATCGAGTTACGACGTCAATACTTTGTGATGGACAAAGAGAAGAATTCGAGCTTCAAAATTTTGCTACGGCCCAGCCATACTGAGATGGATTGGAGTCACATTGCAGCACAAGACCAGAAGAACAAGTCCCGAGCCAGAAAACCAACCAGCAAGAGAACCAAACTCGCTTGCTGTCAACAAGACAACTACCAAACCGACAACAGGCCAACCAACTATCACAACGGAACCTGTGTACAGTTTACCACGTCAACACGAAACTATCGAATTATACCAACTGGAGCCTAGGTCCTGAGAGGCGCCAGAATGTTCAACCGTGAACATACTATAGTTGCACGCGCCAACAATAGCATCACAGCGTCAGCGACACACATACGGTCCACGCGCCGGCAACACCAGCACACCGTCAGCACTAAGATGTGGCCTACTGAGATCTTCGCTTCATCGGCTCGATACACACACGACACACATGTAAATAGCCATCAATGTGTATTTACCACAAAAATTGTATATAATTAAGTTCATTATTGTAATAAAGTTAGTCATCAAGCTGGAGTCGAGTGTGAGTTATCTCCTTACTTCCTCTTACTGTGGCCAAGACACCTTTAGCCATCATCGGTCCTATGAGTCTGTGGGATCGGCAGTAAGAAAACCATTTCCTGTGTACATTGCACGACGTACACAAAACCCTCTTCCTACCCAAATTCCGTCTGTCACCGTAGGTCTCCTTGTGACAGACTTCCCTCTCGTACAACCAACGTAACCTACGTTTGGTGTGGTTTGTATATGGTAGGCTAGGGCTAGGATAACTGGGGTGCTAGTTAGTTACTGTAGGGCTAGGTTTGGCGTCAGTTGGGCTTTAAGTATTGATCCAGGTTCAATTATCTCAAACGTAGTCACATCGTACACACTTGGAATACCGGCCGTACTAAGCTGTAAGTCCCGGTGTGTACACAAGTTGATATTTGTTTTTAAAAAGTTACGCTGTATTGCTGATCCAAAAATAGTTAAACAAGTTTACTTTAGACTTGTAGAACTCATTGGGGTCATCTATATTATTAAAGTTCATAATTTACTGGCCAAAGAATTACTTAATTTCTCTACATTTTTACATGTAATTGGCCTAAAATTATTTCAATTTTTTGTAAAGGCATGTAGGAGCTAAATATTATTATTTGTCCACTGTGATCAGATGGCAACTTTTTTACAATTTGTTTGTGTAAGTAATCGCAATTACAAAAAATATTATCTATACAAGTGGCAGAAGAAGCTGTCACTCGGGTTGATTCCATAAACACATTTGACAAATCAAATGACCCAAAAAGACTCAATAATCTGACAGTATTCGAGTTATTTTCCAATAAATTAATATTAAAATCTCCACATACGATTATTGACTTACTACTAGTACTAAGTTTCTTTAACACCTCTTCCATTACAGAATCAAACACAGATAGATTCTGGAAACTAGGAGGTCTGTATACGCATACTATAACATGCTTATCGAGCTCAACACAGGACAATTCAATGATGTGTTCAACAGACAGCCCGATGATGTCTTTTCGTTATTTAGATTTAATAGAATTTTTAAGTAATATTAATGACCCGCCATGTATCATACGTTTTCGGCTGAAATGGCTTACTACACTATAATTTCCATAATTAATTGACATTACTTGATAATCTTTCAACCAATGCTCTGTTAAACAAATGACATTAAACTTGGTGTTTTCCAAAAACAATTCTATTTCCAGTAATTTGGAAGCGCAACCTTGGATATTTTGATTAAATAATTTTAAAATATGTTGCACACCCTTTAGTTTCTTAGTATTATTAATTATATTGCCAGAAGATACTTTTTATTATTCTGGAATAATAATTGGTTATTTGAAGGGGTAACTTCTGTTGTCTCACTGACTAGTTTAAATTATTATCAGGAGATACCTCCAAAACTACAACTGGAGAGTCTAGATTGCCCGTATAAGTTCCAGCAGGAGGGAAATACCCTATCTGACTGGTAATGGCCTCCAAGGATGTCGGCATTGTAGGTGGACCCTCCTTCGTACAATAAGACGATCCATAATCAATCACAATGTTGTTAGTATAACTATGCAACACCGATTTGTCACTAATACTAGAGTTTGTTATATTAGCTATAACCTCGTTAATATTATATGCTATCAACATAGCAATCAGATGTCTACATTCCCCAGACAGAGATAAAGTTCTCTGAGTTAACTTAAAACCACTAACAAACTTGTTAGTGTCAAAATACAATAATTTGTCACTATGACAACATGTCAGCTTGTGAATAGTATTATTCAACTTATAAATGTAATTATTTTCATTATCTGATAAAGTATCAGAGTAAGGAAAAGCACACAACATTAGCTTTCCTATTTTTAAATTTAATAAGGTGTTTACACCATCCACTATGTCCTTTCTGGTAATACCAGTGCTATTAACTATTAGCAAAACCATAGTAGAATATTTATCTAGGTTTGTGTTGGCAATTCTTTTGATCATTTGGTTAAAACTTATGTTATGATAACTATGGTTGGTGAAACTATGGCTAAGGTAATTGAGTAAAATTGTTCCAAAGCCAGAACCTAACTCGTCAGAAAAGAATATTGATTTCTTTATCTGTGAGGTGTCTGCTGAAAGAGCCAATACTGGAGGGGACAAGTCAGGCTGAGGCTGAAGAGGTGGTTGTTGGTTGGCAAAGCTGCTTGAAAGATCATTAGTCAGAGACTCATACGTTTCAGCATTGTTCTTCACCAAATCCAGTAGTTCCCCAGCCTCGAACAAGCGGTCACTTAGTTGTCGTTGTGAAGTTTCATAATTTTCAAAAATATCCTTCAGCAAGTGCTCCTTGTGTAATAAATCATTATAGAGGAGCTGGATATCAGTATCATACTTGTCCCTACATTTATCTAATTCAACAGTACAAATATTTAAACTTTTCGATAAGACAACACGTTCCTTTCTAAGGGAAAGGTTTAATTTTAAAAGTTTTTGATTTTTTATTGATCTCTGTGACCGTTTAATTAATTTCTTGATTTTAATGTATTTCTTTAATTTTTTGTGACATAACAATAGGACATAATGGTATGGTATCATCACCAGTCAAATCTATCGTTAGAGCTGGCTCACACACTGATATTGGCTTACTACCTACCAACACATCAAAAAGATTACTGGTGCGAGCAACCTGGTTACTGACCTTGATACACTCATAGATAAATAGTGCCTCTTGGGCTTCACTCAATCTCTGTTCAAGCGCTTTGATTTGATTCAATGCCAGTTCATGGGTGTCACTGCACTCTTGAAATGTTGACACTAGATGTTGTAGTTGACTGTGCTGGTCAGTTAAGTCCATGTGTTGCATGTGTAGCTGAGACAGTTCATTCTTGAGGGAGGTGTTCTTTAAAATAATGTTTTCCACTTCCACCTCACTGTCTTCCCTTTCACGGAGCAGCTGTTTACACGTAGTTTCAGAAACCTCGGGCTTTGTCAAGGTAGCTCTCAGTTTTGCTTCCATCTCCTTAATTGTAGCACTGCGGGTCATCATTTTCTTTGAAATGTCAGTCACCTGGAATGTGTGAAGTTATGTAGCTAAAAAACAGTGTGAGAAAAGATGTTCCAATATTCCGATTAGTAGGAGGTAGAAGGGAAAAAAAGAAAAATTAAATTAAAGTAAGTTAGAAATAAGTAATGAAAAGTTAACAAATAGGTTTTAAAATTAGAGGAATGAGATGGAGATGTTAAATAGAAGTGAAGTTACAAGGAATACTGCTTTTATTGTAAAACACAAAGAAGCTTAATTTTTGACAATAACAAGTTTATGACACATAACAGGTTTTATAGTATGAATAGGCCTAGGCTCTAATGAGCCTATTTTTGTGCAGTAAATTATGTAGTGTTTATTGTCTGGGCGAATGTTTTCGTCGTCGATTTTGCTTCCAGTAGTTGTCAAGCAAAAGGAGACATAAACCGTGCCAGTATGTGATGGACGTAGCTCAGAGACTTGAGCAGTACTTTGCAATGTTCTGTGGTGTGTAAATACAAGCACTTAAATAAAACAAAATACTCCCCGGGATCGATGAAAGTTTGAAATTCGTCACCGTTGGTACGTTGAGTTGACAGCCGGTTTTGAATCCTCAGTTTTTATCCTTCCTGTTTACGTATTTCTGTACAAGAATAGGGAGTAACAACTGTTCGATTTGAGTTGGACGCTTGAGAGTCAGTAGTATGTAGGAGTGAAATGGATGGTGGAGTTACAACAGGTTGTTTAAGAATTTCTCCCCCAATACGTAATATAGTAACTTTAAATTTTCTTTTTTGGGCTTCTGTCATGCTTTTAATGTCTGGAAGAACACTTTTTAAAAAAGCTTCGTCAGGGTCTAGGACGGCTGGCGCTGAATATTGACGTTTCCTCCTCTCTTCAAAATAGTTAGTACTTCGCATGAAAATCTTTCTGCAAATATACGATTGTGATTCTTTAGCGTTGAATGACACAACTGAGCCAGCACAGCGAACTGTATAAGACTGGCGACTTGAATAATTAATTCGTTTACCGCCCACAAATTTTGCAACAACGCTGTTGAATACTTCTGCAATATTACTATTTAGTAAGTCATGTAGTCATGTCACTGTCTATTTCTCCTTCCACTGGAAGACAAGAATCTTGTTCCGGTGTAATTGGCATGCTATAGTAAAACAAAACATTTGATTATAATTACTATAATTATCAATAAAACTGTTTTGGGATGAAAGTAACACTTATTTCATAAAAAATAATTAGCTTATGAACTTACAATTCCAGAGTTTGATAAATTTTGGAATCGGTGTCATCCATGAAATTTACCCTGAAAATTTAAAGTTATACAGGTAATGTTAAAGATAATGTGGTACTTAATTTATAAATACTTAATTTATTATAATGTTTTCTTAGTCACATCCTATTATTTTTACGCTTACCTCACCAGTTCAGTACAGACGACTCTTTGGTTTGTAGTGAGGTGCAACAACTGGTACATTTACTCTATAAACAGAAAAAGATGAATTTTCCAGCGTAACTAGTTGTTACAATATCGTAAATAGATAGGTAAGTGAAAACTATGTACTTACTTTTAATAACTGGGTATAATACGTAGGTAGGAAGATTATACTTACGAAGCCACAAAACTTTTTCTCTTTATCCTCAAAATTTTCTATCTGTAGTTGTCTTTCTCTCTCGGCATCAGATGATTCAAATTTATTTTGCAGTGAAATGTCAACAACTGGTACATTTACCCTATAAATAGAAAAAAATAATACAGAATGATTCAAATCATAGATTTCATCCATGATCCGTGATTTGGAAAATATGTTGTCGATCCGTGATTATGCACGGATCGACAACATATTTTCCAAATTTCGAAATTAATAGAAAAAAATTACGAAATTCACAAAGATGGTCATCAAACCTTGATACTGTACCCTTACCGAGTCTTCAGTATGAATTTGGCTGCATGAATTAGTGTCACCAGCTACCTACTAGAAAGTAAGTAAGATATATTTTGCCGTTTACAATTTTGCTGTAGTTTCCATTGACGGAATCAAAATGCCGATCTAAAAATAGTAAAAGTTCTGCATTGTCTGTGCTTTCCTTAGGAATCCGGAAAATTACAAAAAAAAAGATACAAATTAGATTTCTCACATTTATTACATACAATTTACTCAGAAGTGTAATCACGTGACATTGTAAATGTCAGTGGTACTAGTCAGGTTCGAATCAAACTCCCACTTTAGCCTTAATGTCAAGGAAAATACTTTTCTAGCCTGAACCAGCAACAAAGCAAAAGCCTCCCCCCACTCTTTCCATTTCCTTCTATCTACTATGTCCTCCTACCAGTTCTCTAGGAAGCCATCCAATTCCGCCATCTTCTCCTCGGTCTGCCGCGAATCCCTCCGGCTGTGCTAGGGCTCCAATCTTCTGATATACGAACTCATAGCCCGGACGGCATCCGGCAGACATGACCAGGAAATTAAAAAAGTAAAAATGATAAGGGTAATTTGTTTACTTGCTGTGAATCCCATTGCTACACTGACAGTTTTGCTAAAGACTTGTGTGGCGTATTTCACTTTAATTTTTGGTATTAAATTTGGAATGACATGACGTGCGGTCAATCTTGGTATTAACCGCAGTCTTTTGAATCAAGGGCCATTTTTATATAGAGCCTCCAGATGAGCCCATTTTGCAATTCTTTTTTTCCAGTCCTGATAATATTCTAAATTTTTAGTTGTAAGGTTATTTCTTATGCCTTTTATAAGATGTGGCGGGTCAAAAATTGGATAAATTATTTTCTCATTGATTTTAAACAATCCTTCTTTAAATTCTCTGTTACTTCTCAAATATTCTTCTTTTGTCTCCGTAATCAACAAATTTATGGCTGCTATATTTAAAGTTCCTTGGTCGTACGTTACCGAGACTACTTTTAGCCCAGTTTCTAATACTTTTGTCAAAATTTTTTTATTTGCTTTTTTAAACTGTGAGAATTTGTAGTTCCAGCACAAAATGTATATGCGACTAGCTGTTTATATTTTTTAAATATTCCTCTGGCCATGAAGACCAGTGCATGGTCAGCAAAACTTTTTGTTTACGTACTTCCATCGTCGCAAAATCCTTTTATTCTGTCATTGTGTTGATCATAGATTAAATTAGCAGCAATGGCCATCTCATCAAATATGACCGTACAATATTTGTGAGTTTCGGGCATTTTGTTTACCCTTTTTTTCAAGTGTTCAAAAAATCACATCATTGGGTCCAGGCAACAAAAATATGTTTCTCATCAATTTATTTAATGTGCTTTTCTTTGTTAAAACACATAATTTGGCTTAGTAAGCGATATGCTTTTGGACTTGGTTTATAAAGTGATAAAGCAAGAATTTTTTCATCCAAATTGAAGCGATGTCCCTTGGGGTGTTTCGTTGACTGCCTTATTTGCATATTAAAGAATGTTTTCGCTGCTGGAGATAAATTCTTTGTGACAATTTTGTAAGCTTCGGAACATTAATTTTTTAGATATTTTTAACTTCTAGACAAGTCCAGCTTTAGCTTTTTTGCATATGTTGAGTTCCCCTTGCATTTTTGCAACCGCTTTATACAGCTCTATTTCAGACTGGTATTTCAGCTGATTACCTGAAAATAAATGAATAGGAATTAAAATTTGACTAATATTTTTTTCACCCCCTAGTTCCACGCGAACGATGTCGTGGGCAACTGCTAGTTAATAATATTACAGTGATGTGGTTTTGAGTAAGTAAATTATGACATTGAATAAAATAAAATTATTAAAGAGATATTGTTTGTTTGTCTAAACAGGCTAATTGAGGAAGTAGGGTGAACTGTTCAGCAGTTAACCACCTAAATTTCTAACCACGATAGCGCATAATTTTTTGTTCATAATTTACTTTTATCTGCAATTATGAATAGGTAGGTTACTTGGCTACATATTTGTATTTAAACAACGTTTGATTTACTAATAGATTCTAAAGAAACGATTTTTATTTTTTAAATGGGATTTGGCTAACTGTGTCCACCTCATGGTACACAATAGTGTACCATGTTGTGTGGTTAATAAACCAGGGGGTGGTGCTACAGTTAACCATAGTGTACACATTTAACCATTGAGTACAAAAACTTTAACTTTTTCAAAAAATAATAACTCCAGTTGTTACAAATCAGTCTTTTATTTAATAATGAAGTAAACTTATCTCAAATATAACAAAATAATTATTTTCCTTATGGTTCTTACAGATAAATCAACAAAAGCAGAACATAACAAATCACAACCTTTAATTTGTACTAATATTTCTTATGAAAATAAGATAACAGCTATTTTAATAATAACTAAAACACAAAATAATAATAATAAAACATTAAAGTAGTAGGTAGGAAGGTAGTGTGTTCCCACAACATAACAAATTTCCTGCAGCATAATTGTCCGTATTTATGCAAAATGGAACCACACAGCAAACACACACTTTTGAGATATCAAAGGGTTTACAAAAACATGTGCAGCACTGTTAAATGAAGTAAAATTACTATTTCTTTTATTTAAATATGTTGATAAATTACTAAATTTAGTATGTGTATATAATTTTTTGTTGATTACTGGTAAACTTTCAAAATAATTAAGAAATCGTGCATGTGGTTCCTTTAAACATTAATTAATTAATAGGTTTTCTCATATACAAAAAAGAACCACAATCTAGGGATTTGTTGATATAAATGAAACTATGTGATTTATAATCGGGATAAAGCTTTAATTTATCATAATTACACGTTTATTCGACGTTATCATCAAATTGGATTTCGAAATCCACCGTGTCTAGTCCATCTATGTCGTCTTCTATAGTATTATCACAGTTGAGACCATTATAAAAACTCTGTGCATCTTGTGGTATGAGATGTAATATGGATTGAATATCGGCTAGTTTCGCGGGTGATACTGGCTTCCCTGACGGCCACAAGGGAACTAAATGTTCCATTAAGATTAAAGCTGGTCTGCCACGAACAGGTGCTCTTCCTATATTAACTTCTACAGCATTACTAAAGAAGTCTGTTTTAAAATAAATTGAGTTTGGTGAGCCTCTTTCTATGTATATTTCCCGAGTTTGTAGCCAATTAATACATTCTTTGTTAATACCACGTTTTCTATTAATAATCATTTTTTCAACCTTAGAAGTTCCCAGAAAATCTGATTTTGCCATTACTGTCACTGTAAGAGGGTTCTTTTTCTTGCAATCTTTCATAACTTGTACATAATCATCAGGAGTGTATAATCTCGGATATTTTTTCATTGCAGATTCAATGTGGGAAAAATCTCTGTCATTGGGTAGGTAACTATGTCCGGGAATCAAAAACTTTTGTGTTATTTTTTTCAAAGTGGGATGACAAAGCAAAAATGCTTTTAACATCAAAACTATCTTTATGTTACGATTTTGTCCGCCACACGAATCGCTCCATAAAATTAGTTCCTCGACATCTTCAGAAATATGCTCGCCTAAGTATTTTAATAGACAAGAGCTGACTTCCTGAGCACCCTTCCCAGCCATACCTTCTATCCAAACAAAACACCCACTTGAGTTGGTTTTTGCCGAATAAATACCCATATTATACAGCCAAAGCTGTCGTTTATAGTAAATAATTCCAGTAGGTATCTTAGGCATTGGAAGCGTTTTTTGTAGATCAAACGTGAGACATTCTATTTCCTTACATTGAGTAGCCAGAACAAAATCAGCCTTCATTTTATGCCGCGCCTGTTCCCATTTTCGGCAATGTTCTTCGCGTTCTGTATCTATGGCTGTTTTTTCCTCAGCAGTTTTGCAATGAGTTAATTTTGCTTGTAATGTGTCACACTTGTTACACGTGTCTTTTTTAAGAGGCGCTCGTTTAAGATTAAAATATGTGTAAAATAACTTTGTGTACATAGCCTTACTAACCTTCTCAGCTTCTCCTACATGTTCACAGTATAAATCGTACATCTTGTCTAAAGTCATGTCTGGCATAAGATATTCGGTCTCGCGCTCACTTCTTCTATAGTGTGATTTGTACTTAGGAAGAGAGTTTATATGACATCTTACTTGGGAAACTAATTCATCGCTGCATTTGTTCTTACCTCCACTTTTCGATCCTCTTTTATCTAAACAATCTTGTGACCTCATTTTAGTCAAAGCAGTATTAACTCTCTTTGTAGAAACACCAAGTGTTTTGACAAATAAATCCCGGCGGCATACTTCGACTTTATCTAATAGATATTTACGAGAGAATTTTTTCTTCATATTGCTATTAGTCATCCTTCTTTTAACGTCGGCTTCTTTGACGCTTGCTGCGATGTACATATTCTGGGTATTGTAATTTTCTAGTTTGTAAAAAGTCTCAAATATTTTCTGTCGATTGTTTGAATCTATTTTTTCCCAGCACTTTTACAATTACATTTATAATCAATAAATACTTTCGGTTGGACTTCGATGTTTTTATAGTTGTGAAAAGGCTTATTAGAATGTCTGTTTCTCTTTCTTTCCATCCTAGATAGACCGCCATACTTAAATTGTCGGCCTTTCTTTGGTCTTCCTTTCGTAGGTACTTCGTCATTAATACTCACTGTATCCTCATCAGAACATGGTATAAACGCTGGTGATTTTGCAGTATTTTCGCCTTCAGAAGCAGACTCTTCTATGATAGTGCGCCTAGACTTACCATTAGGTAGCCTCATTTTCTTGCCACCAGCAACTATTATATCATCACCATAATCTGATGAATCTGATACATAGTCAGGACTTTTAAAAGGGGACAAGTTTGCAAGTAGGTCTAATATCGGCGAGGAATATTCTTCTAAGCGATCTGGCGAAGTTAAGTTATTGCTTAGAGGTGAAGAAAGCTTCTCTAGAGGCTGTGACGTACTAGGTTCTTCACTACCTTGTGCTGTAATAAAAAAAAACTTTTATATCTTTACAACAATAACGCGTGGTTCTATAAATATATGGCCACAGTGAAATTATTTTGGTTCTTATAAAGCCGTGTCACCGCTAGGCAGGATATGTCGAGTGATGTATGTCGCCGAAGACATCGAGCGACAACGTTGCCAGAAGGGTAATGAAACATAGGGCGACATAGGGCAAAAGGTCACCTAGTGTGAACGCGGCTTTACGGTTCTTCATAAAGTAGTAACACACACACACACGCACGCACGCACGCATGTACGCACGCACGCACGCACGCACACACACACCCACTCTCTCATTACTTCACATCAACCCACCACATCACCAGAATCATACCCAAGTCTTTCATACCTCAGCACTCATCATTACGTAGAAATGTACATATAAGTATTTCATATTACATACATGCATACACACACACACACACACACACATCGTTACAATCATAACATCATACATCAGCACACGAAACAACGCCGCAGTTGCTATGCGATTTTGCAGTTATATATGAGAGCCCTTATACCTACTTGTCGAATAATCTTTATAAAATCACTTCACAAACGGAATTAATCAAATGTGGATAATGCGCAGGTACTGGTACTTCTCAGATACATTAAGCAAGTACGAAAATGCATTAAATAAAACTATTTACCTGTTATGGCTTCATTAGTATCTTCAGTGTTTATGTCCAAAGCTTTATTCACCAACAGCTTGCCTCTACGTAACATTTTTACACTTAATTCTAAAGAAATAAACAAAAACAACAGAACTTTCTTTGCAGAGAAAAAAAACGATCGTCACGCATTCGAATTATTTCGTTGAATGTCGCCTATTTTGACAGATGACGTTTGACGTTTTACTTTGAAACTGACTTATTGCACTTTGAGTGATACCATCAATGAAATAAAGTAAATATTTCGTTGTTTAAAACGAGAAATATGAAATCAATCATGTCATTTTTGTACCTTTGAGCGATCATAAGTTTCAAAACAATAAGCATAATGTAATCACATGCTAGTGGTTCTACTGTTTAACAATATTTATTTATACATGATAGAACCCAAAGACATTAAATTATTTACTTGACAATAGACAGGACATTACGAACAAAATCGTAATCCAATACTTTTGTCCTAGTGGTCAAAAGTCGCTCAGTCTAGTGTCGTACGGCTGCGTGTCAAGACGTATTTGTGTCCACCAAAAGAAAAATATTTTCTAAGGAAACATGCCGAGTTGCGCATTACGATATTGCAAATCTTGTTATGGTAAAACAAGTGGACCTAACTTCGGTTTATTTACGCATGAATTATTTATATTTACTCAGTAATTAGAATTAAATCATTTTCATAAAGAGATTTAGAAAATTTACTAATTTTGGAATAAACGCCCTCTATTGCTGAGTAGTTTTACTACTGCCTTGTTGAGATGTGATGTTGTTTATCGATTTTGTTATCGATAATATTTATTAAGGTAAATAATAAATAACACTTAAAATATAATACTGTTTGAAAATAATACCGTATGACCGAACTAAAGTATAGTAAACGGGCTATCTCTAAATCAGTTCAATCACGATTTTTTCTAACGGCGTATGCTGCAGAGCTAAACTTTTTTGACAATCTACATAAACTAATACTAAAGCTGCAGAGTTTGTTTGCTTGTTTGTTTGAGCGCGCTAATCTTTGGAACTACCAGTTGGATTTGGAAATTTCTTTTTGCATTTTAAAGCCCAGTTCTTGAAAAAGGCTATAGGTTATTTAACATTACGCTAGGATTAGAAGGCTATTAGAAGCCGAGCAAAAAGAAAAAAAAAATAGAAAGAACGCGATGTAAGCCGGTTAAAATTTATTTTATTGATCCTTTATTAAGTGGGAGTTTGTTAACAACTTTTAAAAGTTCGTCAATGGATGATAGGTCTGACGTTGGGGACATATGTAGCATGGCAGCCCATGCTCTGATCTGTTGGTAGTAGTCGCTATCATTATTTGGTCGACCGTCATGTATGAGATTTTTAAGTAGAACGCCCGTAATTTCCTCAATATAAGTGTTTTGAATTTTATATTTTGCACGTACGCAAGGTCGACTGATCTGTTTGCTTCAAAGAGCAGAGCTTATACTGTGGGTACTAAACAATGGATATAATACTTTCTTTTGTAAATAAATATTTGTAATACATACATAAGACACACCCGGACCAACACAAAAACTTATATTCATCACATAAATATTTGTGTCCTGTGGGAATCGAAGCCATGTCCTCGTGATTAGCAGTCTGACACTTGGATCACTAGACCATAATAACGATAATTTATTAATTTGTATGTAAAAAGAATTTTATAGATAAAAAACTTGTAAACATTGAAACTACTTATCATATTATTGATTTCCAAATTTTTTGGCACTTGTTCAAATCTATTCAAATGCGAAAAAATAGTCTTATAGTTTTTTTCAATATTATCGATACCTGTATATCTAAATGATAAAATCCCTACCACAGGTTTTAAAGTTTCTACTTAGTGTCACCCCCGCATTGCCAGACTTGTGAATTTAGTAGTTCTACGGATTTTTGGACCTCGCCTCGAATATGCGTATATCGATATAATAACATTTACAATTATTTGCAAACAAAAGTGTAAAAAGAATTATTTTTGTAAAAACGAAATGCAACAGACAATTGTAAAAAAATGCGCTTTGTGACATAATAGGTCTACTTTACACAAAAATCGTAATAAACTAAGTGCTATAATAATTCGGAGGCAAAGCACGCTTAAAATTATTTTATTTTAAAATGTACATAGAAAACACACACTTGAAACTGATACTTAGCGCGTAATAATAGTAGCGAATAAAATTCTAAAATAGTTTTTACTGTCTGAAACAAGTTTTGCTTAATTTGTTTAGTTTTCAAAATTTATTTACCTGATTGTTTAAATGTATAATAAGTTTTTCAAGCTTAATCCACGGATTGAAAATCGGATCTGGCAACACTAACGACACTGGCCACCTACCGAGCGATAGCTGAATATATTTTAATAAATTTAATTCATTTTTACTCTTTGATGTTCCCAATTGCCGCTCTAATTTTGCTATATTACGCTAGATGGCATCACTGAGACATGGGATCACAGTTTTTCTATGACATTTCATTGCATAGCCTCTCTATTGTACCTATCTTAAATCTCTTTGATAGAACCGAATGTTTGTGGTTCCCTTTTGCAAAACAATATTAGCAACTAAATAATAAGAATTTATTTTACGCATAACGATACCACAGAAATTTGGTTTTATTTTGTGTATTAAAAATAATCGTTAATAATAGAAATATGTTTAATGTATAACGGTACCAAGTATGCGTGGATCTTTTTTGTATAAAATTACATGATAGTACTATCGTTTATTTGTTTGATCAATAGAGTCATGTTGTGCCGTGGTTTTGTTTTGCTTTACAAGTAACGTTTGTTATTGCTGTTGGTTCTGTTCTGCTTTTAATATACCTTGTTTCCAAGGGGGAAATCATGTGGTTCTTTTTTGTATAAGAATTTAGACCACTTTTACATTAGTATTCTTCAAAAAAAGTAAAAAATGATTTGTCGAGTGGTTCCATTTTGCATAAATACGGACAATTATAATGAGGAGAGATCAATTTTTAACTAAAGTAGATACTATGTAGTTACAACTAGGTTTTTAAAATTGGCACAAAATTCAGTCTCAACGTTCCAAATGGAAATGTAGTATGTCTAATAAGTATTCAGTATTTATAATCAAATATCGTCATCAGTTTTTAACGCAAGTTCAACAAAGTCATGTTAAAATGCACGTCAAATGAAAAAGACGCTTGCCTTCGGCTGCTGCCAGTAATTTTAGGTTTTGGTAATATATATTTAACATCTTTTATCTGTATTCCCGCAGTATCAGGTACGAGAGGCTCACAAAATGTTTGACGTGTTCTATTTTTTAGCCTAAAAAAACTCACAAAAAAGTTTGAATCTTCGTCGTTGTCGTCTATTATTTCTAATATTTTAGCAACGTCAAAGACAGAAGTTTTCTTAAATGGAAATAATACGATGAAGAAATTGTTGCTCCTTTGGATCTCGAGCTAGTGGTAAAAAGTTACCATCCAGGATGATTCCGCCATCGTCAGCTTCATTTTCACTCATTAAATCTCCGCCAGACGACGATCCACTAGCTACAAATTCTTCCTCATCAGAATCTGAGGAATCATTATTTTCTGTAATGTAAGCTTTCTTCTTACTCTTCATAGTCCTATTTTTGATTGAATGCTCTTTAAATAGATCTTGCTTTGCTTTCTTAATTGGATTTTTAGTTCCTTTCTTCTTCTTCTTCTCTTCAATAGCATTCTTTTCGGGCGTGTCTGTCGCGATCATGCTTCTTCCTGGAGCTCTATGTCTTTTAGGATTGCGAGGTGTCGCTTTTATTGGTGGCATAAATTTCCTGGGTGAAATAAAGTTTCGGCTTGTAGAAGGAGTCGGTTGGAAATATATATTATTGCAACAGTTATTTTCAGCTGGATTAAATACTGGACATGGAACCGGCAAATTGGTAGCTTCTATCGTTGGTGGCGTAAGATCATTAAACCGGCTTGTGGAAGGATTTGGCTGAAACGGTTCACTTTCGGCTTGAGTACGAACTGATGATTGTGCTGGCGAATGGGGAGTATGTATTAGGGGTTAAAGTATGAAATTGCCGATTTGTACTGAAAAATTGAATTTGTTTTTTTTTTTTAATTTAACATATTTATTTAATCATAATATTTACCATTATTATCTATACATTGCTGAGATCTAATAGGAAGGCCATTTATGCCTTTGCGATAGAACTTTCGTGATCTAGATTCGACAAACTGTGTGAAAGCATTTTGTACTGCCTCCTGAGAAGAAAACTTTTTATTACGTAGAAAATTGTCCAAATCACGAAAAAAATGGTAGTCTGTTGGAGCAAGGTCTGCCGAATACGGAGTGTGACGAATGGTTTCTAATTGCAGTTCCTGTAGAGTTAAAACGGTCTCTCGTGCTGTATGAGGTCTCGCGTTATCATGGAGCAATAATGGTGAAGATCGATTCATGAGTCGGGGCTGTTTCACTGCTAGTTTTGCTATCATTGTTTGGAGTTCGGCACAGTAGACATCTGCCGTTATTGCTTGACCAGATCGGAGAAAGCTATAGAATAACACCATGCTGAGACCACCAAACAGTTACCATTACCTTTATATTAGTAGGCTTTGCTTTAGGACACTGTTGCGGCGGTTGACCTGGGGTCAGCCATTGCATTTTTCGCTTACGGTTATCGTAAAGAATCCACTTTTCATCACATGTCACAATTCGATCCAATATTCCTTCATTTCTGTATCGATTCAACAAGGCAACACAAGTTTCAACACGCGTTTCTTTCTGCAGATCAGTCAAATCATGAGGCACCAATTTCTCATATTTTTTTATTTTATAGATTTGACGCAAATGAGTCAATATTGTTGATAAGGTAACGTTAAACCATGCCGCTAATTCCTGGGTAGTTTGGCTCGGATCGGCTTCCACCATGTCTTTCAATTCATTGTTTAAGTGTTGATGCCAGCCATGGAGGGGCAAACCATGACTCGTTTGTCTGGAATCACCATCCACTTAACAGCCACTTAGAACAACTCCATCAGGCTGAAAACGAAAATGTGTGGTTTTTAGGAATCTTCAATAATATCAAACATTATTAAAAACAAATAAACAACATTGTTTATTTTGAGTGTTATAACAATTAAATATGTTTCAGGTGACTCAGGTTATCCCCTTAGATCAACCTTGATGACACCAATATTGGACACAGAGCCCGATACCCCTCAACGATATTACACTGAGCAGCATTGTCTGGTACGAAATACAGTGAAGCGCACCATCGGAGTGCTTAAGTCTCGTTGGCGGTGTTTGTTAATAGATCGGAAGCTACATTACCACCCAACTATGGCTGGCTACATAACAAATGCTTGTGTGGCATTACATAATATCGCCAATGCTGCCACGCTACCAGTAATGACATTAACACCTCAGGATGAGCAAAATGAAGCAAATATGTAGGTACGAAATTCAGGAAAAATCTAATAGCATAATCAGCCTATAAAGTTCCCACTGCTGGGACACAGGCCTCCTCTCTGTGAGAGGGAGTGGGCCGTAATCCACCACGCGGGCCCATCGCGGGTTGGTACTAACTAAACTAATATTCATAATGAAAATTGTGTTATCCATCATAAAAAAATCTGTTTCAGTTAACAAATACTCCATCAGACTCTGCATCACGAAGAAATCATCACCTGGCTGCTGGTGTATCTGTACGAGATGCCCTTGTAGTTACACAAGGGCATCTCGTACAGATACACCAACAGTAGTGGCTTTGGCCAGCACAACGATAAATGAAGATTATTTTATTATCCCCTACTTTATATATTACATCAATGTTAATGATATACTTGTTTTGTTTTTATTGCTTTTAAAATAAATTCTTACTTTACCTCTATGGGACACCAATATGGGATAAATATCTCTCGACTAAATCAGCAAGCCTCCCAAGATTCTGTGCTATTTGCTGATTTGCACGCTCTATCAGCAGCAGCACGTTGCAGCTCCACCTGAGACAAAACTCTCTGACACTCGTCCAGTGGAGCCAGAGGACGACCTAAAATACATTACATAATTAATAGCATAATCGTTTTCAATAGTCATAATAATTGTTAACTGGAATATGAATAGCTGTAGGGTTAGAAAATTCAACTAACTGCGGTATCTTGTCTGACGAGGTCGTCGAGGCAGAAACACTGTTGCAGTATCGGCCGGGGTAGGGGCTTGGTGCTGACTCAAGAGTCTGGCCAGGGCTTGGGGCTGTAGCGGGATCGTCCGAAAGGGTTACCGCTGCCCTGGAACATAAAGGGCTTAGGAAGGAACACGGGTGGGTTTTAGTCAGTAAGAGTCTGACACTCCCTTCTGCTCTGGTCGACGGCGCGTTGTGTTCCACGCGCGCCCCAAAGAGCTGTCAGCAAGAAGAGACGGGGTCCGCTAGGGCCGATGCCGCCGGGGCTGCGGGTTGTTCGAAAGAGATACCGTGGCCCCTGGCACAGGCAACTGAAGGAACACGGGTGGGTTTTAGTCAGTAAGAGTCTGACACTCTCTTCTGCTCCACCCAGAGCGGGAGGGGTCATTTGATGATTTCCCATCCTCAAAAAAAAAGGGCTTGGGGCTGAAGTTGTTTCCATAAGGGTATCAACACGGAAAGAGATCCCACTTTCAGTGTTAATCATATCCTCTGTCACAATCATCGCTATCTCTCTAAAATACACAGAACAAATTAGAAATTTATTTTATTATTTTAAAGTCACACATGGTTATATACAAGAAAAACTACTCACTGTCTTTGTTCTGCACCCAAACCTGATGTCTGCTGTTGCATACCTGCTGTAGTTGACATTGATCCTAAAAAAAAGGTACATAGTAGGTATTTATAATACTTTATTTGCTAGCCAAATTTTTGCAATATTTTAATGTAATTTCTAATTATTACCATATCGGGTAAGAGGGTTAACGGCTACTGCAGGGTCATTCTGGCCAAAACCCTGTCCCATTAGGGATACAAAACCGCAGCTCCGTACCAGATGGTCTCCACTAGGAGGCACTCCGCCTGTTCTGTTTGCGTCGGTGTTTATGCCAGCAACAATCTTTTTTAATTTACTTTCGTAATTACTGACATACTGCAAAACAATAAATATACTATATTTAAAAAAAAAACCGGCCAGGGGTGAGGGGAATAAGGTGAAGTTGTGATGGCACTATGAGAAATGTGAATATTCAAATACAACAGACCAATCTTTGGGGGTTTTGGTTGTGCCACTTCCCTCGGCATTGAGCAATCCAGCTAGCTCGGACCACTGGCGAGAGGACTCTGCTCTACCTCGGGCAGGATTATTTAACCTCATAAAGTCGAGCAGAATGCTCCATTGAGCCTCCGACCAGTGTTGCCATATGAAGAAAAAATATGCACTAAACCCTTATCAAAATTGCGCTATATTTTACGTAAATCCCGTTTCTAAAATCCACTAAATTCCGCTAGTTTTTGTTCTGAATTCAGAAAAAAAAAAAGATAATTTAAAGACTTCTTCGTTTCTTTAACTAACATTAGGTACTAAAATCAACTAAATTAAACAATTCCACTACGTCTTCATGGTCATCATCACCCCCAGATGCCGATGATGAGCCTACGCCAGCTACTGTTCCTTTTTTCACTACTCACTATTCGATTATTGGAAGGAAAAATCGATACACTGGAGCAACAGGCTAGACAATGAAATATAGAAATTGCGAATATGCCTGAGAAACGTGGTGAGAGCCTGATGTGTATATGAGGCAATTGGTTCGGCAGTCAATATGTCAATAGTCTCAAGTGACGTCATATCAATCCACCGTGTCCCACATGCACATACATAAAATAATCGACCTAAGAACGTTATAGTTAAATTTACTACCCGGATAATGAGGGATAATCTTCTTAGTGCGTACCGGCTGTCAAAGGGACTTACTACTGACCGCATCGACACCTCAGGGACTTCGTCATCGGCGTCTCATGCGTATTATACTTTTATGCGACGGCTGATTACTGTGTTGTTAGACTTTAAAACCGTTATTGTACACATGAATACCTTTTTGTTTTGTATACGATCAATTATTTCCCATTCAAATCTAAATGCAATACTTTTTAACTATACTTGCAAATTCAATTCTATTATGTTACCACGCTTTTATAATGGCTGCAAATAATAATAATTTATGTATTTATTATCAGAACTGCCGAGGGATCAGGACCAAACTGAATACACTGTATATTAACATATTGTCTCACTCTTACGACATCATTATCTTAACCGAAACTTGGTTGACGCCGGATATTTCTGAAAATGAATTTATTGATAGCCGCTATTCGGTATACAGATGCGACCGTAATCGGTCCGTCTCTAATAAGAAAGATGGAGGAGGCGTCCTAATAGCGATCGCCAAGGCCCTTAATTCGTCATGTGTCACATTGTCTCCTCCATTAATTTTACCAGAACATAAAATAATTAAAATCCCCTTTCATGATAATAAATATTTACTACTTTGCACCACTTACATACCCCCAAATACAACAGAGGATATTTATGTTAACTTTATTGATTCACTGGCTATTTTAATTGAAGATCCCTCCATAGAATACGTTGTTTTAGCCGGTGATTTTAATTTACCTGAGATTAATTGGATTAGTTCTAAAACTCATATGGCGTGTGCCGCGAGTAGCACTTATTCCAATGTTAGTCTTCACCTACTGAGTTTTTGCTCTCTATTGGATATGAACCAATTTAACAGTACTGCTAACGATAACGGGCGCATCCTAGACTTATTCTTCTGTAACACACATGTAGTGACTCATACTCCTAATGTTTCGCTTTTGCCCATTGATTCCCACCGTCCAGTCTTTTATGCATTAATACCATTTAGAAAACCTTATTGTATATCTAAACAAAAAAACCATATTCCATTTAATTATTACAAATCTAACTATGCTGAGATTAATTCCGAAATTGAAGCCGTTGACTGGCTTGGCTAAGCCAGTCAACGGCTTCTAGAAGAACTACCTCCTGAGGAAGCTGTTTCAATTTTCTACGAAAAGATCTATGACATCATTAAGCTACATACTCCCTCGCACAAACCCAAAAGCTGTAATTTTCCGAACTGGTTCACTAAATCACTTTTGCATACATACAGAAAGAAATCACAAGCATGGACGAAGTGGAAAAAATACGGAAATATTAGCGACTATGAAGTATTTTCCATTTATAGAGCGAAATTTAAAAGGGACGCGGACATATGCTATAAAAGATATATGAATTCGGTGGAAGATAGCGTAGCTGTCAATATCAAGGCATTTTAGTCGTGTCTCCAGACGCAAATCCAGTAACAATATACCCTCCACAGTCTATTACCAACAACAGTCTACCAATGAACCAACTGCTACTTGTAATTTATTCTCCACATTTTTCCATTCGGTAGATGAACCCTCTACGTTTGATCATAATTCGTGGGAACCACCGCCCGCTACTATATGATATTAACCTTTGCAATTTACACTTTTCCATGGACAAGATACAGAGTGAACTTAAGTCTTTAGATGCATCTAAGGGGCCGGGCCCTGACGGGGTTCCCTCTATCTTCTTAAAAAACACCTGCGACACACTGTGCTTTCCTCTATTCTTAATATTTAATAAATGCATTACTAATGGCGTATTCCCAGAAATCTGGAAACGAGCTAACATTGTTCCGGTCCACAAAAGCGGCTCTAAGAATGATGTGTCTACATACCGCCCAATATCTTTGCTATCGGCGCTCTCTAAACTTTTTGAAAAACTCGTTCACAACGAGATCTACCCCGTCCCTACGCCACGTGATATTAAAAGAACAACACGGGTTTGTATAGGTCCTGCGTGAGGAACCTCCTCATTTTTACATCGCAGTTATTTGAAAGCCTCGATAATAGACAGTAAATTGATGCGGTATATACTGATTTCTAAAAAGCTTTTGACAAAGTGGATCACAAGTTACTACTAGATAAAATTGCATTTAACGGCATCAGAGGAAATCTGCTTCGCTGGTTCGTTTCTTACGTCACTGATAGGACTCAAAAAGTGGTGATAAGCGGCTATGAGTCTAGCCCCATTAAAGTCACATCTGGAATCCCGCAAGGATCCATTTTAGGTCCATTATTATTCATTTTATTTATTAACGACGTTAAAAATTGTTTTCATTCTTCGAAATTTCTGCTATATGCGGACGACTTAAAGGTATATAAGAATATCACCAATCAATCTGATTGCATAGATTTACGGAAGGACCTTGATCGCTTTTTAGAATACTGCTCTTCTAACAAACTTCAGCATAGTTACTCTAAATGTCATAGTATTATTTTTACCAAAAAGAAATTGGTTATCAAGTTTAGTTACTGTTTTGGCAATACTGTCCTAAATAACGTTACTTTTGTCCGTGATCTGGGTGTTCAGTTAGACTCCATGCTCCATCTCGATGCGCATGTGAATAATATACATAGTCTGTAAAGCTTATCATATGTTGCCGCCGGGGCTGCGGGTTGTTCGAAAGAGATACCGTGGCCCCTGGCACAGGCAACTGAAGGAACACGGGTGGGTTTTAGTCAGTAAAAGTCTGACACTCCCTTCTGCTCCGCCCAGAGCGGGAGGAGTCATTTGATGATTTCCCACCCAGAAAAAAAAAAAAAAAAAAAAAAAAAAAAAAAAAAAAAAAAAAAAAAAAAAAGCTTATCATATGTTTGGCTTCGTAATGCGCGCATCTAGAGAATTCCGCCGCCCTTCCACTTATTTGCATTTATACAAGTCGATAATCCGACCACAATTAGAGTACGCTGTCCCTATTTGGAATCCTTTTTACAAAAAATATATAGAAATATTGGAGTTAGTCCAACGTAAATACCTTCGCTCTGTGCACTATAGATGCTTTCGTAAGAGGATCTCCTACCAATCATTGCTCGAAAAATATAATATCCTGACCCTACAATCTAGACGCATACTCCTAGAAATTATGACCCTGTTCAGTATATGCCGCAACAAGTTTGATTGTTCTGATCTAGTGAGAAGTTTGTACTACCTGGTCCCTCGCACAGTACAGAGTAGAGAAGTACGTTCACGGTGTTTGTTTGCCACTAACTTCTGTCATACCAACTCAGGCGCACGCTCACCGCTGCACCGATTGGTCGACACTTATAATAAAAAGTTTGGATCTATTGATATTATATTTCTGAACAAGAATAGGTTCAAAAATCAAGTTATTTCCACCTTAAAGGAACAGCCATAAGTTTCGATGTTACTTAATTTTGATTCATATACCTCATGTATTTATGTAACTTTAGGTTCGTCCTTCCTTTTTTGTTTTTCTCTGTTTTTTTTTCTTCTCTTTGTTTTTTGCATGCTGATTTTATTTGATTCCAAACCTTTATATTTGTCCCTAGTATTAAGACGCAGATATTATTAGATTTTTTCACTTTATTTTATGCTCTCCGAGATACATTTTAATAACAAACCGAGTAATAATTTTTACCTTGTAATGAGTATCTTTAAGTTTGCCCTTATTGTTATTATTAACTGTTGAAGCCGTATCCGAACGCAACTAATGTCAAAGAGGAGCGCGGGCGCGCGGGCGAGCGGAACACGCCGTCATTGCGTTGACAGCCACCCACCACTAACAAGTACTATCATCTCATTGCTGTATATTGGTATTAATTAAAAAACCACTATCAATAACCGGTGTTTTCAATAAGTGGAGTGGCCCACAAATATATCAAGCGATCATTTGGTGACCCCGACGTGATCCGACCAAAAACATACGAAAGTTTCGTCGCAACGGTTGGTCAGTCCAATTTCGAATTAAGTACAAAGGAACGAACAAACCTCGAGAAACTCGCCAGCCAGTAGCTGCAGCCATCATTTCCGAGGGAAGTGCATCTATCTTTCCATTTTATATCCTTTGATCTCCTGTGCTTTAATTTGTGTAGACATCGTGGGTAATTCCGATGACTATAGCAAAAGTACGTTACCCGCAATTTGAAATAAGTATCCACATAATTACAAAACTTGAAAATTGCGGCGTATACCAATAAATTCTACAGATTGTGTTAATTAGCTGTTCTTAATTGTGTTATTCAATGAATAGCCCCTTTTTTAACAATTTTCATGT
Organism: Apamea epomidion; assembly: GCA_947507525.1. Classification (NCBI taxonomy): domain Eukaryota; kingdom Metazoa; phylum Arthropoda; class Insecta; order Lepidoptera; family Noctuidae; genus Apamea; species Apamea epomidion. The sequence continues at coordinate 1,987,003 of OX382239.1, forward strand.
TGTGTTTGTAACAACCTATCTACCCACTAGCATTCCAAAAATAAGTTTTTATAGTGTCGAGTTCTTGCCAATCCAAAGTACTTGCATCCCTTTCACGTGCTATTATACAATAACACATTCTTAAGCAAGATTGCCGATGATTTCAGATGCACTCTGGGAGTAAGCTTGCGAGATTTCAACAATAAAATCTGTTGCGTGTCGATCCGTGCATTCCAACTAGCACCGTGTCGATCACTGTGCGGCTGCGCAAGATCGCATCGCGCTGGGGTAAATAAACAAAATTTGATTCTACAGTGTACTTTTTCATATATTTTTTTAAATAGTATTAAACGATTTCTTGAGTAAGTATAATGAATTATAGAAATAAAACTGAATTATATGTAAAAGGCACACCTATTAGATGTTTTTTTTTAAGAGATATTTATATTCGTAAATTTCTGACAGTGATGGAAATGACGATATTAGGATGGAAATGATATTCTCATTTCTGGAAATGACATGACATGACTGGTAATGATTTTTTGTAACAAACAGATATTTTAGATCAAGTATCCAAGTTGATTCAAATGTTATGTAAAGGATTAATAGATCAGAACTCAGGGTTTGTAAATAAAATATCATTTTTATCAACACAAGCTTTATTTCTTCAATAATAATTAAATAATTCTTTGGTAAAATCAGTCATAGAAACATAATCAAGTCTTGTCGATTTCGTATAATCTCTAAACAATATTTAGACTTCTAAAAGCTTTCATGATTAAAATATATGCCTTCAAGAATCAATCTAGGGTATATCAAAACTCAACACTTATCATTATACTCGTAATAGTCAAATAGTTACTTATAGTCAAACTAGATATCTTTTACACTGAATTGTTCATTCTTTTGGAACAACAATATTTCTTCTATCATTGCTAACCCAATTATATGTAAAAACATCATCACATCAACCTACGTTTTAGGCCCGTATTACAGAACCTCGCTCAAGACTCAAGCATTACTTAAAACTAGTTTAGAGCCAATTATTTGGTTGAAACTAGTTTTAATAATGCTCCAGTCTTGACTGAGTGAGGTTCTGTAATACGGGACTTGAAAGTATTAATACATATTTATTTATTTAGATTAAAAGAAACCTTTTTGTTTGACAAAATTACAATATTTTTTGGTGTACTAGAAATTATATCAATGTTAGGGGATGTATTTGTTATATTAGTAAGAATACGGCGAGATTTGTACCTCCTAACGAGAGGTGCTACATATTCTGGGGTATTTGGGTCTCCAGAACTCGGCCCAGGGCGTTCTTCTTCAGTTGCAAAATAGTTGAGGACTTTCGAGAATCCTAAATGTTTATCGTGCACACAAATATAATCACAATCAAAACAGCTAGCTTTTCTGAACACGAGATTAAATAATCCTTGTTTCCATAATACTTGGTGAACATTTAACGTGCCCTGGAATGGTTTCAAGTTTTTGGGAAGTAGAGCTTCTTTGGCTAAAACCTCGTCTTCAGTGACAGTCATTATGGTAATATTTTCAATGTTCTGTTTTACAATGTCTATGAACTGATCAAATGTGCTGACGTCTTGACCAAAAGTCACAAGATTGTCTGCAGTCCGTTTTAGCACTCCTCCAATACCATCTGGGGCCCCCTTGCCATGTCCGGCTTCACTGTAATTCCAGGTTATTGCCTTTAGTTGTGGAAAATCCTTACAAAGAACTGAAATTATGTAGAAGATAAATTTATTGCGGTACTGGGAACTTGGAGAATCAGATTGGAAATGGATGGTATCTATAAAAGGATTTATCTCTATAGCCAGCTTAATCATGGGTATTAGGTGCACCCAGATGGCTTCGGCGTCGTGTCTCAAGCACTGGCTAACTGTGCAGGCACAGGTAGTGCCAATGGCACTACGATGGAAGTCGTAGGTGTATATTACACCAGTATGCAAACAAATCTCTTTACGACTTGGTCCAAAATGAAGACTGCACTTCTTTTCCGTATTTGAGCCCAAAATTCTCTGAAAAGTCTATATGTATGAATGCTTCTGTTACAATTAGATTATTTTTCTTGTGTTTCGCGGTGTTGTATTGTACGTTTATAGTAAATGCGTGTTTGAAAAAATTTGGTAGCTGGTAATCTAATTTTTCTATAACTTGTAGTGGAGTCATTTCAGTTGCCTTTTTGGTAGTAATATATTGAGTTTTCATACCCTTCTTAGTCTTCACAGTTTCTTTGCAACGAACCCACTGGTAGAGTGTAACACTTTGATCATTGGAAAATTCTTTATAGGATAAAACATTATCCTTGCATGAAGGGCAGTCTCTTTTCAAACAATTATCGTTGTATTGAGAACAGCACTGGGACTCTAAAAGCTGTTCAAAATTAGTCTCCTTTATTATATTCACTTTATGCAGACATAGAACTGCCAAATCTATATTGGAATGAATTATGCAGGCACAAGTTTCCCTGAGTGCTTTGCTAGGGAAGATTACCCAAAATGGGCGATGTCTACAGAAGAAGGCATAACTTACAGGAATTCCATGCTCTGATATAAATTTATTGTGTAATTGTTTTAATGGTAATGTTAACTGTCTTTTTTGTTTTTGAACCTTATTTCGAGTGATGTACTGCTTTTTGCCGGGAATAATTATGCTGTTTGAATCTTGTTCAAAGAACTTCTTAATAAGTGTTGTTAATCTGCCTTGTTCGTGTTTCTCTTTTCCTTTTTTACCCCGTTTCTCTATCTTTTTTGAAACCAATTTTAATTTATCCACTGCCATCTTTCTTAACTTCTTTTTCAGACTCTCATTTTCTTTTCTTAAATCTTGTATAATATTAATTAACATTTTACGTCGTTTTTGTTCTTTGTACCTTATGCGTCTTATTTTCGTAGCTGGTGAATTTAAAGGATCTTCCATAGCTGCAGTCGTTTCTGTTGTCTTTTTAACTGATATATATTCCTGGTTCTGATGTTCAAGGAGTAACTTAGTTTCATTTATCTTACCTTTTTTATTTTCCCTGTACCTCTTCGATGCTTCACGCCATCTTTTCCTTTGTTGCCTTTGATCCCTTGGCGATTTTTCTTCAATAGGAATAACTTGTCCCTTTTCTTTCTTCTTTACATAGCGTAGTCGTTCTTTTTCTTTTTCTCTTTCGTACATTTCTGGATCATTTTTAAGTTCTGCGTATCTTTTTCGCTTGTAGGCTAATAGATTGGCTGTCGATGTTTTCTTGTTCATGATCACCAAACCTAGAACAATATTTTCTATTTTGCATAAGGTGCAAGTTTGAGACGAGCTGCAGTCCGTCTTGGACTTGTACCACTTCATATATCACATTAATGAATAAATGGTAACTCAGTGGTGTTTCTGTGGTCTATCTATAGATAAAACCACACGAAAGTAACAAGAAGCAAAGATAATAGTCATTACCGGTAACCACGAATCATTTCCGTCTTAAACATTTTACTGGAGATGATCTTACTGGAAATGACATATTTTGTTTCAAGTCGAAACATGCTCTTAAAATACAGTACAACGTAATGCAATAATAACCTCAAATGACACATGCAAACAGTCGGAATATATGTAAAAAATAATAGATAAATATATTCGTTACTTACACCTTAATCCGTCCTTTTGGAAATGATGCGCATGCGTGACAATCGTCTCACGTAACTTTTTAACAATATATTTTGAGAGCCAATTGCACTGCAATCACGCGTCCACTTGCTCGGCGGCCTGGTGGGGAACTGAGGAAGGTGCGGGCACGGGACGGCACGTTCTCTGTGCCACAGAGTAATAACAAAATACTGTTTGACGAACTTTTACGGAAATGATGAAAATATCGTAACATTTCATGAATCATTTATTTTAGACTTAATTTGATAGTACATTTTGAAAAGCTTTAGCAGTAATGCATCTTTGTTTTATAGTTGTTATAAAGTAATTTTCAAAAAACGCACCCTTGTTACTCTTTTTGGTATTATTTTGATATTTATAGTTAGATGCATGACTTTTCGTCGGGTTGGAAATGACGTTAGGTGCGAGTTTTGTTAATTTTCTAAAAATACGTAATGTTCCCGGACAAAAAAATATTGGCGCCTTTAAATATAATATAAAAGAAAATATTTACACTTGATTTAAATGACTGAGAACTATAAATAACGGCACAGTGATGAAAAACTTTTTTTTTTATGCGATTAGTTTATTTACCCGCTGACGTCAGCTGTGAAACCGGTTTGTTATCTTCGCAAAGGAGAATCGTAACGTACCCATTCATTGTCTATTTCTATCAATCTAATAACATAACAGTAATTTTATAGTAGTTGTGATTACGTGTTTGCGCCGACATCATGTTGGATTTAAAGGATTTGATCAAACAGAGAGGCAACATCGGAGCTCGTTTAACATTATTTGAGAAATATATAGAATCAAGCAAGTTAGATATTAGAGAATTACCTCTAAGACTAAATAAGTTACGAGAACTGTCTTGCACCTTTGATGATATTCAATCGCAAATTGAAATGTTGGATGAAGACTTGGATAAGCAAATTAATGAGCGTGAAATTACAGAAAATATATTCTTCAAGATGACTGCTAAAGCAATTAGACAACATTGAGAAAGATCATGGCAGATTAGAGTCCTCGTCCAACTCAATATCCAAAATATCACATGGTTTAAAGCTACCACCGATTAAGATTGCTACATTTAATGGTGAATCAACTAAGTGGCTTTCCTTTACTTATCGCTAATTCATAATAATGAAAACATTGATGATGTAAATAAGTTCCACTATCTCAAATCTTACCTAGAGGGCGCTGCTTCTTCAGTCATAAGCTCTGTATCTATATCTTCAAACAACTATTCAATCGCTTGGGATTTGCTCTGCCAGCGATATGATAACAAGCGTCTTTTAATAAATGAACACATTAAGTGTTTGTTCTCAATTGAATCCCTACATAAGGAATCGGATGTCGGCATACACAATTTAATTGATTCTTTATCTAAAAATCTAAGTGCGTTGAATTTACTAGGGGAACCCACAGACAAGTGGGATACACTTATTATTTACCTGGCCTCAACAAAATTAGACTGTATAACTGCCAGAAAATGGGAGGAGTTTAGGAGTGATCAGGACTCACCAACGTTAGAACAATTCTATTATTTTCTTCGTAAACGAGCTACAGTTATGGAAACAGTTAATGTTGGTAGGATTGTAAAAAATGAAAAACGTCACAGTTTGCCCAAAACAAAATCATTTATTTCATCTACTGTTGATTCTTCTTCCAGTAAAAAACAGTGTGTTCTCTGTAAACAAGATCATAAGTTGTATGAGTGTACTAAACTTAAATCTCTTCCTGTTGAGGAGAGAATTTCACAAATTGCATTGCTAAAGGTATGCAGTAACTGTTTACAGGGAGGTCATAAGGCATTCCAGTGTAGGATGAGTGGCTGTAGAATATGCCGGCAAGAAGGCACAACACTCTCCTACACAAACAACATCTTTCACAGAATACACAACAGAATGAACAGCCATTATCTAACACTACACCTACTGGTGATAATAACTTCAAGAAAGTTGAAAGTAACTTACCTAAAGTTGCGTCCGCTGGAGCATCTGGTCCCTCCACGTCCATTTCCATGTCTGCTGTCTCCACAAATCAAACTCTACTGTCCACTGCATTGGTCAAGGTGGCAGTCGACGGCAAGTTATTTATTTTGAGGGCTTTACTGGACTGTGGCAGTCAAACATCTTTCATCAGTGAGAAAGCTCAGAAACTAATTGGTACCTGTAAGAAAAAAAACTATTATCATTGTGTTTCTGGTTTAGGCAATACAGTATTGAATGTTACAGAGCATTGCAACATAGAAATACATTCTATGCATAAATCGTTCAGCAGGCCTGTCACATGTTTTGTTTTACCCCAAATTGCTGATAGTCTGCCACATACTGCAGTTTGTGTGCAAGAATTAAACATTCCTAGTAACATCCAACTTGCTGACCCTAAGTTTTATTTACCAGCCGAAATAGATTTGTTGCTAGGCGCCGACATATTTTGGGAGCTGATTCAAACGGCTAGAGTTAGTTTAGGTTCACAAAGGCCAATACTACAAAAATCTCACCTAGGTTGGATAGTGGCTGGTCCCACGGGGGGAAGCCGCTACAATAGTAATAGGAAAAAATTTCTTTGTCATTTTTCACAATAAATCAAGGAACAATTAGCTAAGTTCTGGGAACTCGAAGAGATTCCTTCGAACATTGACTACGATAGTAACGATTGCGAGAAGTTGTTTAACGACACTACATTTCACCTGAGTGACGGCAGATTTTGTGTCAAAATTCCGCTTAAAAATTCTATAGACATGTTAGGTGATTCGTACAGCATGGCTGAAAAAAGATTGTTTCAACTAGAGAAGAAATTTAAAAACAAACCTACTTTGAAACAACAATATGGTGATTCCATTCGCGAGTATGAACGTTTAGATCATATGACTCAATTAAGCAGGAGACCTGTATTTGGTTGTTATCCTCCACATCATGCAGTAATACGAGAATTTAGTGAGACTACCAAACTACGTGTTGTTTTTGACGCCTCGGCAAAAACATCTACTGGAGTATAGTTCAACGACATACAACATGTTGGACCAGTAGTGCAGGATGACCTCTTTTCAATTCTGCTGAGGTACAGAAAATATCGTTATGTGGTCTCGGCAGACGTGGAAAAAATGTACCGCCAAATATTGGTGAATCCAAGTCAGCGAATGTTGCAACAGATTTTGTGGCGCGAAGATCCGTCAGAACCGATTAAGATTTATCAATTAAATACCGTGACATACGGAACCGCTTCGGCTCCATTTTTAAGCACGAGGTGTTTGGTACAGCTGGCCAAGGAATGCAAGGACGATAAAATATCGAACATTATACAAAGGGACTTTTATGTCGACGATTTCCTTTCAGGAGCTGAAACTGAAAGGGATTTACAGAGTATCATAGATTCAGTGACTGCAATTCTCAATTCAGCTTGCCTTCCTCTACGCAAATGGCGTACCAACTCATCATCCGCAATTCATAACGATTCAAACCCTTCAGCCCTAAAAAACTTAGATTTAAGCTCTCATATTTCAAGAGTGTTAGGGTTAAAGTGGGATCCGGCCCAAGATGTCTTTCGGTTTTCAGTTGACATACAACGTGAACAAGTCGCAACTATACGCTCCATTTTGTCCAACTCAGCTAAGTTATTCGACCCATTGGGTGCACTTGGTTTATGTACTATTGTTCCAAAAATAATACTACAAAGGCTATGGCTATCTAATTTAGATTGGGATGAGCCTGTAGATAATGCAACACAAAGGGAATGGATAAGTTTTTTAAGCAATTTAGAAACTCTCTAAAATTGAAATTCCCAGATGTGTTCTCATCAGCGAACCAATTATAATTGAGCTTCACTCATTCTCAAATGCTTCTCAAGTTGCCTACGCCCCTGCAATTTATCTCCGCTCGGTTGACAGTTCCGGGCGTACTCTCGTTAGATTACTTTGCGCTAAAACTAAGGTTGCACCAGTAAAGTCTGCAACCATACCTAGGCTCGAGCTGTGTGGTGCATTGCTTTCCGCACGCCTGAGTAATAAGGTTTTAATAGCGCTGCGTTGTAAAATTGACTCAATTTCTCACTGGACGGATTCAACAGTGGTCTTGGGTTGGTGGTCAGCTCAGGCTTGTACTCTAGCCATGGCCCTTTACGGGGCACCGGTATGGGCGCGATCCTTGAGACGGCGACCAGCCCGCCGGTTGATCGCGTCCCAAAGGGTCATGGCTGTCCGGCTCATTTGAAGATACCGCACGGTCTCCGCTGAGGCGGCGAGCCTCCTTGCCGGATTGCCGCCATGGGATCTGGAGGCCAAAGTCCTCGCCCACATATGGGAGTGGCGAGAGGAGGCAAAACGCCGGGGCGTTGCTCCGCTGCCACGAGAAATCACGGCACAGCGGACAGAGCTCCGGCGGGATCTCATAGCGGCATGGAGAGTGCGACTGTCGCAACCCAGCGCTGGGCACGCCACAATTGCGGCGATAAGTCCCCTCTTTGAGGAGTGGCTAGAGAGGCGCCACGGCGCCCTCACCTTCCGCCTGACGCAGGTCCTCACCGGACACGGTTGTTTCGGGAGGTTCCTGTTCAGGATAAAGCGGGAGGAAACGCCAGGGTGTCACCACTGTGGGGATCGCCCGGAGGACACGGTGGAGCATACGGTGGAGGTCTGCCCGGCTTGGGCGGGACCCCGCCGTGTCCTCTTGGCGGCGATCGGCGGCGGCGACCTCTCGCGTCCGGCCCTCATACAGGCCATGGTCCGGAGCGAGAGTGAATGGGAGGCCGTCACCTCCTTCTGCGAAGCAGTAACGCTCGCGAAGGAGGAGGCGGAGCGCGCGAGGGAGAGGCAATCGCTGCACCCTCGCACGCCTAGCCGCCGCAGGAGACGCCCTGGACGGGAGTCAACAGCCGACTCCCGGCCACCGTAGGCGCGGGCTTGCGGGCGGCGAGGTATGGGCAGCTCGCCGCCCGGTAAGGACCAGGCCCGGGTCGACGGCGCGTTGTGTTCCACGCGCGCCTCAAAGAGCTGTCAGCACGAACTGACGGGGTCCGCTAGGGCCGATGCCGCGGGGGCTGCGGGTTGTTCGAAAGAGATACCGTGGCCCCTGGCACAGGCAACTGAAGGAACACGGGTGGGTTTTAGTCAGTAAAAGTCTGACACTCGCTTCTGCTCCGCCCAGAGCGGGAGGAGTCATTTGATGATTTCCCACCCAGGAAAAAAAAAAAAGGCCTGTACTCTAAAACCCTTTGTGTCGAACCGCGTTGGTGAAATTCAAGAATTGACTAAGTCAGGCATTTGGAGACATGTTCCTGGCGATAACAATCCTGCAGACCTAGCGTCTAGAGGATTAAATCCCAAGTCAATTCATTTAGCTAAACTTTGGTTGAAAGGTCCATTGTTTTTATCTGAGGACTCAAGTAAGTGGCCTCAGACTAGTAAAGGCAAAGGTATATCCGAATTGCCTGAAATCAAAATTAACAAAAGTGTAACTACAATTACGCTGAAGTCGACAGCAGCTCGTCCTACGCTGATAGATTTTGAAAGAATTTCCAGTTTCGCTACTATGCAAAGATCCATAGCCTATGTTTTGCGTTACATAAACTACAAGCGTTACAAACAGGCCAAGGTTACTACTGGTCCATTCACACCTGGTGAATTGAATGCTGCATTGAATGTTTTAATAAAACAACATCAATATGAATGTTTTCCTAAGGAGATTAAATTAATTAAAAATAAGCGTGACTTACCGTCGAAATCCAATATATTATCTCTCAGTCCATTCCTCAATGATGATGGCATACTCTGTGTAGGGGGCCGCATCCAAAATTCTAATGAAACCTGCAATAAAAAACATCCGATATTATTAGATACTAATCATAATTTTACGAAATTATTATTCATTCATTACCATAAAAAACTTTTGCATTGCGGACCTCAGTTATTGCTCAACGATTTAAGAAATAAATATTGGCCTTTGAGAGGTAGAATATTAGCCAGGAAAACTGTTAACAATTGTAAGTTGTGTAGAATCATAAAAGCTAAAGGCATTAATCCTTTAATGGGAAACTTACCTGCTTCAAGAGTTACTCCTAGTGTCCCGTTCCAGGTAAGTGGTGTTGATTTTGCCGGGCCGTTCTACATCACCGATCGCAAAGGTCGTGGGTGTAGAATCACAAAATGTTACATGTGTCTATTCGTTTGCTTCAGCACAAAGGCTGTGCAAGTGAAGTAGCAAGTGACCTCACTTCCGATGTTTTCATTTTGTGCCTGAGGCGTTTTATATCCCGTAAAGGAAAGCCCTTAGAATTGTACTACGATAATGGGACAAATTTTGTCGGTGCAAACAACGAATTAGCAAAGTTTTTAAAGTCAAGCAATGAATGCGTTACCGGTTTTGCTGCCGACGAAGGCATTACGTTGAAATTTTCGCCAGCTTACTCTCCCCACTTTGGTGAGCTTTGGGAGGCAGGCGTTAAGTCTGCTAAATACCATACGACTAGGATTCTAGGTGATAAACACCTTACGTTTGAAGAGTTATCAACGTTGTTTGCGCAAATTGAGGCAATCCTGAACTCACGTCCGTTGAGCCCTCTATCATCTGATCCTAATGACCTGAATCCTTTGACACCCGCGCACTTCCTGATCGGCAGACCATTGATTTCGTTCCCATCGGAAGCTTTAACCAATGCAAACACCAACAGACTTGACAGATACTGAAGCCTAGATCAAATGCGGCAACATTTCTGGGAAAGGTGGAGAAACGAGTACCTAAGTGAATTACAACAAAAACACAAATGGCGGATCTCGCAAAGAGGACTCCAAGAAGGCGACTTGGTCATTATCAGGAACCAAACGTCCCACCATTAAAATGGCGTATGGCGCGGATTTCTAAGCTGTATCGCGGGACTGATGGAGAAGCACGAGTGGCTGACGTCTACACGTCAAAGGGCACTTTCCGGCGAGCTGTCCATAATCTTTGCTCTCTATCCGAGCCGACTTCAACTGCAGAGCCTCGAAACCCTGAAGCGTTCGAGGGGGGGGAAGATGTTGAAGCCGTATCCGAACGCAACTAATGTCAAAGAGGAGCGCGGGCGCGCGGGCGAGCGGAACACGCCGTCATTGCGTTGACAGCCACCCACCACTAACAAGTACTATCATCTCATTGCTGTATATTGGTATTAATTAAAAAACCACTATTAATAACCGGTGTTTTCAATAAGTGGAGTGGCCCACAAATAAATCAAGCGATCATTAACAGTACCTATGCTAATTATTTTATATGGTAATCTGTGGATAACGGCGTGAGTAGTGTATTTGTTAATTCTATTAGTTTAGTACTCCTATCATGTGTAATATTTAATATACTGTTGTTTGTTGTCCCTAATAAATAAAATAAAAATAAAACAAAATCATCTTCCTATTTGACGAATTGAATTCCATGCCACTGTGTCAATATTTTATCAATCTTTTCATCGGCAAATCCCAATTCTTTAGCTAGAATAGTAATCGAATTATCCTTGATTTGTTTCAATGTATTTTCTTTTGATAGCTGAGTAATTTTTTTAGAGCAGTATAATTAGTCGGTAGTCTATTTTGAATTTGCATCGACAACTGAACCGTGAATTCGATACAGCTTTTTCTAACTGTGGCTACACTTTGCGGTGTCAAATTAGCTGTTTGAATGTGGTTCTCGAACAGATAGCCAAGGTAGGCAAACGGGCTCAGGTGGTTGTTGATGTTTAACTTTAAAAAGTCTTTATCCGTAATAGCAGCATTTGGTATTAAGATTCTGTTAGACACAGATCGTAATAGATTCATCAAAGACGTCAGTAATTTGACAGGGTCCGTGTTTTCTCCTTCAAATATTTTAATTCCTGTTTGGACGTCATTCAAAACAATTTTTAGGTATAACAAATGTAAACGGTTAACGGGTAATGGAATTTTAACTCTTCCTGTTTGCGACGTACATATATATATATTTACGTATGTATCAATTGTAAGAGGTAGGAGACGTGCGGGGGTGCGCGCAGCCCGAGTCTTCAACGCGCGGACCCGGGTGGTGCCGAAATAGCTTTAACGACCGCCGCACGTCTCTTGCGCTCCGTGTTTTGTTCATGTACCGCCACATTTTAAATAATATACTGTCTAGTTGCAATTCGGAGTTTTACTTCAAAACCATCTCCCAACAAAAGGGTTACAAAGCTAGTCATTCGAACCGGATCTAGCTAAATGTACCGGACTCCGAAGCGCACGATGGTGAATACAAGAAGCACTACAAAGAGGCAAAAAGAATTCGAAGCCGAGGCTGAACAGCGTCAGCCCAAGCAGGAACTACCATCGCTTAATCTAGTTCAAGCCCAAGAATCGCCGTTACCTGGAAAATCACAAGAGCACACGAAATAATAAAGCATTTCGAACATGTGGAAGCAGGCGAAAGTATTTTTCGGTAAATAATTTATAATTACGCAAAATAAAGATATTATTGTTAGGAAGAACCTTGTGACGATTTCGTCTCTAGTATAAAAGGAGCGCGCGCGCCATGTTTCGGTCCCAGCCCGACCCTTCATTGATGAAGAGCCAGCTCGCGTCGCAGCTGAGCTATTAAATGTAAATTCACGACCGTAACCTCTGAGTTTGTTTCGGCCTTTCTTCTCAGAGATAGTCTTAGGAAACGCCGTGCTCATCAAAGCACTAAAAATATAATTTCGATCCAGCCTGTCCCTTTGCTGCCCTCTCCCAGCGACGCCCTAAGCCGAGGTTCGTACCCCACAGGGTGTGCCCTTAGCGTGCAGTCGCTTAGTTTTAATTAGTTTTAGCCCTGGCTGGAGGCTTTAAGATTTCTTAAGGCAACCACAGGATAGTCCGGTTAAGTAGTCACGACCTCTCAAGGTCAACTACGAGATGCCATATATAAAAATAAAAAAAATAAAAATGTTTCGGTCACTTTTCGGTTGGCACTCGTGGCGGCAACATCGCTCAAGGGGCTGTAAGTTTTATTATTTTCTATTGTTGTCATATTCGATTGTGAAAACCAGGTAGTTAGACATTAATTCTATTAGTTATAGCAGTGGTGATTTATGTCGATTTAGCGGTTATAATTTGATTCCTTGTTTGTGAATAACGGTTGTAATAATTTGAAAACGTGTATCAAAATAAATAAACGTATTTAAGGTTTTGTGTACCGTGTTGTTTTTTTTTAAATATTTCCGCTTCTGATTGCTAAAATATTGCTAATATATTTTTAAATACTGACTGTACTATTATTTTTTATTAATTCTTTAATTACGGTTACACCCATTCTAGAGTTGAAACGGTAAGGTGCAGGGTTAACTAGGCATCGGTCGAGCAACGCGCATTTTGACTTCACTATCGGCTTTAGCACCCTCGAAAACTATGAAAATGATATGATGTGTCGGCCAGCTCTTAGGTTGGTATCTATCCCAACCTCTGATTCACTAACCGAGCGTGTGTTCGCACATGTAAACATAAGTAATCAGTGGCGCCTGCCTGTTTTGAGGTAGGAAGAAGAGTTTTGAGGTTTCGTTTTGCTCGCATCGGCATCGCGCATCGAAAAACGAACATTTTGGTAACGGATACCGGCAGTAGTAACTGGCATCCGTTGCCCGCATCGTTAATAAACAATCATAAATAATAAATTGAGACAACATCACATACATATATTGTCCTGGTCCCAAACTAAGGTTTTCCCTTGTACTATGGAAACCAGGAACAACGAAGGTACCACAAACACCCAGACCCAACACAAATATCTGTTTCATCAACAAACATTTGTGTTGGTGCGGGAATCGAACCCGCGACCCGCGACCGGTGGCGCTCTAAACCACTGCGCTAAACGGGTCGTCGGATAATGAAAAAACGCCCATCCCTAAAAGGCGATTACTGATCTGTTTCTTGATGTATACAGGCTGTGAATGCAGTACGAAGAAATGAAATGGGTTACTTAAGAGCTGCAAAACGGTTTGGTGTTCCTAAGGGTACCCTTGAGCGCTATGTGAAAAAAGATGTCCGTGCAGAAGATCTTGTCCAGGTTCGTATGGGGAGACGACCAGCCTTACCTAATGATTTAGAAGCCGAGCTGGAACGTTATTGCAAAGAAATGGATAGAAGATTTTATGGCTTACGTCTGCAGGATACATGGCGTTTCAATTGGCTATTAAAAACAATCTAAGCCATCCTTTCAGTGTAACTAAAGCCTCTACTGGTAAAAAGTCGCTACGTGGATTTTTGAGGAGACATCCTACATTATCAATTAGGACACCTGAAGCAGTTTCTGCCGTCAGAGTAAAAGGATTTAATCCAGTTGCAGTCGCCAACTTTTTTTATTTATATGAGCCTGAACTTGATAAGATAAAATCCGCTCCACACAGGGTCTACAACGTCGACGAGACGGGAATAACAGTAGTTCAACATAATCGTTCCAAAGTAGTCAGTATGAAAGGCAAAAAACAGGTTGGTGCGTTGACATCCCTGGAAAGAGGAAAACTCATGACCATAGTGACCTGTATGAACGCTTGTGGTACCTACGTGCCTCCATTGATAGTTTTTCCAAGGAAAAATATGGCTCAAGAGATGGTGCACCAGCAGGTTCAATTGGCGATTGTCATCCCTCAGGCTGGATCCAGACACACCTATTCACAAAGTGGTTTCAGCATTTTATCAACTTTACAAAGCCAAGTAAAGATGATCCAATTTTATTGGTTTTAGATGGCCACTACACACATACACGAAACATCGATGTGATTAATTTAGCTCGAGATAACAACGTGATAATTGTTTGTTTGCCGCCACTAAAAGCTTATTACTCCCAAGAAATTGAAACTTGGCTGCGTAATAATCCTGGACGCATACTTACAAACAAATATGTGGCAAGATTGTTTGGTACGGCTTATGAAAAAGCTGCTACTATGACCAACTCTGTAAATCGTTTTCGCAAAACTGGGTTGTTTCCCTGCAATCGACATATTTTTACAGACGAAGAGTTTTCAGTCTTTGATGAAGAGGATCAAGAGCAAGAGTTATTAAATGTTCAGATAAATGACGAAAACGCAAATCCGGAGAATACAAGTTGTGTGCCTCCTTCGATTGAAAACCAATTAAACCGAAATGAAGTGTTATCCAATAGCGGAATTACAAATGAAAATCAGAGAGAGCAAAGCGGTTTAGTAAATGAAAATCCACCTGATGAGCCTCAAGGATTGGCATCTTCTAAGGTATCATCAAGAGCTAGTGTTTATGATAATCCAGTACCTAGTACATCGTCTTGTGTCTCACCTTTTGCACTTAACCCAGTGCCCAGGCTACCTAAGAACAATTCTTCTTCTAAGAAAACTAGAACTGGAGCACCTTCTATAATTACGGCTTCTCCGTACAAGAATTCACTAGAAGAATCCCTAAATAAAAAGCAAGAAAAAGAAAATAAGAAAGGACAGAAGAAACGGTCAAATAAAAAACAGCAGACGATGAAAAAAAAAAGCTTTTTAAAAGAAAAAAGTTGAAGAAGTTAGTTCGAGTTCCGAAGACGAAGACATGCCTAAACTCGCAGATAGCAGTAGGGATTAATATGATGCTGAATGTCCCTACTGCAGCGGAAACTTTTCACAAGATACAAGAGGAGAAAAATGGGCTAAGTGTCAAATTTGTTTTAAATGGGCTCATGAGGATTGTGGAGATGTAGTAGCATCGAATCGTTTTTTGTGTTCTTTATGTTTAGATATGTAAGGCATGGTAAGACTTACAATATTTTAGAAGAGATTTTTATCTTTGTTACTACCGTATGTTATAACTTTTTTTTTTTAATGTTTTTATTAAAAATGATAAATACGATTATGATAACTTAGCATTGCTCAAATATTTGTTAAGTGTTACTAAAGTACAAACAATAATTATTGTGAACCCATTTTGAAGACATCAGTCTTCTACTCTATAATTAATAATTAAAGTACCAAAATATTAAGACTGATGTTTGTCAATAATATTTAATTAATAAGTTACAATAAAAAAATGTGATTATGACATTGATATTATTTTATTTGTTTGTTTATCCCTAAAATTTAAAGGGACCTAATATGAGATACTATCTTATATTAGCAACCCCTAATATCTCATAATAGGAGACCATTTGCCTTGGACAGTTTTTCTGGTATTTTTCACTTTTTACATCATGGCTAGAAAAATATTGTATTTAGCACTGAATAGCTATTACACATTTAAAGTACATTAAATTTCCTACCTAAAACTATATCTCAGAAAGTTTCAATAGTAACAGTTTTGGTTTTGTAGTCAAATATAGAAATGGTATCTCATAATAGGCATCCTTACCCTACACATTCCAGTCCACAGATGGCGCCACTACCTTCGAATAAGCAGGGGACAACACAAAAATATATACAAGTGAACAAAAACAAATTGAAAAATAACAAAGTACGAATAAAACTAATAATATACAGGGTGTTTTTGACAGCCCTCCACAAACACAGGATTGATTCAGCTCCTTATTCTGAATCATATCCCACTGGAAATTTTCTCAGGAAAAAAAAAATTATGGCGTTTTTTCTGCTGATATTCCTTTATTTCAATGTAAAATTACATTCTCTGTATGCAACACTCCATTTATGTAAATAAAACAGCTGAATTAAAAAAAACAGCAATGGATGTTGAAATACTCTAAAACGAACGACGCTTGAAATCAGCTGTTCACTTTATGCCTAGCTACAGTACATCGAACTCGCCGCATGCTACTCTTCCCTCCTAACCAATAGAGAGAGAGTAAATTTGCACGATTGTACAATGCCACGATTGCAGTGTTGCCAAGTTATTAGACCTTAATTTGTGAGCAAAAATGTTAGAACAAATTTGGTTCACCTTAAACCTAAGAACCTCTTTTATAAGTTAAGATTACAGATTTGCATTTATCAATTATGCAAATCTTTTTATGCACCTAATTTTAAACGAAAACTGCACTTAATGTGCCCTTGAGTATTTGTGGCACGTATCTTATTAATTAATTAATTCTTTATTCAAGTGATCACTGGAACCAGTATCTAAGCCACCCAAGCGGCTTTTAAATGGCTTTACAACAGCTACCTATTGATAATAGAGTCGAGGATCGAACCTATGCCCTCTGCAATGGCAGCCTAACCTTATACGGGACTTGCACTACTCATACTTTACTTGACATAACATTTAAATTTGATTGACAAATTAATCGTTTCAGTCTGCCACGAAAAATGACAGCTAACTTTAATCTATTTATGATTAAATGATTAAAAGTAGCGCAAAAACAAAAAATTTGCACAAGATTTCGTGCGAAATTTTCGTGTAGTTGGCAACATTTGTCGTCGCATCGCGAGCAGGATGCAATTTACTGGCACTGCACTGGCAGTATCGCTTGCTATTGTGTGTAAGCGCATGTCGATTCGGTTCGCCCGTGCAGTCGCGTTGTGACACGTTCGGTTCGTGCGTGTTACGTTCGTAAATTTTTTGTTGTTGTGTTGTGAAAAATGGCTACATTTTAGTGCGCGTGAGCATGGAGAAATGATGATGTGCTACGGGGAAGCTCGGGGAAATGCTAGGGAAGTCCTCCGAATTTACATTGATAGGTATCCCGACCGTCGGCATCCATCAGACCAATAATAATAACCAATGATAATTACCAATGCCTATCAACGAGTGCTAGATAACCAGCCCATAGTTCCCAATCAGGAAGGCGCCGGAAGACCACTTCGCGGTGTAATTGCAGAAAGGGTTTTAGACTTGGTCCGTCGAAATCCACGCCTAGGAACACGCACTGCAGCTCGATTATTGCGGCGGAATCATGGAGCCCGCGTCTCACACTTCTTCGTGCATAAAACGCTGCGAAGGGATCGACAACGGCCTTATGTAATACATAGGGTCCAAGCCCTATTGCCTCGTGATCGTGATCATCGAGTAGCGTATTGTCGGTGGTTGCGAGCTGAACACGATCGAAATCCTAATTTTATCGCCCATGTGATATGGACCGACGAGTCGACTTTAACGCGCAATTCGATCGTATGTGGAATCGTCGAAATGCACATTACTGGTCGCAATCGAATCCATTCGAGATCCAAGAGACCGGACATCAAACGCGTTGGTCGGTAAACGTCTGGGCAGGAATTTATGGTAATAAAATCCTAGGGCCTGTGTTTCTTCCCGCGCGCATGAACGGAGCATGCTATCTCGATTTTCTTCGCGTTAACCTA
Source organism: Apamea epomidion (assembly GCA_947507525.1). NCBI lineage: Eukaryota > Metazoa > Arthropoda > Insecta > Lepidoptera > Noctuidae > Apamea > Apamea epomidion. Next base: position 2,004,832 of record OX382239.1, read on the forward strand.
GAAAGAGAGCTGGAGACCCTCCGTGACGAGCTGGACGAGGAATGGGAAGCCTTGGAGGATTTACCACTTGCGCACTTGCCAATGATTTGGTTCCAGCACGACGGCGCTCCTCCGCACATAACGCTCCCAGTGCGTTCGCATTTAGACGCCACCTTTCCGAATCGCTGGCTTGGCAGATTTGGACCGCAACCCTGGCCAGCCCGCTCGCCCGACCTTACACCTTTAGACTTCTTTTTGTGGGGCTACGTAAAGGAAAAAGTGTTTGTGAATGCATGTGCAAGTGAGGAGGAAATGCGAGAACGCATCACGAACGTGTTCCAGCAGCTACGCTACAGCTGCAATGAGGATCCCACCTTGCTGCCCCGCATTCTATCCTATCCCCTACATTCGCTGCGTAGCGTGTGCTAGGTTAATATAGGCACGTTACGCGACGAATACAGACATCCATTACTACACAGACGCCTAAACTCACGCGTGTAGGCGCAGCGCGGGCCCGACACACGTAGACACTGAGCGGTGTTACACAATACATGCAATACCGCTCACACACACATGACTGCTCCTTAGCTCGGAACGTAACCGGCTAGCTCTGAAAACGGGACGGGCGGGAGCAAAACACCTTTATTCTGTAGGAGCGTCGAGTCGGCACCTCTGTCGCTGGTCGTCCCCCACCGGGCCTCCCCCGGGTAACTGGGGGTCTCACCTAGCGGGGACAGACCGCCGAGGTGTCGTGAAGAAAGCGACGCTGTGAGTCGGAGTCGTGACGCGCCTACAGAAATACGCATAGCAACCACTCACACAGGCGCGCGCCCAAATACTAGGAGCCATTGACGCCAACCAATGGAGGGGCCCGTATTAGCGGGCCACCGTATGGCTATCTGCGGCCTGGGGGCGAAGCCCTGGTGCCGCTCGCCACGCCCCCTGACGGGGGCGTCGCGACTTCCAACGATGGGTCTCGGGATCATCGAAACATTGGACATCGTACGAACAACATGTGTTAGAAACTGTCGTGTTCCGTATCGCTGAGTTATGTGAGTGTGTGATTCGCTAGTGTGACTAACTTGTTCGTAAATTATAATCTGATTTGAACTGTAAACCGTTTTTCTATCGTGTTATAAACCAACACTACCCATATAGTACGCCCATAGTAATTAAAATATGCCTGATGCTAACGAGAGACAGATATACCTTCTCCGTCATATATTAAAAAAAAAATCAACAACAAAACAAAAAAAAAAAACAACAAAACAAAAAAAAAAAACATTAAATATGTAAAAATTGGAAGCAGCTTAATCCCAAGCCTTTTTGTCCTCGATATAAGCCTTAACGGTATAAAAGGCTTTCTGGCACAACTTACGTTTAATGAATGATTTGAATTTATTAAGGCTTAGATCTTGTACGGGGCTTGGAACTTTATTGTAGAAGCGTATACATTGGCATCTGAACGAGCCACCTATTTTCTTGAGCCTTGTTGTAGGTACAACAACTTTGTGTTTGTTCCTAGTATTTATATCACGGATATCACTGTATTTTTTAAACAATTTTATATTTTTATGGGCATATAAAAGATTTTCATAAATATACTGAGAAGGCACAGTCATAACATTAATTTCTTTAAATTTGTCTCTGAGCGAGTGTCTCGGACTTAATTTATAAATTGATCGAACAGCTCGCTTCTGCAAAACAAAGATAGTCTGAATATTAGCGGCATTTCCCCACAATAGAATACCGTACGACATTACACTATGAAAATAGCTAAAGTACACTAAACGGGCTGTCTCTATATCAGTTAAATTACGAATTTTCCTAACAGCGTACGCTGCGGAACTTAGCTTTTTTGACAATTTATCTATATGTGGATCCCACTGAGGCTTAGCATCCAAAGTTATGCCCAAGAATAAAACTGTGCTGTCTTCAGGATTCCATTCTTCGCCCTTTATCACCACATTAGTTTTCACCTGTCTAACGTGAGGTAACGTAAACTTAATGCATTTGGTTTTTTTCTGGTTTAGAAGTAAATTATTAACATTGAACAAGTGGACTACTTTAGAGATCGCGCTATTTACATCGTCAGTAACCTGCTGCTGACATTTAAGTTTAAACAAAAGTGAAGTGTCATTTTCAAACAACACTATATCATGATTATCCTTTATTAGGTACGGCAAGTCATTAATATAAATAAGAAACAACAAAGGACCAATAATTGAGCCCTGTGGGACTCCCATTGTTACTATAGATCCGGGAGATCTTTTTCCATTAACATCAACGCTCTGAATCCTGTTACTCAAGTATGAAGTAAGAAGATCCAGAGCAGTGTTCCGGATCCCGTAGTGGCGGAGTTTCCTGATTAATGTTTCGTGAAGAACGCAATCGAATGCCTTGGACAAATCACAAAAGATGCCCAAGGCATCGCATTTGTCTTCCCATGCATTATAAATATGTCCTATAAGTTCAACACCGGCATCAGTAATTGAACGACCCCTTGTAAAACCGAACTGTTTGCTATGTAATAATTTGTGTTCATTAAAAAATCTTTGCATTTTTTCTAAAATTAATTTTTCAAAAATTTTACTCAATGTAGGTAGTACGGAAATAGGTCTATAATTTGTAGGGTCTGATGTACTACCCGATTTAAACAAAGGTATTATTTTACTATTTTTCACGAGGTCAGGAAACTCCCCACCTTCAATACAACTATTAAAGATAAACGCTAGAGTAGGTGCTACAATGTCAATAACAGACTTAGCAACTTCTACAGAATTACCCCACAGATCTGCAGTCTTTTTTACATTTAAAGTGTGAAAGGTTTTAATTATATATCTACAGGCAACATGTTCAAAATGAAATTCCGAATCGCAACCATTAACATTTTCCATAAGCAAAGACTCGGCAACAGAAGGTGATGAGTTTAGGGATTTTGTAGTTGAAACGGGAATATTTGAAAAGAAATTTTCAAATGTCTCGGCGACTTGTGAGTCTAATTTTATTATGTTGTCATTAATCGACAGGCTGTAGTCAGTATTTCGATTACTAGACAATGCGACAAGGATCAATGCGACAGTATTACAAATTGTATTCATTATGAAATAATTAAAATGATAGGTTATAATAGTAATAGAACACACCGATAAGATGTATACATACAAAAAAAAAAAGAAATACTTATCTACAATTTACACCGAGTTCGCATAAATACGGAATTTAACAACCTTTACTGTATAACGACAGACAACGGATCAAATATATTATGATTAAAATGAGCAAACTAATGAATGAGGTTATTTATGTGCAAATACATCAGAATCTGGTGATATACAGGCTGGTCCCAGTTCAGTTCAAGCAAATGAATCTAATATGGAGTACAATGTGGATGATTACGATACTAATGGACTTGAGCATAATTTTACTGCTCAAGTTACAACCGTTTTGAGGGAACAATTTGTGAACGCAACTGAAAGTAGTGAAATCGGGATTGTAAGATGTGCGGTTCAGTTGGCACTTCAAGACCTACTTGTAGACTTCTTACAAATTGTCAAGAAGTTGTTCGACGTCTTAGAACCCCACAAAATGCTAGGAAGACAAAATGAAAAAAATGTACCAAAACTGGACTGCGCCACAAGATGGCATTCAACTATTGACATGGTGGAAAGCTTGCCTTCATTGCAAGAAATAATGTAGTACTGACGAACGGTTACAGCTACCAAATTCCACGTGGGAGGCATTAAGAGAATTTGTAAGATCTTTAATGCCTGCAAGAGAACTAACAAAATAGCTACAAGAAGAACAGCTCACCGTTGGAGATCTCTATATAGCATGCATGTTATGTAAGTTCAAAATTACAAAAATGACTGCACAAATAGCAATTGACTTACTAGCTTCCACGACAAAAAGAAGAAAAAACCTTTTCAAAATGATATTTTTATAAATGGATTTTTTTTGGATCACGAGTGAATACTATTTTAACGCCAGAGCAACGAAATAAGGCATAGACAAACTGTATCAAATTACACGTAGACAATTTTGAATTGGAAGTAATAGACAAAGAAAATGAGAACATAAATAGTGAGAATTTACTAATTACAACAACAGACGAAAGAACTACAGAAGCTCAACGTGATCTTGAGAATTATTTAAATACCAGGTATATACATAGATAATCTTGTTAATTTGGACGTACTCGTAAGGAGAGAATGACGGCTTGATATTGTTGATAAAATAATACAACCAATAAGTTTTTAGATGAACCTTTATTAAAATCAACAGTGTCTTAGCATATTCGAAAAAATCCAGGGAGAAATTACCTGATTTGTATAAATTAACAACTGTCGTACTAGCCGCACCAATCACGTAAGTGAGTGTCGAAACACTGTTTTCGTCTCTGAAATTCGTGGTATCCAGTACAGGTTGTCGATGAGAGATGACACTATCGAAGATTTACCTTTTATTAATAATAATAATAATAAAACCGATCTACTATAGCCACCCACACCCATAGCCCAGTATATTTTGTTTCCATGTACTGCAATAGTCCTGCACCAACCGGGGGTTGTCCTTGGGTGCATACAGGGATAATCGCCGGTTGGTGCCTCCTCATCATTTAAAACTTTCTAAAGGGCCTCTGCGACCCGTGCCGGACGGCGCGTATGTGTTCCACGCGCGCCTCAAAGAGATGTCAGCATAGTTGACGGGGCCCGACAGGGCCGAAGCCTGCCGGGGTAGCGGGATCGTCCGAAAGGGTTACCGCTGCCCTGGTACATAAAGGGCTAAGGAAGGAACACGGGTGCGTTTTAGTCAGTAAGAGTCTGACACTCCCTTCTGCTCCACCCAGAGCGGGAGGGGTCTTTGATGATTTCCCATCCTGAAAAAAAAAAAAGGGCCTCTGCGAGTTTGCTTCCGCCCCTGGTACGCCTTTCAAAGATCAGGGACCCCAGGGTCCCGAAAATAAAAAAAATAAATAAAAAAAATTAGCCGGGTGGAGTGAGCAGTGACGAGGAACAGAGCTCCCACCTCATTCTTGCCTTTCGTGGCCGGCTTGAGTGGAGACTCGCAAGAGCAAACGTGCTCGGGGAAGGAAGTATTCCAGTAAGTGCTCGTAGGGATCTTGACCATCTTCCGGGCTCTGGGATTGTTCTGAAAGCCGTGGGATACCTCTCCACTCCTCATAAGCATCTCATGACATGTTGCCCCCTTGTTGCTTCGTCATTATGTGCTAGCGACAGTTTCCGGGGGCCTATTATTGAGTGTGCAAGTCACCCCCTGCCATTTTATCCATGTATATATATGTCAGAGCGTCAACGCACACATCGCGTATCTAACCTCAATTTAAATTAACGCCATCTATCTTCCTCTAAAGGAATGTTACTTAGAAACTAAGTCGAATGACAGTTAGCCGTTCGTTTAGGAACGTCAAGTAATAACTTGGGGATGGTTAGTGTGGAGTAATGGCAATACCGAACACATGACCCAATCAGTTTTTGAACGATGGTAGACTGACAGTTAGGTTGGCTAACCTGGAAAAAGGGAAGAACGCCGGGTCACCGAGTTGAGTGGTTGGCTGTTACTCCGCACTAAACTTCCCGCGTTCCTAATTTCTAATCTAGATCTTAGGCATTCTAGATTATTTTGTGTTCTGAGATTGTGAATAGTAATTACAAGTGCAAACCAAAGTTTGGCGATTATTATTTCGGAACTCCAACGATGTATCAACCTCCTGATGACGGATCTCCGTCATATATAAAACATTGATCAGGCAGCGACCATAGTTCTTCCATAGTTATTGGTAACCAGTCGACTTTAGCCACCCAAACCCATAGTCCAAAGGAGATGGCTAAATAGAAGTATGGACGACTTTTCAGCAATGAATAAACATGGTACCTAGCTATATGTAATGCTGAATAGCTGAATATTAGTATTTTATATTAAAAAAAAGATCAGGAACTTTTAATATCTTTATAATCTGAAAATGAAATTGTGTAACTCCTACGTTAATAGGCATACAAAAACTGCAAATAAATGACATTGCTATGAACTTTTACCTAGGCGTTTAGATGTCTGTATTATCTGCGATAATATTGATAATTGTATTTTTGCCTAACGACCCACCCCGATTTCGCACGGTGGTACTTGAGTAAATATCTACAAAGGGGTAATTGCATCAAAAACCGTGATACAACGAGCATTCTACAATCCGCGCATAACTCGCGGGCGGGGAGTGAATGATTCAACTCATTTGAATAAGTAGTTTAAGATTTACTAATCCTAAACTACTTATTCAAATGAGTTGAATTAAAGACAGTTTTCGCAGACAATATTAGCAAGTGGTAGAATTGATGAAAGAATTTGAAAATAAGGATTAATATGAACTGATAATAAATGAACTGGGGTCTGGGCGCTGAATGGGGCAACGCGCGCAAGATTAACACTTAGGCGGCAGGATTTTTCTGACTTGAATTTGAACATTGGTCAATACAACCTGCACGAATGTATACCTAAACCTTCCGAAAGAACCAATCTACCTACTGGTGACAACCTCATCAAAATCTGTTTGTTGATACATCCGTACAGACAGACTGACAGACATACGCGCCAGGGGGACTTAGTTTAATTAGTATGTGGTGATTGTTAAATCCTGCCTAAACTAGATAACGTATACACTGTGGTAACCAAGAACATAGAAGATATTGAAATAAAACAATAAAAATGCGATTTATTTATTTATTCTGTGAATCTTGAACATTATCGGAAAAAGTCAGTTTAGGTAATCTGTCTATCTGATCAAATCATTCTGATTGAGAGAGAGAGAGGTCAGGGACAGTAGTCCTGACGATTTATAGGCCGAGAAAATAGATCATTTTCCTCATCAGATATTCATATCTGAAGAGGAAGATGATCCAAGCTACCGGATGGGCATGGAAATCTAAAACAACACACTGTATTTAGAAAAAAAAATATTTACTGGATGGAAAGTTGGATGTGACGTTGTAAAATTCTGCAACATTGAATCGTTTCTTTCCACTGCATGGGGTTTTATACTTCTCACAGAACGGCCACAAGTTATGCACACCATTGTATGGCCAAATAAACGTACATCACTAGTTGCTTCTGAATTCAGCAGTTCATAACAAGGATGACAAATGTTGGCATCCCTTGGAACCTAGAACAAACTTAATTATCTTAGTACCCACATTAATTATTTATAATACCTACACATTTGATTATTATGACATCTAAAGCAACCTGTCTGTTGTAGTTGTGACGTGTTGAGGTCGTGATGAGACGAGATGAGCCTTTCTGATTCATTGCCATTGAGTTAATTATGTATTTTGAAAACACGGTGAACAACTTGAAGTCACATTTGTTCGATTTTTCTTATATTTATTAGTTCTAGAATGATTCTAGCTGTAGATGACTTATCTCAATTGTTAACCATCGTGCTAAGATGTGTGAGTGAGTAGAAAAGCAGGCAAAGAAGAGGCGATATGCTGCCGCAGTCATTGCGTGGTTACACCGCAGTTTATGCATCGCATGATGAATTGATTGCAAGTCAAGTCCGTGTCGAGTAGCAAGCGGTCAGTAGGTAGGCGAGCACACACAATAAGTCCAATAAGCAAGCGAGGGTCAATGAAAATACAAAATGAAAAAGCACAACGAACAAGCAAACGGCAAAGCGTTCTAACGATCTCTAACATCTGACGTTTGTTGTTTTCATAGAGATGGGATTGAACGTCAAGTGTAACAGGGGGCTTACCATGAGCTCTTATAAGCAGGGCAGAAGTTAAACTAAACTACTTTTTCGTACTATGAGGTCTTATTAGCAGGACCGCAACAGGCCTGCTAAGTTGACGTTTACTAAAACTGTTCACCTTCTTATTTGTATAGAATTTCATACCATGACCTGCTAATTGACAGCAACAAAACGAATATAGAACGATTGTAACGTCATTTTGAATAAGTTAATATTAAACAAGCTTGTTCAACATTGTTTTATACTTTTAACTGTGAATTGGAGTCTCAAGGTATGTCTGTTGTGAGAAATTAATGTTGATTCGATGAGGTTGTGAAGTACCTAGTTGGAGGGCCTTGAGATATCATGAGTGCAACACTTTTTTATTATTACTCTGATTTTGTAGATGTGTGACGAGTATGAAATTTTCGAATATTTAGAGAGAGAAAATCAAATTTATAAAAGGAACCGACGGCGTCGCAGTAGAGAAATAAACGACCCATTCGAATTGGATGAAAGGGAGTTTATTACTCAATATAGGTAAGAGCATATAATATACATAACCTTCAAGTACCTAATAGAAATCAATGACTAAGGGCCGTATTACAGAACCTTACTCAAGACTCAAGCATTACCTAAGACTAGTTCCAACCAATCAAATGGCTTTGAGTGAGGTTCTACAATAGGTGGTAGGTACAATGTCAACTAAATTCACACAAAAATACGTTTATTTAAAAAAATTAAAGGTTATCGAAAGATTTGGTCTACGGTTTGAGTGAGGATTTAGAACCTATCATGAAAATAAATCCTCAGAGGCCTAGTGATCTAAGTATAGAGACAAAGGTGAGTGTGTTTTAGTATTCTAAAACACACTCACCTTTGTAGCGTATAGCGTATTCGCTATACGCTAGACAATAATTAAATAGCAATAGTATAACTTGACAACTAACAATAACTATTCAAGTGTCGTAGGCGCTTAATACACCTTATTGTACCTTGTGGATTGCAAATAAACGAATATGAATACGCAGTAGTAGTTGACGTGATGACGTCGTGATGATCTTCTTTCTTTCTTTGTAAGTAAATAGATAAAGATGGTGAAATGTTTGCAGGTTTTAACAGCAATTTACGTTTATGCTCATGGGTCGTATCAAAAACCTACTGGGAGTGCACAACAAGTTGCCCAGCAAACCGTGTCTGCAGTATTGGCAGATGTTACAACAGCTCTAAATAATACAGCTATTCGGAATAAATACATTAAATTTCCCCAAACTGCAGCCGAACGGGATGTAAATAAGTTAAGGTATTTAAAGTTAGTCATTACGTCATAAATGATGATCCTTATTTTGGTACCCCATTCCAATAGCTATGTGCAATACGCCGTTGGATAGCTCTTTTTGAACTGAATAGAGATTACTATGGCGTCTAATTTCAAATCCTTGTCCGTTCAGTGTTATACTGTACCGAACATGTCAGTTTGAGCAGTACTAAAATAAAGTTTTTTCTTTTTAGGAGTTTATTTCATCATTCCCATTTAAGCCAGTGTACCACTTACCACCACCATTTCGTGGCATCATCCTTTTAATATAAAAATGGTGATAAGCTATTATTTATACAATGAAAATAGTAGGTGTTACCAATGTTTTATTTACAGATTTTATGAAAAGTTCGGTATCCCAGGTGTAATAGGTTGCATTGATGGGACTCATGTAGCTATAGTACGACCAAATGTACATGAAGAGAGGTATTTTTGTAGGAAACATTACCATTCTTTGAATGTTCAATTAGTAAGTGAATTTTAATTCTCATGGGTCCATAAATTACTTTATAAAAATCGTTTATACATCGTTTGTACAGGTTCCTGCATAACAAAAAAATATTTTTGAATGTTTTTCGAAATTAGGTATTTTAGTAAAGCGCCTGTCCGGGTTCGAACTCACGACCTACAACTCGTAAGTCCCTACTCTCACAACGGTAAAGGAAAACATAGTGAGGTAACGTGAAATATATGAAGTAGTAACATTCCGGGCAACGACTCACGCGCCGCTGGGTATTAACAATCTGTGCGTGCACGCAGCTGTCACAAAGCTATAGATTTGGCGTTTTGCCATACTGAACGAAATAATTACCAATAACATGTCGCATTAATTAAATGTTGTGATAGAATCAGATGTATTGGGTGATACTGTGCCTATGGTTTGTGACATCTACCAACCCGCACCGGGCCCGCGTGGTGGATTACGGCCCACTCCATCTCACAGAGAGGAGGACTGTGTCCCAGCAGTGGGAACGTTATATCATGTAATATAATTTACACCAAACTTTTATTTAATTATTACCAGATTTGTAACGCTGACATGGATATTATTAGTGTAGATGCTAGTCATCCAGGAGCCAATCATGATTCGTTCATATGGTCCAATCATCCTCTGAGACCTCACTTGGAGAACCTAAGCACCACAGAGGCTTCATGGCTTTTAGGTAAAATATAAATGTTTACTAATAAAAGCAGGTAAGAAAAAAGATATTATTTATTGCAAACCAACATAAAAACTAAGTTACAAGAAAAACAAGAGTGTAACTCAGTGCACAATGGGCGGTCTTATCGCTTACAGCGATAAATTTAAAGTTTTGCCAAAATATTATTTATTACAATATGAAATGAAATTAGTCAAAGATAAAAAAAATAATAAAAATAAGAACAATAAAGCAAGACATATCAAGAAAGAACTACATTCATTATGTATATGTATATTTTCCTTACAATTAAAAATAGTAATGCTGAATAATAATAATAGTAGTGCGTAATGTTTTATCTGTTGCAGGAGATTCTGGGTATCCACTCCGGAAAACAATGATGACACCTATTTTGAATGCTGAACCAGAATCTCCAGAAGCCTATTACACTAAAAAACATGTCCAGACCCGGAACATAATAGCGAGGACCATAGGTGTACTAAAGGCTAGATTTAGATGTTTGTTAGTCCATAGAGTGCTACATTACCAACCACATGTAGCTGGTTGCATTGCAAATGCATGTGTGATTCTACACAACATTTGTAATGCAGCAAATATAACTAAAATACCCGTCACGAGAAGCTATAAATTATGTAAACAAACATCTTTTACTAAGTAACCATTTTATACTGCGAGATAATAATAAATTGACCATATTCAATCGACATGAAATATAGACGGGTTATATGAAAGTAACAACCTATTTAATTTAGTCAGATCATATTTTAACGACGCAAAGCGCTATCGTTTGTGTTTCTTGGTACCGGAACGCATCCGTCGCAGGGATTGTAAACTATCGGGACGCCATTTTGAAATAAACGCGCGTTTCGAATGCGTACGAGTTTGTTTCATTGCTTTGCATATAACGCGGATCTGGTTGTTATTGTTAATTTTGTTATTGTTTCGTTATCACTTTTTAATTGTTGTTACTTTAATTGTTGCGTTAATTTTATTTGTTATTACGTATAATGGAGCCAGTAGCCAGTACATCTAAGGAAATAAATTCGCCACGAAAAAAACGTCAAAAGGTGCGTAATACAATTTATCTAAAATATATAATAAGTAAAAAGAAAGAGTTGTTTGTTCAAACGCGCTAATCTTTGGAAACTTAAGGTTAATATTAGAAGTAGGTTTTAAATTGTGAAGTAATTGGTTAGGTTAATTGGTATACCTGGAGATATAGCTTGAGCTTCGTGTGACAAGTGACTACAGGTGAGTTTTACAGGTGACGAGCTTTTTTTTTTTTTTTTTTTTTCAGGATGGGAAATCATCAAATGACTCCTCCCGCTCTGGGTGGAGCAGAAGGGAGTGTCAGACTCTTACTGACTAAAACCCACCCGTGTTCCTTCCTTAGCCCTTTATGTACCAGGGCAGCGGTAACCCTTTCGGACGATCCCGCTACCCCGGCAGGCTTCGGCCCTGTCGGGCCCCGTCATCTATGCTGACATCTCTTCGAGGCGCACGTGGAACACTTACGCGCCGTCCGGCACGGGCCTGGTCCTGATCGGGCGGAGAGCTACCCATTGCTCTCCGCCCGCAGGCCCGCGCCTACGGTGGCCGGGAGTCGTCACGCGGCTCCCGACGCCCGGAGCGTCTCCCTCGGCGGCTGAGGCGTGAGGATCTCTCCCTCGCCCATCCCGCCACCTCCTTCGCTAGCATGACTGCTTCGCAGAAGGAGGTGACCGCCTCCCACTCCCTCTCGCCCCGGACCATGGCTTGCACCAGGGCCGGGCGCGAGAGGTCGCCGCCGCTGCCGATCGCCTCTACGAGGACACGGCGGTGCTCTGCCCAAGCGGGGCAGACCTCCACCGTATGCTCCACCGTGTCCTCTGGGCGATCCTCGCAGTGGTGACACCCGGGCGTCTCCTCCCGCCTGATGATGTGCAGGAACCTCCCGAAACATCCGTGTCCGGAGAGGACCTGCGTCAGGCGGTAGGTGAGAGCGCCGTGACGCCTCTCTAGCCACTCCTCAAAGAGGGGTCTTATCGCCGCTATCGTGGCGTGCCCTGCGCTGGGTTGCGATAGTCGCGCCTTCCATTCCACCATGAGACCGCGCCGGAGGTCCGTCCGCTCCGCAGCGATTTGCCGCGGGTGCAGAGTTTCCCCCCGACGTAGTGCCTCCGCGCGCCAGTCATACAGGCGCGCGAGGACTATCGCCTCCAGATCCCATGGTGGCAGTCCGGCAAGGAGGCTTGCTGCCTCGCGCGAGATCGTGCGGTACCCCCGGATCAGCCTTACGGCTACCACCTTTTGGGGCGCGTTCAGGTAGTGTGCGGCTCGAAGCCGCAGTGAACGCGCCCATACCGGGGCCCCATATAGGGCCATGGACCGCACGACCCCCGCGTAAAGCCTCCGGCAGGAGGCGTTTGGCCCCCTCAGGTTGGGCAGGAGCCGCCTTAAGGCGGCCCCGGTCCGTTCCAGTTTTGGGGCCAAACGTCGGAAGTGCTCGACGAAGTTCCACCGGCTGTCGAGGACGAGACCCAGGTATCTCATCGTCTTCTCGACGCCGATGTGAACCCCTCCTACCATCAGTTGGGATCCCGAAGGTGGCCCGTACCGGGGCCCATGAAAAGACATGGCCTCGGACTTGTGCAATGCCACCTCGAGACCCAACTGCCGGATCCTTTCCACGACTATCGCAACCCCGCGTGTCATCGCGTCGGCCGCCGCCTGATGCGACCTCCCCTGCGCCAGGACCAGCGTGTCGTCAGCGTAGCAAACTACGCTGACGCCATCAGGGAGGTCGGCCCGCAGCACCCAGTCGTAACCGAGGTGACGAGCTTTACGGCTAATGAGAAAAATATGGTGATCAACGTATATAAGTACGTGAAAGAAAATTGGCCATCGTATGAATATCCCTACAAAACCGAAATAAATAAAAAAACAGCATCGATTTTGGGAATTGGCATAGCATCTGTGTATAATATATTAAAAGAATATAAATCAGAAGAGGGAATAAAATCACCTATCAAGTCTAAAGACAGGCCTAAATTTTATCAGAAAGTAGACGATTTTGATAAATCCGTAATTAGGAAAAAAATTCACAGTTTCTTTTTAAATGGCCAATTACCAACAATTCCCAAGATTCTTCAGGCAGTCAATGACGATGAAGATTTGCCAAATTTAGCGAAACAACTCTCAGGCGGCTAATAAAGCATTTAAACTTTAAATATACATATAAAACGACAGCGAAATAACGCACTTATTGATAGAGATGACATAACAATATGGCGGCGAAAATATTTGAAATCTATTAAAGACTATAGACAACAAAATCGCCAGATATTTTACATGGATGAGACATGGGTGAATGCAGGTTAGTGTGTGTTTTTTTTTATTGCAGTGAAACGGCAGACTACCATACGGTTCGCCTGATTGTAAGCAAATACCGTCGCCTTTACCGTGAAGTGATTGATGTGTATGATACTGCAAATCTATTTGCAAAATATAACCCACGCGCCGCCGACCTTGAGACATTAGTTCTTAAGGGCTATCACAAGTGTGTATTAATAATAATGTACTTCAACTCTTTTACTGCGCAAGACGCTAATTAACAAATGTTTAATTGTTTTTACAGGACATACCGTAAATAAAATTTGGGTAGACAAACAAGTTAAAAGTAAGAAGCAGGCTTTCCTAGAAGGACTTAGCATTGGTGCACGTAACCCAACGTCAAAAGGTAAACGATTAATAATTACCCATATCGGCAATGAGAACAGTTTTGTAGAGGGCGGTGAAAATATATTTGAATGCAAGAAGACGGGAGATTACCATGAATCAATGGATGCAACACATTTTGAACAATGGTTTGAAAACGTTCTCCCAAAACTTGGAGAAAATGCAGTAGTGGTAATGGACAATGCACCATACCAGTCAAGGCGTCTTGAAAGAATTCCTACTACTGCCTGGAAAAAAAATGATATACAAAATTGGCTTGTAAGTAAGAATATTTCTTACGACGACAATGAAATTAAGACTGAATTACTGCTAAAAGTAAAAAATGTTAAAGACAATTTTAAAACTTATGTAGTGGACGAGCTCGCAAAAAAATATAAGGTGGAAGTATTGAGACTCCCGCCATATCATTGTGAGCTTAATCCAATTGAGCTAATTTGGGCCAACGTAAAAGGATATGTTGCTCGCAAAAATACAAATTTTAAATTTGACGAGTTAAAACAATTATTACAAGAGGGACTGCAGCAGATTACTTCGGAAAATTGGAAGCGTTGTGTGGAGCATGTTATCAAGGAAGAAGATAATTTTTATTCCAAAATCGATGAGATGATTGATAAAACTGTAGACAGCTTCGTGATACATGTCACTGATTCTGACACAGAAATGGAAACATCTGAATCTGACGAATAATTATTCTTAAATAATATATATTAATTAATATTTGTTACTTAATAATTTATTAAATCTTAAACAAATTCATTTTTTTTGTTGGTCCAAATGTTGTGAACTCCTGAACACTTGTTTACAAAATTTATAGCTTCTCATGACGGTTACTTTTATACCAGAACTCACGGAAGATGAAGTAGAACAAGAAGCCTTCATGCAATGTATGAATTTGCATGAAGATCCAGCTGATCGACGCAACCGAGAATTGCAGATTGGCATTGCTACTAGGCAGGATCTCGTTGCGCGCCTCTGGCAACTGCGTTAGAGTCTGAAAGAGATATAAACTTCTGGTTGGTTTTCAGCAACAACAAAAATCTCCTTTCCTAGAGTATGTCAAAAATTATTAAAAGAGATTAGTGCTTTTGCTAAATCAAAATTTTTAGGCGATACAATTAAAAATTCTAATAATAAAAAAGAGAAAAGAAAAAGAAAAGAGCATTCCTTTCCTCTATACTGTGAGTATTTGTATATATATATTTGTTATATATTTTTGTATTGTGTATTTAATTAAATATATTTATTTATTAATTTTTTTTTTTTTTTGCGCTATATGTGTAGATATATTTAATATTTTTGTTTTAGACTTCACACATTCATATTTTTCTCTTCTTGCTCGCACACACTATTGTCTACATTTCTTTTTTTTACTTCTCCTTTCGCAGGTCTGCTGGAAGAAATTTCTTACGAAATAAGCAGTACCTTTGTACTCATGTTATAATTCTGTCATATCAATTTGTATTTTACTGTGTGTACATAAATAATAAAAAAAAATAAAAAAAAATAAAATCACTTAAAACCTAACCTAACCTAAACACATAACTTTGCATCCCGGTGACGCAATTTCAAGCTGTTTTCAGCAGATTAAATCTTTTCTAGGCTCCCTGAAACGTTCCCAGTGGGAAAAACTGACAATCACGCGAAACACACTTTTTCGTTATTGACTTGTAAAAATTGGAAAATTAATAACAACGAAACTGGTAAATTGGTTAAACAAGAAAAACAACTTGAGATTATAGTCGACAGCAAATTTGTTAATAACGCAGCTGACGTAGCTGAGGCATTTAATGAGTTTTTTGCCAACATACTAAAAAAACTAAACTAAAACTACGACTCGCTTCTTAAATTCGTCCCCGTCTAAAGCTAGTAGTGTACCTAAATATAGTCCTTTATTTAGTTTCGAACCTGTAACCCCGCTTGATTTAGTTAATATTTTTAGTGTAATAGGCTTCTGGAGATTCTGGTTCAGCATTCAAAAAAGTGCTGATTCTCAGCCTAATTTGAATAAATGACTTGATTTTCATTTTGAAAAGATAATTTTTGTATAGTAACTTTCGCAAGATACATTCATGTTTTAATTGTTCAAACGGTTCGACTCACATGCATTTTCGGGGATGCCCAACTAGTTTAGAATTCGACCGGAATTCTTAATCGTAGCAGACGCGACGGTGACGCGAGTTACATCGAAAGTAATAGTCGAGCGTCATAGAAAAATGCGCGTGAGTTGAATGAACTACCTGAACAACTAAAGAAACTTTGAATATTTTGTAAATTAATAATCTCTTAGTATCAACAACATAAATATGTTTTATTTTTTTTATTGCTTTCTTTTAATATGTGTTACTTTCTGCACCCTAATTGTGTAGCATTCATTTGGACAAACTACTAATTACATTAAATTAATTCAGTAAAAGATGAATTAATTTAATGTAATTAGTAATAATAACAATATTATTAAATTTTTTGTTAAATACATAATTATATTTTAAAAATAATATTTTACCGGTGCCATGTATGTTTCTTAATATAGAAACTATTTCACCGAGAAATTTAACACCACGTTCTATAGAACGGCTGTTGGCCAACTCTGCTTGAGTCCTTCTTTCTGAAGATGTGACCAGTCGCTGTCTTGCATCTGCAGCACTCAGCTGCTATCGTCGCCGCCTTCGGCGCCTCGTCGGGCCCTGTTCTGCTGTGCTCTGTCTAGACAAGGGTGGTGATAGCTCTGCTCCAGCAGGTAGTATAAGGCGCCTCCTTGGACTCTGCCCCGTTGTGCTCTGTCTAGTTGATGAAGATGAAGGTTGTGGGTTTGCAGGAACAGGCGACTGAGCTGAGTGTTGTGATGCCATAATTTCATATGGCTGACTTTGTTGGTATTCCTGAAATACACACATCAACACCGTCTAGGGATATTTTGTATAAAGTTATTAAACTCAAAAAATACTGGCCAGTTTTAAATTCATTTGAAGAAAGCTTATTTTGTAAACCTTTTTGAACGATTCTAAATTTGAATTTGAAAAAATAAATTAAAAACAAAAGACTTACGCGGCATAATGGTAGCGAAGTCCGAAGGTTTCATTTACCTACAGTAGTTTTTGCCTGTTTTTTTGTGTCAAATTTAAGTTTTATAACAAGTTATCGGTTAATTTCGAATTCATGTTATTGTGTGCATCATGCAGCGGCGCCATTTAACGAGAGAGGAATTGTTAAGGGCAGTAGGCATGCTCCAAACTGGGGCTACTCAACGGAGTATTGCCGAGGAGATTGGAACAAGACAAAACGTGGTATCAAGGTTATGGTCACGTTATCGTGCTACTGGTGATGTGGCGGAAAGACACCCAGGCGGGAAGCGCGTTACCACTCAACGACAATACCGATTTTTGCAAGTTGCCGCGAGAAGACAACCAAATGTTACGGCCATGCAGTTGGTTCAGAGGCTCCAGTCAGAGCACCAGTTGCTTGTGAGTGACCAAACTGTGAGGAGAAGGCTGCATGAAGCTAACCTTCATGCTCGCAGACCGCTTCGTACTCCAGCACTACGCCGAGGAAATCGTGGACGACGACTAGAGTGGGCTCGTGAAAATTTGCTCTGGGAAGATAACCAGTGGTCTGTAGTGCTGTTTACCGATGAGTCCCGGTTCGGTTTCCATCCCGATACACGTAGAGTGTTTGGCGAGTTCCTGGTCGTGAGAGCCGTCTGCAACATCCTCAGGAAGTCTATTCATACCACGGCGGGACAATTATGGTTTGGGCGGGAATTTGTGTTGGTGGAAGAACCGACCTCGTTTGGATCAGAAACACCATGACGGCTGAAAAATACCGTAACAAGATGCTAGTACCAATAATCTACCCCCATCGACTACAAATGGGCCAAGAATTCACGCTCATGCACGATAACGCCCGTCCGCACCCAGCGAGAGTGGTGACGAGCTGGTTGCAGGAGCACGACGTATCGGTCTTAGGCTGGCCCGCTCAATCGCCTGACCTAAACCCGATAGAACATGCGTGGGACATGCTCCAAAGAAGGGCTTTGAGGAATTTCCCTGCAAACATTGCGACAGAAGAGCAACTTTTTTTGCATCTTAGCCGGACTTGGGACAATATACCGCAGCAAGACTTGGATAACTTAATCCAAAGCATGAAAAACCGTTGCAGGACCGTTATTAACGTCATGGGCGGTTTTACTGATTACTGATTTTTCACATAACTGTTAAAAACAGATTAATTTTTCCTTATTTTTCACTTTTTCTTGAGAAACACATTCATTGTTAGTTTTACCATTATTTCACATTTTTTCTTTATTTGAATAAAAATTTGTTTACGCAAAAAAAATAGTTTTCTTTTATTCTGGAGTGTAGTCTGATAAATGGGCTTTATAAAAATATATGCATGTTGTATGTTATTTTTAATAAATTTTGAGTAAATTGAGTAAATCCAAAATATCCCTAGACAGTGTTGATGTGTGTATATTGTAAAAAATTTAAATGCAGTAAGTAATTTGAACAATAAATTCTTTTAAATAAAAGTTCGGTTACTGTATCATGCTTTTAACTCACACAGAATATAATCCTACTTCCTACTATCCTATCCTACTAATATTATAAACGCGGATGTTTGTTACTCATTCATGCAAACATATATCTATAAGTACTATTAATAAAACTGAAGAGTTTCTTTGTTTGTTTCAACGCTATTTCATTTGATAGCCCAATTCCCTAGGAAGGCTTAAGACTACTTAACATCATGATAGGGCCTTTATGAGCCGAGCAAAAACAAAAAAGTCAGAAATAATGCTAGTCAAAAACAAAGCAATAGTACGGGCAGGCGATGCGATTAGACTGCGTGTGTCGGGCGAACAAAACATTTCACGCGGGCAGAAGCTTGTATATACTAATAAGCTGAAGAGTTTGTTTGTTTGTTTGACCGCGCTAATCTCTGGAGCTACCGGTCGCATTCGAAAAACTCTTCTTGTATTTGATAATCCAAGCCTTGAGGAAGGCTATGGCTACTTAACATCACGCTATGGCCGCAGAAGAAAGATGATGATAACGATAGGAATCGAGCAAGTCGAAAAAATTCCTGCCATTTCCCCGTGCGCTGCCCTAACCGTTACAGTTACACGAAGGTAATGTATTGTGGGATTGAAATAAAAGTCTGCGACAACATATAATTATTTACCTTTTATGTGGAAACCATTATAGCCAAAATAGAGTTAGCTATAAATACATTTAATTTGGATAGGTAAAATGGTGGTACTATAGAGAACATTTTTCCCGCTAGTACCACCGGTGGTACAGTTCGGTGGTACTAGTGGGAACGAACGTTTTTTACAATACACATTTTAGAGTATTTAGATAATTATTATTAAAATTAATACCTTTATCGCTTTCGGTATTTAATGTAGCCAAACTTACTAAGTAAGGGTGCTTACATAAAGAAGCGGGTTGTCGGGCCCGACTCCCGGGGTCTCTGCAGGTTGATCTTCGGAAGGAAACGGTTACATGTTTTACCTGTTCCTATAATTTTAAGTGTGAGCGCAAAAGTTAATGGGGACTATTTTACCCGCACCGATCGGTACCGACTTGTCTTTACCAGGAACCCGTTTCTTTCTGCAAGCACCCTAATGGATGAATAGTTTCAAAGTTACCACGGATGTACGGCGGAGCACCATTAAAGCTTGCTCCTATTACTCCATGAACTCATGCATTATCGGCGGCGCGCAGAGCGGGGTTAGAGGGCGGTCCAGGGATAGTCTGAAAGTCTAGGAAGGCTACTTTTTATCAACACACCACGCGTGCGGAAGCTAATATAATGATAAATAACTTACCTCACTGGACAGAACTTCTAAAAAAATTGGTTCCTCAGCTGCAGTGGATTTGGAGGTGTCTATGTTACTTGGACTGGCAATGTTGTCTCCATAACCCTAAAAAAAAATTGAATACAAAACATGCAAGTAGGTCTACCTATAAGTACTTATGTTTTTCGATCAATGCACATTGCAGCTAAGTAGGTACACTTACTTCTAATACAAGTCGGTCCGGTGGTTCAACCCTGACACCAGGCAGCCCAGATCCCAGATCTTCCCCAAGTATGCTGAGGAACTTTCTGTCGATTTCAGACAGTTCTAAATTTGTGCCAGGTCCACCTCCTGCTCTTCTTCTGCTGTCATTAATGAGCCGGTTTTTTTTTTAATGTCGCCTTCTTGTCTACCCAGTACTAAAAATAAAATAATATTGATCACACATAGTAATTTAGCACCTAATTCCTAGAGTGCAATCTTATGCATAAACAACTAGGATTCAATGGCAAATATATGAAATCAAATTCAACTTGCTTCTCAGTAACCTTTTTCATCATGCATTGCTCAGAGATAGGAAAACAATACAATTTAATAAGTAGGACTACAATATGAGAACAATGCAGTGGTATGGTAAACATACCTTCGACCATTCGGATGCAGACTTAATAACTCCTTCGCCCGCGGAATTCAAAATGTTTGCAGCCCTTTCCCACATTTGCTTGCTTTGCTGCCGTGCTTGGATGGATTTATTATACCCAAGTGCAATTTCTCGGTGAGTATTTAAAAACTCCCATAGATGGAGCAGTTGGGTCATACTTTTTTTGAGGATGGGAAACACCCGTGTTCCTTCCTTAGCCCTTTATGTACCAGGGCAGCGGTAACCCTTTCGGACGATGCAGTTGGGTCATACTAACACGACGATAAGTTCGTGTTTCACTAAAAATAAAATGTTTTTAAAATAATAAAAAATAATAATAATTGTAATTACTGTGATCATTAATTACAATTATTCTTTTAAATGTCGTTTAAAAGAATAATTATACCATGTATACCATGATGATATTTTCAAGTAAGTAAACAAACTTACAACATTGTGAAGAGGTAGATAATCAATAACAAATACAAATATTGGCGCGCAAAAATATTTTTTTTTAAGTGTGCGTGACTTATCCACGCACGTTCAAAATCACGTTGAATCCTTCAAAGTTACAAAGTTGTTTTGAACGGGAAATTGAGCTTTGTAGTGCTTACAAATAATGTATCAAGGTAACTTGTTATACATAATCATAGTTAAAATATGTATATACCCAAGAAATTCATAATTCTATTATTTTCAAAAAAACCGGTAAAGTGAAAATAGAATTAGATTTAAGTTTTTGAACGATACCTAGTAAAAAGACAATGGCATTACAGCAGGCCACAGACAAGCATTACCATTCAACTTCGGTGAACTTCGTTCAATAGTTGTTCACTTTTATGACTCTCATAATACGATTATTAGCAGGACTAAATTAGGCCTGCTTCTGAACTGAATGAACATTGAACGTTTTCTTAAAAGGTCATAGTAAGCCAGCAGAATCAATAAAATAATCGATAAGGTTCAGTTAATATTTTTCGACACAAAATAAGTAGTAACATTAAACGTAGAAGCACATTCTGAAGCTTTCAGTTATTTTTATTTTATTTTTATACGAAAAGAGTGGAATTGAATAGAGTCGATTGTCACTTTAAAAACAAACCCATTTCCCTGTGAAAACACAATATACACCATCGATTCCCGACAGAAACTCTTGTGGAGAAATCATACACCTCAAGTACAGTTTTAATAATGTTTATTCACTTTATTCCAACACGGATTATCACAATCACACACACAGTAGGATATAATAAAAGTAGCACGGAACCGTAAGATATGCTTAAGGTTCAACGTCTGGAAATAGACTGACTCTGACCAAGCAAAATAGTGGCCAACTGAATGTTCCCCACTTTAAATGGAAGTGAACACTCAGCCGGCCATACCACCAATCAGAGCAAAGTAAATAATACATACAATCACTTGACTGACTAAAATACATTAGTGCTTATGTTTAATTAACTACGATTATAAATAAACCTTTTTACTTTAAACAATATTGATTCATTAATTATACAAAACAAATATACTTTAGATACCGTTATTCTACAAATGACTATTTAAAACTGTTGTATAAAGTTCGTGCAACCGCTAGCGCCATCTGTCGCTTCCGGTAAAAGTCTTATTTTTAATAACTATTATATAAAATCATTACATTCGGCCATCCGACATCGTGCGATCTCCTGACGCACGACTTTACAATATTCTAAATAACAATTATATTAAATGAGCTTTACATACAGAATCATTACATTCGGCTATTCGTTGACCTCAGATTCGATCTCGGGGCATGTTTTATCGTCATCGTTATTACTTTCAGCACCAGAAGATGAGCTGTTATTATCATCTAATGAACTTTTATGGTCAGGGGAATGAATATTTATCCAAGGTCTTACGCGGTCAGCGGAAACTACGCTTTTAAATGTATTTTTCCGTTTACTAAAACCCGGAATTTCAGCAATTTTATATCGGTCATTACCCAAAACTTGTGTGATTTTGTACGGACCTGTGAATTTTGAAAGGAGTTTAGTGCTATTACCTTTATTATTGAAATTAGTTCTAGTAATCTTAATCAAATCACCTTCTTTGTAGGTACTAGCAGGGATCCTATCGGCATCATAATTAACTTTTTGTTTTTCTTGACTAACTTGGATATTGGTGCCGACTTCGTCTCTTAAGCTTTGTAACGTGTCTGGTATGGCGTCAGCTTCAACATCCAATTTATTATTTAAACTGTCTTTGAACCTGGTTCCGAATAGAGCCTCTGTGGCAGTCCGTTTAGTGGAGGAATTAATAGAATTATTTACACCCCACTGAATTTTGCCAAGATACATGTCCCAGTTACGTTCGTCATCGCCGTCATTATGTTTTGCCAAGGCATTCAAAATAGTTTGGTTATACCTTTCAGCTTGGCCGTTGGCCCTGGGACATGCTACAGCGTTCAGAACATGTTTAATACCATGACTTACGCAAAAGCTCTTAAAAGAACTTGAAGTAAAAGAAGTACCGCGATCAGATATGATTCGAGATGGTAAACCAAAGTCATAAAATATGTTTTCAAGAACTTTTATCGCGGTCCTAGTTTTCGTGTCTTTTACCGCTTTTACAAATAGGTATTTTGTAAAGCCATCAACTATAGTAAGGATGTAGGCATTGCCGTTCCTACTCTTTACAAATGGGCCAAGATGGTCAATGTGAATTGTATGGAACGGGATGCTCACTTTCTCTATAGGATACAATTGTCCAGTTTTTTGTCTAGAAACATCATCTTTATTGTAAGCGCACTGAATACAAGACTTTACATATTTCTTTATAAATCGCCTCAACTTTGGAAACCAAAAGACAGATTGAATTCGGTCAGTTGTTTTAGAAATGCCTAAATGCCCTACGTCATCATGATTATAACGACATATTTGCCAACGAGCATTACGAGGGACAACCAGGCGTGTATCATCGCCAACTCTTCTATATAATTTATGATTTTTGATAAGATAGTTTTTCTTTATGTCTTTAGATTCTTCGTCGGATTTAGGTTTGAGAATTTTAAAAATGCGTGAGATATCTGGATCCGACATTTGTAAAGTTAATAACCAATTATCAGTCTCGATATGATACACGGTAACGGAGGACTCATCGTTAATGTCAGAAGGCAATATGGTATTACGGCTTAATGCATCGACATGTTCCATGCGCGTCCCGGGTCTGTACTCAATAGTAAAAGTGAACTCACTAATTTGGAGCCACCACCTAGCTATACGTGGTATAAGGTCTCTTTTAGTTAGTGTAGTTCGGAGCGCATTACAGTCGGTTACAACTTCAAATTCTAATCCTAGCAGATAAACGCGAAATTTTTCAGTGAGCAAACAATGGCTAACGTTTCAAGTTCGTAGGAATGCAAGTGACGCTCTTCGGGCGTGGTCTGTCTACTAAAGTAAGCAACAGGCTTGAGTACCCGCGGGTTAGATTGCCATTGTAATAATATTCCTCCTACACCTAAGGCACTTGCATCTGTGTGCAACTCCGTTGCAAGTTTAGGGTTGTATAAGGCTAGTATCGGTCTGTTTATCAAATTGTCTTTTAATATAGAGAATGCTTGGAATTGGGCTTCTGCCCAAGTGAAAGTATTTCCTTTTTTTAATAAATTGGTGAGGGGTCTTGCAATTTCCCCGAAACCCTTTACAAATTTTCTAAAATAACCTGCTAACCCTAAGAATTGACGAACCTCGTGTACATTGCGAGGAACAGGGAATTCTTTTACAACTTGAACCTTATTTTCATTCGGTCGTACTCCATCTGCCGATATTTCATACCCCAGATAGTTAATCGTTGTGTCAAAGAAACGGCATTTCGCTAATTTAAGAGTGAGACCATTTTCTCGCATTAGCTTCAGAATTTCCCCAAGCCTATGAAAACCTTCCTCTAAATCGGTTGACGGTACAAGAATATCGTCTTAATATGCCGGGGCAGATTCGTAGCGCTTTGCCCCGAGCATTTGATTTATGACTCTCTGAAACACGGCTGGAGCGTTAGCTAATCCGAATGGCATTCTTTTAAATTCATAATGCCCATCGGGCGTTACGAATGCGGTAAGGGGACGGCTTTTTTCGGCCATCGGAACCTGATAATAACCTGAAGCAAGGTCTAATGACGTGAAAAATCGATTGCCGCTGAGATTAGTTATTTGATCGTCAATTAACGGCAAGGGAAAACAATCTTTCCTAGTTTTGTTGTTTAATGATCGGTAATCTACACAAAGACGCTGTTCTCCCGTTTTCTTCTTTACAATCACTATAGGGCTAGCATAATTAGAATCAGATTCCTGTATTATATCATTTTGCAACAGGTCATCAATAATTTCCCTTACCTGTCCTCTTTCGAAGTGCGATAAGCGATAAGGTCTATAGACGACAGGTTTATCATCAAGCAAATCTATATTCATTTGAATAGAGTCATTACAACCTATCTCGCTCAAATTAAATGCAAAACAATCACGATACGACTGCAATAGTTCGTAAAGCTTATCCATTGTTTTGTCGTCAACTTGTGGACCGACTTTGATTTCAGACTTAACGAGAGGAACTAAGCTAGTAATGTCCTTTGCAATTTTGTTAATAGACAGAATTTCTTTTTCTTCAAAAGGTATTGCTCTGGCAATTAGAGTGTCTTTGGGCAAAGTTAGAGTATGGTCAGAAAGATTGGACAGAACAAGGTAAGATTTACCTGCATTTATACGATAAGTACCCTGATGCAAATTATATTCTTTACCAGGTTTATTACTATTATAACCTTCTATATAAACATCTCCAGAACAACAGAAATCTAAAGCAGAAACTTCAATTAATTCGGATTTGTTCCTGGCTAACTGAATGTGGTTCGGCAAAGTAAGTTTTAGAGAATTTAAATCACTGGCCTTGCCACGGAGCCCAGGAGTTTTGTAAAAGAATAACGTACTATCGTCTTTATATACAGCTACGGATGGTAATTCAGTGAAATTTTGGCCAACGAGTAAAGCCGTCTGCATAAACTCATCATTAACGACCAGTACGTCTATACTCGATTCAATTTCATCAATTTTAAGGTTGACAAAAGTACTATACAGGGGCGTAACTGCGGAGTTACCAAAACCCTTGATTATCGGTAGTTTTGATAGGGTTTTGGAGGGGTTAAGACTATTTGCGTCAGATTCACGCATGAGACTGCACTCGCTGCCAAAATCTATGTACCCACTAAAAACTTGGTGGTTTACTTCGACTTGTTTAAAGAACTTTTTATTGCGATTACTGTATGTAGAAATTGTTAGAGTTTTACGTTCTATGTTATCGTTTGACTTAGGTTCTGTTTGTTGAATTAGCGGTGTAAGTTTGCAATTTTCATTATTATGCCCTACTCTGTTACACTTTAGACACTTCACAAGAGGTTTGGGACATTTAAAGTAAGGGTGTCCTTTACTACGACAGTTAAAACAAGTTATTGAGCTGTCATTTGAAGTCGATGTTGAGGCAAGGTCATGACGCTTTTTATTTGTAGAAACAGTTTCTGATAAAACACGCTGGGAACTGCGAAAATGTAACAAGTCTTCCGGTTCACTACAATTTAATGCTTGAGCTCCATTTCTAATGGATTTATCATAAATACCGTGAGTTATACAATCTACGGCTCTTTTACCACTAATATGACATCTGTGTATAAGCATTAATTTGTCATAAAAATATTCAGCTAAGTTTTCATTACTTCGAGTCGTACGAGCTAACATTTCTTCCAGAAGCCGACCATAATTTTGCTCACTTGGAAAAGCTTTTGTAAGTTTGGCTTGCCACTCAGTCCAACTAAATACTACACTCGGTAGGGTTTCAAACCATTTTTTGGCAAGCCCAGCAAGTTTTTGTAGAGCAAAATGTATGGTCTGCTTCTCATCCCATTCGTATATTACAGCACATTCATTTACCTTCCTAACCCAACTTCCAATACTCTGAGTTTTGCTAGAAGGATCGAACTCCGGTATAACATTATTTAAATGATTATTGTTTAAGTTACGAGACGTTTTAAGAGTTCCTTCTTGAAAAACATTCAAAAGATTCAGTACCTCTTTTTTTGACCAACTTGAGCTCGTCTTCTGTTTCTTGCGTCGCGGTGGTGTACTTGAAGTATCAGTTGTCGTGCTTGAAGACGAAGAGGTCGAAGTAGACCTCCTGCGCTTCTTTTTAGATCGCTTCTTTGCACGTTTCGTCTTTGTGTCTGCCTTGTTCGACACAGGGGCTACACGTTTGCCTTTAGATCTCCTGCTCAGCCGAACTGGCGGCTCTACTTCCCGAGTTTTGGCACCATCAGATTCCATGGCGTGCTTGAAATTAAAAATAATAAAATTGATTGCTTCGTTCGTAGCGGGCACACTTGGCCCAAGTATTTATTGGCTCACTTGGCCACACAAAAACTTCTTAAAGCACACTTGGCTTTATCTCTAGCACACTTGGCTTGACTTTAGCACACTTGGCTTTAACTTTAGCACACTTGGCTTTGACTTTAGCACACTTTATTTTAGGCACACATAACCTAACTTTTCTGAAATCACTTTGACTTTAGCACACTTGGCTTTATTTTAGGCACACATAACCTAACTTTTCTGAAACCACTTTGACTTTTAGCACACTTGGCTTTATTTTATGCACACATAACCTAACTTTGATGAAAACACTTTGACTTTAGCACACTTAGCTTTATTTTACACACACATAATCTAACTTTTCTAAAATCACTATATATGTAGGCAGATCCCACTTCTGAGATGTGGAGAAATCATACACCTCAAGTACAGTTTTAATAATGTTTATTCACTTTATTCCAACACGGATTATCACAATCACACACACAGTAGGATATAATAAAAGTAGCACGGAACCGTAAGATATGCTTACGGTTCAACGTCTGGAAATAGACTGACTCTGACCAAGCAAAATAGTGGCCAACTGAATGTTCCCCACTTTAAATGGAAGTGAACACTCAGCCGGCCATACGACCAATCAGAGCAAAGTAAATAATACATACAATCACTTGACTGACTAAAATACATTAGTGCTTATGTTTAATTAACTACGATTATAAATAAACCTTTTTACTTTAAACAATATTGATTCATTAGTTATACAAAACAAATATACTTTAGATACCGTTATTCTACAAATGACTATTTAAAACTGTTGTATAAAGTTCGTGCAACCGCTAGCGCCATCTGTCGCTTCCGGTAAAAGTCTTATTTTTAATAACTATTATATAAAATCTCACTCTGATTGTCACTTCTTAGTTTCAGAAAATAAATCGTTTTGATACCTTTTATCAAAAATCGACATAAGTATAGTTTTGATTTGACATTCTAGAAAAGCGACATGATCGTCCCTAGTTTGCAGTACTGTATTATTATTCCCCTTGAACTTGTCATGTGAATCAAAAAAAGCAACAAAGATACTTTTTTATGTTTAACAGTTCACGAAAGTTCTAGGAAATTATTGAATACTTAATAATTCATGAATGAATATTTCAATAAACTTAAAACATCTATTGTTATTCCTCTCCACAAAAAAGATGACAAAAAAGATATGAGAAACTATAGACCTATAGCTTTGATCCCTATCTTCTCTAAGCTATTTGAAAAAGTCATATATAGTCGTCTATACAGCTTCTTTGAAAAATATGATATCTTGGTTAGCGAACAAAAAGGTTTTCGTAAGGGTAAATCCATAAACGCTGCAATATATGAACTTATAACCAGGGTACTGACTAGTATGGACAGTACAAACCCAATTTGTGCTATATTCATGGATATGAGTAAAGCTTTTGATTGTGTTGACCATAGAATACTGCTTCAAAAATTAAATTTGTGCGGCATAAGAGGTAAAGCACTCGAGCTCATAAAATCATATCTGCACGAGCGAAAACAATTTACAGAAATTACCAGAATATGCCACAAAACGTGGTATGAAATAATATTTAGATCCTACACGAGAACTGTAAAACTAGGAGTTCCACAAGGTAGTGTCTTAGGCCCCTTACTCTTCCTAGTGTATATTAATGACCTCCCCAGACATATCAACGAACCAATGGTTCTGTTCGCAGATGACAGCACGGTAATAATAAAATGTGACGAACAAAATGACTACGAAAATAAAATCAATGAAACATTAAATACAATAATTGAATGGCTAATAAACAATAATCTAAAAATAAATATGGGCAAAACAAATATAATGCATTTCTACCAAAGAACTCAACAAAAAAATATTAATGTTAATTACAATGGACAGACAGTAGAACCGGTAACAAGCACAAGATTTCTGGGAATTTATATTGGTCACAGACTGTCATGGACAACTCATTTAGACAATCTGTGTAAAAGAATTAACAAATCCTCATTCGCGCTATATAAACTAACTAAATTAGTAAATAAAGAAGCCGTGTTAACGGCCTATCACGGACTAGTTGCACCATTACTACGGTATGGTTTAATATTCTGGGGAAATTCGGTAGACAAAGACGTTGTATTTAAAGCTCAGAAGAAATGCATCAGAGCAATGTGCCAAATAGATAGTACGACAAGCTGTCAACCTCACTTTAAAAATCTTAAAATTCTCACATTACCCTCCCTGTATATTTATGAAGCTAATATTTTTGTAAAATCAAATCCAGAGTACTATAAGACTGCATTTAAAAGCTATTATCGAAAATTAAGAGATAAAAAAAGGTTAGAGGTAGAAATACCCTATGGTAAAACGGCACTCTTAAATAAAAGTATTTTATGCATGACATCGTTAATTTATAATAAATTGCCTGATGACATAAAACAATTACCTATTTTCCAATTTAAAAAGAAACTACAAACATTCCTAATAAATAAATGTTATTATGATGTTAAAGATTACTTGGGTGACAAAAATATTGTATTTTAATGATAATATGTATATTGGACATAATTTATTGTAAATTTGACATAATATTTGACATAAATAATTTTGATAAAATATAATTTCTGGACTGTATTACATTTGCACACCTTATTGGTTATTAACAGTGTACCGTTCGACCTTTTGTAACATCTTCTCAACCTGTTTTTATGCAAATAAATGATTTGTATTTGTATTTGTAAATATTACGAGTTAATGTGAGGTTACTATTCGTGCTTGGGGCAGTCATTTAGCCATGTCCTTTGTATTTTTCCATATCCTGCAATAGTCCTACATTAACCGGGGGTTATCCTTGGGTGTACTTGCATAGTGCATACAGGGATAATCGTCGGGTGGTGCCACATTTCAATGAAAGAACAATGGGCGTTTTTCTATGAACCCCGTCCCTACCCTTGTAGTATCTTAAGTTTTGGATGGAAACATGTAGAATACAGGAAATTAATAAACATAGTTTATTAATTATTTATTACTAATGTTTAAACTATGTTTGGAGATAAATAAATAAACAAATGTGAACTAAATATATTATATTGTATTTCGGCTTTGTATGTAAAAATTAAGGAAAATCTTGGTAAGTGAAAATAAAGAATAAATTGTTGTACTGTTACTCCGCTTAAATGACTTTATTTTATGCATATACTGTATTTTTATACTGTACATACAAATCATTTCCTTATCTGGCTGAAAAGACCTACATATAAGTAAAACTACTGAAGGACATTTTTTTAAAGAAAATATTTAATTGGTACTTACTTAAAATCCATCCTTAGGGAAAACAATGTAAAAACTCCATCCTTGCAAATACTATTATACTTGTTGTCACTTCTGTACATACAAGATACCTTTTAACCATCAAATTCAGTTATTTTTATTTATATTTTTGTATATTTTTAATGCAGGGTACCATAGTGACGTACCAGGGTGCCAAATAAGAACCCATAAGCGTGTGAAACATGTTGCTGTCACTCAATCTGAGTATGCGCTATATAAAAAAACTTATGCTTGCAAGAGTGAAAATAAGTAAATGTCGCAAGATTAAGGATCAAGCAAAGAAGATCAAGGCACTGAAAAATATAGCAACCAATCCACAATTTTTGAAAACACTCGATGTATTGCCTAGTACATCAAAAATTTTAACATTACTGCAGCTCAGGGAGCATAATTACCGCAGGAGACGCCCTGGACGGGAGTCAACAGCCGACTCCCGGCCACCGTAGGCGCGGTCTTGCGGGCGGCGAGCTATGGGCAGCTCGCCGCCCAGTAAGGACCAGGCCCGGGTCGACGGCGTGTTGTGTTCCACGCGCGCCTCAAAGAGATGTCAGCACGAACTGACGGGGTCCGCTAGGGCCGATGCCGCCGGGGCTGCGGGTTGTTCGAAAGAGATACCGTGGCCCCTGGCACAGGCAACTGAAGGAACACGGGTGGGTTTTAGTCAGTAAAAGTCTGACACGGCCTTCCGTTCAGCCCAGAGCGGGAGCGGGAAATCATCAAATAACCTCTTCATTTGATGATTTCCCACCCAAAAAAAAAAAAAAGGGAGCTGAATAAGGGAATCAAAGGTCGTCGCTTCACTCTTAAAGAAAAACTTGTTGCTTTGCCCATCTTAAAGCAAAGCCCAAAAGGATCAAGGCATAAATAATGCAAATTGCATCAAATATCTGTTACAAGAGGCACGGGGGATCTTATTGAGAAAGGGTGAAGAAGCAAGAGACAATATAGCCACGTTTATGGTGTTTTTTATTTTTATTGCTTTATGTTAATTACTTTGATGGTGGCTTATTGGTGAATGTGGTGATGGTGTTAAGCTAAACTGCTAAAGCATAAATGGTCCGGGTTCGATTCCCGGTCGAGACAAAATCGATTTTTACACATGGCTACAGGTCTGTACATACTTTTAGTCTTGGTAGGTATACTGTATGCTCTTGTCTTTGAAATCTGGTTGTTGGTTTCTGGTCTTTTTATGGAACGTTTATGGTTTTGATTTTCGCTTAGCATGGAGGGTTAATTAAGCTTGTTTATCTTAGGGCGGAGTACAGCAATTCTTCGCAAGAGGCAAAATGCTTTGTGCGCTTATCCCAAAATCGGGCAGAAAATCGTCGAATGACGGTTCGTCGACGGAGTCTGAAAATGAAATCCGGCAGTTTCCGATTCGACATAGGGCAGACGAAGAATCATCACCGGTGCCTTCACTGCCATCGTCAATGGAAAATCTCAACCTGCTATCCGACGATGAAATAGTTGATGTCCAAGAAGCGGTCACTGCGACATCATTGCTGGCAT
Source organism: Apamea epomidion (assembly GCA_947507525.1). Classification (NCBI taxonomy): domain Eukaryota; kingdom Metazoa; phylum Arthropoda; class Insecta; order Lepidoptera; family Noctuidae; genus Apamea; species Apamea epomidion. Next base: position 2,036,415 of record OX382239.1, read on the forward strand.
CTCCACTCACTCCACTAGCTGCGCAAAATTTGACACAATCTGTAGCGACTCCACAGCAGGCTCCGACTCCTACAGCTCCACAGTCTCCAGCTACTCCTTTAACATCAACACGCGCCAGAGCAATTAGACCAAGATTGGTTATAGCACGTCGTCCTCAGCTAGCGAGAATAAAAGTGCAACCTCTCAATTTTCGATGGACTGGACAACGATTCCGTCATTGAGCAGAAATAGACAATAATGATTTTCAAGAAGAGGCATGTCTCAAGGATTCATTCCAATATTTTTCCAGATTTTTTACTGACGACATTTTAAACTACATTAAGGAACAAACCAACTTATATTCTACTCAACAAACTAATAGATCGTTGAATTTTACAGTCGAAGACATAAAAGACTTTGTTGCAATAAATCTGCTAATGGGAATAATTGATATGCATTCGTAAACAGACTATTGGTCCCGAGAATTTAGATACAGTCAAATAGCAGATATCATGCCCCTCAAAAAATTTCAACAATTACGTCGTGACATCCATTTCAATAACAATTTGCTTGATGATGGGGATCGCTACTACAAGATCAGACCTTTGGCAGTTATGCTACGTTCCACCTTTTAGAAAAAATACCTCATGAAAAAAAATTCAGCGTAGATGAAATGATGGTGCCTTATAAAGGGAAAAAAGCTGGTAATAGAAAGCAATATGTCAAAAATAAGCCTAAAAAGTACTAAATGTCCCCAATGACAACCTAATTATATTGACACAAAATATACGAAGCATAAACCGAAATCTGCTCGGCTTGGAGGTTTTACTACAAAGAGTTAAACTTACATGCGACATACTAATTTTAACAGAGTGCTGGCAAAAAAATGAAACGGTAATCCCTCACCTATCGGGCTACTCTCATGTAGCAACAAATACAAACGCCATACAAAATGACGGAGTAGTTATCTACTACAAAGAAAACATTAACCTAACTATAATAGAACCGGAATTTCATGAAAGTAACTGCCTACTAGCCACCGTTGGAAAACAAGTTGCCATAATGGCTCTTTACAGATCGCCTTCTTACACTAAACTGGAGCCGTTTCTCTTGTCGTTGGATATCATGTTGCAATCGGTGTCTTCTTTCGAGCACCTCGTTGTTATAGGCGACATGAACCTAGCAATAAACTCTTATAAAATTAAATCGGAAGGGGAACGCTATCTAACCTTAGCTGCTTCGCACGGTCTACTGCCAGCACACACTCTAGTGACACGTAGCGCACGTCAAACATGCATAGACCATGTCCTTATAAAAACTAAAGCCTCCTCCAACACCATAGTCCCTAATGCAACATTAACAGATCACCATCCCGTTTTATTTTGTTTAAATCTAAAAAAACCACGGCAACATGCAGCTACAACATAGGCCATCATTAACGATAAAACATTAGCACAAGACCTTTCACATATTAATTTTGATCCCATTTATCAAACAGAAAACCCTAACACTAGTCTAAATTACCTAATACAATGCTTACAAAAAGTAATAGAAAAGAATACAAAAATCGTAACACTCTCTAGACGCCAAAAAATCATTAAGCCCTGGATAACTCTAGGACTACTACGCTGCGTGCGAAACAGAGACGAACTACACCAAAAGGCAAGCACTGGGGGCTTAGACAAAGTAACAATTTAAAAACGATAACGAAGTTAGAAAAGACTAAAATGTATGGGATTGACATAAGCCGCGTTAAGTCACGTGGTCAATCGACATCGTTATCGCAATTTGGTAGACAATGTTATATTTCATAACGAAACCATAAAGTAACGAATCGTTATCGTGTTTATCCCATACAAATGCGTAGACAAGCTGCGCTTTCAGCGTTCGCCTTCGCCTCGATCGTGATCGCCAAAGGAGATAACGAAACGAATGCTAAAACGTTGTAGTTATTGAAACAATATGGCCGGATTTCATTCGGCAGCAGATTTTTGACATTGATCGATGACATACTCCTAGTATTTATTCTGTGTTAGAGGCATTACTGCAGATCAAATAAATTACAAAATGCATTCTCTACGTTTATTGTGGGCTGCACACAATGAGAACGCCTGGGAGAGGCGCCAAAAGCGATTAACACAGCGACGGCAATTGGAAACAATTGAAGAAATGCCTGAATTGTTGTTCATTCAACATTTCAGGCTTAATAAAAGAGCATTTAGGAAGTTATGCAAAGACCTAAAAGCTCATGCACGATTAAAAGGTTCCCCTGAAATTCCCCTGGAAATAAAGGTAAGAAATTTTACATTATTAAAACAATTTAGTTAGGTACTTATTTAGAGGTATTGCAGGCACAGGTACTTAATGTTGTTTTTTTGTTGTTCCTCAGAACTTGAGTTAAAACATCTTCGTCTGCTTAGTTTAGGTACTATACAACAAAAATATTGTGGTACCACACAATACTATATTATCTGATGTATAAATAAAAATAAAACCACATCAACCTAAATAGATTAACCTACCTATACAGTACCTACCTATTATTATATTTTTCAGGTGCTGTGTGCTCTTAGCTTTTTAGCTACAGGGTCATACCAGAAAATTGTGGGTGTGGGCCAGCATTTGACGCAGCGGACAACAAGTCGCTGCATCAGGGAGGTTGTGAACGCCCTTAATCACAATTGGATGGTCAGCAGGTGGATAGTGTTTCCACAAACGCCACACGAGAGATCCTTAATCAAAGAGAAGTATGTAAATATATTTTTAAATACCTAATTAAAAAATTTCTTAGGTTCCTAGTTCCTACATAGGTACCTAAATAATTACTTACTCTTTGATATTTGTTGTAAAATTGTTAAATAATTTACAGATTTCAAAGGACACATAACTTGCCTGGTGTGATAGGGTGCATTGACTGTACCCATATTGCTATCACAAGACCGGTTGAGGAAGAACACACATTTTTTAATAGAAAAGGATATCATTCCTTAAATGTTCAAATGGTAAGCTGCTGGATAAATTCTAATCATAATACATATAAAACTATGTGGTTAACAAACTTCTCTGACACTATGTGTATATGTATTTATAATATGAACTCAATGGAGAATGTAAGAGCAAGCCTATGTGCCAAGCGGCACAGCAAAATAAAGGGACTTATTGTGTACATATTGAAATCTATAAAATATATTTTAAATGTTTTGTAAGTAGGTACCTTAACTCGAAATTAAATCCCTTCCCCACATTGCAATTTGGTTCTTTGTGGAAACTAGGTATCTATAGTTTTATTTTATTTTCTTTTCAGATATGTGATTATGACTTGCGCATTATAAATGTGAACTCTAAATTTGGTGGAGCAACACATGACTCGCACATATGGTCTGCGAGTCACGTGAGCACATACATGGAAGGACTTCATGAAAGTGGTGAACATGTTTGGGTATTAGGTAAGTTGTTCCGTATAGGTATTGTAAATATTGAGACATCTGAAATAGGCCTATACGCCAAGCAGTAATTGCACTATATTTAAGTGAACATGACTACAAATAAACAACGATTATTCAATTCTTTATTAGAACTGGAGTAGACTATTAACAAAAATATATTTCCTTTTTTTAGGAGATTCTGGCTATCCACTGCGGCCGTGGTTGATGACGCCTATATTAAATGCTGAACTAGGATCCCAGGCAGAGGTGTACACACGACGTCATGTCCAAGCCAGGTCTCGCATTGAGCGCTGTTTCGGACTACTTAAGGCTCGTTGGAGGTGTATGCTTCGACACAGAGTTCTTCACTATCACCCTTACGTGGCTAGCAAAATCACTAATGCATGTTGTGTGCTGCACAACATTGCATTAGATGCTAGAATACCACCTCCAAGTGATATGCCAGGCGGGGGTCTAGAAGATAGTGAAGATCATGCTGTACAATATAGCACCTCCAGCAATGATAACCAAAATGAGTTAATCCGAGGCAGGGCTATGCGCAATCGCTTAGTTAGTAGGATGTAATGATAGGATAGGATGTAAATGTAGTGATAGGTGAATAAATAAAATTAAGTACTATTAAATATTTTAATATTTTTATTAAGTCACTTGATAAACTCTTTAAAATTTTAACCTTATATAATTAGTATCTCTACTAAAAAATAATTATATTAATCAGCCTTTATACGTCAACTGCTGGGCACAAGACAAGCCTCACCTCAATAGGCCATAATCCAACATGCAAGCTAGATCTAATCGTCTTTTTTGACGAATCGTCGTTGACGGACCCTGTGTGAATGAGCCCTTACAGTCTTAAAATTGGGCAGTAAAAGAGGCCATATTAGATAATTTAACGAAGTCACTTCTTTCGCCCAAAAGGTTCACATTATGTAAAAACAAACTTAACATCTTAAACAGCCTTAGGAATTCTGCATCTCAGACTTTTGCTAGTATCCCACTCGCAAAAGTCTGAGATGCAGAATGCCTAAGGCTTCAGACATACATACTAAAAAACCTTTGATTACTATAGCAATAGGGACAAGACAATTGCTGAACTACTCAGTGTTCAGCGGTTCTGTGTTGTCCCTACCGCGATAATAGTCAAGCCAAGCTTGAGCGACGTTTATTAATGAGCTAAAAACCTGGTTCCGTTCGTGCTCAACCTCCAACGCTCGCAAGTCTCGCTCGTGTTGTAGCCTAGTCCGGGCTTCCTCCAGCTCCAGGCGTCGTAATTCCACGGCCGTAAACTCGCTTGCCGCTCTCTCGAAGGGGGTCGGTGCCCGTCTACGGCGGGCGCGCAAACGAGGACGGTCGGGAGAGGCAGCAGACTGCGGTGTCGCTGGCGACCTCAACCGCGGATGACGCCTGGTAGATGGAGAAATAGCAGACGTGCGGGGGGCAGGTGGCCGCCTTCGCCTCGGAGTAGTGGGCGCTGCAGGGATTGGCGGGGATTGGGCTGGCGCTGCCGGGGCCGGGGCTGGTGTGGCTGGCGCAACAGGCTGCCGTCCTTGAGCCGAAGTCTGAGTGAGCACGAGCGGAAGGGGTGGTGGTCTTTCTATCTGGTATGATGAGGAAGACGGAAGCCAATTATTTGAGGGCTGTGAAGTGGAAGGTTGAGGTGACAAAGTCAGTTGTGGAGTTTCTGCAAAAGAAAATGAGTGTTATTTTGGACAGTTTACGAAACCTTTGTTTGATCAAAATGTTTTCTTAAATCAAATCCTGCTAATATTGTAAAATGTGAAGGTTTGGATGTTTGTTAGTTTCTTACTCAATCATGCAAAAACGGCTGAACGGATTTCGATGAAAATTGGCACACAGATATAGAATATAAATAGCAAAACTGAGATACCCTAGGAATTTTAGATAATTTTGTATTTTACATATATATACCTATGTATATTTTACCGCTGTTGCCAGCGGCTTCGCCCATAATCGGGATAAAAACTATCCTATGTGTTAATCTGGGTTATAAACTATCTGTGTACAAAATTTTATCCAAATTCGTTCAGTAGTTTTTGCGTGAAAGAGTAACACACATCCATCCGAACAAACTTCCATGTTTATAATATTAGTAAGAAGTAAGATTTTAAGTCTTTAGACTTACCATCTACAATTTCCAAATATACTGAATCATCTTGGGTGACGGGATCATCTTGGGCGGCGGGATCATCTTGTGCAGTATTTAGAGGTCTCTGAAAAAAATTGGCAGTGGTAGATTTAATAAAAATAAGTGATAGATGTAATGAAATTATTTATTACTGAAAAAGTGTATTTATTTTTAGTATGTAGTTATATAAAAATTACAGTAACGTTTTTTCAGTTATATAATAATATTTATAAATACTAATTAATAACCAGTTTAACCAAGTTAAAACTAATTTATCAAAAAATGAAATGGTGTCTTTCATGTTAACTAAGTAACTTTTTAAATATTTTATAAAACATCTGACTACTAGAGAAAATTAGCTCATTATTGAGCAGGACCCTTGAAGGTGTATAGTACTTACATTAAATCCTAGCTCTTCTACAGAGACTTGTCCTGCCACTGCTAAAGGACCCATTATAGCCAGCACTCTTTCATCGCTAGCTGACAAGGTTTGCCCGCTTGCTGGCCCACCTCCAGTCCCTCTTGCATGGTGCCTTATGGTCAATGCCTTTTTTTTTGTCTTGGACTTCCAATCTGCCCACACCTTTATTGAATAAAAATCAGTCATAGTTATAAGTACCTATGTTATAAGTGTAAATGAGATTAAAAAGCCAATTTGGTAAGAACTTTTGAAATAAATTGAAAAATAACAATAACATGCGGGGCATCTTCTCATACGGCCATCGGACACCAAAGCATAGCTTGTACTATACTATACTTGTACTTGTTTGACTTTTTGTAATAAGAAGGTTAATGTTTAGTTGTAAGTTTTCTTTTAAATATTTGCTTTCTATGTTTATGTTGTGTGTACTTATGGTATGTGCCAATAAACGTTTTTTCTTTCTTTCTTTCTTTCTTACTATGGGTGTCAGAGATTGATCATCATCGTCATAATTATCAAAAGTCCCCAGTCTAGTAATAACAGAGAAGTGGTTACAAGCCAACCTTCATAACCACAAGGTTGTGTCCACTTATCCAAAACCCTTGAGAAAATAGCTTGCTAGCCACTCTACCATCACACCAGTCTTTCCAAAAATGTTCATTAGATCCTTACTTTTTTCCACTTGTCTGTAGTCTTGCTGACACCACCACCAACAGCATTCAATATGTTGGTCAGTTCAGTCCACAGTCGGTCTGACCGTACCCGACCTTGTGATCCAGCAAGAGGCCTCGCCAGGTCACCATGACTGTAACATAAACAAACAAAGATTCAATATAAGTATTTCATTGTTAAGATCGCGTCATTGTTTACATTACATACTCAAGAATAAAACTTGGATTTACTTACGTTTCCATATACTCAAGCAGCGTTGACAATTGTTCGGGACTTGCTCGCACTCTTGATTCCATGTTTTATCACTAAAAATTAAAATATATTACTCCATCACCGTTTGAACACCAGTCACTTAGAAAAATTAGTCTATTTTGATTATCATTAAGTTTTGGAGACGATCTAAAAGTAATAACACTCTATTCACTTACCACTGTAAAAATATTGTTTTTATTATAACTTAAAAACGATTAAACGCAGCACTCACTTATTCTTATTAATAAAATTTGAAAACAACAATAACTCGCGGGTTTGATCCGATTTGAACTTCTTGACTGACACTGACAGCTAAATTTTCGATACCATAACCAATTATTTTTGTTTTTAGCGAACAAACAATTCGACACAACGATCGCGACCATAGTGTTACATTGGCTATGAAATGTTTATCGTTATCTCAGAGACGATGACGAATTTAGATATCGTTTCGCTACAAAGCGATGTTACTTTGTCTAAGGACCCTGATCCGGATAACGAAGTATTGAAAATTACCTACAGACGTTATACAAATTTCTGTAATTCTCTATTACGAAGGTTAAAAAGAGCATACGAAATAACTCAAATCCTTGAAGCAAAGAACGAAAATAAAAAATTATGGAAAGTCATCAAAAACATCACACACAACAAAAACAAAACAACAGCATAAATATCTTCTAACTCTATCATCTTCTCCAGACCAATCACTTCACGAAGCAAACAGCTATTTTATAAATGTGGGTAGCTCACTGGCGGATAAAATCAGTCAACAAAATTTTAATTTCCGGAATCCACCATTACTAAGTAATACCCAAGACAAAGTACTAAATGTCCCCAATTCATTCGTCTTAATTGAGACAGACAAATACGAGATTGGACATCTCATCATGGGTCTAAAAACAGATAGTGCACCAGGATGTGATAATATCAGCAGTAGATTCCTAAAACAACATAAAAATATTCTTGTACATCCCCTGGAAAAAATTTTCAACGATTGTTTTAAAACTGGAGTGTTTCTCTATTCCCTAAAACGATCAGAAGTGTGCCCAATCTATAAGAACGGAGACAGAAGTCGTATAAACAATTATAGAGCGATATCTATATTACCCGCAATTTCCAAAATTCTAGAAAAAATTATAAACATCCGGCTAGTAAGACATCTCGAAAAAAATAATCTGCTCTCAGTAAACCAATACGGGTTTAGGCATGGAAAATCTCCAGAACAGGCAGTGAATAAACTTATTGAATTTATTAGTTCTAATTGGACAAAGGGAAAAAAATGTCTTTCTATTTTTCTTGACCAGGCAAAGGCATTTGATACGATTTCTGTCTCCCTCTTACTTAACAAATTAGAGGCACTGGGTATCAGGGGCATCCAGCTTGAACTTTTTAAAAGCTACCTCTCTGGGCGAACTCAGTGTGTCCGAGTGGATAAACACAAAAGCACACACCTTCCAGTTACACACGGCGTGCCTCAGGGAAGTATACTGGGGCCCAGCCTTTTCCTCGTGTATATAAATGAGCTTACTCGTCTTAAACTTACAAAAGGTGAAATTATCTCGTTCGCGGATGACACCGCGTTGGTGTTTGCGGGTGACAGTTGGGAGGAGGTTATCACTGTCGCACAAAATGGCTTTGATATGACTAAGGGATGGCTGCAGAAAAACATACTTACTCTAAACGTAGATAAAACTAAGTATATTTGTTTCAGCATTAGACAGGCGGTGGGTATTCGCGGCTACCTACGAATTGTTTCACATGAGTGCAATTCTGCGGATAGTTGCGCATGTTCACCTCTGGAACGCGTGAATACTCTGAAGTACCTTGGTATTACTTTAGACAATAACCTCAACTTTAAAGAACATGTCAAAATTCTTTGTAATAGAGTACGAAAATTAATTTATGTCTTTAAAAACCTACGTCATGTCGCGGACCCTGCACTGATGAAGCGAATATATCAGGCCTTGTGTCAGTCGCTAGTCGCTTCTTACCTACTGTCTTTCTACCTGGGGAGGTATCAGCAAAACCACGCTAAGGCAGTTGAGATCGCCCAGAGACCTATTCTGAAGGTTAGCACGTTTAAGCCGATGCGCTTTCCTACTATTACATTGTTCCAGATGTGCGAGGTTTTGACAGTAAGACAGTTATTTATACTTAAAATTGTCCTGCAAGAACATAAAAAACAGCCCTACAACCCAATGTTACTACAGAGACGTCGTAAACATCATGTATGTGACTATTTAACCACATTTAAAACAACCTTTGGTAAAACATTTGTAAGTTTTCTAGGGCCTCACCTTTATAATAAGCTTAACAAATTAATAAATATATACGCCTTGACTGGAAAACAATGAAAACTAAAAGTATGCCAATACTTGCAGAAATTAAGCTACGAGGAGACGGAACAATGAATATACTTACCGCTCTAAGAATATCGCTAAGAGCTCAGAAAACCAAGACACACTCACTACATAGCTCACCTACACACGCATACACTCATGCATACTCACATCTACACACCCACCGCATAAATATTCTCACACACACACCTACATACATATACACCACACACACTCTCACATTCTCAAATACATACACCACACACACACACACACACACTCATGAACACACATAAACTCAATCCCTGTAATTAATTATGGATTAAAATTATGTACTTTGCAAATTCTTATATAGATTACTATTTTTACCTATTTGCAAATTTTTTATAAAGATTACTTATCAGCTTTTATTCTGTATTTCTTTAGAACTGATTTAATTATTTAGGCCTCTATTGTTTGGCACCTACGAGTATTCTTACATTATAATTCTCGAGGGGAATGGTGCTGATAGCCGAAACACAGGCTAAGCCTAGTTCGGCTACAGACGGTAATCTCTTTACCTACACTGAAATTGTGGCCACATTGTCATTTTAAAGTAGTACTAAGTTTTTGGAAATAAACTATTATTATTATTATGATGTTTATTCATTTAATATCTTATTTTATTATATTTTATATATTAGTATAAAAACAAACAAAAAACATTTAAAAATATAAAAAAATAGTGATCCAGCGGTGTCGGGAGCAGGGTCCAAGCTACCGGTGGTTAGGGCTCCAGAGATAGAAACCTCCTCACAATGCGAGCCGTATCGAGGAGTACTGCCTTCTGAATCAGGCCCTTGATCCAACCGCCTAACGAGAGCCTCGATAGATGTTGATCAAGGCTTTCGGCCATCAGGCCATTGGCCGATACGACAATCGGCACAATGACAGTCGAGTTCACATTCCACATGTCAACAACCTCGCGTGCTAAGTCAAGATATTTGATTTGTTTATCTTTCTCAGCTTTCACGAGGTTCCCGTCATGTGGAATGGTAACATCAACAATCATTGCGCGGCGCACTAATCGATCTATCACCACTATATCAGGTTTGTTGGCGACAACAGTCCTGTCAGTGATGATAGACCGATCCCAGTACAACGTGACATGGTCATTTTCGAGAACTGGGTCGGGCACATACTTGTAATATGGTACCTCAGAGTCGACAAGTTTATATTTCAAAGCAAGTTGCTGGTGAATAATCCTGGCTACTTGGTTATGCCTGTGCAAGTACTCGCTGTTAGCCAAACGAGAACAACCAGAGATAATATGTCTGATGGACTCACCCGGACGGTGGCATGCCCGACACACGTCAGCCGTCCCGTCCTTCATAATATGTCTCCGGTAGTTATTCGTCAAGACAACTTCGTCCATAATTGCACAGACAAAACCTTCAGTTTCACCGAAGAGGTCACTGAAACGCAGCCAGGATACGGGCGCTAAGAAATCTACACCGGGCTCATGAAGAGCCCGATAGAAGCGCCCGTGAAGCTCCTTGCTTTGCCATACCTTCTTGCGGTCATCTGTAGTAAGTACTACAGGTTTGCGCCAGTTCTCTTTCGCCATGGAATGCGGGGTGAGCCCCTTGTCCATCGCGACCACATCACGGTGCATACTCACTTCGGCTTTTAAAAAATATTCCCTGAGACTGCACACCTCGCGGTTGTGCAGGGTCTTCGTATTTAAAAACCCTCGACCCCCACACTTCCGCGGGATATACAATCGCGGGATATACAAACGTGAGTGATGCATCCGGTTTGCGGTCAGCAGTGTACGGACCCTTCTATCTAGGGCGTCGAGTTCAGTCTGAGTCCATTTGAGTATGCCGAAAGAGTACATCAAAACCGGTATGACCCAACCATTGAAGGCGCGCACCTTATTTCCGCCTGAAAGAAGACTAATTAATACCTTCTTCAGGCGACAAAAGAAGCGCTCCTTCAACGATTGCTTCATGTCAGCATCGTTGATGCCTAACGCTTCCGACATACCCAAATACTTATAGCTTTCGGATGAGGAGAGGGATCTAAGGTGTATGGAATCCGAAAGTGGAATTCCCTCGGATTCCATAATCTCCCCCCCCCCCCCCTTTACATGCATGACTGCACAAATTCCATCCAGATGGCACTACTGAAAGTTTCAGTTACTGTTACGTACGCGGGTGCGGGGAAGGGGAGTACACAAGTGAAACGCTCGCTAGCTAGCAACGCACTGACTGTATTCGTGGTTTAGGACTCTCTGTTACAATAGCGGGAGCGGGGAGCGGCGCGGGGAGTGCGCGCCTTGCACACATACATAACAATTCCTCCCTTTAGTCTAATAACACCGAATACAATCAAAATGAATAAACATAGTTTATTCTAGTACCTACTAATTAACATCTCACGTTAGAAGTACTTCTTAAAACAAATAACGGGACGATTACGTGACGATCTCTTTGGAGCAACAATTTTTGACTCATCGTGTTTTGCGGTCTGGGTATCGAGTTCAGTCCCTGCCGTGTGAGCAACATCCTCGGAGTCCGAATGCCTATTTGTTGTATCAACATCTCCGTCGTTCGTACCTGCTGGTTGTTCATCATTATGGGCCTGTTGTGGATCCATGTCTGGCTCGTCCCCTCTCGATGACGGAGAAGTACTTCGTACGTACAACCCTGCTCTCCTCCCTTTGGCCGAACTACCCAGCAAGGGATCTGGTACGTGCGTTTCCGGAGCAGCTGACGACGGAGAAAGCGGCGGCGATGACGGCGGCGACGGCGACGGTGAACGTAGCGGTGACGACGGCTGTGCAGGAGGACGACCCGACCCAGGTAAGTACTCTTTCGAGTTTTGTACATTATTATTATTGTTACTTGTACCTTTATATAACATTAGTTGATTAATGTGCCTTTTGTGACTTTCGAAACTATTAATGTCTTTTACTAAATACAAAACTTTTCCTATTCTTTTAAGTATGACGCCCTTACACCATGTATAACTTGCTTTATTAACAAACTTTTTATATAATACAATATCGTTTTTTTATAATATCTTGTTTTATTTTTCCCTTGTTGCTTAGTTTGAATACACTGTTGATTTTTTAAAACGTTAGGATCAGACGGTGACATGGGTGCCGATGACTTTGGGTCCATCAGATCCAATCGCGACCTTAATTTGTGCCCAAACACTAAACGTGTAAATCTATATAGCCCGCGGTTGGTATTTATGCAGGTTAGGTTTTTTGACTCCTTGTCCAACACTAGTTGGTTATAGGCCATAGATAAATCGAGTTTGCTAAACTGCTGACCCCCATGGATTTTTGAAAATAATTCGTTAGTCGTGGGGAGTGGATACTGTTGTATTAGTAACTGTTTATTTATACTAATTGAATAGTCGACACATAATCTGACAGCCCCGTTTCGCTTTAGAACTGGAACTATCGGCGAAGCGTATTCCGAATATTCTACGGATTCAAGAATACCTAACTCGACTAGTCTGTCGATTTCTTTATCAACCATTGCCCGCAACGCAAACGCTACGGGGCGCGCTTTACAAAAAACCGGTTTTGCTCCTTCTTTCAACAATAGTTTTATTTCGTATTTGTTAAATTTCCCTAATTCATTCGAAAATAACTTCGGGTATAGCCGTTCTAAACCCGTTGTTTCGCAATAGTTGACCGGTACTAACTGTAAGCGAAACAAAGACAAGAAATCTCGACCGAGAATGGGCGGGCCGCCGTCGCGGACCACGTACAAGTACATATTATTCGTTCGATCGGCGTAGCGTATCGGTAGACGCAACGTACCTAGGCACACGATTTTCCCGCCGTTATACGTTATGAGCTGTTTACATGTACTTGATAATGGCACCTTTTTGAAATAACTTTCGTAAAACCTTTCCGAAACAACGGTTACCGCGGATCCGCTATCAATTTCGAATTTGAATGACACGTTCCCAATCCAAACAGTTTCTACCATGGGTTCTCCCCTGAATGAACGGATATTATACAGCTTACCGTCATCATCATCCTCACCCCTGTCACCGCCATCCACCTGTACGTAATTCACTTTAGGACACATTTTACGCAAGTGGCCTTTTACGTGACACTTTTTACAAACTAAGTTTGCGAACCTACACTCAGCCGATTTATGGTTCGTGTACCCACATGCACTACACTTCACTTTCACAGCACTTTTCCCTTTGTCACCTATCTTGAAAAGCTGCTGGTCTGCCACTGACTCCTGTGCCTGCGCTCCCGCACTGGCCGCAGCGGCGGCGCGGGAACTCCGGAGGTTTTCCGCCATCTCCACGACCTTGGCCAGCGTAAGGTCGGCCAGGTCTTTCGTGTACAGATTCTCCTTCTCATGTCCTGGCTGCATCCCCATAATGAACTTGTCGCGGAGTGCCTCCTCCACGTTAAGGAAGGCACATTTCTCTGTGAGCCCTCGCAATCTCGCTGCCCATTGAGAGTGAGATTCTTCTGCTCGTTGTGACGCCGCGTAGAAGTTATGACGAGCACCAAAACCGACACATTTAGGAGTAAAATGGTTGTCCAATAGTGACAAGAGGTCTTCGTAGGGCACATCGTCAACGGCTTTAGGTAAAACTAAATCTGTTGTAAGTTTGAAGGTGCCCTCCGTGAGTGCGCTGAGCAAGATGGCCTTTCGTTTTTCACCTGCGGAATCCGTCTTCTCGTTGATGCCATTTGCCACGAAATATTGCGAAATACGCCCTTTGTACGTTTTCCATGTCTGTGTGTTATGGTCAAACGTATGTAGAATTCCAAACTGCACAGAAGTCGACATTTTCAACACGTGGTCAGTATTATTCTCGTCGCCAATGTTACGTACGCGGGTGCGGGGAAGGGGAGTACACAAGTGAAACGCTCGCTAGCTAGCAACGCACTGACTGTATTCGTGGTTTAGGACTCTCTGTTACAATAGCGGGAGCGGGGAGCGGCGCGGGGAGTGCGCGCCTTGCACACATACATAACAGTTACCTTCAGTAGCTCCATCAGATGCAATTTGTTAGGGGCAAAGAGTTTCAAATCATCCATGTAGAGGAGGTGAGATATGACCTGACCACCTCTCTTCAACCGGTAGCCTAGACCTGAGTCCTCCAGCAGTGTGCTTAGAGGATTCAGGGCTAAGCAGAACCAAAGTGGACTCAAACTGTCGCCCTGAAATTTCCCCGCTTAATCTATATAGGCTCATCATTCCCCTGGATCTGTCGACACCCTGGATAGCGAAGGCGAAGGCGGCGGATCGCGGCGCGCATCTCGCGCAGGTCGACCTGCTACTCAAAACAAAATAGGGCCCACCTCGAATCAGTCACTATTTTGGTCAAAATAAAGTTATCTAAGTAGTTGTTGTCAAAGTTACGCATTGAACCGTCAAGCTGACATGTTTAGGAGCCCTTATCAATGTTTATTTCGACAACATTCATATTGGTTTCAAAAGGGTAGCTAAAAAAGTGAAGAACTCGAAAAAAACATCGAATGCACAAATTCTCGGTCACTTAAGTTTTCAGTCTACACTAAACACTGCTGTGGAATACTCACGTTTTTAACAATTTTGTTTGGTTCCTGTGTTAGTTGTGATCACTATGCCTGGTTCTCGCCGACATATGGACATGGAAACCGCTGCAAGAGCAGTATCTTTGCTTCAAGAGGGACAGTCTCAGAGATCTGTGGCTATACACCTCGGTGTTTCGCGACGAGCAATTCGAAATGTTTGGGAACGATATCAGGAGACCGGAAGTGTAGCTAGGAGACCTGGCACAGGAAGAGTTAGAGCTACAACTGCCCAGGAAGACTGATATCTAAGGTTAACCGCACGACGGGAGCGTACTGTTACCGCTCGGACCTTACAAACTCGACTACGGCAATCCACAGGGACGAGAGTCAGCGACCAAACCATTCGGAATCGGCTTCACGAAGATGGACAACGCTCCAGAGTACGCGCTATTCGACTGAAACTGACGAGGGCTCATCGTGCAGCACGCTTAAGGTACGCCCGGGAACATTTGGAATGGACCATGGATAACTGGAGGAATGTGCTTTTTACGGACGAGTCTAAAGTGAAGTTTTTCAGTGATGACAGACGGATACGCGTGTGGAGAAGAGAAGGGGAACGTTTTTCTGAACCATGCGTGCATGGAACAGACCTATGGGGGGGTCCCAGTGTTATGGTATGGGGTGGAATTAGCTTACACGGCAAAACAGAGCTGGTAATTCTCAATGAAGGTACCGTAACCGCCGCCAGTTACATCGAGCGAGTAATCCGGCCACATGTCATCCCGTTTTCACAAAGAGTGGGCAATAATTTTGTCTTTATGCATGACAATGCTCGCGCACACACAGCCCGCACCACACAAAGAGCCCTCTCTGAAGCCAATATCACCGTTTTGCCATGGCCAGCCATGAGTCCCGACCTCAACCCAATAGAACATTTATGGGATCAACTCAAAAGAAGCCTGAAAGAAAACTACAGTGATGTGAACAGCCAGCAGGAGCTCATTAACGCGCTGAAAGCCTGTTGGGAACAAATACCGCACACAAACGTGAGTCACTTGATTGAAAGTGTACCAGATAGGCTCAGAGAGTGCATACGGAGCAGAGGAGGACCCACTCGTTATTAAAAAATAACAAGCACCATATTTTTTTTCAGAAGACGTGGGCTTTACCAGATTACGTTTATCTTGTGTAATTTTTCCTAAAAACTGCTATTTGTGTTTTTATTAAAGGAAATAAACAAATGATTCCATTGTTTGTGTTAACACTATTCCTGAATGCCCACTTGAAACTTATACATTCATAAAAACTGAACAATTATGTTCAATTTTATGTTAAGGCAAAAAAACATGGTGGGCCCTATTTAGTTTTGAGTAGTTTATAATTTTTAGAAGCAGTTTTTATATTTATATATCCGTAAAACCATATCAGGCAAAACCAATATTATCAAAACATAAACATAATTTTATATAAATACACACATCAACACCGTCTAGGGATATTTTGTATAAAGTTCTTAAATTCAAAAAATACTGGCCAGTTTTGAATTCTTTTGAAGAAAGCTTATTTTGTAAACCTTTTTGAACGATTCTAAATTTGAATTTGAAAAAATTAATTAAAAACAAAAGATTTACGCGGCATAATGGTAGGGGACTCCGAAGGTTTCATTTACCTACAGTAGTTTTTGGCTATTTTTTTGTGTCAAATTTAAGTTTTATAACAAGTTATCGGTTAATTTCGAATTAATGTTATTGTGTGCATCATGCAGCGGCGCCATTTAACCAGAGAGGAAATGTTAAGGCAGTAGGCATGCTCCAAGCTGGGGCTACTCAACGGAGTATTGCTGAGGAGATTGGAACAAGACAAAACGTGATATCAAGGTTATGGTCACGTTATCGTGCTTCTGGTGATGTGGCTGAAAGACACCCAAGCGAGAAGCGCATAACCACACAACGACAAGACCAATTTTTGCAAGTTGCCGCAAGAAGACAACCAAATGTTACGGCCATGCAGTTGGTTCAGAGGCTCCAGTCAGAGCACCAGTTGCTTGTGAGTGACCAAACTGTAAGGAGAAGGCTGCATGAAGCTAACCTTCATGTTCGCAGACCGCTTCGTACTCCAGCACTACGCCGAGGAAATCGTGGACGACGACTAGAGTGGGCTCGTGAACATTTGCACTGGGAAGATAACCAGTGGTCTGTAGTGCTGTTTACCGATGAGTCCCGGTTCAGTTTCCATCCCGATACACGTAGAGTACGTGTTTGGCGAGTTCCTGGTCGTGAGAGCCGTCTACAACATCCTCAGGAAGTCCATTTATACCACGGCGGGACAATTATAGTTTGGGCGGGAATTCGTGTTGGTGGAAGAACAGACCTCGTTTGGATCAGAAACACCATGACGGCTGAAAAATACCGTAACGAGGTGCTAGTACCAATAATCTACCCCCATCGAATACAAATGGGCCAAGAATTCACGCTCATGCACGATAACGCCCGTCCGCACACAGCGAGAGTGGTGACGAGCTGGTTACAGGAGCACGACGTATCGGTCTTAGGCTGGCCCGCTCAATCGCCTGACCTAAACACCATAGAACACGCGTGGGACATGCTCCAAAGAAGGGCTTTGAGGAATTTCCCTGCAAACATTGCGACGGAAGAGCAACTTTTTTTGCATCTTACCCGGACCTGGGACAATATACCACAGCAAGACTTGGATAACTTAATCCAAAGCATGAAAACCATTGCAGGACCGTTATTAACGTCATGGGCGGTTTTATTGACTACTGATTTTTCACATAACTGTTAAAAACAGATTAATTTTTCCTTATTTTTCCCTTTTTTTTGAGAAACACATTCATTGTTAGTTTTACCATTATTTCACGTTTTTTCTTTATTTGAATAAAAATTTGTTTACGCAAAAAAAATAGTTTTCTTTTATTCTGGAGTGTAGTCTGATAAACGGGCTTTATAAACATATATGCATGTTGTATGTTATTTTTAATAAATTTTGAGTAAATTGAGTAAATCCAAAATATCCCTAGACAGTGTTGATGTGTGTACAATGAACACAAACAAAAACTTGCATCAAAAACTGCCGAACCGGAGGTTACATATGTCATGTCACCTCCGATAAAAACGTGAAAAATAAAATGATGAAGATGTTGACGAGATCAGCAGCTCGCCGTGCACGCCTACCACCTCCGTAGTCGTCGCTCAGCCCCGCCCTGCCGCCGCCGGAATCCAGCCCCATCGAGAGTACTGTCACACCGGCCGTAGCAGTTGCGTCGAGCTCACGCATATAGACATGTCATATTACTTGTCTTTTAAGACAAATTTATGTTGACATACAAAGATATGGTAATATCCATATCTTTGTATGTCAACATAAATTTATATCTGTATATTCTTTTTTTTACTTTAATAATTTAGAAATGGTAAATGTCTAATTAGACATAGGTAGTAAGAATTGAATCAACAACATTTTACACTCTGGGCAAGTACTCTGACCTCGAAGATACCACTGATATCCTTTTTCATTCATATTATTATTGTTACAAGTATGTTTGACCGTATGTCAATAAACAGATGTGCAGTTGATAAATACAGTCAAGAACTAATAATATGAATACATTGTAGAAGCATGTTGCATTGAATTGATAGCAAACAAACAAACAGTGGCAATGAAGTAATCAAATAATGTACTGTGACATAATATTGTATATGGTGTACACCATACCCATAACCATACCACCATACAAAAGCAATAATTTGCTTTTGATTGTACACATATTAATTACTTCTTGCATGGCATTTTTCAGACACCATTGAACTTTTTGGCCCAGAATTTAATATGAGGCATCATCTCTTCCAAGAAAGTATGCCCTCAATTACTGAAGATATTGGAAACAAAGAAAATGTGGCGCAGTCAGCGCTCCAGGCAAATGTTGCTAGTGTTACAAGGGAGTTCACATACCAAAATACTATGGTTGATATGAGGCTGTCTAGCTTCCAAAATCGTCAAATTGCTACTAGTTAAAATCTCAAAATATTTGTTCATATCTGGAAATTTCAACATAAATAAAGAACTGAAACACTAATCACTCTATTGTGAAAAATATAGACAGGTAATATCAATATAATAAATTGATAAAGTCATTGTGTAATTTAATATTTTTTCTAAAATAACCCAAACATTAGTCAAAATTTAGAATTACTGTGATTTGGTAGTTTGGGTGCTCAAATTTTAGGTTATCGCTAATCATCTTTAAATAATAATTAAATTATTAAATAATAATAATAATTATTATTTTATTTTTTATTATTATTTTATTTTTTATTATTATTTAATTTTTTTTTTCTTCTTGTCTATGGGTCAACTACACTAAGATATCGCTGGATGTCCTGCGCGTTCAATATAATAATGCTTTCAGGATATTGTTGCGACTGCCCTGTTTCTGTAGCGCTTCAGAAAAGTTTGCTGAGACCAACACATATGGCTTTCATGCCATAATACGCAAAAAAACAGCTACACTGCTGTGCAGAGTGCGGAGTAGTCGCAACTATATCCTAAGACCTGTGGCGGAGAGCTATTCTCCAAATATCAGGCATTTTGTGCGGAGGTTGATTAGGTAGGGAACATGTTTTTCTGCCTGATCGTCCTTTGTTTTTAATAATATTATTTTTTATATCAATGTTACTAACACTAGAATATAAGTTGTGTGTAATACTAACAAAATATGGATCACTGTTGTTGTCTGAAATAAATGAATTTTATTTATTTATTTTATTTATTTAAATACCTCTTTCACTGCTAACCTATTACTACTGAATGTTGTACAAGTCAAGTGAATAATGCTTACATGTTTCTCCTTACAGAGGCTACTACTATGGACATTGAATACAACATTGGTATCTCAGATGTACAGATAGATGCCTACACAAATGCCTTCAAGCACTACCAATCCAGTAGAACAAATGATAACAGGTAATTATTCAAACACATAAATGAACTATTTCTTTTTCTATTCTAAGGTTTATATGCACACTTGGAGATTGTAGTCTGGCTGTATTAACTAGGATGCTGTAGATAGTGAATGAATTTTTTTTTCTTTCATTTTTTTAATTTATGATAGTCATTTATGTGTGACATACCAGGTTATTCAAAACCTTACCTGTCAAATTTCCCCAATTGATTTAAAACTTTAGTGTGTTGGATATTTAATTCAAAAGCAATAAATTAATTTTGTCGTAATCCTAGGTGCTGATGGTTGTGTGTATTTACATAAAAAATCATACCTTATTTTTTTCAGATCCGGTTGTGGTTGAACATAAATCAACTGAAAATCACTCAGTTGGGGCTAATTATTCTCGAATAAATTTAGATTTATCAGATACTTACTTACTCTTCAAATTTTTCTTTATTACACTTGCAATCTATGTAACTGACTCAAACATGCTGTTTTTGAAGTATCAACATATTATCTTTAATTGTAAAAAAACTATGATTCCTACAAAACTGCATTGCAATACTAGATTATTTGTCATTTATACAAATACAATTTTACTATATAATGTCAAGCTATTATACTCTTGCTAAAATGTTGATTTGTTTTTTATAGCTCAACCTATGAAAAGGCTACGAAAAAGAGTACCGGTATCAAAACAGGAAGAAATATTGTATAAAAAATTAAGAAACATGCAAATAAAATTAAGCAGGTGCCCCAATAAATGTAAAAAGGATGCAGCATCGGTTAAAATGTCCAGCAATGTGATGACCAACCAGTCGTTTCTGACAACAATCGAAAATATGACAAATGCAGGAAGGATATTAACAATACTGCAATTTCGGGAACAACAAAAAAAATCCAAGGGGCGCAGATTCACTCTCCAAGAAAAAATAACATCTTTGTTTATATACAAAAAAAGCCCGAAAGCTTATAGATTACTCAGAAAAATCCTTCTTCTCCCAGCACTACAAACTATAGAAAAAATAGTAAGGAAAGCGGTAATCACACCAAGAATAAATGAAAAAGTTTTTTATCAATTAAAAAATAAATCTAAAACAATGAAGAAGGAAGATACATACTGCGTCTTGTTATTTGATGAGGTTTCTTTACAAGCCAATGTAAATTATAATGAAACTCACGATAAAATATATGGTGTTGTTGTAGATGAAAATATAACAAAGTTTGCCAACCATGCTACTGTATTCATGATTGAGTTAATAAAAAATAATAAGCAACCTATTGCTTATACGTTTTGCAATGGAGCCACAAAAGCAACTGTTTTAAAAGATTTTATAAAAGAAATTATTAGTAAATTGCAAGAAGTTGGCTTTCAAGTCATTGCGACAGTGTGTGACCAAGGCACCAAATAACCAAAAAGCAATAAAAAGCCTTATTGAAGACAAACATCAAAATTTGTTGGTGGCCGGGGCTGAAATGAAAAATAATACTTTTGATGTTAATGGAAGCGAAATTATACCACTATATGATCCCCCTCACCTGTTGAAGGGTATCAGGAATACCTTGATTACTAAAATTTGAAATATGTCAATGAATACAGGAAAATATGCGTGGCCAAATGGGATCATCTTCGGTTGTTACATGCAGAAAACCCGGCTTACAAAGGGATTAGATTGATACCGAAATTGACTGACCAACATATCGATGGCAGCAAAGTAGAAACGGACATCTACATTTTTGCGAAAATGCTTTTTTTTACAAAAATGAGCTTATTTCAACCCTATCTACAAGTCTGTATTAAAATTATTTCAAATTTCAAAATAATTACGAAAATCTGGCACGTAAATAAGGACATCTACACTCGATTTTAAAAAGACATCACAGTAGAAACGGACATTTGAATTTGTCAGCCTTTACTTCGGAGTTTTGACAGATGAATGAAACGTCAACAAAAACATCAGTCACTTGTCACATTCTAGCGTGTACAGGTCATATTTTCGAGCCTTTTTATTGAATTAACATTGTCGAACAGTTAGTGTCGAACAGTGCGTTTTTACCTATTACGACCTCTGCTGAAATACATTATAATCCAAATGCTAATCCAGCTAAATTAACTGATTGCCCTCGATCGCGCTCTATTACACCCATACCTCCTGAGTTTATTTCGTTTGAAACAGAGTCGCAGTTGCCGGAACCTACTTCTGAAGCTAATGTTATACGTTCATTCAGTCCACAAATCACTTCACCATCCATTTTAGTCACTGATACTAGTGCAACATCATCAGCAAGTGCCGCTTCCAGTGAATGCTCTTCACCTTCGAAGCTAGAAGGGGGTCAAATGAAGTATCTAGTTGCCTTTACAACTACATAAAGAGAAAAAGCCAAGAGGAAGTAAAGGATATACGCTTATGGTCGGATAATTGCGGAGGACAAAACCGTAACCGTATAGTTTTTGCTATGTATTTACATGTCGCAAAAAATTTTGGTGTTCGCATTTGTCATAGATTTTTAGAAAAGGGTCATACGCAGCAAGAGGGTGATAGCGTACATGCATTAATCGAACGATCCTCCAAAAATAAAATGATTTTCTCGCCGCAAGAGTGGTATACCTGTGTACGCTGGAGTAAAATAAACGATCAACCCTATGAAGTTGTGGAGATAAATCAAAATGATATCTTGGATTTTAAGTCTACTCTTAGTCATCACAAATGGGTAAAAAATGAAGATGGGGACAAAGTAAAATGGAATCAAGTGCGCGAAATAGTGGTGGAACACAGACAACCCGATAAAATATTTTATAAATACGATTTGAATGAGAGATCAGCCATGTGTATTGACAGTTCCAAGGGGACAAGCAGACGAGTTTTACAAGTCAATAATGCTCAAGAACTCGGAAAAGTTTATGGTGATACTTTACCCATTACTACAGCTAAATAAAAGGACTTAATGTCTTTGTGTCAACAAAATTTAATCAAAATTTAAATAAAAACAAGTTAAAACATATAATAAAAAATACGTATGAACATTTTTCTTTTATTTACTCATTTTATTTGAACGACAGAGACCATATATTTGTGCTATCTGATCGTTTATGCAAATTGTTGTTATTTGCAATATATGTTGAAACATATCAATTGTGACAAAACAACAATGACAACTTACTTTGATTAATGATTTGTCACCAAGATACCATGATTTTTATAAAAATATTAAGCGTAGCAGCGCCATGGAAGACTCAGAAGCTGCTGATGGCGCTGAATTCGAAGAATAACTTAGTTTTTCGTACCTAATCGTTAACGTTTTGATCTCATTTTTCCTACTATACAATAATTATAGTGTTGATTTTGCTAAGTTTAAAATATTTTTTTGTTTTGTTTTTTTTTTTAATTTTATATCAGTCTGATATTTACCTATTTGTCAATGATGCCTTTGATAATAAATAAAACAAGAATATATAGCATTTTTATTTAAAAATATATATTATACGTGGTTTGAGAACTAAATAAATGAGTTTAACTGATAGATATCGATGGAGTTTAGTGGTAGATAACTCATTTATTTATAATAATAAAATGTTAAATGCAAAGTAAATAAAGACATCTACAAAATTTGGTCAAAAAAAGAGGAATACTGTTTGCATGTTGCTTAGATTTTCTTTAAATATCCATAAAAGTATTACTGGAGATTATTATCTTAGTTTATTAGATATTTTAAACGAAATGGGCGCTTTTTTATCACAACGTATAAACGTATAACAGGCAGATGTCTTCTTCTACGTTCAAGTTTTTTCGGAGTAATAAAATACATCTGCATTATTTCAGAAAAACAACGATATAGCGATAAAACTTAATACACAATTCACAAAGAAGGTTATTTCAATGCATCATAGAAAATTTCATGTTAATCGGTCAATAACTCTCAAAATGGCCACTATTTTTTACTAAATCAGCTATCCTGTAAAATTGCAATTTTGTAGATGTCCGTTTCTACTTTGCTGCCATCGATATAATTCCCGAGAAGATGGGGGAAATGAGAGTCAAATTCGCGACTCAAGTTTTTAGCCAAACTGTTTCATCAAATATGGGCTATCTGGCAGGTATGATATTATGTTTATTCTTACATTAGTTACTGAAAATATATCTTAATTTGAATATTTATAAATCTAATGGAGTCATGGACTTTTTCGCTCATAGTTTCCATATGTTATAATAAACCACAAATAAGTTGCTAGCACTGCAGACATAAAAAGCAACATTCAGTGTTGTATTTAATACTATATTGAATATTGATTTTTTATGTCCAATAGAAAATAGTCCTTGTTCAAACAACAGATACATATTCCTTATCTAATATTGTTCCTTTTATTTTTATTTCAGATAAAGGCCTTCTGCCCACAGAGTGCAAGGATACAGCACATGTGTTACTACTGTTTGACAAAATATTTGACAGCATGAATGGGAGTTACACAAAAAAGACCAAGCATGGAAAACCATATTTAAAACCATTAACGCCAAATTCAGCCCATATTAAGTTATGGCATAAAGCCAAACCAATAATAAAATCCATGAGATTTGTGACCAATGATGAAAAATCCACAAATATACCGTCACTGACAAATTTTGTGTGGACTATCGAAGGTCTCCAATATTTGATAAAAAAATTATCGCAAGAACATAAAATAACTTCTATTTGGACTCGCCATTTGAACCAGGATCCCCTTGAAAACTTTTTTGGATCCATTAGAAGTCATGGCTGCAGGAACAATAACCCAAGTTCTGGCCATTCCAGTCGTCATTTACTGCGCTCATGATTAATAATTTAAAAAGCATTCATGTAGTTGGCTCAAATTGTGAAGAGGATTTTTGTGAATCTTTAGAGAGAAAGAAAGAAAGAAAGAAAAAAAAGAAAGAAAATGCATTTATTTGCGGCAAACATGACGCATGAAAAAAGGACATAACACACAAAAAAACAAGTTGGGGGTAAACATGCGTCACATTCACGCAAAACGGCCATCGCTCAGCATAATGCTAAGACCCTATACGAGACAGAGCCCAAGCGCTGGTTTTCAGCGGCAGCCGGCGTTGACGTGATGACGTTAACCAGTGCAGCATGCAATTATACATAAATAAATAAAAACAACAATCAAAACAAGAAAATAAAATAAACTATTCAACATATGATTCGACACAAAACAAAAAAACAAAAATCAAAACATGACTTATAATAAAAATAAACATACATAAAAGAAAAGATGGTGAAACATGAAACATATATGGTAACATTCCGGGCAACGAATCTCGCGCCGCGCCGGATATAGGTTATCTGTGCGCGTTCGCAGCTGTCACAATGCTACACATAGATTTGACGTTTCAACATCTTGAACGCAAATAATTAACAATAACATGGCTCAATAATAATCAATGTTATGCTAGAAATCTATTGATGTATTGGGTGAATGTGTACCTGTGGTTTTTGCAAAACAGTGTTTGTAAAATTGTGCTAGAAGGTGCAAATGACAAACTTAGTTACTCAAAGGAGAACCAAAATCCTCAGTCCAGGATGAAAATGGTAAGTGCAACATGATTATGATGAATCAAATAATAAATTAAATTAAACTGGATTAGTTAAATAAAATGGGACACATTTTTTTTTTCTACTCATTAAGCCACTAAACCTGACATGACAGTTGACGGAGACAGCTGATTAATTAAGTCCTTTACAGTCCTATATACTAGGTCCTAGTGAAAAAACCGACCGACCACTCCAGGAATAAAATATGGAACACCTCTTAATAAACCCATCCCCTATTGTGGAAAAAAAAGACGATGTAAAGGGGATGGCATCAGTAACTTATGTAAGTGGATTTATATTAAAAATAGGCAAAAAAAGAATTTTTGAAAATGTAGAACCTGTAATGATACATTAATGAATAAAAATAAAGACGATGAATATTTGAGGTATAGAGAATATTCTGAGCGTGGTTGGTTGTGTTACCCAAATGAAAGTTTTATTTATATAATTTCACAAAGTCAGGCCATAGGAGAAAAAGGGGCAATGGGAGTCAGCGGGTAATGGTGGTCAGTGTAACCACACCCAAACGAAAGAAATTAAACAAGCGAATGTCGACTTAAACGACGCGTCACGTGACACCTAGCGGCCGCCCGATCGCCCGTTCAGTGCGCATCGGTCGTTTGCGGAGGCAGGCTGTTACACGTTTTGGCGCGCTTTCGATGTAATTTTACGAGTGCACAAAATAACCGGTGAGTACATTATTACGACAAATCTGACTATTTAATGTAGCTTATTGAGTAACTGTAATCTTAAATTATATATTTTGAAATCGTTGAAGGTGTTCTAACGTCAGGTTATTTTTTTACGATTCGTTTTTTCGCAGTAGGTAAAATCGGGCAATGAGAGTCACTGCGATTCGGGTAATGAGAGTTGACTCCCATTGCCCGCAAATTTCATGATAGAGTCGATTACTTACGAATTGCATTTTTATTTCAGACATGCCAAAAATACGACCCAGAAACACCAATAAGGCGCAATGGACGTCTGAAACTTTAGAAAAAGCCAAAGAACTGGTGAACCAAAACCAGTCTATTAGGTCTGCGGCTAAAGCCACGGGTATTCCTTTTTCCACCCTCCAAAAACGGCTAAAGCAACAAAATCAATCAGAACCACGTCTCGGAAGACTTCCTGTTTTTACACAGGATGCAGAAAAGATCTTGGCAGACCGCATTAAATACTTATCTTCAATTTTTTATGGAGTCACAGCTATATAAGTAAGAAAGGCAGCATACCGATATACAGAAGAGCTTCAAATCCAACACACATTTGACCAGAGTGCCCAAATGGCTGGACGTGATTGGCTGGAAGGATTTCTGAAAAGAAATAATATATCTATTCGCAAACCAGAAGCCACAAGTATCAACAGAATAACTGCTTTTAATAAGGAAGAAGTCCAACTTTTCTATAAACTATTGGGAGATCTAATGGACAAACATAAATTCACCCCAAAAAATATCTATAACTGCGACGAAACCGGCATATCTACAGTACAAGATCCTGGTAAGATATTAGCTCCCAAAGGCATGAAAAGGATCGGTTCCATAAACAGTTGGGAAAGAGGTAAAAATATTACACTATTATGTGCCATGAATGCTGTTGGTGGTTTTGTTCCTCCTATGTTCATCTTCCCTCGGAAGAGGATGACTCCGCAGCTCGAAAAAGATGGTCCAGCAGGAGCTATATACAAATGCTCAGATAATGGATGGATTAACGAAAATCTATTCTTTGAGTGGCTGCAACACTTCGCTAATCATGCCAAACCATCCTCACAGAAGCCAGTTTTATTGATTCTTGATAATCATGCCAGTCACACGTCTTTAATGGCTTATGGTTTCTGTAAACAAAATCACATTCATATGCTATCATTGCCTCCGCACACATCTCACAGGATGCAGCCCTTAGATCTCACATTTTTTGGGCCGCTCAAAGCTACATACAAAAAAGAATGTGATTTATTTTTAAAGAATCGCCTAGCAGAAAAAATAACTCCATATGACGTAGCTGCAATATTCAACAGAGCATATTCAACTGTGGCTTCTATCAATAAAGGTGAATCAGGATTCCGAGCGGCAGGCATTGTCCCATATAACCCCGACCATTTCACTGAAGAAGATTTTACCGCAGCTGAAGTGTTAGCTCAACCTGCTGTTATAGTTCAAGATTCATCCATGGTTATACCTGCATCTACTTCAGTTAATCCAATGACAGCCACATCATCTGATGCAATTATTCCAGCGCCATCCACATCATCTGCTACCATAGATCCTGTGCCATCGACATCATCTACTACCATAGATCCTGTGCTATCGACGCCACCTGCTACCATAAATCTTGTGCCATCAACATCATCTGCTACCATAGATCCTGTGCCATTGACATCATCTGCTACAATAGATACAAGGCTGCTTACATCTCCCACAGTAATGAATGCAACGCCATCCACCTCGTCCGGAAATATACAATCAAACATCGCAAATCTGCTTCCATTTCCGACCCAAACAACTCGTGAAAGACTCGTAAGGAAAGGACAAATGAAGCAACACGCAAAGATTTTAACATCAACACCCGTTAAAGATAGTCTCATAGAAAAAGAAAATAAGAAAGCAACAAAAGCAGCAAAAACTGTAAAAACTTCTAAACCATCAAAAGACAAAAATGCAGCACCGAAAGCTAAAGGAAAACAGAAAAAACAAGTGGCAAATAAGGCCAAAAGGCGCGTGCTGCAGGAGTCAAACAGCTCTTCGGACTCAGACATCAGTCTTAACAAGATTTGTGATGACGACGAAGACGATGATTTAAATAAATGCATCGTATGCGATGAATTTGGTCGCAATAACGAACTATGGTACAGGTGCACCTCTTGCGGATTGTGGGCACACCAAGACTGCACTGGGTGGGAATCACCACGTGGATATGTATGTGATAATTGTTAGGGGGTGGTCTGACTACCATTGTCCGCATATTGACTATAATTACCCTCATGTGCGGACAATTATGGTCAAAGCTGATTTTTTTAAAAAGTTTGATTGCTAGTAATTTATCATTCCAAAGGTAATGAAACTAATTGTGACTGATAGTTTCATAATAATGCTATCTTAAGTGTTGATTTTCATAAAGTTTATACAAAAATTTTGTGTTTTATTTAATTTCTTGCTTAAGTGACTCCCATTACCCCTTTTTTCCCTATGCCATATAATTATACCAGATAATTTCTCAAAAAAAAATGTAAAAGAACATATAAAAACTATTTTATATTTAAATATTGATACAAAGTGTATCACCACTTGTGAAGAACACAAAAATCTTCTTATACAGTTTTTGTATAATTATACAGTGAGATTTTTTATTAAATCGTATTGCAAGGATGTAAATAATGTTTTAGGTGGAAAAAGAAAAAAATACAATAATAATGTTCTTCAGAGTATGGCTGAAATATATTATAGCAAATCTTACAAAAATAAAAAGAAATGGAAGTATCAATATTGTTTTATTTCCCAATTATTAAGATTAAGTAATTCAAACAATATATAAATATTTTGTAACAGATTTTGAATACTTATATCGGTATAATTTAATTAAATCTGTTAAAAGAATATTTAGATAAAAACAATTAGACCATTAGGAATGGAGGTCGCACGAACAAAATACTGACACTGATGATGTAGTATTTCCATCGCAGAGGGCGCTTTTTTAATCTGTTATCGTCCAAATCTCGCCAGATGGCTCTCTATTTCCGTATATAAAAAGTACTCTTTGGTTCGCAGTAATACTTCGAAACGAGATCACGTAAAGTAAGTAAGTAAATAATTTATTGGTGTTAATATTATTACCGTAGCTCAAGGTGTTTCGCTAAGATATAACAAAGCATGCAAAAAATTTCTATTTTGACAAAAGGAATCAACATCTCACATCCATAAAATCTTTTAAACTGTAAAAATTACATTCATTAAGCCACTTGTGTAATTCTATCTTAAATTTCCTAGAGTTCAATAATTTAAAGAGACTTGGTATTTTGTTATAAGTACGTACGCACATTGCTAGGCAGTTTTTGTTGTATTTGGCAAGTCTTGGCAAATCACTTAATACCAGTTTATGAGGATCTTGTCTGTTTCTGGGATTTACATCATTTGCTGATTTAAATAAATGTTTGTTGTTAACTACAAATACACATACCTCATATATATACAGACACGGTAGAGGTAGCAGACCAACCTCTTGAACATTGGTCTACATGAGTCATCAGGTTGAAGACCACTTATTGTTTTGATGATTTTTTTTTGTGCGATAAATGCTCTATCCATATTGGGAACTGTTACCCCGCTGTTAATCTGCCGATATTCAACCAGAAAATCAGCAACCTACTGTGGACATAATAAATGAAAACCCTCGACCAGACGATCAACAGCCTTCTTCTGAACTGCAACAACATTCTGCCGATAGTCTAACAGAAAATCAGCAACCCACTGTGAGTGTGGACATAATAAATGAAAACCCTCGAGCAGCCGATCAACAGCCTTCTGCCGATATGAGCAATGAAAAGGAAAATTCTGATAATGAAAAGGCTGCATCTTTACTCCACGCAAAATCAAACGAAATTCGGAAGGCTCGTAACGCAGCTAAAGTATCACTTGATAAGCAAGCCGAAAAAATGTTGGCGCGTTCAAATGCAAAATTTCCTATTGCAGAAATAGGCCAAAGCGTTCGAGTAAGGATACCAGATGTAGATCGAGCCAAGACGGATAGTCGTAATATAATTGCTATTATTATATCTGTCGAAAAAGAAAAACTTTACAAACTTGGAACTAAACACGGTACTTTAAACCAACTGTACTCCAGAAATGAGTTTACTGTGTGTAAAGAAAAGTTCATTTCGATCGACGATGTTCCAAAAGTTGATATTACTCTTCGAGAATGTGCTCGAAGAGACTCTCATTTTGATGGACAAGGCTTCCAGCATTGTAACTGTAGTGGTGACTGCAATTCAAAATGTTGTAAATGCAAGAAATCAAACATTCTTTGCAATTCCAAATGTCACAAAAGCTCATCTTGCAAGAATAAATAATTCAAAAAAAAAAACTTAATAACTTCCTTGCACAGTCCTTAATTATTAGATATTTCTCAGTTTACTAATTTTTAAACTATTGTTCTTAAGTAATATTTTTATCAAAATAAAAGTAGGTAACTACTGATATTATTACATTTCTAACTGTTTATTTTTAACTACTATGTTCAATAGTTTATTTTTTGTTAACTTTTCATGAAAATTTTGTAAGTTCAGTTTAAATTCATTTAATAAACAAAAACACTACAGTTCACCTATTTTATTATTTTGCCTAAGATAGGGTGGGCATTATTCATAATGGTCGGGAAAAGTGATTAATCATGCTGTTTTAATCACATTGCCCAATTGAGTTAGGCATTATGAATACAGACCGGCCATTATTAATAGTGCCCGGACTTATCAAATTGCCCGTAACATATAGGTACACATGTTTGAGCAAATAAAATTTCTTATTCTTATTCTTATCGAACAAGCACATATTGCAGCAAAACGAGAAGAGTACTTGGCAATTATTAAAAAAAATAGAGATTTTCCAAAAGAATTGCAAAAAGATATCATTTATCTTGCCGAGACCTACATTCACTCTTCATATAAGGTAAAACTTTTGTTTTTGTGTAATCAATAATTAAACTTATTGAATATTTTTACTTTATAATTAAGTACCATTTTTTCACCAGGTTCGAAAATGTTGGCAATCTTTAAACGTGGAAGGCGCCACGGAAAATATATCGAAAGCGATTCATAATTGTCCACGCTGGAAGCGAAAAGGTGTTTGTGCCAAACTGCCTACTTATATTTGGTGGACAAAACAAGCTCGAAGACTACCATTCCGAGATGACCCACAATTTTACCAATTGGATCGCAGAGAAGCTTATCCCGAACCTGCACGAGCCATCGATCATTGTCATGGACAATGCCCCCTACCACTCCGTCGTGACAAATAAGGCGCCTACCTCAAACTCTCGCGTGCACGTACATCAAGATATAGATGAGTTAGTCATTCGCCTGAGCGAAGATAGCAGCAGCAATGACAGCAGTAGCGAAGACGTTAGTGACGCAGCTAACAATGAAAATACTTTTTTTAACGTAGAATATTTGGAATCAGATGATAAAAGTAATTAATTATTATGTTGTGGGATATTTTTCATTAATATAAACAAGTTAAAACATATAATAAAAAATACGTATGAACATTTTTCTTTTATTTACTCATTTTATTTGAACGACAGAGACCATATATTTGTGCTATCTGATCGTTTATGCAAATTGTTGTTATTTGCAATATATGTTGAAACATATCAATTGTGACAAAACAACAATGACAACTTACTTTGATTAATGATTTGTCTGTGTCACCAAGATACCATGATTTTTATAAAAATATTAAGCGTAGCAGCGCCATGGAAGACTCAGAAGCTGCTGATGGCGCTGAATCCGAAGAATAACTTAGTTTTTCGTACCTAATCGTTAACGTTTTGATCTCATTTTTCCTACTATACAATAATTATAGTGTTGATTTTGCTAAGTTTAAAATATTTTTTTGTTTTGTTTTTTTTTTAATTTTATATCAGTCTGATATTTACCTATTTGTCAATGGTGCCTTTGATAATAAATAAAACATAATAATATATAGCATTTTTATTTAAAAATATATATTATACGTGGTTTGAGAACTAAATAAATGAGTTTAACTGATAGACATCGATGGAGTTTAGTAGTATATAGTGTGCAATTGAATTGAACACGGTTTTTTAACCTGTCTATTCGAAACTAATCCGTGCTGATTTAGCGCGGTCGTAAATGTTCGGGATAAATCGTGCGGGCCGAAGCAAGCGAGAGCGCCCGAAGTTGGATTCGCGCGCTTCTCATTGCATTGTTATTTGTTTGTTACTGTGCGTTAATTATGTAGCGCTATTCTATGAGGACCGATGACAGTGCATCGCCCCACATCCTGTTTACTGCATTAAATCGCTGATGCATCTATGACGTCAATCGATTTCGTAAATTAATTTTAATATAGAATATTGTAAGAATGACATTCCATATTCCGGCTTAGATGTGGAACATTGTTCATTAGGGTTAATTTGTAATATTAATTTCTATTCAATAAATTAATTTTTATAAGATCATTTCGGTTTTTTTTCGATCACTCTGCTGCCGCAAACGTAATTCGTTCGAGGTTATGTTTTTGTTTACATAGTGCATAATGGAAGAGTTTAAAAGGGTTTTCAGTGAAATCACCAAAGATTTTGAAATACTCAACTATGACGGACAGTCGAGTGACAGTTATAAGTGTAAAGTTCAGTGCTTATTACATTATGACGGAGAATACGACGAAAAATGTGCTAGATTTGTGGAATGTTTTTCAAAACAAACTAATTCTAACTGGGTTATGAAAAGACGGTTTGCAGAACCCATACGTTATGAATTCAGAAATTGCCAGTGCCGTGTTTCACTGCCTGTGTACTGTTGTCGAGAAACATGAAAAAGTGACTTCGATACGCTTAGTCGCAGATGCCTGCAGTGGCCAGAATAAAAATTCTTCTGTACTTGGTATGGCCTCTAAGTACCTTATGGATCATGCTCCGGATAGGATTAAAATGATCGAGATTGTTTTCCCTATCGTAGGCCATTCTTTTCTGCCCCCAGACAGAGTCTTTGCACAAATCGAAAAGAAAATTAAAAAAGTGGAATCAATACCTGGACCAGATGGTTATGAAAACTTTTTTAAAGAACAGGCTTCTGTGCTCCATTTAGGTACTGACGTGCAAGCTATGCAATGGAAAGAAGCAACTGGAAAAATATTAAAAACTACAACTGCAATGCACTTCTCAATTAAAAAATGTAAGAGATTTTTTATTAAAAAAAACAAACAAAAGACAAACGTCGTGGTGCGTGCCGAAGAAAGTTACCACAACCGTCTGGGAGATTTTAAGAACATTTGCAAGAAAGGAAAATCTGCTAGTCAGATTAACCCAGACCCTGTACCTCTGTACGTCAAAGTTAAAGACGCGAAACTAGGAGACGTTAAAAATCTACTCACTACTCATTATGGTGAACGATGGAATGAACTACCAGAGTTAAAATATTTCAGCGATGTGTTGTCAAGGCCAGTTGAATCATTACATTCTTAGGAAGAAGAAGATTGTGAAGCTTTGGAAGAGTTGCCAAATTTAATTGTTTAATTTTAATTGTGTAGTTGCACAAAGTTTTAATTTTAGGTCTAAATAAACAAATAAAGTGTTCTTATATTATGTATTCTTTACTTTTTTTATTGAATATCTGAATATTTGAAACCAAAATTTACCACCCCTTTTTTTTTTTTTTTTTTGTGGATGGGAAATCATCAAATGACTCCTCCCGCTCTGGGTGGAGCAGAAGGGAGTGTCAGACTCTTACTGACTAAAACCCACCCGTGTTCCTTCCTTAGCCCTTTATGTACCAGGGCAGCGGTAACCCTTTCGGACGATCCCGCTACCCCGGCAGGCTTCGGCCCTGTCGGGCCCCGTCATCTATGCTGACATCTCTTTGAGGCGCACGTGGAACACTTACGCGCCGTCCGGCACGGGCCTGGTCCTGATCGGACGGAGAGCTACCCATTGCTCTCCGCCCGCAGGCCCGCGCCTACGGTGGCCGGGAGTCGTCACGCGGCTCCCGACGCCCGGAGCGTCTCCCTCGGCGGCTGAGGCGTGAGGATCTCTCCCTCGCCCATCCCGCCACCTCCTTCGCTAGCATGACTGCTTCGCAGAAGGAGGTGACCGCCTCCCACTCCCTCTCGCCCCGGACCATGGCTTGCACCAGGGCCGGACGCGAGAGGTCGCCGCCGCTGCCGATCGCCTCTACGAGGACACGGCGGTGCTCTGCCCAAGCGGGGCAGACCTCCACCGTATGCTCCACCGTGTCCTCTGGGCGATCCTCGCAGTTTACCACCCCTGACTTCCCGTACACGACAAATACAAAAATGGCCAAATCCATGAATAACCAATCAAAAACAGTCAAATCCAAAGCCATGACAATCAAATTCGGCCAAATCCGCCCCTCACTATCAAATTTGGTCAAATCCGGCAGATTTTATTTGAAATCCGACTTTTTTTGTTTGAGACTAAGGTAGATATTTGTTTAGTTTAGTTTTAAAAGACTCGTTTGAATCACCCGCCTTGAGCGGAGTTGTCAAAAATATTGCCAATAACAAAAATTTGTTTATGCACTATAATGACAAATTGGGTGAATTGGACTTGACTGATTTTGATACCAAACCTCTCATATTAAGTTAAAAGAATTCGAAAATTGCGAAGCAACTTGCGAGTTTATTAGCATGTTTAATCAATTGTTTGATTTATTGAACTCAAGAAATTTG
The DNA here is from genome assembly GCA_947507525.1 of Apamea epomidion. Taxonomy (NCBI): domain Eukaryota; kingdom Metazoa; phylum Arthropoda; class Insecta; order Lepidoptera; family Noctuidae; genus Apamea; species Apamea epomidion. Next base: position 2,071,150 of record OX382239.1, read on the forward strand.
AACTCATTTGGATACAAGAAAGCCATTCTGCCCAAAAACATTGAACAAACATACCGACTCATAGAAGACGGTATTGAATATATAAAAAAATTAAAATTTGATGACGATATATTAGTTATTAATTCGCCGAGAAAAGTTGGGTTCTTAGGTTTCATCATTTGCCTACAATCAATAAAAAAACTTTGCAAAGATTTATTAATGCAAGACTCTCCAAAAATGAAATTTCTTTGTACATACAAGTTTTCACAAGACCTCATTGAGCTGTTTTTTGGAGCGATTAGATCCATGGGGGGATTTAATAATAATGCTTCGGCTAAACAGTTTAGGGCGGCATACAAAAAATTGTTGATCCATGCTGAGTTCAAAGCTGCAGTAGGAAATTGTATTCCTTTAGAGGATATTCCTATTTTAAATATTGCAAAAAAATCACACTATATTAATATGATAAATAATTCTCTACCAAAACATAGAATGTTAGATGATAACGAAGAAGTAAAAGAAATAGAAATACACAATTATGATCATAATTATATGAGCGACCCAAGCCGACTTACAGAATATGCTGAGGAGGTTATTTATTACATATCGGGGTTTGTGGTTAAAAAATTCCAAAAAACCCTGGCATGTGAAGATTGTTTGTCAGCACTAAAAGGTCCCCTAAAACCATCATTAATATGGACCAAAGATAAAGGAGGTCTAATTTACCCAAGCAATGATGTTTATTATATTTGTAAAATATGTGAAAAAGTTTTGCGGAAATATTTGATATCCACCCACCATAGTAAAATTAACAGCAAAGATGAATATAAAATGATCCGTGACGTTATATTGACAACGCGTTGTTCTAGTTATAACGACATATTTCGTTCCTTAGATGACCATTTCTTAGATTTTGATTTCATGCAAGATCATAAATATCTTTTAATAAAATCTATTTGCGAGAAGTATTTACAACTCAGAATACATTTTGTTATGAAAAACGCTGTAGTTGAAAACAGTGTTAGAAATTTATATAATAAACTAATATTGTTCAAATGTCATTAAACTCCTTTTGTCTTGTTCTGCTCGCTTAGTATAAGCATGGTTTATTTTTGTGTTTTTTTTTGACATCATCTTTTATTTTATACAAAACTTTTTGACATTTTATTTGTATTTTTTTTTGTTTGACATTTGTTATAAACTTACACTTTTTAGGTTCATTTTATTGTATTGTTGTTTAATTTTGTTGTATCTACGAATGTGTACATTTTCCTACAGTAAATAAAATCTTAAAAATATGCGTCTGTGTATTTATTTAAGTTGTACTCTTCGTCTTTGGCAATAAATTGCTACATTATATTTACCTAAAACCATATTTATAATAATAAATTGATTTTTATTTCGGGCCAAAGAATCCATACAGTAACATAATAACACAACAACTTTCTGCCTTTCTATGTGCGAATGACCTCCTTAGCCCTTTTCAGTCTGGTTTTCGACCTGGTCATAGCACAGTAACGGCTCTTTTGAAGGTTACTGATGACATCCGCTGGGCTATGGACCACAAATCTCTTACTTTACTTGTACTTCTCGACTTTAGCAGTGCCTTTAACTCTGTCGATTTCGGCATCCTTCTAGGGATCCTTAAATCTTTAAATTTCTCCTCTTCCTCTGTTGGTTGGTTTAACTCCTATCTTAATGGCCGCTCACAGCGGGTTCGTCTTGACGAGTCATCTTCTGATTGGTGCTCTCTTACCGCAGGTGTGCCTCAGGGTGGCGTTCTCTCTCCTCTTCTCTTTTCTATTTTTATTAACTCTGTCACCAGAGTCATCTCTTCGCACTTCCATCTCTATGCTGACGACCTGCAGCTTTACAATAATTTCCTAAGGGAAGATGCGGAAGCCGCTGTTTCAGCCATGAACAGTGACCTGGATTTGATTAGCGAGTGGTCGCGGTCTTTTGGACTGCAAATCAACCCTAGGAAATCCCAGGCCATAATTATTGGCGGCAGGTATATGCGGAATAGGCTCGATGTAGCGTCGCTGTCTCCACTCTGTTTGAATGGAGTTCAGATTGAATACGCACAAACGGTTAAAAACCTGGGGGTGACCATGGACTCCTACCTGTCGTGGACTGCTCATGTTGCTCAAGTCAGTCGCAAGGTGCACTATACTTTCCATTCCTTGAAATGTCTCCAGGGCTTCTTGCCCTTGAACACCAAAATCTCTCTTGCTCAAACCCTCATTCAGCCCATTATTGACTACGCCGATGCCTGTTACTTGGATACCACGGAGGAGCTTTTAAATAAACTTGAGCGTTTGCAAAATATCTGTATTCGTTTTGTTTTTAACCTTAAAAAGTTTGATCATGTCTCCAACTTTCGCAAGATACTCAAGTGGCTCCCCATTCGACTTCGCAGGAACTCTCGGATATTGTGTCTGCTATTCAATATCCTTCACAATCCTAAAACACCATCCTATCTGCGGGAGCGGTTTTCCTACGCCCGTCCCTCAGATGCACCTTGCAGGTCGCATCTTAAAAACCTTCTCAAGTCCCCTCCCCACTCCACCGACTTCTACTCCTACTCCTTCACAGTGCACGCGGTGCGATTGTGGAATTCACTACCGCCTGACATTAGGGACTGCCAAACTATTGCGGTTTTTAAAAGAAAAGTGAAAGAACACTATCTGTCCACTTCATCATAGTTGTGTATGTATTTATTATTTTGAGTATGATATAATTATTATCATTCGTGTAATATTTATTTTAGAAGTATTTATGTATGTTTATTTGTATGTATGTTAATATATTCTCGTAATTCTTGTTTAGTTTTTAAGTGAATTGTTTTTTTTGATTCCATGTATTATTTTTTGTCTCCTTTGCTCTATCACACGCTGTCTACATCTCTGTATCTATTGTCCTATCTCAGGTATGCTGGAAGAGATTTCTTATGAAATAAGCATCACCTCTGTACCTATTTTTTCTGTTCTGTTTTTCATTGTCTGTTTATATATGTGTGTACATAAATGGTAAAATAAATAAATAAATAAATAAATAATATCAAAACTCATTCCATCGATATGCTTCGAAGTGTCGACCCTTCCATAATCACGCACACTAATACTACTCTAGAACCGCACACTAACAAGAAAAGGACACGCGTCTCTCGTAAAGGCTCCGTCTACTGGATACTTAGTCTGTGTTTAAAACGGTTGTTTATCACTTAAACAACTGATTAAATCATTTTTAATGTTCACCACACGTTAACCAGTGTTTACAGCCCTTAAACAGCCGATCATTTTAACCGAACCCAACAGCATCGTTTAACCGTCCATTAATACCATATTTTGACATTTGCTGTCATTTTACAATAGTTGCAAGATTACGTTAATAGGTTATTCCGATTTTTCGCTGTTAAAGAGACTATATAAACATGCAGTCAGCGTTCAATGTATTGATTGATAACTATCAAGATCACTACTTAGGCCTTCTTGAAAATCTAGAAGATATAGAGACCAGAACAAGGCGACCTAGACTATTTCAACTGCGTCGTAATTATTACGAAGAATATAATGAGGAAGCATTTAAAATTACATTCCGTTTGTCAAAACCTTCTGCACTAAACGTACTACAACTAATAGAGAATAAATTAGAATTCCCGAACGATAAGTAAGTACCTACAATAATTATTTATGACCAATCTCTATTAAAAATAGGTAAAACTGTTTGTATCTATGTTGGGGGAAAGACAGATCTAGTTTGATAAGTTCTTTTAACTCAAAACTACATTATCCCTGCTGCCTGACTAACATAGATTATGCTTAGGTACCTACCTATTAACCTAAGTTCAGTATTGCAGAAGCCAGTAATTCATAAAAAGAAGAAGTGCCTGCTTAAGTTGGTGTGCATTTACCAAATAGTTGACAATAATGCAACTTTTTAAATTTCTTCGCAAACCTGTAATTTTTGAAAATTTAAATTGTTTATGTGTGTATTGTAACCTTTTACTTTATTGTAGGAATAATTCCCTGGCACCTATAAATCAGTTACTATTGAATTTACGGTGCTACGCAACTGGATGTCATCAACTTACCATGGGTGATTTCTCTGGAGGGAGTCGACCAACAGCTAATCGTGTCATCCACCGAGTAACTGCAGCAATAGCTTCCCTGAGCCGGGATTACATCTAGTTCCCGCAGACTGATACAGATATTAGAAAAACGCAAATAGACTTTTACAATATAGCCAATTTCCAAAAGTTATAGGTGCATTGGATTGCACACATATAAAGATAACATCACCAGCCATGCTGAAACCTTCAGGAATAGAAAAGGCTATATGTCAATAAATGTGCAAGCTATCTGTAATGCTCAATTGATAATAACCGACCTAGTAGTTAGGTGGCCAGGAAGTAACCATGATGAACGGATATTCACTGCATCTAGAAGACATGCCATGTTTGAATTGGGAATGTAGGGTAATTCAGTACTTGTTGCAGACAGTGGCTACATGAATAGGAGTTACATGATGATGCCATTAGATAGAGTTGCTACATCAGCAGAATCATTATATAATGAATCCCAAATCAGGACACGCAACGCAATTGAGAGGTTATTTGGGGTTTGGAAAAGGCGCTTCCCAGTGTTAGCCCTTGGAACTAGGGTTAATTTGAAAAATGCACCACCTATTATTGTGGCTACGGGTGTATTACATAACATCCTACAAATGAGAGGAGATGAAATGCCTTTTGACGACCCAAATCTAGCCTTGCCAGCACGATGGAAAGAAATATTACAGGGAAGAGTACAGCGCTCTTTAGATAATAATATAAGAGATGTAAATCCCAGCAGAAGATAATTAATATCAAATTATTACCAAAGTCTTGTTTGAAAAATAAGTTATGTATTAAAACCAATAAATAAAACTATGTTTTACTTAGTCAAATGATTTTTTTTATTACTAATACTTAAAAGCTAAAAAATAACTAACTATCCTTAAGTTTTTGGGTCTTTATTTATTCTTGGTTTAATTGCTGTTCCAGAATGGCTAATCGAATACGGGATTCCTTCTCAGCATTTTCTTGTAAAATTTTTACCAAGCGAATTTTTTCCTTTACTAATTCGTCACCCAAGCAGTCAATTTTAAGTCTTCTTCTTTTTAACCACCCTTCTTCGCTTTTTCTGGTTAGCTTCAGTTGACTTGATACTGGTGTTTTTAAATTCTTTGAAGTCCATGAACTCCAAGTATCATTGTCCTGTTCACAAAAATACCATAATATATTTTAGGAGAATTATTAATTGGTATGTTTCATGTCTATTCAACTTATAAACTGTGTTAACCCTTAGCCAGGCAGTGATCACATAGCGACCACATGGATTTTTATTTTTTGTGACGAGCCGATGTATAGGGACCACAAAATGTCATGATTATATTGTCTATGAAACAGTCGATTTCTGAACGAAAAAAAAAGAAGGTGTATCGGAACATTTATTTTGACGTTTTGATTGTCAGCTAATACTCTTGTTAAAAACGGTTGTTTTCGCGAGTTTGTGTTAATTATAAATGTGATTATGCCGAAAATAAATATGGTAAGTGCTATTTATTACTACTTTATGATAGTATACAAGTTTATTCATCTGTAATACTATTTGATTTATCACAATATTTGTTTTTTTTGTGAAATATTTACTCTCAGTTTGTGGACCACATATAACCTCTGCCCATTGATAACCAAGAAATGTGGTCTCTATAAGGCCACTATCCTGTAACTTGTCTACATAATTATTAAGGGTTATACTAGATAACGGTAAATTAATCGTTGATATGCTAAACCCACTAAACCATACAAAAATCTCTTAACAAACATTGTTTGATCATTTCAGAACACGCAGAAACCACATAAAAATCGCATTGTTCGCGAACATGAAATCGAAAGAGCTTTGGAAGAAATGTATGCATCATCGGAGGATGAAATATCTGAGGAGGAGGAGGTTTCAGGTACTTTATGTTATCCACCTTATGATATCAACAGGGCATTGGATAGCTTACAAAATGTAATGGACACTGAACTTTTGGAGGTCTTAGCAGGAAATTCTTCACATACCCTTCGGCCTACATCTCCAACAATAACAGTGGAAGCCTTACCTTCAAAAGTTATTTATCAGCCCTGGCAACCAGTTGCAACCTTACCGTTCACTCCCCCAGCAGTAGTAGTGGAAATCTTATCTTCAGCTGTCATACATGAGCCCTCATATCCAGCTGAGGCCTTACAGATTACACCTCCAGTTGCTAAGAATCCCAGACTTTCAGCCCATCAGCCCTCACCTTTAGCGGCAGCTCATAAGCCCTCATCTTCAGTAGCAACCCAACCGCCCTTACCTTTAGCGGCAGACCAACAGTCCTCATCTTCAGCAGCCCAACAGGCATTACCTTCAATGGCAGCCCAACAACCCTCATCTGCAGCGGCAGCCCATCAGCCGTCATCTTCAACAGCAGCCCAACAGCCTTCATCTTCAGCGGCAGCCCATCAACACTTATCTCCAGCAGCAGCCCAACAGCCCTCATCTGTTACAGCAGCCCATCAGCCCTCACCTTCAATGGCAGCCCAACCGCCCTCACCTTCAATGGCAGCCCAACAGCCTTCATCTCCAGCGGCAGCCCATGTCACATTGCAAGGATTAATAGACAAGGTTAGGGACTGGTCTGAAAATACAACTGGATTTGCTGCTCCCAAATTCACACGAAAATTGAAGTCTAAAAAATGTTATAATAACAGGAGTCTTCCAATGCACTACTTTTTGGATATGTTTCCTAGTGAAATATTTGATATTATAGTAGCAAATACAAATTCATATGCATCATTCATGCAGTCATTGAACTGGACTCCAACGAATGCCACTGAAATAAGAGCATATTTGGGTATGATCATAATGATGGGCCTACATCCTCTGTCAGAACTAGAATTATATTGGTCTTCTGATCCCTTTTATCACAACCCTATCATCGCTGAAGTAATGCCTTGCAAACGTTTTAAACAACTCACAGAAAACTTGCATTTGAGTGACAGGGCCAGAAGCACCACGGACCCAACCAGGGTATGATAAGTTGTGCAAAATACGACCAATTATGGATATTTTGAACAAAAGCTTTCAAGAAAGATGCATTGGAACCCATACACAATCTATAGATGAGAGTATGGTCAAATTTAAAGGAAGAAGCTCATTAAAGCAATACATGCCACAAAAACCAATTAAACGGGGATACAAAGTCTGGGCCAGGTGTGATTCAGAAACTGGTTATTTAAATCAATTTAATGTATACATTGGCAAAAGTGAAACTCAAGAAGATGGTGACGGAGGACTTGGCTATAAAGTAGTTATGGAATTATGTAGAACAGTTGGAAGTGGTACCTTAGTGGCATTTGATAACTTTTTTACCAGCCTACCTTTAATAGAGATGCTGCATCAGAAAAGCATATTTTCTGTAGGCACTGTAAGACAAAATAGAAAAGGCTTACCACCTCGTCTTTTACCTCAAAAGGGTGACAAAAATGGAAACAAATTAAAAGCTGGAGAGTTTATGGTGCAGTATGCTGCCCCTATTACTGTAATAAAATGGCGTGATACCAAAGATGTGTACGTCTGCACAACAGCTTTTGAACCTAAAGCAGTAGTGACCATTCAACGTACTCAGACAAATGGTTCCAAAGCCCCAATAACATGCCCATTAGCAATCGAACAATATACTAAATGTATGGGCGGGGTTGACAGACTCGACCACTTCAGATCTTCTTACTCCATTGGTAGAAAGTCAACTAAGAAAAATTGGATACGTCTTTTCTGGTTCATGTAGAAGTAGCCTGCATAAATGCGTATATTGTTTACAATATAACTCATAATAAAACGAGCAGCAGCCATCGCGATTTCAGGCTAAAGTTAGCCAGAAGCCTAATTGATAATTTCACAATTAGGCTTAGAGCGCCACCAATATTTAAAAATAAAAAAGGTGGGCAGTTCGGAGTGTCGGATGATATAAGGCTAAATAATGTTGGGGTTCACATGCCTTGTGAGGGAACCAGGAAGCGATGTCGGTATTGCAGCACAAGACAAAAACCCCAAAGGTCGAAAATAATGTGCAAGATCTGCCAAGTACCGTTGTGTGCAGCACCTTGCTTTGATGATTTTCACCATTAAAACTAATAAACACTAATTTTCTTAGTTATAATGTGGTTTTATTATGTCTATGATTCATTTACAGTGAGTAGTCTAACCCTTAAAAGCTGCGTAGATAACGTGTCGGACAGTGGCCACATACAGACCACATGTCTGCATGGGCAGCAGGCAGTGGTCATATAGAGACCACAGGGGTATTTTTCAGGAAATGAAAAAAATTAAAAAAACAAGAAATTATATTTGTTATAACCCTGTAATCTACCAAAACCAGTATTCAAAAGAAAAAAAATCGCTAGGCCTGGTAAGGGTTAACTTACATTCTTTTCTTTCAATAAACCATTTGCAGTACTTGTGTGAGCATTCTGTTTAAACTCGTCAACCGGTGAAGCAATAGTTTCAATGTTTTCCTGTAAAAAAACAATAAGTTACAATTGATAACAGGTAGGTAAGTAAATTATAACTTATAAATGTTATCAACTCACATTATCCTCTATTGATATGCCTGCATAATCAGTATTGCCTTCTATTACATAGACTGTTTCACTCTGATCCATTGTCTTGCATTCTATAATTTCCTGTTGAAACATTAATTATCAGTCAAAATACAACAATTTTAGATGCAGAATCTGACAATCATGATGAATTAGGTTCTCTGTTGAGTGCACTATACCTATACAGTGCTTAATTATCAGATTTGAACACACTATTGGATAACAGAAAGAATTAAAGTACTTACACTGAATGTGGGACTGTCGGTGTCGAAATCACTTGGGATTCCCTTTAGTGCTGGTTCTAATATAGCCTCCACTATAGTAGACTCGGTATTAGAAGGTGGCGGTGTTAGCGGTTTTCCACCACCTGGAATACAAAAACATAGAAGAAAAGCATGATAATAACATGCAATGTCCTTAAAGATACTTATTACACCACGTGAATTGTTATTGTACATACCAGTCATAAATAGCCTTTTCTTCCTGTCTGCTTGATCTTTTTTCGTCTGCCTTTTAATATTTTCCCAGCAACATTTTAGGACTGTGTGGGTTCGATGGCAAAACGTGCTGACAGTTTAAATTCTTCTGCTATAGGGATCCACCCTTTCAACTTAGAGGAATTTGTAGTGGCATCGGTGCGCTTATTTTCGACAACATCTTGGTATTTTAACACCAACTCCGTTAAAATACGCTTCTCATCGCTTGAAAAATTGTTTGTTCCCTTTTTCTGAGGTGCTATTTTACAAGTAGAAGGTAAATACTAAGTCGCAGGATAGAATTAAACACTTTCACAGCACAAACACAACATAATAAATCAACACGGAGAATAAAATAATAATATTAGCACGTGTGACAATTGACAATGACGTTATTACCCATCCAATTTGGACACTACAGGCTAGCATAATGATCCCAATGCGTTTTTGAACTTCACAAGTTGAAAGCGTTTTATTTTATACTACTAAATATAGATGTCACCAAAACTCGTGTTGACTAAATATAACGACGTGACTTCGCTAATGATTACACTTATAGCATTCGTTCATTCACTCTGAGCGAATGGTGATTGCCCGATTTAATAATCACGGTTAAAATATTCGTGGTGAGCAGTGAATACTTAACCGGCTGCATAAACGATGTTTAGGAATTAATCGGCCGATTACTCAAACATTGGTCAAATGACAGTCCGTGAACTCGGCCCTAAAGATGATATTGGTGCAGTTGCAAAATATCAAATAGTGAAGAAGCTACCTAATCCAAAGCAGAAATCATCGTCAAAAAGAGTTATCAGCATTGAGTTCCCAAAATCCCTGAGAAAGTTTAATATCAAATAGGTCGAGAGGATTAGGCAAATGAATCTCAGTTGAAAACAAAAAGACTTGATTACCTTTAAGATTAATTATTAGATTAAAGAAAATATTGTTTGTCGATTCTTTTTTAGATAGTACCTACTGATATTGCAATACTACCCACAAATGCTTGTTGTGTTTTGATAGAATAAGACGTATACGACTGAGTTACAGTATATTTTTTTTTGTTAGATGACAATAAAAGTGATATAAGTAATTTCAATATCTTTTGTTTCAAAATAAAAACACCTAACCCTGAAAACAGAGCAATAGTACCCTACAAAAGGCATACACAAGGGACGGAGAGAAGACGGAAGACGGGAAGGGAGGGAGAGATCCTCACGCCTCAGCCGCCGAGGGAGACGCTCCGGGCGTCGGGAGCCGCGTGACGACTCCCGGCCACCGTAGGCGCGGGCCTGCGGGCGGAGAGCAATGGGTAGCTCTCCGTCCGATCAGGACCAGGCCCGTGCCGGACGGCGCGTATGTGTTCCACGCGCGCCTCAAAGAGATGTCAGCGTAGTTGACGGGGCCCGACAGGGCCGAAGCCTGCCGGGGTAGCGGGATCGTCCGAAAGGGTTAACGCTGCCCTGGTACATAAAGGGCTAAGGAAGGAACACGGGTGGGTTTTAGTCAGTAAGAGTCTGACAATCCCTTCTGCTCCACCCAGAGCGGGAGGGGTCATTTGATGATTTCCCATCCTCAAAAAAAAAAAAAAGGGGGGGACCGCTACATAAGGGAGATTTGATCCCCCCGAATCAAGTCAGCCATAAGTAAGGGACACTTGATACTATTGTCTTCCTTTAGTTTTGGTAGATTGTTTACATTATTTTATAAACGGAGGTTAATGGTATGTGTAGCAATTATTTGAAATGAAATTACACATCTTTTAATACAAACACATTTAATATACGATAGTAAATGAGTACAGTACGGACAAAAACAAAAGAAGGGATCAAGTGTCCCCACTCTCCCCTATGTAAATCCTACTAATACTATAAACGCGAACGTTTGTATGGATGGATGGATGAATGGATGGATGTTTGTTATTCTTTCACGCAAAAACTATCGAACGGATTTAGATGAAATTTGGCACACCGATGGTTTATAATCAGGATTAACACATACGATACTTTTCATTCTGAAATTCCCACGGGATCGAAATTTATGCGGGTGAAACCGCCGGGCGCAGCTAGTAGTTAGATAAATTATGTTTATGACTTGAAAAGAAGCTGAATCCACATAAAAAAATTGTAAACTATTAACATTTAAAACAATAAAATATTATTCTTAGATAACAGACTAACAGACTACTATCTTTAACAGCTTCGAGTTACTTCGGGAGCCAAAAATAAAAACAAATAAAATAATTATCAATTAAAATAGTTTAAAATTTAAACTCCTAAATGAGTAATAGAATTATAGAAATCAACATAGCTAAAAAAACAAAAATTTGGAAACAATATTAACAATTAATCTAATTAGTTTGCCTAACTTAACGTAACATAATAGTCGTGAATCCTGGGCGACTGGTCCTGACTGGCTCCATACTTGAGACAAAACCCTAATTTTGATAAGGATGCCTTTCAATGCAGGTTTCAGTCATTGATTTTAAATTACCCACAGTCATCAATGCCTCTAAAACAATTATATCCTGCAGCTAACCAACGAGGAATATGTTTGGACCTCGAGTATATGGAAAAATCAGCACTTGATATTTTTTTAGAATCCATGAGTCTGTTGAATGTGTCTGAAAACAGAATTAAAGAAATGGAAATAGAAACTAGAGGGCAAAGTTCCAATCCAAAGTGGCATGATTATAGAAAAACCCACATAACAGCCAGCATTTTTCACACTGTGCCATTTGAAAAGTGAAACGTTAAATAAATATTCCCATCAAATATTAAATAGAAATTCAGTCCGGACAAGAGCCATGGCACATGGGATTTTAAACGAAAAAGTAGCTCTTAAAAAATACATGGAGACTTATGATGTGGTTGTAGTGGAATGTGGTTTGTTTTTGTCTCAAGACAGACCTTATCTGGGAGCATCTCCTGATGGTTTACTGGGATCAGAAACCATAATTGAAATTAAATGTCCATATGCTTCTAGAAATCAAGAAATCAGTCCTATAACAGTACCATATCTACAATATGGCGACAATGGACAACTAACTTTAAAAAAAAAGTGTATACAATGTGTCACGGAAAGGGTATATTCATCCGGAAGGAACGGCTTCTTTGGATGATATCAAACGATATTGGAAGAGTTTTTTAATCCTATCTCTACATGTTCGGAAGTTATGACATTTTTTAATACATTGATACCAGAAACCGAACTTTTCAAATTGAAATAAGCACATCACTAGCACTAAGTCAGCTGATCGGTGTCAGTGAACTATTTGTAAGTAAAAATAAACCTCTTACTCCTGGTAATTTTGAATAAAAGGTTCCTATGTTTATTTTTGTTTAAAAAATATTATTACTGACTTTCCCTAAACTTTGATTATGTTTGTGAACTAGCTACAATACAATTAATTGGTCTTGGTATCAAAATTTAACGAAATAATATTTAGGTCAACTCAAATTGCCGATGTAGGTCACACGGCTGCCAAGCTAAAATGGAACTGGGCTGGTCACATCTGTCGCATGCCGGAGGAGCTATGGGCTAAAGTAACCACACAATGGGTCCCAAACAGCAGCAAACGACAACGCGGCAGGCCCAGAATGAGATGGCGAGACGAGCTCGACTCTTTCCACAAGGATTGGCGTTTGACAGCACTGGATAGGGACAAGTGGAAGGAGGGAGGGGAGGCCTTTGCCCTGCAATGGGACAGAAATGGCTGTATAAATAAATAAATAAATAAATAAATATTTAGATACCTGCTTGCATTGTCACGTATCATTTACACACTTGTTGATTTTTTACTTAGTTGCCCTTTTGTAGAAGATTACTTTGTAGATAATTATTATCTACATAGTAATCTTCCACCCACCTTGCCATCGTACCTACAACACAGTAAATACCTAATTCAAAATCAATATTCTAGTAAATTTCCTAAAGTTATTCTTACCTATTATTTTAGTGGCCATAAGGATGAATGATGTTTTGCTTTAAATCGATGTTTTATTCGATTCACAGATCGAATCCCGTGCTCTTGAATCGATCTTCTAAAAATCCATTCAAAAATCGTAATCTAACAAAAAAATTATTTTGTGTACAGTTGCCAGTCAGGTAGGTATAACGTCTAAACTTTTGATAAATAATAATTGATAACCTTTCCGGCGTAATTCAACGACTTTCATTCAGATGGTATAGATGTAGCCGGTTAAAATCACAATGACTAATACAGGATACGACGCCGAGCGATTAGGTAATTTATAGCATACAGCTATGTCATTCGAAATTAAAACTTCTAGCAAACCGTCAAATGTTGCAATCTTCGCTTAGTGCTAACATAAACAATGCGGACCAGTTAAAATATGTATGTAATTGATCTTGTTTGACATAGATAAACCTACCGATTTGCTGTTTATGATTGTCACTTGTCAGCACAATACTTTGGGCAAATATGAACTTCAACTATTGTGAGCCCTTATCATAATAATTTTTACACATACGATCCAGGAGTTGTTTCGAAAAATCGTTAGCTCGTACCATTGAATTGATCATAAAAATCGAATCCTAACGTGCATTCAGGAATTAATTGCTTAAATTAACTTAGAATAGAAAAAGGATTTAGTAACAATTTATGTCCTACTGAACCCAAAACATCATTTCAATTCACCTCTTCGCAACTTATTCTTCTCCTAGTAAAAATAAAATCACAATGGGTTCCGTTCATAATTTTTAAAATAAGGTTATTTTTTTTATTAATAAATAGCGACGAAAACTATTAACAAGTTAATAGTTTTTTTAATTACAAAATAATAGCACGCACGCATAATTTTTGTCTGTAGGACTAACCGAAAGAATTATCGGAAGTTCACGGTTTGTCAGTGCTGTTTGAGTGGTACATGGGTTTTATTGGTTTGAGCACGTTTAGTCTTTATTATTATAATTCAAATGAAATCAATAAAAAATGTCGCAAAACTGCATTTAACTGTGGAAAGAAATTAATAAAGTACTAGGACCGCATGAGTAACAGGAATTGTTATTGCCGAATTGAAAATCGTTTGCTCACAGAACCCTGATTAAGTCGTTACACACACAATGAAGCATCATAATGTGTGTGTTAGGCTCTTAGGGTAGGCCATGGCCCTTTACGGGGCACCGATATGGGCGCGATCTTTGAGGCGGCGACCAGCCCGCCGGTTGATCGCGTCCCAAAGGGTCATGGCTGTCCGGCTCATTCGTGGATACCGCACGGTCTCCGCTGAGGCGGCGAGCCTCCTTGCCGGATTGCCGCCATGGGATCTGGAGGCCAAAGTCCTCGCCCACATATGGGAGTGGCGAGAGGAGGCAAAACGCCGGGGCGTTGCTCCGCTGCCGCGAGAAATCACGGCACAGCGGACAGAGCTCCGGCGGGATCTCATGGCGGCATGGAGAGTGCGATTGTCGCAACCCAGCGCTGGGCACGCCACAATTGCGGCGATAAGTCCCCTCTTTGAGGAGTGGCTAGAGAGGCGCCACGGCGCCCTCACCTTCCGCCTGACGCAGGTCCTCACCGGACACGGTTGTTTCGGGAGGTTCCTGTTCAGGATAAAGCGGGAGGAAACGCCAGGGTGTCACCACTGTGGGGATCGCCCGGAGGACACGGTGGAGCATACGGTAGAGGTCTGCCCGGCTTGGGCGGGACCCCGCCGTGTCCTCTTGGCGGCGATCGGCGGCGGCGACCTCTCGCGTCCGGCCCTCATACAGGCCATGGTCCGGAGCGAGAGTGAATGGGAGGCCGTCACCTCCTTCTGCGAAGCAGTTATGCTCGCGAAGGAGGAGGCGGAGCGTGCGAGGGAGAGGCAATCGCTGCACCCTCGCGCTCCTAGCCGCCGCAGGAGACGCCCTGGACGGGAGTCAACAGCCGACTCCCGGCCACCGTAGGCGCGGGCTTGCGGGCGGCGAGCTATGGGCAGCTCGCCGCCCGGTAAGGACCAGGCCCGGGTCGACGGCGCGTTGTGTTCCACGCGCGCCTCAAAGAGCTGTCAGCACGAACTGACGGGGTCCGCTAGGGCCGATGCCGCCGGGGCTGCGGGTTGTTCGAAAGAGATACCGTGGCCCCTGGCACAGGCAACTGAAGGAACACGGGTGGGTTTTAGTCAGTAAAAGTCTGACACACCCTTCTGCTCCGCCCAGAGCGGGAGGAGTCATTTGATGATTTCCCACCCAGAAAAAAAAAAAAAAAAAAAAAGGCTCTTAGGGTACGTGAACCAATTGCAGTCCGTGTAGTTTCAATTAACAAGTCCTGGACCCTGGTAATACAACTTCTAATTCAGACTTCTAACGAGATAACGCGGCCCCGTAATAAATGGTCTTTAATGGATTGAAATGAATGATTTTCCGGAGTTGCGGGAATTTCCGGGGTTGCGGGAATGTTCTAACGAAATAACGCGGCCTCGGAATGCAAGGGCAACTGAAGGAACAGGATGGTTTTTAGTCAGTAAGAGTCTAACACTTCCTTCCGCCCCCCACCCAGGGCGGGAGCTGAGTGAGTCATTGATGATTTTCCCATCCCAAAAAAAAAATTAATGATTTTTCAATTTTGAATTTGAATTACGTAATTAGTTTGCTCTAGTGTGTTAGATTTACTGACTTTAGTTCAAATTATTAAGAGGATGTAAAGTAATCTTGAATTATTGAACAATATTTTTTAATAGTAGTGGACCATAGAAATGTAAAAAACCTATATCTATGTAGTGGACACTAATAGTTACAGCTACCCTGTACCAGGATAGCAGGGAATAGGAGTTTTATTTAGCAATAATGTTATTGTTTTGCTCGTCAGTCGACTTCTGTTCCGTGTCTAGTGCACTCGTTTTTATCCCTGTGATACGCGCATCAGTTCAGTACGACTACAGTAACACCTAATTGACTTTTTGTTGTTGTGTTTGCAAAATGTTAAGTAATAGCGAATATTACGAAATGATGATGTGTGTCGGAGCAGAAGATGGTAATGTGCGAGCTGCCCGAGAACTGTACCGTCACCGTTTTATTGAGGGTAGACCAGATGCTGAGCGTCGGCAGCTGCTATCGTCAGCATGTTTTAAGGTCTCAGCACACATATGGGATCGGAAAGGGATCGTCACCGTATCGCCTCGAGCCGTTCAGAATGGTTTGTATTAAACTCCCTACTGCAACGCACACTAATCGGAATAATAACGTAATCGCCTCGCCTCGGAACAGGCTCCGAACTTGAATTCCCGCGCTTACGGCTCATCGTCCCCGCGCTTACGTTTCTCCGTCCCCGCGCTTACGTCTCTCCGTACCCGAGCTCACATCTCTTCGTCCACCCTTTCCCCTTTCCCCTCCCGCGACTTGCCTGCTAAAGACGCCGCCATTCGCAAGGAGTATTTCATTCGTGTTGCGCGTATGTTTTATTTAAAATTTTAAGTTCGATTCAAACACAAAATAACGATGCAAAGGGAGAAACTTATTGAAGAAGTGAGAAAATATCCATATTTATATGACTTAAGTGATGCTAAATACAGCAATACTATAAAAAAGGACGAGGCTTGGAAACAAATAAGTATTACTTTAAAGCAATCTGGTAAGTACCTACTCCTATTTAATTATTTATTTAATGTTTTTCGCGTATGTAGGTATGTATGGGAAATAAAACAGTTGTGATTAATATAATTATAATGAAAAATTTAACTGGAATATCCATTAAGAATTAACATTAATATTTAAAGCTAAAAGCTACTGCCATGGAACTCGTCCGGTAGAAGTTTGAAAATATGTTTTGAACTTTTCACGTACATTAAAAGCGGTAGCCATATGGGCACCACTAATACTTGGTAATTGACTTAACAATCGGTCTTCGCCGAATTCAACTGTAATTTCCTGTTCTGTTCTGTTCGGTTCCTGTAAATTCATCTCAATGTTATATGTCCTCATCATATTGTGTAAAATGCAAGTTGTTAATACCACTTTATCTACAAACTTTGGATGCAATTTAATATTTTTGTTGTAAATCGCAAATTTTTGATATAAAATTCCAAAAGCGTTTTCAACAACCCTTCTAGCTCGTGATAAGCGGTAATTATATTGCCGTTCAGGATCTGATAGTCTCCGTGTATTTGAGCGAGGATATGGTCTTAATAAATATGTCTTCAATGGAAATGCCTCGTCTCCCACAAATACATGTGGCATTGCATGATTAGTTCCTGGTAATGGTTTGTCACATGGAATATTGAATGTGTTTCTTTCAAGTGCCTTTCCAAATGTAGATGATGAATAGATTCCGCCATCGCTGTTTTTTCCATAGGCTCCTACATCAACCGCTATGAATCTGTATTCAGGATCAACTATAGCTAACAAAACAATAGAAAATGTTTTTTTATAGTTAAAAAACAACGATCCACTATTGGGAGGTGCAATTATATTTACATGTTTGCCGTCAATGGCGCCTATGCAATTCGGAAAGTTCCATTTATTTTTAAATCCTTCTTCGATTCCTTGCCATGTGGCTGTAGTTGGTTGAGGTATATGAATTGGCATTAATTTATTTATTATTGCATTGCACACATCTATTACTATCAAACGAATAGTTGATTCTCCTAAACGGAAGCTCGATGATAAATTAGTAAATGTAGATCCAGTTATGAAGTACCTGCAACAATAAATGTATATTTAATATACGTTTTATAATACGTGTATATGTTTATGTGAATGTGTGTGTACGTACTCCCTTTCACACATACATGTGTAACTACATGCGCTTGATATAGTTAACCATGATTTATTTTATTTCAGAATCTGAGTGCAAGAAAACTTGGTTAAATCTTAGAGAGTCTCACCGACGAGCTATGAAGAAGCGTAAAACTAAAAGTGGTCAGGCAGCCCCGACGACGAAAAAGTGGACCTTTGAAGATGAAATGAGTTTTTTAGTACCTCATTACAAAGAAAGAAATACGATCTCTTCGGTTGATGATGATGACGGTTCAGATGTTAGCAGTTTCTTGGGTAATGATGATTCACAGAACTCAATAAACATAATTCAGTCTCCAGAAAACTTACAAGCGGAAACTACTCCACTTTCGCCGCGTCCTGAGTCTTCTGCATCTTCAGTTGCATCCAAAATTTCAAAAAAAAAAAATCTTAATATTGAAAAAAATTCAGCGTCACAAACTTTAATGAAATATTTATTAAATCACAACGAAACCAAAAAAGAAGATGAGATAGATACATTTTTTAAGAGCATTGCGGCAACGGTTAAAAAATTTTCAGAATATAACCAAGCTGTTATGAAAAGTAAAATATATAACGCAGTTTCGGAAATGGAGTTAAAAGAAATCGCAGAGAAACAAAGCTATTATAGTTATCGCAACCCTTACATTCCCCAAAGAGAAGATGACATGCCTCGAGGTTATACCACTCTAAATAACATTAGCCACGAGATACAATCAACATCTGGCGCTTCAAACATTCATGATTTTAATATTTCAAACTTAGAAGAAAATGGCGCGTCAAATGCTGACGATCTTGATACTTCAAACAATCTTTAATTTATGCAATGATTGTATTTTTGTTGTGGCGCTATTTTTGTTTAATTGCCATAATTTTTGGATTTAATAATATAGTTTTGTATAATAAAAAAATATGTGATTTATGGGTATTTTTTTTTTACCTAAACTACAAAAAAGTTGCATTTACTAAAATACCTTACGCAATCACACAAAATATATACACACATACACCAGACATAAAACGTACATCCCCTGTGCACACCTGATCGCAAATGAAGGTTGCGTTCCAAAAGAAATATTTTTTATCGACAGAGGATAAAAATGAATCTATCTTGTAGTTTCGGAACCGAGTATTTTTTTTGTACACTTAAAAAAAAGAACAATAGAGATAATACAAACATTAAAATTATAGTACAAATATTTATGTACACCAGATTAAAAATTCCAAAAACAAATGCAATTTCTCACCTTAACGTTACAGCTAGTTTTTCTTCGGGCGATATTGTTTCTCTGAATGTTGTATTCTTCTTCCTTATACATTCATCTATAGACTGCAATATGTTATAAAAGAGATATTTCGGCATATGAAAATAAATATAAAATTTCTCTTCATCATCCATCAAATGTTTTTTTATAGTCCGAAATTCCCCTTCAGTACTCCTTGCTTTATTCATACTGTGTACCCAATATCTTTTTCTTTTTTTCTTGCTATTTTCTTTTTCCTCTTCATCAAGTGCTATGGCTATGATAGCCAACTCACGTATTGTAAACCAAGACATAACCGTGCGCTACACTTAACGTTTGGATTCAAACTGATCTGGTGCCAACCAGGTCAGCCAGGGGGCGGCGAGGCGTAAGCGCGGTGTCGCCTAGCCGTAGCCGAGTTGACGTACAGGCGCTGCTGATACGCTTTCGTTACGTGCATACGGTAGGTTGACGCCTGGTTGACAGCGAGGCGAAAGGCGTTACGGTTACGATCCCTTTCCGTTCCCATATGTGTGCTGAGACCTTTAGTCGGATGGTCTGCACCAAACTGGGTCATTCCACGCACCTGCTTCAGAGGGTCGCCCGAGTACTACCGATCCAGAATTTGAAGAAGCCGTATTGGAGCATTTTGAACTCAATCCACGCACTAGCACACGTCGAGCTGCATTAGCGCTGGGTGCCTCTAACCATATGCAGGTATGGCGAGTGCTGAGCAATGACGGTCAACACCCATACCACTTCCGTCGCACCCAGGAGCTGATACCGGCAGATGTGCGCCATTATTTAGATGCGCGCTTTCCTCAGTGGATTGGACGTGGTAGTAGAAGCGTGCCTTGGCCTCCGCGATCCCCAGACCTAACACCGTTAGACTTTTTTTTGTGGGGGTACATTAAAAATGTAGTGTACGCAGTGCAGTGTGATACAATGGACCAAATGAAAGTGCGGATTGAGGCCGCTTTCCGGGCAATAACACCAGACATGCTACGCAATGTTCAGGTATCCATCAACAAGCGAGCGGCCTTGTGCATACAATACCAACGTCACCACATCGAACCCCATCTTTAAAATGTAAGTCAATTTACTAAATTAAGCAAAGCTTTAAGTTTTTACTGTTTACTCGGTAATAAGTAATAATAAGGGATGAAACTAGTTAACCAACCAAAACTTTGTTTCGATTTTCTTTGAATTTTTTTTGAATCTCAGTTTTTACGTGCAATTTCTGGCTTGATATTAATGAGTAAACTGTAAATCAATAATTACGCATTAATGTTTACATCACGTAAAGTAGGTATGGTATAATATTGCGCGCGCGCCGCCGCCGCAGAAAAAGCCGCCAAAGGGATTGCGCCCCTTTGTCGGCACGGGCGACGGCATGTAGTTCGCGCCGACAAAGAACACCGCCTGCAGTAGGTTACTTCGATACTAGGCGCGCAGAATTACGGAAGAGATTTATCGTAATATTGGCAACTAAAGTTGAAGTCATTGACCTACGTAGTGCGGTGACACGTTTGTTATGATTTGAATTTACGAAACCTAAGAAACCGAAAATTTGGTATCAATTTTTAGAGTATTTTATTTTGAGTTGAAACCCTTCCAATATCGTTTGATATCATCCAAAGAAGCCGTCCCTTTCGGATGAATATACTCTTTCCGTGACACGTTGTATATTATTCCCAAATTCAAGGGCAGTTATATATAACAAAAAGATTATTTTGTAATTTATTGGTTTTTACCTATAAAGGTTTAAATGTTATATTTATTCAACGTGATGAACAATTCATACAAGATATGGTGACAAAACTTGATTCTTTTTATCATAACTATTTTAAAAATGCTGTAATAAAAACATTTTTTTTTAAAGAATAAGGTTCACAATAAAATTTATTTACTATCATAAAAATGCTTTTATTTCATAATATTTTCTCTAAAATTACAAGCCATAGCACATACAAATAAAATTCTAGACGCTAGTGGTACATGATATAGGCTCAGTTCACTTTTCAAAATCTTGTAAGTTTTAGCTAGACCTATAATACGTTCTATATGAACTCGTTTGCTTGCTAGTTTTCTATCATGTACTATTCTAACACCTGGTATTTGTGTCTTTCCTTTCAAGAACATTGGAATGTTAATTTTAATGTCTTTTGGAGACAAAAAAAAAGTACCATGTGTAATAATTTAAATTACAAGGGAAGTAAGGTAGTTAATGTTTCTGTTGGTGACCAACTATTGATAACACTTATCAAGCTAAGGAGGTGTTTACCAGATTTTGAGTTGGCATTTTTATTTGGTATTTCACAAACTAATGTTGCTAACATTTTTATAACGTAGGTCAATTTTATGTATGAAATATGGAGTTTGATTACTATTTGGCCCAGTAAAGAATTGGTACAATACTATATGCCAGAGTCATTTAGAAGAGATTTTGCAAGTACAAGAGTTATTGTGGACACAACAGAAATACCCATTACAAAGCCTGGAAATCCTGTAGCACAGCAGGTGACATTCAGCAGCTACAAACACAAAAAAACTGTGAAGGCTATGATTGGAGCTACACCTGGTGGCTTAATATCATATGTCTCAGAATGTTATGGAGGTTCAGTCAGTGATCGTCAGATTATAGAAAGATCCAATCTTGAAAATCTGTGTGACAGTGGCGATTCTATCATGGCAGACTGAGGTTTTAATGTGCAGGACATTTTTTTTTATAAGTGCTAATATGCCAATCTGTATCTAAGTAAGTAGGTAGCTACTTATCTTTGACTTGCGTTGGGTCAGTCTTAAAGAATATTCACTTAATATGTGTTTTTCTTTTTATAGGGGAAGAATATTGTAGATGAGAACCCCCGCAACTGTACACCAGATTTCGCAAAAAGGAGACTGCAATATTATTGCAAAGAATAAAGGAGAAAATAACAGAGCTAAACTTTCCCGCCGTGCCAACTATCTACAACAAAGCAATGGCAGAGATGAATAATTCCGACGTGAGTAATATTGTGCAACTTCCTCTATTTAATAACATCAAATCGTCATCATATAGGCATAGAAATAAGACAGCAGAATTGCCAAAAATATCTTGTTGTGAAGCTGAAGAGGTGGAAATCCTAGCTAGATACCAAGAATGTTTGATGGCCGACTACAGACATGAAGGAGTACGTATCATTATATTCTGCTCCAAAAAATCCAGAGAATTAATTTGAAAGGTCAAGGACTTCTTCAGCGATGGTACTTTTAAAAGTTGCCCAACATGTTTCAAACAATTGTACGTAATTCATGGGGATTTGGGGAGCGATAGAGATGCCACTAACATCGTGCCGTTGTTTTACTGCCTTATGAATAAAATGACATGTAAAGCCTACGTCACTTTATTCGACTTAATAAAATCGCAGATTTCTGAGTAGGAACCATTGAAATTTAAGACAGACTTTGAAAATGCTGCGATCAAAGCTATAAAAAAATATTTTCCAAATACAGCAATTTCCGACTGTTATTATCATTATAACAAAAGTATTTGGAAGAAAGCTTGAAAGAACTTGGACTGACACAAAGATACGAAAAAATTAAGAGACGAGAAATAGAACTTAGCGCAGTATTACCTTTATTGCGTCGTTATTAAATGGCTGGAAATATATAACGCGTCATGATACTGAAGACCCTCAATTACTGAAATTCAGGTCCTACATGAAAAAAACAGTGGATAAAGTCTGATTCGCTAGAAATTTTGTCAGTGTATGGCCAACGCCACCGAACCAACAATTTTTTGGAAGGTTGGCACAACAAGCTAAACAAAGCTATGGGAAAAAAGAATCCAAATATTATGCATTTTTGGAATATCATTGAAGAAGACGCTTCGTTAGTCAACGTTAAAGAAACTCTAATACAAAACAAAATATTTAAAAAAAAGGGATCAAAAATCTGTCCTATGACGACTTCATTCAAGACGCTCAATTAGCGTTATTGGATGAACAAATAACGGTAGGCCACTTTTTGGAAATGGTGCGTACTTAATTAAAACTTTTCTTGAATTAATATGATTACATAAGCTTACAACTGTGATTTAAATAATTATTACAATTTTATGTTACTAATGGGTACATTATTCTAATTTTAATTATATTGTGATTAAAACTGTAATCTTAGTTGGTAATTTAAAAGAACTTTATTTTTTTAAATAATCTTGTTTAAGTTTTCGTTAGTGTTACGTGTCATGAAAACCAATCGCTTACTTATATATATATTTTTGTATAAAAACTAGTCGATTATTGTAAATTATACTGTGATTGTGGCAATAGAACATTATTTAAAATTAAAAGATTATTTTTCTGTACTAATCATAAGTTTTTGCTGATTACTCCATTTTGTGAAAATATTCATCACTTGTGTAAAAAAACTGTGACTATACCCAATAAAGAAACAGAAATGTATAAATATTGTTAAAATAATGTAATGATTTTACACCCATCTTAAATTGTTGTAAGAGTACTGTTATACTAATAAAGAAATAAAGAATTTAAAATTATATTTATACAACATGCAAATTGTTTTTATAAATATAGAAGAGTTCCAAAATTATTTGCCATTATTTAACTTAATTTTTATTGCTAATGATATCCAGTGGTTTTATTTAAATTTCTATTGATAATGTCCAATACGAAATGCGAATAAACCCCTGTACTATAACTACGAAGGGGACAGATGAAACTAAATAGGTACCATTGACTACCGGGGCGGTAAACGCCACCTATTAGTGCCAACCACCACCCCAGTGGCAAGCTCAAAGGGGGCAGATGGGAATAAAGGCACATCTCCATCTCAAGCATCTCAGGCCTCTCAAGAAAGTGGGGATCAAGAGGAGTTTCATTTTGCAAATATTTAAATTTATTAGCAGTAACAAAAATAAAAATAAATGTTAATTATTTTTTCATTACTTTTACTTTTTTTCATTTTTTTTACATTCAAAGTAATACCTAGCATTTCTCTTGGCTCCACTGGATTTCTCATATTAATATATTGCTTCCGTAAATGTGGTTCCAAGGTATTTAATAAACTGTTGAAAGAGGACACACTCATTCGAAAGAAGTTATCATTTTTTTGGATATAACAATAGCTCATAGTATTCTTTAAGAAAAAAATCTCTGTCACTGTTTCTTAACGCGATTATTGGACTGACCCAATATCGTCTGATTCTACGTTTTCGGCGGTGGCGTAGTAGTAGAAGCAACAAAACACGTCTATTCCGATCCATTTTCTATTTTGCACTGGGACTGGCTAGGTCCCCGCTCCGCATACTACGGCGCCGCAACGGTGCCGTATTGCGGCGCCGCATACCACATGTGTACAGTGAAGCGGCAAAATGTTTGCGGTGCGGCGCCGCAACGCACCGTGTGGCTTCTCCCTAAAGGTCCTGGCACATTATACCGGCACCGCAACAGCACCGCTCCAAACCAGCAATTAACTTGTCATTCAATTTAGAGCATTAAATCGTGTGTAGTATAATATAATTCATAATGTCAATATGAAAAAGCCAACGGCGGGCAGTCAGCGCGCTTGTCGCTACCACACAACTCGACTCGCAGCCCGCGTGCTGCAAGCGAGCGGACCTTGCGCGCACAGCGCGCCGACGGCATGCTTATTACGCGCCGACTCCGAGTCGGCAGCGAAACGTCATTGCGTCGTCGCACGTCGCCGGCGCACCACCGTCGCCTCTCGCGCCTCGCTGCACTGCATTGCTCCCTCCAGTCTCGAATCAGATTTAAGACAGTGGATACGCTTTGCTACGGCTCTATCATGAATAAAGAAAAACTAATAGAGGAAGTACGAAGATACCCGTTTCTTTACGATCATGGTGATGCAAAGTATAGCGACACAATGAAAAAAGATCAAGCATGGAAGAATATTGCTGGCGTTCTATCTGCAACAGGTAGATACATCTACTTACTTTCCTAATCATACTTTTATGTAGGCCTGTACTTCCATAATTTAAATTTAGAATGCCTATTGTAACTTATAAACTAAGCTTTATGTTAATTTTATATTTGAATATTGTGGGTAGATAAATAATAAAATCTGTAATGTGTAATAATAATTTAATATATGTATTTATAGTGTTTTTTTAGTCATTAAGGAAAAGACGTTGGTACACTTGACTTCATGTTTTTGTATTACATATTTTGATACTGCCACGGAACTTGACCTTGAGGAGACAGAAAATATGATGTAAACTCATCTCGGGTATTAAAAGCATTGTTTGAACTGTTTTCTTCGATGTTTGATAGTGCTTGCAATCTCGGCTCGTCGTGGATGATCTGTTGTTCAAATAGTCGTTGATTTCTGTCCTCGTTCATTTCGATAACATAATTTCGCATTACATTGTGTAAAATACATGATGCAAATACTAAATTGTCAACATATTTTGGCATCAAATCAATATTTTTATTATATATCCCAAACTTTTGATATAATATTCCGAACGCATTTTCCACTACTCTGCGTGCCCGCGATAAACGGTAGTTAAATATTTTTTGTGCATCAGATGGGGATTGTGAACGAGGATATGGCCTCAATAAGTGTTTTCCTAAAGGGAAAGCCTCGTCACCTAGGATAACATGAGGCATTTTTCTGTCAGTTCCAGGTAATGGTTTATCGTTCGGAATATTTAACGTATTATTTTCAATAGCCCTTCCAAATTTTGAGGACGCAAAAATACCACCGTCGCTATTTCTACCGAAAGCGCCTATATCGACAACTCACAACCTACATTTATCATCGAATACAGCCAAAAGAACTATGGAAAAATGTTTTTTATAATTAAAGTATTTGGAACCACTGTTAGCAGGTGCTATTATGTTAATATGCTTTCCGTCTATAGCGCCGATACAGTTTGGGAAATTCCATTTATTATTAAATCCTCTTGCAATATTTTCCCATTCTTCAGTAGTTGGTGTACGCATGTAAACATTCTTCATATTATTAATGATTGCATTACATACATCTCGTATAATCAATCGGATAGTCGACTCTCCTATTCGAAAACTTGACCATAAAGTCCTTACTGAGGTTCCTGTTATCAAATATCTGCAACAAATATAAAATATGTTATTAACAATATTTATAGCCGGCTTCAAATACATAATCTTCTGCAGTGCTTTATATCATCCAAGTTATATTCTATCTATAGGATTATAGATTATTGATCATAACTTGGTCTATTTAACCCACGGCTTTTGTAATATTTTCAGGTTTTTTTTTAAATAATATGTTTTATTTCAGCATCAGAATGCAAGAAATCGTGGATCAACTTGAGAGAAGCTTATCGCAGAGCTTTAAAAAAACAAAAAGTGGTCAGGGTGCCTCTTCTTCTAAGAAATGGATATTCGAAGAAGAAATGAGTTTTTTAAAGCCACATTTTAAAGAAAGGCCATCTGTAACGTCAGTATCGGATAACGAAGAAAATGATACAATCAACGATAGCATCTTTAGTTTGGATGATATAAATAAATTTATGTCCAATGATAATAATGATTCACAAACTGAAAGGAACACTTCTGCAGAAGAAAATCGTCCACAATCTTCGAGTTTGGAAAGCGTACCTACATCAACATTAATCAGACCACAAGCGTCAAATCCTAAGTTCTTTTCGAACATTATTAAAACAAATAAAAGACAGAGAAAAGATGACACTAGTTCTGCTTCGGGTCAACTACTAAAATATTTATTAGAAGAAAAACAGAAGCCGGAAGACGAAGACGACATTGATAAATTTTTCTCTAGTATAAAAGCGACTGTAAAAAAATTGTCTGCTTATAATCAGGCGATTTTGAAAACGAAAATATTTAATTTAGTTTCTGAGGCAGAAATCCAAGAAATTCAACAGCAAAACTATTACTACAATAGTGGACCTGCTGGCCCCTCTGGCTACAGTACAGGTTCATATTCCTCTACCTATAATACAGAGACATCAAAAACGCAAACTTTAAATGAAACTGCCGCAGCTCAAACCATAATTGAAGCTACTGAGTCGGAAGCTCAGGGAGACACTTTAACTAATTTGTAATTTCCTTAATAATAATTATCACTTTAATAAATATAATATTTCATTGTGACTTTAAAATTACTTACCTCAATGTTACTGCCAATTTTTCCTCTGCTGGTATCGCCTGTCTGAAAGTTGTGTTTTTCTTCGTGATATCTTTTCGAATAAACGATAGTATATAATAAAATAAATATTTGGGCATATGAAAATATATGTAGAATTTTTCATCATCGTCAATCAAATGTCTAATATTCTTCCAGTATTCCCCTTCTGCTAGTCTTTCTTTTAACATATTATGCACCCAATATCTTCTTCTTTTATTTTCCTGTTCTTCGTCGAGAGCAATAGCGATTATTGCTAGTTCGCGCAACGTAAACCGAGACATTATGAAAACGTGCAAGTCCTAGGCGTGTTCAATCATAAATGCCATATAACAATATTGAGTTCGCGGTGACAGCAAGCTTGCACCTCGCGGCCACCGCGCGGACTGTGAGCTTACACGTCGCGGCCGGCGCGCGGACTGCGAGCTTGCACCTTGCGGACAACGCGTAGTTAGCGCGCTGGCAGCTAGCCGTAGTCTAAATTCGAGGCGACGCCGTGCTGCAGCTGCGCAGTTGCGGTGCCGAAATTGAATGACAAGTTAATTGCTGGTTTGGAGCGGTGCTGTTGCGGTGCCGGTATAATGTGCCATGACCTTAAGGGTGTAACCACACGGGCGGCGCGGCTGCGGCGCGGCGCCTGAGCGGCGCCGCTGCGGTTTTCTACATACAAAAATGCATTGTAGCCACATGGCGCCGTGCGGTGTGCTCCGGCGCCGCGCCGCGCGCGCATCGGAATCGAGACGAGGCGGGGAGGGGTGTAAGCAGAGCGGAGCCGGAGCGGCACCGCTCGCAGTTGTTTGTTTGCGCAGCATAGGGAAGGACGCATGCTGGATTAAGCGCTCGTTCAGACACGGCGGGAACCGCGCGATTATAGAATCGCATGGAAATCGCGCGGGTCTTATTTATATGAGTTAGTTAGTAATCGTTCAGACATAACCGCGCGGTTAATCAAGCCGCGCGGTTACCGCAACCCAACCGCCAGAAAATAGAATCGCGCTGCTCCCGCGCGTTTCTATTACAATGGAGTCTTTACTTCGCGTTCAGTTGCGTTGCGGATACCGCGCGGTGAGCACGTCACTGTTCGTGAGTTCGCCATGGATCGTTTCGACACTGAACTATTTATTGATGAGGTGGAGAAGAGACCTGCAATATGGGACATTCAGTGTGATGATTACTCAAATAAAATTATCAAGAACCGAGCTTGGCAAGAGTTGGTGGAGATATTTGGAAATTGCGAAGACACGGTGGAAAAAAAAAATATTTTAAGTAAGTAGGTTTATTCACCAAAAAATAATTGACAGAATTATGTTATAATTATTGTTATGAAGCGTATATTCTCTCCGTATACTTTAGGTACTTAAATAAATATAAACAAACTTCGGCTGCTTTATGCAGACATTTCGAGCATTTTTCAAATGAAGGTCACAACGGTATTACCATATTTCGTTTGTTTACATTTAGTTATGTACCTAAACATTACAAGTACGGTATGTTAGTTGCAGCTATATCTTTGTGTCTTGCCATGGAACACGCCCATCGTTCACAAAGTAATGAGCGAATTTATCTCTGATATTCAAAGATGACGGTGTCCCTCTTCCCGCATGCAAGGTATTGAGATTAGTCATGGGTGCATTATATAAAGTATCTTTAAATTTTAGACCATCTCTAGTCCGCACATAGTTATGTAGAACACAAGAAGCTTTTATTATATCTTCGGCAAAATCTATGTTTACATTTATAGGCCTATGAAAGATGCGCCATTTGTTCGCCAAAATACCAAAAGTGCACTCAATATTACGTCGGGCTCTCGATAACCTATAGTTAAAAATCCTTTTTTCATATGGTAAACATTTGCCTGAATATGGGCGCATTAAATTTTCTGCTAAGCCGAAGGCTTCATCTCCAACTATAACATAAGGCATTGGTGTTAGGTCTACATTAGATATTGGTTTAAGTGTTGGTATGTTTAATGATTTTTCTGTCAGGCGTTTATAAAAAACCGAATTTTTAAATATAGCAGAATCACTGCTTTTGCCATAAGCCCCAATATCAACATAAGTAAAGCAATAGTTGGCGTCGCAAAGTGCTAAGAGCACTATGGAAAAGTAATGTTTATAGTTATGATACAAAGAACCCGAATCAACAGGCTTTATAACTCGGATATGCTTGCCGTCTATAGCACCAATGCAATTTGGAAAATTTGCATATCTCTCAAAGTCTCGTGCTATTGTCTTCCAGATATCTTCAGTCGCTTCGGGCATGACTATGTTTACCAACTTATTCCACAATGATTTACATACTTCGCGGACAATTCCAGTAATCGTCGATTTTCCTAGGCGATAATTGTAGCTTAGTTCTCCAAATGAACAACCCGTACCAAGATATCTGAAACAAGAATATTATTAATAATGTTATTATTTTTAGGTACACAACTCCAAAAAAAATGGAAAAACATACGAGATTGCTACAATAAAGAATACAAAAAAGAAAAAACAACTCCTTCTGGTTCAGGTGCTCGTAAAGGAGCCCGATATATGTATTTTTCAAGATTATCTTTCCTGCAGAATAGTGTAAGTAATAAAGACACTACAACTAATATTGAAGAACAGAATGAAAGGCAAAGTGAGGAGACAAGTGAACTAAACGCCAATGCAACCGAAGCCACTGAAATACGTCCCCCTAAACGTAAGAAAACACAAGTGCCAGAAGAAAAAATAGCTGTTTTAATAGAAAAAAGTACCGAGTCACGAAAACATTTTCAGAATGAACTTCAAGAAAATAGTATTACCAAGCAAGATGACGACAAACTCTTTTGTTTGTCGTTATATAAAGAACTCAGAAAAGTACCAGAAAATAGGCGTTTAGCAACCAAAATTGAATTACTTCAAGTGATACAAAAAGGACAAAGCTTACCACCCCCTGTTCGCTACAATACTCAGCAGATCACACCTACGTATTGGCAAGGACAACAGTATACAAGCCCGCAAGGATATTTTACTACATCTGGATCATCTCCTCCTGTTCCGGCACCGTCACCGTCACCATCGCAATTTAGTTCTGGCTCTCAGTCCTCTACAGTTATAGAAAATATTTATGCTGATTTTGAAGAACAATAAATAAATCTTACCTTAAAGTTATTACGAGTTTCTCTTCCGGTGACACGCTTGGCCTCAAATGCGTTTCAGAGCATGAAATATCTTGCCTGATCAGTTCAATTAGTTCATCAAAAGATTTTATTGACATTCTCAAATAGTCAAAAAATTTGTTATCATACATTCTTAATTTGGGATATAATGTTACGAACTGACCATGTACTAGTCGGTCACGTAATATTGGATGCACCCAATACCGCCTTTTTCTTTTCTTTTTTTTAAGGAGCAACCACAGTAAACACACTTCTTCGTCGACCTCCATTTTGAAACTGACGCTTAACCCGCACGAAATCGCATACTAACCGCGCGTGTCTGAATAGCTTCACAATTTTGCGGTTTAAACCCGCGCGATTCGTAAACGCACGATTCCCGCATGTCTGAACGCAGGCTAAGTACGATCACGTAACCTGTACCTATCAAAATGAGTACCAGTGAGGATAATATTGACATGGACTACCTCATTTCTTTAGTTCAAGAACGGGAAGTACTGTGGGATAAGTTTCATGTGGATTTTAAAAACAATAATTTAAAAGCGAAGGCATGGGCAGAAGTTACAAAAAAATTATTTCCAGAATATGATAGCTACGCTCCCGATCGAAAGAACAAAATTGGTGAGTCCTTATTTTTCTTCATACTAGTAACATAACTAAATTTTCTTTAATTGCCACTTCAAAGATCCTGTGATGCTCATAAAATAGTTTCCAAATTCATCTCTAATACCATTAGCTGCTGTCAATTCTTCATTTTGGGGTTGTAGAGAGTGAAACTCATCACAAATTATCGCCAATTTATCTTTTTGACGAACACCTTCCCGATCGGCCACAAAATTGTGTAGGACACAACATGCTTTTACAATGGCAGTAGCAAAATCATAGGATACGTTTATCGGTCTGTGAAAAATGCGCCATTTGTTTGCCATGATTCCAAAAGCACATTCGACATATATTCTTGCCCTGCTAAGACGATAATTGAATACCCTTTGTTTTACATCGAGATTTTTACCACCATAAGGACGCATAACATGTTTGCTTAATCCAAAAGCTTCGTCACCCACTAACGCATGGGATTGGTCTATTAAAACCACATAGTGGCTGGGGATCAGGCAATGGCAGCTTCTCGCAAATCATTAACTCGTACAGTTTTGAGTTTTGAAAAACAGTTGAAACGCACTCTTTTTCGTATGCGCCAATGTCGAAAAAAGTAAATTTATAGTTAGAGTCCACAACAGCTAGCAACACCATAGAAAAAAAAGATTTGTAATTAAAAATTTTATCGATTTTAATTTAAATTAATAAATCGATTTTATTTTTTTATCGAAATGAAATCCCTGGCAATGTCAACTGCTAAAGTAATGATTTTACATCTAAAAATCGATACTACATAAAAACAATAAATCCTACATAAGAAGTTTTTGGTGTTGTTACAAAAAGTTGACAAACTTGTTTTTTTGGTGTTGGTTCTTCAGCAATTATTTCATTTTACAGATTACGGAACATGATAACATCTGCCAGGCCTGTTTAGAGGTTTCAATGGCGGGGGTTAATCAAATTATCCATGGAGAAATGTCAAACAATGATAACCAACTCCCCGATAGTAGTCGCACTCAAGTAGTGGGTCACTTGAAATTATGCTTAATGTGTGGATGTTCAGTTCTTCGAAGAAAGTCTGACCAAATATTACGCAGCAATCCCTCAGAACTGCAACAGATGATTGCTACCATCATAATGAATTCTATTGAATCACAAGTGGTAAGTCGAGACACTTTTTTTTATCAACTAATCTTTTCTATAGTCATCTACACTGTTGATAATTTGTCTTGGTTTTTTTTTACGTTGATGTTCACAACTATAAGTCCTATTACAATTATTCAACACTGTGTATAACAATGAAGCATTAATAATTTGTGCCGTATTTCTTGGCAGCGGACAGGTTAAAATTAAATATGAATTTTTATTTGATGTTGAGCAGCGGGACTGTAACTGGCTGGTACTTTTATTATTTGATGTATTTACCCATTCGTTTTTTGTTTTTAGCTAACTACAAGAGACAGAGTTTGCCATTCGTGCTGGCTGAAAGCAAGAAGAACTACTCTTCGTATGCAGGCAGAACATACATCAGTAGCTTTACCTTTATCAAGTATAGTAGTCGAAGAGTCTCAGGTAGAACACAATGTTGAGACACCTGAACAACCACCTTCAGCAATCGAGCAGTCTGAAATAGCTGACAATGTAGATATACTGGAACAAAGATCCGATGAAGTGGATGTTGTGGTGCCCAATCCCAGTGTATCATCAACTTCATCTGAATGGGTTCCTGATGTGCCATCAGTGGATAGAGAAAATGTTCCTGCACTAACAATCACACTTGAAAACTACAGACGAGCACCCGATACTGCTGCTCAGTGTATATTTTCATTTTGCCGCAATCCGATGTAGCTCCTACATCGGATTTCTGATGATTTGCGCATCAAAATAATTATGGACCACCATTTTTACTTGCCTGTACATGCCAGGATCTGTACTGACCATTTATTAAGTAATATTTGGGACACTTTGTACAATGCTGAAAATAGTACTGCAGTGTTCACAGTGGAACAAGTTGAACATATGTTTTCTTTTATACATTTTAACGGGACAAGTGTTATTGACTTTAATGATCCTTTGAACATAGATGATCATCTGTTTCAATACTGGTTTGGATTGACCAAAGAAAAATTCAGTAATTTATTGATTGAAGTTCCTCAAATTCAAGCTATGCATCGGGGAGTAACTGGTTTAGTAGCATATTTAATCAAATTAAGAAATGGAGACTCAGATGAAAGGATAGCTAGTCTAATGGGTATACCCCGAATATCCCTAGAACGTTGGATGACTAATGTCCGAGAAAAACTTTTACAATATTTTGTCCCTGATAACTTGGGTATTGCAAATATAAGTAGACAAAATATTTTAAACCATAATTTATTAATTCCCAATGGAATTTCTGGTAATACTGGGGCGGTCACAGACCATCCCATTGTTATTTGTGATGGAACATATATTTATGCCCATAAGAGTGCTAATTATATGTTCCAAAAAGAATCATATTCTTTGCATAAATACAGGAATCTTTTAAAACCATTTATGTTAGTGCTATGTGACGGCTACATTTTAGATTGTTACGGTCCATATAAAGCCACTACCTCAGATGCTGAAATAATGACCTCCCTATTTAGTGATGAAAACTTGCCTCTGAGACAGTATTTCCGAGAAAACGATATTTCTATTTTAGACCGAGGTTTTCGAGACTGTATTAATCTATTGGAAGATTGTCATTATAAACCATATATGCCAGAATCACTTGTACATGGGAAAGACAATTAACCACACCACAAGCAAACAGATCCAGATGTGTAACACTGTGTAGATGGGTAGTAGAAGTTGTTAATGGCCATTTTAAGCGTGATTTTAAGTTATTCCGCCAAGAATTTTGTCACAAATCTTTGCCCCACATGATGCAAGATTTTCAAATTGCAGCCGCTATGCTAAATCGCTTTGGTGTGCGGCTAAAAAACCGCGACAATGCTCCACAAATATTAAATAGCATTCACCAAAGAATGCACTTGCACAATAATTTAGCAGATATTGTTGAAAATAATAATTTAAATAGACGTTCTTCACATTTTGTTAATATTTCTGCAGATAGAAATAATGTTTATTTCCCGCGGCTGCAATATGAAGACCTTATTTTATTCGCTCTTGGGACTTATCAACTTCGCCAAGCACAGTCTTATTATGGGGAACATACAAGATTTCATGGGCAGTACAGAATTGAGGTCAGTAGAGAAATACCGGATTCTCTGGATTTTTCGGAATTAGAAATAAATATTAATGAAGTCTCAATCGTAAGAGGTAGAATAAAATCAAGACATATTGGGAGTAAACCGTATTATGTATACATCTTAATTAATAACGACACATCTGGGTTAGCCGGCATTAGAGAATATTGCTGTAATTGTCTTGTTGGTCGACGCACACTAGGATGTTGTGCTCATGTCATGACCATAATTTGGTATCTGGGATGGGCCAGACATGAACAAAATGTAGCTGCTCCTGCCGCATTTCTTGATGATGTGTTTATAAGAGAATTATAATAAAAATATATAAGTAAACTAATGAGTTTTTTTTTTTGCGTATGTGATTTAAATCAAGTAGGTAATTTTGAAGTAGAGAGGTTGAGCTACTTATAGCAGTTTTCTAGAAATCTTGGAAATTCCTCTAATAGCAGGGACAAGTTCAGTGGTTTTTTTTTTGTGTCCATGAATATTATGGTACCTACTTGGGAATGAAGATAACCTTAACAGATATGTAGAGTGTGGGCGAGATTAGTCTGCAGCTGCACACGACTGAGGGTCCGTGCTGCTTGGTACTAATATGCACCGTAATATAATAATATGTACTAATATCTAATATGCCCCGTTAGTAGAAGACCATGATTAGTGCCGATCTTGGACACGCACAGAATTATTTTACTTTTATTTTGCATTCGATATAATTTGATGGATAAGTAACCTTCAAGTAAAATAATAGTGGTTCACATATCTCATTTTTGACAGTTGTAGAGTAAATTATGTTGCTTCTCCTCCATGTTTGTTGATCTGTCATAACTTATGAAGTTTTTACTACGTCCTGTGATCATAGGTAAAAAAAAACCTCCAAATTCAAAAAGCCACAGATTAATAAAACACCACCTAACCTCAAAAAACATATTTCTTAATTACTTGACTCTCCCATCTTTTAAAAATATATTAAA
Organism: Apamea epomidion; assembly: GCA_947507525.1. Taxonomy (NCBI): domain Eukaryota; kingdom Metazoa; phylum Arthropoda; class Insecta; order Lepidoptera; family Noctuidae; genus Apamea; species Apamea epomidion. The sequence goes on from OX382239.1 coordinate 2,106,320, forward strand.
GGCCGTACTTAGTTACATATATATAGGCAAATGAAACAACGTTTGTTTCATCAAGGGACGTTTTGATAAATTTTACTAGTCCAAGCATGTTAGGAGCGTGGCCATGATTCTTTCTATTAAGGCTTAAAGAATAATTTCTTTATAAATAATAAGCACACGCGGAACAAAGAAACCTTGTCGCGCGATGCCCGTGTATATGTACTTGTCTCTGTCGCACACAGTGATATTTTTATATTTGACGTGATCTCTTCAACACAGGAATACAGTCTTGATAATAGAAGCCAAGTAGTATTTTTTTTTTGTTCCGTTACTGGTCTCGAGTTATATTTTGTTTAATTGCAAACTAAGCGCGCCGACATCGCTATTAAAATATTTACAAAATTTGTCTTATACAGGGTGTCTCACGGCAGAGTTAGGATTTTAAATTTGAATATTTTAAAAACCGTTGCAAGTAAGCGCAGGGTGAGGGGCGCAGTAGCTTCGTCATTCGTGCGGATTCGTTAGTCACGATGTCGCAGTGGTCGGGAGAGCACCGCGCGTTCGCTATCGAAGCGTTTTTGAAAGGTGGAGAATCGTACGTCGTGGCTCGGAGACAGTTTTGTTCTCACTACAATATCAGACGTTTACGCGATGGACCAAGTGAAAATTTGATTCGTAAATGGATTATCAAGTTTCGAGCTACCGGTTCCGCTATAAATCAACCGCGTCCAGGCCCAAGCAGAACTTCAAGGACGGAAGAAACAATAAACGAAGTTGCAGCTAGCGTTCGACGCAATCCACGCTTGTCAATACGCAAAAGAGCGGCGGCTTTAAACGTCACCAAATCAACCGTAGAGCGGATTTTAAAACGTGATTTGAAATTCCATCCCTATAAAATACAGATAGTGCAGGAAATAAATGAAAATGACTACAATTTACGTAAAAGTTTTTGCCAGACAATCATAGAGAGATTTCGCACTTTGAATACTGTGTTTTGGAGTGATGAAGCACATTTCCATTTGAATGGATATGTAAACAAACAAAATTGTCGCTTTTGGTCAGATGTCAATCCCAGACAAAAACATCAAAGACCGCTGCATAGCCCAAAAGTGACAGTGTGGTGTGCTCTTTCGGTCAATGGAATAATCGGGCCGTATTTTTTTGAAAATGCGACGGGTGCTGCGATAACTGTTTCTGGTGAGGCGTATCGGCAAATGATATCCAATTATTTTATACCCCAACTTCGAGAGCATCCAGCCTACAGCTCAAGAACGTGGTTTCAGCAGGATGGAGCCACTTGCCACACTGCAAGATGGACCAACTTCGTGAATTGTTTCCTCAGAAATTGATATCCCGCTTTGGTGGTATTGCGTGGCCTCCGAGATCGCCCGATTTGACCCCCATGGACTTTTTCCTATGGGGGTACCTTAAGAGCAAAGTTTATGTCAATACTCCGAGGAATATCGCTGAGCTAAAACAAAATATCCAACGAGGGATACGTGACATCGATCAGGCTATGCTTAGGCGCGTTATGCAAAATGCGATGAATCGATTCCGTGAGTGCGTGCTACGAAATGGAAGACATCTGGAAGATGTAATCTTTAAAAAATAAAATCCGCACTGTAGTTCAATAATTTTCAATAAAAATGTTTTCACAAAAATATGCAAATTGACTTTTATTTCATTTCAAAACCCTAACTCTGCCGTGAGACACCCTGTATTTACTGGATTTGATAAAATAACATCATCTATAGTTTGTTGCAAGTCCAAAAGTGAGTCATCAATATACAGTTCTTCGGATATTTTACTTCCATCTCGAGATACAACAAAATTGTGCAATACACAGCATGCTTTGATAATGTCTACTGCAAAATCATATTTTACGTTTAAAGGCCTGTGAAATATGCGCCATTTATTTGCAAGTATGCCAAAAGCACACTCGACATTTCGTCTGGCCCGACTCAAACGATAATTCAAAACTCTTTGATCTATATTCAAATGTTTTCCTGAGTATGGACGCATTAGATTGCTCATTAACGGTAGGCCTTCATCTGCAATAAAGACATAAGGAACTGGTTTGTGAAGGCCTGGCAAAGGCTTTGGAGCTGGTATGGGGAGTCGATGTTGCAATAATAATTCGTATAGTTTTGTGTTCTGAAAAATTGTTGAATCGCATTCTTTTCCATATGCTCCTATATCGGCATATACAAACCTGTATTTAAAATCGACTAGCGCCAGCACAATAGAATTATAGCCTTTATAGTTGTAAAAAAGAGATCCACTGTGGGCGGGACTACAAATGCGAATGTGCTTCCCGATTAAGGCCCCCATGCAATTTGGGAAATTGGTTTTTTTGTCAAAGTCTTCCGCTATTTGTTCTATTAGGTCTTCGGTTATTAACGGCATACATTCAGATAAAAGAATGTCCCATACAGCACGACATACTTCTCGCACTATTCTGCTGATTGTACTTTTCCTCGATAATCTGTAAATTCCATATCTCTAAATGAATTCCCAGTTGCCAAAAACCTGAAAGGTAAAAATATATTTCACAATTTCTTAGAACAGAGATACCACAAACAGTTAAGGTGGTGGTTCAATTCTCTTACAAAAAACGATCGGGGGCAATGATGTGCGCAACAGTTTTTATACCGGTACTGATTGTCACGAAATTCATAAAAAAGCGTACGTTCATATATAAAACACGAATAAATCAAATACAATCTTTTGCATAGTTAAAATTGATCTTTGATTTATTCGTGATAAAAAAATAATCGAATGTTTTTATGTTCCAGGTAATGATATAGTTAAAAAATGGACTAACATAAAAGACTACGTGAAATACTTGAAAAAGAAAGAGCTCGCAAACAAATCTGGAGCTGGGTGCAAAAACATTGAAAGAATACCATTTGTGCAAACAGATAATGTTTTTGAAAAAAAACGCACCAAATCTAACTGACAGTAGTATATTGGAAGTACAGTCTCAAGATCCCAAGCCAAATGACAATACAAGGTCTCGTTACCAACCTCATAGTACAACTGCGTAAAAGAAAATACTGGGAAGATGATTTTGAGAATGAAATTCTCCAAACTTTGAAAAATGCAGAAAACAGACACGTTTCATTTTTTAAATCAATTTTACCGTTTCTGGAAACACTAGACGACCAACAAACATTGACTTATCAAAGTCGCGTAATGCAAATATTGTCAGATTTCAATCAACCCAATCAACCGTCATATCAATACAATCAACCGTCATACAGCGGCTACCAAACAGTATATCAAACGAAAGACCACAACAAACTACAGCGACTTATCAAACAACTCGCAATCCATCATGTGCAAGCATCCATGGCCAGACTTCGCCAAATCCATCCATAGAAGACATATCACATCATTTAAGCGATGTCTTATCAAACACACAGGAGTCTGAATACGATTTTTCTTAATCGAATAGTAAAGTTTGTTTGTGTCGGAATTTATAAACCGAAATTAAAATTTCATGAAGCTTTTGTGACAAAGACTAATAATTTAAACAATATTCTAAAAATAATTAAACATTTTTATTTATGATAAGTATGTTTTATTTCTTACCTGATAGTAAAATCAAGCATCTCCATAGGTTCAACAGGTTTTCTGAACACATATTGTTTTTGTAAACGAGGTGCTATCTTGGTAAGTAGTTATTCAAAAGTTGATATGGTCATTCTAAAATATTCAAAAAATTTCTCATTCCCACTTAATTTTAGCACCATATATTTTCTTTGGAAATGACCTCCGTCTGGGTTCATTGTGATAATATACGGATTTACCCAAAATTTCTTCGGTTTCTGTTTCTTTTTCATTCGTCGTCTTAGTAACAACAAGAGAATAATTCTTTCGCGATCCATATCCACGCTCCAGCACGTTCGAGCGCATCAACAGCGAAATATCGACTGAATGGGCAATGGATGGCGCACCGTTCGCGGCACCGTGCTGCGGCGCGGCGCCGTGCCGTGGCCCGGCGACGGCGTCGTGACGTTGTACGGTGACGGCGCCGCGCCGTGCATGATGGGGACGCGGCCTAAGGGCGTGGACCCATGACCCAATATTTTTTTATTTTGTTTTTTCTTCATTCATCGTCGTCTTAACAGCAACAGGAGCAGGATACGTCTTTCGCGGTCCATATCAAGCCATAACTGTAATTGGTATACGTGCTGAGCGGGTACGTGCTGGTGCACGATGCCGTGGTGCGGCACGGCGCCGCGCCATTCGCCGGCGGCGGTGCCGTACCGTTGCACGGCAAACGGCGCCGCACCGTAGACATGTCCACGCCCTATGGGCCAGGCCACACGGTGCGGTGCGGCTCCGGCGCGGCGCCTGAGCGGTGCCGCAACGGTTTTCTACATATAAAAATGTATGGTATGCCATACGGTACGTCCGGCACCGCTCCGCGCCGCACCGCAGGCGCACCGGACAACGGCGCGAGCAGTCTGAATAATAAATCAACACAAAATAATAAATATGCATCGTTTCCATCGACTTCTTTTATCATCAGCTATTGGAATCAATTTCTCCACAAATATTAGTGGTCAGTAACATATTAACAATAAATTATCAAAAATGTATTATATGGTAACATTATTTTGATTTGTCTTTCATTCGTTCAAAAATTTTTGCTACGATTTAAATTTGACAGACACTTCACCAAAGAGTACTTACTATAAGATATCACTTCACTCACTGTCGTTACACTCGTTACCGCAATAGCGCGTCTCCATATCGAACCAAAAATACTTTTGTAATTTATTTTATAAAATGAACACCGCTTGGGGCCGGGCTATTCGCCGCGTCTTGTGTTGTGGGTCTGGTGCTGAAGAGGAAGATGAGTAAGTATCAACATCTGAATGAATATTTCATGTAAGCAATATTGTATTTATTAGGTATTTTAATTTTTTTTTTTTCATTTCAGACCGGCTTATGAGCCTCTAAGGTACCAGGCCGAAGACAGGGACGCGGACAGCTCGCAGCATCGGGAGTGGATGAGGTATATACCGTCATCGATTGTTTATTGCCACTTTTGTTAATAGTTTCATAGGTTAAAGTTCGGAATAATAATAGACGCCATATTTTTATGGTCACTCGAAACGCTACGCGTAGGTGAAGAAATATGATTTCATTATTTGTTTTACTTCGACAGATTCGGTGGCTCAGTCGCCGAAGTGCAGGAGCGCATGCGGCGGTTGGAGCTATGTCCGCACCCGCTGCTGGTGTACAGGCCGGAAGAGGAGGACCAGTACCTGGACATGCTGTGAGTACTTACTTGCTCAACGTAAATGATCACCAAAATTAAACCCGCATTTTAGTGTAAACTTATAACCAAAGTTTTAACATCTCGCTATCTTAGTTAAGCAAAATGACTCCTAATAATTCATGTTCGGTTCTCGACAGCCTGCAAAACATAATCTCTTTTTTTCCATACAATCTAGTCGTTTCTGGCTGGTAGGAGGTCACAGTTTTAACCTAATCTAACCTAACCATTTTTTTTTTAAATTAACCTCCTATCTAGTTTGCAGCAAGCCGGAGACATAACTTAATATGGCATCATAATACTTTACTTGGTAATAAACCTACATTTTATGGCAATCATAGTGGTTTATTTAGGCAGAAATAGCGCATTCATTTGCTCGCTAAGATTTAGTGATAATTTACTACATTTGTTGTTCGAATACAATTTGAAGTGCAAGAACTAAGGATATTTTAAGATCATTTTATGGTGGTCATTATATTTAACCCCTTAATAATATATATATTCTATGTATATATAAATAGTGTAATCTGTTGACTGTGCGCCAGCTTTTCATTATGCATCATGTTTTGTTTGTGCATTTTAAAAATGTAGGTTCATATTCGGAAGTTTTCTTTGTTTTGTTTATAAAATATATTTTTTGCAGGAATGGACTCCGGCCTGCATCAGCAGCACCACCCCCAGAACCACCGACTCCCAGAATTTGGCTGGGCCTGGCTCCAGGAGCGCGTTGATTATGGGGAGCCCTGGTTATTGTTCTTGTCCAAACGACTCATCAGGGCTCCCCCAATAAACTATGAACTTTTCCTTAAGTTTTTTTTTTTATTTTATGACCCTTTGTATCTTATTTCCATCACACACACAAACATGAAGTGAAGACTCAACAGGTAAGGCTGATAATAGGTATGAACTAGATGGGTGCTAGTCTTCATTGTACTACGACAGAGAAGGATATTACTTAAGACTCTCTCACCAACCACTTCTCACTCAACTCCACCAGAGTTGAGTGAGAAGTGGTTGGTGAGAGAGTGGGTTGGCGGTGTGTTCCTAGCATTTTGGACTGCTTTTTTATATATTTTTGGCATGGCTACAGAGGCCTTGTGGTATTTTTTTTCGTACTTATACAGATTAGATTCGATCCATACCGTTGGTTCGACGTTTTAGGTCGCTATCTTTATTTTATTATTCTACAAAATATTAACTCATAGATAGGCCACATTATTTTGAATTATTTATAACAATTCACGTAAAACTATGCCTAGTTTTACGTGAATTGTGGCACAGTCATCGGACCGTACGGCAGTACGGTCCGATGACTGTGCCTGATATTGAATGGCCATAAACTAAAAAGATAGTATATTGTCGCTTGCAAATTAGCTGTCAGCGAGAAGAGAAAATAGCGCGAATGCAACCAAAATGGAAGAAGGTTTTCTGTAAGTATTCTTTCATAATTTGTATAAGTACTAATACAAAGATTTCGCTGGAATATGTGCAGTTTTCTTAGAAGTTATACCTATTAAATTTTTATAACTGGGTTCCGTCGGAGTCTCTGCCTCCAACTACCGCTGACGGCGGCGGGCCCGAGGGGAGCGGCGGCGGCGGGGCCGGGGGGAGCGGCGGGGCTTAAGAGAAGACGACGACGATGACGGCTTTACTGCAGGCGGCCTTGCCTCCGGCCAGATATACCCACGCCCAAAGGAAAGTGCGTGGGTAAAAAAACCAAAAATAAATAGTATTTTTGTAACTTTTTTTTTATTGCACGGTCACAAATAAATGTCAATAATAGCTATGTATAGACACGACTCGAAAAGCGAGTTGTGGTGGTGGGGGTACACCAAGAACGAATATTAATCCACCCTGACCCGTAACATATTACTCATGTAACAACCGACTATCGTATGTAACAATAGGAAGAGGACCCTTACCGACCCTTATTTTACGATGCTTTCGAAACAATAGAGATATACAATGGACGCACGGTGCGTCCATTGTGCATTGCTTTGTATGGACACGCATGCGCGCCGCTAGCACATGGTCAAAGTTCGAAAAACGCACATGCGCGTTGGCCGCACTGAATGCGGCATGCGCGCCGCTAGCACATGGTCAAAGTTCGAAAAACGCACATGCGCGTTGGCCGCACTGAATGCGTTAATAATAGACGAAAGTACAGATCAACATCTTTTTAATAAAATAAGTGTTAGACATAATTTTAATACTAGAAATAAAGATAAATTAGATCAACCTTTTTTCAGATTATCTAAAGTTCATACATCTTTTATGGGGTACTGTGTTAAATGCTACAACAAAATACCTTGTGAAATATTGCAATTAAATGAAAGAAAATTTAAAACTTATATTAAAATTACACTTTGTAAGCAAGGATATTACAAATTAGAGGATTATATCCAAGATAAGAATGCTTGGAAACATGCTGGTCTTGCTCCATAGGACAATCTCTAGAGTCTAGACAAAATCAAACTGGTTGCTAATGTAATTGTATAATTTATTCTTTTTTTTTTTTTTCTTTGACATTGATTTACATTCTGTAATTACTTGGGGTCACACCCGGACTTATTACTCCTTATTTATTTATGAAAATCGTCTACGTTTGGAATGTTTGTGAATATGTGAGCACCATGTATCTATTACATAGTTGATCTATATGTCATGGTTACATTTATCCATTTTAATTCTTTTACCTATTGTGGTATAGTAAGTTTATTTTTGGGTGCATCGTCTTCACATATAATTATATAAATAATGTATGCAATATATTGTAAAACATTTTAAAAGAGTAACGGTGGAGTTTCTTGCCCATTCTTCTCCATACGAAAACTACCTTTTGGAAGGGGCGACTAGAATCAATTTTATTTTAATTTTATTTTTGACGTTCAAAAGTGCCTTTTATGTGCATATTTGAAATAAATGATTTGACTTTGACTTTGACTTTGATGTTTCATCAAATAAAATGCTTGTCACCGTAACCAAGTACTACTCTGAAAAACTTCGGCATTAAAAACAAAATTTTTGACCATGGTTGATTTAGAAGGAGAATCCGCACAAAACTTGTTTGACGCTCTGTCATAGGCATTAGATAATGAAAATCTAAATATTAAAGATGCCATTGGTTTTGGTGCTGATACCACGAATGTCATGTTTGGTGAGCATGGTGGAATTATTGCTAAAATTAGGGATGTCAATCCACATTGTTTATTTATCAAGTGGGTCTGCCATTCTACAGCGCTGTCAGTTAGTCACGCAAGTAAAGACACATTAACAAGAGCCGTGAATCAAGTTGTTAAAGAGATTTATGGATATTTATGGATATTTAGTAGCAAAAGACAAAGGGAATTATCAGAGTTTCAAGAGTTTGTAAGCGCAGAAAAACATAAAATATTACAACACTATGACATACGTTGGTTGTCATTACACGCGTGCGTTAATAGGATTCTTGAGCAGTGGGATGCACTTAAAATTTATTTTCAAGGCCAATATTTGATTGACAAAAACATTTCCTCCCAATTTTTATATGAAAAATTTAATGACAGTGTTCTAAAACTATATTTCTATGCGCTAGATTATGTGTTGCCAATAGTTAACAAATTAAATGTTATATTTCAAGGAGTTTACGCAAATGTATACATGGTTGTTAAGAATGTCTACTACTAGAAGTTGCTACATGAAAAGTAATTACATTAAGAACACAGACCCACTTAGTTTAGATCCTAGATCTACCGTTAACTTTTTACCTCTTAAAGAGATTTACCTAGGTGTTAATGTCAGCAGGGAAATTACTCGCCTATTAAGAGACATCACTTTAAATAGTGCAATACAAAAATTTCTCGAAAATATACAATCATTTTTTATTGAACTTTCAAGTCCATTAAATACACTGTTCAAAGAGTTACAGTTCTTGCGTCCTCAACACGTTGTGTATAAAGAATGTACTACTATAGCAAATATTATAGAAAAATTTCCTAATCTTGCCGATGAGAAACAAATTCAGGAAATCGATAATGAGTACCGACAATTAAAACTTGATAAAGACGTAAGTGATTTGTTAGAATCTGGTGGTAGCCGTAGTAGTTCGAATCCTGCTCTAAGTGTAGATCATTTTTGGGGTGCTATTGGAAAAATGCGAAATTCTAATGGAAACTAAAAATATGTAAATATTGCTAATTTCGCAAAGGGATTGCGAAATTGCTTACCAATGTTCAACACGGCATATGAAAGAATATTCTCGCAAATTAATTTAATTAAGAAAAAACACGAACTAGATTTATTAACAAACATGTAGCATCTGTGTTGCACGTTAAACAAGGCATTGGAGAGCATGGCGATTGCGTTGCATTCAAACCAACCAAAGAAATGTTAAATCGTATGAATGAAACCATGTATAAAGAGATAGAAAATGAAGAATATGAGGCTAATTGCAATGTTTAATTTACATTTGACCTAATTAATAATAAAAATATGATATGTAAAACAAAGTGTTTTTTTTTTTTACTAAACGCAGTAATAAACGTTGATTCTGATAGACGTCACCTCACCAATATCGTTTTAGATTTATAGTGTCTGTTAGTCGTTTCATCAGTAAAATATTAATACTACCATAGTGTCTCTCAAACATAACCTCACATTTAATTGCCTTAACTTATAATATTCATAATTTTTTTAGATGGCGACTCAAAGTACAGATAGTAGGCCACCAAAACGAGACAGCAGTGGAAGATATACAAATGATTATGGGCAGATTGAGGAATGGCTTGAAGAATTGGAAGAAGAAAACGAGTTTAGCGAGTTTGATGATTCAGTAGAAGATCCTAATTGTGTGGAAGGAAATGTACAGCGAGAGGAAAATGAAGACCTCGTGGAACAGTGGTACTAATTCATTCGTCTTATACCAATCTTGTCCAGGTGCCAAGCTGCGAAGAGCGGACTTTTTACTATCTTTGGCAAGAGAATTGGTTCTTTCTAGCTTAAAAGAACGCGTTCATAATGACAAACTGCCCAGAGAACTCCGTCTTACTATAACGCGAGTTTTAGGCAATGATTTGCCTCCCCCTCCACCCGTGGCTCAGCTTCCAGGTCCAGCTGGAAGGAAGCTATGCAGCATATGCCCCAGTAAATTGAAGAGGCAAACAAGGTACCATTGTTGCGGATGCATAAAGCCAATTTGTCTACAATGTTCTTCTCCACTATGTCAAGACTGTAAACCGAAGTTTTAGATTTACGGTTAACTTTGAGATTGATTTGTGCCTAATTGAACCATGATATCACGTTGTTTTTTTGTTTTAGAACTATAAGTACAAGTTTCTCGAAAGGTACCGGGATATCGTAGTGTTGTTATTACAAGAAATCATACCACGCGAGGTAAGTACTCTGTCAGTACACCGTCTATCTATCTATTTACTAAGAAAACAAAGCGCAAGAAGCGAGTCTTTGTCGACCAATCTATTGTTTATTTATTTATGCTTTATTTTACACAATCTTAACTATTATTGTACAAAAGCAACCGTAATGCTAAGCATTTTACCTGTACCAGTTAACCTTAGAAATGTTGTGAGAACTTATTGTTTATGCATAAAGAACAGCCATAAAGGAATTCAGTGAAATAAAAGATTATTTTTCGAAACTACTATAAAATAATCTCGATATTTGATGTTTAGTGTTTTTGGTGATACATATATACAGAATGTTTTATCTTGTTTCAGGTTTCTTTTGACGGCACAAGATCTATGTGCCACCCTTGCTGGCAAAGATATGATCGAGCATTGCATAACCAGCAATCAGATGATGTGCCACCCCAGCCAGTACAAGAAGGTGCAAATCAAGAAGAAGTTTGAGAGGCGGTGGCGGTCCAACAAATAGAAGTCGGGGATCAACAAGGTCCTGGTTTTATTACTGTTACTGGATATAGACGTGTATCAAATACAGCGAGACGCTGTATATTTCTAAACTGCAGAGGTATGACTACACATCGTGTGCCAACCTACGCCAAGTTCTATCTGTTGCACAATCACAATTTGTATATACCGGAACTTGCTAGAGTTTGCCACCCTCATTTAGTTCAAAATGATTGGGAAGAACTTGTGAATGCCCCGACAACACATGAAAGCTTTAATAATGCTCATGTACTTGACATAATCAACTTGTATAAATGGGGATTACAAAGCAGGTCTGAAATGGATTTTGAAAATATTGAAACAATTGATGACAACCACTTCCATTTTTGGACAGCTTTAACTAAAAATCAGTTCATGACTATTTTAGAACAAACACCGTCTCTTCGTAACAGGTCTGATCGTCCTGCTACCACTTTAGGAATGTATTTGACTAAAGTAAGAACTGGTCAATCTGATGAGCGCTTAGCTACGAAATTCCAAATATCTAGAAGAACATTAGAGAGGAAGTTAAAAATAGCGAGAGAATGCTTAACTGAAGATTTTGTTCCACGTTACCTGGGCTTAAATCATATAACCAGAGAAGAAGTGGTTGCAAGAAATCTTCGTATCCCAATCCATATTTTTGGTGGTAGCCAAAATGAACCGGCAGCCATTCTTGTATTCGATGGAACATATATTTACCTTCAGAAGAGTGCGAATTTCCTATTCCAAAGGAAAACCTACAGCCTTCACAAATTCCGCAACCTGGTAAAGCCTTTTCTTATCGTAGGTACAGACGGCTATATAATAGAAGTCGTAGGACCGTATTCAGCGACTACTTCGGATGCAACTATTATGCGCAGCCTGATGCGAGAAAACTCAGCCTGGCATTGGTATCTTAGACCTAACGACGTGTTTCTACTGGACCGTGGCTTTCGGGATTCAATCCCTGCTATTGAAGAACGTGGATATAATCCCTAAATGCCGCCAACTAGAGGAAGAGGAGAACAGTTATCTACACCTGACGCTAACAAATCTCGGTTAATTACAATGTGCCGTTGGGTGATCGAAACAACTAATGGACGATTTAAGAAAGATTTTAAAATATTTCGACACACATATTTTAATGTGGCGATGCGAAATATGATGACTGATTTTAAAATAACCGCGGCAATTATCAATGCTACTCGGCGGCCATACGAAGATAATATATACGCCGAGCAGTTTATGGATATTATAAATCAAAATATAAATGGAGAAAATGAGTTGGCAGAATACGTACCAACAAATAACTTGAATAGACAAAGAGTAGCATTCGTGCCTCTAGATGGAAACAGTCCAGAAATTGAGGATTTTCCACAGCTGAGCTTTGAAGATTTAATCTTATTCACGTTGAGCTCATACCATTTGAGAATCGCAAGGTCTTATTGTCACGAGCACATACGAATACGACCAAACGGGGATTATATCATAGAATTGTATCGACACCAACATTTAATTAATAATAAGATATTGATCAGAGGGCGAATCCAGTCACGTCATATTCGAATGAAACAGTACTATACATATATTTTGTTAAACCCAACACAACACGGAAGACAAAGAATAGAAGAATACTACTGCTCATGTATACACGGCCGCCGCACTGTCGGGAGCTGCGCCCATATCGCTAGCATAGTTTATTATCTGTCTTGGGCCAGACATCAGGAAGGAACAGACGAACCCGCTGCCTTTTTAAATGATCTGATGCTTGATTTGGATCAAATTGAATAAAAAATACATGAATGAATTAGCGTTTTATTCATCTTCCCTATATCAGTTTATAACACTTGAATTTTTCGAGATTCCCGTGGCTCACATTAATGTGACTAATGCCATAGTAAATCAGAGCCATATATCAATACACTCTGCTATATTTCGTTTGTGTCCGCCGTGGGTATGGTTTCCATACTAAGGTGCCCAATGACCTTTCATCAGTCTGTTTTATTGGTTTAAGGGATATATTTGAAGTCATAACACATGTTTTCATTCTCACAAGCAACATTTTATACCAATTACAAGTGTTAATAAGCGTCACCCACCATTGTCCGACACGGCCTCTGCGCAAGGAATACCGAGAATCTGTTACAGGGGGCCGCGCGGGCGCGGTGACGCCCACCCGCCCGCGCCCGCACCGCTCACGCACATCGCGCAACTTGCGCCCGGCCCGGCTAGTCGCTGTTACTTTGTTGCGCAGTAATCACATGTTTTATAGTTATATTATAACGTAGATCGTCTTTGTAAGTTTACGTCGTAACGATGGATTTCGATGACTTTGAGATTAGCCAAGAAGATCTGTCTCGAATAGATAATATAGAAATTACTCTCCTTAACCAAAGCTTTCAAATAAGCTCTGATGAAGACGACAACATTCAACTTTCGCGACCAAGACGGCGTCGAATCATCTTATCAGATAGTGAGTCAAGTGAAACTGAAATTAATCGTGCCATTCAAGATTTAGCGGAAAGTTCACCACCCTCGACATGGACCGATCCCAAAGGTAATCAATGCCAATTGATAGCTTTTACTGAAATTTCTGGTGCACCGTTACATGTTCGCAGGCTTATGACTAACAAATCCCCAGCAGAATTTTATGCGCTTTTGGTAACGGATGATGTTTTGAATGAAATAGTGAAAAACACTAATGGCTTTGCAGTTGCTAAAATACTTAACTCACAAGAAGCTAGAAAATGTGCACGCATTCGGAACTGGGCGCCTACTAACCTAGTCGAAATAAAAAAATTCTTTGGTTTGGTTTTGTTTATGGGCATAGTGAGATTACCTAAAATATCAGACTACTGGTCCAAAGATGAAATTATGGGACAAAATTTCCCAAGAACCGTTATGTCCCGTAATCGGTTTGAGATATTGCTTCAAATGCTACATTTTTCAGAACAAGATGAGGAGAACAAAGCTGATCGATTACACCGGGTAAGAAATTTATTGAATGTAATGAATCACAATTTTAAGGAAAACTATGTACCTGGTGAGGATTTATGCATCGACGAGAGTGTTGTGCCTTTTCGAGGACGCATAATCTTTCGTCAGTATAACAAACAAAAGCGTCATAAATATGGAGTAAAACTATTCAAATTATGTACATTGCCAGGTTACACCTATAAAATTAACATTTATGCTGGCAAACAGAATGACGAAATTAACACTACACCTACAAATGTAGTTATGGAACTGTGTAATGACTTGTTCGACAAAGGACACACTCTGTTCACAGATAATTGGTACACAAATGTCGAATTGGCAAGAAAGCTGCTAAGCAGAGAGACGCATCTTGTTGGAACATTGAGGAAAAACAGGAGACATTTCCCTAAAACAGTAGTTTCTACAAAGTTGAAAAAGGGGCAATTTATTGCTAAAGAAAGTGCTGATGGAATAACAGTGATGCGTTGGAAGGATAAACGAGATGTGTTAGTTTTGTCCACAAAACGCGTCGCGTTTTGTGAGAGTGGTAAAACGTAACAAAGTTATCTCAAAACCTGCAATCGTTGTCGACTATAATAAAGCTAAAGGTGCTGTTGATTTGGCGGATCAAATGTCAGCGTACCAAACACCTCTAAGGAAAAGTGTGAAGTGGTACAAAAAAGTGGCCATGGACTTAATCTTGAATGTAGCTGTTGTAAACGCACTCACTCTCTACAAAAGTGTATCAAAGAAGAAGATTCCTATTGTAGATTTTAGAAAAGAAATTATGACCAATTTCCTAACAAAAGGCATAACGTCCGAACCTCTTTCATCGAGACCGAAGAGAGCTAAAAATGAACTGGCGAAAAAAGAAGGATCATCTAAAGTCGTTCGACGTCAATGCCAACAATGTTATAAGCAGAACGTAGCCACCCTGGGACGCTTAGTAGCTAGAAATAAAACAAAAAAAGTCACTACTTTTTGCAAAACCTGTCCTAATGAACCTTTTTTATGTCCCGAATGTTTTATTAAAATACATTAATTAAACTTTGTCAATTTATATTTTTCAGTAAGTACCTCATTTTTATAATAAACTTTTATATGCGCGACAAAACTGATTTATTTGTAATCTATAAGTACCAATATTATATATATAAAAATTTGTTTGTTTTTTTAATCTACTAAACCGATTTTAATCACCGCTAGAACGCTACATTTTGCAGAAGTAGTAAATATACTTTTTACTGCAAGAAATTGTTTAATTCCTACGGGAAAACACATAACGCGCGGGCGAAGCCGCGAGCGGAAAGCTAGTATTTTTTATTCGATCTAACATTGCAACAATTGCAACAATCCATATTTTTTGTCAAAACTGTTTAAGCTAACGCTAAATGCTATTTTTGTATATAATTATAACACACAGGTACAGTTAAAGTCGATACAAGTAGTCCAATATAATAAAAAAACACGAGCTATATTTTAAACTTGTGTTTTTTGCAAAAACCAAGCTGAACAGGATAAAATGCAGGGCCACGCGGGTCCCCTGTCATACAAAATTTAAAGACTTTTCGGTCCGTTGGCCTACAGTTGCAGTTTAAAATTACGTCTGACGCGCGGGCACCATTGGGCGACGCGGCCCGTACAGAAATGTTTGTTGTCGCCCAACAGTGACCGCCACGGCCTGAATGAAAAAGACATATTTTGTTAGTGGCAAAGAACGTGTTAAAATGTTTATTTTTATATACTTAGCTGAAAGAGCTCTTTTGTCTCTACTGACGACTATAATTTAAATGTTATGAGTAAAACTATTGTTTAATAATTTTTTTAACTATAAAGACATTTTATTTTTGTTAGATTTATTATAGTTTAAATGTGTAAGAGTAATTTGTTTTTAAAATAACTGATAGATATTATTTTTGTTATATAGCTGAAGAAGCTCTACTTTTGTTTTGTTTTATACTCCGAAAAGATTTATACTTGTGATACCTACTATCCCTAATTATAGACACCTTGTTGAAAAGGCTGGTAATGAATCTAAGTTGATTAAGAGTTCTGTTCTGAGTATTTTCAAGCTTATATTTAAGGAAGATTATATAGAAAAATACTTTGATTAATAAGTAAATGTTTTCTTTGTAAGAACAACGCTCAAAAGCTAGTAAAGATCAGATTTTGTAAGTCGTATTTTGCTTTGATTATTAAATATTATTTGTAACATTAATTACCTGTTTGATGTCAAAACCGCGCAACTTACTGTTAGGTTCTATTTTGATAAGATTGTGGTCAAATCAAATCCGCGTAAGTAGCGTGGCGGTTAAATTAATCATTGTAACGGATAATCTATGGTAACAATACCAAGAAAACATCAATTATTATTATCTACGTAAATATGAGGCTATTTGCCATTAAAATAACGATATTAAACCATTTTAACCTGCCCTTGTAAAATTAGATCAAATGCAGATACGCGGCCTTTACCTTTGGTAGATTCGCGGTTTTGCACTATCCCCGACGATGTCAAAAAATCATAAATAATTAGTACTGTAACCACCTGTAAGGATGTTACGGTTTTCCTTGCTGTTTACGAGATAATTAAGTTTTTCATACTAGCTTCATACAAATTTTTCGTTAGCAAATTATAATTCCTTCGTTTTTGTGCAGAATTAACTCGGGTGTCATTTTTGAATATAGTAATAACTAATAGAAGCGATATCCGGCACTTGCAAATTGAAATCCCTAAGCCTATGAAAGCCGATTTTCAGCCCACCGTGCGCCGGCGGACTCCATGTCTTGCTGAACTAGAAACATGCTATATATTGCTGGCTGTGCACGACAGCGACGTAACCCGAGCAGCGTCGCCGCAAACACTAGCCTATAAGATTAATGAATCTCTTGTTTGATTACCGATACCAAACCTATAAGATTAATGAATCTCTTGTTTGATTACCAATACCTAGTCTATAAGATAAATATACCTGAATCTGTTGTTTTATTACCCACACCTAGTCTGTAAGAAAAATGTATGTGGAATACTTGTCAAGTACCTAACTGAATGTTGAATAGAATAAAGTATATATATACTTACGCCTAGCATCCATACTCAATGTAAACTAAAAATAAATAGATGTTATCGCTGCTACGGTCGAATTGAAATGGTAGCTCCTGGTCTGCGCACGTAGGTTATATTTATAAGTTTAGCGTTAAGAAAAAACATGTCGCCGCGCGGACCCTGACTGTCGCACGCTGAGAAAATACACATCAAAGGTCGTGCAATGCCCATATTGTTATTAATTTAGCTAGAATAGAGACTAAGCAATGTTAAATGTACAAAAACACTTAAAGTTCAATAAAATAAAGGGGCGGAGACTCAAAATATCCAATCACAAGTATGACGAGCTTTGAAGCGAGTTTGCCAAAAGAAAAATCGTGCAAAGCAAAATGATCCACTGGCCAGCTTAATTTGGCACAGTATAAAAGAACGCACGCTAGCTAGTCACTCAACCATTAGAAATCAGTCATAATCAAGACGTCACCATGCCCGTCTGGCTCCAGAAAAAGTTGGATATTATAAGTCTCAATCTCATTTCACATGTTTAAGACCACCATTTATTTAAGTAGAACCCCAAAGAACCCTCTACGGGAGTCCCCAGCGAGCCGCTACAGGAACAGGTATAGAATCACTGCCGTCCTGCAACCAGAGGAATTCGACTAGCAGCACAATTCAATTCTACAGTCCATTCGCTGCACACTGGCAGTGAGAGTGTTAAAGAAAAACACGAATAGTGACACAAAACCTGCTTGATTGGTGGGGAATCTTTGGACATCTATAGTGCCCTTGCAAAATTTACTCGAAAATTTCTATCACCCCCGCCTGCGAGTGTTCCTTGCGAACAGTTATTCAGCAGTGCTGGGATAATTTACAAACCTTCTAAAAACAGACTTGAAGCCGTAAAAACAGCACAGCTACTTTTTGAAAATACAACCTACCGTTAATTAAATTCCAATATCAATTATACGAAAGATAAATCTATCTTTCAAAAAAAAGAAAACAAAAAGAAAGAAAGAAAGAATTAATATTGAAAATACCTAGACTATGTAGTGGTACTACATAACATATTATGTACTAAGTACTTAATCACTAACCTAGTACTAATTATTACTAAACTAGGAACTTAGTTTGATTCTATTATATGCCTAGCAGAAAGACAGCGTCAGTATGAAGAAGCTGTCTATGATTCTGGCCTCTAGGAGCATAAATATTGAAAAACATACCTGTTTCTCTATGGATTTGTGTTGTTACCTCTCACCTCCGGCAGAAGTCGCCACCGCTAGTTCCCGCGACCGACCGTTAAGGATTTCATAGCGTTTATGATTTTTGTCGTGCTAGGAGCAAAAGTTTTTCTTCAAGTTAAAAAACCGACAAAAACCTTAATATACCGTAATCTGGTCTTACTTTGCTCCTAAGGTGGTAAAAATGCTCCACTTCCGAAAAATGATTAAATCTGATTTTGCGTACTGATACTCTACTATTTAGTAGATTCCAATATTTTTATATGAAAATATTGTTCTTAATCTAGCAACACCAGAGTTGACAGATGTCAAAGTCAGCCATTATTTTTTTCTGTGTGTGGTAGAAGTGCATCGCTCTTCGAGGTGAAAATTTAAAAGTGAGTAAAATCTATTAACATCTACTAAACTTGTGATTTAAACAATTACAGTCGCATTTAATTAGTTAACGTGTTTTCTAAACTATCAGATTAAGGTGATATTTTGTGTTTAATGCCAGCTTTGTATTTCTTGTATCAGTTTCTTTGACTTGGGTATACTTTGCGCCTACTTTTGAGGTAATAATGCGCCTGGAGCAAAGAATACCCATAGTTTAATTTTTTCATCTATGTTTACTTACTTATGTATTTTACTTGTTTTAGGCTAGAAACATGCCTAGAAAATATAAAAGACGAGCTGATGCAAGGCGCTACAAAGCGTATAGCAAAGAAAAATTAGAAGAATGTCTTTTGACATTAGAAAATAAAACCATGACCCAACGAGAAGCTGAAAAGCATTTTAATATTCCTAGAAGGACTATAATTAATTACATTAAAGCCAGAAAAAATAATATAGACGTGAAACCACCAGGACATCCTCAAGTTTTTGATGATGAAGAAGAATCACAGTTTTCTAGTTGCATTAAATTGATGGGAACGTACGGATTCCCCTTATCTGAAATTGATTTTCGTTGTATCGTAAAAGCTTATCTTGATAAAACTGGACGAACGGTTTTAAGATTTAAAAATAATTTGCCAGGTACCGAATGGGTCGCGTCATTTTTACGTCGCCACCCTGATTTATCCAGACGCTTTGCTGCAAATATTAGGCGAGCTAGGGCCGCCATCACTCCTGACATTTTAACTGAATACATTGAATATCTTAGACAAGAGCTCGCAGATGTGCCAGCCAGTAATATATGGAATTATGACGAAACAAACGTCACGGATGATCCCGGCAATAAAAAAGTGATTATTAAAAGAGGCACCAAGTACCCGGAACTTCTACGAAATTCATCAAAATCCAGTATTTCAATTATGTTTTGTGGAAGCGCTGAAGGCGAATTACTTCCTCCATTCGTCGTATACAAGTCTAGCTGTCTATGGACAACATGGACGGAAGGTGGACCTGAAGGGACTCGCTATAGTTGTAGCCAAAGCGGCTGGTTTGACATGAGCATATTTACTGATTGGTTTCAATCGCAGTTGTTACCTAGATTGAAAAAAATGCCAGGAAAGAAAGCCATCATAGGAGATAACTTATCTTCCCATATTTCTCTCGATGTTATTAATCAATGCAAAGAAAACAACATCACATTTCTTTGTCTACCACCAAATAGTACTCATTTAACACAGCCACTAGATGTGGCGTTCTTCCGCCCACTGAAAGTTGCTTGGAGGTCCATTCTGTCCGACTGGAAATCTAGTGCGAGTGGGTATAAGAATACAGTTCTCCCAAAGGGTATTTTCCCTCAAATGTTAAGACGTTTAGTGGATGCAATAACCTTGAACAGTGCTAATAACCTCAAAGCTGGATTTAGAAAATGCGGAATCTATCCTTTAGATGCTAAACCTCTCCTAGATAGACTACCCCATGCAATTAACACAGAGGCAATTAATGATTCTTTCGTACAAAGCCTGGAAATAAAAAGAAATGCATGGACTCAGGGTGTTGCAACCAACAGAGGCAGAAAAAAGCTAAAGTTAATACCAGGCAAAAGTGTAGCGGATCAGATGCTTGTTTCGCCGACAACTGGTGAAATAGAATGCGTCCCTAGTTCGTCTTCTGCTATTATTAATGGTGATAGCAGCGAAAGTGATGATCAAATGTCTCTAAGAGATTCCTCTGAAGGGCCACTAAGTGACGTTGAAAACGAAGACCCCAACATTTTAAATTCTAGAGATTCAGAGAATCTAGCGTTACAGCCTTTGGTAAAAAAAGAAGGTCAATATGTCATTTTTAAATACGAAGGTGAGCTGTTTCCCGGCGTGATTATGAAAGTTAATAAAAATGGGGCTGTTATATCATCAATGAAGCGTTCTTTGAAGAACTGGAAGTGGCCTCTTCCTAAAGACGAATTATACTATACATGGAATGATGTAGTTGGCAGCATAAACACACCGAAAAAAATTGGACGCAGAGACTTTTATTCTGTGCCAGAACTGAACCAAATATGGGGAACCTAAGTTAATAAGTAGAATTTTTTGAAAATTTATAATTTTTTTGATCTCATAAATGATTGTTTTATTGATAATTTGTGCTAGAGCACAACAATATTGTTTATTTTTGAATTATTTACAAAATGTTGTAGTTAACTGTAATAATTAAGAAAATATGATCCTATGGCAAACCAAAATGTGATTTTTAATTGATCTCTCGTAAATAAAGGTGATTTTATAACACATCTGGTTTCTATTACCCTGTACTATCGGAGCAAAGTAAAAATGACTAAATAAAACTATGCTCCATTGAAAAATAAATGACAAACCTGTGAAGAAAAATTACGGTGCAAAGTTACCCCCTGCATAAGAACTACTTTGCTCCAAAAGAAATAAAAAAAATAAAAAACTTGGTCACTAAATACAATAATGTATTTAATGTCAGGTTAAACTTTAATAGTACTATTTAATACATAATACATAAGATTACTGATTTAGGCAAGATTTAAAAAGATGTGGATTAAAAAAAAAAGTTGGAGCAAATTTTGGTGCAAAGTAGGACCAGGTTACGGTATTCCAATATTTCATTGTTTTCGGTTGGAAAATAGTGTTAGAACATTCATACACGAATACTAAAGATATATTCAGTGTTTTTAGTGCAGTGTGTGTCGTGTATTCAGCGGCGAGTCGGTGAGTACCTTCCATTATGAACTCGGAGGATTCTGTACCTGAACCTGTAGCTGAAATCGCTGCTCCGGAAGGAGAGCGAAAAGCTGCGAGCTCAAGCTCATCGCAAAGCAGTTCCCCTTCTTCGGAAGATGAGGAAGGTTTTGCCTCGCCACCACCTAACAAACGGTCTAGGCGGCGCAGGTTCAAACAGGTCGGAACCTGTTCGGATCCTCGTATGGATACTCTCATAAACCAAGTTTGAGATTGCGTAGCTCAAATGCCGCAGATTTTC
The DNA here is from genome assembly GCA_947507525.1 of Apamea epomidion. Lineage (NCBI taxonomy): Eukaryota > Metazoa > Arthropoda > Insecta > Lepidoptera > Noctuidae > Apamea > Apamea epomidion. Next base: position 2,128,091 of record OX382239.1, read on the forward strand.
ACGGCCATTAGTACGAATTATAATCCTATCAGAGAAAATAGTAATGGAGTCCGTGGAGATTCACTGAACTCTAATAACGTTAATCAATTTTTAAACAAACCGACGCTCATGCCACCTTTAATTAATAACGTGTGTTTAGGGGACTTAAAGATAAATTTCGATGAATCCAAAATTGTACCCATAGCCAACCCAGAAAAATTAGCGGAATTAAGCAATCTCCAACAGTTCAACTCTCAGGCCTGGAAAGGTATTCGGTATAAGAAAGACTTGCAAGCACACATAGCAACACCAGGTTTTATAGGTTTAAAAGTAAATGAGGAACTGTGTCATCTTAACAAGGGCACGGATTATTTGGCTAGTACAGAACAACTATTAGCGGGTTTGTCAAATGCTGTTTTGGAAAACAGACAACTTTTAAAAGGTGGTCTGCAGGAGATAGTAAATTGGGCTGCTAGTTCTGATACAGAGCTCAACGCAAACACTCTATTTGATAAGTTGTCCGAAAAATTTGGTCCAGCGTCTCCTTTATACAAAAATATGGAATCCTGTATGCAGGTGATATGTGGCAAGCGAGCAGAATGTATTGAAGTTAGACGTGACCGCATTCTAAAAGAAGTCAGTAACAGCAATCTTAAAGTAGCGTTACAAAACATCCCATCTAGTGCAGAGCACCTCTTTAATAGAGAAGCACTCATGCCTCTGGTTGACTCTTTAGGAGGCTCCCAGGTATGGCTTAACATGCCAAGTTACTTAAAAGATGGAAAGAAATTCACTAATAACAATCAGGTAAACAATAAAAATTTCAAGTCATCTCATAAAACTAATTTTAATAAAAAAAATAAGTTTAACTCAGACAAAAAATCCAAGAATAATTATAAAAAGCCTTTCGTCGTACAGGCTCCCAAGACACCTCCAACACTAAAGATAAGTGACAATCAAAGCAGGGTATTCAGGGCCAGTTGCCTAAAATTCCACGTCCAAGCATGGAAACACCTGGGGGCCAGCATATATATTAAAAAAATAATAGCGGAGAGCCGCATACCATTTTCAGTAAAACCTCCTTTACATTACCCTTACAAAAGAATAATAAACAAGATTGCAACAAAACCATCCAAGAAAATGACAGAAGTTATAGATCAGTTAAAATATGCAGGCATTTTAGTAAATCCAAAGAATGCAGCCTTACTCAGACAAGGTGCACATGTTCTAGTGCAGTCAGACAATCGGACCCTCATAGCTTACATAAGGAACGAGGGGGGAACCCGGTCCTTAGCCCTGTTGGGCCTAACAAACAAACTCCTTCACCTAATCGAGCAGCACAACATAACGCTGTCGGCTTCATACCTCCCGGGGAGGTTAAACGGGATTGCAGACCGCCTCTCGAGAGGAAGGCCTGTTCTTGAATGGCAACTACAATCCCAAGCCAAGAAAGTCATATTCAAAAAATGGGGTGTTCCAGACGTAGACCTGTTCGCGTCAAAAGAAACCGTTGTCCCACAATACGTAACTTGGGACTCAAGAGACGGGTCAGCAATTTTTTGCGACGCCTTAAGTCAAGATTGGAACTTCCAGTTGGGCTGGGTGTCCCCCTGGAACTGGATCATCTGAACAGGGCCAAGGGAACATACATAGTAATAGCACCACAATGGGATCAGTGCGTTTGGCTGAGCGATCTTCAAGCCAGGTCCCTGTCAGATCCAATACCAGTAATAAATCTGCGGAAGAACCTGATAGATCGATCGACGGGGTTCTGTCCCCCACAAGTGGACAAGTTGTCCCTCCAGGCTTGGAAAATTGGGGGTGGTCAGACCATACCACCAGAATAGCTGGCGCAAAAGCACCCGGGGCTATCGTTTTGTGCCCTAAATAAAATTAATCACAAAAATCCAGATGGCAAAGATGTTGCAAGATTTTTAGCAGATCTGCATTTAATGAAGTACTCTTTAAATTATCCGCGTAAAAAATGTTTATAGGTTTTAGAAAGGAAACATTGGCTTTTTAGTTTCTTTGTAAGTGTAACCGACAGTTATTTGTTTTATTTTTGTCTTAATTTAAATTTTATACGTAGGTATTAATTATGACTTTGAAAATAAAAAGTTTTATGTTTTTCATAAATGAAAAGAGTATAACTTGTTACGCATGGTCAACCTTAATAGATCGCTGCATCGGCATACCTGCATATACATTGCACACGGCACCTACGGGCACGAAACGCAAGCTCAGCATAACGTGACCAATTGACGTCAATCGAACCTTTCCATAGAAACATAAAACCGTGGAGCGGCACTTTTGGATCTGACATCGACCAATTGACACTTTAGTATAATTAGTCGTAATTTCAATACTTTGTAATACAGTAATAAATTAGTTTATTAAAATAAATTTGCATTTTTTTGGATCCTCCGGTTGCACCCATCGTAATTGGCGCAGTCGGTAGGATAGTCCAGTAAATTCAGTGAATCGATCACCGACAACGGGCTATTCCGGTTATTCCCGTTCGCCACCGCCAGTATTGCCCCCTCCGGTGGCGACTGGGAATTATTCTAAAAAAATATCCCAGTCGCCACCTCCGGGTGGCAAGCGGGATTGTTGGTAGTAAAAATCCCAGTGGCCACCCCTAAATATAGTTAAAATAAATGCTATATCTTTATATTTTTTTGGAATGATTTTAAAATAATTACCGACGTCACAGAATGTTTAAAGTAAATGAATTGTTTAGTTAGGTACCTTTATGTATCTAGATATATATGCATTGAAATTTAGGCAATAGGTACGGTTCACTATAATATTGTTGCCGATGTCCTTTGTTAATATTTCACGTCTTTAAAACCATAAAATAGGAAACGGCGCGAGCGCCTTGCGCAGCGGCGACCCGCCGATGACACGAGCGCCGAAAAGCCAAAACTATCGTGAGAAAGGATTACTAATCCTTTTGTTTTGCTACTTAAACTCTAGTAGCTCAATTGAAGATGCCGATGTCCTTTGTTTACATTTCACGTCTCGGAATAAACCATAAAATAGGCCGTGTGCTTTGTTTTACCTATAACAAACATGCCGAAAAGCCAAAACAGACACAATAGACAGAAGGTCATAAATCTTTAAAAACACAAAACAGCTTTTTATTGGGCTTGATGGGGATGGTTTTATGAGTGATTCTTGCAAAACTAAACTTTAAGTACAATGCATTTAGATCTAAAATGTAAAACAAGTATCGGCTGGCAATGCGTTGTGGCAGCATTTCTAATTATAACATTATTAGTGCATTCCTAACCATGTCAGGGTCAAGTACATCGTGTACTACCTCGGGTGAAGTGTCATTAATTTATATTAAAAGAAAACATGGTGTTGTTTTGCTTCACGGTGGCCACCAATATTATGTGAAAAAAAAATACTCAAGTGGACTAAGTGTGTGGGAATGCAGCCAGCGAAAAAAGAAATGCAAAGGAGTTATAAAGATTCGTGTAAGTTTGTCTACTTGTATGCCTATTAATCGTAAGCAATATCTTTTTCTTTGTATTATAAAGAGATTTTTTGTAACGAATAGGATCCGAAACTACTGGATCGATTATAATTTCGTACCCTGATTCCTATACTCTTATTTAATAATCAAATTAAATGTTTAATAAAATCTTTTTTTCTTCGCAGAATAATAATATCGTAAATGAAACGCCGCATTTATGTACTCCAGATTTCCTAAAAAATGAAATTGATGAGCGGCTTTATTCCTGCAAACAAGAAATTATCAAAGGGAATTACCCGGCAGTTCCTCAGTCTTATAATAATATGATTGCAACATTAGAAAACAGCGGATTAGATTTGGTGTGCAAGATACCAACATTCAATAGCGTGAAATCATCCTTGTACAGATTTAGGAATGTACAAGCTGGAGTACAGTGTCTACAGCCGCAGCTAGTTACTTTTAATTTTGTTAAAAATATTTTTTTTATTAGGGCAGAGTAATACTTTATTTGTTTTGTATATTTTCTAATAATATTTTTTTCCTATAGAAATGATTGTTGACTTGTTGATGTGATTGTTTAGAATTTGTATAAAACTTGTTGATTTTGGAAATGAAAATGTAGATTTAAGAAGGCGGAGAATTGTTTTTTCAAGTATATTTTAAGAAATATTTTATATTCTATTGAAAGTACCTAATTATCTGTGATTTTGGATTTGTGTTTAAAATAGTTGATTTTGAAAATAAAAATAGTAAAAAATAATGTTTGTTTAATTTTCTACCAATTTATAAATATTGTAACTCTCTCGTTTGATTAACCCTACGTACTTCTATTTTTTAATCAGAAATTTAATAAAATTAACATTCTTTGTCATTCCAAAAAAAAAAATTAAGATAATAGGTAGCATACCTAGTTTTTATGTTAACTATATTTAGGGGTGGCCACTGGGATTTTTACTACCAACAATCCCGCTTGCCCCCGGAGGTGGCGACTGGGATATTTTTTTAGAATAATTCCCAGTCGCCACCGGAGGGGGCAATACTGGCGGTGGCGAACGGGAATAACCGGGCTATTCGAACCTACGGGTGTGCGGCTACGGAGGAGTATCCGAATATCGATACCACAGAGAGATGCAGATTTGGTAAGTACCTAGATCTACTAGAGTTGCTCGCCTTCCTATATTTTAGTATCCTTTGTGTAATTTCCTTTCTTTTCTGTGTTTCCTTTGTGTTAATTTCCTCAAGTGTTTCTATTAAACTTCCAAAATTTTTCACCCACGTATATCACGGACTCCTAAGTCGAGTATTTCTAATAGGAACTCGCAAATCGATGCGAATAGGAATTTAGATACTATATTAGAAGATAGTGAAAGTGTAGAATCTTACTTAATTATAGAGAATAATTTAACTAACAAAATGAGTACCGATTTGGTAGATCAAGTTTACAAGGCCTTACGCCTCGTTCCCGAATTCGACGGGAACCCGAACGTGCTCACGCGGTTTGTACGTTTATGTGACCAACTTGTCGCGCAATTTGTTAAGGCAGAGCCAGGTTACGAACTAAGTAATTTATCCTTGTTGAACGGCATACTTAATAAAGTCACCGGAAATGCCGCCCGCACAATAAATTCAAACGGCATTCCCGAAACCTGGCAGGGTATTAGAAACGCCCTGATTAATAACTTCTCGGACCAGCGGGACGAGACCGCCTTATACAATGATTTGGCCCTGTTAACGCAAAAGAATTTATCACCACCGGAATTTTACGAAAAGTGCCAAACTTTATTTAGTACAATTATGACGTATGTGACCTTGCATGAGTCCATATCTACTACCATCGAGGCCAAACGGACACTATATAAAAAATTAACCTTACAGGCATTCGTTCGTGGCCTAAAAGAACCTTTAGGCTCGCGTATTAGGTGCATGCGACCCGACACCATCGAAAAGGCTCTCGAGTTTGTGCACGAGGAAATTAACACCATGTACTTACAGCAGCGTAATGACCATTTGCCGGAGCGGAGACCTGTGCAGTCTACGTCTTCATTTAATCCCAGTACGTATCAGATTAAGCCATTTAATTTGCATACTCCACAGCCAGTCACTTTTTCAGCGCCGTTCAATCAGCCCGGTCCCTCCAAAAGTTTTTATCAGCCACAACCGCCAAGGCCAATGCAAGCTTGGGGACCCCAAGTGCCTTTCAATCGCGGTCCCACGCGAACCCAACAAATGTTAAGCGCACCCCCGCCTAACCATAGGCCCCAGAGCAACGTGTTCCGATTGCCTCAACAAAGGCCTAGTTTCACGCCCATTAATAATGGCCCTAAGCCCATGAGTGGTGTAAGCCACTTTGTTCCTAAACCTATGCCGAGACCTTCGACGGGACATGACTGGACTCAACAAGGAAATCCACCTCCCAGTAACTACTTTAAGACTCGGGAGATGAATGTTAACGAAGTAGACTTTTACGACTATTATGAATACCCCGACTATGCCTATAATGACTATTACGACCAGTTCTACCCTGTACCTTACAATTACGAACCTATGTATGAGCCACTAGCTCATAGTGATTATGTTCCTGTGCACATAGAGGAACATCAGAATGTGCCTGAAGGAACATCTGCCCAAGGAACGTCTGCTGAAGGCCAGGATTTTCATACAGCCCCGAAATCAGACAAACCAAAATAGAGATTAACTTACAAACCCAGAGACAACTTCCATTCATTCAGATTGCTAATCCACCCATTAAACTATTAGTAGATACCGGTGCGAGCCTATCTTTTATTAGCCCGAACGTTGTAGAAAGATTTTATCATCATATCCACTGTAATTATGAGCCTTTCGAAGTCACTAACATCCACGCGACTACTCGTAATAATTATTCCATTACTATACCGTGCTTCCCGGAATTTAAAGAAACCTGTGACATTACCCTATACATTTACAAGTTCCACAATTATTTTGACGGCTTAATAGGCTTAGACTTACTAGAAAAGTTAGAGTCTAATATAGATTTAAAGAATAAGGTTCTTGTTACACGTAATTCATCTAATCCCTTGCGAATGTATGATTCACGTAATTGTAATCTTTACGAGGACATAGTACCCGCTAATTCATCCAAATTAGCTAGAGTCCTCATTAATCTTCATGATGGTGACGTAATAATATCAGAGCAGACTATTTCCAATTGCACTATTCGCGACTGTGTTACTTCTGTTAAAAATAACCGTGGCATCATAGAAATAATTAATCCAACTAAACATGATGTAGTTTTCTCAATGGACAGGCCAGTTACCGCGGAACTTTTTAACGAGCAAAGCGCGACTATCTATCAGCCTAGCGATCGCGTATCCGAGGTATTATCAAAACTACGCACTGACCATCTGAATCCTGAAGAACGAGCCAACTTAGAATCTCTTTGTGCACAATATGCTGACGTCTTCTATATCGATGGTGAACCTCTAACTTTCACCAATAAGATAAAGCATAGTATTCATACCACCGACGAATTACCTGTCTATACTAAGACCTATAGATATCCCTTTGTTCACAGACAGGAAGTTCAGGATCAGATTAGCAAAATGTTAGACCAAGGGATAATCCGTCCCTCGCAGTCAGCCTGGAGCTCACCCATCTGGGTAGTTCCAAAAAAATCTGATGCGTCCGGAAAAACTAAATGGCGCATAGTCATTGATTTTCGTAAAGTCAACGAGAAAACCCTCGATGACAAGTACCCAATCCCCAATATTAATGACATCTTAGATAAACTTGGTAACTGTCATTACTTCACAACTCTAGACCTTGCAAGTGGATTTTACCAGGTAGAAATGGACCCAGCCGATATTCACAAAACGGCCTTCAATGTAGAACATGGGCACTTTGAATTTTTACGCATGCCCATGGGTCTCAAAAATTCTCCATCCACGTTTCAACGCGTGATGGATAATGTCCTCAGGGACCTCCAAAATGTCATATGTCTCGTATATCTCGATGACATAGTCGTTTTTAGTGTTTCCTTACAGGAACACATGGTAAATTTAGAAAAAGTATTCAAGAGATTAAGGGAATCAAACTTTAAGATCCAGATGGATAAGTCGGAATTTTTAAAGCTTGAAACTTCATACTTAGGTCACGTAATAAGTAAGGACGGTATTAAGCCTAACCCCGATAAGATCATTGCCATCCAGAAGTTCCCTATTCCTAAGACAGCTACCGAGATCAAACGCTTTTTAGGCCTGTTAGGATACTATAGGAAATTTATTCCTGACTTTGCGCGCATTACGAAACCCATGACGCAATGTCTCAAGAAAGGTTCTAAGATCACCTTCAATGACCCTAACTACATCGACTGTTTTGAAAAGTGCAAATTACTACTGACTAACGACCCTATACTGCAGTACCCTGACTTTTCTAAGGAATTTGTGCTTACGACTGACGCATCTAACTTTGCCATAGGAGCTGTCCTTTCTCAAGGACCTATAGGACAAGATAAGCCCTTAGCATACGCGTCTAGGACATTAAACTCCAGTGAGATTAACTATAGTGTAATCGAGAAGGAGTTATTAGCCATAGTTTGGGCTACTAAATACTTTCGTCCATACTTGTTTGGGAGAAAGTTTAAGATAGTTACAGACCATAAACCCTTACAATGGGTTATGAGCCTTAAAGAACCAGGCTCCAGACTCACACGTTGGAGACTTAAGTTGAGTGAATACAATTTTACTACAGTATACAAGCAAGGCAAAAAGAACACTAACGCCGACGCATTGTCCCGCATTGAAATCAACAACGAGGACGCTATGTCTATAGCGGTAAATGTATCTGAAAAGCCTCATTCAACAGTAGGTTCTGAAACACTGACAGCCCCTACAAACAACCCTGACATACTCGACAACTCTGACACAGCAACTGTTCACACTAGTAACGAAGCCCCTATTCTAGAGTGCCAATATCAGACGAACCCTTAAATAAATTCAGTAGACAAATCTGTTTTGTACTTGTAAGCGATATTAAAAAACGACCGACAGTGAGTAAGCCATTTGAAACGCATACCCGAACTACCATTCAACTATCTGAGTCTAACCTGACTAACGACGTTATTAATGCAGTTAAAGAATATGTGAACCCTAAAGTCAAAACCGGTTTAATCATCCATCCTCCTCTTGCCATGTATAAAATAATCCCCATAATTCAAGACAACTTCAAAAGCTCTTCAATGAACATGGTTCTAACTAAAGTTGAACTAGAGAATGTTAAAGACTACCTGCGTCAACAAGACATCATAAAGAAATACCACGAAGGTAAAACAAATCATCGCGGTATCACTGAATGTTACTTAGCCTTATCTTCTAAATTCTACTGGCCTAAGATGAAAGAACACATCTCCAAGTACATAAATGAGTGTACTATCTGTGGTCAGGCTAAGTACGACCGTCACCCCATCAAGCAAAGATTTAACATTGTACCACCCCCTAGTAAACCTTTTGAAATTATCCATCTAGATCTGTTCACAGCTCAAACAGAGAAATTCCTTACCATTGTAGACGCTTTCTCTAAGTATGCACAAGCTTATCACCTTAGAGATAGCACCGCTTTAAGTGTAGTACAAGCTCTACTTGTATTTTGCACCCACCATGGGGTCCCATTGACTATTGTCACGGACGGAGGCCCTGAATTCACAAATCAGATTTTCTTAGAATTCAACCGAACTCATAAAATTATTCACCATAAAATATTAGCGCATTCCCCTAACGACAATGGCATAGTAGAAAGGTTCCATTCTACCATTTTAGAACATCTTAGGTTATTGAAATTAGAGAGACGAAATGAACCAGTCGTTAATCTTATGCCTTATGCCATCTTAGCGTACAATAGTTCGATCCATAGCTTCACAAAATGTAGACCCTTGGACTTGATAACTGGACACTTTGACCCACGAGACCCAATAGATATTGACCTATCTGAACACTTACTGCAACAGTACTCACAAGACCATAGGAAACGAATGAGTCAAGTATACGACCTTATTAACCAGACATCCTTACATGACAGGACACAACTGACTGAAAACCGTAACAGGGACAGAGAACCCGAGAAGGACTACACCCCTGACCAGCAAATCTTTGTACGCAATCCCATGGCGTCTCGACAGAAGTTAGCCCCGCGTTATACGCAAGATACTGTACTCGCAGATCTTCCAATCCACATCTATACGAAGAAGAAACGCGGTCCAGTAGCAAAATCTCGCCTTAAGCGAAGTCCTAAAGATCCCACTTTGTTACAGGATAATACTATGGCTGATGACCCTACATCCGGCCCAAGGACAAGAGATAACAGTTGAATCACTTGACAATGGACCAGGACTACTTCCCTTCAAATTAGGAGCGGCAAAAATCGTTTCCCATTTCCATTCTTTCCTAAGTCATATAGATTTAGAGAATATCCATCTTCAAATTGAAGTGGTAAAAACACAGATGGCTGAATTAAGTCCCTTAGTTAACAATAAAACCTTATTCCTATTCGACCCTCATCTGAAACATCTCAATAGTAAAATCAATTTAATTACTAGTAAAATTAGTATGTTTGAATCAACTCGTAGTAAAAGAGGCCTTATCGACGGTTTGGGTTCTGTAATAAAATCAATTTCTGGTAATTTAGACTATACCGATGCACTTAAATACGAAAACGCCATAAACACCTTACGTAATAATGAGCATAAATTAGAATTAGAAATTAATAACCATGTTAGTTTAAATAGTAAATTTATTTCACGTAGCTCTCAAATAATAGATAGTATAATTTCAAATCAAGATAAGATGAGTAAAGTACTAAACTTAATTTTGGAAAGTAACGCTAATAGGGATACAGATTTAACTAAATACGCCCATCTGGCCCAACATCTGTTAATCTTAGGAGATAATGTAGAAGATCTTTATGAAGAATTACGAAGTTTAGAGAACACCCTAACATTTATTCGTGCGTCGAGTACCCCGTACTCTTTATTTAATTTAGACGAAATTAAGTATATGTTAGGTAAATTAAGGATTTTATATGCTAATGACGAAATCCTTGACGTAGAAATTAGGCATTTTTATGAAATAATTAAACTAGGTTACTTCTATTCTAATAAGCAGATAGTAGTAGTTATAAAAGTCCCGATAGTTGTTTCCTCCACATATAATTTGTATAAACTTTCCCCTTGTTCCTAACAGAAACCACGAAACTCTTATACCACCCTCACCTTTCGTAGCACTCTCTAGCTCAGACTCTAGGTACATAGAGACAGAATGTCCGAAGGTAAACTCCATATATCTCTGTGAGTCAACAGCCAACCTACAAATCCAGAGCAAACCAGATTGTATCCAGCATCTCATAGTCCATCAAGAACTTCAACCCAGCTGCAAGCTGACACCCGTAGCTCTCACCACCGAAGCCCTGGAAACCCTGGACGACAAGCATTATACCTTAAGTTTTCCTGTACCAACAAAAGTGAAGATGTCCTGCGGTCAAGAACAGTACCGGACCCTACGAGGCAGCTATTTGGCAATCATTCCCCTCAACTGTAACCTGAGAACACCCGCCTTCACTATCTCCAACACTGACGACCACATCAAAGGACACGTCGTGAAGATCATTGAGATGCCCCTATACAACGAGTCGAGGCCTGAAAATTATCCGAAACTCATCCTAAATTCGCCAAATCTACAAAAACTTCACACGCTTAGCAACGAGATAGCGACGCAACTGCCTGTACATTTAGATGACGCCACCGATCCCGTCATTTACCACACTACTATACCCATGTACCTCGCACTATCCGGTACATGCGCACTCATCGCCACTCTAATCTATCGTCGGCTACGCATAAGAAAAGCATCCAGAGAAATCACAGAAAACTTCAACAGCAACCCTGAAGCCGTCTATGCAATCCCATCACCACGCACTATCAACCCAAGCCAAATAAGGATTGACCCTGGATGTCTACCAGCGACCATCTTGAACAAGTCCATCGATACTCGCTGTTCTACGGGGGGAGGTGTTACGCATGGTCAACCTTAATAGATCGCTGCATCGGCATACCTGCATATACATTGCACACGGCACCTACGGGCACGAAACGCAAGCTCAGCATAACGTGACCAATTGACGTCAATCGAACCTTTCCATAGAAACATAAAACCGTGGAGCGGCACTTTTGGATCTGACATCGACCAATTGACACTTTAGTATAATTAGTCGTAATTTCAATACTTTGTAATACAGTAATAAATTAGTTTATTAAAATAAATTTGCATTTTTTTGGATCCTCCGGTTGCACCCATCGTAATTAACTGGCTATTTGTGATAAATAATCATATTTTGCTATGATAATAATCATATTATGTTTAACTTGTGAAAGCGACCTCTAAAGATCTCTTTTTACGATTTGTTTACATTTATTTTTTTCTTAACTTGATTTTTTTTTCGTTCCATTTCAACTTTCTTGATCAGTAATAATTAAAAAATCCATTTGACGTTATTGTGTTATATCTAATATTTTTTTTTTTTTTGCAATATAATGTAAGTTGGACATTTTTTTTTTTTCTCTTAGATAGATTTTGAGAGATATTTACAAAAATATAACAAGTAGGTACGTGTTCTTTTTTTGTTTTGAAAATTAACACATCCTTTGGTTGTTAATTTCTTTTAGGTAGATAGTTTTTTTATTCCGATTTTTTTTATTTATAGGTATCTTTATTCTTTTCAGATAAAGTGGTCACTCCTCTGCAAGAAGCAAAGAAACAACTCTCTTTAGAAGAAGTAATTCTAAAAGAAAAGAAGTGGGACGTTAATAATTTAAATTCGAAAAAAATTGATAAACTCATTGGAGAAATGATTGCACTTCAAAATTTACCGTTTTACTTTGTTGAAGGGCTGGGTTTTCGCAGATTAATTCAAGAATTAGCACCAAGATATAATTTTAGGGGACGCAATTTTTTTACTGATTTTATATGCAAGGAATTATACGGCACAGTTGCTCAAAAAGTTAAAGAATTAATTGAAAAATTTGATTACATGTCGTTTACGTCCGACATTTGGTCGGATCCAAGCGCAAATGCTTCTTTGCTTAGCCTGACTTGCCATGGTATTGCAGAAAACTTTGATAGATCATCGATTATATTGAAATGCGAGACATTCGACGGCCGTCACACTGGTGACATAATTTCCGAAAAATTTAACACGATGTTTTCTTAATGGAATATTAAAAAAGAACAAGTGCATTGCCTAATCAGAGATGAAGGATCTAATATGAAACGAGCCGTGTGATTAGCAGCATTGAATGACATAGATTGTACTGTTCACAAAATACAACTTGCTATCCGCACTTGTTTAGGTTCGCAAGAAAACATAAAAATACTCAAACAAAAATGTAAGAAAATTTCGACTCATTTCAATCATTCTATCATCGCTCAGAAACAACTGCAAGCAATTCAAGACAGACTGAATCAACCTCATCTCAAAGTCTTCTAAGATTGTGTAACGCGATGGAACAGTACATTTTACATTTTCGAGCCGTTTTTCAAAGGTAAACGATGCCCTAAGTCTTTATATCAACGATAATGAGATAAACCCTATTTTGCCAGAAGAGTGGAAAATCATTGAAAGTTTTATTAAATTACTGAGATCTTTTGAGGAAGCCACACGATAACTGAGCAGCTCGCACGCCCTCATTTCATCTGTGAGTCCAATAATTCAAACGCTTGAAAAAAAAGTTGATGAATATTTAACAAAATCACAAGAGTTAGATCCGATTCGACAGGCCGTCACGACTCTGAAAAATGAACTTTCAACAAAGTTTTCCAGCTTGGGAGAGAACAATTTCTATATCATCGCCACCTACTTAGATCCTCGCTATAAGCACAAATTTTTACACCGGTGACTGAGGAAAAGATTAAAGACGACATTTTGATGATTACAATGACAAATACTGAGAATGACGATTCCGGTTCTCTTAATGCCAATTCCGAAGGGGCCAAAAGAATGAGAATGACTGATTCCACGGAAAAGAATATGGAACAACTAGGACCAGGGCCATCAAGTTTCGTCAGAAAGCCATGCTTAAAAAACGCCCTTGCTATGATGTTAGATTTGTCAAGTGAAGATGAGAGTGAAGAAGTACCAGAAAATGGTAGCACTGAAGCTGTACTCAAAAAGGAATTACTTTCTTACCGCGCTAAAAAAAGAGTCAATGTGGATGAAAATCCTCTTAAGTGGTGGAGTGTTCATCAAGAGGAATTTAAGATGTTATCACCGATAGCACAAAGATTTTTATCCACTCCACCAGGCAGTGTTCCTAGCGAACAATTATTTAGTAGCACGGGTTTAATTTATGAACCTCTGCGTAACCGCCTTGAATCAGAAAAGGCGGCACTATTACTCTTTATTAAGTATAATGCTCCTATTTTTAACTTCACTTACTAATATGAAAATTAGTAAGTGAAGTTAAAAAAATATAGGAGCATTATAATTAATACTAATTTTCATTAACAAAAATGTTGATAATTACTTTATCAGTAGCTTCACTCACTATTATAAAATTAGTAAGTAAAGTACTTTAATAAAAATTGGAGCATTATACTTAATAGTAATTTTCATGAATAAAAATTTTAATAATTACTTTATCATTGTTTTAATTCTTCATTCATATACTATATCCTATTTTTTATTAAAAGTCACAAAATTATTGAACCAACCTTTTCAATACCAAGGCACACTGTGCAACTTTTAGGTGTAAATTAATAATGGTCACTGCTTTTTCAACAAAATACATAATTAAAATCAGTATCAGCATCAGTATCCGCTGATGAGAAAATAACATGCATCAACAACAACCCTGCTTAAAACTATAGACTAGTAACCACCAACATCGGCTGATAAAACTATTTCAATCTTTCCCCATCACCCTTTCATCTTCCCCTGTTTCATTCTCGTGATTAACCCTTTTTTTTCTGCTTTAGAACAGATTTAACAGGATGTTATCAATATGATAGAAACAATACTATACTCTTTACTCACTGTAAATAATTTTTAGCATCAGCTAATACGTACTGAACAAGACTTCAAATACAACACTGCTCATCTCATCAAAAAACCATTTGGTCTTGCCCCCACTCACCCTACCTAACCCAATCCGCCTTTAAAAAGATAAGGCTCCTTTACTAAATCAAACAAAACAATCCATTGTATAGAAAATCAACAATATTAACAGAACAAGAAGTTTTGTTTTTTGCGAAACTACCATTTCCTGTTTCTTTGACAACCGAGAACATACATTCTACATCTTATAATATCATAATCGCCCCATAACGTGCCCACTGCTGGGACACAGGCTTCCTCTCGGTGAGAGAGAGTGGGCCGTAATCCACCAGTGCGGATTGGTAGATGTCACTTGTCTTCGAATTTTTGGTTCTAGAACATGCCCGTTTCCTCACGACGTTTTTCTTCACCGTTTTGAGATTCAACGACATTACAAGACGATGCACACGCATTTGCTAACTAATTAGCTGCTAGTGTGTCTAACCAAATAATAATTATGGGCCAATCATTCAGAACAAGCTACAAAGATCGAAAACGGACACCATACTCCAACAACAAAATACCACTGTCTAGATCTCTAAAAGATACCATACAATCTCAATTTTAGACCAATCCTTCAAAATCGAAATTCAATTATTTGCCCTTGCGTGGTACACTTACACAGCAACAACTTTCACAACGTGTTTAATTCAGCGAAACAAAATTCCATGAATGATGATGACGAATCCCGTCTCCCGAAAATCCTGATTAATTGATTGGATTTACTTTACAGAGCATCCTACCATAGATTATATTAAACATCCTACAAGCTTTTATTACTATTCACTTCTTTATTTTCGGTTGACGTTGACACTTGACAGTTACACACGCACAAATTTCTTTTTTTTTTTTAATTCGCACTATAGTCTTTCGACCATACCGCCTCATCTTCCGTGTAGAATTTCTTACGTGGTAAGTTTAAAAACAATAATGTCTTTCGTTTATATACTCATTATATGATTTATTATGTGTTTCGTAGTTAATCCATTTTATATTATTTAGTTATTTTATTTTTGTCTTTACGTCAAATCCAGTTTAAACGTTATTTTACTGTCAATGTCAATACTTGAACATTAACGTTTTACATGTTTTCATTTTATTTCTCCCATTTTTACAGTTACGCCGGTCCGCAGAAAATAAATACCCTACCCACTCAACGATTGATTGGAACTAAGTGACAAGTAATATGGCTGCCCGAACGGTTCTTTGCCTCCAGGAGGCAAGATCGGTCCTGTCTATTTTAAAACGCTAATTTAACAGTTTCGTGTTCGTTATCCCTTTCTAACTTTATACAAACACTATCTAGGCGATTCTGTCTCTCCTTAAGCACCAGAGACAAAGGGCCAAACTTGCTCCACTCAACGGTTATTTGCCTCTGACTGACAAGTAAATATGGCCACCCGAATGGTTCTTTGCCTCCAGGAAGCAAGCTCGATCCCGGCTATTTCATACGCTAATATAGCAGTTTTGGTGTTCGTTAACCCTTTCTAACTTTATACAAACACTATCTAGGCGTTTCTGTCTCTCCTTAAAGCACCAGAGACAAAGGTCAAACTTGCTAAGCGTTCCATTTCTACCAACTTGAAAACATCAATTTGAACACTTTGAATTCGAACGTCCCAAAGTGGTCTTTGAATATTTTGATCGTTTTAATATGTTTTGGTGAAGAATTGAAGAAAATGTAAAGAAATTGATATCAAAAGATGGTAAATTTAATAAGCATTCTAGATATATATTTTTTTTTTTACGGAGAGTCTTGCCAATACAGAGAAATAATAGTTTTAACACGACTGGGCGTCCGAGCGGTTGCGGCCGTGCGGAACGCCGAACCGTTAACCCCGGATTCAGTTTTCGCGCCCGCAAACCGTTGACTGGCTACGCAGGGTCACAAGCTTTTTCTGTGGTCACAAGACCACAGAACACAGACATTCGCTCACCTATACAGATAGTTTTGCTTTGTCTACGTTCGTGCACTTGGAGCACAGAACTTATTATACGCGGAGCCGCAGTGTCGCGCGCGGAACGGAAGTCGAAGTAGACTAGGCAACGGGCGGGGGCGCGGCCGTCCGGCGCGCCCGCCCGTTGGTGACTGCCGGCCAACTTGACTTGCGCTGACTAATGAGTGGTACTTACTAATTCCATGATACAGTGCAACAACGTTACTTGAGCGCACGATTAACATTCACAAGAGGGCGTTTTTGGTACAGTGCTTCGAGAATCTTTTGGCGCTCGAGTGATGTCGACAGTTTAGCGCGTTAATAAACAGTTGTAAAACTATCTGGGAAATGTACTGAAAAACCAAGATGGCATGTTAGTTCATATTTGGGCCACGCGCTTAAATTTTTCAAGTTATAATAACAATTTGGTCACAACATAAAAATTCTTAAAACATAAGTATTTCATTTTGATTTGTTCAATGTTACTTTCCCACCAAAAGAGCATTCTCTGGGAGAAAAAAAAACATTGGTTAAGCATTCTTTGAAGAGTTATGAAGGAATTTTAGAGTTTGATTTACACAACTTCCCAACGATAAGAATTTGTGGCGAAAACTGGTCGGAATATTTTACACTATGATTTTAGCTTACATAAAAAAAACAACTAATACGTAACCTGACGTTTGTTAATTTCACAACGTTTGTGTGTGTTATCTAGAATCACATTTTCAATATGTATTGCAAAAGGAAAAAGATAGAACAACATGATCTCGTGTACAATAATAAATCAAGGGATGATATCCCTAAAAGGGGATACTATTCCGAGCTGGTGTCAGATTTATCCAAGGATGACCCGACGAGGGACATTGGTACTAAGAAACGAATGAAATTAATATTACAGGTAATCAAATTAGAATAATTATTAGAACTATAATGTTATTGAGTAGAACAGATATTATGTGCAGTAGTCTACTGCTATGCAAGAGCATGGGGTCCAGTTGGCTTCCCCGTCGGTTGGGGTTCCCATCAGAGAATTCATTCCATCAACGAGGATCAGCCCGAAGTTTGATCCTCGTTGCCTCGTAATACATGAGACTTAAGCGTACCTGGTGAAGGGGTATATCACACACCTCTGTCTGTTTACCTAATGATTCATCAAAAACAGGTTCTGTAGTGAGTGATTGTTGAAATTGTTCTTCATGGAAAAAAAGAGAAGAGAGAGATTTGTGATGTGGTCTGTGGCTCATATTAAATGACTGAAATCACGATTGTCTTGTTATTATAATAAAGCAATCGGAAACTCGTCCCGGGAGCCTCCGATAGGTGTAATCTGTTGGTAGTAAAAATGTGTTTATATTGTTGCAATTCCGCATTCGTTGGTACACTTGGCGCAATTACTTCGGTTTTAAAGTTGGTTACGAGATTTAAGACAACTAGTTAAATGAAAAGGTGGTAACAAACTGATTAACTCAAAAATGGGGATGAAACTGCCTCTTGTTATCTTTAGGTGTCTACTTTAGGTCACTACTGTCAAACGTTCATTTTTGCAGGTTAATAATGACTGTGACAGAACCATAGGACGCACGAGCGAGGTTTAAATTTTTTAACTCGAGGTTTAAATTTTTAACAACACTGGTAGTGCTATCCCAACCACCCCTTACTGGGTAGTTCTGGGAAATCATCATGGTCTTTATTAGTTTCCTGGATAAGTTTTTGTGCCAAGTTTAAGCTCCTAAATGAAAGGAATGTGATACATGATACAATGAATGTTATACAAATTGTTTTCCCGGACCGCTATTCACCCCGACAGAGGTTATTTTTTTAAAATCGTTTAATACGTTTCCATTATTTGAATACAATTTTCGAGTTAATCACTTTTCACCCAGAGAAGGGTTGAATGTCGAAAAAATCCTAAAACAAGTAATTGAAAAATAATACCCCCTAATCCCCCAATGGGGGTAGTTTTGAAATACTAATAAAGTTGAACTTTTGTATTTACTTAGGTACCTATTCGTATGTACTTACCAAGTTCAACTGTATAAACCCAAGGAAAACGATTTTTAATGTAAACGAATTTTTCCCTTTTCACACTCATAAGGGTTGATTATCACAAAATCCTTTTTGCTAATTAGCTTATGTATCACTCATTTAAAGGAATACAGCCAATGACCATTCAGCCTGTAAATATTATGACATTCGAGGTGAATTTCGTTTGTGGTAATATTTTGAGAGACATTGAATTTATTCTTCATGGCAACCCTAAGTTGAAAGAGCTGGGTTGCTGTCAAACAAACGTCACAGCAAACCGCAACCCCATTATGGAAATATGGACCAGAGTTGATGTTGATATGACACTACTGACACTTTCAGAAGTTTCAGTTCCAGCTTTCAGCCAGACTTGGAGGGAAGGGCCTTTTCGGCTGTAAGGCTGAAGGCTTTATTAAAATAATACAACCGTTTTTCACTGAACTGATGATCTCTATCACACGTAGGTACGTGTCATAGTTATTGGCAAACCAAAATAAAATTGTGGTGTTACGCATAAAAAAAGCCAAAAATGTCGAGTTGAAGTTGGAATTTATTTTTGTTATTAAGGGATATCTTTGTCCATCGTATTTTATCTTTTCATACATAATCAGTACTTCTGCTCCAGATGTTCACTGTTTATCGTATTGAACATGCCTCTGCCAAAAAATTCAATAGGAAAAATGATCAGTAACCGTTCCTTCGATAATTTTTCAAACTGTTTCCTGGAGGATTTTGTCTGGTCAGAGGGACATCTTTCCACATGTGCCCCACGGACTCTCAAAATCACGAATTGTCTACATACTATGCACTGGCAGGGATTGAAGTGCCTGCTGTTGGACAGAGGGTTGACTTAGTTTAAAAAAAAAACAAATAGTTTATGAACTATGTCCCAGTCAACCTCAATCTGAGTGTGTCCCTTAATTAAAAACTTGAATATGCTTTTAATGTTTTCTAGAATAGCCACAACAAAATATAAGTAAGTATCAGTTTATTCTTGTGCAATTGTCTAAGTAAAAAGTTATATTTGTTTGGGTGTTGTTGGCTCAGATATTGTTAATGGTCCATATCTCATATGTTCCTACATGCCCTTGCGATTCATCACAAAATGAGTGAAACTAACTATATTGTCTATGTTTCAAGTGGGCCATGGCGGCCATTGGTGGTTATTCCAGCCAGCCCACCTCCCTCCAGAAGTTTATTAAGTCTCCTGGCCTGTTCAGAACATCTGTGTGAGATCTGGGTGTCCTGAGGGTTTCTGACATAGCACATGCGCAACGGTTTCATCAGCCTCCATGCAAGCCCTGCACAGGGGATTGTCCGTTATGCCTATTGTGTGTAAGTGAATGTTTAGCAAGCAGTGTACTGTGATGGTCCCCGTCACCAGGTGCAGTAGTAACCGCTTAGTTAGCTTGCCATCTAATGATGGCATGTCTTCCTTGGACTGCCTGTAGCCCGCTGACGAATTCCACCAACTCTCTTCTTGTGTGTGGGTGTGCACCTGTAGCCTCCTGCGTAGTTGATTGAAGGGGATCGACACAACAGGCTTCATATATATTACCTATTAGCATAACTAACTTGTTGTATCCTTTATTTAATTCTGTGGTTGTCTGGACAAATTATTTTAAAGTTGTTTGTTAAAACCTTCCAGAGATTTTTTCTTCTCTGTTTTAACCTCTTAAATGTTGTATGAACACCACTGGTCCATATCAAAAATACACCCAAAACTATAAAAAATATGATTGTGAAAACCATAATCAGATGGTAGGTCTTGCACACATCATTAGGTGATTCTCCAATAAGAACCATCCAACATGTATCTCCGGTTCAAAATTTGTTCAGAGTTCAGGTATATGCCATCTCTTGAGTCATCGGATGTCTCCATTGCTGTTCATTAATTCATCAAGCCAGTCTTTAATTTCTAGTAGGTCTAGGTATCTCTAAGTAATCATGTATGTTGCACGAGGTATGGTTTACAGAGTTCTGATAACATTCAGCTACCTCTAAGTTTGAGTTACCAGCAGATCCCCAGAGTTGCAGGCCAGATGGGTTCTATGTTACGTGTTTGGTTTCCACACTTGGTCCTTCAGGTGGACCATTGTGGGTGAGCCATGGCGGCAGTCTGTGGTTATTCCAACCAGCCAGGCCAGATGGGCTTTATAATGCATTTATAAACCAGCAACTTATTGTTTAATGATAAAGGTGATCGCCTTCCCAGTTTTCCAGAGATCTATAATAGTTTTATTTTATAGATAAATAAATTCTTTACTGGCATAAACTGAGTTACAAAAAAAAATGAGAGTTCCGGACTCCAGAGCTAGGTTTATTCAATCAATCAATCAATCATTTATTTTGTTAAACATAGGTATTAAGGTTGTTTTAAGGTACTCTTTATCTAATCCTCTCTTAATCAATTTTTGGTGTGTTTTTTGTAGGTTGAAAATTGCCCTGACACATCGTTTCTGTGCAATGAACGCGCGTTCTTTATTAAAATTATTTGCCCCACAATATTAGGCCGTATCTAAGGTTAGAGCCGATGTAACTATGGTATGCCGTTATTAGTGTTGGTAGATTTGTAATTTTTCTTAGTCTGTGGAGGCATATAAAGGTGATCGCCTTCCCAGTTTTCCAGATATCTATAATAGTTTTATTTTATAGATAAATAAATTCATTACTGGCATAAACCGAGTTACAAAAAAAATGAGAGTTCCGGACTCCTGAGCTAGGTTTATTGTCTTAAGGTACTCTTTATCTAATCCTCTCTTAATCAATTTTTGGGGTACAGCCCGATTCACTTTATTGGCGGCTCGGAACATGGGGCGAGTCGCTGCACAGTAACAATTTCATGGTCAGCGGGGGTGAGAGGTGGGGTACTGCGCAACGAGTAGCGCACTTTAGAGCCGCCATAAAGTTTGACGCGTATGACACGTATGTCATTACTTCCCAGAATTTGATCCTTATTAGGGACACTATCGAATCGTGTAATAATAGTGTTTTTTTTTTTAAAATCAAAATCAACGTTTTCGATTCCTGGCTAGCAATAATAAATTTTCAAAAATCCAATGATGTGTTTTTAGTTTTCATCAAAATCGAGCCCGAGACTCCTTTGAGTACTTTTCGCTATTCGCTATTCCTCATAGTTTCGGATTAAGCCTTGCACGCCCACTTTAAAAATTCATCCTGTAAGGTGCACTGGGGTAATTCCAACTAGATTTTTTACGAGATGACTAGAGGTCTTTGGAGGTTCTTTAGATATCAGAAGGTTGAAGAAAATACTCGTTGATGTATGAATTGAAAGATGTGTATTTTGGTAAAATAACGCGACTTATATACTATTTACATTATATGACCTAACCAATAAAAACGTGTACATTAAATTAATCCAGCATTTACAAAAAATATAACTAATAGAATTAACGCATTTTTGACCAATCACACGACAGCGGATTGTTGTGAAATGGTTTCCGCACGGTGTCGCCTGTGTGTTCGTGAGCGCGGCGCGGCGCGTGTGCGCCGAAGGCATAAATATAGGTGCCTAGTAAAGTAATCCGCGCTTCCTTTCCGAGGCGGCCACCGTCGTGTGAAGATCTGTGTTAGCGAACATATCGGGCGCGGCGATAGAAGACAGGAAGACGCCGCGAACCGAAGTTGGATAACCCTGGTGTTCCTGGAGAACACGATGTCGGCGTGTGGCATTTGCAGTCCTGATACTCCTGTTTTTTTAACGGCTTGTCAAAACGTGGCGTCAGTTCTTCTCAGGGCTGTTTGCTTCCGTGTTTCTTTATCAGAGGTCTAAAACGTGGTTCTGTGTTGTGATGATTGTTGTGGCTACAGTACTCCCCCTCAAGCGAAGCGTACCGGCAGCTTGACGACGCGGCCCGAGCGTGTTGTTTTGCTGATAGTGGGCTGTGACGTCACGATGATCGTAGGTACTCGTGCTTGTTGCTTGGTTGGTGTGGTACTGGCCTTGGTTTGCTCGGTAATGGTAGTGTTTCTTGGAGGTCCGGTATTGGTATATTCTGCTATGACGTATGCAGGCTTTAGTCGATCGATCGAAATGTTAGCTTGACGATCCGGTAGCTGTATAGTATACGTCTTATCTGTGCGGCTTATAACACGGTAGGGGCCTTCATACGGAGCTTGGAGTGGTTTCTTAACTGCATCGGTTCTAATAAACACGTGACTGCATTTGAGTAAATCTTGATGCACGAGTACGCGCTTATTATTGCTGTGATGCTCGGTGACTGCTTGCGGTTTGTTTACTTGTATGATGTCACGCAGATTTTCGACGTAAGTGTAATCCATTGTAGGTGTGTAGGTACTTGTAAAAAAATCCCCTGGTAGACGTAGGTTGTACCCGTAGGTAAGTTCGGCGGCGCTCTCGCGTATTTCCATATCCGTGTACATTAGGAGGCAGTACTGCCTTGAAACACGCACGGGTTTGTCGCGCTAACTACCT
The DNA here is from genome assembly GCA_947507525.1 of Apamea epomidion. Taxonomy (NCBI): domain Eukaryota; kingdom Metazoa; phylum Arthropoda; class Insecta; order Lepidoptera; family Noctuidae; genus Apamea; species Apamea epomidion. The sequence goes on from OX382239.1 coordinate 2,151,084, forward strand.
AAACAAAATCGTGTTCAATTCAAGGCACACGCCCTCCAATCGCGCACGGGTTTGGAACGCCATCTGTTCTTCCAAACACGTGTTCAATTAAGAGTACGCGTCCTCCAACCGTCACGGGTTTGCAAGGAGTAAGCGACTTGAAAAAGCGCCACAAAACCGTGTCTATTCGAAGGTATTTTTGTGTGAATGGTAATGTGAATGGGCAAGAAAACTCGGAACAGTTTTTTAACTTTTTATTAAGACCACAATACCTAGGTACATAAACAAATATAATGAAGTTGGTAATTATATACCTAACATAATCAATGTTTTTTGGCAGGAGGTTCATTTTCATCAATATTAGATGTAATATTATGAACACGTTTTCTTTTAACAGTTTCTGACTTGGCTGGTCGTCCTGATTGAATCCTTCCACTGCATGGAAGACCTCTTTCTTTGCGGCGACTGATCGATGTTGGTTGTACACGAATTTTTCGAGATTTTCGGCGGTCATTTTTTTCAACTATAAATGATTTAGTACTCGATGGAGTTTGTAGCTTGGATAAATCAGATCCAAACTTTTCAAGAATGTTCGTGTATGCAGCATTGGAGTCCTTTTCCAAGATTTCAGTGATTCTTTGCCACTGAGCTTTAACATTACGAACAGCATTGTCAAAGTTTTCATTATTGATAGTTACACTGTTTTCAGTTCGATTTATTGGAAGTTCAAAAGTGTCTGGTACAACATCATCAGGTGTATTAGAGAAAGTTTGACTGTCTTCATTATTTGTGCTTGATTCACCCGTAATATTTTTAAAGAACGACGGTGAAAACTGGTCACCCAGAGCGAATTTTGCAAATTGTTGACGATCGCAGTCATTCAAATATAACGATGTGGTAAGTGCAGTCCCATATTTTCTCTCTACAGCGCAGAGATGTTTACAAAATCGTCCCCCAGCACCATACGGACAGTTACATGTTGCCATGTCACAGTCAACAACATACAGATCTGTCTTCTCTTTCACGAAGTAGGTATTGTTATCCATATATACAATATCCTTAATACTGCTACTTGCTTGGCAAAATTTTTCATACGCCAACGTAAGATTTCTTGCCCGCCCATTGCAACTGAATCAACCTTTTCTTGTGGTATGATTCAAAGGTATTCGCGATAAAGTCGACTAACGCGCACATATTGAACGCTTTACAGCGCTGCAATACTACGTCTTTAAACATTCTTATTGAGGATTCACAATAATTATTTGTGTTATTCCCTCGTGTTAGAATAACAGAGCGATAAGCTAAACACCATTCTTCACGCCGACTCCATAAACTTGTTAAATGTTTTTCAAGCTTTTTATTTTTCTTAACTTTCTCCTCATTTAATAAATCAGACATTCTAATTTCGGCCTTTTGCATTGTATTGGCATACATTACAGTACGGAATTTCTTCATAATTGATTGCAGATCTTCTTTAATAACTTCATGTTCGCTTTGCCACAACCAACGCCAAAGGGCTTGATTTACATGAAATATGCAAAGAAGTAATCTGCTGTACGGAAATACTGTGCGTAAGGCATTCCTTTCTGCGCTGCTGTCATCAGTCATTACGATTTTTGGTTGAAAAACCTTCTGGCAAGTCTCCTCTAAATAATCCTTAGCAGACTGAAAAGAATGTGTATAATTTTCCTGAGATTGACTCGTGTGCAAAATTACAACAATAGGTAAAGCACCAATTTTCGTTGCAGCAAAGATAAATGTAACACAGGTATTTGTTTGGTCACAAGATCCACTTGTGTCCATAAACACCATTTCATCAGCCAAACCAGCCTTGAACACTCTTTGCATAATAGGTGTTATTACAACACACACAGTTGGTTCTTCCTTGATATAAATGTCTACATTTATTTTGGACAACTCAATCTTCTTTCGTTTTAAAATTTCTATTATATCATCGATCTCTCGAGATCCGTAGGTTCGGCGACGCCATTGTTCATACAAATGAATAACTAGGCGGTCGCATGGATTTTTTTGTGCATTAGCTAAAGTAATGTAAGCATTCTTCTCACATCCATCAATGATAGCTATTTCATGATACAATTTTGCTGCTGCAGCTGTCATCCCACCTTCAAAATACGATTCAAATTGTTTTATCGTGTCTTCGGAACAACGCAGTAGACTCAATGCTTGGGCGACATTGACTCGGTGGGAATGATTAAAGTTTATGTCTATTAGAACATTCAGTCCCCGTTTCATGAGTTGCGAATTTTTTATCGTACTCTTTGTTACTTTTATAAATTTTATCCCAATATTTGCTTTACAATTATAGTTTCTAGTCACACCTTTCTTTTTATCTTTGGTTTTGTTCCTTTCCGAAAGAAGACAAATAAACACTTTTCTGAAATCATATCGTACCTGCTGAGCATATCGTCTCAACATAATCCAATTTGTTTGCATTGCCTCCGAAAATTTTTCAATGCAATAACCACACTTTTTGTCGTAATCACCTTCACAAGATAAAGAACATCGAATTTTACATTGATAATTATCATTGTCTCCATCATATTTTACGACTTCAAAATTGTCCACAATACCACTAAGAATATTCTTCAATAGTTCCATGTTTAATCGAAAGCACACTTTATTACCATAACCTCAAAATGTTCTAATGGTTTATCTCGAGTTATATCTCGACAAACCTAAGAAGTACCATTTGACTTTAGCTTTTTATTTATTTATCACCATCACAAGATAAGTTTGTTAATATTACACATTTATTTCAAACGTTGCATAGTGGAAAAACAAACGAATGTTATGTGACTGGCGGAGTGGCAAGACGCGAGCGAAGTTGTTTACGCGCGAACTTCATGGCTAAGTTCTATGCATCGTCTTGAACACGTGTTTGGAAGAACAGATGGCGTTCTAAACCCGTGCGCGATTGGAGGGCGTCTGCCTTGAATTGAACACGATTTTGTTCAGGTAATTAGCGCGACAAACCCGTGCGTGTTTCAAGGCAGTACTGCCTCCTAATGTACACGGATATGGAAATACGCGGCGCTCACGCCGGTGTCGGTGCGCAATGCGGCTCGTAGACCAAGTAATACTGTAGATAGCTCGTTGATCCATGTACTTGCGTCGGATAGTTTTGCGCGTAATAATGTTTTGAGTGAGCGATGCCACCGTTCGACCATTCCGTTGCTTTGAGGGTGATACGGTGTGGTCCGATTTTTCTTGATTCCCATTTGTTTCATTAGATGTTTAAAACGTGGTACTGTGTTATGATGATTGTTGTGGCTACAGGTCTACAGTTCGGTTAGATATGTACCTAAAGTAGTTTCGTATTTACTGCCAATAGTATGCGATTTCTGTCATCTTATAGAAAAGATTTAACCTTTGGATATATTAGATTCTTATCTATGTAGTAGGATTCGCTAAACACAGCATTTTGAATTATTGAGTAAAATTTTTTGATAAAGGGGAAATTCCGGACTGTCTTGGAGATATTCCGAAATTATCCAAAACTTGATTTTATTGCACTTTGACCGAAGGTTTACATTTCTTTTTCAATCGTATTTACCTCTTACACAAAATATCATGAGTTTTCGTAATAGTATCGCTAATATCATTTCTCATAGTCTTGTATTTCCGAATTACCCCAAGAAGAGATTGTGGTTCTCAACATTTCAGTCTAAATAAGTTAGGTTTTTCGGTTTATTCCTAGTAATTGTCACGCAGTTTAATGATTAAATTGCGTGTTTAACAATTACTAGGATCAGACTAGTAGATCAGATAATAAAATAAATAAATAGATTTTTATAAAGATACCTTTTATTCAGTGCTTTTTGCAAAATAAAATAAACTTTCTTCATAAACATATTATTGTCTTACACATAAATTAGTCATCCTTCAAAATGTTAGATTAAAGTAGGAACTCACGGTCATAACCATTTTCATTTTCTTTTTGGTATAATGTAAGTACTTAAGTACTAACCTTATCAAATAACAAATCACAGTGAGAACATATTTTTTTTGGCATAAAACAATAACATATTCCTGCAATGCCGTTCTTTTAGAATACAGCTATGCAAGCAGCGCTGTAGACCGCGAAATTCAAATTTTAATTGAATTATAATCATAAAAAAAATCATGAATACAACCCTCTTGAGTTCATTTAATCCCATTGAATTACTGTTCGATGAAAAAGTCATTCAATGGGGATAAAATAACTTAGAGGGTCGTATTGATGATGTTAATCATTATAAATCAGAAAAGCCATATTTCTTTTGGTTGCGAATCATTTTTTCAACATAAAACCTGATAATTACATGCAAATTACAAAAAACGTAAGGAAATTAAATTTTCGCGTTCTACCCTGGCGCTTCCACTTTAAATTCTTTTTTAAAGTAAGTATTACAAAATTGCTTAAGACATAGTAAAAACATTACTCTTATATAAGTAATATAATAAGTATATAAAAACACTGTTACGTAATCATTTAAAATAAATGTTATCGTCGTTATTACATAAGTAATATTCTTTATCGTTTTTTTTTAAATCTATCTTCTTCACTATTAATGACTCTGGAACTTCATCAAAATCTTTTCTTTTGGTCGTTATAAAGGTAAGGCGCTGCTATGGTCTTATGGTTTAAAAAAAATTGATATTGAAGTATATATTTTCTTAATTTTTATTATTTTTTCTATGAACCCCACATAATACTTCCATTTTTTTCTTACCAAATATCTGACGAGTAGGTGGGTGAATTTCAACAAGAGATTTTTATGTATCATTTCGGTGGGATTTTTTTATTTCAATGCAATCTATATATTTTTAGTGACAAATAATACTTTAGTCTATTTTATAACATTGTGCGTGAGTGGACATCAAATATTATCAAAACTTACATAAATATTTAAGGATAAAGTTTTAAGAGTCCACTGAAATTAAAAGTGTCCACCGAAATGATAAAAATTACCACCGAAATGATAAATCCACCGAAATGATACAGCTAAGAACAACCGTGCCCCCAGCCAGGGTTCCGTACTTTGTTAGGTTTGATTTCCACAAATTTTAGATAAACACTGAGACAGGACAGTACACAGTTTTTTTAATATCATCATTAATATACAGATATTACAGTTAGTATTATTACATATATCATTCTTTGAGGTTACAATAACCTCAAAGAATGATATTAATGTAATGTAATGTTTATTATGATATGAATGAATAGTTTCTTTACTTTTATAACCTTTGGTAATTTTTGTGGTTGTTGTTGTGTGAAAATGTTGGAAAACTTTATCGTAAATGCTGGTAACCTTAAATAAATATTTTTGCTTGTTTATGTACTAATACTAATTTACTTGATATATTTTCAAAAGAATCAACGTATCGCGATTAGAAAGCTTAAAGTTTCTGATTAATATGATGGTTGCATTTGTAAGTTATGCCATTAATAGTAATACCTAATGTCTACCTATTGCACTAAGAGAAAAATGCTAGGTATAATTTAGTTAAATTGGTAACGAGAGGAGAATAGTGTTTCTACAGGTATATCAGTAAAACTTCTAAAATTAAATCAACTCTTATATTTTTAAAATACAATAAATGAATAAGAAACATTATAAAAATATCTTAGTAGTAATAGCTTAGTACTTTTAATCCTTTTACATAAACGTATGAAACATAACAGAAACCTGAGATTGAGATCACTTTATTCTTAAATTACTACAACAATAGAGAAACGTACATATCTAAATAGAACAAAAAACAACAAAGTTTTGTTCTACCTATAACTATAATTCGCAATTATGTATAAGTAATTCTTATACCTAATGCGAATTATAGTTATTCCAATAAAACAGTCTTTCTGGGTACGTATTTACGAGTAGGTTCAAGTATGTAGCTTAAAGATTAATTTTTCATCATGTCACTTTAAATCACACAATTATTTCTCAAATTCACTAATCAGCCTCTTTTCATGACTATAAATATAGGTTTTTAATTTAGATATGTACCTAATAAACAAATCTTCTTTAATTATCACACCACAGCACGTCTTTACTATAATTATTATAGTCATCAGTCTTCTTTAATAAGTTTAACTTCCTACCTAAAACAAGTCATGCCATTAAATGACAGCAAATATTTAAAAAACTAAATATACAATAACAAAAATCAAAAAATATTCAAATCAGAACTGGACGAAGACGAAGATAATCTTCTTACTTTACTCTTCTTGGCTGTAATCATGATTTCTTCTTCGCTGTCAATATTTCTTGTCCGTTCATACTTTTCAATAATTTCAGTATCATTGTTTTCAAAAAATGAACACGATGGAGTGCTAAATTCATTGAAGTTTTCATATTTTTCGAGCAATGATTTGGGTATTATCGATGATTCCTGCTCATTCTCTCCTTTTTGATTATTCATTCCATCAAAGGAATGGGATGTTGAGGGCTTAATAATTGATATTTCAATGTTTGTGATTGAGTGTGTGTGTGGTTCATGTATGAAACTATTCCTTTGTAATTTTTTGGAAAGATTCTTTTCATTGAATGGCTTGGGACGTAGTACTAATTTTTCTGACAGTTGAATTGGACGCAGATGTGCTATATTTGTATTATTTGCAAAATTCGTTGATTGAATCCCAGTGAAGTCATGAAAACCTAAATGCTTGCCGTGAGGGCACCTAATAGTTTTATTTAGGCATTCTCTTTCAATACAGGACAGATGTCGAAGTGCCAAACGGTTTCCTGACTCTTTAGACCAAACAACTTGGTGAACTTTCATAGTTCCCGGAAAAGTCTTTAAGTCTTTGGGCAAGAGCCAATCTTTTTCTGTCACCTGATAATCTTCAACTGTTTCAATTTTCACACCTTTAACATAACACTGTAGGTTTTGTACCAGCGATTCAATATTGGTAATATCATGTTGATATGAGACTTGTTTATCTAGCGTTCTCTTTAATACTCCACCCACTCCATCTGCTGCGCTTTTTGCATGACCACACTCACAATAGTTCCAAATTATGTGGGTCAGCATCGGACAATAGGAGGATAACTGAGTTATTATATATAATATATTTTTATTCCTGTATTGCGCAGATGGTGAGTCAGAAATAACGTAAAGTTTACGAACCAGAGGAGCAGTTATCTCAATTTCTTGCAAAACAGGAATGAGGTGTGCCCATACTGCAGCAGCATCATGCCTTAAAGAGGTACTTACAGTACAAAATGACTGAGTTTTGCAAGTTTCGTTGTCGAGTTTGAAATATATTACGACAGTATGCAAAGTGAACTGTTGTCTGCTACCACCAAAATGAAGGGATTGAATTTCGGATCCATATTTGGCATTATAATTTTCACTGAAATCAATTTGTATTATACAGTCTTCCGTAGTCATATTTTCTTTTAACGTTTTGAAAGCTTGATTTTGATTTTTATTATTGACGCAATGTTTAAGGAATGGTTTCAGGCTATCTTCGAATGTTTTTATTAAATCTAGTGGTTTCACCCAACGCCTTACTTTTTCAACTTTAATAGCAGATTTTTCTACATTATTTTTGACATATATGCTTTTATTCTTCTCCCAACCCCAATACGCTATGTTCACTTCATTATTAAACTCTTGATAATCAATGTGTCTATTTTTACAACTTGAGCATATTCTTTGCAGACAATCGATGTTATCTTTACTACAACATAGGCTACTTAAAACGTCGGATATTGTATTTTCTTTGATAAGGCGGTTTCTTTTCATAGATTCAATCAAAAGTTTCATATTTTCGTGCTTTTCACATAGGCATGTATTTCGTGCATTCACATTTGGTTGAGGGACCCAGAAAGGCTTCATTCTTGAAAATGTTGAATAGCTTATCGGTGGTTCTCCTGATCCCAAATATTTCAAGTGTAAATTTTTAAGTGTGTCTGTCAATAGTCTTTTTTGTTTTTTTAATCCATGTCTAGATATGGTGTCATTTTTTCCAGGACACAGTGTTGAATTTTCATCATCTTCTAAAAATTTCACCACCCTCCTGAGAATTCGATTTTTTTTTTCATCAGGTTTTATGACTTCTACTGCTGGTTTTTCTCCTTTTTGGGTACTTTTCTTCAAAATCATATAATTGCTTTGTAGTCTGTTACACCTTTTTTTGAACATTTCTTTTTCCTTAGTGACCTGTAATAATTTGTTTTGTAATTCTGTTATTAGCTTAGTTTTAGTTTTTTGATATTTTCGAAATTTGTCTTTAAGTCCTCGCTTGAATTCTACAGATGTAATTGACGAGTCTGAAACAGGGCTGTTGGGGCATAATGTTGACTCGATACTACTTAGATTTGATGGACATGTTATTCGTTGTACGCCACTTGGTTGTACACAATGAGTGCCAGTTACTACATTATCATCAATATGATGTTGAATATTGGAACCAATTGTACTATCGCTATTCATCGGCAAGCAGCGCCGAGCCGAAGATGGATTCCCTTGACGAGAAGTGCTTGGACCAGGATTGCTATAGTCAAAATTTACAAAATTTTGATGCGTTGATAGCAGGGTTTGTCGTGGACTGCTTGTGTATACCCGATGAAAGCTTCTAGCTTCTGTAGTATTAGAACGTTGGATTTGGATATTCGTACTAATACTATTGCTGTTCAATCGTAAGCTGCGCCGTAAAGTAGGCAAGAAGGAACTGTGACAGGAAGTGCTTAGTCCAGGACCATCACTTTGATCCCCAATTGTCTCATCCAGAGGGTTAGCACGAGCCGCTATAGGAGCTGGAGCTGCTCTATTTTTTTTTCTTTGGTAATAAGCAGCAGCACTTATTTTGTTTTTTCTTCTTAGGATTCTTAATTTTTTAGGGGTCATTAGATGCCTTGAAACAATTAATCCCGCTGCTTTTTTTCTGGCATACCTTTCTCTGTCTTTTCTCAAAAACTCTTCGCGTGAGACTTCATTGCTCTTAATTCTCTCTTTTCTTCTTCTTTCATACAACCTCCTTTTTTCCAACCTTTCTTCTCTAGTCTGTTGCTTAGGCCGCGGCATCCTAAAATCAAAATACACGCTTTTCAATTTTCTTCTTTCTCATATCCACAGACATACATTCATACACACTATACTATGATCCTATAAAATACTATACCTTCAGATACACCACGCGCTCACACACTAGCTCTCTTGCATTGACTCAGACAAACACTCTCACAGGCAATTTCTCATCACATAGGTATATCTCTTTTTTTTTCATATAACGTTTAAATGCTCTTTAACTTATTTGTTATATCTTGTAAAATTAAGAAATTTTGTTATTATATCAAATATTATTTATTATTGTTATTTACTCGTAATAAATGATATAAAAATAAAGGTAAGTGACTTATATTGAAGGTAAACCCTCGAAATAATTATTTTGTTGACAATTAGTAGGTATAATAATCTACACTGTGGTGACCCACACACTCATCACATTTTCGTTGAGCCGAACAAATGTGTATCTAAAGTATAGTAAACATGTACTAACTACATAGATATATGTATATATTATATATCTTAAGCACAAATATTACACAACAAATACACCTAAATAATCTAATCGACACTCTAGGTAAAAGTAGGTACATTACAAAACTATGACTTTGTATTTGACACCAGGATCTCTAAAACTTTATGTTTTTATCATTTCGGAGATACTTTTAATTCCGGTGGACTGTAATTGGTATAACAGTCCACCGAATCCACTGAAATGATAACACTGAGATGATAAAATAGAGGTTAGTTCTACATTTAACTCCGAAAAAAAATTATTTAAAAAATATGAACACTACTCAAACAAAACAGTACTTACTGCGAATTTAATACACAATTTTGAAACAAATTAAACAAATCTAGCACGAGTTATAACAGCCACCGAAATGAAACTATTTTTGTCCCCATATTACTGAAATGATAAACTTACTTTTTTGGCGGGAAACAGCAAGACGTTGGGACCGGTGCGTTCGCGCCGAGAGCTTAAGCCGGACTGATCCGGAGTGAGAAAAGGTGAAAGGGGCGTAACAACGCAATGTTGATGTGGCTATTCTACTAAAACTTACTGTCCTCTGAAATGATAACTTTTTTCCAGACAAAAGTTGACTGCCTGTCAAATCCATGAGAAAGAAGATAAACAAACAAAAATTGTTTTATTTGATCGAATATATTATAATTTAATGATAACAAAATCAATTTAAATCCATATTACGAATGTATTTGCAGGAGAAGGTATGTTATGAGCGGAATTGGGTTCAGGACAGGTCACCGTGATGATAAAATAACACTTTGTAATTTTTTTTTTGGGTATATTAGAGGGTAGATACCAATGTTTTTTTTTGCCAAGGTAGAGAAATACTTACGTTGTTGAGAAAAAATATATAAAATTAATAATCAGCACATTGCACTACCGTTCTCAGGTTTGCCGTGTATTTTTTTGCTTGGGCAATTCACCCAGGTACTGAATCACTTAATTGGTAATTTTCCTTCATAGCAAAGTTCTCTTCTTGAGTTTCGTATACTATTTCTTCACTTTCCTGTTTAAGTAGCAGTTGTTCATTGTTGTCTTTTTCTGTAGTCTTCTCTAGTTGTCATATTTTTTTCTTTAGTAAAAACATCAATATCGTATTCGAAATTTCTTTCAACATGTCTTACCACTTCATTTTCTTTGACTGTTTCGTCTACTTTGTTTTCATTCCCTTTGCTTGCCTATACCTTTACCCTTATTTATTATAGAGAGGGTTTGAATTCTGGTTAGAGAGTATATTTCCAACGGTAAAATTTTCTCAATTTTTAATTTTTTTACCATATTTAACATCATCGTTTTTTTTGGTGACCTTAGTTCTTCGTTACATATTTGACTATCATTTTCAGAGTATTCATCCGTCAATTCTTCTAAATCAACACATTCAATATCAGAATCACTATGTTCTCTCATGATGTCGGATACACTAGTTATGCTGTCAAGTGAAGGCTGGCGTTTTCATTTTTTCCTATTTCTTATGCCTGAAGGGCCTGGCTGTTGTTCTTGTTGTTGTGTTCTAAGTATTGTTATTTCAGAATCTTCCTTTTGTTTACTCTTGTTGTTCTTTTTTTATAAATTTTACTGGTTTTTTCGTTCTTACTTCAGCGCCTTTAGTAGACGTTTCTATTTTGTCGGTTGATTATCTTTTTTGTCCTGTTGTTTTTTTAAGATTGTTTTAGGCTTTTAACATTCATACTATTTTTATTATTATTTTGTGTCGGGGGTTTTTAAAATTTCAATTTAATTTTTTGTAACTACTAATGGCGTTGGAAACTTGCAAACATTACTACTGTAGCTACTTGTTGATTGGTTTGATAATAGTTTTGAAAGAAATAATTCACAGTCGTGCACCACTAGGTACATAGTAGATACCTAGGTACTACGACTAGTAAGGACATATTAATAATAATACAAAATTAGTAACTATAATCGATTAACTGTAAACGAGTTACTAAATTAATAATCGATCAGTTTAAAGTAATAAGTAAAATGTCGATCATTCCCACCTCTAAAATTTTCAAGTGTCATACTTGAAGTTTCTGATGACAAGCAAAAACCATCAAATTTAGGATTTTATCATTGTGTTTTACCTGGCAAAGATATTGAACTCTTCAACCTACTTTTGAAATAAAATTTAGAAAATTTATTTAAAATTAATGACTGCTTGGAAAACCAAAACATTGAAATTAGTCTTAAAATAACTAAATATATAAATTCAAAATATAAAAAAAATACCTGAAAAATACTTTACATACCCAATTGTCCTTTCACAATAGCTTATATCTCAAAGAGTTCAATAGAAGATCCCTTAATACCTCCAAAACCAAATTTCTGACTTACTCTAACAGCTCGGTCTCTCAACCAAAGACTCCAATTTCGATCAAAGCTCACACTGGTCATCCACAAATACAGGATTCAAACTGTCTATGTGCTCTTTTAACCTCTGTTGAAAGCATCAGATATCTAGGAATAGTCTTGTCCTGAAATCTCAATTTCAAGTTTCATATCGGTCTGCTAACTGGACGAGTTCGCAAACTGAGATACATCTTTAAAACTCTCCGGCATATTGCCAATCCCATTATAATACGTAATGTCTATTCCGCACTTTGCCTATCCATCGTAACATATTGCATTTCTTGTTGGGGTGGCGCAGCTAAAACCATCCTCAAGCCGCTAGAAGTAGCACACAGGGCCATATTAAAGGTAGCCACTTTTCGTCCTATTCTGTTTTCAACCAATCAACTATACAATGATTGCAAAGTGCTAAATGTTCGGCAACACTTCATACTACAGACAGTCATTCTGCAATATCGCTACACCCCATACCGAATAATAGAAAATAAAAAACGTAGTAAACGTCGAAAGGATAGGATATGCACCCTGCCTCGCGTACGCTCAACTTTTGTCAAGAGATTTTTTCATTTTCTTGATCCGTTTTTTTACAACAAAATAAACGAAGAGTGTCAAATCTACGGTCTACCGTATTACAAATGCAAAAAGATTATACAATCGTACCTCCAAGATATGACAAAACTGAAAAAATCTTAACATAATGTGATGAACATCGACAAGCACACACGCAGCCACACACCCAATCACACACACACTCATATTTATGTCAAATTATTTTATTTTAACGATAACAAAACGTATCTTAAACTTTTAATTGTCTAACTCTATTCTTCGAAATTGTAACAGTAACATCAGAAGCAGTATGTAACTTTTACGTCTTTGTACCTTAGGGGACCGGCCTGCTTCTCCTTAACACAGGTTTCCATAACCCAGCTAGGCGAGCAGTGCTCACCCACACGTTTATAGAAATAGTACTTAAAAAAAAAAAGCAGAAGTGAAAACTTGAATATAAACGTTGTGCATTTTTTATATTTTGCAATGCGGTCTACTCTCCCTCCGTCGTACGAATTTTCGATCAGGTCACTTGTCCTGACGCGAACTCCGTCTTACGAATTTTCGATCAGGTCACATGTTTAACATTTTTTACCCATCACAAAAAAAGTGCACAACGCCGCTAAAGAAGTTTTAACTTCAAAAAAACATGTCAAAGTCAAATTAAAATAAAATTGATTCTAGTTGCCCGTTCCAAAAGGTAGTTTTCGTATGGAGAAGAATGGGCAAGGAACTCCACCGTTACTCTTTTAAAATGTTTTACAATGTTTTACAATATTTTGCATACATTCATTGTATAATTATATGTGAAAACGATGCACCTAAAAATAAAATTACTATACCACAATAGGTAAAAGAATTCAGGCATTAGTCCGCCTTTGTACCTTTTTGTGCGACAAGTTTAAATAAATAAATAATTCAACAAAATTAATGAAACCATGACTTAGTTATAAATTAACTATGTGATAGATACACGGTGCTCACATATTTACAAACATTCCAAAAGTAGACGATTTTCATAAATAAATAAGGAGTAATAAGTCCGGCCGTGACTTTAAGTAATTACAGAATGTAAATCAATGTCAAAGGAAAAAAAAAGAATAAATTGTACAATTACATTAGCAACCAGATTGATTTTGTCTAGACTCTAGAGATTGTCTTATGGAGCAGGACCAGCATGATTCCAACCATTCTTATCATGGATATAATCCTCTAATTTGTCGTCCTTGCTTACAAAGTGTAATTTTAATATAAGTTTTAAATTTTCTTTCATTTAATTGCAATATTTCACAAGGTATTTTGCTGTAACATTTAACACAGTACCCCATAAAAGATGTATGTACTTTAGATAACCTGAAAAAGGTTGATCTAATTTATCTTTATTTCTAGTATTAAAATGATGTCTATCACTTATTTTATTAAAAAGATATTGATTTTTTCTTACATACATAATATTTTCATAAATGAATTGGCAAGGTACCGTCGTAAAATTAACCCCTTTAAATAGTTCCCTAAGAGATTCGCGGCGACGTAGATTGTAAATGGCTCTGACAGCTCTCTTTTGCAAAATAAAAATGGATTCAATGTCAGCAGCCCGACCCCACAGTAAAATGCCATATGACATAATACTGTGGAAGTAACTAAAATAGACCAAACGCGCGGTTTCTTCATCTGTTAATTGTCTTATCAAAAGATAAGCTAAGATAGAGAGAAAGATAAGAAGAGAGAGAGATAGATAAGCTCGGCCGCATATGCTGTTAGAAATAACAGCATATGCGGCCGAGCTTAGCCGCCCCGCAATAGATTTTATATGAGGTCCCCATTGTAATTTCTCGTCTAGCGTGATTCCTAGGAAAACTGTCTGATTAACAAATTCTAGTTTTTGGCCATTCAATATGATGTCACATTCGCTACTTCTAACATTAGGTAATTTAAATCTAATGCATTTGGTTTTTTTTTCATTAAGTACTAAATTATTTACCGTAAACCAATCTTGGACCTGAAGAATAGAGTTATTCACGTCGTCAAGATTTTGTGACCGTCGGTCTATTTTTTTTTCACTATTTCGCTGTTTTTTCCTACCTGTTTCATTATTTGCCAGGTAGTTTTTATTTTATCATCAGCTGATTTTATTTTATTGCTTATATAAAGAGCTTTAGCTCTTTGACACACCTTTTTAAAAGTTTTTGAATGTTTTGCAACATACTGATAAAAATTTGTATTTTTCATATCTTGCTTCAAGCCAAATAGTTTTTCCCTGCTTTTACGAATACCTGGAGTAGCCGTCACTGAAAAAAAAAATTGTGTAAATACTTTTATTTTTCAGTGGAAATGTGTCATAAAATTGCGCGTTTAATAAAACTCGGCGTAGAACTCATTGGGGTCATCTATAATATTAAAGCTCTGATCACATAATTAACCTAAACCTTATTTCAATTTTTTGTAAAGGGACGTAGGAGCTAAATGTTATTATTTGTCCACTGTGATCAGATGGCAACTTTTTTACAATTTGTTTGTGTAAGTAATCGCAATTACAAAAAATGTTATCTGTACAAGTGGCAGAAGAAGCTGTCACTCGGGTTGGTTCCATAAACACATTTGACAAATCAAATGACCCAAAAAGACTCAATAATCTGACAGTATTCGAGTTATTTTCTAATTAATTAATATCAAAATCTCCACATACAACTTACTACTAGTACTAAGTTTCTTTAACACATCTTCCATTACAGAATCAAACACAGATATGTAGATTCTGGTAACTAGGAGGTCTGTATACGCATACTATAACATGCTTATCGAGCTCAACACAGGACAATTCGAGGATGTGTTCAACAGACATCCCGATGATGTCTTTGCGTTCTTTAGATTTAATAGAATTTTTAAGTAATATTAATGACCCGCCATGTATCATATGTTGTCGGCTGAAATGGCTTACTACACGATATTTTTCATAATTAATTGACATTACTTGATAATCTTTCAACCAATGCTCTGTTAAACAAATGACATCAAACTTGGTGTTTTTCAAAAACAATTCTATTTCCAGTAATTTGGAAGCGCAACCTTGGATATTTTTATTAAATAATTTTAAAATATGTTGCACACCCTTTAGTTTCTTAGTATTATTAATTATATTGCCAGAAGATACCTTTTTATTATTCTGTAATAATAATTGGTTATTTGAAGGGGTAACTTCTGTTGTCTCACTGACTAGTTTAAATTATTATCAGGAGGTAGGTATCTCCTGATAATAATTAGGAGGAGGGAAATACCCTATCTGACTGGTAGTGGCCTCCAAAGATGTTGGCATTGTAGGTGGATCCTCCTTCGTACAATATGACGATTCATAATCAATCACAATGTTGTTAGTATAACTATGCAACACAGATTTGTCACTAATACTAGAATTTGTTATATTAGCTATAACCTCGTTAATATTATATGCTATCAACATATCAATCAGATGTCTACATTCCCCAGACAGAGTTAGAGTTCTCTGAGTTAACTTAAAACCACTAACAAACTTGTTAGTGTCAAAATACAATAATTTGTCACTATGACAGCATGTCAGCTTGTGAATAGTATTATTCAACGTATAAATGTAATTATTTATATTATCTGATAAAGTATCAGAGTATGGAAAAGCACACAACATTAGCTTTCCTATTTTTAACTTTAATAAGGTGTTTACACCATCCACTATGTCCTTTCTGGTAATACCAGTGCTATTACCTAATAGCAAAACCATAGGAGAATATTTATCTAGGTTTGTGTTGGCAATTCTTTTAATCATTTGGTTAAAACTTATGTTATGATAACTATGATTGGTAAAAGTATGGCTAAGGTAATTGAGTAGCAAGCCTCCTTGCCGGACTGCCACCATGGGATCTGGAGGCGATAGTCCTCGCGCGCCTGTATGACTGGCGCGCGGAGGCACTACGTCGGGGGGAAACTGCGCACCCGCGGCAAATCGCGCCGGAGCGGACGGACCTCCGGCGCGGTCTCATGGTGGAATGGAAGGCGCGACTATCGCAACCCAGCGCAGGGCACGCCACTATAGCGGCGGTAAGACCCCTCTTTGAGGAGTGGCTAGAGAGGCGTCACGGCGCTCTCACCTACCGCCTGACGCAGGTCCTCTCCGGACACGGATGTTTCGGGAGGTTCCTGCACATCATCAGGCGGGAGGAGACGCCCGGGTGTCACCACTGCGAGGATCGCCCAGAGGACACGGTGGAGCATACGGTGGAGGTCTGCCCCGCTTGGGCAGAGCACCGCCGTGTCCTCGTAGAGGCGATCGGCAGCGGCGGCGACCTCTCGCGTCCGGCCCTGGTTCAAGCCATGGTCCGGGGCGAGAGGGAGTAGGAGGCGGTCACCTCCTTCTGCGAAGCAGTCATGCTAGCGAAGGAGGTGGCGGGATGGGCGAGGGCGAGATCCTCACGCCTCAGCCGCCGAGGGAGACGCTCCGGGCGTCGGGAGCCGCGTGACGACTCCCGGCCACCGTAGGCGCGGGCCTGCGGGCGGAGAGCAATGGGTAGCTCTCCGTCCGATCAGGACCAGGCCCGTGCCGGACGGCGCGTATGTGTTCCACGTGCGCCTCAAAGAGATGTCAGCATAGTTGACGGGGCCCGACAGGGCCGAAGCCTGCCGGGGTAGCGGGATCGTCCGAAAAGGTTACCGCTGCCCTGGTACATAAAGGGCTAAGGAAAGAACACGGGTGGGTTTTAGTCAGTAAGAGTCTGACACTCCCTTCTGCTCCACCCAGAGCGGGAGGAGTCATTTGATGATTTCCCATCCTCAAAAAAAAAAAAAAACGGTAATTAAGTAAAATTGTTCCAAATTGTTCTAACTCGTCAGAAAAGAATATTGATTTCATTATCTGTGAGGTGTCTGCTGGAAGAGCCAATACTGGAGGGGACAAGTCAGGCTGAGGCTGAAGAGGTGGTGGTTGGTTGGCACAGCTGCATGAAAGATCATTAGTCAGAGACTCATACCTTTCAGCATTGTTCTTCACCAAATCCAGTAGTTCCTCAGCCTCAAACAAGCGGTCACTTAGTTGTCGTTGTCAAGTTTCATAGTTTTCAAAAATAATCTTCAGCAAGTCTGCTATAGAGGAGCTGGATATCAGTATCATACTTCTCCCTACATTTATCTAATTCAATAGTACATATTTAAACTTTTCGATAAGAGAAAGAAGAAAGAAAGAAAGAAAATGCATTTATTTGCGGGAAACATGACGCATGAAAAAAGGACATAAACACACAAAAAAAAAAAGTTGGGGGTAAACATGCGTCACATTCACGCAAAACGGCCATCGCTCAGCATAATGCTAAGACCCTATACGAGACAGAGCCCAAGCGCTGGTTTTCAGCGTCAAATTAAGTCCATGTGTTGCATGTGTAGCTGAGACAGTTCATTCTTGATGGAGATGTTCTTTAAAATAATGTTTTCCACTTCCACCTCGCTGTATTCCCTTTCACAGAGCAGCTGTTTATACGTAGTTTCAGAAATCTCGAGCTTCGTCAAGGTAGCTCTTAGTTTTGCTTCCATCTCCTTGAGTGTAGCACTGCGGGTCATCATTTTCTTTGAAATGTCAGTCACCTGCCGCTCTATTCTGTACAAATCTCACCGTGATAACTTAGGTGAAGTGAGCTGTCATTCCGCCTGATGATATGGGATTGATACTATTGACAGCTCACTTCACGTTCACTTCACCTAAGTTTTGACGGTGAGGTGTTTACAGAATAGCATGGTTGGAATGTGTGAAGTTATGCAGCTAAATAACAGTATGTGAAAAGTAATGTTCCAATATTTAGATTAGTAAGAGGTAGAAGGGAAAAAAAGAAAAATTAAATTAAAGTTATTTAAAAATAAGTAATGAAATGTTAACAAATAGATTTTAAAATTAGTTGAAGTTATTAAGGAATGAGATGGAGATGTTAAATAGAAGTGAAGTTACAAGGAATACTGTTTTTATTGTAAAACACAAAGGAGCTTAATTTTTGACAATAACAAGTGTATACACATAACAGGTTTATAGTATGAATAGGCTCTAATGAGCCTATTTTTGTGCAGTAAATTATGTAGTGTTTATTGTCTGGGCGATGTTTTCGTCGTCGATTTTGCTTTCACTACTTGTCAAACAAAAGGAGACATAAACCGTGCCAGTGTGTGATGGACGTAGCTCAGAGACCTGAGCAGTACTTTGTGATGTTCTGTGGTGTGTAAAAACAAGCTTTTAAATAAAACGAAATACTCCCCGGGATCGATGAAAGTTTGAAATCCGTCACCGTTGGTACGTTGGGATGACAGCCGGTTAACCGGTTTTAAATCCTAAGTTTTTACGAAGTTTTCGCGACAAAAAACACTTGATAATCACTGTTAAGAATACTTAATGCCTAGGTTTGACTATATTACACTACTTTAATATATTTATAACACTTTTATTAATTTACTAAAATAATTAACCAAGAGATCGTTTTTTTGACGACCGGCTACCTTTTTACGTAAACGACAATGTATCAAAACTCAACGTGTTATTGGTGCCCGCTTGTTGTTTCAAAACTTAGTCCAGATATTTTTCCTCTGTAGGCTTATAAATCTAAGGGCCCTGTCACACGTATCACAACCACACCGCATCGCAGCGACAAAATGTGGGCAAGCACTGTGGTTACGTGTGGTTAGTGTCGCTGCAGCTTCTTGCAGTTGGGTTGTGGCTCAAAAATCAAATGAAAGGGTTGACGCAATGTTTTGCTTTGCAATGTTTGGCTTTGATGTGGTCGGTATCGCCCACACGGTTGATTTTGACGGCCAACTGTGGTCCGTGTGAATGAACTGCGGTTCAAATATGCTTAGAACCCACCGTGCCCCGTCATAATTTGTGTGACTAAATTGCCAATTTTGCACTTCCTGATTATCCTGTAAGGCGCCACCGCATCCAGGAAAAACAATATGGTCACTGAAGCAGTTTCTCCGGAACTGTATCTACGGTTCCATTCGTCTAGCGTTGCCGTACGAATGCATTGCTTGACGTACGAAACCGGGCACAAGTAATCAGGCTTTCGTTTGGAACATTCAGCGGCTCTCTTGGCTAATTCATCGGCCCTTTCATTTCCTTCCAATCACGCATGAGCTTTGATCCAAAACAAGGTGACGTCCCTGTTTTGGATAGACAGAGATTTCATGTTCGCCCTTGCCTTCATTGCCAGTGTATCCCAGCCAGCACTAGCGCAGAGTTTAAGGAGACCGTCCGATATGCCTTGCACAGCTTTTGTGCAATACCGCGCTGAACTGCTTCATGACGCCTAGCTTTATAGCGGCTGGGGCCCGTGCGCTGGCTGCGTACAGGAATCAGGATGACTGTTTCCACGGTAGCTACATATGTATGTATTATAAGCTTCAGAAGTGGAAATTCAATAAAAAAAAAAACAATTTACAACAAAAAAACCATTTTTACTTCATAATTACAATTGACTCAAATTACAAATCAACAAAATTATTTACAGGCCGCTATGATTTAAAATACACTAAACTAAACACTGCACACTTTATCACTTTTGCACTAAACAACTCAAATGGCTTACGTAAGCTTACGACTAGCTGATGATTCACACGTCCGTCCAGTCCGAGCGCAAAGCAGCAAAAGGGACATTCTATTTTTTTAATTTTTTTTATAAATGGCATCTCGTAGTTGACCTTGGAGGTCGTGACTACTTAACCGGACTATCCTGTGGTTGCGTTAAGAAATCTTAAAGCCTCCAGGCAGGGCTAAAACTAATTAAAACTAGGCGACTGCACGCTAAGGGCACCCCCTGTGGGGTACGAACCTCGGCTTAGGGCGTCGCTGGGAGAGGGCAGCAAAGGGACAGGCTGGATCGAATTGGTATTATTAATGCTTTGATGAGCACGGCGTTTCCTAGAACTATCTCTGAGAAGAAACGCCGAAACAAACTCGGAGGTCACAGTCGGGGGATTTAAAGCTACTGGCTCAGCTACGGTCAGCGGGCAAGGGTCGGGGGGGAGAATTTACTTGGGGGCATCGCGAGGGACCTCGGCGGCGAGGTCGGAATGTCGGTAATTTGTTTCTGTGTAATGTACTGGTTGCCCTATCGCTCTTCTGGAGGAGGGTTATGGGGTCATCGGAGTCAACGAGAACATACCTTGGACGGCGAAGTTTACTAATTTTGGAGGGGGTGTATTTGGCGGCCGCGACAACCAGAGGGTTGCGATGATTGGCGGCTGTGTCAAAGAAACGCTTGGAGAGGCGTTTCATGAACTGCTGGATAGTAGGGATCTTGAGATCAATATGGAGGATCTCGTTGCGAACGAACTAAGGGGAGTTTGTGGCCTTTCGGAGGAATCGGTTCTGAAGGGCTTGCATCCTATGGATGTGGCGGGGCTTTGTGTGAGCGAAGACTACGCAAGCGTAAGTCATTATGGGACGGATGCACGCTGTATACAAGCGCATTTTGCACTTGAGTGACAGCTTGCTGCCTTCGTTGACGACAGAGTGGAGACAACCGAGAGCGAAAGCGGCGCGCGAACGGACCGTCTTTATGTGCTCTGAGAAGGTGAGGTGTTGATCAAGGATAACACCAAGGTATTTGGCTCGCTTTTCCCAAGGGATTGGCTTGCCGATCATGGTGATGGGCGGAGGGGGGGTAGGTTGGAGTCTGCGTTTTGAATAGAGAACCGCTTGACTCTTATCAGGGTTGACTTCGATTCGCCATTTCCTGAACCAAGCAGCCAACTTGTTGACTGCAGTTTGGAGACGAAGCCGTATTTGGATGTGGCTGCGGCCAGTGTAATAAATAGCGGTGTCGTCTGCAAACAGAGCCAGATAGGTCTTAGCATCTTTAGGGATGTCGCTAGTGAACAGCGTGAATAAGAGTGGGGCGAGTACAGAGCCCTGGGGGACTTCTGCTCTGATGGGGTGGGGGGATGAGAGCGCTCCTTCGATCTTGTAACGGAAGGTGCGGTTCGACAAGAAGTCTCGTAGGATGAGAACGAGCCGCTCTGGCACACCGAGTTGGTACAGCTTGTATAATAAGCCGTCGTGCCAGACTTTGTCGAATGCTTTCGCTATGTCGAAGTAGGACGTTCTATCCCCAGCGCCTTGCTTTTATAGGCGAAGTCGGGTAGTTACTGACGTAAGAGAGGATTCTCCTTACACGGCCTCTCCTGACGAGGTGTCGTCCTCGACACAAATTCTTGGAGTGGCCCCGCTAGGACCCGCGATAGGAGAGGTCGGCAACTCGTCCGCTTCGCCCACCGGCAGAGGCGACGGGTCGACCGCAGTAAAAGACGTCGTTTGTTCAGAGTCGTCATCAGTATCTTCATCTGCAAACAAAATCTTATTAGAAGCTACCCAAGCAATGTGTAAAAGCGTTCAGCCCCTCACAAAGTTCCGCTCGTCTTCAGCCAACTAATTCATTCATCGTTCTCTCAAATAGTTCATAAGTTTGAATAGACACACATCCATCTTTCTCAAACCAAAACAAAACGAAGGCATTTTCCTGTATGTGTCCAGCGCGCAAGTGGCGGTTTCTTTGCTGGTGTCTTGCTGACGGCGACTGCGACCAGCGTTCAGCTTTCGCCACCTGCAACATGGCCTGACAACCCGCAGACCCACTTGACACGCAGACCGTATTCATACGTGCAAGCCGCTTAACACACAGACCGTATTCATACGTGTAAGCCGCTTAACACGCAGACCGTATGCACACGTGTAAGCCGACCCATACACTGATCGCAATCATGCATACGAGTCCACTCGATACGCAGACCGTATTCATACGCACGAGTTCTCTCAACATGCAGATGGTATTCATACGTGTAAGACCACAAATTGACAGCACATGGCCAAATTTATACGGCCATCAGTGACTCAGCAACAGGTGCCAACACGACCGGCGATACACACGCGCCTACTACCGGCGGCACTGCAGCACAACGCGGCAGCGAAAATATCACCTGTCTGTAAATTCAAACAAACAATGCTAGTTTTGTAAATCAAACAACAGTGTTTTACTTACTCTCAAAGAATGCGGCACACGTTTCTGGGCACCACTCGCCGCGCCACGGCACCATGTGCTGGGCAGCAGCCTGCGTAGTTTTATCGTAGCTACCGCTGAGCAAACGCAGTGTTTCTTCTACCACCTTATACGGACCACGCACGTTTAACACCAACTGAAGTTTCCACAACGTTTCTGACCAGGGTACGTTCTTGTAGTTCGAGTGGATACGTAGCATGTCGAGGATGGTACGCATGTAACGCTCGGCTTGGCCGTTTGCCTGGTGCATTTCCGGCGTTATGTAATGCAGGTTACAACCGAGTTCATTTATCCAAGTCACCGATGCCGTTGATATTCAGACTATCTTTGTTTTGCAGAAGCGAGCTGTTCGATCAATTTATAAATTAAGTCCGAGACACTCGCTCAGAGACAAATTTAAAGAAATTAATGTTATGACTGTGCCTTCTCAGTATATTTATGAAAATCTTTTATATGCCCATAAAAATACAAAATTGTTTAAAAAAGACAGTGATATCCATGATATAAATACTAGGAACAAACACAAATTTGTTGTACCTACAACAAGGCTCAAGAAAATAGTTGGCTCGTTCAGATGCCAATGTATATGCTTTTACAATAAAGTTCCAAGCCCCGTTCAAGATCTGAGCCTGAATAAATTCAAATCATTCATTAAACGTAAGTTGTGCCAGAAAGCCTTTTATACCGTTAAGGATTATATCGAGGACAAAAAGGCTTGGAATTGAGCTGCTTCCAATTTTTTACATATTGAATGTTTTCATTTTGTTTTTTTTTCTGTTTTGTTGTTGTTTTTTTTTATATATGTACACTTTGACATTAATGAATTTTATATATACTATGACATTTGCTTACTTTGTAAAGTATTATATTATTTTAATTATTGTGAACGTGAAGACTATGTGGGCCATTTTATTTTTATTATTTTTCTCTGTTCTCTTAGTTTTTTTTTATGGTCTGGCAGTTTGAGTAATTAATGTGGCCTACCCAAATGTCCTTTCTTTGGTATTGTTCGTCGAATCGTTGAGCTCCTTAAGTTTTGAGTTGAGCTGCACGATTTCTGACAAATGCGTGCACTGACTGGACAGGTCCTCTCAATCTGTGTGGTTCTTTCCTCAAAAGACCATCTCAGACAACGACCTACATTGTCTTCATATGATCTGACCAAGATTATGTCTGGACTTTAAAAGAGACTGTGACCTCCGAGTTTGTTTCGGCCTTTTTTCTCAGACTAGTCAGATAGGAAACGCCGACCTCATCTAGTTTTAGAATATTATTGACGTGTAAAAGTGTTTGTATAAAACTACTTACAAAAAAACTTTTTTACAAAAAAAAAAAACAACCGACTTCCAAAAAAAAACACTGAAAAGAGAAAAATAACTTTAATTTCAGAAGTCGTTGTCAAAAAACGAAAATGCGGAACCAGCGACACCGACTTCCGAAATTAAAGTTATTTTTCTCTTTTCAGTGTTTTTTTTTTGGAAGTCTGTTGTTTTTTTTTTTGTAAAAATGTTTTTATTTTTCACGTTTTAGTTGTACCTACCGCACACAAATTCGTATATATTTACAAGATTAGAGGTACCCCAATAACAACTTTGACAGAAATGAGGGTGTACCGTGGTATACTGAACACATCTGCGTACCCCTTTATAGGGTACAGGCGTGATGTTATGTTGTGTGATGGCGTAAACAATACGTACATAAGCGATAGCAGCAATAGCCGTTGATTTGCTGGCATTAATTGAAGAGTTCCGTTGTCTGTCTCCTAAACTCACCATCAGATCTTATCGAAATTTCAATGGGACCATTTGGAAAGCATAGTCTTTCCAAGAAAAATAATTTTTCAAAACGGTTGGCAAGCGATAGAGTTATGCGCGAACAAAGATAAAAAAAAACCATCCGAATTGAGAACCTCCTCCTTTTTTAGAAGTCGGTTAAAATTACCGCTGAAAATGCTAAGACGTACCGCATGTATACTATAATGGCTGTAGATGAGTCACGGGAGGCGGCAACCTATGGTAGAAAACCACCAGATAATGTTATTCCTAAAGACATTAATAACTGCGGTGGTTTTTTATCAGTTATCAAGTTGGGTATTGAATCTGGAGTCATGTTAAGGCGTAATATTTCTGTATCCGATGGGCTCGTGAATGGTGCCATGGGCCTTATTAAGAGTATTAAATGGCCTGCCTGCAAAGGTGAGTTGCCTGAATCTGTCCATATTAAATTTGATGACCCATCTGTAGGCCAACGCTTAAAAGATGAAGACGGGTGCGTAGCAATCTCCCCTGTTTGCACAACATTCCAAGCGCAAAGAGGATATGGAGATGTCGAACGTAGAATGCTACCGCTCATTTTAAGCTGGGCCGTGACTGTCCACAAACTTCAGGGCACAACCCTAGATAAAGCGGTGATCGATTTGGGCAAGAAGAACTTTGCAAAAGGGCAAATATATGTAGCCCTTAGTCGTGTTAAAACTTTAGACGGTATCGCCTTATGCGATTTGGATGCAAATAAGCTTTAAAATTGACCCCACGATGAGAGAGCTTTAACAGAAATGGCCCGGTTGCGTAATCTTTCCAACAACTAGGTTGGTTTTAAGAATATTTTATTAAAGCTAGTCAAGCTTTCCGCCCCAAAGTCACCCGCGGAAACTTCGTTTTCTCGTTATTTCCTATCCCGTTGGTATTTCGTTAAATCCTGACTTAGTCTGTTCTATATAGAATGCCCATGCCAAGTCGATAACACTTTTTTGTTATTATTAATTTTATTTTTCTTAATTTTTAATGTCGTAGATGGACAAGGATTACAATTATATACGTACACAACACATCTACAACTGTAAAAAAAATGTAGATGTAACAATGATAAATTACACCTTTACTGTATTATTGTTACAATTTAAAAGCGCCCTTAAAAGCGAACTGGCGTAATGTTATGTTATGGTATGGCGTAAACTATGCATACACAAACAATCGCAGCAATTGCGAGACATGTGCTGTCGTTTTTTGAAGATTTCTATCGTCTGTGGTTAGTCCATCACCTCCTGACCTGATGATCACGAGACCAAAATGGCAAACGCTCTTTCAAACATCAAAAAAATAATTGACTAAATCAGTCGATGGCTACTCCTTACTGTTAAGGAGTTGTACCTTCCATCATCAGCTCAGCTACATGAGATGATGAATACCATACGGAAGTACTTAAATTACTTCATAAAATTTGCGAAAAACGATGTGTGGGCTCATAAAATTTGAGGGTTGCCCTCGATTTCTCCAAGATCCAATCATCAGATCCTGTCTTGGTGACTATGGGACCACTTCAGAAGTATCTCCTTTCGAACAAAAAAATAATTTTGAAAATCGGTCCACAATTGGCGGAGTAATCGGGTAACAAACACACAAAAAAAAAAAACACCGTCGAATTGAGAACCTCCTCCTTTTTTGAAGTCGGTTAAAAATAAAATCATTTATCATTATCATTTACCATTAACGGCTCGTGTTCGAAAAACGATACTGCGCTCCAAAACAAAGATAGCTGACGTGGTTCAAAAGGCTGCCTAACTTAAATGGGACATGCCGGACAAACTGTTGGCCCAAATAGCACAAAACTGGTGCCCTAAGACAGTGAGGTGGGAGTCGCGGCAAACCTCGTAGGAGATGGCGGGATGAGCTGGATAGGTTTCGCCAAAACTGGAAGGACGAAAGATGGAAGGCGTGGAGGGAGGCCTTTGCCCAGGAGTGGGACAAAGGATTTAAATTATATAGTTTGCCACCTTTCTAATTATATCCTTTGACAAAGTGTTCGACTTCACTGCGCGCAACATGGGTCGGTAGAAAAATCCATAGTTTATATAATTATTTACAAGATTTAATTTTCAGGCTAAAACCGACAGGCTGGCTCCAATGTTGGTGTCTCTGCCCAAACCTCAGAAACCAAAGCTTCTTCTACCACCTGGCCGGTGGACTACTTACAGAGAAGATGAAAGCATTGTAAGTGTAGCCAATGTAACTTTTTTATCGGTCGAGATACATAATTATTCTCGGTTCTAAATGCTGATCTTGGAACTTTTTGGAAATTTAGAAAAATCGATAAATTAGATCGTCTTTTCCAATTTACGGACGACGTCGGTTTTTATATATGTCGCTGCCAACTGGTTTAATTAGCCGTTTAGTTAACCGCCTATCCTTTTAACTAAACGGCGGCCGTTCAACTAACGGCCTGAATGGTATTCAATCAATTATAGTTTACGTTGGAACTGTAACCAATCACGTGCGAGCAGAATTGGTTGCAGTAACAAAGCCAGAACACCCCGACCAAATGGGTTAGGTTAGAACTGTGATCAACCACGTGCGAGCCGAGAGAGCGAAGCGAGGCGAGCACTACTTCCAAAGGCCAGGCGGTTTACTAAACGGCTACTTTAACCAGTTGGTTGCGACATACATATACACCCTTAATGTGCGAAGAAAATTTTATTCGATGATGCTATAAAAATCATGCAGTCCAGTTCTTGTAGCCACTAAGAAGTTAATATACGCATGACAATAAGCGGTCGCGGTCGGTTACATCGTGTCACATTCCGATATTGTCGGACGATATCGTTGTCGTCCGAGCTGACGATACGATATAGACGTGTCGGTGTCGTTATCGTCGCAATGTGCCATTCTATCATAGTTTTCTGTTTTACTAAACAGAATCTGTCGAGATGATTTTGAATGTGCCGCATTGTTAGTTTAATTAAATGGAGTCTTATTTGTGATCAATCACAGTTATTTCCTAAATTTTCTTATTTCTAGCAATTTCCATTCGAGACCTTTGTGCCCAAACTGCAGTTTCTTAGCATTGTGTTGCCTAAGGAACTGCCTCGGTTGGTTAAGATTGAGAGGTTGCGAAGGAAATTCCTTGCTGCAAATATGAAGGTACACAATATCTATTTATTCCATTAAAATAATAATTTGATTTCTTAGGTTTTTAGTCGTTTGTACATACAGTGGCCTCAAGTTAGTTGATATTTTTCCAGTTCAGCTATGATTAATTACGATTTAAAATTTAAAAAAATAATCAAGTAATCCCCTAAGGATTACTTCATCAAGTAATCCCCTAAGGATTACTTGATTATTTTTATGATACGAGTAAGTCAAAATATTTAAGAAAAGAAAAAAGAAGAGTTCCTGTAAGGATTTGGGGAAGGCCTTTGCCCAGCAATGGGACGGTAGGTATAGGCTTACTTAAAACAAAATGCTTACAGAAGTAGTTGAATTAGTCAATAAAAACGTTATAATGAATAATTCAGACATTTGGAACATGTTTCTCAGGCTCACAGCTAAAGAGGAAAAAAGTCAACTAACTTTTGGAGGCTAAAAAATATTTGTGTTTGTGTATTGTGGGAACTGAAACTGTGATATGAATGTCCAATCTCAGTCACTCAAAAAGGCCTGTCATCTTCTAGAATGAAGCCTCCATAATAAATCAACATTCTTTCGAAAAAACATTACTTAAGATAAAATCTAATTTATTTAATATTTAATTGAATTACTTGCGTGTTGCAGAAGATGCTCCGTGAGCTCGGTATTCAGCCTTTCTGGCTGTTGCCTGTGGAGGAGTTCAATCTCACTGACATGCAGCACTATGCTCTCTACAGCCCCTTCCCTAAACTAGATTTGGAGATTTTTGACAACACTGATTTTGACTGTCGGTGAGTTTATAATACGGATGGCTGCTTTATGTGGTTACCCCCTGTTCTTCACAGGCAGATAAAAGAAAGAAAGAAAATACGTTTATTTACGGCAAACTTGACACAGAGAGAAAACATAAACGCAAAAAAAAAAGAACAAGTTGGGGGAAAGTATGCGTCACATTCACGCAAAACGGCCATCGCTCAATATAATACTAAAACCCTATACGAGATAGAGCCCCAGAAGGCCAATTCCCGTAATTAAGAACGTTAAAAATCTAGTCGCAATCTCATCTCAGCGACAATAAATGTCAAAAATGTAGGGAGAGATATTTTTGACAGATTGAGGCTGAGATCAGACTGTGAACGTTCTTAAAATTACGAGAATTGCCCTTCTGATCTTCTACAACATACGTAACCAGAAAATCTATGGCATGATTGTTTTATAAAGATCAGCTATTCCATGAGACACCTAAAGAAAAAAACTATTTTTTTAATTCAAAAAGGAAAATTCCATAAGAAAAAAAGCAAAATAAGTTGCATCAAATAAAATCTGGT
The DNA here is from genome assembly GCA_947507525.1 of Apamea epomidion. Lineage (NCBI taxonomy): Eukaryota > Metazoa > Arthropoda > Insecta > Lepidoptera > Noctuidae > Apamea > Apamea epomidion. Next base: position 2,179,795 of record OX382239.1, read on the forward strand.
AGCCAGATTACTGTCAAGGACGAACAGATTTTAAATTTAATAACTATGTAATTTCAGTGTTCCCGACGAATGGATGTCTTTGGGAATGATAGAAGGTGAGCAGTATCCATGCCCCGGGTTGGCTTACATCCCTAAGGATGATACAAAGCCCACCAAGCACAATGGTGATATAATTCAAACGTTAAACGGTTTGTATGAGGTAAGTGCTTCTTGTGGTTTATTTTGTGAAAGTCTACGCGATTTCGAAGGAGTGGTGTGGAGTAGCGCTCAAGTGGATTGTGCTGCATATCAACTTATTAAAAATTAGCTGCCCTACCTCTGTCCGTGACTTCGTCTTCGCGAAATGTCTTGTTCCCCTGACCCACCGCGTCGCATCGCATCGCCCGCCCGCACTATTACTTCGTTTTCGCTTCGCGTTCTTTCTGCCTCTTTTTTGGCTATGAAGTGTGATAGCGTGATGTTAAATGGCCGTTAGCCTTTCTCAAGAATTGGGCTATCAAATGCAAAAATATTTTTTCAAATCCGACTAGTAGTTCCAGAGGTTACCCCCTATATATAAACGAACATTAAAGTACTTATACTATTCATAATATTAGTATAGATTAAAAGGCGTTATATGGGACAATCCTTAGATGCATCTTCTGTCTCTCTCAGACCAGTTCCGCGTAGCTGCTGGATTGATGTAGGTAATCAATTTTAATATGACTTGTAATTGTAACCGCTAAGTGGTACCAATATGAAACAGATGCCAAGGTGAAGGTATATGCTTTTATAATAAACTTCCAAGCCACGTTCAAGATCTAAGCCAAAAAATTCAAATCATTCATTAAACGTAAGTTGTGCCAGAAAGCCTTTTATACCGTTAAAGATTATATCGAGGACAAAAAGGCTTGGCATTGAGTTGCTTATTAAAATTGATTATAAAGTTTATCCGAGAAAGCCCTATGGTTCTACCGTATACGTGTTCATTGATTGAAGTCTTATATTTGCAGTGGACAAACGTAGCAGCTTTAAGTTACGATAAAAATATTGATAAATGGGAAATTATGGCTCTCGATGGTACTAAAAGACCATACACGTAAGTACATTTATTTATATATACTTTATTCTACAGACGCCAACACATCAAGCTACTCCAATCTGTCAAATTTCTTTAATACATTTTCAACTTATCCCCGAAGCATTAAGGTTCAAGGTTGATTAGGAATATTTGACAGTTTCGGATAGCTTGACCTGCTGGTCTGTACACCACAAAAATACATTACAAAAAATAGGTCCGAAAATATACTGTTTGTCAGTAGATTTGCACATGCTATGCAAGCAAAGAGGTTACGTACGTGCCTCCGTGCCATACTAAGTTCTAGTACTTGTACACATGAAGGGGTTCATGTGGTAGTAGGAACAACATTTGTGCTAGCTATGAAAACATCTATACATTGTGTATGTATTAAAATAGTAACGAAGAATTTTTGTCCGTTTCGTCTGTTAGTCTGGATGTATGTTCCGGATGGCTGAACGGATTTGTATGGAAATGTTCCTTTTTTATGATTTGTGTTTCCTGTAGGTACGTGTCCCAAATAAAGTTTATTTCTTTCTAAAAACTGTAGACACAAATAGCATAAACTCAAGTTGAATATTTCGATCGAATAGTTTGATGTCATCTGTTGTATTTATAACTAGACTAGCTGCGCCCCGCGGTTTCACCCGCATAAGTTTCAATCTTGTGGGAATATCGGAATAAAAAGAATCATATGTGTTAATTCAAGGGTGTCAGCTACGTTAATACCAAATTTCATCAAAATTGATCCAGCTGTTTGAGCGTGAAGAAGTAACAAACATACAAACACACACACACACACACACACTCACTCACAAACTTTCGCCTTTATAATATTAGTGTGATTTTTTTCGCAGCGTACCACGTGTACGTTTGATGTTCAAAGCGGATGACCCCGAGACATTTGCACAACGCGTCAAATTCGCTGTCGATCTTCGAAAGGAAGTGGAAAATAATCTTAGGTTTGTTTTAAAGATAATTTTCAAAATACTATCAGGTGTACAAATATTGTATATATTAAAGAGATTGGAAAATATCTAACTCTAACCCGCGCTTTCATAACTATGGGACACCATACAAAACTTCAATACCTACTCAACCCAAATGTATGGGATAGCTGATTATTTTTTCGCGATCACGATGTTGGTCTCATGGAGAAAGTTCTTTAGTTTGATGGTCTGTACCACACCTTTCTATACATGCTGTATAATGATGATTATTTCCATCCTGTTTTTTATACGAATCAAAACCATTCAGACCAACTCAGGTCAAAGTCAGTAGGTATGTACAGTCACCAAAGGAAATAAGTAACCAGGGTCGTCGGATATAGTTGAAGTTTAGTAAGAAACCGATGGATGTTTTCGAATGAAATTTAGTTTGATAAATGAACTGTTTGTTTTCTATTAATTAAATAAAATTTTATCCGAAAACATCAATCCGTTTCTTACTAAACTTCAACTATATCCAATGACCCTGGTTACTTATCTCCTTTTGTGGGTGTACCAGACTCAAAATCCCAAAAAAAAAAACAGTCCTTTGGCCAGTTCCTTTGGCTTTTGCACACTTGACGAATGAGAGTTACACCGATGAAGTGTAACAGTGAAGACGTGACGTGCGATAAGGAACTTTGTTTCAACAACCCGTGCAGAAAGTTTGGTGCGACCTATATTTCATTTCCGATCTAGATTCTATTTGTACTTGGATTGCTTATTGCTGGATGGATTACCGAACATGCCTTTACACATTATGCCGAACATTGTAAAAATGGTGCTCATTCACCAACAAGCGAAGGAATATGACGAGGACCACATGGACTCTCTTAAAAATGAGGTGAAAATATACATTATTGGAGTCATCCATTTCATTATTTCTCTTTCTTAAGGCTAACGCAGATTAGGGCCGCCCTGCAATGCAAAGCTTGCAAAAAGCCTCGTACATCACTTTCGTACATTTTTTATGAACCATCGCACTTTACCGTCGGGTCGCACCGCACCGCAGCAGCACAAAAAACAGGATCGCTCGACATTTTTGCGACCGCTGTTATGCGTTGGGGGCCCGCCTCAGTGTGCGTTGGAAGATGCAGTCAGAATTGTTGCGCTTGTTGGTCTACGTTATAATATGGATGAGGATTCGATGTTTACAAAAACTTTCATATAATATGACTTTATTAAAGTGAGATGATTTCGAACTTTTTAGTTGCGGTTTTTAGATATTTCCGTTTTTTTTTCTTTACTCGCATGGTTTTGGTGTTATAAATTAGGTATTCATAGTTGTAGGGCACGCCGCAATACCGTCGGAAAGGCCCATCATGAAAGAGTAACTTCTTCTTTTCGTGTCGATGGTAGTCTTCGCGTTGTTTTATTTTTTTAATATAGTTTAGTGAGGGAATGACTGGAAACCCATCATGGTACTCATACTTCCAGCTTCCAGCTGGGTGCAAAGTAAAATAAAATGTTGTGTCTTCTAATAAATAAATTATGAAAGTTTCTGAAATTCACCAATCACCTGTATACGTACACCATATACTACGTTTCCTTTTTAACCGACTTCAAAAAGGGGGAAGTTCTCAATTCGACTGATTTTGTTTTTGTATTTATTTTACGTGATATTTCCGGCAAGTGTGGATCGATTTCGAAAATTCTTTTTTTATTGGATAGGGTATGCCTCTATAACTCCAACTTTGCGTGGCTAGTTTTTGAGTTAGCTTCAATAATACGTATTTTTTCCACCTAATACACATATTTTGATGACGTTATAATAACTTCCTGTCACTGATATTTACGCAGCATGTAGTGTTATGAAAACTTGTGTGGGATAGGTACAATAAAGAGTATAGAGAATAGAAATATATAGAAATAGTAAATATAGAGAATAGAAGAAGAGATAGTACTTTTTTTAAGTTTGTCTATTTTACTCTTCATCAAACGTGAGATTGAATAAATACAGCACCCTAATTGCGTAACACACAATCAGAATCGGTTTCATTTTGACAGTTCAACAACATTCATTGCATTATTTAAGTGTTGAGCAGACTTTATGAAGGTAACCTTTTTCGAACTTATGAAGCAATGGATTAACAATATCCTTCAAAATTATTCAGATTGAGATTGATTGTGTGTTTCGCAGTCAGGGTGCAGTTCTTGGCTTCGTCGGAACTATCGATTGCACTGAACTGAGTACACTCGGATGTCATGATCTGACTGACACAATTATTGCGTTGCAGCGAGGCCCGACGCAACTTCTAAGGTGCTTTGGAGCAATTTTGCAATGCGGCGCTACGGCTCTCCGTGGCTTTAATATGCGCTTGCCATTACTGTCAGTAGCTACCCTTGAACATTGTTGCCGTAATTAAAATGAAATACCTGCCATACAAAATACTCGTTCATAGAGGGTACGAAGTAGGCGCCAAGATACGGTTCCGTCAACAAGAAATCCTTATAGTTCCGCCATGGCCGTCCGTCCGTCCGTCTGCCTGTCTGTGAGACTTTTATTACTAAAAAGCTGTATTTTGGCATGGGTATACATATTGATTACGCCGACAAAGTTATTTTAGGGTACCTCCTCCGCTACTCCGAAAGTGGAAATGTTTTTTTTCTCGTCTATACCATGGTGTGGGGTTATAATTTTACCTTTGTAATCGTTTTGAAAGTCTGTGGCATACCTACCTGTCCGCCATTTTGTTTTATTTTCAAAATGTTGGCCACATATGAAACCTATATAAATCCATAGCTGTTTATGTAGGTTTCATGCGTAGCCGCCATTTTGAAGAAAAAATAAAGTTGCGGACAGGTAGGTATGCCAGGCTCAAAAAAAAAACTTCAATCCCCTTTATTTTTACCTCATTCGTTTGGTAAAATGAATGAATGAGGTAAGTGAATCAGAGAAATCAAATTATATTTCAGGCGGAACTTCTCTACAAAAAGATGGAAGGGAAGATGAAAATAATTTACACAATACAAAAATACAAAGATTTGTATAATTTTATCGACGTGCCTACACCAGACTACATAGCTCCGGTGCCAAAATTTGGTATATACATATATAATGTATTCTATAGGATAAGCATTATCTTTTCCTTTTAGGTCAAGATAAGTATAATTACGTCTCCACAATCTTCTGAGCATTGAGCTAGTTGCCAGATGATTTCCTGTAGACACCGTGCGTTTTAAAATATTCAAAATTTTAATTTGACTAAGTTTAGAAAACTCGACTGTATTATTTAAGCATTTGTCGATTTTGTCTGATACTAAAATTAATCAGTTTTGCTGACTGTATAAACCATTGTCGTAAGGATGGTTAAAGGGGATGCGCTAGGTAGCCTGCGAAATTCAAAGGGCTTTGAAGATCAGTGGCATACCTATCGGTCCGCCATTTTGTTTTTTTTTTTCAATATGGCGGCCACGCATGAATCCTATATAAATTGATAGCTGAAATTAATGCAAAGAGAAAACATAAAAGACCAAACCCCGTGAAGTGTCACGTTTCCGAGATATTAACGTTCAAGATCTTTGATTACTTTAAACTTTCAGAGTGATTATTTCTAACATCTAAGCAACAAGTTGTAAGCAAGTTAAAAAGATATGGATGTCACGTGATCAACTTTAAACGTTAATATTTTGAATATAGGATTATATAATTGAAATATAAACCAATAGGATTATCCAAATTCAAATTCATTTATTTGTCCGAATATTTTATTTTTATTTTTTATTTTATTTATTTAGAAAACCAACAGCGATACATATGATATTATACAAGTAAAGATGTTACAGTTTAGTAAGGCTAATAATAGGTTTCCCTGCTTAACATAATTTGTATTTACCATACGAACGGACTTTAAACAATATTTAAAAATAAGTTTTTAATTTAGAAGTGAAAGTTAAATACACTACATGTTATGAACAGGGTATGAAAAAAATATTAATTAAGTTAAATTATGAATTAAGCATAGTAAATGCTTTATGGTGAATGGAACGTAGTTGCTTGCTATTTGTTTATATTAACTATAATCTTTTTAACTTGGGCTTTAAAACTAGGTTTTGTGCAGTTAAATACATCAACCTGAGAGAAGTCGTTGTTGTAGGCTCGCGCAATGCGAGTTAGTACACAATTACTAGCATAGTTAGTTGCATGCCTAGGAACATGCAACATTGGCGTATGGCGAGTGCGTCGTAGGGGAGCATTAAATTTGATCTGTGATAACAAGTCCGGACAATCAAGCCTACCATTCAGTATATCATAAAGCACACACATGTCCAAAACTTTACGTCGTTCGTCAAGTGTTAACAAACCATATGTCCGACAGCTATTTTCGTAGGACATTGGAGGTTTACGGAGGCGGTAGTTAAGGTGATTTATGAATCTTTTTTGAACCCGTTCCATTTGATTTTTGTATATAATATATTGCGGAGACCATATTGGGCATGCGTATTCCAGAACGCTGCGAACATAAGCAAAATAAACGGATTTAAGGGCTTCAATGTTTTTAAACGCCTTGCAGGATCTTAGAACGAATCCTAAATTTTTGTAAGCTTTGCTAGTAATAAGATCTATGTGATTTGAAAATGCCAACCTGCTATCGAACATAACTCCTAGGTCTCGAACTATCTCGACTTTATCAATAGTTATTCCATTAAATTGGTACGAGTACGTTATAGGGATCCTCTTACGTGTGTAACTGATGCATTGACATTTAGTGACGTTTACTGTAATCTTGTTTCTTGTGTAGTAATCATGTAAGTTGTTAACGTCTTGTTGGAGAGCAGTACAGTCATTAAGTACATTTATTTTATAAAATATTTTTTTGTCGTCAGCATACATTAAATGTTCGGAGTGTTTAAAAGAGTCAGTAATATCAAATAAGTATGCATTATAGAAAAGAGGCCCTAAATGGGATCCTTGTGGGACCCCGCTAGGTATTTCAATGAAGTTGGAACAGAAACCACCCAATACCACAACCTGTGACCTTTTAAATAAATATGATTTTACCCAACGAAGAAGATCGCCGCGAATACCCAATCTGTATAATTTGCTGAGCAGGATGCTGTGATCCACGCGATCAAAGGCTTTTTCAAAATCTGTGTAGATCACATCAACCTGCCCTCCATTGTCTGTATTGTCAAGGACGAAGTTAGAGAAGTAAGCTAGATTAGATATACTCGAACGCTTTTTTAAGAAACCGTGTTGCTTATAAGAAATACCTCTGAGAATGCAAGGATATATAGCGTTGTACACAAGCTTTTCAAAAACTTTACCCAAAGTATTAAGTATAGAAATACCTCTGTAATTTTCTATTTTTACTCGCGAACTCTTCTTATGTATGGGAGTTATAAGCGCTTTCTTCCATTCATTTGGGAACGTACCCTCTCTCAAAGAGGTATTAAAGATAAAACTAATCGGATGTGCTAGAGACTTTGCGCAACTTTTCCAAAACAGTGGTGGTATTCCGTCACAGCCTGGACCCTTATCCGTACCTAACAAACTAAGCGACCTCTCCACGGTTGATGGAGTAAATTGCAGGTCAGTTATGATATCGACGCAATCATCCTCAAAGTCTGTGATCCCTAAACCAGCTTGGTTATAGTCTGAGGGTTCTCCAAAAACATCATGAAAGAAGTCGCCGAATGCTTCGCAAATGTTTTTTCCGTCTGTGTAGTTTACATTGTTGCGGGACAACATTCCGGGGTAACTAGATCCTCCACGCAAATTTTTTATGTAAGTCCAAAACTTTTTAGGATTCTCTTTTAGACTATTTTCGGTCTCATGTAAGTATTTACTATAACAAAGCTCTTGAACATATCGCTGTCTGTCTCGCAACAATGCAAACTCATCGCGATCGAGAAGGTTACCGAAACGTTTCCAACGAGAGTGCGCCCTACTTTTTTGTTTAATTATTTTTATAAGGGCGTTGCTGTACCAAATGGGATATCTGCGAGAACCCACCGGTCGGCTGAAAGGTACGTGTTCATCAATTCCTGTTTGAATCGCGTCATAAAAACTATGGACCGCGCTGTCCGTTGATTTTTTATCCAATGTTGAATGCCAGTCAATTTTAACAAAGTAACTATTTAATGCGTTATAATCAGTTTTACGATAATTACGTCTCGATGCGGACAACTCACGAAAGGGGGAAATTTCAAGGTCAGGAATTTCTATAGTTAACACTGGATGATGAATGTCAACTTTCGTTAGCGGATGGACACATTCGTTTATGTGTAATAGCAAGTTAGAAAACGCTAAATCAAGTGTATGGCCTTTGTGATTAGAAAGTATATTGTATTGCGTTATTCCCAAAAAACATAGATCATTCACCAACCGGATAGCTGCATTTTGTACTTCGATTGCACCTTGTTTTAGAAAAGTTGGTCCACCCACATTCCATTTAATACAGGGTAGATTAAAGTCTCCAATTAGTAAGTAGTTATTATTTTTTGTGTTGTGGGATAATAAATTCGTAGCACTCTGCTAAACGCAATCTATATCAGACGCTATTCTATGAGCATCCGGCGGTACGTAAACAACACTCACATAAAGATTAGCCGATGTCGACAGGGCGCGGGCGGGTAATGTTACAATCAGAAGTTCCGTACCAGTGGTATTAGGCTCACACTCATTGCACCATGCACCCAAATCGTGTCGCGCGAGTATCATTACACCTCCACCAGACGATTTGCCGGTGGCGGCTAGGTCGCGATCCTTACGGAACACGTCATACCGAGGGTCACAAAATTCGTTATCAAAAATGCCGCTGTGGAGCCAGGTCTCAGTCAAGATAATTAAATCGTAATTATTGCCTAAAATGTTTTGACGAAGTTGCGTCAGTTTCGTTCTAAGGCCACGGCAGTTCTGGTAATATATGTTTAAGTTATGGGGCTGCATTTCTGTAAATGAATCCTACTAAAAACATAAACAAAAATCTTGTATATAAGGGACAATGAACAATTATATTAATAGTATTAGCGTTTAGTAACCCGCGGGTATATTGACGGCGTGTAGTACTATTTAATTGAAACGACACCACTTGAAATAAAATAGTGTGATGCACAACTATTATGTTATTATGAGTAAGCTGATTAATTTTTAATTTAATACGGTAAATATCGATGCATGTTAACAGATCGGTAATAATTAAATTGCGAAGTAGGTAGGTTGGCACTGACTCGTAAGAGTAAGTTATAAAAACAACATGTATAGTACGTGCGCCACATGTAGGTGCAATCCTAACATGTATAACTAAATCACCCCTTTGTATTTTAAAAGTAATGTTGCATCCCTTTAGAATAAATATAATTAACCTAATTTTAATATTTGTTGGCAAATATTTATCGGAGGAATAATATGATAGACTTGAGTTGAAGTTTCGGTATTTTGTACTATTAAAAAACACACCATAATACACATAGGACAAACAGTATTTAAATATTGTCTGTAAAATTAAAGTAACGCTATCGCACTCCACAAGACAAAACAAGACGAGATAGTGCAAACTTGATGTGCACGTAAAGTATCGCACCATTTCACAGCGCATATCCTTTACACACTCGCCATTAGCCACACACTCATAGATACATTGAGCGATCGTACAACACTTAACATAGATCTCAGTAGGTTTAGTCCCGGCAAACGCAAACATTAAATAAGCAACCACGTTCCACAACAAGTTGATCAGACAATCCTTAGAAGATAAATTATAACTAAGCACACAAGAGCGAGGCAAAAAGTTAATAAGAGTAACCCATACGAGTGTTGGAAAATGATGTCCTAGATGATTTTTCTTAGGTCCTCCTCGTCCGTGATGAAGATGACAGGCATTGTTTCTGCTTTTCTTACATGAATCCTGCAGTTTTTTATCCATATATACTGATACTCTTTCATGTTTGCAATTTCTTTGGTCTTTTTTAAAAGATTCTTGTTGTACAGCGTTAGATGCTCATTTATATAAACCGGAATGATACTGCCTTGAATATCCAGATCTTTTGTTGACAAACGGCGCTTACGAGCTTGTGAAATAACGTTGTCCTTAAGCAGGCGGGTTCGCAGTTTTGCAACAATATTTTAGGCCTACCCTGAACCTTATGCTTTGCAGTCACTCTATTCACTTGAAGGATATCATCATATCTTATGTCAATTTCAGTGCGTTTACCAATCTTTAGTATAATTTCATTTAAATTTTCATTGTCGCTTTCAGGTATACCAACGATTTCTATATTGAGTAACCTGTCCCTTTGTTCACTTGCATTGACATCAGTTCTTAATTTTCTGTTTTGCACCTTAACTTCTTCCAGCTCTTTTTTCAATTGATAAAGATCTTTAATTTCTTTTGTTTGAATTTCAAGTTTCTTTGCTACATCGTCATATTCGTCACTGTGATGTTGCATTGACTTTTTAAGTGACGTAATATCCCCCTCCGCCTCTGATTGTCTGCTTTCCAACCTGATGACAGTCTTTTTCAATTCCGAGTGTTCATTTCTGATACTGGTAACTTCCGATTTCATTTCTTGTGTACTTTCATTCAAGTTTTTTAACGTACTATTCATTTGATAAATATCCTGCCCGAAATCCATTTTCCATTCATTTAGTGTCGTCATGATTTTTTTGGTGAAATCTTCAAATGCATGTGTGAACTCGTCGTTATGTCCACGCTTGCGAGTGCGACGATTGACATTCATCCTGAACTCTTCAGCTGTGTCGTCCATTGAGAGATCGGAGAGATCTGGGGCTGAACTCGCTCGAGTGTTTGGTGATTCTGACATTTTGCTGTCTATCTGTTCAGAGGTCTGTGGTCAAGAAGACAAGAGTGTGTCACGATCCGAAAGCTGCGCTTGGGTTTTGAGTTTTATGCTCTAAGATACAAGGTTCAATTTTCAATGAAAGATAAAATATGATTTTTAAAATTTTGTACGAGAAATATTAAGTGCGTCCGTTCGCACCGGCTCGCGACGCGTATGTATGTATGAATATGGTACATTACATGGTCTTAAATTAATAAATGGTCTCATCACATTCTGCCACTTGGGGCGCGCAAATATCAGGTATACAAATAAAATTATTACAATACAAAAGTAAAAATATTGAATTGAATAAATTATTAAGAATGAAATGTTACAACATGAGGTATGTCAGTTAAAAATATGATCTAGGTTAATGTCAAAATATTGTTCAAACTCAAACTATCAAACAGAGACTTCAAAGTACATACATACAAAAAAACTACAATTAAATTAGGATGTCAATCAAAAGGAAGTATCATTCAAAAAGTCGTTTAAATTATAATAATAGTTTTTACATAGTACTCGTAAGTCTTTATGTTCCTTTTTAAACCCATTTAAATTTAAATGTTTGATTTGCTCTGGGATTTTGTTAAAAACTTGCGGAGCTATACAGAATATGCTCTTCCACATGAATGCTGTTTTGGCTCTACGTCCGCGTAACGTATCATTCCGCCTGTTACGTTTAACTGTATCCGATAAGTTGGGAAACAGGTGTAAATTCAACTTTTCAAATAAGGCAGTTTCATAAACATACAAAGACGGTAGTGTTAAAATTTTGTGTTTTTTTAAATATGGTTCACAACTGTCCGTTATTTGTAGTCTGAACATGGCTCTGATGGATCGCTTTTGCGCTTTAACCCTTAAACAAATGCAGCGCTGTGTAAGACTTATCAAAGATGTTAAAATGGATTTAGCTTACATTTAGAAGTAGTTAATGTATGTAAAATTAAATTAAAAAAAATACATAGTATATAACGAGGGTAGTTCGCCCATTTGGGGTACCTCGTCATCAGAGTCCAAGTTCGACATGGTGTAGGTATGAAATAACAGTCTCAACACTAATTACAATCGTCTATTAATTCACTCTCAATAACTAATCAACAAAATCTCAAATAATTAAGGCGATGGAAATGGATTAAACTACGGAAACGCGGTAAGTTCGGTACAGGCTGGCAGAACGACCTCTCGCCCTCGTGTCCAACTAAAAAGTAACGTCCCTCAAATCCAATGCGTCCAATGTCAAACCGAATGACAGCTGACAGCTGCCAAACATGTCCAATGTCTCCAATGTCAAACCGAATGACAGCTGACAGCCGTCAAACATGCCACGCCCCGCACCGACCTCACCCAAGCACACTGCTTGACGTTTCCGACAAACGATAATAGATGGCGTTGTTCTAAATTAACATTAATCAATAGCGATTCTAATAATTATGCCTCTTCGTTGATTCTGCGACATATATATGTTTTTTTTTTGGTGGGAATATATTCCCCTATATTTGGTTAGGATATGTTTTGTTTTAATGGTGGGAAATTATTTCCCTATATCCTTTACTGCAATGCCTAGTTGTGCTGCATGACTAGTTGACTTTACTTGGTTTTTACACGTACATGAATAATTAAGAAAAAAACAAAATCATAGAAATTAGAAGGATATTTATTGCACAAAAAGTAATAATCACAAAATGGAAACCAAACAGGAGCCTCATACATTGGTTACATGACGACCTTCAATCAGATGAAAATTTTTAAAGCACTCTTGCGCACATAATGTAATGTCGCATTTGCAGCATTTGATATTCGTTCTCTTTTCTTTAGCTTTTGTGCTACAAAAGCGACATCTTTTATAAGAATTATCTTTTGTTGGTAAGTGTTCACCTACGTTCCTAAGGCGTATTTCGTCCGGTACGCCAAAATTACCTCCTTTGTTGTTTTTAAACTGAACCGATGTGCGTGTTTTGGCCGTATAACCATCTATCAAGGCACGGGCCAACTTCAGCCGAAAGTTCCTATGCAAGTGAACCGTAGTTGGATGTATTGTTGTGTATGTAATGTAAGCATTGATCACACTCGCATCTAACATAAATAAGAACAATCTCATCCAATATTTTCTGGATTTTCTGTTTATAGGGTAAGATGATCTGAAATGATCGAAATGATCGACTCCACCCATATTAAGCGTATAAGATGCTATAGCTGTAGGGATTAACGTATCTTTTCTAGTCCCATCTTTTTGGGTACGTTTCAAAAACATAGTATCTTTCGGATCATGAGCCATTTTATTGAGAAATTGGTCCTGCGGTCAGTGCTGCAAATTCGTTTTTATTAAGTTTGTGAGCGCGGTCATTCTTCGTAATAGCATTAGGCAAGTCGACTCTATTGAGTCTCACTGTTCCTACAGCATAAATGTCATTAGCAAACAAATCATCCATTAAATGGCATCCGGTGAAAAAATTATCAAATGCAACTAACGTATTTGGTGGTACATTTTGGCATAGTCTCCACACCACATTATAACCAAGACCTTCGTTTTCAGTAGAATCTCCTTTACCAGCATACACCTCAAATTGATAAAGATAGCCGGTAACTGCATCACACCGAGCCCAGATTTTAAAACCTCTTTTCACCGGCTTCTTCGGCATATATTGTTTAAGACAACTTCGCCCCTTAAATTTCAACATGCATTCATCAATAGACTGCCTACTGGAATTTAATGTTTGTTTTTGAAATACGTCATTCAAGGTGTCAATAAGAGTTCGCAATTTGTATAATTTATCATGATTGGGTGAAGATCTTGATGGTTCTTCTGCGTTGTTTCTTAGATGTAAATTTTCTGCAAGCTTTTTAAATCTTGTAATCGGGAAAACATCACTAATTTCTGGATTATTATAAAATCTATCACTGGACCAATATAGTTCCATATCGGGAAGCGGGTTCAGGCCCATAATTATTAGCACTCCAAAATACGCTTTTATCTCTTGAGATGTTACATCTTTCCAATTTTTTTATTTCTTCTGTGCAGCATATCTATTAGTTTCTACTACTATGGATTCTATGATGCTCTCAGGAAAAAAGTTGTTAAATATATTTACAGGCTGCGTTTTATGTGTGTATATAGATTGAGGCACTAGTTTTTTGTCGAAATTGGTTACTGTGTGATGTTCCCGATTTTCCATTCCCTCGGAGGTGAGTTTCTTGATCTGTTAGAAGATATTAAAGGTCTCGTACGTTGCGTGTAATCAGAACTAGTAGACGCATCGTTTGAAGTACTAGGATACACTGGTGACTGAGACAATATTAAATTGAATGCTGTAGGTGTAGAAGGAATATCGGATGATTTAGGGTGAAATATAGGTAAACTAGATGTAGTAGACATCAGTGCTGGCCCTCCTTCGTTTGGAAAACTGTAAACTTGGGTCTGGTCTATATTTAGCGTTGTGGTTGTTGATGATGATAATTTGGTACGGTTTGGCAATGGTAGTATTGAAGAAATACTGATTATTTTTGAGTTGCTAGTTGCTGTAAGTACAGATGATTGCGAGCCCGATGGAACTGCGATGTGGCTGTATGGTAGATTTATAGATTATAATATTTTTACAGAGGATGACGTAGATTGAACAGGTACACTGTACAGATTTAGGTTTTGAAATTGTGGGAGGCACAGCTGAAGTTATTTCTGATCCTGTAGGTGTAGTTGATAATTTCGAGGAAAGTAAGTCTATTTGAGGTGGTGTGGATGGCTGTTCAAATTGTACTAATGTAGCTAGTGTACTTGGTACCAGAGATTCAGGTGTTTTAGTATGTGACGCCGAAATACTTTTTTCTTCGAATGTGTTCAAGAGTGTACTAGACGATGTCGGTTCATTCAGTTCAATGTCTTCATCTTCTATAGGCAGTATCCCAAATAACTGTTCTAATCGCTTCTCAATTTCATCATATGTGCTAGATTTATTTTCAGACTCTTTCAAGTAAGAAGACGATCCGCTCATAACCTCATCCTCAGACTCGGTATCAGTGTCAGATAAATCTGATAAATTCTTTACAATTTTCTGTAATTTTTGTGTTTCGGAAACATTAATTGTCTTCTTTCTTTTAATTTTAGATTGAAACGACATTTTGAAACTTTGTTTTTATTTTAAAATAAAAAATATGAACAAAAAGATAAAATCAAAATTTTATATATATTGATAAAACAATGAACGCGAAAGGGATATAGCTAATTAATTTCCCACTTAGTATTGGATATAGGGAAGATATTTCCCACCTAGTTTAGACATGCAAAAGTAGCACAAAGTTTTCCTTTTATACACTGTTTATACCATCACTATATCAGAAATATAGTCTAGTAGTAAGTAATAGTATAAGGACAGTTACGTACTTCCAGGAATTTTTCTGCTCGTCAGACGAAAAACACAAAACAATTTAAATTTAGAGCTAAATTGCCGGCAAAAACGGACCTCGAAGTTTGAACTGATTTTGACGTTTAGGCATGTGACATTTAGGAAGAGTGTTGCAAAATTTAAAAAAAAAATGGTATATTTTTTGATGGATCGAAATAATTTCAAGTATCGATTATCGATTAATTATAAAATACCAAAATGTACATCATTGTCGGGTGGGAAATAATTTCCCTATATTTGAATAAGGGTAAGCGATTTGTCTATTTGTAGAGTTACCCCAGAATATAATTCCGTTTTTTAGTACAGATTATATATAGATTATATCATTGAAATATCAATCAATAGGATTATATCATGGGTAGCGGGATCGTCCGAAAGTGTTACCGTTGCCCTGGTACATAAAGGGCTAAGGAAGGAACACGGGTGGGTTTTAGTCAGTAAGAGTCTGACACTCCCTTCTGCTCCACCCAGAGCGGGAGGGGTCATTTGATGATTTCCCATCCTGAAAAAAAAAAATAGGATTATATCATTGAAATATCAATCAATACGATTACTTATATGAACTTAGAGGGTTGTATTGATGATTTTAATGATTACAATTCTGTATCATCATTCAACATGACACTGACCTGAAAGTCGCAAATACGTAAGGTACATTAGAATTTCGCGGGCTACCTAGCGCATTTCCCTGAAAACATTGAGCATAAATCCTTCTGACAATTTGAGAATTGGTCCATTGCAGGTAGACACCCATGCGTGATGGAGGATTTCCGTGGGCGTCTCGATTACAATCAATGGTACTCGCTTTACGTGCTCACAGAATCAGTTGCCTGCTTACATCTTGTCGTCGATGAGTGCCTTAAGGTGATACTAAACTTTAAATGCAGCTTTTCACATCTCATACTTAGTACGGTCAACCTTAGCATATCAGTAGCATAGCACTTAGCATGTTAGTAGTAACAACTTGAACTGCGAGAACTGCCTTTTTTGTACTACTTAAATGATGACTCATCATTGCTGTCTCATCGGACAATAAGAGTGAGGGAAGAGAGAGTGACTTGTGTCTCGCACACACTTGTGCTGTGCACTATAATACCTCTCTCCGCTGAGATTGGTCACCATGGGCGAATTTCGGTCTGGAGGACTTTGTAATGATAAAAAGAAGGAGATAGCTTTGTTCTTCTATTAATTAACACAATTTTTCGTTCTAAACGCGCTCCTGTAAAATCATGATTTTGTAGATAACCGTATATGCTTTGCGGCCGTCGATACTGCTTCGAACTTATCGGTGTAGTGTGAACGACATGCGACATGCACAATTGCGTGACACATTCAATCAGAATCTAAATCATTCTGAGTGGTATTGCTCGTAATTTAAAGAACGTTCCCACTCTGATCTCAGTCTCAATCTGTCAAAAATACCTCTAATTTCCATAAATTTTGACAAGTCTTTGACATTTGTTTGTCGCCGAGATGAGACTGCGACTAGATTTTGAACGTTTTAAATTACGAGAATTGGCCTTCTGGTGTATGATATGCACACCTATGCCTACTCTTCGAGTCGAAGAGTGTTACAGTACGTAAACGCAAATCTGACAATGTTGTACATCTTAATTCCAGGTAGAGTCGATGTTGTTCTTCACTGCTAACTATGGCAGGAACGCGAGTTTGGCGGAATTCGACGCTGCGCAACAGCATTGTACGTCTATGGTACGTTTAATCTATACTATTGTATAATACTAGCTTTTGCCCGCGACTGAAAATTTTCCCGCGCTGTTGCTTCAAAGACAGATATGGTAGGTACAAAGATGGTTGGTACATATCGATAAGTTCGACACATCCGCCGTCTTCGTTTTCACTTATCGTGTTTTCTGACTTTTTTATTGCTCGGCTCCTGACAGTCGTAGCGAGATGTTAAATAGCTTATAACCTTTCTAAAGAATTGGGCTATCAAATGCAAGGAGAATATTTTTTCGACAGTTGAAGTTTGTTTGAACGCGCTAATCTCGGGTCGGATTTGAAAAATCTTTTTGCAATTTCTTAGCCCAATTCTTGAGGAAGGTTATAGGCTATTAGCAACAAGCTAGGACCCTTTTTTTTTTTTTTTTTTGTGGATGGGAAATCATCAAATGACTCCTCCCGCTCTGGGTGGAGCAGAAGGGAGTGTCAGACTCTTACTGACTAAAACCCACCCGTGTTCCTTCCTTAGCCCTTTATGTACCAGGGCAGCGGTAACCCTTTCGGACGATCCCGCTACCCCGGCAGGCTTCGGCCCTGTCGGGCCCCGTCATCTATGCTGACATCTCTTTGAGGCGCACGTGGAACACTTACGCGCCGTCCGGCACGGGCCTGGTCCTGATCGGACGGAGAGCTACCCATTGCTCTCCGCCCGCAGGCCCGCGCCTACGGTGGCCGGGAGTCGTCACGCGGCTCCTGACGCTCGGAGCGTCTCCCTCGGCGGCTGAGGCGTGAGGATCTCTCCCTCGCCCATCCCGCCACCTCCTTCGCTAGCATGACTGCTTCGCAGAAGGAGGTGACCGCCTCCCACTCCCTCTCGCCCCGGACCATGGCTTGCACCAGGGCAAGCTAGGACCCTTAGGAGCCGATCAAAAAGGAAAAAAACACAAAGAACGTTAAGCGAAAACGAGGTAATAGCAAGGGTGGGCGATGAGATGCGACGCGGTAGGTAGGTAGCCGAAATTTGACGCGGACGAAGTCGCGGACAGAAACTAGTGAAATATAAAAGTTCTAGAATAAATCTAGTAGTAAAGTAGTAGTAGTGTAGTCTATAATATAGACTATAACTTTGTTTCCTGTTTGTTTCGTTTACTTTAAAAAACATACTTTTTGACTATACTGACTAACACAAAACAGTGTTTATCAGTTGTTTAGGCTAAACACCTTTTAAACACGACATAATTATATGGACTTTGACATAACACTGACATTAAACACTCGTTCAACAAGTGTTTAAGTTATTGTAGTAAGACCCTTTAAGTATGTTTCTTAGATCGTTGATTCTAGAGCTCTGCATCCTAAAGAGCTTCAAAGCCTCTTTTGGTACCAAACAGAAAAACCGAGGAGCAGTTCTTGTAATTTCACAGTCTGATCTTAGTCTCAATCTGTCAAAAATTCCTCAAATTTCCCTACATTTTTGACAAGTTTTTGACACCTGTTTGTCGCCGAGATGAGATTGCGACTAGATAATTAACGGTTTTAAATTACGAAAATTGGCCCTTAGATCAAAATACAGTACCTAGCTTTTTCTAATATACCCATATTTATGGTTTTATTCCAGATGTTAAAATATCTAAATATTTCTTGGCTGAATCAAACTGCGCACGCTATAAGGATGTCGTTTCGAGACGTCGGAAAAGGGTATACATACTGTTTTTAATTTTTCTGCATATGGTTACGTGTTTGAGTACATCTGTCATATCAATGTTTTTATTTCACAGATGGTTCAATATATACGAAAAAAATTGGGAGTTCTATGGTGTCAGTAAGCTCTCCCGATTCATGCAGCTCGTCAGGTTTCGAATGCAGGTAATTTTTCATCAGCTAGCAACTTAGGCGGAATTCTTTAATAATCATAACGGTATATGTGTAATCAGTGTATAGAGGTATGAGGAACAGGGTGTAAAGTTCACTCATCTTCTATAGAAAAGAGTTCCACCGACCAGACGGGTGTTTTGTCTGGCGGGCAACTGCCAGTTGAATAGATAGATAGATAAACCATTTATTTGGCGCACACAAAAAAAGACAGCACAACACACAAAAGTACTCATGTCGGGCTGTTCTATATATGCTAATTGCGCGGTAAACTCTGCTTGCGGGATGCAGGATTTTGCGTGACGTCAGTTTGACGCGTAGTTCGCATGTGGCATTGTAGATACCGCTGCAAGTGCTTCCTGCCTGTTATGACTGATCGAGCTGAAACGTGGTCACTCACGGTACGGTTGGTCCATAAATTCAAGGTCGCTCAGCGAGCTATAGGGATAGAATCCGGAATGAACTGATCAGGCAGAGAACCTAAGCTTCTTCTTAGCATATCGACGGCGAAAAGTTTAAATATTGTGGAGCGCCGATCTTCACAGGGTGGCTGGTAGCAGCTGGATAAGAGTTGCCGAGAATCGAGCTAAATTGCGTGCGTGACAGGCCTATGTCCAGCAGTGGACTGCTGTAGGCTGATAATGATGGTATACATATATTGTGTATCTTTATATTTAACACGTAACATAACATCACGCGTTAGATTTGAGTTTGTTATAACAGTGCGCGGCCGTTAATATGGCACATCGAGCTTCAGGAAAGTTCAGCAATGTAGAGTGTCATCTCATTCCAAAACTCGACGTGTAATTTTAACGCCTGGGAACTGCATTATGTTCTGCCTAGCATAGTCAGCCTATAATGTTCCCATTGCTGGGACACAGGCGTTTAATTTTCGCTCTCGGTGAGAGAGAGTGGGTAGAAATCCACCACGCGAGCCCAGTGCGGGTTGGTAAATGTCACATGTCTTTGAATTGTTGGTTCTAGGACATGCCGGTTTCCTCACGATGTTTTCCTTCACCAATTTGAGAGCAGTGGTGATGAAATAGTTTACTCAAAGTAAAGCGCCTTCCTGGGTTCGAACCTATGACCTACAAGTCGCGGCCGTTACACTGCTCATGTTCTGTCTCATGTTTATAATTTGCATGTCAGTTCGCTCTCCGCTTCTGCATAGAGCAGTCGATGGCTATGTTCGTGTACATGTGCGAGACGCCATGCTTGTGCACGTACTTTTGCGAAGACGACTGGGAGTGGGATTCCTCAGACCTCATCAACTCCCCCTTCCGCTCTCCCACTGTCACCCTCTTCTACTTCAGTCTTATGATGGCGAACGAAGGACCCTTCTACACCACGGATACGCAACAATTTGAGGTAGGATTTTGTATAATTTTTGAGTTTTGGTAAGCGTTGTTCACTTTAAGACTTGTTTATAACTCGAATAATTCCTGTCTTTTTACGTCGTTGGGGGCATAGTATAGTATTTGTAGTACAGTATGGTCAAGGTTTTCATAGTCCGACTATAAATTCGAGGATTTTAATGAATAATATAAAAAAAATATATAGGAACGGAGGCGAAGCAAAAGTAATATGTAAGGATCGTGACTTTCTGTCAATTCTGACTTCCTGAAAGAGACAATAAAGCGGACTGAAGTACGTAACTATGTAGAACTTAATATACAGTAACCATCTTATTACAGAACGAAATCTAACTTTAGTTCTAACCTAAACTTTTGGGACAGTTAGGGTATTTCGATGTAAACGTTTAACGTTCGCGACTAAGTAATTAATACTGAAATAAAAACTTAGCACCGAACTAAGCTGTCATCTTTGTATAAAGAACTGCATTTGTATAACATTTAGGTTCTTAATTTAATTACTGTCTCTGGTTTGATGGTACGGTTGGCGCAGTGGCTGAGCGATCGACTGCTGCGCTGAGTGTCGCGGGTTCGATTTCCGCACGGAACAAATATTTGTATTGCCTACAGGTAGTTGTTCCGGCTCTGGCTGTTTGTGTATGTGAGTTTAAATGTTTGTAAACGCACCCGCGATGCAGAAGTAATTCCTAGTGTGGGGCAACGTTTTTTAAAAGAAGAAGAAAAAGGTTTAAATCTGAAAGCCAATTCCCGTAATGAAAAAACATTTGAAATCTAGTCGCAATCTCATCTCAGCGACAATCAATGTTAAAAACTTGTCAAAAATGTAGGGAAATTAGAGGTATTTTTGACAGACTGAGATCAGACTGTGAACGTTCTTAAAATTACGAGAATTGCCCCTCTGATCAAAAGAAAAACCTTGTTTTGTAGTACCCCCTGGTATGTGTTATTCTGTTTAAGACCAGGCTCATGAATTTCAGATAGTGATTCAGCGTCTGTTCCGCGAGATGCTCTACCGCTGCCACTTCATCGCTCAAGTGCACCCCATGATCATGACCGGCCTGGTTTTCGATAAGGAGCTGTTCCTCACATCCATTGGTGAGTCAATATTGCGTTTCGACACGGTGAAAATGACGCGGGATTTATTTATATAGCATATTGTACCAGAAATAACCACAGCATCAACTTTAATCCCGTAATGAAAACAATCAACTGGTAATTAAAATCACAAATACTGTCTTAGCTTAAATTGGTATGAAACATTATCTATACTAATATTATAAAGAGGTAAAATTTGTTTGTTTGTATGTAAGTAGGAGGTAATATCCGGAACCACCAGTCAGATTTAAAAAAATCTTATTGCATTTGATAGCCCAATTATTGAGGAAGGTGTCTCATCACGCTACGACCCTTAGGCACCGAGCAAAATGAAAAAAAGCCAGAAACAACACTAAACGAAAACGTAGTAGCACGGGGGAGCGATGCGATGCGACGCGATGGGTCAGGGGCCGAAATTCGCGCGGACGAAGTCGTATGCAGAAGCTAGTGTTTTATATATATAAGGCAATAACTTCAAACTAATCAGGAATCGTAAATTTCAAATAAACAATTGCGTTGCTCTGAAAACAAAGATTTACTTTAGTATTTACACACAAACAACAATAATAACAATGTTTCACTTAAATCATACTATCCTACCTGAAAACAAAAGAAACGACCATTTAAAGCTTATTATTTAATTAGTCAATTCCTTTTTAAACTATTTTATTAACCAAACGAATTATGCTCATCATTGTGCGTTCTGTCTATTTGACACATATGCTGCCTAACCAACCGTGTTGGCCGCCGTTACTCACAGCGCCATCTATATGTTACATGAGTATAGTTACCGACGGAAGAGCGCTGTACAAATGAAAGAAATATAGTTTCTTTACATCTCTCCTCCCAAAGAAGAAAATTTTCACCAGTTTGGACCATTCTTCAGCTCATCTAATTTATATCTATTAAGTCTGTTTCCATTCTCTACGTATACCATATCCCCTGTATTGAAATAAAATTGAGTTCTATTTTTATCAAATATTTGTTTATTGTAGTTATGTGATTTTATTGAATTTTCATATGCTGTTTTTTTATCTTCAATCCATTCAACTTCTGTTTTATCTCTTCCTAGTTCATTTGGTAAACATGAAACATCTGTACCATCTAGCAGGTATTTTGGTGCAAAGCCAGTAACTGTATGTTCTGTATTATATTTATCTACACAGTTATGAGCAATGGTCGTCCATGCTATTTTATTACTTTTTTCGTTTATTTTACATCTGTTTTTGTTTACAAGCGTTTGATTAAGTCTCTCATTTAAGCCGTTAGAAAATGGGGCATTTACTGCAGTGAAGATCATTGGTATTGATTTTTCATTTAAAAATGCTTTGAATTCTTTTGAGTTGATACCTGGGTATTGATCGGTGAGAAGAATTTCAATTGTATCAGATTCTGTAACGTGATTAATAAGTTTAACAAAATCATTAGCATTTTGTGTTTTTGAAGTAACTATGTAAGCGTATCGTGTAAAGGGGTCAACAAGAAGGTGTAAATATCTTTTCTTATAGGAGATGTTTTAAAATCTCAATTTTCTCTTCATTCTGCTGAATCTCGAACCTTTCACATTCACTCTCAAATTCACTAATCCATTGGTCAGCATTTGATGTTTTACTTGAAATTTTTTCTATCAAAAACCGTTCAGAGGTTTTTCCTATATTTTTTTTCTCTGGTGCATTGATGCTAGTGTAATTTTTCCTGTTTAATGTCACCCCTATAATCTCCTCTAAATACTGGTCACCAAACTGTACATTTTCAACTTCATCTAAATATATTTTCCTCATATCTGCAATTAATGGATCCATAATGCGCGTGTTTTGTGTCTTTTTTTTAAGGATTTTTTTTATTTTCGTATACACGTCTGAAGATATTATGGTAGTGTGCTTAATCACGGGCTTTGACTCATTTGGAATCTCAAAAACACATCCGTCCGGTGTCTCAATTGAGGATATACATATCACGTTGTGTTTCCGTCCGCTGACCCCAAGACTACAAATTTAAATCGTAGTTTTTCCATTTTTCTTGGTTTTCACTAGAAATGTTGTTTTATAAGGCAATAACTCCAAACTAATCAGGAATTGAAAAAAAAGAAACTAATTAATTAATTGTTATTAACAGCGTTATACACAGTTACATTTTTATCGTTTTAATCCTTAAAAAGGGTAAGTGTACTTTTTATTATGAACAACTTTTACTATGGGTCCAACCCTGAAATCGTGAAAAAAAAATCTGTTGATCTATACATTTATGTTTGATTTTTGACACAACTCGACATAATGTATGGATGATATTGACAGTGTAAGCAGGCTTTTTTTTTTGTAATTTCTCAGAGAGAGGTCAAGAGCAGGCCCATTCATGTATGGATCAGTTGTTTTTCTTTTTCACGATTTCAGGGTTAGTCCCATAGTAAAAGTTGTTCATAATGATGAGTACAATGACTCCTTTTATAGATTAAAACGATCAAAATGAAACGGTGTATTGATAATTCTAATGTTTATTATTCTGTGACGATTCTGAGAATACATATTCGTTACTGTAACGTAACGAATATGTATTCATAAAATTTCGCGGCCTGCCTAAGCACATTACTTTTAAGATCCATTCTTTTATTACACCAATATTTAGAATAGAACAACATTTGTTTCAAATTCTTTGTAATCCTCAGGCCTGATGGAGCCAAATGTGGTCGAATACCGGGAGAGGCTACTAAAAGCGTACAGGAAAGCCATCATCCCATTGATAGCTTACATGAGGCAGTATGAGTGTTACATGGACATATACGCGCTGGATATTGAGGAGTATGTAGAGTAAGTACTGGTAGAAAAGTTTTCTACTGGCAAAAATGCAGGCGGTCCACCTGATGTTAAGTTGTCACCGCCGCCTATGGGACATCTATACTCATGTCTGCTTATAACAAAGCTGAAGAGTTTGTTTGTTTGAAAGCGCTAGTTACAAAAAAAAAATGGCATTTGATAGCCTAATGCTTGAGGAAGGCTATTTATTTATTTCATTATGGCACTCCAACGACTTATTCATTAATACTTTTTTTGGGGTACTTAATTGTTACAGTAACAATTAAGGCTATAGGCTATTTAACATCACTTTTATTTAGAAAAAGAAGTAATAGCGCAAGCAGGCGATGCGATGCGAAGGGGGGGGGGGGGGGGGGACAAGAAATATGTCGCGGGCAGAAGCTATTCTGTTATACAGAAGCTTCGCAGGTGCTTTGCACCTAGCAGCAGAGTATTTCATATTGTGATCATCATTACTATATCTTCACTGATACAAAATAGTCATCCGGACCGAATGTCGGTCTTGGTAGCCAATCTCAGCGGAGACTAGCCATCTACGCGGGATATATGGACAAATGTGTGCACAGACACTGGTGCACTCACTCTCATAGTCCGATGGGACGGCATTTGATACGAACGGAGAGAGACCAGGCCCAGGAACAACGTGCTTTCCAAAGCACGGGGGTCACATCGTCAACTTCCATATCCGGGTTGTTACTAAGATATTTAGTAGAACCCAATAACACTTGCAACCGAACCCAGAACCTGACGCTTGCAACCGAACCCAGGACCTGACGCTTGCAACCGAACCCAGGACCTGACGCTTGCAACCGAACCCAGGACCTGACGGTTGCAACCGAACCCAGGACCTGACGCTTGCAACCGAACCCAGGACCTGACGCTTGCAACCGAACCCAGGACCTGACGCTTGCAACCGAACCCAGGACCTGACGCTTGCAACCGAACCCAGGACCTGACGCTTGCAACCGAACCCAGGACCTGACGCTTTGCAGTCGCGCTTGCGTCTACGAGACCAACGGGGCAGTGGTAAAAAGCTGGACTATTAGTCGGGGAACCTTTAATGCCAGAAAAATGCACAATTGCTAAGGAAAAATTTATGTAAATCAAACAGCGTGGCTAAAAGTTTATTCTTGGAGGCTATTCAAAGGCAAAAAGAAGTATTTATTCTTAGAGTTTCCTTAGGTGATCGAATCAGAAATGAAAGGATCCGCAGAATTGCCAAACTTAAGTGGCAGTAGGCACGGCACATTGCTCGCAGAACAGACGGTCGATGGGGCCGAAAGTTTCTGGAGTGGCGACCGCGTAACGAAAGACGAAGCGTTGGAAGGCCTCCTACAAGATGGACTTGTCTTGATAGGCCGCAGGAATCCGCTGGATGCGGGAAGCACAGAACCGGTCAAAGTGGCGGTGCTTGCGGGAGGCCTATGTCCAGCAGTTGACGTCTTTCGACTGAAATGATAATGATGAATAAAACAGCGTGGTACAGCTTGATTCAACTCCTTTTACTGTTGTAGGACCTACCGTGCCGAGAAGCATTCCGCTTCAGAGACCAAGAATGAGATTCAGGTACACTATGATGAGAAGCAGGATCTCATATGGAGGCTACCTCAATTCATCAATATCGGACCTTTTGCCATTAACGTCGACTCTCTAAAGGTGCGTCATGTTTTGTCTGATTGCGTTTTCATAAACATACATTTATTACGGGTTTTTCGACAAGTTTCGACATTGGAGTTCCGAGTTCGAGTTCGAATATATATATTTTTTAAACAAATGAATTGCTAAGTTTAGATTAGGTCTACTTGCACGTTAATAGGATATCCAAAATAACTCAGAGTTAACAACTAACTCAGGGTTAATAAAATAATTGATAAAACTAAAAAAAAACTTTTAAATATTACCATCGATGTGGGAGAGAACATTGTTGCTGAACTCTGGGTTAAGCTACGGTTTCCTAGAAAATCGGTGACCGCGCATAACGGCTGCAGTGACGGCTGCCATGAAAATGATGACGGCGGCAAAGATTTAAATTGTTAGATACGCCTAACTATGGCAAAAGATGGTCGCACTTTTGTTTCGGTTTAACACCTTTTTCACACACAATGACGCAGTACTTGACTTTAATTATCATGTAAACGATATCTTAATATACATATATAATTCTTCTGTACGTTGTTTGTCACCTAACTCATAAACAGCTGGATCGATTTGAATGAAATTTTGTGTGTATATTTCAATGGGTTCCTGGATGGTTTGAAAACACAATTGGACCCGGTAGGTGGCGCTGCTTTTCCGGGTAGGACGACGTCTGCCGGGTCCGCTAGTAGTCGTATAATAATTAAATGTGTGAACTCACTCTGTTCATTATTGACACTTGCGTGACTAAGTACGGTGAGGGCAAATCTAGCGATTTAAATCTTTGGGCAGCGGGGCTTGACTTTACGGTGTCATGTCAACCCATGTGAAGGCTAGCGGCCAGCACCTATCAGAAAGGCGTCCCCGACCAGTGCACCACAGCTATAATACAAAAAAAATGCTATTATTCCAGCAACTTCTCGTTAATAAGCGGTCGGACATAATCAAAGCGTTGTTGATGATGTGGGCGGAGGAAGTACGTATCGTGGTGGATGACGTTATAATGGCCTACAAAAGTATTATGCGAAAGTTAGGGGAGAAGCCTAATACTATAGAACATGTGTTCGAGATCAGGGAGTGGATGGAGTCGATACCTTTTGCGCTTAAGACCCAGGATGATATCATGAGAAAAGTTCACGCGGTAAGGCTGTTTAAATTATGTAGGGGTCAATTATTGAAGGGGTCATTTAGATTTAGTTGGGTCGAAAACGCTTTCATCAAATGGCTGCAGACGATGAGCTGTGATGTATGAGTAGGAAAAGATAAATGAACTATTCTGATGTGGCTTTAGTGATTGTCACACACCAATATAAATAAGATTACTTATCGAGCATGCCTCTATATGCGCGCAAACTGTTATCATAGCTCAAGACAGAGAGGACTGGAAAGGAGAAAGGAAGGCTTTTGCCCGGCAGTGGGGGGACAACATAGGCTTACAATAAATATAATATATTTAATAAAATAAAAACAGGACTACGAAGTTCTCGACGCGTTCTTCTATCCGTTAGAAAGCGATGACTTCAGAGCCCTTTGGGAGGCTATTGGTTGGCCTCTGCAAATATCTAAACAGGTATGGTTTGTACTTAATACAGACGCCACCAGGTCAAGCTACCCGAAACTGTCAAATTTTCCCAATCAACCTTGAACCTTAATGCATTAACGATAAAGTTGAAAATCTATTAAATAAATTTGACAGCTTGTAGTAGCTTGTAAGCTGGTCTGTACATACTTTTCAAGAATATGTTTGTGCTTTTTCCGTTAAAAAAAACATACTTTTAAAAGAAGTCCTCAAAGTTATAAAATAACATTACATACGTCTTGCTAGTATGTCCCATAGGTGTATGTCAGTTTTTTTGCATTTATGATTGCGGTACGAGTCATTCAGTATAGCTACTCGTTGAGGGAATTTGATGGCTTTTATTATTTTTTTGTATACTTTTTATAGTTTCCCTAAGTACCATTTAGTAGGATATAAAATTAGTTAAAGTAAATGTCCAACCTCACTACCTAGGAAAATAGAATGATTGATTAGTGACTGCCACGGTCTGTGATAGGTGGATGAGACGATTCTCTTCTTGGAGGAGGAACAGGAGAAATTCTGGAAGCTGCACCAACAAGATGAACAGACGTTATACGATAAGATCGATATGTTCACCGCGCAGTGCATGACCCTCACGCTGCAAAATGACTTCGGGAAGGTAAGGCTAATATGCATGTATTTTTAAAATATTTTTTCTAGCTGCGGCCCGCGGTTTCACCCGCTTAAGTTTCGATCCCGTGGGAATATCGGGATAAAAAGTATCTTATATGTTAATTCTGGTTATAAACTATCTGCCTGTCAAATTTCATCCAAATCCGTTCAGGAGTTTTTGCGTGAATGAATAACAAACATCCATCCATCCATACAAACTTTCACGTTTATAATATTAGTAAGATTCGATAGTTTACATCGGCACATAATAGTAATAACATATTCAACGCCATAAGCAATAGAAAGCACTTTAAAAATAAAGGTAGTAATAGCCAGCCGACACGGATGCCTTAAACGCCCTCCATTTTGGCGTGCTTGGTGTGACGTCATAGTTCGTAACTTTGACAACGGACTGAATTCACACACTCTTATAAAACGCATTGACATTTATTGTTGTCATGAAATTTTAAGTTACATTCGCTCCGAGCAGTGGCGCCGCTTTTCAAATATTTAAAGTTCCCACAGTATTATTGCACTTTAAAAACAAAAAAATCTATGAATATCGTTATATACAAGCTAACACTAAAATAACAAAATTATATCCTAAATTCACTAAAACTACTGGTAATGTACCCAAGACACAAAATTTCTTCCTCTAAAAGAAATTGTAATAAAAAATATTGATAATTCAGAAGCAATACAGTTTATTAAAAAAAAGTTACCTGGCAGTCGAGGTTTTTTCTATAATATGTGGCATTATGTCACTCCGCGAGGTATGGAACGAGCTATGCTTGTCTTTCTGAGGGATAGAATCCGGAATGAGGTAATCCGGCAGAGAACTAAAGCTGTCGAGATAGCTCACAGAATAAGCAAGCTGAAGTGGCAACGGGCCGGCCATGTTAGCCGTAAAACTGATGACTGTTGGGGTAGATGTGTTCTTGAGTTGAAATCGCGAATCGACAAACGTAAGGTAGGACAACCTCAGGCTAGGTGGAGCGACGATCTTCGCAGGGTGGCTGGTAGCTGCTGGATGAGAGTAGCCGGTAATCGAGCTAAACAGCATGCAATGGAGGCCTATGTCCAGCAGTGGACTGCTGTAGCCTGATGATGATGTTGCATTATTGTTATAACATTGTGTTAAAGTTAAAAGCAAAATATATTTTTTTCTCCCAGGTGCACGAGATAGCAAACGATATAAAGAAGGCATGGAAAGCGATGAAGGACGCTCAGGATTGGGGCCGCATTCTCAACCAACGTCAGAAACTGTTCGGACAGCCCGTTGTACCATTCTCGGACCTTAACAAGCTCGTGAAGGAGTTCGAGCCCTATAGGAACCTGTGGATCACCGCATCGGGTATACAAATTGTCGTTTTCTTTTGATAGTAAGCTAGCTGGCTGCCCACCTGACAGTTGGTCAACATTGCTTTAACCATACTCGGTGACACAATCAGCCTATGATGTTTCCACGGCTGGGACACAGGCCTACTCTCTGTGAGACCATAATCCACCACGCGAACCCAGTGCGAGCTGGTGGTTGTCACGTCTTCGAATTTTTGGTTGACGATGTTTTCTTGTTTGAGAGCATTGGTGATGAAATTAAATACACAAAGTAAAGCGCCTGCCTGGGATCGACTGACAAACTGGGCCATTACTGGTCTTTAACAACTTTACAATACTCCTGTCTTACAAACTGGTATTGCCGATATTGTACAGCTATAATCTTTGTTTTGTGTAAAAATGTTACAAAATACTTTATTTATTATTTATTTATTTATACTTTATTGTACACCACAAAAATACATAGCTCAAAAAATAAATGACACACTACAAAATATACAATGGGCGGCCTTATCGCATTACTGTGATCTCTTCCAGGCAACCTTAGAATGGACAGTGATTTTCCTTGACATAAAATGGGATTGCCAAGAATGGGAATGGGATTGGTTTTGACAAGTAGTGCTCTTTTACAAGTCTTTTGAACACCTGTAACGACTGCGCGCGTTTTATTTCAACTGGCAATGCATTCCACAAACGAGCGGCCTGGACAGTAAAGGATTTATCAAGGAAAGTTTTGGAATGCATAGGCATTTTGAGCTTCAAGTTATCTGATGACCTTAACAATTTCGTGTGGGAGTCGCAAAGAAACTGAAAACGTTTCTTGAGATAGAGAGGGGTGGAAGGGGAAAAGAGCACATTAAACAGAAGGGAAAGAATTCTATGACAGAGTTGATGTCGCAGCCTTGGCCAGGTTTCTGCGACATGTCTTGTCCGTAGGTGTACACGTTGATCGCGGTCTCAGTAGTATAATCTATATCTATAGGTATACTAATAATAATGCTGAAGAGTGTTTTGTTTGTTTGAACGCACTAATCTCTGGAAATTGGAACTGAAAAATGAAGAAAATAAACTGAACTATGCAGTGGACTGCAACATTACTTCCTAAACTTTTGTTAACCTTATGTATTATAGTATATGTTGTAGTCGTTTATTATCCCTTAATAAATAAAATTAAAATAAAATAAAAAAACTTGCAGTCGCATTTCAAAAATTCTGTTCATTCTTCTTTAATGTAGGATGTTCGAGCGGCTGAGACACTACGTTTCGCTGCTGATCCGTCATCTGTTGATCCTCCATTATGGGCGTGTACGTGCAGGTGTTTGGAAAATAATACTCGCAAAATAACGCACTTAGTTTACTCCCAAATATCGCAACGAAACTTAGCCATACAATTGAATGATTACAATGATTATCACTGATTAAGTCAAATTACTAATGGTTAAACTTGCAATTAGAGCCAATGGATTTGTGCGTGTGCACCGCGTGACGATCGCATTAAAAAAGTGATCGCCACCGCCGCCATGACACTCACAAACCCATTCGGTGTTATCCGCTCTAAATTAAAAATACCACTAAAGAAATAAATTCTGAACCACAGGGTAAAAATAATCAATTACAACTTTTACAAAATGTGTTACAATAAATCGACTAATTCATCACGCGCCGTCAGATATTTATTGTGTTTTTATCTTCTTAAAAATATATTTGCAGATTTCCTCAAGGCCCGCGAGATCTGGCTGGACAACCCGCTAATGTACGTGGATGCGGACACCATTGAACAGCTCGTCAACGAGTACTACAAGACGATCGTCAAGTGCGTGCGCACCTTCCAGGACATGCCCAAAGTGCAGCACGTTGCCGTTACAATACGGGTAAGAACATCACGCCTGTATTGCTTGAAGGGTTATGCAAAGGTGTATAGTACGCTTACATTTTGCCAGTTATGTTTCATCATCATTATCAGCTTATAGCAGTCCACTGCTGGACATAGGCCTCTCCTATTGCACGCCATTTTAACGTTTAACAATGAGAACTTTATAGGTTGATCGAAAGCATGATTTACATTTTCAATACGATTTCCTTTTAGCCATATAACGTTATTACCAAAAGTACCATCAAGTGATATGGCAGTCGTTTCCACAACTTGATTATCATTTGTCAAAAACCATTTGTTATACCCTTCTTACACCTGCTCTCTTTAACGAATGGCCATTTAGGTTTCTGTTCATTAAAAGTTTCTATTTCAACAAAATTTCTTTCCAAAAGTCTTTTAGCAACTTGTTCCAGTGGTTTATTTTCTTGCCTTAACAAGCTTTTAATCATTTGAAGTTTGTTTTCGAACGGGTAAGCGTTAAAAGTCTGCAGTATACCAAATCTTCTCACTTCAATCTTCATCGCGAAAGTGTAGCTGTCAAAATATTGTGAAAATAATTCTACGGAACCCATAACATTTTCTTTCATCTCTGCCCTGGACGGAGTCGCTGCTGAGGATAACGAATTTGATGACATTATAGCCTCGTATCTTTTCTTCACCTTTCTTCTATAAGAACCACTTCGCTTTAATTTTTTCCAGTCATTTAAATCCATTTTCACAATACCGAGTCACTATCATAGTCTTTTACCGATTCTAAAATGTCATGGCTGACGATAAACTTATGTAAAGACAAAGTCAAGCATAAA
Source organism: Apamea epomidion (assembly GCA_947507525.1). Lineage (NCBI taxonomy): Eukaryota > Metazoa > Arthropoda > Insecta > Lepidoptera > Noctuidae > Apamea > Apamea epomidion. Next base: position 2,211,695 of record OX382239.1, read on the forward strand.
TATAAGAATAAAGTTCTTGTACCTATTACATAGAGGTGCAGTCAACACTTTATTTATTTATAGAAGCTATGTAACTTGCCTTTTTGCATATGCTTTTAAGCTGCATTCAAACAAACATTATAAGGGAATAGGTTTTATAATAGCCCTATTAATTTTACAAATAGTATGAGGCCAATGCGACTACAAGGCTAAATTATTATATGTCTGAAAAGCCATATTATATGCTTCTATTCTATATGTTCAATGCTTTATAATGGACATTTACATTGGTTATATAAACGAATGTAAGATAAGGTGATAAGAGCGATATACCACATTAGCAAAAAACACTTAAAAAATGCTTTTTTAAAGAGAGTTGTAAAACTAATGCTGTTATAAAACATCTACAAGAGCTATGACCGTATAAATCATTCGTTATGTAGCGCTTTTGCTGGTTGGGTTATTAGTTGAAGCAAGTCGATTAAAGTGATGTAGACTGTTTCGTTAAGCATCCAATCAGCGGGGTAATTGCGTAACACTAACAGCAGCAATGGCCTTCATTTTGACAGCTCAACAACATTCATTGCCCTATTTACGTTGTTGAGCAGACAATTTTTTCGAACATATGAGCAATGGGTTAGCATATCCTTTTTTTTTTTTTTTTTTATTTGGGTGGGAAATCATCAAATGACTCCTCCCGCTCTGGGCGGAGCAGAAGGGAGTGTCAGACTTTTACTGACTAAAACCCACCCGTGTTCCTTCAGTTGCCTGTGCCAGGGGCCACGGTATCTCTTTCGAACAACCCGCAGCCCCGGCGGCGGTTAGCAATATCCTTCAAAATGATTCAGATTGTGATTTTAAGTGTGTTTCGCAATTAGGGTACAGAGCCTGAATCAACCAACTTTGATTCAGTGACTTAATGTCTTAACTCCAAAAAAAGGCATTGAATTGAAAAATATGTATTTACAGGATTTTATAGATGAGTTTAGACCACTGATTCCTATAATACAAGCAGTGAGGAACCCTGGCATGAAGGAGCGGCACTGGAACGAGTTCATGGAAAAAGCTGGTAATATAAAACATCTTATAACACCTACTCGCCTAGCATACCAATAGACAAAGTTTTTTCTATCCAACTCGACATCTCTTCTGCGCAAGCACGGGGCGACCCGTAGACTCGCGTTTCTATCAAGACATTTATTCTTTCCATACCAACGGCGAGCCCAAGTGTCAAAGTAGAGAGACAACTTTTGTCGACTGGAGAATAGAAACATTTCTTCTCTTCATCGCCATGCTTAAGATGGTAGAAATCTTTCTATAATCGGTCTTTGGGGATATCTTATCCGACTTGGTTAAATAATATACCCGATGACTCCAGTTACTATTTATTATTTCGGACGTGTACACAGTTAGGTTCTAGCGTAATGAGTGGCCGTGCGCGACGTGCGACAATGGTATTTATAAACATACTCAATACATGAATCTGTATGCCTGTGTGCGTCTAACCCCTACAACATTCCTCCCCTTAAAAAAATAATTACATTTCATTACAATAAAATATTATAAACACTGCTACTTATAAACGGCATACCTTATCTAATAATGCAATGTATACTAATAATATAATATGCAAGTTATGGGTACCATAACACGATGAGTTGGTCAATTTTCAAACGTTACGTTATGTCAGCGTGCAAGTATCGCTTACAAGGCCAACAGGTGTTAAGTTTGCACGTGGCGATGCTCGTTATTATCACCTAAACATTTCTCTTTAATAGTAATTGATATTCATTAAAAAAAACTTATTATAAAATAGTTAAACTAAACACTGGTTGCATACATGATTAGGTTATTCACTTATCTAACACTTGATTTGGAACACAAACACATACAAAAAGCTTCACAATGACACATACGGATCGTTTGAGGTCTGTTGAGCGGGTTTGTCAACCTGACTCAATGACACTGCTGCTCTAAGTTGCTTTTGAGCCCATTTCTTGCTGCCTTGGTGACACTTTTTGAGCAGGCAACAAATTACAATCAGGAGTACCATCACAATTAGACTCGCCATCATTATTCCGTGTACTTCTAATTTCTGTTCCAAAGACCTTTGATCGGCGTTGTTTGCTCCATTTTGAGCTATAATAATCTCTTCTTGTTTGCTGTACGACTTTCCCATTTTAATACAATGCGTTAAATACGAAGTGTGGTACAATATGTATAATGCACCTAAGCTAGACCCAAATGGTTTTAAAATGGATTTGTAATAAAATGCATAATTATATATCTACAATTTTCGCTTAATTTTATTTAATACTAACCTCTTACATGGTACATAAAGCTAGTGACGTAGTGCTGGGCGATGTGAGGCTATGCTTATTTTACGATACATTTAATCCTCATTTAACTTGAAAGTAGTCTCACATAGCATCGCTTAGCATTACGTTCGCTGACAGAGGAGCAACGCTTATATTAAAAACCTTACTAGCTGTTTGATGACACGGCCAGAACGCGTAGTGCGTATAGTTTTGGGTTCAAGCTCCGTTCGATTTTCATTTAATGGCCTATGCGAACTTTCTGTACTGTCGTTACTACTTGACTGTAATGATTCACTTAAAACGTACGCTGGCTTTAGCCTATCTATGGATATGCTAGCTTTCCTTCCGGGCAACTGGATGACGTAAACCTTAGGCCTTCTTTGTAGAACGCGGTATGGACCGTCGTAAGGAGGCTTTAAAGGTTTACGTACTGTGTCGTCCCCAACGAATACGTATTCTACTTTGTCTAAATCTGGATGCACAAAACACGAACGCGAATTGCCATGAGGTTCTGGTACATGTTTAAGTGACGTAATATGTTCCCGAATCTGCTCTACCAAACTAGATGGCTCTGATAAGCCTATTCTCGTAGTATCATAGATATCTCCGGGAAGACGTAAATTGCGACCGAAAGTTAACTCTGCGGCTGATATTCCCCTATCACTCTTACAAGCTGCTCGAAGACCTAACATCACCGTTGGTAATTCGTTAACCCATGACTTATCGTTCAAACGTGCCATAAGTGCGGCTTTTAATGTCCTATGCCAGCGTTCCACAGCTCCGTTAGCCTGCGGATGGTAAGCTGTGGTACGTAACCTACTAATGCCTAACTGTTTTAAAAGTTGCTGGAAAAGCGTACTCTCCAATTGACGACCTTGGTCGCTTGTTAACTTGACTGGGCATCCATATCGGCAGATCCAATCTCGGTATAAAATGTTAGCGACTGTTTCAGCATGCATATCTTGCATAGGAAAAGCTTCGGGCCACCGTGTACATCGATCGATTATTGTTAAGCAATATTTGAATCCATCTTGCGAAATAGGTAGTGGGCCAACAATATCAATACGTATATGTTGAAAACGTTCGGCTTTTGGAAACTGACCCACATCTGAAATAGTGTAACGATTAATTTTTGATCGCTGGCACTGTAAACATGTTTTAGACCTTATATTAATGTCGCTATTCATGTTTGGCCAAAAAAACTTTTTACCAACTAATTTTCGAGTCGCCCGAATTCCGAGATGACTAAGGTTGTGTATACTGTCAAATGCAACTCGCCTAAACTCCTGTGGTATATACGATCTTGCCATTTCAGTGGATACGTCACAATAAACTGGTTTTACATGTAGGTACATATAACTCCTTTAAAGGAATGCAATCGGTGTTGTATGCGTTGCATGCTATCACGTAGGCGTCGGTTTCTTGCAATTCAGCGATTCTGTCGTAGTCTAGAACCGTAGGACAGAAAACTGTCTCGACACGTGACAAGGTGTCGGCTACCGTGTTGCTATGTTCGCTTATGTGACGTATATTTGTTGGAACTCGCTTATGTATGCCAAATGCCTTATTCTGCGAGGAGTATCGTCAGTCGATTTGCCTAATTTTGAAAAAGCGTATGTTAGTGGTTTATGGTCAGTGTACACGGTGATCTGACGGCCTTCAAATAATTTTCGGAAATGCTTTAATGCTAAATAAATGGCCAATAGTTCCCGATCGTATGCGGAATAGTTCTGCTGAGCAGTCGTTAATTTTTTGGAAAAAGTATCGTAATGGTTCCCAAATACTGTTGATCTCCTGCTGCATGACTGCCCCTACACATCGTTTTAGAAGCATCGGTCATCAAAGCAAGCGTCGTATCAGTTCTTGGATGAGACAGTGTAGCGGCCATTTTAAGACCTGTCTTACACTGCTCGAATGCCTCACTTGATTCTTGTGTCCACTGAATTTTACGTTTATCTTTTTTTTTTGTACTACTGAGATATCTATTAACTAGGGACTGGTAGGATGCTGCGTTGAGTAAATGACCGTGATAAAAAAAAAAAAAAAAAAACAAAAAAAAAATCACCATACCTATGAAACGGCGTAGATCCTTAACTGTCTTTGGTTTAGGGTAGTCAATAATGGCCTTGACCTTTTCATCGGTCGGACGGATTCCCTGTGATGATATTTGATATCCTAAAAACTCTAAATCAGTTTGATCGAAAACACATTTACTTAGATTTATTGATAATCCGTAGTTATCCAATCGCTGAAATATTATACCTAAATGTTCGAAATATTGAGTCTCATTTTCGCTCATGATAAGCACATCATCTATATAATTAAAGACGAAATCTAGTCCTTGCAGAACTGAGTCCATGAATCGTTGGAAAGTTTGCGCAGCGTTACGCAATCCGAACGTCATTCGTGGAAACTCATAAAGACCGAAAGGTGTTATTATAGCTGTTTTTTCGACGTCCTGTGGCGTAGTTTGATTAAAATGATAGGCCCTATTTATATCAATTTTTGAAAATATTTTCTTACTTGCCATGCTATACGTAAAATCTTGTAAACGCGGAATTGGATATCTGTCGGGTTTCGTTATTGAATTTAATCTGTGGTAATCATCGCACGGTCTTATGTCACCGTTCTTTTTTCAACTACATGTAAGGGACTTGCCCATGCGCTCTTTGAAGGACGGCAGATACCCAACTCTTGCATTTTTTGGAATTCGGCTTTTACCCGTTTATGCCTAGCGGGCGGGAGCGGTCTGGCCCGTGCAAATACCGGCGGTCCGGTTGTTTCGATGCAGTGCTGTACGGAACTCTGTGTGGTTTCTACAAATGACATAGGCTTAGTGATACTTGGAAATTTGGCTAAAAGGTCGTGATAAGGATGATCAACGCTAACGGACAATACAGAAGGTTCACTCATAGTTACTACTGATGCTATAACATTTAAGTCAGTTACCTGGTCGATGAGTTTTCGTGAATTGACGTCAACGAGAAGCTTGTGGTAGCTTAAAAAATCTGCACCCAATATCGGTTGTTTCACGTCAGCTATTACGAAATCCCATCGATAAGGTCTACGCAATCTAAAATTTAATACTAGTGACTTTACCCCATATGTTTTGATGACTGTCCCATTTGCTGCAAATAACTTATATTCACTGCACTCGCGAGCACTGTGCTTCTTAAGAACCGGTAATACGGATATGTTAGCACCCGTGTCCACTAAAAAATAAAGTCCACTGTTATGGTCCATGATCCGGAGGCGGTGACAAGGAGAGATTGCACAGAGCTCCGCCGCTGTCTGCGCCTCACTTAGTTTTCCGGTCGAGCTTTCCACGCACATGGTTCCTCACACTTCTTGGCTCTGGAGCGGAAACGATGATGGTAGAAACAAAGCCAATCTGGGCTCTCAGGCGTCCGGCGCTTAGCAGATGAGCACGGCTACGATTACGAGATGCAGAGCGCGCGCGAGTATTGCTGTTCCAGCGCCTTTGAAATCTTGGTCTTGACCTCTCTAATGCCGCGACTTTGCAGCTCAGCTTCGCGATTTCCGCTATGAGGCTCTCCGTTTCCTTCGCACTTGAGGACTGTGGCTGCTGCTGTTGCTGCACTATTTCATTAACAGCATGGGTGGCACGCGTGTTCTCAAAAACTTTGTCAGCGATCGTCGATAAATTGTCTAACACTTTACGTGTCTGACACGGCTAAAACTGCTCGTATAGGGCTCGGCAAGTGACCTTGCCATAACATTCGTAGGGTGTTATCCGGAATCTTATCTTTTGCCAACTCCCTCATACGCCGTAAAAGCTGTGACGGTTTTTGATCCCCTAGCTCCATTTCACTTATTAATTTTTGCAGCTGCCTATTTGCGGATTCTTCGTAAATCGCAAGTAACCGCGCCTTTAAGGCGTCATATTTCTTTGTTGCGGGTGGTTCGATCAATATGTCCGTCACTTGTTGGACTACGTCTTTGCTTAACTTTGAGACAGTCAAATCAAATTTAGTTTCGTCCGACAGCTTCTGTGGTGCCAGGGTGGCCTCGGTGCTGATGAACCAGACCCTAGGTTGGTCTGTCCAAAAATCCGGTATTTTAGAGGTGAGGGAGATCGCAGCCATTTCATTTGCTGCGGCAGATGGGGGTGTGGTGGCCATCGTATAAAATTTTTCTTCGAAAGGTTGCACTCACAATTCACAAACACGTGTCACGTATCACGTCGTTTGATTCACGTTTGATCACGTCGGGGTCACCACTTTGGGGATATCTTATCCGACTTGGTTAAATAAAATACCCGATGACTCCAGTTACTATTTATTATTCCGGTAGTGTACACAGTTAGGTTCTAGCGTAATGAGTGGCCGTGCGCGAGGTGCGACAATGGTATTTATAAACATACTCAATACATGAATCTGTATGCCTGTGTGCATGTAACCCCTACAGGTCATTTTGTCTATTCTACCGTCGACAAAAGTCGTTTCTATGGTGGTCATGGTACGTGTGCTGTAATCTGTAGGGTAGGCAAGATCTATGGAACGCCCACATTTCACCAGCCCCGTCATCCCTTGTAATAGAGACCAATTCAACAGGATGCATATCGCCGTCGAGGTCGCGGTGATGTTAGATCTGGACCAGTTTTTAGGGCAGACGTGGCAAGGAGTTGCGAGGAGATTGGAAAGTTATTCAATTTCGAAGAAAAAAAGGACCTCTCTTTTCTCCTTCCAAACTTAGTAACTTTGTCACCCATATTCAGACGCTGGGCTCCAACTGTCAATTTCCTGATAGGGAAACGCAACAACGCCCGATTCAAAAATCGCGTTTGCGACCATTAGATTATGGGCAAATTTTTCAATCGACAGATAATTTTTATTCGTAGAATAAAATTGACGTATGACATTTTTTGAATGGAAGAATTGCCAAAAATTTAAAAGTATTCCTCTGGTGGCATTATCTGGCGTTGGAAAAATCAGCCCTAAGAGGTAAGCGCCAGGGTAGCCCCCTGGCGCTTACCTCTTAGGGCTGATTTTGCGAAATACAAATTTTCAGGTTGACATAACCCTCGTAAGTTCATGTAATCCTATTGAATGACTGAGTCCGCGTAAGACTGGTCAGTTTTCCTCAGTCGTCAGTTTATTTAATTTGCCAGTTTCTTTGAGTAGTCAGTTTCACTGATTCGTCAGTTTTGCCGATTAGACAGTTGTGTGAACTCGACAGTTTCCAGTATTTGCCAATTTTCGTCGATTCGTCAGTTCTGCTCAATTCGTCAGCCAAAGTACAGTCGGTACTGCACACCAGTCTGCTAATTTAAATAGATATTACGATTATAAACGAAAAAAACGATTACGATATTTTGTTTTTTTTTTTTACTTTTAATAGATGAACCCGAAAATAATTACGTTTGGCCGTGCTTGAGTCAGTTAAGAGTTATTAAAAACAGAGAGAGTCGCTACCGTGGCGCTTACCCCTTAACAAGGCAGATTAGGACTACCGCGTACTTTCTGGCACATTAATTTCGCTGAGCCAAGCGTTGAAGATCCAATACCGCGCTTTTATTTAGGCATTCGTTTAGGTGTCCCCTACTGTTAGTGAAAACAAAAGTCTCTTAAATTGTAAAAAATAGCTTAATATTGGTTCTGCAACACTGTTTTACTGTCGCTGGTAAAATAATGCTTGTTAAGATGGAGTATTAAATTATTGCTGGCCACAAGAAAAGTTTGATGTGAACTTTGTTTTCCATGAATGCATAACACTCCCCGTTTTGTTCTCAGGTATAACCGTAACAATGAACGAAAAGCAGACCTTCCAAATGTGTATAAAACAAGGAGTGGCCGAACACGGGGAGCTGATCGCGGAGATCGGGGAGCTCGCCAGCAAGGAGTACGTCATCGAGCAGTCTCTGGACAAGATGCAGGCAGAGTGGGCCAACAAGGTGCTGGAGATGAACCCCTACAAGAACACCGGTAAGCGACTACTGCAAGACATTATAATATAATACGTTTTAATATTTTAAACCGCTTTCCAAATAAAGGAGGAGGTTTTCCGCTTGGTGAGTTCCTTTTGCTTCACCAATTTCTCCGTGATGGCCCGAATTACGTGAATTACGTCATTTAAGCTCGCGGAGTGGTTCTGTATAAATTTTATTGACTTTGCTTGAGTAGATTTTGAGTTAGTTTCAATAATACGTATTTAATCCTAATAATGTTACAAAATACTGTTGTTTTCATAGCAAGTATACGAATTTGTGTAAGGCACCACAGCAAAAATGTGAAAACACAAACTTGTAACAGCGTAAAATCGTGTACGCGCGCCGCCTCGCTCCTAACTTACCTCTTCCATGCCTCACCCGCTCGAGAGGGGTAAGCTCCCCGTTCCCCGGCTCCCCGCTGCCACGCGCCGCTCGCGAGTCGCGTCGCCACTTCGCCAGTCAGCCAACCTCGTTGCTAGAGAGTGCGCACGCTTAACTGCGCGGCGCCAGATGCCTAAACTATTGTACGAGAGCCCCATACCGTTTTGGGTAGTATTAAGATAGACTGTATATTGTGTGTATTTGGAGCATCCACGTATATTGTGTGTTGTGTGCCTGATTGATTATATACCTACCATTATTACCAACCCGTTCGCTTCATTTCTCTGCCCGCAAACGCTACCGCCGTTATAAACTTTTTTTTTTTCAAAAAACAAAACTGACTTAAAAACAAAACACTATTATGCAAAAATTACCATAATTTCGGTTTAATATAGTAAAGCGCCTATCTGGGTTCGAACCTACGACCTAAACTTGTAAGTCACGGCTGTTACCACTGGGCCTCCAATGCTCAACCACTGGACCACCACTGCACGTGAAATGCCGCAATATAATTATGTGGTCTCTCAGGTACCTTTATCATGAAGATTGCAGACGAAACCTTACAGCTACTGGATGAACATCTGCTAGGGACTCAGCAGCTAGGCTTCAGTCCTTTCAAGGCGGCGTTCGAGCTTCGAATCCAGGAATGGGATGATAAGCTTCGCCTTACACAGAAGGTAGTGGATGAATGGATCGAGTGCCAAAAGTAAGTGAAAATCTTCAAACGATTTCTAGTAATAGTGGTGGAGGTCAGCTATCGCTTTGCACATGGCCAGACAGGCTCCGAGGGTAAGGCTTCCTGAGGCACGTGTCTCTAGAGATGTGGTGCGACGTCGTACGATATCTCTGGCAACATCGAAAACGTTGAAAAAGTTCGTGTAGTAAGGTATCTGGAGTTTCCTAACTTCGCTCGTCATCACTAGAGACATGATGTTATTTACAAATATTTGCAATATTACAAATACCTAACCAGTCGCTCCATGTAAAATACTGGTACTCAGATGCATCCGGTTATAAAGAAAAAGTCTAGCAAAGCAGATGATAAAATGATAACATTCTTAACCGTTTTATTTGCTGTGTTATTGACTTGAGTTTGCGACTTCTTTTATCCACGTATGAACCAGCGCAACGACTGAAAGAAATGCACCGAATGTTTGCTACACTTATTAGCCTGTACTGTCCCACTGCTGGACAAGGCCATATCTTTCCAGGAACTTTTCCCACGCCACTCCAAACCAACCCTCGCGGTACGCGTCCAAGTCATCTCGACATCTCTTTCTGGGCCAGTCTCGGCGGCGCCGTCCATCTTCAGGCACCTATTGTGTGGAGACTTTTGTCTTACATTATATTCTTAAAGATTACCGTTCATACAGAGAATGGATGTATCTGGAGCCTATCTTCACCTCGGAGGACATAGCTCGGCAGCTGCCCATGGAAACCAAGAAGTATGGCACCATGGAGAGGATTTGGAGACGCATCATGTCCAGCGCAGCCGCCTGTCCAAAGGTAGGTCGAATTGTATATACTTTTTTATTATGATAATTTTGGTCTGTTTTGCTCATTTTATTTACAATTTTTAACTTCGACCCCGGCGACGAGACTAATCTAATTTTATTGATTCTTATCGTATGACAGCATCTGCCTGCGGCTTCGCCCGCGTGGATGTCGAAAATGATCCCACGGGAATTGCCTCCTTATGCCACATGCCTATGTTACTCCTTATAGCATCAGCTATCTGCCCGCGAAAGTCCCGTCAAAATCGGTCCAGCCGTTTAGGAGATTAGCTAGAACAAATAGACAGACAAAACTTATTGAGGTCTTTTACCTGTCATACTTTGTCATATGTTATCATTCTATTCTTCTAACATGGATATTGATCTTACACTCCCACATCATCTTCATCATAATTATCATTTCAGCTCGGAATCACCCACTGCCTCCCCTTTCTTCTGCCACACTTCCCTGTTCTGTGCGTCTCTCATCTAGGTGTTTCCCGCGACTTTGACGATATCGTCAACCCAGCGCGCTTTTGGACGGCCCTGGTTTCTTTGGCCTAACCTTGGCCACCATTCAGTCACAGCTTTACTCCATCCCAATTCCACTTGATGCGCATCGCTCTGTCCCCGACGTCGTAGACTTTCGGCCGACGACGGATTTCGTTGTTATTCCCACATAACTACGAAATAAAGTACAAGCTCTACACCCTGCATTTATGAATCTTTAATAAAAACTTTTATTTCCAAATTCGCAGATAATGGTAATATGTCCAGACAGTCGTTTGCTGGACAGTCTTCAGGAAGCCATCCACCTGCTGGCCGTGGTGTCCCGCGGTCTCAACGAGTATATGGAACTGAAGCGGCTGCGGTTCCCGAGGTTCTTCTTCCTGAGTGATGATGAGCTCTTGGAGATTCTGTCGCAGTCCCGCAATCCAAGAGCCGTGCAGCCTCATTTGAGAAAGTGCTTCGAGAATATTGCTAAGGCGAGTCTGTCAAACGATTATGGACTTTGCGTCAGTTGAAATCAAGTTGACGAATAAATGTTTCGTCACCTTTATACGTTGAGAGGATGCCAATTTTCTTTAATTATTAATTTAAAAAAAAAAAAAAAATTAATAAATTCATTTTAAAAAAAACTGACAATTGTCATGGTCGAGTTTAGTCACTTCACCTTATGCGTCGGTCCGCCGGCGCACGATGAAAAGTAGAAAAGCAGTCTACATGAGCATTTCTGGCTCGACTTGAGTCGATATTATATTCACGCGGCCGATATTTAGTGTGCGGGTAGAAATCGCTATAGAAACGACCCGTGTAAGGCTTGTACCTCTTTGTACACGAACGAACTTTTAAAGGAAACCTACTGTTGTTGTATGAAAGGTCGAACAGGACAAGAGTTAGATTTAGTATACACTATCAACCCCCCGCGCGCTTCGCACGGTTTATTTTGACAAAATATCGAGATTTCTTTGTTATATGTAAGTTTTATATTGTGGTGTATTATACACATAAACATTCCTGAATGTATGCTCCGCATCAAAATCCGTTGCCGAGTTTAGAAAACCAACGCTATCACGTAGACAGACACGAAAATTGACCTAAATTTATGATGCGATGCACGCGACATGTGACTCTTACGTCATTGTAATAAGGTATACGTTGGAATGACAAAAATGTTGTGGTTCCAGGTGACCTTCCAACCGGACTTGCAGATCACACACATGCACTCCAGCGAGGGCGAGATCGTTGAGCTCAAGTACAAGTTCTACCCCAATTCTAATGTGGAACAGTGGCTGCTTTTGCTTGAAGACACCATGAGGCATTCAAGTAAGCATCTACAGTACCCAGACGAAAATAGAACACATTGACCTAAAGACAGAAAGAAATAAAAAGTATTATTGCGTCTCGTACAGGAAGATCACAAACTAAACACAGTCAAAAATAAAAAGTCACAAAAAGAAAAAAACGGCCAAGTGCTAGTCGGACTCGCCCATGAAGGGTTGAGTTGAGTTGATTGAATGAAAGGTAAATTGCAGTTTACGATTTATGACGTATTAAAAAAAACTACGTACTAGATCTCGTTCAAACCGATTTTCGGTGGAAGTTTACATGTTTATATTTTTTTTAGTTTTATCATTCTCTTATTTTAGAAGTTACAGGGGTGGGGGGGGACACACACATTTTACCACTTTGGAAGTGTCTCTCGCGCAAACTATGCAGTTTAGAAAAAAATGATATTAGAAACCTCAATATCATTTTTGAAGACCTATCCATAGATACCCCACACGTATGGGTTAGATGAAAAAAAAAATTGAGTTTCAGTTTTAAGTATGGGGAACCCCCAAAATTTATTGTTTTTTTTCTATTTTTGTGTGAAAATCTTAATGCGGTTCACAGAATACATCTACTTACCAAGTCTCAACAGTATAGTTCTTATAGTTTCGGAAAAAGTGGCTGTGACATACGGACGGACAGACAGACAGACAGACATGCCGAATCCATAATGGTTCCGTTTTTTGCCATTTGGCTACGGAACCCTAAAAATGAAACAGAAATTCCTATACGAGGCCAAAAGGCTCCTACCTCAGCATGATGCATGATGATCTACAGAAAGAAACTCATCATCTGCCTTTTCCCAACTTTATTGGCGAGGAGTTTTAGTTTAGCAAGATGCAGCTCAATACCAGTATTTTACATGGAGCATAAACACAGCTAAAATAGGCAGACACACTTTTTTGGCGATTATATTTGAGACACTGTCTACCAGCGTAGAACTTACATAGGTATATCTATACATACAAGGTGGAGACGACCATAAATTAAACTGCGTATATCAAATGCCGTTCCCAGTCTGAATATGAAGATACGGTTCCGTTTTTTGATTCAGACGTACGGAACCCTAAAAATTTATATTTTCACCGAATTTTATAATAACCACTCAAATTCTGTTACTCGCTGTGCAAAGTGTTGCTCTTTTCCCCAGTTCGGCTGACTCTGATCGAAGGCCTCCAACAGTTGTGGGAGATTCCTCGCGCGGAGTGGGTGCTGAACTGGCCCGGACAGGTTGTGATCGCGGGGTCGCAGACCGCGTGGACCGCCGGCGTCGAGAACGCCATCGAAGAGTACCGCTTGGAAGCCTTCTTTGACGAGAACTTGATGCAGGTGATCAATCTTATTATTAGCCTGTGATGACCCACTGCAAGGCGAAGGCCTCCTTACTGGGTTCAAAGCTGCTAAAGACCAGTTTTTGTAGAAAGAGTCCAGCTCATCCCGCCATCTCCGTTTGGGCCTGCCGCAATGTCGCTTGCTATTAAGAACCAATGCCCATTGGCCCGTTGGTCGTCTGACATGCGGCAGGTGTGTCCAGCCCAGTTCCATTTTAGCGTGGCAGCTTTTCAAGAGACATCTGTTGTCCGTGTTTCCAAGTGACATCAGTTATCTTTGGTGATCAATCCTACTAATTCCTACTTTCCTATTCATACTAATATTATAAATGCGAAAGTTTGTTTGGATGGATGGATGGATGTTTGTTACTCTTTCACGCAAAAACTGCTGAACGGATTTGGACGAAATTTGGCACACAGATGGTGTATGACCAGGATTAACATATAGGATACTTTTTATCCCGATATTCCCACGGGATCGAAACTTGTGCAGGTGAAACCGCGGGGCGCATCTAGTGATTTTATAAAAAAAGATTAGTAAGCTGAAAAGTTTGTTATTATATCAAAAATGGAAGTCGCGCGCTATTGGGCAACACTCACGATTCTTCGGCTTTGTGTGGACTCTGCTTCTGGTAGTAGTTCTGTGTCATTAATGCAATAAAGAGTTTGAGTTTGAGTCCTTCACCACACAAACCTCACCTTTGAAATCTTCATGAAACACAATTTTGAGTACGCCAAAAAATAGTCAAGAAATAAACTATAGTCACCAAGGTCAAAAAAAATAGTCGCATGATGATTCCGAAGTTATAGCTATAGGTTGGTGGTCGGTGGCGTCTCCACACAATCCTCACCTCTAGTGCAACCAAACGGCTGGGAGTATCTACTTGCATTCAATTCCAAAAAATAGTCAAGAAATAGTCATGTCGCTATGCCAAATCTCGAAAATCGTTTAATAATAATAAATCGTTTATTTATAAAAAGGGAACACATTTTACATTGATTACCTTAACAATTAAAAATAGCGCACAGTTGCTAATTTGCCTGAACTAGGTTGAACCTGTGCTTCAGGCTAAGATGTGCATACATACTTAATATAATAAATTAACAATGCGTATAACGTAAAAACTAAATTAAAACTTAGGTAAATAAAAGTAAAATAGCGTGCTAGCAGTTTTATTTGCAGACAATAAGTAGGTCTTCTGTCTGTGCATAATTGTTGGTTAGTAAATAATCAAGTATAATTTTTTTATAGCTATAGTAATTTAGTTTATAGACACTTAGTTTTCTATTTAATCTATTGTACAGCAATGGACCTAAGAATGATATAAATCTTTCTACAAAGACATGTTTTGAGGCTGCATTAGACATGCATACCAGATCATTCCGTCTCTTGTTAGTGTTGTCGGCATTGTAGGCAAGCATGGTGTGCTGTTTTAATACTAAGTGCATAATCAAAAGCTGGCGATTCGTTAGTACATTGCAGGATTTATATAGCACAACTGTGGGATAAAAGAAGGTATGGAAGTTTGCTACCTTCAAAATTGCTCTCTGAGCTCTTTCAAATGGAAGCAAATTAGTTTTTGGTGCGCCACCCCAAGAAGTGATACAATAGGAATTATAGATTGAAATAGGGCCAAATAAATTTGTGTGATTAATTATGAATCTGCTGAAGTTCGCAATTTTTAGTAAACATATATTTGTTGGCGGACTCTTTTCACTAGGCTTTCAATATGTTTTTTAAAAGAGAGTGTGTCGTCCATTATTATCCCCAGATATTTTATGTTGCTCGTTCTGTGGATAAAGGGACAATTACACATGGTGATTGTACGGTTTCCACATTGATGGGCATATAGATGAGGGTTAGTAATGTTAAGTAGAGGCTTGCGCATGGAGAAGTGAATATATTTTGTTTTGGCGGTATTTAATGTTGTAAATTGCTTTGAAGCCAATTAGTCACAGTAGTAAAACCTAGTTGAGCAATTTCGAACAGTTCGTTACTGGTTTTAGCGCTAAATATTAACGCCGTGTTGTCGGCATATGATAATATATTTTATCGTCCCTAATATTTAGATTATACAAGTCGTTAATATAAATAAGGAAGAGGGTGGGGCCCAGAATACTCCCCTGTGGAACAACAAAACCAGTATTTTTCTGGCCATCGCTCGTAATATTATCTATTCTAACACATTGGTACCGGTTGTCTAAATAGTCAGTAAAAAGTTTCAGCGGCGTTCCCCTTATTCCTATGATCTCTAGTTTGTTCAGGAGGACAGAAACAGACACTGTGTCGAATGCCTTGGCTAAATCGAGAAAGACTCCCAGGGTCTGGTTTCCTTTGCCGAGTTCTTCTGAAATATAACCAGTCAGACTATGCACCGCATCGACTGTCGACAGTTTGGCTCTAAAACCAAATTGCGATGGGGATAAGATGTTGTTTTGTTTCTGTGTAATTAACTAGTCTACTGTTTATAATGTTCTCTAGTATTTTTTAAATTGAGGGGAGTAAAGATATTGGCCTATAATTATTAACTACGTCTTTACTTCCAGATTTAAAGATAGGGATAACAACTGCCTTTTTTAGACAACTAGGGAAAATTCCTTCGGAAAGACAGATTCGAAAAATATGCGTTAAGGGAGGTACTAAACCCGGTCGAGGCCTATTTGACGGACAGGGCCGTCATCTACCCCGGTCACCGGGGAGAGTGGAACCGGCGAGAGATGTCGTGCGGTGTCCCACAGGGATCGGTCCTAGGGCCGCATCTGTGGGATATCGGGTACGACTGGGTGCTGCGCGCTGACCTCCCTGATGGCGTCAGCGTAGTTTGCTACGCTGACGACACGCTGGTCCTGGCGCAGGGGAGGTCGCACCAGGCGGCGGCCGAAGCAGCGACACGCGGGGTTGCGACAATTGTCGAGAGGATCCGGCAATTGGGACTCGAGGTGACATTGCACAAATCTGAGGCCATGTGTTTTCATGGTCCTCGGGACGCGCCACCGTCGGGTTCACAAATAACGGCGGGAGGGGTTCACATCGGCGTCGAGCTGACGATGAAGTACCTGGGACTCGTCCTCGACAGCCGGTGGAATTTCGTGGAGCACTTCCGACGTTTGGCTCCCAGACTGGAGCGGGCCGGGGCTGCCTTGAGGCGGCTCCTTCCCAATCTAGGGGGACCAAACGCCTCCTGCCGGAGGCTCTATGCGGGGGTCGTGCGGGCCATGGCCCTTTACGGGGCACCGATATGGGCGCGATCTTTGAGGCGGCGACCAGCCCGCCGGTTGATCGCGTCCCAAAGGGTCATGGCTGTCCGGCTCATTCGAGGATACCGCACGGTCTCCGCTGAGGCGGCGAGCCTCCTTGCCGGATTGCCGCCATGGGATCTGGAGGCCAAAGTCCTCGCCCACATATGGGAGTGGCGAGAGGAGGCAAAACGCCGGGGCGTTGCTCCGCTGCCGCGAGAAATCACGGCACAGCGGACAGAGCTCCGGCGGGATCTCATAGCGGCATGGAGAGTGCGATTGTCGCAACCCAGCGCTGGGTACGCCACAATTGCGGCGATAAGTCCCCTCTTTGAGGAGTGGCTAGAGAGGCGCCACGGCGCCCTCACCTTCCGCCTGACGCAGGTCCTCACCGGACACGGTTGTTTCGGGAGGTTCCTGTTCCGGATAAAGCGGGAGGAAACGCCAGGGTGTCACCACTGTGGGGATCGCCCGGAGGACACGGTGGAGCATACGGTGGAGGTCTGCCCGGCTTGGGCGGGACCCCGCCGTGTCCTCTTGGCGGCGATCGGCGGCGGCGACCTCTCGCGTCCGGCCTTCATACAGGCCATGGTCCGGAGCGAGAGTGAATGGGAGGCCGTCACCTCCTTCTGCGAAGCAGTTATGCTCGCGAAGGAGGAGGCGGAGCGTGCGAGGGAGAGGCAATCGCTGCACCCTCGCGCTCCTAGCCGCCGCAGGAGACGCCCTGGACGGGAGTCAACAGCCGACTCCCGGCCACCGTAGGCGCGGGCTTGCGGGCGGCGAGCTATGGGCAGCTCGCCGCCCGGTAAGGACCAGGCCCGGGTCGACGGCGCGTTGTGTTCCACGCGCGCCTCAAAGAGCTGTCAGCACGAACTGACGGGGTCCGCTAGGGCCGATGCCGCCGGGGCTGCGGGTTGTTCGAAAGAGATACCGTGGCCCCTGGCACAGGCAACTGAAGGAACACGGGTGGGTTTTAGTCAGTAAAAGTCTGACACTCCCTTCTGCTCCGCCCAGAGCGGGAGGAGTCATTTGATGATTTCCCACCTAGAAAAAAAAATAAAAAAAATAAGGGAGGTACTAAAATATGCTTAAAGAGTTTAAGGATCTTATTCAAAGTCAAAGTCAAGTCAAATCATTTATTTCAAATAGGCACATAAAAGGCACTTTTGAACGTCAAAAATAAAATTATATTATCCCATCCAACTGCTCAGTCGTCTTTTAACCCAGAAATTAATCGAATTATTTCATCTTCATCAGTATCCAACATGGCGAGAGATTTCGAGTTACAGCTATTGCTTGATTTTTTTAAAGTTATCAGTTCGGCAAGACTTTTCACAACATTTACAAAATATTAATATGTTATTTACATTGTTAGCTGATAAGGATTAGCCAACAATAAACTCGAATTTGATTCACGCTGCTTAGACATGTTAGTGACGTTTTTAATATGTTTCCAAAGTTGCTTGGTATTTTTACCTGCTTTATTTAATTCAGTTTTATCGTAATTATTTATTAAATTCTTTAGGAGATCATTGCAGAAATTCCTGTATCTTTTATAGGTGGTTTCAATTATTAAATTATCAGGGTAACTTTTAGTCTTCTGATGCAGTTTATCTCGGTGTCTTATACACCGAATTAGTCCCGGAGTAATCCATGGTTTAATATTATAAAATTTCTTAATTACTGTAGAAACTGTCGTGTTACGTAATATTGCTTGTTGAACTTGTTTTATTACGTACGATAAAGCCAAATTAGCGTCAGCAGTATTGTAGACTAGGCTAAAATCATTGTTGCATATATCATATTCGAATTTGTTTATGTCTAATTTGCTAATAGTCTGAGGACGATTTAGCTTAGGCAACGTTAAATTTACGTTGAGTAAGACTGCGTGGTGGTCAGGAATTATTGAGTTAGTAACAAGCTTAATATATGATAGGCTGGTTTTGATTATCATATGATCGAGGCAGGAACCGCTCTGACGAGTAGGCAATGTGTGAGCGGGGAGAAAACCGTGATATAAACAGATATTAAGGTAATCTTGGGTCCCTGCATCGCAGTTTTCGGAGCCAATATTTATATTGAAATCACCTATTAGTATAAAATTCTTAAATGGGCTTAGTGCTTGAGAAATCTGGTTTAAGGAATTGTTAAAAGGATCTAAGTTTCTAGAGGAAGGGGATCTATATGTGTATATAGCTATTATCGCTGTGGTTGTACCAATTTTGATGACTAAACAATTACTCATACAGACTTGTAGAGTATGTTCCTGAAAATAGTCATTAAGTAATTCCAGAGATATAAAGGTGCCTTGGTGAGGATTATGTGGTGAGCCTTCCTCGCCACAATCCTCACCTGATTAGCGCGGAACGCTTACGTTTTTTAATTTGAATTTGGTGTCAAAAAATAGTCGTCTCCAACCATGGTGACTATTTATTACTATTTCTTGATTATTTATGGCGTTCTCAAAATTGTTTTTTTTTTTTTTCATGGAGTTTCCAAAGGTGAGGATTGTGTGGTGAAGGACACGTAGTTCTTCGTATAAATTAGTGGTGTGCTGAATTATATTTACTAGAAATGTAAACAGGAATAAAAATCCTGTGCGCGATCATAGATTGTCGCGGTAAGGCTACGCATTGACAGGTGGCTCTCCTAGAGCCTAGAGCCTAGAGCCTAGCGAGTCACTTTGGGAATAGCGAAGTGAAACGAACGCTCTAGAATTTGTGCAACCGGCCGCACAGCGCGCTTGGCGCCTTCGCTAGTCGCCTAGCGTGTATCAAACAGGGCCCTAATTTACTATGACCACTTAACGATTCCTTACTTCGAAACCACGTCAATTCCTTAGTTAATCACGACATCTGCTATTAACGTATTCTCTATGACACAATGCCGTGGTTTGAACTGTCAAAATACGTTGTCCGTACGGTTGACATTTCGATACTTTGCCGTTAACAAGACACGATATTGACGTGGTTTGCACGTGGTAAGATTTCGCGGGGAATAATACAGAATTGGCGCCCTGATGTTAAGTCTCTAGGTGCTAAGCAAGCCACCTGTCAGTGCGCACGTATCTTAACACTCTCGGTCGCTCGGCAGCTGGACAGCCTGCGCGCGCTTGTGAAGGGCGACCTGACCTACTTCCAGCGCGAGGTGCTGTGCGCGCTCATCGTGATAGAAGTGCATGCGCGTGACGTCACGCGCTCGCTTGTCGACGAGAACGTGCGCAACATGTCCGACTTCCAGTGGATCTGCCAGTTGCGGTCAGTCAAAGTCAAATCGTATATTTCAATAGGATATTTGACTAAAGAATTCATATTTATTTAAAAGATATTACTAAACAAGACGATTTGTGAGAAAATATATAAAATCCCCAGTTCCCCAGAACTCTCAAAACGGTAAAGGAAAACATCGTGAAGAAACCGACCTGTTCTAGAACCAAAAAAATCAAAGACATGTGACTGCACTGGGCACATTGCACTGGGCCCGCGTGGTAGATTACAACCCAATCCCTCTCGAAGAGGGGAGACCCTGAGTCCCAGCTATGTTGTGCCGTCAGATCGCAGCAGTTTTGTCTCTGTCTAGCAAAGACTTTAAAACGCAAACAACATGGACATTTTTTGAGATATTTAAAGTTTTCTTTTACTTTGGATTTTTACTTTTCTAAGTTTCGAAAAAATTGAAAAAAAAACTAGTCAAATACCCTTTAGAACAATAAGAGGCAGTTAAGAACGTCACAACTTACAAGAAAAAGAATAATTGATTCTGGTTGCCCCTTCCAAAATGTAGTTTCATTTGGAGAAAAATGGGGTAGAAACTCCAAAGTAACTCTTTAAAAAAATAGTTTTTCCGTATAGTTTAGCTGCTATAACAACAAATAATAATAAATTAAAAATTTAAAACCCCCGACACAATATAATAATAAAAATAGTATGAATGTAAAAAGACTAAAACAATTAAAAAAACCTATTGAAAAAATAGCCACAAATAGAATAAAAAGTTATAAACGTGAAACCCTATAGATAGAAAAAAATAACCTTAAAATTATGACCCTACGCAAGTACGTACGTAATTTTTTTATTAAATGTTGTCCCGTCGGGGGACCGGTCTAATTATTAGCCTAACGTTCTGTTTAAGTTTAAAATAGTAGCGGTCCCCGTATTTTACTAGTCGAGCCCTTTCATTTGACACCCATATGAGGATTTGAGAAAAAATATGTACTTAATCCGCCATTTTGTGGCGGCGGCCATCTTGGACCGATTTTCATCAAGCATAGCTAAGAATACTCCCGACAAATTCACCTGTCAAACAAAAAAAAAAAAAAAATTAAAATCGGTTCATCCGTTCGGGAGCTACGATGCCACAGACATACACACACACACAGAGAGAGAGAGAGACACGTCAAACTTATAACAACCCCTCGTTTTTGCGTCGGGGGTTAAAAATAAAATAACTTAAAAAATGAAAGACCCCATACAACTGTACGATGGTACGGAACCCTTTTTTGTTTTTTGGGTGGGAAATCATCATATGACTTCTCCCGCTTGGGAGGGTTGTCAGACTTTTACTGACTAAAACCTTCCCTTCAGTTGCCTATGCCAGGGGCCACGGTATCTCTATCGTACAACCCGCGGCATGGTACGGAACCCTTCGTGTCGAATACGACGCGCATTTAATTTTTAAATTGTAATTTTTGCCTTTTTTTTAAATGAAGCACTAAAAAAAAAATTAATAATTGCAGGTACTATCAGGTAGTGAAGCCGATGTGGCCACTGGAACCCGACGAGAGGCCGGAAATCTACCAGGACGAGGTCACACTGGACACAAGCAGGTTCTACCGCCAGTTCAGCCTAAACACCTGCGATGTTAAGGCTCTGAACTCCGTCTTGATGTACCAGAATGAATATCTGGGAAACAGGTATGTTAAGTGAAGGGGTAAGCCGCAGGGTAGCCCGCGAAATTTTTTTTTTTTAGGTTTTTTGCATTTGCAGGTCAGTGACAGATTGTATGTTGAACCAAATATGATTCGCGAGCGTAAAAAATATGACTTTACAGAATTATAATCTTTAAAATCATCAATACAACCCTCTAAGTTCATATAATTCTATTGAGTTGGGTTGGGGAGTTTTTCCCATTAAGAATTTTTTTTAGCAGCTTGATCAATGGATTTGTGGCCAATTGGTTTCAATAGGCTCGCCCCTTGTTACATGTGACTTAAACATATCAGCGAAATGTAGGTGTATACGATACATCTCTGCCCATGGCTTTACGGAATACAGGCAATATGGTAACTTGGTGTCTTGTTTTTATAGTTTTAAGGTGTATTTATTATGCTGTGATGCCAATAAACGGATTTTTCTTTCTTTTGTCTCTCTATGTTTCTGCCTTTACAATTCCAGCGGCCGTCTGGTGATAACACCACTAACGGATCGCTGCTACCTGACTCTCATGTGCGCGATGCATCTGAAGTTCGGTGGAGCCCCCGCCGGGCCCGCCGGCACCGGCAAGACTGAGACAACCAAGGTATACAATAAAGTACTCTATACTGAAGAGGGGAGGGGAGGAGGGAAGACCAAAGAAACGATGGATGGACTGTGTGAAAGATGCTATGGCTAGAAAAGGGGTAACTATCGAGATGACGACTAATAGAGAAGTCATCATCTGACTAGCCTTTACCCAATGTTGGGGTCGGCTTCCATTCTAACCGGATGCAGTTGAATAGCAGTATTTTACATGGAGCGACTGCCTATCTGACCTCCACAACCCAATTACTACAGTAAAATACTGGCATTTAGCTGCATCCGGTTAGATTGGAAGCCGACCCCAACATACATTATGTAGTTAAGGAAAGGGTTCGACAGATGATTATGAATTTTTTGCTGATCAATTTCGGTCTTCTTACTGGCCACTTGATTATTCTGTACAGGATCTGGCGAAGGCGGTGGCGGTGCAGTGCGTCGTATTCAACTGCTCTGATCAGCTCGACTTTATGGCTATGGGGAAGTTCTTCAAGGGACTGGCTGCGTAAGTACACATTAGTGTGCATACACACGAGTGACACGCGTGAACGGCAGAGGCTACTGCAGCCGTCGACGAGCGTCGACCGCGACGCCCGCCATCGTCGCGTCGGCGGCTGCCGTCGATAACGTGTCGCTCGTGTATTTGAGTACGGTGCTTAAATACATGAGCGGCTTGTCGACGGCTGCAGCTGCGTCCCCCGTTGATGCCTGTCGCTCGTGTGTATGACCACTTATCCAGTCAGCATAAACATTATCGGGACAATCTGACTGTTCAAAATTAATCAGCTGTTTAACATAATTAATGCAACCACTACCCCATTAAAATGAAAGAAACAGCTGTTTTTCTTTCCGATATTTCCAAGTTTATCTTAGATGTATAAATACTTACTATCACCATCCCTTAAAATATTTGACACTGTTATTATTACACGTTACTTATACACAATATTTCGGTTCATTAGATATATTTTTTCGGGAAAGTCGGAGTTCCTGGAAGGACTTGGGGTAGCAGTGGCCTTAGCAGTAGCCTTTGCCCAGCAGTGGGACAGTAAAGGCTAAAAAATAAATTTAAAAAATATATGTTTGGATTTGGACATCCTCGTTGGTCTAGTGGTCGCATGAGGTCCCGGTTTCGATTCCCGGGTCGGGCATAGTGTAAATGGGTTTTTCGATTGTCTCCATATGGCACTTAAACATAACATAACTAACAAACTAACATAACTGGCGAAACGTGGGTGTAATAAATAAATGTAGGTACATATCTGCCTAACCCTTCCTGATTATAGGCGTGATGTTATGTTACTTTGGTTCAAGGTCCGGTGCTTGGGCGTGTTTCGACGAGTTCAACCGCATTGACATTGAAGTGCTTTCCGTGGTGGCACAACAGGTATCTATACATCCTACTAATATTATAAACGCGAAAGTTTGTATGGATGGATGGATGTTTGTTATTCTTTCACGCAAAAACTCCTGAACGGATTTGGATGAAATTTGGCACACAGACAGACAAGGATTAACATATAGGATACTTTTTATCCTGATATTCCCACGGGATCGAAACTTGTGCGGGTGAAACCGCGGGGCGCCGCTAGTTTATTATACAACAAAGGTTGCAGTTGTCCGCTGCTGTTCAGAGAGGCCTATGGTCAGCACGAAGGCGTCTTTTGACTTAAATAAGACCTATGACCAGAGTCTCATTGTGCTTAGAGACAAATATCTATGTCTACCGCAAAGCAGCGTTTATCCACGTTTACATGCGTTGCCAGACTAGCGCTTTACTTTCTGTAAATTATTTCATCACCACTGCTCTCAAAACGGTAAAGGGTTTTCCTTTACCGTTTCCTCACGATCACCACTGCTCTCAAAACGGTAAAGGAAAACTTTTTACCGTTTTGAGAGCAGTGGTGATCGTGAGGAAATCGGCATGTCCTAGAACCAAAACTTCGAAGACATGTTACATTCAGCAACCCGCACTGGGCCCGCGTGGTTGATTACGGCCCACTCCGTCTAACAGAGTGGCCCGTAATCTCGTAAGTCGTAATCACTTTGTCCCAGCAGTGAGGCCATTATAGGCTGATTGTGCTTATGCTTGTGCTAATATTTTTCTGGCTAAAGGTGGTGACAATCCAGAAAGCGCAGATAGCAAAACAGGACAGGTTCATGTTCGAAGGTGTGGATCTGCCGCTCAAGGCCTCCTGCTCCGTCTTCATCACGATGAACCCAGGATACGCTGGTATGTATGTCATGGGTGATACGGTTGTGTGAATGGAACGAGTAATGATTATCTTTATTTCTATTTATTGAGGATGCTTTTCTTACTTTGTTTGTCCAGGCATGGGGTCATAAGATGGTCAAAAGGGGAAGCATATAACGCGAACCTATTTGTAACCGCTCCCGCCACCATCCACGCGCTTCTGGTGGAAACGCTTCTCGTTCCCGCCCGGCTAATGAGAGCGAGTCGAAGCTTCTAGAACATTCTAGAAGCTTCCTTTTATTGATTGTCACAAAGAGGTTTAAGATACTATAGTGTTGGTATGAGAAGAAATCTCATGTCATGACATATCATCTAAATTTACATAACATTATTAAATCCACTGCTTTTAACATTTGTTATAATAATATTTTGTCATAGCTAAAAGTAAATAATATTTTAGTTTACATTTGTTACGGCTTTATTTTTAACAATGCTCTCAAATTTAAAAAAAAATCTCTGCCAGTTATCGAATCCGGTTTTTTTCCTTTTTTTTTTTTAAAGAACCCTATAATTGTTACTGGGTGATAGTAATGCTGACAAGAATCAACCAGATTGATTTTGTCTAGACAACCCATTGATTTTGTCTAAACAACCAGTTTTATTTTGTCTAAAAACTAGATTGATTTTGTCTAGACAACCGGATTGATTTACCTTAGCGGGCAAAAGCTATAAAGGAAATTAAAGATAAGATCTTGTCCCTCAGGTCGTACGGAGCTGCCAGACAACCTTAAAGCGTTGTTCCGGCCCATCGCTATGATGGTGCCAGACTACGCGCTCATTGCTGAAATCTCCCTGTTTTCCTTCGGCTTCTCTGAGGCCAAGATCTTGGCTGGCAAGATCACTACCACCTTCAGGCTGAGCTCGGAACAGTTATCTACTCAGGTCAGTTGATCATTTTGTTATTCAGTTTTAGTGTTTATTTTAGTTCAAGATTGGTATTGTACGAGTAAAGCGATTTAATGACCCACATTATAAAAAAAAGTGAATAATATGAAAGGGTTATTTGTTTTTGATAATTCTCCTGCGTATACACATAAACCAGAAAAGGTATGCGCTTCGGCAATCTTCGTGTTCCCGATTTAGCACGAACTTCGCACCACAGAGTAACCCTCCCACAAAAGCAATGTTTCCAAGTTTTTGTTCGCGCTCTGTAGTAGAGCACCTGTCATTATCGCGTTTGTATGAAATTTTCTCTCTGTCGGGTTACCATCTCAGGTCTGAGATCGTCATTTGTCGTAGTTTTTTAGAATAGGGTAGTTGCCTGGGTAAAAAAATAATAATTATATTTAGTCCGTCAGTTAGATTATCGAAAAATAATGGACACGTATTTTTTCTTTTGTCAATCAAACAAAAAATGACAAAAATAAAGCGCGTCAAAATTTGGGAGTGGGGGGTCGTGACGTCACTTGCTTGCAAAAATGTCGCAAGCAAGTGACGTCACGCGGAACTTTAACGGGCTATATCTTCATCATTTTTTATATAATTGACAAAAGAAAAAATACGGGTTCAATATTTTTTGATAATCGAATTTTTTAGGAAAATAGCCTATTGCATAGAGTTCTTACTCCATAATTTTGTAAAAATGGTAGGTAATACAAAATAGGCAACTGCTTTCATGGTTTTAACAGCTCTTTAGTAGATCTCATCATCGCGCATTTGTAAATATTTCCGAAGATAGCCGAAGATTCCCGAAACGCATACTTTTCTTTGGAAAGCCATTTATGAAAGAAATATGTAATAGGTGCAACTAGACTACGGTCGACAGTATCTCAAAGTAATATGTTTATTATGTACTTTCTTTAGGACCATTACGATTTCGGCATGCGTGCCGTGAAGACCGTAATCACGGTTGCCGGAAACCTGATCCGGCAAATGCCGGACGGCGATGAGCGTCAGATCGTACTGCGAGCGCTTAGAGATGTCAATGTGCCTAAGTTTCTTGCGAATGACCTGCTGCTGTTCAATGGTAAGTGAAAGTAAATAGAAAAAAAAATTTTTTCTTTCTTTCAATTATGTAAATGAGCTCAATTTGGACTTTACAATGAAAGAAATGGACTGTATTAACGTTTCATTCCGATACAACCTGTCCCTTGCTGCCCTCTCCCAGCGACGCCCTAAGCCGAGGTCCGTACCACACGGGTGGTGCCCTTTGCGTGTAGTCGCTTATTTTTTAAGTTTTTTAACCCCTGGCTGTAGGCCTTTATTGAGGCATCCACAGGCAATTCCAGTTAAGCAGATGACAGCCTCCTAGGGCTGCAACTGAGAAATCCATTTCCCAAAAAAAAAATTGTATTAAAATAGTTGTAATGCCATAATTAACAAGAAAGAGGAGGTCTCTTTGAACGATCGTGGTGTTCAATATACTCGCTGCATGTTTTGGGACACAGAGGGCAGGATAGGAGGTGGAGCATGGTTTGTGACATAGCTCCACAAACACACCCCACTGCCGTTCCGTCAAGGTAGCCCCACTTCACCAGGTTGGACTTACATCTTCCCACTAAAAATAAAAATGACATTTAAAAATAATACAGTCGTGGCTGCCATGACTGTATTATTTTTAAATGTTATTTTTGACACGAAGAAGAAGACTATACTTGCAAATTTTTTAAATGACAAAGTTTTTTTTCCTGCAGTGGGAAATTTTCTGGTGGGTATTATAACACAGATAAACTGCTGCATCATTTTCTTTCGTATTCAGGTATAATATCTGACCTATTCCCACGCGTGGAGGTGCCCGTCGTGGACTACGGCATCATGGAGACATCCATCCGAAATATGCTCACCAAGAAAGGATATGACGATCTATATTGTGAGTTACTCTTCGTTAATATTTTATGTACAGGCGCCAGCAGATCTACCTGAAACTGTCAAATTTTCCCAATCAACCTTGAACCTTAATGCTTTAACGATAAAGTTGAAAATCGATTAAAGACATTTTACAGATTGTAGTAGCTTGATGTGCTGGCGTATGTACCTTATTTCCAATGCAATGTATGCAAGCATGTATTTGACAAAAAAAAAGAATTAGTAATTCCGATACTTACAGGTTAGATAGAGATATTCGTTTTTTTTGTATTATTTGCGTATGAGTAGGTAAATTAATAAAATTTAAAACTTCAGAAACCTGATTCCACTAGTTTACAAATGTTTAAGACAAACCACTGAAGCATTTTATGTCCAGGTGCCGTATTATGACGGTTTAATTCCATCAAGATTCCAGTGTAAGAAAGAGACGGAGCTATACATGACCGACAGCACCATCCCTTTTTCGCACTGGAATCTTGATGGCATTAATACTTCGTGATACGGCCCCTGGTCTTTCATGTCTCTGTTTTTCTTGCAGCGTTCATATTTAAAGTGATACAATTGTATGAGACGACGGTCGTGAGACACGGTCTTATGTTGGTTGGGCCAGCTGGTGCTGGGAAAACGAAGGTAACCCATTTTTGAACTGAAACTTCTTAGGCAGCGATTTGATAATTCGAGGAGAGTTGAGCGAGACCAAAGATTTAACTCTCTCTGTCTCGCACACTAAGTGTGATACGAACGACACGCGTTGACGACAGAGGCAACTGCATCCGCCGACATGCGTCGACGGCAGTCGTCGACACCAGCCGTAATGTCGACGACGAAGTTTTACTTCTATCACGGTGCTGCATGCGCTATTTTTTTGTGTTCAATCTGTTTTGTCGCAGTCCAAAGCTTATTGTCTCCCATATCTATTTACTTTAGAATTACATTTCCGATACATTCGTTTTTGCGGTCAGTATTTATTAGTATTAATTAAAATTAAAATACTTGTGATAAAAACTTGACAAACTAATTAAAAATCTACTGATATTTGTCCCTGCTAATTTTTTTGCTGCTGCTACTATATTTATACAAATCCGTAAGGGAAAGGGAGGGGCCTAATTATACCCAAGGTGGGACGCCCTCAGGCTAGGCGGAGCGGCGATATTCGCAGGATGGCTGGTAGCAGCTGGATGAGATTTGCCGAAAATCGAGTTGGATGGCATGCAATAAGAGAGGCCTATGTCCAGCAGTGGACTGCTATAGGCTGATGATGACGAATTATACCAAATAATGGTGGTTAGAGCATATGATAGAAGAAGCGTCCCCAATTTTTCTTTTGGAGTAAAGTTGCAAAATAAATATATGGTCAGAAAGGTCTTGCCGAAATAGAGCACGATAGAAAAAAAATTACATGTCCGGCATCTTACACGTAATAGAATTGAACATTCTTGAAAAAGAAAGAATAAGATATACATATATCGGACGTCGTCACCGAGGCAGACCTAAGAAACGCTGGCGTGACGATTTGGACTCCTTCCTAACCAATTGGACGGAGAAGGCACAGCACAAGGAAAGGTGGAAGAGTTTGGGGGAGGCCTTTTCCCAGCAGTGGGACAATATACGCTAAACGAAAACAAAAAAAAAAGAAGATATTTGGTGTGAGAGACAAAGAGAGTTATATCTTTCTTCTCTCTCATGTAACGAAATTTGCCTAAACGTGACGCTTCCTTCACATTTCACTCTCTATTATCGAATCGCCGACTAAGAAGTTTCACTCCAAAAAGCTATTTATCATAGTTAATACCTTTCGCCTCCAGTGTTACGAAACCCTCCGTGACGCGCTGACAGCGATCAAGGGCAAACTAGCCCCCGACGGGTTCCCCTTCACCCCCGTGCATACATTCGTGGTGAACCCCAAGTCTATCACCATGGGGCAGCTCTATGGCGAGTTCGACATGCTCACTCATGAATGGTAATGTTTAGCTAACATTTTAACATAGAAAAGGTATTTTTATTCATTATCAATTCTGTCTAGCCTTTTCCCAACTATAATGGGGGGGGGGGCTTCCTGGCTAACCGGATGCAGCTGAATACCAGTTTTTTACATAAAGCGACGGCCTATCTGATCTCCACAACCCAGTTACTAGGTAACACGAAACCCCTTGGTGAGACTGGTTGTCAAACTTTTGGGCTTCTAACGGTTCGTAACGACTATCAAAGATTTATTTCGCTTTCCGAGAGGCCCGGAGAGGTTTCGATATCTAAGGATGGTCACCCATCCACGAACCAACTGCGGCAAGCGCTGCGGCTGTTATTATTTAGTCACGAGCCCCTCGTTGATCAAAAATAATAAAAGAGTATCAGTCATGTTCGTGAACGGGCGCCGTCAGTTGGACGAATGACAGGTCACCTCGTAGCTGATATTTTGTTTTTTTTTTGGTTTCTGTTTGTTCCGACGCTTTTAACGTTCACGTCTTTCTACATCGTTTTCACATTATGTATCTATAATTTCAACATGAGTGATGTAACCAACATTTTGATTTAAAAAGTGTCCTTGCCCGTTCTTCTCCATAGGAACTTTGGAATGGGCAAATAGCTTCATGTCTCTGATTGACCGACTCCTTGATAATTCAAAAGGGCCTGTAAATGGTTTAATTGAAATAAATGCTTCTGAGTTTGAGTAGGGTTATGCTTGATTCCTTGCTTACTTGCTTTGGGTTTGGGTGGGGTTCTAATTTAGGTAGATAGATTTATCAAGATTACCGGCACATATCCCTTTCTAACCGAAATACCTATAATGGCAGAAATAGGCGAGGTGATAATACTGCCCCGGGTGAGACACTTTGTGAAAAAAAAAAACTTTAAGCTAGGTACACAAATGCATACTATTACTATAATATATACTTATATTATACGAGATATATATACAAAATCAAGGGAGAGAGGTGTTGAGATGACTCCACGCTATTTTTTTGAAAAAGCTGTTAAGGATCAGTTCTTTTTGAAGGGGTTCGGCTCATCCCGCCATCTCCGTCTGTGCCTGCCGCGATGTTGCATGCCATTAAGAGGGAGTCATTGTGTCGTAAGTTTGGCCCATTGGTCGTCTGACATGCGGCAGATGTGTCTAGCCCAATTCCATTTTAGCGTGGCAGCTATCTAAGTGACATCAGTTATTTTTGCTAGCAAATGACATCAGCTGCTAGTGTGTCTAATCAAATAATAATAATAACACACGTCACGAAAATGTTAAACCGACTTTGTCCATTTGATGTTACACTAGGACCGACGGAATTCTGTCGAGTTTGGTCCGCGCCGGCATCGCCGTCGAAGACATGGACAGGCGCTGGTATGTGTTCGATGGGCCCGTGGATGCTGTCTGGATTGAGAACATGAATACTGTAAGTTACATTTTAGTGAAAATATAAATACCTGCTGTAATCCCCGGTGGGTTGGGCAGTGGTGTAGTTTACACCCACATTTCGGCAGTAATTTTATAATAAGCATTCAATAGGGGATGAGTCTATAGAATCGTGAGCCGATTCCCGGCCACCGTAGGCGCGGGCTTGCGGGCGGCGAGCAATGGGCAGCTCGCCGCCCGGTAAGGACCAGGCCCGGGTCCACAGCTCGTTGTGTTCCATGCGCGCCTCAAAGAGATGTCAGCACGAACTGACGCGGTCCGCTAGGGCCGATGCCTGCCAGGGCCGCACACCAATGATTATGATGACTTCCCACCAAAAAAAATTGCCATCAACCGGGCCCGTAGTGCGGCGCGCGCGGATAGGAATGTTTGAAAACTTCGCGCGCTACCTCGCTCATGCCCGTTGCGCCAGGCACCCGCCTTGTCCTAGTCCCTTACACTATCGACGCACACGCCGGTTTCATAATTATGTTCGATACTTCGCGCCCGTTTGATCGTCGCACTGTGTACACAACATAATATACCGTTAAAAGTCTTACATACTATATTTGAAATCAGAATCTGAGATTGAAAATTATCAAATTTTGAATCAATAAACTCAACGCCATTGATGTCGAAGTTCAAATTCTATTGCAACCAATTTTCATCTTAAATCAACTTATGCTATATACGAATATTTCAGGTATTAGACGACAACAAGAAACTGTGCCTATCAAGTGGCGAGATAATGAAGCTGACTGAACGACAGCGCATGATCTTCGAGGTGGCAGACTTGATAGTAGCGTCTCCGGCCACTGTGTCGCGCTGTGGGATGGTGTACCTAGACTCACAAGTGGTCGGTTTGCCACCGCTTGTCAATGCCTGGATCAAGAGTAACCTGCCGCCGGTGAGTTTATTTATTGTACCTATACACACATACATACAAATAAATTAAATTTATGTGTCTGTTTGTAATGTCAAAATAACAGCTTTCTACTAAATGCAAATGAAAGAATATACGGTACTAATAACAAAAAAAAAAAAAAAAATATCTTAAGTCTGTCGTGTCTGTGTGACCTCGACCTAGTATTTTATATTCGCCTTATTTCGCAAATACAAAACTGTCTATATGCCTTATGTCATAGAGTATATTTTTATTGCAATTGCAGATAGCGGATCCCATCCGCAAAATCCTGCCGACTTTAATAACGACGTACTTGTATCCGGCCCTGGAAGTACTGCGTTCGAATATGACGGAGATCGTTATGTCGATCGACTGCTCGCTGGTACTGAAGTTTCTGGAGTTAATCGACTACCGCCTGAGGCCTCTCACTGGGAAGGACGATAGGCCTCCGCCAGCAGCCCCTTTCTTGGCTTTAATGCGTGAGTTTTCATCAAATACCTTATCCACAATACACAGGGTTTATTCTCAAAGACCAGCCCAATTTAAGGATGTGGTACTGACCATCAAACTGGACAACTTTCTCCATGGGACCCATATCGTAATCGCGAAAAATTCATCAACTGTTCCATACAAAACTTCAATACCTACTCGACCTAAACGTATGGGACGGCTAAATTTTTATTCGCTATTACGATGTTGGTCCCATGGAGAAAATACTTCAGTCTGAAGGTATGTACCACACCGTTAAATTTGGCTGGGCTTACAATGGGATTAACCCTGAAATCGCGAAAAAAAATAAGTAGTTCCATACGTTATGTCGATTTATGTAAATAAGAATATAATTATGGAACAGCTCATGTTTTTTATGCGTTTCTCGGTTTTCAGCCTCATATAATAAAAGGAGTTTGTATAATTTAAACACATCGATTCGACAACGGCAGAGGCAACTGCGACACTCGTCGACGGCATTTGACGCGTGTCGCTTGTTTGTATGACCACTTAATGACAAGGTAGTCGATACACGCAAGTTTGAACAAGCCTACACAAGTTAGTTGACACAATCTGCCCGAGCTAATTTCGTTTCGCAACCCACGATGGGCTCGCCTCAGTGACGAGGCCTGAACTCCTGAGTCCCGTACTTTTGTGTGTTGTGCTATTTCTTTTGTGTGCACTTAGATATGCCATGTTTGTATACAATACGACGATCTAAGTAAATAAAACAAACTTTCCTTATGTTGTGGCCTCCTCCTGTCTCCCAGCAGTGGGAACATTATAGCCTGATTATGCTATGCTTATGTTGTGTACCAGCTCGCCTGGCCCCTCTATGGGTGGTGTGGGCAATAATCTGGTCGGTTGGCGCGACGTGCGACCTCACGAGTCGCGGGATCTTCTCCAACTTCATCAGAGAAATTACCACCGCAAATGGATTTAAGCCGCTGTTCCCGACTGCAGGAAGAGTCTATGATTACACGTAAGTATAGTTATTCAATTCAAGAGCCCGCATCTGTTTATTTATTTGTTTACACATACACACACTGCTAATTTTTAATGGCCTTAGTTCGTAAACTTGCGTCGCTCCCGTGGTCTATCCACGGGAGCGAAATCGCGGGAAAAAGTTAGTTTTAGAATAGTGTAATTTGATGTAATCATTTTGCTTTTAATTTCATAATTGTGATGTGATATTCGTATCAGACTCAACGATGGTGGGTTCACTGACCCGACTGAAGACGGCGAGCCGGCGAACCCTTTCTGGTACAGCTGGATGGCAAACTTAGAGCCATATGAAGTGGATCCCGAGTGGAACTACGCGGGTTAGTACTTATCTTCACAAATCCAGTGCTTCATAACGATGGCTTTATCAAATGACGCCACGGTTGGCGCAGTGGTTAAGCGATTGACTGCTGCGCAGCGTGTCGCGGGTTCGATACCCGCACGGAACAAATATTTGTATGGCCTTCAAGTAGTTGTTCCGGGTCTGGCTGTTTGTGTATCTGAGTTTAAATGTTTGTAAACGCACCGACAATACAGGAGAAATTCCTAGTGTGGGGCAATGTTAAAAAAATATATATATATATTCCAGTAAACCCACTTATTTTATAAGTTAAAAAATAGAGAAATTCGTGTTCGTGTTTCCAGGTCGAGAAATGATTAAACGAAAGTTTTATTTAAAAAAAAAAAACTGAATAAACACTATCTCAATTTATCACATTCAAGAAAATGAATACCTTAATTTGAACCACGAATGGGGTCGGTTACTGTATGTTTAAATTATATCTTACTAATATTATAAACGCGAAAGTTTCTGTAGAAGCATGGCTGTTTGTTACTCTTTCACGCAAAAACTACTGAACGGATTTGGATGAAATTTGGTACACAGATAGTTTATAACCAGGATTAACAAATAGGATACCTTTTTCCGATATTCCCACGGGATCAAAACTTATGCGGGTGAAACCGCGGGGCGCAGCTGGTCTATTCTATTTGTACTGTATAAAACATTATTATTTAACTTAGCACAGAAGTATTTAGACAGAAGTTTTATGTAATATTTTGATGTATCGTCGCATTAGTTGATTGCACGGAAGCAGGGGCGGGCCGATAGCCGACAAAAAGTTCCCAAAGACGTGCGAGTGTCCGTAAGAAAGTTACACTCCAAATGACAACAGCAGGCCAATTCCTGTAATTAAAAACTTTCAAAATATCTAATCGCAATCTCATCTCAGCGACAATCGAAGTCAAAAACTTGTCAAAAACGTAGGTAAATTAGAGGTATTTTTGTCAGATTGAGACTGAGATCACACTGTGAACGTTCTTAATATTACGAGAATTGCTCCTCAGATATATCGTGAAAACAGTTGAGCGGTTACAAAGAGACGGTTAAATAGACGATCGCTTGACGGGCTAGTCTATATATATACCTAAATTTGAATCGCGACATAT
This sequence comes from Apamea epomidion, assembly GCA_947507525.1. NCBI lineage: Eukaryota > Metazoa > Arthropoda > Insecta > Lepidoptera > Noctuidae > Apamea > Apamea epomidion. Next base: position 2,246,018 of record OX382239.1, read on the forward strand.
TCGCCAAAAGTGTAAACAAATACGAGTTTATGGAAAAATAACTTTAATTCCTACACAATAAAGTTCAGTTTACGCTACAACTTCAAACATTTTTATAAATTTTTCAATAGTGCTAGTCACTCTGAAATCAATTTAATTACCATTAAAATAAAGTTTATATTTGTTAAACTTGAAATAACGTCGATTTGAAACATAAATAAAATTGGAATATACATTATACTATTATTGTCAAATCGCCTTGCGTGTCGTCTGTTGACCGCGTTGTTACTCTAAACTACACATACACTAAACTACACAAGGAATTTTGATTCGGTTTTCACCATAATTTATAGAATTGATCCCGGAAGGTTTATGTGTAAAAAACATTAATATTTTTTTCATTTAATAAAGTAATAACGACGTATGACCAAATCGTAAAAACCGTAATAAATAATAACTCTTCATGCAGACATCGAAGTGCCGACGATGGACAACGTGCGCAGTGCAGCAATCCTTGGGTACAAGGTACTGAACTACAACCACGTGCTGTGCGTGGGGCCCACGGGCACTGGCAAGACAGTCACTATAACGTCCAAACTGTCGAGAGGGCTGCACAAGAAGTTTATCTGCGAGTTCCTCGTCTTCTCTGCCAGGACTTCGGCTAATCAGACCCAGGTAAGTGTGCATATGCCGCAGCCAACTGGTTAAATTAGCCGTTTAGTCAACCGCCCGGCCTTTGGAAGTAGTGCTCGCCTCGCTTCGCTCTCTCGGCTCGCACGCTGTCTAACCTAACCCATTTGGTCCGGGTGCCCTGGCTTAGTTACTGCGACAAATTCCGCTCGCACGTGATTGGTTACAGATCCAATCTAAACTATAATTTATTGAATATCATTCAGGCCATTAGTAGAACGGGCGCCGTTAAGTTAAAAGTCTAGGCGGTTAACTAAACGGCTAATTAAACAATTTGGCTGCGACACATACACATGAGCGACACGCGTCAACGGCTGAGGGCTCATACACATAAACACGTTACGACGACGCAACGTGGTGCGGCACGGTAATGTGACGTGGAAGTCCACGTCACGGTGCTGTGACGTGGAAATTGACGTCGAGCAACGTAAATAATCACGTTACGACAACGCAACGTGGCACGTTGCACGGCACGTCGTCGTGACGTAAAATCTCACGGTGCACTCCTGCAGCTGTGCCGCATTTGTTATTCAATATTCAAAGATGACGGACGACATTGAATTCGATCACTTAGTAACCCTAGTTCAGGAGCGTCCCGTGCTATGGGACAAAACATCTGAAGACTTCAAGAACAAAAATTTAAAAGAAAAAGCATGGACACAAATGCAAAAAAATGCAAAAGCATAGTCTACAAATCCGACACCGTCAATACGACGTCGTTCAACGTGGCACGTTGCGTTGTCGTGACGTGATTATTTACGTTGCTCGACGTGGAAGTCCACGTCACGGCACCATGACGTGGACTTCCACGTCATGTGGCCGTGCCGTGGCACGTTGCGTCGTCGTAACGTGTTTATGTGTTTGAGCCCTGAGACAACTGCAGCCGTAGACAACGTGCCGCTCGTGTATTTGAGTACGGTTCTATTACGGTTTGCTATGCTATTACGGTGCTATATTAGAATATAACTGTATTTGTATTAGTTTTATTACCTAGGATACAAATAATGTTCGTGAGGAGACTGCTTGCTAAAACTATATGAACTACTGAATTCAAAACTAATCTGCTATCGCGACTTATTTGACATAAATGTAAACAAATGTGAGTTTGTGGACAAATAACTTTAATCCCTACACAATAAAGTTCAGCTTACGTTACAACTTCAAAAAGTTTATATTTGTTCCATTAAAATAAAGTTGATATTTGTTTAACTTGAAATAACCTCAATTTGAAACAAAGGAGATCGTTTTTTTTGGGCCCACTGTTGGTAAAAACCTGTATCTTGGAAATCACTGCTCTTCCGTGGAAAATTGGGTGTAGAAGCTTACAAATCACAATTATTATCCGTTACATATCTTAGGATGTCATAGACAACAAGTTAGAGCGGCGCCGTCGCGGCGTGTTCGGTCCCCCTCCCACGAAGCGCCAGGTCTTCTTCATCGACGACCTCAACATGCCCGCACTCGAAGTGTTCGGGGCACAACCGCCCATAGAACTGCTTCGGCAGTTCATGGATTTTTCAGGTATGGCATCGTACAGGTAAACCAGAAAGAGTATGCGCTTCGATAATCTTCGTGTTTCCGTATTAGCACGAATCGTGCAACACAGAGTAACCTCCATAGAGGCAATGCTTCTCAGTTTTGTACTACTGTGCTTTGTAGAAGTACACCTATATGTAATTGCGGTTTTGTATTATTATTTTTTGTTTGTCCGCCTACATACTTCGGTCGTGTCACTCAAAAGCTTTGCAAAGTTTGTAATCATGGTAATACAAAATGGGCAGTACTTCCATGGTCGTAACAGCTCTATATTAGATCTCATCATTGCGTGTTCGTATTTCCGAAGATAGACGATGATTCTCGAAGCGCGTACTTTATCTAGGAGATCTGTATACTTATTTATTATATTTATTTTAGATAAATAAATATAATAAATAAGTATACAGAACCTTAAAGAAAATGTTTAATTATTTTCCCGGGTTGGTCGTAGAAAAGGAATTTATTTAAAAACTACATAAATTGCTCGACACCGACAAACATATTAAACATTATATACAGGCTGACCGGGAAACTCGACGTATTCCTTGAAAGGCGTTATACTAGAGGTCATTAGCAACAAATTTAGTTCAGTCAACTAGAGTTCAAAACTGGATGGTTACCGAGCTGTCGGTTCTTCGATTTTTTAGAAATTTTCGGACTTGTTACCAAAAACAATTCAATATGAGAAAAAACTACTCCACTCCAAACATTTAATTGATACTTTTCTGAAAGTTGAATATTTAGTGATCATTTAAAAAAAAATGCCTGCTAGACTTCCATAATCTCAGAAATAAAAGGTCTTTCATAGGATTTTTTTATTTTTTAATCATCCAGTTTTGACCCCTAGTTCACTGGACTTAATTTGTTGCTAATGATCACTAGTATAACGCCTTTCAAGGAATACGTCGAGTTTCCATCACCCTGTATATGAAAAGAGTTGCGACACTCATTTGCCAGTTGTGCAACGTAATTTCGTCGACACATTTTGACCGCCGTAAATTACATACGTTTGCACACCTGGCAACGAAAAAATAAATCGTAGCTATGCATGGATTGTTCCAAAAGTATCTGATAAAAATCTAAACATGAGTCAGAAAAAGTACCTGTGGTTGCCAATTTTTAGTGCCACTCGCGGTTGGTCCGTGGATGGGTGACCATCTTCATATTCCAAAATTCCCCTCCGTACCTCGGAAAGCACGTTAAGCTTTTGGTTCCGGCTGTCATTCGTGGATCTTTGACAGTCGTTACGGGTCGTCAGAAGCCCGAAAATCTGACAACTCAAACCAAAATTCTAATTTCAAGATGTTTTTCATGTAACAATGTAGGTTAATTTTATTTGTTTTAAAATGTTCGTAATAGTCCGATTTAGGTTTTTAGGGAAAGAAAAATTGGAAACGTTTCAAAATCAGGAATAACTTCTTAGCGTGTCGATGGCAATCTATATACAGTCAGCCCAGAATTTGGCTACGAGCTTGGTACCTTCAGTAGCATCCATCAACTCCTGTAGCGTGCAGACAACAGGACATGCTGGATGGACACGATATTGAGCGCCCCATTTTTTTGTGCGACAGCACCACATTTACACTCCAGGACGGAGTCATCTGCGAATTTCCACCTGGTTTTCTTTGCTTCGGCCGACCTGAGTCCGAAGTCAATTTAAAGACTTCGGACTTCTAGACATACTGAACATCCTTTTTTCTATGGGCTTTTAGTATAAACTCAAGACGACAGAATTACGTTTGTCGGGTCAGTTAGTGTCATAATAATTCCGTTTGCCTCCAGGTTGGTACGACCGCGACAACATCGGCGAGTTCAAGACGCTGGTGGACGTGGGCATCGTGGCGGCCATGGGCCCGCCCGGCGGCGGACGGAACCCTATCACCATGCGCCTCATGCGGCACTTCCACTACATCTCCTTCACTGAGATGGAGTATGCCAGCAAGGTATGTAGTAGCCATCTAATTACTTAATAAAAATTGCAAACTCGTTAACTGGAACGCACAGCATAAACCGCTGTCTCTAAAAGCATGTATTTATTTATTTATGTATATGACGGAGAAGGTATATCTGTCTCTCGTTAACATCAGGCATATTTTAATTACTGTAGGCGTACTATGGGTAGTGTTGGTTATAACACGATAGAAAATCGGTTTACAGTTCAAATCAGATTATAATTTACGAACAAGTTAGTCACACTAGCGAATCACACACTCACATAACTCAACGATACGGAACGCGAGACAGTTTCTAACACATGTTGTCCGTATGATGTCCAATCTCTCGATGATCCTGAGAGATCTGCTCACACCGTTCTTGTAGCTGTAGCTCTCGTCCCCCCACGAACTCAGGCTAGACTCTGTCGAGCGCCACGAGATGGCGCTAGCGTTCCGAATAAACGAATAACTCCGACAAATATTGGAAAATTACATATACTTTATTTACCGGTCGAAGAGGTGCTTGGGGGAGGTTTATGTCCAGCAGTGGACGTCTTTCGGCTGAAATGATGGTGATGATGATGATGATATACTTTATTTTACACCAGGAAATACATAAGCGGCCTTGTCGCTTTCTGCGATTTCTTCATGTAATTTTCCACAAGAGTCCTTTATATAGCGAAAGTTAGCCCTAAGGAAGGATTTTTGATAATTCACCCCCTGGGGAGTTAAATAGGAAATTAAATATTGTTCATCGTTTTGGCACACGGGTTGTTTTGATAAATTTCATACGATTCGTTTATATACTTATTTATTAACAGTTACATTTGAGCTACGTTCTGACCAACCAGTATACAGCGTGTCAGGAAAATCAACGCGCAAACTGTAACCATGAATTTAGCACATGATCCTAGACCCGCAAGCTGTTGTTCCTTTTGTTATATAATTTGTTTTTTATTTTACTGTGTTTAGTTTAGTTTGTGATCTCCCTGTATGAGTCGCAATAGATACTTTTTCTTTCTTTCTTTTCTTTTTGGCGTAGAAATTTTCGTAGGTTATCAAACAAAAGATTGCCTTGTTTGGCTCGTGTTGATATTGAAAGAAATTGCTAAACCATTGCTTCTGATAATGGTTTTCCATGTTGAAACTAAACATTAATAGAAAAAATCGGGTGTTTTCAGGAACTCATGTTACCTAACATAACCTTGCCTCTATATCACTTTCCAGTACGTCATTTTCTCCACTATCCTCAAGTCGTGGTGCGACAACATGAACCCGAAGGTGACACCGCTTATTCGCCAGCCTCCCTTCCTCAAAGCTTCCATAGAAATCTTTAGTGCTTTGGTGAAGGAACTCCTTCCTACCCCCACCAAGTCCCACTACACCTTCAATTTGAGGGACCTCAGCAAGGTGTTCCAGGGGATACTGATGATGGACGCCAAGAACATTGAGGTTTGAAGGTTTTTATTTTATTTATGCAGATAGCTGGTTCATAAGACGGACTCAATGCAATACTGCTATTAGCAGCCAACCTTTGGGTTATAGGAGTAGTAGTCCCGACTTAGCCGACGTTAGGACACTGGATTTTCCTAGGCCCCTCCGTGGGCTTTTTGGCCCCCTTGGGTTTCCCGGCTGTGGTTGCCGTGCCCGGCTTAGCGGGCTCCTCCTTCCTTCGCCGATCCGCAGCGAGCGGCGGCCGGACAGTCTCTGCCGGGAGGAGCCTCGACTCCCTGCAGACGGGTATTCAACATACACCTACACTGCAGCATGCAGATGCGAACGATCTTCTCGATCTCCGCATCCGCAGGTGTGGGTGAGGGACCGACGCCGGGGCGAGGGACCGACGCCGGGGCGGGGGACCGACACCGGGCCGACGTGGCGGGGCAGCGCTGGGGGCGGGGCCGGTGCCCGCAGGACGCCTCTGCGGCTTTTGCCTCTTAATTGTCACTAGTCTGCCTTTTATGGTTCATCTACGTTTAATGATAATGATAAATGATTTTATTTCTGTAAGTAGGTTTATGTAAACACTTTTACACGTCAATCATATTTTAAACTAGATGAAGTTGGCATTAACTATCTGAGAACTCTGAGAAGAAAAGCCGAAAAAAACTCAGAGGTCCAGACATGTATGTATATTTTATATATGGTATGTTGATCTTGGTTAGATCATGTGAAGACCATGTAGATTGGTGTCTGAAATGGTCTTTTGAGGAAAGAACCACTCAGATTGAGTGGACCAGTCCAGTCAGTGCAAGCATTTGTTTGTAATCGTGTAGCTCAACTCAAAACTTAAGGAGCTCTCCGATTCGACGAACAATACCAAAGAGAGGACATTTGGGTAGGCCGCATAAACTGCTGAAAGTGCCAGACCACGATTAAAATGGAAACAATCACCCACATAGTCCTCAGATTCAATAAATAGACACATAAGGGCCTAAGCACTCGATGTTTTAAAAGGCGCGTCGTCGTCGCGCGTTAAAACAACTCGTGTGTATAGACCCCTACATGAAGCATTGTTTTTAGAATGAAGATGACGTCATCAGGCTGTGGTACCACGAACATCAGCGAGTGTACCAAGACCGGCTCGTTAACGACACTGATCGCCAGTGGTTTACTGAGTACGTTACGTTATATCTATACACATTGTAAACTAGCTGGGCCCCGCGGTTCTCGCATAAGTCTCGATCCATGACCTGGATCAGGGTGATAATATCTATGTCCTGATCCAGGTCATGGTCTACCCATGTGCCAAATTTTATCCAAATCCGTTCTGCCGTTTTACTATGAAAGCGTAACATAGATACAAAAAATAAATTCTTTTCTTTTTGTAATATTAGTTTGTTTAAACCTTTGTCTTCGGATTTTTTGGCCTCGCACGGGTCTTTTCCCCCACTATTTTGTAACGTTTTAATGTTCCTTTTTTAGGGTTCCGTACCTCAAAAGGAAAAACAGAACCCTTATAAGATCACTTCGTTGTCCGTCTATCTGTCCGTCCGTCTGTCAACACCCTTTTTCTTAAGAACGCGTGGAGTTAACAAGTTGTAATTAATATCAAATACTCAAGGTTGCAATCCCCTGTAGCAGTGAAAAAATCAAACTTCTAAGTCAACGCATTCAAAAGATACGGGCGTTTATGTTCCATTTATGCCGCATATTTTGAGACTCACAAGGGAATCAAAACCTGCTTTCCGTTAACCTAGAAACATGAAATTTGGCAAGAATCAATCTCATGTAGCACAAGTAAAGGTAAAAATCCGAAAACCGAAAATTTGTAGTTACATACCTACAAATTTGTACGAAACCCTCGGTGCGCGAGTCCGATTCGCACTTGGCCGGTTTTTTATTGGTTGTATTTCCTTTGCGTGTCCGAAATAAAATATATTTCGTTATTTCTTTGCCTTCGTTTCAGTTTGATACAGAAGAAGATTTCGACAGAATTTCAAAAGGATCCAGTGGATCTTTTACGCGACCGACTGATGTTGTTCGGAGATTTCATGGATATTGGCGCCGATGATAGGAAGTACGTTGAGATCACTGATAAGGAGGAGGTATGTAAAGACACAATTACACGATAAAGGGTCCGATTTATACAGGGTTATTGGGAAACCATTAACAACCTCTCAGGACTATATTGCTAACATCATAAACAACAACTTTTGTTCTATGACTTTTATTATATGGCTTATTATTTTATTAACAACAACAACTAACAACAGCTAACAAAAACTACTATTAATAACAATAACTTTTGTTCTATGACTTTTGTTAAATGGCTTTTTATTTTATTTATGGCTTTTATTTAATTTTTTAAGAGTATTCTATTCTATTAATTCATCAGACTTTCATACAAAAATAAAATTATTTTAATTCAACGAATTGAAATATTAGATTTTCTGTAACGAACTCTACGCGAAGCAAAATAAAGCGCTAGTTAGGTAAATGAACTGTTTAGTACAAAATTCAGTGGGGGCTAGATAGAACAACGAAATCTTAAATATTTGTTTTTGGTAAATGTATTATGTTTTGTAAAAAGTCATCGAACAAAAGTTGTTGTTTATGATGTTAGTAATCCAAACCCGCAAGGTTTTAGTGTTTTACCAATAACCCTGTATAGGTACCACGCGTGGCCGCCATTTTGAAAAAAAAAATCAAAATGGCGCGATAGTATGTCAGGCTCCATATAAAAATCTTCAATCCCCTTTACTTACAAACAAAAATGGCGGTTTTCAACAGTCTCTAATTACAACTTATCTGACGATTGAAAAGCAGCCCTAAGGGCTAATTTTTCAACAGTTAGATAACTTTTATGCGAATAATAAATATGACAGTTTGATATATTTCTATTATAGTATATTATTTTCCACCAATAACAACCCCATTTTCCATATCCACGCAATCACTGTCCATTCCAAGGTTGTTGTGCGTAATACACAAATCTAAAAAAACCTAGAGCGACTTTGTGATCACTCCGGTTTTTGTTTCGACGATTTTTATTAATAGAAAGTTTCATAGTATTTCGTTTTGAAACTATAGGGTAAGATAACGCGCTTTTTAAACCTATAGTTTTATTTCTTGTTGTATGCTCTCGCTAGATTTCTAGCGAGCGAGTTTATCGATTTCGACTTTTAACGTATAAACGATATAATATAGTAATTTATCTGACGAAGGACGCGTGCATTACTTGTGGTTACCAAGTGTACAGACACGCTGTGAATGTGTGCGTGAAGACGAGTAGCGTCAGCACAAACCACACGCACGGCCGAAATCACTAAGCTCGCTTACTGCGTGTCTTTTTTTGGCTTTGGTCATCCAGTTTGGCCCTAGCCTTTGTACAAATAGGTCTTTTGTTTTTATTAGCCATTAATGTCCCACAGCTGGGCAAAGGCCTCCCTACTCTCCTTCCACCTCTCTCTGTCCAGAGCTGCCAAGGACCGTCGTTTGCCATTAAGCGGAACCTCTCGAGCCGAGCTGCTTGACAATTCACTTTGACAATTCAAATTGTCAAATACCGTGTTTGAGAACCATACGTGAGGGTAGGAAGAATAGGTCTGCCCATCTTTTTTTGCAACTTAGCTCTTCTTTAAGTAATTAATATCTTCTAGCTACTAGCTCTGAATTTGTCCGTGCCCTTACCTTAACTGTGTCTGATCAGATGGACGAAGTGCTAAACCACTACCTTGAAGACTACAACTTGGGATCGACGGCTCCACTAGACCTGGTGCTGTTCGAGGACGCGGTGGCACATCTATGTAGAGTGACTCGTATCATGAGGCAGCCCATGGCTAATGGTCTGCTGTTGGGCATGGGGGGCTCCGGTAAGTACGACATGCAAAAAGAAAAGCATTATTCGGACTCACACGTACAAACATGAAAAAACTACAATACAGGGTCAGGGTGGCAGGGACATCGAAGCGCAAACTGTAATCATGAATGCAGCACATGGTTTATTGTTATTTTATTTATTTATTTATTCATATAACAATTCGCATTGTGTTTGAATTATGTAGTAGGTACATTAATTAATTTATTACAGCTAAAAATAATAAATTATGAATTTCAAACAGTGAATTTCCTAAAAAATATCAATAACTTACGATAAATATTGTGTCAATAGATTGTAAATACTTATTATATAAATGATTGTAAATCTATTCTATAAAATGCAAAAAGAAAAATCTAATACTTAATGTGTAATTCTAGACCACAAGCGTAGAAATATTTCGTCGGTTATCAAAACAAAAGTCTGTTGTTTCATATAAACGTGTATACCTTCGCGGTCTTTATGAAACAGCATTTTTTTTTTTATGATATAAACTAGTGCTTGAATGCGATCCTGCTTGATGGAAAGCAGTGATGCAATCGTTGATGGTAAAGCGCACTAATTTATTATGCGCCTATTCACTCTAGCCTTGAAGACACTTAAATTATAATCGGACGGGAAGACCGCTGCAGGAAAATTGTCCGTTTCGAGGCCAAAATCTCAGCATGTTGTTGTGACATCTACCAGCCCGCACTGGGCCCGCGTGGTAGATAACAGCTCACACCCTCTCAAAGAGAGTAGTCCTGCGTCCCAGCAATGGGATCAGGAAGGCTGATATAGTGACCCTATTAGGGCAAACTGCGCTAATAGGGTCCCCTGTGATATGTGGGCAGATATTTTTATGAACCATGAACATGATAAAATCATCTTCTGCCTAAGCTTCTCCCTACTATATTGGCGTCGGCTTCCAGTGTAATTAGATGCAGCTGAATACCAGTATTGACGTCCACAACCCAGTAACTGGGTAATACAATACCCCTTGGTAAGACTGCTTGTCAGACTTGCTGAGCCTCGCAGGGATGTTGGTATGTAAAGAAAAATGCTACAATTGTTTGACAAATCTTTCTAGGTCGACAGTGCCTCACCCGTCTGGCGGCCAGCATGACGGAGCTAACGTGCATACAGATCGAAATCACGAAGGCGTACGGCCTGACGGAGTGGCGGGAAGACCTCAAGCAGACCATGCTGAAGGCTGGTGCAGAGAACAGGGGCGTCGTGTTCTTGTTCTCCGATGCGCAGGTGATATGAAACATACAATAAAAATACAAGGTCGAAATAAATTAGCCAACGAAACTTCGCAAACTAGATGAGTATCGATAGCTTAACATGATGGGGTTTATTTATAAACGACGATTAAAGTTAGGTGACATTTATACGTTAAATATGGTTTCAGTCGTTAATCACTACTCACGAGACTTCCAGAAACTTTTATGAATAAAAGGGGATAAAACTAAAAAAAAAACTACCGACATCAAGTACACCTCTACGAGCGAATCGTTGACCCAAAAAAACCATCAAACCCTTTTTTTTTGTTTGTCATGTTTAGATGTCGATACTTGTAGAAAATGCCTATGGCATTAAATCCGTCTATGTACAGACGCCAGCAGGTCTAGCTACCCTAAACTCAAATTTTCCCAATCAACCTTGAATCTTAATGCTTTACCGATAAAGTTGAAAATCGATTAAAGAAATTTGACAGATTGTAGTACCTTGATGTTCTGGCGTCTGTACATTTGTGTGCTTAAAGTGGGGAACAGTGGTGGCTCTGTGGTAACCACTGCAACTTTATTTATTTATTTATTTAACTTACGAGTTATAGGTCGTAGGTTTCGAACCCAGACAGGCGCTTTACTTTATGTAAATTATATCATTACCACTGCTCTCAAAATGGTGAAGGAAAATATCGTGACGAAATCGGCATGCCCTAGAACTAAAAATTCGAAGACATGTGACATCTACCAACCCGCACTGGGCCCGCGTGGTGTGTTACAGCCCACTCGCTCTCAAAGAGAGTAGTCCTGCGTACCAGCAATGGGAACATAGGCTGATTAGGTGCTTGAAGTATTAAATACATAAATACCCATCGTGATACAGAGTTTCGCTAGCTTTTTTAACTTGACCAAGTACACAGGATGACTTGCAAAACATCACACGTCTTCAACAAGATTATTCAGTATTCGCTTCTCGTTCTAAATCCTACTAATATTATAAATGCGAAAGTTTGTATGGATAGATGGATGGATGTTTGTTACTTTTTCACGCAAAAACTACTGAACGGATTTGGATAAAATTTGGCACACAGATGGTTTATAGCCAGGATTAACATATAGGATACTTTTTGTCCCGATATTCCCACGTTATCGAAGCTTATGCGGGTGAAATCGCGGGGCGCAGCTAGTAGTAATTGTCCTATAAAATCTGCCAGTTGAAGATATTCCCTTTTTTTAACGTGCCATTTGTGGAGCTTTTTTTTTTATTGTCTATCGTTCTCTTTATATTTATAACTAGCTTCTGCCCGCGACTTCGTGTGCGTGAAATTTCTTGATTAATTAATCATGATTCGAAAGACACGTGGCGCCATCTTTTATCATAATAACGTTATTGTTGTTTTCGTCGGGAACAGCACGTTTTCTCGGGATGAAAGGTACCCTATGTCCGTTGCTGTACACCTGACAACGTACATGTAAAATTTCAGGATGATCGATTCAGTGGTTTAGGCGTGAAAAGGTAACAAACAAACTTACTTTCGCATTTATATTATTAGTTAGGATATCATTGGTTTACAAGGCAACTAAAAAATGCATTAAATCGATTCCCACCGAACCCAACATATGTAGTTGGGGCTGGACAGCATTCAGCCGACAAACAAACAACAAAACAAATCTCGTTTCGTTTTGTTTCACCTTCACTACATTTTCTAAATTATTCTTTCCTCAGATTAAAACGGAATCCTTCCTCGAAGATCTGAACAACATATTGAGTTCGGGCGACGTGCCGAACATATACGAAGCTGAAGACCTGGACAAGATCTACCAGGCGGTGCGTCACGCTGTGATGGAGATGAGTCTCCAGGCCACTAAGACGAACTTGTTTGCGTGCTACCAGCGCAGGGTCCGGAGCAACATGCACATCATGGTCGTTATGAGCCCTATCGGAGAGGTGAGCTACTAAATTGAACCGCGTGTTCATAGAGTTAAGCTTGTGTTTTAGTTTTCGTATCGGTGTCCCTTCTACCGTGTTTTCTTAGATTTCTAGATTTTGCTCGCGGCTTCGCCCGTGTGGAGGTCGGAAATTATCCCACGGGAACGTACTTTCGGGATTAATAGTCTCCTTTGTCCTAACCCAACTCATGGTCTACCTGCGTGCCTAATTTTATCGAATTCCGCTCGTGAAAAGGTAACAGACAGACAGAGTTACTTTCGCATTCATAATAGTAGTATGGATGGATATTAAAGTATTTTTCTTGGAAAAATACTGATTTTTATAAAAAAAAAAACATAATTTTATTTACACTATACTGCTGAGAAGTTAACAAAAAGTTTTATTTCGATTGGATAGGAAGTATAGATTATTATTTTTATGTGGAGTTTCATGTCGGTTCTTCTTCATAGGCAACGTCTAATTGGAACCGCGCGCCTAGCTTCTGACGCTTCATAAGTTTATGTGAAATCAAATATTTAGAATTTGCTATGTCGTCCGCAGATTTTCCGCGCACGCCTGCGCCAGTTCCCGTCACTGGTGAGCTGCTGCACCATCGACTGGTTCAGTGAGTGGCCCAAGACCGCGCTGGAGTCCGTCGCGCACCACTTCTTCGAGTGCTTGGGTGATCTTACCGTGGCCTCCGATGAAGTCCTTGATGGTATGGTGGTTAGTAAGGCTACTTTAATAACCCCCGACGCAAAAACGATGGGTAGTTATAAGTTTGACGTGTGTGTGTGTCTGTGTGTCTGTGTCTGTCTGTGGCATCGTAGCTCCTCAACGGATGAATCGATTTTTGATTTTGTTTTTTTTTTAAGAAATAATATTTGTTTATTCTGCACAAATAAAACGCACATTATAAAGCGGTGTCTCTTGCGCTGCTGTTTTTTCGAAACATCACACAAAAACGTCAATTAAAGAGGCGTGGCCATACACATTTGTGTATGAAAACACATGAAAACATGTTTTGTTTACCGAGCTTTTGCATGGAAAACATTCCCCGCGCGGGTGAAGAGGGGAAGGGTTTGTTTCATTTTCAACCGCCATGCGCACCGCACACATCTAGCATTTAGAAGGCTTAATTCCGACTGACACAGGTTTTGAGGTTATATTGTCTTGTGAATAGTTGACGGTAAAAATATTTTAATATGCAGGAGACAGCTTGTGTATGAAAACAAATGTTTATGTGGAAGGATTTTTGTGTAATGTTTCGAAAAAACACGCGCAGGAGACACTACTTAAAACAGACATGAAAACATACAGCTTTCTAAACAAATTATACGCTTCAGGAATCATCGCCTGTCTTCGGAAATACGAACGCACGATGATGAGATCTAATATAGAGCTGTTACAACCATGGAATTAATTGCCTCTTTTGTATTACCATGTTCACAAAATTGTAGATTAACAACTCTATGCAATTCCAAAAAAAACCTTTGGAGTGACAAAATGACGATTTGGGACTAGAGTACGTTACCCGACAGAGACAAAAGGTCATACTAACACACAATGATATGTGCACTGCAACTACAAAGCGCAGTAGTACAGAACTTAATCTGCATTCGCGATTTCCTACATACATCTTCAAACATTTTTATAAAATTTTCAATAGTGCTAGTCACTCTGAAATCAACTTAATTAACCATTATAATAAAATTGATATTTGTTTAACGTGAAATAACATAAATTTGAAACAAATTTGAAAATACTTTAGAAGCATTGCTTCTGTGGCGCGACGTTCGTGCTGATTTGGAAACATTTCAGTTTACCTAACACGGAGGACGCCCCCTGGCTAGATGGACCGACGACCTTGAAAAGGTAGCCGGGACAGGATATTGTGGCTCAGCCTGGGAGCAAGGGACTGGGACTGGGATAGGCTGAGTTGGTTGATAACATGGAGAAGAGATCCGTGGTATTTTATTTTCCTTGAAAAATACAAAAAAAAAAAACTAATTATATTTGTTAAATTCAAATGCTTTGTTTTGTGACGTTCTGCCCCGTTGCTAGAGTTCTATACATATTATAAATATAGGGAGGTACCCTACAGGTTTTATTTTATGCAGGATGGCAGGGATGTACATTGACACACAACCTGTTACCATGAATTCATGGATTCAGTACATGATTCAAAAATTTTTCGTCGGTTTAAAAGTAGTACATTACGATACGTGTGACTTAGTAGGGTATTATTGCACGCCGCGAAACCCATGAAATCCAATTTGCTATGCGACATGCACGCGAACAAAGATTTTTTATTTCAACCAATCAACTTTATTTTCTCATCACAATAATATACATAAACTATTTTACATTTGTCAAATTCGACAATGACATATTTCAGGTAAGTATATATTGTGGGAGACTGGTGCCAAAGTTAGGCTAGTGACCTGTGTTTCAGGACACTAGAAGGCCAATTTTCGTAATTTAAAACGTTCAAAATCTAGTCGCAGTCTCATCTCAGCGACAAACAAATGTTAAAACGTAGGGAAATTAGAAGTATTTTTTGACAGATTGAGACTGAGATCAGACTGTGAACGGTCTTAAAATTACGAGAATTGCCCCTCTAGATCCCACTCCTTTACATTTTCATTTTATAAATTGCTAGAATTGAAAGCAACATTAAAATTTAATGCCAGAAACACAATATTCGCTTCAAATGTTGCTTCAAAAAGAGAATTTTCTCAACGAGTTCAAAAAAAAGAGAAAGTTCTCAATTCGGATGTTTATATTTTTTATTTATTTTGATTAATATCTACAGTCGCGGGCACAGCTAGTAATGAGTATGCCCGTTCCCGCCAGGCCGTGTGCTGCTACGTGCACCAGTCGGTGGTGGAGGCCAGCCAGCGGTTCCAGGTGCAGCTCAACCGCACCAACTACGTCACGCCCATGTCCTACATGGGCATGCTGGGCGCCTACGCCGAGATGTTCCACAAGAAGCAGCAGGCCATACTCACCGAGTCCAACGCCCTCAAAACGGGTCAGTTTCAAAACGACAAATTGACTACGAAATTACAGAAAAGTATTTGTTTGATAGTCTGCGTTCTAAACATAAAGAATACCTTATCGACTCAATAATATTATTCGACTCAACAATATAATATTATTAGTCAACTTGTATCGATGCAATAATCATCCAATCAATCTGCCAGCCTTATCCCAACTACGTTGGGGTCGGCTTCCAGTCTTACCGGATGCAGCTGCATCTGTGCTCCACAACCCAGTTACCGGGTAACACAATACCCCTTGGTAAGACTGGTTGTCAGACTTTCGGAATGCTGACTACCCGTAATAACTGTCATAGATCTACGAATGGCAGTCGGGACCAACGGCTTAATGTGCTTTCTGAGGCACAGAGGAGTCTCGATATGTAAGGGATGGTCACCCATCCACGAACCCACCACGGCTAGCATACCTTTGATCTATCATATATGTTACCCATATATGCAAATAAATGATTTAGAATTTTGAAACATTCTTGACTTGCCAGGGTTAAACAAATTGAACCAGACCGAGATCGAAGTGAAGGAACTTCAGATCGAGCTGGCGGAACTGAAGCCGCTGATGGAGAAGGCGGCGGAGGAGACAAGAAAGGTCATTCAACAGATCGCCATTGACACGGTTAGCACCTACAGTCACGTCCAAATTATGTTTATCACTTTACTGCTCATACATATACACGAGGCACGCTCAACGGCAGAGGGAACTGCAGTCGTCGACGTGTCCCCGAGCAGAGGTGACCCAGTGGCTACTGCTCCGACTTACGAGTTGTAGGTCCTGGGTTCAAACCCAACCAGACGCTTTACTTTGTGTAAATAATTTTATCACCACTGCTCTCAAAACGGTGAAGGAAACGTCGTGAGGAAACCGCATGTCTTAGAACCGAAAAATCGAAGGCATGTGAGACAACCCGCACTGGGCCCGCGAAGTGTATTACGGTTCACTTCCTCTCGAACAAAGAAGGCCTGTGTCCCAGCAGCGGGAACATTAAAGGCTGACTATGCTTAACTTGTTAATTCATGTCCTTATTTGTTACTTAGGCGATAGCTGAGGAAGCTCGTGAGAAAGTCGAGAAGGAGACAGTTATGGCGGAGAAGATGGCGGCCGTCAACGCGGCCATGGCGGAAGACGCTATGAGAGACTTAGGTCAGTCATCAGCATCATCAGCCACACCCCGACTGCACTGACTGCTGGGAATAGGCCTTTCTTTTCTTGTGCCAAGTTCCTGTCAAACTCAAACTATTTATTTCAACTAAAACAATTACAGCCACTTTTGAATTGTCAAGGGTCAGTCAGTCAAAAAGATGAAGCTAGTTGCCCATTCCAAACCGTAGTAGGTACCTATGGAGAAGAACGGACAAGAAACTCCATAGACACTCTTTTAAATCACAATAATATAGTTACAAAGTATTAAACATAAACATAAAAACATATCATTAAACATAAACCGTCCGAAATCAATTCTCTAAATGATGGTGAAAACCGCATTAAAATCCTCTGTGTAGTTTAGAAAAGCTAAGCGGTCACACATTTCTTACCATAACCTCATTGAGTGTCTGCGTCGATGGCCGCGAAACGGCCGAGCCGGACATTTTGACCAATATGTAAGGTTTGTAGAGTTAGGCCTTGTAGACTCAGGGGCCTGGCTCTACAATAAATCTGATAACTTTTTAACAGTGAAAGAATTATCTAAGTCCTACCTACTTTATACGAAATGTTTTTGGTGAGATATGTCTAGCAGTCTAGCTCTGCTGATACCGTAGTGAAAGCAAAATAAACTACAGCATGAAAGGTGACTGTTGTCATTGCGGCTTGATTACGACCTTTGAAAGGTTGTCCAGATAGTTCGTTTAGATCTTATGTTTGATGCCTTTTATAAAATTTCAGAGGAAGCGCTACCAGCGCTGCGAGCCGCTGAGAAAGCGCTTCAAGAGCTGAATCGTAACGACGTGGTGGAGGTGAAGGCGATGAAAAAACCTCCTGCCGGCGTCGTGCTCGTCATCGAGTCGCTGTGTGTCGTGTTTGATATCAAGCCGATTAAGGTACTATAATCATCTGCCAAATACCAGCATCAGTACCAAATATCTGCATCAGCTAAATATTTGTAAATTACATAGAGCGACTGCCAATCGGACCACCACGACCCAGTAACTGGGTAACACGATACCTCTTGGTATGACTGGTTGTCAGCCTTATGGGCTTCTGACTAGCCGTAACGACTGTCAAAGATCTACGAATGACAGGCGGGACCGACGGCGTAACGTATTTTCTGAGGCGCGGAAGGGTCTTGGTATGTAAAGATGGTCACCCACCCATCCACGGACCGCTCGTAGCAATCGTAGCTTAATCTGATCGATAGACGCGTGCGGCTGTCATATCAAACTGCTTGAAATGTGAGCTTGTTTCGAACATTTTCGTTTCAATCGTGTTTTTTGATTATTTCCGCAGGAACAAGGTGCAAATTATGGCGAAAAAATCCTGAACTATTGGAAGCCAGGGTCCCTTATGTTGTCGGACCCCACGGCTTTCTTAGATTCGCTCCTAAAGTTTGATAAGGAGTCCATCACAGAGGATATGATCAAAAAGCTCAAGAGGTTCATCGCTAACCCGGATTATGATCCTGCAAAGATTTTGAAGGTAATACATGGCAGGGTGGCCCAGTGGTAACGGCTCTGACTCGTAAGTCGTGGCTTCGAATCCAGACAGGCGCTTTACTTTGTGTAAATACTACACTGTTGTCAAACCGGTAAAGGAAAACATCGTGAGGAAACTGGCATGTCTTAGAACCAAAAATTCGAAGATATGTGACATCTATCAACCTGCACTGGGTCCGCGTGGTGGCTAACAGCCCACTTCCTTTGAAAGAGAGAAGGCATGTGTCCCAGCAGTAGGAATATCATATGCTGATTATGCTAAAATGGGAATTATTAGATATTTGACGTTCAAAAGTGCCTTTTATGTGCCTATTTGAAATAAATGATTTGACTTTGATTCGATTAAATACCATGCTCTTTTTAAAGTCGTTTTTCGTATGTTTCTTAGGTGTCAAAAGCGTGTCAATCGTTGTGCATGTGGGTTCATGCTATGTTCAAATTCTACCACGTGAACAAGGCCGTCGCGCCCAAGAAGGAAGCATTGGCCAAGGCCACCCGTGACCTGCAGGTCGTTGAAGGTATGCCACTTGTTGATAATAATAATAAGTATATGACGTAGAAGGTCTGTCTCTCGTTATCATCCTACTAATATTATGAACGTGAAAGTTTGGATGGATGGATGTTTGTTACTCTTCCACGCAAAAACTGCTGAACGGATTTGGATGAAATTTGGCACAAAGATGGTGTATAATCAGGATTAACGTATAGAATACTTTTTATCCCGATATTCCCACGTGATCGAAACTTATGCGGGTGAAACCGCGGGGCGCAGCTATTTTTTTTCGCGCACTGAATTCTCAACCCACTGCTTAGCACCGAGAGTTGAAAATCCAACAGTTTGTATTTTTGACATGCTGGGATGCGCTCTATTGGATTCTCAATGCTCTGCTCAATACCGACAGTTGAAAATCCAGTAAGAGCAGTGGTGGCTCAGTGGTAACGGCGCGGCTTACGAGTTGTAGGTCGTAGGTTCAAACCCAACCAGACGCTTTACTTTGTGTAAAATATTTTATTACCTCTGCTCTCAAAACGGTGAAAGAAAACATCGTGAGGTAACCGGCATGTCCTAGAACCAAAACTTCGAAGACATGTGACATCTACCAACCCGCACTGGGCCCGCGTGGTGGATTACGGCCCACCCCGTCTCTCTGAGAGGAGGCCTGTGTCCCAGCAGTGGGAACATAGGCTGATTATGACTGAAAAACTATTTGTTTCCACCAGCAATGCTGGCGAGCGCGAAGGCAAAGATGCAAGCGTTGCTGGAGGGCATCGCCAAGTTGAATGCGTACCTCATGGAGAAGGAAGACGAACGGAGACGCATGGAGGAGGACATCAACCAGTGCCTCGCCAGGATGGACCGCGCTAACAGGTCACTATGATTGTAGTGGTGACACATTCATTGTTGCGGAAGTAAAGGTGGAAGGCACCAGCAGGTATATTCTGTAAAAACATCACCGTGAAAACTTATGTGAGGTGAGCTAAAAGTGACCTGTCATTCCTCCTTATGCTATTGGGATTGACAATATTAACGGGGTTTAAGCTCACTTCACCTAGGTTTTCACGGTGACATTTTTACAGAATTGCTCCGCTGTTACACCGCCGACGAGGAAGCGACTAGCTATCAACAATTATCTCGCTCAAGAAATGTACAAAAGATTGTAAGTCTCGTGTAAATAAAAGATATACATATATTAATAGTTGATCGCTGACTGTCCACATCGCTGGGGCACAAGAGCTGTCAAAGAGAGTACTCGCTCAGCGACGCTCGTTTGGCGAGCAGCGGGGTAATTGCGTAAAACACTATCAATAGCAATGGCTTTCATTTTGACAGTTCAACAACATTCATTGCTTTCTTTACGTTGTTGAACAGACACATTTTTCAAACTTATGAAGCAATGGATTAGCAATATCCTTCAAAATGATTCAGATTGAGATTGATTGTGTGTTTCGCAATTATGGCGCTGGACACTCGCTGAGAGACACGCTTGGTACTTACGCATATCAGCAAGTAATCGCTCGTCACTGAGAAGACTGCAGTTATTTACATGTTATTAATTATTTACATGTTATTGAGGGGCTCGTGGCTAAGTAATAGCAGCCGCACGGGTCGATCGATCAGGTTAAGCTACGCTTGCGGTCGGTCCGTGGATGGGTGACCATCATCATATACCAAGACCCCTCCGTGCCTCGGAAAGCACGTTAAGCCGTTGGTCCCGGCTGTCATTCGTGGATCTTTGATCTTTACGACACGGTTGGCGCAGTGGCTGAGCGATCGACTGCTGCGCTGCGTATCGCGGGTTCGATTCCCGTACGGAACAAATATTTATATTGCCTACAGGTAGTTGTTCCGGGTCCGGCTGTTTGTGAGTTTAAAGGTTTGTAAACACACCCACGATACAGGAGTAATTCCTAGTGTGGGGCAACGTTATTATTAAAAAAAAAAAAAAAAAAAGACAGTCGTTACGGGTCGTCAGAAGCCCGAAAGTCTGAAACCCAGTCTTGCCAAGGGGTATCTTATTGCCCAGTAGGTAACTGGGTTGTGGAGGCCTGATAGGCATTCGCTCCGGAAAGAGATAAGATAGTATACACTTTATTTTATTTTCCTCCGTGTAAAATACTGGTATTCAGCTGCATCCGGTTAGACTGGAAGCCGACCCCAACATAGTTGGGAAAAGGCAGGCAGATGATGATATTTACATGTTATTCGTAATCCTATATCCTACTAATATAATATTATAAACGCGAAAGTTTGTATGGATGGATGTTTGTTACTATTTCACGCAAAAACTACTGAATGGATTTGGATGAAATTTGGCACACAGATGGTTTATAACCAGGATTAACACTGAACACACTAATATTATAAAGGCGAAAGTTTGTGAGTGTGTGTGTTTGTATGTTTGTTACTTCTTCACGCTCAAACGGCGGGACCAATTTTGATGAAATTTGGTATGGACGTAGCTGACACCCTGGATTAACACATAGGATACTTTTATCCCGATATTCCCACGGGATCGAAACTTACTTGGGCGAAACCGCGGGGCGCAGCTAGTCCATACATAATTATGAGTTTTATATGTACATATAACAAGGTTTTAAATCCGATTTTAGGTTATTAAACGGCTTGTCCAGTGAACGAGTAAGATGGATCAAAACCATCGCGGATTTGGAGATCGCCATAGTTAACTTGATCGGGGATATACTTCTCAGTGCATGTAAGTCATTTGAACAACCTTATAATAAATACTGCGGACGTGAGACGTTGTTTGGGCGCGTCGTTGAGCCATGCGTGATTCCACGAAGTGATGGCTGCTTTGCGTCCTTTTGGTAATGTACTCGTGTTTATGCGACGAGTGTGTGCGGTGGATGAAATTAAGCACGGTAATATTGTACTTGAATCTAATTTAATAAAATAGGCTTTACAATAGTATAAAAGACAATAATTTTGCGGGTAGTGCCGTCCACCATCACTTAGTTTTCGAATATTGTTCTGGTTCTGACTTCACTCATTTTATCCATTGCCCAGCAGTACCGTCCACCGGGTGGCGCCACCGTCAGCGCTACGTTCGGGCCAGTTGACGTTTCACATAGCCTGTGCTAGATGGCGTTGGTAGATCAATAGTAGTAGTAGCCTATTATCGCTAGCTTCGAATCCAGACAGGCGCTTTACTTTGTATAAATGATTGCATTAGGAAAACGTCGTGAGGAAACCGGCATGTCTTAGAACCAAAATTGGAAGAAATGTGACACCCAACCTGCACTAGGCCCGTGTGGTGGATTACGGTCCACTCACTCTCACAGAGTGGAGGCCCGTGTCCCAGCAGTGGGAACATTGTAGCCTGATTATATGGTTCGTTTTTTGTCGGCGTTGATATACCGCCGTTCGGGGCGGCATGCACAAACGCACACAATGTTCTAGTTTTATGATTCGCCCTAATCGAATACATAAGTAGACATGCGTTCGGGAAAAAAAGCCCCCCGTGTTAGCTTGAATAGTGCCTAGCCGACCCCAATATGATTTACCGAGGGTATATGCCGAAAGAAGTTTGCAGATCGGCTCGAGCCGAATGTGTGCCGTTCGCCCGGCTTTTGTTTTGTCTATCATTACATACTGAACCGCCGCGTTCGTTCGCAACACAAACGACAAACGATCGCCGTCACCGAGACATAACGGTCGGTTCGAATAATCTCGTTTCTCGGTGACGTTCCGGTGACGGCTGCGGTGCACAAACTCATTAATTGTTCACCAAATACTGTCAAATTGAATGTGCACCCGAACATTGTGCACTCCTCAGAGACAAGGATAATAATTCAGTTTATATTAGTGAAATTACAAAACAGTATTCATTTTTTAAATATTTATTATTTAATTTGCAGGCGCGGTGGGATACATAACGCCGTTCACAGACAAATTCAGAAGAGATCTTCTTGCTAGCTGGATTTTAATTGTAGAGGTGAATAAAAGTAATAGTAAAGAATAAATGGTCCCATTTTTAGCGCAACGAAACAATTGTTATTAATCGAGGAAGAGCGAGGTCTATCCCATCACAAGTATCTTCGGATTACTTTCTGGGAAGCCCCGGCAACTTAATTGTATAGTGTATGTTTAAAATACGTAGGTTGCGTGGTTACAATTAATGTGATACCCTAATCACCACACTGCCATAAACTATTCAGTAATGGAGGTCTCGCAAGTGGTACACATTTGGACTACTTTTACCTATTGGCCTTTTCAAAATTATTAAAAGATACGAGCTGACAAGTACGTAACAATTAGGATGAGGAGTTAGAAGGTGGTATACAATAAATAGCAGGGCGCAGTGGTGGCCCAGTGGAAACTGCCGCGACGTATGGTTTTAGGTTGCAGGTTCGAACCCAGGTGGGCGCATTACTCTGTGTAAATTATTTCATCACCACTGCTCTCATAACGGTGAAGGGAAAACATCGTGAGGATGTTCTAGAACTAAAAATTCGAAGACATGTGACATCTACCAACCCGCATTGGGCCCGCATGGTGGATTGCGGCCCACTCCCTCTCACAGAGAGAAGGCCTGTGTCCCAGCAGTGGGATGTCATAGACTGTTTATTTATGTATGTTATGTAAAAAAAATGTGGAGAACTTGGTTACAAATATGAAACATCTACATACCTTATAAACATGTTTGCAAAAAAAAAAAAATGTAAACAATAAACCTAGCTTGATGTCCTTAGGAGGTGAAAGTCCCGCACACGCCGCACGCCACTCCGCTGTCCACGCTGGGCGACGCCGTGCAGATCAGGTGACTGCCCCGGAACTCTTCATCATCCGCCATCCCCAACAGTTCCCGCCCGCAACAGTTGACTCGGGTCCCTCCCGGCCCCTCCCGCCCCCCGCGCTGGTATCGCTCTCGCCATCATCGACGCGTCTGTATCACGCGCTTACGTCATCCGAGCGAAGTCTCAAGTTAACTCTTGCGGGTTGTAAGTGTTGGAAAATGCGGATGATGAAGAGCTCCACCACAAATCACTGGAGGCTGGCATACCTACTGTCGCGCCATTTTGAAATAATCACTCTGTAAACAAACATCTATGCAACATGTAAGCAAGTTCAATAAATATGGATGACACGTGACCAGCTTTGAACGTTACTGTCTCGGAAACATGACACTACGGGGTTTGGTCTAATTATGTTTTCTGTTTGCATTGATGTCAGCTATTGATTTATATAAGTTTCATGCATGGCCGACATTTTAAATAAAAAATAAAAAATGGCGCGGCAGTAGGTATGCCACGGACCTTCAAACCTCAATGTATTCAAAACATAAATTCTGTCTCGGTCATCTTTTTAAACGCTTGAAAGACACAGAATGCGCAATGATCCCTTAGTCGACTAAGTAGTCAGGAGCAGTACCTGAAGTTGAATAAGGGATCACGCCCTTGAGTCCGCTTTGATTTTGCAACTGCTAAACATTTTTTTGTCCAGGACGTGGCAGATGTACGGTCTACCTCGCGACCCGATGTCCGTGGAGTCTGCGGTGCTGATGTCTAACTCTCGAAGGTGGCCCCTCATCATCGACCCTCAGACGCAGGCCAATAAGTGGATTAGGGCTATGGTAATAATTCATATTTTAGGCCTTTATTATTATAAATTAATTAAAATAAACCAAATACTTTATTCAACACTACATGTGTTGAATAAAGTATTTGGTTTATTTTAATGCAGCTATAAAAAAATGTATTTAATAATCTCATATACTTACATTAAAATTATTATATACATATATATATATATATATATATGACGCGAATGACAGCCAGGACCAAATATTCTTGTAATGTATGGCTAGTAATTCAGATTTCGCAATATTTACCAAACTATACTGGAGAGGCTTGTGGCTAAGTAATAACAGCCGCACGTGTCAATCGATCAGGTGAAGCTACGCTTGCCGCGGTTGGTCTGTGGATGGGTGACCATCATCATTTGGTCCCGGCTGTCATTCGTGGATGTTTGACAGTCGTTACGGGTCGTCAAAACCCCGAAAGTCTGACAATCAGTCTTACCAAGGGGTACCCAATAACTGAGTGTGGAGGTCAGATAGGCACAGCTGCATCCGGTTAGACTGGAAGTCTACCCCGCGTGGGTGATGATGATGATGACCAAACTATACTGAGCAGTCTGTCTGTCGGAGGGAGAGTGGTCCGTGATGTACCACGCCGGCCCATTGCGGGTTGGTAGATATAACATGTCTTTTGTGATTACCACTCAACTTTTTCACCGGGTTCTCTTTGCCAGTTGTAGGTCCCAGGGAATCCAGGCGGGTTCCCTGGGACCTACAACTCGTTAATGCGTTTGATTTCACTTCATCTATATTTTATACAAGCAAAGCGGGTTCGCTGGGTTTTGAAACTATTTTAACACTGTTTGTATTTTTATTCTTCAGGGCAAACTAGAAGGCTTGGTAGTATGCAAGCCGAACGACAGAGATCTTTTGAGAAACTTCGAATCAGCGCTAAGGTTTGGTAAGCCGATCCTGCTGGAGAATGTTGGAGAAGAACTGGACCCGGCTTTGGATCCCGTTTTGAAGGTATGCGATATTTCGAACCGAACAAGACGACTAGATGGAATGTGACCGGTTATTATCTCAGGACCCGTATTACGAAGTGTTAATGCCATCATGATTCCAGTGCGAAAAAGGGATGTTACTTTCGTCATGTCTCTCTCTTACACTGGAATCATGATCGCATTAACTCGTCATAATACGGCACTAGGTCCGTGTTCTATGCGATCTTCAAAGCCCTTTATGATTTAGTACTCGCGTAAAGCTGCCACTATACCCATATGTATTATTTCATGTTTTTTATTATTGATGTCACTGAAACTATCTTCTTCTTGGTCGCGTACTTCATTACTGAAGGTCGTGTTCTTGAAAGGCCTTCGTGGCTTTATGCACGATGTTCTTCCACTTCGTTCGGTTCTCGGCTTCTGTCAGGGAGGTCGTAACAAATATTTGTATGGCCTACAAGTAGTTGTTCCGGGTGTGGCTGTTTGTGTATGTGAGTTTAAATGTTTGTAAACGCACCCACCATACAGAAATTCCTAGTGTGAGGCAAGGTTTAAAAAAAACAGCCCAGCCTAGAGCGGGAGAGGACATTTGATGATTTCCCACCCACAAAAAAAAGGCAACGTTTTAATAAAAAATAAAAAAAGAAACAGTCCAGTGACCTCGCGGTGGGTCATCTAACCGCTGGTCAGACCAAGAAACCGCCCTTTTTGGTCTGACCAGCGAGTCATCTCACCGCGAGGTCTTTTCCCATCACATTTTACAAGGTTATCTGGTAACCGAAAATCCTTTGGTAACAGATTGTGGATAGGCTATCTCTTATGCATAGTTGTTCGATGATAGTATAAGGTGTAATTACAAAGTATTACAATTTTTCAATACAAAGCATGCTTTATAAAATCTATCCTATATTCCCAGCGCCAATACTTCCGTCAAGCTGGACAGTTGGTGCTGAAACTAGGCGACTCCTTAATCCCGTACATGGCCGGCTTCAAGCTGTACATCACCACCAAGCTGCCGAACCCCAAGTACAAGCCGGAGACCTCTGTCAAAGTCATGGTCGTCAACTTCGCGCTGGTGCCCAGGTAAGCAGTTCATGGACTCTTGAATCTTAGATTTAGAGCGCGCTCAAAATCTCAGATAATTAACAAGTTTTTAAAACATTAAGTCAATATCATACATTCCAAAGTTCAAAAGGCTAAGGAATAACAGCCGCACGGGTCGATCGATCAGGTTAAGCTACGCTTGCTGCGGTTGGTCCGTGGATGGGTTACCATCTTTACATACCAAGACCCCTCCGTGCCTCGGAAAGCACGTTAAGCCGTTGGTCCCGGCTGTCATTCGTGAATCTTTGACAGTCGTGACGGGTAGTCAATAGCCCGAAAGTCTGACCACCAGTCTTACTCAATACTCAATACTCAATTCTTTATTGCATTCCATAATGTATACAAGGCTGGTAGGTAAATTATAGAGAAACAATTATGGACCCTGTCGGGCACAGCAAGTTAGTTTCTAGACGAGAGGATGAAGCGCTTTTTGTTTAAAAACATAATAATATTGAAATTAAGGAGTAAATCTTATTTTTAGATATTTAAGTAGATATTATTTATGAGTAGATTTATATTAATTTTGTACAAAAATTAATGTTGTTTAATGTTTTTTTGTTATTTTGTGTTGTTTTTGTTTTTTGTTCTTTGTGTTTTGTTGTTTTTTGTTTTTGTTTTTGTATTTGTTACGCATGGTCAACCTTAATAGATCGCTGCATCGGCATACCTGCATATACATTGCACACGGCACCTACGGGCACGAAACGCAAGCTCAGCATAACGTGACCAATTGACGTCAATCGAACCTTTCCATAGAAACATAAAACCGTGGAGCGGCACTTTTGGATCTGACATCGACCAATTGACACTTTAGTATAAGTCGTAATTTCAATACTTTGTAATACAGTAATAAATTAGTTTATTAAAATAAATTTGCATTTTTTTGGATCCTCCGGTTGCACCCATCGTAATTGGCGCAGTCGGTAGGATAGTCCAGTAAATTCAGTGAATCGATCACCGACAACGGGCTATTCGAACCTACGGGTGTGCGGCTACGGAGGAGTATCCGAATATCGATACCACAGAGAGATGCAGATTTGGTAAGTACCTAGATCTACTAGAGTTGCTCGCCTTCCTATATTTTAGTATCCTTTGTGTAATTTCCTTTCTTTTCTGTGTTTCCTTTGTGTTAATTTCCTCAAGTGTTTCTATTAAACTTCCAAAATTTTTCACCCACGTATATCACGGACTCCTAAGTCGAGTATTTCTAATAGGAACTCGCAAATCGATGCGAATAGGAATTTAGATACTATATTAGAAGATAGTGAAAGTGTAGAATCTTACTTAATTATAGAGAATAATTTAACTAACAAAATGAGTACCGATTTGGTAGATCAAGTTTACAAGGCCTTTTTTTTTTTTTTTTTTTTTTTTTTTTTTTTCTGGGTGGGAAATCATCAAATGACTCCTCCCGCTCTGGGCGGAGCAGAAGGGAGTGTCAGACTTTTACTGACTAAAACCCACCCGTGTTCCTTCAGTTGCCTGTGCCAGGGGCCACGGTATCTCTTTCGAACAACCCGCAGCCCCGGCGGCATCGGCCCTAGTGGACCCCGTCAGTTCGTGCTGACAGCTCTTTGAGGCGCGCGTGGAACACAACGCGCCGTCGACCCGGGCCTGGTCCTTACCGGGCGGCGAGCTGCCCATAGCTCGCCGCCCGCAAGCCCGCGCCTACGGTGGCCGGGAGTCGGCTGTTGACTCCCGTCCAGGGCGTCTCCTGCGGCGGCTAGGAGCGCGAGGGTGCAGCGATTGCCTCTCCCTCGCACGCTCCGCCTCCTCCTTCGCGAGCATAACTGCTTCGCAGAAGGAGGTGACGGCCTCCCATTCACTCTCGCTCCGGACCATGGCCTGTATGAGGGCCGGACGCGAGAGGTCGCCGCCGCCGATCGCCGCCAAGAGGACACGGCGGGGTCCCGCCCAAGCCGGGCAGACCTCCACCGTATGCTCCACCGTGTCCTCCGGGCGATCCCCACAGTGGTGACACCCTGGCGTTTCCTCCCGCTTTATCCTGAACAGGAACCTCCCGAAACAACCGTGTCCGGTGAGGACCTGCGTCAGGCGGAAGGTGAGGGCGCCGTGGCGCCTCTCTAGCCACTCCTCAAAGAGGGGACTTATCGCCGCAATTGTGGCGTGCCCAGCGCTGGGTTGCGACAATCGCACTCTCCATGCCGCCATGAGATCCCGCCGGAGCTCTGTCCGCTGTGCCGCGATTTCTCGCGGCAGCGGAGCAACGCCCCGGCGTTTTGCCTCCTCTCGCCACTCCCATATGTGGGCGAGGACTTTGGCCTCCTGATCCCATGGCGGCAATCCGGCAAGGAGGCTCGCCGCCTCAGCGGAGACCGTGCGGTATCCACGAATGAGCCGGACAGCCATGACCCTTTGGGACGCGATCAACCGGCGGGCTGGTCGCCGCCTCAAAGATCGCGCCCATATCGGTGCCCCGTAAAGGGCCATGGCCCGCACGACCCCCGCATAGAGCCTCCGGCAGGAGGCGTTTGGTCCCCCTAGATTGGGAAGGAGCCGCCTCAAGGCAGCCCCGGCCCGCTCCAGTCTGGGAGCCAAACGTCGGAAGTGCTCCACGAAATTCCACCGGCTGTCGAGGACGAGTCCCAGGTACTTCATCGTCAGCTCGACGCCGATGTGAACCCCTCCCGCCGTTATTTGTGAACCCGACGGTGGCGCGTCCCGAGGACCATGAAAACACATGGCCTCAGATTTGTGCAATGCCACCTCGAGTCCCAATTGCCGGATCCTCTCGACAATTGTCGCAACCCCGCGTGTCGCTGCTTCGGCCGCCGCCTGGTGCGACCTCCCCTGCGCCAGGACCAGCGTGTCGTCAGCGTAGCAAACTACGCTGACGCCATCAGGGAGGTCGGCGCGCAGCACCCAGTCGTACCCGATATCCCACAGATGCGGCCCTAGGACCGATCCCTGTGGGACACCGCACGACATCTCTCGCCGGTTCCACTCTCCCCGGTGACCGGGGTAGATGACGGCCCTGTCCGTCAAATAGGCCTCGACAATGCGACGGAGGTAGGTCGGCATCCGGTGATACCCGAGTGCCTCCCTGATGCAACTCCAGGGCAGGGTATTGAAGGCATTGGCGATGTCTAGAGACACCGCCAAGACGACCCCACCCCGGGCCACAGCATCCCCCGTCGTGAGGGCTCGCACGCGCATGATGGCATCCACCGTAGAGCGCCCCCTGCGGAAACCAAACTGGCTGTCCGCCAAATCCGGCCCCACCCGCACCAGCTGCCCGGCAAGGCGGTCTGCAATTACTCTTTCAAAGAGCTTGCCCACCTCGTCGAGCAGCACGATGGGCCGGTAAGCGGACGGCGAGTCCGCAGGGCGCCCCGGCTTCTTGATGAGGACCTTACGCCAAGGCCTTACGCCTCGTTCCCGAATTCGACGGGAACCCGAACGTGCTCACGCGGTTTGTACGTTTATGTGACCAACTTGTCGCGCAATTTGTTAAGGCAGAGCCAGGTTACGAACTAAGTAATTTATCCTTGTTGAACGGCATACTTAATAAAGTCACCGGAAATGCCGCCCGCACAATAAATTCAAACGGCATTCCCGAAACCTGGCAGGGTATTAGAAACGCCCTGATTAATAACTTCTCGGACCAGCGGGACGAGACCGCCTTATACAATGATTTGGCCCTGTTAACGCAAAAGAATTTATCACCACCGGAATTTTACGAAAAGTGCCAAACTTTATTTAGTACAATTATGACGTATGTGACCTTGCATGAGTCCATATCTACTACCATCGAGGCCAAACGGACACTATATAAAAAATTAACCTTACAGGCATTCGTTCGTGGCCTAAAAGAACCTTTAGGCTCGCGTATTAGGTGCATGCGACCCGACACCATCGAAAAGGCTCTCGAGTTTGTGCACGAGGAAATTAACACCATGTACTTACAGCAGCGTAATGACCATTTGCCGGAGCGGAGACCTGTGCAGTCTACGTCTTCATTTAATCCCAGTACGTATCAGATTAAGCCATTTAATTTGCATACTCCACAGCCAGTCACTTTTTCAGCGCCGTTCAATCAGCCCGGTCCCTCCAAAAGTTTTTATCAGCCACAACCGCCAAGGCCAATGCAAGCTTGGGGACCCCAAGTGCCTTTCAATCGCGGTCCCACGCGAACCCAACAAATGTTAAGCGCACCCCCGCCTAACCATAGGCCCCAGAGCAACGTGTTCCGATTGCCTCAACAAAGGCCTAGTTTCACGCCCATTAATAATGGCCCTAAGCCCATGAGTGGTGTAAGCCACTTTGTTCCTAAACCTATGCCGAGACCTTCGACGGGACATGACTGGACTCAACAAGGAAATCCACCTCCCAGTAACTACTTTAAGACTCGGGAGATGAATGTTAACGAAGTAGACTTTTACGACTATTATGAATACCCCGACTATGCCTATAATGACTATTACGACCAGTTCTACCCTGTACCTTACAATTACGAACCTATGTATGAGCCACTAGCTCATAGTGATTATGTTCCTGTGCACATAGAGGAACATCAGAATGTGCCTGAAGGAACATCTGCCCAAGGAACGTCTGCTGAAGGCCAGGATTTTCATACAGCCCCGAAATCAGACAAACCAAAATAGAGATTAACTTACAAACCCAGAGACAACTTCCATTCATTCAGATTGCTAATCCACCCATTAAACTATTAGTAGATACCGGTGCGAACCTATCTTTTATTAGCCCGAACGTTGTAGAAAGATTTTATCATCATATCCACTGTAATTATGAGCCTTTCGAAGTCACTAACATCCACGCGACTACTCGTAATAATTATTCCATTACTATACCGTGCTTCCCGGAATTTAAAGAAACCTGTGACATTACCCTATACATTTACAAGTTCCACAATTATTTTGACGGCTTAATAGGCTTAGACTTACTAGAAAAGTTAGAGTCTAATATAGATTTAAAGAATAAGGTTCTTGTTACACGTAATTCATCTAATCCCTTGCGAATGTATGATTCACGTAATTGTAATCTTTACGAGGACATAGTACCCGCTAATTCATCCAAATTAGCTAGAGTCCCCATTAATCTTCATGATGGTGACGTAATAATATCAGAGCAGACTATTTCCAATTGCACTATTCGCGACTGTGTTACTTCTGTTAAAAATAACCGTGGCATCATAGAAATAATTAATCCAACTAAACATGATGTAGTTTTCTCAATGGACAGGCCAGTTACCGCGGAACTTTTTAACGAGCAAAGCGCGACTATCTATCAGCCTAGCGATCGCGTATCCGAGGTATTATCAAAACTACGCACTGACCATCTGAATCCTGAAGAACGAGCCAACTTAGAATCTCTTTGTGCACAATATGCTGACGTCTTCTATATCGATGGTGAACCTCTAACTTTCACCAATAAGATAAAGCATAGTATTCATACCACCGACGAATTACCTGTCTATACTAAGACCTATAGATATCCCTTTGTTCACAGACAGGAAGTTCAGGATCAGATTAGCAAAATGTTAGACCAAGGGATAATCCGTCCCTCGCAGTCAGCCTGGAGCTCACCCATCTGGGTAGTTCCAAAAAAATCTGATGCGTCCGGAAAGACTAAATGGCGCATAGTCATTGATTTTCGTAAAGTCAACGAGAAAACCCTCGATGACAAGTACCCAATCCCCAATATTAATGACATCTTAGATAAACTTGGTAACTGTCATTACTTCACAACTCTAGACCTTGCAAGTGGATTTTACCAGGTAGAAATGGACCCAGCCGATATTCACAAAACGGCCTTCAATGTAGAACATGGGCACTTTGAATTTTTACGCATGCCCATGGGTCTCAAAAATTCTCCATCCACGTTTCAACGCGTGATGGATAATGTCCTCAGGGACCTCCAAAATGTCATATGTCTCGTATATCTCGATGACATAGTCGTTTTTAGTGTTTCCTTACAGGAACACATGGTAAATTTAGAAAAAGTATTCAAGAGATTAAGGGAATCAAACTTTAAGATCCAGATGGATAAGTCGGAATTTTTAAAGCTTGAAACTTCATACTTAGGTCACGTAATAAGTAAGGACGGTATTAAGCCTAACCCCGATAAGATCATTGCCATCCAGAAGTTCCCTATTCCTAAGACAGCTACCGAGATCAAACGCTTTTTAGGCCTGTTAGGATACTATAGGAAATTTATTCCTGACTTTGCGCGCATTACGAAACCCATGACGCAATGTCTCAAGAAAGGTTCTAAGATCACCTTCAATGACCCTAACTACATCGACTGTTTTGAAAAGTGCAAATTACTACTGACTAACGACCCTATACTGCAGTACCCTGACTTTTCTAAGGAATTTGTGCTTACGACTGACGCATCTAACTTTGCCATAGGAGCTGTCCTTTCTCAAGGACCTATAGGACAAGATAAGCCCTTAGCATACGCGTCTAGGACATTAAACTCCAGTGAGATTAACTATAGTGTAATCGAGAAGGAGTTATTAGCCATAGTTTGGGCTACTAAATACTTTCGTCCATACTTGTTTGGGAGAAAGTTTAAGATAGTTACAGACCATAAACCCTTACAATGGGTTATGAGCCTTAAAGAACCAGGCTCCAGACTCACACGTTGGAGACTTAAGTTGAGTGAATACAATTTTACTACAGTATACAAGCAAGGCAAAAAGAACACTAACGCCGACGCATTGTCCCGCATTGAAATCAACAACGAGGACGCTATGTCTATAGCGGTAAATGTATCTGAAAAGCCTCATTCAACAGTAGGTTCTGAAACACTGACAGCCCCTACAAACAACCCTGACATACTCGACAACTCTGACACAGCAACTGTTCACACTAGTAACGAAGCCCCTATTCTAGAAGTGCCAATATCAGACGAACCCTTAAATAAATTCAGTAGACAAATCTGTTTTGTACTTGTAAGCGATATTAAAAAACGACCGACAGTGAGTAAGCCATTTGAAACGCATACCCGAACTACCATTCAACTATCTGAGTCTAACCTGACTAACGACGTTATTAATGCAATTAAAGAATATGTGAACCCTAAAGTCAAAACCGGTTTAATCATCCATCCTCCTCTTGCCATGTATAAAATAATCCCCATAATTCAAGACAACTTCAAAAGCTCTTCAATGAACATGGTTCTAACTAAAGTTGAATTAGAGAATGTTAAAGACTACCTGCGTCAACAAGACATCATAAAGAAATACCACGAAGGTAAAACAAATCATCGCGGTATCACTGAATGTTACTTAGCCTTATCTTCTAAATTCTACTGGCCTAAGATGAAAGAACACATCTCCAAGTACATAAATGAGTGTACTATCTGTGGTCAGGCTAAGTACGACCGTCACCCCATCAAGCAAAGATTTAACATTGTACCACCCCCTAGTAAACCTTTTGAAATTATCCATCTAGATCTGTTCACAGCTCAAACAGAGAAATTCCTTACCATTGTAGACGCTTTCTCTAAGTATGCACAAGCTTATCACCTTAGAGATAGCACCGCTTTAAGTGTAGTACAAGCTCTACTTGTATTTTGCACCCACCATGGGGTCCCATTGACTATTGTCACGGACGGAGGCCCTGAATTCACAAATCAGATTTTCTTAGAATTCAACCGAACTCATAAAATTATTCACCATAAAATATTAGCGCATTCCCCTAACGACAATGGCATAGTAGAAAGGTTCCATTCTACCATTTTAGAACATCTTAGGTTATTGAAATTAGAGAGACGAAATGAACCAGTCGTTAATCTTATGCCTTATGCCATCTTAGCGTACAATAGTTCGATCCATAGCTTCACAAAATGTAGACCCTTGGACTTGATAACTGGACACTTTGACCCTCGAGACCCAATAGATATTGACCTATCTGAACACTTACTGCAACAGTACTCACAAGACCATAGGAAACGAATGAGTCAAGTATACGACCTTATTAACCAGACATCCTTACATGACAGGACACAACTGACTGAAACCCGTAACAGGGACAGAGAACCCGAGAAGGACTACACCCCTGACCAGCAAATCTTTGTACGCAATCCCATGGCGTCTCGACAGAAGTTAGCCCCGCGTTATACGCAAGATACTGTACTCGCAGATCTTCCAATCCACATCTATACGAAGAAGAAACGCGGTCCAGTAGCAAAATCTCGCCTTAAGCGAAGTCCTAAAGATCCCACTTTGTTACAGGATAATACTATGGCTGATGACGCTACACCCGGCCCAAGGACAAGAGATAACAGTTGAATCACTTGACAATGGACCAGGACTACTTCCCTTCAAATTAGGAGCGGCAAAAATCGTTTCCCATTTCCATTCTTTCCTAAGTCACATAGATTTAGAGAATATCCATCTTCAAATTGAAGTGGTAAAAACACAGATGGCTGAATTAAGTCCCTTAGTTAACAATAAAACCTTATTCCTATTCGACCCTCATCTGAAACATCTCAATAGTAAAATCAATTTAATTACTAGTAAAATTAGTATGTTTGAATCAACTCGTAGTAAAAGAGGCCTTATCGACGGTTTGGGTTCTGTAATAAAATCAATTTCTGGTAATTTAGACTACACCGATGCACTTAAATACGAAAACGCCATAAACACCTTACGTAATAATGAGCATAAATTAGAATTAGAAATTAATAACCATGTTAGTTTAAATAGTAAATTTATTTCACGTAGCTCTCAAATAATAGATAGTATAATTTCAAATCAAGATAAGATGAGTAAAGCACTAAACTTAATTTTGGAAAGTAACGCTAATAGGGATACAGATTTAATTAAATACGCCCATCTGGCCCAACATCTGTTAATCTTAGGAGATAATGTAGAAGATCTTTATGAAGAATTACGAAGTTTAGAGAACACCCTAACATTTATTCGTGCGTCGAGTACCCCGTACTCTTTATTTAATTTAGATGAAATTAAGTATATGTTAGGTAAATTAAGGATTTTATATGCTAATGACGAAATCCTTGACGTAGAAATTAGGCATTTTTATGAAATAATTAAACTAGGTTACTTCTATTCTAATAAGCAGATAGTAGTAGTTATAAAAGTCCCGATAGTTGTTTCCTCCACATATAATTTGTATAAACTTTCCCTTGTTCCTAACAGAAACCACGAAACTCTTATACCACCCTCACCTTTCGTAGCACTCTCTAGCTCAGACTCTAGGTACATAGAGACAGAATGTCCGAAGGTAAACTCCATATATCTCTGTGAGTCAACAGCCAACCTACAAATCCAGAGCAAACCAGATTGTATCCAGCATCTCATAGTCCATCAAGAACTTCAACCCAGCTGCAAGCTGACACCCGTAGCTCTCACCACCGAAGCCCTGGAAACCCTGGACGACAAGCATTATACCTTAAGTTTTCCTGTACCAACAAAAGTGAAGATGTCCTGCGGTCAAGAACAGTACCGGACCCTACGAGGCAGCTATTTGGCAATCATTCCCCTCAACTGTAACCTGAGAACACCCGCCTTCACTATCTCCAACACTGACGACCACATCAAAGGACACGTCGTGAAGATCATTGAGATGCCCCTATACAACGAGTCGAGGCCTGAAAATTATCCGAAACTCATCCTAAATTCGCCAAATCTACAAAAACTTCACACGCTTAGCAACGAGATAGCGACGCAACTGCCTGTACATTTAGATGACGCCACCGATCCCGTCATTTACCACACTACTATACCCATGTACCTCGCACTATCCGGTACATGCGCACTCATCGCCACCCTAATCTATCGTCGGCTACGCATAAGAAAAGCATCCAGAGAAATCACAGAAAACTTCAACAGCAACCCTGAAGCCGTCTATGCAATCCCATCACCACGCACTATCAACCCAAGCCAAATAAGGATTGACCCTGGATGTCTACCAGCGACCATCTTGAACAAGTCCATCGATACTCGCTGTTCTACGGGGGGAGGTGTTACGCATGGTCAACCTTAATAGATCGCTGCATCGGCATACCTGCATATACATTGCACACGGCACCTACGGGCACGAAACGCAAGCTCAGCATAACGTGACCAATTGACGTCAATCGAACCTTTCCATAGAAACATAAAACCGTGGAGCGGCACTTTTGGATCTGACATCGACCAATTGACACTTTAGTATAATTAGTCGTAATTTCAATACTTTGTAATACAGTAATAAATTAGTTTATTAAAATAAATTTGCATTTTTTTGGATCCTCCGGTTGCACCCATCGTAATTTATTTATTTTGTGTTTTTTTTTTGTTTTGTGTTTTTGTTTTTGTTTTTTGTTTTTTGTTTTTTTTTGTTTTGTATTTTGTTTGTTGTGTGTTTTTGGTGTGTATTTTGTTGTATTTTGTTTTGTTTGTCTTACCAAGGGGTATCGTATAACCCAATAACTGGGTTGTGGACGCCAGTCCCTACATGTAAAATACTGGTATCCAGCTGTATCCGGTTAGACTGAAAGCTGACTCCAACAAAGTTGGGAAAACGCTAGGCAAATTATGACATTCCAAAGATCTAAATCCATTGCAACCGAAATTTATTTGGGATACTCAAATTTATTTAGGGAACTCAGCGCTCTCGTTGAAAATACAGTGCGCGAAAAGAAGACGCCGCGGGAATAACACGCCCGTGCTACCTGTAGTTGAAAATCCAACAATGTGTTTTTGACGCCCTCTGTTGGATTCTCAATGCTCGTCTCAACACCGAGAGCTGAAAATCCAGGGCGCCACGAAATTCTATCGCGATATTTCTATGTCCGTGCGAACGTGGGCTTAGTGTGCTCTGACATAAGAGAGCTGGTTTCCTCCAAGCGGAGATAAAGGAGTGTGTCTCTAACAACCAATAAGCTTGCGAAATTTTCACATCTCTGCTTACTTTCAAAGCAATACAATAATATTGGTTGATTACCAGACTCTGCTTTACAATACTCGCTCTTTTGACACTTAACTCCATCCACAGTGGTCTAGCCGAACAGCTGCTGTCGACCGTGGTGGCCCAGGAGCGCCCCGACCTGGAAGAGCTCCGCGGTCAGCTGATCGTGTCGCGTGCGCAGATGGCGTTGCAACTCGCGGAGATGCAGGCAGACATCTTGTATGGCCTGTCTAACAGCGAGGGGTCTCCGGTCGATGACCTGCCGCTCATTCTGACGCTGGAAGCCATCAAGATTAAGAGTGCTGAGATTCTTGTGAGTTACCGAACGTCAAAATTTACAAGAAAATAGATTTGAATGTTGTTGCCGGTTCCAAAAGGGTTTCGTAAAACACGGGCAAGAAACTTCATAGTTGCAAGCGCTACTGTGGAGCATGAGGTCTTGGGTTTGAATCCCGGGTCGGGAAAAGTGTCTAACGAAAATTTCCTAGTAATAGCCCGGAGTCTGGATTTGTGTCCGGATGATGGCATTAGGCTCGCCCCCTATCACATGGGGCTTCAACATTACTGGCGAAAGGTGGGTGTACTATATAGGAACGCCTGTGCCTAATCCTTTGAGGATTACAGGCGTGATGTTTTGTTGCATGTGAATAAATAATGTTCTAGATAAAAGTGGAAGACATTGAACGCACGACGGTCGAGATCGACGACGCTCGTAGCGGCTACGTGCCGGTTGCCGAGCGCGGCTCCATCTTGTTCTTCTGTCTGTCGGACATGGCGAACGTGGACCCCATGTATCAGTACTCGCTGGAGTGGTTCGCGAAGCTCTTCGTCAGAGCCATGGCGGAGACAGAGCCTAATGGTGAGGGACACTTTCTCGTTACACGTTCTCGTTGCAACCACGAGACCAACGAGGCAGTTACCAAAATATACAGGCTGATTTTTTAAAGACCAGCCAAATTTAAGGATGTGGTACAGACCATCAAACTGAACAACTTTCTCCATGGGACAAATAGCGTAATCGCGAAAATTTTATCAACTGTCCCATAGAAAACTTCAATACCTACTCGACCTAAATGTATGGGACGGCTGAATTTTTATTCGCGATTACGATGTTGCTCCCATGGAGAAAGTTGTTCAGTTTGATGGTCTGTACCATATCCTTAAATTTGGCTGGTCTTTAAAAAATCAGCCTGTATATACACAATATATGACACATAAATAAGGAGAATCAGGTATTAAGTGAGTCTACTACTTCACTTACTGGGGGACCACTGCATGCGCAAGAGAATTAACAACTAAGGGCGGGTTGTTTCAAGTCCACTTGACACATACGTATACGTCAAAAATGGCGCTAACTATCGTCAAACCAAAAAAAGCGTTGTTTCAAATTACAATTACAAAATGATTGCCTAAATTCAAATTTTATTTATATTTCAAATTGACGTTATTTCAAGTTAAACAAATATCAATTCTATTTTAATGGTAATTATGTTGATTTCAGAGTGACTATAGCACTATTGAAAAACTTCTGAACTTTATTGTGTAGGAAATTAAAGTTATTTTTCCATAAACTCATATTTGTTTACCGCCACCGACATATTCGCCAAAAATGGCGAATATGTCGCGGTGTTATGTTACGTTAACCAACTGTTTGAAACAACCGGCCCTAACAAAGAAATAAAATATGAGTATTAGATAAAACGTTTAAAGAGATAATGAAACTATTCGGTCTTCTCCTTCTTGTCGCTGTCACACCAGTTATTCATATTTTGTTGCCCCAAAACTTCGCAACTGTCGGTTATCGGTGGCAGCGCAGAGGTCACTTTGGTTGCATGTTTTGGAGCACCGAGGGCAGGACAGGAGAGCATACGTGACGCGTGTCGCTCCTGTGTATCAGCTCTTAGAGATTTAAAGAAAAATCTATTAATCTTGTTTTCAGAGGATATAGTGGAACGAGTAGACGTGGTAATAGTCCACTTCACTTTCCTTCTATACCAGAACGTATGTCGAAGTCTATTTGAACGACATAAGCTGCTGTTCGCCTTTCTGCTGTGTGTCAGAATATTACTAGATAAAGGAGTTATACGGGGAGAGGAGTTCAACTTCCTATTGAGTGGGGCGAAGCTGGAAACTGTGAGTATACTTTGTTTAATTATATGCATACAGACAACGACAGTGAAGGAAAACATCGTTTATGTCAAACTCAAACTCAAATTATTTATTTAAATTAAACCATTTCAGGCACTTTTGAATTGTCAAAATTAAATAGTCGGTCAGTTAGTCAGAAAATTGAAGCTAGTTGCCCATTCCAAAACGTAGATCTCTATGGAGAAGAACGGGCAAGAAACTCCACGGAAACTCTTTTAAATCAAGATATTATTACAAAATCCTGGGTACATTATTCTTATTGCTTCTATATGTGAGAACAATGTAAAAAAGAAACAATTTAAAATATAAAATTAAAAATAAGCCCTGGCAGTTAAGAGATGACCAGTCTCAACCGACGGCGCCCGTTCACGAACATGACGTGTGGATCAGCACCACCAAGCTCAACCATTTCGTAGGGAACCGAATGATCCAACACACGCGCCACCACCAGTGAGACATTTAAGTGAGCATGACATATTCTCAACTGCCATGCTCTTTCAAGTCAACATCAAAATATCATGTCTTACAACCAAAAAATTGAAGACATGTGACATCTACCAACCCGCACTGCGCCCGCGTGGCAGATTAAAGCCTACTCACTCTCGAAGAGAGGAGGCCTGTGTCCCAGCAGTGGGAACATTATAGGCTGATTATGTATGTGCATAGAATAAAGTTTCTAAAACAAAAATCTTTCGTGGCCTATAGGAGTTAGAAAACCCGGAACCGAAGTGGATATCTCCCCGGATGTGGCTGGAGCTGCAGCAACTGGCCACTGTCACCACTATGCCTACGATCCTCGGTGACTTCGAGGCTAACCTTAGGTTCTTTAAGACGTACTACGACTCGCATACGCCGCATAAGTAAGTCTTGTTGGCACTTCACTTGGCGTATTTGTCCAAATATTGTTGTTATATGTCCAAAATAAAAAGATCCCATTTGTGTTTTTAAGCCGTTGGTCCTGGCTGTCATTCATTGATCTTTTACAGTCGTTACGGGTAGTCAGAAGCCGAAAAGTCTGACAACTACATAGTTTTACCAAGGGGTACGTGTGATCCTGGGTTATAGAGGATAGATAGGCAGTCGCTTCATGTAAATACTGGTATTCAGCTCCATCCGGTTAGACTGCAAGCTAACCATAGTTGGGAAAAGGCTAGGCAGATTGATTTTAGTGTTTCTATTAAGTTCATTTTGTATAAGCGAAGATTGTCTCAAATACGTCAAGTGTAGTGCCAGACTAAATTATGATTCAGACCTGACCAGAGGTTTTTTTTTTATTTATCAAGAAAATCATCGTGAGTAATTAATAATTATAGTTAGTATAAATCTGAAATCGTCAATTCGCCGTAAAGCGTAGTGCGTTGCCTGTATGAGACTTGCCCTGCAGTGGGACAGTAATAGACCAGGCGCTGTCGCAGTTCAAGAT
Source organism: Apamea epomidion (assembly GCA_947507525.1). Lineage (NCBI taxonomy): Eukaryota > Metazoa > Arthropoda > Insecta > Lepidoptera > Noctuidae > Apamea > Apamea epomidion. The sequence goes on from OX382239.1 coordinate 2,286,944, forward strand.
TGGGGGGGGGGGGGGGGGGGGGGTTGGGTCAACGAGAGCAAAGAATATTATTAGGGATGTACATCTGCTCGTTGGTCGTTGGTTAGCTGAACATGAGGTCCTGGGTTGGTTAAAGTGTGCCTGGAATCCGGATTTGTGCCCGGTTGGTGGCAGTAGACTCACGCCCTATGACATGAGAGTTAAACATAACTTGTGAAATGTGGTGAGTACCTACTATATATTAGTACACCTCTGCCTAACCCTTCGGGGATTAAAGGCGTGATGTAATGTTAATGTTATTGTTCATGTACATGTCCAGCCTTTACTTACGATATTCAGGGATACATCTTTTACATTTACTTTATAATGCTGCTAAATTGATCGCAGCAATTTTTGATAAATACTAGGTAATAAAACAGTATATTATGTAGGGTGAGAAGAGCGAGCGAAGCGAGCTCGAAAATTTTGCACACGGATAGGTTAGATTTTTTTATCATTCCAAAAGAACTACGAATTAGTTGCTGTGTCGACCTATGAAGAAAAGCTCAAGAATCAAGAGAATGTAGTAGTATGCAAGAGCGAGCGAACCGAGCCTGAAAATATTAGCACCCTACTTTGAGTAGGTTCTGTTTTCTTTGGACCATTATACAAAAAGAGAACTTACTTTGTCGAGTTGAGATGAAATGCTTAAAATCGTTTTACAGCAGTCTAGGTTTTAGAATCTGGCCTGGTCCAATATCCCAAGTTTGCTTCGCTCGCTCTTGCATCCTAGATTCTATATTTTATAACTTATTTTTATACATAGAAACATTCCCATAATTTATAAAAATCGGAAAACTTTCCAGGAAAAACCAAATGACCGTAGTTGCTACAGATGTTGCATTTCAGGATCGCGCATCAATAATTCCAATTTATACTTTATTACAATGACGTAAGAGTCACATGCATTATCTTTACCTGAAAAGAATGACCCGTTTAGGACCCTAAAGCGCAGGCCACATATAAATGGCATCGGGCGCGGACAAGGCACGGGCGGCTTCCTATTCCATTCAAATTTCATACAAAGTGCATGGAAATAAAGCGCAATTTAGGACACACGGTATGTCATTGCTCGGACGTGGTTATGAGGCGCCATTTCGGCGTCCGCGCCTGAATTTGAATGGAATAGGAAGCCGTTCGTGCCACGTTCGCGCCCGTCGCCATTCATATGTGGCCTGCGCTTTAGAGGGCGAGAAATATGTTGTATTGAAAGAGAACAAATTGTCACAGATACACGTGCATATAAAAAATTACAACTTTGTTTTCGCTTAGCGTTGTTTCTGACGCTTAAAGGTCGTAGCGTGATGCTAAATAGCCTATAACCTTCCTCGAGATTTGGGCTATCGAATGCAAAAATCATTTTTCATATCCGACTGGGAGTTCCAGAGATTACCCCTACATACAAACTTACAAACCACCTCCTCTTTTTGATATTAGTATAGATGATAACTTGAATACCTACATATTGCAGGTTGCCGTATCCAAAACCGATGGACAGTCAGTACGACGCCTTTCAGAAGCTGCTTATCCTCAAGTGTCTCCGGCCTGACAAGATTATTCCAGGGTTTCAGGTTAGTTCGCATCACATACAGGTAAACCAGAAAAGGTGTGCTCTTCGGTAATGTTCGTGTTTCCGAATTGGTACGCCGCGCCACAGAGTAACCCCCCATAGTGGCAGCATCTAAGTTTTCCTCTTTTTTGGGTACCCTACTTTGGAGGTCTACTCCCGTAGCACGAAATCCGTGGTTTCGGCCGAAGTGACGGGCATTTCCTACTCCGTATCACTTACGGAGATTGAATGATAACACGATTTGATAGCGGTCCCTACCCCTTTCGCCTAGCGCCTTTACCGTAGGTGTTATGTAGATACAGTTTCTAATTTATATATTATACTATTATCTAATTTATACTATTATGGTCTGATCACGTCGGGGTCACCAGTGTATAGGTATGAGGAACAGGGTGTAAAGTCCACTCATCCTCTAGAAAAGGGAGGATCCTCTGACCAGACGGGTGTTGTGTCTGGCGGGCAATTGCCCAACGATTGATGCTGGGAAGTTTGTATATATGCTAATTGCGCGGTAAACTCTGAGATGCCGGATTTGTGTGACGTCAGTATGACGCGTTGTTCGCATGTCGCGTTGTAGATACCGCTACAGTCTTATTACAAAACAAGGTTTATCTTTGGACAAAGGCTTAACCATTTTTAAATTTCGAACTATAAATCCGACAAAGTTAATGTTCTTATTGCCAAAACTGACAGAAACAGTTAGAACTCGTTTTGTAATAAGACAGTTTGCGTTTTTCCCGCAGCCATTCCTCGACTCACTGCGCAGCGCCGAGAGTTGAAAATCCAACAGTGTTTTTTTATGACGCGCGTCAGTTGGATTCTCAGTTGTCGGCTCAACGCCGAGAGTTCAAAATCCAGTGCGCGATAAAATCCTGTCGCGATATTTTTACACATGTGTACGGTATACGGTGAACTGTTTCAGGACTACGTGGTGGTGGGTCTGGGCGCGCGGTTCGTGGAGCCGCAGCCGGCCGACCTGGCGGCGCTGTACGCAGAGTCCGACCCCCTGGCACCCATCATTTTCGTACTGTCTACAGGGACAGATCCCGCTGCCGGTACGTTTTTTTTATTACTAGCTTTTGCTCGCAGCTTCGCCCACGTGGAGGTCGGAAATTATTGCTCGGAAACGAAGTAAGTACCAGGATAAAAATAGTCATGTCCTAACCCAGGTCACGGTCAAATTTAATAGAAATCCACGTGGAAAATCAGAAAATAAAATAGGTCGTGGGTTCGATTCCAGGTAGGGGTTTTATTTGTGTAACTTATTTCATCACCACTGCTCTCAAAACGGTGAAGGAAAACATCGTGAGGAAACCGGCATGTCCTAGAACCAAAAATTCGAAGGCATGTGACAACCACTATGCTGCACTGGGCCCGCGTGGTGGACTACGGCCCACCCCTTCAGAGAGGGGACATAGCATAATCAGCCTATAGTGTTCCCACTGCTGGGACACAGGCCAGGCTGATTATACTAAGTGAACACATAAGTAATAGTTAGGAGTTTGTATTCGTTTATTGTGTGTATCTCAGCTGTCGTTCGTATTATTTCCAGATCTGTTAAAATTCGCGGATAAGATGAAGATGGGCAAGCGATTCGAAAGCATCTCCCTGGGCCAGGGTCAGGGGCCACTGGCTGAAGCCATGATGAAGGTCGGCAGTGACTTCGGGAACTGGGTGTTCTTCCAGGTACCTTGCCGACTTCCGAAATCAACCTCCCCTTGGGCTTCGACCAAACTGAGTCTAGAACTCTAAATTAGATATAGACATAGTTTTTTAACCTGAATTTTTATATATTACTCAGGGCTGATTTTTCCATCGCCAGATAACTTTTATTCGAGGAATAAAATCGACGTTTGTCAGTTTTTATTTATCAGATGATTGAAAAATCAGCCCTAAATCATCATCATCGTATTTCTTTTTTGTAATTTATTTATTTATTTACTTAGGGACAACAAACAGCAGTGTAATAATAAGTAAACAAAGGTTAGAACTTAATAATAGAGGTAACAAATACACTACTCACAACGTTATCCACATATTACGATTTGTTAGAAGAACGGTATAAAAGTAAGAAAAATAAAAGTAAACATAACATTACTTAATTATTAGGGTTCTGATCACTTAAAATAGTAACAATTTCTTTTCTAAATATAGCCTTGCTGAGAAACATAATATCAGTTGAGCCAAACTGCCCATTGTAGGTGTCAACTAATCGATGCAGCGGTGAGCGTACTCCTGAGTTGGTTCTACAAAAAGTAGTTGCAAACAAGTGTCTCGAGCGAACCACTCGACCACGTACGCTACGAGGGACCAGGTAGCACAAACTGTTCACTAGATCGGTACAGTCGACTTTATCACGACATATATTAAATAGAGTCATCATTCAATAGAGTCGTCAATTCAATTCTATTCTATTCTATTCTATCTCAAGTAGGGTGCGTCTGGATTTCAAAGTAATAAGGTCATATTTTTGTAGCAATAATTGATAAGAAATTTTCTTTTTAAAGCATCTATAGTGCATTGCACGTAGGAATTTGCGTTGGACCAATTCAATAATATCAATATACTTTTTATAATAAGGGTTCCAAATAGGTACTGCATATTCCAATTGCGGTCGTATTATTGACTTATAAAGGTATAAGTAGGTAGAGGGACGGTGGAATTCTCTCGATGCTCTCATTACAAAACCAAACATTTTGAATTCCTTATCAACTATATTGTCTATATGCGCATCAAGGTGAAGCTTTGAATCTAACTGTACGCCCAGATCACGAAGAGAATTAACTTTGTTCAGTGGAGTGTTTCCGAAAGAATCATTGAATTTCGTCACATTTTTCTTCTTTGTAAACATAATACTATGGCATTTAGATATACTTAGGTAGAGTTTGTTAACAGAACAGTAGTTAAGAAAACGGTCAAGGTCATTCTGAAATTCTAAACAGTCTGATAGATGACTGATATTTTTATAAATCTTTAAATCGTCTGCATACAGAAGGAACTTAGAATTTTTAAAGCAGTCTTTTACGTCGTTAATAAATAAAATGAACAAGAGGGGACCTAAAATTGAACCTTGAGGAACTCCGGAAGTGACTTTAACCATGCGAGACTCATAACCATTGATACAACTTTCTGTGTCCTATTGGTGACATATGATACAAACCAACGCAATAAATTTCCTCTAATACCATTGAATGCAATTTTGTCAAGAAGTAGTCTGTGATCAACTTTATCGAAGGCCTTTTGGAAGTCAGTATAGACCACATCAATTTGCTGTCTACTGTCAATGCCTTCAAATAGATGTTTTGTAAAAACAAGGAGGTTACTTACACAGGACCTACCTTTAACGAACCCGTGTTGCTCTTTTATTAAGATGGTATGAAGAATAGGGTAGATCTCACTGTGCACGAGTCTTTCAAAAAGTTTGGATAGCCCTGACAACAAAGAGATTGGGCGATATGTAGAAATGTCACTCTTCGAGCCACATTTATGAACTGGAACGATGTTCGCTTGTTTCCATACATCAGGGAAAACCCCATAAGAAAGACACTTATTAAATAGTATGAAGAGAGGGGCGCTCAGCGTGTCACTTGTGTTTTTTAAAAAGACTGAAGGGATGCCGTCTGGCCCAGGTCCTTTGGAAACATCCAGTGATTGTAGTTCTTTTCGTATGTTATCCAATGAAAAGTGCAGATTACAAATATTTATATCACCATCAGGATTGGCTTCTGGTGGCACCCATGAAGTATGAACAAAAGAAGATGGTTCATATACTGAATGGAAAAAGTTAGAGAATAGATTACAAGTGGTAACAGGGTCATCTGAGGACTGTTGAAGATAGTGAACTGTAGCTGGAATACTATTAGTGGAGTTACGACTAGAAACATATGACCAAAATGCCTTAAAATTTTTTACCACACTATCCTCTATACTATTCATATACTTTTTAAAACATTCGTCCGCCTCCTTATTGAATTTTGTTCTATAAATAGAAAATAGTTCGTAGTCTTTAGTGTTTCCATATTTTTTCCACTTAACCCATGAGCGAGATTTATTTTTGAATATGTGCAAAAGAGATTTGGTGAACCAACATGGGAATTTCAGACTTTTAGGTTTGTGAGTGGGGGTATGTAATTTAATAAATTTATAGATTTTTTCATAAAAACTTGCCACTGCTTGATCTGGGGGGAGATCTTCAAGTAAATTGTTCCAATCTACAGATTCAATGTCAGTATTGATATTAGAATAATTCGATTTGTAATAATTAAGTTTGTTAAGATTTTTATGCTTAGATATTGGTGCTGGTTTTCTAAATGGTATTTGTACGTAAAAGGAAGGATGGTGAGTATCTATTGGCAAGAGCGAGATGTTAGGATTATGAGCAACAGCATGCGTATTACAGAAGAAAAGATCTAAAATCCGCCCATTACAGTTAGTGAGTATGTTAAATTGATTTAAATCTAATTGTGAGCAAAAGTTTAATAGATGTCGACTTGTATTTGAATAATTTCTATCAGAGGCACATGTCATGTACGAATTTGTACTAATCCAGTTCAGCGCAGGTAGGTTAAAATCACCGGTAAAAATAATATTTTCTATGCAGGGATCGTCTACCAAATTCGACAACGAATTGATAAAGTTTGCATAAATATCATCCGTGGCGCTAGGGGTATATAAGTAGCACAAACAAGTAGGTATTTACAACTATAAGAGATTTTTTTATTATTTTATGTTCTGGTAAAATTAATGGGGGAGACAAAGTGAGACTAGTTGGTTTTAGTTATTTGAAAACCGCTATCAGCACGTCTCCGCCATCTTTTTTATTGGACACAGCTCGATCACGATCGTGTCTGAAAACTATGTAACGGGAATCAATACATTCGTTATCGGAGATCTCTGGAGTCAACCAGGTTTCTGTTAAAATGATGATGTCGTAAGCATGCGCTAATATATTCATGAATAATGTGTTCAGTTTGGTCCTGATCCCTCGACAATTTTGATAATATATTGACAAATTATTATCTAACATCGCAATAGTTGGTAAAAATACTAATATTAATTTTGAGTGTTATAATGGAGGGTTTATTACATAAATGAGTAAAAAATAAAATTGACAGTTTCCAAAAAGTATGCTCGCTCAAAACTACAAAGATTGTTAATAAAAAGATTAGATAGTACGTTAAATTGAGAAAGAATAGACACCATAGACTACTGGATACTATGAGCAGAATTAAAATTAAACAGCACTTTAAGTCTGCGCAGTAAAATAATGAGATCAAACCTGGAAAAGTGTATAAAAACCTAAACATAAAAACCTTACAAGTAATGCGCGTTTTTTGGAAAAAAAAAACTTCCATACCTACTGTTTTCTCCTTTATTTCTCTGTCGTGTTCCAGAACTGCCACCTGTCTCCGTCTTGGATGCCGGTGCTGGAGCTGAACGTGGAGCACATCCAGCCGGAGCTGGTGCACAAAGACTTCCGCCTGTGGCTCACGTCCACGCCCTCACCGTACTTCCCTGTGGCGCTATTGCAGAACGGTACCTGTACCTCATAGACCATCATGTTGCTTTTTAGGGTTCCGTAGCTAAATGGCAAAAAAAATAATATATTCGGAGACTATTAATTTGCACTATCGAGCCTCTCCCAAATACGTTGGGGTCGGCTTCCAGTTTAACCGGATGCTGCTGAATACCATTATTTTACATAGAGTGATTGCCTATCTGACCTCCACAATCCAGTTACCAACCCATTACCCTATGGTTTTTGCCATCTGTATCGAGTATTATTGACAAGACTCAAACTCAAAGTATTTATATCAGTTAAACCAATTACAGGCACTTTTGAAGTGTCAAGGGGTCGGCCAGTCAGAAAAATAAAGCTAGTTGCCCATCCCAAAGCGTAGTAGGTTCCTATGGACAAAAACGGACAAGAAACTCCATAGACACTCTTTTAAATCAAAATAACATGGCTACAAAATATTGGTTACATCATTCATGTTAAAAATTATGCATGTGAGAACGATGCAGAACGGTAAAAGCGTCCGTAAAAAAAGGTAAAAAAAAAAAAACAATTTAAATATTAAATTAAAATAAGCCATGGCAGCAAAGAGTTGACCAGTACTGGCGGCGCCCGTTCACGAACATGACGCATAGATTAGCACCATTCAGCTCAACCATTTTGAAGGGAGCTAAATGATCCAACACATGTGCCACCATCAGCGAGACATTTGATTGAGCATGACACTCTCAGCCGCCAAGGCACATTCAAGTCAATGAAGACGTACCCAGTAAAAGGTAGCTTTATAGTATATACATAGTACTCACACATGTGCCATACAATTATACAATACTAGGAGGTTGAATTTAGATAATGCAAAAATAGTATTTTAAAATCTTCAGCAGCTCCAACAGTATTTTCACATGCTAATCAATTTATTTATGCGTCCTTATGGAGCAGGACCAGCGTTTAGCCAAGCATTTTTATCAGCGATGAAATACCCCAATTTATAATATGCCTGGCTGCATAGTGTGCGTTTTATACAAGATTTAAAATTTCCTTTCATGACAAATGAGTCTACTTTAGCCAGCCTGAAACCTGGTTTGAACTAATTGCTCCCTATTTCTAGTGATATAATTGTGTCTTTCACCTCTTTTACTAAAAAGATGTAGATTTTTCCTTACGTACATACTGTTTTCATAGATATATTGACAAGGTACCGTCGTGATGTTAGGTTAGCTTAAACTTTATTTTCTCTATTATCGAAGAAAAAATAAAATAAAGTGTATTCTATCTTTCTCGTTCCGGAGCGACTGCCTATCTGACTTTCAAACCCCAGTTACTGGATAGCAGGATACGCCTTGGTAAGACTGGTTGTGAAACTTTTAAAATTTTTGTCAAACGAAGTTAACGACTGTCAAAGATCTACGAATGACAGCTTTACCAACGGATTAACGCGTGTAGTGCGCGAGTTGTCTCACTGTTACTGACATTAATATTGTTTATTTTTGTTTTGTTTTTCCAGGTTATAAGATGACCGTGGAGCCACCTAGAGGAATAAAAGCGAACTTATTGAAGGCATACATGAATCAAGTGCCCGATTTCATGGAGTATTTCAATTCATCCGATGCCAAAGTTCCTAATTTTAAGGTGAGACTAATTTTTGTACTATTAAAACAGCCGCCACGAATGACGATGTTCCAGGGGAAATTTTAGGGCCGGGTTAATAAACTTTTACTTGCCACGGCCGCGTTTTTCCCGCGGCGATTTCAAGAAAATACACTGTTGGAGTTGAAAATCTAACAGTGTATTATCTTAACGCGCTGGGGATACGTTCTGTTGGATTCTCAATGCTTGGCTGAGAACCGACAGTTGAAAATCCATTGGGCGATAACATTCCGCCGCGATATTTGTACGTCCGTGTGAACGTCGACTTACAGTTATTTTACCTCTGATTTTGCATCACTGTCCAAATGACAGTGATCTTTATTCTCATTCGAATAAGGCTGCTGTTGGGTTGCTGCCACTGACAAGTCTGTCAAAATCATTGTGATATTTAATCTCGTCACGATAAGGTCACTGTCAGGTTGCTGCTGTCAGAGGTAAAATAACTGTGAACGGACAATAGTACGTGTTTTGGCTAAGCATTATTCCTGTCACTGTCCCACAACTGTCAAAATACAAGTGCCAGATAGAGACAGCAACATATTTAAAGCCACGCTAAGTAAGGTTTATTAATATCGGTATAGGATTCCGTAATTAAAATAACGGAATTCTTACGAGGCTCCCGGTCTGTCTGTCCGTAAGTCACAGCAACTCTCAGTGGCTACTGTTGGTATTGGTTGGAAACTTGGCAATTTGTTTTTTACTATGTTGGGGTCAGCTTCCAGTCCAACTAGGAGCGAAACAGAGACCCAGCGCTGGTTTTATGTGTAACTGATATTATTAATTCAATAACTAAACTATTCGTTCCACCCGCTGAAGATCTCCCACTGGGTAACCTGGAAGTCTTTAAACAGACTCCGGACCCAGGTTGGCCGAAGCAAGAGAAACCTGTTCAGGTGGAGATTCATAGACGACTCCGCTTTGGAGTGTAAATGCGGTACTGTTCCACAAACGATGGGACACTTAATATCGTGTCCTGCGTGTCCTGTCAGCTGCACGTTACAGGAACTGATGGGCGCTGGTGATGGTACCAAACAAGTAGCTGAATTCTGGGCCGAGTCCATTTAGATTGCTATCGACACGCCAAGAAGAAGGTTTTTGTTGTCTTTGGTGGGTTGTTTTAACGATATTTCCATGATTCTCATTCCAGTGGCTACTGTTCGCGCTATGTATGTTCCACGGCGTGGTGCTGGAGCGTCGCAAGTTCGGGCCGCTCGGCTTCAACATCCCCTACGAGTTCACCGACGGCGACCTGCGCATCTGTATCTCACAGCTACATATGTTCCTCAATGAGTACAGTGAAGTGCCTCTTAGGGTGAGTTTGTTCATTCCATTTTTTATATATTTTTTATTGATATCTAAGGTCTGATTTTTCCATCGCCAGATAACTTTTATTCAAAGAATAAAATTGACGTTTGACAGTTTTTGTATGAAAAAAAACTGTCAAAATTACACCAACTTCCAAGCTCCGGGCTGTTACAAAGAAATTCCTAATGGAAAAACCTCAATAACACTTTGACCGACCCGGGAATCGAACCCAGGACCCTACGCTCGGCAGTCGCGCTTGCGACCACGAGACTGACGGGGCAGTCGTATTGTATGTAGTATGTATACAGAGTACAGATTACATAGACTATTTTTGCTTTTCCAGATGTTAACGTACACGGCCGGCCACATCAACTACGGCGGGCGCGTGACGGACGACTGGGACCGGCGCTGCCTGCTGTGCCTGCTGGGCGACTACTACTGCACGCCCGTGCTGTCCGACAAGTACTGCTACGACGAGGCCGGCGCCTATCGGCAGGTCAGTGCCGTCTTGTGTTAGCTATGTTCTTAAGGCGAAAGCGCCAGGGTAGCAGCGAAATTAAAATTTTCTTACGTTTTTTGCAATTTGCCACCAGACCGTCAGTATCAGTTTGTATGTTGGTCGAAATATGATTCGCGGCCGTGACAAATAATTAATTAGAGAATTATAATCACAACAATCATTAATAATAACTCTTTCAGTTCATACTACCCTATTGAATGAATATTTGATGAAATTATGACATTTGAGGCCATTCAAACTTAAGGAGTTGTATTGCTGCAATAATTCTGTAAAGCCGCATTTGTTACGCTCGCGAATCATTTTTTATTCAACATACAACCTGACACTGATCTGCAAAAAACGAAGAAAATTTGAATTTCGCTAGCTACTGTAGCGTCCCCCCATAATATGAAGTTCTTAGTACAACTGACTTAAGAACCGACTCTTAGTTGTTAGTCTGTATCAAAACTTCACCAAGGGAAATGGACGATTTTTATATGGAGCCTACCTAAAGTCCAGCGTTTCAAAATTCGCCAAAGATGTAAACAACAATGGCCAATCGAAATTGTCTATGATTTAGTGATGTGGTGGTATGAATTTTAAGTTTTGGTGCTATCGATGTTACGATTTTTTTAGTAGTGATTCATCAGTATTTTTTATAATGAGATATCTTCATAAGTTAAGTTAAGTTTGATTTGATTTGAAAATCGTGAAATCGAACAAGATATTAATACAATTATATTTTGCACTGGTTGCAAAACGCGTTACAAACTGTAATCGAAATAAATTGATGAATATTACTTCAGACCTCAAACATACCGTCTTGCACAATATATTGCCGGCTATTCGTCATAGCTTCATCCCTATGCACATATAAGTATAACGATACACTAGAAGTCCAGTTAGCTCGGGCGTTTTAAGATCGCTTGAAGCGGCTATGATTGAGAGTTTCAGAAACAGTTTCCCAGAAACAGTTTTTCCACATTCGAACCCGAAAGGCGACATTGGGCAATACGTTGGTTCGAATCCACGTCAAGCCGTGCTCTTTTTTAAAGTATTCGTTATAAGTCGTAACAAATTCAATGTTATAGCAGTATAATATTTTAAAACTTGAGGAGTCCCCATATTACCAATAGACCTACGACGTTGTTTAATGAGGAAAAAAGACCGCATCTTTATAAAGTAGAACGCGGGTTAGCTCCAACAGCATCTTGAAAATCCTAGCCGAAAAACACGATTGTCAGTATAACAAATAAAAATACATTAAATTGATATTTTTTCAATAAAGGAGTATTCAATACTCCTTGTATAAATAGTCGATATTTTTTATGTCAATCACTAGCATTTCAATGACAAGATAAATTTAGACGAGACAAAAAAGGATGTCAGCCCTATGACGTTTGTAAAAATTCAAAATCCGTCCCAGTTTTCGCTTTTATTGATAAATATAATAGTATATTTAAAAGTTTAGAAACACGCACAGGGTGTAAAAGTGAGTGTGATAATACGTGTATCCTATTAAGTGCGTATTTAATCAGTGAGGCGTAGATATCGCGTTCAATTCCCAGGCAAGTTCAATGTTATTGCCCTTGGCGAAAGGCCGCCACTTCCAGTATACATTGTTCGCCATTTTTTTTTTCAAAATGGCGGCCAAGCATGGAACCTGATGTTTGAAATAATCACTATAAACGTTTAAAGTTTCAAACATCTATGCAATAAGATGTAAGCAAGTTCAAAAAAATATATATGTCACGTGATCAACTTTGAACGTTAATATCTCGGAAACGTGACGCTTTATGGGGTTTGGTCCTATTATGTTATCAGTTTGCATTGATGTCGGCTATCGATTTATGTAGGCTACATGCGTGGCCGCCATTTTGAAAAAAAGAAAACAAAATGGCGGTCAGTACGTATGCCACGGGCGTTCAAAAACCTTTAAGCTGGACTACCTCTACAGAATAGAAATAAAAAATAAAATACTCGTATTAATAGAATAGGTGAATGAATGGAACAAAACAGAATCATCACATTTGGCGAAGATATCGCTGAGCATACATTAAAAAAAACGGTCAAGTGCGAGTCGGACTCGCGCAACGAGGGTTTCGTACAAATTTGTAGGTATGTAACTACAAATTATGTCGTATGTAAACGGTTTTCGGATTTTTTCCTTTACTTATGCTACATGACATTGCTTCTTGCCAAATTTCTAGGTCAACGGGAAGTTCCCTATAGGTTTTGATTGCCTTTCTAGTGTCAAACTATGCGGTATAAACGGAACATAAACGCTCGTATCTTTTAATTGGGTTTACTTAGAACTTAGATTTTTTCAGTGCTACAAGAGATTGCAACCCTGAATATTTGATATTAATTTCAACTTGATAACTCTACGCATTCCTGGGAAAAAGGTCTTGACAGACGGATGGACAGACAGACGGACAACCAAGTGATCTTATAAGGGTTCCGTTTTTCCTTCTGAGGTACGGATCCCAAAAAGAATTCAAACTAATTGAAAACGATTTCAATAAAAGGGGAGGCCCGTTTTGCTAAGTCTATTTAAAATAATATTTGTTACAGCAACAATCTTCGCTGAGCGTAGAAGACTACACGAAGTACATCCGAACGCTGCCGCTGTTCGACGACCCGGTGTTGTTCGGCCTGCATGCCAACGCGAACATCAGCTACGCCATGACAGAAACCAACACTTGCATCTGTTAGTATAACGCTGCAACGCCGCCATCTTGTATTATTTAATACATTTCAAGTGACATTTCACAAAAGCTACCCATAGATGGCGTGACCATATCTAAATCCTTACAGCCTACAATTTGACATTTCGTTTATTAATTTAATTTCGTGTTCATTCATGAGTTTGGTTTTATTCCACTATTTCGTAATTTTCGGTGATTAGAATATTTTAAATCAATATTTATTCTACAAGGGAAGTGTCACCACTGCTCTCAAACCAACCTTGTGATAGGGAAAAAAGCTGCTGTTCCATAACTTCATGACTCGAGAATATGTATGGAGCAGCTAACTTTCTTCACCATTTTATGGTTGGTTTCGTTGTAAATTAGTTAATATTGATAATCCCTTTTCGTGTTTCGAGTTACTTCAGTTACAACTTGTATAAGCCCTTTCCTGCACACATTATCTTTTTTTTTATCTTTCATTGTCATCTGCCTAGCATTTCCCAACTATGGGGGTCGGCTTCCAGTCTAACCGGATGCAGCTGAATACCAGTATTTTACATGGAGCGACTGCCTATCTGACCTCCACAACCCAGTTACTGGGTAATACGACACCCCTTGGTAAGACTGGTTGTCAGACTTTCGGGCTACTGACAATCCGTAACGACTGTCAAAGATCCACGAATGACAGCCGGGACCAACGGCTTAACATGCTTTCCGAAACACGGGGTATTGGTATTGTTACGAGCTTCGGGTTCGTGACTATAAAAACTGCCGATAAAAATTACCAACAGTTACACTTTAATTAAACAACACTAATAACAACTCAAACACACTAATTATAAAACACAATCGCTCTTAAGTCGCACTTGAAGATCGCTTTCGATGTATTATCGCTTATATCGCTTATCGCAGAACCAAGTCTGATTGGTCGCGGCTAGTCCCGGCCTTATATAGTGCCGCAGATAGTTCCAGAACCTTCTATTGTAGAAACATCTAGAATGTTCGAGTACATACCGGCTCCGACTGACCAGATGTCGATAGTAATAGTAAGTTCTAGCATCGAAATTTCTACTCGATAATAGATGGCGCTAGTGCCTCTATTAGTTCTGCTATTCGATAATAGGTGGCGCTAGTGACTCTATTAGTTCTGCCACTCGAAACTAGATGGCGCTAGTGGTAACTAATGTCACCATGTATCAGGCATTAATTGTGGCGCGCAACAGTATGTAAAGATGGTCACCTATCCACGGACCAATCGCGGCAAGCGTAGCTTAACCTGATATTGTTAAAACCAACTTTTTTTTTCTTTTTGTGTCCGACGAACTGTTGCCAGAATAAATGTTATTCTTTCTTACAGTCACACTGCGCGACCTGCAACCTAAGGAGATCGTGTCGGCCGGCGGAGCATCTGTCGAGGAAATCATTGCGCTGGCCGCCATGGACATCATGAAGCAGCTGCCACAGCAGCTGGATACGGGCCATATCTCTGCCACGTAAGATATCTATAATATACTAATAATAAAGCTGAAGAATTTGTTTGTTTGCTTGTTTGTTTGAACGCGCAAATCTCCGGAACTACCAGTCGGATTCCATAAAGTCTTTTGGCATTTGATAGCCCATTTTTTGGGGAAGGGCTTATAGGCTGTAACATCACGCTAGGACACTTAGAAGCCGGGCAAAAATTAAAATAATAAGAAAGATCGCTAATCGATGCGATGCGATGCGATGCGATGGGTGGGTTGGGGGAACCAGAAATTTCACGGGCATATACTAGTAAACTAATAATAAAGCTGAAGAGTTTGTGTTTGTTTGTTTAAGTGCGCTAATCTCAGGAACTACCAGTCTGATTTGAAAAAATATTTTGCGTTTGGTAGCTCAATTCTTGAGGAAGGCTATTTAACAAGAAAAATCAGTCGGAAAGAACGCTACGCGAAAACGACGTGATAGTGCGGGCGGGAAATGTGGCTGTTAGTTTAGTATATTGTAGTATTTACATACACAGACGAAGTTGCGGGCGACAGCTAGTTTGATAAAAAATGTTTTTTTTTTTGCAGATATCCTGTGTCGTACAAGGAGTCCTTGAACACGGTGCTTATACAAGAGGCTAATCGTTACAACAAGCTATTGAAAATTATCAACAATTCCTTGAAGTATGCTTTCATTACCGTGTTTACTCGAATTCTACTATCACACTAATATTATAAAGGCGAAAGTTTGTGTGTGTGTTTGTATGTTTGTTACTTGTTCCCGCTCAAACGGCTGGACCGATTTTGCTGAAATTTGGTATGGATGTAGCTGACATCCTGGATTAACACATAGGATACCCCTTTTTACCCCGATATTCCCACGGGATCGAAACTTATGCGGGTGAAACCGCGGGGCGCTGCTGGTATTAAATACATACAGGGCAATTATTTTTCCTAATAAGTATAGACTGATTCTGGTTACAAGACGAGTTCTAACTTTAGTACAAGCCCAAACAGCTTGTTATTATATTATAAACTTTATTCAGAGCACGGCAAAGTTATTAATACAATACTGACAACTTAGTCACGTGTTTGACGTGAGGCTTCGGTATTAGTACTTTAACTTTGTCGGAATAGAGTTCGAAATTAAAAAATGGCTCGTATACACAAACATGCGGGGCAGGCCCTAAATGTCTTTCATTGAAATGAATGCTTCGAGTTTTAGAGATAGTCCAAGACAGGTTCGGTTCGTTCCCGGGTCGTGTATAGTATCATTGGGTATAGTTATTATATTGAGGAATTCCAGGTGGAAACCTGGAATTCCTCAGTAACAGCCTGAAGTTTGTGTTTGGGTACATTAAAGGTACACCTCTGCCCTCTGCCCACCCTTCGGGTATACAGGCGTGATGTTATTATTTATATCATTACAGGGATCTGCTGAAAGCCATGAAGGGTCTGGTAGTGATGTCCGAAGCGCTGGAGAGTATGGGAGGTAGCCTGTCCCGGAATGTGGTACCTAATATGTGGAGCTCTAATGCATACCCTTCGTTGAAACCGCTTGGTAAGGTTTTACCAAGTATCTGTCGGGCTACTTACTCTGGTCTGATCATCCGTTATTTAAACTGAAATGTTCAGAAAAGATTTTTTCAAGCAAAATAAAAACTTGTATTAATAAATTTAATAGTAATATAATAATAATAATAATAAATATTCCACAACTATCACACAACACCATCTAGTCCCAAGCTAAGCAGAGCTTGTGTTATGGGTACTAGACAACTGATAAACATACTTATATATTTCTAAATATATAAATATTATAGATAAATTACACCCAGACACAGAACAAATGATCGTGCTCATTACACAAACATTTGTCCTGGGTGGGAATCGAACCCACGACCTCCGGCATAGCAGTCAGGGTCACTAACCACTAGACCAACAGGCCTGTCAAATAATTGTGTGACCTTTAAATTTGTACCTTATTCATTCCTTTTTCATTTATTTTAATTGCATTGACATTTTATTCTGATCTACTCTGTGGTAGTATTGTGAAATTTTATATATTTTAATGTAATATGGGCCGTTTCTTGAAATAATCTCTTTTTTTGATTCATTGGCCTGTAGTGCACTCTCAATTACAGGAAACCACAGATTACACACATTCATGATATAGCTTGCAGAGTAAACAAACTGAAGTAGCAGTGGGCTGGCCATGTTAGTCGAAGGACCAATGGCCGGTGGTGCAGACCTGGAGTGAAGACCGAGTATCGGCAAGCGTAGTGTGGGACGCTCCCCAGCGACGATGAACCCACGACCTTAAGAAGGTCGCTGGGACAGACTAGATGCCAGGGTGTTGTGGCGCAGCATAAGAAAGACCTATGTCCAGCAGTGGACTGCGATAGGCTGAGTTGATTGACTGACAGTTTACACATTATCAAGTGCAATTTAATGACTAAATCATGTTTCTTCCACTCCAGCGGCGTGGGTAAAGGACCTGTGCCTCCGAGTGCAATTCATGGCGGAGTGGGCAGAGTCTGGCATACCCAAAGTATTCTGGATCTCGGGCTTCTACTTCCCGCAGGCGTTCCTCACGGGAGCCCTACAGAACTATGCGAGGAAACATGTCATCGCTATCGATACCATCGGTTATGCGTTTGAGGTACGTTCTTTATGCTTCAGCACTCCAATTGCGTAACACACCACAGTCTGACGGCTTTTCATAGGTTTGAAAAAATCTTCTGTTCCACAAAGTATATCATCATCTTCCCTTTTCCCAACTATGTTGGGGTCAGCTTCCAGTCTAACCGGATGCAGCTGAATACCAGTATTTTACATGGAGCGACTGCCTATCTGTTCTCCACAACCCAGTTACTGGGTAATACGACACCCCTTGGTAAGACTGGTGGTCAGACTTTCGGGCTACTGACAATCCGTAACGAATGTCAAAGATCCACGAATGACAGCCGGGACCAACGGCTGAACGTGCTTTCCGAGCCACGGAGGGGTCTTGGTATGTATAGATGGTCACCCATCTACGGACCAACCGCGGCAAGCGTAGCTTAACCTGATCCATCGACCCGTGCGGCTGTTATTAGCCACAAGCAAGTAAATATCGCAATTAATTTTGTTGAACTGTCAAAATGAAAAGCATTGCCATTGTGTGTCACGCAATTACCCCGGCTGTAATCTTTTCGTCTGATGACTTGGCACGAATGGGGTTATTTGCTGATACCGTAGACAGAGTTTCGCAATAGACCAGTCACTAAATAATAATAATAATGAGACTAAATCCCGCGGAAGTGGGGGCCGAGGGTTTTTAAATGCGAAGACCCTCCACAACCGCGAGGTGTGCAGTCTCAGGGAATATTTTTTAAAAGGCGAAGTGGGTATGGATTGTCATGTGGTCGCAGTGGACAAGTAGCTCACCCCGCTCTCCATGACGAAAGAGAACTGGCGCAAACCTGTAGTACCTACTTACTACCGATGACCGCAAAGAGGTATGGCAAAGCACGGAGCTTCTATCGGGCTCTTCTAATTCAAAGCATTGATTTTAATTAAACTATTTCCAGGCACTTTCGAATTGTAAAAAAAAAAAAGTCGGTATGAAAGTTGAAGTTGCCCATTCCAAAACGTAGATATGTATGGAGAAGAGCGGGCAAGACACTCCAAGGACAATCTTTTAAATCAAGAACATATTACAAAATCCCGGGTACATTATTCTTGTTGCTTCTATATGTGAGAAAAATTTAAAAAAAGCCCATCTTCAGAGCCCATTTCTTAGCGTCCGTATCCTGGCTACGTTTTGGGGACCTTTTCGGGGAAACTGAAGGTTACGTATATGCAATTATGGATGAAGGTATCTTTACAAATAACTATCGGAGGCATGTTATAAAGGACGCGACGGTTTTTTTCATAATAAAAGCTGCAATATTGAACACTTGCCGCATAGTAAGATTTTTTTACAACTAGACTTCGATAATAATCTTATTGCGGTACAGAGCAATTTCCTTCTCAAAATAATTTTCAATTTTTTTTATTAGAAGCTCACCTTGGTTCACACCCGTGAGATTCTGAAAATACCTAAGAGGCAATATTCGTAATTTTAAGAATGTTCACAGTCTGATCTCAGTCCCAATCTGTCAAAAATACCTCTAATTTCCCTACATTTTTTAACAAGTTTTTGACATTGATGTCGCTGAGACGAGATTGCGACTAGATTTTGAAGGTTTTTAATTACGGGAATAGGCCTTCGGGTAGGTTCAGACGCCAATAGGTCAAGCTACCCGCAACAGTCAAATTTTCCTAATCAACCTTGAACCTAATATTTCAGCGATAAAGTTGAAAATCTATTAAAGAAATTTGACAGATTGTAGTAGCATGATGTGCTAGCGTCTGTACTAGCTTGAGAAAAAAAAATGTAATGAGACAAGGACACTTTATTAAATCAAGCAGCAAAATGTATTCCTATCTCGTTTACTCTTGTAAACGAGATAGGAATACATTTTCTCTATCTCCTTCGCGTATACAAACTTTTGTATGACCCCAGTTGTAAGCCAACTGGGACCCTTTAAGGAGGTTGTCACGGTACGTTTTCTTTGGAAAGTAGCACCTACTACTTTATAATTGTACCAGTTTACAAGCGGCTGGTAAATATAGCTACTTATATATGCCGAAGATGTTCCTGATCGCGGTCGCTATCTCGATACCTCGATGTCGATACTCGCTATTTTTACAAGGATGGCGGAGTGAACATCTCAGTGCAGTCACACCTGAAAGCACCTGCTCAGCTTTGCTGTGGAATAGTGGTGGCCTAGTGGTAACGGACGCGACTTACAAGTTGTAGGTCGTAACTTCGAACCCAGACAGGCGCACTTTGAGTAAATAATTTCATCATCATTTCCTCACGATGTTTTCCTTCACCGTTTTGAGAGCAGTGCTCTCAAACGGTGAAGGAAAACATCGTGAGGAAATCGGCATGTTCTAGAACCAAAAATTCGAAGACATGTGACAACTACTCGTACTAACCCGCGCTGGGCCCGCGTGGTGGATCACGGCCTACTCCCTTTTGAAGAGAGGAGGCCTGTGTCCCAGCAGTGGGAACATTATAGGCTGAATATGCCATTTCTAGATACCGAGTAGACAAATATTAGTAATGTCCGCAGCCGCTAGCACAACCTCCTACAAAGAAACCAGAGGACGGGTGCTGCGTGCGCGGCCTGTACCTGGAGGGCGCGCGCTGGAACATGGGCGACCTGTCGCTCGAGGAGAGCAAGCCTAAGGAGCTGCATGTCCGTGAGTACAGCGGTGTATCTATACAGCTATGGAATCGAAGAGGTCATTGCGTAATACTCAGTAGCAATTGCTTTCATTTTGACAGATCAACAATATTCATTGCGTTATTTACGTTGTGAACAGACAAATTTTGCGAACATATGAAGCAATGGATTAGCAATATACTTTAAAATCATTCAGATAGTGATTGGAGTGTGTTATGCAATTACCCTAATTGCGGGATCGATTCCTGGTTTAGGTAGAACCTTTTTCAATAAACAAATTATGCAGTTTTATTATCCCTCAAAAATGAGGTTAAACCTGGCGCCCAATAGCCATAAGATATATACTATATACATACACTATACACATACTTACATATGATACATTATAAACGAATAAAAATAGCTTTTCAAGGGGAACCTTTGCTACTAACACGATGTCGCCCAGAAGGGTGCCAAAAGCATTCCTAAACTTCGGTGGCCAAGTAGTCACCTATTTAGGTCATGAACTCCAAAATGACTAACAATTGACAAAAGTCGTGTTAGTAACAACGGGTCTCCTTGAAAGCTCTTTCTATTGGCCTATATCTTAACGCTATGGCTACGTAGTTGAGTTTTAAAACTCAAATCTTTTCTAAATTACTTTTAACACTCTTACAGGGTGGCAGGGACATCGACGCGCAACCTGTTACCATGGAGTCAGTATATAATTATGAACACCCCCATAGTTAAAATTATTCATAGGTTATTCAAAAAAACAAAAAACTTTTCTATACATTTTGACCGCGTAGGTGTGGGTGGCACTTTTACATGAAACCGCTGTTTTTTTTTATAACCGACGAAAAATTAGTGTCAGCTGAATTCATGGTTACAGTTTGCTCGTCGATGTCCCTGCCACCCTGTATACATATGACCAACATTATTTCTCCAATAGAAATGGCGATCGTATACATGAAACCGGAACAAAATCACAAGCTGCAGCAGGGCTTGTACGAGTGTCCGACATACAAGACGTTGCTCCGAGCGGGGACGCTGTCAACGACGGGCCACTCCACCAACTACGTGATGACCATCGAGCTACCCACACACAAGCCGCAACTGCATTGGATCAAGAGAGGCGTTGCGCTGTTTTGTGCGCTTGATTATTAAGCCTTTTCTTACCCTGCGTCCTAGTCGATTTCGGTTAGGACGCGGTATTATTCTGGCCTTTTTGTAAGATTTAGATCTGACTAGATGAGACCGAAGTTGACTGACTAATCTACATTCGCGACTTGTTTGCCAAAAATGTAAACAAATATGAGTTTATGGAAAAATAACTTTAATTCCTACACCATAAAGTTCAGTTTATGCTACAACTTCAAACATTTTTATAACTTTTTCAATAGTGCTAGTCACTCTGAAAACAACTTAACTACCATTAAAATAAAGTTGATATTTGTTTAACTTGAAATAACACCAATTTGAAACAGTTTGAATATACTTTACATTATACATATTACAAATTTTGGCTATTATGTTTCCACTACTGAAACTCAGTTCCCCCTTCCCCCTCCCCCCTCCTCAGACCCTCTCACTGGAACAATAGACCAATATCTACCACGCTCACCACTCGAACTGAAAGCATTTATTTCCATTAAACCAATTAAAATCACTTGAATTATCGAGGAGTCTGTTCGGCAGACTCACCTCTACGGCACCTATCATTTGTTATAATCGATCGAATCGAAATGATTGTGTAGAGACAGGCATACATACTTACTGAATAACTTTACTCAATGACTCTTCTGGGCTCTGCCACCATCTGATCGGATTTTTGATTTCGCTGGCGACTGTACAATTGTCGTCACGTGGTCTGTGGTCCCAGTCGACCGATTCAAAAACACATCGGCGAATGGGACCGCGGTTCCAGTTTGACAGCGGTCCCAGTTTGACAGCGGTCCCAGTCGCTTGTGTTCTCTTGCTAGAACTCTGTATCCTAGCCCGTTTTGTTACATTTCAGTTAAGCCTTAATACCTACGGCTGAATACTAAATTAATCTCAAGATAATTATATTTCGTTCTCACTTTAACGTTGTGCAAATGACAAGGACAAAAACTTTTTATAAATGTAAAGTTTTGGTGTGATTTTGAATAAAGTTGTTTCACAATTTAACATTGGAAGGAACTATGTTATCTTATCTTTGAATCTATTCTGTGATAGAGTTACGAATGTAAGTTATTATACATTAATATATTGTAATGTATTCTTATGTTCTGTTAATGTTTTTTGCTAATAAAGAAATGATAAATTGTTAGTTTTGTGTTTCATTAATTCGTTTCATGAGAGCAGTGGTGGCCCAGTGGTAACAGCTGCGACTTACGAATTGTTGGCCTTGCCGACTCGTAGTCACACCGGTTTATCACACCAGTATGACAAACAGGACTTTTTTTCTCGTTTGTCACACTACTGATTTTTCCACACCATGTATACGATAATTGCTAGTGCAGTACCTACTTTGTGGTAAGTAATTCAAGCTATGCCTATGTTCCGCTGTGGATGTCCAGTGGTTCATATGATAATGCAACCTTATCTAGTACTGGCCGGTTGGCCGTTAAAAACAATGCTTGAAATAATGATAAATGCAATTGACAGACTCGCCTCAATAGTTTGCTCTTTTAAACATCAACGAGTTTTAAATCGTCGTCGTGCATTGGTTTCACATTCGCTTTGTACCATGGATTTTTGTAATATTAATAGAAAACGTGGACAAGTGTTGTTATTTAAGCAACAACAATACTATAAACAGAAAGTTTATAAAAATTTATCTCAAATATGGTTTTGTCGTAACCGTCGTAACAGTATAAAGTGCTCAGGTTCGGTCACAATAAACGTAAGTACCATATACCTAGTTATTTACGTGGTTTTGTCAATTCGAACGGTTAGCATAAGTAGGTACTTATATTTTTATCTCATTTCTTTTTTTTTTCTTGTTATATTAACCAACTTATTCTAAGTCGTAACCTTTCGGACTCGCATTAATATCCGTCTAGAAACATAATAAAATTTATTTTGTTAACATAGTCGTTGTTTAACTTCACAGGTTGAAAATGTTGTAAAAACAGTCCCGCACAAAAATACATGTCAACCAGATAAGAACCGAAATGAAATAGCTATTTCGATACACAAAATACATGAAGTAGCTAGTAAACAGTAGTACAAAAATCTACAAGGAAAATATAAGACCTTTAAAAGAAAAAGGATTGAAAGTACCACATTTCGATAGCGTAAAGTGCAGCCTTTACAATGCACGAAAACGAAAACTAAAGGTCAGCAAGATCGTTTTCAAACGTATTGAAGAAGTACAAGTACCCGCTACTTTTGAAAAATTTCTCGTTACTGACTATCAGTATGAGCACACCAGATTATTAATATTTTGTTCTGAAGAAGCAAAGCAATTATTAAAAAGTGTGAAAGAATATTTTATAGATGCGACTTTTAAGAGTTCTCCACGACCATTTCCACAATTACTTTCTATCCTCGGCGACTTGGGGAGCACGTCTCAAACAACTTCAGTGATACCGCTAATACATGTGCTTATGAGCGACAAAAAAGACTCGACGTATGCTGCATTATTTGACATCCTAATAACTAAATTTCCAGATTGGTGTCCTACTGTATTCCACGCAGAAAAACGAAATCAATTGGTTTGAAAAGTAAACTACATAAAAGAATTGTGGGACTATGTACGGCATTGCCGCTAACTCCATTAGAACATGTTAAAAACGGATGGGGATACATACAAACAGAATCTAATGAATTTAGCGGGGAAAAGATGAAACAATTCATAGCATACATGGCCGACAATGGCTAAATGATGAACAATATATCGCCGACTGGAATATAGTTGGTCAAAGGCACAGAACCAACAACGTTTGTGAAAGTTGGCACTCCCAATTGAACAAAAATATAAATAAAAACTACGTTACCATACTAAAATTATTAACAGTCTTATTCAATCAAAAGGAAATTAATATCGCAAAAAAAAGAAGGGTCGACCAAACTGATAAAGATAATTTTATCATTTTCTGCCAATTGAAACTTTTAAATGGTGAAATATCATTGGGACATTTCCTTGAAACATTGGGTTAATAATTTAAAAAAATTTAAACATACTTCAAAAAGAAATTAACTCAAAATTATGAAATAACATTAATTTCGGAAGTTGGTGTCTTGGGATCTGTGTTTTAGTTTTTTGCCACCGACTTCCGAAATTAATGTTATTTCATAATTTTGAGTTAACTTGTTTTTGAAGTCGGTTTATTGTTTTGAATTACTTTTCTATTTCGTTATTTTTAATTATAAGTTAAAACTGGAATATTTGTTTGTAATAAGTAGGTTAATTAATAGTTTTGTTGTAAATATTGCACTGGAATTTGACCAACGTTTTGAGATGTTTTCCCTTTGACACTACGCCCATACCTCATATCAATAAGCCAGGCCGTCACACTTACACGTACCTATTAGTCCATATCTTGAAAATGCCTGAATCGATTTTGATAAAACTTGCACTGTTCTCTAAGTTGAAGTAAAAATGCAAATTAAAAAAAATGGTCACGATCCGATTAATAGTTGCGGAGAAATGCGTGGACAAACGTACATACATGCATCTATAAAATTTTGTATTTTTTTTAAAGTCGGTAAATGTATAAGCTATTATGTAATTTGAAGGTTTTTAATTTAACTAAGGGCTGATTTTCCAATCGACAGATATTTTTTATTATTCATAGAATAAAATTGACGTCTGACAGATTTTGTATGGAAGAACTGTCAAAAATTCAAAATTATTCCTCTGATAAAATTATCTGGCATTGGAAAAATCATCCATAAGTAGTATAACTAGAACAGCACTAGTTAGAATAAATGGTGTGGAAAAATCAGTGGTGTGACAAACGAGAAAAAAAGTCCTGTTTGTCATACTGGTGTGATAATCTGGTGTGACTACGAGTCGGCAAGGATTGTTGGACGTAGCATCGAACCCAGACAGGTGCTGTACTTTGTGTAAATTATTTCATCACCACAGAAAGAAAGAAAGAAAAAGTATTTATTGCGACTCGCACAGGAAGATCATAGAACTAAACTAAACACAATCAGACATAATAAACCCAAATAATATAAAAAAAGTAGGTAATAAAACCAAATTATATAAAAAATAAAGTAACAAAAAGAAAAATGAGACAGAAAGTCCTGCACGAGGCCAAAAGGCTCCTATCTCAGCATGATGCTACGACATTTAAAAAATAAATGTCGCAGCGCTGGTATTCTGATAGGGCCCGCTGTGATGTCACGGGCAATTACAGTAATAAATAAATAAATAATCTATCTTATTATTTAAATATATATAATTATTTAAAATATTATCGAATAAAACAAATAATTCATTCTTCTCACGTAACCTCAATACTTGTCTATGCCTTATATGTCAGAAGCACTCTGTGGCTGCTGTGACAAGTTTAGGGACGCCTGCGCCGAAAATAAATACGGTACAAATTACGGCTTTGTAGTGGAACAGTATTACAGTGAATATCCTATAAAAGTGGAATGTGGTAGTAAATTAACGGCATGGATCAAATGGAGAAATAGAAGTGAACTAATGACGACAGGCAGTGTTCTAAATTCTAGAGACAAATGACAGACAACGAACAAAACAAAACAATGTGTAGACCAGCAATAACATTTCGTATATATACTGCTTTCAAAACAGTGAAAATGTCGTATAACATCACGCCTGTAACCTCTGAAGGGTTAGGCAGACGTGTGTCTATAGTACACTCACATTTCGGCAGTTATGTTTTCAGTTGTAAGCCCCATACAGAATAGCGATTCGCTTATCACATTAAACAGCGGTTATTACAAGTTGTTATCAGTCTGGTAAAATAATCAAATAAACAATTTTACTAAAACTTTTAAACTAAATTCAAACAAAATGAACTGCTTAAAAATTGGCACGAAATAAACCACCCTTGATAATAAGGCACTAGACGCGCGGGGCGAGGGTATTCAACACATAATTTATGGTATTGTTTCCAATAATCGCAAATTAAGTTTAATGTTGTTAAATACTAACGAAAAAAAGGTCCCACGACTAGAATGTCGAATTGTTATTAATTATTTTAATAGGCTATTTTCCTAAAAAAATCTAATTAGTCAGTCAGTTAGATTATGAAAAAATTTTGAGCCAGTATTTTTTCTTTTGTCAATTATATAAAAAATTATGAAGATATCGCCCGTTAAAGTTCCGCGTGACGTCACTTGCTTGCGACACTTTTGCAAGCAAGTGACGTCACGACCCCCACTCCCAAATTTTGACGCGCTTTATCTTTGTAATTTTTTGTTTGATTGACAATAGAAAAAAAACGTGTCCATTATTTTTCGATAATCTAACTGACGGACTAAAAATAATAATTATTTTTTTACCCAGGCAACTACCCTATTGTGTATTTTTAAAATACGTAATGTAGATTACGTGAACCACGAAACCACGTATACGGAGCGAGCCTTTCCAAACTCCGCCACAAATCCAGGCTAAGCGGCTACTGAGAAAGTGCTGACAGAAAAACGTAATAACCATTGTGCTAGCACCCTTAAGTACCGTAATCTCTTCGTAACACAATTACGGCCAATTCAACTAAAGCAAAAGTAAAAAACAGTAATGAAATAGTCTACAATGTTACAATTACCTGCAATTTACTCGCAGAGGGCATCCGGCAGTGACTAATACAATTAGTAACAGCTACCTGAACTAATTCTTACTCGTTTTACTTGCACTAGGTCTCTGGCAAGTTGCACTTTGACTTTCCAAGTCCTTTTGTTAGGCAGAACTGTTCGCTATATTTAAATCAAGTGTATTTAAAAAAGGTTGAAGTTGTTGTTTCTTTTAGTATATTTCTCGCCGGGCGGCTGAGCGACACTTTACGTGACCAGAGGGCTGGCTCGTTCTTTGGCCAAAGAATTAGCATTGCCATTCAACGTGGCAATGCTGCCAGTTTTCTGGGCACGTTTCCGGGGGACAGCGATGCGGATGAATACTTCTGCGCCTAAGTGTCCTTTGTATTTGTATTTATTTGTATAGTAAGTTAGTTAGTCATTTAATTTAGTATCTAGTGTAAAAAAGCTAGTCGTAGTAGTTTAGCAGCTAGTGTAAATAGTTAGTTATATATATAGATACAATAAAATATTATAGTTGAAAAGAAAAATAAAATTGTGAGTGTGTGAGGACTATGTGGGTAATTTTATTTTGGAATAAAGTTTTAGAGCCAAGTTCCTAAACGCGGCTTGAGGTAGTTGAATGGTAGTAATCGTAACCGTAAAACGCGTTATGCCCCCTTCGTACGACTTGTCTCTCTCTCTTGTTCTTTCTATTATATAAGATAGTATGTGCGAGTATCGCGTAAAGCACTTCGTTTATGCATGCTATGCTATGCATGCCATGCAAACTGCGAACCTTCTTACACATAAAGTTAAGCCTCAAGATTTTTAGTTCTATGTAAGTTTTATTTAGTACATGTGAGTTCATAAAAAGCTCGAGAAATACGCTACACTGGGAACCATATTAAATGACTAACTTACTATACAAATAAATACAAAAACAAAATGATACTTACCACGAAGTACTCGTTTATCTTTATATATAAAATATTTATTCCTCAATTTTCATGATTGTACCTACCACTGTTTGTCTCTGCATCACCCAAAGGTTGACTGGTAGAGAATGTCTATGGCATTAAGTCCGCCTCTGTACATTTGTGTGCTGGGAGTGTTAAATAAATAAATACTCGTCCGCATCGCTGTCATCCGGAAACGTGCCTTTTTTTTTGGGTTGGAAATCATCAAATGACCCCTCCCGCTCTGGGCGGAGCAGAAGGGAGTGTCAGACTTTTACTGACTAAAACCCACCCGTGTTCCTTCAGTTGCCTGTGCCAGGGGCCACGGTATCTCTTTCGAACAACCCGCAGCCCCGGCGGCATCGGCCCTAGCGGACCCCGTCAGTTCGTGCTGACAGCTCTTTGAGGCGCGCATGGAACACAACGCGCCGTCGACCCGGGCCTGGTCCTTACCGGGCGGCGAGCTGCTCATAGCTCGCCGCCCGCAAGCCCGCGCCTACGGTGGCCGGGAGTCGGCTGTTGACTCCCGTCCAGGGCGTCTCCTGCGGCGGCTAGGCGCGCGAGGGTGCAGCGATTGCCTCTCCCTCACGCGCTCCGCCTCCTCCTTCGCGAGCATTACTGCTTCGCAGAAGGAGGTGACGGCCTCCCATTCACTCTCGCTCCGTACCATGGCCTGGACGAGGGCCGGACGCAAGAGGTCGCCGCCGCCGATCGCCGCCACGAGGACACGGCGGGGCCCCGCCCAAGCCGGGCAGACCTCCACCGTATGCTCCACCGTGTCCTCCGGGCGATCCCCACAGTAGAAACGTGCCTAAAAGACTGGCATTGAATATTATATAGTTGGTAGTAAGTAAAATGTTTTTTTAAAATGTTTTAACAGACATACTACTTATTCATCGAAACACTTATTTGTGTGTGCACTCTGTTAACTTATATTTCATTTTTACGATTTGTAGTTAGTTAGGACCAATGAAAATGTATGTACATAATTTCGTCCTTGCAGCAGAAAAGCTTACTTAAGGCGTAACGAAGTCCACTTAGTATGCAGGATCGGATCCATGTTTTTTGCGACCGTGCAATCTGTTGACAATTTCAACGAGTTAATAAAAAGTGTTCGAAAATGTTATGGAATACAAATGTCGATTTATACATATAAAAGTGATTGTTTAAAAGAGACGGAAAATTATTTTTTAAGAAAATTGAGAGTAGTGGTGGCCCAGTGGTATTCACCCCGACTTACGAGTTGTCGTGAGTTCGAACCCAAGCAGGCACTTTGCTTTCTGTATTTAATTTCATCAGGCACTGCTCTCACAACGGCACATTAGAGGTAATGTCTCAAACCTTGTTAGATCGTATTTAAGCAACAGAACACAATTTACAGAAATTTCAGCAGTAAATAAAAGCAATAAACAGGAAATTATTTATAAATCAAGGGAACGTGTAGTTAAATTTGGTGTACCGCAAGGGACTGTCGTAGGCCTGCTATTTTTTATACTATACATTAATGACCTACCCAGAAGTATTCAACACTCAATGACACTTTTTCCCGACGACAGTACCATAACAATCGCTTGCAAAAATAGAGACACACGAAACTGACATTAACAATTCCATAGAATCAATGGTAACATGGTTGGAAAATAATAATCTAAAGATAAACCTTGGGAAAACTAATGTTCTGCATTTTGCCCAAAGGTCACCCATACCAAATGTAAATGTTCATTATTGTAACAACAACACAGACAAAGTGAACATAACCAAATTTCTTGGAGTAACTATTGACAGCAAATTAGATTGGAAAGCACATACGGAAGCATTAAGCAAAAAAATTTGTAATTCCACATATACACTGTATAAATTAGCCCCCATCTTAAATGTTGATGCGCTGCTAATTGCTTATCACGGCTTAGTGTCCTCTAACTTAAGATATGGGCTCATTTTTTGAGGAAATCCAACAAATAAGGATGTGATTTTTAAAACGCAAAAGCGTTGTCTGAGGGCTATGTTTGGACTTCATGTTACAGGGAGTTGCAAACCATTTTTTAACGCACATACAATATTAACCCTTCCATCAATGTACATTTTAGAGACCATTATGTTTGTCAAATCAAATCCACACCACCCTTAGTTTCAGATAAAGTAGTTCGAAATAGACGCGACAATAATAAGCTATGTATCCCGAGATCCAGGACAACTCTAATACGTAAAAGTATATTCTGTATGGCGCCGATTCTTTATAACAGATTGCCAAAACATTGGAGGGAATTTACGAGTACTACTGGAAAATTAATAAATATATTAAAAGGCCTTCTGTTAGAGAAAGTCTATTAAAGCACTGACGAAT
Source organism: Apamea epomidion (assembly GCA_947507525.1). Taxonomy (NCBI): domain Eukaryota; kingdom Metazoa; phylum Arthropoda; class Insecta; order Lepidoptera; family Noctuidae; genus Apamea; species Apamea epomidion. The sequence goes on from OX382239.1 coordinate 2,316,914, forward strand.
TTCTAAGTGACAAATTAATTTGACTTGTAAAATGACATCATAATTTTATTATTAATTGCTTTTTACGTTGGATTTTTAATTTGTATTATTTACTGTGATGAGCTTATGACACTATTTGATTGTATTTTAATGTACCTTTTAGTTTTATGTTATGGTCTAATCTAAATTGGATTGCTATATTTGATGTGTGTAATGGACGAATTTAAAATCACTTAATGCTATGTAGCGTCCTACGTTTTATATTTGTACGCCGTTTAGGCAAAACATGACTGTCAGGTAATTTGATGTAACATCTTGCATGCCATGTGTATGTATACTCATGTTTTGGACAAATACAAATTATCTTATCTTAACTAACTGTCAACGGTCCTAGGACCAAAAAATTCGAAGACATGTGACATCCGCTCACCCGCGTGACCCGCGTGACTCTGTGAGAGGGAGTGGGCCGTAATCCACCGATTACGACCCACTCCCTCTCACAGAGAGGAGGCCTATGTCCCAGCAGTGGGAACGTTATAGAGCAGTATACGAGCTGTTGTTTTGCATCCTCGTCAAATTTCAGGAAGCTGTTATGAAAGACATAAATAATCAAATAAAATTATGATCCCTGGTAAATAATGAATGCATACTTGTTTTTTTAGTTATTAAGTTTGACAGTATTTCAGAATACACCACTTTCAAAGAACAGAATCGCGTTATGGTATCGTATAAGCGGCCGCGTTTTTATGTGTGTGTAAAAGGGTAGTTACAGTGCGGTCTCACACAGGCCGCGTTTTAAAACGCGTCTCCCAAACATGCCGATTTCCGAAAATTAGAAAAAAAAACCTACTTATTTTATTATTGATACGTGTCGAGAATCAGTAGCATAGTTACCTCCTTGAATTTGACGAGGATGCAAAACGACACCTTGTATAACGGTATACGTTTTGAGAGAAGTGGTGATGGAATAATTTAACAAAGTAACGCGCCTGTCTGGGTTCGAACCAACGACCTGTAACTCGCAAGTCGCGGCTGTTACCACTACTGCTCTCCGACTATACCCGTTTAATCTATAAAACCCTACAAACTACCAAACTCCGCCTAAATCATGTTTTTCTAAATGCCAAACGGGGACCAAGCCTTCGATCAATTCCTCGCTAAACAGTCGTTTTAAATCTACATTCTCTAATTAAGTTCTTGGTCCTTTTGACGCACTGGTAGTTAAGGCAACAGCTCGTTACAAACAGTCCGGTTAGGAACCGCATGCCTTCGCCCGGAATTGGGTCGGATACGCCCCTCTTTTACAAAGGAGTGAAGAGAGAGAGCTACTGCCTCGTTGGTCTACGTATTCCTTAGCATGAAGGCCTCCAGAGTGATTACATAACACGCTAACAATTGCAACGTGTTCTTGTAACTGAACAGATAGCTGTGCTGCTGGGGAGTTTGTTGCGCAAGTTCTTCCTCTCTTGTTCTGAAAGTAACAAAAATACTAAACTTAGCACCCAAGTAGGTACCTACTCAAGTCTTGATGAATTGCAAATAAAAACACCTACACACCAAAAAGTCTGACAAAAGGAAAAGTGAAAACTAATTAAAAGTGAAGTTCCTGAGCAAAGTCAATGGAACTGACTTTTATTTTTATTTTTTAATTTCCATTTGATTCGAAGGCGGCGCCTAATTGCCGAGCGTTCATAGTACGTCTTCCGCAGCCACAACTTTTATTATTAAATGCTAATTAATTATTATTAGACGGAGAAAAATATTTTGTGCGTACTGTTTAGAAAGTATTCGTGTTGTAGGGACTCAGTATTTATGTAGCTTTAGGGTAATGTTATGCTGAAGATACCTCGAGATCGCGGCTCGCTACCTCGATGTCACCTCCATGTAAAACAAATGCATGCTAATAGCTAATAGACACGCACGCACATGTATGCCGAAGGATACCTCACTGCGATACATCGCGGGCTGCTGGGGGGTTTACCTCGATGCCTGCGTGAAAACAAAGTATTTTGTTTATACGGAGACGATTGGACAAATCGGTTCAACTTGTTTTTCTGGAGTAGATAGAATACAGTACAAACACAGGACTGGGCAACTGTGCTTTCAGGTGCCACTGAACCGACGTGTTTCCACCTCCATCCATGTAGACATAGCGAGTATCGACATCGAGGTATCGAGATAGCGACCGCGATCACGAGCATCTTCGGCATGTTTCAACAAAGATGCTACACTTCTTACGTACGTTTTGTCGCAATTTGAATGTGTTTAGACGAATATTCACTATTTTCAAAAAGATAGGAAAGGTTACAACTAGCTAGCACAGTGTGTGTGTGATTGTGTTCCGAGTACTACGCACCCGACCTTTCTGAAGAACATCACCAATAAGGTCATTAGGTATATCTTCTAGGGAAACGAAGCAAAAGGACTATTTAAGGATCGTAAAAATTAAAACTTTTAACACTAACACTTTAAATCCAAACTACATAAATGGCTTATTGATAATTGTTTTTATAGTATGAAAGAATTTATTGATAAAAAAGTAACAGATAAATGTGGTTACTAATTTTCATTATAATTATTACCTACTTTTTGTAAATACCTATTATTGTTAAGAATTCACTAAAGTTATTAGACATGTTGGAATAATGTATCCTTTTAATTTTTTACATGTAACGTGTTTCAATATTTGTATGCCAGTCCTTGGCGAAACATGTAAGATTAATGCAAACAAAAAAAATATCAAACAAAGCAAACAAAAATATATTCTATTCATCGTAGCAGGTGGCGTTCTGTAGTTTCTGCCTACCCTCATGGGAAAACAGCGTGAGTTTATGTAAATAAATAAAGCTGCAATAAGAAAATCGATAGGTATTAGATATCCTACTAATATTATAAACGCGAAAGTTTGTATATGGATGGATGTTTGTTACTCTTTCACGCAAAAACTACTGCACGGATTTGGATGAAATTTGGCACACAGATCGTTTATAACCAGGATTAACATATAGGATACTTTTTATCCCGATACTCCCACGGGATCGAAACTTATGCGGGTAAAACCGCGGGGTGCAGCTAGTTCATTTATATTTAGTTCGTTTCCATCAAGTTCTAGAAATGCATTCCTCACTTGGACTAACTCACGTATACGAGTAACTGACGTAACGCAAATTCTTTTGTAAAATAATCTCAGAAGTTTATATAACTCAATTCAATTTTCCATATAAATTGCGAGTTTGTATGTTTTTAATCTTATCTACTTCTCAACTTATGGGATAGTACAGTCTTTTTGTTTGAGATTGCTTTTCCTATCTTTTTAGGGTTCCGTACCCAAAGGGTGCCAACGGAACCCTATTACTAAGCCTATTACTAAGCTGTCCGTTCGTCCGTCTGGCTGTCAGCGGGCTGCATTTCATTAACCGTAATAGGTAGACAGTTGAAATTTTCACAGAGTGCGTATTTTTATTGCCGCCAAAACATAAAAACAAATAAAAAAAGTTAATAAAAATTAAAGAGGGTCTCCATACAACAAACGTGTTTGTTTTCGGCGTTTTTTTTGCCTTGCGGTACGGAACCCTTCGTGTGTGAGTCCGACTTGCCCGGGCTACTTTTTAAAATTCTTGCTAGCTTTTTAAAGGCAATTTAAATTGTATTCGCTCAGAACACTTACCTACCAATGATTAAAGCATTATCTAAAACGTTTGATTTCCTTTTACGTGGAGGGAAAAAGTAGAATAAAATGCAACAGTAGGTAGGTACGCGCAATAATCACCTACGCAGGAATGCTACGGCGTAGCTAACATGTTGCTACGTGCGCCTGCTACGATCGTCGCACAATGATGCTACGCTTTCGTAGCATTCAATATGTCCATTTTCTGTGCATAGGAATTATAAAATGGGTGTGTGTTTTAATAAAATTGAATGGCCTTTACATCTATGTGTACTAATACTAAAGCGAAGAGTTTGTTTGAACGCACTAATCTCTGGAACAACCAGTCGGATTTGAAAAAATATTTTTGTATTTGATAGCTCATTTCTTGAGGAAGGCTGTAGGCTATTTAATATCACGCTAGGACCATTAGCAGCAGGGCAAAAAAAGTCGGAAAGAACGCTAAGCGAAAACAAAGTAATAGCGCGGGCCGGCGATGCGATGCGACGGAGGAGTAGGTCGGGGGAACAAGAAATGTTACGCGGACGAAGTCGCGGGTCGAAGCTAGTCTTATTATAGCCGAAAACATATTCTCATTTTAATAGAATGCGGACCATGTATTTATATACTGAACGAGTACATACGACGTAGCAAAATATGTCAATCATAGTCGGTGGAATTTATTACCCTATCCTTTGTTGTTGTAGGATACAAATAAAAATAAATCAGCGTTGTTTTACTAGTTCCATGTTTCCATTTAATAGAGTTGGAGCTAAAATGAAATCTGTTCTAAAAATATCCAGCGTGTACGCTTATTGGTCGCTTCTCTATGGCCAGCAATTTGAAAATAGAACGCGATACGCATGTCAATTTGTCGAGCATTTAGGGATTCGCGAGGCTATTGAAGCTTTAGCAGGCTCTATACTCTGTCCATTAGGTTAACCGTTTTTTGACAGCTGTCTTAGAATTAGCATGTTTCAGAATACGTAAAAGTTAAGTTTAAAATGCGTAATAAAATAAATATATAAAATCTTATTGAATTATCTTATTTATGGCTTCTTACGTACATTATAATACCGTACGTGTATCAATCAATGTATTGTGTGTTGCTGCAATCACTAGTTCCATGTGTCAAAAAACGGTTTACTTTATTTTACATAGATGGGTAAATATTTTATTGCATTTTTAGCCTATGTTGTCCCACTGCTGGGCAAACGCCTCCCTTTCTCCTTTCTACTCCTCTCTGTCTTGAGCTAGTGTGGACCAATCCTGTCTGTAGGTGTCAAGCTCATCCCGCCATCTTCTTCTAGGTCTGCCTCGATGTCGGCAGACGTTCTCTGGGAGTACACGGTGGTAGTTTTGGCCCATAACATGCGGCAAACTTGTCGGCCCAGGTGGAAAAAGGATGAACATGAAAAAGTATTAAGCCTTTTTTTGGTGAATTAGGTACCTAATCAGAATGTGTGTAACCCTAAAATATAAACTTGGTCCAGCATCAAAATCAATTTTAAAACTGAGTAAATTACTTATTAGTTTTTTTAGAAATACAAATAATATTTATTGTACATTTTTCTTTCATTCACGACAGGTTTTGAAGGAAACAAACGCTGCAGGCGACGTGAGTGATAGAAAAGCGTGCACTGACTTCTGGTGGTTCACTCGAATCTGTCTGGTTCTTTCCTCAATAGACCATCTCAGACACCTAATCTGTATAGTCCTCATATGATCTGACCAAGATTATGTCTGGACTTTAAAGAGAGAAGGACTAGAAAACCTAACCTAGTACTTAACTATATACCTATCTTAGAATTTCTCATCCTAAATGGACGGTTATTGAGCGTACCTACTCGGACCTATTACATCCTTGAGTCCATCTGCTAGCCTTATATACCAGCTAGGTTGGGGTCGGCTTTTAGTCTAACCAGGTGCAGCTGAATACCTGTATTTTACATGGACCGACTGCCTATCTGACTTCCAAAAACCAGTTCCTGCGTAACACGATACCCAGAGACAGGATGTCACACTTGGGCTTTTAACTACCCATAACGACTGTCAATGATCTACAAATGATAGCCGGGACCAATGCCTTTTCTGAGAAAACACGTTAAGCACGGACGGGTCTCGATATATAATGGATGGTCTAACCTAACCTATCCACAAATCACAATCACAATCGACCGCGGAAAGCTGATCTTACAAGCCCTTATACCCCTAATTCGGATCGAAAACGGTAATCTAAGCTTCACAATGTACGGAACCCTACGGTCCTTAGTTAGCTCCAGTTTAATATTCGCGTCGTATGTGCAACAATGCTTGTTTGATTTGGCAGCCTCCGTTGTTCATGAGCCCACCGTGTCAAGTACGTTTCCCGACTACACGAATTACATACATTCACTTCATTTTAGAAACAGTGCGTTTGTGGAAGCTGAAACAATAATAAAACTAATTAATTAATTAAACTAACTAATTTGGGTATGTCGGAAGCGTTAGGCATCAATGTTACTAACATGAAGCAATCGTTGAAGGAGCGCTTCTTTAGCCGCCTGAAAAAAATACTTAATAGTCTTCTATCAGGCGGAAACAAGGTGCGTGCCTTCAACAGTTGGGTCATGCCGGTTCTGATGTACTCTTTCGGCATACTCAAATGGACTCAAACCGGACTAGACGCCCTGGATAGGAGGGTCCGGACGCTGCTGACTGCAAATCGAATGCATCACCCGCGGTCATCGGTAATGAGGCTGTATATCCCGCGAAAGTGTGGAGGTCGAGGCTTTTTAAACGCTAAGACCCTCCACAATCGCGAGATATCCAGTCTCAGGGAATATTTCTTAGAAAACGACGTGGGGATGCATCGAGATGTAGTCGCGGTGGACAAGTACTGATATAGTGGTGGTGGATCGATCAGAGCGGCGCGCAATGATTGTTGACATAACCGTCCCGCATGATGAGAACCTCGTGAAAGCCGAGAAAGATAAACAAATCAAGTATCTCGACATGTGGGATGTGGACTCAGCGATCATTGTGCTGATAGTCGTGACAGCCAATGGCTTAATAGCCAAGAGCCTCGACCAACACCTGAGGAGGCTCTCATTGGGCAGCTGGATCAAGGGCTTGATTCAGAAAGCGGTACTTCTGGACACGGCTCGCATTGTCAGGAGGTTCCTCTCTCTGGAGCCCTGACCGCCGGTAGCTTGGACCCTGTTCCCGATACCGGTGGGCTACTATTTTTTATATTTTTTAATGATTTTTTATCATTTTGTTTATAAAAATATTGAAAAATGTAATTTATAAGTAATTAGATGAAATAAAGGAAAATAAAACTAAATTAGGAGATAGTCAAAAGTGAGGTTTACTAACACTACTTACGTGCGGCAGCAGAGGATATTACCGATATCTGAAATACCAAAAATATAGATTTAGTGTTGCGGTTCTACACAAAAACACATTCACAATTTATCAAGAAGATGTCCACTTACCTAATTTCGTAATAATTAAGGAGTTTTTATGAGTTAATCCCAAATTAATGTACAAAGAAAAATGATTGCCGCCAGTACTGCCTTCGCTTTGGGAAACATAATGCTCGTTGGTTTGAAACCAACTGACAGCTGTCAAAATGATTACGCAATTCGAATAATAGCCTTTTTAAGCACCTATTTTTTATTTTTCTTTTTATTTTAGTACATGGAGGACTTACAGCTAATAAAAACAAACACAAAAGGAAATCATAGTCACCCAAAAGCCAATTACAAATCCTCACGTATAGACTTATAATAATAATTTATTTATTTATCGTTCACTCTTTAGGGTTTCAAACCAACAGCAATTGGTATCACATGATAGACGAGTTACACAATACGAAAATCGTAAAATGAACCAAAAAGCTTTCGGAACGAAACCAATTAGTCTCAATCGTTTGCCGAAAATGTGTAACGCAATTAGGCTGCAATTCTCATCGTTTATCGCGGTGCCGTCGTTTGTGAACGCGCGCTGTCATTTGGGACTGGTCATCTTTTAGCTGCCATGGCGTATGTTTTTAAAATTCTTTAGTTTTAATCGATGATGCAGGAAAATTGTTCACTACACAAACTATTTTAGTTTGAATAATAAAACCATAATTTATAGTCAGTTATGTTACTTACTAGAGACTTTAACTAGAAGTTTTTACTACAGGGGCTTGTGGCTTATTAATGACAGCCGCACGGGTCGATCGATCTGGTTAAGCTACGCTTGCCGCGGTTGGTCACCCATCCACGGGTACCGTCTTTACATATCAAGACCGCTCCGTGCCTCGGAAAGCACGCTAAGCCGTCGGCCCCGTCATTCGTAAATCTTTGGCAGTTGTTACGGGACGTTAGTAGCCACAAAGTCTGACAACTAGTCTTATACCTTAATAAAAATATAAAATTGTTTAAAAAATACAGTGATATCCATGATATAAATACTAGGAACAAACACAAATTTGTTTTACCTACAACAAGGCTCAAGAAAATAGGTGGCTCATTCAGATGCCAATGTTACATACGCTTTTATAATAAAGTTCCAAGCCCCGTTTAAGATCTAAGCCTTAATAAATCCAAATCATTCATTAAACGTAAGTTGTGCCAGAAAGCCTTTTATACCGTTAAGGATTATATCGAGGACAAAAAAGCTTGGAATTGAGCTGCTTCCAATTTTTTTTACGTATTTAATATTTTTAATTGTCTTTTTTTCGATTTTGTTGTTTTTTTTTATATACACTGACATTAATTAATTTCATATATGTGTATACTATAACATTTGCTTACTTTGTAAAGTATTTTATTATTTTAATTATTATGAATGTGAAGACTATGTGGGCCATTTTATTTATATTATTTTTCTCTCTGTTCTCTTAGTTTTTGTCATGGTCTGGCAGTTTGAGTAATTAATGTGGCCTACCCAAATGTCCTTTCTTTGGTATTGTTCGTGGAATCGTTGAGCTCCTTAAGTTTTGGGTTCAACGGCATGATTTCTGACAAATGCGTGCACTGACTGGACAGGTCCTCTCAATCTGTGTGGTTCTTTCCTCAAAAGACCATCTCAGACAGCGACCTACATTGTCTTCATATGATCTGACCAAGATTATGTCTGGACTTTAAAAGAGACTGTGATCTCTGAGTTTGTTTCGGCCTTTCTTCTCAGACTAGTCAGATAGGAAACGCCGACCTCATCTAGTTTTAAAATATGATTAACGTGTAAAAGTGTTTGTGCAAACCTACTTACAAAAATAAAATCATTTATCAAGGGGTAACCGCTCCATGTAAAATACTGGTATTCAGCTGCATTCGGTTAGACTGGAAGCTGACCCCAACATAGTTAGGAAAAGGCTAGGCAGATAATGATTAGATACGTGTCCCATCAGATAGTTTAATTTAACCTTAAAAAATAACAATCTTGCTTCACAATTAATTTCCCTAATTTTACTTATATTATTATTTATTTATTTCAGAGAATTTTCATATGGGTAACATAATTACAATTAAAAAAAAACAATATAACGAAATCATAGTGTGTTAGTGACAAAAATTGTACCTAGATTTATGTTATTATGGTTAGTACCTATACCTAACTGATGCCTATGGCTGTCTTTATCCACTGGTTTTGGAAAGGACAGTCGAAACGGGGAGCAATAGCAATCAGAAAGTTGTTTTTGCTGCTTCGTAGACGGACTTAACCATAGTTAGATGCATTTTAAGAACTTTTGCGAGTGATGACATTTTTAAGAACCTACGTCCGTAGAACGTCTAAGCTTCACATCCTACGATTTTTGTATTTGTGTAAAACACAGACAACACTAAACTTATTTATCAACAGAGCTATATCCACGTAGCTTATTTACCAACATTTTACCGTTCCAAGAAAGTCTTTATTTTTCTCAGAATCATCGATAAAAGCATCCGTTTTTCTCGTAGACACAAAAATGGCATTCCCGAGTAATTCCGTCCTAAGTCTAGACCAGGTATAATGTTCTCTACGGTACAAGGAATATTTTATTCAGAATATAATCTGATAATCCTGGATTACGTCTGATACCGTACGAAGGCGTCAGTATCGTCGGTAATCATGTTTGGTTGAAATGCCAAAAATTTGACTGGTTACATTTTTTTTGGATGACCTCTACGAGAAACGAAATGAAACCAAATATAGTTAATTAATTCCTGAAGAAATAGATTGACGTGGTTAGTAGATACACCCGCGTTTTGCCAGCTATGTTTAACTACGTAATAGAAAGAAAGAAAGAAAAAGTATTTATTGCGACTCGAATCGAGGCCAAAAGACTCAAATCTCAGCATGATGCTTCAACATTAAAAATAAATGTCCCAGCGCTGGTATTCTGATAGGGCCCGCTGTGATGTCACGGGCAATTACAGTAAGATTGCCTATTGCCATTGGTCGGACCAAATAAAAACTTTATAGAAAATTTTCTAATCGCTTAACGCAATGATCTCCGGACATTTCAAATAAGTTTTAACCATGGCAAGCGACATTTGTCGTCTAGTATACATGTAAAAGCTTTGGGCGCATAACCATAACAAATGTGTTTTGCATTCGCTGTGACAAACGCGAGGTTTTTACTACTGACATGTCGTTTTATATATTTCCCACACTCTAATGGATGCCACTTTTTGTTCGCGTTTTTATGTTTCAAAAAACACGGAAATAGTAGTAAATAATGGGTATAATGATCATGATAATCCTTTCTATCTTCCATATTGCCACCACTCACACACACACATCACTTGATGGTTATTTACTTCTTCTTCTTTTGGAGTCGATGGCGAATATTTTATTATGTAAGACGACTTGGACCCAGTAGGTGACCACGCCAATCGCAGCATTAAGGGCCGGCCACACCAGGAGCGGGCGGGCGAGCGAGTGGGCGGGCGGGCGAAGCGAGGCGAGGCGAGCGAAACTAATCGGACCGAATCTTTGGCGAGGTAAACTATGTGGGTTCACACTGAAAACAAACGTAGACGGGCGAGCGAGACGAGCCTCGTTTTAGTCCGTGGAATATTTGAGACAATGTGAGAGCCGGGTGAGCGAACGGGCGAACGGCGTCGTTGCGCATTTTGTCATGCTTTGGTTCACACTGCGAACTGTCACTTAAACAAGTTGAACGTGTAGATTCGCTGGAATCGTCGGATATTTCGTTCCCATCGTCTGAGTCGCTGATGTAGCTTAGCTCGGTAGTTCAGCCTGTGAAGCGAAATATGAAAAATGATAAAACGATGCTCGCCCGCCACCCCAAACTCCTGGTGTGGCCTGCGCTTTAGTGGCGTTTTTAGGTCCTCAGAAGTGCAGGTGTATGGACACTTTGGCAAGACTTGCGTGGTGCTGATCACTTTGGTTCTGGATACTATAATTGTTACGTAATACAGGAAACCACGTCGCCTTCGATCACTAGACCAACAAGATACATAGCGGTGAATCGGCTTGCCAATAAGGTAGGTACACACGTTTTCTGGAATAAAAAATAACACGCACTCACACCCTGACACATGCACACATACACTCACACACAGTTTTCTTAGGATATATCTCTAAGTATTTTTTTTTTCTTTTATTTTGTTACAGTTCAAGTCTTATCTTGTTTAATTTTAGATTTTACGTATATTTTCTTGTTTAAATTGTATTTTCTTTTGGGACACCACTTTTATCATTTCATAATTTGTCATTGAAGAGCGGGGCCTCCTAGCACAGGTATATATTTTACTTAAAAGGAGGTCCCTATGTCAGATTTACTGTAAAAGTGGTACAAGTTTCTGCAATAAACCCTTTTATTTTTATTTCCTCAAACTCAAAGCATTTAAATCAATAGTCGAGGAGTCTGTCAGTCAGAAAGATGAAGCTAGTTGCCCATTCTAAACCGCAGTGGGTTCCTACGGACAGTCCGACTTATAAGTAATTAAAAGAGCCATTTATACCCGTTTTCCACACACAAATCAATCTGCCTTTTCCCAACTATTTTGGTGTCAGCTTCCAGTCTAACCGGATAGCAGTATTTTACATGGAGCAACTGCCTCTCTGAAATCCACAACCCAGTTACTGGGTAATACGATACCCCTTGGTAAGACTGGTTATCAGATTTTCGTGCATCTGACGACCCGTAACGACTGTTAAAGATCCAGGAATTACAGCCGGGACCAACGGTTTAACGTACTTTCCGAGTCACGGAGGGGTCTTGGTATGTAAAGACGGTCATCCATCCACGGACCAACCGCGGCAAGCGTAGCTTAACCTGATCGATCCACCCGTGCGGCTGTTATTACTTAGCCACAAGTCCCGTTTTCTGCACATAACTGTTAAAAGGCTTTTTCAAGTTTTTTTTTACCTTTCTGTAAATATTAAGGGTTTACCTAGTAAATGAAGCTTTAGTACTAAAATGTGATTACCCTAATTATAAATAATTGTAGTACTTTGTTTTACATAATATCTAAATATCTGCCTGAAAATGAGCTTTCAAAAGGTATTTGATATAATTCCGTTTGACCCTTCATCTTAATGAGCAGTATATGTTTGGCATTCGTTAGAGATTACTTTTAATCTTAGACTTATACCAGTTATTTTCTGCAAAGGACATATAGGAATGAAAATTAAAAATAACTGCCTAGGTTATCTGTATGAATCCCTTTATAGTCTCCCCACGGATGTGCCTTACAGGCGTTGCACAGGGGTGGTCCCGGAATTGGTCTTTTAAGAGGAACTGGAACCACCCCTATGTGCTGATGGTGAACACCGTGGTGGTTTTAGTGAGGTAAATATCCCACACTCCCCGACCTCCCTCCCTCCGGGGAGGTCTTTGCCTTTTGAAAGTTTTCCCCCGAAAACAAAAAAAAAGGTAATCTGAATGTAATGCCTAAATATGATTGCACGCAGGTTGAAAACTCAACGTTTTCAACCCTCGGTGCTTAGCTTAGCGTTGAAAATTCATCAGTGCGCTTTTGTTTGGGCATGACGTATTTATTAAGATAAGTAGGTACGAACATAGAGTAGGTAAAGTCAGGACAATTAATTGTTAAGTAAATGGACACCCTGCGTCAATTTGCATTGTACGAGTAAATAAATAAGCTCAATTGGCAGTATTTGTGTGAGTAGTGTGTGCATTTTATACAACTGTCAAATAATGAACTGTTTGAATATACGGACAGTTTAAGTTCGTGCTCCATTTGCTTAATATTTCTATAATATACCTAAGCTAATAATAAATAATAATATGTACAAGTATAAAAAAGGGGGAAAGAATCATAGGGCATCAAAAAGTTCGTCCGCATCGCTGTCAACAGGAGTAGGCCCAAAATGCTGGCAGCAATGCCCCATTGTATGGCGATACTGATTCTTTGACCTACAAATTGGCCAGCCCTCTGGTCCCGTGATGAGTCGACCAACAGCTTGGCGATATCTTGAAAAACCAAGTGGGCACTCAGACCCCATGGCTCTAGTGTTTCAACCCCAAAGAACTTGAAGATATAACTCCCAATAAGTTTGGAATATTTTCGCCGTTTGAGGTTTTCCGCTCCTGCAGCAACCGCCTCAGCACAACCCGCCGCGCTAGGCAGATGGGGTGGCGTAAGAGTGTCGACACATGTTGCATCCCAGACCAAAGGCCTTCCTAACTTCCAAGGCGTCGCGTGCCTAGCCGTTGGGTTATAAAATTTACTTAATAATTAACTTCCCTGACTAACTATTCGAGCCTTAAATATAGTATCTACATCGAGTTTTAGAAAAGTCTGGTTTGTAGAGATTCGTTTCAATTATAGTCATACCTATGTAGCAGTTTCATTGTAATGCTTGATTTGATACTAGCTGCACCCCGCGGTTGCACCACCATAAGTCGCAATCTCGTGGAAATATCGTTATAAAAAGTATTCTATGTCCTAATCCAAGCTATGGTCTACCCATGTGCCAAATTTCATCGCACGGATTGCGATGAAATTCAGCCGTTTTAGCGTGAAAGCGTAACAAACAAGCATACAAAAAATGAAATCTTTTCTCTTTCAAATATTAGTTTAGATTATTACTCTTGAGTTACGTACCTACCTAATACACCCGGAATAAATATAATATAATAATACTTGACCCTGTAACTTTCGTAGCCTGATTAATTATTTAAATAGCACCATTTAATACTTACCATATTTAACTCAATATATTATGCAAAGGTTTAACATTCTGACTACAGTATCAGGTCATAATATTGTATGCTGGGGTCTGTTCGCTCCTGATAAACAGTTATTGGCCGTATAAGCTGTCGGCCATTTTGCATTTTACTTTTAACACACACATATGTTTAATTTGTTTTTGTATGAGCGTTTTGCTGTTATCATCTTTAATTTATTATAATGGACACACACATCCCTATGTGTTTGTTATTCAAACGTTATGGCACTCGTGGGTTGCAGTTGAAAATCAGCGTCAGGCTGAAGGCCAATAATTCTCTTAATTAAAAACGTTCAAAATGTAGTCGCAATCTCATCTCAGCGACAATCAATGTCAAAAACTTGTCAAAAATGTAGGGAATGTGTAAAAAATGAGCTGAGGCCCTTTTGGCATTATAATCATTGTTTTCTGTTTTTCATAGTTTCAAGATGTAAGTATTCTTTTGCTGTAAACCATAAACGCATTTTTTTCCTTTTTTTTTCATTTATTCATGTGGACTGTGTTAAAAATATTGTTTTTTAACAAGTTTAGTAAATAGGCTGGACAGGCATTCTCGTTTAATAGCAATACTAACAAAAATTGTATGTTGTCTATTCTGCTAAAATCCCTCCTAGCGGAAAATCATCTTCAGTGCTACAAAAACCTTTTGGCGTCTGAATGACATTGTGAAGGTTGTTGGCGAAAAAGACAATGACCAAAAGTCGTACCTAAAAGTCTCATGCATCAGGATCAAAATATTGTAGTCATTATTTTCATAATTTTTTACGACATTACGCTTCGGGGATTTGATTTTTGAACAGGGAATTTAATTTAAAGTAAAATAGTGTTGATATTGTTTTATTCCCTTTACATGACGTTCCGTTCCCAATTATATTATTAATATAACCTTGCATTTTGAAAGTGTGTAAAAAAATTATACTTTGCCAATTCTATATTAATTAAAAATAACTAGAATAAAATAGAATAGATTTTTTATTCAAACGATTAGCATTTTTTTAGAGCAATAATGGCCGTTCGTGCATGACATGTCAAACAAAATAGGTACCCAGTTTTCAGGTTATTTCGATGTTTTTGAAAATCTCTGAAATCCGAGTTTTGGTTACAAAAATAACTTTTGTAGGAGTTAATACTATAAGTGTAGTCTATAAAAAAACATAGTTTGACTTTGATGCAGCATGGTAGGGGATTCCATACATCTTGAGCATTGTCCTTTGTGAAAAATTGTCACAGAAATTGTCTAATCTAATCTAACTAGCCTGTATTGTCCCACTGCAGGGCTAAGGCCCCCCTCTCCCTTTTCCACACAATTCTGTCTTTTGCCAGCCCTTACGGTAGGAGTCAAGCTCGTCCCGTCATCTTCGTCTTGGCCTGCCGCGATGGTGTCGTACAGAAATTGTATTAAAAAAAAACCGGCCAAGTGCGAGTAGGACTCGCGCACTGAGGCCGGGTTCCGTACAATTTAAAATTATTAAAAATATTTTTATTATATGATGTAACTAAAAATTTACGGTTTTCGCAATTTTCCCTTTATCTGTGCTATAAGACGTTGCTTCGTACCAAATTTCAAGATTCTGAGTTCACAAGAAGTACCTTGTAGGTTATGATTCCCTTTCGAGTGTCGAAAATTTGCGGAAATTTTCGGCATAAACGGCTGTATCTTTTGATTGCGTTGGCTTAGAAGTTTGATTTTTTCACAGCTCCAACGGCCAGTAGACTTGAGTATTTGATATAAATTCCAGCTTGATACCTCCCCGCCACGGGTTCCTGAGAAAAAGGGTCTTGACAGACAGACAGACGGATGGACGGACGGACAACAAAGTGATCCTATAAGGGTTCCGTTTTTTCCTTTCGAGGTACGGAACCCTAAAAAACAAGCTGGCGTCGTTAGTTCCAGTTTTGGCCACGCGCCAAAAGACCTTTGTACTTTTGTATCGTTTTTTATTTCGTAGTTTCGTAGGTAGTGGTATTAGTTTTACAAACCAATGGTCCGATTTGTTTCGATATCTTCCTTCAGTATAGGTTTAGACAAAAACAAGTACACTTAGGACATACAAATTGTAGCTTTCGTACGGGAATTGAACCCATGCTTTGTCAGATAAGTCGAAATTTCTGACAGTGATACGGCGCGACACAAATCTTTTATTAAAAATATTAACAGCGCAACAACTTATACGCCTGAGACCGCTTTCATATTTAGGCAACTTGAGCCGCGTGACAGTCGCGTGACAGACGCGCGACCATCGCGGTCGCCCAGTCAGAATACAGTCTTATAAACAGAAACGCGGCGCCCACCGCGTGCGCTCCTTCCAGTTTTGACGGAACTTCTCCAGCTCGTCCCGCCACCTCCTGCGTGGTGGTCCGCGACCCCAAAAACTCTTAAGATTTTTCAATCTTACAAGCAAATAGAATGCTTTTGTGTATCACCCCAAGGTTGAATGTCACTTGCAAGTCAAAAAACGACGAACTATCCTAACCTAAGCCCTTATTTAAGCTTCAATATTCTTTGAATTGTATTCAGATATGGTAAAGTAATTACGAGCTTGACTATACAGGAGGATCATTGTCATACGTTGCTATTTATTTTATTTATATATACTTTATTGTACACCCAAAAAATACATAGCATAAAAAAATAGAAACACTACAAAATATACAATGGGCGGCTTTACGGCATTACTGCGATCTCTTCCAGGCAACCTTAGAATGGACAGTGATTTTCCTGGACATAAAATGGGACTGTCGATGGTGAAAATATTATGTATACAATACTCTAAAATAGATACACACATATAGACATATTCAAGATTATAGATACATAAATACATACATACTAAATATATAAGCAATGAAAAATAAAAGAAGACTGTAGATGATTGCAGTTAGGACAACAAGATCACAACGACAAGTAGTGTTCCTTTACGAGTCTTTTGAACACCTGTAACGACTGCAGGCGTTTTATTTCAACTGGCAAATGGCACTGCATTCCACAAACGAGCGGCCTGGACAGTAAAGGATTTATCAAGGAAACTTGTGGAATGCATAGGCATTTTACGCTTCAAGTTAATTTGATTGTAGAGTTTTTAATTTGATAATAAACTAGTTTCTGTCCGCGACTTCGTCCGCGTGAAATTTACCCCGTCCCATCACGTTGCATCACATCGCCCGCCCGCGCTGTCACTTCGTTTTTGGCTATCGTTCTTTCTGACTATTTTTTTTCTTGACTTTCGATAGTATCTTAATATGTACATATATATAATTTTTCTGTACGTATGTTTGTCACCTAGTTCCTACTAAACGGCTGGACCGATTTGGATGAAATTTTGTATGTATATTTCAATGGGATCCTGGATGGTTTAAATACAATTGGACCCGGTCGAGCAGGACGGCGTCTGCCGGGTCCGCTAGTAGTATATGCTCGTAGATTGACAAAGCTCTTTGCTTTGTGTCATGCATATTATCATAAATTTATTTGTATGGAGGGAATAATAAATAAACAATCGCAGTTGCAATTTCTCTATTATTTGTATAATTTGATTGTAATTTGTATAATCCTTTATGGTTATATTCAGAACAACATTATGAAGTCTTATATTATAGTTTAATTACTTAATTTTATTACTATTTGTAGAGCTACGATGCATGAGTAAGTGATATAAGAATATTTTTTTGATAATTTATTTTGAGATACATAACCTTTTGAAATAAAGAAAGGGGAAATTTTGAGTGCCCAAAGTGCATTTTATGTACTGAAAGTTTAGGAAGTAAACTTTACGAAATCAGAAAATGTAAAAGCATGTATCAATTTGAAAAAATTTGGACGCTAGTGATGTCGCCAAACACGTAGCCGAATTCTGGGCCGAGTCCTAAGAAGAATTTGAGACTCATTTTTTATGATTTAGTATTACTATTTGAAATATAACACATATTATTATGTCTTATGATTTCATATAAAATATTCAAGTTAAATACTTCTGTTTCTAAGGTGTGGTCCTTGAGGAAATAAAATCACTTTTTCCGCTTCATTATTTATTTAACAACATAAATGCGAGTTTAAGCTTATACTATAACTTACTTTGCAATCGTAACTCCACAGTGACTATGATTTACAATGAATTTATTCTTTTACACAAATAACTACATATTATTTTTAACAAATTTACAAAATTATCAAAAAATAAAAAAGGTTTTGATCCAATAAAATAAATAAAATTAACCATACGTTAAATACATATTTTAAAATAAATTAAATATTTAAAAAACATCATAAAAATACATTCTCTTTTCAAATCACGCGTTCTAATACATGTTAAATATTCGAAATGCCTAATTTATCTGAATTATGCAGTCAAAAATCTTATTATTATTAATTAACTGTTTTTTTTATGAAAACTCACGTGGAAGTGTAAAGAAAATATTAACTTCAAATAATAAAAACTATGGCGAATGGTGCTAAGTAAAAAACATCTGAGATTTCCATGTGAAAAGGCTGGATGTTTCACGTGAAAATCTTCCTAAGGTTGAGGTAGTCTTAACATTAAAAATAATAGTCTAACACAAGCGATGACTAGTAAATAATTCTTTGGTACATTAAAACCAGTCCCACGCAAATTCTCAATACCGATGTCACTTAACCATAATATAACAAATTAATTAAACGTCAAAATAATTGTCGCTGTCCTCGGGCGAAGCGTCATCAGCTGACCGTTTTCCGAGGCCGAAACTGAAACGATGCATGTCCCTCTCCCTTTTGCCTAAGCCGAAGTTGAATTTGTTCGCTAGTCGCTTGCCCAAGCCAAAGTTGTAGTTCCTTGCCCGCTTGCCTAGTCCAAAGTTGTACATCGGTAGTCGTTTGCCTAGGCCAAAGTCATAAGCCCTAGCTCGTTTTTCTTCTGAAGTTTCGTCGTCAGCGAAGCGTTTGCCGAGACCGAAGCTGTAAGGCCGAGCGCGTTTCGTTTCGTAACCTGTGACAAAAAGTATACTTGTTAACATAATATTGGTAGGTAATAAAGGAAGGCTCTCAGCTAAGTAATAACAGCCGCACGACACGATCGATCAGGTTAAGCTAGGTAACCTTGCCGCGGCGGGCGTCAGAAACCCGAAAGTCTGACAATCAGTTTTACCAAGTGGTTTCGTATCACCCAGTTACTGGGTTGTGGAGGTCAGATAGGCAGTCGCTCCATGTAAAATACTAGTATTCAGCTGCATCCGGTTAGACTGGAAGCCGACCCCAACATAGTTGGGAAAAGGCTAGGCAGATGTTGAAAGGAAGGCCAAAGAAAAGTTGAATGGATTGTAAGAGAATTGATATGAAAGAGAAGGGAGCGAATGACAGCGTGACGGTTGATAGGGGAGAATGAAAGTAGAAGACGTGTTGCGCCGACCCCAAGTGACGTGGGACAAGGACGGGAGATGAAGATGGTAGTAAATTATTAAATTAATTAGGTAATTTACTTATAAATTATAATATTTAGTATTAGGTACATTTTTAAGAGGTAAATTTTCTAATTATCCTTTAATAATGAAGGTGAAGTTTTGTAAAGGTCTACGGAATTTCCATTTTGAATATTATTTTATTTAATACAGATAAACAATGAAACAAGATCCCATCAATGGGAATTCTTGGAAAGTACTTGTCCGATGTTTTCAGAAATTTAATATTAGATACTTCACCAATAGTTTTGTTGTAATAGCGTCTTAAGTTTTTGTTTGCTTAGCTACAATGCTCTTCATAACACAATCAGCCTATAATGTTCCCACTGCTCAGACACAGACCTCTCTGTGAGAGGGAGTGGGCTGTAATCTGCCACGCGGGTCAAGTGCGGGTTGGTAGATGTCACGTCTTCGAATTTTTGGTTCTAAGACATGTTGGTTACCTTACGATGTTTTCCTTCACCGTTCTGAGAGCAGTGGTGATTAAATAACCACAAGGCTCTACACCTGTACGTATTTAAAAGGGGATTAGGCATGGGGTATGTTTTTCTTATTTGGTCTTTCTGTGATAAAAGTTTAGGGAGAACGCAAACGAGCGTAAAAATCGATTCGTAAAAAGTTGGCGACAATAACATAAGAAGTCTTCAACGCAGACGTCCCGCAAAAATCAGTCATACAAATAAAGTCGATCAAAAATCAGTCACCGAGAAAAAGCGGTCGTCATTTGCAGTTGTGTGATATTGAGAATTTTGTCATTTCAAAATATTGTTTTTATCGTTTGTATGTTAGATTGAGAGCTTTGCCTCTCAATTCAGAACTTTTCGATGATGAGGTGAACAGACTTCAAAGTCGAATCTACCTAGGAGATCAATTTCGATTCGGCTATTAAATTTTAAGTTCTGGTCAAACTCCGCCTACTCTCTATGTCCGTCGACGAAGATAAGGGCCCGTCCGAAACTAGTTGAACCGTCAAAATAACAGACAAATTCATTCGGACGTGCATATAGCTATCGCTAGTAGGGACTAATGTAAAACCGTATTGTCATCCATTCTTAGTTCGGGACCCAAACTAATCATATGTCAATTTCGGTTTCATCTACGGACTTCGTGCTTATGGAGTATACCAGGGATGTTATGCAGCTCCGTTACCGTAACCGAAAGTATCGGATATCCGTAATTAAAATATATCCGTAACCTTAACCGTATCCGTTTCACAAGTTTCGGATAGTTTCGTATAAGGGCGGAGTCTAAAAGACGACATATTTCGACAGGTTTTTGTAGCATCTCTAAATAATTACTTACCTATATGACTGATTATAATACCAAATGATAATCTATACTAGATAAAACCTATAAATAAAACCAAATTATTACATACTATTTGTGTTTATATTTTACTTCAGTCTAATATCCGTAACCGAAACTATCCGAAACTAACGGATAATCCGAAATAATTACATATCCGTAACCGTATCCAAAACCGATATAATTTTATTCCTTTAGCCATATCCGTATCCAGATCCGAAATATCATATCCATAACATCTCTAGAGTAGACCCCCCTGTTTAGCCAGAGCTTATCATTTTTATTTGTAAACTACGCTTTGGAATGGATAAGTTTGTTTTTTAGACCGACCCTTTGACAATTCAAAAGTGCCTGTTATTGGTTTATTTGAAATAAATTATTTGAGTTTGAGTTTGAAACGCTACTTAAATTTAAGCAATGATCAACGTCAGCCTAAATATACATTTCTTGACGATTTAACATCACTTAACTGTCAGCAACGTTTATATACAAGGTGTAACAGAATAAACGCAAGGCTTGAAAGTAGTTTGTTCATAATTGACTACTGAATCGATTTCAGTAACTTTTAATATTATGTATATTTTTTTTTAAATTATGTATTTTGCCATAATGATCGCCGATTGAGTCAAAGAAAATTAAATCTTATTACAAGGCATTAAGACTCAATTTTAAATGCATAAAGTAAAGTTAGCTTTCAAAAACTTAAGTTTTGGTTATTGTATTATGCGTTTAACGCAATACTCTGATTGGGGTGTATGAGGTCTAGCGTTAATTATGTTACATATTGTATAAAGCTGTAAATGTTTTAAAACCTTCGACACTTAAGTACTATGTAAATGTTCTCAATACAGGACTAGATGAAGTTAGAAAGGGGCGTTTAGCTTACCTGCATCATCGTATTGGTCGAAGAACTCGGCTAAAGCGGCTTGGTCCAGATCGTTGTTCATTTGCTGGTCGTCATCAGAGTGGTCCTCGTCTACGGAGCGCTTGCCGAGGCCGAAGGAGTAAGGCCTGGACCTAGGAAGACAGATATTTTGGGTCAATTATTTGTGTAACCATTTATGTACACACATATACCGGCTCATCCATCAACCCGCACTGGGCCCGCGTGATGGATTATGGCCCACTCCCTCTCACAGAGAGGAGCCCTGTTTCCCAGCAGTGGGAATATTACAGGCTGATTATATATACCTGCTGACTTTTTTACCGTCCATCTCTTTTTTTTTCTATCTTAGAGGCCTTTACTCCGTTCACCTTTTTTTCACTGTTTTTGTCCAGACAGTAAAAAAGTCAGCTGGCAACAGACAAGAAGACAAGAACGGAAAAATAGGAACAAAGGTGAGGCTTATTTTTTAATGTATTAGTGTACTGTTTTAAACATAAAAACGTTTCAAGTTTTCTTCATGTAAACATAACTATATTACCCAAATTTTGGGGAATTTGCACCATAACAGGGATAAACTCATCATCTAGCCTAACTATATTGGGTCGGAGTCCAGTGTAACCAGGTGCAGCTGTATACCAGTATTTTACATGAAGCGACTGCTTATCTGAACATCACAACCCAGTTACTTGGTAACACGATACCCTATGGAACGACTGTTTCTTCTTCAAAGATTGTAATATTTATTATTTTTGTTCCTCCAACGCATCGCATTGCATCGCCTGCCCGCGCTGTTACTTCGTTTTAATTTAGCCTTCCTTTTGAATTTTTTTTTTGCTCGGCTTCTAAGGGTCCTAGCATGATGTTAGTCGCATATAGCCTATAAGCTTTCCTCAAGTTATGCGCTATCAAATGCAAAAAGATTTTTTCAAATCCGCCGGGTAGTTCCAGAGATAAGCGCGTTCATACAAACAAACTCTTGAGCTTTATTATTAGTATTAGTATGCATATAGATTAACGGTCTTATTCATAAAAAGATAAAATAGGTTTATTAGATTGTTATAATGAGAATCCCGAAAAGCATTATTCATAAACGTTCAATAACGCTAAAAAGCTTTGTAAGCATTCAATAGCGGCTTCGTAACTTAAAACGGGGTGGACACTACTATAAACCTTTAATAAACACAAATATGGCCGACAAATGTGCAACAGCTGTTTTTTTATCGAACCGTCCGTTTTATGGTTAGTTAGTTGAAGCCTACCTTTTGGAAGGGGCGACTAGAATCAATTTTATTTTAATTTTATTTTTGACGTTCAAAAGTGCCTTTAATGTGCCTATTTGAAGTAAATGATTTGACTTTGACTTTGACTTTGAAGCTGTTATTTGACAACATAGCTATGACGGGTTTATTGAACGTTTATGAATAGAGAATTTTATAATAGGTTTATTAGTTCTAATGAGCATTTTAATTAACGAGTGTTTTAAACCTATTTTAGGGGATTTTTATGAATAAGGCCATAAAAGTATTCCCATCAGTTCAGCACATAGGTAATGTTCAAATGAATTAATTAACTATCTAATGGGGCCGATTCCCTTGTTCACAAATTAAACGAAATTTAAGTTCAGTGCATAATTTTCTTTCTATTTCATTAAGAAAAGGACAGAAGATAAATATTAGTTTAGTCCTGTCAAATTAAGATACTCTATAGACATTTTAGACGTGATTAAAAACATGGCGTATAAAAATACGTAAATTTACTTCAGGCGCTGACTAATTTGACAGGACTAAACTAATATTTATCTTCTGTCCTTTTCTTAATGAAATTGAACGAAAAAGATGCACTGAACTTAAATTTAGTTTAGTTTGTGAACAAGGGAATTGGCGTCATTATTAAAAACCTCACCTCTTGCCCAATCCAAAGTTGTAAACAGGGAGTCGTTTGTACTCTGACACGTAGCTGTAGGCCCTCTTGCCCAGGCCAAAGTCGTAGTGAGGAGACCTCTTCGCTAGCGGTGCGACGTGATCACTGTGGGGGTCGTTCCCCTCATGCATCGTGGCTTCATGGGGGTCAGGATCATTCTGCATCCTCTCGGGAGCGCAGAGCGCTGCTCCAATCACAAGGAACCAAACTGGGAGAGATGTGTATAGCATTCTGGAACAAGAAACAGGTTTTGAGTTCAAATTTTCATCATCATTTGCCTAGCTTATTTATTTCTCCGACAAAATCGATCGGGTTCGGGTTCGATTCCCGCACCGAACAAATATTTGTATGGCGTATGTGTGTTTGTGTATGTGAATTTAAATGTTTGTAGACGCACCCACGACACAGGAAAAATTATTCCTAGTGTGGGGAAATGTTTAAAAAAAAAAAATCTGTCAATTGAAAAATCAGCCCGAAATTTACTAGAAAATGACACAATCAGCAAAATTTCGTAGAGAATTTAAATTTTCCTCAATTGTTTCCTACCAACTTTTATTCCACATTTTCTTACTTCGTTTTCCTTTCACGATCATCAAAATAAACTCTAATAAATCTTAACAGCCAACAGTAAGTTTGTGTTGACGCAACAAACACAAAAAGAATCCTAAAACTAATTGGTTAACTAGTAACTTGTCCTGACAATACTGTAGAACATTCGAGGGAACCGATAATATGCGGCATAACACGAGTTAATGTAAGAAGTACAACTTTGCTGAAAGAAAACCTACAATCCTAGTACAATATTATAAACGCGAAAGTTTGTATGGATGGATGGATGGATGGTTGTTACTCTTTCACGCAATAACTGCTACACGGATTTGGATGAAATTTGGCACACAGGTAGTTTATAACCAGGATTAACACATAGGATACTTTTTATTCCGATTTTCCCACGGGATTGAAACTTATGCGGGTGAAACCGCGGGGCGCAGCTAGTTATCTATACTACTATTATCATAATCCTGCCCTTATCCCAATTTATTCGTGGTCGGTGCAACATGACTTTTTCTTCCATACTTCTCTATTAGTCGTCATCTCGGTAGTCACCCCCTTTCTAGTCATATCATCATTCACACATTCCATCGTTTCTTTGGTCTTCCCCTACTCTTATAGCCATCGACGTTCATACTCAAAACTCTCCATTATCTGTACTAATAATAAAGAATAGAATAGAATATTCGTTTATTTGCTCAGAATGTGGCAAGTGTGTACAATAAGGTGGTTACAATAATATTAGTAAAGAATCCTTGTACAGTCACGAGCAAAAGTATGTACACACTCGTCTTTATTCAAAAGCGATTTACTCCTTTATTTTTTAATGAAATGTTATGTTGTTACGAACATAGCATTTTCGAACCCATAGGTTTAATGTGTCGTATTTCAACGTTGCATTCGTTATTTCACGAAAAAATCGCAATTGAAAGTTGCCAAGTGTTGACATATTGATGCTCGTGACTGTACATTCTACCATTTTAGCAGGAAAGAAATTTTAGTTTTTCGTCTAATCGTAAAATCCGAGCGGAGCAGAGGCGAGTCACTATCTATCATTACTAATCTATACTAATAATAAATCTGAAGAGTTTGTTTGAACGTGCTAATGTCTGGAAGTACCAGTCGGATTTGATAAATTATTTTTGCATTTGACAGCCCAATTCTTGAGGAAGTCTATAGGATTGCGCTTCGTCCCTTAACGCTACGAAAAACAAAGTAATAGCGCGGGCAGGCGATGCCATGCGACGTGGTAGATCAGGGGAACAAGATATATCACGCGGACGCAGTCACGGACATAAGCTAGTTCTTTTATAAAAAACAAATTGTCCTTCTGTATTTTTCTCCTGAACAGTAAAGTGGATACTCAACTAAATGTGGTCTACACTTAAGTGGAACGTCTCCAGCCTTCCTTCCTCATTTGATCACATTCTCCCTTCCATTGCCCTTTTAATTTTATTTAATAGAAACCCTTAACCTTCCTTGCTACTACAAAATCGAGGAAAGTGAATTTACTCTTTTTTTATTTATTGTTGTAGCATAATCGGTCTGTAATGTCTCCACTGCTGGGACTCAGGCCCCTCTATGAGACGGAGTGGGCTGTAATCCACCCAGCCGAGTAGGAGTAGATGTCACATTTCTTCGAAATTTTGGTCCTAGAACTCTCCTTAAGATGTTTTCCTTCGCCGTTTTCAGAGCAGCGGTGATTAAATAAATTACTTAAAATAAAGCGCCTGGTAATGTTCGCAGGGCCAACATGGCCCGAGGTCGCACAAGCCAGAGAGGTTTGGAAGGAAAAAGGGCAGGCCTTTGCCCAGCAGTGGGGCACAATGTAGGCAAAAAAAAAGATGCCTGGGTTCGATCTACAACTTGGCCGTCACCACTTGGCCACCACTGTACTGCTCAGTCTTTTTTACTAACCTGCCTTAAGGTTAGAACAAAAATAGGGTCTGTATTTTAAAATTTTGGTTTGTAAAGGTTAACTCCTAAAAGGTTCCAAAAAATTGCCTTGTTTCATTAAATTAAACAACTTTTTATAATCAGTACAACCCCCTGCAACAAAAAAGGGTTTACTGAATCCTATTCAAACCCACACATATGGAAATTATTGTTTTAATTGAATCCGCTCATAAAATACTTAATAACTAAGTGTCGACAGTGTTACTTTAACTTAAACAAAAATCACGAACACGGTCAGGTTATGTCCTAAAAAACAAAAATCAATATGTTTGGTGCCATCTTTAGTTAGGTTTCGTCGTAAAACACACCGCTTTAGCGCACAAAATAAATGAGATACAAAAGTTTTAGCATTACAGGAATCAAGGGTAGCCTGCGAAATTCAAAATTTAAAGGAATCACATGCATAATTTTTAACATGAAAGATGTAACCAATACTTTGTAACCATATTATTTTGATTTAAAAGAGTGGCCATGGAGTGTCTTGCTCGTTCTTCTCCATAGGTACCTACGCTTTGGAATGTGCAACTAGCTTCATCTTTCTGACTGACCGAGCCCTTGACAATTCAAAAGTGGCAGTAATTGGTTTATTTGAAATAAATGGTTTGAGTTTGAATCATCAATACTACCCTCTAAGTTCATATTAGGGTTATACCAACTTAGAGGGTTGTATTGATGATTTTAATTCTGTAGATACATGTTTTTTACGGTCGCGAATCATATTTTAATCATCATACAACCTGACACTGACCTGCAAATTGCAAAAAACGCAAGAAAATTAGAATTTTGCGCGATACCTCGCGCATCCCCCTTTAGGTAAACTGATTATATTTTGTGGATTAATTTATTCACGATTTCTAAATACAGCCTCAAAAATGGAGGAGGTTCTTTACTCATTATTTCCGAATAATATCCGTGGTCGTGGGTTCGAACCCTGACAGGCCCCGAATTACCCCACAGTACCCTAATTATGTAACAATCACAATCTGAATCATTTTGAAGGATATTGTTAATCCATTGCTTCATATGTTCGAAAAATTTGTCTGCTCACCAACGTAAATAACGCAATGAATGTTGTTGAACTGTCAAAATAAAAGCCATTGCTACTATTAGTGTGTTACGCAATTACCCCGCAGGTTTTTTTGTGTAAAGTTGTGATGTTTTGTACCAAGTCCTCCTGACCGTGTTTCGGCCATGGCGGCCAATCTCAACGGAAACTTTGGCGCGGGAGATATCTTTTTCTTTTTATATTTATGATTAACGTTCTGCACCGTTCTCACATGCATAATTTTGAACATGAATGATGTAACCAATACTTTGTAACAATATTATTATGATTTAAAAGAGTGTCCATGGAGTTTCTTGCCCGTTCTTCTCCATAGGTACCGACTACGCTTTGGAATGGGCAACTAGCTTCATCTTTTTGACTGACCGACCTTGACAATTCAAAAGTGCCTGTAAATGGTTTAGTTGAAATAAATAGTTTGAGTTTGAGTATCTTTTTTCTTTTTTTATACGTTGCCCCAAACTAGGAATTTCTTCTATATCGTGGGTGCGTGAAACAACTACTTGTAGTTCATACAAATATTTGTTTCGTGCGGGAATCGAACCCGCGACACGCAGCGCAGCGGTCAATCGCTTAACCATTGCATCAACCGTGATATTTATTATTTTTATTTTTTTATTAATCGTTGCCCCACACTAGGAATTACTCCTGTATCGTGGGTGCGTTTACAAACATTTAAACGCACATACACACACAGCCAGACCCGGAACAACTACTCGTAAGTCATACAAATATTTGTTCCGTGCGGGAACCGAACCCGCGACACGCAGCGCAGCAGTCAATCGCTTAACCACTGCGCCAACCGTGATATGATAGTACACAAGTGTGTGCGCAGCCACAGGTGCACTACCTATTCCCTCACTCTCATAGTCCGATGGGACGGCAATCCGACACGACCGGAGAGAGCTGAAATACAGTCGTGCCAGCGCAAAAAATATGAGTTTAGATAAATTAAAGTCGGTTTTCGTGTCCGTCTGTGTGATCGCGTTGTTCTTCTAAACTTCGTAACTGAGCGTTCCCAGGAGCATTTCCCTCAGGAGTTCCTTGCGCAACAGCTAGCATTATTAAAATTAAGTATCACAAATGCAAATGTTTATCGTAATAGTCGAAATACAATAATATAATTTATGGCGTTAGTTGTAACGCTATAAATCAATGCTCAACTCCTTAAGGTCCAAACATTCCCCGCTTGGTTCCTTCATATTCACCAACAAGGCTGACTTCCCACCGCAAGCGAAGCGGAGTAAAATAGGTTTAGCAGAAAAAAGGTTCGGAAGACATAAGGAAGCCACAAATATACATTTTCGTGGAACTCATACTCGAAGAACATTTTTCTGAAGAAGCCTGATTATGCGACCTAAAACCCGTTATACCTACACACACGTTGTTTTGCCGTGAAAAACTACGGTTGAATCGCCGTGTGGGGGCACGGTCGTCAGTGTTGTATGGATCACTCTGGAAGTTTGTTGACAGATACGGCAGCGCAACTTACTTTGTGTAAATAATTTCACCATGGTCTGGCAGTTTGAGTCATGGTCTGGCAGTTTGAGTAATTAATGTGGTCTACCCATATGTCCTTTCTTTGGTATTGTTCGTCGAATCGTCGAGCTCTTTAATTGCTGTGTTGAGCTGCACGATTTCTGACAAATGCGTGCACTGACTGGCCAGGTCCTCTCAAACTGTTTGGTTCTTTCTTCAAAAAACCATCTTAGACATCAATCTACATGGTCTTCATAGGATCTGACCAAGATTATGTCTGGATTTTAAAAGAGACTGTGACCTCTGAGTTTGTTTCGGCCTTTCTTCTCAGACTAGTCAGATAGGAAACGCCGACCTCATCTAGTTTTAAAATATGATTGACATGTAAAAGTGTTTGTACAAACCTACTTACAAAATAAAATCATTTATCATTTATCATCACCACTACTCTTAAAATGGTGAAGGAAAACATCGCGAGGAAACCGGCATGTCCGCGTGGTAGGTTATAGCTTACCGCGTCTCTTTGAGAGCCTGTGTCCCTGCATTATAGACTGATTATCTATTCGAATAGGGTTCTTGTGTTCACCGTTCCGCTTTCAATCGAGAGCTTGCTTACCATCCTTTGTCCAGTTCGACTAAGTTCCAATTAGTTAGCTGACGACTTTGGAACTTAATTAGTATGTATTAAGTTTATGAATTAAACTATACTGAACTTCTGCTTATTTCAGCGACGGTGAAATTACGTATTTCTATGCACAGAGCCCTTTTATCATCTGTGCTTATGGTTCATTAATAACTATACAGGGTCAAATTAAATTAGCTAGCGAAACTCTGCAGACGTAATGGGAATCGATATCTGAACACTAAAAAATAAAAAGATTTGATGTTTTTCTTTGGGGTTCAACGAGCACTGGAGGTTTTGTTACTTAAAGTATGAGTTCAGAAAATCTGTTTTCTTGAGATTGTCGTGTGTGTCTATGAATATTGTACATACGTCTACGAAAATGAATATTGTCTGTTTTTTTTTTAATATGTTTAATTGTTTATGTTTTGGCTGTAGACTGGAGGTAACATAATTATAATGGAGTACCTATGTACTCGTACAACCAAAATGTATTTATTTATTTTGTTAGGGAAAACAAACAATTGTACATTATGTATAAGTACATCTAAACATTACAAAATAAGTGGAAGTGGCTAAATTAATAATCCACGTCGTTTCCACAGATTATATTCCTAGGTTAAGGATTCAGTGAAGACACGTTCAAGTAACAAAAACACGAAAGACAGGAAGTGAAAAAGAGGATGTCATGAGGAAAATCCTCAAACGTCAACCTCACCTGCCCGGTACCCTTACTTTAACAATCTACGCCCTAATGACTGACGTTTGACAGGGTAATCATTCATCTTGTCAGACGAAGTGTAGATAAAAACAAGGGGCAAGCATATTGCCATTAAACATAACATAACATGACGCCTGTATTTCTCGAAGGGTAAGGCAGAGGTGCACTTGTACACCCAGATTTCGCCAGTTATGTTTAAGTCCCGTTTAATAGGGGGCGACCCTATTGCAATCAACCGGGGGCAAATCTAGACTCTGGGTTGCTATTGAGAAATTCCAGATGGTAAAACCCAGCAACACTTTGCCCGAACCGGGAATCTAACTCAGGACCTTATGCCCAGCAGTAGCGCTTGCGACCACTACACCAACAGGGCAGACTTGCATAGTGCCATTAACTGTGTACAAATCCAGAGCGGTACTGAGAAATTTATAATGGAAAACCCAATTTTTTTTGTTGTTCTTTTTATAGTTTTTTTTTTGACATTAATGAATTTTTCATCCCATCTATTCGAAAAGAACGACTTGGTTCGCCTTTAAGTGCACCCAAAGGTGGTGTTTTCTATAAGAAACTTTTAGCGGGCAGTAATGAGTTGTTAATCCTCTTTATAAGTGCGCCGCAATTATCTTTGCCACGCACTTTTTGAATTTGGAACATCTTAGTGTTCAGCGCCAAAGAAATCAAACGCAAATATTGTTTGAATAAAGACTGGCTGGTACGACGGCCCTAAGTCGCGCAGCCGGCGGAATAAAAAAAAAATCAAATTAAAAACGCGCGAACTACAGCCCGCATTTTCGTCAATTTTCACGGATTGTTAGAAATTCATGGTTTTTTTTTGAAAAATGAGTTCTTCAAGTGACAGTGAAAGTATAAAATTAACTCCTGAAAGTATTAGAACTGACGCAAGAAATGTCATGGATAATCTATTACCTGCCAAATCCCGGGAGAAATATATGAAAGCCTATGGTAATTTTATTGAATGGAGAAATGCAAGAGTACTTTGTAAAGTATTATATTATTTTAATTATTGTGAATGTGAAGACTATGTGGATCATTCTGTTTATTTTTATTTTTCTCTGTTCTGTTAGTTTTGTCATGGTCTGGCAGTTTGAGTAATTAATGTGGCCTACCCAAATGTCCTTTCTTTGGTATTGTTCGTCGAATCGTTGAGCTCCTTAAGTTTTGAGTTGAGCTGCACGATTTATGACAAATGCGTGCACTAACTGGACAGGTCCTCTCAATCTGTATGGTTCTTTCCTCAAAAGATCATCTCAGACGTGGTCATGGTCATGGTCATCGACATGGTCTTCATATGATCAGACCAAGATTATGGCTGGACTTTAAAAGAGACTCTGACCTCTGAGTTTGTTTCGGCCTTTCTTCTCTGACTAGTCAGATAGGAAACGCCGACCTCATCTAGTTTTAAAATATGATTGACGTGTAAAAGTGTTTGTACAAACCTACTTACAGAATAAAATCATTTATCATTATCATTTATCAATAGGTACTTTGTCCGACCTGGGATGGGAGTCCAACCCAGGCCCCTACGTTCAGCAGCCTCATTTGCAAACAACGAGGCACCGCAGTACTTCAAAAAAGACCACTTGCATTTGCGTATTTATGAAAATCAAATAACACACATGTGTATGTACATAGACTCACGCCTTCTTCCTATGGGGGTGGCAGAAACTACAAACGCCACCTGCTACAACTGCAATGACAAGCAATTACTTCTTTAGGCAGATAAGCAGAACACATAAGACATAATCAGCAGTCTACAATGTTTTCACAGCGGGACACAGGTCTTCTCTTGGTGAGAGGGAGTGGGCTGTAATATACCACGATGTTTTCCTTCACCGTTTGATGAGCAGCACCCGAACTGCTCATTACAACGAAAATGATCAAGGCCCCGATGAAAAACTATAGACAAATACAATTGTTCTAATATAATTATTCCTACATATTATTATTATATAGAAAATCAACAAAAACAATTATTATCACGCCATTCAAACCTGACAGTGTAATTATCTTAGACTGTCAGGTTTGAATGGCGTATATATATATAATATATATTTAATATTTCAAACCTACTATTTCTTACTGTATTTATCATATGGTGTACCTATTTTTAGTTTTACACATCCTACTATCACACTAATATTATAAAGGCGATCGATTGTGAGTGAGTTTGTGTAAAACGAAAAACGGCTGAACGTATTTCGATGAAATTTGGCACACACCGCGCATTTGAAACCGCGGGAGAAAGTTTGGATGGATAGATGGATGGATGGATGTTTGTTACTCTTTCACGCAAAACTACTTAACGAATTTGGATGAAATTTGGCACAAAGATGATGTATAACCAGGATTAACGTAAAGAATACTTTTTATCCCGATATTCCCACGTGATCGAAACTTATGCGGGTGAAACCGCGGGGCGCAGCTAGGACGTTAATGTTAAGTCTATGAGGGCTCAGGCCTCTATATCTAGAAAACGAGATAAATATAAAACAACAACTTTTAGAAATTAAAATGCTCAACTTACTTAAATCCGAACCAATAAACACAAAAACCGTTACAGAATTCATTAGGAGCATTAGTCATTCCTTTTACTACCAAAAGAGAAAATTAGCAGCATCCAAAAAAGCCATGCGGCCTTGGTGGCTTAAAAGGGATTAGCAGTTATTACGAAACTTTGTAGTCAAAACGTTACACGGCTCAAACCCCACCACCGTCTATAATGGTTCATTTACATGAGGAAAGTTTCTAGCTTCTCTTCTATAGGCGAGTGTTGGACATTATAGCATATTTTCTCTCAACTTGTACTTTTAACACGCTTTTATTAGCTTATCTTGTAACTAACTAACAATGTAATAAAATCTTAGAAGTTAATTTGAACCTACTTCTAATTGTCATATCGAAATGAAACTTTGTGTGTATATGTAGTTCGGATGACAAAGCTATAATTTGGTATCATGGAGCTGATCCGATGATGGAGCCAGGAGGTGGATAGTGGAACTCTTCAGTGGGTACTAGTAAACTCCGCGAGTTTGGGCTCATATGATTTGTTTTGATGAGTTCAATAGATCGGATAAGCGTGTTTGTTAGTTTTCTTAAACTAAAAACACGCTTAACTCTTTGTGTTGGTGTTTTTTCTCTGCGTCATGTTTACCGCAAATAAATGTATTTTCGTTCTTTCTTTCTAGATAAAAAAAAAGTTGGTTCAAGTAGTGCTATTCTGTAAAAATCTCACCGTGAAAACTTAGGTGGAGTGGGCTTGAAGTCAGCTGTCAATAGTGTCAATTACTAGCATCAGGTGAAATGAAATTGTTTATTCTTTAAATAGGATATCGGAATAACTTTTACACGTCATATTAAAAAA
Organism: Apamea epomidion; assembly: GCA_947507525.1. NCBI lineage: Eukaryota > Metazoa > Arthropoda > Insecta > Lepidoptera > Noctuidae > Apamea > Apamea epomidion. The sequence continues at coordinate 2,350,031 of OX382239.1, forward strand.
TAAGCTAGATGAGGTCGGCGTTACCTATATGACTACTCTGAGAAGAAAGGTCGAAACAAACTCAGAGGTCACATTTAAAGTCCACACATAATCTTGGTCAGATCATTGTGAAGACCATGTAGATGGCTATGATGTCTGAAATGGTATTTTGAGGAAAGTACCACGCAGATCTGAGTGGACCAGTCCAGTCAGTGCCAGCTAAAAATAAAAGAAGTTGGTCTACAGTCAAGAAATGTGTTTAAAAAAAATGTAGTGTTAAACGTATGTTGTACGGTGTTACGGAACCCTTTGTGCGAAGTCCGATTCGCCCTTGGCTGGTATTTTTAATAAAATTTTACTATTGCTTACCAACAGTGCCCCGATCAATGTCTATTAATTCATTCAAGGGCCTGTTAAAATCGAATTTGTTTCTCGTTTGAGTGTAAACACTCGACTGCGATAATTGACTAGTAAGCTTGTGTACGTACATTCTCGTTTCTCGAAGGGCGAGAAAACCCCCTCGTGTAAATGAACCTTTAATGCCGTTGCTTCGTTCCTCTATCTTGTCCAACCAATACCATTTGACCTTTCACTCTTCCTTATTACAAAGTAGTAAAGTCTGGTATCTCTTGGCAAAGCAGAAGCTATTTTGGTGGTTCGTTTCTAAAGGAATGCATGGCTCATTTAAAATTCAATCGTATGGGTTTGCAAACAACCCCGACTATTCTCGGAACTTATATTGGAATACTGTCTCTGAAAAGTTTGTGTCGTTAGAATATTGTGCTTTTTAAAATTATATGTTTGTTTTTGTTCACTCTTCTGGCAGGTTTTTGGCCAATTTCTTTACTTCTTTCATTGACAATTTTATCCGACGGTTTTGAGGGAAATTACTAAACCATTGCTTCATATATAAGTTTGATAATTTCGTCTGCTCGGCAACGTTAATAACGCAATGTATGTGGCTGAACTGCAAAATGAAAGGTGTTGCGATTGTTTGCCATTGTATGTGTGTTAGGTACGGGACGATCTCGCTGGTTGCTTAGTTATGGTTAACCTATGGAAAAAAAATAACACATGTTTTGAACTTCTCCTTAGAATAGATACCTCCGCAAAAAGCCTAAATGTGTTAGTTTTATTTGTCAGCCCACCCTGTCGCATCGCATCGCCTGCACGCTTAGCGTTGTTTGTGACTTTTTTCTTTTTGCTCTTAAGGGTACTAGCGTGATGTTTTTTTTGTTTTTATCTGATGTATGTATCTGGTGTATTGTGTGTCTTTTAGTCTCTGCTAAATAAATGTATTTTCTTTCTTCTTTCTTGGTGTTAATATAGCCTTCCTCAGGTATTGGGCTATTAAACGCAGATTTTTTTTAAAAAATCGGACTTGTGGTTTCAGTGACTAACGCGTTCAAACAAACAAACAAACTCTTTATTATTAGTATAGATTAGTATAGATATATAGATAGGTACTATAATACTGTTAAGTTCATAAACCGTTTAAATAACTTCTAAAAGCTTATGACCGTTTAGTTTTATTGAAATGAAAACTGCGATTTATCGAGCGTTATTGATGTCGAGTTTTATTGAATAGAGCTGAGTTTTACTCAAACTACCGTCAAATTGGATTTATGATATGGACACTTCGCCTGTGAGAGATTATATGGCTAGAAAAGGTAAGTAGTAGAATACATTTATTTAGTTAAGTTTACATTCGAGTGGATTGAATTCATGTGCATTTGGAGTTAGTGATCTTTTTTATTTCGTGACAAAATGTGATTGTACATTTATTTGAGAGCCCAAAGCCCCATTCGGAACATACATTTTAGGATAAAAGATGGATGTATAGAAAAAGTCAAATTATGTAAATGTGTAAAATTATGTATAAGTATTTACAATTATGTGTGTGACATTTACCAACCCGCACTGGGCCCACGTGGTAGATTATAACCCACTCCCTCTCGAAGAGAGGAGGCCGGTGTCCCAGCAGTGGGAACCATATAGGATGATTTACAATTATGTGTAACTAGTTTCTACCCGCGACTTCGTCCGTGAACCACCACCACCGCGTCGCATCGCATCGCCCGCCTACCTACTTTTTTATATAATTTGGGTTTTTTATTTTTGATTGTGTCTAGTTTAGTTTAGTTTTATGATCTTCCTGTGCGAGTCGCAATAAATACTTTTTCTTTCTTTCTTTCATGTTATTAATTCGTTTTCGCTTTTTCCTTCGTTTTTGCCTTTTTTTGTTTTTGCTCGACTTCTTAGGGTCCTAGTGTAATGTTCAATAGCCTGTAGCCTTCCTCGAGAATTTGGCTATCAAAAGCAAAAAGAATTTTCAAATCGGACTGGTAGTTCCGGAGATTACCTGATATATAGATTGTGTGTTTTTTTAAAGAGGCTTTTACGGTTCTTATAGCCAATATAACAAGCCAGTACAGAAAGCAGAAATGTAACAAAAAGTTCCAGCAAAAGCTTACATACGTAAAGGTGTTATAACATCGACACGTTAGTTCGTTCCACTTCAGTGCAAACATTCCTTTAAATGAAGTAAAAGTTTGTTGGTCGAGAAACAATGTGCAGTGAGGTATTGTAGGCAGTTGGTTTGTTTCAGTATTGTTAGTGCAAGACTATTGAAGAGTTATCGAAGTAGGGGTACCGTTTTGTTACGCATGTACTGTTTTTCCATAAGGAATTTCTCAGTAACAGCCGGGAGTTCAGAAGTTGGCGGTGTGATACTCCGTAGCTCGTTAAGCCTGTCCTGCGCCTGATCTCTCTCCGGACCCGTTGGATTGCCGTCCCATCGGACTATGAGAGTGAGGAAAGAGAGAGTGCACATGTGTCTGGGCACACAGTCCACGTCTGCGTTGACATTGGTCGCTATGATCAGAATATCAGAATACAGAAACGATGTAACGTTAGAAATAAATATTACTAATACAAACAAAGGATGCTAACCTGCTACGCTACCTAATCCGTCAATACATCACTGACAGCTGTTGACGAATGAGATGAATTTTTTTTTGGTAATAATTTAGAAACCCACCCGTATAACTACACCTAAACATGCCTATATAGTACAAGTATATCTCTTTATTATTGGTTGTAATGGCAATCATATCACTTAGTTTTAATAGGTTCTTATATTTGATTTATCCTTTTGATATATTATTGTATATTTTGTAAATATGAGGACTTTGAAGGTCTATCTGTAGAGCATTTTTTATTTTATCAAGTACCTGGTACTTGTTGACAGGCCTACGTTTTCCTTCCACACCTACTGTAATTTGAAAACATTGTAAAAGCCAATTATTTTTTAAAAAGTAACCGTGGGGTTTCTTGCCGGCTCTTCTCCATAGGAAACGACAAACTGGAACCGTGCACCTAGCTTCTGACGTTACATTATAAGTGCCCATGTAGGTTTATGTGAAATCAAATATTTTGATTTTGAATTTATCGTATTATTGTTACAGTTCCATGTAAGCGTGTTTGTAATGAATCATAATCGACACGAAGGTTAAGAAAACTTAACAAATCTATTGGTTACACAAACTATTTTTTTACTACAACGAATAGGTTACGATAACATTGTTGTCCATACCGATCTCCATTTATAATAACATTAGAAAAGTTACTGCTAAATAACGACAGTTGTTGTGTAATATTGTTGAAATGAGCTGAGAAAAAAAGAAAGAAAAAATGTTTATTCTGCACATACAAAACGCACATTGCAAATAATTAGAAGTCGGTTAAAAAAGATATCACTGCAGTGTCATCTCCCATGGGATGAAATAAATTTTAAATACAATAAACTAACATAGTTCTTAAGTTTACTTACACAATGAGTCCCTGTTACTTGAATAGAGTTTATTATTATAATTAATTAATTAATAGATTTCTGACAAATACGTGCACTGACTGGACAGGTCCTCTCAATCTGTATGGTGTTTGGTCATATAATTGTGATCTCACCAAGATTATGTCTGGATTTTAAAAGAGTCGACCTCTGAGTTGGTTTCGGCCTTTCTTCTCAGACTAGCCAGATAGGAAACGCCGACCTCATCTAGTTTTAAAATATGAATGACGTGTAAAAATATTTGTACAAACCTACTTACAAAATAAAATCATTTATCATTTAAGTGCCCATGTAGGTTTACGCGAAATAAAATAATTTGAATTTGAAATGAATTCGACACTAAAAGATATACGAAATTTTTCTTAAACTGAAACACTGAAGCTGCTTCTAAAAATACCTGAATATCTACATACTCGTAAGAAGTGGTACTTAGGGCTTCAAGCCACTCTTAAGAGGGATGATTTAGGGTAACCCGCGAAAGTCTTTACTTACGTTTTTTGCTGTTTGCAGTTCAGTATCAGATTGTATGTTGATCTAAATATAATTCGCGGCCGTAACAAATATGACTTTACAGAATTACTATCATAAAAATCATCAACTCTCTAAGTTCATATTACCCTATTGAATGGCTATTTCATGAAATCATGACATCTGAGGAGTTGTATTGCTGATTGTAATGATTATAATTCCAAAAATATTTGTTACGGCCACGATTTATACTTAGATCAACATACAACATGACACTGACCTGCAAATTGCAAAAAACGTAAGAATATTTGAATTTCGCGGGCTACCCTGATGCTTTCGCCTTAAGAGCTACATACAAGACGTAACGATGAATTCATTATGAACATTTGGACCTCTTGCCCTGCCGATGAGGTAAGTTAATAACTTATGCAACAGACCCAAGGAAGATGCTAAGCGGAAAAAGAAAGAAACACACAGTAATGCTGTGTAACGGAAGGTTATATAATATTATATTCCAATTTTTAGATTTTATGAAAAGGTATAAAACGGTGAAGGAGGTGAGAGGGGCTTGTGGCTAAGTAATAACAGCCGCACGGGTCGATCGATCAGGTTCAGCTACGCTTGCCGCGGTTGGTCCGTGGATGAGTGACGATCTTTACATACCAAGACGCCTCCGTGCCTCGGAAAGCACGTTAAGCCGTTCGTCCTGGCTGTCATTCGTGGATCTTTGACAGTCGTTACGGGTCGTCAGAAGCCCGAAAGTCTGTCACCCAGTCTTACCAAGGGGTTTCGTATTACCCAGTAACTGGGCTGTGGAGGTCAGATAGGCAGTCGCTCCATGTAAATTACTGGTACTCAGCTGCACCCGGTTAGACTGGAAGCCACCCTCCCTTAGTTGGGAAAAGGCTACGCAGATGATGATGAATAATACGATGAAGGAAAACATCGTGAGGAAACCGGCATGTCCTAGAACCAAAAATTCGAAGACATGTGATATCCAACCCAACCTGGGCCCGCGTGATAGATCACGGCCCACGCCCTCTGAGAGGAGGCCTGTGTCCCAGCAGTGGGAACATTATATGCTGATTATGCTATGCTGATGGAAAGGTATATGGCCCGTATTTTTTTTCAGATCTCACCCAGACTTCCTCGTCGGTCTAGTGGTAGCAAGCTTCCAACTTAGCACGCGATCCTGGATTCGATTCCCAGGTCGGGCAAAGTGTTAAATTAGTTAATTGTTACACGAAGAAAAGGCGTGAACCGTACACAAACAAGATTTTTGTTTAATGTGGTCTTCACGGGACTTCTGCCAGATGTGAAACTCAAACTCAAATCATTTATTTCAAATAAACCAATTAACCAACTACAGGCATTTTTTAATTGTCAAAGGGTCGGTCAGTCAGAAAGATGAAGCTAGTTAAAACATAGCGGCAAGGGCATAACGGCATAAGTGAGCGTCATGCCGTTTGCCGTCACAGCATACGAGTCCATCTTATCCCCAAGCGTGCCAAAAGATGTTTCACATCAAAATCTCTGACGTCACGTCTTCACAGCGATCGTAACAGAACTCAGCGTCAATCGCTTCAAATCGCTTTAAGCGGACATCACAGCTTTCAAACGGTAATTTAATCTCCATTAACTGTACTTTACAGCCTGTTTTAGGTTAACTGCTAATAGAATGTTAAGTGTCATGGCGACCGACAAGCCATAATTGTCTTTTTTTAGGGTTCCGTACCCAAATGATGAAATAGGAAACCTATTGCTAAGCTTATGCTGTCTGTCAGTCATGGGGCTCTATATTTTGAACCATAATAGGTAGTCAGATGGGATATGCACCGAATACATGGCCTCTATTATGGAAAATAACATAACATAACATCACGCCTGTAACGCCGTGTAACAACTTTCAAAAAGAAACTAACTGCACTTCTATTGAATAAATGTTACTACTCCGTATCGGATTTTCTAGCTGAAAAATTTTAGTTGTATCAATGTCTGTATGTTTGATGATGAACTGCATCAATGTTTGCATGCCAAAATGGTAGAATGTAAAAGGATTCTTTCATGTTTTTGTTGTTTGTATGTTTGTTTATTTAATTAAAGTTAATTTTATAAATAATATAGTTTAATTAATTTAAAAAATAATATAGTTTATTTAATTTTATAAATAATGGTGGTACTGAGCTCTTAGTGCGCCAGTCCGACTCGTGCTTGGCCGGTTTTTTACCTATATTTAAAAATATTGCTCTTTGCCCACGAGTTTGTTTTTCATTAAAATGCAAAAGGTAGGCTACACTTATACGAGGTGAAAAAAAAATTATTTTTTGGTAAGTAGCTGTTATAAAAACAAAAGTTAGTATAATTTAACGCCATAAAAAGGTTACAATATTTTTACTACTGTAAAAAGAGGTAGGAAAAGTTACAATATATTTCCCTTTTTTGTCTATTTAAAATGTTTGTTAGATTTAATGTAACGCCTAACGCAAGAGAAGTAATATTATGTGTTGTTAGTTTCAGAAAACAATTGAAAAATGAAACTGCCTAGCTTTTGATGTTGAGGTCAGGTTTCCAGTCAAATGGGATGCAGCTGAAACCAGTATTTTATACAGAGCAAGTGCCTATCAGACCGCCACGACCCAGTAACTGGGTAACTAATAGGACTCATTGTAACCAGCATGTCCTAGAACCAAAAATTCGAAGACATGGGACATCCACCAGCCCGCACTGGGTCCACGTGGGGGATTACGGCTCACTCCCTCTCTCAGAGAGGAGGCCTGTGTCCCAGCAGTGGGAACATTATAGGCTGATTATGTAATGTGTTGGGTCAGTAATTGTTTGCCGAACATACAAAGGAGCGAGCATCTACAACAAACATGTTACATTCTATTAAAGAAGTTTAATCTTACTTTCAAAGCATACTCACAAGGACCAAAAACCTGTTACAAAACGGTATAATGGTAATTTTAATTTTCAACTTTCAGAGTAGAATCGGGAAAGAAGGACCTGGAACTTTACCACTGCGGGACACTTTTAAATAGGTGGAACCGAAGCTCTGTTTTTGAAATACTGTTTTAATAAAAATATCAGAAATGTTAATTGCGGTCATCTCTTCTTAGGGTATCGATAGCAATCTAAATGGACTCGGCCCAGAATTCGGCTACTTGCTTGGTGCCATCACCAGCGTCCATCAATTCCTGTAACGCGCAGCTGACAAAACATGCAGGACACGATTTAATATCGTGTCCTGCATGTTCTGTCGGCTGCACGTGTCACTGTGTCCCATCGATTGTGGAACAGCACCACATTTACACTCCAAGGCGGAGTCCTCTATGAATCTCCACCTGAACAGTCCTTGCTTCGGCCAACTTGGATCCCGAGTCTGTTTAAAGACTTCCAGGTTACCCAAGGTAACTCATTCCGATCATTAATTTGTCTATTGTTATAATAAATGTTTGTCTCGTCTTAACCCTACTATAAATAACACAACATCACGCCTTGTTACCCTGAAGGGTTGGGCAGAGGTGTAGGTACAAGTACACCCATATTTCGGCAGACCGCCAGTTAAGTTTATGCCTCATGTTATAGGGGTCGAGCCTATTGCCAGCAACTGGGCACAAATCCAGACTCTGGGCTGTTACTGAGAAATTATAGAAAAACCCAATTAACACTTCGCCCGACCTGGGAATCGAACCTAGGACCTCATGCTCATTAGCAGCCCTTACAACCACAAGACCCATAAGGCTTGTAAAACTTAAAATAACGTTGCTTTCCTAATGTTTTGTTGTGTCAACAATGTAAAATTTAAATTAAAACAGACCCCACAACGGAGAATGTCCCGGTTTGCACAATAAGCTTGATAATGAAATGGTTCTACTTTTTTGTATGTGTAAATAGTTTTTTTGTTGAACATGAAGTTTGTTAGATAGATGTATTTACTGTTTGAACTCTTTTTATTGCTGTTTAATTTTTATTTAGTAACTGGTGGCCCAGTGGTATCGGCCTCGACTTATGAGTTGTAAGGTGTAGGTTCGATCCGAGACAGGCGCTTTACTTTGTGTGAATTATTTCATCACCACTGGTCTCAAAATGATGAAGGAAAACATCGTGAGGAAACCGGCATGTCCTAGAAGCCAACATTCGAAGACATGTGACATCTACCAACCCGCACTGGTCCCGCTTGGTGGATTACGGCCCACCCCCTTTCACAGAGAGGAGGCCTGTGTCCCAGCAGTGGGAACATTATAGGCTGATTAGACTAGATTCTGCCCACGGCTTCGCCTGTACGTGCTACTGGTACAAAAAGCACCGGCACAGCAGGAGCCTGTGTCCTTCGCCAAGATGCCTTCTATCTTCTTTGCCAAATTTTATAGAAATCCATTACATAACAGAGATCGATGACATCACAAAAAAAAAACAACAAATTATTTATTTTTTTGTTTCGATACCCATCTCGCTTGCGGAGTTTCGCTAGCGGATTTAATTAGATCCTGTATAGTACCAAAATAACAGTTTACTTCAAACGATAAATCATATAATCAGGTTTACTCAATATTTTAAAGTAACAAAATTGCTTTAAAATGTCCCCGAACATCAGGGTTTATAAGAAGTTAAGTCCACAACTTCCCTTTTATCGGTAAAATCTACTTGAAACATGTTCTATCTATGATCTCGTTCCGTCGAGACCAGGTGAATTGCTTGTGTATCGGAGCATGGCGACCGTGCATAAGAAAAAAGGGAATATAATTTCATGTAATCAGAAAATTAGCTGCTTTAGTAAACGACACTTTTAATTTTTTTTTACAGCGATCGAAAATATTTAGAACAATTAGTTTTGTTGTTTATTACAAATTAGGGACCCGCCCCTGATTCCCACGGTCCTTACGACCTGACAAAATACCAATATTTTCATCGATCGACCCGTGCGGCTGTTATTATTTAGCCACAAGCCCTTATATAAGTATATATGTACATACATCCCAAAATAAAACAATTCGACTCGTATTTGAAATGTATAATTAAAACAGTTTTAGCGGACAAAGGGCTATCGCGAACAAAGTTTATGTAGCGTTCCAAAGTAAAAACAACACGGTATAAAAAACAGAAGGTACAAAAGGCAGCAACAGTTTTAAAAAGTGGCCAAGTGCAAGTCGAACTTGAACACGAAGGGTTCCGTACCACCATCATCTGCCTAGCTTTTTCCCAACTAAGTTGGGGCCGACTTTCAGTCTATCCGGATGCAGCTGAGTACCAGAATTTTACATGGAGCGATTGCTTATCTGACCTCCACAACCCAGTTACTGGGTAATACTAAAACCCTTGGCAAGACTGGTTGTCAGACTCGGGCTTCTGACGACCCATAACGACTGTCAAAGATCCACGAATGACAGCTGGGTCCAACGGCTTAACGTGTTTTCCGAGGCACGGAGGGGTCTTGGTATGTAAAGCTGGTCCACAGAACAACCGCGGCAAGCGTAGCGAAGGGTTCCGTACCACCATACAATATTTACCAGTACATTTTGGTTTAAAATAAAGTATTTAGGCAATAAATCAAAGTAAAAAAAATATATATGTTTCTTCGTGGGGGTCCCTATACGTACGTGTATTTTTTTACTTTTTTTCTAACCCCCTCAATTTATAACTTTATTTTAATTCAACTATCTACCTATCACGGTTCAAAAGTGTGTGTGTGACGTCAGACGGACGGATGGACAGCGTTGGCTTAGTAATGGGGTCCCGTTGGCACCCTTTGGATACGGAACCCTAAAAACGAATGCGGTCAATGTTGCAACGTATTTGTAGAGTTTAAGCTTGGGGCTATTTTGCTTCTATGTGAATTGGTGATTGTGAGATGGGTGATTGGTATTCGTTTATTTATTGGTGTCTTGGATTCTGATAAACTACATAACTTAACATCAAACTTGTATTCCCGAAGTGTTTGGCAAAGGTGTACCTATAGTACGCTATAGACAGACAGTTCACCAGTTATTTTTAAGTCCCATGTAATAGGGTCCTAACTATCCTAACTGTCCTAATCCTAACTATAATATTATAAATGCGAAAGTGAGTTAGTTTTTTTGTAACGCTTTCACACTAAAACGGCAGAACGGATTTGGATGAAATTTCGCACACAGATAAACCATGACTCTTTTCATCCTGGATGGCAAACGAAGTCACGGACAACAGCTAGTAAGAAATAAATAAAAGAATTATTAAATGGATAAACAGAAAACTAAAGTAAAACTGTACCGCGATACGAACACACACACAGAAAGGCTAACAAGACAATTCCTATTAAAAGACTTAACAGAAAACAGATTTGATTCAATCTCATCCCGCTCATGTCTCAGTAATTACTACTCGTGTCTTATCTCGAGCCGCTGCAGAATCTAAGAGTAACTGTGTGGTTAACGACTCAACTAAGAATGTGCAAATAACTGTGCGACCCCACCCGGCGGTACGAGTTCCCTTTATAAATATTTTGTTTTTCGAGAATGTTTTTGTTTTCGTGTAATGAAGAGAATACTTCACTCAAAATAATTTGTACATTATCAGAAAAATATATAGGTTTTAACTGATTTTTACAAAATCTATAACAATTTATTTCTCCAAGATGGTTTGAAAGAAAGAAAGAAAAATGCGTTTATTGGCATTATAGCAAAAAAAAAAAATACACCCGGGCCTCAGCTCAGCATAATGTCAGATGACAACACAAGGTGTACAGTCACGAACACCAATATGTCCACACTTGGCAACTTTCAATTGTGATTTTTCTGCTTTTCTTTCGAGTTTGTTGAAATACGACACATTACCTAATCCTATGGGTTCTAAAATGCTATGTTCGTAACAACATTAAATTTCATTAAAAAATAAAGGAGTGAATCGCTTTTGAATAAAGCCGAGTGTAGACATACTTTTGCTCGTGACTGTACCACCTGACGTTGATACTTACACAGTTTAGTAGGAACAGAAGTCAGTACACCAAGCTACTACAATCTGTCAAATTTCTTTAATAGATTTTCAACTTTATTGCTAAATCATTAGGTTCAAGATTGATTGGGAAAAATTGACAGTTTCGGGTAGGTTAACCTGCTGGCGTCTATTACGTAGTACTAACAATCAAAACCTTTAATCAATTAAATGTTGTGTTTTTTTTTGTTTTATTAAATTATGTACTGTGCGTTTTTTTATGAATCATGTAGTTTGCAATAAAGTTTTTAATTTATTTTATTTATAGCATATTTTAGCAGTGGCTTTGAACACATCACTGTACGAGCACAATATGTTTTAAAAAGCTAGAATCGGTTTGTCGATTTTGCGTGTTTCCACTAACATCCCTAGTGACACGGTCGTAGACACAGAACGCTAAAAACAACGTGTGTTATCGAATTTTGTGTTTTTTTTTACCACAATAATACTTCTTCTATTACGTGTATTATTTAATTTTGCATGTGATACATTTTTACCCTTTTCACCCTACCATGACATCATTGCTTGCGATTAACATGCAAATGATGTTGTCTCAGACCAATCACTTGTCTATGGCGATATGTTTAGGAGATTAAAGTTAAGGGTATACATACATATATATGTGGGGGGATAAGACGTGTCAATGAAGATATAATAATTTTTGTTAATTCACGTTACAAATCTATTTAGGGCGAACTCCACCAAACTTTTATACCTAGAATAAGTCTTAACCTGAGAATAAATTTTGAATTTTTGACAGTTTCTCCATACTAATACTGTCTGATGTAAATTTTTAGATATCTGACTTTGGTAAAATCTTAAATTGTTTCACTGACGGGCAACGCACAGCCGAAGCCGCTGGGAAGAGCCAAGCTGAACAAAGCCAAGCCTGAGCCAAGAAGCCATCTGCCTAGAGTCTTCCCTTCTCTTCCTATTGGGGTCGGCTTCCAGTCTAACCGGATGCAGCTGAATACCAGTATAACATGGAGTTTACATGGAGCGACTGTCTACCTGAACTCCACAACCCAGTTACGGCTGCGATATGTTTAAGAGATTAAAGTTAAGAGTATATATACATACATATATGTGTGGGGGTGATAAGACGTGTCAATAAAGAAGATATTTTAAATTCATTTTCGTTAAAAATCTTCTTAAAATCTTAAATTGATTCACTGACGGACAACGCACAGCCGAAGTTACTGGAAAGAATCTTGGCTCTTTCTAGTAGCTTCGGCTGTGTTCAGCTTGCTGAACAAACTCCAACTATATTGGGGTCGGCTTCCAGTCTAACCAGATGCAGCTGAATACCAGTATTAAATGGAGCGACTGCCTACCTAACTTCCACAACCCAGTTACTGGCTGACGCGAGACCCCTGGTAAGACTAATGAATGTCTGTCAACATTTGTTGATGGATGGAGAGGGAACAGAAGACCAACCAAAAGAAGAATGCATTGTGTGAGTGGGATGTAGTACTCGTATGTGATATGAAAGAAATAGGAGTGAATGATAAATTAGAATGAAAGAAAAAAACGTGTTGCGCCGACCCCCAGTAACGGCGGACAAGCACAGGAAGATAACTCTGATCATTTCATATTGATTGGTCTAGTGGTCGCAAGCTCTACTTCTGAGCATGAGGCGATTCGATTCCCAGCTCGGGCAAAGAGTTATTTGGTTTTTACACCTGGAATTTCTCGGAAGTAGCAGCTCGGAGACTGGACTGGTGCCTGGTTGATGGCAATAGGCCCTATTACTTGATACTTAAACAGAACTGGCGAAATGGGGTGTACTATAGGTATCTCTCAACCTTTCGGCCCGCTTTTAAGTTTATCTAAGTCCCATTGTTTAACAAGGGCTTAAATAAAATTAATGGTCAAAAGGGGTATTGTCACAATCACCTGTACAACAATTTAAGTACTTAAGATAATAATGAACTTGATAATTAATTGTAGTAAGTAAACGAAATTGTATCATTCCATTGTATTCGTTTCACCCCCTCAGGGACTTTGAACAGGCCTATACAATAAATATGAAAATACAAGCCTTTTAATTAATTAATCGTTTCAGTAAAAAATCTACGAAACGTGTGCCTGTCTGTCAGTTAAACTACTGAACCAATTTTGATATAACTTTGTTTATAGATAGCTTAAAAAGACAATGACAATGTGTGTGTTGTAAAAGGACAATGGCACAAATTTTTTGTCAACCCTTTAAGGGGTAAAATGGAGTGAAACTTGATGAAGTTTTTGTGGGTAATTCCGAAATACTCATACACGCGGACGAAGTCGCACGCAAAAGCTAGATCAAGTTTTAAGTTAATTTGTCTGAGTACTAAATACGTTTTTTTTGTTCAAATCGTCAAAGTAGGTAGGGTAAACGTTGATGCACTTTTCAGACTAAGTTTATTTATTACCTTTTCAGTAATATGCTAATGGATTCTAAATTAGTTGAAATTAACTTTCATAATGTGTTGTGTGCGACTGAACTTTAGTCACGTTTTATTTTGGGGAAAGAGATATATTAACTCTTGAGCTCCTTATGTTTTTAGGTGAAATGCACGATTACTGACAAATGCGTGCACTAACTCGACAGATCCACTCAATCTGTGTGGTTCTTTCCTCAATAGACCATTTCAGACATCAATCTACATGGTCTTCACTGATCTGACTAAGATTATGTCTGGACTTTAAAAGAGACTGTGACCTTTGAGTTTGTTTCGGCCTTTCTTTTCAGAGTAGTCAGATAGGAAACACCGACCTCATCTAGTTTTTAAAATATGATTGATGTGTAAAAGTGTTTGTGCAACCCTACTTACGGAAATAAAATTTTTTATCATTGAACGTTTCTATTTTACCTAGTAACTGTTGTCTGCGATTTCTGCGTGTATTTTATATTTCACTAGCTTCTGCTCGCGACTTCGTTCGCGTGGAAGTCGTAAGACACCACAAATAATTAAATAATTATCTTTTCTTTTAGGTCGGCTCCTAAGGGTCATGGCGTGATGTTAAATAAAAGACAAACAGACAAAAACAAAGTGATAGAAAATGAACACCCCAAATTTATTTTGGATATATTTTAATGTAGGTACAGGAACGCCTCGTCGATTTACTATGTATTGGACCGCAACTCGTGACCGGTCGAACCACGGGGTGTTGCGAGTTCAAAATAAAAATTTTATTATTTCTCAAGGCTACCACTATACAGTACCACATGCGTTAACTCATTTTCTCTATATCTGTCACATCAATGCATAACTTTCCCCCAAAGGCAAAAGGAACGAATAAAAATAAATATACAAATTCAAAGACACAAATTCGAATATGAAATGTATCTGTCGCCATATTTCAAAGATAAATAAGTCCTGTTTCGTATATTGAGTGGTGACCACTCGTATTTTCCTACTGTCCTGCTTAAAAATTTACATGATTTTACTAGTACCTTACTAGTCGAGTCCGTCTTTTATTTAACGTGGCAATACTGCGAGCCTTTTGGGCACTTTTTACCATTGATAGCGAATGCGGACGAGTTTTTTAATGCTCAATGAAATCTCTTTCCATTTTTCGGACGCGCAACCTTACCATGGATTCAGCACATGATTCTAAACCACGCCACGTCAAAAGATTCATCGGTTATTAAAAAAAAAAAATTACTGTTTAATACATTTTGACCGCGTACGTATTGCACTTTTATACGCTAATTAATTTCTATGCTAGAAGATCTAGAATCATGTCATGAATTGATGGTTAGAGTTTGTGCGTAGATGTTCCTGCCACCCTGTCTACCTGTAAATAATATACAAAGTTGATACGACAGAGGGGCTTTTCTTTAAACTGCTTATACTAAATACCATTTTCAAGCTCTGTACCAAAAATCAATTAAATAGGAGCAGTAGTTTAGTCGCAAATGATTTTTAAAAATTTTGCACCATTTGAACACGATGTATCTTTCCTAACAGCTGATTATGTCTAAGCATAGGTCATGCACCTTACAACGATAAATCTACGATGCGTTGTGGCCGCTCTGACACATGTCACAAGTGCAACCAAATATTTCACTAAAAAGTTGGCAATGCAAACAAGGAAGCAATAAATACACACACACTTGCATTTTCATTACGAGAGTGACAATCATAGCAAAACATCCCGCGCGTAAAAGAAACAAAAATAGGTCAGTTTGTTGCATCCTAGATCTTTGCGATCGGTAAGTGGGGCCTCTATGAAACTTGTTTTTTCAGTGCGCCAACGCTGTCCTTTTGGAACGTACGATTTGTCGAGTTCGCGCGCTGACAATTGTGATTTTGTTTTGTTATTGTGATAGGACACTTAATAAGTTTAAGACAGTATTTCTTTTTTATAAGTGTATTCCTCAGAGGTAAATACAATTGTTGAACTAAAAAATTGGATTATTTTAGCATTTCACAAATTAAAATGCTTTTACGACGGACAGTGATTTAATGAGAAAAATAAATAACAATATTTTCCGTCGGTATAATTCGTGATGCGTCGGAGGACACATCGAGAATTTAAAAATTTTGTGTGCGTTTTATTCTGATTTGTAAGCTATTAGTTTGTTTGAAAAAAATATTTTCTCATTTTTGGCGCTTTTTATTTTTATACCGTATCGAATGAATACCAAACACGTATAGTATAGGTAGTAATGCCGTTAATGCCCCTCTGTCATATCAACTCTTATATATTTTGGCGTTAGCTCGTCTAAAGCTTACGCAGACTTTTGAATACAATATCCAGTATTCAAGAGTCTGAGTAAACTTTAGACTACCCACAATATTGAGTAAGTTCGCAAGTTCACTTAGCAAGATTTCTCAAGAGATGTTAAAATTTAAAAATAAACTGTTACTCGTTGCACCTATGTCTGCCGCAGTTTGTTGAATTAAATAATACAGCTGTCAGAAGGGTTGCACAATTTAAACTTCGGCCAAACGTGGCGGACGCTGCTCGTGTTTATCTGCGTCATCGCCGTGCAACTCCTGCGCGACCGCTGTAGTCGCACAAGTGTTGGCGTTTAGTTTCGCGGTGTTGAAGTACTATTGTCAAAATCTATATCTGACCACCGTAAGGACTATTCCTGCTTGCAGTGCATATTATTAGTCGACTTAAAAAGGATCCTCTTTTGCTTTAGTTACGGACGCAGTGGTCATCATGTGCACGGGATTTTGTTGTCAAAATGGTCAGATATACGTTTTAGCGATAGTACCTGCTTCGTGTCCCGCGTCCCGCGTACTTGACGCGCAGCTTTGGTCAAAGCTTTAGATAAGCAACGACCATTATTCGGTACACGCTTGCCAAGGTCGGTCCGTGGATGGGTGACCATCTATTACATATTACCCTTCTGTGCCTGGGAAAGCACGTTAAGCCGTTGGTACCAGCTGTCATTTGTAGATCTTTTATAGTCGTTACGGGTAGTCCGAAGGCCGAAAGTCTAACAACCAGTCTTACCTAGGGATATCGTATTACCCAGTGACTGGGTTGTGGAGTTCAGATAAGTGGTCGCTCCATGTATAAAACTGGTATTCAGCTGCGTCCAGTTAGACCTGAAGGGGACTCTTACTAATGAAACATAACATGAAAAGTAGCCACACGCTTATAGAGTTTACAGTAATCTTGTACTTAAAGCTATGCCCCACAAAACCATATGAATGACTAACTCACCAGAGAGTAGAGCATTGAAATATGAGCTTTAATGACTGAAGATCCAGGGCAATATTGTTCAAATCTCGACATGACAACATCAAGCAATTTACTGCCAACATGTCCCAATTACTGATGCCAGTGGTAGCTTAGGGACCTACCTACTGCCACAGCATATTGAGCTTAATATACAGGGTAATAATGAAATCGAGTAATAAGAGATTTTTTTTTTAAACGTTGCCCCACTCTTGGAATTTCTCCTGTATCGTGGGTGCGTTTACAAACATTTAAACTCACATACACAAACAGCCAGACCCGGAACAACTACTTGTAGGCCATTTGTTCCGTGCGGGAATCGAACCCGCCACACGCAGCACAGCAGTCAATCGCTTAACCACTGCGCCAACCGTGCCGCATATTGTTTAAACAATCGGAGAATTCTTTGGAAATAGCTGCTCTCAAAAGAAGGAAAACATCGGGAGGAAACCGGCATGCCCTAGAACCAAAACTTCAAAGACATGTGACATCGACCAACCCGCACTGGGCCCGCGTGGTGGATTACGGCCCACTCCCTCTCACAGCGAGGCCTGTGTCGCAGCAGGGGGTACATTATAGGCTCGGTGTCAATAAAAGCTCTCTAGGAAAACACACCAACACACCAACTTTCACAAATAAAGTTTCTGTGACGTCATTCGCCGGTAAATTGCGGACGCTATGTGGGGGTTACCGCTGTCTAAAAAAACATTAGAATTAGCCATTATGTAACAGGTGGACAGTTAAATGTCAAGTTTGGTGGGTACAAGACCAACCCTACCGCCGCCCATGAGGGTCGTAAATACCCGTTCACGCTTTGATTAATGTTAGTACTTAATTAGCGAAAGTACTGAGTATATTAATGAAGCAAATACATATGCTGTTCACTTAGTAATTTAGTTTGAGAATTGTGTTATAACTCATAACAACGGGAGTAAAAAACTTTAAGTTATAATTAAAATAACTAGTTCAGATGCTTAGCTTAACAATGTATATAATCAGTAAAGAAAAAAGTCGCTTGTTATGTCTATCTATATGTGACCGCTTGGATCTTCAAAACTACACAATGGATTGTGGCGGTACTAAATAAATAAAAATAAATATGATATAATAATAATAATATATTATATAGGCAGCTGGATCAAGGGCTTGATTCAGAAAGCGGTACTTCTGGACACGGCTCGTATTGTCAGGAGGTTCCTCTCTCTGGAGCCCTGACCGCCGGTAGCTTGGACCCGATACCGGTGGGCTACTTTTTTAATTTTTTATATTTTTAAATGTTTTTTTTTTAACTTTTTGTTTATAAACATATTTTAAAATGTAATTTATAAGTACTTAAATGAAATAAAGGATAATAATATCATATAATATAATATTTATAATATAACATACTAATAAATACTCTGAATTATGATTCAGAGTATTTATTCCGGAAGGTTTATGTGTCGTTTTGCTGACCATGGTTTTGTTATTGTTACTTATTAAATAGTAATTTATTTATTTTACTTCGATGGTCCTAGTTTATCATTTGTGACTTCGAGTGACAGCTATGTGCACATAACCCAGCATTGTATATGTAAACTGTTCACACCCTTTATGCTTGGAGACTTTTATGAACGTATTAAGTTTTGTTTACATTTTTAGTAATTATTTTTTGCTTGAGTATAGTTCTCATAGTATTTGTCGGTATGGCGTGGCTGACATATGGTTAACAATTTAATTTAATGTTCTGTGTCTCGTCATGTTAATTACTTAGCAACCTACTATTGTATCGAATCCAGTTTTTCTAACTGGTCTGACAGCTATGCTGCTGGGGGTACTGGGGTTGATACGCCACTTCTTCTTCCCAGCGAAAGCACTAGGAAGTGAAGGGCGGGCGTTTTAGGAGCTGCCTTATGTAACATTGACGATCAAAAAGTGCTGATTTTCAGCCTAATTTGAATAAATTACTTGTGATTTTATTGATTTTGATTATGCTTTTAATACATAAAAAAGACTTAGATATAAGACAGAGATCTTGCTGTTTTAACGTGTAGTATTCCATATATTTATTCTAATTTCGATACGCTCGCGTTGAACAGAGATTTTAAAATTAAATTCACACCTAGATATATATCTCATGACTCCTTAGGTAGTATTCGAAAAAAAACTTTTAGATTACAAGCAGCTTCTGTGCAATGTCTTTTTTCTTTAAAATGTCACATTGGCAGTAAAACATTTCATAAAGATTTTTGTAAACCAACATATGCAACATGGGATGTATATGCTATTGGAGTTCTTTATTAATTAATTAAATAAACCCTTTGAAGCGACGAATTTCCGAAAGATTTTTGTCAAAACCAGCAGTGAATACGACACCCTAATTATTAAGTCTCGGGTTTCCTTTTGTTTATTTTCACCCCTTTCATAGATCATATTTTTCTGGTATAATCTTCGGTAACAAGTTACAAGTATTTGAAAGTAACCGGTAACCCGATCTTTTAGCTGTCATGATATTAAATAACATCTTTGTTATTACCGTATCTTATTTCCATATCGTTTTATCATCATAACCAGCCTATAATGTTCCCACTGCTGGGACACAGGCCTCATCTCGTTGAGAGGGAGTGGGTCACTATCCACCACGCGGGCCCAGTGCGGGTTGGTAGATGTCACATGTCTTCGAACTTTTGGTTCTAGGACGTGCCGGTTTCCTCACGAGGTTTTCCTTCACTGTCTTGCCATATTGTTTGTGGCCACTTAAAAGTGTTGAAAGCTTTTATTTTTATTGTCCTAAACGGAAAATGAGATACTGTAAGACCTTTTGTACACACACTTTTTCTTACCGTGATAAACTACGGTTTATTCGCCGTGGCAGGCACGGTCGTCAGGCACGGTTGTCAATGTTGTATGGATTACTATGGAAGTTTGATGACGACACAGCGGCACTACGGCACGACGCAGTCCCCGCAAAGAACCGTGTCATAAATACAAGGGCACACGATTTTTCTACGGCGGGGTTATTACGCCGTGCCGTAAAGAAACTGTGCCGCGTACGTCTAAAGGAACCTTAAAGAATTGATTACAAATAATTGACTTATGCCAAATCATTTAGTATCCGTAAAAGCGCCCACGAATATGTTAAGAATATTTTCTCAGCATTGGAATATATCGTGATGTATCGTCACATAGGTATAAGAGGAAATCAGAAAGTGGCACCGGTAACTGAAAAGTTGTGTGGAAATCGGTTGTCATGGTATGGGCGTTACGGGGAAATGAGGAAAATGTCGTAAGAAGAGTTATGAGTATGAATGTCGATGGCTATAAGAGTAGGTGAAGACCAAAGATACGATGGATGGAATGTGTGAATGATGATATGGTTAGAAAGGGGGTGACTACCGAGATGACGACTAATGGAGAAGTATGGAAGAAAAATACATGTTGCGCAGACTATAAATAAATTGGGTTAGGGGCAGGATGCATCACATAGGTTCCTACATACTAAAAAGTTGTGATAATTTGTAGGTCACTTTTGACAAAAACTCCTCGTAAATTGAAACATCATAACGTTGAAACTATTTAACTGTTACGTTGATCTTGAAGCAAAAATAGACCTTGACTTTTATGACGAGAAAGTGACATTTGATCTTAGGGTGGTAAAGCAAATCGGAGATCTAGGTTTGTAGTTCATCATCTACCTAGCGTTATCTCTCAACGATGTTGGATTCGTCAGTTCGTTTGTAGTTATTTTTATAAATTGTCCAAGACTATAATGCCCCTGAGGGGCCCGTGGCTAAATAATAACAGCCGCACATTTCGATCGATCAGGTTAAGATACGCTTGCCGCGGATGGGTGACCATCTTTACATGCCGAGACCCCGTGCCTCGGAAAGCACGTTAAGCCGTTGGTCCCGGCTGTCATTTGCAGATCTTTGACAGTCGTTAAGGGTAGTCGGAAGCCCGAAAGTCTGACAACCAGTCTTACCAAGGGGTATCGTATTACCCAGTAACTGGGTTGTGGAGGTCAGGTAGGCAGATGCTCCATGTAAAATACTGGTATTCAGCTGCATCCAGTTAGACTGGAATATGACCCCAACATAGTTGGGAAAAGGCTAGGCAGATGAATGTACAAGACTATAATGGCCTGGACCACAATACCAATTATACAATTTATCATAACTTTTTTATTCATACGTTAATGTCAAACCCAAAGGCTGTGTTTCTGAAATACTGTTTTAATAAAAAATTCAAAAATATGAATTGTGATAATTAATTTTTCTATTGTTGTATAAATGTTTATCTCGCCTTGTTACCCCGAAGGGTTGCGCAGAGGTGTAGGTACAGAACACCCATATTTCGCCAATTATGTTTAAGTCTCACGTAACAGGGGGCGAGCCTATTGCCAGGCGCAAATTCAGACTCATGGCTGCTACTGAGAACTCCCTGATAGAAAACCTCAATAACACTTTGCCCGACCTGGGAATCGAACCCAGGACCTTATGCTCAGCAGTAGCTGCGATCACTGGAACAACGAGGCAGGCACTATAAATATTTCATGCTATCAATTACTACGACCATACATGATAACATAAATTATACTTAATATCAGTTATACGTGCAACGCAAATTATGATTCATGGTGACGTTGTAATAACATAATATCCCCTTTTATAACAAAATTATATATTATTATATAATGAGTTATGACGGTACTTGTCATGCTTTGGACAGCGATGTCCAAAATTATGATACACTACATTTTTTAACCCCCGACAAAAACAGAGGGGTGTTATAAGTTTAACAGGTTGTGAATATGTTTGTCTGTCTGCGCCATCGTAGCTTCGTCTCCGGACACAAGTGGGAAGATGTGAGTCCAACCTGGTAATGTGGGGCTACTTTGACGGAACGGCAGTAGGCTGTGATTGTGGAGCTATGTCAGAAACCATGCTCCACCTCCTGTACTGCTCTCTGTTTCCCAAAACATGCAGTCAAAGTGACCTCTGCGCTGTTACCGACGACGCCGTGGAAGTGGCAGAGTTTTGGGAAAGCGACACGAAAAAGAAGAAGATCGTAACTCACAAACGGCTAAAAGTATTTTGTCTTCAGATATTTAAACCTCTGAAGCACTCAAACTCAACCCGTAACATTTCAAAAGCACTGTTTGACTACTGTAATTTTATTCAATAAGGTTGGAACTCGTCCCGTCACTAAGTATCTGAGTCTATATTCACCCCGGATGAAAATAAAGTGGGGGTTAGTAAGCAGATTCTAGTCAGTAAGTGGTCTCAGATATCGGCTTTTTATTAGTGCGTTTGCAGAGGCTGGACCGCAAACAAAATGATTAATTTATTCATTGTGGAGGGCTGGAAACTGAGACTGTTAAAGTTGTAATGTTTTTATTCAGAGATTTTGTGTAAAATATGATATTATGAGATAATTTGATGTTTTTTATAGATAGCTAGTGATTTAGTGTGGTTCATTTTCTTCTCGTGCGAATGGCACTCTTCTCGTTGTTTTTTTTGGTATAGTTTGAGCCCCGCCACGTTAATTGCGGCAGTGCCCGTTCACTTGCACCTAGGATGACCTAAAATATTGCCACTGATATTTTAGGTCATCCTAGGTGCAAGTGAACGGGCACTTAGGACACTCCAGCAAATGGGACATGGTCTGATCAGAAGCACCGCACTCGCACTGAGTGTTGGATGAGACAGAAATCCCCCACTTCGACAAATTGGGTTTGCAGCGGCCTACTTGGGTACGCATCGATTGAGAGCTTTCCATATAGGCCACTGCAGATCACGGCCGGGAGGCTTATGCTCCTCCTTCTCACCCTCCTCATTTAACTGTGGTTCATTAAAAGCGTTGATCATTGATTTTTGTTTATGCAATAAATTCTTTTATTATTATCTCCTTTATTTGAATGTAAACACATATAAGTTATATTTTTAAATATTAGAATATAAAAAGTATAAAAATATTTAAAAATATAACAAATATTATTATTATTATTGACAGATTAAATAACAAATAGTGTGTACTATTTAAAACGGCCGCAAAGTATATACTTACGGTTATTTACATCTATCGCATGATTTTACAGGAGACAGGTTTGAACGCAAAAATGTGATAATTGATAGAAGAACAAAGCTATCTTCTTCTATTTTACAACATTTAGTTAATAGGGCATTATCAAGGAAATGGTTAACGGTAATTACAGTAATACATTTTTTTTCCAAAAACGGCAGGGTCTTTTTTTTTTTTTTTTTTGAGGTTGGGAAATCATCAAATGACCCCTCCCGCTCTGGGTGGAGCAGAAGGGAGTGTCAGACTCTTACTGACTAAAACCCACCCGTGTTCCTTACTTACTTACTTCGTACAAAAAAGCGGAACTATATAAGCCAACTGTCATATGTCTGCTTCTAGGCGGGACTTTCCAATTGCTTAAGCTTATGTATATAATTTTAAGTTCAGCTGCATTCGGTTAGACTGGAAGCCGACCACAACATAGTTGGGAAAAGGCGACGCAGATGATGAAAAAAAAAAAAAACACCGAAATGTATGTACGCACATAACTTCCGATCGACTGCACCAAATTGGATAATTCTTTTTTTGTGTTTGTTATTGTCACGACAAGGTTTCTATAGAAGAAAATTAAAAGAAAAAAAATATGGTGGTACGTCGTTCGCCGGGGCCAGTTAGTTTTAAATATTAAAACAGATATTACTATTCTATTGTAATCATTATACATAATTAGCTAACGCCGACGTGCCTTCTTATTGTTGTAATACTAAAATAGAGCAAGTATATAAAACCGACGCGCGATGTTAAAACGGTTATATGAGTGTTATTTATTTATTTATTTAGTGTTATGTTTGTTACGATCAGGTGAACACGCCGATTGTCCGTACGTATACACGGGATAATGGTATACGTCCGTGTCTTATTTTATGTAAAATAGGTGTTAATATTTAGTTGGTTTTATATACGTGACTGACTAAACATTTAGAATAAAAGAGAAAAAAGCAATGCTATGATAAAACAAAGAATTCAGAGTCTAATTATGAACTGCAGTTGACTTTTCGTACTTAGCTTCCGTCGATTTGTTTTGTTAATTATAACAACGCTTTTTATGAACCACTTAAAAAACTTGTTTATAATTTAAAGTGTGTAAATTATTCGAGGTATTATTTAGATTGTATTATCACAATACATGACTACGTCACGACGTCGTCGTATTTGAAACTGTTTTAAAATATATTGGACGTTAAAAAGTTAAGAAAATGAAATATTTTAACAACTAACTAGTTTAGACGACTTTAACGCGAACAAACAAGCAGTAAAGTCTTACGACCTCTTTATTGAAGCTCTAAGCTTTTGGAAGTCTGTTTCTTCTTGTTTTACTTTGGCTTTCAGTCAATTAGAACATCAGTATTATACAACGACTACCTTTTAATCTAATCTAATTTAACATGTTCAAGTCAATATAATATCGCCCACAAGATCAACATTAAGTTCAACTGTATCATCGAACACTTTTATCGTTCTACTTATTTATTTTTTAATTTATAACAAAGAAAGTAAAGTAGGTACCATGATTGTGATCACTACGAGCTACGAGCTACGTAGCACTACGCGCTACGGCGTAGCGCCGCTACGTCTTTAGTGGCCGCGGTTAGGATTTGGCAAATACATGCTGTTGTTTTGCATCCTCGTCAAATTTCAGGAGGCTGTTATGAAAGCCATAAATAATCAAATAAAATTATGATCTCTGGTAAATAATACATGCTTGTTTTTTCAGTTATTTAAGTTTGACAGTATTTCAGAATACACCACTTTCAAAGAACAGAATTGCGTTATGGTATCTTATATGCGGCCGCGTTTTTATGTGTGTGTAAAAGGGCAGTTACAGTGCGGTCTCACACAGGCCGCGTTTTAAAATGCGTGTCCCACACAAGCCGATTTCCGAAAATTTGAAAAAAAAAAATACCTTACTAATTTTATTACTGATTCGTGTCGAGATTCAGTAGCATAGTTACCTCCTTGAATATGACGAGGATGCAAAACGACACCTTGTATAAAAGTAAAATCAGTATACACACTTGCTTTTCTAATTCACTTTAGATATTGGTAGGATGGTCGGCATCGGCTTTGCTTGCCACAATAAAAAATAAAATAGACTAATATAATGCCAGTCTATTATTGTCACACTCAAAAAAAAAAAAAAACTCAAACTATTTATTTCAAATAAACCAATTACAGGCACTTTTGAATTGTCAAGGTCGGTCAGTCAAAAAGATGAAGCTAGTTGCCCATTCCAAAGCGTAGTAGGTACCTATGGAGAAGAACGGGCAAGAAACTCCATGGACACTCTTTTAAATCATAATAATATTGTGACAAAGTATGGGTTACATCATTCATGTTCAAAATTATGCATGTGAGAACGATGCAGAACGTCAAAAGCGTCCGTAATGAAAAGATAAAAAAAAAAAACAATTCAAATATTAATTTAAATCAAAATAAGCCATGGCAGCAAAGAGTTGACCAGTCCCTACTGACGGCGCCCGTTCACGAACATGACGCATAGATTAGCACCATTCAGCTCAACCATTTTGAAGGGAGCTAAATGATCCAACACATGTGCCACCATCAGCGAGACATTAGAGTGAGCATGACATACTCTCATCCGCCAAGGCATATTCAAGTCAATGAAAGACGTACCCAGTAAATGGTAGCTTTGTAGTATGTAACATAGTACTCACATACGTTCTATGCAATTATACAATACTAGGAGATTGAATTTATATAATGCAAACATAGTATTTTAGAATCTTCAGTAGCTCCAACAGTATGTAGGTTGGGTAGGCGTGTGTGAAGTATTTTCAAATGCCAATCAATTTATTTATGCGTCCTGTGGAGCAGGACCAGCGTTTAGCCAAGCATTTTTGTCAGCGATGTAATCCCCCAACTTATAATATGCTTGGCTGCATAGTGTGCGTTTTATGCAAGATTTGAATTTCGTTTCATTGAGTTGGAGTATGTGGGGAGGTATTTTATTATAACATTTTAAACAGTACCCCATGAAGGAAGAGTCTACTTTAGCCAGTCTGAAACCTGGTTGAACTAATTGGTCCCTATTTCTGGTTCTATAGGCGTGTCTGTCACCTCTTTTACTGAAAAGATTTAAATTTTTCCTGCAGGGCAAAGGCATTTTCTTATACAAAAAGCAGGCACGAGTATTGATCACCACGCTTGTTCAAGACGGATTCGCAATTTTAGACTACATATACTCGTATATCAGACTATATTTCAGATTATATTAGTCCAGGTTTCCTCGCGATGTTTCCTTCACCGATGCCAGTGATACCTAACATAAACTTAGAAAGTACATTAGAATTGAAAAAGGGAAATTGGTACTTGCTCAGATTTGAACCCACAACCTCGTGCATGAGAGGCGAGGCCTTAACCACTGGACCATCAACAACACATCTGTCTAACCTTTTCCTAAATATGTTGGGGTCGGCTTCCAGTCTAACCGGATGCAGCTAAATACCAGTATTTTACACGAAGCGACTGCCTATCTGACCTTCACAACCCAGTTACTGGGTAACACGCGATACCCCTTGTCTGGTATATTTTCATAAAAATAGAAAAAATGGCCTACCTTGACAAATTCTGGACATTTAGCTACCAGACATGCATTAACAAACTGGAAACTCTCTGAAACATGAGATTTCCATCGGAAAAAATGTCAAACTTCCTAACTAACTATCATCCTCAATATAACCCCTTTGCGATGGATTTTAAAAAATCCTGCCTATCCTACTTTCTCAATACGTACACGTACACGTACACGGCCTAGAAGCATGAAATTTTGCACAAGTGTTCTTTCACTTGTGCAAAATTTCATGCTTCTAGGCCGTGTAGGAGCCTCACGTCGCCGTAGGTGTGGTGGGAATCCAAATGATAAGGCACTGATACGAAACTGGACACCAAACTTAAAATTAAAGAAATGAAAGTGCGGTCAGGTGATGCGTCGGGCTGGATCGGGGGATAAGAAATTTTACGCGGACGAAGTCGCGAGCAGAAGCTAGTTAATAATAATGAAATTACTGCCATTTAACCTTTGAAATCAATAGTTTAGCAATACCGGTATCTGAAGTTAGAACGGTAATCAGATTTCCGAATTTATGCCTCAGCGAACTGGGGCATTCATCTGATCAGGGGCTTAACGTCAGACCAATCACGTTTGATTTAAGCGATGAGCCTTTTTAGGCTACGTAGTATCATTTTTGGAGGTTGATCAGTAGCACCCGTTCCCCTACCCCCCAGAAAGCTCATTCATTCATCTTCTACAAAATAATCTGCCATAATTTTCCCATTGCTGGGACAGAGGCCTCGTCTCTGTAAGAGGGAGAGGGCCGTAATCCACCACGCGGGACCAGTGTGGATTGATAGATGTCACATATCTTTGAGTTTTTTGGTTCACCGTTTTAAGAGCAGTGGTGATGAAATAATTTACATAAAGTATAGGGCCTGTCTGGGTTCGAACCTACGACCTACACCTGGTAAGTCACAGCCTTTTTATCCAGATAAATGTAGCTGCTGTAGTATTCTGAATTGATTTTTTATTTAATTTTTTTGATTATAATAATTTTTTAATTGTATTTCAATAATTATTTAATAGAATTAATAATAATATAAATATTTGCACACCTTATTAGGTAATGATACAGTGTACATCACATTTCTTTTTAACATCTGTTTATACCTACCTGCATTAAGCAAATAAATAATTTGATTTTGATTTGATTTGAGTTACTGCCCTTGTATGAAAGAAATCCGGAGATCAGCTTGTATTTCATTAAAGCAAAAATAACGATAGCTACAATATCTAACACACCGTTTCATCTCATAACGTTATTTGCAACAACGATAACAGTAACCGATATTCGTAACGAGATTAAATCGTGAAATTTTATGAGATTGTCTCCCAACGAATTTGTGTTTACGTAATATCAACATTTAGTAAAATTGATTAAAAAACCGGCCAAGTGCCAGACGGACTTGCACACGACGAGTTCCGTACCACCGTACAATATTTAACACCACATTTTTTTTAAAACACGTACTGTCACTAGCAAAAGTATGTATGCACTCGGCTTTATTCAAAAGTGATTTACTCCTTTATTTTTTAATTAAATTTTATGTTGTTACGAACATAGCATTTTTGAACCCATCGGTTTATGTTATGTGTCGTATGTCAACGTTGCATTCGTTATTTCACGAAAAAATCACAATTGAAAGTTGCCAAGTGTTGACATATTGGTGCTCGTGACTGTACCTATTTTGTTTGGGGACCCCTTAATTTGAACTTAATTTTATGTTTATTATTTGTTATTATAGTAGTCATAGTAGTACACACTCTGAAAATTTCAAATGTCTACCTGTTACGGTTAAAACATAGCCCTATGACAGACGGTCGGATGGATTGGCGGACGGACGGACGGACGGCCGTACAGCGGAGCCTTAGTAATAGGGTTCCTTTGGCACCCTTTGGGTACGCAACCCTAAAACATTAAATGAGAATAATTAACGTTTCACTTGAAATGGACTGTTAGTATGAGTCGAGAGTTTATTAAAAATGAAGTTTTATTGCTGTCTCTGTGCTGATTCATACATTACAAGAATATTTTGAACGCAACTCGTTTCAAATGTTAATCAAAGTGTTAAAATTTCAGGCTGGTACTATAAAAGATTCTTTCATTTTTACATTAGATCTTTAAAGGCCTCAACCACCTTTTTGATTTTGTGGTCCGTAAGTGTAACTAACACTGAGCGCAGTGGTGGCCTAGTGAAAACGGCTGCGACTTGCGAACCCAGACACGCGCTTTTTTTTTTTTTCTAGCCTGTACTGTCCCACTGCTGGGCAAAGGCCTCCCGCAAGTCCTCCCAGGAACTCCTTTCTCGCGCCACCTCGAAACAGCCCTCAAGGTACACACGCGCATTACATTGTGTAAATTATTTCATCACCACTGCTCTCAAATCGATGAAGGAAATAAAAAATTCGAAGACATGTGCCATCTACCAACGCGCACTGGGCCCGCGTGGCGGACTACGGCCTACTCTCTCTCACAGAGAGGAACACAGGCCCCAGCAGTGGGAAGTGGAACTGTAAACCCTGAATGGTTAAGCAGAGGTGTTCCTATAGAACTCATGCACCCATGTTGTTCTTAAAAGAATACCAAAGAAATAAACCGCTTACAAGATACAAGTCACATTAGCATCTCCTTTAGCTCGCAAAGTAGTAAACATGACGCCGTTTGTTTCCCTATCATAAAGTTTTATGTGTAAACTTTCAATCTTCCATCTAAGACTAGTTTAAAAGTATAATGTACTGCGTCTTAAGAAGAATGTTCTAAGTTAAGCGGAGATTGAGTTTTTTGTTGTTGCAGTATCTTACGGATAAAAGTATGGGTAGAAAAGCAATTAGTGTTTGGAATTATAGTTAAGGTATATTTTATCACCTCTGGATAGGTCGCGGTTAAGCTATTCAGTAGATAATTTTGTACATTAAAAAAAAATGGTCTGGTAATTATTGTAGTCAATCTTGTCCCGATTATTGGGGTCGGCTTCCAGTCTACTAGATGCAGCTGAATACCAGTATTTTACATGGAGCGTGACTGACTAATGACCTTCACAACCCAGTTACTGTCTTACCCAGTAACTGGGTTGTGAAGGTCATTAGTCTGCAGAAACTGCAGTTTTTTTTTTATAACGGACGATAACGGTTTACGTTGGGGGGCTAGAATTTTGTGCTAATGCATGGTTACAGTTTGCACGTCGATGTCCATGCCACCCTGTATGGGTAGCTTTACAAACTTTGATTGAACCAATGTTGCCAGAGGTCAAAAGGATCACGATTCCTGGTGTGTAAAAACCCACATCCTGTACTTAATTTAAATCAATACACATAACCATTATAAGCTGAATTCTGATTATACGAAATACCTATACAATGCGAGGTGAGCTAAAACTGGAAATGTATAGCTTGTCGCCTTGTGTACAATAGAGGAAATCGTGACGAGTGTAATAAAAAAAAAACATTCAGAATCTGAAAAACGTGGTCACCAAAATACTCTTCTCCATATATCTAGTAACGTGCCCAAAAAGGCCACGTGGAATGACATGCTAAACTATTAAATAACGACTATATCGGGCAAACGTTTGCAACACAATGCACAGTGTACCAAATCACACATTGTTGGACAAAACTGTCAAACGCAGTGACTGCACGGTGTGCAAACTGATGTACGTTTAAAATTGGGTTACCAGTTTCTATAATTTCGTTGATTACGTCGCGGTCTGCTTATTTCGACGGATTTGCATGTTTGACGGGGAAATTTGATTTCAGTTAATATGTGAAATTCGAACCAAATATTTAATTTTGTGGTGTTTATACTCTGCCCACCAATTCTGTAAAAATCTCACCGGTCAAACTTAGGAGCGGTGAGCTTGAAGTGAGCTGTCAATAATATCAATCCCTAGCATCTGGTGGAATGGCAGCTCTCGAAGGGTACTTCATGTTTGTAATTACATTGGTAATGCATAATTATGTCTACCTCCTCTACCTGCGTCTATCTGTTCTGGTCCAAACGCGCATCCTCAAATACTTCGGACATGTCTCGAGCCGAGAGGGAGAGTCTATAGAACGCCTTGTCGTGCAGGGTAGAGGAGGGCACTAAACTATTTTAAAAGAGTAACCATGGGGTTTCTTGCCGGCTCTTCTCCATAGGAAAAGTCCAATTGGAAACGTGTATCTAGTTTCTGACGTTTCATAAGTGCCCATGTAGGTTTATGTGAAATAAAATATTTTGACGCTCACCCATGAGATGGACTGACCAAATTAAATCCGCAATGGGCGATCCCTTGTATCAATGCAAAAAGAATATCAGAAATCGGAGTTGGTGGCTAGAAATCATGAGGCGAATCACATCAGCCCCTAGACACGAAACTACATGAGGACCACGACCACTCTGACAAGAGTGCGACGAAGAAAAAGAAGAATAATTCATATGTATTGCACCGTTAAAGATTACAATATTAAAGCCGTACTTTAGACCAGAGCCCGTATGCAAGGTGGGTGGAAATTGCTCAGCATTATTGCAGTAACAGCAACATGTTTTTTTGTAGCTACAAACTATACCCTGTCCATTAGGTTAACCGTTTTTTGACAGCTGTCTTAGAACATATATATTCCAGAGTACGTAAAAGTTAACTTTAAAATGCGTAATAAAATAAATATATAAACTGCCTTATCTTATTTCATTATGGCTTCTTACAGACATTATTATACCGTACGTGTATCAATCAATGTACTGTGTGTTGCTGCAATTACTAGTTCATCTGTCAAAAAACGGTTTACCTAATGGATAGGGTATAGTTTCAACAACAACAAGTTGCAAGCACAATCAGCCTATAAAGTTCCCACCATGCGGGCCCAGTGCGGGTTGACGCAGGTCACTTGTCTTATGACATACCGGTTTCCTCACGATGTCTTCCTGTACAGTCGTGCGAGCAGTGGGGATGAAATAATATACACAAAGTAAAGTGCCTGCCTGGGTTCGAACTTACGAGTTGCAACTCATAAGTCACGGACGTTTTCGCCACTGCTCTAAACAACACAACACAAAACAAGTTATTAAACAATGTTAGTTTCACAACCAACTATTTATTTATTACTCACTAAGAAATTACTAAAGTAACAAGGCTTTAGTCATGTCTAAGGTGGATGACGTATGCTTGCCTAGGAATAACGTATGCACTATGTCTTGAAGACACCTAGGTTATATCTATAGTATTCATAGTACATTCTGTATGCCGCCATCTCGACGTCGTTGGAGCTATAAAGTGACTCGTAAACTTCAATCATCCGTTACAGAATGGCATGGAATTAATAAATATGTATTGCTTCGTTTGTTAAATCCAACAATGCCTTAAATAAACAAATAATACTAGACGATTTTATGCGTTAATCTCTGGTACTACCAGTCGGATTTGCAAAATTCTTTTTGCGCCTGATAGCTCAATTCTTGACGCTACTACCCTTAGCCGAGCTAAAAGAAAAAAATCAGAAAGAACGCTCAGCGAAAACAGTACTAGGGCGAGCGGACAATGCGACAGGGATTTTACAAAAATGCTGCTGTTATTTTAGTTCGCGTGGAAGTCGTAAGATACACTCTTACGACTTCCACGCGAACTCCATCAGTCGTGTGCAAAGACACACGACCGATAGAGTTCAGCCGTTCAGGCGTGCCATGGTAACAGTATCTTGGCAATGAATGAATGGAAAATGAATGGCTGAACGGATTTGGACGAAATTTGGCAGACAGATATACCATGGCCTGGGATAGGACATAGAGTACTTTTTATTCCGGTAGTACGTTACTGTGGGATCATTTCCCACAACCACGCAGGCTAAGCCGCGGGCAAAATCTGGTAATGTAAAACGAGTCTTTTTTTTTTTTTTTTTGAGGATGGGAAATCATCAAATGACCCCTCCCGCTCTGGGTGGAGCAGAAGGGAGTGTCAGACTCTTACTGACTAAAACCCACCCGTGTTCCTTCCTTAGCCCTTTATGTACCAGAGCAGCGGTAACCCTTTCGGACGATCCCGCTACCCCGGCAGGCTTCGGCCCTGTCGGGCCCCGTCAACTATGCTGACATCTCTTTGAGGCGCACGTGGAACACATACGCGCCGTCCGGCACGGGCCTGGTCCTGATCGGACGGAGAGCTACCCATTGCTCTCCGCCCGCAGGCCCGCGCCTACGGTGGCCGGGAGTCGTCACGCGGCTCCCCCGGAGCGTCTCCCTCGGCGGCTGAGGCGTGAGGATCGAAGCCGCGGGCAAAATCTGGTAATGTAAAACGAGTCTTCAATTTGGTGGATGAACAAGGTTGATGGCAGTAGGTATGCTCAAAATATAGATAGATACTATTTTACTGCCTACTCCTCGTTGGTTATGTTTAGTAGTCCATGTCAGGTTTTGAACCAGCGAAAGATTCATCACATCGTGAGGAAACTGGCATGTCCTAGTACTAAAAAATTCGAAAACATGTGTCATCCACCAACCCACACTGGGCCCGCGTGGTGGATTATGGCCCACCTCCCTCTCATAGAGTGGAAGCCTGTGTCCCAGCAGTGGGACTACAGATTTTATTATGCTTTATGCTAAAGAATTCACAATGTTGTCTCTGTCTGATTGTAACCAGAAATATTCCTGTAAACTTTTTTATACGAGTATGTGGTGAGGTTTAGGAGTCAGGTATAAATATATGAATAGGAAATGTAATATTTGAAGCGTGCAAAACCTGCGGTATGTTCATAGAGAAAACGGATATTGGAACAGGTAATCCAAACTTTTTCCTTTTCAATAACAGATTTTCATTTTTGTTTTCGTTTGGGAGTACTCGTACAGACGCAAGCAAATCAAGCTACTACAATATGTCAAATTTCTTTAATATAATTTCAACATTATCGCTAAAGCATTAGGTTCAAGGTTGATTGGGAATATGTAACAGTTTCGTTTAGCTTTATGTGCTGGCGTCTGTACACTGGACCAAATATACTACTTGTACTACCCGTAGATATGGCTTCTTCGACAAAGTATGCATACACTATGTTCACTTTATTATGGCTTCGGACTATGAGAGTGAGAGACGAATGAGTACACCCGTGTTTGCGCACACATTTGTGCACTATCTCCCGCTTAGATGGCTAGTCTCCGTTGAGAGTGGCTGTCATGGCCGAAATTCGGACTGGAGAGCTATTATTAGATATGGCTCTTTTTCTGCGTTGGAAGTATAACAATTTACGGCATTTTTATTGAAATTATCTACCAGCAGTGTGCAAGCAATCAGTGATTCAATCAAATCTTAAAATAATATTTTTTATAATTTTCCGGCCTGCATCCGGATGAACTGGAAGCCCCCAACAAAGTTGGGGAAAGTCAGATAATGATAATTATCCGGTTAGTCGTAGGTAAGTCAATTTATTTAAACAATCAATCAAGGTTACAAAGCTTAATTGAATTTTTCCAATTTCTAACGGTCCCCGCTAAAATATCAAATCCATCTTCATTAAAACCTGTCTTAAAAACCATTTCTTTTCCTAATTAACGGTTTTACCTTTTTATTCACTTTTCTCTTCACTCTATGGGGCTGCTTACCACCAATTGTTCTCGTCGTGAACAATACCAGCGGTGTTATTTCGTTTATAACAGGGAATTTAAATGAGGGTGCTATTGTGTTTAGTTACAACCCCTAGTTAATAATAATAAAGCCTTCAAGGCCCAAGACGAGAGTTAGTTTTAGTTCAGTTTTTTTATTTATGTAATTATCGACAGTTAATTGACTGGCGATAGTCTTTTTTACCTAACGTATATAACATACAGTTTTTATAACACACGCTGTATGCTCTCGTGCGGAGAAGGAGGAGTGTCGGGCGCTTCAGTCTCCGGCGGCGCATACGGGCCGGAGCGCTCTGACTTCCTGCTCAGGAAACGAAAGAACTACACCAGGTCGGGTTCCTCGGGTGATTGCTAGCAGGAAAGTCATACCTTCTATTACGTCGTACGGGTGTGAGTTTTCGATGGAAGCTTTTGCCCTTAATCTCTCTACATTTCAGAAAGGCCAAAGAATATATAATATGTACGATAGTATGTACCTAAGGATCAGGTGGCGTTCTGTAGTTTCTACCTATTCTCATGGGAAGAAGACGTGAGTTTGTATGTATGTATGTACAATTGATAAATAGTTTAGGGTTCTTTTTTTTAAGGTATTACAAGTTTTTTTTGTGATCATGTTATATTCGCATTAAACGACATGAAAAACACGACGAAAAACATCGAAAAGGACGGAATCAATGTGCTTATTTCGTCAAAATCTCCTTTTGAATGAACGTCAAAACAGATATCCATATTATTATCCTTATAGTCCTATTTCAATATTTCACCCATACGTAAGGTATTTTTGAAAAAAATTACGATTGACGTTAAAATAAATATTCAATGGTACTGTTGAATCAAACGTGGGTGCCTGAATAGAAAGAGACTTGGCAAGGCTCAGTGCAAATAAAAGACGAACGCTTTATATGATATTTAATAATTCACCTTATTTTCTATGATTTAAAGTGCAAAGGAGAACGCGCGAGAGCAACCAAAGACGACTGAGGAATCTTTTGATATCGGCGCGTCATTACGACTTTACACTTTGTCACACTGATGATGGAGTTGGTTATCGAATGTCACCAAAAATATTTGTTCTATGCTCTTCTCATTGTATAAGAATCCTAAAGATTATGTCTGAAAGAGCCTATTTCGTCGGAATAGGTTAATGATAAAACGTTCTGATTTTAACACGTTTTTTTCAAGATTGGCTGTTCTACAAATTACTTTGTTAATGTTCAAAGGAAATGGGAGAATATTTAATTTGTTAGCCGTTTCCTTCATGCGTCTAGTTTCATGATCAGATTGGTGTAGGAGAAGATCTCTTTAAAAAAAAAAAAAGATATACATATTTTCCAGATTTTCATTCATTCGTTCTTCTGTCCTTATTCCAATTTATTTGGGGTCGACGAAAGATGCCTTTTTCTTACATACTTCTCTATTTCTTTTCTCGTTTTTTGTTTCTAAAACTGTACGGTTTCTGTCCCTTCTTCCCGCTCATGTACACGAGTCTCTTTGTAATGGGGATGGTAGGGTACAGCAGGCAGGCGTTGCGCAGGGACATCGCCCTGTGTAGCTTAGTGTTTCGGGTGCTGCGCGGCTGCCTTCACCACCCCGACCTGTTAGCGGAGCTGGGGCTTCGCACGGCGCCGGGATTATTTGTAATTATGATATTTTTTATAGTATTTTTATTGTATTTTTAATTGTATTTTTAATTGTATTTTTGGGTAGTCAATGTAAGTTAG
The DNA here is from genome assembly GCA_947507525.1 of Apamea epomidion. Lineage (NCBI taxonomy): Eukaryota > Metazoa > Arthropoda > Insecta > Lepidoptera > Noctuidae > Apamea > Apamea epomidion. The sequence goes on from OX382239.1 coordinate 2,385,916, forward strand.
TTGTTTGTGTATCTTTTTGGTAGTAACATTGCATTGGCGGGATAGCTGTTAAGGTTACCTACGGTGGTTATTTACGAAATTTTGGAATGAATAATAAATAAATTAGTCGTCATCTCGGTAGTCACCCCCTTTATAACCTTTATATTCTATTATTTATTATTAAAGCGGTCATAGTAGTAAACACTCTGTGAAAATTTCAAGTGTCCACCTATTACGGTTCAAGAGATACAGCCCTGTGACAGACGGACGGACGGACCACAGAGCCTTAGTAACAGGATCCCGTTGGAACCCTTTAGGTAGGGTCCCTAAAATTCAACAATCTGTATAATAGTTTATTAAAACTATTATACAGATTGATTTTACAGATTGATTGATTGATTGATTTTTAGGGATAATAATATCCTTCCGACAGGTTTCGGTCACAACAGAGATTAGCCAAATACGCAGGAGATATTATAGTGCACAAGTGTGTGCGCAAACACAGGAGCACTCTCTGTTCCTATACTCTCATAGCAATCCAACACGACCGGGGAGAGATCAGGCGCAGGGCCAACGGCTGTAAGTGCCTTCCGAGGCACATGGGTATTAAACCGGGGGTATAAAAGTTGGGAGTTGTTAAAGACTTACACCACTTATTGATGGACTGTGTTCGGTACGAGTCTGGTAGAAATGATTTGTTTAGGGTCTTGAGGTTGAACCATAGATATAGGAAAGAAGCATTTCTATGGGTTGAACAGACTTGAAGTAGGCACATTCCATAAAATCTATGGGTTGAACAGACTTGAAGTAGGCACATTCCATAAAATCCTGGCTCAACCAAATGGCGATGATGCGAAGAGTCTGTTTAGGTTCATGGCCCAGATATGAGAAATGTGTATTTAGCGTACGATGGGACTGATATACGCCTTGCGATTATAAATGTCCCTAAATAAATAAAGAGAAAAAAAAAACTTCAAACTAAGAAATTCCTAAGGAAAACCCAATAACACTTTGCCCAACCTGGGAATCAAACCCAGCACCCCACGTTCAGTAGTCGCGCTTGCAACCACGAGACCAACAGGGCAGTTAGTAATAGTTATAATAAACAAACATCTTTGATCGATACCTGTAGGCCAATTCTCGTAATTTAAAACGTTCAAAATCTAGTCGCAGTGTCATCTCGGCGACAAACAAATGTCAAAAACTTGTCAAAATGTAGGGAAATTTGAGGTATTTTTGACAGATTGAGACTGAGATCAGACTGTGAACGTTCTTAAAATAACGAGAATTACCCCTCTGCACTCATTAAGAACATCCGGTTTTTTTGGTTATTGAATCAATATTCGTATTAAATTGATTGAATAATAACAATATCGTATACCGTATGATTCGTTTTTAATCATGAAGGATTGTTTTCTTTTAATATGTGGGAAATTGATTCGAATTGGTGCTCTGATTGATTGCCTTTGTTTAACATTTGGAGATTTAACGTCACATAACAACACGCCTGAATTTCCTGAAGGGTTAGCCAGTGGTGTACAGACGCCAACAGGTCAAGCTACCCGATCCTGACAAATTTTCCCAATCAACCTTGAACCTTAATGCTTCAGATATAACGTTGAAAATCTATTAAAGAAATTTGACAGATTGTAGTAGCTTGATGTGCTGGCTGTACCTATAGAGCTGAATACCAATATTTTACATGAAGCGACAGCCTATCTGACCTCCACAACCCAGTTATAATAATAATAATAATAAAATCTTTATTTCCAGTTTAACAATTTACATTACCACTTGATTTATTATACCATTTATAGTATTATAAATTGTAGGTTTATACAGAGTTATAAACCTCTGACACCCAAGATAAGATTGAACTTGTGTTGTCTCTCAAGTTAAATTCAAATTCAAAATTCAAAATATCTTTATCGTGGGCATATGTTAGTTACACGTCTTGACAATAAATTAAAGTTCCAATATGTCCTACCTAATAGGCATACAATAATTATTTAGTGTCATTAGATTTAAAATAATTTTACATGTCTAATTTAGTTATTATAAATGTCAAAATATCATTATACAGTCAAATTACATGGTCAACAATTCAATCAATAGTTCAAGAAATCTTGGATCGTGTAGTATGCTTTATCAATTAAAAAGTTACGTAATTTATTTTTAAATACTTGAAGTTCCTTAGTGCTCAGAATGTCAGTAAGTATTTTGTTGTATATTTTTGATGCCATGCCAAAGAAGCTTTTGTTAAATAGAGCCGTTTTGTGTGGTACATTAGAAATTTTTAATATAAATATCTTCTCGATTTGAGTTTATCAAATAGGTTTTCATTTGTCTTTATAAATACGGCTACTTCATAAATGTAAATTGCAGGAAAGGTCAATATTTTAAATTCTTTGAAATAAGGCTCACATGAATCAGGAACACGGATACTAGCAATCGCACGTACACACCTTTTTTGCGGTTTAAATACTAAATCCCTATTAGTGGCATTGCCCCAGTATATGACTGCATATCTCAGTGTCGACGAAACATAGACAGTTACTGGGTAACACGATACCCCTTGGTAAGAGTGGTTATAAGTGGTGCATATGTGGTTATAAATGGTGACATAGGTATAGGAGGGAAGCAATGTAGCCTGACGAGAAGCTCGTGGCTAAATGATAACAGTCGCACTTTCGATCGAAAGTTAAACTATGCTTGCCGCGGTTGGTTCGTAGATGGGAACATATGGATACCCTTCCGTGCCACGGAAAGCACGTTACGCCGTTGGTCCCGGATGGCATTCGTAGATCTTTGACAGTTGTTACGGGTAGTCAGAAGCCCAAAATATCTGACAACCAGTTTTACCAAACGATATTGCGACACCTTTAAAAAAAAATGGTATTATGAGGTATTTTAAGGTATTGTAATACCTAGTAACTGGGTTGTAGAGGTCAGATAGGCAGTCGCTCCATGTACTACATGCACTTGTATTTAGCTGCATCGGGTTGGACTTGAACAACATGGAAAAGACTGGGCAGATTGATAGGGTAGTAATGTAGCCCCCCGGTGGGTTCCCGCATTGTCGAGGCGGGGAGGCTCAGTAGCCGTGGCTTGAAGGACCACGGTGAAGCTAAGAGGAACCCGAGCGGGGGCCGCTTGTCAAGGCTTTGCGGCTAAGCCGACGACGTAGCGGCCGGCGGGTAGGTTGCGGTGCCGCTTGGGCGACATCGCGACCTACCTGAGGCGGGCCGCGATGTCGTATGGGAGACATCGCGGTTGAGGATTGGAGGCCGCGGCGGGAGAGGAGTGCGGTGAGCCGCTCTTCCTACCTTCCGCGTCCTCGACGGGGTCGCCACCGTCTGATGGCGGACGCGGTGGGGCCGCAGGGGAAGAGGAGTGTCGGTGTGACGTTGCCGCTCTCCCTATCCTCTGCGGCCGTGGTCCCCCAACGCGGGGGGCATGCAGGGCCCATCAGCTAGGCGGGCGTGGAGGCCAACAGGCAAACGGGTGCGGGGGCACCGTTGCCTGTATCGCACAGGCCTCCACCAGTGTCGGACGGGAATGGCCAGGTGTTCCCGGCCCCATTCCCGTAGCCCCCCAACCTGGGGGGCATGCGGGGCCCGCCAGCCCAGCTAGGCGGGCATGCGCCGGGAGGAATTGTGGAAGTAAAGGCTAAGCTGGTTTTCCCATGGCCCTCCCATCACGGCGATGTGGGAACACCGCTGAGTTTTAGTGGGTATACTGTCATTCCGACAGGGAGTCCCACATACCCCGTATCGTCCCCCGCGAGACGGGGATGCATAAAGAATTTCTCAGGGACAAAAAAAAAAAGGCTAGTAATGTAGCCCGTTTGATAGGGTAGTCATATAGCCTGTCACAGAAAAGCTGTGGAGTAACCAATTGTCGTGGTATCGCCGCCCAAACTGTAACCATGAATTCAGCACATGATTCTAAATTTCTAATGGTACATCAATCAAGCCATATCTATCTGATAAAATAAATGATTATTACGGAATCGTTTTACGTTTTTTACATTTTATATTCATGACATGGCTTGTCAGCTACTCTGGACCCTCATTTCCTTTTTCTACCTTCTAAATTCGTATTTGCGTTTATCTCTTAATTAGATGCCATTTTCTTATATTTACTAGAAAAGGTTGCATGCCTCAAACCATGCAGATCATAATCTCTACAGCAGACAGAATCAGCCTATAATGTTCCCACTGCTGGGATACAAGACTCCTCTCTTCGAGAGGGAGTGGGCTATAATCTACCACGCGGGCACAGAGCGGGTTGGTAGATGTCACATGTCTTCGAATTTTTGGTATTTTTCTTCACCGCTATGAGAGCAGTCTGGTGAAATAGGCTATTTTCTTAAAAAAATCTAATTAGTCCGTCAGTTAGATTATCAAAAAATATTGAATCCGTATTTTTTCTTTTATCAATTATATAAAAAAATATGAAGATTTCGCCCGTTAAAGTTCCGCGTGGCGTCAATTGCTTGCGACACTTTTGCAAGCAAGTGACGTCACGACCTCCACTACCAAATTTTGACGCGCTTTATTTTTGTAATTTTTTGTTTGATTGACAAAAGAAAAAATACGTGTCCATTATTTTTCGACAATCTAACTGACGGACTAAATATAATAATTATTTTTTTATCCCGGCAAATACCCTATTATTTACACAATGTCTGGGTTTGAACCGACGACCTACAACCCGTAATTCGGGGCCATTGCCACTGGGTCACCCCAGCTCTATCTCTACAGTACGCATAAGCATGCGAGCAGAATCCGGGCACAGAGAGAAAAAAATAACGGGAAAATTATAATACAGCTAGAAAAATAACAATTGCCCGCAACACTAATCCTGTTTTACAAAATAAATAACTGCAATCCCTGACCAGCACCCTAATTGCGTAACACACGATCAATCGGAATCGGTTTCATTTTGACAGTTCCACAACATTCATTGCGTTATTTACGTGTTGAGCAGACAAATTTTTCGAACTTATGAAGCAATGGATTAGCAATTTGCTCCAAAATGATTCAGATTCCGATTGATCGTGTGTTACGCAATTAGGGTGCTGAATAATAATATCAAACGGTTCCCCTGAAGTAGTCAATAAAAAAACCCAACTTGACCCACAAACAAACATTTCAGTACCTAATAAGGTGGGCAAAATCGGTTAAAGGTAAATAAAAGTGTGGCTTCGGGTGAGTGGGTGGACAATAGGGGACAATGTAAAAAGCAAGGGTTAAAAGGGGTTGAGAACGTAATAGACCTCTTGTCACGGCGGCGGCAATAAACATGCATCCTTTTACTTCTCAACTGCCACTTATGAGGTTACTTCACAAGAGTCATGACGTTAGTAGAGCTGCAAGTCTTAAGGAACAATTTTTAACATACAGGGTGGCAGGGACGTCGACCCACAACCTGTTACCATGGATTCAGTACATGATTCTGGACCCCGATGCGATGAAAGATGGAACTGGCAATACATAATCAGCCTGCTGGGACACAGGCCTCCTCTCTTCGAGAGGTAGTGGGCTGTAATCTACCACGCGAGCCCAGTGCGTGTTGGTAGATGTCACATGTCTTCGAATTTTTGGTTCTAGGACATGCCGGTTTCCTCACGATGTTTTCCTTCACGGTTTTGAGAGCAGCGGTGATGAAATGATTTACTCAAAGTAATGCGCCTGCCTGGGATCGAATCTACGATCTACAAATCATAAGTCGTGACTATTACAACTGGGCCACCACTGCTCTCAGCTGGCAATAATCAGTGTTAAATGTTAAAAAGCCTAGATCATCATCAACTCGATGCTAATTATCCCAATTTATTTGGGATTAGCGCAGTACGTAGGTAGATAGACAGGGTAGCATCACACATCAACGCTATTGTTACCATGGATGAAGTACATGCTTCTGAAACACCCTGCGTTGCAATTTGATCGTCGGTTATTTAAAAAAAAAAACAGCTGTTTGCTACAAAAGTTTTTAGCAGGCAAACAGCCGACTGTCATCTAGCATAAACCTAAACACAATCAGCCTATAATGTTCCCACTGCTGGGACATTGGCCTCCTCTCGGCGAGTGGGCCATAATCCACCACGCGGGCCCAGTGCGGGTTGGTAGATGTCGTTAGGATATGCCGTTGTAATTTTTAGTGCCACATACAAATTGACTGCTTTGAAATAATTATTGGTTTCCTTAAACCCGAAATTCTAATATTATATCATCTTAAAAATGTTTTTTATTTGACAACTGAGGGTTAATTTTAGAACCTCAAATTTCGTCGAAGTTTTTTCAATTACTATTCAATAATATTATTCTAATAGTAATTGCTAGAAAAAGTGGCGACATATACAGGTGAAACCTTCTAGATACATGTGGTTGTCTTATCAATTCCCTTTAGTGAGTGATGGCAGAAGAATTTGATCAGCATATCAATGCACAACCACTCGATACGCTTCCGTACCGTATGGAACATCTATAAATAAGTATTATCTAGGAGTCCTTTAAACGCTGTTTACACGTCCAAAACCCGAAAATTATGTCAGTTTAAAACAAATAGACGACCGCTATTCTTCCGACAGCTGTTTGCTGTCGGGGGAAAGGCAAATCAGGTGATCGAAATGTGTCATTTTCGATACGATAGCCTGTCGGGTGGTTGTGAATTGCTATGCCGAACAGGGTTTGTTTACTTTCATCACATATTTTTGGAATAGGCCATAGCAACAAAGTCTAAGAATGTTATCAACATAACTACAGTCTTGAATGCTAAAATAAGCGGCAATTCAATCGGTAGTGAATTCTCGACGGATATCGGATTTTTACAATAGGAAACGTCTGCCAGGAAGCGGAGTTAGCTTCCTCTGTGCGCCGTGTAACCTTGACAGTCGGTTGCACGAGGGGAATACATTAAGAGATACTTACATGATAGAGTGAGACATGAGAGAGATAAGTGTGGCGACATATCTTTTCATTGTTTACAAGCTGCAAATTATTGATTCGATTTTTCTTGATTTATATTTTGAAAAGAGTTCCTCGAAGGTTTTGGTGTTTTGCGAAGCAGTGGGACAGTATATGATAAAAAAAAATGTTTCGATATTCGAGATCCCACTGCTGGGACACAGGCCTCCTCTCTGTGAGCCGTAATCCACCACGCTGGGCCAGTGCTGGTGTAACATGTCTTGAAATTTTGGTTCTTGGACATGACGGTTTCCTCACGATGTTTTCCTTCACCGTTTGGAGAGCAGTGGTGATGAAATTATTTATACAAAGTAAAGCTCGTGTCTGGGTTCGAACCCACGACCTACAACTTGTAAGTCGGAGCCGTTACCACTCGGTCACCACTGCTCTCCTTTGCCCATTACCAAATACCATTTCAGATATTAATCTACACGGTCTTCACATGATCTGACCAAGATTATTTCTGGACTTTAAAAGAGACTGTGACCTCTGAGGTTGTTTCGGCCTTCTTCGCATAATAGTCAGATAGGAAACGCCGACCTTATCTATCATTTCATTACAGTAGGTATGTACAGACGCCAGCAGGTCAAACTAGCCGAGAGACTTTTTTATTGTATCTGTAATTACGGCATTCAACAGGTTAAATAACTCTTTTCCGAGCATATTGCACATCCATGTACACCTGCAGCCTGTGGGCTAATTACATGCAGAAAAGCTACAGCACCCTCCGCGTTCAGTTTAACAACGCTTTCAGAGAGATTTTGGGTCTGCCTCGCTACTGCAGCGCTTCAGGTATGTTTGCATGGGCGCACGTGGACTGTTTCCATGCGACCATGCGGAAACGCTGCGCGTCTCTTGTGCGCGGAGTGCGGGCCAGCTCCAATATCGTTCTGAGTATGATAGCAAGAAGGTTGGACTGTCCTTATTTGCGACACTGCTGTGACAGACAAGTTATATATAGTGTCGCTCGTAATAGACTAATGTAGGTAATGTATAATTAGGTAATAATGATTGAATAGCAATTTTAATTTAATTTTAATTTGTGTTATCTAATTTATGTGTTGATGTTGTATTTATATTGTATTTATTCGTTTGTATTTATTGATGTGTGATGTTTAGAAATTTATGAATTTGTAATCGTTTTCTAATATGGGTTATGTGGTACCTGAAATAAATAAATTTATTTATTTAGCGATAAAGTTGAAATTCTATTAAAGAAATTTGACAGATTGTAGTAGCTTGTTGTTCTGGCGTTTGTACAACTTTGTTAATGGACACCTATATACATTTCGAAAGTTAAGCATAGTTTTGTACCCTTTTTTTTTTTTTTTTTTTTTTTTCAGGATGGGAAATCATCAAATGACTCCTCCCGCTCTGGGTGGAGCAGAAGGGAGTGTCAGACTCTTACTGACTAAAACCCACCCGTGTTCCTTCCTTAGCCCTTTATGTACCAGGGCAGCGGTAACCCTTTCGGACGATCCCGCTACCCCGGCAGGCTTCGGCCCTGTCGGGCCCCGTCATCTATGCTGACATCTCTTTGAGGCGCACGTGGAACACTTACGCGCCGTCCGGCACGGGCCTGGTCCTGATCGGACGGAGAGCTACCCATTGCTCTCCGCCCGCAGGCCCGCGCCTACGGTGGCCTGGAGTCGTCACGCGGCTCCCGACGCTCGGAGCGTCTCCCTCGGCGGCTGAGGCGTGAGGATCTCTCCCTCGCCCATCCCGCCACCTCCTTCGCTAGCATGACTGCTTCGCAGAAGGAGGTGACCGCCTCCCACTCCCTCTCGCCCCGGACCATGGCTTGCACCAGGGCCGGACGCGAGAGGTCGCCGCCGCTGCCGATCGCCTCTACGAGGACACGGCGGTGCTCTGCCCAAGCGGGGCAGACCTCCACCGTATGCTCCACCGTGTCCTCTGGGCGATCCTCGCAGTGGTGACACCCGGGCGTCTCCTCCCGCCTGATGATGTGCAGGAACCTCCCGAAACATCCGTGTCCGGAGAGGACCTGCGTCAGGCGGTAGGTGAGAGCGCCGTGACGCCTCTCTAGCCACTCCTCAAAGAGGGGTCTTATCGCCGCTATCGTGGCGTGCCCTGCGCTGGGTTGCGATAGTCGCGCCTTCCATTCCACCATGAGACCGCGCCGGAGGTCCGTCCGCTCCGCAGCGATTTGCCGCGGGTGCAGAGTTTCCCCCCGACGTAGTGCCTCCGCGCGCCAGTCATACAGGCGCGCGAGGACTATCGCCTCCAGATCCCATGGTGGCAGTCCGGCAAGGAGGCTTGCTGCCTCGCGCGAGATCGTGCGGTACCCCCGGATCAGCCTTACGGCTACCACCTTTTGGGGCGCGTTCAGGTAGTGTGCGGCTCGAAGCCGCAGTGAACGCGCCCATACCGGGGCCCCATATAGGGCCATGGACCGCACGTAGTTTTGTACCCTTTCAACACTTTGAACTGTCTGAAATAGTTTGTGTTTCCCGATACTCACTGTCCTAAACTCCTTAGATACATATTACAGAAATTTCTCAAGTTTCAAGAAGTACTCGAGATGGTATAGCGTATTGTTTTTAATTTTATTTTAATGTAGATGGAAGAAAATGTCAAAAGATATTTTTGTTTTATAACAAAAAAAATAAAAATCTGATATAACAGAATATTTTCAGAATATTTTTGTGGGCGGCGCATTAAGGGATCAAATTAATTGGTCTGAACAATATTTTGTGACCTGTTGTTTAAGGTACGAGTAAATTGACAGTTGGTCTTTTAAAGAATTTTATTTCTTGCTTTTCTGTGTCCATAGGTCAGAGGTCAAAGTCTATTTTGCTAAGTTCTTGGTACTTGTTTGCAGGCCTACCCTTTCCTCCCATACCTATTAACAGTTTAATTTGAAAACATTGTAATGGCCAAATTTTTAAAAGAAAAACCGTTTAGTTTCTTGCCGACTCTTCTCCTTAGGAAACGACGATTTGGAACCGTGCACCTAGCGTCTGACGTTTTATAAGTGTCCATCGAGGTTTATGTGAAATAAAATATTTTGACGCTCACCCATGAGATGGACTGACGATGATGGATAGATGTCCTCTTTTCTTTTAGTTAGAAAGTACAAAAGTGACATGTTGTTTACAGAAAAAATGCCATTAAAACCATGTTATGTTAAGTAGCTTTTATTCAAACACTCTCATGCTCCGGATTCTGAAGTCCTTCGATCAGGAAAAAAAGTTGATTTGGAAACCATTGTCAAAAAAATTACAACCCACTTAAACTGTCAAAAGATTTGGAAAAGTTAAATTGCATTTACATTTTACTAGCTTATGTCAAATTTCATCTGAACCGTTCAGCCGTTTTTGTGTGAATGAGTAATAAACATAATTTTACATTTATAATATTACTAGGATATATAAATATTATAATAATATATAATTTTAATTACTATTGAACCGTAACACAAGACAATTCAGTAATTTGATAGCACTTAAAATTCTGTTTTCTGCATTGGTTCGTAGTCATATAGAATACTGCTCCATAGTCTGGTACCCAGTACATAATATCCACATTCAACGCATCGAAAAAGTTCAAATAAAATTTATAAAAAGACTCTCTTATAAAGCAGGTATAAGGAATACAGTTAAAAACTATGAGGATACACTGAAGCACTTTAAAATGAAATCTTTGCACTGGCATCGAGATTTTGCAGGTCTAATTTTCTTATTCAAGTTATTGATTCAAGGCGTGGATTGCTCACAGCTTCTTTCTTCAATTAATATTAACACGCCCCGGTCGTCAGCTAGACTTCATAATTATAAGCCTTTTGCTCCTGGTGGCCACAAAACCAAGTACGGGAGTATTTATTTATTATTTATTTATTCATGTAACAATTCGCATTGTGTTTGAAATAAGTAGTACATTAGTTAATTTATTACAGCTAAAAATAATAAGTTATGACCTTCAAACAGTTTTCACTAAAATAATCAATAACATAAATGATAAATATTGTGTCATAATGGGTAATGGGGCTCCTTTCCTATATTCTCAGAAAGTGTAACGATATTTTTCACGATTGTAACACCGACATATTTTCAGGCAGCATTACTAAGTTTAAAAGAGCTGTACTCAATAATATGTAAATTTTTGCTCAATATTTTTTTTTATTTTGTGTGTTTTTTATTATATATCTTTTTTTGTTATTTAATTCAATCATATTTAATTTAATGCAATTTAATTTAATTCAATCTTATTTAATCTAATCTAATTCAAATTGATTTTATGTATAAGAGATTATTGATATTAGTTCTAATTACATTGTTATCCATCTTTTTGTTAATTATTATTGTATAGCGAGATTTTATTAAAGTGATGTGCTTACCTTTAATTTAGATGCATGCAATGCTATTGTATTTGTAAATGATATGTACTTGGAATGTCGTTGTGTGTATTTAGTTGGTTTGCCTAAATAAATAAATATGACACTATGTATTTTCCGGTGGATACGGAAGGCGGAGGATAGGGTATTGTGGCGCAGCCTGGGAGAGGCCTATGTCCAGCAGTGGACTGCGATAGGCATTGATTGATTAGTATAGTCACTCTTTGACTGCCCAAACAACACCAATCCCTGCTCACTACTTATTGTTCACACGAGAACAGAAAAGTAAAAAAAAAAACTGAAAGTTTATATGGAACAATTATTCATTAAAACTACACGTGGAATCGTAACTACTTAACTGAAAAGAAAAAAAAAACTTGAGTAAAAGCTTGTAAAAAAAGTTTACAAAACAGGACTTTTTTGAAGTAGATACCACTTATTCTGTACATCATGTTAACGCGTAGTTTTACGTGTTACGTGCTCCAAGATATTACCGTCAGGAATAAGGCTTTTAGTGAACACAAACGCAAAGGCTTTGATAATGTTTTTACAAGTTGGCGACGTGATTCTCTTTCCGCGGTACGGCCAAGTTTTTATAGGATTTTTTTTGTGGATTGAATTGACTTGAGAGGCGTGGGACGTATCTGAAGGCACGTGTGTTCCTATTACGAAGTGTTTTATGAGAGTGGAAAATATTAAAGAAGTTGGACTGCTTGTCATTTAATTTTTAACAACATTTTTTATACTAAATTGCCATTTCGTATGTCTACCTACTCGATATTTGTACGCCGTTAACGGCAAAACATAGAGGTTGACTTTGACTTTGGATTTTTTATTGCACCTTCACGCATAGATACTATTAATCACATCGATTCAAGTTTAAAAAACTTTTTTAAAACCAACATCTTTAGGCAGTCCCTATTTTTTTTTTAAAGAACCATTGCCCCACACTAGGAATTACTCCTGTATCGTGGGTGCGTTTACAAACATTTAAAACTCACATACACAAACAGCCAGACCCGGAATAACTACCTGTAGGCAATACAAATATTTGTTCCGTGCGGGAATTGAACCCACGATACGCAGCGCAGCAGTCGATCGCTCAGCCACGGCGCCAACCGTGTCGTCCCTATACACACAATACGTTTGCGCAATATTCAGGGTAATTTTAAATTGGCTAGCCATAAACTCCGCCGACCCGATTGGCATTGATATCTAAACACGATAATTGTAATAGTCCCTATTTAGAGCTTTGTCAATTCGAGAGGGAACGACTGTTGGCGATTTAAAACTATTTTGTAAGTCATCATAAGCAGCCCATAATGTTCCCACTGCTGAGACACACGTCTCTTCTCGCTGAGAGGGAGTGAGCCGTAATCCACTACGCAGGCCCAGTGCGGGTTGGTAGATGTCATATGTCTTCGAATTTTTGGTCCTAGGACATGCCGGTTTCCTCACGATTTTTTCCTTCACCGTTTTGAGAGCAATGGTGATGAAATAATTTACACGAAGTAAAATGACATTATTTTGTAAGTCCAGAGTTCAAATAAATAAATGTACTGTTCATTTGGAGGCTAGTTTAATGCACTGTACACATCACCAGAGCTGAAATATTCGGAGAATTCAGCATTGAATCAAGTGTCTACACAGAGTGGCAATTGAAATCAGAATGCCATACAAAATGGCCGGACAGAACAATATTTTTAGACAAAATCTGCATACGGACGCAGTTCCAATTTGTTTCTATTGTGTAGTTTTAGTACAACTAATGTAGCTATGCGAATAACGCACACGCAATGCGTGCATCGAGGGACAATTCATGACGTCAGATATATGTGAATATGGCGCTTCTAATAAAAGGTCACATAGGCTGTCGCTCCATGTAAAATACTGGTATTCAGCTGCATCCGGTTAGACTGGAAGCTGACCCCAACAAAGTTGGGAAAAACCTGCGCTGATGATAATAACAATTCTAATGATTGCCACAGTTTTACGAGCGGCTCGTCGAGGGGCTCGTAGCTAAGTAATAAAAGCCGCTCAGATTGTCACAGGAAATAATGGTCCCAAGTTTATGTCAAACATGTCAAAACTACTTAATTTAATGTACATAATTGTGTAAAATAATTTGCTTTAACTCCCCAAACTCCATTACACCTCGGGTTTACCCTTAATCTACGTGTATCCCTCCAAGTTAACAGTTACTACTCGTTCCATATGTTAAGCCTTAGGCTGTATGTACAAATACGTCGGGGTGTGATACTAATCAAAAGGAACTTGACTTTTTGTTATTATTCTTCTTAAATCTACAGTCAAAAGTGTTTTAAGATGGTCACCCATCCACGGACCGACTGTGGCAAGCGTAGTTTAACATGCGGCTGTTATTATTTAGCTATGAGCCTCTCGCATTGCTAGTGTTGGTGTGTTACGCAATTACCCCACAGGTAGAAATCGCCACCAGGCAGAGAGCAAGCATGCTGATCAATCCGCCTTTAAATAAAACTCATTAAGGGTAGTCAGCCCTAATTGTACTAGTGAGGGGCCTTAGTGCAATTAGGGCTGATATTCCTAATTGAAATCTCTCGGGCAAATGCCAATTAAACTAACAGCACGGCCAATGAGTTAATGAGAAGGCTTTTAAACCAAACACATTATGAGCTTATAACTACAAGGTTCAATGTTGCCTTTAAAAAGTTCGTAATATTCGCAGCGAGCCTACTATATGTTTTCATTTTAATAACCCTCACGACGGGTGTTGTCATGTTTTAACCTATCAGGAGTTTTATTAAATACGTACCTGACATAACATTTTAAAATTAAAACGGTTAATTTATTCAATTAATAAATTACCTAACTAGCTGCGCCCCGCAGTTCCACCCGCATAAGTCTCGATCCCGTGGGAATATCGGAATAAAAAGTATTTTATGTACAGACACCAGCAGGTTAAGCTACCCGAAACTGTCAAATTTCCCCAATCAATGTTGAACCTTAATACTTCAACAATAAAGTTGAAAATCTATTAAAGAAATTTGACAGATTGTAGTAGCTTCACGTGCTGGCGTCTGTACTAATCCAGGTCATGGTCTACCCATTTGCCAAATTTCATCCGTTCAGTCGTTTTGGCGTGAAAGCGTAACAAACAAACATACAAAAAATCTAATCTTTTCTCTATAAAATATTAGTTTAGGTAAATGTGTTATCAAGTTGCCAGCGGTTCCGCGGGCGTAGACTATGTGTGTATTATACTCTATCTATCAAAAAACATACATAAATAAACAGCCTATAACGTTCCCACTGCTGGGACACAGGCCTCCTCTCTGCGAGAGGGAGTGGGCCATAATCCACCACGCGGGCCTAGTGCGGGTTGGCGGATTTCACATGTCGTCGAATTTTTAGTTCTAGGAGATGCCGGTTTCCTCATGATGTTTTCCTTCATCGTTTTGAGAGCAGTGGTGATGAAAATGAAAAACATACTTTATATTAAATAAAAATCAAGTAGGTAAGTCGGTTCAACGGCTCTCGAGAAATAAATAGGGCACGAACAGAAAGACACGCAGATAGACGTTCCATTTTATAATATCACAAGCCGTTTGCCCGGTGGGATTACCCATCGGTAAAAATGACGAAGTTTCCTACAAAATATCATCGCCAATTCATTTTCAAAAAGCTTTCTATGCCAAATTTTATGCTTCAGTTAATGAATAAATTCAATTAAAAAAAAACTATCATCTTGTTTATTTTTTTATTCTATAGTGTAGCAAAACTCTGAAGACGTGATGTCTTCAAAGTGCTAGCTAATTTAATTTCACCGTGTAGAGGCACTTGGTAAGGTAATACTGGCTTGTGTCCGCAACTCCACGACAATGCGCGTATCATGCGTATGGGTAGATGGTGTTAATAATAACACCTGCCTATTTATCCTTATAAGTGTATGGTATATAAGTACCATACATCTTTTATTAACTAGTATTTCATAGAAGAAAAACGCATCTATCACCAAGCGAAACCTGGAAACTCAACAAAGACATAGAAATATCTGGTAACCAAGTTAATACAAATAAACTAGTACCTACTCATGATGTTACTCTATTTCGCCAAAAGAGTATCGTGGTATTAACTTCACTCAGAATCTCATATATTGTGCAGATGAAAAGGCAAGATTCCTCACACCAACGTTTAGGAAACGCAGCCTTTTGTTCCACGGGTTTTGTGTCACCGATGCAGCATTGATTCAAGTCAAAATCAAAGCATTTATTACAAATAGGCACATACTCGTAAAAGGCACTTTTGAACATCAAAATTTACAAGAAAATAGAATTGATTCTAGTCGCTCCTTCCAAATGGTTGTTTCGTATGGAGAATGGACAAGAAAGTTCACCGTTACTTTTTTAAAATGTATTTCAAAGTATTTTATTTTTATTTTTTGACTAACTAATATTTAATCTATATCGATTTTGTTGTTATAATTTTCTCTAATTGTTATCTTCGGACCAAGAAAGGTTTCTTATCCTAACTAATATTATAAATTAATGCAAAAGTAAGTTTGTTTGTTTGTTTGTTACATTTTCACGCCTAAACCACTAAATCGATCATCCTGAAATTTTGCATATACATTGTCAGGTGTACAGCGACGGACATAGGGTACCTTTCATCCCGAAAAAAAGTGCTGTTCCCGAGGAAAACAACAATAACGTTATTATGATAATAGATGGCGCCACGTGTCTTTCGAATCATGATTGAAATATGAGCCGACTTCCTGAGCAGTATTCTAACAAAAAGTACTGGGCCTGCATGAATTCACGATAGTATTTCAATAATTAGTATTATGGTTTTGATAGGATTTGGATGAAATTTGGCTCACAGATAGTTTATTATAACCTGGATTAACACATAGGATACTTTTTATCCCGGTAATACGTTTCCGTGGGATAATTTCCGACCTCCACGCGGGCGAAGCCGCGGGAAAAAGCTGGTTAAAATAATAAAAAAATATTTAAAATCAAACGACGACCAGAAAAAAACAACAGTTTTTTTTTGCGTTTTTTAACATATTTGTTATGTAGGTGTAGCTCTGCTTGTATATCAGCGTCAGGTGGTGGTGGTGTGATCTGACATTATAGTGAAACCCTTTGAAGAAAAGAAAAAAAAAACACATTTTTTTCATATCGGGTATGTAAGTTAAGCAAAAAGCAAATATGAGTTGCAGAGGAAGAGCTTCTGGTGCATTTTTGGATATACATAATAGTCGAAGTTCTATGTCGTAAGAATGCACAACAAGTTGCAGCGCTGCAGTAGCTAATATGAACACCCCTTTAGAACTTCCGCGTAATGAGACCGCCCGTATCTGGCGGGTTAAGTTTTGCACAAATAATAAGCTAACTCACAAAGAAACCAGTGTTGTTGATATTAATATACAATACTAGCTGCGGCTTAGGTCTTCGTTCGCTTGAAATTTTTAGTTTTATGGCAAACTTACGACCTAGTGTTCCGCTTAATGGTAAACGACATCACGGCAGGTCCAGACGGAGATGGTGGGATGCACTCCTTTAATAAAGATTGGTCCTTGGCAGGCCTAGACAGAGAGAGGTGGAAAGAGATTAGGGATCGAGAACTTTGCTCGGCAGTGACATTAAGTGCTAATAAAAAATCCTATCCTATGGCACTCAGCAATACTATAGTTTCCCATTAGTAAAATAATTTTTCGAATCGGATCAGTAGTTCCCGAAGACCCCCGACATACAAATTCAAAAATTTTACAGATTTATAGATTATTTATATATATATATATATATATATATATTTTAATTATTATATATTTAGTTTATATAATATATTTTTATTAATTATTTAAATCAATATCATCATATGCCTAGCCTTTACCAACTATATTGGGGTCGGCTTCCAGTCTGACCAGATGCACCTGAATACCAATATTTTACATGGAGCGACTGCCTATCTGATCTCCACAACTCAGTTACTGGGTAATACGATAACCCTTGGTAAGACTGGTTGTCAGACTTGCGGGCTTCCGACTACCCGTAACGACTGTCAAAAATCCATGAATGACAGCCGGGGCCGGAGACATGGCGGGGTCTCGGTATGTAGATAAATTAAATATGGTCACCCATCCACAAACCAACCGCGACAAGCGTAGCTTAACCTGATCGATTGACCTGTGCGGCTGTTATTATTTAGGCACGGGAGGCCCGTGGCTATTTATTATTTCCATTATTATTTATTTTTATTATTACTAATTTATTATTAATTATACATTTTATTATTACTTATTTGAATATATTTTACGTGTCCACTCGTCTCCATTAGCATCTCTTTTATTTTCTAAATGGACCTCTTGAGTCAGAGCCAATTTGAAATTAATAGCATTGAATTAATTTTATTTGAAAGAAACCAGTAATTCTTTTATCCGCCTTTCGCAGAGTTGCGATTAGATAGATTCCTGGTATATTTAAGTAACCGATTCCAGAGTACCATACATAATCATTTCAGCCTATAATGTTCCCGCTGCTGGGACACAGGCTTTCTCTATTCGATAGGAAATGGGATATAATCTACCACGCGGGCCCAGTGCGGGTTGGTAGATGTCACATGTCTTCGAAACGTTGGTTCGAGGACATGCCGGTTACCTAACGCTGTACTTACTCTATACACCGTGTTGTTCACGTTATCCATAAATAAACTTTGGCAAATGCTTCTATAGCTTTTACAAATCAAATCTGACAAAGGAAGTAAGTACTTAAAAAGGCTAAGTTACAAAGATATTTGTAATTTCATTTAATAAAATTTATTTGAGCTATGCAGTAAGAAAGGGTCTTAACTTGGCCTTTGTTGCCGCTTAGTGCAATTAAAATGAAATACTATCAAATTCTTTGGATAAAGAGATAAAGAGGCATGCATATCGGGTGATTTACGTCAAGGTATTTAGTTTGTATGAAAATTAACAAAAATTAGATTCATTAATATGTCTATAATGAAAAATGGTTATTTCCATGGTCTGAACTGGTCGAAGTTTATGTATATCGTCCGGAACACGGTGTGTATATGTATAATGTATTTTGTTCGTAAAGTATTATTAAATCCTATTACTATTCGGAAATTCCTGTTGGTAAACACGATTATCTCAAAAACAAGACTGTGAGAAGTACGAGTTAATTACTCCACAAATTAACAAGGCTCCTTTACTTTCCTTTAATCCAAATAATTATTCTCAACTTGTACCAAAGTGCTTTTTATACGAATTTGCATATCTTTATGCTGAGACATGGATATTCAGAGAAGGTACGACTCAATATTGTTTATGTAATCTGAGGGATTGGGAGGGGAATACCAAATTAATGATCATTGGGACTCGTGCAAAAAATTCTTTTGAAACCCCTGTTTTAACCATCATTATGCACTAATAGTACTTCATCCTACTATCCGACTTCCTTCCTAGTTCCTACTCCTATTAATATTATAAGCGCGAAAGTTTGTGAGGATGGATGGGTGGATGTTTGTTACTCTTTCACGCAAAAACTACTAAACGGATTTTGATGAAACTTAACAGAAATATAGCTTATACATCAGAATAACACATAGGATTCTTTTTATCCCGATATTCCCATGGCATGGACATTTGTGCGGGTGAAACCGTGGGGCGCTGCTAGTAATATTATAAACGTGAAAGTTTGTGAGGATGGAAGGATGTTTGTTATTCTTACCTCCGCATTCGGTTTGCTTCGGCATT
The DNA here is from genome assembly GCA_947507525.1 of Apamea epomidion. Lineage (NCBI taxonomy): Eukaryota > Metazoa > Arthropoda > Insecta > Lepidoptera > Noctuidae > Apamea > Apamea epomidion. The sequence continues at coordinate 2,404,961 of OX382239.1, forward strand.
TTGCATCCAGTTAGACTGGAAGCCGACCGATTGTCTTTTCTCTTCCAAAAATAGAAAAAATATATAAGTGCCGGCTATTAAACAAATAACGTATTATAATATCAACAATCGACATAATTACATATCACCGTTATCAATAGGAGTGGAACATAACAAACCACTCTTTGTTATCTGTGCTTTAATATACGGAAAACTAGAATATACAAAATAGAAATAAATCGTGCAAAGGAATAGCATAATCAGCCTATAGTGTTCCCACTGCTGGGACGCAAGCCTCCTCTCTGTGAGAGGGAATGGGCCGTAATCAACCACGCGCTCCAATGCGGGTTGGTGGATGTCACGTTTTCGATTTTTTGGTTCTAGAACTTGCCGGTTTCCATGTTTTTGAGAGCAATGGTGATGAAATAATTATACAAAAAAAAATATTAGTATACTGATTCTATCAAATTATATTATTATATTATAACATCACGCCAATCCCCACAGGGTTAGATAGAGATGTACATTTCATTTCATTTCACCAGTTATACAACGTGTTTTTTTTTTATATCAAATAACCCCAGGGGGTCATTGTACTCATCATTATGAATAACTTTTACTATGGGACCAAACCCGAAATCGCGAAACATAAATCTGGTGTTCCCTACATTTTGACGAGTTATACGAACATAAAATACAGGGAACAGCTGATTTTTTTGTCGCGCTTTCAGGTTTGGTCCCATAGTAAAAGTTGTTCATAATGATGAGTACAATGACCCTCTAGAGTTATGGGATATCAAAACAAACACGTTGTATAATAAGTCCCATGTAACTGGGGCATAGGAGAACCAAGGTAACCGACATAATCCGAAGAATTGCCAAATTTAATTGTCAGTGGGCAGAGCACATTGCTCGCAGAACAGATCGCCGATGGGGCCGAAAGGTTCTAAAGTCACAACCGCATACCGGAAGACGTAGCATTGGAAGGCCTCCCATAAGGAGGACCCGTGACCTGGAAAAGGCCACAGAAATACGCCGATATGGTGACGCTTGGGGCAAGCCTTTGTCCAGCAGCGGATATCTTTCAGCTAAGATGATGATGAGGAATAAGAGGGCGAGCCTGTCGCCATCAACCGGCCAGAAATCCAGACTCCGGATTTCCCCTGAGAAATATCTAAATGAAAAATCCAGTGAGTCTTTGCCTGACCTGGGCATCGAATCCAGGACCTAACGTTCAGCAGTCGCACTTAGAACTACTAGACCAACGAGGCTGTAGACTTACCTTAATTCTGAATAAAACAGATTATTATAATTGTGGTTTTACAATCCAAATAATTAAATCAGATTTAATGGATCATATGAAATTAATCTCATTAATTATGCATGGCTCTCATTAGCTGAGTAGGTACCTGTTTATTTGCAAACAGGAAACAATTATTTACAATAGGCTGTTGAACTGTTGTATTTGTTACCTCTATTATTAAGTTCTAACCTTTGTTTATTTATTATTACACTGCTGTTTGTTGTCCCTCAATAAATAAATAAACTATTTAAATCTGTACAAGTATTTTTTCACAGACTCATTGCGTAAGAATTTTGTTCTTTTTAGTCGTCCAAGTTTCCAAAAAAACTTAACTTAGTTGGAGCTACGTCCAACTAACTTAATTTTTTCCAAAGGTGTATCAACTGTAATAGCCAATATCATCGATTAACAAAACTTTTCATACGTAGAGACCTATTATGTCGCGGGCCGCTTGTGGTCCGCGGGCCATGCTTTTGACAACCCTGGTCAAAAGTATGGCAGCTGGTGCCGCCGGCTTCGTGTGCTTTCTAAGGGTCTCGATGTAATTAAATGAAAACATCCACGAACATAATTACGCTACATGCAAACCAATGTAAATATGTGAATGATATTGTGCGTAGCCGGATGGCTACGGGCTACGTCGTAGCCACGGCTAAGTCGTAGCCACGGCTACGTCGTAGCCACGTTCAAAATCTAGTAGCAGTGTCATCTCGGCGACAAACAAATGTCAAAAACTGGTCAAAATGTTGGGAAATTTGAGGTATTTGACAAGTTTTTGACATTTGTTTGTCGCCGAGATGAGACTGCGATTAGATTTTGAACGTTTTAAATTACGAGAATTGGCCTTCAGACTGTGAACGTTTTTAAAATTACGAGAATTGCCCCTCAGATTACGTGTGACTCCCATGCGAAAACCGAAAAAAAATTACATCTATGCCTTGTTTATACCTTCCTAGTTGGCGTTTTTGTCGTATTTGGATTTTAGTTTTTAGCTGTCTTTTTTTTAAACCGATTAAATAAAAGCTAAATAAGATCCTTCTTATTAAGATTCAGATTAAGGGCTAATTTTACCGGAGCCAGTTATCTTTTATACGTGGAATTGAATTGACGTCTGTCAGTTCTTGTATGGAAAACTGTCCAAAATTCAAAATTTATTCACAAGATAAAACTTAATCTAGGTAACTATAAAAGTTTGGTGAAACGCCCCGTTAATTAACTAATCCTTTGTAAATGAAATGTTATAAAATCACTATTTTGTCTAACAGTAAGTAGGAAATTGACGATGCGATTAACGGCTAAATGCCTTTAGATTAATATACTAACGAACTGTATCCTCTAATTAATCGCATTGGAAGGTGACAGCCCTTTAGGTATCAAACAAATCCCTTGTACCGGATCAAATGGATTACATTAAAAGGACAAGAACTTTTCAAGTTAGTTAGTTAAGTTACTAGGTAAAGGGTTTATCCATAGATATCCGTGGGTTTATCCTATTACATGGACTGGGCAAATTAAATCCGCAGTTTGCGATCCCTTGTATGCATTAAGAATACCAAAACACGGTTTAGGTGGCGACAAATCGTGAGGTGAATCACATCAGCCCCTACACAAGAAATTACATGAGGACCACGACCGCTCTGACAACAGCATCCTGAAAACTATAGCTGGTAGGTGGGACAGCCCCATACTGGTCATGGGGTACGCCTACATGCATGCACTGTGGCGTCTTAATGAATAGTTTGTGTTGTTTTTCTGGTAGATATAAGTACTAACATTAGTTTCTAAGTCGTGTGTATTATACTAAACAAATGGACTTCACTATGAGTCCGAAATATTTTTTTATTAAAAGGCTTTTTATGTCATATTGTAATGTCCTCCGGATGAACGAAACTTATAATGCATTGCAGTTGTTTTAGCAGAAGAATATAACATAATATCACGCTTCGCTTCTCCGAAGGGTTGAGCAGAGGTGTACCCGTAGTACACTCACAATTCGTCAGTTATGTTTAAGTCCCATATAATAGGGGACTAGCTTACTGCCATCATTCAGGCACAAATCCAGACTCCGGGCTGCTCCTGAGAAATTCCAGATCGAAAATCTCAATATTACCCAACCTGAGAATCGAGCCCCAGGACCTCATTCTTAGCAGTAGCGCTTGCGACCACGGCCATGGGACCAATGAGGCAGTCAACCGAAAGAACTATTTATACACTATTTATATTTTGTTTCGTTGAGTAAACTTTCATTTTTTCATTCATTTAAAAGTCAAACGAGTCGAAGCATATAACCAGAAATTCTTGCAACGTTAGAAAAGGAGTTCCAGTTGCTTGAAGCACCCCGGAAAAGGTACTAGGTTTAGTTGTCATTAATGTCGTAGTTGGGTTTTTACAAGCTTTTATTTAACTACCAATGTTTGTAATAAGTATGTATGTATTTTCAGGACAAATCTTGCAACTGAATTTTAAAGCAGTTATGTTGCGTACACATTTATTAACTTTCTTATTTATTCCAGTGGTTGTGGAGGTCAGATAGGCAGTCGCTCCATGTAAAAATACTGTATTCAGCTGCATCTGGTTAGACTGGAACCCGACTCCAACATACTTGTGAAAAGGCTGGTCAGATGATACCTCCCCACTTCCTCGCTTTGTAACCCAAATATTATTTTAACTGTCACCAAATTCGTTTGCATAACATGCATAATCAACCTATAATGTTCCCACTGTTGGGACACAGGCATCCTCTTGGTGTGAGGGAGTGGGCCGTAATCTACCACGGGGGCCAGTGCGGCTTCGTAGATGTCACATGTCATCGAATTTTTTGTTCTAGGACATGTCAGTTTCCTCACGATGTATTCCTTCACCGTTTTGTGAGCAGAGGTGATGAAGTATTTTAGACAAAGTAATGCGCCTGTCTGGGTTCAAACCTATGACCTACAACTCGTAATTCGCGGCGGTACCACAGGGCCCCAACTACTCCACTCTACTCTACTGTTTTAAATTCGTTTGATCCATCAAAAACGTATCGTGTGTTCATAATCAGTTTATCAGATTAATCTATCAATTGTGTGCTGTATCGGAGAAACGATTAGATAGAGATACTATTTATTAGGTTTTAGTGGAGTCCGCGATAAAAATTACAACACTATTGTTGTTAATATATGAGAACACCAAGTGTGTTTCTATTGTTAGTTAGAAGCGAACTTCCCCAGCTTCGCATGGTTTTTTCGACTTGGCGAAGAAAAAGGTGTTCTATAATTCGATAACTATTATTCTTTTAACTACTTAAACTTAAAATATACAAAAAAACAGTATTTTTCAATACTCGTATAGTTAGCGCAGATGTAGGTTTAATAATACACAAACCTTTCGAATAAATTCTTTAAAGGATAGTGAAAAGCGCGTCCGAATCCGTTGCGAAGTTTAGAAGAACGACGCGATCATACAGATAGACACGAAAAGCGACTATGTTATATTAATTATCTATTATACATATAACACTTTGCCCGACCGAGAGAGTGCACCTGTGTCTGCGCACGCACTTCTGCACTATAATACGAGTATCTCCCGCGCCGAAGGCTGTAGTCAATATACAGTTTTGACTTCGCTATGATTTAATTATGTTATTAGCGTAAGGTGCGATCAGTCGGATACAAGTTTGATACCAGTTCACAATTTTGCGGTTTGCCATGGACAGACTATAAACTATCTAAAAATAATGCTTTAAATTGTAAACGGTTGGTTGCAGTTTACTATTTTTCGCGAGATAGATTATACTTAAACTAACAATGTTCATAATTGTATGATGACATACCGGCTCACTTTTTTGAATGAACATGAATTCGTCGCGACATTCAATCCTTTGATTAGTGCCATCGGGCGGCTTCAATCAAAGGATTGAATGTCGCTACGAATTCAATAATAAATTCCACAACAAATAAAAGTTTTTTTTTTGTTGGGAAATAACTTTATATAAGTACCCTTGTTTTTGTCCAGACGGTAAAAAAAGTTAGCCAGTATAGATTATATATTATTCTAACAATGCTTGTTCCTCCCACAATTGCTCACACCAATTTTCTTTCTTACAGTATTTCATAAGAAAATAGCACAGTTCACTGTAGTGAACATTAAAACTACTTGCATTCAAGACTATGCTCTAGTTAGTACAAGTTAGTTGTAAATAAAGTCTATGAAAAGTTGTCGTTGTTGTTAGTAATAATCAACAATGGGAATTCATTACGAAGAAAATAATTTAAATTACCTCGTTGGACGTCTCAAAGCGCGACTACCTAGCGTCCTAGATTCAATCCTCAGGTTGGGCAAAGTGTTATTGAGTTTTTCAATGGAAAATCTAAATTCTAACTACGTGGGCTCTGAGCAGGCGAGCGGAAGTGGCAATGGTCCCCGACCTACAAGTTGTAGGTCGTGGGTTCGAACGCAGGCGGACGCTTTAATTTGTGTAAATTATGTACCATTGCTACTGCTCTCTAAATGGTGAAGGAAAACATCGTATCGAAATCGGCATGTTCTAGCACCAAAAATTCGAAGACATGTGACAACTACCCACTCCCTCTCACGGAGAGGTGGCTTGTGTCCTAGCAGTGGGTACATTATAAGCTGATTATGGGTTCTCAGCTACTATTTCTGCGTGCACGATTTAGGGGGTGACCACACTTATCAATGCGGAGTCAAAATAAAAAAATCAAAATATTTTATATCACATAAACCAACATGGGTACTTATCAAACATCAGAAGCTAGATGCAATCGGTAATCGGCTTGAGTTTCTCGAAAAGAGGATTATGTCCATTCAACAATCTAATACACGTTCGGCACTTGAAACCAATAACTGATGAGCTTTGGAATTTCAATTTGTTAACCAAAGTGTTAGGCCCCTCGCCCACGGCGACTTTTTGTAGCGTGCAGTAGCGATGCTGTCGCGCGTTCGCATCGACACAGTCGCGATGCGGTCGCTAGCTGTTTACCCTCGCCCACACCACGATTCTCAGTCGTGATGCAAACGCGATACTGTCGCGCTTCTGTCGCGATGCGAGTTGCACTGATGCTCGGTACTCCACTCACGCGCCACCCTCCCTCCGCCCTCTCCCCGATGTCGTCCGACACGGTCGCGCGTTTGCATCGATACAGTCGCGATGCTGTAACGCGTTGGCATCGCTTCTGTAGCGCGTTGCTAATGCGATTAACGCGCGTTAGTAGCGATGCTGTCGCGCGTTTCACAAACGCGCGACAGCGTCGCTACTAAAAGCCGCCGTGGGCGAGGGGCCTTATTGTGTTTTCAATGGTAAAACCAAACCAAACACGAGGACTCCGAGCTATAACTGAGAATTATAGATATCTGCGCGAATAATGGCAATACGCTCGCCCCCTTTTAGGTAAATTAACTCGCGAAATGTGATGTCACTAAACTGTCAACCCCTCCGGGAAATACAGGCGACATGTGTGTTCCACGTGCGGTTTCACATTCCTACCTTTCGCAAAATTCTCTTTGTAGAGGCGACAATGGCAGATACCAATGAAATGCAGGAGTGCATTCATTGATTAAATATTGGCTGTCTATGTAATTGAAAACACACCTTTATGTTCCTAATATTTGTTGACTATTGAATTTTGTTGTGACAAATGTGTCTCATATTAGATATTGTAAAATTGGGGCTTGTGGCTTAATAATAATCGCCGCACGGGTCGATCGATCAGGTGAAGCTACGCTTGCTACGGTTGCTCTGTGGATGGGTGACCATATACATAGTAAGACCCCTCCGTGTTGCGGGTCGTTGCGGGTCGTCAGAAGCCCGAAAGTCTGACAACAAGTCAGTCTTACCATCATAATCAGCCATTAACGTTCCCACTGGTGGCACACAGGCCTCCTCTCTGTGAGAGGTAGTGGGCCATAATCCACTACGCAGGCCCAGTGCGGGGGTGGTAGATGTCGCATGTCTTTGATTTTTTTGGCTCTCGGACATGCCGGTTTCCTCACGATGTTTTCCTTCACCGTTTTGAGAGCAGTGGTGATGAAATAAATTACACAAAGTGCCTGACTGGGTTCGAAGACACGACCCACTCTTAGGTCGGGGTCGCTACCGCTGGGCCACCACTGCTGTCTTACCAAGGGTTAAAGGGGGGGGGGGGTATTACCCAGTAACTGGGTTGTGGACGTCAGATAGGCAGTGGCTCCAAGTTAAATACTGGGCAATGTATGCATGTACAATACATAACTATATGCAGGTCGAAATTGATATATTCACATGTCACTGGGGTGAATTCGCAAAACTACTAGTGTTTACACTGTGTTACAAACAATGATCTTTATGATCTTGAGATGTAGTTTGTGACTTATTTTTAATTTTGTGTGTGTGACTTATTTTTAATTTTGTGTGTGTGACTTATTTTTAATTTTGTGTGTGTGACTTGGCTATCGCATTAGGTTAAGTAACACCTGTAATGATAGTTTTAAGGCATATAAATAAACAAATAAATAAATCATGTTGTGTTCTTACACTCTTCCTTTAAGCTTCCTTGAATCTTGGCAAACAAATTGTTTGTTTCACAGATCGAATGCGAAGAAGTATTAAAATAAGATAAAGCCTTAACATTTCCAATTAAAGGATTTTTATCGTTCACAAAATACCTAGAAACAACAATTAAAATATTTTTCCGAGTTTTATAAAAATCTCAAGAATTTACTTTCAAACTAAGCATGTTTCTTTGAAACTGATCCCTTGTTAAGTATAAATTAAAGTTGTTAGATCATAATATTATCTTCCCTGCTTTCCTGAGTAATTATGCGTTTTTGAGAAACTAGGTTTTTCCCGCGGTTTCGCCCGCGTGGAGGTCTGAAATTATCCCACGGAAACGTATTACCGGGATAAAAAGTATCTTATGTGTTAATCCAGGTTTTTAACTAGGAATTTCTCTTGTATCGTGGGTGCGTATACAAACATTTAAACTCACATACACAAACAGCCAGACCCGAAACAACTACTTGTAAGTCATACAAATATTTGTTCCGTGCGGGAATCGAACCCGCGACACGCAGCGCAGCAGTCAATCGCTTAACCACTGCGCCAACTGTGCCGTCAAAAGGTTATAATAAATTATATGTGTACCAAATTTCATCCAAATCCTTTTAAAAGCATAATAACTGATTTATTTACTTGGACTGTCTTATGTAATTTTGACGTTCAAAGAAAGCCTAATTCGAATAAATGACTTATGATTTTGATTTACAAAAAAGCTTTACTTTAATTTTCAAAAGCTTTTATAAACCTTATTTAGACAGTTCCTATTTGTTTTCGTATTTTTATCTCAAAGCAGAAATAAACAGCAAAATTTTAAACCACCCTGCGAAGATCATCACTGCCCTGAGGGGCATTCTACCCTATGTTTTTCCATTCGTGGTGGCAATATGTAGATAACCGTTGTAAAGGTTGTCTGCAAAAGTCGACCTTATGTTGTGCAGGCTGGCAGTAAAATAAGTCTAGTTGCATTCGAACATTTTTGTTGTTGAAAGCGAATTTAGAATAAGCTTTCAAATAATTTAGAATAGGTTTTTTGTTTCTAAAAAACAGTGATGAATAGGTGCGTTGATGTAAACACGTTCGCATGGAATAAGCGTAACAATTGCACACACAGACTGTTTTAGGATATATCTCTAAATTATGTTTTATTCTTTTTCTTTTATTTTGTTATAGTTCAAGCCTTATCTTGTTTAATTTTAGATTTTACCTATATTTTCTTGTTTAAATTCTATTTTCTTTTTGTACACCACTTTTAGCATTTTATAATTTGTCATTGAAGAGCGGGGCCTCCTAGCACAGGTATATCTTTTACTTAAAAGGAGATCTATGTAAGATTTACTGTGAAAGTTGTACAAGTTTTTGCAATAAATATTATATCTAATATTTTTTTATTTATTTATAATAATTATAACGTTTATCATTCATTTAATAGTCCCTATAAAACCACATTATTATAATGTTAAAACGACACCAATTTGTGAATATGATATAATCTCAATTCAATAAGGGTAAGTTATAAGCTAAAACATGAAAGGCAATGGTATCAGATGGCTTGTTGGTACCATAAATAAAGGAAAAAAAGGTGCCAGAATTTTCAAATCATTCGCTTTCTACATCACAGGCGCATGCCACTTTAACGAATTTGTATTTTTTTAACACGTAGAAAAATTTGCTTACATAGCTGCATTTATGCAAGTTTAGATTGAGAAAATATGCTTAATGTAGGAAAAAAATTGTTCCGATTCTAACCTGTTTTGAAGAATTACATATGCTTCTATACTGTAAACGTGACCAGCTAGTTGATTGCGTACCACACTTACCGTAGCAATAGCTTTCGTTTTGACAGTTCAACGACATTTATTGCGTTGTTGAGCAGACTTTTTTTCAATTGTACACTGTACATTTTGACAAGTGTATACAAGTGAAATTGGCCCTAAGAAGATTATTTTCTACGGTAAAGGTTACACTATGTACAATTTTGATGGTAAATGTACAATATGATTTATTTATTCATGTAACAATTCGCATTGTGTTTGAAATTATGTAGTACATAAATTAATTTATTAAAGCTAAAAATAATACATTATGAACTTTAAACAGTTTTCACTAAAATAATCAATAACATAAATGATAAATATTGTGTCAATAGATTGCAAATAGTTATTATATAAATGATTTTAAATATTTTTATGTCAAAAGATGATGTCTGTATTATGATCTCAGATTATGTCATTTGAAACAATTATTCTTGACTATTCTTAATTATTTCTTGGGATCATAATAATCCTTCTGAAATGGAAAGATTAACAGCAAGGATTATTTTCATAGATATTTTGATTGGCTTCATTGATTAAGAGGAAATACGGCTTTCTGTTTCACTCGATTTTCTCAAATTCCTTCCTTATATTTTCTTAGTATAACATAGCATTAAATCACTCCTAAATTTCCCCAAAGGCTTAGGCAGAAGTGTATAATACATCCACATTTCTCTAGTCATATTTCAGTCCCATGCAAGTGTCGGTTTCAAATATTTTCAGCCTGGGAAATGACCCAGAAAAAAAGAACAGAACTTAGATTTAAAGTTTTAATTTATTACGGAAAATCAAGCAAGGGTGTTGAGATGAAAGAAATTGTTTTTTATCTTTTTTACTTCAGTGCACAAGGAAGCGCTTTTTTAAAGGTCTTTTGCTTTCAATTACACAGCCTATAATGTTCCCACTGCTGGGACACAGGTCTCCTCTCGGTGAGAGGGAGTGGGCCGTAATCCATCATGTGGGCCCAGTGCGGGTCGGTTGATATATACATATATATTATTTCTTTATTAAAGGTAATTTTACAAAAATCTTGCTTATAAAACCGTTTTCACGGTTTGTCCGTGGGAACGGAACAAACGGTACAAAGAAAAAACCGGATTTACTAGTGCGGACACTTAATTCCCACTTATTAACCTTACAAAGTAGGTAATAAATAAAAAAAATGGTTTACAAACTCTTGAGAAAGAAGTTTAAGCTTAAGTGAATTGGCAAATTTCCCACACACACAGATGTCACATGTCTCCGAATTTTTGGTTATTCCGGCCGGTTTGCTCACGATGTTTTCCTTCACCGTTTTGGACGTATAGACGGAAGTAAAGTTTTCATGAACAGCTCTAGGTTTGTCAAAACTTTACTTTTAAATTAGAGGTTTTAAATTAAGTGGGCCAATGTTTGCTTCATCAAGTTTTTAACTTTTTTTTTTCGTCGCCATGTTTTTTATGTTAATAGTTCAAGGGCCGATCTTTCACTCGACAGATCATTTTTATTCGTAGAATAAAATTAACGTCGGACAGATTTTGCATGGAAGAACTGTCAAAAATTCACAATTATTCCTTGGATAAAATTATCTTGCGTTGGAAAAATCTGCCCTTAGTTAAGTTAGGATATTATATATTTATTTTATAAAAAAAATAGTTTTATGTTGTTATTTCTCGAAGGGCCGATGGCCGGTGGAGCAGACGAGTCCTAGAGTGGAAACCTCATATCGGTAATCGAAGTGTGGGACGCCCCCCAGCTAGATGGACCGACGATCTTAAGAAGGTGGCTGGGACAGACTAGATAAAGAAGGCGGAAGACAGGGTGTTGTGGTGCAGCCTGGGAGAGGTATATGTCCAGCAGTGGACTACGATAGGCTGAGTTGATTGAAGTTGATATTTATGTACAGTTAATTTTAGTCCTTAATAATATAATTAATATCCAGAGAAATAAAAATGTTTTAAATAAACTAAATAAAGGATAATTTTGTTGGAATTGCATAGATAATAAAACACAAGGGCCCTTCATAATTTTTAATCCAACAACAGATTGGTTTTCATTTTCTTTGTTCTCTGAAATTATTTCGCAATTGTAACTAATCATAAAGTTTTATTGTTTTTTATTACAAATGTACAAGTTTGGAACCATGGCAGCGGCTGAACAGAATTTACGAAAACAATAACACTTTTTTAAATTGTATTTAAGTGTTTGCCTAACAGAAGCCTGAATTTGATGTTACGTATCATAACATAACATCACGACTGTGTTTACCGAAGGATTAGGTAGAGATGTACCTATAGTACACCCACATATCGCCAGTACTCACAATGTATTCTCAGGGAATATTTCCTAGAAACCGACGCGACGTGGGGATGCATCGAGATGTAGTCGCGGTGGACAAGGGCCTCACCCCGCTCTCCTTTGGTAAAGAGAACTGGCGCAAACCAGTAGTGCTTGACACTAATGATCGCATGGAGGTATTTCAGAGGAAGGAGCTTGTCGGACGTTTTTTTCGGGCCCTATATGGACGTAATGTAGATTTACTAGCGTCCGTAGTCTGGCTGCATATTTTAAGTCCCATGTAATAGAGTGAGCCTTTATTCCTTATGATGTTTTCCTTCACCATTTTTAGTGCAGCAGTGATGCAATAAATTATACAAAGTAAAGTGTACTTCATAGGCAGGAATATGGGTCAGGACTGTCACACAGTGGATGCCTGAAGACGGACGTCGTTACCGAGGCGGGCCAGGAAACGCTGGCGTGGACTCCCTGACCGAATGGCCGGAGAAGATACAACACAAACTCGTATGTCGCTATTACCATTGAGCTAGGAAAACAGCGGTTCACCCAACAATTCGTTGTACCTACACCATGCAATTAATCATGCATAGCTGCATACTCTGCAAGTTCGTCATATTATTATTATTTCGTTTATTCATCTATTTACTTATCTAATTAGATTTCGTAATATTTTTTTAATTATAAAATAATAAGAATAAAAAACATTTATAAATAAATAGTGATCCACCGGTGTCGGAAGCAGGGACCAAACTACCGGTGGCTAGGGCTCCAGAGACAGGGACCTATCGAGGAGTACCTACTGCCTTTTGAATCAGGCCCTTGATCCAACCGCCTAATACGACAATCGGCACAATGACAGCCGAGCTCACATTCCACATTTTATTATACAATACAACCTCGTGTGCAATATTATTATTATTATTTTAATAATAAAGTCTTCAATTTAAATAAATATTATGTACCAAATGAATTTCCAAATCTCTTTGAAATGGGCAACTTGTTTCATATTTCTGACTAACCGACAAAAAAAAAGCTATGAGTCTTAATTTTATATTTTCTTTCAAAATCCAGTTATCTACGTTAAAAAATAGTAACGCTCCAGTATTTAAAACGTTGTTTTAACAAAAGACGATGTTCAGTTGTTTTCCTATGATCCTTTCGGGACAACGCGATAGATTGAAAATGGGTTGTTCTAATATTTATCAAGAACTTTAAACACAGCTTTTTGAATAGCACAAAATCTTGAATGCTTGCTGTTGTTACAAATTATTCCTCTTTTGTTTGTTTAAAATAAAAGCTGTAGGTGTGGATAAAGTTTTGGCTTCGAACTAACTACCATAGGTACAAATTTTATGCAAATAAACGATTTTGATTTGATTTGATTTACATAAGGTAGTATCTATTACAATGTTTTGTAATGGTTTTGACTTTTTATTTAGTAGAAACTAAAACTAAGTTCTGAGTCGAGCTGTTTGATTATTGACAAAGGCGTGCACTGACTGTGAGCAGTGGTATCCCAGTGGTAACGGCTGGGACTTACGAGTTGTAGGTCGTAGGTTCGAACCCGGACAGGCGCTTTACTTTGTGTAAATTATTGCATCACCACTGCTCTCAAAACGGACAAGGAAAACATCTTGAGGAAACCGACATGTCCTAGAACCAAAAATTCGAAGACATGTGACATCTACCAACCCGCACCGGGCGCGCGTGGTAGATTACGGCCCACTCCCTCTCACAGAGAGGAGGCCTGTGTCCCAGCAGTGGGAACGTTATAGGCTGATTACGTACGCGTGCACTGACTGGACAGGTCCGCTCAATCTGTGTGTTTGTTGCGTTAAAATACTATTTCAGACACCAATCTACATGGTCTTCACATGATCTGACCAAGATTATGTCTGGACTTTAAAAGAGACTGTGACCTCTGAGTTTGTTTCGGCCTTCCTTCTCAGAGTAGCCAGACAGGAAACACCGTCTAGTTTTTAAAATATGACTTGTTAAAGTGTTTGTACAAACCTGCTCACACAAATAAAATAATTTATCATTTACTTTAGAGTTATCGCCCGATTAATCGTATTTGTTGTGATTAAATTCTGTCCGAAAAACAAAAGAAAAGAGATCTACCGATTGAGGTTTTGATAAGAATATGCAATAACGCAGTATTTTAGTTGAATTTTGAGTTAATTACAATTTACAAGCTAACGCTAAAATATAATATATTATATACAAGTATATAATAACAAATTAAAGAAGAAGGAGGAGGAGGAGCTTATTGGGCATCAAAAAATGTGGTTTCTACTTAAGTTGTAACTTTTCTTGGGCTAAAATCACTAATATTTTAACTAACATAATTGAACATGGGTTTAGGTTAAACACTGTTCCAAAGTTTTCGTTTTGTGGCTAAATAAATTGTAAAATAGTTTAAGTTTTTTAGAATTAAATAAATAATATAAGTGACTTAAGCACGCTTTTTCAATGTTCAGATATTTTTTTAACTAAGGAATAAATATTGCGGTTTGACAGCTTTTATATAGAAAATATGTCACACTGTCATATTTATTCCTCAGACTAAGTTATCTGATTATTGAAAAATCATCCCTTAATATTAGTAAAAAAAATCTATGATAAAACAAGGAGTTCCGAGTCGAATTATAAAAAAAATGAGAATTTCGTAAAAAGTACAGTTGACTCTTTGTATGTACTTTGCTGCCGTGGATATTTATTTATTTAAACTTCTAGCACACAATAAGGTACAATGATGGACTTAATGCCTTAGACATTCTCAACCAAGGGTGGTGTAGAGTAAGATGGCAGGTGTTCTGGTTATCAGGAGAAACTATTCCAGAATTTATGTCTTTTTTTATTTATGTTTGAAATAGATTTAGCATTTTTTTGTATATACTAAGCGTCGCTTTTTAAATAAACTGTTATTTTACATAAGTTATGTAAAATAACAGTTTATTTAAAAAGCGACGCTTTCTTCTTCCGCTTCTAGAATAGACTTAGCATTTATTTTTTGTCTCTAGTAAGCGTCCCTTAAATTATCCGATTGTAAACACATCGTTTACTAACGGACCCGACAGATATTGTCCTGTCCAAACTGCAATCATTCATACAAAATCCTATAGAAAAAAAGACGTTTAGTTTTTCTCCAATTTGAACATTTTCCGGGATTTTTTTTTTCCAATTTTCCTTTCGATAAAAATCTAATTTGGACTATTATGCATATATTTAAACAAAAAATAGAAAAATCGGTCAAACCGTCGCCGCAAGACGTTCTCAAGTTCACTTACTAACGATCAGCATTTCATTTTTGCTGTAGAAGACATGATATATACTCGTAGATATAAAGTTTACTGTTAAATCGTAGGTAGTTTACTATTTATTAAAACTTTATGAAAAAGTAAAATAAACATACTGTACATACAAAGGCGGACTTTCGTAGGTAGTTTATTTATTTATTAAATCTTTATGCACAAGTAAAAAAAAATATTTTACAAAGGCGGACTTGATGCCCGAGGCATTTTCTACCCGTCAACCTCAGGGTGATGCAGAGACAAATCATGACAGGTGCAACATACGGGATAAATAGCTACGAAATTACTATAAAAGACAAGAATAAATACTCATACAAAGATACATACATAGTTACAGTTTCAGTTATAGTTAGTTCTACATAATTGGTACAAGAAGTTGGTGTTGATAAGAATAACACGGTATACCCTTTGCTATGTATCTCAGAGATGTTATTTAAACATAGACTTGTCAGCTTTCGTCGGTAGCAATAGAATTATTTGTGTGTGTGTCTAAATTCTCGTAAAATTATTCTGAGTGTGTGTGAATTCGAGCCTACATATAGAGTGAGTAATTAAGAGCTCTCTATATTAATAGTCAACAGCAAGATGAATTTTAAATTACGACAACGACGACGATTTTTTATTACAATATTTTAAATATAAAAAAAAAACTTTACTTTTCTTTCTAGAACTGTATGTTATTCGATAATATTTTTTTTTGTATTTTTCGCATTTACGGCGGAAAACACTTCTCTGAAAAACACTAGAATTTTTTTGATAAAATCCGAAAAAAAAATATCTAAGTATCGAGTAATAGAGTCTGAACGAAATGTTTAATCAAGTTAAAGTTTTTCCGTTTTATACGAAGCACTATTTCGATTAAATACTAAACGCCTATCCATTTAAAATAAAACCCTGCCCGTATCTACTTTTCATTAAAAAAAAAAACACCAACAACCCGAATCGGAATAAATATAAAAGAAATATCCTGAAAAAACAAGTTTCAAAACTTACCTGAAAACCTCGAAGACTCGTAAGGAACAACGCACACGCGGGGAGATGCGGCGTGCCTCGAGCGCGCTAACTTGGAACTGTGCGCCGGACTTATGAAGCGAGCTTTTATAAGCGTTTGCGGACCAATGAGTGGTCGTCGGGCGGGCGGGATTATGCCTAGAGCAAGGTACTAGTCAATGAGAAGTGTCCTTTTTATAGTATGGGCAGTTTAATGGTAACTTTATGGAGATCTTTTAATATGATTCGGATTAAGGCAAGCTATAAATAAGGACAAATAAATACTGGAGGATGCGAAAGGCGGAGGACAGGTTGTTGTGGCGCCTGGGAGAGGCCTATGTCCAGCAGTGGACTGCGGTAGGCCGAGTTGATTGATTGATATATAAGGAATACTTTGTTAATGACTACAATACCATTACTACTAACTAAAGCGCACCTGTGCTTTAATTAGTAAACATTACTTACGACTAGACTAGACACAAAATGCAATTACATAATTGTATTTTGTTTTTATTCTAGTTGTAAGTAATTTTTTGTCTAAAATAATTTGTTTTGTTTTTGTTTATTAAGGTAGGCGCTAATTAGGCGGGAATATATTTCATTACATTGCTCTCAAACACGGTTAAAGAAAACATCGTTAGGAGACCGGCAAGTTTTAGGATAAAAAATTCGAAGACATGTGGATCTACTAACCCGCACTGGCCCGCATGGCGGATTACGGCCCATTCCCTCACACAGAGAGGAGGCCTGTGTCCCAGCAGTGGGAACGTGATAGGCCGATTATGCTAATTATTTGTTTACGAAGATTATATTTTATTTCTGTGTGTATTTGATTTCGTTTAAATTTAGGTTTCGGGTTTTAATTTGTGGAAACTCGTAAATGGGAACTGTAAGCGCTCATTGTACATTTTTTATCTATATATAACACTGTAAGCTTTCTGAAGAATAAATAAATAATTAAATTAGCTGTATATGAAGGGTAAAAAGTTTGTTTGATTTTTATTATGGAAGATTTTATGAGAAAATAATTTTACGTACGTACGTACTTTATGGAGATATATTTATTATTTGTACGTTGTGAGCAGTGGTGGTCCAGTGGGAACGGCCGTGACTTACGGGTTGTTAGTCGTAGGTTTGAACCCAGACAGGCGCTTTACTTTATGTAAATTTTTTCATCACTACTGCTCTCAAAACAGTGAAGGAAAACATTGTGAGGAAACGGGCACGTCCTAGAACCAGACATTCGAAGATATGTGACATCTGCCAACCCGCACTGGGCCCGCGTTGTGGATTACAGCCCACTCCCTCTCGAAGAAAGGACGCCTGTGTCCCAGCAGTGGGAAAATACTAGGCTAATTATGCTCCGTAAGTTGTGGTGAAGTGAACGAAAAGTATCCTTTTTGTATGGGGAGCTAGTTTAATGGTAACTTTACGGAGATATTTAAATATGTTTGGGATTAGTTATATGTATAATATCAATTGGTAAGGGCCGCTAGTTTGTGGAATGCATTGCCAGTTGAAATAATATATACACGTGTTATGTTCGTGAACGGGCCCTGTCAGTAGGCTGGTCATCATCTGTTTGCTGTCATGACTTATTTAAAATTTGAATTTGAATTTTTTTATCTTTGCTTTTAACGTTCTGCATCGTTCTCACGTGCTTAATTTCAACGTGAATGATGTAACCAATAATTTGGAAGCATATTATTTTGATTTAAAATAGTGTCCGTGGAGCTTCTTGCCCGTTCTGCTCCATAGGTACCTACTACGCTTTGGAATGGAAAAAAAAATGGGCAATTAGTTTCATTTTTCTGACTGGCCGACCCCTTGACACTTCAAAAGTGCCTATAATTGGTTTAATTGAAATATATGCTTTGAATAAAACGCGCGCATTCGGGCTCGTAAAGGATCATTACTTGTCAGTGTGATCTTGCTCTCGTTACTACAATCATCTACAGTCTTCATTTATTTTCGTTGGTTATATATTTAGTATGAATGTATTACATATTATTACTATTATATATTTATGTACTTAATTATTATTTAGGATATGTATATATTTGTGTATCATTTAATTTTACTGTGTACTTATTATTTGAACCAACGACAGTCCAATTTTATGTCGAGGCACAGCACTGTCGATTCCAAGGTTGCCTGGAAGAGATCGCAAAAAGCGATAAGGCCGCCCATTGTATATTTTGTAGTGTTTAGGGTGTTTGAAGATTCCCGAAATTCTGACAACCAGTGTTATCAAGGGGTATAGTGTTAGCCCTCATTATTATATATATTTTAGTGTTTATGTAAGTATATTCTCATTTTGTATGTTTATATTTAAATTAGAGAATTGTTTTTGATTTTATGTATTAGGGGTTAAAGTATGAAATTGCCGATTTGTACTGAAAAATTGAAATTCGTTTTTTTTTTTTAATTTAACATATTTATTTAATCAAAATAATTACCATTATTATCTATACATTGCTGCCATCTAATAGGAAGGTCATTTATGTCTTTGCGATAGAACTCTTGTGATCTAGATTCGACAAACTGTGTGATAGCATTTTGTACTGCCTCCTGAGAAGAAAACTTTTTATCACGTAGAAAATTGTCCAAATCACGAAAAAAATGGTAGTCCATTGCAGCAAGGTCAGGCGAATACGGCGGGTGACGAATGGTTTCTAATTGCAGTTCCTGTAGAGTTAAAACGGTTTCTTGTGCTGTATGAGGTCCCGCGTTATCATGGTGAAGATCGATTCATGAGTCTGGGCTGTTTCACGGCTAGTTTTGCTATCATTGTTCGGAGTTCGGCACAATAGACATCTGCCGTTATTGCTTGACCAGATCGGAGAAAGCTATAGTGAATAACACCATGCTGAGACCACCAAACAGTTACCATTACCTTTTTATTGGTAAGCTTTGCTTTTCCACCACGAAAGCGTTTAAACCAAAATCGCACGATGTGTTCATTAGCAGTCCCCTCTCCAAACGCAACATTGATATTGCGAGCTGTTTCTGCCGCGTTAGTTCCGCGTCGGAACTCGTATTCAAGAATAACTCGAATTTTCGAAGTATCCATCTTTCTTGTCTAAGCTAAATAAAAAAAACAACTGAAAGTCGATAATCGAATGTTGCACATTTTTTAAAAGAAGAACTTCATAGGTACCATGTGAAAAAAGTTTCTCTCAAAAATCTCAAACCATGAAGGTTCTATGTCAATTCGAAGTACCTATTACAATAAAACGGCAATTTCATACTTTAACCCCTATTATTTTGTTTTCCTCGTACTCTTACCATAAGTTGTCTATATGTCTTTTTATCTATGTACTTTTCTATCGCACGTATGCTGGGAGAGATTTCTTTATAAATAAGCGTCACCTCCGTACGTATTTTTCTGTTCCTTTCTACTTGTCTGTTTATATGTGTGTATGTATATAAATGGCTAAATTCGAAGGCATTGTGGCCCGCGTGGTGGATTACGGCCGACTCCCTTTCACCGAGAGGAGGCCTGTGACCCAGCAGTGGGAACATTATAGGGTGATTATGTTTTATTATGTACATAAATGGCTAAATAAATACATAAGTACCCGTGTGTCTTTTTCTTATGTACATACCGAATATAGGGGTCTTTTCCGGTTGGCTTTGAAAACCGACATCCGTGAATGTTTTAAAGTTGATGACATGTATAATGAGATAAACAGTATTTCCGTATTCAGAAGATTAGAAAAGAGTAGGGGATCAGCTTGGAGAGTTCACAGCGCGCGTGTTGATGTAAAATAAGTAGATTAGATTAGAGTAGAATTATCATACTCCTAGTATTATAAATGCGAAAGTAAGTTTGTTTGTTTGTTACGCTTTCACGCCAAAACGGCTAAATGGATTTGGATGAAATTTGGTACATAGGTAGACCATGACCTGGAGAAGGACATAGGCTACTTTTCATCCCGGATCGGGGACGAAATCGCGGGAAACAGCTAGCTTATAATAAATAGAAAGAATGAAAATTTGTTTATTTAGCATAAATAAAACGCACATTACAAAAAAATTACATAAACTATAGAAGTACAAACTAGTCAAAAGCCTCGTAATCAAGCATATAAAAGTCGTCAATTTTGTCCATTGCTTCATGTCAGGGCCCCTGGACCAAAGACACATTAATCTGTGTTGCGCTTGCGACACTAGCAGATCATCATCACCATCTGCCTAGTCTTTTGGGATCGGCTCCCAGTCTGACCGGATGCAGCTAAATAGCAGTATTTTACATGGAGCGACTGCCTATCTGACCTCCACAAAGCAATTACTGGGTAATACGATATCCCTTGGTGAGGCTGGTTGTCAGACTTTTAATGGTTGTCGGCTTCTGACTACCCGTAAACGACTGTCAAAGATCCACAAACAGCCGGGACCAACGGCTTACCCTGCTTTTCTAGGCATGGACACTAGCAGATTGCAACAGAAAAACAACAGTCTAAAAACAGAATGCCAATCGCCGAGTGGCAAATTATCTGCTTTTGTAACAAACAAACAACAATAATAAGAACAATTAAGCCGTGGGTCGTATCTGTGCAAGAACAGGTCGTTGCTCAGCAAAATCCTGTGACTTCGGACGAACTTATCGTCAACAGCACTTCACCAACTACCTCTCGAATGACGTAATGACGTCCCTCCGTGTGACGAATAGAAACAAAGAAATATTTTTTTTTATTTGGGACACACAAAATTACAAGCCCATTATAGTCAGCCTGTAACTGGGCCACCACAACTTTCATTGATGAGCCCGCTGCTCATAATACACGTTTCTTGTATAGCGACCCCCTTTAATTTTAAATAAATTTTTATTATTTGTTGTTACAGCGGCGATAGAAATACACACTCTGTCTACTTATTACGATTCATGAGATACAGCCATCTGACAGATAGACGAACGGACGGACAGTGAAGGCTTGGGTCCCGTTGGTACCCTGGGTACGGAACCCTACAAAGTAAACTGTACTAAAAACTCCATACTGGATTATATAAATGCAAAACCAGTGAAGTTTTCAAATAAAATAATTAAAAGAAAAAAACCAATGACTGCTTTGATTAAAACAAATGATATCTGCAAGTTGCATCCAGTTGTAAGAGTCGTAGGCGTTACGGTCCCACGTACTGGTCTAGGGAAAGAGATTCTAGATTATTAATTCAGATAGGACACTTCCCAGAAAGTCGTGGGTGTCACAAAAGGTGGCAAGGGAACTGTGATGAAGTGGGTAGGAACCCCGCACAAAATGTTAGGAAAAAGCCGTTCGGTGAATTAGGCTGAAATTTTGGTACAGACGCCAGCAGATGAAGCTACCTAAAACTGTCAAATGTTCCCAATCAACCTTGAACCTTAATGCTTTATCGATAAAGTTGAAAATCTATTAAAGAAATTTGACAGATTGTAGTAGCTTGATGTGATGTACGAGCCAGTCACAAAGGCCTCTATGTCCAACAGTAGACCACTATTAGGTTATGATAATAATTCTCAGTAGTAAAATTATATCTGCTTTGATCTCTGATGCGCGATTAACCCAGTAGTAGAGCTTGTGCCCTGCGGTTTCACCCGCAAGTCTCGATCCCATCTCGGAATATCGGGATAAAAAGTATCCTATGTCGTGATCCAGGTCATGGTCTACCGATGTGCCAAATTTTATCCAAATGCGCTCAGTCGTTTTAACGTGAAAGCGTAACAAACAAACATACAACAAAATCAAATCTTTTCTTTTTATAATATATTTTTTTCCTTTATTTCAATAAATACATACTATAACAATGCGAGCCATGTCCCGAAGTGCCGCTTTCTGAATCAAGCCCTTGATCCAGCTGCCCAACGAGAGCTTCCTCAGGTGTTGGTCGAGGTTCTAGGCTATTAACCCATATTATTATATTTATTAGTTTAGATAACATCACGCATGGTGTTCTCAAAGGGCTATGCAGAGGTGTACCGACCTATTTCAATATTTATTTATTTAATTATTACATTTGGGAAAACAAACAGTAGTATATTAAGCATAAACAGTGTTGTCTTATAATTAAACTTAACAAATATACTACCCACGACATTTTCCACAAATTACTATATTGGGATCCTGCCGTTTTGCCGAAAAGATTTTGCCAAAATTTCACTAACCAAACAAATTTAAGCAACCTTTTTTTATACCAATGCAATGTTTGGAATCAAATTGTCAAATTTTTACTTGGCAGAATATTATCATCGATAATGTCATTTAGGCATTTGGTCTTTAATCAAATGATTTATTACAGCAAACAATCTTTAGACAATAAACGTTTGGTCAAATTATTTGTTATGGCAAAAAATATAAGGGCAAAAATAAGATTTTTTGGGAAAATAAGGAAAAAAAGAGGTTATTGTTAGCAGGCTATCAAGAACCGAACTAGTTAGACGAGGTTAATTTAAAAAAAAATGTTAGGTTATGTTAGGGCAAAACTGTGACCTCCTACGCACGAGCCGAGCGAGCGAAGCGAGCGGTGCCGCGGCAGCGGCCGGCGAGTGGCATAAACGACTCGATTATATAGAAGAAAAAATGGAAAAATAACAGGCTACCCGAGACTGAACTAGTTAGACTATAACAATTGACTGAATAGAAATGGTAAATTGTAAACTGACGATACTAAATATTTGGCAAATTTTATTTCGCGTAAAATGAGTTATTGCAACTGAAATATTTGACTACATAAAAATTGGTAAAAGTACTAGTTGGTAAACAAGTCATTGTTTAACCGTTGACTTGCCAAACATTGGGTTTGCGTTACGATTATTTGTAAATAAGTTTTTTGCTAAGTAATAATTTGGCAAATGAAATTATGCGGAAAATTTTTTGGGAAGTGATAATTTGGCAATTTCTTTTCGATGAAACAAGGGAGACCCTACTATATTATATAATAAAAAAACAAGCTGTTAACAAACTTTAACTGTAGCAGGGCTAACTCAATGAAATAGAAGTTAAAAGAAAAAAGATAAACAATATTCTGTAAAAGATCTAATATATATATATATTATATATATGTCATGCGTGATGTATCATGCAGTTCCCTTGCCTATCAATAATGATACGTACATTGCGTAAAACCAATGGAGCCTACTGCCGATCCTTTAGAATTTTAATTATATCGTTTTTAAATTTATATCTGCTTAGGAATAATATGTCTATTGCACCAAAACGCGTATTGTATGTGTCGACTAAGCGGTATAGCGATGAGCGCATACCAGCATTGGATCTACAAAAGCTGGATGTGTTAAGTTCCAAGGAATAGGGGGCGAGCCTATTGTCATCGATGCTTCATCATCATCATCATTTCAACTGAAAGTCGTCCACTGCTGGACATAGACCTCGCCCAAGCACCTTTTTTTTTTTTTTTTTTTCAGGATGGGAAATCATCAAATGACTCCTCCCGCTCTGGGTGGAGCAGAAGGGAGTGTCAGACTCTTACTGACTAAAACCCACCCGTGTTCCTTCCTTAGCCCTTTACATACCAGGGCAGCGGTAACCCTTTCGGACGATCCCGCTACCCCGGCAGGCTTCGGCCCTGTCGGGCCCCGTCAACTACGCTGACATCTCTTTGAGGCGCGCGTGGAACACATACACGCCGTCCGGCACGGGCCTGGTCCTGATCGGACGGAGAGCTACCCATTGCTCTCCGCCCGCAGGCCCGCGCCTACGGTGGCCGGGAGTCGTCACGCGGCTCCCGACGCCCGGAGCGTCTCCCTCGGCGGCTGAGGCGTGAGGATCTTTCCCTCGCCCATCCCGCCACCTCCTTCGCTAGCATGACTGCTTCGCAGAAGGAGGTGACCGCCTCCCACTCCCTCTCGCCCCGGACCATGGCTTGCACCAGGGCCGGGCGCGAGAGGTCGCCGCCGCTGCCGATCGCCTCTATGAGGACACGGCGGTGCTCTGCCCAAGCGGGGCAGACCTCCACCGTATGCTCCACCGTGTCCTCTGGGCGATCCTCGCAGTGGTGACACCCGGGCGTCTCCTCCCGCCTGATGATGTGCAGGAACCTCCCGAAACATCCGTGTCCGGAGAGGACCTGCGTCAGGCGGTAGGTGAGAGCGCCGTGACGCCTCCCTAGCCACTCCTCAAAGAGGGGTCTTATCGCCGCTATCGTGGCGTGCCCTGCGCTGGGTTGCGATAGTCGCGCCTTCCATTCCACCATGAGACCGCGCCGGAGGTCCGTCCGCTCCGCAGCGATTTGCCGCGGGTGCAGAGTTTCCCCCCGACGTAGTGCCTCCGCGCGCCAGTCATACAGGCGCGCGAGGACTATCGCCTCCAGATCCCATGGTGGCAGTCCGGCAAGGAGGCTTGCTGCCTCGCGCGAGATCGTGCGGTACCCCCGGATCAGCCTTACGGCTACCACCTTTTGGGGCGCGTTCAGGTAGTGTGCGGCTCGAAGCCGCAGTGAACGCGCCCATACCGGGGCCCCATATAGGGCCATGGACCGCACGACCCCCGCGTAAAGCCTCCGGCAGGAGGCGTTTGGCCCCCTCAGGTTGGGCAGGAGCCGCCTTAAGGCGGCCCCGGCCCGTTCCAGTTTTGGGGCCAAACGTCGGAAGTGCTCGACGAAGTTCCACCGGCTGTCGAGGACGAGACCCAGGTATCTCATCGTCTTCTCGACGCCGATGTGAACCCCTCCTACCATCAGTTGGGATCCCGAAGGTGGCCCGTACCGGGGCCCATGAAAAGACATGGCCTCGGACTTGTGCAATGCCACCTCGAGACCCAACTGCCGGATCCTTTCCACGACTATCGCAACCCCGCGTGTCATCGCGTCGGCCGCCGCCTGATGCGACCTCCCCTGCGCCAGGACCAGCGTGTCGTCAGCGTAGCAAACTACGCTGACGCCATCAGGGAGGTCGGCCCGCAGCACCCAGTCGTAACCGATGTCCCACAGGAGCGGCCCCAGAACCGATCCCTGTGGGACACCGCACGACATCTCTCGCCGGTTCCAATTCCCGTCGCGACCGGGG
Organism: Apamea epomidion; assembly: GCA_947507525.1. Lineage (NCBI taxonomy): Eukaryota > Metazoa > Arthropoda > Insecta > Lepidoptera > Noctuidae > Apamea > Apamea epomidion. The sequence goes on from OX382239.1 coordinate 2,430,171, forward strand.
TAGATGACGGCTCTGTCCGTCAAATACGCCCCGACTATTCGACGGAGGTAAGTCGGCACCCGGTGATACCGGAGTGCCTCCCCTATGCAGCTCCAGGGCAGGGTGTTGAACGCGTTGGCGATGTCGAGTGACACCGCCACGACCACCCCACCCCGGGACACCGCGTCCCCCGTCGTGAGGGCTCTCACGCGCATGATGGCGTCCACCGTTGAGCGCCCCTTGCGGAAGCCAAACTGGCACTCCGCAAGATCCGGCCCCGTCCTCACCAGGTGCCCGACGAGGCGGCCCGCAATCACTCTCTCAAAGAGCTTGCCGACCTCGTCGAGCAGCACTATGGGCCGGTATGCGGCGCCCAAGCACCTGTGCTTGTCATTCTTGGGGGTTTGCCATAATCGCCACGCTTGGCAGGCGGGTTGGCGATCGCAGTATAGTGATAAAATGCATAGAGAACGCTGCTGCTAGGGTGGTGCTATTCTATAAGTCCGGCACCACACGTATCTGAGATCGATACTTCAACGGCTTACAAATAGTTCTCGGTATTGATAACAAGGCTCTCATAATTCAGAGGTTAGTTAGCAACCAACTAACTTTCGACTTTAATAATCTGCTGATCATCCGATTTAATGATCGAGTTAAATATAGAAAGGACGTAGGTCGTAATATTCGAAAAGAAAACCCACAATGACGGATATTACCACTATACCCTGTCTATTAAGGTGTGTCCAGACCTGGCGAATGCGCCGCTCGCGAGCCGCTTGCGAACTGCGCGCGTGTTGCTCGCGTGCGGTTACAGCCTACGTTTGGTGTGCCGCTCTAGTGGAACTCCGGCAAGGCTCGAGAGGGGCGTGCGTGCAGCGCGCGCGCAGCTCGTGCGCACATAGCTTCTTTCGCGTTTGAACTATGAGCCTTTTTTTTTGTTTGGGTGGGAAATCTTAAAATGACCCCTCCCGCTCTGGGCGGAGCAGAAGGGAGTGTCAGAGTTTTAGTGACTAAAACCCACCCGTGTTCCTTCATTTGCCTGTGCCAGGGGCCACGGTATCTCTTTCGAACAACCCGCAGCCCCGGCGGCTGAACTATGAGCCTCAGTTGTGAATTTGCTGCAGCATCGGCTATTTTATTACTGACAAAAACTAAAAGGAAAAACAGAAGACGTTGGGTGCAGGTTCTGTTTTTTTTAAATAAGACAGAAAGTACGAGGGAGGTGCACCGCGGGCGGCACACGCGCACCTCCTGCGCCGCTCGAGTACGGCGCGTAGCTTGCGTGCGAGCGGCGTGCGGACGGCGCAGGGGCTGCGTACGAACATGAAATGAACGCGCGCCGTTTGCAAGCGGCTCGCGAGCGGCGCATTCGCCAGGTCTTTTTGACATTGATACACGTACGGTATTACAATGTCTGTAAGAAGCCATAATGAAGATAATTCAATAAGATAAGGCAGTTTATATATTTATTTTATTACGCATTTTAAAGTTAACTTTTACGTACTCTGAAATATGTACGTTCTAAGACATCTGTCAAAAAACGGTTAAATCAATGGACACAGTATAGAAAATATCCCTTTTTTTGGATTTTCTTTTGGTACAAAAAATAATCTGTAACTACCGTCTTTTTGACAGCCAACACGCACAAATGTGTCTGTCGTTTCCCAACTCGAAATCAAGACCCGATTGTCTAATTTGCCTACAGCGTATTTTGACCTATTTCGGCCACATAATGCAAAGGCCAGAGGTGAGGGTAGGGCAGTGGGGGCCAGTGGTAATGACCGTGACATACGGGTTGTAGGTTCGAACCCAGACCTGGCGGCGCTTTACTTTATGTAAATTATTTCATGACCACTGCTCTCAAAACGAAAACGGTGAAGGAAAACATCTTGAGGAAACCGGCATGTCCTGGAACCAAAATTTCGAAGCCAAAAAAAAAGGGTAGATACGCGGAAAAGCATGTCCGAGAATCCAACCTAGGCCTAGTTGGATAAACGGAATTTATAGGCTTAGGGGGAATTTGTAGTTAGGCTGCATGCATTTTCGCGTATCCACCATAGGGTGGATATATGGAATAAGTTCGATCCCCGGGTCACGCAGTATTTCTGGTTGGTTCTCAGCCGTCTAACATTAAAAAAAAATTACATAGTAAATGTCACGTGAGGAAACCGGCAATTCCCAGAGCCAAAAATTCGAAGACATGTGACATCTACTCGCACTGGGCCCGCGTGGTGGATTAAGGCCCATTCCCTCTCACTGAGACTCCCACTTCCCACTGCTGGCCTGTGTCCCAGCAGTGGGAACATTATAGCCTGATTATCTGCTTTTTTCCGCAACATGAACAATTTATTGTTCCCAAGCTCGTGCTGTCAAGAAAAGTCATCCACATTTAAGCCACACCTCGGTAACTTGAGCTTATTGAGAGATGTTGGTATCACTTGAATTCGTGCTCACTCCGCCGACTCGGCGATGCGTGAAGATAAGAAATAAGTAAGTTATCTGGAAAAAATATTATTTTCAACTTGACTCAACTTGGCTTCTTTTTTGGCATCAGTTTGTCACCGGCGCTGTTAGCTGTTCTTCAACGATTAAAGTTTAGTCGCGTTTTTTGATTCTGGGTGGCAGGGACATTGACGGGCAAACTGGTACCTAACCATGAATTTAGCACATGATTCTAGACCCTATAGCGTGGAAATTTTTCGTCGGTATTTAAATCGGTGGTCTGGTAGAAATTACCGCGGCTTACGAGGTGTAGGTCTTAAGTTCGAACCCTTTTTTTTTTTTGGGTGGGAAATCATCAAAAGACCTCTCCCGCTCTGGGCTGAACGGAAGGGCGTGTCAGACTTTTACTGACTAAAACCCACCCGTGTTCCTTCAGTTGTCTGTGCCAGGGGCCGCGGTATCTCTTTCGAACAACCCGCAGCCCTGACAGGCATCGGCCCTAGCGGACCCCGTCAGTTCGTGCTGACATCTCTTTGAAGCGCGCGTGGAACACAACGCGCCGTCGACCCGGGCCTGGTTCTTACCAGGCGGCGAGCTGCCCATTGCTCGCCGCCCGCAAGCCCGCGCCTACGGTGGCCGGGAGTCGGCTGTTGACTCCCGTCCAGGGCGTCTCCTGCGGCGGCTAGGGGCGTGAGAGCGCAGAGATTGCCTCTCTTTCTCGCTTTATCCTGAAGAGAAACCCCCCTAATCAACCATGTCCGGTGAGGACCTGCGTCAGGCGGAAGGTGAGGGCGCCGTGGCACCTCTCTAGCCACTCCTCAAAGAGGGGACTTATCGCCGCTATTGTGGCGTGCCCAGCACTGGGTTGCAACAATCGCACTCTCCATGTCGCTATGAGATCCCACCGAAGCTCTGTCCGCTGTACCGTGATTTCTCGTGGCAGCGGAGTTACGCCCGGCGTTTTTCCTCCTCTCGCCACTCCCATATGTGGGCGAGGACTTTGGCCTCCAGATCCCATGGCGGCAATCCGGCAAGGAGGCTCGCCGCCTCAGCGGAGACCGTGCGGTATCCTCGGATTAGCCGTAGGTTCGTTCGTAGTTTGAAAATTATTTCATCACCACTGCTCTCAAACGGTGAAGGAAAACATCTTGAGGAAACGGGCATGTCCTAGAGCCATTGCCACTTTTATGGCCCACTCTCTCTCACTGAGAGGAGGCCTGTCCCAACAGTGGGAACATTATAGGCTGATTATGCTAAGCTTATATCCTTTCTTGGTTCATCTACGACTGAGTTATAGCAATATGAAGTTTAAAACTACTTTAGATGGTTTTAATGTAAGATAACATTGCAACCTCTAACTTGCAATGCTAACTGTATGAGCAGAATTCTAAGTGATATTTATAACCAGGGCGTCTAAATTACAAACTGTTGCGCAATTTATCTTGGCTATGAACGTAAAGCGTGGGAGTGTAAACCGAGCGTTTTTAATCTTCCCGTTTTATTCACTAATAGAAGAATTTCAAACTAAGCAACATAATCCCTTTTCGGTTTAATAGGCGTTGTTAGAAAACACGGTGAGAATTGTATTTTTATTTTGTAAGTACAGGTTAAGTTACACTAAATATTTTTTTATTATTTAACATAATATTACGCCTCTTTTCTTGAAGAGCTAGGGAGAGGTGTATTATTTATTAATTAATACTATTCCAGTGGTGTGAGTAAAAAATGTGAGTGTGTATCTTATATTAAATGACTTACCAAGAGTGGCTAAATATAGGTATAGTAAAAGCTGTTTAGCCATGTGTGTTCGGATAAAATTAATAAAAATAAAATTCCAAGTGATTTAAAAACTTTACATCTCACCTTGTTGAAAAAAACTACATAGATGGTTAAACACTACTCATTCTTACAGCATTATATAATTTGTACATTTTATAACGAAAAAAAAAAATTTAAATGTGTTTATTCATAGAAATATTTTTTACATGACATACATAATTATTACCTCTGTCAAACTGCAGGGAAGTTGGATTGTTTAATGTAGCATATATTTGCATGCTATGATATATGCAAAACATATATGCTCTATAATGTATTTTTAAAACAACTTTATTTACCATGTTTTATGCAAATAAATATTATTTCTATTTCACATTTTACACTGTCATTTATTTATTAGTTTTCTCTGAGTTTGTTCCGGTCTTTCTTCTTAGAGTAAACATTTATTAATAAAACATTAAGTCCTATGTCCCAGTAGGGGGCAAATGAAGAATAATTTTCCCCATAGAAAAACATAAATACATACTCCGGGCTAATCAATACATATCATGAGTTAAAGTCGCTTGTCGTATCTGTATGACCGCTTAGATCATCTAAACTACACTAGGTATTTTGATGCAGTTTTCACCACCATTTAGATAATGTAATCCGAAAGGTTAATGTTCATGTATAAAACATTAATATTTAACTTCAATATAGCGCAGAAATTACATTGCACCCGGATGCGAAGCATGGACATGTGCGCGCAACAAAATTTTAAAATGTACAAATTATATCACCGTGTTCCGGACGATATACATAAACTTCGACCAGATGTTCAGACCATGGAAATAAGCATTTTTCATTATGGACACATTAATGAAATCTTATTTTTGTTAATTTTCATGCAAACTAAATACTTAATACCTAAAAAATTACCTAAAGACGTTAATCACCCGATATGCATGCCTCTTTATCTCTTTATCCGAAGTATTTGATAGATACCAAATTAAGACCCTTTCTTACTGCACAGCTTAATTAAATTTCATTAAATGAAATACAATTTTTTTTGTAACGAAGCCTTTTAAGTACTACTTCCTTTGTTAGATTTGATTTGTGAAAGTAAGAGGAGCGTTTGCCAAAATTTATAGATAACGTGAAGAACACGGTGTATATTTGAGTAGCCAGCTATAAAACAATTTGAAATTGTCTCCTCGAGAGTTTTCGATCTATCAAAATGGTTAATCTCGAAAGCATGCTTCAAGCTTTTTTGTTCAAGAATAATCATGACTGATGATCACCGAAGAGAGTAGGAATATCAGTTGATAACAGCGATGAATGATTGTTAATTGCGGTTTGATCACCGAAAAATCATTCATCGCTGTTATAAATATTTCTTCCCTCTTCGATCCCATCGGTAATAGTAACGTAATAATAGATAATGATTGTAAATAAATTGATATAAGAAGCTCTCTAGGCGTGAAATATTTTGATCTACCCTTGGGTTATTTGCAATCAAAGGTTTTTCTTCCTGATGGAGACGAATATTGACATATTGTTGAGCTTTAAAAATCCCAAATCTTTAATCTAAAGCTGTACTTTTACCTTTTTTTTTTTTAACATAGCTGAGTTACAATTTTAAGTAGGTATATAATGTTTCCAATGCTGGGATACAAACTTCTTCTGTTCAAGAGGGACTGGGCTGTATATCCACCACGCGGGCCCAGTGCGAGTTGGTAGATGTCACATGAATTAGATTTTTTGATTTTAGGACATACCGGTTTCCTCACGATGTTTTCCGTCACCGTTTTGAGAGCAGTAGTATTGCAATAATTTCACGCAACACAACATATTATACTACTACTAAAGAAAAAAAATAAAAGAAAAAAGACGAAAGAAAAATTGTTTATTCCAATAATTTTGTTTCCATGTTCGCCAATAGTCCTGTACCAACCAGGGGTTGTCCTTGGGTGCACTTGCATAGGCTCCTCATCACTTAAAATGGTCTAAGGAGCCTCTGTGAATTGGCTTCGGCTTCTGCCACGCCTTCCAAAGGTCTGCGACTTCAGGGTCCCGAAATATGTCATAGACATTTTAAATAATAATAAATAGAACGAAGGAAAATAATGTTTTTTTCTGCACAAACAAACCGCACATTACAAAAAAAAATGACAAAATTTACACATACAAAGAAGCCAAAAGCCTCGTACTTAACCTGATAGCTGCAACAAATAACCTAATTCATGGGTTGGCCTAATCACCGCAGTCTCAAAGAGCATTTGACTTATTTGTAAAAACCTCAACGTAATTTCTTTGGAATGGTTCCCTTAGGACTTATGCGTCCCTTGGGAAATCGGGTACTAAGACGCATCAAGCCCCCATCGAATGCCCCATCAAAGCTTTCAGTAATTTCGGTTTCTGGGAGCTATTTTATTGTAAATGAATGATTTATTTTGCTAGAAAAAAATATAAAATCAAAGTTGGTATTTTTGGAAGAAAAATCGTTGATTTTAAAGGGAAGGGAATGATTTTTATTCTTTTTAACCAGCCTTACCAAGGGGTATCGTGTTACCCTGTAACTGGGTTGTAGAGATTAGATACGTAGTCGCTCCATGTAGTTTACTGATACATATTTAGCTGCATCCAGTTAGAATGGAACCTGACCCCAACATAGTAGGGAAAAGGCTGGGAAGTTTGAATGGTGCTGTCTAAATGTTGCTAAGGTGTTGGAAAAGAACTGCTACACTTATCAATCCTTTAGCCATATCAGAACCAAATATTTGAGGCCTTTCTTTATTAAAAATGTTGGCTCTTTTAATAAAGAAAGATCTTTATTAAAAATGTTGGCTCTTTTAATAAAAAAAGTCTTTATTAAAAAAGCTTGGGGTCAGCTACCATTCTACTGATCAACAAGGACCTAGGACCATATAGATCTATCCATAAAAAATGTTCTTTTAAATTCAACATTATCATTTTAGATCACAATTACCTTTGCTCCTCACCCAGGGCTTCTTTCTTTCCTGCCATTTTCTTTCCTGCCTTCTTTCTTTCCTGCCATTTTCTTTCCTGCCATTTTCCACGTCTAGCGGCTTCAAGTGTCCCTAGTCTAAGTATTTCCTGGAAGCTTGGGTAGTAAATCAAATTTAAAATAAAATATTTTCAGGCGGTTTAAAGAGCCAACCGCGGCGCCAGTTTTAAAATCCAAAAAAGCTGACTAACGTTGTACTGTAAATAAATGTTAACGTCAGCAGAACTTGATTTACGCAATCATATTCCAAAAACATAATCCCGGACCCATATTTTCACGATTATCACTGTGTCCGACTTATGTAATAGATAGCCTTTATATCCAAATATTATCGGAACACTTGTGATCGACATTTCGTTTCCATAGAGCCCATTGAATCAACACTATATCAAAAGATATCAGCGTTTCTTTGTATAAATACTTCAATCTAGCGTTTTAGGAGACCGTAAATGCAATTGAAAACCCAATGGTAGTTTTATCTTCGTTTATTTTTAGACCAAGCGACTGTGTAGTTGTCAAAATAAACAACAAAACGTATATAATTTTATAAGCAGCTACGGCGTAGCATCACCGTAGCCCGTAGAGCATTTCGTACACCCGGTGTAGCTCGTAGCAAATGCTCGTAGACCTTTGATTAAGGTATGCAGGCTTCTCATAAGCATATACAGCCTATAATGTTCCCACTGCTGGGACACAGGCTTCTTCTGTGTGAGTGGGACTGGCCCGTTATCCACCATGCAGGCCCAGTGCTCGTTGGTGTCACCTATCTTCGAATTTTTAGTTCTGGGATATGCCAGTTCCTTCATAATGTTTCCCTTTGCCGCTTGCTCAAATGCATTTCCAGTTTAAAATATGTTCCATCAGTTGTATAGGTATGGACACCGATACCTTACTTAACCTTAGTGTCAGGACCTCTAAGTCCTATACATTCTCGGTCAGAAAAGAAGGATTCACTACAAAATGCACTGAGTCCAGAAATACTTTGGTTTAAACGTAAAAGTAAGAAAATTTGAATTTCGCGAGGTACCTTGACGTTATCACCTTAAGGTTAAGAGGTTAAAATGGTCATAAGATTGAGAACGGGAATGATGGTGAAAGGAGACTGATAGTTATTTATATCGAACGCACTATTGACCTCCTTCTGCATGAGTTTCCCCATAAAATGCCGTCATGAATTTTCTTCGTCAAGGGAAGACAAATCCAAGTTTCTATTAACATTATAAACGCGAAAGTTTGTGAGATGGATAAATGGATGTTTGTTAATCTTTCACGCATAAAACTACTTAACGATACATCACAATAACACACAGGATACTTTTTAGCCCGATATTCCCGCGGGATCGACAGATATGCAGGTGAAACCGCTGGGCGCTGCTAGTCATTTCTTTTTTTTTTTTAATGGTACAGCTCGCTTGATATAAAGCGCCTTCATTTGTTTCTTTATTCCTTTGAAATCTCGGATACTTCACTTTCTGGAGTGAAGTATTAATTAAAGTTTTATCTTTTTCTTTCAATTTTGACTTGACTTCCTTTTGCCTTGAGTTGGATTTAAAAAAACCTAATTTATTTCTATTGTTAAGACAATACTTACCAGTATTGTCTTTACAATGATAAATGGTAAATGATAAATGATTTTATTTTTGTAAGTAGGTTTGTACAAACACTTTTTTTTTTTTTTTTGAGGATGGGATATCATCAAATGACCCCTCCCGCTCTGGGTGGAGCAGAAGGGAGTGTCAGACTCTTACTGACTAAAACCCACCCGTGTTCCTTCCTTAGCCCTTTATGTACCAGGGCAGCGGTAACCCTTTCGGACGATCCCGCTACCCCGGCAGGCTTCGGCCCTGTCGGGCCCCGTCAACTACGCTGACATCTCTTTGAGGCGCGCGTGGACCACATACGCGCCGTCCGGCACGGGCCTGGTCCTGATCGGACGGAGAGCTACCCATTGCTCTCCGCCCGCAGGCCCGCGCCTACGGTGGCTGGGAGTCGTCACGCGGCTCCCGACGCCCGGAGCGTCTCCCTCGGCGGCTGAGGCGTGAGGATATCTCCCTCGCCCATCCCGCCACCTCCTTCTCTAGCATGACTGCTTCGCAGAAGGAGGTGACTGCCTCCCACTCCCTCTCGCCCCGGACCATGGCTTGAACCAGGGCCGGACGCGAGAGGTCGCCGCCGCTGCCGATCGCCTCTCATATCAACGTCAATCATATTTTAAAACTAGATGAGGTCGGCGTTTCCTATCTGACTAGTCTGAGAAGAAAGACCGAAACAAACTCAGAGGTCACAGTCTCTTTTAAAGTCCAGACATAATCTTGGTCAGATCATATGAAGACCATGTATGTCGATGTCTGAGATGGTCTTTTGAGGAAAGAACAACACAGATTGAGAGGACCTGTCCAGTCAGTGCACGCATTTGTCAGAAATCGTGCAGCTCAACTTAAGGAGCTCAACTATTCGACGAACAATACCAAAGAAAGGACATTTGGGTAGGCCACATTAATTACTCAAACTGCCAGACCATGACAAAAACTAAGAGAACACAGAGAAAAAGAATATAAATAAAATGACCCACATAGTCTTCACATTCAAAATAATTAAAATAATAGAGTACTTTACAAAGTAAGCAAATGTCATAGTATATATAAAATTCATTAATGTCAAAGGGTATATAAAAAAAACAACAAATAGAGAAAAAAAAAACATTCAATATGTAAAAAATTGGAAGCAGCTCAATCCCAAGCCTTTTTGTCCTCGATATAATCCTTAACGGTATAAAAGGCTTTCTGGCACAACTTACGTTTAATGAATGATTTGAATTTATTCAGGCTCAGATCTTTGAACGGGGCTTGGAACTTTATTGTAAAAGCATATACATTGGCATCTGAACAAGCCACCTATTTTCTTGAGCCTTGTTGTCGGTACAACAAATTTGTGTTTGTTCCTAGTATTTATATCATGGATATCACTGGATTTTTTAAACAATTTTATATTTTTATGGGCATATAAAAGATTTTCATAAATATATTGAGGAGGATAGAAAATTAACAAGGATCATCCTGGCCGCACCATTAGTAAAAAAAAATCTACGGAACCTCATAAAAAAACTCGAGTAAACACCATAATATTCTACCGCTCCAAGTCTCGAAATAAAGCAGATAACATCAGCCAATAGCGGGAGATGCGTGGGCCGGGTCGCGGTGACGTCACACTCAATGACGTCACGGACTTGCACTGACACAGCTATATTTTAGCGAGCTCTTAGGAAAGTGTTCATTGTTAATTAAATGATTTTGAGTTGATAAACTTAAAGAGATTGTATTTTTTAAAAAGGCTTTTTTTTAATGTGTATTGCATTCTTATTAATTTATCTAAACTAATATATAAACTCGAAACGATTGTCTGTAAACGTTCGGGGTGACCACTTGTTGTGCGTGTTATGAATAAGATCCAGATAAATGATACGCGAAACGGTTTTATATTGAAATTGTTAAAACTCAAACTCAAACTATTTCTTTCAACTAAACCAATTACAGGCACTTTTGAATTGTCAGGGGTCAGTCAAAAAGATGAAGCTTGTTACCCATTCCAAAGTGTGGTAGGTACCTATGGAGAAGAACAGGGTATGCAGAGATGTACAAAACAACCACAATTTTCTAGTTTTGTTGTGTTTTGATATTGGAAATCCTACTAATATTATAAACGTGAAAGTTTGTATGGATGGATGTTTGTTATTTTTTCACGCAAAAACTACTGAACGGATTTAGATGAAATTTAGCATGCAGATGCTTTATAACCAGGATTAACATATAGGATACTTTTTATCCTGATATTCCCACGGGATCGAAACCTATGCGTGTGAAACCGCGGGGCGCAGCTAGTAATTATCTAAAATACTGAAGTATTACCAAATCAATTTTTTTTAGCTGATCCTACTTAAAATTAAGCTCATAATAAATGTTACATTTATTAACTTTGCGTCACCTCGCTCTATTCTTTACTTTAGATACAGCTCTGCCTGACCCTACGGAGATTACAGGCGTGTCATGTAATCTCTTTAGACTAAAAACAATTATATTTTTTCGAAATATCCAGTTAAAATGTTTCATATAGTAAAAGGAATTGCGTAAGATCAGACTACTATCAAATTATCAAAAATTATTTACGTAGGCTACGTAATATCATCAAATATTTGCGAGTCCGCCCCTCTTTCACGTCATACGGTTATCCTACAGACCAATAGTAATGCAGGGTGTAGGTGGCCACTCACGCAAGTTAATGTAAATGCTGACCTATAGGCAACCAGGTTATCTTGGCACTTGATATCAGCAGGGCTTGCAAAGGTTTTTTAATAAACACACCAGTCTGTAGACACAGAATAGCCTATTATGTTTGCATTGCACGGGCCTCCTATTACACACTATTGTTGTCTGAAACGTTATTTTTTATTTTATATATTTTGTGTTTCATGAACTGTGTCCAAATAAACTTTTTTCGTTCTTTCTTTCTTTTCTTTCTCCTCTCTGTGAGAGGGAGTAGGTCATAATCTACCACGCGGGCCCAGTGAGGGTTGGCGGATGTCACATGTTTTCGAATTCTTGGTTCTAGAACATGCTCTATCTCTAATTCTCTATCGACATGGTCTTCATATAACCTGACCAAGATTATGTCTGGACTTTAAAAGAGACTGTGACCTCTGAGTTTCTATTGGCCTTTCTTCTCAGACTAGTCAGATAGGAAACGCAGACCTCCATCTAGTTTTTAAAATATGATTGACGTGTAAAAGTGTTTATGATATAAGCGACGGCCGGTGGAGCAGACGAATCCTGGAGTGGAGACCGCGTATCGGCAAGCGTACCGAAGCCTATGTCCAGCAGTGGACTGCGATAGGCTGAGTTAATTGATTTGTAAAAGTGTTTGTGCAAACCTACTTACAAAAATAAAATAATTTATCATTTATGCCGGTTTCGTCACGATGTTTTCCTTCACCGTTTTGAAAGGTGATGAAATAATTTACTAATTTAAATATTGTAATTTTCTGGGTAACACGACCATCAATAAATTTGCCTAGTATTTAGAACTTCGAGAGTTTAGTTCGAAGTTATAATGCGCTCATAGTGTATATACAACTTGTAGAAATCGTGGGTAGTCAGTACATACTCGTATAACGTCAGTGGTATCAGAAACTATATGGTGGTTATGTAAGCGTGGGATGCCGTTCGTAATAGGTTAGTGTCTATAGAGATATGTGTAGTTAAGTGGGTTTTTATTTTATTCTGTAAGGAAAAACAGTATATTTTCGTCCTGGCTTCATACGGTTTTTGCGACTTGACAAAATATCGAGATTTCGTTATTTTGTGTAAGTTTAATATCAATATTATTATATTTGACGGAGAAAAGTGTTATCTATTTTTTTATTGAGTGTCGAGCTCCTGAAATACTCGATTATTCTTTATATTTAAAAACTATCAGCAATACTAGTTTTAAAACTATGTTCTGATGTCATACTTAATTAAAAAACAAATGTAAACAAGAAGACAGCTCAATCAAAGGCAATCGCTCCATGTAAAATACTGGTATTCAGCTGCATCCGGTTAGACTGGAAGCCGACCCCAACATAGTTGGGAACAGGCTAGGCAGATGATGATTTGACGGAGAAGGTACGTGTCTCTCGTTATCATCAGCCATATTTTGAATAGTGTGGGCGTACTAGTGTTAGTTATTGCTCAAAAGAAAAACCGTTTGCAGTTCAAAACACATTATAATAGGGTAGTTGCCTGGGTAAAAAAATAATAATTATATTTAGTCCGTCAGTTAGATTATCGAAAAATAATGGACACGTATTTTTTCTTTTGTCAATCAAACAAAAAATGACAAAGATAAAGCGTGTCAATATTTGGGAGTGGGGGGTCGTGACGTCACTTGCTTGCAAAAGTGTCGCAAGCAAGTGACGTCACGCGGAACTTTAACGGGCGCTATCTTCATAATTTTTTATATAATTGACAAAAGAAAAAATACGGGTTCAATATTTTTTGATAATCTATCTGACGGACTAATTGGAAATTTTTAGGAAAATAGCCTATTTTACGAACAAAATAAGCACACTAGCGAATCACACACTATAGGTACACGACACAACTACGAGTAGATACGGAACGCGAGACAGTTTCTGAGCACATGTTGTCAGTACGATGTCGTGGGTTTTGAAGCCTGATCAATGCTCGAATTCGTTAGACAGCACAATGCTATATTATAAATATATTTCTCGTTTGTATAAGAATGAATCCGCAATTAAGTTTGAATTTCACAACAATAAAAAGTTTCAAAGCTTGCGGCGTGGGCGAATATTCGTGGGATGACTAGGTAGAAAACACGTACTTTTAAAGGAAGTTGATTTTCACAAGAAGAAAAAACTTTTTTGTTTTTTGTGAAATAGCAAAAAACTATTTTTTTTTTTTTACAATTTAATAATAGTTTTTTGTTGTATTTCACATAAGGGTCGTCTTTACTTAGAGACGACCTTTATGTGAAATAAAATAAAAATAGTTTTTTGTTATTTCACAAAAAACAAAAAAGTTTTTTTGTTATAAGTACTGTATATACTTTCATGTGCATTTAGTAAAAAGCTGTTATTTTGACATAACAAACAGACACACCAATTTAATTTATTTGTTATATATTTACATTATTTAAATCTAACAGTCTTGAAATAATAATATGTACTTACAAGTATATAAAAAAAAAATCAAAATCGGTTCATCCGTTTGGGAGCTACGATGCCACAGATAGACATACACAGATAGACATACACACACAGACACACACACAGAGAGAGAGAGACACGTCAAACTTATAACACCCGGTCGTTTTTTGCGTCGGGGGTTAAAAAGGAGGGGCATCAAAAAATTCGTCCGCGTAGCTGTCATTTTTTGTATGTCTTATCATCATTTCCCTAGCCTATTCCCAACTATGTTGGGGTCGGCTTCCAGTTTAACCAGATGCAGCTGAATACCAGTATTTTACATGGAGCGACTGCCTATATGACCTCCACAATCCAGTAACTGGGTAATACCCCTTGGTAAGACTGGTTGTCAGACTTTCGGGCTTCTGACTACCCATAACGACTGTCAAAGATCCACAAATGACAGCCGAGGCCAACGGCTTAACGTGCTTTCCAAGAGGAGGGGGCGCACAGAGGGGTCTCGGTATGTGAAGTTTCCGAGCACACGGAGAGGTCTCGGCATGTGAAGATGGTCACCATCCACAGACCAACCGCGGCAAGGGTAGATTAACCTGATTGATTGACCTGTGCGGCTGTTATTATTTAGCCACGGACCCCCTTTTTTTGTATGTCTTATTTAATAAGATATGTCTTATATGTATTATCTAAGAGGACGAATGCAAAGTGTTATTGGGAATATAACTATAACTTACTGATAACATTATCAGTAAGTTTGCCTAGTTGCGATAATGCTGTCTATTAGTAAATCCCTGTTGGCGGCCCGCCTATTGATACTGCCACCATACTACAACACACAATATAACATTGAAACTTGAAAACCGTCAGCGAAATATTGGAGCTAGTTACTAAACATCAATAATCGTTCGGTATATGACGAGTGATTACAGGATTGTAGGATAGATTATATTTCAGGTTATAAATAAAAAGAAAGAAAGAAAAAGTATTTATTGCGACTCGTACAGGAAGATCATAAAACTAAACTAAACACAATCAAAACTAAAAAACCAGATTATATGTAAAAAAAAGTAACAAAAAGAAAAACTAAACAGAAAGTCCTGTACGAGGCCAAGAGGCTCAGCATGATGCTGCGACATTTAAAAAATAAATGTCGCAGCGCTGGTATTCTGATAGGGCTCGCTGTGAAGTCACGGGCAATTACAATAATAAATAAATAAATAATCTATTTTATTATTTATATATATATAATTATGTAAAATATTATCAAATAAAATAAATACTTAATTCATTCTTAATCCGCGCCAGACGTAACCTCATTACTTGCCTATGCCCTAAATGTCAAAACAAAACAATTGCATTGCCTCTGACAAAACCAAGTCTCACCTTATAAAATCTGCCACTGAAGTGTGATCCTGGAGAAACACGAACTTATAATAAAACTAACTTCTGCCCGCGACTTCCGCGTGAAGCAACTTTCTTAGAAAAAAAAACCGAACCTTTTACAAAGAGAGAGAGAGAACAAAAGAAAATACATTTATTTAGCAGAGACTAAAAGACACAATACACCAGATACATACATCAGATAACAACTAATAAAAAAACAAACAGACAGTATAAAGACCGATGTAAGAACTTAGCAGGTAAGTGTGCCTCACGGCTGCACCAAAAAGGCCCAGTTCAGCAAAAATGCCAGACAACTAGTGCCTGATGCTGGTTTTCAACTGGACCTGATGTGTGGGGTGACGGATGTAAATCAGTTTTACACTGCAACGTGACGTGTGTATTAAAGAATTACAAAACTTTAAAAAAAAGATGGATGAAAGTGGTAAAGTCGTTCTCAAGTTATGGCGTGATCAAGGGGATTCATTTTTATACATATAGGTAAATTATACCAGTCTGTTCTTGTCCCACTGCTGGACAAAAGCCTCTTCTCATACAGAATAGGTATCACATCATAAGGTATCAGGGAGTTCGCGATTTCAGACTTGCAACCATACAGTGAACAAGGGTGGTGTTCAACGACCGTTCCTTCTCTTTGGGGAAGAAAAAATAACCTACTGTAGGAAAATTACAGGCTGATATTAATCTGAAGCAGTGGTGGCCCAGTGACCGCGACTTACGAGCTGGAGGTCGTAGGTTCGAACCCAGATAGGCGCTTTACTTTGTGTAAATTATTTCAACACCACTGCTCTCATAACGGTAAAGGAGAACATCGTGAAAAAACGGTATGCCCTAGAACGAAAGAAAAAAAAATTAACACAAGTGACATGTGACAACCCGCACTCGACCGGCGTGGTACATTACAACCCACTCCCTCTCGAATAGAGAAGCCCTGTGTACCAGCAGTGGGAACATTATAGACTGACTAACGGCGCCCCGTGGTTTTACCCGCATAAGTTTAGATCCCGTGGGAATATCGGGATAAAAAGTCACAAAACACAAAATATTATGTGTTAACTTAGGGTGTCAGCTATGTCCATACCAAATTTCATCAATATTGGTCCAGAGGTTTGAGCGTGAAGAAGTAACAAACATACAAACACACACACACACTCACAAACTTTCGCCTTTATATAATATTAGTGTGATAGTGATGAATCAATATAAAATGCTATCGTACATGGAAGGAAACTTACACATAGTATTTGACTTCGTCGTTCACACTTTTGGTACACAGGCGTCCTCTTTGTGAGAGGGAGTGGGCCGTAATCCACCACGCAGGCCTAGCGTGGGCTGGTGGATGTCATACACCTTCGACTTTTTAATTCTATTAGGTTACTCAGTAATCTACGCGTAAAAAAGAAAAAAACCGGTCAAGTGCGAGCCGGATTCGCACACCTAGGGTTCCGTACAAATTTGTAGGTATGGAACCACAAATTTACGGTTTTCTCCTTTACTTGTGCTACATGACATTGATTATTGCCAAATTTCATGATTCTAGATCAACTTCCGAGTACCCTATAGGTTTTGATTCCCTTGTGAGTGTCAAAATATGCGGCATAAACGGAGTATAAACGCCCGTATCTTTTGATTTCGTTGACTTAGAAGTGGAAGCTCACTGCTTCAAGGAATTGTAGCCCTGAGTATTTGATATAAATTTCAGCTTGATAACTCCACGCGTTCCTGAGAAAAAGGATCTTGACAGACGGACAACGAAGTGTTCTTATAAGTGATATCGAACTTATTGTAAATCACAAATTTTAAAATTAATTGTATTTAGTTATATAAGAATCACATTTGAATATTTGCACACCATAATTATGTTGAGGTAAAGTGAATAGAACTTATAAAATATTAACACCATACTATGTAAAACTACATTCTTACAAATAAATAAATTCTAATTTTAAGGGTTCCGTTTTTCCTTTTGAGGTACGGAACCCAAAAAAAGATAGAAATGAGAATGAAAAAGGCTCAACCTTGGGCCCTAATACATTTATGAGCAAAAATTCTATTAAATAAAACAGAGAGCGAGTATACATAATCCACTTTATGTAGATAAATCCAACAAAAATATTATGAGAATGTATGCATACACAGCACACGCATGAAAATGATTTCAGCTGTGTTGGAAAACAAAGGAAAATTGGTTTACCTGAGTAACCATTATTTTGTATGTAAACTTATTAAGCTAATGTACGAGGTGCCTCTGTGGTTTTGGCTCGGATTCAAATAAAATGTATTATTTTAAATTCTTGATGGGTTTCGGGTTGTAGAGCTGTCATGGCAAAAAGGTGTTTATAATTTTATTCAGGATGACGCAAACGAGGGACATATTGAAGGGTTGTCAGCATACGGTTCTAGTTCCGAAAGGGATCGGCAATTTACATGGAGCGACTGCTATCTGACGTCATCAAACCAAGTTTTACCATATCTATACATAATATAATAAATCTGTAGACGAGGCGTATCTGTACATTGAAAATAATTTTTAAAAAAATGTTGTGGTGTTATCTATACTAATAATAAAGCTGAAGAGTTGTTTGTTTGAATGCGCTAATCTCGGAAACTACCACTCGGATTTGTTTTTTTTTTTTGCATTTTATAACCTAATTCTTGAGGAGGGCTTTAGTTTATTTAACATCACGCTAGGCCTCTTAGAAGCCGCGCAAAAAGAAAAAAAGTAAGAAAGAA
Organism: Apamea epomidion; assembly: GCA_947507525.1. Lineage (NCBI taxonomy): Eukaryota > Metazoa > Arthropoda > Insecta > Lepidoptera > Noctuidae > Apamea > Apamea epomidion. Next base: position 2,448,209 of record OX382239.1, read on the forward strand.
TGCGAAAACTAACTTATAGCGCGGCCAGGCTAGGCGATGTGACAGGGTAGGTCGGGGAGCTAGAAAGTTTACGCGGACGAAGTCGCGGGTTGAAGCTAGTTGAAAGATAATCCAATAACGTCAGAATGTTGGACTTCCGACTACCTGTTACAACTGTCAAAGATATTTGTGTGACAACAAGGACTGACCGTAGATATTGATTCCAATCACGTCTGCGGAGTTTCGCTAGCTAATCTAATTGGCCCTGAATGTAAATCTCGGCCTGGACGTGTAAAGAATGATCACCCATCCACGCACTAACCGCATCAACAGCAACTAAACTTCACAGATTGAAGACGTGTGTTATTGCGTTCAAGGAAAACAATACGAGTACAACAAACGACTATTAAAAACTTTATAATATCACAACCATAGAGCACGGAGAGCCACCCCGGCCTATAGACTCAGCTTATAATATTTCCACTGCTGGGACACAGGCCTCCTCTCTTCGAAAATGAGTAAGCTGTAATCCACCACGCGGGCCCAGTGCAAGTTGGTAGATGTCACATGTCTTCGAATTTTTGGTTCGACGACATGCCGGTTTCCTCACGATGTTTTCCTTCACTGTTTTTGAGATCAGTGGTGATGAAATAATTTACACAAAGAGAGAGAAAGACGGCAGGAGGGGCTTATGGCTAAGTAATAACAGCCGCACGGGTCGATCGATCAGGTTAAGCTACGCTTGCCGCGGTTGGTCCGTGGATAGGTGAGTATCTTCTTATACTCAGACCCCTCCATGCCTCGGAAAGCACGTTAAGCCGTTGTTCCTGGCCGTCATTCATGGATCTTTGACAGTCGTGACGGGTCGTCAATAGTCCGAAAGTCTGACAACCAGGGTATCGTATTACCCAGTAACTGGGTTGAGGAGGTCAGATAGGCAGTCGCTCCATGTAAAATACTGGTATTCAGCTGCAACTGGTTAGACTAGAAGCCGACCCCAACATAGTTGAAGGGAAAAGGCTGGGCAGATGATGATGAGAGAGAAAGACAGAAAATCAATGAGTAGTACAGACATACTATTACGTTCCTCGTGACACGCTTGGTTTGTGCAGAAAGCGATGACAATGCCGCCTCTAACAGTGACTGCCGAGATGTCTCCATGTTCTGTGGTCACAATAATGTCTCTCGAAACACAAGTAAAGTAATTTAAAGTTAAGACAACTGCTCCTCGTGTCAATAAGATTCAATATCAAATAACATAGTAATATGGAGCATTAGAAACTGAACGTTTATTGCAGTTTATGAGAGTGTGTGGTATTGCTATAACTTTAAGGGCCACTGGTTGTTTTCAAGTAGTATCAAGTGGACTAACTTTCTTATAACCGGGACAGGCGCTTTACTTACAGGCGGTTGTACAGAAATGAATATATATACTAATAAGTATCGATTTACGAGTTGTAGGTCGTAGGTTCGAACTAGGCCGCTGACGATTTACGTTGTGTAAATTATTTCATCACCACTGCTCTCGCAAACGGTGAAGGAAAACATCGTGAGGAAACCGACATATCTTAGAACCAAAAATTCGAAGACATGTGACATCTAGCAACCCGCACCGCGCCCGCGTGGTGGGTTACGGCCCACTCCCTCACACAGAGAGGAGGCCTGTGTCCCAGCAGTGGGAACTCTAAAAGCTGATTATGTAAGTTACCAACTTCCAAAACTATTTCACTCAACACTACTTACTACACTGCACTATAAAGTGTCTCTTTTTTTAATGTAACCTTTAATACCAGTATGACGTTTCACTGAATTCATTACATCAGATTTTGTGGGCACGGGACCACAACAATGGGCCACTCTGCCCAGCTTTGCAAGTCACACACCGCGTTCAACAATAACTAGCAAACAGTTAGGCCCTTCGGGAAATTCCCAGTAAGAAGTTTTCTTCGAAATTAAAATAACTTTTGTAAAACAAACTCTTGGACTTCGTTTTGTTTTAAAGGTTTTATGAATTAATTGAACTTGGACATAGTTGAAATGGTTCTAGAGAAGAGATTATTGTGAGGGAACTTAACCGGACAAGTACTTACTACCTCCATCCCAAGTTCTGCAGCTAAACGGCATTGTTATGTTTTGGTTTGAAACCAACCAGTTGACTAGGAATTCCACATGCTGGTGCAAGCGGCGGACGCGCATTCCTGGTTATCACCCTCAGCCTCATCAGCCACCTTGGAACAGCACACTGCACTTTCGACCGGACAACAAGAAAAACTTTTTATTTTTTAAGAAGTTTTCAAATCCGACTGGTAGTTCCAGAGATTAGCGCGTTCAAACAAACAAACATTTTAGCTTTATTATTAGAAAAGATGGGGTTGGATGGATAACAATTCCACGGAAACATTTATATTTTCTTATTGCTTAAGCCGTTTGTTTTTGACTCGTCTGCTGTGAGAAAATTCCCACGATGCTCCTGTTGTTTTTAAATAAAATCTTGGAAAAAGCTAATCCCAGGAGTGGTCATGAAATTGTTATGACAAGTTTTTACATAGAAGTTTGTCTATTTATAAATGTTGTTTCTTGTACTTTTAACTAGAACCAGCTATTGTTTTTAACGGTGCATTAGAAATGCTTCATTAATAACTTTATTCCAGAGATAAAATTCTAAATAAGCAAGCTGTAATGTAATCGCAATGGAGCGGCCATATTAACCGTAGAACCAATGACCGTTGGAGTAAGCTCTAAAAAGCATAAGCCACATAATCAGCCTATAATGTTCCCACTGCTGGGACACAGGCCTCCTGTCTGTGAGAGGAATTTTAGCCGTAATCCACCACGCGGGCCCAAAGCGGGATGGTAGATATCACATGTCTTCGAATTTTTGGTTCTAGGACATGCCGGTTTCCTGATGTTTCGCCGGTTTCACGATATTTTCCTTCACCGTTTTGAGAGCAGTGGTGATGAAATTATTTACACAAGCCGCCTGCTTGGGTTCGAACCCCTACAACTCGTAAGTCGGGTCTGTCACCCCTGCATTCGAACTGTGCATAAGTTGTTATCGAAAACTTACTCGCTAGCGATAAACTTGCATGTGAATCGAATAGATTTCGATAATGCTTGAACCATGAATTTTGCGGAGTGTTCCGCAGGCGCTAAGGTAAACTCGACTCAACTCGTGTCTACTTTAGTTTTGTTTATTTATTTATTTAAGGACAACCAACAAAGCATACACCATAATACATGCTAAAGATTCCATCCATCCATTATTTCCATTTTTTTTCCATTATTTATTTTTTTCCATCCATCCAAAGTAACAATCCAAAGTAACCAATCAAGGTTACTTTATTTCTTAGTAATAAGAAGAGAGAACGGCATAATTATATGTTCAAAATGTAGTACTATCGGCTATGCTAAAAATGTTATGACAGTCAATAATCGGACTAAATAGAAATGATGGCGGTTAGTGAACTACTTAAGCCAACTTAATGGTTGTTGACTTAATTTGTTATCTCCGCAGTCGCAGGTGCCAGACGCGTGTAGCTCATGGCTCCGGCATTAGGTTAGACGCACGTGGTGTCCGTATGTCACCCACATGAAACAATACAAGACTTCTGCTAGCATACACACTGGACATCGCTGGCGTCGCGTATTGCACTGAATAGCGTTAGCAAAACAGTCGACTTTTTTAAAATGCTATTATTGGAACGAAGTTCTTTAACGCGGTTTGTGAGTAAACTTGTTGAAATCGACACGTAACGAAAAAGTGTTATGAAGCCAAAGCCGCCATCTTGGATTTTCATTTTGACCTCACTATTAGCTTCAGCACCCTCGAAAACCATGAAAACTATTTAGAGAGAAAGCCCCTCCATGATAGAAGATATATAGATAGAATACTCTTTATTGTACACCATATAAATTACAGAAACATAAATATATAACATTTTACAAAGGGTGACACAATGGGCGGTCTTATCGCTAAGAGCTCCATGCGACTTTCTCTCTCTCTCCGTCTCTTTCAGTTACTTACGAGTCTGTGTGTTTCGCGTAAGGTACTTCATTCGTGACGGGGGCCCCCGACAGCACACGATTTTTTTTGTTAGATGCACATAAAAAAAATCTTTTAGTGGTTGTCTATGCCGAAAAAAGGCTAAGTAACAGCCGCACAGGTTGATCTTCAAGGAAAAGCAGTGTTGGGTGCCCATTCATTTCCTACTTATCGAGACCCTTTCGTGCCTCGGAAAGCATGTAATGCCGTTGGTCCCGGCTGTCAATTGTTACGGGTAGTCAGAAGCCCGAAACTCTGACAACCGTCTTACCATGAGGTATTGTGTTACCCAGTTACAGGGTTGTGGAGCTAAGATAGGCAGTCGCTCCATGTAAAATACTGGTATTCAGCTGATTAGACTGGAAGCCGACCCCAATATAGTTGGGAAAAGGCTAGGCAGATGACGATTTCTATTAAAAAAGGGCATTACGACTCAATGCTAGCGTCTATACAAGAATATTTGGTGGTTTTAAAAATTTTGATCTCGAAAAACTAGCAACATTATTCAAGAAGCCAGCAATACGACACGACATTGGACGACACAGTTGGCGCAGTGGCTGAGCGATCGACTGCTGCGCTGCCTGTCGCGGGTTCGATTCCTGCACAGAACAAATATTTGTATTGCCTACAGGTAGTTGTTCCGGGTCTGTTTGTGTATGTGAGTTTAAATGTTTGTAAACGAAACCACGATACAAGAGTAATTCCTAGTGTGGGGCAACTTTAAAAAAAAAATGGCATAAGTGCAAACATCACTTTGCGAAATAAGCCCAGGTTCACAAGGGTGCGTTTATTCCGCGGCGACTTCGCACACTGGATTTTGAACTCACTGTTCAGAGCCGAGAGTTAAAAATTCAACAGTGTATTTGTTTGGCGCGCTGGAATGCGCTTTATTGGATTCTCAATGCTTGGCTCAATACATAGAGTTGAAAATCCAGTGTGCGATAAAATCCCACCGCGATACTTTTAAGTCCGTGCGAGCATCGACTAACATAGAAAAGTATGGTAATTTGTATCCGAGATAATTCTATTCAGGCTTATGAATGTAAAATAAGTAGAAGTTTCCTCCAACTTTTATATTAATGTATGTAATAGAAGTTTGATAGGAATTTGTATTGATTCTTTGAAGTCGTTAGAAGTTTAAAGTCAGTAATTTTTTACTCATCCTGGATGGATGGTGGGACTTGAGACTTACTTAGTGTTGGCTGTGCAAGTTTTCTAAGTCCTAAATAATAAATGCCTGTGGCTTTTACTCGCTTTTTAGAGCTTCGTGTCAAATTGTAAAGTCTTAGTTTGTTGTTAGTTTTAAATGAGAAACTGAAATTCAAGAACGATCGATTTATTTATATTATAAAAACTAGCTGCGCCCCACGGTTCACCCGCATAATTCTCGATCCAAAAGTATTATATGCCCTAATTCAGGTCATCGTCTACCCATGTGCCAAATTTCATCCAAATCCGTTCAGCAGTTTCAGCGTGAAAGCCTAACAAACAAACATACAAAAAATCAACTCTCTTCTCTTTAGCGCCACAAGGTTCTTTGGGGGCGTGGCCAAAATCGGAACTAACGACGCCATCTTGTTTTTTTAGTACGATTTCTACTAAAGTTTACCAACAGTGCCTCTCCCTGTCAACGTCATTCAAGCGCCAAAAAAACCTAGCGTTCACAGTTATTTCTTACCTTTGACTTTGCATCACTGTCCAAATCACAGTGATCTTTATTCTCATTCTCATAAGGTTGCTAATGGGTTGCTGCCACTGACAAGTCTGTCAAAATCATTGTGATCTTTACTGCCGTTGCTATCAGGTTGATGTTAGGTTGCTGCTGTCACAGGTAAAATAACTGCTCCACTTCAAGCCGAAGGTCTCTTCACGCACATAATTATAGTTTTACAATGCCTTTGACATATCTCGAGACCCTGGGGTCCCGGACCTTTGGAAAGCGTACGAGGGGTCGGAGCCAACTCGCAGAGGCCGCACAGGTCGATCGAGTTAAGCTACGGTTGCCGCGGTTGGTCCGTAGATGGGTGATCTTAACATACCGAAACCCCCGAACCTCGAAAAGCACGTTAAGCCGTTTGTCCCGTCTGTCCTTCGTAGATCTTTGACTTTGGATCTTTGCGGGTAGTCAGAAGCCCGAAAGTCTGACAACCAGTCTTACCAAGGGGTATGGTATTACCCAGTTACTGGGTTGTAGAGATCAGATAGGCAGCCGCTCCATGTAAAGTAATGGTATTTAGCTGCATTCGGTTAGGCTGGAAGCCGAACCTAATATAGTTGGAAAAAAGCTGGGTAGATTGTATAAAATACAACCCACTTTTGCTGACCTTACCTCATATTACAAACTGCTACAAACATTATTATGAATCCTACGCACATCGGCGCACGACTGTGCCACTGTTCCAGTATTTTTAACTTTTTGCAATACTCTCGCTATTTTTAAACCTTTTTCTTTTAGTATTTTTTATTCCATTTGTCAGAGTATGGCAAACCGAGGATACATAAACTTTACCTTGTTGCTTATTAGTTTGCTTCGGTTTGCACTAAACCTGTGAGATTTATATTGCGAGGTGGTTTTTCATTAGTTGGCGAAACATTTTAAAAAGAAGTGTTAGTCGTTGCGCGGCGAGATGGGCAGATGAAATTGTCGCCATCGCGGGTAGAACCTCAATGATAATTATTATAAGTTGGGGGATTACATCGCTGATAAAAATGCCTGGCTCAATGCTGGCCCTGCTACACAACCACAACTAATTGATTAACACTTGAAAATACTGTTGGAGCTGCTGAAGATTGTAAGAATATCTTTGCATTGTATAAACTCAATCTCCTTTGCATTATATAATTGAATAGGACAGGTGTGAGTACTATGTACTATAGACCTACCGTTTACTGGGTATTAAATCTTTCATTGACTTGAATGTGCCCTGGCGGTTGATACATGTGATGCTCACTCAAATGTCTCGCTGACGGTGACGCGTGTGTTGGATGCGTCATTTAACTTTTTGCTCCTTTCAAAATGGTTTAGCTGAATGCGTTCATCTAATTTCAATCCATGCGTTCGTGAACGGGCGCCGTCAGTTGGAACTGGTCATCTCTTAGCTGCCAGGGCTTATTTTTAGATTGTTTTCTTTGTTTCCATTTGCTGCACTCTGGACATTATTAACGTGTACTTCTTTTTTATATCGTTCTCACATTAATTATAAATTCACCATTAACGATGTAACCAATATTTTTGTAACAATATAATTTAAAAGATTGTCCATCGAGTTTCTTGCCCGTTCTTCTCCATAGGTACCTACTACGCTTTGGAATGGGCAACTAGCTTCATATTTCTGACTGATCGACTCCATGACAGTTCAAAAGTGCCTGTAAATGGTGTAATTGTAATAAACCCCCCACGATTCACACATCACAATCGTGGGGGAATGCCAATTGATTGGATTGAGAATCCTGCCTTTTCGATAGAGGATAAGAAACCTTCCACCCTGTTCCTCATACCTTAATAAAATACTGACAAACATGAACCAATTATCTATAAATGTTCTTTTTCATTGTTTGTATTTCCTGTGCGTTTCGCAAACAAAATATTTTTCTTTCATTTTTCTTTCTTTGTAACTACAATAAATATAATACTCCAAAAGAAACTGTACTATATTTGGCAAACTGTTATTACCGTAACTTGATACAGCCATTATTTCTCGAGCATTCTTTCTTTTGAAGTTGAGTGTCATTTGATATTGAATATCTATCTAAATTGCCGTCGCATAGAAGTTTCATAACGTTACGTTTTCTTTCCCGAAGGGTAAGGCAGTGGTGTTTCTACCTATTTCACATACACGTACATTTTATCCGTTAGTGCTCGACGGCGAGCGTCGACGGGTGTCGACGGCTGTGTACTACAATTCTTGCAATATATTTCATTTCATTGCAGTGTGAATGCACACTTATTTTTAAGTCCAATATAATGGGAGGCGAACGTAATGTCATCATCATCAGCCTGTATTGTTCCCACTGCTGGGACACAGGCTTCCTCTCTTCGAGAGGGAGTGGGCTATATTCTACCACGCGGGCCCAGTGCGGGTTGGTTTAGATGTCGCATGTCTTCAATTATTGTTTTGGTTCTAGGTTATGCCGGTTGCCTCACGATGTTTTCCTTTACCGTTGTTAGAGCAGTCGTGATGAAATAATTTACACAAAGTAAAGCGCCTGTCTGGGTTCGAACCTACGACATACAACTCGTGAGTCGCTGCCGTTACCACTGGGCCACCACTGGTCTCATCTGCTCTATTGCCATCAATCGGGTATAACTTCCAACTCCGTGCTGCTACTGAGAAATGAATTTTCTCTAAAAAAGAATCTTGATATTGGGTTTACACCTAGTATTGTATACAATCAAGTATCAAGTATTTTCTAACTGAACAGACAGCTGTGCTGCTAGGGAGTTTGTTGCTCCACTTCTTCTTCCCAGCGATAGCACTAGGAAGTGGTGAAGGGCGGTTGTTTTTGAGGGACTGTCTTTTGTAATTTTGACGTTCGAAAAGTGCTGATTCTCAGCCTAATTTGAATAAAATACTTTTTTTTTTTTGAGTTAAAAAAAGATTATATTTGTGCCCGGTTGGTGGCAATAGGCCCCGTTCCCCTATTATGTACATGGGACTTGAACCATAACTGAAAAATATGTGGGTGTACAGTAGGCACAGCTCTGCCCAACCTTTCGGGGAATACATGCGTGATGTTATGCTTATTAATTTCCCTAACAGAACACGTGCCACAACTTCTGCTACATTACATGCACAAAATGAAATCCATCCTTTGTTTCAATCACTCACAGTACTGAGAGCACAAATGATGCTGTAATTATTCATGAATATTTCAATGAATATGTACGTTCCGGTGATCATTATTCCAGTGAGTTTCAAAGAGTGTAATGCATCCACTGATCAGTTATGCAATTTAATGATAAACGGTTGAATGTATGTTTAAATTGTAATGTCAAATTCAGTGTTTAATGTTTAAAGGTTCCTTATATTGGATAAGGTTATCTGTAAAAAAAAAGTAAATGATAATGATCAATTATTTTATTTTGTAAGTCGGTTTGTAAAAACACTTTTACACGTCAATCATAAAATATTTTAAAAACTAGATGAGGTCGGCGTTTCCTATATGACTAGTCTGATTGTGAGAAGAAAGGCCGAAACAAACTCATAGGTCACAGTCTCTTTTAAAGTCCAGACATAATCTTGGTCAGATCATATGAAGAGCAGATCGCTGTCTGAGATAGTCTTTTGAGGAAAGAACCACACAGATTGAGAGGACCTGTCCAGCCAGTACAGCACTAACAGACAATGCAAAGCTTAAACCGCTGGGTTTAGAAACATTACATTTAGCACGTTCCATAACGAGTTCAACGAGTTCCTTATATGACATGTAGGTATCCTCCGATATCCCTTCGATGATCCTGGTTAATTATTAGTGACTTCGAGTGACAGCTATGTGAACATAATCCAGTATTGCATATGTAAACTGTCACACCCTTTATGCCTGGAGGCTTATATTTAAGTATTCCGTTTTGTTTACATTTTTAGTTTTTTTAATTATATGTCAATTGAAAAATCAGCCCTTACTCAATAAGGGCTGATTTTTATTCGTGAAATAAAATTGACATCTGACAGATTTTGTATGGGAGAACTGTCAAAAATTCAAAATTACTCCTCGGATAAAATTATCTGGCGTTAGAAAAACCGCCCTGAGTATAGTTTCGAATTTCGTTAATTTTTCGTCGTTGAGATTTTTTATCAAAAAATGTAGGTAGGTACATGTACGTCCTAATGATTCCCGCGTCATTCCGCAAAATAGGTAGGTACTAACAGCCTTTCAGAGGAAGCTTAACCTGTAAATGTCTAAATAATATTTATTTCCTTAACCATTAAAGTACAAAAAGAAATAAAATGTCCATCTGTCATTGTCTGCCCGGCAGGTGTTATAAAAACTTTATAACAATACGGATTTCTAAACGATTCATCACTTTTATTCAGGAATTAGGTATATTTTGTTGTCCTTAAATTTTTTTTGAGAAACGGCGGTGTTTATCGGCGGTCACAAGAGATTATTATAATATATAATTATATGCCGAATTTGCCTTTCTGCGGTGCATCGCGGTCGCGGTTCAGCTCGCTACTTCGATGTCTCCTCCATGTAAAACAAATGCATGCAATGTTGAGGTAGGAGTCCCTATAACGTCTGGAGTGAAAGACGGTTCAGATACGACTGGTTTTACTGCCTAACGTCACCTGTTATATACAAAAATATTTACAACATTTTCAACGACTACCTACATGCATAACATTATAAAATAAATCAAATCATATGTGGGTGAGTCGCAAAGGTTTAAATTTCTCACTGACATATAAAAGCTTGCGCCGCGCCTGAGCCACTATTATTCCACAAGCCGCCATCGCGCGCACATGTTGTATGGATGAATGTGACTTGCAGATACACATCCCGCACATGCCGAAGGATACCTCACTGCGATACATCGCGGGCTGCTTAAAGGATTCCCCTCGTGCGCAAAAATTTCGGGAATGGACCTTCTGGTTACAACTTAAGTTCATCACCTGCCTAGCCATTTCCCAACTATGTTGGGGCGGCTTCAAGTGTAATCGGATGCAGCTGAATACCAATATTTTACATGGGGGACTGCCTATCTGACCTCCACAAACCAGTTACTGGGTAATACGATACCCCTTGCTAAAACTGGTTTTCAGATTTTCGGGCTTCTGACCACCCGTAACGACAGTTAAAGATCTACGAATGACAGCCGAGACCAATTTTTTAACGTGCATTCCGAGGCATGGAGGAGTCTCGGTATGTAAAGATGGTCACCCATCCACGGACCAACCACGGCATAGCTTAACCTGATCGATCGACCCGTGTAGCTGTTATTACCTTGCCACAAGGCACTCAACTTAAATTGGTTAGATCTTTTCCCTAAAATCCAATATAAAAATTACAGGCGAGTAAAAAAACAAAGTTAAAAAAAATACATGTAATTCAGAAAAAAAAAAATTTACAAAACATGTCCATAAATCACAGTGAGAGTATTTACAATAATATTAATAACGAATTACTTAAAGTAACTTATAAAAACACGTTAATTATAGTTTAATAGTATTACAAGATTATCAAAAGAAAATTTAAAAAAAATCGTGAGTGAAATAGTATACAAGGTGGAGACGACAATAAATTAAACTGCGTATATTTAATGATATTCCCAGTCTACACATAAAAATTCAATCAAATATGTCCAATAGTTTAGTCACCATAGCTAATCAAAATTGACAAAACCCATGGTCGATTTAGTTGGTTTGAAAAAAATCACGTTTCCAATTTCGATGTTCGGATTTATTTGATAGTTCCAAAATACTGTTATGCATTAGTATTGTCAGTGTTTTCATTTATTGTCGTCTCCACATTGTTTATAATACCTTAGTAAAAATATTTGACAAAAGCAAGAAGCTAAAATATTTTGATAACGAAGTTTATATCTTAGGGCGGGTTGTTTCACGTCCACATGACGCACGCGTATACGTCAAAAATGGCGCTAACTATCGTCAAACCAAAAAAAAACGTTGTTTAGTACGTAACTGTTATATTTTACTTACGTTTGTTACGTCGACCAACCGTTTGAAACAACCAGCCGTTTGTGTTAATAATAATGAAAAGCCCGAAAGCATAAAACCCCCCCCCCCCCCCCCCCCTATCAACCCCCCCCCCCCCCACCCTATCGACTTATTTGACAAATAAAAAGGATTAGTCTTTCAAAGGTTTTTTGTACAACTATGTGTAACTAGCTTATTTAAGTGGTATCTTTTAACTGTACCTAGATTAAATAAAATATCTTAAGAATAATATATATATTGTGGCAATTATATTGTAAATAAATTAGGCAGATCTTGCGTGCGGAAAAATATATTTTCATTTGCATACTTAAAAAATAAATACCTAATTTACCCAAACTTCTCCATAGTAACAAAAAAGTATAAAAATTAAAGAACACTTATTACCTTATATTTATAAATATAAATACAGCGCATAGTTCAAGCTCATTTTTAGTGCTTTTAAGAACAATATTATAAGTAAATAAAAATATCAGTGTTCATACGCCACGGACTCAACTTTAGAGGACCCGTTTGGTCTCAAATTTGTTTGCAAAAACAAATCGAAGTTCCATACAAAAGCGCCTTAGTAAACGTATATAGGCATTGATTAATTATTTGTTGACATAAATCCAAAAAAAAAAAACGGATACAAAAATCATACCTTTCTTCTACTGATATAGGTAAACTAACCGTCCTTTGTCGGACGGTTAAAATTTTTCCGTGTTTACCAATAACATGTTTATAACAATACAAGAATAGTCATTGCGATGGATAAGGCAGTGGTTAAACTGAGTCAAGACTGACGTTAGACAGACTATCGTAGTATAAACAATGACGCGCACAATATATTGTTTGCTTTCGCAAGACAAAAATGTTTTGACTACATATATAAGTCACTGTATAAGATCTGTCAAAATAGAAGGCGCTTTTTTTCGACGATCGAAATTTCGTGGATATCGCTTTCTTATTTCCGAAATCGCACAGCGTTGGATCGGTTCACCAATGAATTAATTTTTCACTTTTGATTTAATTTGTGTTCAGACGTTTCACTTCGAGTGAAAAATCAGAGGGGCAATTCTCGTAATTTTAAGAACGTTCACAGTCTGAACGTTCTAATTCGTAATGGATTCGTAATGGATCTCAGTCTCAATCTGTAATATATACCTCTGGTTTCCCTACATTTTTGACAAGTTTTTTAACATTGATCGTCACCGAGATGAGATTGCGACTAGACTTTGAACGTTTTTAATTACGACATTTCCCGTATTTTAACCCTCATTTACATGATGCAAGTTTTTTTGCCTGTGGCATACAATAAACTTGAGGCAACAAATGACTTGCATCTTCTAAAGACTTTTTAGACAGTGCAACTTTTATTGTTGCTTCTACTTATGGTATAAGCATAAGGATAATCAACCTATAATGTTCCCACTGCTGGGACACAGGCCTCCTCTCTACGAGAGGGAGTGGGCTGTAATTTGCCACGCGGGTGCGGGTTGGTAGATGTCACATCAACTTATGGTATGCCACAGGCAATTAAATCCGGCTTTTGCTTTGCTTGTATTCAACATCGCTATAAAGTGCATTCAGAGGTTCTAAACAATAAAAAGCAGCATTAAAACCCATATTTATCCAGAAATACAATATTTTGCTAACTATTTTTCCTACGTTTATTTATTTACCATTTATGTACACACATATATAAACAGACAATGAAAAACAGAACAGAAAAAATAGGTACAGAGGTGATGCTGTTGGTGTTGTGTACATGGGAAAAAACTTTTATAATAAATATAGGTAGGATAGGTAAATTTTTATTCCCGGTTTTAAGATATTAATGAAGTGTAAATGGGAAACACGCTGGGGTTTCTATTCACAAATTATGTATGAAAATCAAAATGTTGTTTTTCATAAATTTATAGCAATCAAAATTATGTAAATTTTCGAATTTTTGTTCGTCATAAAGTGCTGGTTCTATTTAACGCTAGGACTTTTTGAATAATTCTGAATAACCCATTTAAAAAAATTAACAAATTCTACCACAGATTTCGTGTAGCAAAATCTGCGTTGAATCTTTAAAGGGAGAATAGTTATCATAAATATTTCGGTTAAAATCCTTACCCTGTATATGTAGGTATATATCTGGTAAACAGCTGCAAAGTATTTGTAAACTAAGAAATAAAATATCCCTAATTTTGAAAAAGCATATTGTCGCTAATGTGGTCTCGACCCGCCCTTGCTTCCCATGGTTTGTACGACTTGACAAAATATCGAGGTTTCTTTATTTTATGTAAGTTTAATATCAATATATTATACACATACACCCTTTGGAAAAAAATCTCTAATTGATGGTGAAAACCGTATCAAAATCCGTTGCATGGTTTAGAAGAATAACGCAGCCATACAGAGATACACGAAAACCGACTTTAATTTGTAACAATTATGTATGTGTAAATGCGACACCACACGATTGGTCGAAATATTATTGATTTTGCTTACGAAAGTAGAAAAAGGTTTATTACAGAGGATAGGGTTAGGTTCATGTTTGTGGTAGCCAACGTACTTGTTGATATTTTTGTATGAGATCGCTTTATCCAAAATTTTTGTCACCCAGGTAATACCTTAAAACCGCGAGTGCGGTTCTGCCCAATTCTAAACTTGTCTAAAATTCGCAGTTACTAATTTACAGTATTACACGACACGAATCTTTGTGTTTTCGAAGTTAGCTACAAACCGGATTTACTCATTTAATACAGAAAAGTGTAACGAAAGAAGAGGAGTCGGATGCAGAAATTTATTCATTTTTAAAGAAAAAAGAAGAGATTTCTGCATTCGACTCTTCTTTTTAATTTCATATCGGACGTCGTTCTCCAAGAATATTACCGGTATTTCCTTCAACTTCCAAAGGAATTCACACAAACAGACTACGTGCAGCTAACTTCACAGACGCAAAAATACTGTGCCCTTTAGAGTCCTCTATTTATCCATAATACTGCGGTCCATGGTACAACTGATCAGCTCTTCGGTCGATTAGGATAAGGTTAGAGGTCTTAGCTGGGTACCCATGGTGATAGATCCATTTCTTGCCACCATCTTTCCCCTCCTTCTTATGGTGGGCATGGCCGTGGTTGCCATGGCCGTCGTGGCCCAAGGCCTGCTTGTGACCCTGGAATAGGAAAAAGTTTGTCACTGTTTTAGGCGGACATGGAAAGTCGAGCTTGACTCGTACCAAAAGGACTGGTAAAAGACACTATTCCGTTTTTTCAGTTTCGTACTATTGTTATTATTAAAAGCCTGTGATGTCCCACTGCTGGGCAAAAGCCTCCCTACTCTCCTTTCACTTATCTCTGTTTAAAGCTTCTGAGGACCAGTTCTTGTTGAAGGAGTCCAGCTCATCCCGCCATCTCCGTCTGGGCCTGCCGCGATGTTGCTTGCCATTAAGAGGGACCCATTGGGTCGTAAGTTTCTAACTAGCCTGTATTTTTGGCTTCTCTTTGCCCTGCAGTAGAGCAATTCAAATTCAAAATCTTTAATTCGAGCAAAGACTCATATAGGGTTAGTAAAATTTCCCTTAAAACTAAGTGTTAGTAAACAACACGATACGATGTCACCTGGAACTGACAGCAGTGAATTACATACGGATAGTTCACTCTGTCACCAATCATTTTTAGAACCCTGTTAGGGTAAGGTCTGCTAACTATACCACGGAAAGTCAATCTAATATCAACCTTACCTATCTATAGTTTAGAGTCATATTACCTTTGACACATGCAAGTGGCCTCCTTTGGCGAAATGACCAGATTCGCCCTTTGCGTGCTCCTCGTGGCCCGCATTGGAGTTTCCGTTCTTGAAATGTCCCCCCTAAGAAACAGAAAATTTTACGTTAAAAAGATTTTAAGCCCTCCTGATGTCGCCGGGTCAAAGTGGAGTCATTTTTCAAAGCACTCTTCTTATACAGAGAAGGAATGAAAATTGATCACCAAACATAGCATCTTGGGCTTTTAGTTTCGGGCATTCGGTTGCCTTTTTTCAGCAGCATCAATTACCTCAACGTCAGTCAGCCCATAATCCAATTTAAATGTGGTCAACGCAACATGTTTTTTTCTTCCATACTTCTCTATTAGTCGTCATCTCGGCAGTCACTCCCTTTCTAGCCATATCATCTTTCACACAGTCCATCCATCGTTTCTTTGGTCTTCCCCTACTCATATAGCCATCCACATTCATACTCAAAACTTTCCTGTCGGTCAGTGAATTACCCTAAACCTTTCTTAATTTGCCACATTTTTGACCTTTCGAATTGAGTCGGATAAACTTGGAACCCCTAGGGAAACAATGTACCTACTATAGGTTTAGAATCTAGAACCTGGCATTCAAAAAGTTGATACGCAAAACAAGAAGCTCTTTATGGCTTCATTAATTTTACTTGAGCTTTCATTATTTTCTTGCTACCTAAATAAAAGTTTTGTTTTCATTTTTCATACAAAATTGATTAAAATTTACTCACAAGAAACATTCAAGTTATAACTATTAAAAACATTGAAATGGTTATGACATTTCTATTACCCACAGAACTTTGTTTAAAACTTGTATTAACTTGTCTAAGTCAAAGTAGTTTGAGATCTGTCTTGAGCCGTGTCTTAAAGTTTCTAGAGCATGTATATTGAAGTAAGTTGGTAGCGACTTACTAGTAGAAAACCGACTATGTATGTAATATTAATAAAGGGTGGCAATCGACGCGCAAACTGTAACCATGAATTCAGCACATGATTCTCGACCCCCTAGATTAGAAATTTTTAGCCAGTTATCAAAAATAAAACTCCTGTTTTACTAACATAGTTTTGTTACTAATACTATATGGATTGTGAGTAATAAAGAATATATTATATTTATTAGAAAAGCACCTCCTCATCTACGCGGTCAAAAGTATTGGAACAACATTTTTTTTTTTTGGACTGACGATTTGTTTCGACGCATTGGAATTCAGAATCGTGTACTGAATTCATGGTAACAGGCTGCAAGTCGATGTCCCTGCCACCCTGAGTGTATAGGATGATATTCTAAGTATTTTCGACCTAGTAATTATTTTATTTATCACCCTAAGGTTCAATGTCACTTGCACTTCACAAAACAATAAGGTCTATTTATCTATTTAAAAATTAACATGATCATGATCTATTAGGAGTTTTATCAAAATAAATTCATCCTGACCGTATTTCGGCCACGGCGTCCAATCTCAACATAGACTAGACTAGCCCTCGGCACGGGAGATGTTACAGTGCACAAGTGTGTGCGCAGATACAGGTGCATTCCCTCTTCCCTGACTCTCATAGTCCGATGGGACGACAATTTGACACGACCGGAGAGAGATCAGGCGCAGGACCAACGACTTAACGTGCTTTCCGAGGCACGGGGGTATCACACCGCCCACTTCCAAACTCCGGGCTGTTACTGAGAAATTCCTAATGAAAAAACTCAATAACACTTTGGCCGACCCGGGAATCGAGCCCAGGACCCCACGCTCAGCGGTCCGCTTGCAACCACGAGACCAAAGGTGGTTAATGAGTTTTCGTAGAATAAGATATCAGAAATATATTACTCCACTTGTTTAAAAGTAGGTAGGGACATATTTTAATATGAGAACGAAACTTTTGAATTTAGTCTGAATTCCTGAGTTTTAAACACGTTAAAGCTACGGTTTTCTAGTAGAGCGGTAGCCGGGACATAATGGCCGGAGTGACAGCTGTCATGAAAATGACACCGAGGTTTGACATTACGGTGTCAAAAACACACTCGCGAAAAACACACCAACTTCCTACTAATATTATAAACGTGAAAGTTTGGGAGGATGGATGGATGTTTTACTCTTTCACGCAAAAACTCCTAAATGGATTTTGATGAAATTTTGCACACAGATAGTTTATAACCAGGATTAACACATAAAATACTTTTTATCCCGATATTCCCACGGGATCGAAACTTATGCGGATGAAACTGCAGGGCGCTGCTAGTCTTTCATGAATAACGTTTCGGTGACGTCATTCGACGGTAAATAGCAGACGCTATGTAGCGGCCACAGCTAGCTTAAACTCTCCCTCGCTAACATAAACCTTCTTTTACCATAAAACTAGCACATTAACACAAAGTTAACTTAGTGCAACCTTAATTAACTTTAAACATAAAGTATAATTATGTAAAGAAAACACGGGTTTTAATTACTTTCAGCCGTTAAGTTAACTGCATGTTGGCTTAAGTTAAGCAGGGAAAGTTACTTACTAACTGTAATCTTACGTACATAAACTTTCATTTATTCCCTAGTTATTGTTCAGGGAATTATAGTAGGTCCTATATACATATATGGCGGACATCCGTTTTCCACAGTCCATTTTGTAATATGCCGTATGTTTGCGTACGGCATCCGATCCGACTTCGATCCAAATTGGAAATTTTCCAAATTCGGATTGACAGAATTTGGATCTTATACAAATGGTATACAGTCAACAATTTGAAGTTAACACCGCCTTTATATCGTATCAGTAACGGTCATTTTCCTAGTGCAAGCTGTGTACGGTAATACACTGAACCATATCAATGGTAACATATTAATGTTACCATTGATATGGTTCAGTGTATTACCGTATTTCACATCGATATTTTTCCACGCCAAAAAGTATGAAGATAAATAATATTTTTGATAGGTATCTTCCCCAGTTTCAAAACACAGTACTACAGGGTAGCAGGGATAACGACGCGCAACCTGATACCATGGATTCAGTACATGAAAAATACAGCTGTTTCCTACCTACGCGGTCAAAATGTAACAGCATTTTTTTTTTTAAATAACCGACTAACATTGTCAACGCAGTTTATTCCAGAATCATGTACTGAATCCATGGTTACAGTTTGCGCGTCTATGTCCCTACAACTCTGTATACTACTCATACTTTCTAAGACTTTGTGACACCTTGAAACACCAGAAGTATCCAAAACAACCTATTGCAGTCCACTGTTGAAACATACTTCGCGACGATCCAATTACAGATTAACAGGCGTAAAAGATAATAACGAGTAGACATTACACCTTGAATTACTTGCAAGTGAAAATCGTCCATAATGAATCGTGACAGCTAATTTTCCACGACATCTATTCAAATTAATTTTACAAGGTCAAACATTGCAATCGTTCATAAAAAGCCGATTGAACAAATAACTATTATTAGCACTTTCCCCGAAACATCAAACCTTGAATATTAGGTCACCAGAAAATCCTAATGCAGAGCCTTGAACTCTCACGACAAACTTCTAAAAAAATATAGTTTATTAAAAAAAAAAAAGTCAAAGTATTTCCTAGACCGAATTAAGTCTAGACACTTTTGAAATCTTGACTTTTGAAATCTAGCCACGATTCACCCGCTCCAGTTGAAAATTTGCCAACATGTAATTTCAGTTACGGGCCAATGATTTTTATTGAAATACGAAGAGGCAAGAAGAATCACTTATTAATGAGAGTAATTTAAAAATTAAGACAAGCTTTCAATATCATGTTTCAGTCAAAAGATCGGAATAAGCGTTGAAACACGCTGGCGAAACGATGAGACAAGACTATAACATTTTTAGATGTATAATAATGTAATATGAAACTTCATCTCCTGTAACGTTTCTACTGCTGGGACACAGGCCTTATCTTTCTGTGAGAGGGAGTGGACTGTAGTCCGTAAAACACCACGCTGGCCCATTGCGGGGTAGGAGATGTCACTAGTCATCGAATTTTTGGTTGTAAACTACAAGTTGTAAACTACTACTTCATCAAAATGTTTTTCTCCACCATTTTGGGAGCAGTGGTGATGAAATAATTCACGCAAAGTAAAGTGCCTGGTTGGGTTCGAAACCACGACCTACAACTCGTAAATCCGGGCTTTAAAATCAATCTTACATTGCAGCAAATAAAATTGATTTTCCAATAGACGTGTTGAGGTGGTGCATTGTCATCTTTGCTATATATATCTGCTTGCCTCATCAAAACGGTATAATATTTTCCATTTATTTTTCTATGAATAAGATATTAACCGTAAAAGGTTGGTTTTCCTTGCCGTATCGCATCGCAAGAGTACCTAATACCTCCTGCTCCATAGGACAATCTCTAGAGTCTAGACAAAATCAAACTGGTTGCTAATGTAATTGTATAATTTATTCTTTTTTTTTTCCTTTGACATTGATTTACATTCTGTAATTACTTGGGGTCACACCCGGACTTATTACTCCTTATTTATTTATAAAAATCGTCTACTTTTGAAATGTTTGTGAATATGTGAGCACCGTGTATCTATCACATAGTTAATCTATATGTCATGGTTTCATTTATCCATTTTAATTCTTTTACCTATTGTGGTATAGTATACATAGTATCGTCTTCACATATAATTATATAATTAATGTATGCAAAATATTGTAAAACATTTTAAAAGAGTAACGGTGGAGTTTCTTGCCCATTCTTCTCCATACGAAAACTACCTTTTGGAAGGGGCGACTAGAATCAATTTTATTTTAATTTTATTTGTTGACGTTCAAAAGTGCCTTTTATGTGCCTATTTGAAATAAATGATTTGACTTTGACTTTGACTTTAGGATAACATTAGGTTTGCATAAAAATAAATTAAAAGCTCATAAAACATCTCCTATCTCCTACTTATCAACGTTGTTTTAAGTTCAGTTCCGTTTAGAGAGGGTGGAGATTGTTTTTAAAGAGAGGTATCTGAGTGTGAAACAATTAATGTAATTTTATTTCGACACTAGCTTCTGTCCGTGACTTCATCCGCGTAAAATTTCTTGTTCCCCGACTCCACGCGTCACAACGCATCGCCCGCTGGCGCTCTTTCTGACTTTTTTTCTTTTTGGTCGTCTCTTAAGGGTCGTAGCTTGATGTTAAAACCTTCCTCAACAATTGAGCTTTCAAATGCAAAAATTGTTTTTGGTAATTCCAGAGACTAATGCGTTCAAACAAACAAACTCTACTGCTTTAATATAATATCGCTAGTCGCGGGCGCTATCAAAACTATTTCTATTATCTATTTTTAGAAAACGTTTTTACGGATCATGATTAAATATCGTGACTTGGGAAAAACATGTGTGGGACGGAGTGGGACGATGTCGGTAAACCCTCCACTACATAGACGTAAGCACTTTTTAAAGTTCTGTTATTTTTGGTGCAAGATTATCACTATCATAATAATTATCATCAAAACATGTTGGATGTTGACTCAGCGATCATTGTGCCGATAGTCGTGACAGCCAATGGCTTAATAGCCAAGAGCTTCGACCAACACCTGAGGAGGTTTTCGTTAGGTAGCTGGATCAAGGGCTTGATTCAGAAATCGATACTTCTGGACGCGGCTCGATTTTGTCAGGAGGTTCCTCTCTCTGGATTCCTAGCCGCCGGTAGCTTGGAGCCCGTACCCGATACCGGTGGCCTCCTCTATTCGTGAGGGAGTGGGCTGTAACCTACCACGCGGGACCGGCGCGTGTTGGTAGATGTCACATATCTTCGAATTTTTGGTTCTAGGACGTGCCGGTTTTCTCTCGATGTTTTCCTTTACCGTTTCGAGAGTAATTAATTTACAAAAAATAAAGCGTCTGTCTGGGTTCGACCCTAACATAACACACAACTATACTTATATTTAGGTAGATACTAAACCAGGACTTACAAACTGAGATTTGTGACTCACAATTTTGCATATAAACAGTTACTTATCTTATCACCTAGCCCCAGATATAAGCAAACCAAGGACTCCACATCAAATTACATAAGCCAATATATTTACATAAGACCCCTGTAATTTTACGATAATATAGTCCGTATTTCGGCCATGGCGGCCAATCTCAACGGAGACGACAAACCTATGTTCGATTATATGAAATATATGATTATATGAAATATATGATTACATGATATTTTTTGCGCTTCCTTTGTTTTACATTTTGTTATACTATTTTCTATTATGATAGTTCGTAAAACGTACGCAGTAAATCATAAAGTTCAGACCTCTTCTGTCATATTTGGTTATAATAAAAAAAAAATGACAGTAATTTTTTTTTGGGGTCAACGACCATATGTAGTTACTTGAAATATCAGTTTTAAAAACAGTTTTTTTTGTGTATACTTCACAGACGTGATGGGTAATATACTTATACACTTTAAAACAAAAATAACTAATTTTCTCAACTCATAGTAACTAGTCTACCTAATCTCTTTGAGTAACTACACTACCAACAGTAGCAAAGACCAAAAAAAAAATATGTTCAGATATACCCGTCACGTCTGTTGAGTTTTGCTAGCTAATTTAATTCGATCCTGTATATTGGATTCGTTGTCAACCATCAAAATATACTTGCAATTACAAAGTGAAGCCTTGAAAAGACGAAACTATTAGCACACTAATTTGCAAGTTGTTAGGGAAACCTAATTGTACGCTTAATGAATTAATTAAGGGATAAAATTGATATTTACTCGGCTTTGGTGACGACTTATCGGTACAGTCGACGAAATAGTTTGGTATGCAGACAAAAAATCAAACCTTTGCCTTTAGTTAGCTACAGTGCGGCCGTCGAGCAAATGCGTTCCTGACACCTATCAGTGCAACAATTCTAGTAACTAATAAAGATGAAATTCGCAAAGCACATATTCGTTTGTATTAAACTGACAGTTGTCAAGAACGCATTCTCTCATAGGCCTGACTATAGGTGTGTTGAAATGAGAATGAAATTTCACTAATTAATTGGTAACACAATCATAAAATAGTTTGTATCATTGTAAACGAAGTACACATTCGTTGACTCTATTTTTGAATGGTAAAAAATTAACTATTCAGCACACATACAACATAGTAACGTGACATGACAACGTGGTATGTATGGTAGAGAATTGTTTTTGATTCTATAAATAATGATGAATAAGGATGAATAATGATGTATTTGTTTTAATCAAAACAAATACATCTCAAATCTCTTTTTATCTACTCTCCTATCGCAGGTATGCTGAAAGAGATTACTTTAGAAATACGCATCACCTTTGTACGTATTTTTTTAAACCTTAAAGTTGCTCTCTTTTTGTTTGTTTAAATGCGTGAACATTAATGGTTAAATAAGTAAAAAAACATGGGTAAAAGTAGGATTTGTAGTACAATTGCCCGTATATTAATTGTTTTATTGTCTGTACATGGGGGCATGTTATGATTTGCATTGAACTTAGCAGTTAAATAATTATCTTACTATAAATAAATTTTCTTACTATACGACGTAAAACGATTACGGCACGGCGAAGGCCAAACAATCAGTATATAGTTGTACTACTAAACAAATAATCCTTGTCCTGCCTTTATCCCAACTTATTTAGGGTCGGCAACATGTATTTTTTCCATACTTCTCTATTAATCGTCATCTCGGTAGTCACCCCTTTTTAGCCATATAATCTTTCACACAGTTCATCCATCGTTTTTTGGTCTTCCCTTATTCGTATAGCCATCTATTTACATTCATACTCAAAACTTTCCTCACGACATTTTGCTCATTCTGCTATGGAAATCATTATTTATTTTGAGACCAACCTGACTCGGTTTTGTTATCCTGTACCGAAAATACCGGTCGATCTATTCTGAAAAAATCTCAACGAGAAAACTTAGGTGAAGTGAGCTTGAAGAGAGCTATCAATAGTTTTCACGGTGAGATTTTTACAGAATATATCGGCACTTACCTTCGAGTGTCCATGCTCTTCGTTGAAGCCCCCGTGCTTCTCCTCCTCGCCAGAGTCACCCTCTTCTTCAAAGAATTCAACTTTTTTCTCATATTCCTCCTTTTTATGGATGTCATGGCTGCCTTTAGTGCTATGGCCTTTCGAATGTTTTCCAGATTCTTCGTACTAAAAGAAATTTATATTAACATTTACAAATAAAAACATTTTCAAAGGTAGAGAAAAAATAAACCTATACAGGTTGGCAGGTACGGTCACCAAAGGAGATAAGTAACCAGGGGCGTCGGATATAGTTGAAGTTTTGTAAGAAACCGATGCATGTTTTCGAATAAAATTTAATTTAATTAATAGAAAACAAACAGTTTATTTATCAAATTAAATTTCATTAGAATAAATCCATCGGTTTCTTACTAAACTTCAACTATTTCCGACGACCCTGCTTACTTATCTCTTTTGGTGACCGTACATCAGCGTGCAAACTGAATCCATGAATTCAGCACATGATTCTAGACGGAAGCGTAGAATTTTTTTGTCGGTTATCAAAAAAAATCTTCTGTTTCATAGAAAAGTCCTAAGCCTACGCGGTCAAAATGTATGGATCAGCATATTTTTATTAAATTCGACGAAATATTTCAGCGTTCAGAATCATGTACAGATTAGCACATCAAGCTACGACAAATTGTCAAATTTATTTAATAGATTTTCAACTTTATGGCTAAAGCATTACGGTTCAAGGTTTGTTGGGAAAATTTGTCAGTTTCGGGTAGCTTTATGTGCTAGCGTGTGTAAATCCATGGTAACAGTTGTACTTATTCCACATCGGCGATTCCTTTTTAACCGACTTCTTTGAAGTGTATCGTGGTCGTATCCGAGTTTAATAAATAATAGGTATACGCTTGACAGTCAATAATTATGATGGCCTATAATGTTCCCACTGCTGGGACACAGGCTTCCTCCTCGAGACAACTGGCACTCACGAGGCACTGGGCAAGATGTCACGTGTCTTCGATTTTTTGGGTTCTAGGACAGCCCGGTTTTCTCACAAAGTTTTCCTTCACCGTTTTGAGAGCAGTGGGGATGAAATAATTTACACAAAGTAAAGCACCTGCCTGGGTTCGAACCTACGACCTACTCGTAAATCGCGGCTGTTACCTCGGGGCCGCCAGAGCTCTATTTGAATTATGATGAATGATAATTAAATGCGTCAGTGAGCGGAGTTCGCGCAGCTGAATTTTGGGCCAAAAATATTTAACACGTTGACTGTCAGACAACAGACACAATAGAAAATCTATTGTTGGTGGACACCGGTGACCGCGGTGGCAGGATACGTTAAGAAGATCAAAATGAAAGTTAAAAGTCATACTTTTGCATGCTTCTTCCCGTGCTCCTCGTGGTGGTGGTCACCGTAGTGGCCCGATTCAACCTCATGGTGTGCGTCGACTCCTCCGTGATCGTCGTATTTCCCCAAATGGTTCTCTTTATCATGATGACCCTTCGATGACTTGGACTCTTTGTGAAGGCCCTGGAATTTGAAGATCATGTTAGTTTTTTTTTGTAGTTAAATTATTCTAAGTAATTTTAAGTTCATTAGTCAAGTCACAGAGTATGTACTGAAAATGGCAGAATAAAAAAAGTTATGTTTTTTATAAGGTTAGTCCTTCAACTTTTTCTGTTAATGGCACCAAAGTCGTAGTCAAATTCTAGGCCAACTCAATTTAAATTGCCACTGGCATGCTTTTATGAAAAAGAACAATACAAGTGTCTTAGAAAATGTCATTATTAGGTAAAAATGTTTCACAATAATATGTCATTAAATAAAGTGTCTAATGACAAAATACGGGTGTCTAATAAAATGTTAAAATACAATGTCTTACAAGTATTAGGTGCGTGTTATTAACATTTACATAATTTTATTTAGAACATATTTTGGGAAGTAAATTAAAAATACTAAAATCTAAGTAGACATTTATATTCTTAGCACAGTTCGCTTCAATATTTTTTTTTACATATTTTTAGGGGCATAGGTCATTGAAATTATGAAATTATGCTTATTTCTAGAACTAGATCTTTTAGCACACTCTTACATGTCAATTTTTCAAACTCATAGCCATTTACTAACTGACTGGTCCCTGAGAAGAAATGCCGATACAAAGTCAGAGGTCATGAACTCTGGGCGGGTTTCGGCTAAAATTTTATATGTCTTCGAAAATACGCCTATAAAAGAAGGCACAGAACTGTTATACCGACAGCCCAAACACACAAACTTAACCCTTTACTTAAACACAAACTAAAGCTAAAAAGAATAACGTAAAATAACGCTGCTGTGTTTAACTTATAAACTTGTAATAACTTCCACCTCTTTGACACAACGAATTGTATGTAACGTAACGTATACTCTGTCCAGTAGATTTACCGTTTTTTGACAGATCTAACTAGTGAACAATTATATTTTTTATTTTTGCCAAAACTATACACGTACGAAGTCATAAATGAGATAATTCAATGAGATTAGGCAGTTTATATATTTATTTTATTACGCGTTTTAAAGTTAACTTTTACGTAATCTGGAATAGTTACGTTCTAAGGCAGCTGTCAAAAAACGGTTAACCTAATGGACAGAGTATAGTTATTTTTGTCGCTATAACGTGTCCCTTGGACAAGGAGGGTTTAAGAAAAAATACTTATACATCATTGATAAAAAAACAAGTGTGCGGACATGTCTTCCTCGTTCTTGTGATCAGCCCATAATGTTCCTACTGCTGGGACACAGGACTCCTCTCGTCGAGAGGGAGTGAGCTATATTCTACACGCAAGCCCAATGCGGGTTGGTACATGTCACATGTCTTCGGAGTTTTGGCTCTAGGACATGCCAGTTTATTCACGATGTTTTCCTTCACCGATTAAATGCTGTTTGGTGGTAAGAGCCTCACTTGAGAACGGCTGAACTGATTTGGCTATTGTTTGTTCTATAATAGTCGTTATATTCCGTATTAAGTTTTTATAGAAAGAAAAATTAAACTAAAAGATTCCTGGTAAATTAAGTAATTTGGAAATAAATGAACGTCCTTTTTTTCTTGGGAATTTTGTATGAATGATTGATATTTGGACAGGACAATGTCTGTCGGGACAAATAGTTTCTATTAAAAATATAACCCTTTTCACCTTTATCTTACAAGTTCTAAAATAGTTATCATTGGACAAATTAATTTTAGTCTTATCTTTCTGAATACACTTATTTTCTCTTCAAAAAGAAATTCCATCAAGATTTTAATTGACAGCTCAAATCAAACGCTAGCATTTTTTTTAAAATGTCAAGCCTTCCTTTCTGTGACAAAGAGGAAACTGCAAAGTTTACATTTTTGGAATTGCTGCTAGCACAAAAATCAAGCAAAATATTACATTGCTAGTTTTTCTCTAAAAAACTTATTGAAGTTCTAATGATAGAAGCTTTTCTAAACTAATGAACCTGTAATTTTTTTGCGCCTCTAACCATCACACTTTTTTTAATAACTGACCCTCTTGTTACTTAAAATATTTTTTTATAGTATTTGAGATTTATTAAAATTTAATAAAGTTATTCAAACGACATAATGATTCGCAAAAATATACCCATTTAAAAACTGTCACAGAAAAATATTATATTTAAAAATATTGAAATTGCAATTTCGTTTGCGTGAAATTAAATGAGGTTTCATGGAACGTGCTTTTGCATAGAAACAAATTACACCGGCATAGGCATTATCTATTTAGTGGCTATAATGTTATTTCTTTGTGTACCTATTTGTTTTACTTTCACTAGCACATAATATAATAATGATTTCATATTATTATATTTCTATTTGTCATCTTTTTAGGGTTCTGTACCTCAAAAGGACAAAATGTAACCCTTATAGGATCACTTCGTTGTCCGTCCGTCTGTCAGCGGGCTGTATCTCATGAACCGTAATAGGTAGACAGTTGAAATTTTCACACAGTGCGTATTTATAATGCCGCTATAAAACAATAATAAAAATACAATAAAGTTAAAAATCAAAGGGCCATTAGACAAGAAACGTTTTTCTTTCGGCGATTTTTGCCTTGTGGTACGGAACCCTTCATGTGTTTTCACTTCTGTCGGTCAGTGCCCATGACTGTCAGAACTTTTTTTTTTAAGAATCACTTGCGAGTTTCAGGTGGCCTAAATTAGCCGAAAGGCCTGAACAGTAAATAAAAACATCACTGTACTAATATCAATATGATCAGTAGTAGGAATGTTTTGAAAACAATATTTTCAGAATCGAATGAAAACATGACCAATAGGACAATAGACATTCACTAATAACAATTTAGTATCCAATGTATAACAATAACATTGAATGGACGCAGAAACCGTGCGTCATACAGAATTTCGTAATTGTAAATATGTCACACTCTTCGTAGCAAAAAAAAATTGAAAAAAAACAACCCTTTTTTATGTTCTATCTCTTGCTTGCGAAGATATTGTACACGTCTTTAGAAAAAAGAAAGAAGGAAAAAACCGGCCAAAAGCGAGTCGGATTCGGACAGGAACATATAAAAAAAAAAACCCGTTTATTGTTTGTTGTTGTAGCGGCAATAGAAATACATACTCTGTGAAAATTTCAAGTGTCTACCTATTACTGTTCATGAGATAGAGCCCGCTGACTGGTGGACGGACAAAATGATAGCAGAGGCTAATAGGGTTCCATTGGCACGCTTTGGGTACAGAACCCTAAAATCACTACAATCTTATTATGCTCTATCTCTTACAAAAAAAAAGTAGGAAAATATACTTGCGTATCAACGTAATCTAATCATTCAACTATGAAAATAAAACAAAACTAATTGTACACACACACATTGCACATGTGTCATTAATTCAGTTAAACAAAAAAAAAATACAAATACTGGTCTACACGTGTTAACATGCTAAATATCGCTGTGAACATGTTAGAACATTACCATTAAACACATGACTTACGTCCACATAAAGATAATACCAGGGTTTTGCTTTGATCAACTTCTTGTTAGGGTTGTGCGTGTTTTTCCTCATCGACCAGTTGATTCCCTTCGTACGAATTTAAAAACATGTGAATATCGACGTGGTAGCTATTTGGGTAGACCTATCCTTTCTAACCTTATCTTTTTGGGAGCTGCAAAAAGATGTACCTATTCACTTAGCGACAAAATCAAACCATTAAAATAGTGAAATTGTACCTGCATCATAAGTATTAGGTTAGGAATTAGGATGCCATAACATATTTTTTCATCATGTATACATCTTTTTGCACCTGTACAAGACTTACGTATAGATCACCCAGCAAAAGTATGCGGTTCGACAATCATCGTCAATCTTCGGAAATACGAACGCGCGTTGACGAAATCTTATATACAGCTGTTATAACCATGGAAGCACTTATTTACTTTGTAGTACCATAGGTAAACAAAATTAGGGTATAACAACTCTTTTCAATAAGATCGCTGTTGGGTTGCTGCCACTGACAACTCTGTCAAAATCACTGTGATCTTTATTCCCGTTATTGTAAGGTTGCTGCTGTCAGAAGTAAAATAAGGTAGGTGGATAGCCTGTTACCACCTGGGGACTACTACTATATAATATATGTAATCCAACATTGAGAATGCATAAAAAAAACGAAACAATGATAATGCAATGAATGAATGGTAAAATAAATAAATAAATGCATGAAACAAAAGCGCGATGATAGGTGCACTACCACAAAGTGCAACAGTATAAAAGATTAGCCTCTATTGGGGGTTACCCTTTGATGTTCGTTCGTGCGAATTCGGATACACGAAGATTATTGAAGCGCACACTTTTTCTGGTTTACCTGTTTATGAATAAGGCTGGGTCCATTGTGCGAGCCTAGTAAACCCGTTCGTCGCAAACCCGAACCCAGCCTTAAATCTATCAGTTATAAAAAGTCAACCCACATAGATATTGGGTGCTATTGTGAAGCGTCTTTAGTTCTGATCAATCAATAAAATAAAACAAATCAGAGGGACAATTCTCGTAATTTTAATAACGTCCAGTCTGATCTCAGTCTCAATCTGTCCAAAATACCTCTAATTTCACTACATTTTTGACAAGTTTTGACATTGATTGTCGCTGAGATAAGTTTGCGTCTAGATTTTGACTTTTATTATATTAATTTTTTCAGTCCAATTGCATGTTGCTTTGCCTTATATTAGTTGTATTTGCAATAAAAACATATCGCCTGAAAATTGCAACTTGTCAAATAATACATTGTCTCACCTCGTAGGCTTTCTTTCCCTCCTCGCTGTGCTCCTCTTGGTGCTCTGAATGATGCTCTCTGTTGCCACCTGTCAAAAAAATATTTTTATTAAAGGTTAAAATAACAATAGGATGTGGGCTATCAATACGTCCTACAACTTAGGGCCGGTTGTTTCAAACGGTTGGCTAACGTAACACACGTGATCGTTATTATTTGACGCGCTAGTCAAGGCCATACTTTTGTGAGACAACCTTTTTTGGTTTGATGATACATGATCAGCCTATAATGTTCCCACTGCTGGGACTTAGGCTTTTTGAGGGGGAGTGGGCTATAATCCATCACGCGGGCCCAGTGCGGGCACATGTCTTCGAATTAGGTTCGGTTTGACGATAGTTAGTGCCATTTTTAGCGTATACGCATGCGTCAAGTGGACGTAAAACAAGCCGCCCGTACTATATTAATAATAATAACTATTGACCTCATACTAGTGCATCGTCCTCACACATAATTATACAGGCTGATTTTTTAAAGACCAGCCAAATTTAAGGATGTGGTACAGACCATCGAACTGAACAACTTTCTCCATGGGACAAATAGCGTAATCGCGAAAATTTTATCAACTGTCCCATAGAAAACTTCAATACCTACTCGACCTAAATATATGGGACGGCTGAATTTTTATTCGCGATTACGATGTTGGTCCCATGGAGAAAGTTGTTCAGTTTGATGGTCTGTACCACATCCTTAAATTTGGCTGGTCTTTAAAAAATCAGCCTGTATAATGAATGTATACAAAATATTGTAAAACTTTTTAAATGAGTAACGGTGGAGTTTTATGCCCATTCTTCTCCATACGAAACTACCTTTTGGAAGGGCGACTAGAATCAATAAATTCTATTTTATATTGTAAATTTCAACGTTCATAAGTGCCTCTTTGAAATAAATTATTTGACATTGACTTTAGTACTGTTCTTTCTACGTTCTTTCTTGTATGTACCTACGTTAAAATATTGCTGCAGTGCAGAAGGCGCATCTGACAGTTTTAGTGAAGGAAGAAAAACAAAAATTACCTAATCTTGACAGTCCGATGGAAGGAATAATTAAACAAAAGCATTAAATGCCTTTTAAACTACTCGAAACGAATCTAATTGATTGGACTATAAAAACCTATGAATGTCTATGAGATCATTTGGACACTCATGATAGACGTACTTATACGAAAGCGATCAGGATTTTTTTTCTATTTAAACCTAAACACATAACCTCACGCCTTGTGTCCCCGAAAGGATAGACAGACGTGTACCTTTAGTACACCCACATTTCTTCACTTATGTTTAAGTCCCATATAATAGAGGACGAGCCTATTGCCTTCAACCAGGCATGAATCAGACCCTGGGCTGCTACTGAGAAATTCCAGATAGAATAACCCAACCACCCAATAACATTTAGCCCGACATGGGAATCGAACCCAGGACCTTATGCTCAGCAGTAGTGCTTGCGACCACTAGACCAATAAAGCAGTCAACCCAAACACTCGAGTATGTCAGTCACTATAATTATGTAGGTATATACAACATGTCCCGCATAACGCTCACCACCACCAAACACTTTAATTAGAATATTATGTCATTATCATAATACATACACTGAATTTTTACTATTATGTACAAAACATTGTTTATTTATTAAACTATAAGTCAACCGCTTAACTGAGACGTTGCCTGAGGTTGCAGCGCGGTGCGGGAGGGGTGTGGTGACGTGATGCGAGAGCTCAGTGATTCGTCAACTTGTGACAACTATCACCCTTCCCGCACCGCGCAGCTACCTCAGGCAACGTCTCAGTTAAGCGGTCGGCCTATAGTTATACTGATTGTGGGAGAAAATAGTGGATACATTACAAATGTAGATTTGTAACGTAAGCCCACAGTCGCACTCGTAAAAGGGTCTTGCGTAGTAGGTACTTCGTCTATTTTGGTTTGTTTTGACTGTACCGTGGAAGATTGACTGTGATTTACATAGTTTTAATTTTGAGGGATAAAAAGTTACCTATATTGAAAATGACAGGAATCTATTCAGTAAACGATTCTGAACCAACTACTTTCATAATGTGCATTAATTCAGTTACACATTGTACATGACGATAGTAACTAAATGTCTGAAAGTGGTTTTTGGTGAAAGTTTCTAAAAATTGTTTGGCGATCAGTTGCCATGGTATGGGCATGTGATGCGAAGAAATGAGGAACGTGCCGTGAAGAAAGATTTCAGTATGAGACACTGATAGCTGTTAGGTTAGGTGAGAATCGAAATAAACGATGAATGGACGTGTAGGTATGTAGGGGAAAACCAAAGAAACGATTAATGAATGTATGTTTAGAAAACATTCGTGTTATGTTTATAAAGCCTTGTTAATGGTTTAACTAGAATGACACTGAATAATTGTGATTATGTCATCGCTATCTATTTAAAAAGTAGGGTTAATTACTTGCCGAAGAAGCTCGAAATCGCGGTCGCTATCTCGATACCTCGATGTCGAAACCCGTTTTTTCTAGGCTGCGTTCGCAATTTTGTTTCCAAAAGTTTAAACAAATATGTGTTTTTGGAAAAATAACTGTATAAAAATAAAGTTCAGTTTGCAACTTCAAACATTTTTATGACTTTTTCAATAGTTCTAGTCATTCTGAAGTCAACTTAGCTTAAGCAATAAAGTTGATATTTGTGTATGTGGAGATAAAATCAATTGGAAACCAGATTTTAAACAAGGAATACATGGATCGCACCTGAATGCTCAGTTGCCCAGTCCTGTCTTTATACTGTAGTCTACACACTCCAAAAAAACAAGTTGAACCGATTTGATCAATCACGGGCCAGATAACACTGTTTCTTGCCGTCAAACGCGTGGTAAAAACCAAAAATATTTTGTTTTCACGCAGGCATCCAGGTAAGCCCCCCAGCAGCCCACGATGTATCGCAGTGAGGTATCCTTCGGCATATGCGTGCGTGTCTATTAGCATGCATTTGTTTTACATGGAGGTGGCATCGAGGTAGCGAGCTAAACTGCGATCGCGAGGTATCGTTGTGAGGCATCTTTGGCATGCCCTTACTAACACCCCCCCCCCCCCCCTTACTGCCCTAACTACCCATGGAATTAGTAAAAAAGTCTGGAGGCAATGGTTGGCCTTGTACATACCAGAGCACATATTGTCCGATACATATTTGGAACATTTTTGCCCATTCCCAGTATTTGCCGGTACATCAAATGTCATAGTTCGTGGCATACAAATGTGCGTCAAAATGGTGCGGATAAAACTTAACTCATGAACTATTCGCTCACCGGTTGTGAGCTAAAAATATCATATTTCCAGGATTTGTATTCATATAGAGGCATTCATGTAAATGTCGTTTTCTAATTTGATAAAACAAAGATAAAGATGTGTCTTGAAGAATTTTCTTGCGAATATCATTTATGATATAAAGTGAGGCGGTAAATAAAAAAAATAAAAATTAATAATAATAAAAAAATAATAAACAATAATTATTATTAATAATTATTACAACTATTATTATTATTTTTTTTTTATTCCATTTAAATACTTACAAATTACATTTTTAAACATTTAAAAAAATACTATTATTTTATTATTATTCATTTTTTGTGCTCTTTTTATTATGTATTGTTGGTGAACCAATAAAATAAATAAATAAATAAAAGACTAAAAAAATTTTTTTTTTCAGTAACTATTTGTTATTGCGCATATTAAGGAAACTGAAACATTTATACTGAAACGTTTCCTGACGACATTTTCCTCAATCCTCCGCATAATAATTTTGTTTCGACTTAAATATGTCTCTTAACGCTAGCTCATCGTGATCTGCCGAACCATTTCCTAACTATTTTGATGTCGGCTTCCAGTCTAACCGTATGCAACTGAATACCAGTATTTTTCATGGAGGGACTGCCTATCTGACCTCCACAACGTAAGCCGTTGGTCCCGGCTGTCATTCGTGGATCTTTGACATTCGTTACGGGTCGTCAGAAGCCCGAAAGTAAGACTTTATACCAGGGGGTTTCGTATTACCCAGTAACTGGATTATGGCGGGCAGATAATCAATCGGTATATGTAAAATTCTGGTAGTCAGCTGCATCCGGTTAGACTGGAAGCTGTCCCCAGTATAGTTCTGAAAAGGCTCGGCAGATGATACGAAATGGCCGTAGTCCCTATTCTACGATTTTGTAGTTAAAAACAGATCTGCCTTACCTTTTCCCAACTATATTGGGGTCGGCTTCTAGTCTAACTGGATACAGCTGAATACCAGCGGGGTTGTTGCGTAACACACTATCAGTAGCAATGGCTTTCATTTTGACAGTTGAACAACATTCATTGCGTTATTTAAGTTGTTGAGCAGACAAATTTTTCGAACATATGAAGCAATGGATTAGTCAAAATGATTCAGATTGTGATTGAAAGTATGCTACGCAATTAAGGTGCAGTATTTAACATGGAACGATTGCTTAACTGGCCTCCACAACCCAGTTACTGGGTATTACGATACCCCTTGGTAGGACTGTTTGTCAGTCTTTCGGGCTTCTGACGACCCGTAATGACTGTCAAAGATCTATGAATGTGGGGACCAACGGCTTAACGCGTTTAGATCACCCTACCTCGGACCAACCGCGGCAAGCGTAGCTTTATCTTATCGATCGACCCGTTCGGCTGTTATAATTTAGCCACGAGCCCCCGAGCGCGGTTATCTCAAAGCCAGCTAAAGGCTTCAAAAATGCCCGCCTTAAATAGAATAAGTCAGATAACCGGGTATTTTTCAATCTCGGTAACTTTATGACGTAGGAAATAAATTAAATGTACAACGGACACTCGCCACTATGACAGGCCACGGCGACGCAATTCAATTGCACTATGGCGCCCGCCATAGCATAGGAAACAGAGAAGATCAAAATTCGTATGAGAAATAATCAAAGGGCATCAAAAAAATCGTCCGGATCGCTGTCAATAGGAAACGTACCCAAAAGGCTGGCAGCATTGCCACGTTGTATGGCAATGCGTCAAAAAATAGGCCAACCCTCTGGTCACGTGAACAGTCGACCAACCCCTTGGCGATGTCTCGAAATAAATTCGTGTTACTTACTTATGTAAATAGATAGCAAATCTATTAGGTCGAACCATTTCAAACACTTTTATATAAAAATAATAATTGATTACCAAAAGGATTATAGTCTGTTCCAAAATTATCTGTTGGATGGATGCCAATTCATAGTGCCACTTACAAATTGATTAGCATATTCAGCCTATAATGTTCCCACTGCTGGGACATAGGCTTCCTCTCGGTGAGAGAGAGTGAGCCATAATCTACCACGCGGGCCCAGTGCGTGTTTGTAGATGTCACAGGTGTGAATTTTTGTTCTAGGAAATGCAACGGTGAAGGAAAACATCGTGAGGAAATCCACGATGTTTTCCTTCACCGTTTTGAGTGCATTGGTGATGAAATTATTTACATAAAGTAAAGCCCCTGTCTAGGTTCGGACCTTCGACTTGTAAGTCACAGCGGTTACCACTGGGCCACAACTACTCAATGTTCACCATGATTTATTTAGTTTTAATTCAGCCTGATTCTATAACTTTGTGTAATGATTTACTGATGAAAGTAAATTATAATGTGGTAATGCTATCGAACCCTGTGCATCTTAATTAAATGGAACTTCTGTTCTATTTATTTATAGTGTACGACAGACGAGTAGCATTCAAGAAATTTCCAAGTTTTATCTTAAATTGAAATAGTGAAAACTGGCATTTAATTTTATAATCAAGTTGCTTTTTCCTCCTTCCAGGAAAAAAATACGAACTGTTTATTTGTTTTCAATGTTTTTCTTTACCGTCTTGTTTCAAAAAGAAAGAAGACAGAAAAATGAGAAAGAATACTGGCTACGTTTGTTACTAGATTTCTATTTAGATAATGAAACTGAAAAATTGGTATGATGAAATGAGCGAAGGGTCCGAAATCTGCGGGGTAGTTGCGTAACACATTGTCAGTAGTAATGGGTTTCATTTTGACAATTCAACAACATTCCTTGTGCTATTTACTTTGCTGAGTTTAGCAATAAGTATCCTTCAAAATGATTCAGATTGTGATTAATAGTGAGTTATGCAATTAGGGTGCCGGTCACAGATTAGAGATTTCGTTATCAATGTAAAATGTATTTAAAAAAATATATCTTAAAGGGAATGGGGGATGCCGCCGGGTCTGTGGGTTGTTCGAAAGAGATACCGTGGCCCCTGGCACAGGCAACTGAAGGAACACGGGTGGGTTTTAGTCAGTAAAAGTCTGACACGCCCTTCCGCTCAGCCCAGAGCGGGAGAGGTCATTTGATGATTATCCACCCAAAAAAAAAAAAGAAGGGGAATGGGGCATGGCGGGGGAGGGGACATATCCATATCCATATCTCATGTATTGAGGTGAAAACTGCAGGGTAGCCCGCGAAATTTAAAGTTTCTAACGTTTTTTTGCAATTTTCAGGTCAGTGTCAAGTTGTACGTTGATTCGCGACCGTAACATATATAACTTTACAGAAATACAATCATTCGAATCAGCAATACGATGGCAGGGACATCGATGCACAAACACATGATTCTAGAACCACTAGAGTAGAAATTTTTCGGTTTAAAAAAAAAACGAGCTGTTTCATCGAGCAGTCATTGCACTGTTCAATGAAACAACTCGTTTTTTTTTTTTCAAAAATTGTTTCTATACATTTTGATCGTAGGTATTGACCTACAATCTACGATGTTAAACAAATTTTTTTTTTTTAATAACCGACGAAAAAATTCATTGCGCGTCAATGTGCCTGCCATCCTGTAGATAAGACATGTCACACAATACCATGAAAATATAATAGGTACATAATCTCCTATGTAAGCAGATTGTCAATTTCTTTTTGAACAAACAAATCAATTTTATACACCTGTTTTTAGTTGTTTATGTAACCCCACGGAGTCGACACGTCGATTTAAATACAACCATGATGATGAAGTCAGACCCGCCATGACCTCTCAACATCGTGGTTATATCATGACTACCATAGCCACACGCCCGAAGTGTCTACAGGGTGTTTCTATATTCGCCAAATGTTTGAACTGCTATAGCGTTGTTATTAACTAATTCAACCTTTGACTTATCATAAAGAATAATCAATTATCAAGTAATCCCTTAGGAGTAACTGTTTTTTTTAAATCATAATTTTGCATCACAGCTGAAGTGGAAAAATGTCAACTAACTTTTGGAGGCCACTGAAATTCATTTTCTCATACATTGATTCTGAGGCGGTACGGAGTTCGGGTCATTTAGTTTATTAATATAAAGTTCGTTACAATCACAGGCACTGCATTAATCCATCCAATATGCATAATATTAATATCATATTAAAATATATAGCGAATTCTTCGTAATCCCCTTGAATTGTCCATAAGAGTCAAGGTAAAATATACCTTTACATTGCGAAGATTTTACTCTTTACAACGAATTTTCAACTATCAAAAAAAAGTGTAAACCTCTAATTAACGAATTTTGTCAACCCAAAACCTTTATAAATAAATAACGTTCCCAATAGTATGTGATTCAGTCGCGACAGGTTTCGACACGTTTTTACCTCTTTATAACAAATTTTAGACCAAACTAACTTCAAAACCTTTAACAAACATTAGTTTAACGAATTATGTACTTGATATAACGAATATTTACTTGTTCCCTTCCGATTTGTTATATCGAGGCTGCACTGTATTAATATTGGCTCATGTAACACGCGTTTTATGCCAATAAAGAATTTATTTATATTACTTTATGTCCTATCGCAAATAAACCTATTTTCGTTCTTTAACTTTGAATCCCATGCAAACTAACTCTTTATAATGTAGAGCACGCAGTTAAATGAAAACATTCTGTATAACGCTATAACAAAATTCGTTAAACCACTGTGGAATCAAATTGATTTTCCCATCATTTCACTTTCTCAGTACACTTTCGTTTTTCAATGAGATTGTCTACGGTTCATTGTTACGGTAGGATGAGCATAACCTGACGGCCACGAAATGAACGCAAATATAGAGCTACACTTCAAATGTCAGCGTCGACCAGAAAAAAACAAAATCAACTTTGTTTACACTAAGGTATGGAGCGCAGCATTTTGGAGTCAGATTAACAGACCGTGTTAGGAACACAGTGCTGCGCTCTAAAACACAAATCAACGACGTCACCAAAACGCAGCCAAACTTCAGTGGAACTGGGCCGGATACCGCCGCATGTCGAACGAGTCATGGCCCAAAACTACCACAATGTGGGCCCCAGACAACGTCCCGTGGCATCGAAGCAGACCCAGGAGAAGATGGCGGAATGAGCTTGATGCCTACAGACAGGATTGGTCCACACTAGCTCAAGACAGAGAGGAGTGGAAGGAAGAAAGGGAGGCCTTTGCCCAGCAGTGGAACAACTTAGTCCTACTTCCTACTAATATCCTACTATAATATTAAAAACGCGAAAGTTTGTGAGGATGGATGGATGGATGTTTGTTACTCTTTCACGCAAAAACTACTGGACTGATTTTGTTGAAATTTTACAGTAATATAGCTTATATATCAGAATAATATATAGGATACTTTTTATCCCGATATTCCCACGGGATCGACACTTATGCGGGTGAACCCGCGGGGCGCTGCTAGTCTATAAATAAAATAATAATGAGGTAAAGGTGCTATTTGTATAAGAGAAAATACCCATGTTAGACGCGTGTAATAAAAAAACGCCATAAGCAAGTAAAGAAAGAAAATACGTTTATTTGCGGTAAACGTGACGCATAAAAAGAACACAAACATAAAAAAATAACAAGTTGGGGGGAAAACATGTGCCACATCCACGCAAAACGGCCATCGCTCTGCATAATACAAGCGATAGTTTCGTGGCCCACGCATCAGATCGGTTGGGATGAGTTGAGCAGTCGTGTATTGGAAGTAGAATTTGAAAGGTTAAATATTGAAAGGTTAATTATACTTCACGTTTTGCGTAGGCGCCATTGTAAGTTAACAAAAACATCTAGGTACCTACGTAAAATAATATAAGTTTGGCTTACTTACGCCTGCAATTCTTTTCACCTGACAGGAACAAAGGGTTATGTTTTAAATTACCTGTTGCTGGTTAGTAATAATTATAGATAAATTATTAATAATTATTATTTTAACATATCTCGGGGCCACGGGGTCCCGGTCCTTTGCAAGGCGTACGAGGTGCCGAAGTCAACTCGCAGAGGCACCTTAGGAAATTTCGTTGAAATGTGGCACCACCCGACGATTATCCCTGTATGCACTATGCAAGTGCACCCAAGGATAACCCCCGGTTAATGTAGGACTATTGCAGGGTATGGAAAAAAACAAATTTGGACCAGTCCACTTTACCCACCCAAACCCATAGGTTTGGGTGGGTAAAGTGGACTGGTTTCCAATAACTATGGAAGAACTATGACCCCTGCCTGATGAATGTGTTATATATACACGGATATAATGGCAGGGGGTGACTTGCACACTCAACAATGAGCCCCCGGAAACTGTCCCTAGCACATAGTGACGTAGCAACAAGTATTTATTATTATTATTTATTTATTTATTATTATTTATTATTAATTACTTCGGATGGAAGCAGGCTTTCTTTGTTTTTTGTTAATGCATAACTTTATTTTCAACATGATGTGTTATAGCAGCCGAATAAGTCGAAACTTAAAGGACAATGACCAAAAGTCGTACCAAAAAGTCTCATGCATCGAGATCAAAATATTATAGTACCTAATTATTTTCATAATTTTTTACGTCATTACGCGTCGGGGATTTGATTTTTGAACAGGGAATTTAATTTAGAGTAAAAACGTTTTGATATTGTTTTATTCCCGTTACATGACGTTCCATTTCAAATGATATGATTAATATAACCTTGAATTTTGAAAGTGTCATGATCACGTCTTTTAAAAACATGTAAAAAAAAATGTACTTTGCTGATTATATATTAATTAAAAATAATTATAATAAAATAGGATAGTATTTTTATTTAAACGATTTTTTTTTTTAGAGCAATAATGACCCTTCGTGTATGACATGTCAAACAAAATAAAGTACCCAGTTTTCAGGTTATTTAGATTTTTTTGAAAATCTCCGAAACCCGGGTTTTGTTTACAAAAAGAACTTTTGTAGGCATTAATATGATAAGTGTAGTCAATAAAAACAAAGTTTTACTTTGATGCAGCATGGTACGGGATTCAGAGAGCATTGTCCTCTCTGCGCTAAATTACACGAGGTAGTTTTCGGCAAGTATGTCGCTACACTAACTCGCACTCGCCTTGAAAACTAACACTAGGTATACAGTCCTTTCATAGTTATTTCACCTCTGATAGCAGCAACCCAACGACAACCTTATTGTAACCAGAACAAAGAGCACAATGATATTGACAGACTTGTCAGTGGCAGCAATCCTACAGCACCTTATTAGAATGAGAATAAAGATTACTGTGATTTTGACAGACTTGTCAGTAGCAGCAATCCAACAGCAACCTTATTTGAATGAGATTAAAGATCACTGTGATTTGGACAGTACCTAGTGCAAAATCAGAGGTAAAATAATTGTGAATGAACTATACCTAACCTTTATTTACTTGTTCTGGGGCCGTATTATGAAGTATGAATGCCATCATGATTCCATTCTGAAAAAAGGGATGACGCTATCGGTCAAGTATAGCTCCGTCTCTTTCTTACATTGCACGCGTAGCATGATCACCATACAAACGGGTTATGTCGACGGAAGAATAGACAAAATGACAAATTGTAGAGAGATTCCTAAAAGAAATCTGTCATTTTGTCTATTCTATCTGTCATTTTGTCTATTCACCCGTCAACAAAATACGCATACTGGAATCATGATGGGATTGATCCGTCATTATACGTACCCTGTGGTACTATCGCCAAAATCTATATCTGACCACCGTAAGGACTATTCCTGCTTGCAGCGCATATTATTAGTCGACCTAAAAAGGATCTTCTTTTGTTTTACTTACGGACGCAGCTGTGATCATCATGTGCACGGGATTTTGTTTTCAAAATGGTCAGATATGGATTTTGGCGATAGTACCTACAGAACCATCGAACAAACGATATTGAAAAACATTTTAAAAGACTAACGGTGGAGTTTCTTGCCCATATTCTTTTCCATACGAAACTACCTTTTGGAAGAGGCGACTAGAATCAATTCTATTTTACTGTAATTTGTGACATTCAAAATGTCTTTTATGTGCCTATTTGAAATGAATGATTTGACTTTGACTTTGATTCAAAGGAGCAACAAACGTCCTTTTACAAAACAACGTAAATATCTGCAAGTAAGAGCCAGTACGTCCACCATCCAATGAAGCTACTGACAACCGATCATCCACTGGAGCGTTTCCACAATCGTTAACAGTACGCTGCACGATATCCAATACATTATTACAGTGGAACCGTCTGTGATATTCGCCACTAATGCCCGGAAAATGGGATGCTCCATCGAGATTTGTATTGAAACATGATTTTTCCTTATGATTCCTGTTGTGGCGGAAATCTGTTATTGAATGTGGCTCGAGTTCTATGACCAGGGAAATGTTCTTGCTCTATGGTCAAGTGGTCGTAAACGCCACTGCTGAGCATGATGTCTTGAGTTCTACTCCAGCGGAGTAATTGCGTAACTCCCTTACAATAGCAATGGCTTTCATTTTGACAGTTCAACAACATTCATTGCGTTATTTACGTTGTTGAGCAGAGAAACTTTTCGAAAATATGAAGCAATGGCTTAGCAATATTCTTCAAAATGATTTAAATAGTGATTGATCGTATTTTCCGCAATTAGGTTGCAGGCAAAATGTTATTGAATGTTTTCGTCAGATTTTTTTTGTCTTGCGTCTGGATTTATGCGCGGTTGATGGCAATGGACTTGCCCCTTATTACATAGGACTTAAACATAACAGGCGGAATGAGTGTGTACTACAGGTATGCCTCTGTCTAACCCCTTAGGGAAAACAGGCGTAATGTTAT
Organism: Apamea epomidion; assembly: GCA_947507525.1. NCBI lineage: Eukaryota > Metazoa > Arthropoda > Insecta > Lepidoptera > Noctuidae > Apamea > Apamea epomidion. The sequence continues at coordinate 2,489,986 of OX382239.1, forward strand.
GTCATATACAAATCCAGACAGAATAACTCAATTATACTGCCAGATGCTTGCAACGTCCATACACAGTCTATACCAATGAACCAATTACTATGGATGAGGCTCGTATATTGACATAAACCATGGACGCGTCAGTCTGTCTGTGTGACCACTTTAGTCTTCTAAACTACACAATGGATTTTGATGTGATTTTCAACACCATATAGAGAAATCATTCCCGAAGGTTCTATTTGAACCTTGAGGATGGATGATGATGGATGAAATGGGAGCAGTGATAGCCCAGTGGTAACGGTCACGACTTAAGAGTTGTAGGTCGTGGGTTCGAACCCAAGTAGGTACTTTACTTTGTGTAAATTATTTCATCACTACTGCTCCCAAAATGGTGAAGTAAAATATCGTGAGGAAACCGGCATGTCCTAGAACCAACAATTTGAAGACATGTGACATCCGCCAGCACTGGGTCGGAGTGGTGGATTACGGCCCACTCCCTCTTACAGAGAAGAGGCCTGACTCCCAGCTTTGGGAACATTATAAACTGATAATGATTAAGAAATTAAAACATCTAATTCAACGTGATATAAAGAAAATGTTGAGCATGTCAATAAGGACAGGGATGCACATACGTGCGCGTAGGCACTAACTTACTCGAAGGCACGAACTTACTTGAAGGCACTAACTTACTCGAAGACACTAACTAACTCGAAGACACTAACTTACTCGAAGGCACTAACTTACTCGAAGGCACTAACTAACTCGAAGGCACGAACTTACTTGAAGGCACTAACTAACTCGAAGGCACTAACTTACTCGAAGGCACTAACTGACTCGAAGACACTAACTTACTCGAAGGCACTAACTAACTCGAAGGCATTAACTTACTCGAAGGCAGTAACTAACTCGAAGACACTAACTTACTCGGAGGCACTAACTAACTCGAAGGCACTAACTTACTCGAAGGCACTAACTAACTCGAAGGCACTAACTAACTTGAAGGCACTAACTTACTCGAAGGCACTAACTTACTCGAAGGCACTAACTTACTCAAAGGCACTAACTTACTCAAAGGCACTAACTTACTCGAAGGCACTACCTTACTCGAAGGCAGTAACTTAGTATGCACTATCTAAGACAATAATTACACGATTATTTTCAAGAATTTAGTCTTGGGAAATGATAATTTATAATGATTATGTAACAGTTACTGCACCTCCTATTTCGAGTTGGCGCATGTTTTCAATTTCATCCTGTATGTATATAATATTAATGTTTAACTTAGATTTAGCACAGAAATCTCGATGTTTTGACATGTCGTCATTGCACTCGTAGGTTGTTAGTACGGGACAAGTTAGTTTTTTTTAAACATAACTAGGCATAAAAAATACCAGGCACAAAAATACTAGGCATATAAAGTAATCGAATAATCAGCATATAATGTTTCCACTGCTGGGATACAGGCCTCTTCTCGATGAGAGGCAGTGGGCCCTAATTCACTATGACCACTCAATGATTCCTTACTTCGAAACCACGTCAATTCCTTAGCTAATCACACCAACCTCGCGTTCATTTCGCGTGGTCTCGTTCATTGTGTCATAGAGAATATTAACCAGTCCGGGTTGGTAGATGACACATGTCTTGGAATTTTTGGTTCTATAACATGCTGGTTTCCTCAAGATATTTTCCTTTACCGTTTTGAGAGCAGTACTGGTGAAATTATTTACACAAAGTAAAGCGCCTGCCTGGGTTCGAACCCAGGACCTGCAACTGGTAAGTCGAGGCCTCTGCCACTGGCCCACCACTGCTCCATTCCATCATTTATTGATTGCAATCAAGAAAATGTAATAATAAAGTACCTACGTGACACGATACTAAGATAATATTCAATTAATATTGAAACTGTTGTAATCTCGAAATCTGTATTCCACGAATGAGATAAAATGAATTATATTATAAGTAGGCCTCTCGTTGAACCCGGGTTGGAACCGAAAATATTTAATATAATCGGAAAGGAAAATGCCAATGAAAAATTATGGAAAATATTATCCCCATGGATGAGAATCCTACTAATATTATAAACGCAAAAGCTTGTGAGGATGGATAGATGGATGTCTGTTACTCTTTCACGCAAAATCTACTGAACGGATTTTGATGAAACTTTACAGTAATATAGCTTATGCATCAGCTGCAGCAACAACAGCAACAGAATAACATGTATGATACTTTCTGCTAGTATGAATCTTATACTTTATGGTCGCGCGGTTTACGCTGCCCAAACGTAGGACACCGTAAAACACTTCGCACAGTTACGCGTATTGGTAAATATTCAAAGTCAGAAAATAATTCAGCATATTGTCAAATGCCCAAAACATAATACAAAAAATAAAATAGTATCATGATAAAATAATCGTAAAACAGAGTTAAAAATATATATGTTTCGTCGCTTAATTCTCAAAATTTTGTACGTAATCTATGATATTTTATGTAATGATAACAAACGGAATGCAACCAACTAAAGAAATACCTAAAAATTATTCCACTGAGGCGAGCATTTATTTTTTAATTTTATTAAAACTTTTATACCATGTTGTGTGAAAGTTTTGAGTAGGAATATGGATGGCCATAAGAGTAGTGGAGAAACGAGGGATGGACTGTCTGAAAGATGATATGGCTAGAAAGAGAGTGACTACCAAGATGACGACTAATAGAGAAGTATGGAAGAAAAAGACATGTTGCGCCCACCCCATTTAAAATGGAATAAAGGGCAGGAAAATGAGATTGTGTACCAAAATAAATCTGTCACTTTAAATACAGGATCGTCTGTCTAAAACCAAAATATTGAATCCAGTAAAGGGCTTTCGAAATATTCCATAGAAGTAAAATAAACCTTTATCGTCAATATAATTTAACATCTGAATTATTTCTATTGATAAACCAACATTCATTTTACAAAACCATGTTTAATTTTCTGTAGACTATATTCAATTAAATCTTACAATGAAATAAAAGGAATTGGGAGAGAATACTCGACACTTCTTTAGCTGGTGGTACTTGTCAATGTGGGTGTTACCAGTCTTCAAAATATGTTATCAGATTGAACTGTTTTATGAAGGAACACTTTGATGCCTAAAAACCCTTTGTCCCATACAAAAGGTTCTACTAAAACTGGAGCAAAATATTTCTATAGGGATTCAATCAGTTAGAGAGAAAATTTCCACAAAACGTTCCAAGATCTCAATAATATCTTCCTACAACTCCTACACTCGCATTGCGACAGTAACGGTAAAGTTCCAGAAATCGTGACTTCTGGGCCCTATACCACAAAAATTTACAATTACAATTTGTAAATTTTACATAATTATCCGTATACCACAAAACTTTAAGCCACACAATTGTAACGGAAAAACCATACAAAGATGTCAATTGTGACATCCTACAATTCATACATAGCCCTCACGCTATGTGTTACGCTTTTAAAAATGCCAGGATTTCGCCATATTTTTTGCTAGCTGCGCCCCGCGGTTTGACCCGCATAGGTTTCGATCTCGTGGGAATATCGGGATAAAAAGCAATGTATGTATTACTCCTGGTTATAAACTGTCTGTGTGCCAAATTTCATCCAAATCTGTTCAGTAGTTTTAGCGTGAAAGAGTAACAAACATCTATCCATCCATCCATCCATCAATCCATACAAACTTTAGCGTTTATAATATTATATAATATATATAGTAGGAAGGAAGTTCTAGCCTTTAGTTTTGTTATTATTATGTGTACTTATTCTGAGATTGCTAGTACTTAAACCTATAATTGGCGACTGTGTAAGACCGAGACTATTGTGATCTTTAGTACTTAAGATACATAGAAGCTGTTGGTGTACAGACTCCAGCAGCTACCCGAAACTGTCAAATTTTCCCAATCAACCTTAAACCTTAATGCTTTAGGGTTAAAGTTGAAAATCTATTTAAGAAATTTGATAGATTGTAGTAGCCTGATGTGCTGGCGTCTGTACCTTGATAAATAAAAATGCAAAAGCATTGTAGATTGTGACTCATACATATTTGTAACATCGGTGTTGTGCAATTTTTTTCTACAGTTTAACATATTAACTATTTCTACACCGAGGGTGTTTAAAACACTCACCTATTAACTATTTATGTAAACATATATTAAGCCGAATATAATAACAATCCACAAAATTAAACGCGTTTCGCGGCATGAGCAAAATAATGGCGGGAAGTTACTTCGTTCAAAAACTTCACTGCCAACACTCGAAGTAGCTTCACTCGGTGTTGCCAACAAACAATTTTGTAGAATTATAGACTTGTAAACTTTTGTGATATAGGGCCCTGGCGGTTGCTAATAAGTTCTCGTTGTTCACCTAATTGAACCAAAGCAACCAAATTAAAATTACATTTAAAAAAAATTGTCACTCGTTCGCATCGATCTTCGATTATTCGAAATCCACATCGTCCATTACGGTTTACGTCAAACTATAGCTAAAATAGTTCCAGTTCAGTAGGTTTATAGGATAATTCTATACAACTATGCCCATTGTCGTGTTTCCGTTTTGAAAATCGTCATATTATTACGTCGCCATAACAATGGAATCAACGAAGATCTACCTACATGTAGCCAATTGTAGCGTCCGCGTCTGCAAAGGGTCTCAGGTGGAAAATTTGCATTATTATCACATATTATCAGTATATAATGGTCTAGAGACGGTATTGATTTCTTAATTTTTTCTTTTCGAGGTTTTAGGCCATTAAATCTAGGTTTCCTTACAAAGTTTTCCTTTAAAGGTCATCTAAAGGTCAATATGGTCCTGCCGGGGTAGCGGGAAGAAAAAAAAAAAAAAAAAAAAAAAAAAAAAAGTCAATATGGTACGCAACTGCCAACTGCGGGGTAATTGCGTAATACACTGACAGTAGCAATGGCATTTGACGTTTTCAAATTACAGTGTTAATAGCTATGGCAAGTGCAGGCCAACAAGTACCAGGTGCTTAATCAAATAGAAAATGTTCTACAAATCTATTAACCAACGAGAACAAAGAGAGCAATTTCATACTAAATTTCCAAACTTCCGCATCCGGAATCGAACTCCGCACCTAAGCCTACTTGATTGCGGTCTAACACCAATTTCAATTGTATTATAATTCCTTCCTCCATTTCTTTTCATTTGCGGTAGGTAGTGCAATCAATTGGTTTTGCCATCGACCAAACGGAATCATTGTGGTTGCGCGTGAGCATGTACCGTGACGTATTGCGCAATGTAAATAGGTATGGGTGTTTATTTTATTACACTTCAAGAGTAAACAAAGATATTTTTTTGTGTAAGTTAAAATAGTATGAATTAACCTAAATACAAATCCTTACATAACATACATATGTACACACCTATTCACGCCGTTTCTCTAATCCTTACAAAAGTAGGTACAATATCCGTAAAAAGTTAAATATATACTCACAATAGCAACGTTTATTTTCTGCGTGAAAATGATCAGTTCATTATATTAATCAACTAGCAACGCCCCGCGGTTTCACCCGCATAAGTTTCGATCCCGTGGGAATATCGGGATAAAAAGTATCCTATGTGTTAATCCTGGTTATAAACCATCTGTGTGCCAAATTTAATCCAAATCCGTTCAGTAGTTTTTACGTGAAAGAGAAACAACAACAACAAAACAACATCCATCCATCCATCCATCCAAACTTTCACGTTTATAATATTAGTACGATTAGTAGGATCATTTAAATGCACAAAACAAAACTTTGTCATTGTCAGACTATCATCATCAGCCTGTCATCAGCAGTCCACTGCTGGACATAAGCCTCTCCTATCGCGGGCCGATCAACTCTATGTTCGGCAACTCTCATCCAGCTGCTACCAGCCATCCTGCGAAGATCGTCGCTCCACCTAGCCTGAGGGCGTCCAACCTTACGTTATCAGTTTGCAACGATCCCTAATTGATAATTTTGTCGACATGGGTTGCACGCAATTAGAAAGCGAGTGTGTGTGTATGAAGGGTGCTTTTGCCTTGCATGCCATCTACTACTAAGGGCCTCAGTCTGAGTGGACCAAAGTTCTTGCACTGGGGCTCTGTCTCGCATAGGGTCGTAGCATTATGCTGAGCGATGGCCGTTTTGCGTGGGTGTGACGCATATTGTCCCCCATCTTGTTCTTTTTTTGTGTTTCTGTTCTTTCTCTGCGTCATGTTTAGGTACCGCAAATAAAAGTATTTTCTTTTTATCTTTTCCGGTTGGTAGCAGCTGAGGATCGAGTTCAATGTCGTGCGATTTTAGACCTATGGCCAGCAGTGGACTGCTATATGATGATGATAAGCAATAACAACAATCAGCCTATTATGTTCCCACTGCTGGGACACGGGCCTCCTCTCTGTAAGAGGGAGTGGGCCGTAATCCACCACACGGACCCAGTGCTGGTGGATGTCGCATGTCTTCATATTTTTTGGTTCTAGGACATGCTTGTTTCCTCACGATGTTTTCCTTCACCGTTTTGCGAGCAGTGGTGATGAAATAATTTATACAAAGTGCCTGCCTGGTTTCGAACTGACAACCTACAACTTAAGAGTCGAGCTGAGACCACTCGGCCGCCACTACTCCCATAATGATGATGATTATTATTATTAATTGTACAAACGCCAGCAGGTCAAGTTACCCGAAACTGTTAAATTTTCCCAATCAACTTTGAACCTTAATGGTTTAGAGATAAAGCTGAAAATCTACTAAAGAAATTTGACAGATTGTTGTAGCTTGGTGTGCTGGTCTGTACCAACCCAGAGCTCGACCTTTTAATGTCACGAGAGACGGAAAGAAAATCGTTTTATTGTGTAACATCCTTATTCATTTTGACGCCATTTGTTTATCCCCACTTAAGTATACATAAAAGGGAGTGCTTTCAAAACAATTCAAACCTACTTCGTAACACAAATATATCGGATGGCAAGTAAACACACCTACATCTAGGTTAATATTATACTGTGTAATATTATAAGGGGATATTATATGAAAATATTTCATGTAAATCCTACAGACAAAATTGTTTTTAACTTTGAAAAAATCTTATCTTATTAATTCGTAGTATTTTGTTAATTGTAAATGTTTCTAGGAAACCGAGCAACAGTAATGACGATATTTTTTTATTAGAATTATTATCTCTTCCAAAAACTATTAATGCGTGTAGAGCTTCTCAATATTTCTAAAGATTTTACAATTTTTTTCGATTATCTCATTTTACTGTGCCCCCCCCCCCCCCGCCCCCTTTCCCAACTATGTTGGGGTCGACTTCCAGTCTCACCGGATGCAGTTAAATAACAGTATTTTACTAGGAGCGACTGCCTATCCGATCTCCACAACCCAGTTACTGGGTAATACGAAACCCCTTGGTAAGACTGGTTGTCAGACTTTCGGGCTTCTGACGACCCGTAATGACTGTCAATGATCCGAGAATGACAGCCGGGACCAACGGCTTAACGTGCTTTCCGTGGCACAGAGGGGTCTCGGTATGTTAATATACCTTTTTTTATTACATTATTTGTTCGCATATTTCTAATATTACCTAATTATCATCTCTATTACATTGTTAATTATATATTTGGACCTCGTGTAGGTCCATTTGTAGCAGCCTGAATTTAACGATCTGAAATTGCCAACTCGTTCTAAGTAAACGTGAACAATGGTTTCTCGTTTTCTTTAATTATACCTATTATTTGATTTGTTTCTTTGCGCTGGAGTGGGACTGAACAAGCAGAAATGATTGTTACTTAACAATATCATTATTTCGAACAATGCTACAATACCAAACTTTCCAAAACTAAGGGCCGGTTGTTTCAAACCGTTGGTTAACGTAACATAATTATGACCTTAAAGTACGTCAAATAACGATTGCGTAACGTTATTATTTGACGTACGTCAAGGCCATAATTTTGTGAAACAACGCCTTTTTTGGTTTGATGATAGTTAGCGCCATTTTTTATGTATACGCGTGCGTCAAGTGGACGTGAAATAACTCGCCCTAAGGCGGAAAAATATGATGTTAGTTTCTAACAGGTATCTAAAGTACTTCATATAAATCAAAAGAAAAAATCCTTCGGCTTCTGCCCGAAATTACGAAAACATGTAAAATCTCAAGCAAGAGTAGGTATTTCTTCTTTAAAGTTTATGTTTACTGATTTCTTTTCACTGAAAAAAATAAAAACACTTCACATCTACAAAAAAAAAAAAAAAACAAATAAAAAGCTGCCGTTTAAGAATTAAAAATAAATAACCCTTCTTTAAGCAAAAGAATGTTTGTAAAGGATTAGGGAGAGAAACTTATTTTTAACTTCAAAGAAGATACCCGTAGAGAGAAATAAACTCAATGGTAACAAGCGGTTTTTCTTAATATGGACACGATTTCTCTCTAATTTAGTAAATCTAGTTGGAATGAGGAAAATGTCGTGAGAAAAGTTTTCAGTATGAAAGTGGATCTTTTTTTATTGCCAATGGGCTCACTCTTGACCTCAATCCAGCCCAGAGGCAGGGATGAGATCTACGGTCGAACGAGCTTGCCCAGAAGAAGCCTATTCAGTCTCCCCTGAAGAGATTCGGGTTGTATGAACTCGGGAATGCAGACGCAGGCAGACAATTCCACTCCACCACCATGGCTATAAGACTAGAGGAGACCAAATATGATATGGATGGAGGGAGTGGCTACCATGATGACGACTAATAGAATCTACCTAGCCTTTTCCCAACTATATTGGGGTCGGCTTCCAGTCAAACCGGATGCAGTTGAATACCAGGTTTTTTTTTTTTTTACATGGAGCGACTGCCTATCTTACCTCTACAACCCAGTTACTGGGTAATTCGATACTCCTTGGCAAGACTGGTTGTCAGACTTTCGGGCTTCTGACGACCCGTAACGATTGTCAAACATCCACGAATGACAGCCGGGAGCAACAGCTTTACGTGCTTTCTGAGGCACGGAGGGCTCTTGGTATGTAAAGATGGTCACCCATCTACGGACCAACCGCGGCAAGCGTAGCCTAACCTGATCGATCGACCCGTGCGACTGATATTACTTAGCCACAAGCCTCGAGAAGTATGAAAGAATGTTACGCCGACCCCGAATAAATTGGGATAACGGTGATGGGCTTCCATGAGGCTCCAATGCCAGAAATAATGAAAAACAATTTCGTGTTTTGAAAGTCAGAAAAAAAGTTTTATCGACACAGAAACACCGGTGATGAAATAACTAACATAAAGTAATGCGCCTGTCTGGGTTCGAACCTACGACCACCACCACCACCACCAAACCTTGGTGGTTAACCACCACTTTTAAAAAAGTAACAGTAGTTTCGTGCCGGCTCTTCCCCATAGGAAACGACCAATTGGAACCGCGCACCTAGCTTCTGACGTTTCATAAGTGCCCATGTTGGTTTATGTGAAATAAAATATTTTGATTTTGATTGACTGCTCAACGCAAAGAAAGGGAAGGAAAAATATTTCATTTGGGACACGCACAGGAAATACAAACAGTAAAAAAGAAAAAAATAGAAGCATTTCAAACTAATATAAAATACTAACAAAGGGCATTGGCCTTTCCACATTTCGAGAGCGGACGAGCATTGATCACTATACGCTTTTTCATTGCATGAAGACTTGGGACAATTTTAGTTATGTTTTAAAGATAGCTAGCAACGTACATTTTACATTACTTGCATTGCTGTTCACCCCTCCAACCAAAGCTAATTAATGTTTGTCGGTTTTTGTCAATGAATTTTTACGACACCTCTCGCGCGTCAGTCTACGGTTTTTTACTAGGGTTTAAATCAATATCAGCGAGTTATTTTAACAAACGTGACATTTGCAATCTTTTTGCGACGAAACTGCATTTTATTTGAGTTTATTTCAAAAAGCAATTGTACCGGTGCATCACGTTAACATTAACAAATCGATTTGCAAATTGTACTCTTTCTTAACACGAAATGAAATGCATTTTATATTATTTTATTTTAAAATGCAATTGCACCCGTATGCACTTCAAAATTTACAAATCGATGTAGACATCGTACTCTTCGCACGTTAAATTTACCAAAATGAGGTAGCAATTGAACTCTTTCTCAACACAAAAATAAATGCATTTTATTTTATTTTTAAATGCTATTACACCCGCATGCACTTCAAAATGAACAAATCGATGTAGACATCGCACTCTTTCTTAACACGAAAGATTGACAAGATAAATAGTTAATTCGTTCTACGCCATTCATTACCGATAGCATAAAAATCAATCAGCAAATATTGCAACGATAACGTTTCGAAACGAAAACGTTTTCGTTTAAAAACATCGTTTGCAATGTATTGGCGACATCCCTAACTAATTTGAAGGTAATTGGAGTTGCAGTGCCCCTAGCATGAACAAATAATTCTGGATCATGCTATACAAACGTGTTTCGATAGCCAAAATTATAATTTCAAGGCATTACTTAACTGCAGCGGACCAATGGGATTTTTTTTCCCGCTGAATGACCATTCTGCAGTGCCAAAATAGTAGATAACGATACATGTGACTTAAGTTGTCCATTATTGTAACGGCGTGCATTAATACTATTTAAGTAATTTTTTGCATCTCGCAGTTTAACCTATGAGATTGTCATCTGCTTAACCGGGCTTGCCTGTGGATGCCTCAATAAATTAAGGCCTCCAGCCAGGGCTTAAAAGAACTTCAAAACTAAACGACTACACGCTAAGGGGGCCTGTGGGGTACGGACCTCGGCTTAGGGCGTCGCAGGGAGAGGGCAGCAAGGAAAAGGCTGGATCGGAATTAACTTAAGTCACACGTATCGTATACTATTTTATAGCACGTGTGGCCTAAACACGCTTCTGTGTAAAAATGGACTACTTAAGTCACAGATACGCGTGACTTAAGTGGGGGCTTAGCTCACAGAGTGCTATAAACATCATTAACTGCCAAGACTTTTACAACTTTTTATTTATTTCTTTATAGTTAATTAAAACGGTACAACCCCAATTACATTTATTATCATAGAAACCATTATTACGTTGACAATAATTATGTTGTGTATAATTTAATTTAAAACTAACACGGAACAGTGGTCTCACTGCATACTTTTTCTTACAGAATACCAGACTTATACGCATAATTTTATTGCATTCATCCGCAAATACATCACTTTCAGGGTTGACAGACAGAAGGGCATTTAGCATTTTTAAAGTACGACGGACTCGGCTCTGGCTACACTAGTTTTGGGTGACAGTTGTGCAAACAACTATGTTGTATGTAGTATGACCGGATGCAGCTGAATACCAGTATTTAACATGGAGTGGCTGCCCATCCGACTTCCACAATCCAGTGAGTGACTGGGTCGTATCCCTTGGTAAGACTGGTTTTCAGATATTCTATTGACGTGTAACGACTATCAAAGATCTACAAATGACAGTAGGGACTATACTATCAAACTAACAGTTTTTTTCATATAGAGGGGTCTCAGTACGAAAAAATGGTGGTGGGTCCACAGACTGGCCTTGGCAAGCGTAGCTTGATAGCGTAGGATCAATCCGTGCGGCTGTTTTTACTTAGCCACGAGTTATCTATTCTTTCGCTAAACTAGAATGATTTTTCAAGTGAAAAGTTCTTTAGCGGCGTTGTGCACTTTTTTTGTGATGGGTAAAAAATGTTAAACTCGCGTCAGGACACGTGACATGATCGAAAATTCATAAGACGGAGCTCGTGTCAGGACACGTGACCTGATCGAAAGTTCGTAAGACGGAGGGAGAGTTTTTTGTGATGGGTAAAAAATGTTAAACTCGAATCAGGACACGTGACCTGATCGAAAATTCGTAAGACGGAGGGAGAGTAGACCGCATTCCAAAATATCAAAAATGCACAACGTTAGATTCAAGTTTTCACTTCTGCCGGCACTCCCGGAGTGCAACCCGTTTTTTTACATCGTTTTCTTGTTTGCACATGATTTTTTGCGGATACTGTCTATCAAAGTTGTAGCTGTATTGTGCTTTTCATCTTTCGTAAAAAATACGCCTTTTGTGTTTCGAGATCCGTGTAAAACGTTAGCTTACAAAATACCTAATTCGATTTGTATGGACAATCGACTAGTGGGCTTTAGAACGAGAAGTAAAAAAGCAATCGTCACGATATAAATTACAGTTAAAAAAGGTGTGAAATTACTATTTCGTGTGGCTTCATTTCAAAATAAAGTAAGTGCAAAGGAAGCTGAAAATGTTATTTATACCAAATGGATTATGAAATATTGCAGTAGGTAAATAAAATAAAAAGTGCTTTGTGGTGTGAATACAATATCCTTTCAATTTTATTAGTATCTAATCAAATGAATCTAACTGCCTTTTCCCAACAACAATGATAAAAGAGACCTCCACGACCCAGTTACCGTGTAACACGATACCTCTGGTTATGACTAGTTGTCAAACTTTTGGGCTTCAGGCTACCCGTAACGTCTGTCAAAGTTCAACGAATGACAGCCGCGATCAACGTCCTCGGAAAGCATTCCGAGGTACGGAGAGGACTCGATATGTAATGGATGGTGGTCACCCATCCTCGAACCGACCGCGGCAAGCGTAGCTTTACCTTCGATCAACCCGTGCGCCATGACCCCCAATAAAATCAAAAGTGGTTTGTGATAATAGAATTTAATATCCTTTCAATTTTACTAGTACCTAATCAATGTAGGGAATTAATATGAACTTGGCTTGACACTCTCCTGCGTGTCTAAATACTTAAAACATTATAGATATGGTGTAAAACTAAAGTATGGATAAAGCTACCTAAAGTTGGCAAATAACCTTTTGCAATACCTCGAAAATAACAGAGATTGTCTTTTACAAACAAACAAAGAATTTTGCAAATGCTAAATTTCCTATTCAGCGAGTAAATTTAGTTAGGTACCAATAAACTGTAATCAGCAGAAAATATTTAGTTCCAAACAAAGCTACATTACTCAAACAAGGCTAACTCAATAAAATATGATAGACGTAACAAACATAATGATATTATAATAAAAAAATATGCTGAATAAAATTGCATTATCACCAAGTCTTACAACAGAAATAAATATCGAACAACTGGTCACATTCAATTATATTATGATTGTGATACAATTTCATGTTATAACAGCTATTAAAATTCTAGTCTGCGCGTAATAATTTGAGCTAGATTTTTTTAGGCTGACCTGAAAAACGCTTGAGGAAAAGCGAATGTTGCATAGCTATGCTGTTGAAATAAGTGGGGTGGATAGTACTTTCTCGATCGAGCCTTTTCACAAGGAGCTAGTAAATAGTTCTATTTCTATTTGCCGCAACCGTGAGGCGAAGTTTCCTGCTAATTTCTTACGTCGCACTTTACATTTCTTAACCGACTTCAAAAAAGGAGGAGGTTCTCAATTCGGATGGTTATATTTTTATTTATGTTCAAGCATAACTCCGTCATATATAGACGAATTTCCAAAATTATTTTTTAATAGATAAGGGATGGTCCCGTGAGGATCCGGCATTTGGGACTCGAGGTGGCCTTGCAAAAGTCTGAGGCTATGTGTTTTCATGGTCCTCGGGACGCGCCACCGTCGGGTTCACAAATAACGGCAGGAGGGGTTCACAGGGGAGCGGGCCGGGGCTGCCTTGAGGCAGCTCCTGCACAATCTAGGGGGACCAAACGCCTCCTGCCGGAGGCTCTATGCGGGGGTCGTGCGCTCCATGGCCCTTTACGGGGAACCACTGTGGGCGCGTTCCCTGAGGCGGCGACCAGCCCGCCGGTTGGACGACGACCCTTTGGGACACGTTCAACCGGCGGGCTGGTCCGAGGATACCGCACGGTCTCCGCTGAGGCGGCGAGCCTCCTTGCCGGATTGCCGCCATGGGATCTGGAGGCCAAAGTCCTCGCCCACATATGGGAGTGGCGAGAGGAGGCAAAACGCCGGGGCGTAACTCCGCTGCCGCGAGAAATCACGGTACAGCGGACAGAGCTCCGGCGGGATCTCATAGCGGCATGGAGAGTGCGATTGTCGCAACCCAGTGCTGGGCACGCCCCAATTGCGGCGATAAGTCCCCTCTTTGAAGAGTGGCTAGAGAGGCGCCACGGCGCCCTCACCTCCGCCTGACACAGGTCCTCACCGGACACGGTTGCTTCGGGAGGTTCCTGTTCAGGATAAAGTGGGAGGAAACGCCAGGGTGTCACCACTGTGTAGATCGCCCGGAGGACACGGTGGAGCATACGGTGGAGGTCTGCCCGGCTTGGGCAGAGCACCACCGCGTCCTCGTGGCGGCGATCGGCGGCGGCGATCTCTCGCGTCCAACCCTGGTCTAGGCCATGGTACGAAGCGAGAGTGCATGGGAGGCAGTCACCTCCTTCTGCGAAGCAGTAATGCTCGCGAAGGAGGAGGCGGAGCGCGTGAGGGAGAGGCAATCACTGCGCCCTCACGCCCCTAGTCACCGCAGGAGACGCCCTAGACGGGGTCAACAGCCGACTCCCGGCCACCGTAGGCGCGGGCTTGCGGGCGGCGAGCAATGGGGAGCTCGCCGCCCGGTAAGGACCAGGCCCGGGGCGACGGCGCGTTGTGTTCCACGCGCGCCTCAAAGAGATGTCAGCACGAATTGACGGGGTCCGCTAGGGCCGATGCCTGCCAGAGCCGCGGGTTGTTCGAAAGAGATACCGTGGCCCCTGGCACAGGCAACTGAAGGAACACGGGTGGGTTTTAGTCAGTAAAAGTCTGACACGCCCTTCCGCTCAGCCCAGAGCGGGAGAGGTCATTTGATGATTTCCCAAAACCAACCCAAATCAAAAAAAAAAAAGGCGTGGTCCCGTATAATTTTGATTAACTTTTTTTGAATAGTTCTTGAGTTAGCTTCAATACTATGATATTTGTCCACTTAGTTTATATTGATGATGTTTTAATAACTTCCTGTCATTGATATTTACATAGCAAGTAGTGTTAAATGAACTTGTGTGGGGTAGGCACAACTAAAAAAAGTGAAAAATAACATCTTTTTTCTTCTTTTTTCTATTTTTTATTTAGCAAAATAACCTAATCGGCGTATAATGTTACCAATTGTTCAAGTTTTTGGTTCTAAGACATAAGTTTCCTCTTCAAGCACACTTCACCTAAATTTTTACGATGAAATTTTTGCAGAATAGATCGGTGGATATCGATCTATGCACTCCAATCCCTAATCATAGCCACGGACTCAGCAGCATCACAAACAGATGATCTAACCGTCGATATCCGATAAATACGGACATTATTCGGATATCTACAAATTGTAGTAGCGACATGTTTTGATAATAAGTAGATAACGATGTTATCTTTTATGTTAGTAACTAACTGTTGCCCTCGATTTCGTTCGCATACGTACTAACTTCAACCCCAGTTTCCCCTGCTTTGGGGTTGGATTATTATTACATAATCAGTCTATAATGTTCCCACTGCTGGGACACAGGCCTCCTCTCGATGAGAGGGAGTGGGTCGTAATCCAGTGCGGATTGGTAGATGTCACATGTCTTCGAATTTTTGTCCTAGGCCGTGCCGGTTTTCTCACGATGTTTTCCTCCACCGTTATGAGAGCAGGATTTTTATTGATCAGTATAGCAACCCGCCCCTGGAAGTCCTCTCCCTATGCAATTTGTAGTTTCGTTCGAAGTTACGGCTGCTTCCTACTCCGTATTATCTACGGGCATAAGATAAATTCGGAGCCCGAACTAAGAATGAATGACAACAAGATTTGACAGTTCTCCATAACCGCGATGTGTTTCGTAAAATTTAATTTGTCACCTGTTTTGACGAATCAAAAACTTTCGGATGGGTAGTATCTTTGTTGACGGACTAGACCCTAGTTTCGCAAAGTTATGATTTGACCAAACATTGAGATTTCTTTATTAAATGTTAGTTTAATATAAATGTATAATGCACATAAACCTGCATTAATAAATTATCTAAATGATGGTAAGAACCGCATCAAAATCCGTTGCTAAGTTTAGAAGAATGACGCGGTCACACAGACAGACACGAAAAGAGACTTTAATCAATAATATGTTTCGTACTGGGCCCGCGTGGTGGATTACGGCCCACTCCCTCTCATTGAGAGGATGCCTGTTTCCCAGCAGTGGGAACATTATAGTCTGATTATGATTGAGTTCTTAGTGTCTAAGTATCTTTCATACTTCTGCTGTGCATTTTTGGCAATCATTCATGTAAATATTTTATACCTAAAAAAAAATACTTTTTAAGAATTGCATGTTGTATTCTGGAATATTTGCCCACGAAAACAGTATCGTTTGAGGGAATATATTTTTCAGGTAACCAGTTTATTTTGTCAGAAGATGTAATACAGCGGTCCAGTGGGCAGCGAATATTACTTGCACAGTGCGTGAAATGCTTCACACATCGGACAAAAAATAGTTATATTTTAAGAAAAAAAGTTTTATTAATCAATGCTTGCTTTGTGCTCAAACTGTGAACGTTCTTAAAATTATGAGAATTGCCCCTCTGATCTCAGTCTCAATCTATCAAAAATACCTCAAATTTCCCTACATTTTTGACATTTGTTTGTCGCCGGGATGAAACTGCGAATAGATTTTGAAAGTTTTAAATTACGAGAATTGGCCTTCAGATGTATGAACGTAAACGAAGCCAAATGAGTATAAAAGGATCGTAGCAGGTGGCGCTCTGTAGCTTCTGCCTACCCGCATGGGAAGAAAGCGTGAGTTTATGTATGTATGTAAGTGTTCTGACACCGTTCAAAGTAAGTTCATAGAATCATAAAATATCACTCGCTGGTAAACTACTATTCTTTTTATTGCTGAAAGGGCCTGTGCTTGGCCTCGATCACGCCTAATTGAAAGCGATGGATGAGGTCTACGATGGAGCGAGCGTGCCCAAAAGATGCCTGTTCACTCTTTACTTTGAAGGCAGGGCTAAATGTGAAAGGGAAGACGCCACTAGAGAGCTCCACACATTGGCTGTGAGCATAATAAATATGGAGAAGCGTTGAGTACGACTTCACTACTATCCTCGTCAATGGCAAAAATATTTAGGAATAGTAAAGAGCGAATCATCGATATCGGTATTTGTCAATACACAATGTATGAATTAGGAGAATAGGAGGGAAAATTCTAGTGAGTAGTTCAATGACCTTCTCGGGTGGATTTCATGAGTGATAATATCGTTATGTGATAAGTCGGAAATGTGTTAAAATCCTAAAGGCATTATAATCTAAAATGAAGTCGGTTAATAATAAAATTACAGAAACAAAGACACTTATAAAGCTTTATACCGCGGCTTCGCCCACGTGGTATGTCGATAAAAAGTAGCCTATGTCCTTTCCCAGGATTCTAAAGTATCTCTATAACAAGTTTCATCAAAATCGGTCCAGCCGTTTCTGAGATTAACCGGAACAAAATAAACCTATAGGCAAAAAATTTTGAAATAGTATTTTTATGATAAGTACCGTATATACTTGTTTTTAGTAAAAAGCTGTTGTTTTGACATTACAAACAGACACTTCAACTGTACTATAGAATAATAGAATAGATAATAATTATGAAAGAAGCAGTTTGCTACAAACAATTGATCTATGAACTACGGGTAATTCTACGCAACGGTGGATTTTATGTTTCAATTTCACGCCTATTGAATTTTAACACTCATTGACCTATTAGAAACGTGAGCAGTGTTTCTTAAGAATATACGAAATGGCTGCAGTCAGCAAAGGGGCTTCTGGCTAAATAATAACAGCCGCACGGTTCGATCGATCAGGTTAAGCTATGCTTGTCGCGGTTAGTCCGTGGATAGCTGACCATGTTTACATACCAAGACCCCTCCGTGTCTCGGAAAACACGTTAAGCCGTTGGTCCCGGCTGTCATTCGTGGATCTTTGACATCCGTTACGGGTCGTCAGAAGCCCGAAAGTAAGACTTTATACCAGGGGGTTTCGTATTACCCAGTAACTGGATTATGGCGGGCAGATAATCAATCGGTATATGTAAAATTCTGGTAGTCAGCTGCATCCGGTTAGACTGGAAGCTGTCCCCAGTATAGTTCTGAAAAGGCTCGGCAGATGATACGAAATGGCCGTAGTCCCTATTCTACGTTTTTGTAGTTAAAAACAGATCTGCCTTACCTTTTCCCAACTATATTGGGGTCGGCTTCTAGTCTAACTGGATACAGCTGAATACCAGCGGGGTTGTTGCGTAACACACTATCAGTAGCAATGGCTTTCATTTTGACAGTTGAACAACATTCATTGCGTTATTTAAGTTGTTGAGCAGACAAATTTTTCGAACATATGAAGCAATGGATTAGTCAAAATGATTCAGATTGTGATTGAAAGTATGCTACGCAATTAAGGTGCAGTATTTAACATGGAACGATTGCTTAACTGGCCTCCACAACCCAGTTACTGGGTAATACGATACCTCTTGGTTAGACTGGCTGCCAGACTTTTGGGCTTCTGATTACCCGTAACGACTGTCAAAGATCTATCTAATTTCATTGATTAAAGTAGCTAACATTTGTGACGATATTTAGAGCCTCTAACTATTGTGGTATAGTAATTTTATTCTAGGTACATCATCTTCACATATCTATTTATACTAATAATAAAATCATCAATTAATAAGTCAATTGGTCCATCATTTTTTTTCATTATTTGTTTCTCCATTTCATCGTTTATGTGGTCTTCACCGATTTTTGCTCAAAAATTTTCTGTCATCTTGTCCTTCATTCCTTTGACATACTAGTGTGGTTATATCTTTACTAACATTTTATTTCACCAAACTATAGAAGTTTCTATTGTTTATTTTCTAACTAGCGGTGCTCGCGACTTCGTTCGCGTGCATCTCGGAAGACGAAGGATAAGGAAACCATTTCAGGGGCTTTATTTTTTTGCACAGAACCGTAACTATTTTCTTAAAAGCCTAAGTCACTCCTTATAAAATCAGCTATCTGGAAGTGAAAGTCCCGTCAAAATCGGTCTAGACGTTTCGGAGATTAGTCAGAACAAACAGACAAACAAAAATTTTAAAAAGTTTTTAGTAAAAAGCTGTTATTTTGACATTAGAAACAGACAATCAATCAATCAATTTTATTTATTTGTATAGATATAGATAACTAAAGAACTAGGTACTGTCTGTTTTCTAATAATACTTTTCGAATACCCAATCACAAAAAAAAAGCTGTCAATCGGAAAAAATAATAAATAATGTCAGTTATTTCTGAAATCTAATCAATAATATCAGATTACGTGGGACACAGATTCATTACTTTGTGTAAACATCGTGTATCCTCATTATTTGCGAAAATAAAACTTATTTTTATCAATAAATAAAAGTCGGATAACTATCTCTGAAACGAAAGTCTTGTCAAAGAAATTAGGGAATTTGTAACTATTATACTGCCATTTTCCGTGAACAGCTCTGTATATCTAATTTTGATAATTTTAGCTCTTATCCCGACGTCAAAAAGGTCAACTTTGGCGGTAGACTCTCTTTTGCGGACGCAAAATGAATTTTGTGAAACACGTGAGTGGTTCATTCCTATGAACCACAAGTTTGAAAGGTGAAATATACTCGGTATTTTTTCTGAAGGCACAACAATTTTCGCAGATGTAAATTGGATGAAAGGTCGAAACGCAAACGTGTAAGTAAACGTAAACTTTTTCTAGCAACACGGAGTGTTGGCCCACTATGCGAATTGCAATATCATAATATTTTATAGGTTAATTTAAGTTTTTCGGGGATATTCCGTCATATTTATTGCATGAATATTTTTCGGCGGTGTAAATATGCAAAACAATTCAGTTTACTGGACGCTTGGATAAATTCTCTTTTAATAACGTTATTGCTTTTAATCATTCGCCAGTTAGTTTAATGCGTTGCAACCTTCGATATATTGCCATAAAAAAAAAAAATACTTTCTCTATCATCAATAAAATGGAACTGAGATGGACACGTCTGCCGCATGTCAGACGAACAATGGGCCAAACTTACGACCCAAAGGGTCCTTCTTAATGGCAAGCGACATCGCGGCAGGCCCAGAAGGAAATGGCGGGATGAGCTGTACTCCTTCAACAAGAACTGGTCCTTAGCAGCTTTAAACAGAGAGAAGCGGAAAGAGAGTAGGGAGGCCTTTGCCCAGCAGTAGGACATCACAGGCTGATAATAATAATAACCTTCTCTATCATGGGAAGTCATGGGGAGAGGCTTTTGCCCAGCAGTGAATAATGCAGGCTAACAGTAACACTGGGTGTATTTAGAGTTGTCAGCACGAACTGACGGGGTCCGCTAGGGCCGATGCCGCCGGGGCTGCGGGTTGTTCGAAAGAGATACCGTGGCCCCTGGCACAGGCAACTGAAGGAACACGGGTGGGTTTTAGTCAGTAAAAGTCTGACACGCCCTTCCGCTCAGCCCAGAGCGGGAGAGGTCATTTGATGATTTCCCACCCAAAAAAAAAAACTGTTTTTGTGCGAATAGTGTGTACTAAGGCACACACTACTTATTCACGCAAAAAAAAAAAGAAAGAAAATAATTTAAAAAAAATGAAAACACGACTGCCCTTTAATTATTTATTTTTATTTTATACATTTTAGTGACAAGCTTTATTCATTACTCGTGTGACGGTGTGATGATGAAAGAATTCTAAAACTCAATCATCTACGATACCATTCACTCATTTAGACATTCTCAGTCTTACTAAAGTCTGATTAAATCGTTTGCACAGCCAAAGATGAAATGTTTGTTTTGCACGTACACCGTACCTAAGTAAAACTGGTGCCCATAAATTATATATATTTGGAATGTACTCATCAAGGCCTTCAATTTGATACTCATATTGTAATAATTGAACAAAACATTTTTTTTCCACTTTTCAAAATGGAGCCATACTGCCGCCATATTGATTTTTTTTTTAATATATAGCCAGTGTCACTCGGGATGATGAAAGGATTCTAACGATACGCCATACATCCAAATCTGTTTAGGCATTTAAAAGTTATGGTGTAATAAAGAAACTCACATACATACATACAAACATACATCAACCCTGAATACATTACACTCCTTTTTGGGCAGTCGTGTAAATAAAATTATTTTCTTTCTTTCTGACAATAACCAATTTTATCATGTGGTTTGACAGTCTGACATATCCCATCACATCATCATTTCATAGGAAAGACGTAATATTATATTGCTGGACATCGCCGCTACGACTGGCTCTGTACTTCTCGCGTTCAGTGGATTCCTGCGGCCTTCATAAGGTCATTCACGATTCACTTTGGGAGGCCATAGGTAGCATAGTAGGTTTTTCTCGGATTACCTGGAGTGTTTTAAGATTCGAGAAAAACTGTTTAGGATCAGACACTAAAATCTGTTCCGTCAAGGAGAAAAAGTAATTGTGTATAATAATTGGTGTTAAAGATGTGTTCCATCCAAAAAGCCTTTTGATTTCAATAAAAACTTTACATACAATAACAACGATTTGTCCATTACATTAGACCAGAACAAAAGAATTATGGTTACATAGTGAACGAACATTCATAGGACAGTCTTGTTTTAATGTAAACTTAGACGAAGAAAAACATTGCAAGGAAACTCATATGTCCAATATTGTTCAATCTGAAGTATTATTATGGGATAGTATTAGCACGATACATTGAAACCACCAGCGTAGTGTGGGACGTCCCCCAGCTAGATGGACGGACGACCTTAAGAAGGTGGCTGGGAACTGGATGCGAAAGGCGGAGGACAGGGTGTTGTGGCGCAGCCTGGGAGATGCCTATGTCCAGCAGTGGACTGCGATAGGCTGAGTTGATTGATTGAAACCACGCCAACAATATATGACATTCGTACCAAATAGGCCTAAAGATTGTAAACTTAGAGATGCGACGAGCCTTTTGGGCACTATTCCTGTTGAGCGCGATGCGAACGAATTTAGTTCATGCTCTATGATTCTTTTCCTTCTTTTTTTTATAAACATGTACCTATTATTAATAATATTTTAAGTCTTCTAGCTTATATATTATCGGTATCCATTAAAAAACTAAAAAATTCAATGTGAACAGAAGTAAAAAAAATAAAAAAATCATATCCTAGACAGATTCTAGTCCCTAGACAGAATAAAAAAAAAGTTTAAATACACTGTAATGGATCTCCTAACTCTTATCGAAGTGTCGGATTCCGAGTGATACTATTACAATGTAAGTGTTATTTGAATGAAAATATCACTTACCCTTCTCTTGATGGTAATCCTCCAACTTTTTCTCTGGTTCCTTGTGATGTTGTGTTGATGCTGGGATGGCATCGGTGACCTGCTCAGTATGCGTGGGAACTATATCACTTTCTGAAGGTCCAGTTTCTATTGTCGTATCAACTATTATTGAATCTGATCCTGTCGTATCCGTACCCGTCGTATCACTTGTTGTTACTTTCTTCTCAGGCTCCGTTGGTCTGATTTTAACATCAGGTGCAGTAATAGATTTGTTTTTATTCTTTTTGTTCTTTCTCTTCTTTGGGAAGAACAGTGCAGGCTCGCCCTCTTTGCCATCACTTTCCTCTGGAACTAGCGATATTCTGTCAGGATTATCTCCATTTGCGGGCGTCGAGGCGTATTTCGCTGAGAACTTCGACGATGGCCTGATTGAATTCTGCTGTCTGGATTTTGGTATGGCAGTAGTAGTTGTAGTGGTAGCTTCATCACTCTCATCATCATATATCATGTAAAGTTGTGGGTTTTTGAAGACAGACAGTTTTCCAGATTCTATTTTCTTGTCTTTCAGTTCTTTCCGTTTGGTTGTTCGTTTTGGTAAGTTAGTTGTAGTTGGTTTTGTTCGCTCGGGATTAACTCTGGGTCTGTATTTTTCCCTGAGGGATACTTCATCTTTTTCTTCATATTCATCGTATTCAGCATACATCTTTTTTGGTTTTTGTGGTTTATCGTCGTACTTGTCGGTATCAGAGTCAATAGATAACTGTGCTTGAATCTTTTCTCTTTCACGTTCTTCTTTGTACATTTCCTCTTCTTTAGCTTTTTCTGATATTGCTACTTGTTCTTTAGCATGACGCTGTTTCAGTTCATCAACGGTATTCAAAATTCTTACCTTCTTTTCACTTTCACTTTCAAGTTTCTCTTGTTCTTCATTCAATGGTTCTGGTTTCCGTTTTTCTGAACTTTCAGCATCATCTTCATAATCAGCTTCATCTTCATACTTACGAGCTTTTTTTCTGCTAGCTATCTGTGTGTCCTCTGTAATTATTTTTCTATTTTCAGGTAGCGTTTTCCTCTCTTGTCCTTCGTTATCTTGGCCTTCTTCGGCTGCCTCGCCTCCTTCGCTTTCTTCGCTCTGTGCTGTCTCTGGAACTTCGTCAGCTTTTTGTTTTGCTTTTTTAAGAGCTTCGACAACAGGATTCGTTGGTCGTTTAGTTATTATGTTAACAACACCATCTATTTCTGATATTTCAGTGTGATTCAGCGGTTTAAGAGGTTCATTCGTTAGTACAGGTCTATTAGTGTCTGACCAGTCTTTCTTTTCATAATAGTCTTCACTGTCGCTTCCACCACCACCATCTTTTTCATAATAATCATCGCCCTCTGGTTCAGCCACAGCTCTAAGTATAAAATTGACAGGTGGTGCTAACCGCTTCTTAGGTTTGTTTTTCACTTGTACAAACTCTCCTAATTCCTCACCGTGTTTATTTTTAAAGGGCACCCAATCCGGGAACAGATCACCTAAGTTCGTTTCACGTTTCGTCACATTTTGTTCACTCACAGTTCCTATACTAAGTGCGTTGGTACTTATAATAAGTGAAATTAGTGTTAGATGTCTTGCTATCATTTTCACGTGTCTATTGAAGCATAACTCGATTGGATCACAGCACCGAGGTGATTGTGCGGCGACTGCGCGCGATCAACTGTTTGTGTCAGTTAAAACTACTATTATTTATATTGTTTGAAAAACGATTCTCTTCGCTAGCCATAACTATAGGCACTTGAGAATTGTATGGATCAGTTTCTGGTATTTTACTTGTCTTGTAATTTTAACTATTGAATGACCGTTGTGGTAATTATGACGTCATTTAATACAATACGGTTTGTAGCACTATTCTTATTGCTTGATTAATAAATTATCAGGCTATTATTTTAATATAATATTGAATTCTATGGACAGACAAAGGAATTGGCATACAAGGCACGGTCTTAGGATTCCTCGGCCATTTGACGATCGAACACCATGAAGATGTTTGACATATTCCATGTCCTTTCATATGTATGGCTAATTATGAACAATGTTTTTTTGTGACAACAAGGATAGGTAAATGTCGCCAATCGCTGGGACAATCCTTTAATTTGTTCATAAGTGAACTAGTGCGGCTAGTAATCCAAAACTATGAAATTAAACCATAGGCTTTGATTTGAAGGAACTTATTTTTGTAATCCCATTTAAAATTGGAACTCTCCAAACGGATCTTAATTAAATAAATCCCTAAGAAAGAAGTCTCAAAAGTAAACTTAAACTAAATATTTGTATTTAGTTTAAGTTTGCAATGCTATAAAGCAAATACAAAGAAATGTCCAATTGCAATCAGTAGTATAGTAAAACTTACGAAATGTAGGCTAACAATCAATTAATTGTGTTACGACATTTTCTACAATTAAAATGTATTAAGGATACAAGTCGTATCCATACTATTGTCAACGACGCCTAAAGTGGAGACAGCGCCGTGAAATCTTGAATTATCAGTGCAACGTTGAAACAGACCGGCGTTAAAACGCCGCGGTTTTAATACCGTCACATTTTGAGGTAGGTTGGGTCGGGTACTTGAAAAATTAAGGACAATATATTTCTTTTTTTATCTTTATTGCAGACCGCATGATAAATAAAACAACACAAATAAAAAAGAAAAAAATATAGTTAATACAAAAAAGAAATACGATAAAAAATGGCATACATACACACAGACATAAGCTCACGACTTTCTTCTGTTGCATACTATAAAACAAACATTTAAGCGCATTTACATACAGGGTAGCAGGGAAATCGACGCGCAACCTGTTACTATGAATTAAGCAAATAATTTTAGACCCCCTAGTTTAGAAATTTTCTGTCGGTTAACAAAAAAAAATCTGCTGTTTCATAGGAAAATGCAATACCTACGCTGTCAAAATGTATAGAACAGCTAATCATAATAACATAACATCATGCCCGTAATCTCCGACAGATTAGGCAGAGGTGTTCCTATAGTACACCAATATTCGCTAGTTATTTATGTCCCATGTGATAGGGTTCATACTGCCATCAACCGGACACAAATCCAGACTCCGGCTGATGCTGAGAAACTCCCAACTATTGCAGCTTAGGGAAAATGCTGTTTCTTTGTCGATGTTTTGTAAAAATCATATTTGGATTATTTGGAGTAAATAATTTTATAGTAAGTGTAAAGGCGCATTCCACCACCCCTTTTATACCCAGAATAAGTCTTAACCTGAGAATAAATTTTGAATTTTTGACAGTTTTTCCATACTAGAACTGTCAGACGTCAATTTTATTCCAAGGATAAAAGATATATCTGACTTTGTAAAATCAGACCTTAATAGGTTTAGGGCTGAATTTTTCAACGCTAGATAATTATATCGGAGGAATAATTTTGAAATTTTGACAGTACTTCCATACAAAAACGGTCAGACGTCAATTTTATTCCACGAATAAAGATTATCTGTCGATTGAAAAAGCCCCTAGACAGACACTTTTAAACACGTCAATCATATTTTAAAAACTAGATAGGGTCGGCGTTTCCTATGTGACTACTCTGAGAAGAAAGGCCGAAACAAACTCAGAGGTCAGTCTCTTTTAAAATCCAAACATAATCCTGGTCTGATCATGCTTTAATTTTTTTTTCCTTTATTAAAAAGAACCAGGTTCTTAATAATTCATTACAATAATATTAATAAGCAATTTTAATGCAACTTAATAATCCTGGTCAGATCATGTGATGACCATGTAAATTGATGTCTGTAATGGTCTTTTGAGGAAAGAACCACACAGATTGAGGCTTGTGGCCAAGTAATAACAGCTGCACGGGTCGAGCAATCTGGTTAAGCCATGCTTGCCGCAGTTGGTCCGTGAATGAGTGACCATCTTTACATACCAAGACGCCGCCGTGCCTCGGAAAGCACGTAATGCCGTTGGTCCCAGCAGTCGTCCTTGGATCTTTGGCAGTCGTTACCGGTCGTCAGAAGCCTGAAAGTCTGACAACCAGTCTTACCAAGGGGTTTCGTATTACCTAGTAACTGGGTTATGGAGTTCAGATAGGCAGTCGCTCCATGTAAAATACTAGTATTCAGCTGCATCTGGTTAGACTGGAAGCCGACCCCAACATGGTTGGGAAAAGGCTAGGCAGGTTATGATGATGACAAAGATCTTTAAGGTGATTTATTGTTAGAATTTTGGGTTTAAATATTCAAATAATAATCAAAACAAAGAACACAATTTGCAAGTAACACTGCCTGCGGGATAGTTGCGTATCAGTAGCAATGGCTTTCATTTTGACAGTTCAACAACATTCATTGCATTATTTAAGTTGTTGAGCAGACAATTTTTCGAACATAATTATGAAGCAATGGATTAGTAATATCCTACTAATCGATCTACTTCTACTAATATTATAAACGCGAAAGTTTGTATGGATGGATGTTTGTTACTCTTTCACGCCAAATCTACTGAACGGATTTGAATGTTTGGTACACAGATAGTTTATAACCAGGATTAACACATAGAATACTTTTTATTCCGATGTTCCCACGGGATCGAAACTTACGTGGGTGACACCGCGGGGCGCAACTAGTAATGTTATAAACGTGAAAGTTTGTATGCATGAATGGATGGATGGATGGATGTTTGTTACTCTTTCACGCCAAAACTACTGAACGGATTTGGATGAAATTTGGCACAGAGATAGTTTATAACCAGGATTGGCATATAGGATACATTTATGCCGATATTCTCAAGGGATCGAAACTTATGCGGATGAAACCGCGGAGCGCAGAAAGAAAGAAAGAAAGAAAAATTATTTATTGCGACTCGCACAGGAAGATCATAAAACTAAACACAATCAAAAATAAAATACCCAAATTATATTAAAAAAAGTAGATAACAAAACCAAATTATATATTTAAAAAAAAGTAGGTAACAAAACCAAATTATATTAAAAAAAAAGTAACAAAAAGAAAAATGAAACAGAAAGTCCTGCACGAGGCCAAAAGGCTCCTATCTCAGCATGATGCTACGACATTTAAAAAATAAATGTCGCAGCGCTGGTATTCTGATAGGGCCCTCTGTGATGTCACGGGCAATTACAGTAATAAATAAATAAATAATCTATCGTATCATTTAAATATATATAATTATTTAAAATATTATCAAATAAAATAAATAATTCATTCTTAATCCGCGCCAGATGTAACGTCAATACTTGTCTTTGCCACCTTATATGTAAGAAGCACTCTGTCGCAGCTAGTCTTTCAAAATATTTCAGATTGAGATTGAAAGTATGTTACGCGATTAGGGTGGGGGATGAGGCTGGCACAGAGGGGAGAGAAATGGCACATGAACAGAGAGGCATAGGCTAAGCAGTGGCTGAAGTCAGGCTGTAGATAATGATGACGACTACGAATTGGCATCCACAGGTACGTTTTTTGATCCATTTGTTTACATTTTCATCACATACTTTTGAAACAGACTAAACGGGTCAAATTAAATTAGCTAGCGAAACTCTACAGACGTGATATCTAAACATAATAAAATAAAAATAAAAAGGTTCGATGTTTTTTGCGGGGTCAATGACCGCTTGCAGTATTGTTAGTTGAAGTGTGAGTTGAGAAAATCTGTTTTATTTTGTTGTATCGTGTTTAAATATAGTACACATCACGTCTGTGAAGTTTACACAGAAAAAAACTGATTTAAAACTGATATTTCTAGTGACTACACTAACTGCGGTCGATGACCTCACAAAAAAACTACATCAAATTAATTGTTGAGATATCGATACCCATCTCGTTTGCGGAGTTTCGCTAGCTAATTTAAAATGACCCTGTAATTTATTCAAGCGTTTTGCCCGCCCGCCTACCCGTTCAAGGCTACCTGACGAAACTCGTGTGCCGACCATCAGCTCCTGTAACTGGCTCTTGCTTCATCAGCAAAAACTGAGGTCGCTGACCTTGTCGTCTGCTGAACCGAATTGTGTACATAGCGTTATAAATCGGTTCGTCTTGTTTGTTAATCGATTTCCGCGGGAATTCTCACTATGTGTAAGTTTTTGTGGTTCAAATTACGGTGGCGTACGCTTGCGGCTGCAATTTTGAGTTGCTTCTATTGCATTGTAAAGGAACTGTCACCCGTTTTCTGAATTGAGAAATTGAAGTTGAGAATTTGTCGAACTTTACTTTAGCATTACTTAAGGTGATTGCAGCCCGCGAAATTCAGAATTTCTTACGCAATTATGAATATTTTGTAAAAACGTGTCAATATATAAATAAAAATTGTTTATTTCTCACCAACAAATAGGTACAAGTAATAGTTATGTTCTGTAATTTATATGGTGTACATAATAAGGACTACTCTATTCCACAAGACTCTATTCTATTCTATTCTACAAGACAAGCATTTCAACATTTTTTTTTTGGTGATCATAATAATGTGCTCAGAGTATTGACCCTAGCCCCTGAACTAGGCGGGAACCTGTATCGCAGGGGATAGTGTTCAGCTATTGAAATTCTAATATGTATCTTAGAACATTTATGTGTCATTAGCATTACTATACAAACCTGACAGGGAAACGCGACGTATTTCTTGAAAGGGTTATACTTGAGGTCATTAGCCACAAATTTAGTCCAGTCAACTAGGGGTCAAAACTGGATGGTTAAAAAATAAAAAAATTGCTATTAAAGACCTTTTATTTCTGAGATTATGTAAGTTTTGCAAGCATTTTTTTTAATGATCACTGTTTTTTAAATTTTCAGAAAAGTATCAATTAAATGTTTGGAGTGGAGTAGTTTTTTCTCACAATTAATTGTTTATGGTAACAATTCAGAAAATTTCTAAAAAATCGAAGAACCGACACAGCTCGGTAACCATCCAGTTTTGACCCTAGTTAACTCGACTAAATTTGTTACTAATGACTTTTAGTATAACGCGTTTCAAGGATTACGTCGAGTTTCCCTGTCACTCTGTATATCAATAATTCGTCTTAGTAAGTACCATTAGAGAGTACTAGGGTTCGTTGGTGAGTCTGAAGATATGAGGTATGAATGTGGGTATGTGTGTTAATATGAGTGGTGAAATAGAGGAATGTGTGTGAATGATGTAGTGCGTCAGCATTTTTTTGCCATAGTTAGTTCTAGTCCTTATTTATTTATTTTGGATTTTTGAATGTTTGTGAATGTGTGAGCACCATGTATCTATCACATAATTAATCTATATGTCATGGTTTCATTTATCCATTTTGATTCTTTTACCTATTGTGGTATAGTAATTTTATTTTTAGGTGCATCGTCTTCACATATAATTATATAAATAATGTATTCAAAATATTTGTAAAACAGTTTAAAAGAGTAACGGTGGAGTTTCTTGCCCATTCTTCTCCATACGAAAACTACCTTTTGGAAGGGGCACTAGAATCAATTTTATCTTAATTTTATTTTTGACGTTCAAACGTGCCTTTTATGTGCCTATTTGAAATAAATGATTTGACTTTGACTTTGAGTTTGACTAGTTTTGTAAACTACCAAGCTAGCTCGCCGTGTGCTACGTTAACTGACTTGCTTATATTGTTATGAGTTTATTTCACTGAATATACCTAATGACAGGAAGCCTGTAGCGATAGTTTAAGTCATTTAAGGGTAATTTTAAATTGGCTAGCTAACCTCCTCACGCGACGGGTATCGATAACTAAACACAATAAAATAGAAAGTTTTTTTTTTTTTTGGGAGGTCAAAGACCGCTTTCATTGTTGTAACTTGAAGTATGAGTTGAGAAAAACTGTTTTCTAATGTTTTATCATGTTTTGATATTGATACCCATCGTTTCTGCGGAGTTAAGCTAGCTAATTTAATTTAATCCTGTATAGACTGGTAGGAAATGCCTCAAGTATTGTACAGTGGTTTTTTACTCATGCATGAAGTTTTAATAAATATACAGGATGAAATTGAATTCATTGGCATCCTTTTAAGGGGTCATTGTAATAAAAAAATAAATAAAAAATCTGCCGTTCCCTACGTTTATGTTCGCATAACTCGTCAAAATGTAAGGAACAGCTGTTTTTTTTTCGCGATATCAGGTTTGGTCCCAAAGTAAAAGTTGTTCATAATGATGAGTACAATGACCCCTTAAAAGGATGCCAATGAATTTAATTTCATCCTGTAGGTAACAGGACGCGATTCTAGTGAACTTTGGGTGTACCGAGCTCTGCCTGCCCCTACGAAGGGAAAGAGGCGTGATGTTTTGAGTTTAGATGAAGCCCAAATTAGGTATTCCTACATACATTCAAAACGTCAACATTATCACCAATGAATATAATAAAGAAGTATAGGTATATTATAATTAGACGGTTTGTCAGCTGATATAAGTTCGGTGGGGCTCGTGGCTAAATGATAACAGCCGCACGTGTCAACGAAGGCTTAGCAAACGCTTGCCGCGGTCGGTTTGTAGATGGGTGACCATCTATTACATATTGACAACCTCCCTGCCTCGAAAAGCACGTTAAGCCGTTGGTCCCGGCTGTCATTCGTAAATCTTTGTAGTCGTTACTAAGAAGCCCATAAGTCTGACAACCAGTCTTACAAGGGGTGTTGTAGAGGTCAGATAAGCAGTCACTCTATGTAAAACGCCCGACAACGTGAAACCCTATAAAAAGAAAAAACTAACCTTGAAATTATGACCCTACGTAAGTACGTATGAAATTTTTTGATTAAATGTTGTCCCGTCGCGGGACCGCTCTCATTATTAGCCAAACGTTCTGTTAAAGTTCAAAATAGTAGCGGTCCCCCGACAGGACAATATTTAATAAAAAAATTCATACGTACTTACGTAGGGTTATAATTTCAAGGTTATTTTTTTTCTTTTTATAGGGTTTCACGTTGTCGGGGGTTTTTTAAATTTTTAATTTAATTTTTTATTTCATGCTTTTTGTAGGGACTCCTTGTTATAAGTCCTCGTTTTAAGATTCAGGTAATTTGGTATTTAATCAGGTTTTTTGTAATTCGCCATTTTGTGGTAGTGGCCATCTTGGATTTGAAATTTGTCATAGTGTATAGTATTCTACTAGTCAAGCCCTTTCATTTGATATGCATATTGAGGGAGTTGTGAAAAAATATGTAATCCGCCATTTTGTGGCGGCAGCCATCTTGGACCGATTTTCATCAAACATAGCTAAGAACACTCCCGACAAATTCACCTTTCAAACAAAAAAAAACAAAATTAAAATCGGTTCATCCGTTCGGGAGCTACGATGCCACAGACAGACATACACACACACACACACACAGAGAGAGAGAGAGAGAGAGAGAGAGAGACGTCAAAAAATACTGGTATTCAGCTGAATCCCGACTAGAAGCCGACCCCAACATACACAGAGCATGTGCCAACAGCTGGGAAAAGGCTAGGCACATTGATTCATCAACTGATATAACCTACAGCAAACCGATATTAGTTTGGCCTGTAGATAGTTGTTCCGAAACTATTTGTGTTTATGGATTTGAGGTTTCTGTGGGTAGACGCGCCCACGGTACAAATGCCGCCTCCGCTATACGGTGGATATTCCACCCAAACACAAAACTTTATGGCAACGCCATGTAATGAATTGTTTCAGTGAATTGTGTCCCTGAGTTTGTTTCGTCATTCGTTGTCAGGGCAAGCTATATGGAGTCGAAATTTCCTATCCCAGAAGGATAGGAAATTTCGACTCCATATAGCTTTTTTTTTAATATGACGTGTAAAAGTGCCGGTATCCTATTTACAGAATAAACAATTACATTTCATTATTGTGCGTAGGCAGCGTAGGGAATGGAACTACCAGTCCGGTTCTGCTTTTCGTGATAGCTATGACCTGGGAATCAGCATCATCATTTCAGCCTAAAGACGTCCACTACTGGATGTAGGCCGCCCCAAGCTTTGCCACTTCGATTCTTTTTGTGCTTCTCGTATCCAGCGGATTCCTGCGGCCTCTAACAGCAGGCCAATTCCCGTAATTAGAAACGTTCAAAATCTAGCCGCAATCTCATCTCAGCGACACAATGTCAAAAACTTGTCAAAAATGTAGGGAAATTAGAGGTATTTTTGACCGATTGAGACAGATCAGACTGTGAACGTTCTTAAAATTACGAGAATTGCCCCTCTGGTCATCGGCCCATGGGAGGCCTTCCAACGATACGCCGTACTTGACCTGGGAATGCCTGGGAGTATTCAAGTCTCGTTTAAATAGGTTACTTCAAGGCGCCACCATCATCGGCCGCATTATCCCTTGCCTTCAGCTGAAGAAGTGATCAAACGGGTAACTATTACAATTTTTTAAACGCTGCGGTAAATTTGTAAGTTGGTGTATGCCTAAGAGCAATGGTGACCCAGTGGTAACGGCCTTGACTTATGAGTTGTAGGTCGTGAGTTCGAACCCAGACAGGCGCTTTACTTTGTGTAAATTTATCATCATCACTGCTCTCAAAACGATGAAGGAAAACATCGTGAGGAAACCGGCGTGTCCTAGAACTAAAAATTCTAAGACATGTGACATCTACCAACACGCACTGGGCCCGCGAGGTGGATTACGGCCCACTCCCTCTCACAGAGAGGAGGCCTGTGTCCCAGCAGTGGGAACATTGTAGGTTGATTATGTCTGTATGCCTAAACATAAATTTGAGAAGTTTAACATTTGGGAATTTTGTATACTTAACTAAGAAATAATATTCATTTTCGCTCGTTTTTCTGTCTTAGTACTAAATTACGGTTTAAGACATTTATTTCTCAAAAAGAATACAATTCATTTATCACGACAAACACAAGTTAATCGTAATACTTGATACACGAACTTATAAAGAACGGTAGATACCTACTCGTAAATAAATTTGTAAGTGGCAGATGCAGAAATGCTTTTTTCTTACAGTGCTGCGGGTAACAAGAAAAAGTGGGTGAACCATTACATATCGATTCTTGATTACAAGTCAATAGCAATTACACATTGTTAATAGTTACAAGCTGTAAATATTTTTAAATTTGTTAAAGTTTCAAACCGATAAAATAGTTTAGTACTTAAACGTATTTTATACCTTGGTCATCACCATCAGCCACGCCTTTTCCCATCTATGTTAGAGTCGGCTTCCAGTCTGACCGGATGCAGCTAAATACCAGTATTTCATATGGAGCGACTGCCTATCTGACCTCCACAACCCAGTTACTGGTTAATACGATACCCCTTGGTAAGACTGGTTGTCGGACTTTCGGGCTACTGACGACCCGTAACGACTGTCAAAGATCCACGAATGACAGCCGGGACCAACGGCTTAACGTGCTTTCCGAGGCACGAAGGGGTCTTGGTATGTGAAGATGGTCACCCTTCCACGGACCAACCACGGCAAGCGTAGCTTAACCTGCTCGATCGACCCGTGCGGCTGTTATAACTTAGCCACAAGCCCCTCAAAGAAACAATACTGAAGTTAGAAATATTTGCTGTTTTTCTCGAATATTCGTCCCTGTTTGATTAACACTGTATGCAATCTCTGCTTTTATTTACCGTTGCGGAGTTCTTGCAACTGAAAAATTGTTGGTTTGGAAAAAACCTAGGTATTTGCAATGAGAGACAAAAAAGTGATGTTTTATAATTACTGATGACTAATGGCTGACAGCGGATTCGATGCGCAAATTGTGTTGTTGTCTTTGTTATCAACAAGAATAATTATTTCCGTTCAACTGAAAATGGACACATAAAAAAGATTAATAATGTCAATTTTGATGTGAATATTGAATTATAACTAAATGGAATAATTAACTCCCTTGCATACTTTCTCTCATAGAACACCAGACGTCGTCATCATCATCTCCCTAGTCCTTTCCTAACTATGTTGGGGTCGGCTTCCAATCTAACCGGAAGCAGCTGAATATTACTATTATATATTACTATTTTACTTCAATATACTTCATGCTGTGTAAGACTTTTGTCTTGATATTATATTATCGACCTATTACAGATAAAGGCGACATTTAGTGTAGGTATTGATTTTAAAATTTTAAAAAGTAGGACACTTCACAAATATTTCGCAAGTCAGGTGGAGAGTTCAATAAAAGAAACTAGAATTGGAAATCGTACAAATTAAAAACCTATTAGTTACCTATGTATCTATACTAATAATATTTATAGATCAAAAAACAATCTGACTAGACTTTTGCCAACTAGGTTGGGGTTGGCTTCAAGTCTAACCGGATGCAGCTAAATACCAGTATGTTACATGGATCGACTGCCTATCTGACCTATCTGACCTCCGCAACCCAGCGATACCCCTTGGTAAGTCTGATTGGCAGACTTTTGGGCTTCTGACTACCCGTAACGACTGAACACTAGACATATACGCATAATTTTACTCCATTCATCCGCAAACACATCACTTTCATTATACAGCGGGACTTGTAATTTGAGGTATTCCTTCCTGGACGTGATAGTGTGTCTCATTTGCAACAATTAAGCACCCCATAAAACCTAGGCGAAAATTAATTTATGTATTTTTGAAAATTTCCCAGAATTCGTCTCTAAATATCACTCTTCTCTAAACTCTCAAATTGAATGGCCTTTATTGGTATTCCTCTGGGTACCTAATACTTTGCAAACCTTTCGAGTTCACCAAATTTTCTAAAACATCAAACAGCTTAAAGCGAAAGGGAGAAGTTTGTAAACCATTTTCAAAAATCATTCACGTACCTACATAAACTTTGGTGCTAGTTATCTCAAAATTTTACTATGGCATTAAGAATACAAATTACGGGGAAGACATCTTCATTTAATCAGTCATCTAACGAGGTAAACAAGTTAAAAAAATATTTAAGGGTGATGAAAATTAAACAGCCGATGATATTTTTTCATTATTTATATCAGATTCAAACAACAATATATGATACGAGCTTAACCCGAATTTGCAAATTGTTGATAATCCAGGTCATGGTCAACCCATGTGCCAAATTTCATCTAAATCCGTTCAGCCGTTTTAGCGTGGAAGCGTAACAAACAAAAATACAAAAAATCAAATCATTTCTCTTTAACATTAAGTTTAGATATACGAATAACAATCGAGTTAAATCAATAGAAAGTTAAAATATCACAACCAGCATAATTGCGTAATACACTAACACTGTAATGGCTTTTATTTTGACAGTTCTATAAGACTCATTGCGCTATTTACGTTGTTGAGCAGATTTTTTTTACGAACATATGAAGCAATGGATTAGCAATATCCTTCAAAATGATTCAGATTGAGATTGATAATATGTTACACAATTAGGGTGCAGGTCTAAAACCAAACCTTCATAAAATTACCAATAAAATCATTATCTACCTAACCTTTTCCCAACTATGTTGGGGTTGGCTTCCAGTCTAACCGGATGTAGCTGAATACCAGTATTTTACATGGAACGACCGCCTATCTGACCTCCACAACCCAGTTGCTTAGTAATACCATACCCCTTGCTGAGACTGGTTGTCAGACTTTCGAGCTTCTGACGACCCATAACGACTGCCAAAGATATCAAACCGTAAATCTGCCTTCCTTGGCAGTTTTACAGTTTGATATATATTCCAACATTTTCGTTCTAACACTAAACAACCGTAACTCTAAAAAAACAAAAACTCAACACTTCGAATCTAAAACCGTCGAAGGCGGTAAAATGAAATTATTTTTCAATCTAAAAATAAGTAAAAAAAGAGGTCTTATGCAAATACGTTTTATTTTGCGAAGTCGCTTTTCAACTTGGAGTTTTTAATTAACTAGCTAACGGAATATCGCCAATATCTAAGATGTTAATTTATTAGCTACCTTGGCGGGTTCTTGCGTAAATAATTAATAATTATTTCCGGTTATGAAAGCTTGGTAGATTAAGGTGGATTAATAGTAAGCTTGAAGGTTTTTCTTTTAGATTATATTAGAAGATATTTTAAGTTGATTTTAATAATACCATGGCTGTATTTTCCGAGGGAGTGGACAGAGGCTTAAGACTCCCGCAGACGACACTCTAATAGAGCAATTTCTATGAAAACTTCATGGAAATTATTCTACCAGAATCGCGTCGCACTGATATTAAAACGTCAAATCTATGTATAGCATTGTGACAGCTGTGAACGCGCACAGATAACCTATACCCGGCACGGCGCGAGATTCGTTGCCCGGAATGTTACCATATATATTTCATGTTTCACCATCTTTTCTTTATTTTATTTCATAATTTGATTTTTTTTTTTGTTTCGAATCATAATTATGTTGAATGGTTTACTTTATTTTCTTGTTTTGATTGTTGTTTTTATTTATTTATGTATAATTGCATGCTGCACTGGTTAACGTCATCACGTCAACGCCGGCTGCCACTGAAAACCAGCGCCTGGGCTCTGTCTCGTATAGGGTCTTAACATTATGCTGAGCGATGGCCGTTTTGCGTGAATGTGACGTATGTTTACCTCCAACTTGTTTTTTTGTGTGTTTATGTACTTTTTTCATACGTCATGTTTGCCGCAAATAAATGCATTTTCTTTCTTTTCTTTTTCTTTTCGCGTCGCGCCTGTCTGCCTATAAAGTATTTCACACATTTCGCCTTAGGTTCAATGTATAGGGAGATAGGGAGATAGGGGGTGAGACTATCGCCATAATCCGGGACACAACCAGACTCCCAGAGGCTACTGACAAAACAAAATCAAAAGTCCTTTATTCAAACTAGGCTGAGAAACAGTACTTTTTGAACATCAAAATTACATAAGATAGTCCCCAAAAAACGCCCGTCCTTCACCACTCCCTAAAGCTTTAGCTGGAAAGAAGAAGCGCCGCAACAAACTTCCCAGCAGAAGGAGCCATTCCAGTAATACTTGATGCAACTTGGGCGTTGAACCCAGAATCTTTCGGCAGTCACGCTTGCGATGAGACCAATTACGAGGCGGTATTGCTATAATATTTGTTGTTTAAGGCGAAGGCGTCAGGGTAGCCCCTGAAATTCCAATTTTCTTACGTTTTTTGCAATTTGCAGGTCAGTGTCAGGTTTTATGTTCATCTAAATATGATTCGCGGCCACGAGGGCTCAGTGCGGGTTGGCGGATGTCACATGCCTTCTAATGTTTTCTTCTAGGACATGCCGGTTTCCTCACGATGTTTTCCTTCACCGTTTTGAGAGCAGTAGTGATGAAATAATTTACACAAAGTAATGTGCCTGCTTGTGTGCGAACCCACGACCTACAAGTAAGTCGTGGCCGTTGGCATTGGGCCACAAGTTCCCTTGGTCAGGCTCAAGGTCATCTAAACCTGCCTGAAAGTTTTAGTACAACAATTTGGATATTATTTTCTTGCACCCGGCAATCCTAACGATTTTTGAAGTGATAACTTCTTTTGATTTTTGGTAGGAGAAGATCTTACTTATGGGTTCGCGACCCCGACATGCTTATGTTAACAGTATATCTGTTGCTATGATTATGACGTGTTGCGCTTGTTGTTGCTCGAAATGTCGTTAGATGTTTAATCGATGAATGCAAGGGGTGAATTCATATAAATCAAAGAAACCTCTACGAGTCACTTAGCTGAGTGACTTATATTTCTTATATTTATTTATATTTAGTTTGTGAAGCTAGATAAAACTGAAATACAGGTTAGCAAGGACATCGACGAACGACTTGTTACCATTCAGTACATGATTCTGAACCGATAGTTTTCGTCGGTTAGTTTTGTTTTAAAATGCTGTTCCATACATTTGACCGCGTAGGTATTGCACTTTTCTTTAAAACATCGGATTTTTTTTTATAACTGACAAAATATTTCTATGCTCGGGGGGCCTCAAACTCAAATTCAAAGATGAAACTAGTCGGCCCATTCCAAAGCGTAGAAGGTACCTATGGAGAAGAACGGGCAAGAAACTCCACGGACACTCTTTTAAATCTAGTCTAGAATCATGTGTTGAATTCATGGCTACAGTTTGCTTGTCGATGTCTCTGCCACCCTGTATACTTACTTTAGTAGCAAGAAAGATTCTCTAGACATATAAACCAGCCATTTTTTACTCGTTCCTGTAAAACTTCGAATCTTAACATAACATAACATCACACCTGTAATCCCCGAAGAATTAGACACAAGTGTTCGTATAGTACACCCACATTTCGTCAGTTTTGTTTAAGTCCCATGTAATAGGGGCGAGACTATTGGCCATCAACCAGGCACAAATCCAGACTCTGGGCTGATACTGGGAGATTCCTGATGGAATAACCCAACAACACTTTGCCCGGCACGAGAATCGAACCCAGAACCTCATGCCCAGCAGTAGCGCTTGCGATCAAACCTACAAGGTAGTCAAGTGTCAAAACTTTAAAAATAAAAAAGCTGCGGTTCCAGCCTCAGTTGATAAATTCTGGCTAGAATAGATGTAGCAAGTTCTTCCATTGATCTTTGATCTGAACTACATTTCATTATTGATTGCTAGTCATCATTGATTGCGACCGTAAATAAAATGGCGTGACGTAGTACACAGTCGTTGTACTCTTTAAGTATTGTGTAAAAAGGAATTTTATTTACTTTTTCAACTAGCATTGTTGATTGAGTAGAAATAAGTAATTACGGTTGTCAGAAATTACCTCATTGATTTTAGTATGAAATTCAAATTTGTTTGCCTGACGATTACAGTGCGGCCGACCAGAGAATGCGCGTTCTTGTCCCCGTCAGTTTCATACAAACAAATGCGTGTTTTGCGAATTTGAACTTTATTAGCTACTAGAATTGTCGTACTGGCAGGTGACGGGAACGCATTCCGCGTTGGCCGCATTGTAAAGTCATCATCATCAAGTCATCATCTCCTGTAATGGTAACTGTAGATAAATAAATATAATAATAAATAAATCATTCATCATTCTCTTGCCCTTATTCCAATTTATTTGAGGTTAGCGCAATTTTATTTATTTATAATTACCTTTACAACTATCATAACAGGATTAACCTAATGCGATGGTCCACACCATCGCATAATTATATACTTACAATATTAAATTAACCTAATAAGGAACTTCTATATCATACTAGCTATCCTAAATTATATAAATCTCTTATATAACAATAACACAGAACAACTATTATATAACTTAGTAACATTTAATATATAGTACGAGTACTACACATTTATTTAGAATACAAAAACATATTTTGCCTATCCCCACTTATGTATAGCAAAATATAAATAATATGTGTCAATCAATCAATCAACTCAGCGTATCGCAGTCCACCGCTGGACATAGGACTCTCCCAGGCTACGCCACAACACCCTATCCTCCGCCTTCCGCATCCAGTCCGTCCCAGCAACCTTCTTTAGGTCGTCCGTCCATCTAGCTGGGGTGCGTCCCTCGCAACATGTGTGCAGCAGACACATTGCTACCTTGTCAGTGTTCGTTTTTGTCTGTGGTTGTTATCCTGTCTGTATCCTTTTTTTTTTTTTTGGGTAGGAAATCATCAAATGACCTCTCCCGCTCTGGGCTGAGCGGAAGGGCGTGTCAGACTTTTACTGACTATAACCCACCCGTGTTCCTTCAGTTGCCTGTGCCAGGGGCCACGGTATGTCTTTCGAACAGCCCGAGGCCCTGGCAGGCATCGGCCCTCATGTCCTATCTTGGCTATCCTGTCTGCATCCTTTTATGTTTATGAGTCTTGTTACTTGAATTAAACTAATTTTATTTTTATTTATTTTTACTTCCTTACTATTAGTCGTCATCTCGGTAGTCAGCCCCTTTCTAACCATATCATCATTCACATAGTCCATCCCTTGTTTCTTTCTTTTTTTTTTTGTTTTTATTTTTACTGTAAAGTATGAAAGAAAAAGACATGTTACGCCGAACTCAATTAAAATGGGATAAGGGCAAGAGTTTTTTTTTTTTATGATGATGATGAGCTATATTTCTAACAGGTAAGGACTTGTCGTTACGGTAGTCAGAAGCCCGAAAGTCTGTTATCTTAGTCTTATCATGTTACTGAATAACTGAGTTGTGGGTGTGGATGTCAGATAGGCAGTCGCTTCATGTAAAATACTGGTATTCACCTGCATCCGCACCCTAATTGCGTTACACGCGATCATTCGGAATCGGTTTCATTTTGACAGTTCAACAACGTTCATTGCGTCATTTACGTGTTTAGCAGACAAATTTTTCGTACTTATGAAGCAACGGATTAGCAATTTGCTTCAAAATGATTCAGATTCAGATTAATCGTGTGTTACGCAATTAGGGCGCTGGTTAGACTGGAACATAGTCGTTGAGATAATACTAGGCAGATACTTAATCGCTAATATGACCTATTCTTAAAACCTTCTAACTAAGCTTTTGGCAAAAGTGGGTAGATAGACGTGATAGTAAGTCTACATACCAACATGACTATAATTCCCAAAAAGATTTAAGTATTTGCGCCGTTTGAGGTTTTCCGCTCCTGCAACAGGCGGCCCATCACAGCGCGCCGTGCTGGGCAGATGGGGTGGCGCAAGGGTGTCGACACAATTTGCATCTCACACCAAAGGTCTACAAAGCATGATCAATTCTGTCTGGTCTGGTCCCTTCCCATCGTCGCGTGCCAAGGCCATTGGATTCTAAAACAGCTGGCAGCCCGGCGTTAACAAGAGTACAACGGATGATGTCATTGACGCTGGTGTGGCGTGCTATACGGCCTGCGCTCTTACTGCAGGATAGGCCATGGTGACCGAGGTAGTCGACACCTTCACCGCATTTGCAGCGTTGCGGAGCTACGCAATGAGCGATAATATTATACAACACTCTTGATAATTATGTTACGACTTTAAGAGACCATGACCTCTGAGATTGATTCGACATTTCTTCTCAGGGAACAGTCGGCTAGGAAATTCCATCGTCATCTATGTAGTTTTAAAACATTGACCAAGCCGTGTTTCCTGCGCGTGTTTTTTCGAAACATTACACAGAAAACCTTACACATACTTAAACATTTGTTTTCATACACAAGCTGTCTCCCGCGTATTCAAATATTTTTTAAATAAGAAAAAGAAGAAATAGATATAAGAATTAATTAATAAATAATCACAAAATAAAATCACTAAATAATCACAAAATAAAACCATTAAAAATCACAAAATAAAATCAATAAATATATAATCACAAAATAAAATCAATAAATAAATAATCACAAAATAAAATCAATAAATAAATAATCACAAAATAAAATCAATAAATAAATAATCACAAAATAAAATCCATTATGTCTGCTGGAACAATGCCGAATGAAGGGGCAGTCCAGCCTTCCCGCAATCATCACGAGTACGATGTTGGGGCTAACCCGTACTCTGCGCACCAAGGACGCGACGCGCTTGCGCATGGAGGCAGTCGGTGCGCGCCTCTGCGAATATACCCGAGGCACGGCAGTGTCGGGGTAGCCCCATCACCGCCCTAAACGCGTTATTGTACTGGACGCGGATGGCGCTGTAACTTCTATTAGAGTTGTGAGCCCACAGACTGCACGAGTACAGCGATGTACAGTACGCTCTAAAGAACGTAACCTTCACCCCATCTGAGCACCGCGCAAATCTGCGGACGATCATGTTCGCTCTAACAGACAACGCCCTCCGCTCCCGTTCCATGTCCAAGACAAAACAGTAAGGCCACGCCTCTTAGTTATGACGATTTTATATGTTTCGAAAAAATACGCGCAGGAGACACGGCTGAGAAACAGCCATCTTTTCTTTTGTTTTTAACGCAATTAGATCGGTATAGACTTGTTATTTGTGTAAATGTCATGTACTTACCTATTTCTAAATAACGTGGAGAACTTGAGTAACATTTTTTTATCAATTTTATATACTTAACTAGTTTCTGCTCGCGACTTCGTCCGCGTGAAATTTCTTGTTCCCCCGAACCACCCACCCTGTCGCATGGCATCACCCCTTCTAGCTTTTTTTACTTTTTGCTCGGTTCCTAATATCGCGTGATATAATAGCGTAGTGTTAAACCGGCTATAGTCTTCCTCGAGAATTGGGCTATCAAATGCAAAAAAAAAATCCACCAGATATTAGCGCATTCAAA
This sequence comes from Apamea epomidion, assembly GCA_947507525.1. Classification (NCBI taxonomy): domain Eukaryota; kingdom Metazoa; phylum Arthropoda; class Insecta; order Lepidoptera; family Noctuidae; genus Apamea; species Apamea epomidion. The sequence goes on from OX382239.1 coordinate 2,532,308, forward strand.
CAACCAAACAAAAAAAAAACAATCTCTTCAGCTTTATTATCTATTAGTATCCATAAATATTAAGGGCTAAATAATAACAGCCGCACGGGTCGATCGTGCAGGTTAAGCTACGCTTGCCGCGGTTGGTCCATGGATTTGCATACCAAGACCCCTCCGTGCCTCGGAAAGCCCGTTAAGCCGTTGGTCCCGACTGTCATTCGCCGATCTTTGACAGTCGTTACGGGTAGTCAGAAGCCCGAAAATCTGACAACCAGTCTTACCAAGGGGTATCGTATTACCCAGTAATTGGGTTGTGGAGGTCAGATAGGCAGTCGATCCATGTAAAATACTGGTATTCAGCTGCATTCGGTTAGACTGGAAGCCAACCCCAACATAGTTAGGAAAAGTCTAGTCAGATTTTTGATCTATAAATATTATTAGTATAGATACATAGGTAACTAATAAGTTTTTAATTTGTACGATTTCCAATTCTAGTTTCTTTTATTGAACTCTCCACCTGACTTGCGAAATATTTGTGAAGTGGCCTACTTTTTAAAATCAATACACTAAATATCGCCTTTACCTGTAATAGGTCGGTAATATAATATCAAAACCGAAGTCTTAAACAGCATGAAGTAAATTGAATTACAGTGTATTAAAGGGAAATTTGCAACCACGTATTCATACTGTTAAACAATTTTAAATTTAGTTTATAGTAACATAGAGTTGAAAACACATTGGCAGTTATATTCTGGAAATTTCAGTTCAGACAGTGAAATTTAAACTTTAGGTGGTTAAGTTAAAGTTATAATTAGCTTGATAAACACGGAATTTTCGAAAATAATCAATTTCATCCATAGTTTAGTCGAACCGTAGAATTTAGAGGGACGATTCACCTGTTCGCGAAATATTTTTCTGTATACTTTTATCTGGCTGATTTTTCAATCATCTGATAAGAGGAATAATTTATTTTGAAATTTTGACAGTAATTTCATACAAAAACTGTCAAACGTCAATTTTATTCCTCGAATAAAAGTTATCTAGCGATGGAAAAATCGGCCCTTAGTTAATTGTCTATTCAAAGGTTAGTTTCTTTTAGCCCTGAGTAAACTATCGAAAATTGTAAACTGCAACAAACCATTTACAATTTAACGCATTATTTTTCGAGAGTTTACAATTTGTCCATGGCAAATTGACAAATTGTGAACTGGTTTCAAACTTGCATCGACGGATCCCACCTTGGGCTAATACTAGTTAAATAGCCAAGTAACTGCGACCAACTTCATAGTACCGGTTGGTCACAGTTCTGACCTAACCTAACCCATTTGGTCGCAGTGCCCTGGCTTAGTTACTGCGACTAATTCGGTTACCGTCACCGGAGGTGTTTCTCAGTAGCAGCTCGGAGCTTGGAAGTTGGTGGTGTGATACCCCCGAGCCTCGGAAAGTCCGTAAAACCGTTGGCCCTCCATAGCTATTAACAACCATACGACAGGCTATCGTATCGAAAATGACACATTTCAATAACCAGAGGGGTAATTCTGGTAAATTTAAGAACGTTCACAGTCTGATCTCTGTCTCAATCTGTCAAAAATACGTCAAATTTCCCTACATTATGACAAGTTTTTGACATTTGTTTGTCACCGAGATGAAACTGCGACTAGATTTTGATCGTTTTAAATTACGAGAATTGGCCTTCCGATTTGTTTTGCCCTCGACAGCTGACAGCTGTCGGAACAATAGCGGTTATCTATTTGGTTCAAACTGACAAAATTTTCGGGTTTCGGACTTATGAACAGCGTTTAGAGGACTCCTACGATAACATTGATTGATGTTCGATACGGTACGGAAGCGTATCGAGTGGTTGTGTTACGCCTAATTTCTCCCCTGTCGTGTCGGATCGCCATTTTTTTTGGTTTTTTTGAGGATGGGCAATCATCAAGTGACCCCTCCCGCTCTGGGTGGAGCGGAAGGGAGTGTCACACTCTTACTGACTAAAACGCACCCGTGTTCCTTCCTTAGCCCTTTATGTTCCAGGGCAGCGGTAACCCTTTCGGACGATCCCGCTACCCTGTCGGATCGCATGCCATCGGAGTAAGAGAATAAAGGAACACAGAGTGCACCTGTGTTTACGCACACACTTGTGCACTATAATGTCTCCAGCGTACCTGTTCATTTCGGTTGAGATTGGCTACCGTGACCGAAATCGACCGCGAGGATCAGTGTATTATTCTGAAAAGTTCATCACACACGTTAAGCCGTTGGTCCCGGTTGCCATTCGTGGATCTTTGATAGTCGTTACGGGTCGAGACTGGTTGTCAGACTTTCGGGCTACTGACGGCCCGTAACGACTGCCTATCTGATCTCCACAACCCAGTAACTGGGTTGCTCCATGTAAAATACTGGTATTCAGCTGCATCCGGTTAGATCCGTGGATCTTTGACAGTCTTTACGGGTAGTTGGGAAAAGGCTAGGCAGATATTATTCTATAAAGTTCGTATCGTACCTCACTTAAGCACATTTTAAAAGTATTAGATAGATAGATCATTTATTTGTTCAAAACATAAGTATGCATCACATGGCATGCAAGATGTTACATAAAATTATAGCACAGTCATGTTTTGCCTTACGTACAAATATAAACAGGTAGGTTATTTTTATTAGTAGGTTTGTCATTATACAAAGCAATTAACATATCAAATTAAAACTCAATCAATCAAATTATAATAAATATACAATAGATTAGTGACAAAAGTCGTCATCGAAATGTATAATAAAATAAAAATTTGCCAGTAAAAAATCACAGTAATTAGGAATAAAAATCTACATTATTTATGAATATGATAACATATATATATTATATTATAAATATATATATATAAAATATATTATAAAAAAATTAAACTATAATCAATACTTACGTAGTATGTAGGAACGTACGTTGTAAGTACGTAGGTGAAGTAGTGTTTGTAAGTTATTTAAGTAGAGCTATTTGTGAAGGAATTTGTTCGGGAAAGTACTACCAATCAATACGCCTAGCCTTTTCCAAGAACCCGTAAAGACTGTCAAAGATCCACGAATAACAGCCGGGACCAACGGCTTAATGTGCTTTTCGAGGCACGAAGGGGTCTCGGTAAAGACGGTCACCCATCCAGGGACCTGCGGCAAGCATGGCTTAACCTGATCGATCGACTCGTGCGGCTGTTATTACGTAGCCACGAGCACAAAAAGTACTACCACTATACCTATTTCTTTATTCACAAGTAAGATTGTTTAGTAACAGTTGAAGAATATGTCTCTCGTATCTGAGTTCCTAGGTTCGACTCCCAGGTTGCGCAAAGTGTTATTGGGTGTCTTCATCTGGAGTTTCTCAGAAGCAGCCCGGAATCAGGATTTGTGCCTGGTAAATGGCAAAAGTACCTGGTTATGATAAAAGTATGGTAGTGAGTAGTAACAGTTCGACCCCTATAACACTCTATAGGTATACAAATTGGTTAACATTAATTTACATTAGTGCATTTTGCAGCTAGGTTCTGGGGAAAGTTTGTGAGTGTGTATGTGTTTGTATGTTTGTTACTTCTTCACGCTCCAACAGCTGGACCAATTTTGATGAAATTTGGGACACAGATAGTTTATAACTTGGATTAACACATAGGGTACTTTTTATCCCGATGTTCCCACGGGATCGAAACTTATGCGGGTGAAACCACGGGGCGCAGCTAGTACCTCTATAAAATGTCCGTAAATGACGGGAGGCTATTCGTTCATCAAAAGAACATTTAGTTCATTCAAAGAATTGTTATCGATCCCTTTTCCCCCTGGACAAGCATTTCTTGGACGTAATTATGTGTCAGTTTCACAAAATTATTTAATCTATCAACAAGATATATTGGTTTTCGCAAAGGCTACCAACACAATAATAACTAGTAGTAATTTGTGGTCTATTCAAGTAGTTTATTATCCATAAACTTTAGGTATCTATTAATATGCGGTGCGCTGACATGAATATCGTTTTATTATGGGTTAGGAGTTTTATTGGTATCCTATCAATCGATATTGGTAATGGCGCCGATTCCCTCGTTCACAAGCTAAACTAAATTTAAGTTCAGTGCATCTTTTTCTTTCTATTTCATTAAGAAACGGACAGAAGATAAATATTAGTTTAGTCCTGTCAAATTAGTCAGCGCCTGTCGTAAATTGGCGTATTTTTAGTAGCCAATTTTTATTCACGTCTAAACTTGTTTAGGTAGGTAGTATCTTATTTTACACTACACTAAACTAATATTTATCTTCTGTCCTTTTCTTAATGAAATAGAAAGAAAAAGATGCACTGAACTTAAATTTAGTTTTGTTTGTGAACAAGGGAATCGGCAATTGGCTTTAAGGTGCCTTTTATTTTCGATTTTGACTATTCCGAAGCAAGGGTGAAAGAGATTTGCATCGCGTTATGCTCGTGAACGGGTGCTGCTTGTTGTGACTGGTCGTCTTGCTGACCATGGATTTGCTGTTGTTGTTGTTAGTATTTAACTGTTTATATATCGATCTTCTTCGCGTCGCTGGCACGACTGTATTTTACATGTGATTTTCCCAAAACTTTGCCACTTACATGTAGCAAAGTTACTTACTTACTTCCATGACTTCGATGTGCTCCTAGTTTATCATCTAAGACTTCAAGTAACAGCTATGTTAACATAACCCAGCATTGCATAAATATGTGAGCGGTCACGCCTTTTATACCCGGAGGATTTTATGTAGGTACAAGCTGTGCCCCGCGGTTTCACCCGCATAAGTTTCGATCCCGTGGGAATATCGGGATAAAAATTATTCTGTGTTAATCCTGGTTATAAACCATCTGCGTGCCAAATATATTTATACAAATCCGTTTAGTAGTTTTGGCGTGAAAGAGTAACAAACTTCCATCCATCCATCCATCGATCCATTAATCCATCCATCCATACAAACTTTCGTAGGATTTTTAGTAGGATTATGTTTTGTCTGCATTTTTAATTTTCAGTTATTATTTTTTGCTTGAGTATTGTTTTCATTGTATTGGTTGGTATATTGACGTGGCTAGCTGACATAATTATGGCAAATAATTTAATTTAACGTTCTGTGTCTCGTAATATTAATTATTTTTCATACACACTGGCAAGTTTTTCTAACTGAAAAGACAGCTGTGCTGCTGGGGACTTTGTTGTGCCACTTCTTCTTTCCAGCGAGAGCACTAGAAAGTGGTGAAGGGCGGGCGTTTTGAGGGACTGTCTTAAGTAATTTTGACGTTCGTAAAGTGCGGATTCTCAGCCTATTTTGAATAAATGACTTTTAATTTCGATTTTGAATATGTTAGTGTATTTGTCTTTGCCGTCAACTAGGCTGAATATGCTTTTTTTTATGACACTAGTACCACCGACTCAGATTGACAATGGTGTATTAAATTGCCAGCTCAAGCGACGCTTCTTTAAGTACGAGACCCAATAATACCGACTTACGAGTTGTAGATCGTAGACTCGAACCCAGACAGGCGCTTTACTTTATGTAAATTATTTCATCACCAATGCTCTCAAAACGGTGCATGAAAACATGGTCAGTAAACAAAAAGTCCTAGAGTAAAAAATTCGAAGTCGAAGTCTAATCCACCATCCCGCACTGGGCCCGCGTGGTGGATGCCCACTCCTTCTCACAGAGAGGAGGCCTGTGTCCCAGCAGTGGGATTATGCTGATTATAGGCATTACAGGCTGATTATGTTTAGACGAATCGTTGGTAATTTTACAGTACAGCACCCTAATTGCGTAGCAAACTATAAATCACAATCTAAATAATTTTGAAGGATATTGCTAAACCATTGCTTCATATGTTCGAAAAAATTGTTTACTCAACAACGTAAATAACGCAATGAATGTTGTTGAACTGTCAAAATGAAAGCGATTGCTACTGATACTGTATTACGCAATTACCCCGCAGAGTTCCCAATACCTCCTCCTATTTACATTACAAGCTTCTATGAAAAATCAATTATCCGGTGTCAAATTAAATTAGCTAGAGAAACTCTGCAGACTTTATGGATATCAATATCTAAACACGATGAAAAAAAGAAATATATTTGATGTTCTTTTGGGGGGAGAGGTCAATGACCTCTTGTAGTGTTGTTACTTAAGGTATGAGTTGAGAAAGCTGTTTTATTTTATCGTGTTTGAAGAATTGCCAAACTTAATTGGTAGGGCACATTGCTCGCAGAACAGATGGTCGATGGGGCCGAAAGGTCCTGGAGTGGTGACTGCGTACCGGAAGAACTAGCGTTGGAAGGCTCCCACAAGGTGGACCGACGACCTTGTTAAAGCCGCAGGAACCCGTTGGATACGAGAAGCGCAGAGCCTGTCGAAATGAAGGTGCTTAGGCCTATGCCCAGCAGTGGGCGTCTTTCGCCTGAAATGATGATGAGATATCGAACCACAAAAAAGTCACGTATGGATATCGATACCCACAGGCGGAGTTTCCCTAACTAATTCAATTTGACCCTGTATTTAAACTAACCAGTCGCATTACTTCAAACTACCCTACAAACGAACATCAATAGAAGCCCTTGTATCCAGATCGCGTCATAAAACGTTAGTACATCTGTACTTGCAGTTAGGATAGCGTTACTGGGCATCCGACATCCGACGCTGTACCGAAGAGCCGGGGTGGACAGAAATATGATAGAGAGAACCAAGATGTCAAAATATCCTGTTTTTGAGGTTTTTAGCATTGTTACATGGGTTGCACATAAGATCACAGTATCACAGAATAAATAAGCTGAAGTGGCAATGGTGCGACCATATTAGCCGTAGAACCGATGACCGTTGGGGTAGATGTGTTCTTGAGTGGAGACCGCGAATCGGTAAACGTAAGGTGGGACGCCCTCAGGCTAGGTGGAGCAACGATCTTCGCAGGATAGCTGGTAGCAGCTGGATGAGAGTTGCCGAAAATCGAGTTGATCGGCCTGCAATAGGAGAGGCTTATGTCCAGCAGTGGACTGCTATAGGCAGATGATGATGACATGGGTTGCACGGGTAGTCAGAAGCCCAAAAGTCTGATAACCAGGCTTACTAAGGGGTATCGTATTACCCAGTGACTGGGTTGTGGAGGTCAGATAGGCAGTCGCTCCATGTAAGATACTGGTCTGAGCTGCATCCTGTCAGACTGGAAGTCGACCCCAACATAGTAGTTGAGAAAATACTAGGCATACTCGTATAATCGCTAAGAGGACCTATTCTTAAAATTTAACCTTTTAACTAAGCTTTTGGCAAGAGTGGGTAGATAGACGTGATAGTAAGTCTACATACATGATTATAAGTTCATTGCGTTATTAAGTTGTCGAGCAGACGAAATTTTCAAACAAATGAAGCAATGGTTTAAAAATTTCCCGCAAAATCCTTTGGATTGTGATAGAAATTAACTCCACCTATTTGCCTTTCGATCAATCTGTTGCATCATTTGGAAGCATTGTAAATACAAGTTTAAACTTTACAGTTTTAGTTAGCACAGTTTCAAACCCGACCTTATCTGAAACATTTTCAACATTGAAAGTAAATACCTCTCTGCTGTCAAATTCAGAATGTTACAAACATTTGACGTTCATTGCATCAGTATTTCAGCACTGTGTTTGTTTCAAATAGGTCATTAAACTCAACATCAAAGTATTTTTGTAAACACTATTATGTATTGTAAAAAAAATTCTTTATAAATATTTTCACTATGGGGGCTTGTGGCTAAGTAATAACAGCCGCTCGGGTCGATCGATCAGGTTAAGCTACTCTTGCCGCGGTTAGTCCGTGGACGGGTGACCATCTTTATATACCAAGACCCCTGGCTCGGAAAGCACGTCTTTGACAGTCGTTATGGTCGTCAGAAGCCCGAAAGTGTGACAACCAGTCTTACGAAGGGGTATCGTATTACTCAGTAACTGGGTTGTGGAGGTCAGGTAGGCACTCCTTCCACGTAAAATACTGGTATTCCGCTGCATTGCTTAGACTGGAAGCCGACCCCAACATGGATGGGAAAACGCTATACAAATTGCAGATTGACTAATTTTCCATTATGTGGTGGAGACAATAAACGTTTTTATTATTATAGTTTTTACGTCTTTTGTGTCTCCTGGACCTTTGGAAGGTGTACGAGGGGCCGAAACCAACTCGCACAAGCCCGTTAGACGTTTTTAATTAAATAAGGCACCAACCAACGATTATCCCTGTTCGCACTATGCAAATGTACCCAAGGACAACCCCTGTTGGTGTAAGACTATTGCAGGATAATTATGGAAACAAAAATATTATATTATGGCATTGGGTGGCTAAACTGGTTATCTAGGACTATAAAAAGACTGCCCTGTCTGACCAATATTTTATATAAATTACACACATAAAAGACACACACACACACACACAGACACAGATTACACAGATAAAAGAGCAGGGCACTTGACTGAAGAATTTCCAAACTTAAGTGGCAGTGGGCCGAAAGGTTCTGGAGTGGCGACCGCGTACTGAAAGACTTAGTGTTGGAAGGCACAAGGTGGACCGATGACCTTTATGAAGGCCGCAGGAATGCGCTGGATGGGGCAAGCACAGAACCAGTCGAAGAGGCAGAGGGGCTATGTCCAGCAGTGGACGTTTTTCGCCTAAAAATATGATGATATGACTTGCACACTCAGTAAACGATCGGTAGCACGTAGTGTCAAGGGACAACATGTCCCGTGCTTAGGAGGAGGTATCCCACGGCTATCACGACAAAGGGTATGGAAATACTATCTATTTAGTATAATTCATTAAATGATAAATGATTTTATTTTGTAAGTAGGTTTGTACAAAAACTTTTACACGTCAATCATATTTTAAAACTAGATGAGGTCGGCGTTTCCTATCTGAGTAGTCTGAGAAGAAAGGCCGAAATAAACTGAGGTCAGACATTGCTATAGAACAAAAGAAAAGAAACATCCTGGGTACCTGGAAGGTATGATAATACCTAGGTACTAACAAGTACGACCTCCTATGACAATATTTTAGGTACTTATGTAAGTACTAACAAAACGTACATTACCAGGATGTTTTACATTTTAAATGCAAAATATTGAACAAGTCTATTGTATTATAATTATACTAGCTGCATAGTTTTGTAAATACCTTATGAGTTGGGCAAGGCGCACTTAGGTTTGGTCGACCAGTCACGAAAACTGACCGAAGAATTTTATTATTTTACACCTAATACAATCCTACCAACCGAATTTTAAGAGTAGTGTTGGCCCATTGGAGACGACCGCGACTTACAAGTTGTAGGTTCAACCCCTGACAGACAGGCGCTTTACTTAGCTTAAATTATTTCATCACCACTGCCCCCAAAACGGTGAAGGAAAACATCGTGAGGAAACCGACATTTCCTATAACCAAAAATCATCGAAGACATGTGACATCTACCAACCCGCACTTGGCCCGCGTGATGATTTACAGCTCACTACCTCTCACAGGGAGGAGGCCTGTGTCCCAGCAGTGGGAACAGTATAGGCTGATTATATTCATAATAATTTATAATAATTATTATTTATTTATTTTCACTTCAAGACACAAACATCAGTGTAGTCCTGGTTATTGTACTAGGAGGTCCTGTATCACAAGAGCCAGACCTCTCAATTTACAGAGAATATGATATAGAAGCGCGATAGACAAAAAATTTATATTTTACCGAATTTTGGTGACGGCCGCATTAATATTATTTTGTTGTAATTCGACGTAGTTATGTCCAACACAATGTTTGTAGACACAAAAATAGTTCGTAGTTTTACCAATATTTCGTTTCAAAAGTTTGAAATTTAACCCAAAACGTTCAATTTCAAACTTTTGAAACCAACATCTATTTCTGTGAAGTATTTGACAACGATTGTGCTTTGTGAGAACTAGACTAGACTAACCGCTACTGATTTAATGAAGTCTGGGTACTTTCTCTATTACAGTATTTCTTTAATATGTATGTAAGTACTAGCTGCGCCCCGCGGTTTCAGCCGCCTAAGCTTCGATTCCTTGGGAATATCGGGATAAAAAATATCCTCTATGTTAATCCTGGTTATAAGCCATCTGTGTGCCAAATTTCATCCAAATCCGTTCAGGAGTTTTTGCGTGAAAGAGTAACAAACATCCTTACATACAAACTTTGACGTTTATAATATTAGTGGGATAGGATATAATTTCAGTATAGCGGGAGCTGTATTAACCCCCTTTCTTTTTTTGGGTGGGAAATCATCAAATGACCTCTCCCGCTCTGGGCTGAGCGGAAGGGCGTGTCAGACTTTTACTGACTAAAACCCACCCGTGTTCCTACAGTTGCCTGTGCCAGGGGCCTCGGTATCTCTTTCGAACAACCCGCAACCCTAGCGGCATCGGCCCTAGCGGACCCCGTCAGTTCGTGCTGACATCTCTTTGAGGCGCGCGTGGAACACAATGTGCCGTCGACCCGGGCCTGGTCCTTACCGGGTGGCGACCTGCCCATAGCTCGCCGCCCCAGGGAACGCGCCCATACCGGTGCCCCGTATAGGGCCATGGACCGCACGACCCCCGCATAGAGCCTCCGGCAGGAGGCGTTTGGTGGAGCAGACGAGTTCTGGAGTGGAGACCGCGTATCGGCAAGCGTAGCGTGGGACGCCCCCCAGCTAGAAGGACCGACGACCTTAAGAAAGTGGCTGGGATTGACTTGATGCAGAATATTAAATTAAATTAATAATTCATAAAAAAGATCAACTACGAACAATTTTATGATTTCCGCAGGGAAATGGGGAATTTCTACCGGTTTGATAAATTAATAAAATGTTCGCTGTATATTAAACGATTTATCAGCCAACATTTTAACATAATATGGTATTTAAACCTTGATTGTAATTTCCTACCTATCAAAACAGTTTTCACTTATAAATGACTGACAAAAGTTATTATGGTCATTATGGGCTCTAACTCTGGCCCCTGGCCACTGCAGAAACAATCTAGCCAAATTTAGTATCATCGTCCCATCCTAACCACAGCGTCAGTTGTGAGTGTAGAGGCCGATGAGAATTTGAAGGATATCATCAATTCTTGCCCTTTCTGCCTTACCCGTAATGCCAACCACATTGAATCCTTCAGGATTTATCTTTAGGATTTTTTTTCCTTTAGGACGATTTATTTAGAATTTGACTTTTATTAATTCGACTTTCATACAAAAAAAAAAACATCAATTCAACTAATTGAAATAATTTATCTGTTACGAACTCTACGCGAAGGAAGCGCTAGTTAGGTAAACAAACTGCCGTGTCTAGTACAAAATGCAGGAGCGGAGCGGGGGTAAGATAGGACAACGAAATCTTAAAGGTTTGTTTTTGGTAAATGTATTATATTTTGTAAAAAGTGATCGAACAAAGTTGTTGTTTATGATGTTAATAATCCAGTCCTGCAAGGTTGTTAGTGTATTACCAATAACCCTGTGTAAATATATTCATGGTAACCTCTCGGATATCCTCGGCCAGACAACAAGACAAACTGAATGGTCGCTATGATACTCCAGTTTAATATTACAAACGAGTGAAGAGTATAGTTTAGTGCATTGCTTCAAGATGCTGTACACCTATTTGTTCTAACTATCATGTGGGGTTTCAGTAATGTAGTCTTGTATGACAAATATAGTGCAGGAAGTAAGAATAGTTTGTTTAATGATATAACATAACATCACGCCTTGTTTTCCCGAAGGGTTGGGCAGAAGTGTACCTAAAGTACAGGCTGCTACTGAGAAATTTAAGATAGTAAAACCCAATAACACTTTGCCCAACCTGGGAATCGAAGATCTGCTCAGAAGTAGTGCTTGCGACCATTAGACCTACGCGGCGATACAATGGCGATTAGGTTATCACATTAATTGAAACTTGTATTATACATAACGTATTTTAAACATACACAATTATAATAATGAATAGCAATTAAATTCTAGCCGTTGGACCCACTTTTTCGTTTTAGTATTTAACAAAATGTAATTGAATTTGTGATTATTTGGTAACAATACTATTTTTGTGTTGAATTGCGGGTAGAAGCTCATCATTCTCCTGCCATACCTTCATCATTCACACAGTCCATCCATCGTTTCTTTGGTAAAATCTTTTTTGCATTTAATAGCCCAATTCTTGAGAAAGGCTATAGGCTATTAACATTACGCTAGGATACTTAGAAACCGAACAAAAAGAAAAAAAAAACAGAACGAACGCTAAGCGAAATTGAAGTAATAACAGCAAAATAATTTAGTCTGCATTACAAATTATAATATCTCACCCGCTTGGTAAGTTCATATGTTATGTGTGAGAACCGATGGCCGATACATTAGCCATCGTGTTAGCTTATACTGCTATAAAACAGGCTCAATAAACAATAAAATACGACAAGTAAGGTATTACCGACATATCTTTACTACTGCTGATAGCGATCCGCAGGAAATTAGTTTAATTTTCGATGATATTGGTCGGTCGAACACTCCCCCCTATCATTAAGCGGGGTGGGCTTCGGGTCTATTCATGTCACAAATAGAACTTTATATGTATCAAAGAATTTTTTAACTCCTTTAACAAAGATTGGTCCTTGGCAGCTCTTGACAGAGAGAGGTGCCGTTGCGGAGCAGTGGAACATTAATGGCAAATAAAAAAATTATAGATATGCTCCTGACCGTTGAAATCCATTCATCGTGATTCATCCAGTGGTTTAGATACAATTAACACTACAATTACAATAAGTGAGTCCAGCTGTTATTCCAATGAATCCTATATTTATTTAATCAATAGTATTCATTTAAATGAAAGTAATAGGCAATTCGCTTTATTAATGATAACCATTTAGTGAGAACGTACTGGGTGAAATTGATTGATTTACTAGCAGCGCCCTGCGATTTCACCCGCATAAGTTTCTATCCCGTGGGTATATCGGGATAAAAGTATACAAAGTATTAATCCTGGATATAAACTATATGTGTGCCAAATTTCATCAAAATCCGTTCAGTAGTTTTTGCGTGAAAGAGTAACAAACATCCATTCAAACATACTTTCGCATTTATAGTATTAGCTGCGCCCCGTGGTTTCACCCGCATAAGGTTCGATCCCGTGGGAAGATCGGGATAAAAATTAGTCTATATGTTAATTCTGGTTATAAACTATCTGTGTGCCAAATTTCATCCAAATCCATTCAGTAGTTTTTGTGTGAAAGAGTAACAAACACCCATCCATCCATACAAACTTTCGCGTTTAACATATTAGTACCACCACCACCACACCAGTACCACCAGTATAGAGTATGAGTGAACTTTAGACTTTGTTCCTCATACCTCTATACTGGTGACCCCGAACATGAACCGTGCCAATACTTCAGCGTGACGTCATCATGATCACTCCCGCAAGCTTTAGCGGTGAGTCACCCAGCTAGCCAGCATCCACGGCTTCAAAGGGTATCCTGACCACCAGCATGCCGCGTCCGCGCTTACCTGGTCATCACCCTCAGCCTCATCAGCAACCTCGGTACAGCACACTGCACTTTCGGCCGGTTAACAAGAACAGCTTCCTCTCCTGGTCGACGTAGCAGCCAGCCTCAACTCGGCGCTGTACTACATCCGACGCACTGGAGCATAACGAAGCGCCACCCTGACTCACGGGGGGCATCTTCGCAGACAGTTCCGACTCACCGTGAACTATGCGGCAACCGGTTCAGACTCACTGGAACCTCAGCTGGCCTGGCAAGCATCGCAAGATACAAGAATCAGCCCACTATCGACCTTCGGTCTCCGGAGGGGAGTGATGTAGCGGTATCTACAACGCCACATGCGAATAACGCGTCATACTGACGTCACGCAAATCCTGCATCTCGCAAGCAGAGTTTACCGCGTAACTAGCATATATACAAACGCCCAGACATGATTCATCGAGCAATTGCCCGCCACACATAACACCCGTCTGGTTGGAGGATCCTCCCTTTTCAATAGAGGATGAGTGAACTTTACACCCTGTTCCTCATACCTCTGTAGTAGGATAGGATTTTTTTTTTTTTCTCAGGATGGGAAATCATCAAATGACCCCTCCCGCTCTGGGTGGAGCAGAAGGGAGTGTCAGACTTTTACTGACTAAAACCCGCCCGTGTTCCTTCCTTAGCCCTTTATGTACCAGGGCAGCGGTAACCTTTTCGGACGATCCCGGTAAGTAGGATAGGATTAATTAATCTTCTCTATCTTTATTTGGTGACACTCACGGTAGGGCTGGTTCATAAATTCAAGGTCACTCAGCGAGCTATGGTACGGGCTATGCTTGGAGTCTCTGTGGGATGGAATTGTGGATTCCATCCCACAGAGACTCCAAGCATAGCCCGTAGGTGATCCGGCAGAGAACCAAAGTTGTCGACATAGCTCACAGAATAAACAAGCAGAAGTGGCAATGGGCCGGCCATATTAGCCGTAGAACCGATATCCGTTGGGGTAGACGTATTCTTGAGTGACCGCGAATCGGTAAACGTAAGGTGGGACGCTCTCAGGCCAGGTGGAGCGACGATCTTTGTAGGATGGCTGGTAGCAGCTGGATGAGAGTTGCCGAAAATCGATTTGAATGGCGTGCAATAGGAGAGGCCTATGTCCAGCAGTGGTTCTTAATTCAAATATAGTTGATCTGTCAAAAACAAGTGACAAATTCAATTTTTTTTCGAACGGTTAATAACGGGTAATATGCTGGCGCGCAGGTTTTCGAGGTGCACAAATGATGTTAAAACGTACGACGCCTCTGTTTAAGACGTACTGCCAGACAATGTACACCTGCAGCCTGTGGGTCCGCTATACGCAGAAGGCTTTCAATGCCCTACGGGTCCTCTACAATAATGGGTTTAGAATGCTGATGGGGTTGCCGCGATACTGTAGTGCGTCGGGGATGTTTGCGGAGGCCACCACCGACTCCTGTAGGGCGATTGTGCGTAAGAGAGTGGCCTCCCTGATGTGTCGTGTGCGGGGCAGCCCCAATGGCCTTCTAAACACTATAACTGAGAAGGTGGAGTGTCCGATTGTGAGGCACTGGAATAAGGTGCATAGTTCTGGTGCTGTCATATTTAATGTCGGATAAATTAAATTAATTTAATGTCAGTTAAATTAATTAATTCATAAGTAGTTTTAAGGTACTAACATAGTTTTAAGCCGTACTAATCATTGTATATGGAATTATGTTCAGAAATAAATAATAACTATTATAACACTTCGCGAGTAGGAACGGCTGTCTAATCAGGATGTCATTCATTTTTAGTTCGGGCTCCCGACTAATCCTATGTCCTTGTGTGATACGGAGTCGGTAATGCAAATATCTTCGCCGACTTTGTGCTTAGGTAGTAGACCCCTGCTACAGCCCAAATAACAGTAGGTTATATAACAACATGGTCGTATTGGTCATCACAGATTTCATTAAAAAAACTTACAACTCTGCTTAAATTTAACTACTTAGAATTTCAAAATGTAGTACAGAATTAGTCTTGTGGCTTGGGGCACGTGGCTAAATAATAACAGCCGCACGTTGCGATTGATCAGGTTAAACTACGCTTGCCGCGTTTGGTCCGTGGATGGGTGATCATCTTTACATACCAAGACCCCTCCGTGCCTCGGAAAGCACGTTAAGCTGTTGGTCCCGGCTGTCATTCGTGGATCTTTGACAGTCTTTACGGGTCGTCAGAAGCCCCAAAGTCTGACCACCAGTCTTAGCAAGGGGTATCGTATTACCCAGTAACTGGGTTGTGGAGGTCAGATAGGCAGTCGCTCCATGTAACATACTGGTATTCAGCTACATCCGGTTAGACTGGAAGCCGACCCCAACATAGTTGGGAAAAGGCTAGGTTATGAACGATAAATATTTTTATTTCTGTAAGAAACTTTTACACGTCAATCATATTTTAAAAACTAGTTGAGTTCAGTGCTTCCCATCTGACTAATCTGAAAAGAAAGTCCGAAAGAAAGTCAAAGGTTACAGTCCCTTTTAAAGTCCAAACATAATCTTGGTCAGATCATGTGAAGACCATGAAGATTGGTGTCTGAACTGGTCTTTTGAGGAAATAACAACACAGATTGAGTGGACCTGTCCAGTAACACATATAAAAACATATTATGTTCTATCGATCGATACTCATCACCCCTGTGTAGTCCCACTAACTAATACCAATCAATGTTGTTAAGGCCGCAGGAACTACTTTCCACTTGGTGTAGACAAGATAATGCAAGACTGTTTCAATTGAGATAAAACACCATGCATCACATCGTTCTACACATCATGGTGGAGTGTGCCCGGAACGAAGATCTCAGGGCTGAGTTAGTAATACACTTTGGTGTTGATGTTAGAGAGGTGGGAAGATGCAATAATATTTTCGCGTTCCCTTTGTCAGAAACAGAAAGGCTGTTGTATAAATTTGTGCGGATTGGTATTCGTAGAAGATAGATATTCATATTGAAGGACTGTATACCTATTATGTTTATAAGGGTTTTTGTATAGAAGAACTGTCAAAAATTCAAAATTATTCTTCTGATAAAATTATCTGGAGTTGGAAAAATCAGCCCTAAAATGATGTTTACATAATATTATTAGAAAGCCTTACGGAGCGACTTAGTCATGTTGACCATCCTCCTTAATAAAGTTTTTTTTTTATAAATCACACTCAACAGCAATCAGTATAAGAACACACATTTCAATATTCAACTATTCCAGCCGCCATAATTTCCTGTGGGATCGTCGTCTCGTAATGTATGCAGACATATTGAAAAATGCTATGAAAGAATTGAATAATATCTAGATTACAAAGTATAATGTAACATTTTCATTGCTTTACTGGGAATGCCAGATGAAAAGGGCAAAAAACCGTATCGTGTCTTGCATATAAGGGGTCAAAAGAACTGGGTATGATCGACCGATGGCCTCGAGAATTCCTACTCCTTTAGTTACTGTACCTGACTCTACACTCAGGAAAATAAACTGTTCATAATATTGACACTAGAAAGAAAGAAAATACATTTATTTGGCACAAACTAAAAGACACACAATATACCAGATATATAGGTGTACATCAGACAAAACAAATAATAAGACATTACGTCAATTTCATCATATCATCATTGTTCCAGCGTGAAAAGGGATGACGCTATTCATCTTGTATAATTCCATCTCTTTCTCGCAATGGAAGAGTGTTGGCTTAACTTTCAATATCACCATCTTCTGTTTGGCTTTTGTTATTTTCAGTCATTGAGTAGGATTTTCTGTTCCCAACTTCGTCTGCGTGAAATTTGTTGTTCCCTGAGCCTGACCCACCCTATCGTATCGCTTGCCCACGCTAGTAGTTTGTTTTCGCATAGCGTTCTAGATTCCTAGCGTTATTTTATATAACCGGCATACCTCAAGAATAGGGCTATCAAATGCAAAAAGAATTTTTCAAATCCGACTGCTAGTTCCGGAGATTAAAAAACAAACAAATATTAACTAAATAATATTAATACATAGATAAAACATTTTTTTTTTCTTTATTAGTTAGAACTAAAGTTCTTAGTACCTAATTGATTACAATCTAGCCTAACAGACTAATAAGCAATTTAACTCTAACTTAATATTTTACGAGATAGAATAAGTTATAACTAAGAATAGTGTCAATTTACACTTTAACACAGTTTCGTAGCACTGTCTTATGGTCTGATAATTGATAAAACATGAAACCATTTTTTTCACAACCTTTTCAGTGCATTTCAGAATGTAAAAATTGTTCCATTGCTAGGCAAATTCTCTCTCGACTTATAATTACTAATTCGTTTTTTTTTTTTTTCATTATTATCTTACTAATGTAAATTAACATATATAAGACAAAAAAAAAACAAAAGAAAACCAGCGGACGCCCATGACGCTACTATAGATTTATAGTCACTAGTATTACCTATTTAATCAACATTATACATAACCATTAACTTAGATGGCAATCTTGAAACTACTTAACCTGTTTTGGTGAGATTTTGGTGTCAGATAAGTGTTAATACATTATAGGCTACCTTAGTGATTAGGACCAACCCAAACCCCGCGGGCCCGCGTGGTGAATTACAGCCCATTCTCTCTCACAGAGAGGTGGCCTGTGTCCCAGCAGTGGGAACATTATAGGGTAATTAGGTATGTTATGTTTGAGTGAATAAGAATAGAATAATAGTCTAATAATGGCAACCCACTCGAACAATAAAGGTTTTTTTAAATTAACAAAACTGACAAAATATAGGTTGGCGTAAAAAAAAAAAAATTGAAGAACTTTCATGTTAATTTTACACTCGTACAAAATTGGCAATTTTTCCTAATTGCCAATTTTGTACGAGTGTAAAATTAACAGCTTTGTATGAATTTGATTGATTAAAAATTATCTAAAGACATGCCTCTCACGGAAATGATAATAAAATTGCATGGGTGTGACAAATAATAGGCTATTTTCCTAAAAAAATCTAATTAGTCCGTCAGTTAGATTATCAAAAAATATTGAACCCGTATTTTTTCTTTTGTCAATTATATAAAAAATGATAAAGATACCGCCCGTTAAAGTTCCGCGTGACGTCACTTGCTTGCGACATTTTTGCAAGCAAGTGACGTCACGACACCCACTCCCAAATTTTGACGCGCTTTATCTTTGTCATTTTTTGTTTGATTAACAAAAGAAAAAATACGTGTCCATTATTTTTCGATAATCTAACTGACGGATTAAATATATTTTTTTTTACCCAGGTAACTACCCTATTATGATAATTCAAAAAATCAGCATAACGTGATTCTTTAAAAAAAAAACTAAAATATAGCCGACGAAAAATTTCAACACAGAGGGGTTTCAGAATCATGTACGGAATTCATGGTAACAGGTTCCACGTCGATGTCCCTGCCACGCTGTATTATTTTGATATCTGTGCAAAGGGTATTACTATTACAACACAAAGAGATTTAACATACAAGTAAATAATTTAATGTCTTTGTTACAACATTATGACACAGACCCAAAAAGACATCAATCTTGTGTCTTGTTGACTACCACCCTGGGCGCCGGCCACACAGAAGCGTCGCGGCGTCGTCGTGCGACAAGGACGCGAGTACACGACGCAGCCGCGGCGTCCCTTTCATGTATCTTCATTATTCTTCAAATGACATGACAATGACATTTTAATTTCATTTATCTTGACATGTTAATTTTGTTTTTTTTCCTCTTAATGCAGCGTAATCTCTGCCATTACAACCTTTTACTCTAATGAATATGTCCGGTCATCAATCTTTTACAATTTTTACGTTTACAAGCAAAACATTCGAGGGATATTAAAAAAAAAAACAACTAGAAAAAAATAAAATAACCACCTTTGTACCTTTATTTATGTTGTATTTCTTTTTGTCTGTTTATATTATGTGTACTTATAAATAAAAGATAAAATAAAGAAATAATAAAAAATATGTTGCGAAAAAATAGAAATCAAGACGCCGATTTTCATAATTTTTTAATTTTTTCAATATTACTGGAGTCTTAATACTGACTTTAATACCTTATCGAATTGCTGCAAATGTTTTACAGTCAACCAAGGCGCCACACAATTTGTGCACGACTTTCTTCGAATCTGATACGTACTTTTCCTGATCTGAAGGCCAATTCTCTTAATTTAAAACGTTCAAAATCTAGTCGCAGTCTCATCTTAACGTCAAACAAGTGTCAAAAACTAGTAAAAAATGTAGGAAAACTAGAGTTATTTTTGACATACTGAGATTGAAAATGATTGATGCTGTGAACGTTCTTAAAATTACGAGAGTTGGCCCTCGGCTCTCTCTGCGGAAGTCTTAGCTTTTTTCTCTGGTATACCTAATACTTACCCTATTTTATGGCATGCGTGTATGACCAGATTTAAGAACGTAAACGAGGATCTCAGGAGGAGTATGCTAAGTAGGCTGTTTGTGTATGTGAGTTTAAATGTTTGTAAACGCACCCACGACACAGGAGAAATTCCTAGTGTGGGGCAACGTTTTAAAAAAAACAAGTGTGTAACGACCGTAGCAGCTGGCGTTCTGTAGTTTCTGCCTATCGCCATGGGAGTATACCTTTTTTTTTTTTTTGGGTGGGAAATCATCAAATGACCTCTCCCGCTCTGGGCTGAGCGGAAGGGCGTGTCAGACTTTTACTGACTAAAACCCCCCGTGTTCCTTCAGATGCCTGTGCCTGTGACCACGGTATCTCTTTCGAACAACCCGCAGCCCCGGCGGAACAACCCGCAGCCCCGGCGGAACAACCCGCAGCCCCGGCGGAACAACCCGCAGCCCCGGCGGATGGGAGAATACCTGAGTTTATGTTATATGTAGGTATGTTTAAATAATAAAATTTCTCAGCTTCAGTCGGATCCGTGGTAGGTTAATGGCACTACCAATGCTAGACATAATATATTATGGGAAGTTAACAACAATGACACTTCTGACAAAATAGACTAAACACAATAGTGCTTTAAGTTGCGTTAAGTAATCTCTATCTAAGACATCTCGGTGAAATGATAATAGTAAATGGCTCAAAGTGCAAGAAAATGGCGGATTTATAACGTAAACGAATTAACATCTTCAATGAAAAAAAGCATCAAAACATTATTATTATTAATATATTAATAAGCAAAAATCAACAGAAACATTGTACAATGGTTTTTTTATCGACGATGACAGACAACATGAAAAAATGAACATCAATTTTAAGGCTGGTTTGACCTTTTACAAAAAAACTCTATATTTAACAAGAAATTCTTATACCAGTTGAGTCGCTTACACTCGATCTTAGCCAGAAATAGATATAATATAATAGGTACGAAGTAAGTAGTTTATTTCACAAAAAAAGAAATACAAAGATAGAAGTGTTACTTCGACTCAGGAATGTAATTCTAACTTACGCCTACAATGGAGTGCTCAAGTATATTTACTCAATTCTATAATAACTTATGTTATACTTAGGTACCTACATTAACTGAACATTTCTTTGATACCTTCACTTTAAACATAAAAGTGTCCTGTTTGTATGTTTGTCACGTTCTTTAGAAGCCAACTCTCAGAGGCTGAGTTTTCATTCAATCTTTTTTGAGTGAAAGAAATTTTCTGTTGGATCTTATTACAACCGTTTGTTGGTTTGTGATACAGAATTCTTTGAAGAGATTACTTTTGATGATTTTGGAGTAGGTACGTGACTGTGTACCTGATATTCGTCATTCAATAGTACCTATTTGTATAAGGTAGGGCCAAAGTAATGTCATAATGTGAAGTTATCATAATATTTACTAACGGCGTTATTAATGTCATTGTGATTTGATACATTATGTTGTAGACAGATAGATAATCAGTTAACAATGCAATGGAGCGATACACCCACACCGAAATTGGTGTTCGTGTTGTTTTGGCAATTTGAACTGGTCGGCCAGAACACCAGATCTGATGGTGCCAGACCACTTTCTTTGGGGCTTTATGAAATCTCGCGTTTACCACAAAAACC
The DNA here is from genome assembly GCA_947507525.1 of Apamea epomidion. Classification (NCBI taxonomy): domain Eukaryota; kingdom Metazoa; phylum Arthropoda; class Insecta; order Lepidoptera; family Noctuidae; genus Apamea; species Apamea epomidion. The sequence goes on from OX382239.1 coordinate 2,553,824, forward strand.
CACAAACCTTACAAGTCATGAAAGCCTACATTGTAGAAGAAATACCGTAAAACGAGCACAAATGTGCATCAAATCAGAAGGTTGTCGTGCGATCGATAATATTTTTTCGACCTAGGTCTGATTTTTCCTACGCCAGATACCTAGTTTTATCCGAGGAATAATTTTGAATTTTTGACAGTTCTTCCATACAAAATCTGTCAGACGTCAATTTTATTCCACGAATAAAAATTATCTGTCGATTGAAAAATTAGCCCTTAAAGTCATAAATTTTACACCTTTAAATAAAGTTTCCTTGAAAACAGAGCCCATTTTTTATCATTTACAAACAAGAAAAAATTAAAGAAAAACAAAAATTTAATACTTACATTCATATATGTGTATAAATCAAAACAATTTCTATTACATAAATGCTATTATAATTCCAATGAATATATAAATTTTAAATTAAGTACATGTTTTTTATAAAATAATTACAATATTTATTATGATAACAAAGTAGTCAAATAAAAGCCCTCTTCCTCTCTTCTACTTTTGCTGTGCCCAACAGGGTCCACAATGATCATACATACATATTCTGTAAAACCTACCACCTAAATTCACATGTGGAAGCAATAAATACATTATGACATTACTTTTGCCCCTGTACAGTCACGAGCACCAATATGTCAACACTTGGCCACTTTCAATTGCGATTTTGTCGTGAAATAACGAATGCAACATTGAAATACGACACATTACTTAAACGTATGGGTTCGACAATGCTATGTTCGTAACAACATATAATTTCATAAAAAAATAAAGGAGTAAATCGCTTTTGAATAAGGCCGAGTGTATACATACTTTTGCTCGTGACTGTACCAGAATAAAAAGTTGTAACACTTTTAAACAAATGACAATTATTAATCAATTAATCTATTCTAACTACTTATTTACTGCTATTTACATGTCATGCATACCAAAAACTTAACGAGGTTCAACTGAATTATTAACCAGAAGGATTTATGCCCTAGGTAGGACTGCTGTGACAAGGGTGCTATAGGTATAGACCCTTGTCAAAGAGACGAGACTCACTGACAGTTTACACCATATTTTGACTTAATTTTGGTTATTAACATCCTTGTTAACATTTATTGGTAGAACAGAATACCAACACCAACATTTTCCAGGAGAGCGAAAAACATAAATTGATGCAGCCTTCGGATTTGTTTTTTCTCTTAACTTATGAAAATGTCCTTCTATAATTAACAGCTATAATTGAGAAGTATTTCGTTTTATTCAAACATCTGAACCTACCCATCATGATCAATTCGCCGAAAGACGTCCACGGCTGGACATAGACCTCAAAGCGGTGCCACATCCACCGGCGGGGCACCTACAACCCGGTACAAAATAAGCAAACCACCACGAGAAAGTTGACGATTCAAACAATGCAGTGGTTTTCAAGCAGTCGTAGCAGGCTTCATTACGTGAAACCGTATAAGAACATCAAAAGAAATCGCCTGTGGTCTAGTGGTACAGTCAGCAACAAAAGTCAATTAACTCTGTTACTTTTACAAATCATCTAAATTGATAAAAAATGATGCTATACATTGGTTTTCATAGCAAAGAGTTAACTATTCTTAAATATTCTATTACTACATGTTTTTTAAGAATATTTTTCTCAATAATTAAGATTTAAACAGCTGAAGTGTTAACAGACTTTTGTTGCTGACCGTACGACCACCTGCCTAAAACGAGGTCCCGGGTTCGATTCCCAACGGGGGCAAAATTTTCTGCTCAGTTTGGTTGGTGGTAGGGCCTGTTCTAAGTCCGGCTGGCTAGCGACCACCATCTTACCTAAGTCTGTCATTACAAAAATTTTAACAGCATTGAGCGCAGGCCACACCGCCAGCTGGCGGGCGGGCGGGCGAGCCGAGCGAGGCATCGTTTCACATCTTTTCATACTTGGGTTCACACCGCGAACTACATAGATAAGCTACCGATGTATGAAAAGATGTGAAACGATGCCAGCTGGCGGTGTGGCCTGCGCTTTGTTGTTTCGGCAGTTAGATGTAAGATAGCTAGTTCCTCTTTGGTTAAGGATTCCGGGTGAAGCTCGCTTCCACCTTCGGGCTGATCATTATTAGCATCAACGTTTCAGGTAAAAAAAAAAAAAAATTAAATTACGACCTCTGACATTTTGTGTAAAAATGTCCAAACAGTTTATTTTATATTATATTTAATTGCGTAAACGACTATCAATCACAATCTGAATCTTTTTTTAAGGATATTGCTAATACCTAAAGATTCTTATGTTGATCATTGTTTCTTATGTTCGAAAAATGGGTCTGCTCAAATGCGTAAATAACGCAATGGATGTTATTGAACCACAGAACACTAATACCCGAAGTGTCAAAACGAAAGTCATTCCTACTGTTACTTTAGTATGTTACACAATTACTCCGCAGATCTCCAAATACATGCCTCTAGAGGTCCTTAAAAAGAGCAAAATCATATTTAATTAACGTGAATGCAGACTTCTACGATTTCTTTCGGAGAATGTAATCTTCGTGGTGCAAAACCTTACAATTTCCCTGGCAGAATGAGATCTCTGTACTTACGTAATGAGCATAGACCAAGAAATGGCAAGATGTTCGGTGATGTTACTGGATATGCTAGGGAAGCAAGGCACTTTTTTCAACTACGAGTGCAATGGAGAATGGTACCTATGCGATTCTTTCGAAGTTGGGTACGTTAGGATAACTAGATACCTACCAGCTAAGTTAAAAATGTTAATGACCAACTCCGACTGCGTATTGCAGGACTAAGGGATAAATAGATCGTAATAGATATGATTAAGGAACGAGGAATCTTCAATCCACACTTCAACTCAGGTTGTCGCAGTTCACCGCTGGCCATTAGCCTCTCCCAAGCTGCGCCACAACACTCGGTCCTCCGCCTTCTGCATCCAGTCCCGGTTACCTTGTTAAGGTCGTCGCCGTTGGTTCATATAGCTGAGGGCCGTCCCACGCTACGCTTGCCGATGTGCGGTCTCCACCGGCGATCTGTCACTTGCCCAACGCAAGTCGAGCTTCGGCAACGTTTCGAGTTTTCTAGCAATGTTCTTCCCAAGCGTTATCTATCTATCTAGTAGATTAATATAGAACCTAAAGTACCTACATTGAAAACGCGTACCTTCTTTAAATATTGGCCCACTTATACCCGGGTCTAGCCCTAGTTAGTACCTAAGTAATGGTAATTGATTCATTATTTTTATTAATTCGTTTTAGGTACTAACCTTAAAAATAATTAACTGCCATGAAATGAATTTTGGTCATCATATAACATAAAAAAGCGCCGCAATCGTTAAAACGTAAGAAGTTTTGATTTCACGGGCTACCTTGACGGTTCAACTTAAATGAGTTAAAAAGTCCTCTTCCACAATCCCTGCATCCTTGTCCCTGAAGTAAAACGAAAAAGGCGCCGGAAATGATCCCGAGATGGCTTACCCGGACCGACTTCCGCCTACTAACCACGCCGTAGCACGGTAGCATGCATATGCAACGTTCCTCTTTGTCGCTATAAATCCGGTATCTTATTTATAGTACATACCTACTCTTTGCTATAAATGTTACCTACTATAGTAGCTGTGTAGTGGTGTTAAATGAGCCAGTACGGCAACGACACACATGTCGTGACTTGTTTCATTCTTAAGCTAAGCGCACATTACAGCCGCATCGCCGCAGCACATCGCATTTCTATACAACAAAAAAATTGCAGCTTGTGTGTGTGAAAATTTTCGAAAGTGATGTAGGTGCGGTTCGCCAATCTTCGTCAACCTTTATCCTTAGGTACAATATACAAAAAGCTAAAAATCATGACAATAATAGTTGGCCCTTAGTCCATAAGCGCCAGCTGCTCCAGTAGTGGCGGAGACCAAAGTAAAAGCATGTCACAGTTATAAAAAAACGAATATCATACCGCACCAAAACCTTATGTGACGATCTTGGGATCATCATCAACAAAAAAAAAAAACCGGTAAATTGCGAGACGGACTCACGCACCGAGGGCTCCGTACAAATTTATAGGTAGGTATGTAAATAGTTTTTAAATATTTTTTTTTTTGTAATGTAGCTATCAAACGGTTTTCGTATTTTTTCTTTTACTTGTGCTACGTGAGATTGCTTCTTGCCAAATTTTGTAATTCTAGGTCAACGGTAAATACCCTATAGGTTTTTATTTCACAACGAAGGAATCGATCCCGATCCCTAGCTTAGGCATGAACATTTTTGAGATATTTAAGAAAACCTAAAAAACAGGATTCCAGGTTAGCCATTTTAGGCCTTACAATTACACTCGTCTGAATTCAACCAACTGGAATAAGCGCATTCGCGGTGAGGGGCTTAGGGTTGCTAGAAGAACGGTGGCTGCCCACATACCTACCTAAAGCTACAGTTTCTTAGAAAAGAGGTAACGCATATAACGGCTGTCATGAAAATGATCAAAACCAAAAGATATTTATTCAAATTAAGCTCAGAATCAGCACTTTTCGAACGTCAAAATTACAAAAGACAGTCCTCCAAAACGCCCGCCCTTCACCACTTCCTAGTGCTTTCGCTGGGAGGAATAAGTGGCGCAACTAACTCCCCAGCAGCACAACTGTCTGTTCAGTTAGAAAATACTTGATTGTATACAATCTAGGTATGTAAAGTAATTAACATTACAAGACACAGAACATCAAATTAAATTATTTGCCATATGTCAGCTAGCCACAGCGGCAAAGATTTAAATACATTAGATTCGCCCTACCGCGTCAAAAAATAGTCGCGTTCCTGTTTCGTTGTGACACCTCTGATACACAATGACGCAGTGACTTTACTTGATTTTCATGGAAACGATATATAATTATGTGCTCTCTTCTCAGTATGGGCACTTTCGCGAGACTAAGTAGGTACGGTGAGGACAAATCTAGAGATTTAAATCTTAGGGCAGCGGGGTTTGACTTATTGTCAAATACTGTGATATAATAATGTAATGATAGATTTTTATGACGGTCGATAAAATGTGACGGAACCGCTTTCCTTGGAAACCAAACTTTATGAACGCCATGAAAATGATTGCATGGGGTTTGACTTTACGGTGGCACAAAACGCTCTCTAGGAAAACACACCACTTTATTTCCTAATCAATGTTTGAGTGACGTCATTCGGCGGTAAATTGCGGACGCAATGTAGCGGGCACCGCTGTCTTAGGAAACCCTAGATTTAGATAATAATTAACTTTGTTGGATGGGTGAAGCTGAAACCTTGCCACGAGTCCCCGTAATACCCGGACTAATTCAATCAGAGAGAGAATCGAACCCGCGGGGTAATTGCGTATCACACTAACAGTAACATTTTGAGGGTTAACAACATTCATTGCGTTATTAACGTTGTTGAGCAGACAAATTTTTTGAACATATGAAGCAATGGATTAGCAATATCCTTCAAAATGATTCAGATTGTGATTGGATAGTATGTTACGCAACTAGGGAATCAAATCGTTTGGTTGATAACGTCGTTCTAATAAAACCAGTGTTTTCAAATTTAAATCATTTTATTTACTTAATCTTATCATAAATAGTTTAACATGCATCCACATAAGACTAACATGAAAAATAAGCGTCTTTTATGCTACACAAAAACAATTACACATTGTTAAATAAAAATATATCAAAAGTTCCTGCCACTGCAGTGCACTCTTTCGACACACCATACAAAATTGCTTTATTTTATTGGTGAAAATTGAAAATTAAATCGTACAAGACTTAGGACTCACGAGAAATAAAATAGTGATATGATTTGAACAGATTTTTGTCGGTTTTTTAAAGGGTAGGTGTTTTAAATTATGAAATAAAAATATGAGTGTGTCCTAACAGGTTACAATTGTTGGCTTATAGTCGATTCGCACGAATTTAGTCGCCTGAAACGAGCGAATCGTCACTTTTTCAATAATATTACTTTTTCTATAGGCGACTCGCACGAATTGGCACATTTTTAATTTTATGCAACGAAGTTAAGAAAAAAGTACCCGTTTTATAATACATAACATACATACATAATGAACCTATAACGTTCCCACTGCTGGGACACAGACCTCCTCTGTGTGTGCGTTTTATAATATTTAACTTTTATCACTTCTGTGAACTAGTGTCCTTTCACAGTGCCTATACGTGCGAGTCACCTATAAAAAAAATAATATTATTTAAAAGGGACGACTCGCCCGTTTCGGGCGAGTAAATTCGTGCGAATCGATTAACAAGCCGAAATGTTGTTAATTTTGCCTGTTCAGTTTTTGAGACAAATAATGACAAATAAGTCTAAATTTCTCACTGGTATGTAAAGGTTTGAACTTACCCTTTCGCTAAACGCCTATTACGAGGAAACGCAGTCACGTGGTCGTTGGCATTCATTCCATGCTAACGTACTCCTGTTTTTCCTCTGGTTAATGATACTACTACGAATATTTTTTACGATATACAAGGTCAAATTGAATTAGCTAGCGAAACTCCGCATACATGATGGGTATAAAAGGAAATAAATTTGACAAGTTTTTGTAGGGATCATCAACCGCGGTGAGTGTAGTCACTTGAAATATCAGTATAAAACAGTTTTCTTTGTGGAAACTTCACGGACGATATTTAAACACGATAAAACAAACAGATTTTCTCAACTCATACTTCAAGTAAAAACACAACCTACAGACGTTGACCCAAACAAAAACATAATTTTTTTTAAAATAACCAAATCTAATTAGCAATAATGTATTAATTTAATTATAAATTATTATTATTAATTTAATTTGACCCTGCAGTGTATATCTACCAATACCATGTCCCTAAATTTAATTTTTTGGTGTAATAATACAATATTTTTTTTCCAAAATTATTTTGTGACCACCTTTCCTCTTAACTATAAAAAGGCCTTTATAAAGTCAAGTACTTACGAATACAAGGGTTCGTTTCCCGATATATTATGGCATTATCTTCTAAGTAAACATTAAAAAAGAAACCGCTATATTCCTTTAAATTGTTATACAAAAATGTTTAGATGTAAGAAAACTATAGAAGATGATAATTTCAAGAAATATCAGTTACATGTTTATGGAGTTCTTTGAGGCGTAAGTTGCAGGGTAGCCCGCGGAATTATTATTTTTTTTACGTTTTTTGCCATTTTCAGGTCAGTGTCAGATTGTATGTTGCTCAAATATGGCTCTTTGCAACAAATATGGCTTTAGAGAATTAAAGTCATCAATACAACTCTCTTAAATGAATATTTCATGAAATTATGACATTTGAGGCCAATTCTAACTCATGGAGTTGTATTGCTGATTCTAATTATACACAATACTGTCATATTTGCTACGGTCGCGAATGATATTTAGATCAGCAAACCTGACACTGACCCGCAAATTGCAAAAAAACGTATGACAATTTGAATTTCACTGGCTATCTGACGCATTCGCCTTTACGTGTGAATGTTATACATATTATTATTTACGATGCACAAGTGTAAAAATATACAGCCGTGTCTCTCTATAGAAACTGTGACGCACGGTATTATTATTATTATTACAATATCAAAACACTATGCGATCCAAAACTTAGCTACGACTATGTTATATTTATAGTTAGCGTTTATGTGTACAGTTAGCAGTTGACTGTGTTTTGGGTTATTCCGTTACCCTAAAAAATCTACCCGAAGGTACGTGGAAACGTATGTTCAAAAATCCACCCTAAGCCTCGTTGGATAAACGGAATTGTTAAGGCTTAGGGTGGATTTCCGGACATGCGCATCCGCGTATGCAGCTTAGGTTGGATAAACGTAATAGCCGTAAGTTTCAATAAACTTTGAAACATATAGGGTTTTCTGTAGTTTGTAAAAGACATTTTTTTTGTTTCATAATTTTTTAAATAACATGTAGATCATAGTTACCAGTCTTACCAAGGGTTATAGTATTACCCAGTTACTGGGTTGTGGAGGTCGGATAAGCAATCGCTCCATGTAAAATACTGGTATTCAGCTGCACCCGGTTAGACTGGAAGCAGACTCCACATAGTTGGGAAAAGGCTGGGCAGTTATTTTTTATAATAGTTAGACATCGAAATCATGACTTCTCGTGGCACGAGTTTGAGCTCAAGTTTATATAATAGGTAATATTTTTCAAGTTTTTTTTATTTATAATTGAAGATTTTTTTTTAGTTTAGTCAACTGGTAACTAAAAACAACACCACACGCCTTAGTGTGCAGTTTTTGTGCCAGCAAGTGTAAATTATCCTCACTATTATAAAAATTCAACGTGAGATAACATCCTCTTAATATTGCACGAATCTTACTAGGCCACTTAAACTGTAAACAGTCAAAAATTAAATATTAATTACTAATAAAAATTATTAAAAACTTTAATAATATCGTTGTAAAGCAAAGTAATGGCAAGAATTCGCATCACTAGATTTTTTTTTAATTATTAAAAAAAACAACAATTAATTAAAAAATAAATAATGAGTATTAATGGAATGAAGTTAATACTTCCAATTAAAAATATCGATTGTCTTTTGTTACACTTCAGTGCAAAAAAAAGTAGTTTTAAATTCAGATTATAAACCTACGTTTAGTTAGTAAAGCAGTTTTAACTATTTACACGATATCTTTATGTTACGTACAAAATCGTGATTTTTATTTTGTCTCACTTTAGAACGCTTCGCAGACTATGTCGATTTTTCTGACATACAGTGTAGCATTAATTCATGTTTGTGGATTTGATCCATTGTAGGGTGCATTAAACAACGGCCGCGCTGCCAAATTGTCATCATAATGGGACACTTTTGAACAATTGAAGTACATTTTATTTTAAAAAAAAAACCTAATTAATTTTAAATTTCACTGTCAGGGAATGTAATTGAGGTCCCACAGCAAAGTAAAATAATTTTTATATCTATTTCTATATTAATAAATCTAATGCGAAGACAATTTCATTATGTTTTTACTAAAGATTTCTAATTAGAAAATATACAAGCCTTTATAAATAACGTATAACCGTCGCTTTCTAAGTTAACAATTTTAATTTAGCATCTAAATTATATTTATTGTAGTCAACATATTTTATATCAAAGAGGATTCATTTCTAGTCAAACACTTCAACATTTTTCCGAGAATTTTAGTAAAAAATTATAAACATTAGGAAAGTAAACATCGTAAAAATCTAGTATCAGTCGTAATTCTATGGTTTGGGCGATAAAACTACGGAGTACCACGCACTTTATCTGTGAGATTCGCATACAGGAAACGTGATTTCATCGAGTTACAATATAAATAACAACTACGTACAACGATCGCTATTTATCATTAATGATTAAAAAAGTCATTGTTTTTGTTTTTACAAGAGATTTTTATACAATAATGATAATGCCTTAAATTTACATTCTACGTGATATATCCTTACCGTTAGCAAAAATGTTAATTTCGCAAACGAGCTCGTCAAAATAACTGATTGATTTAAAAAAAAATATCGTCTTCAACTTTTTGCGAAATCGACATATTTTTTTTTAATTACAAATTATCCGTCTCCTTATTCTAATTTCTGTCAAAATAACATTCGGTGCGCCCTATTCGCATTTTCACGGCAAAATCCTTAGACCGGCAGATTCAAAATGTAACAAAAATGCATACTGTATACATTTATTCGGCCGGACGTGTAATTTCTACGAGTATATTTTAGTGTAGTAGAAAAAATATTAATAGCTATTTTATGTGTCTTTAGCTTTATAGGCCTAGTACCTACCTATGCACGATCTTTGACCAATCAATTGTACCAAACATAACGGAGTATGGTATCTTAATACTCTCACGAGGAGACGCGCGCTTTACTTGTGGTAAACAAGTGTACAAACACGCTTTGAATGTGTAAGCGCAAGAGCTCTCCGCTCTCGGTACCGTCCGACACACGGGTGAAGTCGGAAGTGTATGTATACGTATTGTATGCCTACACTAATCGTCTTCATGCACACATTCATAGCGTGTTTGGATACTTGGTTACTGCAAGTAAAGCGCGCAACTCTTGGGTGAGATCAAAATACTGTTGTTGAACTATTTACTTCAAATGGCGCGATAATGCGTTGCAATCTGTGTAACGTCAGTGCATGATATACCGTTCCAAAATAAAGTTTGTGCTTCGGGAATCATCGGCTATCTTAGGAAACAAAACTTACAGTCCTTTCAGTTCGTTTATTTTACCTCTGATTTTGCATCACTGCCCCAATCAAAGTGATCTTTATTCTGATTTAAATAAGGGTGCTGCCATTGACAAGTCTGTCAAAATCATTGTGATCTTTATTATCGTCACAACAAGGTTGCTGTTAGGTTACTTCTGTCAGAGGTAAAATAACTGTGAACGGACAGTAGAAGCATTGCCTCTGTGTGGGGCTAGTCAGTAGCGCGATGTTCGTGCTAATTTGGAAACACGAAGATTACCGAAGCGCATATTTTTTTTGGAAAGCTGTAGGTACATAGTTTGAAGCAAAGTATATTTTTGCTCAGTTCCAGCTTCACCTATTGCACTTTCGTCACGTCAACGTGACGTTAGTGTACATACACACGAGTGACACGCGTCGACGACAGAGGCAACTGCAACCGTCGACGCGTGTCGGCGACAGCCGTCGACGCGTGTCGGCCGCGCTGCTCGTGTATTTGACTCAAACCCGTGCACCGTACTGAAATCCGTGGCGCTCGTGTACACACACTTAGGGACTAACAACACTTATTTAGCTCTGTTCAGTTTTGTACATAGAAAACAACAATGTTGTATGAAATGCGTACGCATCCGTAGAGCTGAACGGGATGCGTACGCATTCCATACAAAATCCTTGTTAAACAGAGCTGAATAAGTGTGGTTAGTCCCTTAGTCGCCTAATCACAACAGCCAATATGAGTTTTGACTGCAGATGTTTCAAAAACCAGACTTATAAAAAAAACATTACATTTGGTACCACTCAACGCCCAGTCCCAAACTTATTACTGATTTACAACGATAATTCACTTTGTATCTTATAGCTAACGGTATAAGGGTCGATATTGTGCTTACATTGTTGTAATTTTTTCTCACTGAGTCGACTCCCTTGATATTTATCGTCATTTGAAAATTGTACAGATTACTACGAGCTTATAATTATTTTTACGTCAAGATTTGAATCAGTATTCGTCATAGAGTTTCAACATGCCTTCTGAGAGTGAGTTTCATAGGTATCGTCATATTCTTAGGGTCCAAAATTGATTGACATATGAAACAATAATTACAAATGAAGATAGATTGTGCCTATCCGGTCACTAAACTAAAATCAACTTATTTGCACTTGTATAGGACATTGGAACAAAATGTAGCCACTGATCAATATCCTGGTTTTCTCACTGACTGATTGACTGTCATAGTAACTTACAGTACAGCAATAGTTTTTCTTTTGACAGTTCAACAACATTCATTGCGTTATTTATGTTGTTGATCAGACAAATTTTTCGAACATACGAAGCAATGAATTAGCAATATCCTCAAAAATTATGCAGATTGTGATTAAAAGAGTGTTACGCAATTAGGGAGCCATGGTTAATCTTTTTTTTTTTTTTCAAAACTAAACCACGAGCATTTTCAAAAACCCCTCGAGTGACATTATTGGTGAGGACAGTGCTAAACCTTACTGTCCGTCCTCTAGTAAGTTGTGCAACTTTTAGTTATCGCGAATAAATAATAGACATGAGTCTTTGGGTCTAATCACACAACGAGAACGAGAACAGGTGGATGGGTTTTATTTATTTCTTTTTGCAATTTGCGACAAAAAAAACATGGTTTTGGGCTTGTTAAAGTTTATAATGTTTACAACCGTTTCGGCAAAGACGGTTTATGCCTGGACTTTCAGGTTTTTTTTTTCGGCAATTAAATAACGAAAAATGTAGTTTTGGACTTGTAAAATGGTTTTAATCAACTCCTCAACTCATGTCCCGGTGCTGACAACTCCTATGTGATCAGACCTTTTGATTTGAGGTCTATTTCGGCAAATGAACACAGAAAAACATGGGTTTGGACCTGTAATAATTAATTCTCAGTAGGCGTGCGGGCCGCCCTAAGTGATGAGCCGGGGCGCGTGCAGGCCGTACAGGCGGCGCGCGAGCGGCGGGCGGTGGCGCGGCTCCCGCTCGGCGCGCGGGGCCCAGTCCTGCAGGCGCGGCCCGGCCGCCAGGCGGTGCGTGAGGCGGTGCGCGATGCTGAAGCCGCCCGAGCCCTCCAGCTGCGTCAGCACGATGATCACTTGTCTGGGGGGGAGCGGGGGGTTACTAAAAGATAATACTCCTCCAGACCGTATTTCGGCCAATCATAGCAGAGACTATCTCGGAGCGGGAGATACTGTATTATAATGCAGGCGTGTGTGCGCAGTTACAAGTGCACTCTCTGTTCCCTTACTCTCACGGTCCTCAAGGACGGCACTCACGGGGATATATCAGGCGCAGGAGTAAGCGCCATGTGCGCACTCGCAGTTCAACCTATGAGGTTGTCGTCTGCTTAACCGGGCTTGCATGTGGATGCCTCAATAAACTAAGGCCTCCAGCCAAGGCTTAAAAAAACTTAAAAACTAAGCGATCACACGCTAAGGGCCGCCCACAGGTACCGTACCATACCTTGGCAAGCGGCAAGCGTTGCTTAACCACTCTGCTCGACTAGATTTTGACATATGACATATCAGCTAACTCGACGGGCTGTTGCGAATTACGTCATGAAATTCAGGAAATTATATCAACTTTCAGCATTCAAATTTATTAAGAAAAATATGTTTCCGAGCTTATTTTATACAATATATTTGTAGCAAATATCTTTAATTATATGTTGAGGTCGATCAAACTTCGTTAGTCTACTGCGAAAGTTGTATAAAATAGGTATTACTACATCTATCCAAAAGGTAGGCACCTTAAACTCGCTGGATATATGTACATATACGACCTATTCTCTTGCAGAAAATATGCAAAAGGGAAAAATAAAGATATTATCATTCTCTCCGCGTTCTTACTTTTAACATTTTTCATACATAAACTACTTATAAAACGCGATCAAATCTTGATAAAAATTACAAAAAATTGTGTTTCGACGTGACACTTCTTAGTGCTGATCATCCACCCAATTTTCTTATTTCGATTCAAAAATTGCTTATAATATAGCCTAATCGATAATCGGAATTAAAAAAAAAAAAGGTGTAGGAACTGTATAAAAAGCTCTTTGGTATATTTTTCATGGATTAATTTATTTTTTAAATTAATCATTTTTATAACCGTACGTGTATGGTTAGGTGTGTTACTTTTTATGGTTCCGTACGTCCAAATGAAAAACGGAACCCTTACAGGATCATTCGTCGTCGTCTCGTCTTTTCTTATTTGCTTCGAATCTACTGGACCGATTAAATTGAAATTTGGTACACATATGAATTTCTGTGACCCAAACACGGACGTGTAACGTAAATAAATTAATTTTGAATATGGGGTCACTCTTGGGGGCAAATTAGAAAATTTAAAAATAAATTTGATCCAACGAAACCATTGATCCCAAATTAAAAAAAAAAACAGAAAGTAGTCGTTAATATATTCCAGGAAATCCTATCAGAAGTCTTGTGAGTCTTAAAATAACATGGTAAATCTCACAATATAGTGCGCACACATTTGCAGTTGGAATGTATGGTAGAACAAGTTTTTCAACTAGAATGTTAAGTTTATTCTTGGGATTAATTATTGGTACAGTCACGAGCACCAATATGTCAACACTTGGCCACTTTCAATTGCGATTTTTTCGAGAAATAACGAATGCAAAGTTGAAATACGACACATTACATAAACCTATGGGTTCGTAAATGCTATGTTCGTAATAACATAACATTTATTTAAAAAATAAAGGAGTAAATCGCTTTTGAATAAAGCAGAGTGTATACATACTTTTGCTCGTGACTGTACAACAGGGTGAATAACATATTAACCGTGCGGAACCCTCTCCACGCGACCTCAACTGACACTAGTCCGGTTTTTTAATAGGTTAAAACTGGAATTATTTAGATAGTTTAACCCGCTTTTTAAAAGAAAGAGGTTCATAATTCAACTTATACGAGTACATACATGCATCACTGCCAAATATGAACCGAATTGATGTTTTTAGGGTCTCCGAAGTAAAGGATTCCATAAAGTTTCATCATGGCCGTTTGTCTATGTGCCAGTCGGTCTGTCTCTTTGTCCGTCTGTACAAACCTAAACTAATCGTAAAATCTAGATGTTAACCAATTTGCACCGGTCAGCCTTTCTTACAGGGGGTTAACGCGGGCGTTTTCGCAGACGCGCGTTGTGGGACGAAGTAGGCACTGCTTATGTCCCAAGCCGCCGTTCTGTAGCTTGGGATAACATTTTAAGTACTAACTGTAATTTTTTGATTTTGAATTTAAATGGTCTGAAAATACTTTCCTTTTTAAACGACAGGGGTTGTTTTACAAATTGAAGATTGCGACTACTTAAAGTTTAACTTCTGCCACAGAATTTTAATTTTTTGTTGGAGGCTATTATAATTTGACCATCTTTCGTCACGGCTGTCATTTTCATGGTTTTCGAGGAATAGTGCTGATTGATACCGAATAAGATGAACATTCTGGATTTTAAGATGGCCGCTATCCTCAATAATATAAATAAAATACTGTAAATAGATTCTCATAGCCATCAGTTTCATGCCGATTGTAAAGTCGATACCCAAAATCCGTAAAAAAAACGGAACCCATAATTTCTTCATGGTCAGTCTGTGCGTGCGTTCGGATGTCAATGCCATTAGCCATTTTACTCGTAGACGTTAACGAGTGGTTATAACACTATATCGTATTCGTATTCATCCCAAGTACGGGACATATTCATGCACCGCAAAATGGTGTGGTAAAATTACGATAAACGTAATTAGGGGTGGCTTTCCCCATGCATGTAACCGAGGGTTGAAAAAAACCTATGCACATAAGCGTGGGGGGGGGGGGTTTATCGTGGGATCTCATAATTAAAATTATAAAGATGTTTCTAATTGACTCTGCTTTTAAAGTCAATCGGTTTTGAGACATGGAATATTTTCGTTTACAACCGCAGAATTAACTGTGTTTTTTACAGTTTTTTCGACAAATTCTATGAAATACAAACTTACTTTTGCAGTCGATCAAATTGACGATATGCGTTGTGCATGCGTAAATATTCATCCCAAGTACGGGACCTTTCACTGTGCGTGGTCCGACATACACTTGGCCAGTTTCTTTTTTTATTTCGTTGGGAAACTACCACGTTACTACACTACAAGTGTTTGCGAAATACCTAATTTATAGAATTAATTTATCATCATTCCCAAACTTTTGCTAAGCCTACCTAAAAATGTATAGGTACTGGGCATTCTGTAGCAAACTATTCGAAATTATCAAAAATTAATAATTGTACAATAAATAAAAATAATTTTGAACAGCGAGCGCATTCCGAATATAAATTCAAATATAGAAACAATTCGGCGCGAAATCGAATAAATGACTAAGGTCATATTGTCATAGGTCCTCTGTTATTGACTCGGTTTCAATATAATGTTCAAAAAACGATTTAAATTACATTAGGAAAGCACAAATCATAATTATAAATAATGCTTGTTGTATTGAATGCTTAAAATTATTTTGTTTCAATTTCTGAGAATCGATTTCTGACATTCGGCATATTAATTACTCGGGTCAATCGAAATTTAAAAAAAAATCGTTTGGCATAATCGCTTTCGCACATCATTACGATAAAAAAAAACAATAATGGTCGGCGATTTTGAACACAAATTGAGTAGTGGTAATGAATAATACGTGTTATTGGACCTGTGTTCCAATATTACGTTAGGATTTGGGCATTTTCGTGTTGTTTATAATATTTATAATATTTTTCCCATTTTGCTACTTATCTACATGTGTGTGTGTGACTTTTGTGAAAAGTAAAAATCTAAACACGCACGATTGGCGCGAAACTTCGACTTTAGATATCAAAAAGCTACATTACCACTACTTATTTAACATGAACAATGGATGAATTCGTCAAATAATTAAATGATGTATTATTCATTGCTCCTGTGGTGGAGTTTGGATTTTCGAAATCCCCAGTTTTTGTGTTTTTTAGCCTCGACCACCACTGTCACCAAAATAGCGATTATCGCATTTAGAATTGAATAAAGGTAAATTAATAAACTTGCGCGCTAAATATGGAAGATTGAATGGCGATAACATATGAGTTTTTTATCCAACTCTGTTAATTAACGCACATTCATAAGATTTGATGGGTACCATAATCAATATTTACATTATCAATTAAGGGTGTCGTATGTCATCATTCCAAGGTCCAATGGGACCCGGTACCGAGCCGACGGAGGTTCGTGTGTTTGGGTCCATTCGGGGGCGCTTCCGAACTATACGGTTAAACTACTCAATCGATCCGTGCGGCTGTAATTACTTAGCCACAAGCAATCATAGAACTCACCTGTGTAAAGGCGGGACAGAGTCGATAGTCTTAAGCTCGCCCCTAGTAGACACGACGTTGTAACTCTCTTGGCAGTCACATTTCACGTGGATCCACTTGTCTGTGTGACGGTTTTCAACCATCACTACCAAACCGGCCCAGCCCTGGAAACAAAAAGTAATTAAGGTAAGTAACATTTTCAAATTTGATTGCAACAAACGCTCCTGTTTATGATAATGTAGAGCATTATTAGTAAAGAAAACCCTCTTGCAATGGAATTTCAACTCTGTCATGCATGACAGAGTTGAAATTCCATTGCAGGAGGGTTTTAGTAATACTTTTTTTGTGATGTTATGTAAATGAATACTGATTACTTATTTACACAAAAAAGTATTAAAAAAAAAACCTCTTATAATGGAATTTCAACGCTGTCAAGCATGACATTGAGTTTGCTGTTCCTAAACTTGATAATTTATTTAAGTAACCCATCTGGAGTGAATGCGGTGCACCAATAGGCTAGTTTCCTAAAAAAAATCTAATTAGTCCGTCAGGTACATTATCAAAAAATATTGGACCCGTATTTTTTCTTTTGTCAATTATATAAAAAATGATGAAGATATCGCCCGGTAAAGTTCCGCGTGACGTCACGCCTTGCTACACTTTTTAGCATGGCGTGACGTCACGAGCCCCCACTCCCAAATTTTGGCGCGCTTTATCTTTGTAATTTTTTGTTTGATTGACAAAAGACAAAATACGTGTCCATTATTTTTCGATAATCTAACTGACGGACTAAATATAATAATTATTTTTTTACCCAGGAAACTACCCTATTACTGTTCCTTCTCTGTATGTGGCATTACTTCTTCTTTTCTTACTAGCCTGCGCTGTCCCACTCCTGGGCAAAAACCTCCCTCCACCCCTTCCATCTTTCGCAAGCCCACGCGTACTCGTTCCAATTTTTCACGGAACCTATTCAGCTCGTCCTGGCATCTCTTACGTGGTCTGCCGCGACCCCGCCTAACTGTCTCAACGCACCAATTCTGTGTTATTTAGGTCCACAGGATGCGGCAGACATGTCCTGCCCAGGCTCATTTAAGTTAGACAGCATCTTGAACCACGTCAGCTATCATTGTTTTGGAGCGCAGTATTGTGTTTCGAACACAATCCGTTAATTTAACGCCTAGTATGCTGCGCTCCGTTGATCGTTGGCAGACCCTTTTTTTTTAGGGTGGGAAATCATCAAATGACCTCTCCCGCTCTGGGCTGAGCGGAAGGGCGTGTCAGACTTTTACTGACTAAAACCCACCCGTGTTCCTTCAGTTGCCTGTGCCAGGGGCCACGGTATCTCTTTCGAACAACCCGCAGCCCCGGCGGCATCGGCCCTAGCGGACCCCGTCAGTTCGTGCTGACAGCTCTTTGAGGCGCGCGTGGAACACAACACGCCGTCGCCCCGGGCCTGGTCCTTACCGGGCGGCGAGCTGCCCATAGCTCGCCGCCCCGCCTGCCCCTTACCGGGCGGCGAGCTGCCCATAGCTCGCCGCCCCGCCTGCCCCTTACCGGGCGGCGAGCTGCCCATAGCTCGCCGCCCCGCCTGCCCCTTACCGGGCGGCGAGCTGCCCATAGCTCGCCGCCCCGCCTGCCCCTTACCGGGCGGCGAGCTGCCCATAGCTCGCCGCCCCGCCTGCCCCTTACCGGGCGGCGAGCTGCCCATAGCTCGCCGCCCCGCCTGCCCCTTACCGGGCGGCGAGCTGCCCATAGCTCGCCGCCCCGCCTGCCCCTTACCGGGCGGCGAGCTGCCCATAGCTCGCCGCCCCGCCTGCCCCTTACCGGGCGGCGAGCTGCCCATAGCTCGCCGCCCCGCCTGCCCCTTACCGGGCGGCGAGCTGCCCATAGCTCGCCGCCCCGCCTGCCCCTTACCGGGCGGCGAGCTGCCCATAGCTCGCCGCCCGCAAGCCCGCGCCTACGGTGGCCGGGAGTCGGCTGTTGACTCCCGTCCAGGGCGTCTCCTGCGGCGGCTAGGCGCGTGAGGGTGCTGAGATTGCCTCTCTTTCACGCGCTCCGCCTCCTCCTTCGTGAGCATTACTGCTTCGCAGAAGATGACGGCCTCCCATTCACTCTCGCTCCGTACCATGGCCTGGACCAAGGCCGGACGCGAGAGATCGCCGCCACGAAGACACGGCGGGGCCGCGCCCAAGCCGGGCAGACCTCCACCGTATGCTCCACCGTGTCCTCCGGGCGATCCACACAGTGGTGACACCCTGGCGTTTCCTCCCGCTTTATCCTGAACAGGAACCTCCCGAAACAACCGTGTCCGGTGAGGACCTGCGTCAGGCGGAAGGTGAGGGCGCCGTGGCGCCTCTCTAGCCACTCCTCAAAGAGGGGTCTTATCGCCGCAACTGTGGCGTGCCCAGCGCTGGGTTGCGACAGTCGCACTCTCCATGCCGCTATGAGATCCCGCCGGAGCTCTGTCCGCTGTGCCGTGATTTCTCGCGGCAGCGGAGTTATGCCCCGGCATTTATCGTTGACTGACCTTGAGTTTGGACCTTGGAATTTGAAGCCTTTTTTTTTTTTTTTTTTTGAGGATGGGAAATCATCAAATGACTCCTCCCGCTCTGGGTGGAGCAGAAGGGAGTGTCAGACTCTTACTGACTAAAACCCACCCGTGTTCCTTCCTTAGCCCTTTATGTACCAGGGCAGCGGTAACCCTTTCGGACGATCCCGCTAATTTGAAGCCTTACTTCAGCAGTGAGAAAATTATATAGAATAATAAAAATTATAAAAATACAGTACCTTAGTTAAATAATAAGCCGTCATCCCCTGCCTGCCTTCATGCCTCTGGCCCCTCGCCAGCGTGAGTCCTATGATAGCATCAGCCAGTATGTGCGGGTGTAACGACGGTCTCTCCACCGACAGCGGCTTGGACGAGTGCGCGGCCAGCACGTGGCGCGGCCAGGCAGAACTGTCGGCTAGTTCTAGTCCGGTGTGCCAGTGATTGAAAGCCAGGCAGACTACTAGGTAGAAACCTTTTTCTAGCATTTTGTGGCAGCCTACGAAGCCGCGGACCTGGGAATAAAACAAATAGTTTGAACATTTACGTGAAAGACATGGAAGATTACGGCGAACTCCCTTAGGCCTGTGTCCCAGCGGTGGGAACATTACAGTCCATTCCATTTCTTTATTCGAGAAAAATCAAAAATGGCAAATTAAAACAAATTCTTTTGTTTTCTCACATACTATGTTTACTTTACATAATTTAGGGCTGATTTATCAATCGACAGATAATTTTTATTCGTGGATTAAAATTGACGTTTGACAGTTTTTGTATGGCTGTCAAAAATTCAAAATTATTCCTCCGATAAAATTATCTGACGTTGGAAAAATCAGCCCTTAAGGTGGATCATACGATGAGCTCTTGGCCGTTTTCCCGCTACATGGCGCTGAAGTCAACATTTTTAGTTTTTTTTGTTTTATGTGTAATTGGCACATTAGTAAGTCGTAAGAGTAGTGGACGCGGTTATCGGACATTTCACTTTATTGAATTTGGTCATAACATTGCCTCAAAATCCACCCAATTCGATACATAATCCTGAAATAAAATCTGCCATACAGGTCGTTTACACACACAGACGTAAGCCAAACGTTTACAAGAATGACCACTAGGTGGCGTGTATTTAAAAAAATGCGCCACCTGCTACAATAATTACTATTATGATAGGAAAAAAATGAAAAATGAAATGCGTTCATGTGTGGTGTGAATACTGTGCGTAGTACTCCCAACCAGCGTGCGTGTGTGACCAGATTTATGAAAGTAAACGAGACAAAAGGAGTATGTAAGGATCGTAGCAGGTGGGGTTTCGTAGTTTCTGCCTACCCCATGGGAGGAAGGCGTGAGTATGATGATAGGATAATAAAAGTTATATTTATATAAAAGCATGTCATTTATTTAAACTAGGCTGAGAATCAGCACTTTCCGAATGTCAAAATTACAATAAGACAGTCCCCCAAAACGATAAGATAGTTTTATTTTATTACCTTACACTAATATATATTAGTTACTAATGTTAATGTTATATAGGTTGTTATATTATATTAGTTACTAATTGTAATGTTACCTGCTGACTCCTTTCGCCACTTTTCTCTACTTCTCACTTGGCTATCACTTTAAACCACATTTCATCCTCACTATAATATCGTTTACATTAAAATACTAAGCGTTGATTCCTACCTGTCTCTTGCTGTGCGCTACGAGTTTCCCGACTTGCGCGCTGGGTCCCGACTTCGTGCGGAACACAACGACGCACAAATCCAACTGTGACCGTTGGCTCTTTGCTGAATTTCTGTAATTAAATAATAAATTTAAGTTTTTTTTTTAAGCAGTGATGCAATCTATATTATTATAAAATAATACTATTAAATAATTAACAAATTGGGAAATAAAACAGTAGTATATTAAGGTGGATGCTCCAAGGTAGCCAGCGAAATTCAAATTTTCTTACGTTTTTTGCAATTTGCTGGTGGAAAGTTGTACGTTGATAAAAATATGATTCGCGGTCGTAACAAATATGTATTTACAGAATTATAATCATTAAAGTCATCAACAAGATCAAGTAGTCCTACTGAATGACTATTTCATGAAATCTTGACATTTTAGGATTATGCTAACTTAACAAGTTGTATTACTGATTCTAATGATTATCATTCTGTATTACGTAGAAATTTTACCGACGAAATATTTCAATCCAGGGGGCTTCAGAATCATGTATGAATCCATGGTACAGAAAAACCATTAAAAAAAATGTAGTTGAACTGTCAAAATGAAAGCCATTGCTACTGTTACGCAATTACCGCGCTGTAAAGACTTACCTCTGTCCCTCTTGGAAAAGCGTGAAGTCTACTTCAGTGGGCTGGCTGGCAGTGAGGAGCAGGCACGTGAGGTGACGCGTGGACGACATGGGCGGGAGGATGCCGGCCAGGCGCACCTCGTGCCAGCCCACACGGACCTTGCAAATGTCTATGCAGTCGAAGTACCTGTAAAAAGTCCAATTCATAAACATGGGACTAATTGGAAAAACAAACTTATTTCACGCTAAACGCTTAATTTTGGCCGGTGGAGCAGACGAGTTCTGTAGTGCAATTCTGTAACCATCTCACCGTGAAAACTTAGGTGAAGTGAGCGTGGAGTGAGCTGTTGTCAGTCCAACTAATGTTAGGGATTGACACAATCGACAGCTCACTCTAAGCTCACTTCACTTAACTTTAAACTAACTAAACGATTACTATTACAATTATTATGGCCATGTTATTTTACAAACTGACATTAGCATCTATCAGTTGAATCCAGTAAAATAATGATTCGATCACACTGTAATTACCGCCACGTTGCCTCGTCGTGCCTGTAGGACTGCCTCCTTGGGCTAGTGGTCGCGAACGCTACTGCTGAGCAGAAAGTCCATGAATGCTGAGGTCAAGAAGAAGTGAAACGATGGCCTTATCGTACTCACTTGAGCACGTCGTCGAAGCTGATCCAGAAGACGCCCTGGTCCCTGTCGATGTGCTGCGCCGGCTTGCTGGCCCGCAGCGCGTCGCGCGCGGCCGGCGTCCAGCGCGCGCAGCCGGCCGCCCACGCGCCGCGCCACGTGTAGTGGCCCCACGGGTTGCGCAGGCGCAGCAGGCGCGTCGGGGCCGAGGCGGCGATGTTGCCTGTGGGTGTGGAAACTACTATAAATTACAAGGTTAATCGGAGAAAAGAAAGGAAGATTTGTCACCGAAATTAGTCATGTGTTTTTAAACCATAAAAATACTGTGTGTCAAACTCTGGCCAATCTGAAGCGAATCCCGCGCAGAGTGCCGAACGAAATTCACTCACGCCGACTAACTTTAAGCCCACGGTCGCACGTAAAAATATCACGGCGGTATTTTATCGCGTACAGTCACGAGCACCAATATGTCAACACTTAGAAATTTTCAATAGCGATTTTTTCGTGAAATAACGAAAACAACAATGAAATACGACACATCGCAAAAAGCTATGGGTTCGAAAATATGTACTGTGTTCGTAGTAACATAAAATTTCATTAAAAAATTAAGGAATAAACGCTTTTAAACAAAGCCAAGTATATAGATACTTATTATGCTCATAACTGTATTGGATTTTCAACTCTCGGTGTTGAGCCGAGCATTGAGAATCCAACAGTGCGCATCCAAAAAAAACACACTGTTGGATTTTCAACTATCGGCGCTTAGCAGTGCGTTGAAAATCCAGTGCGCAAAAAGAAATCACCGCGGTCATCGCGACCGTGCGAACCTGGGCTAATGGAGATTCAAATTGGCACGAATCATCGCGTGACTTCCTAATCGTTAAAACAAATGACGCGCGCAGTCGTGTCCACGGAGGATTCGCCCGTGTGGCAATATTTCGTAAAAAAGTAAGGTATTACTGATTCTAATGATTATAATTCTGTAAATACATATTTGTTACGACCGCGAATTATATTTTAATCAACGTACAACTTAGTACTCACCAGCAAATTGCAAAAAACGTAAGAAAATTTGAATTTCGCGGGCTACCTTGGAGCATCCACCTTAAGAAAACAAATTTTGACGCCAAAATTTTTTTTAGTATGAACGTAGTAGTACAGGTGACAAGGGACCTCACCAACTGGCTGTCATGTCTCCCGGCTATAGCGCGTAGAATGCTGCTGGGGCTGCCACGGAGTCTATTTAGCACAGACAATTACCATTCGTACACCTTAAATGAATTAGGCGTGCTTTTAAATGGGTGAAAGAAAATTACTGTTGCAACAGCATATTGTGGCGCGAATAAGTGGAAGTTCTTGTTAAGTCTAGATCACTTTTAGATCATTATTTCTGAATCATTTCATTTCCTTGACGTTTTCGAGTATTAATATTATGTATTTAGCGTTTTCCAAAATGGTTGATAAGACAACAGGCAGCAAAATTTTAGCGCTACTTGAGGAAGGTTGTCAATATCATGTGTAAAGGCTCAAATGTGAGTAGTTTGACACTCCAGAAGACTTGGCAGCGATGACAAGAACCGGCCGCCTGGGCGTAAGGCCAGCACCCTAATTGCGTAACACACAATCAATCGGAATCGGTTTCATTTTGACAGTTCAACATTCATTGCGTTATTTACGTGTTGAGCAGACGAATTTTTCGAACTTATGAAGCAATGGATTAGCAATTTGCTTCAAAAAGATTCAGATTACGATTGATCGTGTGTTACGCAATTAGGGTGCTGGTTCTGAAAGAATACGATGCACCCAACCACGGGATGACTGTTTCCTGGAGAGTCAAGCGTTGAGAAATCTTCATGTGTCGAACTCAAGACGCACCTAGAGGAAGTGAGAGGTGTGCAAGCTAGCCTGTGGACGGTCAGGAGGCTTCTTGCCGCCAATATACGCAGTCATCGCCCTGCCCGTGGCCCTAAATTACTCCATGAGCACAATTGCTGTACTTAATTTCCCTCGATATTGTGCGACGTGGGCTCAAGAGGACTGGGGTAGATTATTGTTCTCCAATAAAGCCAGGATAACACTATAAGGTGAAGACCGACGTCAGTGAGTACTAAGAACACCAGGGGAACGCTTTGTAGACGCGTCCTCATCATCATCAGCTTACCGAAGTCCACTGCTGGACATAGGCCTCTCTTATTGCACGCCATTCAACTCGATTTTCGGCAACTCTCATCCACCCGCTACCAGCCATCCGCAGATCGTCGCTCCACCTAGCCTGAGGGCGTCCCACCGACGTTTACCGATTCGCGGTCTCCACTCAAGAACACGTCTACCCCAACGGTCATCGGTTCTATCGCTAATAAGGCCGGCCCATTGCCACTTCAGCTTGCTTATTCTGTGAGCTTTGTCAACAACTTTGATTCTCTGCCAGATCACCTCGTTGCGGATTCGATCCCTTTAGAGAGACTTCAAGCATAGCCTGTTCCATAGCTCGCTGAGCGACCTTGAATTTATGGACCAGCCGTACCGTGAGTTTCCACGTTTCGGCTCCGTAAGTCATAATATGGGATTGGAAATGGTTTATTGTGTTACTCTATATTTTATAGTAACATAAATCGCAATTGACGTTTTACGTTGTTTGTAGCATCGAGGTTGTCGTCATAGTCTCATTCCAGCCAGTGCTGGTCCGCCTGTTGCACACGTTGGTTATACGCTTAATGATTGCGATTCTACCACAAGTAGCAATAAATTCATTGGACCGTATTGATTAGTCTTCATAGAAAATGGTACATTGAAAATAAGTGATAGGTAGTCGCTTCCTCGTTGGCGGTTGGACAGATGCCTTAGCCAGGAGATGATGGTACTCTAACAATGTACAGACAGCCTCACTAAGTGGGGACCCCGTCACCTTTTAAAATATTATGCTGCTATAACATTGAAACATCCAAAAAGCTTTGGAGGTATGAGGAACAAGGTATAAAGTACACCTAACCTCCATTGAAAAGGGAGGATCCTCCGACCAGACGGGTGTTGTGTCTGGTGGGCAACTGCCTGAAAATTGATGTCGGGACCTTGTATATATGCTAGTAGCGCGGTAAACACTGCTTGCGCGATGCAGGATTTTACGTGACGTCAGTATGATGTGTACTTCGCATGTGGCGGTACAAAGCTATTATTCAGCTATGTCAAATTTGAACTTGCATGTCTTTTGCTGGGGTACCTAGTTGATGAAGCTGTGTGTACTGTAGAAGACTAGAAGAGCCCTCTGAGGTAACGGGAGGAATCAAACACTATATGATTCCTTTAAGTTTATATTGGGAGAACGTCTTTATATCTATCTGTCTAAATTATCCCTCACAGTTCAAACCAAAATCCTAATATAAAATATTTGACACTAGCTTGAACGTTCGAATGTCATCCGCGCTAAATTATATGCGGCCTGCAACATATGAGGTTGCCTTCGGCAGACAAGCCTCTACAGTACTTACCTGAAGTACTTGATCTGTCTGCTCTGACTGAAGCAGCGTTCGCACCACTAGTGGAGACTTCCACTACAACCAATACAGAGTGCAGGCCTAAGCGCCGATTTTCAACTTTGTCAACTACTTACTAAACTACATACCTGCACTACTTGATCCGCCTGCATTGACTGAAGCTGTGTTCGCTCCGCTCGTGCACACTTCCACTACGTCCAGGACGGAGTATGCGTGTCGGGGGCGAAGGCCTAAGCGCTGGTATTCCTCTTCGTCCACCTGGGGAATGAAATAATAACATCGCGATATTTACAAATAAGTTTAAAAACAATTCTAAAAGTCACATTAGTACTCGTTGGATTTGAACCCACCACCTCGTGCATGAGAGGCGAGGCCTTAAACACTTTAAATCCGGGAAAGTAACAAAATTATTTTTTTTGACTTCATTCAAGTTTATCATGGGAATCACTGACATTGCTGAAGGAAAACATCGTGGAAAAACTGAACTGCCATTTTGAAATCGGAATCCGCCTTCAGTAACTGCAGCAGCACAGTAATAGGCTGGTATTATTTTAAAAGGCGTTATAATTATTAACAGTACAAAACGGTGAAGGGAAGCATTGTGGGGAAACCGGCATGTCCGATAGAGCTCGTACCTTCATGTTCCCGCCGCCACAGCTGGCCCCCATGAGGAAGCAGGCCTGGCGCGACGACAGCAGCTGCGCCCACACCAGGTCACGGTCCAGCTGCTCCAGCGGGGCCCCGCCCGCGGCCCCCGCCCCGCCCGCCTGCAGCGACACCGACTCGCACGGCGCGCCCGTCAGCGTGCACAGGCCTGGACCGTCATAATATGTGCTCAAGGAAAATTGGAACTGGTATTGAACGTAACTGGCGAAATTTGGTTGTACAGTTACACCTCTGCCGAACCCTTCGGAGACTATAGGCGTAGTTGATTGATAAAATTGAGAAAGCAGTTCAGTGAAAAAAAAACCGGACAAGTACAAGATGAACTCGCGTGGCGAGTGTTCCACACGATAAATAAGTTAACCACCAAAATCATCTATGTAAAGTAGATTGCCATGACTTACATAGCGCTTTCACTGTTAAAAAATTATCAGAGGGGCAATTCTCGTAATTTTATGAAAATTTACAGTCTGATCTTGTCTCAATCTGACAAAAGTATAATTTCCCTAGATTTTGACAAGTTTTTGACATTTGTTTGTCGCCGAGATGACACTGCGACTAGATTTTGAACGGTTTAAATTACGAGAATTGGCCCTCAGATCTAATGAACAGCCAAGCCTACTCTACAAATCTTACATCTTGATTAAAATGTACAACTAGGCCGTTGTGCAGCCCTCGCACAGACCCCTCTTATGGTAAGAAAGTCACTGATCTTTAATGTTGTCATGCAATCGTTCAATGGAACGGCTAAGCCATACATTTTGACAAACAAACCATACATTTTGTAAGGTTTATTTATTTTTTATTTATCCATTTATTTCAGACATCAAGGCCCTTAAAGTCAAAGTCATTTATTTCAAATAGGCACATAAAAGGCACTTTCGAACGTCAAAAATAAAATTAAAATAAAATTGATTCTAGTCGCCCCTTCGAAAGGGCAGTTTTCGAATGGAGAAGAATGGGCAAGAAACTCTACCGTTACTACTTAGAAACACATACAATACAATATTCAGCAGCAGAATCCGTACATACTGCAAATATCTACATACAGCCCTAGGTAAGTAGATATTTGCAGTATGTACGGATTCTGCATGAGATTGTTTTTTTGTATTTTTTATAATTTCCGGGACTTTTATCAATAAGAATTTGAGGTTGTGGATACCAAAAAAAAAAAAAAAATAGATGTCTGCCCTTATAACATTAAAAGCTTTATGTTAGTCTTGGCAAATTACTTTGTTTGAAATGTTTTTAGCAGGATTTCATTCCTTTTTTAGGGTGCTCTATTTCTGTTTACTTTAGCGGTGATACTGTCCTGATATTACACGCCAGGTTTTTATTGCACGTCAGCATTTACCTACTTTCTCCATAGCCAACGAAAAAGAGTTTCTTCCATGTTATTTATGTTCATGCAAATCTAGCTTTCATAACAAATGGATGTAGGTACTCCTATTATCCGTTATAAATACAGAATGCACCGTTTAAGGGGGTTGGAGGTGAAATGTTTTGGATCAAAAAGGAAGGGAGGCGGTATGTTCTGTGAACCGCTCGAAAAACAGTGACTATTCTCTACGGCACGGTTGGCGCAGTGGTTAAGCGATTGACTGCAGCGCTGCGTATCGCGGGTTCGATTCCCGCACGGACCAAATATTTGTATGGCCTACAAGTGGTTGTTCCGGGTCTGGCTGTTTGTGTATGTGAGTTAAAATGTTTGTAAACGCACCCACAATACAGGAGAAATTCTTAGTGTGGGGCAACGTTTTTTTAAAAAAAGAAAAGAAAAGAAAGAAAGAAATGAATTCTGAAATGAAGCGTCACCTACTGGAAGGCTGCTATTATTCTTTTAATGATATTTAAATTGTAAACATACATATTATACTAGAAATGTATCATGATTGTTATTTTTGTCGGGTACTATTAGTCTAAAAATCTTCTATTGTTCTTTTACTTTCATGTCATGCGTATCTGTGGAGAACGTTGTTGGTAACACATTTGTATAACTCCTTATGTTCAATTTCTTTGTAAAATATAATGTGCAATTGTTTGTTCTTTCGAATAAATAAAATAAAATGACATACAAGTAAGTAATTGACATTGGACATCTGACATTGGCTATATTTAATTATTTGTAGCATTATTATTTGTAGCATTATTATCGTAGCATTATTATTTGTAGCATTATTATTTGTAGCATTATTATTTGTAGCATTATTATTTGTAGCATTATTATTCTAGTTATTTAAATGACAATTATTTATTATTATTATTACTCTTCCCCATAGTAGCAGTGGCATGTATTTTATTGATGTTTTATTTTTTTGTATTTTTTAAGTTATCAGATCTTTTTTTAATATTCGACACAATTTAAAAATTGTTATGAATTAAATAAATAAAAATCAAAGAATATGCGTACCTTCGATAGCTCTTCCTGACACTAACGCTTCGTAGCATCCATGTAGTTTTGCGACGGCCTTTTCAATTAGCGGCACCCATAGTTGTTTTCTTTTTGCCTGTAAACAAAATAAATATAAACATATAAACTAGCTGCGCCCCGCGGTTTCACCCGCATAAATTTCGATCCCGTGGGAATATCAGGATAAAAAGTATCCTATGTGTTAATCCTGGTTATAAAACCATCTGTGCCAAATTTCATCAAAATCCGTTCAGTAGTTTTTGCGTGAAAGGGTAACAAACAAACAAACATCCATCCATCCATCCATACATACAAACTTTCGCATTTATAATATTAGTAGGATAGGATGATAAAGGGAATGTTTTTGACTATAAACTCGGACAGTAGATGGGTGGCCATCTATTACATATTGAGACACCTCCATGCCTCGGAAAGCTCGTGAAGCCGTTGGTCCAGGCTGTCATTTCTTTGACAGTCGTTACATTGGATTTTCAACTCACGATGTGAGATGCGATGAAAATCTAGTGCACGAAAAACCATTGCGATCCTAGGCTTAACTTAGTATATTCACCCTACAATGTTCCCACTGCTGGGACACAGGCCTCCTCTCGGTGCGAGGGAGTGGACCGTAATCCACCAAGCTCAGTGCGGGTTGGAAGATGTCACGTCTTCGAATTTTTGGTTCTAGGACATGCCGGTTTCCTCACGATGTTTTTCTTCACTGTTTTGAGAGCAGTGGTTATCAATGATTTACACAAATTAAAGCGCCTGTCTGGGTTCGAACTCACGACCTACAACTCGTAAGTCGAGCCGATACTGGGCCACCACTGCGAGTTTTACTTACTTGTGAATAAACAAGATGTCCCTTCTTGTTGGCAGGTAGCAGGTCGTCCACGGTGACAGTGAGCCACCTGCCGTCCTTACACAGTCTCAGTTGGTAGGCGCCTACGCTAGGTTCTCCACGGACAACGACGCCTCGCACTAGGGAGGAACGTTCTGCTAGCACTGCCAGCGCAGATAGGAGCCAGCAGTTGCCTAGGACACCTGGGGATGAAGAAATATGAAAATTAGATGGCATCGTTTAATTTCAGATTGATATGTAAATTTATGGCGGCTCGGAACATGAAGCAAGTGGCTGCGCAGTAACAAATTCACGTGTCAGCGGGGTTGAGGGGTGAAGTTCTGCGCGGCCAGTAGCGCATTTCCGAGTCGTCATAAAGTATGAGTCGGGATGTAAGACGCGTAACGGAAGCCAGATAGGTAGTCGCTGCATGTAATATATTGATATTCAGCTGCATCTGGTTAGGTTGGAAACCGATCCTAATATAGTTGGGAAAAGGCAAGGCAGATGTTGATGGTCATTATATTATCTTATAGGAAGATAATAATTATATTATGTTGATAATCCTGATAATGTCGATGGTCCCGGGACAAACATAGAACTTTAACATGACTGGCGAAATGTGGGTGTACTACTATAGGTACAACTCTGCCTAAGCCTTTGGGGATCACAGGCTTGCTGTTATGTGTATGAGTGCTAAAAAAAAAATTAAAATGAGCTACCTTGCGATATGTCGGAGGGCCGCGGGTCCCGGAACACCACCCAGGGCAGCCGCTGGTCTGCCTCCACGTGCAGCTGGTGCGGGCGCAGCCAGCGCGCCGCGCCCACGTCCGCGCCGCCGTAGTACAGCGCGCGCGCGCCCGCCGGGAACTGCGCGTCCGCGTACGGCGCGCCCGTCTGGGGACGTGCTGGTGCTCACTATTTTGTTTGCTGACACACACCCTCCCAAAATATCTCACCAATTTAAGTTAAAATTGAAATTGACTAAATAACCATTGAAATATAATGTTGTTCTGACGATATGCCAGAGTCATCGTAGGTGCGTTTCTATGTCATCTCAGAGCAGCATAATTAGCCTATACTGTTCCCACTGTTGGGACACAGGCCTCCACTCTTCGAAAGGGAGTTGACACATGAAGATGTCACATGTCTTCCGATAGCATTTATTTGGAAACCATAACGGACAGTAAAAAATACGGTCAGCTATGCGACATATTTTGATACTCGCAAATAAATCAAAACCTATATATAGGGTACCTCCCATTGACCTAGAATCACAAAATTTGGCAAGAACTACGGTCTCACAGCACAACTAAAGGAAAAAATCCGAAAATCGTTCATTTATAGTTCAATCGCATAAAAAACAATTTTTTTGCGATTACAAACTTACATTTGCTGTTGGATAATTAGAAAGAAAAAACGTTTATTTGCGGTAAACATGACGCAAAGAACATAAAAACAAAATAAAGAAAAAAAAAACAATTCAAAATGGTTGGCATGCGTCACATCCACGCAAAACGGCTACCGCTCAGCATTATGCTGCGACCCTATGCAAGACAGAGCCCCAGCGCTAGTTTTCAGCGACAGCCGGCGCCGACGTAATGACGTCGTCCGGTGCAGCAAACAATTATTCATCAACAAGTATAAAACGATTATTTTTATTTTTTAAAGTAAACAGTTAATAAGACGCTGTACTGGTACAACGTACATAAAGCGTACATAATTGACCGTGACGTCTATCAATGTATGGGAGAATTTTTTTTTTCAACTCTTATGTTATTGTTTACGGAATCAATTCATCGCAACTACGAAACCCTTCATTGTGCATGGTTCGACATGCACTTGGCTGTTTTCTCTTCATGCCGTCACAATTGAAACATGGTGTAAAATAGCATTTCTAAGTCCTTACCGAGGCACACTGTGCTAGTACTTCCTGCCACTGCGTCCACGCATGGCTTTCTTCACTTAATCGCAGTATCTCCATGGGAGTGCTCTCTTGACGCTCGCCGTCTGAACCCTCCGCTAAAACAGAATAAATTCAACTAAGGGCTGATTTTTCAATCGACTGATAATTTTTATTCGTGGAATAAAATTGACGTCTGACAGTTTTTGTATGGAGGAACTGTCAAAAATTCAAAATTATTCCTCCTATAAAATTATCTGGCATTGACGTTCATTCTTATCAGCCCTAAGAATGAACGTCAATGACCTCCATCTGTCAACTGTCACTTGAAAAATTCGGCTTGCAAAGAAAATAATTGCATAATAATAAAGTTTCTTTCTACTTTATTTAACCGAGTCTTAGTATTAAAACCTTATTATTGGGGATGCGCTTGGTAGCCCGCGAAATTCAAATTTTCTTACGTTTTGTAATTTTCAGGTCAGTGTCAGGTTGTATGTTGAACAGAATATGATTCGCTAACGTAACAAGTATGTATTTGCAGAATTATAATCATTAAAATCGTCAATACAACCCTGAAAGTTAATATAATCCCATCGATTCGTATTTCATGAAATAGTCATTCAATAGAATTAAACTCAATATAGACTAGCGAAAGCACTAGAAAGTGGTGAAGGGCGGGCGTTTTGGGGAACTGTCTTTTGTAATTTTGACGATCGAAAAGTACTGATTCTCAGCCTAATTTGAATAAATGACTTTTGATTTTTAACTTAGAGGGTTGTATTAATGATTTCTTATCTTCCATTGTGATCCATACAACACTGACGACACGGCAAAACAACCGTAGTTTTTATGGAAAAAAACGTGTGAGTACAACGGGTCTTAGGATCCTGTTTGTTTCACGCATGATTTCAATCACCTGAGCACTTACGTGAGTCTTCGTCATCGAGCGACAGCTGGTCGGGCGCGGCCGGCAGTAACCTCGTCTTGGGCGACTGGCACATCTCACACGACACCGCGGAGCCGCTGTTCACGTACGTACACTCCGAACATGGCCATTCTGTTGTTTCCGGTCTGGTTATATGAAAAAGAAAAGTTAGGTTTAAAACTCAGTAGCATAAACATAATCAACCTGTAATGTTCCTACTGCACTCCACTCTGTGAGAGGGAGCGGGCCGTAATCCACCACGCGGGCCCAGTACGGGTTCGTGGATGGGTGACCATCCATTACATATCGAGACCCCTCCGTGCCTTAAAAAACACGTAAAGCCGTTACGGGTAGTCAGAAGACCAAAAAGTCGGACAACCAGTCTTATTTAACGTTTTTAAAAGGCGCATAAAACACGTTGCATAATCAGCCAATAATGTTCCCACTGCTGGGACACAGGCCTCCTCGCGGTAAAAAGGAGTGGACCGTAATCCACCACGCGGGCCTAGAGCGGGTTGGTCGATGTCACATGTCTTCGAATTTTTCAAAAGCGGTTTTTTTAGGTTCTAGGACATGCCGCTATTTTTTTTTTTTTTTGTTTTTTTAATTTTCTCACGATGTTTTCCTTCACCGTTTCGAGAGCAGTGGTGATGAAATAATTTACACAAAGCCAAGCACCTACAGGCAAACCTATGACCTACAACTCGTTAGTCGCGGCTACCCCCTCTATATACATTTTCGAAATAAATATATACTAAAAGTTATATTACCTGAGGTTGACATACTTAGGCTCGGGCGGCGGCGTCTTGTGCCTCGAGCCGCGGCGAGGCAGGGCGGGAGTGTTGCGCGTACTGCGCCGAGGTGAAGGGCTGCGACCCGCTGGAAAAAAAATCGAGATAGATTACTACAAGATAACCGATCATCATCGTTATCATCATCAGAATACAGCAGGCCACTACTGGACATAGGCCTCTCCTATTGCACACCATTCGTCTTATCCACCTTAGAAAATCGTAAACTAAAGTTTAAAGTTTTAATAATGATCAGAGTGGCAAATCTCGTATTTCTAAGAATGTTCGCATTCTAATTTCAATCAAAAATACCTCTAATTTTCCTCTATTTTCGACATTGATTGTCGCTGAGATGGGACTGCGGTTTGAATTTAAACGCTTTTTATTTGGCCCTTCAGGTGTGGTGAACGCGTTCAGTTCCATTGGTGAAATTCGCCTTTAGAAGTGGTGAGTAAGCGATTTCGGGGCCATTCACTCTTTTGTACCACTGTCTATGATAAAGTCTGTTTGTGTGTCTGTCTATAAATAAATGAGTAGGTAATCACTGGTACTTACAGGCACCATGGTTGGCATCCGTGACTGGGACAGTGAGGCCGTGTTTAGGCACGGGCGGCGTCTTGCACGCGAGACACAAGTTCGCCGACAAAGGGTTCTGCAGCGTACATGAACTACACGACCTGAAATACATAAGTTCACATTCATATTTTTCTCTTCTTGTTCTCACACACTATTGCATACATATCTGTTTTACTTCTCCTTTCGCAGGTCTGCTGGAGGAAATTTCTTAAGAAATAAGCAGTTCCTTTGTACTCATATAGTATCACCCAGGATTCACCACATAGCGCTGTATTTTGAGAGATAAAGGTAGACGTGCCCTAATATTATAACTATGTCATATCCCTATGTATTTTACTGTGTGTACAGACGCCAGCAGGCCAAGCTACCCGAAACTGTCACATTTTCCCAATCAACCTTGAACCTCAATGCTATGGCGATAAAGTTGAAAATCTATGAAAGAAATTTGACAGATTGAAGTAGCTTTATATGCTGGCGTCTGTACATAAATAATAAAACAAATAAGTTTAAGATTACTAGTCGTTCTCCAAATCAATGTTAGGCGTAACATAGTCATCAACATTCTCCTGCCTTTATCACAATTTATTTGTGGTCGGCAATCGCGCATCTCGGTAATCGCCCCTTTTCTAGCCATATCATCTTTCACAAAGTCCATCCATCGTTGCTTTGGTCTTCCCCTACTGTTATAGCCATCTATAAGCCGCCGCGATCCGGACGAAGCGTTTTTCCTCGTCGTTTATACCGTGTACATCGAAAGACTGGAACAATTTGCCTGCAGCGGTCTTCCCGTCCGATTATAATTTAAGTGTCTTCAAGGCTAGAGTGAATAGGCTCATAATAAATTAGTGCGCTTTACCATCAACGATTGCATCACTGCCTTCCATCAGGCGGGATCGCAGTCAAGCACTAGTTTATTCATAAAAAAAAAAACTACATTTATACTCAACTTTTCCTCATAACATAACAATGAAAATATTTTGAATGCAGTCTGAACAGGTCTGTGCAGGATGAACAGGTGGTACGTCGATGTCCCGACTGGACATCGACGTACCACCTGTTCATCTGAACATCATTAGGTTATTTTTTTTTAATTATTGCTGTTCCATACATATTGACCGCGTAGGTATTGCACTTTTCTATGAAACAGCAGATTTTTTTTGAGAACTGCCAAAAAAGCTCCGACGCATTCAGAATCATGTGCTGAACCTAAAATTCACAGTACAGTTTGCGCGTTGATGTCCCTGCCACCCTGTATAATATCTCAGACGACTACATTACCAAAAGTTATGTGGCTGCGGTCTCGATCCTGCGCAGGCGGCGCATGCAGCGGCTGTGGACTCGTTGACCAGCGTGCAGCGAGTACACGACCATGTGATCACTGCTACAGCTTGGCTCGGCGCTGGCGTGGAGTCTGAGGAGAATGGAAGGGAATTATTACAACCAACTTATGTTTACAGTTGGCACCACACATACAAGTTATCGGTCAATATTAGTAATTACACATACAATCATAAAATACGGTTAAATGACATAAAACTACACAAGGTGAAATCAAATGAAAGTAACATAATTAGACAAAAGAAGAATTAGATACAAATATGTCGGCGCATCACATATGCGCGTGATCAACCGAAGGGAGGGCGCGGGGCGTCGGGGTCCCGACCGCGGTACGCGACGCCCGCTGCGCGCCCTCCACGCCTCTCAGCTCACAGACGCGCTCGACCACGGGCATTTCATTGTTCTTTTATACTACGTTGATATGTAAATTATGGTATTACACCTATTTTAATACAGTCCACTACTTCTTTCATTATAAGTCCCGATTGAGCCCATTCAAATGGGTAAAATTGGGACTAAATTGATATAACAGTATATTATATACCATGATACTATGTAATTTATTCACTAGGAGTGGCCATGCCTACGCTCTCAGGGAACACAATGTGACGTTATTGTATTTCCTGTTAAAGTATTGTGGTTAAGAGGTTATTTGGGTCGTGCATAATCTGCCTATAATGTTCCCACTGCTGGGACACAGGCATCTTCTCTGTGAGAGAAAGTAAGCTGTAATCCACCACGCGGGCCCAGTGCGGGTTGGTAGATGTCACATGTCTTTGAATTTTTGGTCCTAGGACATGCCGGTTTCCTCACGACGTTTTCCTTCACCATTTTGAAAGCAGTAGTGATGAAATAATTTGTACAAAGTAAAGCGCCAGCCTGGGTTCGAACCCACGACCATCATCTACCTAGCCTATTCTCAACCATGTTGGGGTCGGCTTTACATGGAGCGACTGGCTATCTGAACTCCACACCCCAGTAACTGAGAAATACGATACCCCTTGATAAGACGGGTTGTTAAACTTTCGGGCTTCTGACGACCCGTAACGACTGTCAAAGTTCCACGAATGACAGCCGGGACCAACGGCTTAACATGCTTTCCGAGGCCCAGAAGGGTCCCCATCCACCCATTAACCTGTGGGCTAATTGCGTACCACACTATCAGTAACAATGGGTTTCGTTTTGACAGTTCAACAACATACATTGCGTTGTTTACGTTGTTCAGCAGACACATTTTTCGAACATACGAAGTAATGGATTAACAATATCCTTCAAAATTATTTAGATTAATAGTGTTTAGCCCACGACCTACATGCGACAGGAATATAACAAAGTACTATCAACGACCTTCAAACTCAGATTGATGTGTTTACATGTTGTTTGAGTGAATTCGCAAGGGAATTACTATTTATACCTATTATGCTACAAGCAAAATAATACTTTTTTTTTTTGTGTTTATGTTTGTACTAGGTGATGTAAGTAATTATGTTATACTATGTTTTGTGTTTTTAATGGTATAATAATTTAATAATGTTGTTAGTTTTAATTTTTCTAATTTGGTTATTGTATAATAATATGTTTTTATAATATTTATTTAGGTCATTTTACAAAGTAATACATTTACAAACTTATAAATACTTAGTAGTACCAAGTTCTTAACAGATTTGCTTACCTAAATACTAATATAAAAGCTAGTTTAATTTATACGTTTTTAATTACCTAGGAAAGGTGCGTTGGTACTGACATTATAACTTGTGGTGACCTGCCTGAGCTAGGCTAATTAAAACCTGTGTTTTAGAAATGGATGTATACATATAGCTTACGTTATTAGTTTAAGTTCTTAACTGTCCCATTAGGGTAAACCGAGTAATGATAGTTTAAGCTATTATAAAAAATTAATAAAACGCCTTACCAACAGCAAACAGCAGTTCATCGCTGTTCAAGTCGTGATCCAGCGAGGCTATCGGCACAGTTAACTTCTTGGGTTCGCGGCTCAACTCCACCTTGGTACTGGTGCACGCTTCTGAGGTCGGTATGGTTGGACGTGTACTGTGAAACATAATTGTGTTTAGAAATTAGGCTTAGCAATGAGGAAGGTCGTCGGGCAAAGCTAAATGGTGAAGGCGTGATCGTAACTATATTCAAATTTTATTTATGTTTCAAATTGACATTATTTCAAGTTAAACGAATATCAACTTTACTTTAATGGTAAGTAATTAAGTTGATTTCAGAGGGACTAGCACTATTGAAAAAGTTATAAAAATGTTTGAAGTTGTAGCGTTAACTGAACTTTATTGTGTAGGAATTAAAGTTATTTTTCCATAAACTCATATTTGTTTACATTTTTGGCGAATATGTAACGAATGCAGATTATATCCCTACGTTCTACTATAATGTCGACATGTCGTTCATTCATTCCATTTCGTGTTCATTCATGAGTTTGGTTTTATTTCAGTATTTCGTTATTTTCGGGGATCACTTTCTCCAAAATGTTTCCGACACAACGGCAAACTCTGTTTAATTAAAAAAAAAATCTCTACGAATAGTTTTAAGCCACAATCTTCTTATTGTAGGTCTTTTTTGAAAATGGTGGATTTCAATTTGGCAGTATTTAGGAACACAACAACCCGTCACCTTAGAAAAAATAAAATATAACCACCTCCACCTTGCATTAATATCTTATGTTGGGAATTAGCTACGACAGTGCCATTTGACAGTTGGCTTCCCCATCGTTATGAGTTCTGTTTTTGCCTGAAAACCTGAAAGACTTGGTTTTTAAACCGAAAAAAAAGTATGTTATTTTCCCCCAAGTTATTCTTTTTTGTGTTTTTTCGTTGCGTCATTTTTTAACGCAAATAAATGCATTCTTTCTGTTCGTCAGTGAAACCGTTAATAAGCAGTGAAGGATGTTGCCAGCAGCATTTCCCCAAATTAGGGAACAAGTTACTTTAGCGCACAACTGGCTGTCGGAGCCGTTATGCAATTTTATAAGTTGTAATGGCCTCACGCGCCTAGCCGCCACAGGAGACGCCCTGGACGGGAGTCAACAGCCGACCCCCGGCCACCGTAGGCGCGGGCTTGCGGGCGGCGAGCTATGGGCAGCTCGCCGCCC
Organism: Apamea epomidion; assembly: GCA_947507525.1. Lineage (NCBI taxonomy): Eukaryota > Metazoa > Arthropoda > Insecta > Lepidoptera > Noctuidae > Apamea > Apamea epomidion. Next base: position 2,591,883 of record OX382239.1, read on the forward strand.
GGTAAGGGGCAGGCGGGGCGGCGAGCTATGGGCAGCTCGCCGCCCGGTAAGGGGCAGGCGGGGCGGCGAGCTATGGGCAGCTCGCCGCCCGGTAAGGGGCAGGCGGGGCGGCGAGCTATGGGCAGCTCGCCGCCCGGTAAGGGGCAGGCGGGGCGGCGAGCTATGGGCAGCTCGCCGCCCGGTAAGGGGCAGGCGGGGCGGCGAGCTATGGGCAGCTCGCCGCCCGGTAAGGGGCAGGCGGGGCGGCGAGCTATGGGCAGCTCGCCGCCCGGTAAGGGGCAGGCGGGGCGGCGAGCTATGGGCAGCTCGCCGCCCGGTAAGGGGCAGGCGGGGCGGCGAGCTATGGGCAGCTCGCCGCCCGGTAAGGGGCAGGCGGGGCGGCGAGCTATGGGCAGCTCGCCGCCCGGTAAGGGGCAGGCGGGGCGGCGAGCTATGGGCAGCTCGCCGCCCGGTAAGGGGCAGGCGGGGCGGCGAGCTATGGGCAGCTCGCCGCCCGGTAAGGGGCAGGCGGGGCGGCGAGCTATGGGCAGCTCGCCGCCCGGTAAGGGGCAGGCGGGGCGGCGAGCTATGGGCAGCTCGCCGCCCGGTAAGGGGCAGGCGGGGCGGCGAGCTATGGGCAGCTCGCCGCCCGGTAAGGGGCAGGCGGGGCGGCGAGCTATGGGCAGCTCGCCGCCCGGTAAGGGGCAGGCCCGGGGCGACGGCGCGTTGTGTTCAACGCGCGCCTCAAAGAGCTGTCAGCACGAACTGACGGGGTCCGCTAGGGCCGATACCGCCGGGGCTGCGGGTTGTTCGAAAGAGATACCGTGGCCCCTGGCACAGGCAACTGAAGGAACACGGGTGGGTTTTAGACAGTAAAAGTCTGACACGCCCTTCCGCTCAGCCCAGAGCGGGAAAGGTCATTTGATGATTTCCCACCCAAAAAAAAAAAAAAAGGGATAGTGAGATTAGTCCTTAAAAGATGACAATAACTGACCTATTATAAGGCGCATCAACAACATCTCTGGTCGCGAGCGTCACCGCGGCGTGCGGCGGCCGCCCGCTGCGACACACGTCGCAACAGCGCGCCCACCACGCGTTGTACGCGAACCAACACTCACTGCACTGCCACATGCGGCTCTCGCGACTGTATGTAACGGGAAATGGACATGGCATTAATAATTATAACCCATTTATGCAAAGTAGGGGGTGAATCAGCATTTGTTGAAGGTTATGAGTTTCAAAAGACAGCCTGAACTAGAAATACCCACCATTCACCACTTCCTATGGTAACCAACAACTTTTGTGGCAGGCTATGACACAACACGTTATGTAATTGAAAAATCATTGACGAAAATTGAGGTCATAAACTTAACCTCAATTTTCAAATGAAAAACATCTTTAAGACGAATTAAAATTAGAATTTTGGGTTAAAGTATTCAAATAATCAAATTAAAGCACTCAATTTATAATTGGCGCTACGAATCGTCATCAGCATAGCTATTGACAACCATCAGACTGGCTATCGTATCGAAAATGACACATTTCGATCATCTGATTTGCCTTGCCCCCGACAGCAAACAGTTTTCGGAATAATATATTTCAATAATATATTTTAATAATATATTTCGGCAATCGTATATTTTCTGGTTTTGGACTTGTGAACCGCGTTTAGAGGACTCCTAAGAAAACATTGATTGATGTTCGATACGGTACGGAAGCGTATCGAGTCGTTTTGAATAGCAGGTACGTTTTCTGATCCGTTTGTTTACATTTTCGTCAGATAGTTTTGAAATAGAGTATACGTTGGTGTTTCTATTCATTATTAAACAAATAACCTTTGCCACCTTTACACAATATTGAGCCAATACAAATATAGACCTAGTACAGAGCTTTACATGCATTCTTAAATAGGGTCACTCGCGTGACTCAACAAGTGAATGAAGGATTATATCAATTGAATGGATTGCATGCAACATTCATCTGTGCACGCCATTGCCATTCAAGACATAAATTATGTACCATAACCTAATTAAACATCTTTAAAGTTCTTTGTTTCTTCTTTTTGTATTAACATGAATGAGACAGAAATAGAATTTGGAAGACTCACGTGGCTTGTTGCTGCGTCGAAGGCACTTTACTCGGCTCCCTGGGATTATGGGACACTTTCCCCACCGATGGCAGCATATTAAAAACTTTAGTTTCCCTCGCCGGCCCTATATGCGACGTCCGAATATTCGAGGCCACTTCATGCACTGGCGAAATGCAGTTCTCAGCACCTAACAGCTCGTCTATCCGAGCATAGTCACCATCACTTATGTCATTGGAATATAAAGCCTCATTCTGGGAATTACTCATCACTGTCTTCGTATCCTGAACCGAAACATATGAATAACGGGTCCCGTTGTTATTGACTTGCAGTTGCAAGTTCAGGTCCTTATACTTTCCCTTATTTGGCAGTGCGTAGATCACGCCTTCAGCGTTCGTGTCCCAACTGCACTCTTTGTCAATCAACTCGACGCTGTTTTCGTCAATCTTCGAGTCTTTCCGGCCGTCGGGCTTCGGAAGGCTGTTGCAGTAACTCGCTAAAGATTTCTGATAGTCGTTCAGACTTCTTCGACTCGATATCACCTTACCAACTGGACGTTCAGCATTCGTTTGTTCCGAGAAAGACCGTCGGTACGTAGGGCGGATTTCTGGAGAATTCTGTGCGCTGATCGACCTTCGGAAGGCCGCTCCTAGAGTTGTGCTTCCCGTCGGCCAATCAGGGACCGTTATCATGACGCCACCTGACGTAGGGAGCGACGTCGCGCCATCTCTGCCTGCAGCTGTCTCGTGCCTTCCCAAAGTCGTGACACTTAGACCTCTAGCGTTAGGAATCCTGGCTAACGGAGATACTCTCGGCGAAAGACACGCTTCACAATGCGTCCTGATTCCAGAATTCTCTAGAGTGCACTTACTACACGACCACTTTTTTAAATGCAGACCCCTACTCTGCTCCCTTTGGTACTCCTTGACATAATTGAGCTCCCAATTGGATTTACTCTCATTACACTTTTTCGGTCTCCGGGTCACGGTATGCAGACTTCTAAGGAACGACTCTCGAGGGTTACATTGGCCGTATCTTTCGGAGACCATTAAGCTCGTGGGTCTATTTATGGTTCCTCTGCCAGTTTCGTCGACTTTCCACCACTTTTGCTGGGAGTTAATGACGGAGCCGTGGGACAGAGACCTGGTGACGCCATGCGCATGGTCCGTCAGCTGAGTGGGGGAAAGACGGAGGGACTGCAAGTCGAGGTTCAACCGGCGACCGTCAGAATAGCTCGTTGTGGGCTTATACGATGATGGGACTGCTAGAGTGTTGGACCTTATCATAGTGTTGTCTGGAAAGATTGATAAAGCCATTTAATAATATAATAATTCATTTATTTTCAGGATAACAAAGATCCCATTGAGTTAGTAACAATAACATTAACCTATGTTAGTACATCCATTGGGTTAGTAACAATAGTCTTAACCTATGTTAGTACTTAACTAATAATAACGACTATATGCAGGTGACAAGTGACCTCACCAACGGGCTGTCATGTCTCCCGGCTATAGCGCGTAGAATGCTGTTGGGGCTGCCACGGAGTCTGTTTAGCAGCGAGGCCGCTTTCTTACGTAGTACAGCATTGAAGCAGTCGGTACGTGCCTCAGCGAACATACGAGGTGCATTCAATAAGTACCTAGCCTCATCGTCAGAGGGCGCTGTAGTTTCAAAAGAGTTTTACCACAGTGTAGCACATTTTTTTTTCATTCTTTTTTCAAATATTCATTCCAATCCCTTCATTTGTTTTAATTTGACAACTTTCGGAAGCGAACGTATCGATCGGTTTTACAAAAATGGAAAAAGAGCAATATCGTTCGGTGATTCGATTCCTATTTTTGGAAGGGAAAACGCGCATCGAAATCAAAGAGCGCTTGGATGCTTTGTACGGTGACTCTTCTCCATCGATGGCCACCGTCAAGAATTGGTTCCACGAGTTTGCACGTGGCCGTACGTCGGTTTTTGATGAACCACGTCCAGGTGCACCGAAAACAGCTGCTACGGAGGAAAACATTAAAAAAATCCATGATCTCGTATTGGCAGATCGCCGATTGACGGTTCGGGAGCTAGCTGAGACTGTAGGCATTTCAGAAGGAACAGTGCATCATATTCTTCACGAGGAACTCGGCATGAGAAAGCGGTCGGCGAGATGGGTGCCGCGTTTACTCACACCGGAAAACAAGTGCAACCGTGAGACCACATCGGAGACGTGTTTGGCGCTGTTTAAGCGGAATCCAGCGGAGTTTTTGCGTCGATTTGTGACCGTCGATGAAACCTGGATCTACTGGTACACACCAGAGACCAAGGAGCAATCAAAACAATGGATCCAGACCGGGGAACGTGCTCCAAAGAAGGCGAAAACTGTAAAATCGGCCGGAAAAGTTATGGCCACCGTTTTCTGGGATTCACAAGGTGTGATCTACATCGATTACCTCGAGAAGGGTAAAACAATTACAGGGCTTTACTATGCCGATTTATTGGGCCGATTCGACGCCGAATTAAAGAAAAAACGAACTCATCTGGCGAAGAAAAAAGTGCTGTTTACCACGACAACGCACCGGTTCACACGTCTGCCGTTGCCATGGCCAAATTGGTCGAATTACGCTACGAATTGCTGCCCCATCCACCGTATTCTCCAGATTTGGCCCCTTGTGACTTCTTTCTGTTTCCTAATCTGAAAAAATCTCTCGCCGGGAATAGATATGGATCAAATGAGGAGGTCATCGCCGCCACGGAGGCCTATTTTGAAGAATTTGACAAAAACTATTTTTCGGACGGGTTAAAAAAGTTGGAGCATCGCTGGGCTAAGTGTATCGAACTAAAAGGAGACTATGTTGAAAAATAATTTGCCTCTTTTCCAAAATTTTCGTTTACTTTTTGTAGGCTAAGTATTTATTGAATGACCCTCGGTGATGACGCGCTACAGAACCGAGGCAGACGCAACAGCACTCTAAATGCGTTGTTATACTGGATCCTCAGAGCATTGTAGGCATTTTGGGTGTAGCTGAACCACAGGCTCCCCGAGTACAGCGACATGCAATATGATTTAAACAGCGGTAGTTTGACCGCCGCCGTACATCGGAAGAACCAGCAGGCCAGCATATTAGCTCGAACCGACAATGCTCTGCGCTCCCTCTCCATATCCGCGTCGTCTTTCAAATCGTCCGTCACCAAGTGGCCCAGGCATTTCAAAGAGTACACCCTGTGCAATTCCACACCGTTCAGTAACACAGGAGGGACACTTGGTATCGGACGTGAATACCATATATTGAGACTTGCCTTCGTTGTATACAAGGCCATGAGAAGCAGCGTACGACTCGCATATATCGAGAAGCTTACGGAGCGCACCGACCGAGGGGGCCAGCAGTACCATGTCATCTGCATAGCTTACATTATTGGAACATACTCCATCAATAAAGCACCCGACACGTGTTCCGATGAGCCGCTCGATCAGTGCATTCACGTACAGACTGAACAACAAAGGCATCGTGAGGCCACCCTGCCTCACGCCACACTCTGGCCTACTTGGCTCTGACTTAAATCAAGAGACAGGAGAATAAAAACTATTTAGATTACATGAGCCTAAAACCTGATATACCTACACTGCATAATCAGCCTGGTGTTCCCCCTGCTGGGACACAGGCCTCCTCTGTGAGAGAGTGGGCCATAAATGCCATAAACCCTCACGCGGGCCTAGTGCGTGTTGGTGGATGTCACATGTCTTCGAATTTTTGGTTTTAGGACATGCCGGTTTCCTCATGATGTTTACCTTCACCGTTTTGAGAGCAGTGCTGATGAAACTAAATACACAAATTAAACCTGCCTGCCTGAGTTGACGACCTACATAAGTCGCGGGGCACCACTGCTCTCTAATCTCTGATATACATGGTGCGATCGACTGCTTGTGGCATACCATACAATATAAATTGCACCGTCTTAACAGTGTTAAGGCGACGCAAGTTATTAGTTACATTAGTTTTATTGTATAGGCAAGAAACTTGCATTGTGTAAATTGGGCTTTATGGACTCGAGACTTACCTTTAGCAGACTTTTCTTTGTCCGTCATCCCTGAAGCTTGATCCTCATCATCAGACAGCCTGAAATACAAAAACAATATTGTTAGCTTGTTTATACTGACTGGACAGGTCCACTCAATCTGTGAGGTCCTTTCCTGAAAAGAACTTTTTCAGACATCAATCTACACGGTCTTCACATAATCTGACAAAATTGTGACTGGACTTTAAAAGAGACTGTGACCTCTGAGTTTGTTTCGACCTTTCTTCTCAGAGTAGTCAGATAGGAAACCCCGACCTCATCTAGTTTTTAAAATATGATTGACGTGTAAAAGTTTTTGTACAAATCTACTTACAGAAATAAAATCATTTATCATTTGTGTACAGCTTAAAATTCACGAGGCACTTCTAAATAACGTAGCCACCATTGTATACGCATGGTAAAGGTCAAAAAATATGTTGTTAAAATTACTATTGTTATCATCAATCCGATTTTCAAGCACTATAATTATGGCTATTTTCCCACACAAGCTATCTTTCTCAATTGCTACTTTTAATGGCAGCGCTTTATGTGAGCTGATGTAATAGACACAAGCCACTGTGACTTGTGCGGTAAATTTCAAATGAAATGAGGCACCGACCGACGATTATCCCTGTATGCACTATGCAAGTACAGCCAAGAACAACCCCCAGTTGGTGTAGGACTATTGCAGGATATGGCAATAAAAATAATTATTGCAGTATGGGTTTGGGTGGCTAAGACTGGTTATCTAGAACTCTGGAAAGACTATGGCCCCTGCCTGACCAATGTTTTATATACATATACAATACATGGATAAAACGGCAGGGGGTGACTTGAACATTCAATAATGGGCCTCCGAAAACGGTTGCTAGCACAGTGACGTAGTGTAGCGAAATAAAAACTGAAACTCACTTGTACACGTTTAATTTAGTAAAGTACCAAAATAAAAAAAATGTAAACAAAAACTTAATGAAGAACACGCCACGATTCTTAATACACCTAAGAATAAAATTGAAACGCTGACGCGACGACCTTCTTTTATAACATATTCAACCTTATTTTTTAAATCAGAAAGGAAATTTTCTTGATATGTTTTTTTGAATTTTGAATCAATTAGTGTCATGTTTTTTTTCTCCGACTGAGATTTGATTCATTGGAAGTTTTTTTGGACACAGGACGGATGTCCATAATATAATTTTTTCCGCTTCACTAAGCAAAAATTTGCCATTACTAAAGGTTTGAACGACCGAGTTTGTTAGTCGTTCGACGGAATCCGAGGACAGTTTTCCCGACGAACAGCTTCGAAGATTTGTCTCGAGGCGAGACTTAGTATGTAATTTAACTTGTCTTCAGCTCTTTTGTTATAAAAGATTCTGCCTGCGTCTCGGATAATCATTTTGCGTTATTTTCTGTAGATTTCTTCCGAAGACTAGGCGGATCTTGAATTCGCCTCCACCGCCAGTCTGGGACCAGACGACCGTACGTCTCCTGTTGAGAGTTGAACCTAACGCTGGTGGATTCCGGTACCAGCCAGTGAGGAGCCTTCCGACAGCCAGCCTAGAGACTTGGGTCGAATTTGCGTATTTTAAATAGTTTTTGTTTTAAATATTTTGTAGTTCATTATGTCTCTTTTTGTTTAAATCTGTCGTTTAGTTTGTTGCTTCGCTAACTGATTGACTTGGTGTGAAGTTACCCATTTAGGATATCCAGATTTTTTATTTATTGCGGAAGTTATAGGAACGTAAGCAAACGGTTCGTGACCAACGCAGTAACTGTAAAAATTATTTTAGGGTTTTAACACCAAGGTCGTCGCGTCAGCGTTTCAATTTTATTCTTAGGTGTATTAAGAATCGTGGCGTGTTCTTCATAAATTTTTTGTTTACATTTTTTTTTATTTTGGTACTTTACTAAATTAAACGTGTACAAGTGAGTTTCAGTTTTTATTTTGCTACAGAAGCTACAAGAGGGCAACATATCCTGAGGTGCTTGAGGAGTGGAGAGGTATTCCATGGCAAACAGAACAATTCAATAGCCCGAAGGTGATCAAGATCCCTATTATTACCTGTAGACAGGCGCGTGTGGCGCAAGCGCGTCGCAGGCGGCGCAGCGCCACGCAGCGGACACGTTGCGCAGGCCGCACGCGCACCGCCACGCGCGCGACGCCTCGGGGGCGGAGCCCACACACGACCATCCGCTGTAACAAAAACCACAACGCGCTTAACACTCACATCACCACTTTGAATATTTCAGATTTTTGAGGTGATTTGATGATTCTTGGGACATTACATACCATTACGCCCTGTTTTCCCGAAGGGTTGGACAGAGGTGTACTTATAGGACACCCACATTTCGCCAGTTATGTTTAAGACCCATGTCCCAGTAATTTTGAGTTGGCGCCGTTTTTTAAGGCAATTTAGGGATCTTTGTTTATTGATTGTTTGGCGCCGACTCAAAATTACTTAGGTATACTTACATTAGTTTAAGAACTTAGTTATTAAGGTTAAATAAAAAAGGTTTATTATTTTTTGCTTTTCCGTTTTTTCGGCAGTTTAATTTTTTTGTTAAAAAGTTTTTATATTACAAAGAAGTTTTTACAGAACAAAACTGGATTTGGGGTTTGGGCGTTTTTTCCACACTATTTTCAATTAACTAAATTGTTTCACAACATGTATAGCAGTGTTCATGATCTCAGATAATTTACATTCCATCACCACTTAATCAGTTATCTACTTTAGAGCAATGTATTCTAAGTTGATTTTTGAGTGACCATTTGTAACAAGAAGATCCTAATAAGTTTTTGGTTGCAATGGAATTTGAACTTTGTTAAGTATGACATTCAGTTTAGTTGTCCCATAACTTGAAACAATTAACTAAAAAAAATATCTCAAATTATTAATTCCAATATACACAAATGTATTTTTTTTTTTTGTCTAAACTAATATTACAGAAAAGATTTGATGTTTTTTGTAACACTTTTATGCTAAAACGGCTGAACGTATTTGGATGAAATTTGGCTCATGGGTATACCATGACCTGGATTAGGATATAGGATACTTTTTATCCCGATATTCCCACGGTCTCAAGACTTATGCGGGTGAAACCGCGAGGCGCACTAGCTAAAATATTCTTGAGATTTTCAATTTTTTCAAACTACAATGCTGATAGATTTGTTTTTATATATAGATTTGATTTGCTCTCAAAACGGTGAAGGAAAACCTCGTGACGAAACCCGCATGTTCTAGAACCAAAATTCCAAGACATGTGACATCTACCAAACACACCTATGATACAAGAAAAACTATCTAATCATTATGCTAATGACTACATTTCAATCTAGAGAATTATGCCAGCAGGCAACATGTAACAGTTACAATAATAGGTATATCCTTTCAGGTACAATGGTGCTGAATAAATTCTCCATATTGCATATCAAATAATTGGCCTCTTCCTTTCATTAACTGTAGTCATACAATACTTATTGCTGGTTTGCATAGCATAGTATCGTATAGAGTCAGCCTATAATGTTCCTACTGCTGAGACACACGTCTCCGCTCGGTGACAAGGAATAGATCATAACCCATCTCCCAGGCCCAGTGCGGGTTGATAGATGTCACATGTCTTCGAATTTTTTGTTCCAGAACATGCTGGTTTAATCATGATGTTTTCCTTCACCTTTGTTGGTTAATTATTACGGTACATCTGTTTGCCTTTACTCCATTGTAGTGCAGTTCTCATCATTCAAGAGTTACCACTGCTGGAGGTTGACTGTACTATGTGAATATTTTAACTTATTTCCAGCTGGAAAGGTAAAAATTCCAATACAGAACCAGAACCTCTCGTTCAAATAAGTTAAAACAGTTGGATAAAGAACAGTCCCATATTAAGACTTGTCCGGTTGTCCAGGTAGTTACAGAGGGCTGGAGAGTGTGACACAGGTATTCCTAGTACAGGCTCCCAGTCTCCGCAACATCAATATATTATTGTAAACACATTTACGTAGGTACTGTAAGAACAAATTTTTCAATAAGTATGTGGTAGACAAAAATACATTTTTAATATGGTTTTGTTTATAATAATATCTAGCTAAGATCACCGTGATTCAACTACCTTTATAGTTTTAATTATTAAAAAAAACACTACACACAATGGTTAGATTTTTTTGTTGGTGTATGATTGACAAAAACAAATGCTATGTTTATTATATAACATTAAACTGCATTCATAATATAAAATCTGCAGCAAGTATGGATATTCAATTAGTTGCTACAGTATGAATAAGGTGTGTGTTCAAGATTCTTCAAACAAAGGTTTGATTCTAATTTCGTCAAGAAAATGATAATCTCTCTGTTTGCAAGTTACGAAAATAGTGAGTTTTGTTTATAATAGACGTGTAATTTACAGGATGGAGTATCGATAACACTTTTATAATTGTCTTTTTCAACCAAACACCATTCACGATTAAGATTTTTTTGCCACTCATACTCACTTATAACTCTATTCCTAATGATGTTGTTCACAGAAATTCCATTTTAAAATAAGTGAAAATACTATTCAAGGTTCGATTGTAACGAAATGATCAATCCATTATTCGAAACTGCTCAACAATACATACCTATATACATCGCGAACAACGAACACATTTAATCACATTTTTAACACAATTGCTGACACACAAATACCTAAAAGTGCACGTTAACATCTAATTTATTTAATGAACTCGCTTCCACTGCGCACAACAATGAAATACAATAGAAATATAACCTAAAATACGGGTCACGAAAAATCGATAATTTGCTGACAGAAACTGAAAGACGGGGAAAGGTACGAGAAAAAAAAACACACCTGTTAAAGCTGTTTTCAGTCGGTATGACGATTGCTTCAGAGCCCGGTGTAGTTCCTTCGCTTTTTCCAGTTCGCGATGTATATTCCGGCGATGAATCTCGACAATTTTCTTTATATATTCCACTGTCATGACTCGATATCCGCTTTGTACCACATTTTAAACACTTCACACTTTCTGTTGGATTGATCTGGCCGCACGTCTGACAATGCCATTGCAGCACCGATGCGATTGAGCCCATTTTAATTCACACATGGCTATGAGACCATAACAAGGCTTCGTTTTATGAAAACAAATTCAGATTTGAGAAAAATGAAAACAGCTGATCCACCATGTTGTTTGTGTATAACTTTTTTTTATGTAGGTACGCGACGCGACGGTATACAAATTGTTTTCGGTTTTATCGGTTTTTTTTTTCTTTTTATTTATGTAAATTCGTGTTGATTTCATAAATATCAATTAGATTGTGTGAAACATTTTACTGAACCATAAACTTCAACCAATTTAAAATATTTTGTTGCAGAGCGACATCTATTGCAATTTGTAAAGAAGCAATAGTCGGTGTACGTATGTGTAGCGTTACAGTTTATCAGCAGATGGTGCTGTTTTGTTCAGTGTCTGCTGTAATTTACAAACACAAAATAATAAATACTTTCCGTTTGAATAAAAAAATAAAACTTAAGAAGATTGAATATCAACGAACTAATTATGAACGGCTACCTAAAAAATCACAAGTGTGGTGTGGAAGCTAATAGGTAGATCCTTCAAATAGGTGGGTAGGTACTTCAGAGTTCCTATCCTGTGATGAAAAAACTATCTTTCGAATTGCAAAAAAAACTTCTATAATACGAAAATAACAGCCAGCGCAATGCAATCACAGAAAACAAGACCCATTTCAGTACTTAACAAACATTAATTAATTATTCAGCCGCACAAACGAAACAAAGGCAACTCATAAAAGTAAAGGCTTACACATATTTAAATTAACAGCAGCTGTTATTTACACTATCAATCATGATTGAGAATGATTATAAAGGCCATAACTGCGTATCGTGTCGTAGCCGTTCATATTAATTCAACAGCAATAACTTTAAAAAACCCACGGTGGATATTGCTCGCTGATAAATTTTGAATTATCGTTATTCCCCGAGTACGGATGTGATAACGGATTTCATAAAGTAGTACCTACTAGGGGTGGGCGCATTTGCGTTTTACGGTTTTGCAATAAGTCTTCGGGTACTTGCCTAATGTTTTCCGTTGCGGTATGATGATAGCCTGCGGATATTTTTGTGGTTATCGTTTTCATGAAAAATTTGATACGAATGAACGATTGTTTTGGTGGTTTTATCCCTACGACCTATCTCTGGTATTTTTATTGTGTTTGTATGATAGTAGCAATAGGTAGAATATATTCTGTTATGAGATTATACGGTTGTGGTTCTAATTTAGACACTTGTTTGTGTCTTATTTCGTAAAATAAGGCACAAAGAGAGAGAGATTGATGTAGGTACGCCCGTGGTCCGTAGACCATGGGCGTACCCAATCTGCCAACTCTTTTACAGTCTAACCGGATGCAGCTAAATAACGGTATTTTAAATAGAGCGACTGCCTATCTGACCTCCACAACCCAGTTACTAGGTAACACGATACACCTTGGTAAGACTGGTTGTCAGACTTTTGGGCTTCTGGCTACCGTTACAACTGTCAGAGATCCACGAATGACAGCCGGAACGCCCGGAACCAACGGCTCAACGTGCTTTCCGAGACACGGAGGGGTCTCGATATGAACAGACGCCAACACATCAAGCTACTACAACCTGTCAAATTTCTTTAATAGATTTTCAGCGTCATCGCCAAAACAATAAGGTTCAAGGTTGATTGGGAAAATTTGACAGTTTCGGGTAGCTTGACCTGCAGTGCGATTCTGTAACCATCTCACCGTGAAAACTTAGGTGAAGTGAGCGTGGAGTGAGCTGTCATTCCAAATAATGCTAGGGATTGTAACTACTGACAACTCGCATCAAGTTCACTTCATGAGTTTTCACGGTGAGATTTTTACAGAATCGACCGGCTGGCGTCTGTACCTAATGGATGGTCACCTATCCTCAAACCGACCGCGGCAAGCGTAGCTTAGCCTTCGATGGACACGTGTGGCTGTTATTATTTAGCCACGAGCCCCTCATGCACGGGCGTGGACGTACCTACATGAGGAGAATTACTTTTAGAAGTACTTAGCTTGAAAGTTAGTGTAACATTATTCACCCACTTAGACAGATAGATAGAATACTCTTTATTGTCTAGGTAAAGACGCCAGCACGTCACGCTACTACTGATGTGCTGGCGGCACATCAAGCTTCTACAACCAGTCAAATTTCTTTAATAGATTTTCAACTTTATCGCTAAAGCATTAAGGTTCAAGGTTGATTGGGAAAATTTGACAGTTTCGGGTAGCTTGGCCTGCTGGCGTCTGTACTTACCTACACCATAAAAATTACTGATATCGTACTATCCTACTAATATTATAAATTCGAAAGTTTGTTAGGGTCGTTGGATATCGTGGAAGTGAGCCGGACACGTTGCGCGAATGCGCGCGAAGAGATGGGCAAAGTTCATCACTCACTGGAAGCCTGAGAGACATCGCCGTCGAGGTAGACCACGGCGAAGGTGGTGTGACGATCAGAAGGCCAATTCTCGTAATTTAAAACGTTCAAAATTTAGTCGCAGAAATCTCGGCGACAAACAAATGTCAAAAACATGAAAAATTGAAGGGAAATTAGAGGTATTTTTGACAGATTGAGACTGAGATCAGACTGTGAACGTTCTTAAAATTACGAGAATTGCTCCTCTGATAACGTTTGCAGGGTCAACATGGCCAGATATCGCATGGAAAAGGAACGACCTTTGAATGAGCACTGACACATATAGGCTAGCGAAAACGAAGACGAATAGAAAACGAATTCGAGTCTTTTGACTATGTGAATCTTAAGTCTTTTTTATTTTTTATTATTATTTTTTTTTATTTGTAATTATGCGTTTTGTTTGTGCAGAATAAAATATTATTTTTTCTTTTTTCTTTCTTTAAATTCAATTTCATCAAAAAACATACATCGGTTTTTTTACTGAACTTCCATATCCGACGGCCCTGGTTACTTAACTGTTTTCCGCCTCCCCAATCCCTAAAATCCTCATCAAATTACAGTATCCACTATCTAAATCCATTACCATTTCCTTTACGGCTAAGTATGAACGTGATTAAACAACAACTCTGATCTAACCGTGCACAGTGGGCCGGATGACCCGCATCACCCGACTAAGTTCACAGACCGTTACGGCGCAGTTAAAGCTAAGCGCACATTATCGGACAGTCGCACGGCAACCGGACAGTCGCAACGCAACCGGACAATCGTAACGTAACCGGACATTCGGATGGAGTTTCATTGCAGCGCAGCACTAATGTCAAAATAAACGAGCCATTACTACATTCCAAATTCAAATGCGTAGTTGAATTTTAAGATGCTCTAATTTGATTGCGTGTTGTGTTACCTTTGCTTGTGTTTGGAAATCGAATTGGCGTTTTAGGGTTCGGTACACAGGCCTTCAGAACATATTTTGGCCATGGCGGCCAACCTCAACAGAGACAAGCCTTCGGCGTGGAAGGTACCTATTATAGTAAGCACGTTTGTATCTTAGTGCTTTCTCTCTTACCTCACTTTTATAGTCCGATGGAACGGCACTCAATCCAACACGACCGGAGAGAGACCAGGCGCAGGACCATTGTCAAATGCGTGCACAGGTCTGGACAGGTCCACTCAATCTGTGTGTTTCTTTCCTCAAAACCCCTTTCAGACACCAATGTACATGGTCTTCACATGATCTCACCAAGATCGTGTAGGTCTGGACTTTAAAAAAGACGGTGACCTCTAAGTTTGTTTCGCCTTTTCTTCTCAAAGTAGTGAAATAGGAAGCGCCGACCTCGTCTAGTTTTTGAACTATGATTGATGTGTAAAAGTGTTTGTACAAACCTACTTGCAGAAATAAAATCATTTATCATGTGTTCGAACAGGGCTGTATCTTTTGTCAGCAATAGCTAGCTAGGTCAAAAAATTGGTAGGAACGTGCTATCCAGTTTGACCTTGAAATTAATGACTAATAATATACCTAGCAAATATCCGTGTACAATAAAACGTTGATCAGGCAAGGGCCATAGTCTTCACATAGTTTTAGCTAACCAGTCCATTTTAACCACCCAAACTCTTAGCCCAATATCTTTGTTTCCATATCTTGCAATAGTCCTACACCAACCGGGGATGGTCCTTGGGTGCACTTCATAGTGCGTAGGTACAGACATAATCATCGGTTAGTGCCTCATTTCATTAAACCTTCTAACGGGTCCCTGGGAGTTGGCTTCGGCCCCTCTTACGCTTCCAAAGATCTGGGACCCCAGGGTCCCGAGATACGTCTAACTTGGCAAAAAAAATACACAAACAACATGGCAAATAATAAGAAACTTAAAATATGCCTTTTTGTCCACGATTCTCTAGGTTGAAAGCCGTTATTACAGAAACAATTACGCGTGGATCCACGTTCGCCTACACCTCAACCTTACAGATACATAAACTTATTAAATTACAGCTCATTAAGTTAAATAAAAGAGCTGTGCACTTCCAATTACTTTTAAAGCTATTAATTTAAAAACCACAAATCCTTTTGCGGGCTCGGGACGCCCGAAAGTTTAAATCACAACAATTACTGAAAAATACAAGCAAACAACCTGATATTAATGTGATCGTGGCTTAATGGAACGATATAAGCCAATAATTACGCGCGTTGTCCATTGTGGCATAGCTAAGTGTATTTGAGAGGCAATTCGGACCAGACGCGTCATGTAACTTTAAATTATATCATGCAACTGTCAAAAGCATGCGTGGAATGTCATTGACAGTTATATTGCACACTTCATTTGGTATATTGCAGTGTGAAGTTCGTGTGTTTGTCGCTGGAGGGTGGAAGGTCGTATTATCGTTTAAGTTTGATTTCACTTTGTCATTCAACACAGGTGCTTTTGATTTGAGGGGGCTATATAAAAACTGTTGCGATCAATTGAATCGTTACGTTTAGTTATGCTTCCGTACCTAGGGTTCGTCCGTGGATGGGAGAGACGCGTTAGGTTAGCCGCGAAAAAATTTACCTACTTACGTTTTTTGCAATTCGCAGGTCAGTGGCGCCGATTCCCTTGCTCACAAACTAAACTAAATTTAAGTTCAGTGCATCTTTTACTTTCTATTTCATT
This sequence comes from Apamea epomidion, assembly GCA_947507525.1. Taxonomy (NCBI): domain Eukaryota; kingdom Metazoa; phylum Arthropoda; class Insecta; order Lepidoptera; family Noctuidae; genus Apamea; species Apamea epomidion. Next base: position 2,608,113 of record OX382239.1, read on the forward strand.
AAGAAAAGGACAGAAGATAAATATTGGTTTAATCCTGTCGAATTAGTCAGCGCCTGGCGTAAATTGACGTATTTTTAGTAGCCATGTTTTTCACGTCTAAGCTGTCTATGAAGTATCTTAATTTGACAGGACTAAACTAATATTTATCTGTTTTAGTTAGTATAGGATAGTTATATTTTTATTTTAATAATTTGTAGTTTATTTAGTACCTATTAAAAGTTTGTAAATACTAAATAATAAACACAACACTATTTCTAACTTTTAAATTAATTCATTCATTCAACCGTAAAAGAAATGCATAAAACGTACCTTGACGTCGACTTTTCTCCGTGCCTTAGGAACCAAGTTAATTAAACTATCAGTGGTGCTGGCTGTCATACGAATCTAGATAATAGGCCTTTAGGTAGTTAGAAACCTGAAAGCCAGTCAAGGATAAGGCTAGCTATCACTGCCAGGCTATTCTCTTCAAGGGCTGGTTTTTCCATTAAGAAATTCACAGTTCTTTTTTTTTCAGACCGAAGTCTGCTCGGTTAGTGGCAGTCAGAAAATCCTAATAATGTTGGACACAAAAAAAAACCTGTACCTTAGCTTAGCATAACAGCATAATCATTCTATAATGTTCCCACTGCTGGGAGACAGGCCTCCTCTCTGTGAGATTGAGTGGCCCGTTATGCACCACACGGGTCCAGTGCGGGTTGGTAGATGTCACATGTCTTCGAAGTTTTGGTTCTAGGACATACCGGTTTCTTCCCAATGTTTCCTTCCATTTTGAGATTACCTCTGCTTACCCTCTCGGGAAACGGAGACGGCACACTATTATCCTGACCATAAAATTTCCCTGAAGCCCACAATGGTGTGGTGACTTAATCAATCTTGCTCACAATCATCCACAGCTCTTTTTACATATTTTTTATACCAAAACTAATCCATCCGAGGGCTTGCACGAGGCATGAATAGCACCTGTGGATTTATTATCCTGAAAAACCTGACCCAACCAGAACTTTACCGTATCTTGTGAAAGTTAGAGCTGAAATTCAAATGGGGTATATTGTTTAGGTTTTTGGCAACCACTTTGTCCGTTAAAATAATCCATCTTTATCAGATGTTGACAGTTTCGTGTCTACTGACGAGATGCATCGCTCAAACTAAATTTAAGTTCTGTGCATCTTTTTCTTTCTATTTCATTAAGAAAAGGACAGAAGATAAAATATTAGTTTAGTCCTGTCAAATTAAGATACTGCATAGACAGACTAGACGTGATTAAAAACATGGCGACTAAAAGTACGTCAATTTACGTCAGGCGCTGACTAATTTGACAGGACTAAACTAATATTTATCTTCTGTCCTTTTCTAAATTAAATAGAAAGAAAAAGATGCATTGAACTTAAATTTAGTTTAGATTGTAAACAAGAGAATCGGCGCCATTGTATTTGTAAATGATATGTACTTGGAATGTCTTTGTGTGTATTTAGTTGATTTGCCTAAATAAATAAATAAATAGGTTCTAAAATTGTGTTGCTGAACGACATAAATAATACAATGAATATTGTTGAATTATCGAAATGAAACCCATTGCTACTCATAGTGTATTAAGCAGTTACCCCGCAGGCTTTTCTACTTAGGTAGGAAAACTACCAATTTCTCCTAGTCCTTGTAAAAATATCTGACACATTATTCAAATATCTTTGAGAATAATAATAATAATAATATGATAGGCACAAATGCCATAACATGACGTTAACACCCAAGTTTTGCAGCGTCACGACTGTCTAACGTGCCTGCTCACCACAATAGCTGACCATCGCATTGTGTTACTGCCCTATATTAGTATCGACATAAAGAATGATTTTGGCAGGATTTACTTGCCTCATACTTGTAAAATTACTAGCTGCGCCCCGCGGTTTCACCCGCATAAGTTTCCATCACGTGGGAATATCGGGATAAAAAGTATTCTATGCGGTAATCCTGGTTATAAACTATCTGTGTGCCAGATTTCATCAAAATCCGTTCAAACCAACAAATATCCATCAAAGTCGAATCATTTATTTCAAATAGGCACATAAAAGGCACTTTTGAACGTCAAAAATTACATTAAAATAGAATTGATTCTAGTCGATTTTTTAGTCAACCATCAATCATCCATCCATCCATACAAACATTCACGTTTATAATAATTATTATTAGTAGGAAGTAGGATTATCTCGGTTAGTAAAAGTCCCTCGAAGTGCAATGGAGAGTATTGGGGGGTTATGCTTTGCAGTTTCCCTAGTGAGATCCGCAGGAGAACCAAAGTAACCGACTAAGCCCGAAGAATTGCCAAACTTAAGTGGCAGTGGGAAGGACACATTGCTCGCAGAACAGATGGCCGATGGGGCCGAAAGGTCTTTTGGCTCGGCTCCTTACGGCTCCTTAGGGTCAATCCGTGATGTTAAATAGTCTATAACCTGACACAAGAATTGGGCTATCAAATGAAAAATAATGGTTTATATGGGTAGTTTCAGAGATTGGCGCGTTCAAAAAACAGACTAACTTTTCAGCTTTATTATATTAAGTGGGTATAGATACCCTACATATGCACGAAATCGAATGAACGGATTAATTAATATGTCGTATCAAACTACAGAGTTCAAAGAATAAGACGTTGTAAGGTTTCGCGCGAATTGCCGGGAAAGTTAATAAAGGGTTTTTAAAGGCATTCATTGTTTGTGCGATAGGGTAAAAGGAATTTATCCAACATTATTGAAAAGTTGAGTTCTTAGTTTTGCATTTGGCAGAAAGGGATTTTTCAAATACGAGTAAGTTACTAATATTCGCTCACTAGTTTTCCGAAAAGTGTTTTTTCTTTAACCTTAGCGAAGATAATCACGTTCAATCAGGCCGTTTGCCCAATGCAGGCTTAAAACCATGCTAAGGGCTGATTCTTCCATACAAAACTGTCAGACGTCAATTTTATTCCATGAATAAAAATTATCTGGCGATTGAAAAATTAGCCCTTATACATATAAATACGAAAGTTACCCTGTCTGTCTGTCACCTCGGCTGTAGACCATGACCTGGGTCTGACAGGTAGTAATGTTCCCGTGGGATAATTTCTGACTTCCACGCGGGCGGAGGCGCGGGCAACTCTTTAGCCTATGTTGTCTCACTGCAGGGAAAATATCTCCCTTCCCTCCTAGCAAAATCTAGTCTAAAATAGTTTAAACTCTGAATGCCAATTCCCGTAATTAAAAACGTTCAAAATCTAGTCGCAATCTCATCTCAGCGACAATCAGTGTCAAAAATGTAGGGAAATTAGAGGTATTTTTAACAGATTGAGATTGAGATCAGACTGTGAACGTTCTTAAAATTAAGTGAATTGCCCCTCAGACGTTTAATTTGCTAGACATTAATGTCATTTTGACAAAAGAATGTTGACCGCAGCTGTCATTTTAGTCTTAAATTAAATATCAGAGTATAAACAGTTTGATTCCGAACACTCTAAGAACACTATTCCCAATAAAATGAGGTTCGACAAACACCATCGGAGTAGAAAATTAACTTGAAAAAGAAAATCAAACGGAATGAAAACTTGAGAAAATGGAGGTACCTCTATAGGGGCGGAAACAGCAATGTTTTCGATTTCAAAGTAAAACGCCCCGGTGAATTGCTTCGACCGGTGGTCGACGATTTCTGCGTGTTACAGAACGAAGGTTTGGTTTACATAACATCTGTAGTTTTAGGAAATAATTTTACACTAGGTGTTGGCCGCGACTTCTTCTGCGATCCAGGTCATGGTCTACCTATGAGCCAAATTTCAACCATATCCGTTCTGCCGTTTTAGCGTGAAAGCGTAACAAACAAACTCACTTTGGCATTTATAATATTAGTAAGGATTTCTGTGCGTTACTTATGATGTTAATTTGTATTTCTGTAAATTGGTATTTGTAAAACACTTTTACACGTCAAAAAGAAATTCTTAATAATATTTAAAAACTAATTAAAACATTTTTAACCGAATACTTTGAGAAGAAACAACGACAACCTCTGAGGTCAGCCTTTTTTTAAAGTCCAGCCATAGTATATTTTAAAGTCCAATCATAGTCTCTTTAAAAGTCCAATGATAGTCTCTTTTAAAGTCCAATCATAGTCTCTCTTAAAGTCGAAAAGTAGTCAGATCCTGGGGTTGAAGTGCTGCCATGTGATAGTAGCCCTTTTTTTTTGGGTGGGAAATCATCAAATGACCTCTCCCGCTCTGGGCAGAGCGGAAGGGCGTGTCAGACTTTTACTGACTAAAACCCACCCGTGTTCCTTCAGTTGCCTGTGCCAGGGGCCACGGTATCTCTTTCGAACAACCCGCAGCCCTGGCAGGCATCGGCCCTAGCGGACCCCGTCAGTTCGTGCTGACATCTCTTTGAGGCGCGCGTGGGACACAACGCGCCGTCGACCCGGGCCTGGTCCTTACCGGGCGGCGAGCTGATGTGACAGTAGCCCTAAGTTTGCAATAGTTACCTAATGCCTTTGCCTGTTAATGGCAATACAGCATAATCAGCCTAGACTGTTCCCATTGCTGGGACACAGACCTACTCTCTGTAAGAGGGAGTGGGCCGTAATCCACCAGGCGGGCCCAGGGCATATTGGTGGATGTCATATGTCTTCGAATTTTTGGTTTTAGGACATGCTGGTTTTCTTACGATGTTTTCCTTCGCCGTGTAAATACCGGAAAAATACCGGAATGGGTTGAATGAATCCACGACCTGGCCGATACCACGACTGCTCTCTCTCTCTAATGGCAATAAGCTCACCCCCACTAAAGGAAACTCAGCATAATTTGCGAAATGTGTACCCCTATCCCTTCGAAGAATATTATCTCTGACGTACGTTATGTTTATGTGAGTAAAACTATTATTAAGTAAGTACTGCAATCGCCTAAACTGTCGGTTCTACCAAAAATGGCTACACGACCGGCTTACTTGAGCCGATCTTGTGCCTAAACCTTATCTTGAACCGTCATCTGTCAAACGTATTGGGGTAAAGTGAAACAATATGTAACCAACAGGCAATTTGAAACCTTATCCCTGGTGAACTAGGTGGAAAATTGAATAGAATAGACGTATCTTAACGGATAAGTCTTGGGAGCTGATCATTAAAGGAGGATATAGGGAAGCATGATGTATCAGTGGTTGGTATTAGCTGTCCTTTGTATTTGAGAGAATTTTCGGGGATAAGAAGATTTGATTTGCGTTTTGCATTTCCTGTGTTGCGGCAATATTTTAATATTTTATTAGAGGTAAAATCATTTTTGAAATGTTTTCATTTGTCAGAACGTCTTGTAAAGGACAGGATTCATCATCCTATAATAGAATAGAATAGAATACTCTTTATTACGTACACCATACAAATGACAGAACATAAATATATAAAATTTTACAAAGGGTGACACAATGGGCGGTCTTATCGCTAAGAGCGATCTTTTAAAGACATTCGAGAGGGAGTGGGCTGTAATCTACCACGCGGGCTCAGTGCGGGTTGGTAGATGTCACATGTCTTCGAATTTTTGGTTCTACGACGTTTCCTCGCGATGTATTCCTTCACCGTTTTGAGAGCAGTGGTGATGAAATTATTTACAAAAACACAATAAAGCCTATTGTATGTTTTGTAGTGTTAATTTTTTTTTGTTATGTACTTTTGATGTACAATAAAGTACATATATAGATCAACATTCAATACATATAATAATCATCACATAGTACCACAAGCAAAATACGACAGTTTCTGGAAGACCGGAGTTTCATAGTGATATAATTAGTACACAGGTGTGTACTGCGACCAATCTATTGATATTATCCCCCTGTGGTGGCTAATGGCTCCCTAGGGCGAGGGTGGCTAGTGGGTAGCCGCAGTCGGAGCTATATTGTGGCCTGATGATGATTGGGCTTCTAAAGACATTAAATATTGCACACATTGTGGTCTTATACGATACCATATTGGTAACAATCCAATTTGATAGAAATTTAAACAAACCTCGGAGTGGGTAGACGGCCAATAACTTAATCCCTTCCCAGTATACAGGAAACTCCTCTTAGGTGTTTGGAATCCTCTGAAATCAATTAACTCAGCCTATTGCAGTCCTCTACTGGACATAGGCCTCTCCCAGGCTGCACCACAACACCCTGTCCTCCGCCTTTCGCATCCAGTCTGTTCCAGCTACCTTCTTTAGTTGATCCATCCATCTAGCTGGGGGGCGTTTGCCGATACGCCGTCTCCACTCTCGTCTGTCAAGGACTCGTCTGCTCCATCGGCCATCGATCCTCTGAGATGGCATAAAAAATGAATAAGATTTATAACGAACTGATCAACATTGATTAAGGAGAAACAAATGCATAACGGGTAAGTGACGCGATCGTATATGCCAGATACAAACTAAATGCTACGATTTATTTATTAGAATCCCAAAATCCTAATTTAACTTTCACCTGTGATGATTACCATTTTTTGAAAAGCCATAAAAACATCCCTTTTTTAAATCTGTCAATTTTAATCATTTTCTTATCTCAGCTAATCTTCGCTAAGAAAATCTCGGTTAAAAATCTTTGCTAATCTCAGCGGGTGATGAGATTAACAAAAGTTACCTATACCCTGTCCATTAGGTTAACCGTTTTTTGACGGCTGTCTTAGAACGTACATACATATTCCAGATTACGTAAAAGTTAACTTTAAAATGCGTAATAAAATAAAAATAAAAACTGCCTTATCTTATTTATGGCTTCTTACAAACATTATAATACCATACGTCATCAATGCATTGTGTGTTACTGCAATCACTAGTTCCATCTGTCAAAAAACGGTTTACCTAATGGACAGGGTATAGTGTAGTGTATCTATTAAATAGATATGTAACACTATCTTATTCACACAAGCGGAGTAGCTGCTGTCACTTATGTCATCTGTCAGTCATGAGGAATGGTGGGAAACAGACAAAGTGAAGCAGGCTAAATACGATGGCGCTTGGTGTGCTAGTGAGCCAGTGAAGTGATCTATTCAACATAAATACGGAATCAACAGAATTCTACACCTAGTAAGTACCTACACAATAAAAATCCTCTTTTTTTACAAATATCATGTTGTCCAAATGTAGTCCAACCTTTAAACATTGGATTGCACCGACACCTCTTACACACAGGCTTGGCGGCGGGGTTTCAAAGAGGAAATAACAAATTGTTTCATCTTATTGAAAATCTCGACCAAATATCGTGTATAGCTGTTATTACTTTTATAAAAATAGCAAGAACTTGGGAAGTAAGGACATGTTCGTAGGGCTCTCGGAAAGTTATTACATACACAAAACTTTTAGCGAAGTTATTTCTTCGTCAGCTACTTAACATGGAGTTAGGACGCCATTCACTGTCTGCGGGTAAGCACTGTCTATCAGAAAAAGGGATAGATTTTGTATTAAATTATCTGCCATATTAGTTAGGTAGGTACTTAAAACTTAGATGAAGATGATGATGGGATGGGGTCTTTCGCAGCTCTGTACGAGGAAAGGTGGAAGAAGAGTGGGGAGGCCTTTGCCCAACAGTGGGACATTAACGGCTAATATATATATATATTGTAAATTGTTAGTAACCTAAAAATTACACGGAAGTGGTAAAAATAATAATTACATCATCATCAACATTTCAGCCGAAAGACGTCTACTGTTGGACATAGGCATCGCCCAAGCGCCTCCACTTCGACCGGTTCTGTGCTTCCCGCATCCAGCGGATTCCAGCGCCCTTCCAACGCCAGAACTTTTGGGCCCCAACGGCCATCTGTTCTGGGAGCAATGTGCCCTGCCCACTGCCACTTAAGTTTGGCAATTCTTCGGGCTGTGTCGGTTACCTTGGTTCTCCTATGACAACATCATCATCAGTTCAGCCGAATTATGTCCACTGCTAGACCTCCCCTGCCACAAGCGTCGACACGTCAACCGGTCCTGTGCTTCACGCATACTTCATCCATATTTAAGTACGTACTCTGATTTCATTTGAACTCACATCTAAAACTGACACAAAGAAATAAACTAAAAAAAAAGCGACAAGTGTAACTCAGAATCGCACACGAAGGGTTCCGTATCACAACGCAAAACACGCCGAAAAAGCACGTTTCTTGTATGGAAACCCCCTTAAATTTTTAACTTAATTTTATTTTTATTATTGACTAGCGGCCCGTCCCGGCTTAGCACGGGTGGTTAAGTTTTAGTAAGGATCCCTAATCTTTTCTAGCAATAAATATAGCCTATATCACTCAGGGTGAATGTAGCTTTCAAATAGTGAAAGAATTTTTGAATTCGGCACAGTAGTTTTTGAGTTTATTCATTACAAACATACACACAAAAATACAAATCTTTCCTCTTTATAATATTAGTGTAGAAAGTATTAGTATAGATTGTTATAGCTGCAATAGAAACACACTCTCTGTGACAATTTCAACTGTCTTCATAATACGGTTCATGAGATACAGCCCCTTAACAGTCAGACGGACGGACAGCGGAGGCTTAGTAATAGGGTTTCGTTGGTACCTTTTGGGTACGAAAATCTAAAAACGACACTTCAAATCCTGAAGTAATTTACAACACCTTTAAATTTTAAAAGCATCACACTACCCCCGTCGGCAGAAACAACTGTCCATGCCTACCCGCAATTGTACCCTCTAAAATATAAATAAAATTGGCAATAGGGCTGCACGGGTCGACACAAGGGAAATGCAGGTAATGCACTCTAGTAGAGGCATGGAGGGAGGATGAAGGGGAATGCAAGGGGATGCACAAATTTATAGCGTCGTAAACGTCCGATGTAATCCCCTTAAATTGCACGGAGGTGTAGCGTGTGAGGTGATTTGTTTTGTATCGCTGTAATTAGTTTATGTGAGGGTATTATTATTTTTAGAATTTGTAGAATAATCCGGCTGGAAGGACCGGAATAGATAAGTTATTAAAGGACTTTTTAAGCACTGGGTTGAGGTTCCGAAATTGGACTAGTAAGTATTTCGAAAGTTTTATTTTTTTAAATTGATCATGATAAATTAATACCAGCGTAATTGTCCCACTGTAGGACAAAAGCCTCTTTTCATACAGAGAAGGCACGAGCATTGATCACCACGCCGGCTCACGGCGGGGTAACGAACGGTGATTAAAAAAAAAAAAAAGCTTGACTGGACGATTCAAAATGGCCAAATCACAGGAAGTAAGCGTGCAGCATCCATCTACCTGCACTGGGCCTGTGTGGAGGATTACTGCCCACTCCCCACTCCTCACAGCAGTGGGAATATTATAGGCTGATTATGGAGCGTGCAGCAAGATCGAAGACTTGTTGTTGTTGAAGTAATTGATGATAGCAATTAAAGCAAATACCTTCTTTCAGCACATTTAAACTACATACAGCTACCAGTTCCTTCAAGAAACCACACACGCCAAAGTCAAAACCACTTTAAGTTTCCTTAAATACCAAAGCAAACAACTATAGTCGGCCACTCGGTCTACACCTGGACACATAAAGTTGCTCGACTTAAAACAAGTTGTCGCAAGTTACAACTTAAAGCATAACTTAACCCCGAGCGATAGCTCTTGTGTAACTTAGAGTTACTTGTACCAGTTTAGTTATTTCGCTGTTAAGATGTGCATTTTGAAATTTATATTTTTTACTTGTACCAGTTTAGTTATTTCGCTGTTAAGATGTGCATTTTGAAATTTATATTTTGTTTGTATTTGCAATATGTTATAATAATAATAATACATTTATTGAACCGCACAGTCATCACCTCACCTGCCTAGCCTTTTCCCAACTATATTGGGGTCAGATTCCAGTCTAACCGGATGCAGCTGAATATCAGTATTTTACATGGAGCGACTGTGTATCCGCAGCCAGCCCAGTTACTGGGTAATACGATAACCCTTGGTAAGTCTGTGGTTGTCAGACTTACAGGCTTCTGATGAGCCGTAACGACTGTCAAAGATCGACGAATGACAGCCAGTACCAACGGCTTAATGTGCTTTCCGAGGCACGGAGGGGTCTCGGTGTGGTGACCATCTTAGGTCACCCACCATGGACCGACCGCGGCAAGCGTAGCTTAACCTGGTCAATCAACCCGTGCGGTTGTTATTACTAGCCAAGAGCCCCTCAATACATTTATTGAACCAATGTTATAATGATTACCTTATAATTAACTTAACTTCATGTCGGTCTGTAACTGTTAGCGATATTCAATTTGATCTTTAAGGCGGTCCACAAACTAGGCAGAACCTGTATCTTGGGGACCACAGTTGTGATACATACCTAACGAAGTGTATGTGAGAATAGGAAGTAATTGGAAACGATTATATAAAACTAAATTGATATTCTGATCAAAATTAAAATGAAAACTTATATCGTAACTTATACTAAACAAACACAAAGCTTAATTTGCACTGAAACAAGCACAAAACTAAAAATATTAAACAAATAAATATAAAATGTTAAATAATCAAAAATAAATTGTTAAACAATGAAAAATGTTTGCAATACACACAATATCACATTCTCAAAGATCTCTTACGTGAGACAGGATAAGAATCCATTTCATTTGCTCTGAAATTAACTATTTCTAACGCAACTCAGATTTGGGATTAGCTTAGTGTCACTTTTCAATCTATATGAAATGGATCCCCGTTTGACATAGATTGAAAAGTTTTCCCTAACCTAATCCCAAATCTGAGTGCTATTTTGTGCAATATGGCATTACACACCATTTCAAACACGCCTATCATATTCTATCCCATACATTCCCAAAACTACTCTCACAATAGCTTTAAAACTGATTCGCATGCAATACCCGAATCCGTGCGTCAATTCATAAAACTCTGGCCTAAAAAATGGCGCGATTCGCTACTGGCGCCCAGCGTGGGGCACAGATTAGTAACATACGGTGTCGTAGATTTATCCAAGTCAACATTTGATAGATCGCGTTAACCATTCGCCAACTTGGTTTGACATTCCTAAATGTAATAAACCGTATCCCAATGAAATAAGAGCCACGAAACCGCAAATCCCAGTTGGGCGGCAATAAATCTTACAGTACGTCTTTTCATTTGGAATCGAATTCAGTGGAATTCGGGCGAACTAATATTATTTGACGTGTCTATTTTTGTCACAAGATTTTATTGAAAAAATGAGGAACACTATTAATTTTGTGTCAATTCATTGAAAGTAATTTTATACCGACAAATTCTAACTGATACGTGTGTATGTAGGTACTGTGTGTCTCATAATAATTTCTGAGAATGTAAGATAGACCAACGAACAATTATACTGGTTCTGTAGAAAGAATCCTAAGACAATGAAAGAGAAGAGAGCTGCAATCACCAATCCTTCAAGTGTGGTGATTATGTGCAATATAACTCAATCATACATTATAGGCTATCCGTTCACGACCTCGAGCGATGCGACTTGCGTCAAACGAAACGCGCGCGCGTCACTTGTTTCCGTCTGTTGCCCCGCAAGTCAGACAGAGAGCAGTGGTGGCCCAGTAAAAACGGCCGGGACTTACGAGTTGTAAGTCGTGAGTTTGAACTCTGACAGGCACTATATATCATTTATGGAAAACATCGTGAGGAAACAGCTTGAGGGGCTTGTGGCTAAGTAATAACAGCAGCACGGGTCGATCGATTAGGTTAAGCTACGCTTACCGCGGTTGGTTCGTGGATGGGTGACCATTTTCACAAACCAAGACCCCTCCGTGCCTCGGAAAGCACGTTAAGCCGTTGTGCGTTGGCCGGCTGTCATTCGTGGATCTTTGACAGTCGTTACGGGTCGTCAGTAGCCCGAAAGTCTGACAACCAGTCTTACCAAGGGGTATCGTATTACCCAGTCACTGGGTTGTGGAGGTCAGATAGGCAGTCGCTTCATGTAAAATACTGGTATTCAGCTGCATCCGGTTAGACTAGAAGCTGACCCCAACATAGTTGGGAAAAGGCTAGGCAGATGATGATCGTGAGAAAATCGATCGTTAAAGATTGACATATTGGTAGATGACCGTCAACAATTGTTTACAAACTAACGTCAAATAAATTCTATCCTTGTCACCAGATCTATCAAACCATCTGGCTATCTTCCAGCCTGACCTTTCGGAGATAAACATTCAAAGATAAGTCGAAAAACATCTTCTGTCAGCATCTCCCTTCGGCCCTAAACAAGATATGTAGAAGAAAAGGGCAATTAATCGACAATTTATCGCTGCTGAGTTAGAAAACGTTTATATGTCCATTTTCCTGGAATATGGCGGATCATAAAACCATTATGATGTTATTACTCTTAGTCTCCAATGCGTTTCATTGCGCGGGATCATAACAATATAGATGTTCTAAGTAAAGGTAAATGTCTCGCGAGATAGATGCAGTATCGGAGTCAGAGATTGAAAAAAAAACTACGTCTATTTGTCGATTGAGACTGGACATCTCTTAACTGCCAGGGCTTATTTTAAATCTTATATTTTGAATGGTTTCTTCATTTCATTTTTTAAATATTGTTCTACCCGAAATTGTAAAATTTTCCCAATCAACCTTGAACCTTAATGCTTTAGCGATAAAGATGACCCAGAATTTTGTAATATCTTGATTTAAAAGAGTGTCGTTGGAGTTTCTTGCCCGTTCTTCTCCATAGAGATCTACGTTTTGGAAAGCTTCAACTTTCTGACTAACTGACCGACACTTTGACAATTCAAAAGTGCCTGTAAATGGTTTAATTGAAATAAATAAACGCTTTGAGTTTGCATACAACTGCCAAAGAATGACAGTTGTGATTTGAATATTTAATATGCGGACAATTTAAAATGGTCGTCATTCTGATAAATTGCAATGTATTTTTCTTTTCATTGTTTTATGATTTTGTTAGTTTTAATGTTTTATTTTTATTGTCGTATTTCCTGTGCGTGTCCAAAATTAAATATTATTTTCTTTATTTCTTTCTTTACAAACAGTGATTTTTCCTGACTTTACCTACAGATTAGGAACTAATCTACCTCGATAAGTATTGGCGGTTTCATTACGTTTACCAAATCCAGATTTCATAACGAGTAAATAGTTTGCTTTTCATAACTTACTGCTCATTAGCATGGACAATATCACTTATAATAATAATAATCTTTATTCATTCAGACTACAATGGTCTATAGTGTTAGTAACAAAAATAGCTTAGCCTATGTTAGTACTTAATAACTAAAACAAAACGGGTCCTGTTTGTAATCGCTCACACTAGCGGACTATCTGTCCAGGCGGCTATTGATTGCAGAATAGTGTTGGGACTGCCACGCAGCTTGCGGAGTAGCAAGGCAGATCACTTACGCCACTTATATAACTGCCCATTAGCCAGTTAATCAATTAGCTAGCATTAATTAGTCAGCTATATTAAAATACTGGTATTCAGCTGCATCCGATTAGAGCCTAGCCTCTCAGGCTAGCCAGATGAGGCAGCTGGAGTGAGCTATATTTTAAATTGGCTGAAAAAAAAACAAGAAATTAGTAAGTACCGGTAAAACGGGGTGAATAGGGATGCAGGGGTGAATCGGGACGAAACTTTAAAATGGATTTTTAAGTAAAAATCCATTTTAAAGTTAAAATAACATAGTTTGCTGTTAACAAAGACACTTAATCATTAATTTAAAAACAGTAAACACACTTTTGTCTTTTCTGGCAACAAACTATATTATTTCAACGTTAAAATCCATTGTAAAGTTCTGAATAATAATATATTGATATTCAATAAACCACATTGGCACATTCCAAGTTTTCAACCCGGAACAGCAGCGTCTGTTTTAATTGTTCCATTTTTTTTTTTGCTTTCTAGTTGTGGAAGATAATAATCCTCCCGACCGATCGGTCCAGCCTCATATCTTGGTAACGGCGGCCAATCTCAATGGAGATTAGAATAAAATCCCACTTCCTACTAATATTATAAACGTGAAAGTTTGTAT